>JAQJAG010000002.1:5274821-7912232 GCA_028828245.1 Penicillium lividum
CTCCGGTCACGTCCATCTTGAAGTGGGATCGTTGTTGTAGGCGTGGAGTTTCGTGGAGAGAGTGTGGAAGAAGGAAATATTTCAGACTGAAGAGAAGGGAAAGAGATGATTGCTGTCTTTGATCTCAATTCGTTTGCAGAAGATCTCGGAGTAACTGTGTAGTCAAAGGAACTTTCCATCTGGTCTATCAAAGCTCAGTATCTATACTTTGTACACTAAGGATTCAATGAACTATGAGACGAAGATAGATGAACACGTCTATTCACAAATTAAGCACATTTAAGTCACAATGATAATTTACTTCGAATTAACCCCCAAATAATAGCATCTATAAGCTCAGTGTTAATTCATCATCTTATCACTATCTTCCCGGGCTTGATAGAGTGAGACGGCCTGGGCTTAGCATTAAACTTCAAGGCCGAGAGTGATGCTCCTGGAGTACGTGTCGTTGACTATACAACTGGATTTACCGGGAATCATGTAGTATGATCTTTTTTGACTATGGCTATCTTGTTCCAGATGCATAATCTGTTCTCTTGGCTAGATTTAAAATTCACAAACATCAATTGTCACAATTTTGAAACTATATACACATGTGTACACTGTATAGTCCCGTGACCAACCCCGGACTTGGATGAGCCGAGGGAAAACGAAAGCCGATCAACGCCATTCCCGTCACCAACTTGTCATCTCCATGGTCCCTCTCCTCTTTCCTCTTCCAATTGACTCTCAACATTTATGATCTCGCGCGATGACTGACAGCATGTCATCCCACACTCAACTCTCCACCGCCACTTCCCCCACGAAGCTCTGCTCTCGCACCTACAAGACAGCTTCCCAGCTATTCCTCACACGGCGTCTACCAGAGTCTCTTGCAAACCTCCAGCCCATTTTAACAGTCCCATCATCCCCTGAAGACTCGCAAACAAATGGCGACCACTCCGCAGCTGTCGCGCCGATCGCCACCGCCTCCAGCACGTGGAGAATTAAGGTGTGGAACTTCTACATTACCCTCCTCAGCGCGATCGTAGAACTCGGCCCGGAAGAAGGCAAGAATCAATTTGGGCAGAAGGAATGGAAGGAAATGGCGACACAGGTCCGCGAGGGCGGGATCTGGGAGAACGTGGTACAAATCGGATACCGAGGTCGGGAGGGCTCCGTGGACGCCGAGGTAGTCTACGTTTTGTAAGTGGCGGACTTGTTTTCCGCGGGGAGAGGGTATGTCGCTAACGTTTCACAATCATTATCCAGGGCTACATTAATTCTGAATCACTCATCCTCGCAAGCACTCAACCAACAACGACTTGAAACATACCTGTCATCGTACGGACAGCCCAATCTAGACTTGGCGGACCGACTACAGAATTCCTCCGGTGACTTTCAGCAGCAACGAATCTCCGCGGCGAGTGGGACAGATACACCGAAAGATCTGGCCGCTCGAGTACGAATTATTGAATTATTCACATTGCACGTCCTCCCCCGCAATGGGGAATGGGAATACGCACATGAGTTCATCAACCTGAGCGAGGTTCTGGATGAAGAACGCAAAGAACTATTCTTACAAACATTGGAGGGTCTTAAGGAAGAAAAAGAGCGAGGGGAATTGCGCGCTGCAGAATTGCAGCTTGCTAAAGACGCCGAGCTTGAGCGACAACGGGAAGACGAACGCCGAAGAGCTGAGGAGGAAGCTGCTACTGCTGCCCGCCAACAGCAACCGAATGGTCATAAGCGCAATACCAGCGAGGTGGATTATGGAATTGAAAAAGGTAGCCCGCGTAGTGGCTCCAAGGGCAAAGCATCCAGATCGGGAGACAAGTCGCCGAATGGAAAAGCAACGCCACGTACGGCTCTATCATCGTCCAACTCCAAGAGTTCCAAGAAACC
This sequence comes from Penicillium lividum, assembly GCA_028828245.1. Classification (NCBI taxonomy): domain Eukaryota; kingdom Fungi; phylum Ascomycota; class Eurotiomycetes; order Eurotiales; family Aspergillaceae; genus Penicillium; species Penicillium lividum. The sequence goes on from JAQJAG010000002.1 coordinate 5,276,706, forward strand.
CGTCAAGGTTGAATCCCGGGCTAGCCAAGCACGAGCGGTGGCCATGGGAATCCGCAATTTGTTCAAGAATTTTATCCAGAACGTTTCTGGGAACCCTATGTCATTAGCCCGCACATTACTCTTCCTGCTGGGTATTATGATGGCGTTTAGCCGGCAAGATATACGTGAACGAGTCCGCAGGGTCACAGGCTCTGCATGGCAGAAAGTGAAGGGTACAGTTGGAATGGGTGTGAAGGTCAGCTATATTTGAAGTTGCCGTGTCAACTGCACGATTTTTCCTGTACATTTCTTTTGTTTTCGATCTGGATATCCTGCCTTGGTCATTGGTGATTGAATCTGATGCATAAACATTTCCTACTCCGATTGGTCTATTCATGTATTATCTAGGTACTGTACCATTCACATATGAGCTCAACATACCCACGAAATGATTATTCCGAAACACTTGCATCCCTGATTTTCTCGAATATACCAGTGATCTTCTACCTCCCTTGACGTTCATTCCAGCTACGATCAAAAACATTGATAGAGCGTTGAGCTACAAAACCATCAGCATCCACCCAGAAATCGTAAAATCGAACCAAGGTGTCAAACATACCAGAAGGAACAACATCCAAAGCCTTGATAGAGACATTGACCGGCTGACTTAGCATATAAATTGCAGCCTGAGCAACATCTTCCGAAACAAGCGGCCTACACAACTTGAACATTAGCTTGAAAGAAACCAACCAAAGTACTCAAAAAAACATACTCGTATCCCTCAACAAAAGAATCATACATCCCCTTATCATGCCCAACCCTCAGCGAATGGAAATTAGTCGCCACAACCCCCGGTCTCAAAGCCAAAACCTTGATATTAGTCCCAGCCAGCTCATTCCGCAACGCATTCGTGAACGCCTCTTGTGCAGCTTTACTAGAATGGTACACCACCTCTCCAGCAAACGGCGGTACCTCCAGACCCGTAACGGAAGTAATATTCATAATCGTCCCAGCTTTGCGAGCGTACATACTTCTGTTCAGGACCGAGTGGGTAACGTTCATTGGACCGTTGATATTCGTCGAGATCATGGTTTGGATTTCTGCTATGCCTTGAGCGTGGAATGGGTTTGGAGCACCGATGGCTAGACCGGCCTTGAAATCTTTTATATTAGTGGATGTTGTAGAGGGTCATCTTTGCATGTGTATGGGACGACGTACTTTGTTGATGAGGATGTCAATGTGTCCGATTTCAGCGATGCATGACTGGATTGCGCTGTCTACGCATTCGTAGTCGCCTACGTCGACTGCGCGGTAGATGATTCTTGAGGCGGGGTGTTGTTTGGTTAGTTCGTCGCGCAGGTTAGCTAATTTGTCCTAGGCTAAGTTAGCTCTAAGGTTCTTGGGTTGTTGATTTAGCGTGGTATACATGCCTCTGATCGAGAAAGGAGGATGAGATGAGATTTGTTCCGCATGTTGCTAGGCTTTGGGCTATGGCTGCGCCGATACCCATTGATGCGCCGGTCTGTGGTCTGGTTAAATTGAAGTATAGCCGTAATGAGCTGGTTCACGTACTAGGAGGACAGTCTGTCCGTTCAGCGACATTTGGGAAGAGTTAAATGCAAGTTTCCTTACTCGAGTATCAATATTCAGATTGTCAGAATTTGCAGGGGTTTTATTGTCTTTGATATCTCTAGATTTGATTATCAAGCAAAGGTCCAATTGACGTCACTATACAGGCATGGATCCACTTTTCTACCACATTGAGAAAGGCTATTACAGTAGATACAGAGGTGGATGCTAAAGGTGTAGTCCTTGTGTTCTCATTAACTAAAAATGTATATTCAAACTGGTTGTTGGAAGAAATGTGCAAGAAATAAATATGAGATCGGGTGTCATAATGCCAACAACCCGGACACCGACCAAGGTTCACGCTTAAACGCTAATAGCATCCGAGAAGCGCAGAACAGTACTACCCTGACGAGCAGCAACCTTAACAAAGGAAGTACCCAAGATACTAACAATAGCCTGCGTCTCAAACCCAGTGCGGTCAACAGTAGTGAGCAGTTTCGTCGCATTAGAGCTCTCAGAAGGAATAGAGTAAACAGCCCAGTTATCATACTCGGTGGCACCGTTCCAGCTCATATAAACAGTAGCTGAGAGGAGAGAGGTCTCGGCGACAGCGACAGGGTTCCAGAAAGGTGTAGCAGTCCAGGGGAACTTGAAGGCACGGTAAGACTCGCCGTGGCCCAAGGGATCAAACTGGCCGGACAGGACAACATTGCCAGCGCCATCGTATTCCTTGACCTTGGGAGTCGAGCCGTAGCCCATGAAGAGATTAGAGGTTGTGGCGGCGGCGCCCAGGAACTGGAAGCTACCTTGAGTCTGGGTATAGACTGCGTCGTTGGGGTCGGATACGTTGTACATTAGGGTACCGGCCATGCTGGTTAAGTCGACTTCGAAGGCCATGCCGGTTGTTTCGCTTTGGGACTCGCCTTGGCCGTTGGCGTTGTTGAAAATGCTGAGAATGAGGGCCTCGTCGGTCTCGTTGTATATGCGGGCGTGGTGTTGCCAGGAGAAGCGGATGTCGTCGCCAGTGAAGTCGCCCTCGTCATCATCGGCGCCCTTTTAAAATCAAATGTTAGTTATATGAAGGGACCGGGTTTTTGAAGCCTTACGGAAAGTTGCCAGCGGACGGTACCGTCTTGGTTCAGGTAGAAGGCGGACCAGTAGAAACGCATGGAGATCAGGAAACCCTCGTTGGTGGCTTCGACGGAGTTCATGTGGTAGCAATCCCAGGGTGTCTCTCGAGAGACACCGGACTGGACAGCCTGCTTGGATGCAGAGAGGGGAATGCCAGCCTGGTGCTCGAGAGCATCCCACTTGTAGAGGACCTTATTGGTAGGGATATCAATCTCGTAGAACTGGCTGACGGTCATCCAGCCGTCGGTCGGGCCACCAGCAGAGCTGAGGTCGTACTCGGTGACATTAATAGCCGAGACGATAATAGTGTTCCGAGGAGTGATGATATGCTCGTGAACATCAATGTAGGAGTCCCGGGCCTCACCGCTGGCGGTCTGGAAGTTCCCAGTGAGGGTGATTGTGTAGATCTCGTTGTAGGTTTCGTCGAGGATGTGAACAGTACCGTAGCCGTATCCACCGGCGATCTGGGGTACACCGGACCAGAAGGTGATGACATTCTTGCCGAAAAGCTTTTGCATCTTGAAGTCCATGGTGATCTCCTCCGGTCCTTGGTAGACGAGTTCGCCATCATTGTCATAGATTGTCACCGCGGTACCGGCCGTGTTGGAGTTACGGACTGGGATGAAAATCAGGCCCGGATCGACATCGCCAGTCTTGGTCAATTCCAGCTGAGGAGGCTGCCAGGGACCGGTTTTGTAGGTGTAGTTGGTCCAGGTCGCCTCGGCGAGGGTGGACAGCAAAAGGGCCCCGCAAGCAGAGAAGAGAGACCGCATTCTGGGCCGTGATAAGAAATATAGTATAAAAAATGAGTGTGGGCCTAGGGCTAAAGGCGAATATTTAAAGTGAATGACGAAAATTTAAGCTCAAAGACAATGAAATGCAAAGGAAAGTGTGAAGAGAATAGGGATCTAATGGGCTCTATAAAAGATCTATTGAGACCGCGTAGATTACCACCGTCCATCCTTTCCTTAAAGAGTCAGCATGAGCACCATGGAAAACAGACGGTCTTCCGATGGGCTCCGCTGTTAGAACAATCCAGATAGATTGAATGGAACCAGGCGGGATATGCCGGTGCTCGTCAGATAAGATCGACAAGAAATACCTGTCTGCAGGGTGAAGATGCTCCACGCGTTTCCAGAGTTTTGCGGTGTTCATGAGTCTAGTCTTTTACTTTGATTGGTCCAGTTTCCCTGTGAGTGCTTGCCATTCTAGGGTTATGAGTCCATCGGGTCAAGTGATTGGGCCTTCTGGAACATCGCTAGCTGAGGAATGAGATTTAAGGAGCACAACCAAGCCCAATGTGACCTTGAGGGCACCAGATGTGGTTACGGTGGAAAACCGAGTCCCCACTGTAAATCTTCTAAAGCTCTTGGCGAACAAGAACGAAAATCTTAATTTCCAAAACTAAATCTCCGTGCCTGACTCGTGCTCAAGTGGAGCTGAAACAGGGACAGGAACAGGGTTAGATAACGAGGGAGTATTATCCAATAGAACGTGCAAGTAAGCTCTGTGCATTCACTTTAAAGTCAAAATATACATATGTATGTAAGATGTTTCATAAAACCCAGTTTCAAGGCTCCCCAAGTATCAATCCATATTGATTGTTATTATTCAAATTTTTCCAGGGTTTCGATAGTTTGTGGATCGAGAACCTTGGAGATTAAGTGATCTGCACTAGAGAATCCCTAATTGGGATCCACACTCGCTCTGCGGCTGAATTGGGAGAAAATGACCAGAACAAACTCGAAGATCAGTCCCTCTATTACTTACGTGGATTTTTGGTCACTCGAAACCCTATCCTTCTACTTCTATTTTCTTTTGAATTTATCACTCTTTCTGACATGAGGTAAGTGAAATTTATTTGACTTGCAGAGAACATATTTTATTCCTCGGTTCAAGCTTTTGGACTGAGCTCTAATGAAGGTAACGCCCTTTCTCCAGTGACCTCGAGCGAATCACCGCGTGCGATCTGCTCTCCATCTCGCTTTTCTATGTATGAGTGCCACTTGCGGAAGATTTGAACAAAGAAATGAGCCACGCAGATCTGCTCAGTGGTATAGAGCAGCACAGGCACGGATGTTTGAGCCTTTGTATATAGGTCTAATGGTGCCCACATGGCATACAGTAGCGGGATTCCAAGCGCCGTGCTCTTTGCTGGACCGCAGAAACAAGCTGCAATTGTCTCTTTTGGAGGAAGGGGCTGAAACACAGCTTTATACCACTTGTTTGAGTCAAAAATTTGAGGTGGTCGAGCACTGATGAAACAGACTCCAGTGAGGAAGATATAGAGGGCAATGTTGAACAATACGACAAAGACAATACTCTGTGTGTCCATTTTCTGAAGGGCCCCTGTGGCAAAACAGGATGAAAATGTAGTCCTAGTGGATGGTTAGAGGTAGTCGTGAGGTCGCTCCGAGGAACTTACCAAATCAGCAGCAACATGCAGACAGATGCCAACTTGGGTAGCTTTGTCTTCTGCAACACCCAGGCTACACGATCAGGCCATGTCCATCGCACCAATTGTCCCACAAACAAAGGCAACAACACGCTCAGCCCCAGCTGCTGAAAGACATTTCTGTACATGCTGCTCATATCTCCGCCGCCATACTTCCATGCATCGAATTCAGGAGTCTTAGGAATCAAAGCTACTGTCCAAGCAGCAGTAAAAAATGGAGCAAGAACATTGGCGATTAGAACTTCAACTAGCGCAGCGGCATCATCGCCACCCGCAGATCGAGTCATCACCACATTCGAGGCAATCGTTGTCGGGATACATGCCACAAAGATATATCCTGCCAGCACAGATCGATCGATCTTCCCAGTCGGATCCCCAGCCAAAATGGCATAAACAACCGCCAAGACCACGGCGGGGATGAACAAGAAGGAAATCACCTGCACGGTGAGATGCAGTCTCCAGTTCATGAACTGCAAAAAGAGTTTCCGGCGATCAATACTCAGTCCTGAAATCAGGAAAATGATCGCGATCACTCCGTACATGACACTATACTGCGACCGAATGATTCCGCCATGCTTCGCAACGTTGGGGAAACAGTAGGCCAGTGCACAGGCGACTCCCATTCCGATAAGAAGCCACTGGTGCAGGATGAACTTCAATATTTTCATTGTGATGGCCTGCCACCGCGGGCGCGTTTCCCCTTCCTCGGCGGAATCCGCCATTATCACCCTGTCCTGGAATGGAAAATGGATCGTGACGCAAGTCAATCAGGCTGTTTCTATAAAGTAGCTGTCATTTGCATTAGGCTCTCACAGGTAGAGGGGTTGAAGAAGAATGAAATTGATGCGAGAGCACGTTCGGATTTGCTCCGATCAGCATCGGAATTTCATAACGGCGAATCCTTACGCCGTGTACTGATTCGATCACATATCTGTGGAAATACAGGCTAATGAACCTTTATCAGATGCAATCAGATAAATATACAACCCATGCACATCCATGTGGTCTTGATCGTCATATAGACCTGATACATGCCAAGCTTTCTATGGTCCCGATTCAAAGCGCCGATAATCGGTTACCCGAATACCCCAATTCCGACAATGACACGCCGACTCATCACGGGATTTCATGTGAAGTTGACTAGGCTCATGCAGCATGATGCAATACATCTACATCTTGAAGTTCGCCCAGTTCAATAATTAGTGCCTGATGGGAAGGGTTTGTTCCCCTGTTCAGCTCCAGCAATAACCGATGCTTTCCACTTTCCATGTATCCGTAAATGTGGGTAAAACGTTCTACCGCCACTTGCCGATGACGTGCGCAACCATAATATTTATCGACAACGCGACATGCAGAACTGACTGTGATATATAAATATTTCAGCTTAATTTCAAGAGTTCCAAGTGTTACAAATGGTCTTCTGACTCAGAACTCGCAAATGACCTTGGCTTTGTGCTTCTGTAGATGAACCTCGGCTGCGGGGAGCTTCTTGGCTGGCCCGAATTCTTCCGGGGAGAACAAGGGCGGAACAGAGTGCGGGACTAACACAACTATGAGAAAAAGGGGGGGATCAGTCCCAAGGTTCCCGGAGTAATTCACGTCTCTCCCCGGGACTGGTATAGCATTGATGAGATTATGGTTTTGTGGTTAGTCCAAGAAAAAGGAGCAAAGAAATAAAGTATATAGCCGTTGAATTGTATGCATTCACAAGCAAACTAGGTTTTTATATTTAACATTTTAAACTATGACGACAATTAAAGCCTTGACACATGTAAAGTCAGATCATTGAGGATCCGGGGGGATCTTTGACCTGTGACCTTATAACCGCAGCAATAGGAACCGTGGGGGAGTCAAAAGTCATCCGTCCTTGTTCCCGAAGGCCTCGGGATAATGGGAGTGTCGGAATGACGCCTCATTTAATAAGATTACCGAGTCACCATCAAATCTTCAAATATTGAATGAACCTTTCTCTCTCTTTATTTCTTTTGTCACAACCTTGGAAGTCTCGATCTCAAGTGCTCTCCTGGCGGCAAAGAACTATATAACAACTTCCGCTCGTCCAGCTTCCCCGTCATATCTATTTCTCCACAAAATTTCAGTGCCGCCACCCTATCCGAAACATTTATCCTCGGGTCTTTTTCCATTGAAAAAGAAAAAAAAAAGCAAACTCCTATAACTTAAAGCCATTGTTTCTACCAAATTATTTTTCTTTGCGTCATCGGACCAAAATCGGCTTCTCGAACCCCGGGATTGTATACTTCCGACTCCCTCCGCATTTCGCTTTAACCCCCGACTTTCGGGCAAACCCTTAACTTCCGATCAATCAGCTTTTGATAATATCGTGATTTTGGTTTCTGTTTGATCCTTTGCACATATACCAAAAAAAAATCATGTCGTCCACGAACGCACAAGCAGGCAATGGCCGGAAGAAGGCCACCTCTCCCGCCGTCAACTTGATTGGTAAATTGAACAACTGTCGCGAGATTTGGAACTTAGTGCTGACTCGTTGAATAGCTGGCGGTGGTGCTGGTATGATGGAGGCTCTCGTGTGCCATCCTCTTGGTATGTGATCAATTGCTCCGCGAATTCAAGACCCAATGGCTAACATTTTCTTTGTTTAGACACAATCAAGGTCCGCATGCAGCTTTCACGGAGAGCTCGCGCTCCTGGTGTATGTTCATTCGTTTCCGAACCTCGAAATCCCGTCGCTAATTGAGCATAGACCAAGCCTCGCGGTTTCGCCGCCACCGGTGCCGAGATTGTGCGCAAGGAGACCGCTATGGGTCTGTACAAGGGTCTGGGTGCCGTGCTGGGTGGTATCATCCCCAAGATGGCCATTCGGTTCACCTCGTTCCAGGCATACAAGGACATGCTCGCCGACGAGGACGGCAATGTCACCAGCAAGGCCACTTTCCTCGGTAAGAACTCCAATTGCAATGTTGCAAATGTCGACTTCCGAATTCCCTGCTAATTTTTGATCAATTGATTAGCTGGTCTTTCCGCCGGTGTCACTGAAGCTGTCGCCATTGTCAACCCCATGGAGGTGATCAAGATTCGCCTGCAAGCCCAACATCACAGTCTTGCCGATCCCCTAGATACCCCCAAGTACCGCAGCGCTCCTCACGCCCTCTTCACCGTCGTCAAGGAGGAGGGTTTCAGCACCCTGTACCGTGGTGTCTCTCTCACAGCCCTGCGCCAGGGTACCAACCAAGCCGCCAACTTCACCGCGTACACTGAGCTCAAGGCCCAGCTGCAGAAGTGGCAGCCCGAATTAGCTAACGGCCAGCTGCCTTCTTACCAGACCACCTTGATCGGTCTCATCTCCGGTGCCGTCGGTCCCTTCTCCAACGCCCCTATCGATACCATCAAGACACGTCTCCAAAAGACCCGTGCTGAGCCGGGCCAGGGCGCTGTCACCCGTATCATGATAATTGCGAAAGATATGTTCAAGCAGGAGGGTGCTGCGGCTTTCTACAAGGGTATTACCCCTCGTGTGATGCGTGTTGCTCCTGGTCAGGCTGTGACCTTCACCGTGTACGAGTTCCTGAAGACCAAGCTGGAGTCGTCGAACTGGCCTATCGTTGGAGTTCAGTATGAGGAGTAAAGTATAAAAAAGGTGTAAAGAAGTCGCCCGGAGGGTTTCTCTTTTTTGGAAGGCATGTGATACCATACTGCGCATGGTGGGCGTTGCGTTTCTGCTTGGAGATCACCGACCACCGGCTGGTTGGAAAGGTTTTCTGTATATATGTTTTTTTTTGTTTTAATTGTGTATACCACATGGTTCTGGATATTAAACAGATGAATCTGTAAATGTAAACTCTAGTAATTTCTGCCAGTCGTAAATATTGGCAGATGCCATACAATCCCTTTGTTCCCCCTCCAATTCATCGCTTCACCGCTTCCCCGCTCCCGCTCCATAAACAACCCCCCGATCTCAGACCAACAACAACAGCCAAACCCACACAGACACCATGCAGTCAGGAATCTCCGGTAAGTCAAGCACTGCAAACTAATCCCTATCTCCAAAAAACCCCATTGAACTATTCAAACCCCTCAAATTCCATATCTAACCATGAAGCAGTCTCGACGGAGCTCCAAGATGCCTTCACCCGCTTCAGCTCCGACGAATCCCTCTTCTGCCTCCCAGTAACAATCACAGGCGAGAACTTGACCCCACAAACCGCAATTGCCTTCTCAGGATCATCATCCAGCCCAGAAGACTTCTTCACCAGTCTCCCCAAGCTGTCCAGCGTCCTCCAGCCCAAGACACCAATCTACCTTCTCCTCCGGCGCCCGACAGCTTCATCCTCGACTCTCGTCGCACTGACGTACATCCCCTCCAATGCACCTGTTCGTCCGAAGATGCTTTTCGCCTCGACTCGCTCGACGCTGGTTCGCGAGCTAGGAACCGAGAAGTTTCCGTCGACTGTCTTTGCTACTGAGGAAGAGGAGATTCTAGGTCGGGATGCGTGGCGGGAGCGGGATGGGGAGTTGGGTGGTGTGAGTCGGGAGGATATGATGGGTGAGAAGGAGCGGGAACTTGAGGCTGTTCGGAGGGCTGAGGCTGAAGCCCGGAGTGGGACGCCGCATCGGGATATTGGCATTGGAGGTACTTTTGGTCCTGGCACAGGTTCCGGTATGAGAGTCTCTATGGCTGTCGATGAGGATGCTAAGACGGCTGTGAGGGAGCTTCAGGATGGTGGGCTTGTGCAGTTGGTATGGATTCCTCTCCTTGGTGCTCTATGGTATATGGTGTACATGAATCTGTATGCAGGGAATGGATATGGATTTGGTGCTAATATCTGGCTTCTGTACAGACGGTTGATGGGCCCTCGGAAAGTATTAAACTCGTCAGTGCCCAGTCCGGTGTCGATGCGGGTTCGGTCGCTACCCATATCTCCTCGTCTTCGCCCCGCTATTCCTTCTATCACTACCCTGGATCGGATGTCGTGGTGTTCGTCTACACCTGTCCCACTGGGTCGTCGATCAAAGAGCGCATGTTGCACGCCAGCTCGCGTAGGACTGCAATCACGTTGGCCGAGAATGAGGGTCTGAAGATCTTGAAAAAGGTATGAACCGGAAAGCTGTCGAGTCACCGCAGTCGTACTAACGATGTTGAAATAGATCGAGGCTTCATCGCCAGATGAAATCACGGCAGAGCGTTTGCAGGAGGAGGTGGACCCGCCGAAAGATCAGGGCAGTTCACGAGGATTTGCCCGTCCCCGTCGCCCAGGCCGGTGAATGATGAGGCCGATAGCTTCTTAGTCTAGCATGTAGATAAATAACAGGCGTTCGAGTCCACGCGACAGATCGAATCAAGCGAGATTGCCCATCATCTGGAAAGGCGTCCAGGTCATGAAAAAATTGCTCCACCTGACCACAGACTGTAAGGCTGTATGACCCCCTCCACTCCACAAAGCCAGCCACGGAGAGAGAGGGACAAGCCACGATCAATGATTCCGAAAGCTTTTCTTTTGGTAGAACAAGTCCGTCCTCGAACTTCCCAGGTTGATAATCTTCGGGCACCCGTCTCGGTCCTTCTCCAGTCGTGTACATTCGAAGCAGTAGAAGGCGTCACTGATTCCCTCACCGCCACAGACCACACATTTGTTCTGGTAGTTTCCAAAGGCGCATTCGTCGCAGATACGGACAAGGGTAGTAGGGCGCACGTAGGAATCACAGACGGGGCATTTTCCGTCACACTTGTCACAAAGTCGGCCGATGGAGATACCAGGTTGCTTACGGCACATAACGAGATCGGGGTGGTGACGCGACATAGTGAATGTGTGGTGAACAAATGTGTAGGTAGTTCGTAGAAGATAGGTAGGATGCAAGAGGATTAAGTTGAGTTCGGATTATAAAGCAGGTTGACTGGCAAGTTCCAGGGGAGAAAGAAAGGAACGGAAGCTGGGAAGAATAGCCGAATGCGGTTAGCGTGCGCACGGACCACAGGTCGAACTATATACTCGAGATATCATTTCAAGAGGACCAAATGTACTTCTTGCAAGTCTAATTAGACATTCAACTAGGATAATTAGTATGGTAGAGATTCTAATGCATCTTTTATACTATCACTTATCTCCAACGGTTCGTTTATACTGGCGTTCGCATCCTTCACCCCGCCGAAAAAAATCCGCTTTCTTCAACCATTTCAGACTGAACACAACCTTCCAACCCGGGCCTTGACGGCTTTCTGCGCTTGATTCATGCGCCGAGATGTCCAAACGAGAGCTCACAAAGTTTGTGTTTAGTGATGCCACTCTTCAGGCCGAACAATACGAAGCTCAGCGGGAACAAGCAATCCAACAGCACATTCAGTACATCAACCGTAACATCCCAATCCCATCGATTGAAACCAGGGGTATCCCAATCCCATCAGTTAGAGCTGAGGGTCTGGGGGAAGATGACGGGGAAAGTGTCTGGGAACATCTCAGCGACTTCTCCGAAAGTCATGACACGAGGATGTCCTCCGATGAGTATGACCCAGAACGCCGAAACATGGAACGAGATTATCACCGGTATGCTAAGCAGGAAATGGACAGAGCATTTGATTCCCCCAAGCCCAAGTATGATCAAGGGTATATCCAGAGCTGGGCCCAATACGCAAATCCCAGGAAGCGCCAGATGTCTCCCATTGACGCGACTGTGAAGCGCCAGCGCTTGGATCACGACTCCCAAGGGCCTAGCCCGGACCCTATGGCAGAGGCATTCGAGAACACTGGGCGGTTGCTTGGTGGTCCATTGGAAGCTACCAGGAAGCGAAGCTCCACTTCGGCGCCCAAGCAGTCTTGGAATCAGGCTTTGGCGGGAAAGGAGCCTGACCCGGATTTCCCGTCTGAGCTTGAAGATAATGCTTCCGGAATGCAGGAGCAGGAGACCGAGCACAATGCTTGGGCTTCGAGGTACCAGAGACCGGCTCTCGAGGCGACGAGTGTGAGATATTTCATGTTTCTGGTTTATGAATGGTTGCTAACGGTGTACCACATATAGACGAGTATTTTTCATACGCTTGATCAGGCGAATCTCTTCGCGAATCGTGTAGAGCCAATGATAATGGTATGTTCTAAATAACCATGGTGACTGGCGTATGTTGGAGCTGACATAGTATTTCTTCAGTGCTTCTCGCTCGACACCCAGCCACAACCTGATGAAAACTTCGTTCAGGCTCGGACCGAGGAGTTCGAGAAGATGATTGCTGATGAAAACAATGACTTTTGGAACCGACACACTCGGGAGACATTGAACTGGCAGCGGCAAGGTTTCCAATTGAAATCTGTGAATCCATCGGGATCCCAGCATCGCCTTCGCTAGGACCCACCTGAGTATTTGTCTCAATGTCAACTGATGGTGAGGAAGAGCCTTCAGAAGAGTATTCGGAGGAAGAACAGCAATCCCGCGAGAGATAATCCAGATTGTACCTCGACGGGGTTTAAATTCTCCAAAAAGAGTCAAAGAAGATCGAAGGGCAAAGGATCTTTCATGCGGTGGACTCCAAGGATGAAGAAAATGGTACGAACCCGAGTTGACAAGGCGTTTCATACGGGAGCCGAGGCTTACCGTTCGGGGGGGGGCAGAGAGATGTAACACAACCACAAACCCCCAAAATCCCAAACAAAGAACAAGTTCCCCTCTTGAAGTTGTTTATCATCGTATACATATTCTACATCCATTGATATTCAGATCCTTTCAACATCTGAACACTGGAAAGTATTATTTCACTACTAGGTATTGTTCAGCGATCTTCGGTGGTTACGTCATGGCTAAACACTCGACCTAGGCATATTTAACTCCAAACTTGCACTGCTTGAAACACCCTTCTTGGATCGAAAAACCACAACAGATATAACCCTGGAAAAAGATCCATCAAAATGCCAGTCGACAAGATCCGTGTCGAGGGCGACGAACGCATCAAGTATGAATCTGCCACCCTAAACGGCCGGAAATACGGTATGTACTGAAGAATTCCAAGATTCTCCGAAGACTAATCTATTTGAATAACTGCACAAATTCTTTCCAAGATCTCACACCCGTGCTAACAATATGGACTTGTAGGCTATCTCCTCAGTCAACCCCAATCCAGCAAATGGCGAGGCACCATTTTCCTGGTAAGTTTATCTTGCAATGCGAATCCAGCTTACCAGTACTAACCAACCTAGATCCATGGATTCCCAGATCTATCCATGGGGTGGCGATACCAAATCCCCATGTTGGTTAATATGGGCCTCAGAGTCGTAGCTCCAGACTGTCTAGGCTACGGCCGCACGGTAAGACCTCAATACAACTAAAGCCAGAAATTATCAATATTGATCAAATATTTAGGACGCCCCTGATTACTACACCAAATATGGACATAAAGCTTGCGCAGATGACATCAAAGCTCTTGCTTCGCATCTGGGCGAATTGAAGATCATCCTCGGTGGACATGACTGGTATTTGAAATTCAACTAAACAAAATAATATGGATTTATGCTAAAATGACAAGGGGCGCTTTTCTGGCTTATCGCGTTGCTCTCTGGTACCCCGATCTAGTCACTCATCTCTTCACCGTGTGCGTGCCCTACTCCAGCCCCAAGAAGGAGTACTTGCCGCTGGAAGAGATGGTGCGCACTATCATGCCGAACTACGGGTATCAGTTGCAATTTGCGAGTGGGGATTTGGAGAAGGTTGTCAAGTCCAAGGAGGAGATTAAGCAGTTTTTGACAGCCTTGTATGGGGGCAGGACGCCTGAGAAGGAGGTTGGATTTGAGGCGGAGAAGGGAATTTTACTTGATCATTTGATGAAGTTGGAGCATTCGCGACTGTTGAGTGAGGAAGTGAGTTCGAATCTTGCTTGCAGGAAATATATTATTATGGCTTTCGCTGACTTTTTCCTTATCTAGGAATTGGAGTATTATGGCAGGGAGTTCTCGAGGAACGGGGTCCGTGGGCCGTGTATGTCTTCCATGTCTGTTTACGCTATGTTGGCTAATATTGATAGTGAACTGGTACCAGACGCGAAAGCTCAATTATGAGGATGAGTTGAGTATTATCGGTCGGAGGATTACTGTTCCCACGCTTTTCATCCAGGCTCTTCGAGATACAGCACTGCCGCCACATCTTGGGAAGGCCATGGGGAAGCAGATTCCTGGATTGATTCTGAAGCAGATTGATACTGCCCATTGGGCTTTGTGGGAGAAGCCCGAGGAAGTGAATGCTATTATTTCTGCATGGTTGGAAGGAGTTGTCTTTGCAGGAAAGCGTCTTGAGAAGCTTTAAACTCATGTTCATAGTTAACGGCGTTCAGTTTTGCGTATCGTAGTTGAGCAATTGCTCCACGTACCCCCAAATTACTCTTGTACGCCCTATCCCATATGCAGGCAGTAGGAATATACCCGTGGTATCTTAAAAAATCACCCTTTCAAATGTTCCTTTTTCGTTACGCATTTTTGCATCTACAGATACTTTCGATATACGTCTCTAGTCTATCGTAGCTAAAGATGTACAGGAGTAGGTACTGCTGGAGTATTTAGTAGAGTAGGCCCTAGGTACTTTCCAAGGGTAGGTATACCGGAGGCTGTCTGGGTAGGCTATAGATAGTTTTATTTAGTCGGGTACTTGAGTGTAAGTAATGGGTATGTTCCTGATCGGGTTAGGGTGTACAAAGAGTAATTCAGGGGGTACGTGGAACTATTGCCCGTATCTGGAGCTATGAATCACATTATGTATGAATTCGTCAAATGTAGGTAGTGTCGTAACGAGAGTGGCTAGAGTGGTGAGAAGCAGCTCTGCATGGAGAAATTAATCAGGGTAGGTTGGATAGAATGCATCAAGAAATTTGCAGCTTTAATAATCCCAGACCTTGGTTTCAATGTGGACGCCAGCCTTATCCAGGCGATCCACATACTCCTGTCCCAGCGTGGCAGAGGTAACAATGCCACCACGAGAAACCTTACGGACCTTGTCCTCTTGCTGAAGGATGACCATAGCAGCCTCCGAGACAAGCAAAGCAGTCATGACATACATGGTTCCTTCGTAGGTCAGCTTACCGAAAACGCGCTTCGGCTTGGGCACATCCTGGTCTGCAGTCGCAACAGCATGGTACTCCACCCGATCGTTGCGAGAATCCTCTAGCGTCGGACCAGCACCGGGGGCGAAGATAAGCTTGCGTAGCAGCCAGCGCACAGGCGGGATGATCAGGAGCGCCATGAAAAGATTGAAACCGATGTGCATGGCGACACCAATAAGAGCGTTGCGCACGTACAGCATCTGGTGGAAAACGAACCGGTTGCCGTAGAACTCGGGCATCAAGGTGCTGCTGCGATAGACGATCGCCATGTCGGCCATGCCGTTGGGGGCGGTTGTAAGAGTGCCCAGGTCGGGAACGGAGCGTAGACCCAAGAGCTTGGTGATTATCGAGTCGCTAGGAACATGCTTAAGTGCACCGTTACCTGTTAGTGAGAAGGGACCGACGGATTTGAGAAGCTCGGAGATGGGGATCGAGTCGTAGATGCTCAAGATGGTATTAAGGGTACCACCGCTAGCACCAGATGATCTAAGAAGAATTAGGTTCCTGGTGGGTCGATATAGTATAGTGTGTGGAGACGTACTTGATGTCCTTGATGCAGCTGTCGATCCCACGAGTCTGCGATCCAAGGTCCTCGCGGACTCGCTTGACAAGGGCCCATGCTAACATATCCGACGGGACACTTTCCATGCCAGCAGAGGGGATGATCTAGGAGTCATTAGAAAACGATGCTAAGAGTCAGGTAGAAAGCTTACAATAGAGCCATTGGCCTTGGCGGTCTCATGGTACTTCTCAATGATCTGCTTGATCCAGGGTGTCTCTCCAGTACTGCAGGGGTCAGTCTAAGCAGCAAATTCAGGGCCTGACCGACTCACACATCCAGATAGTGGGTTCCATTGTTGGCACAAGCTTCGACTACGGGGGTGGAGTATAGATGGTAGGGGCCAATGCAGTTGATGATCAGTCTGGTCT
This sequence comes from Penicillium lividum, assembly GCA_028828245.1. Classification (NCBI taxonomy): domain Eukaryota; kingdom Fungi; phylum Ascomycota; class Eurotiomycetes; order Eurotiales; family Aspergillaceae; genus Penicillium; species Penicillium lividum. Next base: position 5,292,815 of record JAQJAG010000002.1, read on the forward strand.
TCTGGACGAGCTCATTCAATTCGGTAGGGTTCAGCTGGGCCGGGAGGACATCTGCAAAAGCCCAGATTAGCATGTTCCCGAGAGACAATACATAGAAGCCAGATCATGGGCTGGATACCTGGTGCACGACGGTCTGGGTTGAGTGCCTTAAGCTCCTGGACAATGGGCTCAATTTTGTTCACCGAACGGCCTGCAACTGCCCATTTCAGGTCGGTAGGGTGATTCTTCACAATGTGCTCAGCGCAGAATCGACCCGTATAGCCGGTTGGGCCTAGCAGAACCAAGTCGTATTCTCTGTCGGAAGCCATTGTGATGAGGGTCTGGTGTGTTTTGTGGTTGGAGCTCCACTTGCGCAGGGCTAAGCTCTCGGAGGATCACAAGCTTCTCGGCGCTAGTACCGGAGGTATGCGACGGTTATGCGACGGTTATTCAGAGGGTTTCTAGGACGGATTTGAGGATTTGAGTATGAATTCAGGAAATATTCTGTCTTATTATTTGTTCTGAGATCTCCTTGCTAGTTGTAGTACAAAAACATTAATGACGGATAGTTGGTTTGACCGAGGCCGTCTGGTTACGTTGAACCTTATTGCAGTCTCCACGTGACCTGGAGATCAATAACGTCCATCTGACTCAGTTAATTCAATTTCGAAAGATGACCAAGATTTTGGGCTTAGATTGAGTATCTAGTAATGGCAAATTATTTTGCACCATATTATGTACCCCTGCATATCCAGTAAGCACTACGGAGACTGTCAATACATGTGAAAACAACCACCAATCAGGGCATGCGCACGGACCATGTTGGACTAAATCGAATGCGACCAAATCACATGATGTCAATGACATAATACAATGATTTTCAATGTTCCTGTCAGGTGACCACACTACGGCCAAGCCCCATTAGCCCTAAGCGAGCCCACCCACAACCACTCTTCAGAAGCCTCTGCTCGATCTGCTTTGAACCCATCTTCAACCTACAGCCGCACTGCAGACAAGATGACCAAGCGCACCAAGAGTATGTCTCTCCAAACTTATCATCGTCCTCCCCGATGAAGCCCTCCCTTTTTTCAAAATGCTAATACCCTTCCAGAGGTCGGTATCACCGGTAAATATGGAGTGAGGTATGATTAACGCCCAATCCTCGATTTCGCCCTCGCTCTCGAACGAACATGATTCCTCGCCTGAGAACCGCGACCGGCAATACGAAAGCAACCGAATATTGACTCATTCTTTACAGATACGGTGCCTCCCTGCGTAAGCAGGTGAAGAAGATGGAAGTCACCCAGCACGCCCGTTACATCTGCACCTTCTGCGGAAAGAACACCGTCAAGCGCAAGGCTGTTGGTATCTGGGAGTGCAAGGGCTGCAACAAGACCGTCGCCGGTGGTGCTTACACCGTCTCGTAAGTCGCCCGCAATTTTTCTCGATACGACCTAGACCTGGGGACCGATAGGACAGGAACACCAGGAATCGTGGCCTTGAAGTCAGAAACTGACAGTTGAACTCTTATAGGACCCCCGCTGCCGCTGCCACCCGCTCCACCATCCGCCGTCTCCGTGAGATCGCTGAGGTTTAAAATGGGGATGACATGATTTTTTTTCTACTCTACGATCACGTCTGAATACCAAAAATGAAAAACTTTGGAATCTAAGGATTTTGCATCGCATCTGAATTTCTGCGTAACGTCATGATTTTATACCCCTCGGGGCTTCGTTGGCTCCAGTCGATCGGAATAGACAACCTACGCCAATATCCGACCGTCAAGCTACCCGAGTTCTGATCGACGAACGTGCGACCGTTTATGCATGTGGCATACAACAAGATCATATTCATCGTCGATTTCACGAGTGCGGTCTGATGATCTGGGCAATAGTCGTAGATGCCTGGGCTCTCCCGCTCCTCCTTGACAGGCAACCATCACATTTGGAAGTCTTGCCCGCAACTCTATCGATCTTCCAATCTGTACATTCTCGGTTCCTTGCTACTGCTTTAGTGAAATAGTGGTGGCACCTCTAGCAGCGTTCCTCGCATGGGCCCACTTGGGTGCAGGGGGGCATACTGGAATCTCCCAGTTTAAGACCTAATGCTATGTTGGGCTTCTCTGCTATCTCACTTTAATCGCGCTAAGGAAGCGACATCACTACGTAAATCGTGGAGCCTGAGAACTCGCCTAGCTAGCGGCATAGAAATTGTGTTGTGCTATATTGGGGTTATATGGACATGGACAAAGTCACGACACTACAGCAAGGGACGATCGAAGCCATCCTCGATCTACCCCATACAATTTCAGATAAAGGGAGTCTTAGCGACCACTTGACCCAAATAGGATATGACCATCCCTAATGACTTTTAAAAAGTAAAATTCCCTGCTGGCGCTCATTCGTAAAAAGTGCAGATGATTCGCCCCATCACGTTGCCGCCCTGTTTTGCGTTAGACTGGAAATCCCGGCCCACCTTCAAAAGGCCGGGCTCTCTTCTCCCCACACCTTCTCTTCTTCTTTCATACACTTCCCGAAACGCTCTTCATGCCGACTCTTAGCCTTTCCACCCCTGGCTTGATTCCTGTCCATGTCCGACACCTGCATTGTCTGTTTAGGAGACCTTGGCGAAAGCGCCAGTGATCCCGCCGAACCCGTGCCAAGACCTAGTCTCCACGATGCTACAGTCAAGGAGGGTCTCGATGAGGATCCGGGTCAGATCGCTCAGTTATTACCATGCGGTCACATCCTGCACGATAATTGTTTGAAGCCATGGGTGGAGCGAGCGAACAGTTGCCCGATATGTCGTCGTAGCTTTAACATGGTCGAGCTTAGCGACCGTCCGGGAGGTATGTTCTTTGTTTCGATAGTCCCTTTGTCTTTGGGATCTTGTGACTGATTTTTTTTTCATTTATAGGTCTGGTCACCTCCTCCTACGCCGTCCAAGACCGAGTGCAGGTTGCTGAAATCGATCCGACCATGATGATCGACTATGTCGAGGATGACCTCACTGACTCCATTCCGTGCACAATATGCGGGGAAGCGGACAATGAGGATGTGTTGCTTCTCTGTGATGGATGTGATGCCCCTTCTCACACATACTGCTTAGAGTTAGATGAAATCCCCAGTGGATCGTGGTATTGCTCATCATGCGAGTCCCAGCGGGCGCTTGGGCCCGCTCCTGGAGTGTCTAGTCGCCCCGCTCGTACAAATGAGGGAACACGGCGAACCCGAGGTCAACGACGTCGACTCCAGAGCCGGAATCAGGCCAACTCGCTGCACTGGGCCCGCGTATGGCAGTCTGTCTGGGACCATCTCAATATCGACCTGGACTTCCCATTTGACGATGATCGCTCCACCCAACGGATGATGCAACAGCGTCGTCGGGAAGAAGCAAACCAGCGTGAATTTCGAGCATGGCAACGCCGTTTCGAGGTCGCCGAGCGACAAGGAGGAGGCAGTCGATTTCGGGATACCGCTTCACTCTTTGATATCGAACCTGCTAGACAATCTCGACCTAGGGTTCCCAGAGTGCCAACACCAGAGCCAGAGTCATTGGAGGAAATGCGGGCTTGGAATGCATTTGAAAGGGCTCGCGAAATCGAGAACAACCCCAATGCTGCCCGCAAGCGCAAAGAACCGACCATGTCTCCATCCCCTGAACCGTCGGAACCTCGTCGGAAATTAAAAAGGCCACGCACAAGGCGACCGCAGGACCTCGCTGCCATGGCTCACCAAACTGGAGAATCATCCAGAGCTGCGAATTCAAGTGCGCGAGTTAACGGCGATAGCGTTGGTGGGCCGAGCTTCTTGTCGTCTCTCTTGAAGGAAGTGGAAGATGCATCCACACCTACCAATGCTGCAAATGTTGGACCCTCGGCCGCAGCATCTGTGGCCCCTACCGATCATGCTACCCCTGGTCCATCCTCTCCATCTATCTCCCCCATTTCTTCCAGCCACTCCTCCCCCCAATTGGCATCCACCACTCCACCTTTTTCCCGCAGTCGACCCATCTCTCCCCTTCAGCTCTCCTCCCCAGCTGAACCTTCCTCGCCTCCATTCTCCCCCGAGCTTTCTTTCTCTGGTACCCCCGACGCCTCTCCCGCTTCAGACGATGCCGCACCCCGACGCGAAGCGGCTCGACCACGCTCACGCATTCCCCGACGAGCTCTCGAGTTAGCTCAATCTCGATCCTCACCCGATCTATCACCCAGCCGGAATGGTCCTTCCCTTGCCGTCAAATCTGCCATTCAGAAGATGGTCGGCACTTCACTGAAGCCCCACTACCGCGCCAAAATGGTGACCAAAGAGCAATACACTGAGATCAACCGAACCATTTCCCGAAAGCTCTATGAGCGCATCGGGTCTGTTGAGTCGCTGAATCTCCAATCTCGACTTGACCTAGAACAAGTTGCAAAGCGCGAAGTGCAGAGCACTGTAGATTCTCTACCCAACAACCGCAGAAAGGATAAGCAGCCCATGATGGCATCTGACAGCGATGGCGATATACAATGATTGTGATGATACCTATCAGCATTACCAAGGCGTTTCTTCTCAGCGCAATTCTCGGTTTCTTTCTCAGGGACGATGTACCACATCTGGCGTTTGGATCATAAGATGGAGTCTTTTTTAAACGAGACATCAACTGGAGCTCATTTCCACTCATGTGTTGGATACGAATTAATGCATTTGCGGTTATCGGTAATAGCTTGCCCGACTTTACTTCAATGTTATATACATATGTAATGTGTCTTAATATTGACATGTTTATGCGAACTCATACCTACTGCCTAGTACATACAGGTGTAATCACATCTCCTTCAAACCAAACATTGAAGGAAATAGGTAGAAGAAAATATTATGTATACACATCAGCTCTTAATCCCCAGTATGGAGTACATCCGTTGAATGGATGCACGACGTTGATGTTTGCGACATACATGAATCCAGTGGAGTCAATAACATTTGAATATGAATTCCAATGAATATCCAGGGACTGCAATGAATATTTCGAACATTCATTAGGTTTAAATGTTGGAAGTTAGAAACTCTAATCAATTGTGCAATGTTGAGATCCGGGGCCAAAATATATCATGCACCTACATGTTGATATCTCCGAATATACTGGAACCAAACTTCAAGTATCGAAACAAGCACGTGAGCACTAATTTCGAATAAATTCTATCTCATCCCTTAAGTATCAATTGATGACAGTTATGCAATATTAGTGATATCAAAGCGCAATTCTAGGCGCTGATAACCAGCCACGAGGTGTGTGGAGACGCATGGATGTATTTCCCGCTTGAATAAGACCCTGATCCCTGATTCAGTTATATACAGTAATTTTGAGGACTAGCAGTGAAAGTGGGGGCCAAATTTAAGATAATACGGTAAACGCTAGTATTGAAAGCGTCCTTAGCCGTAAGCGCTAGTAATGAACTAAGTATCAACTCGAATTCGCGAGCCAACCAGTCAAAACTCCGGAGAAGTACCGATATTATTAGCACTGCTTCGCCCCCTGTTCAATTTCAATTCCTAAATATAAATTTGCTTGATAGAGAAAAGTATCAGAATTGGCATTAGGATGTGAATTTACTGGTTTAGCTATCCAGATGCCTTGAAATGAATTGAACCTTGCAAACATCTGAAAGGGACCCGACCCCGTAGCAAGTGTGTACCCAAGTGGGTCACGCATGGGCTGACAAGCATCCTTCGGTCTAGAGTAATTAATTTTGATTATGATGGGTCAGGAAAATAAACTAGACGGGATAAGTACATAATGCACATGATGCCCTGTTTCTTCAGCCCCATGTCCCTTTGCCCCAGACGTTAACGCGGCAAGGTCCCCCGACCATGTCAACAAATGGATATACAAACTGTGTGTCGGGAACCTTCTACGGCATCACCGACACCGCCAATAACGAGTTTTATCCTGGCGAGACCTTCAATCTGCAGTGGGGGTCCATCGAGAATGGAACACTCCCCTTGAATATCTCTCTGGGTCGATCAGGAGGAGCTCTAGTAGACCAGATTGTCGGTTCGTGTCACCGTCACCAACATCTTCCCCCCGAGTTACTCTGAGAACGAAAGACTGACTCCTATTTCTGTTGTAGTGGATGCGACCTTCTCCACATCTAGCAGTCTGTACCAAATCGTCGAAAACTCCACCGCAAACTGCACACTCGAACAATACAGCTGGGCCATTCCTTCTGACTTCAACACAAGCGACCCGGCCTATCAGATTGGATTATTCGACGGCTCAGCTATCCGTGGAGATAATAATAATGGATGGAGAGCCTGGAGTCCACTTTTCTATGTCCGTGATAAAGAAAGTGCCGTTTCAGCATCGCGGACCGCTTCCGTTAGTGGATTGTTGACAGCGACCGTGGGGACAAGTCCTACCGCTACTGCGCCTTCGACAAACTCGGCCACTTCCACTTCCACACCTTCCAGCCATAGTTCCTCGAACTCGACAGCAATCGGTGTCGGGGTTGGAGTTGGCGTTGGCGCTGCGGCACTGATTGGGTTAGGACTTTTCTGGTTCTTGTGGAGAAGAAGGAAATACAATGCTGTGAATCAAGATCATCCAGATAGTGCGGAAATTGCTGGTAGACCGAGATCTGAACTCCCGGGGGCTATACCGATGACGGAGGGGAAAAAGTCGGAATTGCCTGCTGAGGACCATGTTGTGGCTTATGAAGCTCAGGAATTAGAGGGTACACGTGGGGCTGCAAAGGTGCTACCTGTGCATGAGATGGAGTAATGTGTTTAGTATATTCATCATTATGTTGATATTAGATAATTAATGAACATTCATGACTCAAGATATTTCATTGTTGAGAGTAAGGTATCCGTGGTTGCGAGAATGTGTGATTTCGACACCAGTAAAAAGAACGAATTGCAAGGATAAAAGTTCGCCTTCAACTCATCAGCGAATAAGAGGGTGAGCAAAGCTGGCTCACAGAAATTGTGTTCGGAGTACAGGCGCTGATCAGGATAAGGAGTTTGAACGAAAAGTCCACGAAAAATCCCACATTGAAGGAGTTAAAAGTATAGATCTATTTCCAAAACATGCCCACTATGCATCAACCAATACCAAGTGGTCGAGTGGTAACTCGATTAACATCTTCCTTGGTCTAGGGGTCATGATTTCCGCTTGTCATTAACACTGATACGCGCGGGAGACCGGGGTTCGATTCCCCGAGGGAGAGTTTCTTTTTGCTTTTTTGTCAACTTTTTTTCCATACGCGTATACGATTTTTTTTTAACTCCCAGTTGGACATAAGGTCAGTATTTTACGATAAGTATCTGAGATACTGTTAGGATTATCTTGTATCAATTGATATTCCAATAATTAATGGTCATGAATGAGTAAGGTAAATTATTCATTTCATGGTGCTAAATGTCACAATTGTATGAACAAGCTCTTTCGCAAAGGGACCAATTGCCGCTTGTTGCATGAGTTGAACTCTAGTTCTCTTTGGATTGAACTTTCTCATCTCCATCCTTTTCTTTCTTCCCCTCGTCTTTCTCGGGCTTCTTGTTGGCTTCGGCATTGGGGTCCTCTTGCTTCGAAGACGACTCTTGACTACCAGAGGGCTTGGCAGCGTGGGACTGTAGTGTGTGTGAGTTGTCACTTGCTGGCCGATACGTTCAATGCATTGAAAGGGTCACTGACCTTATCATCCTTTGAGTCTTCAGCTGACTTCTTGGATTCGTCCTTGGATTCGTTCTTGGATTCGTCCTTGGATTCGTTCTTGGATTCGTCCTTGGATTCGTCCTTGGATTCGTTCTTGGACTTGCTCTTGGGTTCCTCCTGTTTGTTTTCCTGTGGCTTCTCTTCAGGCTCCTTTCCCTTCTTCTCTGGCTTCTCGTCATTCTTCTCGCTAGATTTGGTGGCCTCGCTCTGCTCCTTCGGTGGCTTCTCATTCTTATCTGCAGATTCCTCCTCACCACCGTCTTCCTCGGGTTCTGTCTTATCCTCTACCTCCGCTGAAGCTTCATTTCCCTCGGATTTCTCGTGCTCGGCTTCGTGGCCGTGACCATTGGAATCTTCATGGGGCTTCTTCTCCGGGCTTGCTTGCAGTAGGTAGTAGACCATTGGACCACTCACTGCAACAGAGCCAAGGAACCTGCGTCAAAAAAACGAGATCAGTCAAGCCCTCAAGAACGAAGGATTCCAGCGAATTCCATGTTCAAGTACGCACCACGGCATATCACTAGTTGTATGATCATCATAGCCCTTGTCATTCTTCCCACCGCTGTAAAACCTTAGCCCCAATAACTGGGCGGTGTGGTTTGCTCGTGGAACTGCACGGAAACTTTGGGCGGCAGTAACAGCACGTAATGGAGAGCGACGCGTAAAGATCGCAGCCATGATGGTAGATATAGATGGAGTACTTCGGTACGAATGGAGAAGAATTGATGGAGAATCAGATTGGCGTGATAAGGTGAGGAAAGAGAGAGGAGAGAGCTGAGTGACAAGCACCCAAAGACGTAGCCTGCAGCTAAGCGCACCTCTTCTCCTCTTCTGGCCCAGTTTCCGGGGTCGTAAGACCAAGTTCCCAGCCGCCTCCGCTGGTCTGTGCGCGGTACGCCAGTGATGTAATGGCGTGCTTTAGTTGGCATTATTCCTACTGAATCAATATGTTTTTAAAGTTCCTTGTCTGCATTTCTAGAGGTCCTCAATTGGATCAATAGTTATATTATGGAGTTCTGGTTCCTGGTTGAACCTGGGGAGGGTCCCATCAGATTAGATCTTGATGACATCATCTGCTAAGTTTAGTACAGGTACACCCATGGATCAATATAGGAATATTTTTATAATATTCTACGCTATTCTGAACAGACAGTATATATTAAAACTTCCGCTTTTCAGAGGAAATCAATCGCATTAGTTAGGTATTGTGATAGATGGTGCATCAGACATATTTTCAGGACAGACAGTTCAAAGTTCCATTTGCTCCACCTTGGTGCTCGAAGTAAGACCAGCACTATGTGAAAGAATTGAATACATTCAATGTTATGATACTTATCTATTCAAAGAAATATTGAAATGAAATCGAAAGTAACATTTAATTAGTGCCCTTGAGTTTCATGCCTGAGGCATTATTTAGGCCTGAGGCATTAACACATACCAGTGAAGCTCATGCCTCAGGCGGCAACCCCACGTTGATATCATCAACTCCGCCTACCCTCAAAAGCTACCTTTGAGCTCCCTCTCTTCTATCATAGAAAGTACACACTCGTGGAGACTCACCACCGTCATGGCAGACCGGCAAATAACTCAACAGAACATCACCAGTCTGCTGGGAAAGCTGGATGACCCCGACGCTGATTTGCGGTACATGTCCTTGAATGACCTTTACGGGATCCTGAACAACCCCCAGTCGACATTTATCTCAAACGACCCCCGCTCTGCACATGGCCTTGCTGAAGGCTTGTTGAAAGCGTTGGACGATCAGCACGGTGATGTCCAAAATCAAGCGCTTAAATGGTTTGCTCCCTCCATGTCGCCTCCAAAGCTGTACAGATCACTAACCTCGAACTCCACCACAGTCTTGGTCCGCTGGCTCTCCGATTGCCATTTGAAACACTCACACTACTCCTCGAGAAATTGACCAACATGACCGCTTCCCCGACCATCGATACATCCGTCCCCAATACAGCCTTGCGTACCATTGTCGATACTCTTCCTCGGCCCCAAGCTGGCCAACCCTCTCCACAGAACGTCATCACCGCATACTCCGCCGTCTCAAAGATCCTAATCCCTCGACTGACAGGACCAACACAGTCAGCATCAGGTAGACGCGGCTCGGTAGTGCGGGGAATGTTGGAGAAGGACCCGTCCAAGGGCTTCAGCAGCGAGGCAATTGATGTGCTTATCAAGGTTGTGACTTGCTTCGGCCCGCTTCTCCAGGAGTCCGAGCTAGCTACCTTGCAGGAGCCAGTCATGGCCATCATCCATAATGACACGGCAGGGACCGTTGTCAGCAAGCGCGCACTGACGGCCATCTCAGCCCTGGTCCTTTACTTCTCGGACACCCAGCTCAATTCATTCGTGGCCGGCCTGATAGAAGCTCTATCTTCCCCCAAGATCTCGACCGTGCACCGGCGTCATTTGATTGCCGCTATCGGCACAATTGCTCGTAGTGCCCCAGCCAAGTTCGGCCCGCACTTGAATAGCCTGGCACCTTTCGTCTTTTCCGCAGTGGGGGAGGACGGTGTTGTCCCATCAAACTGAATGATCAATTTTATTGCTCAATTCATCTGCCGGAATCAATTTTCCAAGAAAAGTATAAGTGGCACAAATATCCCACGCCCGAGGAATGGAATTACTACTTTGAAAGCGATGGAAGGGGTCTTGTATGGAGCAGGAACACATCTCATCCGGAGAGTATCCACTTTGTAGTAAAATGGATGTCCGGCATGACCAAAATTTAACGATACCCATGTTGATGTTTTCTACTCATATTGGTCTGATTGTAAGCTTGCCACTTTCCGTACTTGCCTCGATGATCAACATGATTCATTTGTTGCTTCCCTTTCCTGCCCTAACAAGGATCGCACCTTCTCAATATCAATACTCTCGTCATACTCTTCCATTTCCATTTCCATTTCTGCCATGCAAACTTTCCTCTTCCAAGAATCCTTTCTTGTATGCATATTCAGTTTATCATACATCCTACTTTTTCATTGTACTGTCATATTTCAAGATGCGTTTTACACGCACTTTAGTCCTCCTTGCCATTCTCGCTGGCATCGCTTTGAGCTCCCCTGGGAGACATGCCCCAATCATTCAGGATCCAACCTCTGACCCGGAACCGATCATCAAACGTCGTCAACATTTACCCTGGCACATTCAACACAGTCCCACAGAGACACAGGACCTGGTCAAACCTGCCACACCGAATGATGCGCCCAAGCCCCTTTCGAAGCGTCGTGGGCCCACTGCTATCCTCGATTACCGCTGCGGTGATCAATATGGAAATTGCCCCAGTGGTACCTGCTGCTCCGGTGCAGGTGATTCATAGAACCCCCCCTGATATGATTGTAAAGATTCTAACATGAGTTGGTTGAAGGTTTCTGCGGCACCACGAAGGAACACTGCCGCTCCCCAGACTGCAAGATCGACTATGGCCTATGCGATGCCAGCAAAACACCGCAAGGTCCTCCCACCCGGGACATTTTGCGGCCTCAAATCGGTGTCGTTCCATATGGTCCAAAGCAGATCCGATCTTGTACAGTCCCAGGGACGGTTGCTCTGACGTTTGATGATGGGCCCTCTCGATACACTGGTGACCTCCTTGATCTACTCGACAAGTATGAGGCACCTGCAACTTTCTTTGTCACTGGTATCAACAACGGTAAGGGTGCAATCGATGATCCTGAACTGCCTTGGGCTCCCTTGATCGAACGCATGTTGCTCGGTGGCCGCCACCAAATTGCCAGCCACACCTGGTCTCATGAGGATCTCAGCAAGATTAAACCCACTCAGCGTGTGGAACAGATGACCAAGAATGAAGCCGCTCTACGGAATATCATGGGAAGTTTCCCCACCTACATGCGCCCGCCATATTCCAGCTGTGAAGAGGGATCTGGATGTCGCGAAGAGCTGGGTCGCATGGGGTACCACATTGTGTTGTATGACGTTGACACCGACGACTACAAGAATGACAATCCGGACTTGATTCAAAAATCAAAGGACATCTTTGACAAAGCTTTGTCTTCTGGAAACCCAGCTTCCCATTCCTGGTTGATCATTGGCCACGATGCCCATGAGCAGACTGTCCATAACCTCACGGAACACATGCTTCAGACAATGAAACGCCTCGGATACCGCCCCGTCACTGTCGGAGAGTGCCTCCAAGATCCACGGGAGATGTGGTACCGCAAAGATAGCCGCTGGCATGGACGCAAGAAGATGCCTTCAAAAGTCGTCACCCAACAAGTGTCAGTCGACGGCACCTGTGGCAAAAATTACACTTGCATGGGCTCTAGCTTTGGAATCTGTTGTGGTCATTGGAATACCTGCGGAAACAGCTCCAGTCACTGCGGACTAGGTTGCCACAAGGGTGCCGGCTACTGCACTGTGGAAGTACCCCACAACGGAGATGCGTGGGACCCGACTGTTCCGAGCGGAGTTCCTAAGTCAGAAGGGGAATCTGACTTCCGAACTGTTGGGACTGCAGCCGCGACCTCTTTGTTCCTGGCGTTGATTGTGGCGGCATGGATGTGATGGATCGCTGCGGTTTTGGTCAAAAGTAGCCCGTTAATTTTGGTTCTTGTTTTGGAGTTGAAGCTGGGAAGCTGGGACTCTCGACATTATACTTATAGCTGTGCAAAATGCCTCTACTTGTTTGCCGTGTTACTCGTATTTTTCATTTTCCTTTTGCTATTTGCTTCAATGGCAGATTGTATTTGGAGAATGAGGCTGTGAAACCGAGAGCACCTGGGCAAGATGGATGGCTTTACTGTATACAATACTGTTTCATAGCAACTGTGTTTTTGCGTACCGATTTCCGAATTTTGAGTCAGACGTGATGTCGATCATTCGTCCTTTTTCCTAATAAGGGATTTCCTGATTAGGAAATGCGTCAGCTGGGGCAATACTCTCACTTGTACTTCGTAGCCAATATCGCTGGTTTCGAGATGATAAATTCATTAAATCAAAATGCTTTTTTGCTGTTCGTATTTACTTTCTACACATATGGTATCGTATCACTGGTAGTTCACAATAGAATTGATTCAACTCCACCCCGCTTATGACGCTTATGTAGGACGTGGGGGCCACACTTGACCAGCACTTGAAAATCTTACTTGAAGAATAGATACCGGAAATGGAAATAATAAGAAACAGCTTAGATGTAGCAAATATACATAAGCTGCAGATTACCTAGAAATTCACCCAACTCTTCACCTCTCTCTGCTTTACTCTACAACACCAATCAATACCGTCCAGGTTTTGCCAACCACATTCCAAATTTGACTATCAGAAATTACCACAATGAAGCTCTTTGATGTGTTCCTCCCTCCGACAATCGTTGTCCTGGCCATGGCCGACTCTGTCGCTGGTATGCTTTCACGATTGGAAGAGATGACCAGGCTACTTAAGATGTCGGTATCGGTTTCCGCCGCTATATTGAGAGAAACACCAGCTTCGAAATGGAGAAGGAAAATGACTGTAGAGGCATGATATACTTTCCGAGGACCCGTACTTGTGAAGCGGGATGATTGAATGAATTATGAATTATGAATGATCAAAATGTATGTTTTGCCATGCTCCGATACCTGATACACGGAGAAAGCTTGCCTTTCACTTTTTGTTGATATTGGGTTGAATAAATTGATCGCTAATAATGGCCGCAGCAGACTCTTCCACGGGACAAATCAAGCCGATGTTCCTCAGCAGATTGGATCAGTTGCACGATATGGCAGATGGGATACTTGGGGAGATGAAAATATGATAGTGTCTATTACTTGAGTAATGATAACAGGTCTCAACATTGGAAAAATAAGCCTTCGAATTATGAAATGATGCATAACAGAATGAACTTTGGAAATTCAAAAATTCAACGTAGTAGGGGTATAATGATGAAGTAAAACAGACATGGAACCAGCAATAGGAAAACGAACATCTGAAGTTCAGAACCGACAAGGACAAACACCGAGTGAATGCAAGAGATCGGTTGAAAGTAATATCACGATTTGCGCACGATTTTGAGTAATGGTGCGATCCGAGCCCGTTTGCTTAGACCAACGCGTAATGGAACCTTGCTAGTCGATGAGATGGGACTATGCTTCGGTGGTCCTTTCCGGGTGTTCGTGCTGTTGCCAGTGATTGGGGTGCTTGGAATTTGATCCGGTTTTTGAGGAGTTTTTGGAAGTGTCTCGCGTGAGCCGTTGTTCTGGGGCACCTGAGGGTCTGCTTGGGGTAGATCCACATCATCTACTTCAACTGGCTTCGTTTCATCTTTTGAATTAGAGACTTTATCAGCTGGATTCGGATTGGAGTTTGACACTCCGCTTTCTGACGCGGGAGCCTGCTCAAGAGCTTGTACCGGGGCAGCTTCTGGGGTTTCCTCTAATGGCTTCTTCCGCTTGCGACCGCGTTTCTTGGGGGCGGGCTTGTCACCGGATTTTGCAGTCTTGGAGCTTTCCTCGGTAGAGGCGGTCGGATCTGGTTGTGGTGTTCCAAGTTTATCAGAGTCTGCGATGGCTGAATTTGGGACTGGTTTGTTTTGTTCTTGCTTGTCAGCCTCAAGAGGCCGGCAGTCCACACAAATTACATCGTCATCGTCATTAGTATCTGGTACTCGGGACTTTTGCTTTGCCGCCACCGCTGCCTTTGTCCGCTTGGTTTTTTTCTTTTTCGGCTCTTTGGTAGCCAAGTCGCCGGTATCCTCAAACAGAGTTGGGTTGTTTATCTTGCCGGTAGTGGAGCTAAGCTCATCGACAGCTGTTTGGCCATCAGCCCCAGGTGCGACATCTCCAGGTGTAATGCCATTTTCCGGGATAAATTCGTTGTAAGTTTCCGTAGATACAGGCTGAGGAGAACGTTCTGGCAAATTCCTTTGAGTTGGCTTACTCGGACTGGGCCCAGGATCTCCAATGGCGAGTTCATCATCGTCGTCATCTTCTGGAAGGAGCTGTTTCGTTTGGCGAGCACATTTCACGGCCGAGGGGACTTTCACATATACAGCTGGCAAAGCAAGCTCATCATACGTGCTTGCCGGGGAATGTTGCAGAGAGATAAGATCCGACCTCGTACTGTCATCATTGGTCTGGTACAACCCTGGCGATGCCAGAGATGACAATGGTTCAGTATCATGTGGGGAGCACGCCATCGATTGCATTGGCCGAGGGAGCTGTAAGGTTTTATTCAATGAGACCCCAGGTAAATTTCCAACGGTTTGGATCGATGAGGAACCTGTGAATCCGTGCGATTGTGGATCAAAATGAGTTGATGCAGCTGGTGTGCTATAGTCGTAAGCGGGCGCAACGCCCGGCGCAAGAAGCTGCGTCGCCTCATACGGAGCTTTCTGAGGCGCCTGGTTATACGCGAATCGATCATGTGCCATTGTATTCATCTGATGATGCTGATATGGCTGCAGGGCCGGGAATGATCCTGGTTGGGAGATTTCGCTAGGATAATGGGTCGCAGTGGAAGGAAGACACTGGGCAGCGCTGGAAGGATCTTGGAATAATCGTTCTTGTGCGATTCCAATCTCTGTCATCATTGCGCCTATGCGGGCATTAGTATGAATCCCGAGAAATGAGGAGAAAATCAACATTTGACGCACGAATTGATCCACCCCCACCTTCGTTGGTCGAGGGAATCCATCTTTCCTCACGCTGCTGTTGAGAAGAAGTGGATTCTCCGTGTGTTCCTTGTGATTGCAAGAACTGATCGAAGTTGACATTTAATTGGGGTCCTGGGAAGCTTTCGGTGGCCGTGTGCTCAGTCGGGTAGGTTTCTTGCGCCGCGGGATAGTCGTAATGTTGGACAATTGGGTATTCGGGGCCTGGGAGAGGAACAGGAGAAACCGGGCAGTCATCCTCAACCAGAGGCTCCTCTTCATCAGAGTCCTGAATGACCCGATTCCAACTCATTTCAAACAATGCAATGAGAGTGGGAAAATGCGGGCTTATCGAACGCGTTTGGATAAACACGTAGACACGTGACGATAAGCAAGTATAGACCAAGAGGTACAAGCGGTGTTCCTCTAAGTATCTTAGGCCAAACGTTTATAACTTGCGTGGAGATGAGGAGAAATAGGACCTACACTATATTGGTATTGGCAGAAATTCTTGAATTATCTTTCGTGATCGCGGAGCTCGTTAAGCGTGCATTGTTCTTGTTAATCCCTGGGTTTGAACTTCCGACTCATTTTGTGAATTTTCAATTGTTATTGTTCTTATCCAAATTTCAAGTTCGTTAAGAATAAGGTCATCCGATTGGTGAAACAATATGGTTATTGTATACAGGCACATGTGCCTTTGTTTCTACAAATGTGCATTCAAATTGAATTGCATGTTGAATTTTTAATGTCTTTCTTTATCACATTTGTTTCAGCTTTCAAATGTTGTAATACGTATAATGATATCTTTCAGTCCTTCGAATATCTCGTATTTGAATACATAAATCAATGCTGTTCTTTGGTCTCCAATACAACTCGAATCATGGCACATGTGCTCTTGGAATTGGCTATAACAGCTGCCACAACCCCGAGTCTGAGAACCCTGGAATGTTTATATTTAACAGAAACATTCAAATCTCAGATCATTCAGACCTGAAAGGATTTGCAAACGATCCACCAAATCGGTGAGTACCTAGACATAAACCTGCATGTCCATCGAGCTCAACAATCAAAACCAAAAAACACTGCAAGATGGAAAACTTCCAGCAAGTCGGTGCAAAGCGCCAGAGATGGCTCAGCTGCCCTGAAGATAGCTGTCCTATAGCCATATTACCCCTTACCCTCGGGAACTTCCAACAATAAGGCTGGAAAATCCTCCAGGAGCCAATTCCCCTCCCAAAAGAATACCACTCGCGAGTCTCTCGAGTCAAAATCTCACCCCAACCCGCTTTCTATCACATAAGAGCTAAGCTAGGGGATGGTGTCGATGAGTGCTATGACCCTGAGGGACTGAAGTATGTCTTTGTAGAAAATATTCAAAATGACGAGACAAAGAAATATATGCGAGATTTTATCTACCCCGAGTGGAATAAGGTAGACTTCGAAGGCTCCACGCGAATCTTTTGAATATGGCACCGCTAAATACCAGGCTCTTTTGGGCACGAGGATTGGTAAGGTTGTCGTTTACCTTTTATTAAGTTGTTTCAAGAGAGGGATGAGACGTGTTGCGAAGATTTTTAGCTGGATGGAGGACTATAGGTTTCACTTGCGGTTTGATATTCAAGCCCTATGATCCCCGCAGATAATACAATGAAATCCCCACTTTCTGAACGATATCATACTATATCTATGGCAATTGCTCCACGTATCCTCTAAATTACTCTTTTACACCCTAACCCGTATGCAGGAAGATACCCATGGGCTCTGAAATCAATGGCACCCTACAATATCACCCTTTCAAATGTTCACATCTACAGATACTTTCGATATACATTTATAGTCTACGGTAGCTAAAGTGGTAGGTACTGAAGTAGGTACACGAGTAGACACTGGAGTAGATACACTTGACGCTACAAAGTAATTTCAGAGGGTAGATATACTGGAGGCTATTTGGGTAGACTATCCATGGTAGAAAGCACAATTTGGTCGGGTACAAGATTGGCTACAAACCATGGGTACGTATGTTCCTGATCGGGTTAGGCATGGTGTACAAGAGTAATTTAGAGGGTATGTGGAGCAATTCCCATATTTATACCTATTGTTTCATTTAAAATCGAAGACTTTACTTCATGACCCAATAACTCTAAATGTAAATATAGTCATGTGATGAATGACGGTTCCATGTAAGCGCGCCCCAGGCAGCGATCTCACCTTTGGCGATATCAACCTATTACAACTACCTCAACTACCTAGGCACTCACCAGAAACAAAATTCCAAGATAATCTGCGGTTTAGGACATCAAGGGGGTATCTAAGGTTCCAGCTCATCATGTCAGATTCTCTCAGTCTGATTTCTAGCTCCTGCTTCCACCGCCGTGTGACTCTCGAAACAGAAAATGGCCCATTGACAGTCTCTTTCGCCGATATTGGCTGCATCACCGGGCCCGCAGTGATGTTCCTGCCAGGAATGTTTGCCTCGCGTTATACCGGCATCCCTTTGCACCCAATTGCAGAGCATGCTGGAGTGCGTTTACTCGTCGTTGACCGACCAGGCATGGGCGCATCGACTGATGTCCCACTCAACCGACGACTAGCCACTTGGGTCGACTTGTTCCCGCGCCTGTTGGCGTATCTTGGAATTACCCGTATCAGCCTTATCGCACATAGCGCTGGGACGGTGTATCTGCTCAATACCTGGGCGCAATGCCGTGAGCTTTTGAACCCAGACATTACTTTATTAGGTACTTTTTCCAGCCCCTCTCCTTCTCCGTGAGTATAAGAAAAAGAAAACAACCGAAAAGAAAGAATCAAAGTGACGAAGAATTACAAAATGGATAACTTAATTACTACTTATAGCGCCCTGGGTTGACCCCGACTACTCGCGCGTTACGGTGATGCAAATGGCACAGTATATACCGGCCAAAGCGTTTACACTCTGGCATCGCATTCCGCGATTCTTCGTCACTCAAGCTGGCCCCGTAGTGGCGTCAAGTGGCGCTTTGCTTCGCCAGATGTCACCAAAAAGTGGTGTGGCAACAGAGGACAACAGCTCATTTCTCGAGGACTATGGAATATCACGGACGGAACAGGCGGAGCTCTTCCGCCTCGCCATTCCCTTCATGTGGGAAGAGAATACAGTGGGCGCTAATAGCGAGGCTCTTCAATGTCTCCGGAAGAGCGATGGTTGTGACTGGGGAGCCTGCTCGGACTATGCCCAATGTGCGCAGGTGTTGGCTGCCCGCGAGCAGTCCATGGATGGCCAAGCTAGTCTGCGTGTGTATTTCGCTGCCACGGATGCCTTGGTGGGTAGTCGGGGACAAAGATATTTTGAACAGTGTTGGCAGGCACCAGGTGTCGAAGCGATTGATTTTATCTCTACAACGGTAGATAAATCAGATCATGATACCGTGATGCAGTCGGGGGAAGTATGGGGCGCGATATTCGCATCCATTAGTGGGCGCCAATGAGTTATTAAACATACGAATCCTTTGTCCTGGCGTGTGAAACAAAGCTGTACAAATCAGATAGAGTGTATTGACATTCAAAACTCAACTGCTAGTGATAAAAATCTAAAGGGAATAAAAGGCTAATGCACGATGCAAGATCGTAAATGCAGAAGAAGCTCTGGTAGAACGACCCACAAAACAACAAGCGCCAAACTCTCCAATACATGCGGAGCAGTCTCGAGTATTCTTGGGAGACCAAATAGCAGAGCAAGCAGTCCTTAACAAGACCGTAAGAATGAATGAAGAGAAAAATGCGATAAAATAGAATCATTCATGCAAAGCTGTTCAAAGTAACCGGGTATCTCAAGCTTGAGCAACAGACAAAAATGCATGCATCGAGGCTTTCAGTCCTGTATCACAGAACGCCTCCTGGTAGATTGATCTGTCCCGATCTCCCACCTTCAAACCCGGCACTGTTAGGAGCCGAGCCTGGAGCCGCTGTATAAGGATTGTCAGGGTGAATTTTTCGCAACATAAACATCGGCTTCCGACCCTCTCTCTCAAGTTGCTTGAAGAGTAAGAGTGGTTTCTCATCCAATCCTAGGCATCGTTCTTGGTCACCATAGACAATGTAAAGTGCATAATCCTTGGGGTCGTGGTGAATATTGTACTTCCTCAGTGCGGCAGGCAAAACTTTATAACAAGGGTCTTCCCAGGAGACGCGGAAAGATTTGAATATCTCCACACTTGCAGGACCAGCGCCAGCACCAGCGCCAGATCGAGGATCAACTCGCGAGGCAGAGGACGGGGTTTCCGTTCGAGCAGAAGGCGGTTGACTGGGCGTGTGTCGGTCTACTCGAGATGACGCTCTTGGGGTTTCCTCTGGATGGTCATGCATCATGCGACTGGCAGTGGAACTAGGTTGGGAGTAGGATCGAGAGTTGAGGGTTTGGTGTTGGTTGGTATGCGCATTTGGGGAGGTTGGTGAAGGGACGCCTGGAGAATGCTGTAAACCACTGTTCATCGAAGCGGTCAAGTGGGAAGAGGCAGCCAGGGCCGCAGAAGACGGGTCCAGGTTTCCATCATGGTAGTGCCTACCTTCATAAACGGAAGGTGGGATATATGTTGGTGAGTTGTTTTTAGGGGTGGCTCCGCCGTAGGCGCGCTTGGAGAAGGCTCTGACCAGTTTCGATGAAGAGTGATTGTCTGTGAGGGTGATTTGTGAAGGTGATACGAGAGTAGCGCTATCATGGTGATTGTCCCTGTGAGATTCCGTTGTGGAAGGAGGGGGTAATGGTTGTGATCGGTCTTTGGCCATCTTAATCATGGGAAGAATCTCTTCTCGTAGCCGCCGGTACTCGTCCGCAAGTCGACGCAGCTCTCCCTCGACTGAATAGATTTTCTGGTCTCGAATTTGAATGGAATGAATTAAACGCGCGATATCGTCCTGTGTGGCGTTTTCATTCATGCTCTGATCCGCCGCTGTATTGACTAGGTTAGCAAAGAGGACAGTTATCGTGATAGAGAGATCGTACAGAGTGGGATATAATGATCGACGTCGAGAGGAACGTTCTGTCTGACTTTGATTTCGTAGACACTCTTAAGAATTGTTAAACGATGGCCCACGCTGGTGATTCCCATTTCTTTCAGCTCATCGTGCCTCAATGCGATGAGTGCCTCTCCTACAATTCCATTTTCTGCAAAGGTGCAATATCAGCATCAAGTTGGCCATTGTTCGGATAAAAGTCAATTACCTCGAAATATTCCACAGTACTGCAGTAACCCTAGAGATGTCATGAATTCCGAACATTCATCTGCTGTCCATTCGGAGATAATTGCCCGGGGAGTGCGGGGGACGTCGCCTGGGTAGCCAAATTTCGTCGGGGTATGTTCGGACGAAGGAATATCGGAATCAATAGGAGAAGCCTCAGAGTCTGTTTGAAGGTGCGGGGATGTAAACACACTGCGCTCATACTCGTCATCAGCATCGGAGTCTGCGTCGTGATAGGAGGTGTGGAGAGACATGGTGGCACGGAGTCTTCAGAGTCAGGGGAACAGAATTCAAGCTGAATCAATATACACTGGCGCCTATGCTGCCACTAGGCCAGAAGATTGCCGAGCGTGCGAGGTGGGCGAAAGGCCTGGGGAGGATATGCGACAAAGGATCAAGCTCATGGGAGTGCGACTAGATCGTCGAATGCGAGAAGGAAGGCTCGAACGTGACAGGCGCACATGGACCTCTCAACAATTTGACAGATGGATCGGACAGGTTTTTGGTGCCTGACAAGACAACATCCGATTTGGAGTGAAGGCCCTTTGCGATGATTAGGCGCCCGTGAGTCCAGCTGGTAGGCGCGGGAGCCAGAGCGGGGAAAGCTGTCCGGCGCGAAAAGGTGATCCCAAAGAAAGATTCAATGAACTCTGAATATTTCTATGGTCAAGTTCTCATGTAGGGAGTCCAACGGGCGACCGAGTAGTGGAGATATAATGAATCGAGTCCAAGGGATTCAGGACTAAAGATGAAGCGTCGCGGGACAATCAATGAACACGTGACTGGGCCTGGACCCGTGCATATAGTACGTAGGGAAAGACCAACTGAGATGCAGGACGAATAGAGTGAAAGGACCACTTCTGTTGGTTTTTTTGGGTCATACATTTTACTTAATAATAGAATTACCTACCTAGGTACTTAAGACTGTAGCAAAGTGAAGTATATTATAGTTATATTGTATTGCATTCACCGCCCGTGCCCTACGCCGATTGGCCTAAAGAGATTCCGATTCCGATCGAGGAGGGATTGACTCTTCCTATTCCATTGTACATCAATTGATATTCACTGCCTCTTTATGTGATTACCAGATCCATTCCTACGTGTGCAATGGGCCCATCTATTTAACACGTTTTCTTCCTGGCCGACCCTATTCCCTCCTTCTCCTCCCGGATCGCATCAACTACACCTCCGCATCTGCAAGCCGTTTTGCGCCTGGAACCCAGCTTTTACCAACGAGCTTCAATCAACCAAACTAAGGTCAGTCACTGTCAGTTACAGTCAGTTGCTACTAAGCCATGACAAAATTCGTCTTCGAACTCTGCTGCAGGGGCATACTTGCCACAACGCTAACTCCGCTCGCTGCATTGACAGGCCAGACCGCGGAACCTTCGTCATTCTCCATATCCACTTTTTCGCGCACTGGAACACACTCCTTTCCAGCCCTGCGAGTACCTAAATCATAATCTACTTTTTCGAACAAAACATCTGTTCTACAAGGGGCAGGATCCCCTTTTCTTTCCATTGATCTTCGCCGCGACTCCCGAATCGAGTCGGAGCAGGCCCCGGCGCATACGATATACACAGAGTCGTGACCCTGAGACTTCTTGGTAGACATCTGTGTGAAGCGACCTGATCTTTATTCAGAGCCTTTCCTTGTCATTCGGACCTTGATTTATTCCAAATACACGACAGACCACATTGAACACTCCCCGGTGGGCCTGAACCCCACCAAAGGCTCTCCACACCATGCCTTCCTCTACCCCCGATGCGCTCGAGTCCGACCTCCTCACAAAACTATCTGCCACATCTGCTCTCGAAGACCTCCAGGAATCTTTACTTGGTTCCCTACATCGCGTGGGTTGGACCGAGCGGATCACTTCCCTCGCCACCGAACTCCTCCGCGCCGGCCGCTGTGAGACTTTCGACGATGTGATGGAAGCAGTAATTGCCTCTGCGGAAGGCCGAAGTCACCCGGCCCTTGGCTCAAAAAACTCAGAAAAAAGCGACGCGTCGACGAATGGAGCCAAAGAGGGAAAAGCCAACGGTACAAAGAAGGGCGGGTCAAACGACAAAAAATCGGATGGCCCGTACGATCCACTGAAGTATATTGAAGAGGTGGACGTTCGAATCCCGGAAAATGTGGTGGATGAGGGAGTCCGTGGATTAAAGGACATACTACGGGATATGGTAGACCTGGAAGATGAGACGAACGGGGACAAGAAATGACCCGTTTTCAGCTCCAGGGATTTTGAGATACGAGAATGCATTGCGGATATTCATATTACTTATCTTTATCCTCTTCTGTGGAGTATTGACTTGGTTCGAGAATGGCTTTGACATCGGATTCGGCATGTCCATCTACGATCTTTGGCGTGTCATATCCCTGAATAGACAATTGCATTGCGCTGGGGACGTTCATTTCCCCAAAGAACAAGACAAAAATTGAAGATTTCATTATACGTATGCTAATATCAGTTGATTGAAGTAATTCGACTGTGTGTAGTTTCTACGATAAACTGTGACCACGAGATAATCAACTTAATCTGATATTTTGATCCCCTTTCCTATATGCTTTCAAATTCTAGCATACGAGTCAGACTTCGCCTTTAACCAGAGCAGTTTACTGTAAAGGGGTGACTGGCTTTAGTATTGGAGGCAGGGAAGAATGTACTCTGCTCAATATTAGGCTGTTCAAACAGTAAAAGTAAATTCTGGGTGAGTCATTCCCAGCTCATCAAACGACTTGATACGTTTCTACTCACACTGCTCTGAGCCGACATCCGCAGCCTTGGCCCGGCTTCGAGCGATAAAGTCAAGATCCAAAGCACATGCTGTGGCAATGAGAGCACACAGACAACCGATGGTCGCCAATGTTTCCTCAATATACCGCGGTTTATGTGTATAAGTGTAGCTCTTAGCAAGGCCTCCGATTTGCCCAGAGGTAATTTGAACCGGAATGACCAGAGCATGCCTGGAAAGTCCGACAGTATTCACACAAAGAAATGTGAGAGTGAGCGGCATCAATGTAAAATCACTGAAGCTGATCAGATAGAGAGTAAACATTCTTGGACCCTTGAGACTGGCAATTCCAGCCAAAATCGAGAATCCAACTGCTAAAACCACAGCTAATCCAATGATAAGTGGACCACGGAGTTGGAGCCGGTCACTAAAGTAGCAAAAGAGGTTCCTTTGATATTAGGGTTGGCTATATTCACCGATGTGTAATGACTGTTTAATACAATTACTTGATTGTCCTATCATATCAATGTTATATAGGGCATGGGATACCTTACCAGGTTCAGATTCCTATTTAATTACCTTAATCGGTTTTAATTTCCCAAGCTCCAGCCTTAGGATTACTCAAAGCCCAGGATATTCCATCACTCATAACTTCATCCCACTTTTGACTTGCTCTTTCCAGTGCCGTTCCGTGTCGCCGGAATGAATGAGGAAGACCGCGGAAAACAGTAATATCGGTAGGGACCCTGAACAAGGGCGGGATGTCAGCATTTAAACACAACCGCAAAGAATTTGCACAACTTGCCCGCAATCATTAAGTAGCTTGGAGTAGAACAGTCCCTCATCTCGAAGGGGATCTCTCCCAGCAATTCCAAAAGTTGTAGGAGGCAGATTCTTAACCTCCTCCGCAGTCGCATTTCCAGGATTCATTCTGAGATCACGTCTTGCGTCCTCAGCAAGTGGCAATCCCAGCATCTTCATGAAATATTCAAGCCGACTTATCGGAA
Organism: Penicillium lividum; assembly: GCA_028828245.1. Taxonomy (NCBI): domain Eukaryota; kingdom Fungi; phylum Ascomycota; class Eurotiomycetes; order Eurotiales; family Aspergillaceae; genus Penicillium; species Penicillium lividum. Next base: position 5,317,055 of record JAQJAG010000002.1, read on the forward strand.
GAATAGGTGCATCGGCACATTGCACAAGACTCGACAGCTCAGGACTGCGCAGTAATTCCTTCAGTGCACCATAGTACTCCATAGTCACAAGACAAGGAATCATCAGCACCTGGCCTTTGATCTTGGGACAGGCTGCCACACCTTTATTGTCACCTCGAAGCTGTGCAAGGGCTAGAGAGGCTGTCAATTGTCCACCGGCGGATATACCGCCCACAACAACCTGGTCAGCGAGACCACCTAATGCAGCGATATTCTCATGCACCCAGACGAAGGCGTCTTCCACATCGTTCCAAGCGGTCGGGTATGGGTGTTCCGGAGTGTGGCGGTAGTTGACATTGAACACAGCAACGGGGGTGCCCTTTTCTTGTCGTGAGACTACGATTCTTGAGCAAATCGCGTCTTCGGAGGCGAGGGTTCCAAAGATGTAGCCCCCTCCGTGGAGGTGGATGTACAATGGAAGTGGCTGGGAAAGCGGAATTCCCGGAGGACGGTAGGTGCGTGCTTCCAGAGCTGCACCGTCACGAGTAGGCACTGTGTGATCATGGATTTGGACCTTGGAGCTGAGTCCTGAGTTCAAGAAATGTTATTCAATTTGTTATAAGTACGGATCCTCACAATCACTTACCTTGATCAATCATAGACTGTGCTGCCAGTTCTTCACGACCCTTGTTCACCAAGTCCCTCAATTGTCTCGGTGCGAGCTCGGGGATTTGAGGCAAAGAAGGCTCGAGTGCCAGCCACTCGGCGCTGGGCACACCATACTCAGTGAAATCAGCCATTTGCAAGGTGCTTTATTGTATCTCGCGAAGTCAAGGTAGAGTGTATATTCGTGGCGGAGTCGTAGCACAAAATGCGGGGGCTTCAGCGCATGGTCACTGACTCGCCGATCAACAGAAGAGCCACGCGATCGGCCAGTTGTTCACCCGAAACCCTATAGACCTGTTCCATAATATTGCGTTGTTTGAACCCAATAGAGTCTTTTGTCAGTCTTCTTTCTCCTACAACTACCTACTAGACCTCGGTTCGGCTACAAGGGGGTAGCCCCGCAGTCCAGCCAAATTGGGGAAACCGCGGTTCTTCCGGTATGCAAATAATATCAATGAACGGAGTGTTTATATGTAGACAAAAACGTTAGATCTTTTAGTCTCCGGATATATCTAAAGTCAAAATACTGACCATGGGTGCCAACATACCGACCGAGCCTCCTTCCCGCTCTTTAAAAGGCAAAGTAGCCATCGTGACAGGTGCAGGATGCCTGGGCGATGGAATTGGCAATGGTCGCGCAATTTCAATTCTTCTAGCCAGCGATGGCTGTGACGTGGTCTGCGTCGATTTGAACGTGGAGTGGGCGAACAAAACCGTCGAGATGATTGAATCCCAGCCCAACCGTGGACGCGCAGTTTCCTTCCACGCAGATGTAACATGTGAAAAGGACTGTGAAGCAGCAGTGCGACTGGCAGTCGACAAATTCGGCCACCTTGATATTCTGATCAATAATGTCGGGATCGGCGGCGCGGCGGGAACGGCTGTTGATGTTGATATGGGAGAGTGGGCGAAGAGCATGGAGATCAACGTCGGGAGTATGGTCAAAATGAGCAAATATGCTATACCGGAGATGACTCGAAACGAGGGGGAGCTCAAAGGAAGTATCGTGAATATGGGCAGTGTTGCTGGACTGAAGGGTGGCACGCCTCATCTACTATATCCGACTGCGAAAGGAGCCGTGGTTAATCTGACACGTGCGATGGCTGCACATCACGCTTTGGAGGGTATCAGAGTCAATTGTGTCTGTCCAGGTGTATGTTGATCATTTTGTCACGCTGGTTCTTGGCTGATTTTTTATAAGATGCTGTACACACCCATGATGTATGGGAATGGCATGAGCGAAGAGGTTCGGGAGGCTCGCAGGAATCGTAGTTTATTGAGGACAGAGGGAAATGGATGGGATTGTGCTGGAGCTGTAGTTTTTCTTGCAGGTCCTCATGCTCGATGGATGACCGGAGTGATTCTTCCGGTGGATGCTGGGATAACGGCAGCAGTAGGGATTGAATTACCCAAGAAAGCCAGCGTCAACGCCTGAATGGACTGAAGAAAAGAAGATGTCATTGATAAGAGATGAAATTTCATCTTCAAATATGCTTTGAACAGATTTGTCAAGCCAAACCAATCAATCTTACGTGCCATCTCCTATACTCTCTTCCACAAACCCTGACTAGACTGCCCGAGGCCGACATATCTCCAACACAACCAATTACATCATATTTCAAACTCGTCTACATCTACAGCTACTTGCCTACTAGTCTACAGTCTAGACTCATTTCGCATCACCGCCATAATATTCGCATCCAGGCACGTTTTCAATACCTAGACTCTTCCAGCCACACGGTTTACAATCCTCCCTGATGACTATACCAACCTTCCGAGAAACAAGAACAACAAGAATAGGAGGACAACGCAGCCAGGGAATGTGCTCATATTGAAGCCCAGAGCATCAAGGTAGTTTGTACATATCCTCCAGAGCCACTACGTGATCTACTTGCTTATTCCAACCTCGGAAACTCATCACGTGGAAATCATTGATATATTCGTTCAATGGCATCAGTCCAGACAGAAACGTACAGGGTGTTAAAGTTTATGAGAACAAGAAGAGAACTGAGTGGGAAACAGACTGTGCACGAATCGAATAGAAAGATCCACACCAATAATAAACACCCAAACCACATCCCAATGCACCAGAAGCTCTAAGCAGCCGATTCGAAGGCTCACTCAAATCACAAACACCATGTCGGAGTCGTCCAATTCTTCATGCATAATTATAAACAAGGGACTTTCTGGTTGCCCAAGAACCCGTGAGAAGACAAATAAAGGTGACAGGTGGAGAGAAGTCTCCTCAAAAATACACGGGAGACTTGACCGTATGTGAGACATTCTAGTCCTCACGCTTTTCGGCTGCGGGTCCGGGGACCACGCTGCTCAGGGGCAGGCTCGCCGTTCAACAAGACCTGCGGAGCTTGGTTCTCTTGCTTGGTGGACTCGGTACCAGTCGCGAGGGTAGCCTTGGTCTGGACCTCGACCTCGACTTCTTCTTCGGTCTCATCGTCACTGCGTTCGTCCTTTGTGACGCTGTTGAATATGTAGTTGGCTAAAATGCGCAGGATCAAGTACAGCCAGAACAGGTTGACAGCCTGAAGACTGGCAAGCAGACCAAATGTAATGTACTGACTGATCCAGCACTTGTACTGCTCAGTTTCCCAGTTGAGCTCGAAAGGACCCACGGTACGGAACTCGGTCAGAATAGCCCAGAGAATCTTCAGGTTCAGCACGTGGCGTAGGTAGACCCACATGCCAACGAAAACTGCAAAGTATGGAATCGTAATGTACGCATCAAGATAGTTCAGCGTCTTGGAGGTCTAGGTCGGTTGAGTCAGTATGTATCCTTAGTATTCTTTTTGTTTGCTTCCACATACCGCCAAGAAAAAGTCCGAGACGTCATGGGTGATGTACACCGCCAAACCGATGTATGTGAAGTGGAAGCGGTAGCTCAGAGCAATGAGCGCCAAAGTGATAATATGGTGTCCGACCAGCTCCTTGAAGTCCTTGCGAGGCTTCTCAAGCTGGAGCATGAGTACAATAGCCTGCTGCGCCCAGTAACTCGCCTCGAGAAGGTAGTAAGCTTTGAACAGCGCCTCGTGCTCGCGGTGGGGGAAGTTCTCAAACATCGCCGTGGTGTTGAAATACCAAATATCCGACCGCTTCATGACGTACAACCCGAACGGACCAAAGACACCAAAGTAGATCGCCGTGTAGACCTGCTCCATGAAGCGGGCCGTCTTTCCTTTTCCGCGGATGCCGCAGAAGGCCGCTAGAGGTCGGATCAGCTGCTGCATGATGAACTCGCGCGTGAACGAGAGCACGATGGTGTAGAATGCCACAAAGGCAATGTCCTTCTTGCCCTTTCCGTACATGATCGGACCTCCGGGGACCTTAGGTGGTTGCGGGTAGGAAAGGAAGATGGCGCTGTGCATGGGATTGGACGGGGTCGGGTTAATGGCGTAGAGCGACAGTAGGAAGACCATGATGATCAGCGGCAACAGCCAGGTGTACTTGAGGCAGGTGTCGGCGAAACGATGGAGCAACGAGCGATTGCGACGACGCTTTGTGTGGGATTTGGTTGTGGACTTTTCGGACAAGTGATTCTCGAATCGCTAGATGCGCGGAGAGAGCATGTTAGCGCGCCGACTTGGGGTTTTCGGCGTGGTGACTTATTCGGAGGGTATATTGAATTACATACCTTGCCCATATCGGGAGAGGAGGGCTCGATCGGGCTGATGTCGTTCATGGTGGACATCGCAGGCGCACTGGTATCGCCGCGGATGTCCACGCCCAGATTGGACCTACCACGAGGGCGAACCATTGTGGTAAGGATTTTGGTTCCAAGGTGTTGAGTTGTCGGAAGGACGTAGTTGAATGTTCTGATGATCGTGACTCCACGACTCACGTGCCGGGAAGAGAAAACGGAAAGAGAAACGAGAACGATGGGACTAAGAGCCACTTTTAGATTTCCGCGCGAACTAATTAATAACAGATTTGCGTCTTGGCAACATCGGTAGAAGTTCAAGTTCCTCCGAGATCCGAATCTTTGTTACGCCCCCTTTTTCTCTCTTTTTTTCTCTTTTTTTTCTGCAGTTTTTTGTCACTCCACTCGGTTTCCATATCCGGGATTCCAATGTCACCATAGAACGAATATGTTACTTGAATATCAAGCCCTATAGTAATTAATTTTCCTCACATAATTATAACAATTTGCCAATTCGGCTGCTATAGCAATGTTCGGTCCGAGAAAACTCAAATTGGTTTGCGGGGCGCACTAGAGATTCAATGTATTAGTGCGGGTTATACTCACGATGACGAAAGAGGTTCCATAAATATGCTTCCTGTATACACTCAAGTGCTGCATAAATTATCTGCTATATATTTATGCATGGTAGCTCTTCCACACAGTATCCAATGCAACATTGAAGTTCCTGGGGAAGTTGCAAGGCAGTTTTGATCGTGAGAAATTGTTTACTTGGAAGTCACCGCACAATTGAGCCTCTAAGATCCGATTGGCTCGGACCCCCAGAGCGGAAATCAAGGTCGATTCACCGCCTCTGGTAGATATGGGCCGACTGGTCAACATAACAAACAACAAACCCGGCTGTCAAACGGGCAGCTGCATCTGCTCAATGCAAGGGCCTAGATAATTAATGAGGCTTCAATGCGCCGTACTTCGCGGCTTCACATGGATGTGATTATAATATGCAAACATTCGATCATGGATTACTCCTCATGCCCTCCAGATTTTATGTTCTAATGCACGAAGTATACTCAAGTCAGAGTTGCAAGACCCGAGCTATCGACATTCCCATAGATCCACTGACTGAAATTACTAGGAGCGGCTTGGTTACAGGGAATTCCGGAGTCCTTCTGCCCAAGGATATTCGTGCACTGGAACAATTCGTGCTGAATGTCGGTATCATAGTAGGGAAGACCGAGACTGGCATTCACGCTGGTGATGTTCACATTTTCAAAGGTGATGTTGGGGCACGGGCGTTCGTCAGAGCAGTAAATGGACGACGCGATGTTAAACCGAGACGTGCCGTGGATGTTTTGCCATTTGACGTCCTCAATTTGTAGTGTCGATGTGTTGCAGCCCTTGTTGGTTCCAGCCGAGTAAACACACTGTGACATCTGGATGGGAAGCCCGACATTTTCCATTTCGAAGTTGCGGAAGGTGATGTTCTTGACGAGGCCAGTTCCACCGCCGCCCCAGTCCCCATTGCTGGGAGTATAAATTCGAGTGCCTTGCCAGGTCTTGATATAGGCACCGTCCATTGAGTTTTTGATTTTCACATTCTCAAAGGTGGTGTTAATGTTGTAGTCGGGCATATTCGGGTATTGGCCGATGGATCCAATGGTGATTCCAGTACCGCCTTCGCAGTAAATATTTCTGGCGAGCAAGTTGGTTGTATTTCCTTTGGCTGCGATACAGTCGTCACCGTTGATGATAGTGGCATTCTCCACGAGAAGAGAATCACTTCTCCAGGAGTCGTAGCCGTCGGTGTTCATTGTGCCCCATTTGCTGTTGCTGGTGGCGTTGACAAACAGGTTGGTCACCGAGACGTTCTTGCTATCCCAGACAAATGTGGCCCAGAATTGCGGCTGGATGATCCGCAATCCATCGACAAGAAGGTTGGTTGAGTTGTAGAAAGTGATACTCATGGGACGTCCTGGCTGGTTCGATTCGTTTCTGTTGGCATTGTACCATGCTTGGCCCTGGCCGTTGTAAAATCCACCCTCGCCGTAGAAATTCACATTTGTACCGCCAAACAGCCACGCTGTGACTTGGTCCTGCAAGACAACACTGTACGAATGAGTTCTCCAGTACGGAAGGTTGGTGGAGAAGCGTAGTTCACCCCGGAGATGAACATCGCAATTCAGCAGATTGGTTGTGTTCAGAACAGTATTGACATGGAAGACATTCTTGGAGAAAATGACCGTACCATTTGTGCCGCACATGTCAAAGGCTTGCTGGATGGACGGAGAATCATCCACAGCTTGTCCATGGTGAACCAGTGATTCGGGATACAAGACACATGTTGTCCCTTCATTGACGACCCAGGCCTTCACCAAGGTGACCCAAAGTGCAAGAAACCACAGCTTCATGGCACGCTTTTCTCAGACAGAGTCTTCACTGTTGTCCTTTTGTGTAAAGTCATATTCTGCAGAAAAGGATATCCTATATATAGTCAGTCGATCAGGTACATGAGGTATTTTCCCCAATTTCCCACACCCCACGCAGGGGGGAATACTTGCTACATCTGACATCATATCACCACATTAGTCGGGTCAAGCCGTGGAACTGGGACGAATATCAGGATTTACAGACTGTCAAAAGGGCGGCAATTGAACACAAAGTTCGAAAGCCGACTATGGTGGGGTGATTAGGTCGGGACTTCTCCGAGTGATATTTCCCATGGGGATATTAGTCACGATCCGCTTCACTGGCCAAGGGTTTTCGATGCTAAAAAGGCTAGTTTTAGGAAAATCACTTACTTCGAAGCCCCTTTTGGTGTTCACAATGGTGATCCTTATATAATCATTGTATTCCTTGAGATTATCGGCTTCATGAGTGACCCCACCTCGGGTTCGGATCTGCTTGAAGCGGAGTAGAAAGTCGAAGGTGCGTATTATTATACGATATTTTCCAAGGGAAAAGGGAAAACGAAATACCTACGTAGTGGTCAGTTAGGTTTTACTGTCTCCCCATGTTCTTCACATCCTTGACGAGTTAGTTACAGACTGGTCCCGCTGTTATTCTTAAGTCCCGATGTCGGCTCCAACCGGGTTCCCGAAAGCGAAACGATCTACAGCTACAGTGGTGAAGTCTGTTCGGTGTTTGCCTATCGGGCCGATTATAAAAGACTTCTGAAATTCATTTGTGAATTGAATCCTTTATTTTTGTGATTGCTATCTGCAACAAGTCTAATTTGTCTCAGCAACATTGTAAACCAGCTTCTCGCCGCTAACCTTGTCGGCCTTCAGGAGCTCCAGTCCCTCGAGAACTCCTCTCAGACCACCAGGATTCACCTTAGGGGTGTGCACCTTGACCTTGCCATCAGCCAGAAGTTTCTCAGCCATCTTCCAGAACTTCGAAGCGAACTCAAAGTTCTCAGGCATAGCCGGGAAGTGCTGGCCGAACTTGTCAAAGGCTTCACCAACCGCAGTGTATCCCAAAGTCATCCGGCAGCTCACATTCTCACGCTTAGGTCCAGCTTGCAGCAAAGCAGTGTACTCACCACCGGTGGTGGACAACGCATTATCACAGAACTGCGCACTGCTATCGAGCGAGATTGTGTCGAGCACAAGCTTGAGCTTGTCATCAGTGGACGCACGAATAGCGGCGGCCGAATTGGGGTCATTGTAATCGTAGACCTCATCGGCACCGAGGCTCTTAACGAGATCGAAGTTTCGGGGCGAACAGGTGGTGAGGACCTTGTAGCCGGACAGCTTGGCGAACTGAATAGCCAGGGCTCCGGTCGCGGTCGATCCGCCATAGATGAGGAGGGGCTCAGGGGTCTTCAGTGGCTCTGTGGGTAGGGCGAGCTTCAGGCTTTGGTATAGTGATTGGCCGACGGTTGTGATACCGACACCAAGGGTGGCGGCTTGCTGGAAGCTCAGGTTGTCCGGGATGTGGATCTGGAGATCTCCCTTTACGACAATGTACTCGGCAAAAGCACCGTCTTCCTGTTGGTTGATGTTTCCACCGTGGGCAAAGCCGCAGATACGGTCACCCTTCTTAAAAGACGCCTTGACGTCCTTGCCGACCTCTTCGACCACGCCGGCGTAGTCGCAGCCAATCAGTGAGTTGGGTGGAGAAACATAGGCAACGTGCTTCCAATCGGTCGGGTTCAAGGCGACAGCTACGGTTTTGACGAGAATGTAGTCATCGCGGAGGGTTGGCAGTGGGCGGTCGGTGACTACGCCTGCCTCCTTGGGAGATGTGATAACAACGGCTTTCATTTTGGGGGTTGTAGAAGGGACGGGTATCGGGTATCAGATGAGGGTGTTGTTGATAATGCAAATTGTTGCGGGTTCTTTGAGGACTTATAACAGTGAAAATTGGCTTGAGAAAACTCAAATCAACTTCATGGAATACAACGGAAGCTTAGCAAGCAATAATTGATAATTTTCATGTCTTTCATCATTGCCTCCACATACAATAGACGCTAATACAAAATAGGCCACGCGCTAAGCCATATGCGGTCTAATCGCCGCAATGAAGCTTAATGTTTAAGCACAAACCCAATGGCTCGTGGCCGATAGCTTAATAATGAGATCATTATTACCGAGGTTCTTTCTACCTGCTCCACTTTGGATTACAATATCAATCCGTCACTCACATCCAGGTAAAAGAAATATTGAATGACATTCATCAAAAGTTATTTATGTTCACAATTTCAAGTGCTCCAAATATGTGCAATGCAATGCTCGAAAAATGCTAAAAAGAGGTAATCTATACCTTAAATGTATCATTCGCTGTGCTTCTTGACAGTAACATCCCACTCGGCCTTAACTTGCTTGTAGAATGCATCGTCTGTAAGAAGATCCCATGCAGTCAGAGCCAGCATGGTACCCTGCTTCAGTGAGCGGTAGAAGGATTCTTCAGTACCCGTAGCCTCGGTGAAAGTCTGGTGGTGAACTGAGACCCCAGACGCACAAGAGACACCGAAATAAGCGTGAATACCTGGGCACTCATATGTGACATTGCCTATAAAAAATCAGTCGGGTTGCAATATAAGATGATGTTGAGATGAGCTTTGTTACCAAAGTCCGTGGAGCCGGGCTCGACTCTGTGAATGAAGGGAATAGTGTTGTGGCCTTCAATGCTGTTCGTAATCTCTGCATAGCGGTTGCAAAGGCTCTCGGTGACGAGGGTATCGGTGTACATATTACCCCTATGATGGATTAGTTCATTGGTCCCACAGAAACAGGGTCGATGGATACGTACTCGGTAATTTTGACAGTGCACCCAGTAGCCAGGGCAGCGGCTTCAAAGCAAGCAAGAACACGCTTGCAAAGCGCCTCGAGTGAGCCCCGGGTAGGACTGCGGGCAATCCATACAGTCTTAGTATAATGTCCAATAGTGTTGGGCACGGTAGGTCCCTCAAGAACACAGCCGTGGATTCTCTCTGCGTCCATGATCTGCTGTCTCAAAAGAGCAACGTTGTTATAAGCGGCGACGGCGGCATCGAAGGCGTTAACGCCCAGGTGAGGGCATGCAGCGGCGTGGGATGCTCTTCCGTGGAACTCCACGACCCACCGAAGCATAGCCAACGAGGAGGAACCTCCAACTGCGGTCACATTATCCTCGATAGCATTCTTTGAGATTTGATACGGAGGCACGGGGTGTCTGTGATATGTTAGTGGATGAATGCTTTGGGAAGAGATATGATACTGACGCCATGACAGCGGCATCAACGCCCTTGAGAGCTCCATTCTTACACAGAACAGCCTTGCCACCCTGGTTCTCCTCAGCGGGACAGCCAAGTAGCTGGACACGGCCCTCGATGTTATTCTTCTTGATAGCGGCAGTAACGCCAAGGAAAGCCGCGATACTGGCAGCAGCGATCAGGTGATGGCCACACCCGTGACCAATTCCAGGGAGAGCATCATATTCGGCATTGATGCTGACCAATCTACCACCCTGACCGTAGAGAACCTCGAAAGCAGTATCGAGGCCATAGGCTTTCCGAGTGACCTGGAATCCTTGATCTTCAAGGAACTTGCAAATAGTGTCGTGCGCAATGTACTCTTCGAAAGCGATTTCGGGATTGTCGTAGATCTGGGTTGGAATTAAACATTGATTGAAAAGAGTGATTGACTTCATACGAATACTTACGTGCTTAATAACTTGACGCAGATCAGTGGTAGAAGTAGCAACTCTGGCCTCGACAATTTCCTGAATAGCCTTCAATCTCTCGATACCCGTGACCGGGCTCAAGTTAGAGGTGTCGTCGTTGGCAATGGAACCCATGGTTTCTGTCTGAATGTAATGGTTCTTTCCGATTATTCACGAGAAGATATGAATTGATGTGAATGAAAGAAAACATTCATGGGACAGACGGCATACTTATAGTACATCAATTGATCAGATTCACAATTCCTGCGAGTTCATGACAGCATTCATTCAGTCATAAAATCCAAATTCAAAGTAGTCCATACATGTTTCATCTACGGAACCCCATCAGTTCATAGTATAGATCATCCCAAGTCAGTTACCCTCGCCAAATGGTTATAAAAATTCGGCAAGATTGAACCAATAGCACGTCAAGAGTTACTTATCTGGTGGCGTTATCTTCCTTATCTACGACTTCGGCTATATAACAAACCAAGCAACACCCCATGTCTGTTGGCGCGGTTTTCGTCCTTTATACACTGTTTGTGCTTTTTGTACTTTTAGCCAATCGGCTTTTACTTGAACTTTTGTGAATTTATACTTATCCCTCCTCCGCGGGTAAAATCGCCGGCTTCATGTCTGGTCTCAACGGGCCCCGCAGTAGAAGTGGTAGGTTATCTCTCATTTGGTTTATCGCTATCGGAGTTCTTGTTAACAATTCTTTTGCTTATCAGGATGTTGGACATGCCGAACTCGCAAAGTCAAATGTGACGAAATCCGACCAAAATGCAACAGATGCATCAAGCGAAACAGAGAATGCGATTATGAACCCCGGAAAAGGGCTGTCCGGGGAAGTGGCCAAAGACCCCACAATATCCACACATTGTATCCGAAATCGAAGCCGATCACGATCGCTCCACAGATCATCTCTCCAGAACCTCTTGGACCAGAGCCTGACTTGCCTTATGGAATCAAGACTTCAGATTGGGCACTTCCTCTTACAGCCACAGATCGCCGAGCACTGAATCATTACGCTGTAAATTTTGTGCCTCGGATGATCTTAAAAACTCCTCGATGGTCATCCTACTCTTACGCGCTATTGATGTGCGCGAAACATCCACTTCTCGCCCACCTAGTCACGGCATTCTCTGTCCGCGATATGGCTATGGAGAATGAAATTGAGCTACTCACCGTAGCGATGGAACACTACCAGAAGGCACTATCACTCTTCATCGAGCACCTTTCGGCCCCACACGTGACAGGATGGATCACATTCCCGGCGTTATGGTTATTCATAGTCTATGAGCAAACATATGGAGACGATCCAAACGTACTTCAGACGCACCTTCGGGGGGTGCGGGACATTCTTATTACCCACGGAGCCGAAATCCTACCTGGATCTTTGCACTATGAAGAAAAAGCGGGCCAGGACGCTCCACCGAAATACTGGGTCCAGCCGCAGATGATCGACCGAATGGCATTGTGGACGATCCACCATGATGCTAAGGCATCTACATTTGGCCTCGGGGCTAACATAGTGTCTCTGTTGGATGAGCAGTACCCCGGAGCCATAGCGAGGATATGTCAAACCTCTGCTAATGCGCTGCACGATGCTTGGGGCTCGGAGTATCCGGTCCAAGAAGAGATTTGGGACGTACAGACTGAGGTTCTATTTGTTTTTGCACATGAATCTGCAATGCTACGATATGAGCTATCAAACATAGAGAGGGAAAGCGATCATATAGACCCGTACAATCTGCTTCTATTCAGTCGCAAATTGAAGGAGCTACAGGAGGTAGGTAGTGGTTTAAAGAAGGATTGTTCGATAGCTGATCCATACTATAGAGGGCATCCGACATTATTACCACAGCTCTATCGCGAAGAGTTCAGAGAAGCCACTTACTCTCAAACAAATGCATAACGGCCGCAGATATCCTCGCCCTGGTCATACGACATGATAGACTACTCTATGAGAACCGGTTATCATCGATCGTATCACAAGTTCTTCAAATTTGCCACAGTATACACGAGTACGAAGGTGATGGTTATCTATGGCGAGCCGCGTGGCCCATGTTTGTGGCCGCGTTTGAGACAAAAGACCCGATCCACCAAGGCTGGATTCTGGAAAGATTTGCCGCTCTTTCGGCTGGTGGCCAAAACATGCGACGCGCTCATGATCTCTTGAAAGCCATGTTTATGGACATGAGAACCAGCACCGGATCAGCGGACTATCTAGCCTGGATACGAGATGAAAGATACCCACGTTTCGTGATATGACATGATATCCGAGGATTATGGGCAAATACCTCTGTGGCCAATGAAGGATCTTGAATTAAACATTTCTATTGGCGGCATAGTTTAATATGCCTGCCAAGATAGCATAAAGCATAAAAGGAGATAGTGCTGCACTAGTAGAGGTCGGCTCTTCATAACTACCATTGCCGAATTAGAATAGCCGAAGTTAAAGACCGAAGTTTAAGATTATCGGCTCCTCAACCAATCAAGCTACTTGATCAAGTATTGATCCAGGCATCAACTTATCATTGAGCTCACTCTATATTAGCGTGGATTCTAAAACCAGACAGGCGCTAGATTAAATCCAACGCCCCGACCCCGGTTTTTAATGGCATAGATAACAGCTCCGCCTTTACGGGGTACTTTTCCGCTATCTCGACATCTTCAACCTTGGGATCAGAGGCTTTTATTTTGATAAGATGCAAAAGATAGGGAAACGTAATGTAGCTAAGCAGTGAACCTTGGAAACTTCCAAGGCTCAATCTAAGACTATAGAAGCATATATAAAACAATCTTGCATCAGGGAAATGTATAGAGTCAACACGCATCATTTACTACAAATATTAAAGCATTAGCCTTCAACCTTGCAATTCACTTATTTTGGTTACTATATACATTGAACTATCCTATCCGCCATGGACCAACTGTCCAAGAAAGCCGACCTCAAAGCCCCATGCTTCGATGTAGATGAGGATACAGGCACAGGAACAACTGAAAGTGTACAGATTGACACCAGCCGAGTGTTGAGAAAGATTGATTGCCGGTATGATGAACCAATCCACCTAGCATGATGTTCTCATAAACTAAAACATTGAAGACTTTTACCGCTGCTTGGATTTTGCTACTTTTTGCAATTACTCGACAAAGTTTCTCTGGGTTATACTGCGCTCCTGGGCATCCGCGCTGACGTAGTATGTTTACATGTCCACAAAATTACTGTGGCTCCAGAACTAATCTGTTTCAGGGCCTTGTTGGAGATGAATACTCCTGGATAACTTCCATTTTCTACTTTGGATACTTTGCCTGGTCGTTTCCCACGACTTGGATTATTGTCCGTGTTCCCCTGGGGAAGTACCTGTCTCTTGTGGTGTAAGTCACATTATTGTGATTCATGCGTTGCACTCTTACTAATTTGCATGATGTCTAGGTTTGCGTGGGGTGCTGTGCTTGCATGTCATGCAGCATGCCATAACTATGCTGGCTTCATGGTTGCGCGCTTTATCCTTGGTGTAATGGAGGCATCTGTTGCTCCTGGGTTTAGTTTCTTGACTGGCAAGTTCTACAAGAGAGAAGAACAGCCACTGAGGTAAGTCTTACTTCAAACTACTTCGCGTCCTTGCTTCTAAAATTGAGATTGATTGTTTATAGGCACGGTATCTGGTTCTTGGTATGTAGTTCAACCTGAAATTCAGGGCGGTAGTATTAAGCGCTAACAGATTTGAAACAGGGCAACAGTTTTGCCGGTTTTTTCGGTGGTCTGATAGCCTACGGAATCGGGCATATCGAATCCACCCTATATTCTTGGCAATACCTCTTTATCATCCTCGGATCACTTACATCCGCTAGCGGAATTGCTATGTTCTTCCTTCTCCCTGATGGACCCGAAACCGCGTGGTTCCTATCGCCAACAGAGCGTGTCGTTGCCGTTGAGCGTACCCTGAGTGCCCATCAGAAAAAGGGCTCGAATAAATTCCAGTCTTATCAAGTGTGGGAGGCGTTAAAGGATCCCCAGTCTTGGCTTCTTTGTTTGAACATGCTTGGAACTATGCTTGTTAACTCAGGGTTCACTGCTGTGAGTACAAGCAATCTACTCAAGTTCACATTGCATACTAATTCTACTCAAGTTCACGGGTATTATCATTGCTGGATTCGGTTATTCTGGGCTTCAGGCGCTACTATACCAGATGCCAGGCTCTGCGGTGCAAATTGGTTTAGTCACTATTACCTCTCTCTGCGGTAGTTACGTTCCGAACTCCCGGTGCTACATGCTAGTCATTCTTGCCTTGCTTAGGTATGTATGATCCTACCCTGTGGTGTCGCTCAATTGAGGTTATAATTAACTAACAGAAATTAGTATCATCGGTTGTGTCTTAGTCTATACCCTGGACGACAATCACAGACAGACAAAGCTATTTGGAACGTCGATCATGGGATCCTTTGCTGCGGGTATACCGATTAGCATGTCAATGGTGTCCTCTAATGTCTGTGGAAGTACCAAGAAGACCACGGTCAGCGCCATGCTGTTTATTTGCTACTGTGTTGGCAACATCATCAGTCCGCAGGTTTTCCTGGCAAGGGAAGAGCCTAAGTATCCGGTGAGTAATGGCTCCTTTGGATTATATAACTATTTGCTGATCTTTCATCCTTTAGACTGGTATCAAAGTCTGCCTTTCTGGTCTCTCTCTTGGAGTTGCCTCTGCCATGGGCCTTCGGTTCTACATGCAGTACCGCAATTCCCGTGCGGTGACCAGTGCTGGTAGCTATGAGTCGGATGGCAGCAACACTGACGATGATCAGGACAAGACTGACAGGGAGATTCCGGGGTACATCTATCTGCTTTAGTAAGCGGGTCATAGATGTAGCCCTTGTGGGATAAGATATAATACAGATCGTGTCGAAACTGGTGTCAATCTTGCGCCAGGAGTTTCCAAGGTCATAGATAATATGAAGATTTGTTGGCAGACATTGTATGGCTTATGCTGCATGAGTACATGTGCTCCGTAGGCCCAGAAAGTACTGTGAAAGGAAATGGAAATAAATATTATGTTCAATTGTATCTCATGAATCTTGTTTTACATGATATATTGTCCAATAGATGAGGGCCTTAGCTCAAATCCAAAGAAAAGGAAAATTAATCTTCACAACTCCAAATAAACCTAGCTTATGAAGAAGCATCGGAATTGTTCTCAGCATGAGCAGCAATAGACTTCTCACCCATGGCCAACCTCTCACCCAGAACCTCAACATCACCACGCTCAGCAGCGACAGTGCGCTTTGTGTCGTGGGTAGTCTTCCAAGCCGGAGTACCAATGTACGGGATACCGTTAGGATCCTCGAATATCTGCTTTGTCTCCTCAAGAGTCTTGCCAGCAGTCTCAGGGAACATGAAGAAAACGTGAACCAACATGACAGTCAAGAAGACACCGAAGATAATGTAAGTCTCCCAGCGGATGTTGGCAAATGCAGAGGGCACGAAGAGACCCAGAGCAGTGTTAAATGCCCAGTTGGCAGACGTAGCGAGAGCGACCGCCTTTCCGCGAACGCGAAGGGGGTACAACTCCGGGGGTAGACCCAGGACACGGGACCCCAGGTGGGAGCATAAGACGCCACGAACAGGTAAGTGCAGGCAACGAGGGCCTTGGCAGGTGCGCCGCTCATGCGCATAGATTCCTCGGGGGTACCGTCGATACCGCCAGGGACAACAGTGCCGTATGAGGCCATCAGACCGGCGTTGGCGTACATCCAGATCATCATCAAAGTGGCACCGATCAGGAGTGTGGGGCGACGTCCCCAGCGGTCAACCCAGATTAGAGCGGGGACGGTCATCACGACGTTGATAATGTACTGGATGGAGGAGGCGAGCAGGGTAGCGTTACCGGAGTAGCCAGCCATGCGGAAGACGTAGGTGATGTAGTACATCATGACGTTCATACCGGTCAGCTGGGACCAGATCTGAGTGAAGATACCGATGAAAGTGCGGTTGAGCATCTTGGGCTTGAGCAGTTCCAGGTAGGAGACGTCAGCGTTCTCGCGCTCAAACTCGCACATCTCGCGAATCTCGTGCATCTCGGTGATGACGAAGGGGCTGTTGGGGTCGCCCTTGCCGTGGACGAGGGTGAGGACGGATTGACATTCTTCCCAGCGGTCTTTGCGGGCGAGCCAACGGGGGGATTCGGGGAGGGAAATCATGCCGATGAATAGAAGGATGGCGGGAATCATCTGGATACCCCAGGGAATTCGGAAAACAGCAGTGCTGTAGGTGGTAGCGGTGTTTCCACCGATGTAGGAACAACCAAAGGAGATGCTGTGAGGTGGGAGAAACGGTTAGTTTTTGAATGCTCCAATATCTCATAGTGAAACATACTAGTACATGATCAGAATACCCCAGGTGATGGCCCACTGCTGGGATCCAACCAGGCGACCACGCTTAGAGGGAGGAGCAAGCTCGGAGATGTAAACAGGAACCTGAGCAGATTCGATGCCGACGGCCAGACCGTTGATAACACGGCCACCAACGAGCATGCCCATGTTCTGAGAAGCACAGATAATAGCAGAACCGATAACCCTAGACAATACAACGTTAGTCTTGACTCATTGAAAATATGACGAGCCAGTCACATACCAGATAACACATCCAGTCATAATAGCATAGCGACGACCAAGACGATCTGAGATAAAACCAGAAATCAAAGCACCAAGCCACGAGCCAGCGGGCATGGCAGCAGTAACACCACCCTGAGACAATGAGCTCAACCCACTACAGTTCTCGTTATCGTTAAAAGGCGGGCCTTCGGGACCGTGATTGAAATAACACTTGTAGGCAGTAGTATCCAAAATGGCAGACATCGACGAGATGTCGAAACCAAACAGACCACCGCCAATAACGGCGATGGCCGCAATGTAGTAGATGTTCCCTGCAAGAGGCATGATAGGCAAACTGAGACTTCAAAAGCTCCCAGAGTCTATAAAGGAATTGGGGGAAAGGGAAAACACAAAAACTAGCCGATCAACACAAGTTCGGTCGTGGGAGGAAAGGGGCATTTAAATAGATCTGGGGATAAACTCCATACTGCATATGACAGAGAAATTCTTCAATTTACTTTTTTTTTTTTTTTTTTTTTTTAACTTTTTGGCCCGGTGGATTCAATATGGGGCCGAAACCATTGCGAGACAACTCCACCGATAATTCCAGACATACAGTGGGATCACTCATTCCGGGTAATGTCAGTCTGGGAGGAACTCGAGAACAATCGAGTTTAACGTTTCCGTGATGTTGCCAAGACCCTGTTCGCGTGCTGCGGGGGGTCACCAAATATCATTGGCTGATATGGGATATTGGACCCACACTAGAATCTCTAATTGGATGGAACATGCCGATCTCATGAATGGATCCGGGGGAATCGGCCACGAGGGATGCCTATTCTAGACCGAAAGACAGAGTCATTTGGATTCCGTGTCAGCCATAAGCCGTGTTCGGCTCCCTGTTCGGCTTCCTGACGCAGTCGGCAAGGTATTTTACACGGGAATGTATAAATCAGATAAAATCAATCGGGTAAATAAAAGACTATAATAAAGTAGACGGTCTTTCTACCTGAGGACCCTGAATGAGAAAATAATTTTTCCATACCGCGAAACAGAAGTCCAATGCCAACTTGGGCGACGAAAAAAAAAAACAAGGCATTGGCATGGCCGATCCCAGACAACGACCTGTGCAATTAGCGACACCACGGTCGACTTGCAGACATAAATTAATTGGCGCATATTACCTACAAATTAACCGGTTCTCCACTTAGTCTACTCTGAACAAAATTTTCCATTGGAGTCTGGAGAGCTGGAGAGTCAGTCCGGGGCCCCATGGACGGGCCTTTAGCCAGAACTGGACGGCCTTGCACGGCATCTTACGGCTTTGACTGGCCGGCGCTCGCCGAAAGTGTGGGACTCGGGCTTCGGGTACCCATCTGGTACACTAAATTCCCCTGTTTCTTAAAAATTCTCCCTTGAACACTAGACGGGTCGGTTACTGTAGGTTTCGGTTTGTGTGGATCCCAAATCAAAAAGGCCTCTTATGATCCAAAGAGGAAAGTGTCGGGTTATTCCACGTCGTCTCCGCGTTTGATTTCATGCGGAGGTAAGTATGTCGGGGTTGACTATGACCGAGTTTGTTCACCGGGAGGTCATTCCCCAGATATTCCCTCCGCATTTCCAGTTCAAGCGGGGGAAGAAGATAATCGATGCGAAATTAGGAAGATTCAAGTTTCGTTCAATATCATCATACATTTATTTCATTTGGTTATAGAAGGTCGCGCGGGCCGCCCGAATCCCGATAGTTTGTCAAGTCCGCTAATTGCCCGAGCCTACTACTGGAGGAAAAATTCTGGTTTCACGCATAAGCCGAGAATCCATATGATGTAATTTTTCATGGCATAAACAAGCACTTGCGGTTGAGGCTTTTTTCCCTATGCGCCTCAAAACTTAGTTAACTGGTACTTTCTTGATGCGACGCAGTGGCTGTCTCTCTGGGCGCGCTAGTGTTCATTTCCCGCGCCTCCTCGTCATACGGTGTAGGTGCACGGATCGAGATGGAACCATGGATTCATTGATTAGCAAAAACACGGCCTTGGTCGGCACTTTAGTAAACAGGTAACTGATCTGTTGATAGTAAAAATAATCCATCTGGGGCAACCAGAGTACCGAGAGGTCTTTTGTATGGCAGCCACTGACTTATGGCCTTCTATCTCTTGCCATACGCTTCGATATGTCATATCCAGAACCCAATTCCCATCAAGTTGCAATTTGACCATACTAAAATGCCACGTGAATCAGAACCAAATGCTCATTTCAAATCTTCAACTTAAAGCGAACACGTCCCTACAACTTCAGACAGACGTATCTAAATAGCCCCTCCCCCAAGGATTATATCCCCTTTGAAAGCAGCGCATCCACCCTCAAACTGCTGCGGTTCCAAAAACTCTACTGTCGAATTCCCATAAGCCAGTCCAACCAAAGTTTTCTCTAACTTAAAGTCAACAAACTAACAATCTTCAATGTAGAAGAAGGCAAGCACGAATCGAACTCACCATGTGGATTATACCTCGGCCATCCAAACTTCTTCAGTCCATTTTGCGGATCACTAGCAAAAGCCACCCAAGCCGAGGCCACATACTGAGAAGTTCTCCTTTCAGCTTCACTATCTGGAAGCCCACTGATGTTCTCTGCAGTCCCAAATACCATCGGCAGGTCAGATCCATGATAGGCCCCAATTCCAGGATAAAGACGAAGGTTGTCCCAGTCACCAAAGTATCGAGCCTGCCATGCGGGAACATTATGAGCTACCCGATCCTGGACAGCTTGTCCACTAGGACATGTAAAAGCTGCAAGATTGAACTGGTCCCAGGACATATCACTGACGGCAATCTTGCTTGCGTATGCGGCGAGACGGTAGAAGCCAGCTTCGTTGTTGTTGCAGGTTACTAAATATGGCTAAGATACTTTAGGATCAATCCCCTGCACTTTTATGCAATTGTTTCGCTCTTCTGTGGAGCGGACCTACCAATCTTGCGAACCTTCCTTCGGCTGATCTTTTCTTGTAATCACTAAAGACTGTCATCTCGTCCACAACGGGATGGAATATCGGCTCGGGAATCGTAGCAGTGTCTAGCATGGGAGCATTGCTGGAAGCGTTAAATATCTCCTCAGATGATTTTTGTCGCATGCACTCCAGAACCTGGTGCCCGTTCTCAGAGCGAGTTCCACAACCCAGGGACACAGATACATTATAAAAGGCATCTGCAGATTGCTGTGGTGTATTGGGTATGTAGCTCAATGCTGTTCCGGAGTGCGAAATGAGGCCACTGACAAGTGGGTTTTGGGCCCAGGCATAAGAGTAAAGATCGACCGAGGTGCCACCGGCTGAGGATCCGAATATAGTGATACGGTCTGGATCTCCGCCGAATCCTGCAATGTTGCGGTGCACCCATTCGATGGCCAAGCGTTGGTCGAGGAGACCTACGTTCTGAGGGAGGGTTGGGGCGCCTGAAAAGCCGAAGATGTTCAATCGGTAACTGCGTGGATAGAAAGATTGCAATCCTTAGTGCTCATGTGCATCTTCAGAAAGAGATGTTTGCCAGAGAAATTGCCGGATTCACTTACTTAATTGTGACTAGAAGAATATCATGCGCTGAGGTCAAGACTTGCCCATCGTAGTATGGACATTGGGCACCAGTAATGACGAATCCTTTAGGTATAAGCCGGGTATGTATTGAGTTGGAAGTCACACTCACGTCCACCATGAATCCACAGCAGAACCGGTTTCAGCTTGGATGGATCGGGTTTTATCCATATATTAAGGTACAAGCAGTCCTCACTTTGTGGGCCTTGTTGCTGTAAGAAACCACTCATAACCCGAGAGTATTGAGGAGTTGATCCAGGATACAGTGGAAATGACTCATTGTTGGATAGACAGTTGCTATTGATTTCATTAGAAACTCATATTTGGCAACAGGGTCCGGTTAAGTATACGTACGGGCCCTATCAAGATTGTTAGTTGCGTCAATTTAAAGAGAAAAGGGAGGAGATTTACATACATATGCATTTGCTAAAATGGTCTGTTTGGATTCGAATGCCACTGGAGCCGCGAACCGTAGTTTGTCTATCGGGGGTGATGCAAATGGGATTCCCAGGTACTCAGAGATATCAGGGAATTGAGGGCCAGCATGACCGATGATCAATCCACTGCTGGTTTGGACGGAGGCACCAACAGAGGATGAAAGGACCGAAGCGGAACATCCTTGACACCAGACAACGGAAAGGATTTTCCATATGAAGACAGCCTGGGTAAGTTTGAGAAGGCCTGCCATTGCGAAATAAATCATTGGATGATCCAAATGAGCGTAAATGAACGAAGACAGGTTTTCTATATATATTATTAGGTAGCTTAATTTATGTGACTCGAATATGTACTGCTGACGAGATCTGCAGGATATCTGGAAGCCTATTGTAGATGTCCCGGTCAGTCTTCCAAATGTTTGTCTAGATAAATGTCGAGAGATTCTAAAAGAGACTGGCAGGTGTGATTTATTGGCTTGTATAACCCTATGGATTTGACCTTGGACGACATCATGCCATAACATTTGAGCAGTGCGCCAATTTGACTCGTCGATATTCCCTGTCGGCATTGGCGATTTTAAGGTCGCATCAGATGTCAATCCTGTGCTGGAGCATGTCCAATAGAGGTAATATAAGTCAGATTATCTTGGTTGAGTGATAGGCTGGGTCTGCAAGTCAAGTCGTAATATCATTATGAATTGGAATGCATGTGTCTCCATTCTCAAACAAACAGATCCCGAAGGAAATACAGTCAAACGCCAAGTCAATGATTATGTATACTGGTAGTACGTATGCAATTCGAGATGATCATCAGCATCATGATTATTTCACCAACTCCCACTCTGCAATAAATGCCCACGCCATCCCCACTCGGCCGCGTTGAGCTTCATACTCATCTGCTGTAATGCCACGGCAATCCGTGCGCTCACCAAACTTTGTTAACACAGCAAGTAAGACTTTCTGGCCCGGTGCACCTAGCATCCGAGAATCAGGCACATCAACGTACCAGAACTCACCACCACCGCCTGGACCGCGGCCAGGCATATGTCGAAAGACAAGCTGGTCATCTTTACGTCCGTCGACGCCCTTGATCATGAGTAGGAATAGAGCAGGTTTGAGACGCGAGTGTCGCGCCAGTGTCCAGTGCTCACAGAGCAATCCGAACTGAAAACGCAGCGGGCTATGTGAGCTGTATACAGAGATCTCCCCGCCTTCAGGCTGCAAAGTCCGACGACCAATGCTGTTTTTATCGACATCACTGTAGGTTTTGATGGGTTTCAACCCGGTTGGCATGTCAGGGTTGATGAATATGTATTCTTCATAGGGGACGATGCGTCCATCCTCGCGGAGTTGGTATTCTCTATTTTCAGGATAATGCTTTAGACCAAACTCCTCGTTCGACATGGAGAACATGGAAGGGTTGAATTTTGGCTCGTAGGGCATGTCGCGGCCATTGACACAGCCGGAGCCCCAGCATGGATCAACCAGTTTCCAGCGCCCGCCATCGATCTTCACAGCATTCCAGGCGTGGGTGGTCTTGAATGGCGGAGGTTGTGAGCCTGGTGCGACAGGGTTGTAACCGAAGCCCTTGGAGGCACCTCCAATCACGACAGCCTCCAATCCGGCTTTTGTGGCCAGCACAGCATATAAGCCTGCATAGCCTTCACAGACGGCCAATCCCGTGGCTAAGGTATTTTGGGGTGTAGAAGGCTTCACGTTGTTATTGAAGAACGCGACGGTATCGTAGTGAATATTATGATGCATCCATGAAAAGATAGCCCTAGCCTTATCGGTCAAGGACGGGAATGGTGCAGTCAGCTCATTTGCTAACCAGCCTAAATCATATGTTGGAAGGGAAGCACGCGGATACTGGGCACCACGGGCGTCTGGGCCAGAAAAGTCCCGGCACACCAGGCATTCCGTCGTCGAGCTAGGAGTCGGTGTGGCACCCGCAGCTGGCATGGAGCCATGGAATTGTGGTTTGGTAGCTTGAAGTTTGGAAAGATCCGGACGAGATCCGTGGGGAATCGGGGGAGGCACTCCGTTTGCTGAAGGTGTATCTGCTGGTGTGCTATTCGGCCTCACAGGGAGATTCGGACGCTTCATACCACCAAATCCGGATTGCCGAATATCATTCAGGGTCGCAGCATTTGAAGGTGAGGGCAACCTCCGTGCAGGCAGGCTCGGGGGGACGTCTGATGGCGCTTCACGCGCTTCATCCTGCTCATATGTGGGTGCATTCAATCCGGAGGGCCGTCGCGTAGGAAGTGGCGGCGGTGCGGGTGATCTCTCAGATCGGATTGAGGAGCGCGACGGCAAAGTAGGGCGCGATGGTCTTGTTGGTGGTGCGGGGGAAACCTTGCCCCGCAAGGAGGACAACTTCGAAGTCAACCCGTTGAACCTGGATTCAGACTTGGATTCGGAGAGCGGAGGCCGTTCTACCTCGATCGGGTCTTCTCTGATACGCCTGGGTGGTAGCACAGGTAGATCTGTCTCCCCCCAAGCAGGGGCCTTGATTCGACTGCTGCCAGTGGTACCAGTAGTGGCAGTGGAATTGACAGACGTCGTCGACGCGCCACGTCCCAAGCTGTTCACTGTCGTCGCACTCGTCGAGTGAGAGGCATCGGAGTTGATTGATTCGATTGATGGTCTCCGTGACCGCTCTTCTGTCGGTCTGCGAGGCGGCAACGCGGGACGTCTTTCGGGTAACTCAGAGCGCACTGGAGGAGGGGGAGGAGGCGGGCGGTCCCTTCGCGTTGGAAGTGGAGGAGGGGCTTTCGGCTTGGGCTTTAGCTCCGGTCGTGGTGATGGCGTGGGAGGTGGAAGCACCACCGGTCGCTGTGCTCGAGCATCTGTGGCCCTGTTTCCAATCGAGTCACCGTCATAAACGGACTCATTCTCATTGTATGATGGTGGCGGTCTGCTGGCTGATTGGCCGCGATCGGCAGTCGGGCGGAATAGAGGTGGCTCAGGGCCCGATGGGTGAGTGGCTTGAGATAGCTTTAGAGCAGCGATCCGATCTTGGATCGAGCCCAACTTTGGCTCTTCAGTCATGATACTTGCACCTTGAGAGTACTAGATTGGAAAGAAGAACAGGGCAGCTAAGTGACTGTAACCACCAAGCGCCAATCCACGGGGTGGCTTGGCGTTAAACTAACACTCAGCCTTGTTGGGTTATCGTTGTGGGGATCATTAAGCCGCAAATCAATAGCAGTTGAAAAGTCAAAGTCGCCCCAGATGAGGGGCAGATTTGTGATTACGCTTGATCCATGGGTCCGGATCTATATTTGGACCACATCCCATGGATCTATACTTGTACCTGACCTCTATAGAGTCAACACATAATCTTTCAAATTTTTGTATTTCCAATATGTGATCTCGACTCCCAAACACCTGGAACGGCTAAAAGGCGCACCTCTAGGGAAAAGACCTGAAAACAGAAAAAAAAACCTAAGTACGTCCATATGGATAATGGATGAGGGAATATCTCCCTAACGAACAGGGGAAGCAAAAGAAAAATGAACAAAAGAAACTTGAGAATAAGTTCGGCCGTCTACCTTCAAGACTGCAGACTTGGTAGCAATTCATCTGTCTTTGGTCATGAAAGTAAGGCCACACAGACAAAAGAAACGTGGAATACATGATTGGAAGAATTGAATGGAGGGAAATTCACAAAATGGAAGGCCTCAATGGCCAGGAGTCAGCATCGTTCATCAAGAGCATCACTTCATCCCAATGTACATAATCGTAAGACAGACTAGGGATCAAGGCCTCAGACCGATTTGTACAGCAGCAGTGGCTCACCAACATTCTCAATCTCAGGGATCGTACATTTGAGATCGAATGCCTTGGCCAGAACAATCTTGAAGATCTAGATGGGGTTAGTTAAACCAGAGAAGAAGAAATGGAGCAGAAACGGACCTTTTGAACATTGATACTGTGACTGGTGCTGCTGAAGATCAGGCTTGCCTTCATCGCCTTAGCAAAGCGTTTTGCCTGTAGAGAGATCTCTTCTTGGTCTTCCCTAGGGAAGTTGACAAAGTGGTCATATTTGGTCCCTACCAAGAAGGGGATTGCTGTCTTGTTGAACCCTCGGCCCTGGCGGTACCATTCCTTAATGGAGTTGAGGGTACTCTTGCGGGTGAGATCAAACATGAACAGAATGGCCACAGCATCGTTGCAGACAAGCGGCAACATGTTGACGAACTCACGCTGGCCACCAAGATCCCAAATGGAAAATGTGATCTCGGTGTTGCGAATTGAAATGGTCTTCTCCATAAAGTTGACACCTGCGGTGGAGGTTCTTATCAGCGAACATACCTCAATTGAGTTTGCTCCCGTAAACACATACCTAATGTCTGAATGTAGTCCTCATCCCAGCTGCCCTCGACGTACTTGACCATTAGACTAGTCTTTCCGATCTGAGCATCTCCGACCATTCCAACCTTGATGACAACGCTATTCTTAGCCGCCTGTGACGACTGCCCCCTTTGGGCGACTTCTGACGGCTGTGGCACACCGTGTCGCTCCGGACCACTCGAAAAACCGGAGCCGGGACGCGGTGCGACATTAAGCTGGGGCTGGTGGGTCATGGACGGTGATGAATTGAGATGAGAAGTTGGATCGGCATCTTGAGGATGGTATTCAGGAGCGGAATGGTGGAAATCGGTTGAACGAGCGTGATAGTGGGCTTTGGAGTCGCTAGCGTAACCATGATCGACCCGGACGTGACCAGCAGCGTGTTCGACCGGCGCAGCGAGCGGGTCTACAAGGGGCTCTTGAATATTGACGCTGACGGGGGTAGGCTGCTCCAGTGCTTGTTCAAGCGGCTGTTCCTGTTCGGACGGAACTGGCAGCGACTGGGAGGCCTCTGACTCTTGGGGTTCGACAGGCTGCTGCGGCTCCGCAACAGCATGAACCTCTGAGACAGGTTGCTGCAGCGGATCCATTCTGGCGCTCGGAGAGAGTATGTCAGGAAAGAGAGTCTTCCTTGCGTTGGCTACCTGTTCGCAACATGTTCGTTAGCGCCTGCGGGGAAAGGAGACACCCATGTGATATATCACCAACCAGGACCAACTCCAGGGCTTGTTGGTACACCAATGGAACTTGGTTTTCTAGATTTGGAGTATTTCTTTGGAATGCTTACCTTTTCCTCCGACCGAGGGGGATCTGACGAATCGCCAGGGTCTGAGATTGGGGGGGGGGCGCGAACCGATCG
This sequence comes from Penicillium lividum, assembly GCA_028828245.1. Lineage (NCBI taxonomy): Eukaryota > Fungi > Ascomycota > Eurotiomycetes > Eurotiales > Aspergillaceae > Penicillium > Penicillium lividum. The sequence goes on from JAQJAG010000002.1 coordinate 5,343,331, forward strand.
AGGGCGGTGTAAACAAAGACTCGACGAGCAGTGACGAGAATGATGGGAAGAAAAAAGAAGGGAAAGAGGAAGACAAAAGGATAGGGATTAAAGGTTCAATGCAGGAACACGAAAAGATTTGCGACCGGAGATTAATTATCTCTACACAGACTGACGATTCAGCTCTCTCAGCAACTTCACATAATGCGGGAAACATGGATCTGCGCTAGTCCACGATAGGACTAGTGTGAACACGGCTGTCGCCCAAAATTTATTGAAAAACTTCTTATCGCCGAACGAACTTCCCCTCCATTCCACTCTAACCTTATATTCTTTACCTCTTTGACATTTTCACCATGTCTAAGAGAGCTGCTGAATCCTCCGAGGAGCAGGATGCTGCCCTCAAGGCTGGCGACCGCCCAATGCTCGATGCTACTCCCGACGAAGTGGGGGAGTTCGAGGACGAGTACGAGGATGAGTTCGAGAGCGAGGATGAGATCCTAGAGGCTGGTGTCGACGGTCGCCCGGATGCAGAGCGTGAGGAGGAAGAGCGAGGTCGGTGCTACTGTTCTCAATGTCCATTTGGTCGCACTACACTGGTAATTGGAAAACTAACGGTTTGAATTGCAGAGGGCATGGATGTCGACAAGCAGACTTTCATTCCTGGACGGACAAAATTGGCACCCGGAGAGACTCTTTCGCCCGATCCCTCAACCTACGATATGCTTCACACCCTTACCACAACATGGCCGTGCCTTTCCTTCGACATTGTGCGCGACTCGCTCGGCGACAACCGCAAGACATTCCCTGGAACAGTCTATGCCGTCGCCGGTACTCAAGCAGAGGGATCCAAAGCCAAGGACAACGAATTGATGGTTTTGAAGATGAGCGGATTGAGCAGAATGGAGCGCGATGGAGAGGACTCGGAGAGTGACGAGGACTCGGACGACGATATGGGTGAACCCATTCTTGAGCACAAGTCCATTCCATTGGGCTCAACGACAAACCGCATTCGTGCTCACCAAACCCCGTCTCAGTCGGCGGATTACTCCAAGCCTCCACAGACCCTGACGGCTACCATGCTGGAGAACTCGCAGATCCTCATCCACGACGTCACCGCCCACCTTTCCAGCTTCGATGTGCCCGGCACCATCCTTCCCCCTCCGCCTCCAAGCCTCTTTCCACACTCCGCATGCACAAGGCCGAGGGCTATGCTCTCGACTGGTCCCCGCTCCAGCCCCTTGGCAAGCTCTTGACTGGTGACAATGATGGTATGATCTATGCGACTACCCGCACCGAGGGTGGTGGCTGGGTGACCGACACTCGCCCATTCCTCGGCCACACCTCTTCAGTTGAGGAGCTCCAGTGGTCGCCCAACGAGCGCAATGTGTTCGCGTCTGCCAGCAGTGACGGTAGTGTGAAGGTTTGGGATGTGCGGTCCAAGTCTCGCAAGCCCGCCGTGGACGTTCACATCTCCAAGAGCGATGTCAATGTTATGAGCTGGTCCAACCAGACCTTCCACCTTCTTGCGACTGGTGCCGATGACGGTCAGTGGGCTGTCTGGGATTTGCGTCACTGGAAGCCCGATGCTGCGGCTCCTTCTTCCCAGATTCGCGCATCACCTGTCGCATCTTTCGACTTCCACAAGGAGCCCATTACCAGTATCGAGTGGCACCCATCCGACGACAGCGTGGTCGCTGTGGGCTCGGCTGACAACACTGTCACTTTGTGGGATTTGGCTGTCGAGTTGGACGACGAAGAGAGCCGAGAGGCGGGCATGGCCGATATTCCCCCGCAGCTTCTTTTCGTGCATTATATGGATTCCGTCAAGGAGGTGCACTGGCAGGCTCAGATGCCAGGTACCCTGATGGCCACTGGTGGCAGTGGATTCAGGTACGTATATCCAAACACCATTCTGATAATTGCAATGCTAACCATAATCCCTTTACAGTGTATTCAAGACCATCAGTGTCTAGATGAGCGACCAAGCCTACTTGTAATTACCCCAAAAGTCATGTGTGATGTCCTGCTCATATACCATTCGAGCACCGAGTCTTGCTCGTTAACGATTCGGAGTCGTAGCCTGTCATATAGAATTGATAGAGCAATGAACAAAATTATTCCCCTTACAAGATTTGAACAATCAAAGCATTCCAACGATTCCTACGTTTTCTTCTACTTAGCTAGTGATTTCACGATACTTTAATCACCTACAAAACCCCCAGTATATCCCACCAATCCAATCCCGGCGGACTTACAGACCACTAATTCCGCATCAATCCCAGAACCAACCAAATCCCAAGTAACAAAAACGGATATGGAGGGGGAGGGGCAACCCGCTGCAATGCAAAACATGTCCTAGTGCGTGCGAGTTACAGCTACAACCCGTCGAGCTCTGAGTAGTCCGGCACGAGGTACTCCGGAACTTGGTATGCACCTCGCGCCATATTTACAGCAGGTACGGTACCTGCTGTACTGTACTCGTGGTAATATGTAAAGAAGCCCTGGAAGGTGTGATCCATGCATATGTGCCCTATACATGGCGCTAATGTATCACTGCGTGTTACTTTCGGCTGATGGGTACATGTAAGATTGTACTCGATACATTTCTGTAGGACCGTGCTTGATCGCCGGTGCCAGGCGGTTGTTGGTGACAGTGCGGTATTATTTTCGGCGCCTGGATGGGGCCGAGTCGGGTGCGACTTGCAGGCTAGGCCAGTCGGTTCTATGATCCTCTTGCACTAGGCGGGTTTTAGTGGCGGGTGAGGGGCGTGTTTGGGCCAGTTGTGGTCATCGTAGCTTGCATATACTTTGCGAGGCTGCGGACTGTAGGATGATCGAGTGCGATCTTGACATTTGGTACTCCATACTTTCAAATGTTCTACTTTCCTTCAATATATGTGGGAATGATAGGTGGGTTACGGGGGCAACGAGGGTTATTGGACTCATCATCGATTTTGTTAATTTTGTTTTCCTTTTTTTTTTTTTGGAATTCTGTGCGGTTGCCTTTGGGCGCGCTTGACTGTGCAATATTACTGTATGAATCGAAGGAGCGATAATCGCCACTACTGTATCCGTAGATCTCAGGCATCAATGATGTAAATTCTGCCTTGCTCAAACTGTCGGATGTATGTATGACATGCATGGATTCGGAACACGTTGATCGTATTGATAAATATACAGTATGATTACTGAGGTCAGACCGATTTTAGTGCGGTTGTACTTGTGTCGCATTAAGGCTCATCCACTTGAGATGGTTTCCGGGCTACTTTACCCACGGAGTGCAGTAGTCAAGTTTTACTCTAAGTGGGCGGGCACTTGATTAGGTTCAGGTACAATCGCCAACATTGATCCTGATAAAACCACTTTTACTTATTAGGCACTAATCACAAGTTTTCTCTTACAGAATTGCGATTTCAACACTGATCTGCTCTCTGCTTGCTTCTGAGGTTGACCGGAACCCGGCAAAACATTAACCATGAAAATACCTCAGATTTAATACAATACGACTAATGCACGGCGAGGAAGACCCAGTCAATCACATCAGATCTGGCCGTTCTCACTGTCCAACGCCTGCACGTTCCGTGGGGTGATCATGCACTACGACCAAGTAGAGTTCGACGTGCTGAAGAGGGCCAAAGGTCTTGGGTCGGCATTTCTCCGTTTCGAAATCGCCGGACATGATATCAGGATAAACGGCTAGCCGCGTAAAAGGTCTAGCACATAAAGTAGTTAGTTATAGGATAGCACATTTTTCAAGTCGTGATCTTATCGGGCAATGTCGCGATGTACCGTTCCCTATCAGTCACCGGTCAATCAGTGTCTTCGATCCACTTAGTCTGACTTTGGTTGTGTTTAGTTCACTTGGCCCAATTTCACAGCTTTGTTATCGCTACTCCGTATGCTATCTTGATATGCATTCTTCAATTCATTTTTGTTTTCCCGGGCTTGTCTTAGCGCTCGGCTTGACCAGTTTCTGATGCCGATCCCGCTCGATCGCCCCCACGGTATGTATATTGCTATCTGTACATTGTACTGTAGTATCGCCACTCCAATTTTGGCGATCATCCCCTGCAGATATGGGTTTCATTAGAGGCCTGAACATTCGTGAGAATTTATTGGTTGGTGGTATCCCAGACCTCCGATCCTTTTCTCTCAAGCCTGCGGATCGTCAGCGCAGGGACGCGGACGCCCCAGTGCTCCGAGCTTAAGCAGCGCCTGTTTTCAACTAGGATCACCATTAATAACCAAAGAGTTGGTTGATGTAGGACCGTGGTGGCAATACGCGTGGACAGTGCGCAATGACATTCTTCAACGGCGGAAATAGAATACCTTCGATGTCAAGTTACAGACAAAGTGGATTCAAATGTTGGATCCAGCTTATCAAGCATCGGGCCTATCCGCACTTGCACGATGGAAATCCCGCGAAACTCCAAATCCACACCAATTGGGGGGCCCCAGATGAATACCGCTTGTAGTTTCCTACACACCAGAGCTCCACAAGTCATGGCTTGCCGTCTAGACTCTTCCCGTCGCAAGTCTCATAGCATTTGAAATTGAATGAAACGCCAAGTGCATTGAATTGACTCGATTCGATTTGTTGCCGGGAAAACACCGGCACTCTATAACCGAGCATCACGATGTAATTTTCTACAGCCACTGACGTTCCTGGATAAATGAACCTGCAAGATGGCAGGTCACAAGACTGCCGTATTTGCGGCACACATATTACGGCATGTACTCCGTACAATTTCTATTGACGTGCGAAGCCCACGCCCACGCAACCATGTACTCCGTAGAGAGTGTTACATGGAAGCGGCAAATCGCATGTCGCGTATCTGATTGACCCAAGTTGCACATATAAAGTGGCCTGGGCTTTGCCTGACAGGATCGGTTGGAATGTTTTGCAAATCCACTCTGCCTCCATTGGCGGGATAGCGGACCTTAGCCCGCCGTTATCATCAAGTGGATCAAGACTCCAAGTGACGCACAAGGTCCTCGTCGAATAGAGTCCCAGGGGCATTTCATCGGTATGTGATCTTGACGCCAGGGGCTAGGAATCATGTATTCTGCATTTCCCGGGCCAAAGCGAAACGCCACGACCAGAGTAATGTTTCCAGGTCGCCAGCGCTAGGACTGCAGACCTAAATTCAGGATGAAATGTCTGGTAGGTCCTCTGCAAGATCGATTTTATCCGACCAATTACCGTCAAAGCTACAGTCCGGTGGACTTCTTCACGGACTGGGCGTTTGTACTTACAAGGGTGGCATCATCTTAGGGTCGAAGTGCACAAATCAGAACCGAGTAGCAGAAGAGAATAGAGTACTTCGTTACCATGGACACCAAACGGGCAGAAGTCCGACCCTCCTGCGGATGGGGACTAGTGGGCCGCTTTGCTGGGACTTGATGCGACTTGATGCCATCGTGCACAAGTGGCGAGCACAGGCCACGGGCTGATCAGCCCGTTGCACCGGGATTGCATCGGAGCATCGGAGAATTTCTGTGGTGTTAGTAAGGTCATACCTGACTTGTTTGATGTAATTGTGGAGATTATTGTCAAATTTGTTTTCTACAGTACGCCTTGTTTGTAATGTGATTTGATCTTTGATTCGCTAGTAGACGTGGATTTATGGACTTTGTTGGCGTACAGAATCAGCCATCACCCGCAAAGCGCGCTTACGCAATAACGTTGACTTGGCTTGACATCTTTCTTTTGCAGTACAATGATGCAGGTGAGCTGTTTCTGGGAGTGTATCGAGCCAGGGTGCACGTGGGTTTCATTGGATAGGCTGGCCGTAGCGCATTGATGCTAACTAGTATGCTAACTGCAAAGAAGGGTATAGTGCGCCCGGCCTCCGGCCTCGTAGAGATTGAGAATGGCCAGTAATTGACTTCTGCTCTTGGACCTGCATGGCTAAAATTTTTCTGTCCGAAAAATAAACAAGCTATGTCATTGGGGTCAGAGGGTTTGAAGAACAGGGGCAATTCTATGCAGGTAAACCCATTGGCCCATTTCTACTCCAGATGTCTATAAAATGATACTATATACGCCGTAAGCAGTAAAGTAACACGGGATAAAAGCCATGTACTGCATGATAAATTGCTCATGTGGCAGATTCGGAATAGTCTGAGTTTCATTGAGTCCGGCAGTATCCATTTCCACGATCATCCGACTCGTAGCGTGGCTGGAGTTGTTTCATTTGTCAACCATCCTTGAGTTATCTTGGGTCACCTGCAGCTCTTACAGGCCGCTAGTAGACTAGCCTGCCTTAGTGTGCATACTCGGGTCTGGGGTTTCTGCAAACGAGATGTCCGTGCCACTGAATTCTCTGTTGATTTGGGTCTGCCATTCTTTGACCAAACAAGACTTGTTTGTGTCTTTCATGGAAGCCAAAGAGAATAGGACCGGGGGGATCCCCGGTCTCCGCCAACATCCGAAAAACAATCGGATAATTCCCCAAGGAAAAGAAAGAGACCCAAGGAAATGGACGAATAGAGCGATCGTCGGGGCACGGTAACCCCAGATCCAGCCGCACTCATCAACGAATGGGTCACCGCGCCAATTGAATCCGGGGTGCTTCCTCGTTCCGTGCGACCAAACTCAAACCGGCGTGGCTGCAACGTGCAAAGTCAAAGCGAGTTGAGTCAGGATTCTAGAAAAAAAAAACTATGGGGGGTTGCCCTTTTGCCTCGTACCTGTGCCACGTACGGAGTATGGGAAGCTTCGAATCACCCCAGAAACAGTCATGTTAGCCTACATTCTTTCATCCATGGAACAATAGGGTATATACGGAGTGGCAAATTGATTAAAATATCCAGCCACTCACAACCATCTCCTTGTCCTCTTAACCAGGCATCATACTTTCATGGAAGACCAATCTCACTACCCCCTTTTCTTTCAAGACTGATCCAGGCATATCCCCCACACGAACCCTTATTTGGTTTTTGGTTGTTTCATTTTCCCCCACAAAAATGGCGCATGGCCTTCCCTTATTTTGGGCCTTTTTGCGGATCCTTCCGCCTACATCCATTGGCCATCTTAGCCCACCAGCCTCGCCCAGTGGATCTCGATGGGTACCTGGCCACATCATAGACCGCGGCCGGGGCTTTTTAGGTGTCGCAGGTTTTCCCACCCCCCAACCTCGCTGTTTTAGACCGTTTTCCTGTCGATCGTAGTCGTCACGAGGACCCGAGATTATAATCGTCCCTTCTTGTTGCTATTGGGGGATTTCCGTGGCAGGGGTAAACTCCCATACGTGGTCCAAAGGTATAGCTTTACGGGATGTGAGGTCACATTCTAGGATTAATATTGAACCGGCCAATCAGAGAGAGATTTTGTTAGTCCTGGAGCTGTGCTGATAGTTACGTAGATCTGCGTTAAAAGGTGACTTGAAAATACCGAAGAGACTCCGGAACCACCACATATGACCGAGACTGATACCACTGCGAGATAATGTCATTAACTGTCTTGACAAGTGAGTCAGTCTATTACTACCTACTCCGTACACAGTTAGATCATGCCCCTGGCAGAACAATTTGCCCTGATAGTTGATTATCTAGGCAATTTTGGCATGTTCTTTGTTTCTTATCGCTGTTTCAGCTATTCCCGTCCTTCCTCGGCTCAAACCCCGGAGTAACCAGGGAAGTCCAAATACTAGCGCCGCGTTGACCGGTTACGCCACTAGACCCAAGAAGGCGACTGCGTGGCGGCCAGTCCATTGGAGCCAATAACGCTCATCGATAACCCGAGCCAGGAACTGGTGGGCATCCGGTGAGCAGGCCGTGCGTGGTCGTAAGATTCGGGGCTACGCCGCATTCAGTACCACCCTGGGTAATCGCAGTCCAGTTATTGGTGCTCTTAAGCCGTGTTGGGGAGTGGATCACTGATACTTGTATTGGAGTGTTATAGTACTAACCTTGAAAGTGAAAGGAAATGTAATTCAATAAATTTGGCCATGGATTTGCTGTCAGTTGACTTGGAAGGTCGTGGACTGGAGGAAGAGGAATCCGTGCGTGGAACGTGTTAACATTAAGACCTGCACGTATGGGCCCGTTCTAATGTATTTTCGTACCGCCATTGTAATTAATCCGGTACTTTGTCTTTAGCGGTAATTAATAGATTACAAGGTGGGTTTTGGTATTTGTATACGAAAGCTTCCATACTGCCACGAACCACCGGACCACGGGTATGTAATATGTAACTACCCAAGACCCAGGTACCTTTTGGCGTAATCGTTGCTTGGATTCATCTTCTCCAACTCTTCATCCTTCGTCCTTCCTCTTCACCTCTTACATTTTCCTTGTCGTGGTCTTGAAAGGGCTTATCTGCCATTGCTCGCTATCTCGGTTATCTCCGGCTCTATCCACTTACATGCTGTAGCTGTAAGAGAAGAGAACTTGAGCTTGACTTGGTGACAGGAGGCAAATTATCCTCTCAGTCAATGGATACTTGGAAAGCTTGATATCTGTCGTCAACTCCCTGTTTGACCCTGTAAGTTCTGGTTGGGGGTACTGCGACCGTGCTGCGCAACCCGTCTATCATGGTTAAAGCCGGTTGCCTTGCTGATGTTGCGAACTTCCCGTTAGAACACCCTCGGCTTTCTACCTACCGGCTGCAGGTCCTCTAAACCTGATTATTCCTTCTTCCATCCATTGTTCCGATTCAGATGAGGCTCGGATAAGTTCGAAGAAACCGACGTCTCCGATCGATAGAAACGTGCTGTATAGCTGCTGTCCCTCTCTGGTGGGTCTTATCCGCTCCAGCATGGTCCCATGAATAGCCGCCTCCGTTACCCTGGATCTTTGATTGAGATAACTTGGGCTTGACGCACACCAGTTGAGAGAGAGAAAAAGGAACATGCTGACCTGATGTCATCCGACCGAAATAGTGGTTGATGCGACAATAGTGTAAACTTATCTCAACTGCTTCGCTTTTGAGAGACCCTTCATTCCAAAGCCTGCGCCTGACTTTCCCCTCCCCCGCATTCCCCAATTCACCTCCAGAGGGACCACGGGTGATTCTGGTCTGTCGAGGCAATTCCTTCAATTTTCTCTAGGATGCTATTTGATGCTATGGTTGGCCACGACCAAACCCATAGCCAAAAAGTGGTGGATTTAGCCAGTATCAACGAAATACCCGGAGACATGCCTGGTAAGTACCCTTTCTGGTACCAATTAGCCTTAACCTGCGAATTCTGAACTCGCAATCTCGCCAGCTCCGTCCAAGGAGAAGAAACAAGAGGCCAATGGCCAAACCACCAGTGGGAATATCCCACCTCCCAAGACAGACAAGCCTCGGCCCCATGTCTGCACCACCTGCAGTCGATCATTTGCGCGATTGGAGCATTTGAAGCGCCATGAACGTTCGCACACCAAGGAAAAGCCCTTCGAGTGTCCCGATTGCGCCCGGTGCTTTGCGCGCCGTGACTTGTTGCTTCGACACCAGCAGAAATTACACATGACGACAACCCCATCCTCTCGTCCCAGAAATGGTCGTCGTGAGAGTACAGGCGCAGCAGCCCCAGGCGGCGCTAATCGAGTTCGTAAGAACTCTATCGCTAACAACTCCTCCACATCTTCCATGCGTCCCAGAGCCAACACGATCAGTCACATTGATGGCGCCGCATTGGGGATTGCTAACTCAAGCAACACATCTTCTGCACCAACCCCCTCAGGTCATGCGTATCATCCCAGTTTGGGGTCCCTCCCTTCAAACATGGATTACCGCGGTTTCAGTTCTGGTCAGCCCCATCAGAACGGTTTGCCCAAGATTGAAACTTCAGGGTTACCCATTGATATGTCGGGTGGAATGCGGACAGCCCCCGTCTACGGGAGCTTTGATTTGGGCATCGACGGTATGCTGATGGGCCATGGAAGCACAATAAATCCAGCGCAATTACACTTCGCAGGTTCTCCCCAGGGCTTTGGTGACTCCCCCTCTTCCCCGTTTGGCCATCATCCCCACGGCATGCACCCGGCCACCGACCACATGATGGATGATGAAATGAACTTTGACTGGATGAACGGATTCGATACAGCCGTGGCACTAGGGAATGGAAACGACTCGGTCATCGACGAGTCTTCGCCGTCGGCCATGAGTACGGGAAGTCAGAGCGGCATTAGTGAGGCCATGCTAGATGGCCCTAACCGCATCCCCATCTCCAATGGCTGGCACAACCCGTTCCATACTCACACCTCGGCTTCGGCCAACCAGTTCGCGACAATCGACTTTTCGCCCACTACGTTAAATGACTTGGGGATCCCACCAGAGACCGTATCGCCCAAGGCACTGATGGCCCAGAACCCGTTTGGGGAAACCTATGCTACCCCTCCATCAATGACCTCGGTCGGCCAGCCCATCTTGGGAGGACATTCGCAGAGTATGTTATCATCCTCTATGGCAACAAGCGGAGAATCTCCTAATCCTCTCAACGTTCCTTTCCCGAATAGTGCCCTACGAAGTAAACTTTCCCCACTCTCAACGGATACATTTACAGACTCCACACGACAGGCTCTATTAGCGAGCATGTCGCAACCCACTGGCTTCAATCACCGCAAGTATTCTCAACCCGCAAGTGGACTCCTAAACAGCCGAGAACTATTCGCCCGCTCGACTGGCTTCAACAGCTCTGGTCAACTACCTAGCACCTCGGATCTGCAACGATATATCTCAGCCTACTTGAATTACTTTCACCCCCACATGCCCTTTCTTCACACGCCAACCCTCAACTTCCAGGCCCCCGAGTATACCAATAATCTGCGCACGCCAAGCGGACACCTAAATTTAAGTTCCACTGGGGTTTCGGGTGGAGGAGGTTGTTTAATCCTCTCGATGGCTGCCATCGGAGCACTATACGAACATGACCCAGCGGCCTCTAAGGAGCTATTTGAGGCCGCAAAGAAGATGATTCAGCTGTACCTGGAAGAGCGCAGAAAGGCCGACATGTCTGCCGCCCTGAGCCGTTCAAATACAGGCCGCGACAACTCGGTTCACACCACGCCGCTGTGGTTGGTACAAGCGATGCTATTGAATGTGATATATGGCCACACCTGTGGGGATAAAACATCAGCAGATATCGCTAGTACACACTGCGCGGCGTTGGTCAGTTTGGCTCGTGCAGCTGAACTCACACACCACTTGGACCCAAAACATCTACCTCAAGACCATCTCACAGCTGGAATCAACCAGTCGGACGATACTGAAAATTGGACGTCTTCATCGTTTAGCCAGCCCAAAGAAAGACGGGACTGGCTGAACTGGAAGGTGGTCGAAGAGCGGAAGCGCACTCTTTACGCAATATTTGTTCTTTCCAGCTTCCTTGTGTCAGCATATAACCACGCGCCAGCTTTGACCAATTCCGAGATTCGACTTGACCTGCCCTGTGAAGAAGACCTGTGGGCTGCCGAGTCTCCACAGGCATGGAAAAAGATGGGAGGCCAAACCGCCTCCAAGAAAAGCGTCTTGTTTTCAGCTGCCTTGACCTCACTTCTCACAGCCAGCCAACGGCAGCAACAAAACCAGTCACAGAATCTCTTCTTCAGCGGTGGCAGCACAGATGATCCACTGAACGCGGAAAACCGACCTAGCACATTCGGCTGTCTCGCTCTCATATATTCACTTCACAATTATATTTGGGAGACTCGACAACGGCACATGGGCCGGCAATGGACTGCACAGGAGACTGAGGCAATGCAATCACACATTGAACCTGCCCTACGAGCGTGGCAGGCAGCTTGGGCAAGCAACCCAGTGCATAGCCTAGAACGCCCCAATCCTTTTGGTGCTGGGCCACTCTCCGCAGATAGCATTCCGTTACTGGATTTGGCATATGTTCGACTATTTGTCAATCTCGGTCGAACAAAAGAGGCATTCTGGCAACGAGACTGGAACGGCATGGCGGACGAGCTGGCTCGTGGTGGTGAGGTTTTCCAACAAATAGACACACTCATGGACGACGTTGTAGATCCATCCCTTACTGGGTCACTCAATGGCCGACGTGAATCCATCAATGACTTGGGTGTTGCGGATCTCGCAATCTCGAAAACTCCAACCCAAGAAGAGCCCATGCAATCCTTGTCGAGTGTATATAACATCGGCCAGTCCAAGCGAGAGAAGAACTTGCGGAAAGCGGCTTTTTACGCTGCCGACTCCATTTCCATGTCAGATCGCCTGGGTAATACCTTTGCCGAGTTCTCATCCAGGGAACTCCCGATTCAGTGCGCGATGTGTGCCTTTGACTGCTCACAGGTGCTGGCTGAGTGGATTACTACAGTCCAAGAACGGGTCGGGCCATACCTTGGTATCCTCGGTCGAGACAACATCGATCTAACTCAAGTTCCTGGAGTCATGCTGCTCGAGGACGAGGATTGCAAGCTGGTGGATAAAATCAAGGAGATTCTTAATAGTGTTGAGACGAAGATGCAACGGCAGGTACAGAACAACAACTCTATGTCTGCGTTGAGTGTCATGCAACGTCTACCAAGTGTGGTGGAAGGAGGATACGGATGTAAAATATTGATTGCCACGGCAAGCCTATTGGACCGGGCTGCTGTTTGGCCAGGTAAGACAGACCATTAAATTGCCCTTGTTCTGGACATGGACGCTAATATTCAATCAGTGACGAAACTGATGGTCCGCTCCCTTGAAGCACAAGCTATGCGAATGAAGGAGCGAGCTGAGAACTCTGTTATGATGACCACCTAATGACGATTTTTCTTTCCGAATTTTCTTATGAACCATCCCCGTCCAATTTCTCGTTCTTCGTCTATTATGTTCTGTGTGCAAATCCTTTGACTTCTCTATACGTTTATCTTACCCGGCCTGCCTCGATGGCCTGCTGCTTGAATCGATATCGATACCCCGATCGAATCTATCATAGACGAATGCCATGATATGTGACTTTTATGTTTTATTTATCTTATCTATCTGAAGTTTTACGGCGTGCATGCTTTGGGTTGTGCCGTTCCGTGAATGTTGTACTCGATTCTTATGACCATGACCTACATCCAAATTTGATACCTGTGGATGATTGCTCCTGCGGTGGCATTGTGTTGTATTCTTTATCCATTCTCTTTCCCTGTTCATTGTTCAAGTATGTAGATTACTTTTGTGAATCTGGTATTATTGGACTATTTTTGAATCATTTCAAGGTTGTAGATGTGCTGCGTGTTGACGTGGAGCTACCTACGTTTTAGACGTTTATTATCGTATAATTATCCATGTACGTAAGTATCATGTGTCATTTATGGAACCAGTAATTGAAAGTAGTGTACATGACCGTGTCTTCCTAGAGTGCCTAGAGAAGTGTACGGAGTAGATTAGTAGAAGTTTGTACCTTGTGGTTCGGAAAATGAACACGTCTGTATCCTACAACACGATTGATAGCCAGCGTCATTGGCATTTTGCTTTCTCAGCTTTGTAGTTTGGATTTATGGAAAAATCCAGAACTGAGATTCAAAGAGACTTAAGAGACAAATTCAGTAGAAATGGTTACGGTCGATATAGTGAAGTTAGTTAACTCGGAGGATCCATTACGTAATCTCCCCACCGTTGCTGGGGCACGCGTTAAGTGCTCTCTTCGCGTTAGGCGCCTATCCACAGCAAACTAGACGACCATAGAAATGACGACAAACCCTCAAACGGGTCTGTGTCTGGCTGCTCCGTGGCAGCTTTTGACTACAGCCCTCAACCACCAACACCGCGCCACGGTGCCCCTCTAATTCCCGATGCCAAACCAGCGGCCCGTCTCTCCGGTCGCTCTCGAGCCATGTTGCCCTCCACCTGAACCGGACCACGATCTATATGGCTTACTAGGCTCTGACGATGAGCTTGATGATGTGTCTCGGGCTGCGAAGTATCAGCGAATCGAGAGGCTGGCAGAGGCATATCTCCATGGCCGACCTATGTTCATTTCCTCTGCGGCGTTGCGTGGGCCGTTTGATGAGGGATGGAAGAATCCGTGGAGAAAGGAAAGGAGGGTTATTACGAAGTCAGATACGAAGCTGAGCGTTGCGGAGTCTGGAGGGCGAGATAAGACGCCCGGGACGACTATCAGAGAGACCGACCTACGGAGGAAGAGATATAAGACCGATTTGGAAGTCCCTTCTCGTCCTCATACTGTCTCGGCTTCTCCATTCGTGCAAGAGCTATCCCCCCAGTTGAATATTGGAAATCGAGCTTCTCCTTCACCTCACAAATCTGGCCAGAAGAGACCGTCCGGTATTGCTCGCGCGGAGGAAATCAGTCGAGCTTCACCCCAGCTACCTAAGAGGCTAAAAGAAGAGCCCAAGTCGAAAGATAATCCTACTCTCGCTGAACACAGCTCGGCAGACTGGTTAAAAAAGGGCCGAAGACGGATGAAATTCAAGTCGTTTGAACCGCCTAGTTCCCCAACACCGACGAGTGGGCATAGATCGGAGATTGGGTCTCGTGGCAGTGCATCGCGCTCTGTGGCTCCAAAATCACCTAGTTCATCAAACCTAGCCATCCCACAGAAGGCTACGCTTTCTGCACGGCTGCATACAGATATAGCTGCCAGCGCCTCTCCTCATGCTACTCGATCGCCTGCGCAGGCTCTGCAGCAAAGCCCCAACACTATTGCTGCTGTTCCATTGCCGTGTGAAACTACTTCAGAAAGTTGTGTGAAAGGAAGTTCGTTCCGAGTCGTATCTTCTACTTCTCAACTGGCGCGCTTTGAGTATCGTTTGCGTGTACCTGTCTCAAGCCCGCAGCTCGAACCCAACTCACCGGCTGCAGAGATTATTGTTGCAAATCCGTCTACTCAAATTTATGAGGAGATCGATGCTGAATCACAGGAGCCTGTTCATCAACTACGGCCCATGGAACCTCCGAACACCGGCCATGGAACAGACCAACCAGTACAATTGTCAAAAAGCCTGCGGTTTGCCAATGATACCGACGGAACAACCTCCATAAGTACATATATCCCGACTGCAACGGAGCAAAATACCTACGACGAGCTCCCATCTGCTCAACAAGTACCAGTTCTGCCAGGCGTTTCAGACCGGGTGCCATCTCTTTACTCGACAGTTATGTCCAAGGAGAATGCAAATATTCATAAAGACACTAGTCCGGAGACACAATTATCTACACAGGCTGCTTTCTTACATGCACAAAAATCCTTCCAGGATGACTTGGAAAGCCCCGCTCACGGATACGGCATTACACCAGCTCAGCCGCGGGCGATGGCAAATGCGGGTGACGAATCCCTCCTGGCACAGGAGACGCCTCTTTATCGACCCGATACTTTAGAGAGAGCATTGCCCCATGGCTTCAAACTGTCTGAGACCAAACACTCCGACAAGAGCAAGATTCAGGCGATGAGCACACAATGCATGATCGACGCTGCTACGCCATTCACCTTCAGTACGGAGAAAGAAATACGATCGTTTCGTTCGCTTTCGCCGCTGAAGACTAGCCCTAGCAAGACACGACCCATTCATATGGCGGAAACATTTTCTCCCCTCGCATCTTCTCCGGTCTCCGTTTTTGACCCGGATTCCTTTGCAGCTCAGCCTGAACCTAAAAGTCCGCATTCTCCATCTACCTATGCTCCACCCGAACAAACTTTTACCCACCCATACGCCACAGACGCCACCTTACTTCCATTAGACTTGAGTGGATCAACGCCGACCACGCAAGATGGACAAGGAGGACTCCACACGACAGACAGTTTTAATCTCAACCAGGCCATCGCCGATGCTGGCAGTTGGCTACAGCAAAGCTTTAAATAAATGAGATGCCACACCATACTCAGAATTTTAAGCAATCACGCCTGGTGCGCACCCTGACGTCCTTTTCGGTCCAAATTCGATAGGGTTTGGTAGCTTGCTATGGGTTCTTAGCATTGGGGTTTTCCTTTACTTGATTCTTGTTCATTTTTCTTGATTCCCCCTTTCCTAGCTTTGATTCGTATAGCGTGCTTTGACTTCCAGACTTTAAATCGAAGCTCATTAATGATTTACGAACAACTGTTCATAGTTGGCTAAATGCATTACTGATATATATTATACCTCCTGAATACGTCTTAGCACTTCTGCTGCACCTCATACTGAGTGATTTCTGTGATTCCTTGTTCGAGACTGGTAGTAAATTGTCTTTCCATTGTAAGGAGTAGAGTCTAGATGCCAAAAAAAAGTAATCAAACTGCCTTATATGCAGTGGTATGTATGAACTGAGGGATAGAAGTGAAAATAGAAACGGGTTGGATTCAGTGCACTACTATCATTGGATTAGATGAAAAGTATTAGACTAAAAAGAAGGTTATATACATCAAATCTCTTAGATATATGGGGAGAATTGCCAGATCACCTAGTGCTTAGGGAGCTACCCATACACGTTTTTCCCTTTGTCCCAAGGGGCATACATCCAACCCGGGTTTTTTTGTGGCATTTTTACGGGTTTGCGGATCGATTCCTGCTGATCTCATTTTCCATTTCTTTCGTTTCATTTATTTGATGTTTCTTCTTGAATTCCCTGTTCTTCCCTTATTCCTTTGCAGACCATCCAATCACTTTCTTGTTTACTGGTGAATATAGATCCTCAGGAACCAAGTGGTCCGTGCACCCGCAGCGGGGATAGCTCCAGGCCGCCTCCAACTTAGCTCCGTCACCAATCGCCGGCCCAAATGGCACTGACATCAGTACTGACTCCCAATCACCCTTGCATATCTCTGATCTAATAATGTCTCCAGTGGAAAGCGTTCAACTTTATCGACGTCTCCGCGGTGAGACTGCCCGACGAGAGCTCCGCGCTCTTCGGTGTACGTTCTCCAACTTGTCTCTCTCCCCGTTGCCAGTTCTGCACACTGACTCCAACCCTCTAGAGTGACCTATCTAGCCTCTGCACGGGATCCGCAAACCTTTTTGTCGGAACAATCGATGGATTCGTTTACATCCTCTCCTCGTCCTTCCGCGTTGTGCGCTCGTTCAAGGCGCATGATGCCGGCTCGATTACGCATATGAAGCAGATTAATGGAACCTCTTTACTTGTGACGGTGGCGGAGGACTTATCGAACGAACCAGTCCTCAAGGTCTGGGCGCTGGATACCGAGAGGAAGGATGGTGCGCCGCAGTGTTTGTCGACAGTCTCGGTGCAAAACGCTAGACGGCAGTTTCCGGTGCGCGAGATCCCAATCCAATCCCAATTACCGCGGAAATGCTTAGCACTTACTGACACAAAGTAGATATCCGCATTCGCAGCTGTCGATGATCTCTCCCAGGTAGCCGTCGGCTTTGCCAACGGCTCTGTGACTATTATCCGCGGCGATTTGATCCACGATCGGGGTGCGCGCCAACGGATCGTCTTCGAATCAGAAGAGCCGATTACAGGATTGGAAACCCAGGATGGAGCGGTGACAGCGCTGTACATTTCGACTACGAGTCGCATTTTGACATTGGTCATTGCGGGCCGAGGACAAGGCCAGCCGGCTCGTGTCTTGGAGGATACGGGGTGCGGGCTAGGATGCATGACGCTGGACCGGGAAAGCAGGGATATTCTCATTGCCCGGGAGGATGCAATCTATACCTATGGCTCTCGAGGCCGAGGGCCTAGCTATGCATTCGAGAGCCAGAAGACGTCTATTAAGACGTTCCGTGAGTACGTGGCGCTAGTCTGTCCGCCTAAAGCAGGGACTTCCAAGTCGGATCCCTTGCGCCGATATGGGGCCAACCCGGCAGCTGAGATCTTTGGGACCACAACGTTTACGTTGTTGGACACGGATCTCAAGTTCATAGCGCATAATGAGACATTGGCGTCACCAATGAGGCAGATTTTCATGGAGTGGGGTGATCTATATCTTCTCACCACTGATGGCAAGGTAGGCCTTTTAATATTTCCTGTTCCTTGGCAATTTCTCACGGTGTATAGCTGTTTCGGTATCGCGAGAAGAGTCTCCAGCAGAGACTGGAGATTCTGTACGAGCGCAATCTCTACATCCTGGCAATTAATCTTGCGCAAAACATCGGCATTGATCCACTACAGCAGAATGCCATCTATCGCAAATACGGTGATTTCTTGTACCAGCGTGGGGATTATGATACTGCTATGCAACAGTATCTTCGGGCAATTGACAACACTGAGCCGTCTCAGGTCATCCGCAAGGTTTGCTGACACGCTCTGAGTATGTATTCGCCCTGCTGACTTGGATCATAGTACCTGGACACCCAGCGGATTCATAACTTGATTGAGTATCTGGAAGAGCTACACGACCATGGCCGAGCTACGGTCGATCACACCACACTTCTTTTGAACTGCTACGCCAAATTAAAGGATACAACCAAACTAGACTCCTTCATCAAGGCTCCTGGTGAGCTGAAGTTTGATCTAGAGACTGCTATTGCCATGTGTCGGCAGGGCGGTTACTTCGAGCAGGCAGCGTACCTTGCGACTAAACATAACGAAAACGACATGGTGGTTGATATTTTGATTGAGGATTCCAAGAAGTACGCGGAGGCGGTTGAGTACATATGGCGATTAGAGCCTGAAGCGGTATGTGTATAAGCCCGAAGTTACACTGCAGAGAGCTAATTTCACCAGGCCTATCATAATCTCATGAAATATGCCCGCGTATTATTGACCCACTGCCCAGAGCAAACGACAGAGCTCTTCAAAACTTACTACACTGGCCAGTATCGACCTCGAACACAAGTGGAAATGCCCGCCGAGCCCCAAGCTCAGCCAACAAGCACTCTTCAAAGTCTTGCTGGAATGCTGCCGCTGCGCTATATGACCGGCGGGTCTGGACTGCAAGCTCCAGCCACTGTATCAGAGCCTGTTACCAAGGAAGAACCGGTCACTGACCCCGTCCCTGAATACGAGATCCCGAAACCACGAACAGCGTTTTCTGCTTTCGTAGATCACCCCCAGGAATTTATAGACTTTCTGGAAACACTTGGGCAGCAGTCTGGACTGACCAAAGAAGCCAAGATTGATCTTTTCACCACCTTGTTTGAGATGTACTTGGATACTGCCAAGGGGAAGAAAGATGTGGCCGAGAAGCAAGAATGGGAGACCAAGGCTAAGAAGCTGATTGAAGGCAAGGATGTGAGTAATCCCGAGATCAAGTATCTTACATTGGATCTAACTCCTACAGATCCCAATCTCAACATCTAATGTCCTGCTTCTCTCTGATTTGTCGAATTTCCGCGAGGGATCTACGCTTGTGCGTGAGCAAGAAGGTTTGCGTTTGGACATATTCCGGTCGTTTACTTCGGCCAAAGACACTCAAGGTGCCATCAAAGCGTTGCGACGATATGGCCCTGACGAGCCCCAGCTTTACATTGATGCCTTGACATATTTCGCCTCTAGCCCCGCCATCCTCGAAGAGGCGGGCGACGAGCTGGACGTCGTCCTGCGACGCATTGACGAAGATGGCCTACTTTCTCCATTACAGGTTATACAAGCCCTCAGCAACAACGCCGTTGTCACAATGGGCCGAGTCAAGAAGTACCTCAGCGACAATATTGAGCGAGAACGCAAGGACATCTCCACGGTAAGTTCTCACCAAGACATCTTACCATTCTACCCTCTGATTCAAGAAACTAACCTGACTGCAAAGAATCGCCGCCTCATCTCCAGCTACAAATCCGAAACTGCCACAAAACAACAAGAACTCGAATCCCTCGCTTCTCAACCTGTGGTCTTCCAATCTCGCCGCTGCCAATCCTGTGGCGGTACTCTCGATCTTCCAACTGTGCATTTCCTCTGCAAGCACTCTTTCCACGAACGCTGTCTCAACCGCGTCGAGGATGATGCTCAATGTCCCGTTTGTGCACCCAGAAATGCTACCCTCCGTGCCATTCGTCAGCGACAGGTTGAAACTGCTGATCAACACGACCTGTTCAAGGCTGAGCTACAACGCTCGAAGGATGGGTTTGGAGTTGTGAGCGAGTTTTTCGGGAGAGGGGTAATGAGGCCTCAGACTACGATGGATGCATGATTTTCCTGTTTTATTTCTCATGGCCGCTTCAGCTGGTTGTACATGGCTTGCTTTTGTTAGTGTTGGACACCTAAATTTCGACCTATTTTTACGATATTTATACCATCGAGTCCAAGGTTTATGTGCTGTGATTTGTAGTTATCGCACCCTTCAAGATAGAGTGTTTGCTTATTTCACTTGTTCCCATAGGAAAGGGATTCGTAAGTTCATCTATTCAACTATTTATGAATTTTCATAGCATTATCAACCGTAGGAATATACTTTCAGGGATCATGTTCATGTCCACAAGCCAACACAACAAATCACTTCGTCCATCTCATGACAATTATGCCCTCAAAGGGCTGGTGCTATGCACAGCAAAGAATACAGATACATGAATAATAGAAGGAGGCAAGACGTATGTTCAAAACTTGCTATTCGATGTACTGGATGGATTTTGAGACATCCGGCATAGCAGATCATGTACAAGGCAGTGACAGGGAAATCATTCAAATCAGTAAGGCTTACTCGCGACCTTTTTCGCCTCCCCAGGAAATGCGAGGTCGGTGTCCAAACGCAGATTGAGACCCGGAGCCGGATCCAGAGCTGGATGATTGTTCAGCAGCGGGGCTGGACTGTTCGGACGGCCGGGGATCGTTGGCAAACATGACCTTGCCTGTTGATGGGATCAGGCGGGGTTCGCGGTCATCTTCGCTGTCAGAGTCGGAGTCTTCTTCGACGGCGTCGTCATCATCGTCTGATTCTGAGTCCGTGTCGCCGCTGTGGCCGAGGGCAGCGAGACGACGACGGCGCTCAGCGGGGGTTTCACCCGTGTCGTCTTCTCTCTGCCGAGGCGGGGCGGTCAGACCGGCCGCCTGACGCAGGGCAGATGGAGGGATACGTTCAGTACCGTCGTCGTCAGAGTCACGACGGGAACGGGCACGAGCAGGCGCAGGGCTGAGGTTGTTGCGGCGCTCTTGAGCGGAGGTACCGCGGGTCCATTTAGCCACCGAAGCAGCCACATTGGGAGCCTCGGTGTCAGTGTTGTCCTCGCTGCTGAGCTGACTATCTGTGACAGACTCGAGGTCTTCCTCAGCCTCGGGGATTGTGTTGGCTGCCGCGGCTGCGGCAGCCACAGAGAGGCGACGCTCTTGCTTTTCTTCTTTCCTGGCGTCTTCCTTGGCAGCTTGTTGAACGGGGGCGGGTGCATCCGTTTGTTGGACCACATCCCGGCGACCCTTGGCGTCCAGGCCCTTAATTTGCTCGAAGAATTCGTGCTTGTTCATACGACGACCCTTGTGGCCAATGCCGTGTGTTTCGGCATCCGTGCTCTGAGCCAAAGTGAATCGCAGACCATCATCAGTGGTCCAGTCATCAGTTATGGTTCTAGGTGCTGGCTTCTGTTTCTTCTGGTCGGTCTGAGAGGATTCTCCCTCTTCTTCCATGCCGAGCCAAGTGCCCATGCGGGTGAGACCACGGCGAATTGGGGCCGGATGCGAGGGACCAGGTTGCTCTGCAGGATTCGGCTTTGGCTTGGCAGGCTTGCCCCCAGACGGAATGGTGTATTTCTTGATCACTTCACCATCCTCATCCTCAACAATGATAGTGTTACCAAACTGGTAGGCATGAGCAGATCGGTGCTTGGGCTTGACCGGGGCTTCGGCGGTCGGCTTCGGCTCATCTTGCTGGTCCTTGGCCCGGGCTTTTCCAAGACCCGTCCAGGTGGTCCATTTGCTGCGGGCCTTTTCGCCAGGGTGGCCCATCTTTTCATCAATTGCGTGCTTGATCTCCTCGCCCTCATCCTTCTCGTGGGGCTTGCTGCGAGACTTAGCTAGCTCGCCGGACCTGTCATGTTCGAGTCGCTGGCGTTGTTCCTCGATATGAGCAATCTGTTGTTCAGGCGTGAGGTGGCTGGTATCCTCAGTCTTAAGCACATTGCCTTCTTCATCTTCAATAATCATATGGTGACCTTCCTGGAACACCTCCAACTCTGGCTCGCGGCCGAAGCGTTCTCCCTCAGCATTGGGAGGAGAAGCGCCGCGTTCCACGGCATCCCGTTCCTCCAATTCCTTCTCCTCTTCGGAGCCTTGTTCAGTCCGTTTCTGGGGCATGATGGCAGACTGACTGATAGGCCCACCCACACCATCATGTTTACGTTGCTTCTTGCGTCGGCGACGCATAGCCTTTTGTGCAGCTTCACTGGTTTGTGCATCACTGTCCTCTTCACGAACTCGGCGAAGAAAGTTTCCTGGCATCCCAATGGGTGGCAGCGTTCCAGGGGGGTATTCCGGCAGTTTCTCATCCTCTGAGGCATCCGTGTCTTCGGGCTTCCGGAATGACATGGAGCCCTTGGCCAGCGAGGACACACGAGGCAACCGATTCATCCATGAAGGACCATCCTCGTTCGCTTGGGTATAGGACAGCGTGACGGTCAAAGTGTTGATACGCTTGCCGAGAGTGAAGACAGCAATCGACGAACCGTGCACCAAGATGGAGGATATAACCATGAATGTTGTTATAGGCCAAATGAGCTGCACTATGTAATAGTTGCTTGCCCCAGGTTTGGGAAGATCACCCTGAGTCGACGGTTGTGTGTTATCGTTCTCCAGTTCAGCTCGAGCCAGGATTGCTGCAAAGATAGCACCGACACCAATCGGGCCAAAGTGACCGGCAAAAAGAGCCTCGCGCCATGTTTTAACATCGGGAATGAATGGTTTCATCAGTAACATGATGGGTATGCGACGGAAGAAGATCACCAAGAGTGCAATGACTACCAATCGCCAGGGGACGACACCCAGCTCGGGGGCGTTGTAGTCCCCCCACGGAATGATGGCGCCAAAGTAGACAAAGTAGGCTAAATTGAGCAACAGATCGATAACGTTGGAAACATGCGCTTCCTCCGTTTTCTCCGTGAACCAACCATCATTACTAAATCCGACACCGCAGGAGAATCCGATTAATAGGTCGTCCATACCCAACAGACTACCGGAACCGGCGCAGAACACAGCCAGGACAAAGTAGAAGACCAGGAAACTCTCCCGATCGATCAATGCCTTGCGTTCGGCAAACTTGATCGCGTGGCGGGCAGCATAGCCAATGAGAAATCCGTAAACAGCACCAAAAATACACTCGTACAGAATGGTGATACAGAACCAGTTGAGCGACACCTCACCAGCATCGGGACGGAATTTCCAAATGTAAAAAGACAAATAGATGAACGGGAATGCCATGCCATCGTTACAGCCCGACTC
The DNA here is from genome assembly GCA_028828245.1 of Penicillium lividum. NCBI lineage: Eukaryota > Fungi > Ascomycota > Eurotiomycetes > Eurotiales > Aspergillaceae > Penicillium > Penicillium lividum. The sequence continues at coordinate 5,366,498 of JAQJAG010000002.1, forward strand.
GGCGGACAAGATATCACGCAAATGTTTAGGGACCCGCTTGGCGAATTTGCCCTTACCGACGACGGAAGACGCCAAGACCGGATCGGTAGCCGTGACGCAGGCGGCGCAAACCAGGCTCTCGAGCCAATTCAGCGGGGGAATCATCCACCAAATAAATAGACTGGTCACCAGCCAACCCCAGGTCATGACGGGGAGAAGCAAAAAGACCACAGATCTCCAGTGACGTTCCATGTACGATTTGGGCAACTCGACGCCGACGGCAAAACATTGCACGACCAGGACAATGCGCGAGCACTCCAGGGTGATTTTATCGACATTTCCCCACGATGAGGGATCGAATAGATTGGCGGCATGTGGTCCGAAGATAATACCACAAAGTGTGGCGACGGTAGCTTCACCAATGTAGAGTTTCTCCTTGACGAACAGGGAGCACAGCATGAACAGACCGGTGAAACCACCCAAGATCATATACGCCACATGCGGCTTATCGATGTCCAGATGGTCCCACGCCATGATAAAACCCCGAAAGTCGCAAATGTAGGAACAATCGGTGTAGGGAATATAGTATTTTGCGGATTTGATCCTTCAGATCCTGGTAGGTATGATCCCTCCTGCTCAAAGCTTCCCCGCGCAATTACCAAATAGATTTCCGCCTCGAACGTCGCTGGTTCGCGTAGCTCCTCATGCCTTGGTGAAAGATTATGGGAGAGATTGGGCCGTGGCGATGTATGCCCTGTAGGGCTGAAAGACAGGGTCTGGCGCACGACTTCGGGGAAGGCTCCGTGAGTTAAATTTGCGTAGATGTAACTCAGATCCTTGCAAATTCGAAAAAAAGTCCGAGCGTAACCGTGCGAGAGGAGCGGAGGTAGGCAGATTGGTAGATTGGTGGTGGCTGGGCGGATCAATGATGTAGATAAGTTCCACTTCCATGCGCGGAAAGAAGCAGGGAAAGGGAAAAGTGAAAGAGAAGAAAAACAAGTGGAAAAACAGCCTTAACCCTAGCCAAAGACAAAGGCTCGACGAGTCTTGGTAAGACTCTTGGCTGGAGGAATGAGATTTTGCCTAGAAGTTACAAGTTCAAGTTTCCTTGGACCGAGCGGGATTCGTCAGCCCGAAACTCTTGGGGGTGCACGACCCACGCTTGGCAAGACAGGAACAACGTTGAGGAGATTTGCTTTTCAATCAATTAGGAATCAGGAATGGAAAGAATTGTTGATATATGCTTGAAATTACAAAACAACCAAACTACCGGACGCGGTTGATTTATAGAAAATTTTCGGAAACCCTGTCGATCCCATTACCCGGTCTGTAATATACGGGACGCTTGCGGCCAAGACCAAGGACCAGCCCTGTGAACTGCCAAGTCCCTGGCATTCCAGATCCTTTTTCTGATTGGTTTGATATCCCCGTTCAAGATCCACTAAATCATTTCCATGTGGAGCTTCTGGAATCACGGACCCGTAAACGGACGTCATCGGAAGAGGAAACATTGAAGTAAGCGCCGAGTTCCAGTAAACATATTTTAATTGGTACATGTGCATTTGTTTTTATGCACGAGTACGAATAACCAGGTGGTACCTACCTGGGAAGGAGGTTTCATAATTGTTCCCAGTCGAGTTAGTGGGCCATTTCCAAGGGTAAAGCAGTTTCTACTTTATACAGTAGATCACAATAGACCAATGAATTCAAAAACATATATCCTACTCCGTATAGTTTCCCGAAAAAGGCTGGGGAATTAGGACGCGGCACAGAAATCCGAACAAAACGAAGCCACCAACGACATGCACACTATTTCACTGTCTCACTGTCTCAGCTGAAATGCAAATCATCGGGGTATTGGCACAAAACAGCCAGTCCAGACTTGGCATAGTTGCGGGGAAACATGGAGAAAATGGAGACGAAAAAAAAGCAAATGTTCAACATACGAGAAAGGATTTCTCCGATCACGGGGTTGGCGGAACCCGCGGCTATCTAACAAAAGAACCGATCGAGGTTCTATGTACCGATGCCTCCAAAAGCTTACTTTACTCTCCTGTCGGCATTCCTTCCACTGCATCGCTGAGTCGTCGCCAATTGTCTGCCTGAAGCTCGGCATACTTGACTCGTTCTTGACTCCAGTCCTGGTGCAGTCGACTGATATGGTACTGGCTTTGCTGGAAATGGACAAGTTCATCCCGGAGACACTCCTTGATAAACACCCCGCGTGCATGCTGCTGCACAATACTTTCCTTATCCTGCACGAAACCCAGGTGAGTCACACTAAAACACGGGACAATGGGCCAGAATGGAAGGGTGGGGGTGATCACACACCTTGAAAATGGACTCCTCCACCTTCTCGCTCTCACCGGGCTTCACGGTGCCCGACGGTCGCGCCCGAAGATCTTGCAGCTTACGCTCATTGGTTTCAATACGCCGCTCCAGCTGCGGGATGTTGTTACGGGCGTACCGGTCCCGTCTCTCAAACATGTCACGCACGCTCACCAAGCAGTCCCGCTGTCTTTTCAGGTCCTCCAGCACCCCTTCGCTCCATGCCCGTGCCTCATCCTCTAGCAAGCTTTGACTGGTCGTCAAATGCCGCGCTGTCGCGGTAATGCCCACATTTAGTGACGGGATATCATTTGTATCGACCGCGTAGGTGTCCTTGGTCACCTCAGTGAGAGACTGTAAAGCCAAGGAGAATCGTAGATGGTCCGCTGCCAATCCATCATTTCGTTTCGCAAGCCGTTCGAGCAGAGTGCACAGGTTAATATAGATTTCCGCCGATCGTTGAACTCCACTGCGGACCGTATCGAAGGTGTCGTTGAGATCGGCAGGCAATGAATCCTCGAGATCAGGGGCAAGAACGCGGTCAGCGAATTCATCTTGGACCGAAATGGTGGCTTGTTTGCGCCAGACAGAGAGCTCCTACACCATCGTTAGCCATTGGTCCATTACCCCCAGAATTGATGTCCAGAAACTCACGGTGGGTACGGTGAGGAACATCACCACCAGCTGCTCCTGCCCAAGAACAGGATGGCGAACGAGGGAATTGGTAAATCTGATAAGTCCACGGCGTCGCTTTTCCAGGAAGGAATTGGAATCCGCTGAAAGGTGAGTACCATTCACTTGGTATAAGGTGAGTAAACACTTTGGAGCGCCTCAATCAGCGTATGACGTACCTGAGACTCGCTTCGGAGGGAGGAGAGGCAATTGGCGGAAGAGAAATCGTTTTTGAAGACAATCCAAAAGCCAAACAAAGTCACTGTATCGACGAATAACCGTACTACCCCTTCGCGCAGATTTTACCTCATAATTGCGGTGCTGGAACATGAACATTCCCTCCTTCTCAGGCAGGAGATTGATAATCACTGTCTCCTCGATCTGAGGGTTCGTCGTTCGAGTAACAAGCGGCCGGCGCCGAGACGTGAGATCGGGATCTTCAGGGGGCCCAAAGCCACTTACAGCTGGACGGGGAGGAGCACTAAATGGAGCATCTTCATCAGGTCTCCCGATGTTGCCACCCCATCCGGACCCAGAGCTACTGGGTGGTGCTGACTCGATCTTGCCATTGGTGTGCTCCCGATTCACTGCAATCTGACTTGCCTCTTCCACGGCTTTGCTCGACCAGGCGTTGGTGGTAGAGCGCACGCTTCCGAACGCATTATAAGTCCGCTGGTCAACCGCAGCCCCATGGTCGTGGCCACGATGAAGGTCTGGGCTACCCCATGGGTCAGCCTCTAGACCACTCAATGATTCTCGCCGAGTCTGTCGGGCTCGTGCAGAGTTTGGTTCCTGCAATGGGGTTTGTTGAGGTGGAGGGGTCTGCGGCCGTTCGGGTTCAGCGACAGTAGCGGAGTCGGAGTTTCGAAGTCCGTCTAGGAAGCCACTTCTCGGCTGAGGAAGCTCTATTCGTAGATTTGGTTAAATTCATGTTGCAATGGTGAACACAAAGTACGTAGTCCCATTACTCACTCTTGCGATGATCATCGACCGTATCAAATGATAGGTCCTCGCCTTCCTGGCCAAGACCGATGAGCGCAAGCAAGACATTGAACTCGGCGCGACCCAATCCTCCCGAGCTCTCGTGGTCCGCCGAAACAACGAGATTCAGAATCCTGCCCTGATCCGATGCGCTCAGTCCACTGCTGGACAGAATCTCGCGAACGGAGGTCAACCCGACACCAGAGCCGACCCTGTCCCCGCTATTCAGTACCAGGTCGTATGCGTCAACATAGCTCTCGGGTACATCCGTCGCGGGGAGTAAGGTTCGAACAAGATCACGGCGGGCAGTCCGCTTCGCCGTGTTGTTTTGCCTCCACGGCGAGGAGCTATCATCGCCGTCGTCATCCGCAAAGAGCGACGGGGACTCGCGAGCCGAGTCATCTGCGAAAAGTGACGACTTGGACCCCTGGGCAGCCGCCGAGGGGCCCCTCCGGTGAGGTGCCGAATAAGGACATCAGGGGTTCCGCAGGGTGGATTGTTTGCGCGGGGGTTCAGATGGGAGGTGTGAGGTGCGGAGGAGGCTAGCGACAATGACGAATGGCCGCTACGGCCAGGCGGAGCTAGCTCGGTTGGTGGCTGGGGTAGGTTGACAAATGCTGCAGTGGTAGAGGAAATTCCTTTTGCCTTTCAACCTCCTATGCGACTATGTCAATTAAAAAAAAACCAAATGGAAGAAAGGCCCGCCCTTCCTCGATTGATCAGAGGAGCTGTAATGAGGAGGCGATGTTCCTTGGGAGATAACGGTTAGCCCCATTCCGCGTGGAACCTGACACCTCCACTGTCCACACTGTCATCGCCACATTGATTCATTTAAGCAATTTTCAAGCATTGATCTTTCTAACTAACTTGGAAATCTACTCAATGGTCTATATTCTTTTCTGAGATGGTTTTATTTATATTTTCCAAGCTCCCTTGGTCACTTGACTCACTTCTACCCGCATTACTATTTATTCACGGGTTGCTATGCAGTATAATCTGATCGACCAAGACTGTCTCCTGTCCAACTTTGCGCTGGTTCATTCTCTGAGTTCCCGTGTTTGAAATTCATTAACACAACATATCTTCTCCCCAACACGCCAGCTTTCATGTTGACATGATGCAAGGGAAGCAACCATGATGAAGAGAGGACTCTGTCTTCATCAAAAGCAACGTCGTTGGCAGAAACAATCTTGAGGCCATCCCTATCCTGACGATAATGACAGAAACAAGCCTTTCCGTCTTCAGAGGCAGAACAAAGGGTGATTTTCTCCCCCGGATTGCTCTTGATCCGCAGATCTTGGATGTAGCTCAACGTAGGAAAGTTATACACGGAAGAATCCGGTTTGGGCTGCTGCTCAATAGCAAATATGTCAACGGGCAGCATGACTCCATCTGCAACATCAGTCCATTTAAAACCTCTTTCGATGATGTTTTCCCCCTCTTTGTCTTGTATGCGGAACTCTGGATAGGGAAATGCCAAGATTTCCCATGAGTATTTGTCGATCAATGCCGCCAGTAGTCTCCTTTTTATCTCATCCATGTTGACGTTCTTGTCATAGGTGACTTCGATGTTGTCGATTCCCAATGCACCCACTAACGCCCAACAGGAATCCTTTTCTTGGCGGAAGGTTCGGCTGCGCTTACCGGAGAGGATACCAAGAGGGTTCTTTTTCCAAAAGCCAACAAATCCCGAAGACAAGAGGACTTTTAATGATTGCCGCAACCACATTGAGGGCATTTCAGATAGCAGATAGGCTGCGCGGGGACTTGGTACGCCTATGTCAGGTTCGTGACCTTGGGTTTTGATAAAGTATCCCAAGGCCAGCTCGGTGGCTAGCTTTGTGATGGGGACGGTCAAATCCGAGACAGTAGCTTGGTCGGTCATCCAGAAATCAACGCCAGGGAGAATTATTCCATTGTGGTCAATAAGGTCGGTCTCGTGTAGTAGCACGCCTTCTTGTAAAGTCCAGCCTGGGCACAACCAATATTCCTTTTCACGAGCAGCTTCCAGATCAAGTTTTCACTTGATCGACATGCTTCTTCATATCCGCTGGAACACTGTTGTCGGCATCTGGTGATTTTAAACTAACCAGCACCTCGAGGGGCGACTCCCCTCCCCATGAAGTTGAATGTAGCCAGACAATGCTTTTTCTGGCTTTGCCATAGATATGCCTGTATCCAAAAATTAGCCTATTGGCATTGGATTCTCGTTTTGTGAGCAGGAAAACTGACATTTGCTTCCCAATTTCCTTAGCTTGAGCTTGAAGAAGTTCAGGACTGAATTCCCTCAGACCTCGTCCTCTCTGAGGAACACACATCCAGTCCCACCAAACATATCGACAGCCCATTGTCTCCATTACCCGCCTTGCGGTTGATAGGTCCCATAGTTTCACACCTGGAACATCCCAGAGAAGGCCGTCAGGAGGGCCTGAAGCAGGTTTAGAGTCCTGGATGTATCCCCAGGTGTAGGACACAATCCCATAGCCTTCGAGGTCTAGGTTTTCACGTGGAATTTCGCTGAAGGGGAACGTTTTCTATTCCTTTAGGTCCAGAAGCCACCGCGGGCTTTTCGGGTCATTTGGAGGAATATTCGCAGAGCCCATGTTCTGTTTGTCAACCGTTGAGGTATAGCAATAAGAAGGGCTAGATAAAGCGCAAGTAAAGAAGTGCGTTTCCCCTCAATCTTATAGAGAATGCGAATAATCGGCACCTGCAAAGTACGTCACCATACTGGGTTTTCTGTCCTACAAGCACGAAGGAATAACAAGGCTAAAGCCACTGTAGATGCACAGATGCACACTGGCTGGGTCTAATGCTGTGACGTGTCTACTGACATTCTACGGATTTAATTGGACTGCCGAGGGAGTCTCCAAGTGATATACATATAAAGCTTCCTAAAACGTACTACACAGATCTGCCCGCGTGTTGGTGTTGTTTGTGGGTCGGGGAGGCTGGCTGAACTGAAGCCTGAAAATCCATTAATGTCTCCATCAGTGCCTGAAGTCGGGATGAACGTATCCAAGTGTGCACTAATACAGCTTTTGCATACCGAATTTTTAATACATCATGAAAATTGTTGAGTTTCTCCCGATTACACATCACGTACTCCGTCGAAACACTGACTGGGCTATATGTCACGTATGACGTGCCCCTCCCCCACATCCTCCTGCCTTTTTACTCGTTAAAATCAGAACCGAGAGGAAGTCAGGATTCTGAGTCTAGTGTATGCACCTAGAGGGCGTGGGATTAGAGCATAGAACAATCAATCGGATACAAACCTTGGAATTGATCTACATCGAGATAAGATAAACCTCAGTTGGTTAAGACCTCTATCGCGGAATCTAGTTATCCGTCCCCTCGTGTATGCTTATGAAACATCGGAGGGCCATCCCGACATCTACAAGTGATCTGCGATCATATGCAATTTTGATCTTCTCCAACTGTCATTTTGACGATGGAGGGGTAGCTTCATGCAAGAAATGCCAGGTCGGAGCACAGCTCCGATGCTTGGAGTAGCTGCACATTTTGGTCAGCATATTTAAGGGTTGGTAGAAAAGGCACGTTACCTGACTTGCTTGATTGAACTCTGAATAAATCAACAAATCCATAGACTGCAAAATGCGACTTTTCACAATCAGTCGTGGTGCTGGTCTAGGCTGGCTTTCACTTCGCTGCAATGGAATTCCTCGTCGTCACTTGACTATGCTACACCCACCCAAGTTTGTTAATGAAAAACCGGTAAATTATGACCTGCAAAATAATTTGAAGTTAAGAAACTTTGCTAACAGTTGACGAATAGCTTGATTATGCAAAGAACTCCCCCGAAAGGGCCGAGCTCACCAAAGCCATCGAAAAGCTGAGACGAGAATTCCCTCTTACCATCCCAATTCAGATCAACGGAGCAGAGGTATGAGGACCAGAGAAAAAATAATCTCCAAAGAGAACTGACACCTTGGAATCCATAGGTTCAAACAAAACAATCAAGATTCCAAATCAACCCCTCCAAACACAGTGAGATCGTCGCCAACTATGCTTCCGCGAGTGAAGATCAAGTCGATGCTGCCATAGACGCCGCCCTCAAAGCCAAGCCCGCGTGGGAGGCTATGCCCTTCGAAGACCGCGCCGCAATCTTCCTACGAGCCTCTGAGCTCGTAACTGGGAAATACCGCGCGGAGATCGTCGCTGCTACAATGCTCGGACAAGGCAAAAACATCTGGCAGGCAGAGATCGATGCGGCAGCAGAGACGGCGGATTTCTTCCGCCACTACATCCACGAGGCCTGGGCGCTCTTCTCACAGCAGCCAGAAATACAAACGGAAGGAGTCTGGAACAAAATGGTATATCGCCCCTTGGAGGGCTTTACATATGCCATTGCTCCTTTCAATTTCACTGCATTGGGAGCGACCTTGATCGGACCAGCTGCACTACTCGGAAATATCGTTATCTGGAAACCATCCGACTCTGCCCTGCACGCTAGCTGGTTGCTTCACAAGATTCTGCTTGAAGCGGGCTTACCGAAGGACGTAATTCAGTTCCTCCCTGGTGACGCTGAGGAGGTCACCAACATCGTTCTGAAAAGACCTGAGTTCAGTGCGTTGACTTTCATTGGATCAACGGCTACCTTCAAAGGTATTCAAAAGAAGATCGGAGATGGTATTGGGCAGGGCATCTACAATTCCTACCCTCGTGTTGTTGGTGAGACCGGCGGCAAGAATTGGGGAATTGTTCACCATTCCGCAGATGTGAGGAGCGCCTCACTAAACACCATTCGCGCTGCTTTTGAGTATCAAGGACAGAAGTGCTCAGCCAACTCTCGGGTTTACGTGGCGGAGTCTGTCTGGCCTGAGTTCAAGAAAGTTTTGATTGAGCAGACGGAAGCTTTGAAGATTGGCCCCGTGGAAGATTACAGTAACTTTATCAACCCAGTTATCCACGAGAGGTCCTTTGATAAGCTCCAGAAGGTGATTGAGGATGCCAAGACCGACTCAGAGCTTGAGTTGATTGTGGGTGGCAAGGCATCCAAGGATGAGGGCTACTACGTGCACCCCACTGTGTATCGGACGTCCAACCCACATCACGAGATTATGTCCAAGGAACTATTTGGACCGATCTTGTGCGTTTATGTGTATCCTGATGCTGAGTGGGAGCAGACATTAAAGCTGGTGGATACTACATCCCGTTATGCTCTGACTGGAAGCATTTTTGCAAAGGATCCCTATGCAAGCCGCCAGGGACAGACGGCATTGAGACACGCCGCTGGTATGCTGTATCTCAACACAAAGTGCACCGGGGCTACGGTGGCACAGCAGCCATTTGGTGGTAGTCGTGACTCGGGAACCAACGACAAGACTGGTACTATGGCACACTTGCAGAGATTTGTGAGCACCCAGACAATCAAAGAGGAGTTTGTGCCGCTGGAGAAGGTTGAATATCCTTCCAATGAGGTTTGATATAGTCATTGGAATCGAAATTGAATGTAAATAAATACATATCCTTTCCCAGCCAAATGAATTTGAACACTCAAATAAGATTGATGTTTCCAATATCAAAATTGTTTTACCACAATCATCAAACTAAACATTTGGTGCAAAGCGGAAAAGGCCAGTCTCATTAGACGGTTTTGGCACTCATGACTATAATAAGTATTTGCGAAATATGGTCTATTGATGAACCTTGCGGTGTGAAACTATCAATTCCCAGGAAATTACATACATGACCATGATCTAGCAACAAATTACAGGCCTGGGCATTTAACCTGGATTCAAAACGTAAACGGCAAATGTTGAAAAGAGATCTGTGCCTGGTACAACCCTGGTAGCGCCACAGCTGACAGAAACAGGCTCGATAGATATAGAGACGAAGCCTGTCATCCAACTCTATTCAATGTTCTTACCGATAACGGAAACCCCTTCCTTGATCTGTCTATCACGCGTTAATGTGTAACCCGACAACCCCTCTCATCGGAGGGGTTCCCCGACTATAGTCGGCTGACCACTGTAAGACACGTCGGTAAATTCCAGCGAACAGATACGCATGAGAAATTTGGCTTTATTATCTTATTGTTTGCTATATAGTCTAAAGCTGCCAGCAAATCCATAAAGCACTTTGATGTGAAAATCCCTTCAGAATCTTTCCTGGGGGCTTATCACTACCAAATAAAATGATCTCTCGACCTCCCTCCTTCCCACGTACCCTGAAACCCCGCGTCTCAGTACAAGGTGTATTTTCAGGCCGGCGGCACCGATCAACCAAGCAAGGCTTTCATGATGCTGCTATGACACCGCCGATCCAGCCTCCCATCGAGCTACCATCCATGGCAAGACTGCCAACAAAGCTGTTGCTACGCTCCCTAGTCCTGACCTCTCTCATGACATCTAAGATCTTCCTAAAACCTGCATTGGCGACATTGAATGTTCTCAGCACCTCCAGATCCCCCCTGTTGAACGCCGATCGAAACCCAGTCCTTAATAAACTTCTCCGATGGACTGTCTATAATCATTTCTGCGCTGGAACAAATCGCCAGGAGGTTTCAAAGACCGTGGCGCAGATAAAGAGCATCGGGTATCAGGGTGTGATTTTGGGTTACTCCAGAGAGGTTGTTCTTGCTCCAAGTGAGAGGTTGGCTCCCAATGATTCTGGTACCACGACTTATAGTAATAAGTGCTATGAGACTGTGGAAGAATGGAAGAGTAGCACACTTGAGACCCTGCGGATGGTTGGATCCGGTGACTTCCTTGCTGTCAAGTAAGTGCCAACTATTGGTATACGATGCACATTTCTAATACCTTTGGCTAGACTCACGGGTGCCGGTCCAATCTCCCTTGATGCTATGGCGGCGAAGAGGCCTATGCCAGAAGTGATGGTCAAAGCGATGGATGAAATTTGTCTCGCGACAAAAAAACAAGGATCACGCCTTTGGCTGGATGCCGAACAGCAGGTTCTGCAGAATGGATTGGATAACTGGGCAATTGAAATCATGCGAAGACATAACACGTCGGAAACTCCTTTGGTCTATAACACTATCCAGGGATATCTAAAGGCATCTAAGGCAAACCTTGACCACCACATTACCGTCGCTGCGCGAGAGGGATGGACTTTGGGAATCAAATTGGTTCGAGGAGCTTATATCGAGCACGAAACACGCGCCCTTATCCATGATACCAAAGAGGAGACTGATGATTCTTACGACTTGATAGCGGATACGATGCTGTGCCGAAGAATGCCAAAAGATGTGAAGGACTTGAAATTTCCTAACGCCGCACTCTTTCTTGCAACACACAATGCGGCCAGCGCTGCAAAGGCAATTGCTACTCACCAAGACTTACTTCTTGCGCACAAGCCGACTGTGTTACTGGAATGTGGTCAGATCCAAGGTATGGCAGACGAATTGAGTTGCGAGTTAGTGCAAAACTACGAATGTGCTTTGAAGGAATCTTCTGCTGCGAATATTTCAGTGCCGAAAGCTTTCAAGTGCATGGCTTGGGGTTCAGTAGCGGAGTGTATGCAGTACCTTCATCGTCGGGCGATTGAGAACAAGGGTGCAGTTGAGCGCACACAGCATATGGTGGATGCATTAAGACGAGAGTTATGGCGAAGAATGTTCGGTTAAAATTTTTTGATTTATTCAAATGAACTATCGGTCATATTCAACAATATACTATACTTTGTGGCTAGTGCTTTCCAAGGTTCTATTTCTCGTACTTCCAAGATTATGTCTCTAGTAAAATTTGCCCAATGTATACTAATGGGAATAATTTGAACCGTTCATCAAGATAAGTAAATAAAAATGAGATAGCATTACCCCACTCCGAAACGGAATCGGATTTAAGTTGTCCAATGGTAATGAATCTATGAAGCTCTCCAATCGCCCCACAATCACCACAACTCTTATCGTGCGGAGGCCATGATAAGAAACCATCGGATGGCAGTCCCGACGGTGGCCTTTCACTACCCCGCTAGGATAACATACTTGATATCGGAGGTAATCCCCGGAAGTCACAGCGATTCTTTTGATACAATCGATGTTCGGTTCTAGAATCCGGTATGCCTGTCGCACCTAGTAGAACGAAAGCGAAGAAGTGTCAGAAAGCGTGAGTTCGTGCTGGAGAACTAGAAAACTGGACTTTGTTGACTAGTTCTAGATGTGTGCGATGTCGGGGTATGAAAGTGAAGTGCTCGGGCTCAGAACCCTGTACAAGATGCGTGCGCAAGAAGTTACAATGCCATTTCCCAGAAGAGGACGTGCGTATCTCAATATCGGAGAGGTGTGTTTTCCATTCATGGCAACTTTTCGTCACTAATTCGTTCATCTAGATACTTGAGACAATTAGAAGAGCAGATATCAAACAATGACAGAAGCATAATTCGCTCTGAATCTGCGAGAAGCCCTTCTGGCAGGGGCAGGAATGAACATGGCGTGTCAACTCCTGGCCAGACTTTACTGACAGAAAATCAACGGTGGGGCGATATCAATAATGGTAGGTCATTACCTATCGTTGGCATGGATGTTGCTAATTATCAAAAATTGAAGGAATCCAATCCAACCGTCGCTCGACGCAGGCTTTGCCCTCAAGGAATGTTGACAGTGATCCCGACATGGAACAGGATGACAATCGGTCCCGATTTTCCAAAAATCCTCTCGTGGACCAAAATCCCCAATTCGCAAGAACTCCAGATGGCCGGTTCTGTAAGTGATTATTGTCAAAATTGAGCGTGGCTGTGCTCATCGTTCTTCAGGGTATATGGGACCCACCTCATCGTGGTCATTCTGTCGCCGTGTCCTAGCCCTTATTGGAAGGCGAGTCCCAGAGTCAAACTGTCCTCCCGATCCATGGCATCTGGATGGTATGGCATTCAAGCTCCAATGGCGTCCAACGTCCCAGGATGAAATTCCTGATGTTTCGAATCTGCCTCCCCTCGACTATGCGCTCTTCCTCTTTAACACAGTCAAATTCTATTTCGGGTTTCTCTCGTTTATGATTGATGAAGAAATATATCTTCGCGACCTCCATGAGTTCTATAAGAATCCAGCTGCCAAGGCATTGGAATCAAGATACTGGTACGCGCAGTATCTTCTGGTGCTTGCGTTTGGGAAAGCATTTCTCACACCCAAGAGCCCCTCCGGGCCACCGCCGGGTCATCAATATGCTGCAAGGGCGATGGCACTTCTACCTGACTTATCAGGAATGCACAATGATACATTGACATGCATTCAGGCCATGAGTTTAGGCGCAGTGTACCTGCAGTCTATCGATATGAGGCGGGCAGCATTTCAGCACGTAAGTGAATCTAGTATTGACTTGAGAAATTCAAATACTAAATACTGCAGATTGGACACGCACTGCGTGGGTGCATCATTGAGGGCATCCATAGGCATGTTCCTGAAGAGTTTGGTGGACCTGAGCTTTCCAGACGATGCAGGACTATCTTTTGGGTGGTATATATGCTTGACCGGGAGTTTGCAGCACTGATTGGGGCACCGAGCTCAATAAGAGATGAGGATATCACTGTTCTGCTCCCTGCGGAGGTTGAAAGCTCGGTGGAGGACATTAACCTGACGTTGCACGTGCGTCTTTCCAGATTGATCGCTCAAATCCTGACCAGTAAGTTCTGATCCATTGCTTATTTCCGCTAAACTTGTAATTAAAGCCCATCGAAGCTGTTTACAATCCCGGCGATGAGCTTAATGGGTCCCTCATTCGAAATACACAATCGATTTTACACAGCATGGCAGAGCTTTCCCATGACCTGACTGCCTTTCTGAACACACATTTCCACGGTCTTATCGGCCGAGCGTCAAAAATGGCAATCCGATTAATGTTAGCCCATCATCATGTAAGGTCCATGCTATATGCTTTCTGATCGAGGATTCTAACCCGAAAAGTGCATTGTTCTCACGACAAGACCGCTGGTAATGTGTGCTTTGCATATGCATATAGAACGCACAGATATACAAACATCGCAGACAATCTCCCTCGCACCTCCGGTTTCCTCCCTTCTTCAATGCTGTGCAGATTCTGCTCAGACGATTTTACAGACCCTGCAAACCTTAGCTGATGATGATCTGATGGGTTTGTCATGGAATATTCCCATTTCTCACGCTCTTGAGCTAACATCACTATAGACGCATTCCTACCATTCCAAGTTGAAGACGCCTCGTCATCTGCTTTCGTTCTCTACCTTATCCGTGCAATTGCCCCTTCACTCATCCCGGATAGCACATGGTGCGATAACCTAGAGTGCGTTATGGATAAACTCATCGCAAAGGGAAACCTTGCTGCACCATTACGGAGACGAGAACTCAGTCAATTGGAGCAAATACTTGCCCCCTTGACTCCAAAACCTCAAAATAGTCCATTACCGCCCGTTCACTCGAATGCGAATGCTGGACAGGAGCAAGATGAAACTTATGCGATGGATCAGGTAGATGTTGATGATGAATTTGAGTGGGACTTGTTAGGTCTTAACCCTTCAGTCAGCCTCCCACCAGCAGACCTTCTTGATCTTGCTGATCAACTGGACATGGAGAGTATCATGCAGTCAGTTGGCGCCTGTGTGAATTGATGTGGATAGTTTGATGAATGACGAGGCAATGTGTTATGAAGTCTATGATTCCAGAGTTTAATATTGATCATATATCAAGACCTTATCTGAATACCGGCTCAATACTTTTTCTTTGAAAGCTTGTAGGAGCGGTGATGCTCGGATGGTAGAGCCGATTATCGGAACCCCTGACCGACGCTTAGAAATCGGCCAACCGGGCCTGTGTATTGTAGGGCTACCGGGCCGGGCTTTTTTATAGTCATAATCTGAGATTTATAGAACAGTTACTATGAATGTTACATGTTCACGGTATTTACCAATACAAAATGTATTACTCGGGAAGGGTTGCACGTCTTTTATCCAGACAGTAAGAGCCAAAGTCAACATCAAAATTCATCATCTACTAATGCCTAATTAGATCATTCAGGCACACTCAGAGCCTTCAGAATACAAAACTAAAAACTTCATTTATTCGCATGAACTCATCTGCCACTGCTGCTGCACAAAAAGAATATCAGATTGTTCAAGACGTGGACAACTTTGCCGACGTCGAATCCAAGCGCCCAGACTTCGACCACGAAAAACCCATCGAAGTCACAAAGTCACCATATCCAAACTGGAAATACGGTGACGGAGTCCCAGATAACGGCGCAAGCCTCGCTCAAAAGCATCATGAAATCGATCCATATTCACCAACTCGCCCAAAGATCAACAATTACCGTCTTCTGGTATCTGGAATCGCGCCTCGGCCAGTCGGTTTCATCAGCACGGTGAATAGCGGTGGTCAGAAGAATCTTTCACCATTCAGCTATTTCCAGGTCATTGATCATGACCCACCTATGTTTATCGTGGGGTTCTCCTCTCGACCTGGACGTGCTAAGGATACATATCAAAACCTCAAGGAAACGGGCGAGTGTGTTATAAACACCGTCTCTGAGAATATGATCGAAGCTGTGAATGCTAGTTCCATTGATGCGCCTTATGGTGTTTCCGAGTGGGATGTTTCGGGGTTACATGAGGCTCCTTCTTCGACTGTGAAACCTTCGCGGGTTGCGGAGTCAGTGTTTTGTGTTGAAGGAAAGGTTATTGATATCAAAGAGTTTGCCGATCATCAACGACCTGGTATGAGTATCGCTGCTACCGTTTTGATCAAGGCTACTCGATTTTGGGTTAAGGAGGGGACGACCGACGCGGACTATAGCCATATTGACCTGGATAAGCTGCGACCTGTTGCTCAGCTCGGTGGGGTTTCGTATGGTCGTGTCGTTTCTACTTTTGAGAGGCCGCGAAGCAAGTGGGATGTTGAAGTTCCTAAGAGCGAATTGTTGATAGGTTTGGATAAGACAAAACCTGATCTTGCATAGCTTGAGCTATCATCTTGCCCATGTACAATTCCCTTTCCATGTCTTTTTTAGGAAGTCAATAGCTAGATATCCACCCGTGTTCTCAAAATTATTTCTCAATTGACTGTATTTTGCTTAGTTTTTCCAGATATGATTGATAAGTTTGCCGAAATTATTGCTAAATCATACATTCAACCGGCTTTTACCCCCAGAGGGAGGCTGGTCCAACCTGATGTCCAATTAGTCCCCTTAGGCACCAACGGCCAGATATCATGCAGAATCTGTTGTAATATCTCGGGGATAAAATTTCGCCGTCCCTCACGTGCCAACTTCCCAATCTCTTCGAAGGTCGGAGACCCCGGATTGCTATTACATCGCGTGACCAAGTATGACCGAGGAAAACATTCAAGTAGACGGGCTTCCACCTTCGGGAGAGCAGGGGATCCAAATGGCATAATACGAAAATTGTGTAAACGGCGGGAGATTTGATTGGCATTGATCAGGTTCCAGATCCCGAGAGTAAGTTTTTCGTCAATTGCCGCATTCACGAACATTTCACGAAGAGGTTGTTCTTCTGTCCCTTCCTTCAGTCGACAAGCATAGTTCAGGTCAAGAACCAGGGTGTGAAGACTGGAAAATCCTCCAAGAGCTTTATATGCTTCGCATTCTGCTTGATTGCCCCCTGATCGTTCTATTTGGAGACGCAACTCTTCAAGATTAGGACAGGACTGCGCCAGCAGTCGGATATTATAAGCATCAAATGTGGGATATTTGAAACCTTGGTCCTTTGAGGGGGGGCATGACCCTGACTCGTCGCTTTAATGAGGTATCGATGATGAGCCCCTTCAAGGACGGACCATGGTGCTCGACAATTCGCTGCACGCTTCTCACGTTGCGAATGAAATGAAGACGAAGATATTTCAATGGTCGGAAAGCACATATAGCAGTGATAGCATCCTCGTGGTCTGCGTCAAGATCCTGGCTAGTCCAACCTGAGGGCTCAAACCCGATAAAGAGACGTTCGAGATTGGGAAGAAGCTTCCCAATCTGTGCCAAATTGGCTGGGTCGTGGTATTTATCGATGGAGAGTGACCGCAGACCGGAAATGTCGATAGTAGCGGCCAATTTAAGAATGATTTCTTCCGATGGTCCATAGGATGGGATCGATATTGATTCTAGTGTGGAGATTCGTGTGGGTGGGTGGACTTTGACCAGTTCTTTCCATTGCTCCTCCAGCTGGGCGACTGGAAATTTGATGTCTGAAGACTGACTTGCAAATAAAATATGCCTTAGGCCAGGAGCACTAGCAACAAAAGGCATAATGTCGTCTATATATTCCAGTCCGGTCAAATTGGCGTTGTGGTAGATATTACGGTAGGGCCGGGGAGTTTGCATGGCAAGAGTATGAAGACCTGGTAGCTGGAGGACATTGATGTCAAAGAACTCCTCCCTCTGACTTGTCATCTCATCGATTAAATCCTCCTCCCATAACTCCCCATCATATATATCATTGTGATTGATTGTTTCAGGGTCAATCAGCCGGTCAGGTTCTGGAACCGCACTGCTCAATACATCCTGGGCGTATGTGATATTCAGCTTGCAATTGGGATGATTGTGGAAAAGAGCATTGCTCAAGCCAACTGTGAACTGGTTCTCTGTGAGAAAATTGAGTTGCTCCAAGTGGTGAAATTTTGGAAGGAGAGACTCAATCGGTTCCCATTTTCTTGGCCCATGAAGGCTGGCCAAGTCCGCAATCGAACCTGTCAAACGCGGATCCAAAAAGGTGTATCTGCGGGCCTGGACCTTGTCACATATCAGATTCGTCACCCAGGGCTTTGAATTGGGTGTTTTAAGACATATTATGTAAATTCTGCGAGCGTATTTGAGGAACCGGCATCCTCGACCGTCATCCGCCAGCTCAGAAACAGCGTTCTGCAGGCTTTCTTTATCGTGAAATATGATAGAGAGAGAGCTGTAGAGGAACGGGATTGCTGCCTCGTAGCAGATTTGGCTGGTCTGGCTGAATGACGCTAAGTCTGTACGCGGGCCATGAGCATCATCTCTGAGCTGGTGTTCATTAGTTTTGCGGCTGGTAATAAGACAGGCGGTAGGGTTGGCGAGCGACATACGTAGAAACATATTTGTTTCAACAATTCCAATGGCAGTGAGTTCATTGTGTTGATTTGCTAGGCCGAAGAAAACAATGTGAAGAGAGGGACTGGGGGCAGTTGAGAGATCATTGAGATTATACGAATGTAAGGGAAAATAGGGGGGAGTGCACACAGGAACGTGATATGAAGATGGAAAAGACTGAGAGGTAAAGTCCACGGGTGCCTCATAGGCTTCCGGCCAAAAAAAAAAAAAAAAAAAAAAAAAAGAAAAGAAATTACATGTACCAGGGCTAGTCGTTAGCTAGCTCCAACTAGCCCCAAACGCAACTGAAGTCCCAATGAAATTTAAGGCACCTGAGCGCTACCCCTCACTGTGGTTTGCTGAGGGCCCACAGGCTGAAAGGGGGATCTCCGGTACTTAAGTCTTGTATCGGCACTGCAAATTCAATTCCGACGTTCCCCCTCGACTCTAACATATTCAACATCATCAAAATTCACGTAACTGCAAATTCAGGGTTACCAATATTGCATATCTTCACTTATCCTCAAACTGGTGCAAAATGTCTATAACAAGCCTGCCTCCAGAGGTATTGACTCATATTTGTCAGAGCCTGGAGCCCCAAGAGTGGGGTGCACTCAGGATCACTTGCCACGGAATACACCGCAACACACTGGAAGCCTATGCAACGCGCTACTTCAGAACTTTCTCACTTCTTCTCACCCGTGAAGGTCTTGACTGTCTGGAGGAGATTGCAGCAAGTGAGACCCTTCGGCGCTGGGTGCAAGAAATTTGGATCATCCCGAACTTGTTCGAAGGCTGGCCAGAAAGGGACAAGGAAATGTTCAAAATTCCAGCTTTGGCAAATCAGAAACAGAGAAGACTTAGAAGATTGATGCATGGTCAACCGGAAGAACCAATGGAACCTGAGGCTCAACTTGATGCTCAACTTGATGCTTTATTTGCCGTTTACGAAGCTACATCAGCAGAGCACCGTGCTATTCTCAACTCCGGTCTTTTTGCGACCCTTGAAAATTGTCTGCCGCGTCTCAAAAACGCTACCACAGTCGGCTTACGGTCTTACCCTATGCATCTCCTGCTCAGGCAGGCAGATTATCGTTTCTTTCACTGCCTTGGCTTACGGGAATTAAAGAGCCAGCTGAACACCCCTGTTATGGATATTAATTTGGCAATGTCAAGCTTTCAGCAAAAGATGTTGGCCATGCCTCTTGGTTTGGCATTCTCACAGCTGCTTTATGCCATAATCAAATCCAGCTGCCATGTCCAGTCCCTACACACTTGCGGGAGTGATGGTTACGAAGGATTTCGTCCCAATTATGCCTGCGGGATGAGTTTGGGCTCTTTAAAACTGCCCGAGTCACTATATCAGACTTTGCTGCCACTTTTAAGCGACCTCACGACTCTACATATGTGCATTCGTATTAAAGATAACGAACAAGATCTATTTGATGAAGATACTTTCCAACGTCTTCACAATATTCTAGTCACAGTTGCACCCCGGTTGAAGATCCTGACCTTTGCCCAGTGGAGTCCCTTTGACGAACTATCTCCTCTCTACTTTCAGGATCTCTCCCAGAGGATTCAATTTTCTCAGTTAGAGGAACTTCATCTTCAATCGATCGAGGTGACAGTCGATACTTTCAAATGCTTTCTCCAGACAGCAGCACTATCTTTAAAACAGCTGAGTATGAGGAGATTTAGCTTAGTTGATACAATAACAGCAGTACCAGATCTAGGGCCCCTTACTGAAGATAGCGGTAGCTGGGGACCTTCATTATCCACTGAAGTCACAAACGAGATACAGGAGCTCTGGAACCGGATATTTGAGTTCTTGACCGATCATCTTAAGCTGCAATTTCTACAGCTGTCTGATCTTAGTTACCGTGGAAGATATATCGCGTTGGAAGATGACTTGTATACGGAACGTGGCCAACCCGATGCACATCCTTCCAGTGACCCGAAAGATGTATTCTTCGGCGCAGAGAGGGGACGTCAGCCAATGAAATTCTCTAGCTCGAAGGATTACTATTTTGATGCCGAGAAGGCGAGTATACCTTTCAAAAAATGGGTCATGCAGCTTCGGATCAAGATGTTGATCCCAGGAATTGGATTTGCCCAACTCCCAGGGACAAGCAACATGAGCTTCCACCAACCGGGGATGAGGCCCGCTCAGCCCGGGAATGGTAGGACTATATATAGGCCGTTGGGTTAATCTATCCAGTGATGAGGCAATCTTCTTCGACATAGTCTTCAAAAGATGCACTGGAGGTACCAATGCACTCTTTGAGAATGGATAGAAAGGATGGCCTATAGATGCAAACTAGGATGACGTTCTTAGTTAATTTACAGAAATCAGTGAAACGCTGGCCAAAATGTCAGACTAGTATAACCATACCTTAATGCAAACCCATCGATCTCTAGCATAGCCTAATAAACCTATCTAGGGTTCTATAGCGGAACGGAAGCTAGATATTGGATTCGTAAGCAATACTACTACCGGAAAGGATACTCGATATTAGTAGTCCTAAATCTTGGTGCCTAAAGAGCTAAAAAACAATGTAGCAGCCGACACTGCTTCTAAAGCGTAGCTTAACCTAGGGAAATACACTGGGGAAGTTCTAGCAGCCTAAGACACTTATCGGTTCGTACTTAGTTTTATATTATATAGATCTTTTATACGGATTTGGGTATTTGACCAGCTTAGAGGAATCGCATCTAACCGGTTTGATATTAATAAGGATAGGCTTTAATTTATTTTTACTAATCTCGCATTTTTCTAGATAAATAAAGTAAATTATGGATTCTACCCTATAATCATAATATATAGTGGTAAATAAAAAATTAAGATAGAGTATAATAGCCGTACAAAATATCGTATTCTTAAAGAGTTAATGAAATAGGCGCCTTATATCGCAGATCAAGCAACAATATACTGGAAAGCATATAATAAGGTAGACCCTAAGACTCCGCTTATAGTCAAGGATTCTTGGTAATATAAAGATGGTAATAAGGAGGGTAAGCTTATTTACGAAGCCACGGAGAGAGGTATAATCAACAACGCATAGCATTATCACCATAAAACAATCTATATCTATAGCAAGGCTGATAATATTCAAGAAAGCCTTTAAGGGGGCTTAGATATACATACTGCAAGCAACTATGAGCCCGAATGCATAGCTATTCCGACCGGTAGAACAGAGCCCGATGTTCCACAGAATAGCCAGAACAGCGGCAGGTCCAGCACAAAGCGTTCATCCAGTGAGATTGATGTCTTCTTTCTCCCTCGCAAAAGATCTTGTTTGGCGTCACCTACTAAGGCATCTAGCCACGCATTACCGAATTGAATCTATCGACGCATTGTCGTACGAGATTACGGAAAGCCAATTTACAAGGCAAGCATTCACGCGGCCTTGCTTGCAGCCTTGGACGGATGTATCACTAGACATCAGACTCTGCGAAACGCAGGAATTCTCCATCGAGATATCTCTGTCAGCAATCTCTTAATCAATGAGGACAAGGATAACCCTTCATGGGCTATAGTTTCGTTTCAATCAGGTTTATTTATAATCAGATACTCAAAATAATGCATCTTGGTGGATTTTTATCATACTTTTTCAATTGAAGTTTCCACTGCTAATTTTCTTGGTGTATTATCTGAATAACTCTCAATCTTTTTATTAAATTCTCAAGCTTTTAGGACGCTTAAGATGAATGCCAGGCAACCCGTGGTTCGATATAACATATTGCCACGGTCGGATTACTAGCTTACTACTCCCCCGTAGTAATTGAAAATGAAATTCCACATCCTGTACTATTAAAAGGACCCTTTAGATTTCAAAATAAATCGATTACATCTCATTTAGTCCCCTCCTTTCCCACGAATGTCCTATTGTCCTGATATATAATGACGAACAGGGATGATCTGAAGGCTAGCCGACTCCGACCTAGACTGTGTTCACTATAGTCTTGGCAGTGGGGCATGAGATAGTTTCTCTGTGTAAAACACGGAAGCCAATTTCGAATTCAGCTGTAAGGGATCATTTCGCGTGTTTTAGAACTGGACGTCTCGAAGGAGTACTGATTTACCCTGATCCTTGCTAAATTTAGTAATTAACCTGGAAAGAGGAAGGAAGAAATGTTGCAGTACTATACTATTGGCGCGTATACGTTTTCCAAACGTCAGTATCGTCAAAGCATTCATTTAAGATCAAGGAAATAGACCTCAGTCTTAGATCTTCTATGGATCTAGTATCTTGATAGGATTTAAAAGGACCTAGGGTCTTTTTATGTTTGAATATAATTCTAATTTTGATATATAATGATTTGATGGGTCCGTGTTCAATAGCAAAATACTTGGGGTTTGCCCCTAGCAGTTATCGTATTTTTTGCTTTTAACCTTACATCCAGCATGGTATAAAGCAATATATATGCACCGCGACGACACTAGTGACTGTTGTCCTACCCAAAACTGCAGATTCCTGGAAGCCTTGAGATCCAGGCGAGTATTGACACCTCAGGCATGACTTACATAGTCCACCTCACATTGACCACATGTGCACCCTTCATGCATGTGTGTCGCACGCCAATATTGACTCCTGACATTTTGAACTTACCAAAATTGTCGACGATGATCTTTCGCTTTCACACTGTTCACTGTCAGACCTTCACTGGTTGCTGGGTATGCACCGCACGGGGAAAATGTTTCCAAAGCGATCATGCTGAGATGTTTGAGATCACGTCGGAGTCGGAGCGAGAGCCTGGATTTAGTCATGGTGAACGGGTTGATTACCCATTTAATTTGAAAGAGCTACAGGTGCTTTCTTGCTTTCACTTCTCTCGTCAGCTTAGTTCTAGTAAAATATTCATCCTTGCACGGTCAACCTGCTTCGTCATAATGATGCCTCGATCTTCGAAATGATGACATGCTTGGTATCCTGCGATATAAAGATGGACTTTGGTCTGGAAATGTGACAGCAAGCGGTCAAGGGCATACATGTAAGGGCAGGTACTTAATAAATGGATCCCTTTACCCCTCCTGCAGGACAAAGGGCAAGTACCCCGAGGACTAGTAGGGTACATGGATGCACAGATGCAGTTATGCAACCACTCAATCACCAGTTCTAGAGCAATTGGGAATTATCAATCAATACCTGCTAGGTATTGCTAGAATTCATTTGGAATGTTCTTTAATTCATAAAGTCTGGTCGTAACTTAGATCATGAGATTTGGTCGCTATAGATAGAAAACTATACCCCAGTCGGGCGCTCATGATCCCTGTCATTAGCAACCTGCACTGCAGGTTGCACATGGAAATAACCCATCTGGAACAAAGCCTGCTGCCAATCGGACTTGCCAGTACCTTGAACACTGTAATAATTGGTGTCTTCCGGAAACCATCTCTCCTTGCGAGTAAAGGCCTTGTCACTTCCTTCAAGCGCGGCTCGGCTAGCACGGGTTGTTCGCGCACGAACTTCTCCTTGTCCTTGCTCCTGAGCCCACACTGCGTGAAGGTTATCACGGTATACTTTTAGACGACAGTCAAATACCATTATGCCACGGATATATGGCGCAAGATCCTCGGTGATTGTGGAAAGGCCATGTTCGAACGAAGGTGCTAGGCGACCTGTTGATGTGTTGTGGCGGGCGCGCATTATGGGTCCAAAAACTTTTTGAAACCCTGGCTTGGTGGATGGAAAAACCTGTCGTCTTGCCGCTAATTGGCCCCAACCGTTGGAGATTCGAGTTGTGTAGACCGATTCAATATCGTCATCAGTGGGACGGAAAGTACGTGAGATCAATGCGGCAGTGGTCATGCTAATATTCTCACTTAATGAGGAATATTCAGGTAGTAAATCGGATTGAAGTAGAGGGTGAGCGTCGACGTAGTTTGATCGATGCGATTCGAGCATTGGAGGAGAGCTGACATCAAGAACATCCTGCAACAAAAATTAGCTCATTTCTGGATACAAGTTATGCTGACAGAACTTACTTTGGCCACGTTGAATGGACATCCAGAGCAAAGAATATCAAGGGAGCTTCTCATCTCCGAGTATTCCGCTTCATGGCTTAGCAACTCAAGTTGCTCTAGCTTAGACTTGGAGGCAAATTCATCAGAAGACAACAGCTCCGCGTGGTTAAACCCACTGGCATCTTCTAGCTCTTGTAAGTTGAGTCGCCACCAATGAGAGGAATTTCGTAGAGCCTCAGTCTCCCGTTCCAGAGGAGATTCAGTGAGAAAGAGATCTCGATTGAACCAACCCATGTAGGATTCGTAAGTGTTGAGACTCAGCACTCGAAGGCGATCACCATCTTTGTCAACGTTCTTCTCTGGTGGCCAGAATGGCAGTATCCAATCAAGTCCCGCCTTTTCACTACCAACGCCAACCTGACACCAGAAATTGAGATCCATGAGAGCCCGTCGGATATCATGGCCAGCTCCGTTGTAAAGCTTGCTCACGGAATCCCTCTTCAGAGCATGTCCCTCGTTAGCAGCAACGAGAAGCAAATAGTCGAGAACAAGGTCTGGAGGCGGTCTTTGGTAGCGTAAAATGGCGTGCAGTGACATATCTTGGATAGGAACGAGGCTCTCATCGTTGCATGTGATGATAATCGGACGGCGAGACTGGCTGATAAGGGTGAAGACTCCAGTCCAAAATTGTCTGTCTTCGTCAAAGAGAATGTCAGCTTCCTCTAGGAGAATCAAAGATTGCTTTTGTTCCCGAGGACGTTTCGAGTCACTTTCAGAATTATTGGTAGGAGTGGCTCTTTTATCAGTCATTTGTGCTGCTTTGAAAGGATTGCCTTTCAGAAAGCCCTTCAACTTGTTCTGCTTGGGTTCGTCTGTGGCGGCATTTCGTGCCTTGACAGAGGACTCGTCGCCTTCGTTTAGAAGATGAACGAGATGGTTTTGTGTCATGTCACCAACCTTCTCGAGCATGTCTCTGGCACTTCGGCGACTACCAGGGTTGATCTCAAATACCTCAAAGTCAAGCTCTTTGGCAACCGCATATACCGAAGCGGTTTTGCCACAACCAGATGGGCCACTCAAAAGGATGGCGTTGACTAGCTGTCCCTTGTCAGCACCATGCTGGGAGCAAAGACCCATATCTCCATATCGCACGACAGTCCGTTGGGCGGAAACAGTCACATCACCAGCCAACTCATCATCCGAGCCAGGGAGATTGTCCATTTCCGATGCCTCCTCTTCGCTAGAGACAATAAATCCATCAAGCTTCTCTGCTTTTTGGCGCTTCTTCTTTTTATTTTCGAGTTTTGTCTTTGACCTTTTACTCTCTTGGGAAGATTTTCCTGTGTCGACTGCTGTGATCTTGAGATGGCGAAGCCAATCTCGTAGCACTTGGGGCTCACGTCCAACCTGCAAAACGTCTTCGGCTGATTTTGGTGCATATTTTTGTGACCAAAGATGAGTTTCGTATTTTCCGGAGTCAAACGCGGAAAATGAATTCAGCAGGTTTGACCGAAGTTTGGATATAGACGGTGAAACCGCCGTGGGGCCTTGGTTGGGAAGAGACCAAGACATTTGGCTGTCAATCGCCTTTTGCAGAACTTTCCCGCTCGCGTTATATCGACCTGGAAGTCGCAGGGTAGGACGATGATCCGGGTTCTCGCTTAAACTCTTCTGCGCGGATTTTCGTGCCAGTGCAGTACTCGCAAGAAGGGCATTTTCATCATCCTTGACTCCAATGCTTGGTAATTTGGCTTTCTTGTAATCATTTTGGCAATAATTGGGGGCGAAATTCGAGATATTTGAGAGTGGTGTGGTATATTTAACGTGAAAAAGATCTTGTGGAGGCCATAATGGATGTATAGGTTCCGGGAACTTGGGCTTCGGACGACCAAATGGTGAGCATGAGGCTGCAAAGCTCTTTTGTTCGCGCGTTGATGGGATGTTGGGTTTAAGAGACGCCTGGAGATCTGCTGTTGGGGTGGACTGTATAATGTTGTCGGTTTTTTTCTGAGGTGGTTTCTTCGAAAAGAATGGGTGTGTTGGCTTATTGCTGTTGGTACTAGGAGGCGCAGCAGACTTCGGTGGCAATGCAGGCACCCTAAAAACATGCTTCCCACTCAAAATGTCACTGATCAACTGTCCAACATTCCTTTCTTGCACCAAGGTGTACTTAATGACAACCAGTTTGCTTGGAATTTTCCGTGGCCTACCACGCTTAGGGGCTTTCCTGGTCTGGTCGCTAGTTCCATGGGGGTTGGGGGGAGGCGAGCTAAGCAATCTTCCATTCGGGTTGAGCTTGAGAGTTTTCCGATTTGGATCATAGGTATTGTTCGTTGCTACCAGATCGGTTGAAGTTGTCACTTCAGTGGTGGCTTGATTCTGAGTGCCCTCCCACCCGGGGTCCGGCAGGCCAATTGTACCGGAATTTAATGTAGGAACAGGCGGTCCTACTGACGCTGGTATGTCCTTCCCTAGCCATCCCGAGAGGCCAGCCTGAAGAGAGGTCTCTTGCTCTGCCATTTTTGTCTTGTCGATCTTTCTTCGCTTTCTCCGACCGGCGTTGGGATCGTCCTCGGGGCTCGGGGGGCTTGGATCTTGTCGTTCTTTCAAAGATTTCGATAGGTTGGAAGAGGTTGGCGGCTTGCCCTGTTGCTCTCCTTCGGGCTGCTGACTTGGAACTGAAGCCAGAGTGAGTTGGTCGGAGCTCATTTCATCTGGATTGCTTGAGACATTGGGCACGATAGGTTTCTCTGATACTGTGAACTCTACTGTCATGTGAGCTAATCATCTAGTGAGGCTATTCAGGACAGCATACCTTGCTGGAAAAATGGGTGGATTGCCTGCCGCTCGCCTTGTCCCATGGCTAACGGTAGATTGGATACTGCCGTATCCATGTGAGAGAATCAGTTGTGCATTGAAGGGAATGACAAAGATGGAGGTTTATA
This sequence comes from Penicillium lividum, assembly GCA_028828245.1. Taxonomy (NCBI): domain Eukaryota; kingdom Fungi; phylum Ascomycota; class Eurotiomycetes; order Eurotiales; family Aspergillaceae; genus Penicillium; species Penicillium lividum. The sequence continues at coordinate 5,393,386 of JAQJAG010000002.1, forward strand.
TAAGTGAACAAAATCAGTGCCAACGAGACTTAGCCCTCCAAGGCCAATAAAGGGGTCATCAAACCTCGATGGTCGTTATCATAGGTTATCAAGGCACTTTAACACGCTCGACGCGAAAGGCGCGTCGATGGAGATTATGTCAGCCTTACCATTTCACTTTTGCACTAGTCTAGATTTAGGCTAGACGTGTGGGCCCGGTCCGTAGTTAACCCGAAAATTTTTCAGATTTCCTCGTTGGGGTAGACTGATGCTCTCACTGAACAGGACCTGAAGGGACAGGAAATTAAGCCATTCTTGCAATTGTCGAGGTTTTCTTTCGCCATGGACTTGCAGTCTCCATCTGTTCTGGCACAATTGCCCCGCCCTCTCCATGCCTCTTCGGGCAAGACTCGCATCGGCGATGTCTACAGCCTCGCTGATGCCAAAAAGCGCAAACGCTATGAGGTTGCTGTTGCGGTCGACGGCGAAGCCATCAACATCTATAATGTATAGTTCTCTGCTTTTGTCGCGCCCCTGAGATACATGGGCTAATACCTTGCCTTTTTTAGGTCCAAACCCCCAAGCTCGTGACCTCGTACGCTGTTCCGCCGCAGTCGACATTCTCTTGCCGCCCATGCTCTGTTCGTCGGAAAATCTCGCAAAAGTCGGTAGTAAAAAGACAGACATACGCTGCCGCTATTAAGCCAGAGCATCAGATCAAGTGCTTTGTGGAAGAAATTAGCAACGGATCAAGTGCGCCAGCAATCTCTTCTTCAACAGCCACCATCACCGATTCCCGCAGTCCAACAACTTTCGTTGGCATCGTTCCTATCAGTGGAGATGATGAGAGCGAATCCGACCCTTTTGATGTTCTCGCAGTTCACGAAGATGGCCGCGTGCGCAGATTGTCATCCGATTTGAAGACCCAGCGTTGGAGTATCCAGCACAGTGAAATTACCAAGATATCTTCCACCCATGTTGTTCACACTTGCTTCTTGATCGATCTGGAAGATGCGAGGAAGTCACTGTTCAAGAGACGTCAGGACTTGGCGGCACTCGCCCTGGGAGACCAAGCCGCAGATGGAACAAATGAGCCTTCCATCCTGCTCGTTGTCTCGCATCCCAAGAATGCTGAACGGTTTGCGCTGCAGGATGTGAACGTTCAGATGTTCTCAGTACCTGCTAAGTCAGCATCCCAAGAGGAAAGCCAACGTCTTCGTCACCTCCAAAACATCCAGGTACCCGGTCCAAGCGGAATCGACAAAGTCAACAGCAATGGCCTACAGTGGAACTTCCACGCAGGATCAGCAGGCCTACACCTCTCTTTTGACAAGGGATTCATCAACACTGACTTGTCGCAATACGCTCCGTCGGTGACCTCACAATTCATTCTTGACGATGAGAAGTTCTCTTCCGTGATGCGCGTTTCTCCCCAATGTGTTATCGGTGCCAGCGATTCCTTGGTCGCACTTTACGATACTCAATACCAATCTGTGCAGCGAAGCATTGCTGCTGGGGAGGTTTTGTCTGGAACAGGTCCCAATGCACCCATCGCCTTCATCAGCTATTTCGCGAAGCTCGGGATTGCAGTGGCCGCGAAAGGAAACACCCTTATCGGTTTCGACTTGACTTCCCTTCACAGCCACTCCGGACCTTCACTCAAGCGATCCCGTGATGGCCTTCTCATTGATGCCATCGGTCGCGGCATCGGTGCATCTGCTGCGCAGTGGGATCTGGCGTCCAAGAAACACCGGTCTGAGAACATGACTTCGCTTCACCTTACTTCACCCGAGCAGGTTGAGAAATGGAATCAGTTGACAAAAACAGTGAATGAAGCGACTACATCCAAAAACTCCAATCTCTTCGACAAGGCTGTCCAGGCTTACTTCAGCTCTCCTGATACGCCAACGACCCTACCGACCCGGGGCCAATACGTCAACCCCGAATCAACTCTTTTCCTGTTGTCTAAGATTTTCACAGTTGAAAACTCAGTGTCTGAAGGCGATATTACATCATCTTCCTCATCCGAGCTGCGTATTGTACTTTGGCCCCGTATCACTTGTGCCTGGTTGATTTCCTTGGGTCATCTATCTGCCGATAATGTCGAGATTGCACTTCGACGCGCCTTGAAGCCCCGCATCCTGCAGCCGCTGTCCACTGGATCTTTTGTCAAGGCCCTCATCGATTCCGATTCCTCATTGAAGAATGTCAACCATGTCATTAGTGGTCCATCTGCCCTTTCTACCGAAGAATTGGCTTACGCATTGAAGTACTTTTTGATTGAGGCGCGTCAACGCTCTGGTGCACTGGAGGAGACTACCCGAGCTATCACCAACGGCGATGTTGCCACACCCACGCAGGAGCTTACACGCCAGTTGGGAGACGAGACAGCCACTGTCAAGGCAGTCTTCAAGGGGTTGAACACTACCCTCCAAAAGATTCACGCCCACCCTCTTTCATCAGTCACAAAAGCCCTTCGCTCTAACTTGTCGCGGCAAGAACTTATTTCCATGATTCACCATCTTCGTCTTTCTCTCGCCACGGGTGGTTACATGTCTCGGTTCTCCGAGAACCCTCCTACTCCCATCACTCTTGACCAGATCACACCCTCTCTTTCCCTTCAAACCATCAGTGATATGCTCACATCCTCGGTTGATGCTGTCGGTCCCTCCGGTTGGATTTCTGCTCTTCCCTCTGTCAACGACCTTGACGATGAAACAGACTCAAACATTGCTTCCGCCACCCGTGAGATGGAACTCATTTCCGATATGCGATCTGAGATCTCTGCTACCTTGGGTGGTGTGGAAGAAGCAACTTACTTGAAGGGTATCCTTCGCGAATACCTGCGATTCGCCGACCAAGCAGTTACCCCGAAATCTGCTGGTGGAAATGCCGTTGCGAAGATTGAGAACGAACCCACCCCTGGCCCGTCTCATCTTGTCCGTCATGAAAAGATCAACGGCGCTGACCTCCTGGTGTTTGCTCGTCCAGGCGAAGGAGAGGATGGTTATGATGGTGATGCCAGTGGAAAGATGCTGCCGCTATCTATGAAGCCCGCCTCAACCGATGTGTCTCGGACCAAGATCAAGAAGTCCACAGGTGAAAGCAAGGCCCGCAGTAACCGTGAGATTGGTTACATGCGTCGCAAGGAAGTCGGCAAGTACTCCTTCGAGAGGCTTCTGGTTTAATGAGTGATTTGCGGTGGACATAGCCGTGAATTTTGCCTCTCATGTTTCATAATGTATCAACCATTACGCATTAAGTATAAAAGGAGTTCAAAATCGAGGTCAATAATTTTCTTTCACTTCCTGGCAATTATACACATTTCTACGAGGAATCCTGGTGCAAGTAAGGTTGTGAGAAATTTACAAATGACCTTGTTATCGTCCATGAGAACCAGCTCAGTACTATTGTATAAATCTGATCCAATTTCCTGCTAGATTTCAACTTGGAAGTCGAGCCGTTTTGTACCAGAAAATCCTATTGAATTTGCGGCTTGAAAGGGTTACAATATCAAGAGTTGATTAAGGGCCACTTGAAGCATCACACTTTCAGACAGTTCATACTCTTCCTGATTCAAATTGCTAGGAAGTTTCAGATCTAAAGGGCAGATATATTTGCCCTTTTCAGCTGTCATAACAAAAGTCTCACCAGTTAAAAAGATCTGACTTGTCGTTCTTCCGCTTACCAAGCTGAAGAGTTGGAGTATTCCCGGATCAGATGTCAAATCACCCACTAGAAGTTGGATTCAATGTTAGATTGATCTATCCATTAGTGAGTCTGTCCAGAATTAGATGGTTCATCTGGTACTGTACCATACATATGTAGAAATTGATTGATTCTAGGATTGTGGAGGGCCCAAATTATATATTTTGCCTAGGCAGCCGCCTGCCACCTGTTGACCTAGTCCATTTGAACCTTGGAATCGATACCAAGCTTGATCTATATAAACATCTACATAATAAATATATAGCCTGATGTTATAGATATGAACTGATTCACATAGATCCAGATATCTCAGGGAATATCGGTCAAGGGAATTGGGGCTCGAAGTGGGACCTGAACAACAAACAGATTGGGCAACAAGACTTGGACCAATCAGACCACTTCTACTTGGATCCTCGATCATACCATTGGCTGGGGAAATTTTGGGGAGTGATCGGATTGGGGTTAGATATCAATAAAGGGGCGGGTGTACTCGTAGAACAATATCATAGATCATAGTATAGTTGAAAGAATTGCATGGGTAGCGCGTAGTCAAAATCGCTAAATGAACAAGGAGCTTGAGTGGAGTCTGACATCCAAGGCTTAGACCAACCCGCTCCGCAAATCCCCAAACAGTTCGTCTCGGAGCTGAAAGTTGTTTTGACTGATTTCTTGTTTAATGGTCCTCGGGGAAATGATTCCTAGTTCCCTTGTTTACATTGGAGCGCGAACCGCCGGGACGCGCCTTTCAAATCATAACAATGAGCAATCAACCATGGCTAGACAGTCTGTCAGACGACTGGCCATCGGTGCCTGCCACTCCCACTACTCCCGGTCCATCGAAACCCTCCAATCTATTATCATCCCGGCACAATAGTGTGCAGAATTCCCCCAGTCGCATTCCGGTTCCTGCACGCCGATCTGTGGAATCCCCTGCCGACGACGACAAGAAAAAGGTTACCCGACCATGTCATTTCATTAGAAGAGAACCTCCGACCCCGAAGACCCCGCGAACCCCCAGAACGCCCTCCAAATTGCGATCGCCCACTCCATCCAAGACAAGAACGAGGACGCCCAAAAGCCCCAAGGCCACTCCGAAATCTACGTCCAAGGCTAGCGCGAAGCCTACCCCAGGTGCGGCTAGCAAAGCGCCTCCCATGGATACACGCTCCCCGCTACGGTCGGTGTCCAACGTCTCCAAACAGTCCGACTATGAAATTGCCGACACAGTTCAGATCAAGCCAAAGAAGGGTGTTGATGTAGGGGGAGCTACACCCGAATGGCGGCGAAGACTGGTGCGTGGGGAGATCCCGGTGGGAGATCAACGCGATCTGTTTGCGCCGATTGGTCTTGAGAGTGTATTCAAGCCCCCGAGTCCAGGTTCAGGACCTGGTCAAACAGACTCCATCCCGTTCACCCGACAGGACGACCAGCTGTGGGACTTCACCGACAATACCTCCCGACGGGAAAGCATCACGAACCAAGGGGAGGACTATGAACGCGTCGATGAAGGTGAATACTCGGGTACCGGCATAGAGTCACCATTTGGAACGGTCAATCATCGGGCACCTTGGGCCGACAAGCGACCACATAGCAATTATGCAGATCAGTCAGGCTTGTCACATGAAGGCACTGAAACTAGGACCGCTAGTGGCCTTGAAGACCTTCGCAATGAGGGGATCACACCAATAACTTTTACGCGAAACAATACACTGGACGGGAACTCCACGACAGAGGTGATCCAATCGGCGTTGAAGCAAGTCACTAATAAGCTCGAGAGCTTGTCTATTGATAACGGCCGCCCAGATTCACCAGCTAGTGATAGCTTCCTATTTTATAACCATAGTGAACCACGGGCGGAAGGTTCGCCGCACGATGATAGCTTATTGGATGTGACGAGTCACTCCTTGCCGCAGGACTTGTCGATGGGGACATTGGACTTTAGTCGCCGCAAAGTTCACCGTCCTTTCCACCATCAATTCTCTCCCTCGCCCTTTCCCTCCCATCGCTTGTCCCCCGCGACCCTCGCCAACGCCAAAACTCGCAGCTCTCCTCTCTTCAACCGCTCCCAAAATAACGGTTCGCCTACACTGCCTCGTCCCTCATCCTCTCACGTTCGTCCCTCAACATCGGATGATACCATATCAAAACAAGGAACAATGCCCTCCTCGGGGAGCCCTTTGAAGCTATTTGGTGAGCATGACACGTTTACAAATAACAGACTCCTTCGGCGCATGAGTCAATTTGAGGAAACTTTCGAGGACCGTTCGGGATCTGAGGGCGAGGAGCCGCCATCACCATCAGAGGAGGCACGACGGAAGGGAGAAAGCCGCAGCTTACTGAACGTTCGACACGAGCCTTTGCGCGAAATTTCTCCTCGGCGTAATGAGCGCAGTCCATCTCGAAACATTATAAACCCTCGGCTCTCTCGATTTGGGGACGGTGAACTGGATAAGTTTGACTTCTCAGATACGAGCCCGTACGAGCCTCACTTCACCTATGGTGATGTGCAAAATTTTGAGTCTCGTCCTGTCTCGAGGAGAATATCGTCGAATCGACAGCAATACCTTCACCGGGGTTCACAAACAGGTTCTTTGCAATATGCCAGATCAGCAAGCTCTAGCTTTACTCGGAAACCATCCGCCTGGACACGCCAGAGCTACTTTGACCATTTACGCGACGCAACATCATCTTCACGCGCCAACAAAGAAAACGTGGCGCCGACTGAAACCAAAAGAGTTCCCAAGACAGCGGCCATTGATCCAATCCCAAAGCGCCGACGAACAATATTGCGCGACGATAGTGCCGAACCGGATCGTCCTCACCCTAATGGTGATCCAGCAAAGTTTGGCGAAAGCATGTCGCTGCTGCAAAGAAGCTTGATGCAACATGGTATGCAGCTCGAAAATGGAGAGTACCTCGCTCCCCCCGGCCTCTCGCAGTCCATGCAACGGCCTAGGACCCCAACTCCTAGTCAAATCCGGTCTATGCACGAATCGAAGATAGTACTGCCGAGCAGGGAGTACTCAGAGTCGAACTTTGATAACCTTGACTACTCGGATTCCTTCTCCATTGAAGGTGATATTCCACTTGTCAAGATCACCGGAGCGAGTGACACATCGCGCAAGGGGTCTATCACAACTCAAGACTACTTGAACGAGGCGACGAAGATCATGGATTTGATCCGAGCTAAAGGTCGGCCAGTCCCTGGGCTGACGAGTGTACAGGAATCTGACGGGGACAGTGAAGATGGGGACAGCTACGATGATGAATCTACCCGGGAAGCATTTTCTCGGCCCCCAAGCCGCGATGGCACTAATACAGACTTTCGCAAGATACGAGAGCCGAAGGAGTTGAATGCTCAAGTCCTCAATTACTTGAAGCAATACCAAGAAAGAGATGATGGAGACTTCGGGACCACTGGATCGGTCATGTCATTTAACCAGGAGGGAGAGCTCAGGCCAGACAGTGGCTTCCGACGAGTAGTTTCGGGTACAAGGAAGCGCAAGACGAGCAGCACTTATGATGATGTCGCAGACACTATCGCTCAAGACCTGATGACAATTAATACCCAAATGTCTGGCTTCAGTGTCCACTCTGTGCGCACAGGATCCTCACAGAATTCTCAAGCGAAAGGCGTTTTGTCATCGGATTTGGTTGCCCATTTGATCCCAGAGCAGGTTAACGGTTTTACATACGACAAATCCAAAAACCTGTGGATCAAAGATGGTGCGGAAAAACTACCTCGACCAGTGTTTCATGATGAAGACAACGAAAACAACGACCCGTTCCAGGATATCCCTGACTTGAGTGTGGATGAATTGCAAGAAATGATGCGCGTTAATGGCCTTGATTCTCCATCTAAGCGTTTGCCAGGGAAGACAACTGACAAAAAGGACTCCCATTCTCTCACCGGAGGTGCCTCACCAAAGAAGGGTGATGTTAGACCACACACCAGAGATGGGGATCCTTCCGTGAACGCAAGTTCTTTTAAGTCCAGAGCTACCCGCTTTACGTCAAGTGTTCCCAATTCAGGGACCAGAGCAAAGTCATGGGGCACAGATGAAATACAGGCGGGAGACGATGCGAACAAAAACGCTAAAAAGCCTGATGAAATAGAGCCCCAGGCGCGAAACAAGCAAACTCGGGTTCCAACGATATCCTTTTCATCGCCTGTCGTTTCGCATGTCGCATATACAGACAATGAAGAGGCTTCTAATCTCGAAGCTGAACGGCGAGATCCAGCACACACTGACGAAGGGGAAAATAATGGACCCCCCCGTTCTGGTCATCTACCTGCTCGCCGCGAAACCTCTGTGGCATTCATTAGGCGTCCCGTGTCACGGATTGAGGAACGGAATGAAGAAGAAGTTGAAGATCTCAGCATTGTCCACAGAAATGGCTCACTTGATGTTCAACAGACACCGGGTGGCAATGCTGTTGAAAAATCACTGGTCCCTATGCACACCGGGGGCCATGAGACAACTTATAGCTTCCAAATGAGTCCTCTGGCTGAATTTTCTGTCAACCAACCGGATCACCATATGAACCTGGAAATGAGTTATGTGGCGAATCGCACGCATCCGACATCCCTGAGACATGTCCATGGCACGTTTGCCCTTGCCACAGAAGACTTGATTAAGCACATCACCGACGCGGAGCCGTATGAACCATACTGGGAACACGTACGTCGCTTGATACTGCGTCAAAAAGGGCTGATTACCTTGCACAAGCTAAGTGACTTCTGCCCTCGTCTTGAGGACCTTGATGTCTCCGACAACGATATTGGGCAGTTGAGTGGTGTTCCAGCTACACTTCGGACCCTCAAAATCCCCAGAAACTCCCTTTCTAACCTCACACCATGGGGCCACCTGACAAATCTCCAATATCTGGACGTTTCTGGAAACGACATTGAGACCCTGGACGGTTTCTCGAGTCTAATACACCTGCGAGAATTGAAAGCGAACGACAATCGAATTCGGAATATTGATGGCATTCTTGACTTGAATGGTCTGTTAAGTCTGAAGCTAAGCAACAATTCGTTGACGACAGTTGACTTCGAAAGCACTGAACTGTGAGCTCCTTTGACTACTTTTTGTATTGGTGGATACTGATATCATTAGAACTCGCCTTCGCGATCTTGATTTGAGTCATAATTGCTTGACATCCGTCCGCAATATTGACTGGCTCCCTTCGCTGGCCACCCTTGATCTCAGCGCTAACCAGATGACTGAATTTGAAGTGTCAGCCTCGCTTATAAGCCTGCGGGCATTGAGAATCTCAGCCAATCGTCTGAGCGCCTTGGACATGAAAAACATATCCTCCTTGAGCCTCTTATATGCCGATCAAAATGGCCTGTCGACCATTACGGGACTAGAGAACTGCCATAATCTGGAGGTACTTTCTGTCCGTGAACAGTCACAAATGGGAGATGGTGGATCGAGTCTCACCTTGGACCTCGATCTGGGCTCCGCAAAGGACGTCCGAAAAGTGTTTTTGTCATCGAACAAGCTTGCCTCTCGATGCCTCTCCCCGTCAGCCCCCCTACTCCGGCTCCAACTACTCGACATCGCTGCATGCACTTTACCTGCTCTCCCAGGAGCATTTTCGTCCAGCTTCCCGAACCTCAAAGTATTAAATATGAACTTCAACTCTTTGACCGAACTGGAGCCACTGGTGGGTATGAACTGCCTTGCAAGGTTGACGATGGTTGGGAACCGACTTGCAAGAATGCGCCGTATCTGTCAGATCCTGAGCCGACTCGGAAGAACATCACGTGGGAATCCGTGCTCCCTTCGCAAGCTTGACATTCGTGGCAATCCTCTGACGGTCGGTTTCTACCCTCCAGCTGTAACTGGAAATGGAACCAATAACGACCGAAAGAGGTTGAAGGATCAAGAGAAGGCTGTGGCGCATCAGCAGGACAACCGACGGGATCTTTCTGATGCTTTGGCGGATCTTGACCACAATGACCATATCACCCAGCCCGTTACCTGGGATGACAGCGCCAAGTCTGATCGAGATATCGATATCAACGATCCCTTGACTCCCCCCGGCAGATCCCCAAGCGGACGAGAAATATCTCCTGCACCTGGATCGTGCCACTCGCCTACGCCGACGGGTTCTGGAACTTTTACTTTATGCCGGGACCAGCGGCTCCCTTCAAACAATGGATGGGTTGGACCTCCGTCCAGTCCTTGGTGACGACTCATCAGATATGGGTCAAGCTTGGATCAAGCTGGAGGAATTAGGTGTTCTTCGAAGAAAGGCGATTACTGAAAAGGCGTCAAATTAATGGCGTTGCATATTTGGTTTGAAAATTTGTTGAATAGCGTGCATGGAGTTTAGTGTATATAAGACTCAATTGAGTTGGATCCGGTCATGGTATTGGGTGTCCAGCATTTGCATGTTCGCATTCCTGGAGTTGGAAGCTTTGGGATCATTGCGACAGCGCTTTATCATTTGAATGGAAGATATTTACCATTGTCTTTATTCGGTAGTCTTGAACAAATACTCCGTTCTTGAAGATTATAAAACAATACTAGTTGAATCTAATATTCAACCATCGTGGTAGTCTTTGCTGTCTTTCGATCAGCATCTGAAACTTGCCCTTGTTCATGATCATCAGCTGACGGTCCTGGAAGGCTATCCTGAACAATTACCCCCTGGGTCTCCAAAGAGTCATAGAACGCCGCACGCTTTGGAAGAAGATATCTAACATCAATGAAGCGCAGTAAACATGTCATCAAAATCACAAGGACCAGTAGCGCAAGAGCCGACTGCCAGCCATAATTATAATATGGTGCTTGTGACGCAGGCCAAGCCAAAACCTGGGACCAAGCCGATATGGCATAGTACCCTGCAACTGAGACGCCAACAATCAGTGTACGGGCCTCAGGATCCTGTGGAATGAGATCAGATAACCAGGCAAAGATAAGCGGTGCCGTCCCAAGACAAATAAAGGATATAAAGTAAGATGCGTAAGCAGCAGAAAGTGGCACAGCATCAGGGTGGGAAGTCCAGATGCTCATTATGATGCAAGGAATGATACCAATAACACCCTGAGCAACGATCAGAGTCCATCGCGAGCGCAAGAAATCCGAAAGCAGGGCCCAAATCCAGACGAAAACCACATTGATGGCTGATCCTCCGATTGGGATAGCGTTTACTTGGGTAACAGTCCACCTGGCGCTGCCGTCTGGGTTTTTGAGGGATTTCAGAAATAGTGAGAAGTACACATATCCGTATGTTCCCAAGACAGTTGCGATGTAAAGAACTGCGATGAAATAAATCACCCAACCCGATAAAGCGCGCTTGGCACCCGCCCAGCTCATCTTCTTTGGTTCGGCACGACCGTGTCGAACCAACCGCTCCATTGATAGCTCGCCGTGGACCCTTTTGAACCAAAATGCTCGGGGATTAGGCTTGTTGGGAAGATCTGGGATCATGAAAAACCCGGCAAAGCCCCATACGACTGTTATGATGGAATTTATCACAAACAACCAGCGCCAGCCGGCCAGTCCACCGCGGCCATCTAGAGTGTCTGAGATTGCGGCTTGTAACGCGCCTGACATCATCTGTCCAACCGCTTGACAAGAGTGATAGAAGCCCATGCGCTTGGCTAGCTCTGTTGGAGTATACCAGTACACTATGATATTGTTAGCTTCTTATACAGGACTGTGTTTGATATAAAATTGGTGATAACTTACTGAGCAAAGTCATCATACCCGGCCACGCACTACTCTCACAGAGCCCAAGAAACACTCGAAGTATATATATTTGCTTGGCGCTTGTGGCCATGGCTACCAGACCGGTAAATAGACCCCAGAGGATTTCTAATCCTGGTAGCCACAAACTTGGCCGAACATAGGTCAAGATGACCTGTGATGGAATGAGCATTACGCAATAAGCTGCGTTGAAATATGTTGTGAATCTAAAAAATATCAGCCCCAACCTAGCAAGTGGAAGTCATCGCATCTCACAGATTCAACTCGTTTCCATGGAGATTTAGATCTTCCATCATGCCTGACACGTAGGCATTGTTGATATTCTGCTGATCAAGATATTTGATAACTTTATTTAATTAGCTTGTGTTAGAAGCTTCATGGTATGGTTTTGGTACCCTGAGAAAGACAGCCAAATGTCAACAGAAACGTATCAAGGCGCCTCACGAGGGCCTTCTCTTCAGGGGATCGCTCATTGCTCCCTTCTGGGTTTTCTGACGGGACATGACGAAAGATCCTCCAGTTTCCCATAATGACTTGATGGGAAATCCAAGGTGAAGTTCCAAGGTTTCACACGATAGAATGCGTTAAGTATCGTGGAGGATAAGATAAGACCATAGACCCACAAAGGATATGATCCCTGCAAATCTGAGGGGAAACGCGTGATAAGCGTGCACACCAGTTGCATTCCACGTAACCTCGGACACCGAGAGCGATACCGGTCGAATATTTCAAGTGTCAATCCCCGCATAAGCAAGATAAAGTGCAGGTCGAGGCGAGGCGGAACCATATGCCAAGTGTCGATCAATCAAAGTTATACTGATAGGGAGTTGGAGTCAGCGATAAGTGCTCTTCCCCGCACGACAATCTTCCATAATGGTTGGCACCATACATCGATATTTGTTTTTCTCATACAAAGTTGTTCATCTCAGCCGAGTCAAATATTGTGTTTTGTGATGCAAGACGAAAATTCCAGCAACAGTCTGCCTCGAGAGACCCCTTGCCTGAGTTATTGGCAACGGACAACTCGGGCCTTTCCGCATTTGTTCGCGAATCAACACGTGCAGGTCCCTCCACACATCAAATATGTGATTATCGGATCAGGGCTTTCTGGGGCGCTCACGACCTTTGAGTTACTAGAAGCAGGCGTGAAGGGTGAGGATCTCATGATTCTGGAAGCGCGCGAAGCTGCCAGCGGTGCAAGTTCTCGGAATGCCGGCCATGTCCGCCCAGGTATATTTTGCAACTAGAACAGTTATAACATGGGCTAATGAAATGACAGATGCGTTTCGGGGGTTCAATGCCTACTCAAAGGTTCACGGGCCAGAACAGGCGTTGAAGATTATTGCCAACGAGCGACTTGTTCTGGAGAAGGTGGATGAGTTCGTGAAGAAACACAACGTGCAATGCGATTTCAACTTGACGCCCACTTTTGATGTCTGCATGACGTCTGAATTCGCCAAATACGAAAATGAGAGTCTTGAGGCTTATAAGCAGGCTGGAGGAGAGACTTCGCATATCTTGTATTATGAAGGCGAGGAGGCCAGAGACAAGACGAGGGTTTCTGAAGCGGTTGCAGCTTACGAGTGGCCTGCGGGATCCTGTCATCCTGCAAAGTTGGTCCAGTTTATCTTGCAATCCGTAGTCGGAAGGGGCGTGCAGCTATTCACATTTTGTCCCGCCACAGCGATAAAGCAAAACGGATCCGAGTTAGAACAGTGGGATGTACATACCCCCCGTGGCACCATCACAACTGAAAAGATCATTCACTGTACCAACGCTCATGCGGCACTTCTGCTTCCTCAGCTGCAAGCGTATATGCGACCGAACCGTGCCCAAGCCCATTCTTTGGTTCCAACCCCGGCCTTTACAGCTCAAAACATTCTTCAGAAGACCTTTTCACTCCGCTATAGTCTCTACCACTTCTACTCTTTAATCCAACGCCAAGGTGATGGTACACTCATTCTAGGAGTCTCAAGATCAAATCCTACTTTGAGCCCTGAAACCTTGGCCAGTCGCTTCAGCACCGATGATGGACACTACAACCAAGAGATTGTCCATGATGCGCTACATAGTTTTCAGAGAATATTTCCTGACTCCGTATCACAGAATGCTGTACACGGTGAAGGGTTGGATCATTCATGGACAGGGATTATTGCCATGACACCTGATTCTGTTCCATTTGTTGGTGCTATCGAATCTCTTCCTGGCCAATACATCTGCGCTGGATTTAATGGACATGGTAAGAGATCTACTCAAGTTATTCAATGTTCAACATGAAAATCAATTGACTTTTTTAGGGATGGCACGAATTTTCACCAGCGCCCCAGGCGTTGCGAAACTTGTTCTGGGGCATGAATGGAGCACTACGGGGCTGCCCGAATGTTTCCAGTATAGTCGAGAGAGATTGTCTCGACTTGCAGAGGGTGGGCTTCCTTCTATCTGGTAGACTTTTAGAATATTGTAGCAACATGTCAATATTTTTATGGCATAAGACGCCGATATACCCAAGATGGGCTATTCCTGCTGACTGAATATCATGGAAAAGAGCGTTCAATGTTGGGGGCACCCAGTTCTTTTCACCCGGTTACGGAGACAGATGCAGAAATTGAGTATACACAGTAGCATTCCGAGATCGCTTCTTTTGATGAACTCAGAGTAAAGAAGCTCCCCACTCATTTGGGTCGGCCGCTAAGGTGAGTTACTGGTCAAGGTGGGACCGGCAGCTCGAGATGTGGGCCCCGATGTCGGCTGGGCATGAAGTATACCGCGCTGTCGGACAGGCACTGCCTTTGTACTGCAATGTGGTTTGCATGAAGTCCCTTTTTGATTTTGAAAACCGAGCAAGAGCAATTGATTCGAAAATTCTCAACATCTCATCTGAAGTTCAGTATGAATCCGCTGTTCTCCGGTCACGGCTTCTCGGTACAGGCCGATTCTCACGAAGTTCGAGCACATGATTGCAAGCTTCACAATATACCAAGTGGGTAAAATAGCCCCCCATAAATAAAGACACTTGCTCATGGCCCGAGTAACCAATCAAAAACCTGCTATCTAATATAAATCATATGGCAGCTCGGGCATATAGCTCCTCGCTGACATATCTCAACGCCGGGCCACCCGCCGACATCGGTCATCGAACTACATCCCAATAGGTCGAAGAACATATAAAAACCAACAATACTCACTTGAACACGAGAAAACACAAAAAAGAGAATTCGAAACTCTCTCAACCATCTTTCAATTTCCCCCAAGAATCTCCTTGTTCCAACAAAATGGCCGCCAAAACAGAAGCAGCCATCTACACCCACGGCCACCATGCCTCGGTCTTACGCTCCCACAGCACACGGACAGCCCTCAACTCAGCTAGCTTCCTGCTCCCATACCTGAAGCCAGACATGAAGATTCTAGACATCGGCTGCGGCCCTGGCACAATCACAATCGACCTAGCAGGGTATGTCCCAGAGGGCCACGTGACAGGTCTCGAGCGCGTAGGCGACGTCCTCCCAGGTGCACAAGCCCTCGCCGACGCACGAGGCGTCAAGAACATATCCTTCGTCGTCGGTGACGGCAACGGCCTGGACTACCCAGACGACAGTTTCGATGTCGTATTCTGTCACCAGGTTCTGCAACATGTTGCGGATCCGGTGGGTATGCTTAAGGAGATGAAGCGCGTTGCCAAGAAAGGTGGAATTGTCGCGGCGCGGGATGCGGATTATGCTGTTTTCATGTGGTATCCTGAGATTGACGGGCTCAGGGATTGGCAGACTTTGTATGACAAGGTTGCGAGGCGGAATGGGGCTGAGCCTAATGCGGGGCGATTACTTCATTCTTGGGCTAGACAGGCTGGGTTTGAGGATAAGAAGCATACTGTTTCTTCTTGGTGTTATGCGCAGAAGGATGAAGTGAAGTGGTGGAGTGAGACGTGGCAGGAAAGGTCTTTGAAGTCTTCTTTTGCGACAACGGCGATTGAGGGAGGGTTAGCGACTATTGAGGATCTGGAGAAGATTTCGCAGAGTTGGAAGGCTTGGGGGGAGGATATTGATGCTTTTATTTCTATTCCGAGTGTGGAGATAATTTGTTTCAAGCACTAGAGTTGGTTTGTGTCAATATGAAATTCAACGACAGTCCACCACTTTACTGCTCACATGTGCAAGCACTTGAAAGATCCCAAGTTTGAAAACCTTAGAATCTACTAGTAATATATTTTTCGAATTTTTATGTGAAATCGGCTGGCACTGTACCACCTGCTGGGTAGTTCGGCATATAATGTGCTGTTTACCTCCTATCTCTCGCCTATAACTATTTACCTCTCCTCTCCTGCTCCATTCGACGGGTTATGTAATATTATTAACGATATGCTATCCTGTTGCTTTGATTTTCTTCATCAAAAACTGGACCTTTAGTTGAACAGCGTAGAAGTTCAAGATATAGTAAAGGATTGGTGCTAATCAGTGTAGGTAGTTGAAGAGGTAGATGTCCAGGTTTCTACTTCTAGTTATCAAACTAATCACTCTACTACTATGTACATCCCCTGTCAATCTTTCGTTACTTCTTAAAGCTTTTTCATTCTTCACGTGCAAAATATTCTTCACATGATTCAGAAACAAAGCCATTTCGACAAAATTTCGAAATTCTCCTGGACCTTATGACTGCCTTGTAGATGGTAGATCTCAATACCAATATAATAAACTCCCCCGTAAACGGATCAAGGGTGTTTTTAGGGGACGTATTTGTGAGGGAAAAGGCTTTGAAAGACTAGCGTTAGGTATCAGATTGATCTCCCATTTTCACTATCCCCAAGACTGGCTCAAGGGAATTTCGGGATGAAGATATTAGTATCTCCCATGTCGAATTCACAGCGGGGCTGGATCCCATCAATCTAGATGGATTGGCTCACATATACCAACTAAAGGGAAACCCACATACAAAGTTGCATCAAACAGAATTCCATGTAAGACGGCTTGTCTGGTGGAATTTTAGTGAAAACTTTAGTGTGCTGCGAGATCGAAGGTTCCTACATGTTAAAGAAGGGAATGGTTCGTACACTCCCAAAGGCTCGAGAGCAGTACGTAATGTACGCAGTAGTTTGTTTGAGAAGATAGCTATTTTGCAGCCTGTGACTGATCAATGCATGCACCGAATATCTAATACAAGAGGTGTGGCATTGTGCCGTATTCAGATTTACATATCCGTTTCAAGACTCTGGAATTGCGACGTGAAGTTCTTCCGAACCCATTCCATATACCCCTTCCACTTGTGTAAATCATTAGAGGCTTCGGCGCCGGGAAACGCCTTGCTAAGCTCCTTGGTGATCTTAAGGATACCCAGCGACGCCTCCTGTGCCTTCTCCAGCTCTTGTTTGACAGCGTTATCCTTGGGCTTGAATGACAAGATAGCTGTGTATCGCTCGGCCAGAGCATCCAACCGGCGCTCAGTCTCCTCGGGTACAGATACGATGAGTTTGGAGGTCATCAGGTTGCTGACGGCACGGATGTCTTGCTCATCTTCAACTCCGGCAAGTACACGGTCAAAAAGTTCAGAGAGGTGGAAGCGGGTAAATGGGGTATCCAGTGAAGCATAGAGGGTTTCGTACGCGCTCTGTGAGGAATGGTCAGCTGAGTGATCGAAAAGGAGAATGCATTATACAAACCTTGCGCAAGTCAAGTCCATCGTCCACCTTGTGTTTGAATGGGCCCATTTGCACCTCACGAATCAGCTCCGGCTTGATGTGGGTGTCGCCGAAAACCGCAGGGAGTAATTCACCGAGATGAGGCAAAATGATGCTCATCTTGTTATGAATGGCAGAGTTCAGTGTAGTCAATGCAAGTCGATGATTGCCGAGATCCCTCTCCGCTAGCATGCTGGTCAAGAGAGGCACTATCAATGGACGCAGGACAATGTTGAAAGCATCGCTCGCATCAGCCAAGGTGTAACGGAAAGCTGAAATGACTACACCACGCACAACGGGATCAGAATTATTGAGATGTTCCTGTATAAGACTTGTCAGCCTACGTTGGTAATACTTTCAAGAGTTGCGGCTTACCTGGAAGTGAGGAATGTAGGCTACAGGATCAATCAGGGCAAGTCGGCCAATGCACTCCGCACCCACGGCCCGATTGTCTTCCTCTTGGGAGACCTGCAGCAATGCCTGCCACAGTTTTAGAGCGGTCGGAGCCAGCTCAGGACGCACATCGGCATGCTGGAGCAGCTCGCGAACGGAATGGAGGAGTAGGTAGCTCTGGGCGTTGGATTTAACCAGGCCATTCAGAATGATCGGCAGGTAAGCCTTGACACTCCCAGCTGCCGCATTTCCAAGGGCAGTAGCAGCAGCCAAGCGAACGCGGTCAGATGGAGAGTCGAAATGAGTGATGAAGTGATCCGGGGTCAATGAACAATCGACACCCATTCGCAAAGAGATCTCGCCGAGAATGGCGAGCGCGAGACATTTGCGGCTGTCATCTGTGGCGGTGCTGAGCTCGGCGGAGAAGTCGTCCATTGTGACTCCAAGATTCGGACCACCGTGGACAAGCAGAGTACCAATGGCTCTTCCAACGACAGATGCGTCGCCAGTAATGCCAACGTTTTGGAGTAAACTCTGCATCAACTGAGCACCCACACCTTCATCACCAATGACCTTCACAAGAAGGAGCAGGGCCTTCAAGACGGTACCCACGAGTGGCTGTTTGACAATCAAGCAGATCGATTGGATGAGAGACTCGTTGACAAGCGTCTTTGAATTGCCAGGAACCAGCTTGGCAATGATGATCAGAGTGGGAGTGAGAAGATGGAAGTCCGGAGCCGACAAGAGCGGCAACAAGGCCGCTTCCAGACTGGCCATTGTGTCGGGCTTGATATGGGAGCGAGTGTTGACATTCATAGCACTGCTACGAAGAGCTTCAAGGCAAGAGCTGCGCAAGGCACGATCTGACTTCCGCAGATTCGAACCCAACTCGATGGTGACCGTGTTAACCCAGTCACTGCTGACATCGTCTTTGCGGCTAGCCAAGACAATCACATCATCAATAGCCCGCACAGCAGCCAGGCGGGTTGTTTCGTTTTTCACACGATCAACCAAGATGTTAAGGCCCTTCGATCGGCGGTCGCTAGACAGGTACTCGGTTCCACGGTCACCAGACGTCCGTGCCAGAATGACACCGAATACATGAATCGCGCGCTGGCGAACTTCTAGGTCGGCACTGGTGTCAGTGATCCGAGCAAGAACAACGTCATAAAGCTTCTCGAGCTGCATGGCGACATCCGGGCCATTTTCTGACACGCGTGGTGGGGTTAGAGCCTTTACGATTTGTTCAACGGCACCCAGTGCCTCACTGCTGACTTTGTAGTTCCGCTCGTTGACAGCTCCTACGACACCCGGAACTAGAGCGATGAGGAATGGAAGAAGGGAGTCCGACAGGTGTGTTTCTGCAATGGCAGAGACTAGGCCTAGGGTTTCAATCTGCAGAGTGCCAGCACTGACAGCCGCACCAGAGTGGGCGGCTGAACTGCCTACAAGCGATGATGTCTTCAGAGCATCCGCAATCAGATCTTCAATCTGCTGGAGATGATCAGCAAGTCCGCCGTAACGGACCAACGACAGACTTTTCAAGAGGACGATAGCAGCCTGTCGCAAGGGCATCGAGGCCTGTTTCCAGGACTTCACGAGGCTCTGAACAATCAGAGGAACCGAGCGGGCCAGATCTGCCTGAGGTCCTGATTTAGGCGACGAAGGAACGACTGGGGAGTCAATGGCTGAGGACGCTCCCACACCAGGTTCAAAGTCTACCATGCTCGCATCACTGTCCTGGCGTCTTCTCTTGCGGGAGTTCTTGGATCCTCCCACAACTTCCAAGTAGCCACTGGACGTGAGAATGATGGAGCCCTCGCTTGTTTTACGCACCAATGCCGTCAGGGTAGAGATGACTTCCAACTTCACGCTTTCCTCGCGCTCTTTGCTGATGCGGGTGATCAAAGCGGGTGCGACCTGTTGGTACAAGGTGGCATCCTCCAGGCCGCTGTTGCGGCCGTAAGTTGAGATGAGACTGTAGAGAAGCTTGGCCGCGCATCGACGGACCTTCCAGCTCATGTCATCTACATCGCTGTATCCACCTTCCTCCTCAAAGTCCTCAAAGTCGTCGTCGTCCAGATCCGGCTCCTCAGTCGCGTCGTCCTCGCTGCCATCATCTTGTGTGCCCCCCATCTCCTCATCGTCTTCCATCTCGGCGACATTGGGATCATATTTCAGGAATCGCAGGGCGGCTCGGGTGGTGTTCATAAGGTAAGGCTGCATTTGCTGGTTGCAGGAGCTGATCAGAGCCTCCAGGGTGACGAGGGCGGTCTCTCGAAGCTCGTCGATCTGGGGGTCATGATCATCATCATCATCGTGAGAATAAACAGACATGTTGCCAAAAAACTTCCACGGGAAAGCCGATGTGTCGGGCGGAAAGTGCAAGCTTCTCTGTATTGTTGGAGCTCGATTCCACCCCGCGCTAACCCGGAATTAGGTGGGGCCGTTCCGAACGCCAGAGGCCAAGAGCCTCAATTCACTGCAAGAAGTCGAAAAGATCAAGGGAAGGACCCGAAGGTTGACTTTTTTGTTTAGCGGCCAGTAGAGCTTGGAGTCCACCTTGTTTGCGAGTTTTAGCTCGTTTTTTGCTGTTGATGTTGTCGGCTGCTTTAGGTGTTGATGACTCGGATACCGAAGTCTCTGCTGGGGTTGACGTGGATGGAATTGGGGAAGCTGTAGCAGTGACAGGACAAGAACGTGAAGGTTTAGAAGGTTTAGGGAGTGGCTTTGAACGTGACAGTACTGTTCGTTGCCTGCAACGCAAACACATGTACACCAATGCACTTCCTGTATTGGCTTTTTTCTTTCCTTTTTGCACTCGAGTGATTCGAGTAGTCTTTGGAGATTGTCTCAAACTACCACAAGCACAATGATGCTTCTTTTGGTGAGTGTTGAGTGGTTTCAACTCCTCGTGAAGAATCCGGGTATGAACCCCTAAGAGATGCGCCGACGTGGATTGACTATGCTTAGCCAACCACTCAGCAGCTTCATTGAGAAAATGTAATTGGGGAACTTCCATAGGTGCCATAATATAATTCGTTAAAATATCAAATATGTTAAGGCAGTGGAATAGAAATGGAAATCACGAAGGTTGAAGTGAATGAGAAAAATTCGACGAATGAAAAGTGGCCTTTCTTTACCCGATTAGGTTAGAGCTGCTTCTCATTCACTTCATATAATTCACTTCTTCTATGTTTTTTATCATGGAAATCCAGTAAATTCTGTTCCCTTCAACTCCTTTTCTCTCAATTTTCTCTTTCATTCCACATATTGATCTTCATCCCTTTACATCTTTTCTTCCCTGCACTCCGGTTTTTATCTGAACTGAACTCATCCCATCCTGTTTCTGGTGCTACACCAGTACTTCATCAGCCTCCTATTCACACTGCTCCAAACTGTATCTCCTGAGCCTCTTCAACCTTCTCTTGAGAAGATTTCTCTATGTCTTCTCCCCTCCGCATTGCGGCTGTTGGCTGCGTAAGTCGCCTCCTCTATCTGACCAGGCTCCTATGGGCCAGCAGTCATCATACTCAGAGACTAACTTGATGACATAGGGCCATGGCGCGCTTAATGAAATTTACCAAAATGTTTCTATTGAGATGGCTAGACATTCTTGGGATTACGTAGACTGTGTCATTATCGGCGGTGACTTTCAGGTACGATTCCATCTCATTTTTCACATGAAACCATACTGATGAAAATCCAGTCGCTGCGGAACTCCAATGATGCCACATGCATTTCGGTTCCATCAAAATACAAATCAATGGGTGACTTCCATGAGTATTACTCGGGGGCCCGTACCGCCCCTTTCTTGACCATTTTCTGCGGCGGTAACCACGAGGCTGGCAACTACTTGTTCGAGCTGTACTACGGCGGCTGGGTTGCGCCTAACATCTACTATCTCGGGGCTTCTAACGTCATTCGGCTTGGCCCTCTCCGTATCTCTGGTATGTCAGGAATCTGGAAAGGCTACGACTATAATAAGCCCCACCATGAGCGGCTGCCTTACAACGCCGAGGATGTTCAAAGTATCTACCACATCCGCGAGGTCGATGTTCGCAAACTACTCCAAGTACGCACCCAGGTCGACATCGGCTTGTCTCACGACTGGCCTCGTGCTGTTGAGAAATCTGGCAACTCCGCGGCCCTGTTCAACAAGAAGAAACACCTTCGCGATGACTCCATCCACGGTCGCCTCGGCAGCCAGGCTGCCCGCCAGGTCCTAGATCGACTCCGCCCGGCCTACTGGTTCTCTGCTCACCTTCACACACGATTCGCTCTTACCATGGGTCACGCTGGTACTACGCTTCAAAAGGCCGATCCTTCATGTGATGAGCCGAAAGAATGGTGCTATACTGCTGCACCCACCACTCCAGTCAAGGCCAAGGTCAACCTTGGTGAACGAACCAGCCCATCGCGAGTGATCGGCAACTCTCCTGGTAGTGAGCAGTCTCGCCTGTCGGCGTGGCAGAGCTCTGGGGAAACTATCGCGGCCAAGGAACGCGCGGACGCTGAGAAGAGACGTGCTGAATTCAACGACCCCTCGCGGCCCCGCGCCGCTCCCGCCAATTTCCAGGTGACCTGGAATGAAATCAAGGGCGAGGACCGCAATGTAGTTGCTACCCACCAATCTGTGGCACCTCAGGTCCAGAATGACGATGAAATCGACCTTGATTGCAGCAGTCCCTCGGCGTCTGGCTCGCCTCCTTCCAAGCGGGCCACCCCTGCGGAAATGGATGGTCTGAGCGAAAAACAGGCCATCATGGACCATTTAATCCCGGAGGAAATCCGCAGCAAGTTGCCTGACAGCCTGGCCCAGGCGGCCCCGGTCGATTTAATCCCGGAGGCGATCCGCAGCAAGCTTCCCGCCAGCCTCACTCAGCCAGCTCGAGATTCAACCCCGAAGATGGGCCACCCAGAGGCCATCCAAAACCGGATCACCAAGTTCCTGGCTCTTGACAAGCCGCGTGGACATGACTCATATCTCGAGCTGGTTGAGGTGAATGCTGTCTCGGACCAGGCGAACACTGATTTCCAGCGCCCCCTCCGCCTCCAGTATGACAAAGAATGGCTGGCGATTACCCGTGTCTTTGCCCAGGATCTCGAAGTCGGTGAGCCTGATGCAAGGGTTCCCGTAAATATGGGTGAGGCTGGGTATCTCCAAGCCATTCAGGAGGCAGAGGCGTGGGTGGAGGAAAATGTGGTGCAGCGCGGAAAGTTAGATATCCCATACAACTTTGTCCGCGTTGCTCCGGTGTTCGACCAATCTGTCCCGGTCACCACGACCGATTATCCACCCGAGTTCCCTAATCCACAGACGGCGGAGTTCTGCGAACTTGTGGGCATCGAGAACAAGTTCGCCCTTTCGAACGAGGAGTGTGCAGCCCGCGTAGCCCGCGGAGCCCGGCCCACTCGTTCGAATTTTAACCCCGCCCACCGTCGAGGGGCTCGGGGTGGAGGGCGTCGTGGTGGTCGCGGTGGTGGTCCGCGTGGTCGCTGAACGGGGAGTGGGTGGTTGTCGGTGTTGATGTCCTCAGTTGGTTCCAGGTCTGCCGATGGCGACCGGGCCTTCTGGGGACATCACACAACATATCGAATCAAGGATGGGGGAAAGCTGTAAAGCCTTGGAGCATGAATCATGATTAAGAACAAAGCTTTGTACTAGCGGATAACGCACCAAATATTTTTGTCTCAAAGCTTTCCCTAAATGGTAGTCACATTCTATGACTCCGTACTTCTACTATGTAACACCAGTATAACTTGAATATCACGAAGAGATGAAGAGAAAATAGATGAAAGGAATATTTATTGCTATCATCTTAATCCTAAGGAGTCTATTCAATCTCCTCAATCCTCGGCCTCGAAGACCCACGTCCAGCCAGCGGATTAACATCCAACCCAGCAATACGATCATCTAATTCCATCTTCACTTCTGACACACCTCCAGAGCCAATACCCCACATCAAAGACTTCTCCAACCACGCCTCTAAACTCTCAATCAGCACCCGTAGATGTCCCCGCACAATTCCATCCTCCTCCCGACTCTCAACGAATCCAAGCGTGCGCAGCATCGACGGAATATTACCGACAGTAGACGAACCCCGACTCTGCATCTCTGCATTCGCATAATCATCATCTACAAACGAGAATCCGAACCCAACGTCCCTACCCTTCCCATCTTCACGTGCGGTATCAAGCGCTTTCAAGATATCCAGAATAAGAACCGCGCTCGCACGTCGCAGAATCGCGCTTTCAGCCGCCGGTTCCAGTGTCAATGTAGCCAGCGCGAGATCCACGGCTGATGTCACAATCACGGATCCCAGCCCGAGAATATTCGTCTGGATTGCTGATGCGAGGATCGAGATCGCTGATGCACGGATACGGAGATCTTCTGGTTCTGTGTCGCTGGGTGCACCAGCTGCCCATGCAGCGACGATATTGGCGGCGTGGGCTGATTGTTCTGGAGACTCATCGTCAGAGTCTGGGTCCAGTTCTTTGATACTCGTAGGTCCGGTTGAAGCCTTCCATCCTTCAGGCAGGGTGGGCTCTTTTTGTTTTCTCTCCTCTCGCTCTTTTTGTCGGCGCTCCTTTTCTTCCTTCTGTTTGCGGGTTTTTTGGGCCTGAGGTTTGTTGCCTCGGCGTCCTGCGACGCTGACCATGCCTTCGCCCAGAACTTTAGCCGTTTCACCTGTCAAAGCTGCGCCCAGGTCCTGGACTGTTCGGAGAAGGGATTCGCCGAGTTTGAGGCGCTGGTCTAGAGTTCGTTGTTCATTTTTGTCCATGTAACTGTCGACCAGCGTTTTCATTACGGTTCGTGGGTGTCTGGATGCGAGTGTACCGATGAGCTTGATGGCATTGAGGTAGATAAACTCTTCGTTGGCGGTTGATTCGGAAATGTCAGTTATAATTGAGAGGAGAAGGGTCAGTGTTGATGGAATGTCGAGGACAGGGGAGGATTTGATGATTAGTTTTGAGAGTAGGGAGAATCCTTCTGCTTGCACCGGTGGCAATTCCGAGTTGAGATTTGAAAGTGCTTGACGGTGTGTGTCGAGATCGGCGATATGTGGTGGCGGGACTTTAGTCTCACCAGGTTCCGGGGAAGTGAGTTGAATCTCTAGTAACATTGATGAAGTCGTTGCCGGTTTAGATAAGGCGTTAGGAAGAAGAGGAATCAATGCGTCCAGGCGCTCTTTGATTAATTCCATGAGGGACTTGATATCCTGGGTCATGGAGAACTCCGCCGATGCCAGGACGGTTGACAACAAGCTGAATGCAGTGGATAAGGACTCGGATGTGTCATTTTCTGATCCCTCGTCATTCGTACTTCCTTGGGACACAATGTTGGCGAGTGACGATAGAGAGGGGCTTCCAAACTTCTGTCCTCTCTGTTTGGCTGCATTTGAACCTAGTGTGTGGAGCTCTCCCTCGATCACTTGCTTGATAAGTTCCAACACACGAAGAGGTCGACGAGACAATGTGTCCTTGAAGGTATCCAATAGTTTTTCCGCAATCTTGGCGCTGACAAGCTTCTTGAAGATATTTTCCGATTCTCCGATCTTCTGCACTCCCTCCGTATTAGAGTGTACGAGCCATGTCTGGCTCGCGTAAAGAAATATATCGCCGGTCAACTCTTCGCTCCTTGGATCCGAGCCTAGCAAGCTAGCGAAAAGTTCTGTCCGATTTTGGAGCGAGTCAATCAATCTGATTAGATTCGACTGCTCATTGGCCTGGTCATTTCGCTTAACCAGGTTGACTCCCCCTTGAGTGGTGGAGCTGTATGTCCAAGTCGACCCACCGTCCCACAGCAGGTTATCAACAAGCTTCTTGAGTGGTGGCAACCCCACTGATATACTGAAGTAGGTCTGTAGTAAGGCCATAACATTATCACGCAAAGACTTTAGTTCATGTTCTTGGGAATAGCAGACCAAGCCCCATAGTGGCAGAAGAATCGGATACACAATTCTCTTTACCAACCCTGGATTTGGGTGTTGCAGGGCAAGTTTTCTTAGTCTGTCGAGTGCCTTGTCAACCAATATATGATTGACGATGATGTTTGATGGTCTGCTATTCGAGGATTCCGATGAGTCTGATTCTATCCATTGCCTTGATGCATCATTTAATTCGGCGGTAAGTGTGCGGAAAAGGGGGTCAACAAAAATCGAGTGACCAATTGTTCCAGGAGCACCGAAGGCCCGCTTTCCCAGGATTCCATTTCCAATTGTATACGATGCGGTCTTCTGAAGATCTTGGTCCTCGCCATCAAGGAGGGCCAAAAGTTGCCACGCAATGGCTGTGAAGTATACCTCGGGGTCCACGCCTTGTGGAACGGACGAAAGAAGCTTTGAGATTTGCATTATGGCTTGAACGGTTAAATGAGGACCGTTTGACGGCTCGCTCTGAGCCTCCTGTCCAAGCGAGGGAGCTAATTGTGAAGCAATGAACATGATTGTTTGCAGAACCCCACCCGGACGAAGCGGAATCTGCGATATTTGGCTTGACACTGTCGATTTGAACCAACTAGTAGTATCTGTCTGGAGAAATGCAGACAACGTGGGTAGCAAGACAGCGCTGGGGGTTCTGTAATGCTGTCAGTATATGCATCCGAATAGCGCACAAAGCGGCATGGCATACTCATTTATCAGTCTGGCAAACTGCTCTTGAAACTTTGATCGGTCTTCAGAATTACTGCAATTCGGATTAAAAGCAAGATCGGCTGTCCCACTGATGATGTCGCTTAGGATGCGACCTCGGATGATAGGCTGGATGCTTGATGTAGTATTCATAAGAATGGAGAGAAGAACGTCCATAACACGACGAAGAAGAGGCTCATCACGAGGTGTACTGCTCGTGGAAGCCTGTGCCTGTTTTGCAATGACGCCAGCTGGCAATACAGAAATCACCCGCTGTTGTAGAGGAATTCCAACGCCAGATGAGAGTGACGGGTAGATTCCTTCAAGCGAGATCAGGTCCAACAAGGCATGCAGCATTCGGCGACGCTTTGCATCTTCAAGAGCCACATCCTCACCGTCCGTGGCTAGATGGTGAGAGAGCTCTTCATCGGGTGTGATGAAGGCATTGTGAATGCCACTCAGGATTTGTAAAGCTTGGCCAACAACAGCGGTCCTTATATAGTCGTCACCACTGGATGACAGATCCGCATTCTGGCTAAGACTTTCCAATAGAGATTTTCCTTGGAATTTTTCAATCTCCGCTTTAGCAGTGTTAGCTTTTTATCCAATAATCAGATCAATGCTGGAATTGGCATGCCTCGATGGAGCACTGGACTTAAGAAGTCGCTGGCCTTGTTAAACGCGTCTCGGACTTCCATGGGTTCCCCCATCATGAAAAGTTGCAGATTTAGCTCTGCATATATGGCATCTTTTATCCTGGAAGTCGATATCTGAATGAGCTCAAGTGTGGTATGGGCGAGACCAGAAGCTCTGGTCTTGGCGTGAAGTAGCTGAGTCAGCACTTCGGTGCGTGTCCGTGGACCGTGATCTTACTAATGTAAGCTTGATCGTTTGAGTTCTTCAGATTGTTTTAGTTGCTTTTCCATGTTATCTATAGGGTAAAATTAAACAAATATCTTGTCCTCGCCTTTCAAAATCACTGACAGTGTAGTTCATATTACAAAGTGTTTGATGAAAATCTGAAGTAAGTTAAGTTGACAGTGGAACATACTAGTTGAGTGAATACGCATTTTGAATCAGGCTGGCTTAATTCATTTATAATTCTCTCTTGATCCGTGCTGGCCTCTTTATTACTCAGAGTTTTAAGTAGACAATTCATTATCTCATTTGGTACTCAGACTCAGCTGTAGGTGTGATCAAATCTCTAACTTGATATAACTCTGTACGTCTGGAATAAATGTATAATATTAGTCAGCTGCATGTTGCCCCTCGATGCACAAGACTAATCAGTGCCCCGCCATGGCAGAAAGTTAAGGAAGGTTCCGCAGCGGGACAGCGGAGAGATTTTTTTTTTGGGTCTTAATTGTTGTTTCCCTTCTCCTCCACATATTATTTGCTGAACTTTCTTTCTTTAAGTTCATATTCCTCCATTCATAATGTTGACCGACGAGATCACTGCGCCCGAGTCGCAATTTGAGAACCTCGGTGAGGTTGTCGACCGCGATGACGACACTGGTGTTATGCAGGTGGAGAGTTTGTGTATGAACTGCCATGACCAGGTATGTTGCTCTTTGAAAACGAAATGGCCTGGATCGCATACACGACCCATTCCAAATTCACTCATTCAATACTAATAACTTTGGCTTACAGGGTATCACGAGACTTCTGCTATTGCGCGTGCCTTACTTCCGAGATATCATCCTTGAGTCATTTGAGTGTGAGCACTGTCATTTCAAGGACAACTCTGTCAAGTCGTATGTTTTTGAGTCCGATGGAACCCGTGGATATCTTTGATGCTAACATTCAGTCTTAAAGTGCCGGTCAGATCCAGGAACAGGGCTGCAAGTACACCCTCATCGTCGAGAATGAGGATGATCTCCAGCGCCAAGTCATTCGCAGTGACCTCTCGATCTTCAAGCTCGAATCGCTCGGTATCGAGATGCCTAAAGGTGAAAGTCAGTTGACCAACATCGAAGGTGTGGTCCAGCGCATTCACGAATCCCTGAGTGGTGAACAAGAGCTTCGCAAAGAGCAGGCACCGGAGCTCTACGCCGCCCTCGAGCCTATCATCGAGAAGCTGAAGGATATCATGGACCGCAAGGGCTTCCCCTTCACTGTTTCTTTGGATGATCTTACAGGTAACTCCTGGATTGCGCCCAATACCACCGATCGTGGCAGCAAGTACCGTCGCCAGGAATACCCTCGAACCCACGAGCAAAATGAGGACCTCGGCATCTCCCAGGACCCGAACGCCTCGCAGGCTGAAGCTAAGGATGTGAATGATATGGGCAACCCTGAAGATCTGGATATCGTTGATGGCCAGGTTTACGAATTGCCCACTGAATGCCCTGGATGCAACAGCTCACGCGCAGTCACCCGCATTAAGCGTGTCAACATCCCTCACTTCAAGGAGGTCTACATCTTTGGAACTAGCTGTGAAGATTGTGGCTACAAGAGTTCCGATGTGCGTACGGGTGGTGAAGTCCCCGAAAAGGGCCAGCGGATTACTTTGCGAGTTGAGAACATTGTCGACCTTTCCCGTGATATTCTGAAATCCAACACATGTGCTCTGTCCAGCGAGGATCTTGAAATTGAGGTGCAGCCTGGCACACTTGGTGGACGTTTCACTAGCGTCGAGGGCTTGTTGACCGAGATTAAGGACCAGCTCCACGGTCACATCTTTGATGCCGGTGGCTCCACCGGTGGTGACAGCATGGAGAACACAGAAAAGGGGAAGTGGGATAGGTTCTTCGCCAACCTCGACGCAGCCATTGCCGGAGAGAAGAAGTTCAGTATTACTCTTGAGGACCCCATGGCCAGCAGTTATGTCCAAGATCTGTGCTCCCCTGCTGTGGACCCGCAAATTGACATCGAAGAATACGTGCGGACTGCCGAAGAAGAAGAGGAGCTTGGTTTCCACGACATGAAGACCGAAGGCTACGAGGAGGACGCCAAGATGGACGAGGATAAGGACGAGGATAAGGACGAGGATAAGGAGAAGTCTACCGCTGCCATGGATAACCTGATCGACGCTTCCATGGGCAATTGATTCTCATAGTAGATTCTCGGCTATGATTTTTATGTCTATTTTCATGATATGAGACGCTTTCTCTTGTTTTTGGCTTTTACTTATGGCGTCTGTGATATGTACATTTTTCATTCTTAGATATCCGGTGGTGAAGGGGTTGTTGAGAACAGAAAAGTTTTTGTGCCTAATTTATCGTTCGATCAGTTTGTCCTTGATTTCTAAACATGACCCGCTCTTTCTACTCCTTGATAGTTCAGAGCATCTTTCGAGGTTGAATCATTTGATACAAGGGCTCAAAGGGTTAATAGGCTAGATGTCAATTTAATTTTGAGCTTCAATCTTAATTATTTGGGGTTTCTTTTTCTCGTCCTATGTACACGCAAGGTTCTTGCCGAGGGAATCTTCAGAAGTCAAACCGCTGTCCCCGTTCATGATTCGCAATGCAGTCAGGATATCCTAGTGCCAGACTGGGAGTGGCTTTCATGGTAAACACGTGAATGCTGCCAGTTTACGCACTCGAGAACTTGCTTGTTGAGCCGTTGGCTTCAGCATTGGATTAGGCAGACTTAGTGTGCGGCCATATGATGCCGGTGGGACCATGGATGTGGAGAATCAATGGCCGATGCATGGCACGGAGCTTGCAGTAGATCTCGGCAGACTGTGTAATCCCCTTGAAGAGTGGTACAAGTAGCAGGTACAAGTAACACTTGCAAACTGCACCTGCGCTGATCGATGCCATCGGTGTCAAACCAGGCGATCTCGTCAAACTTATATCAACTATGCACATATGGCAGCATTCACTTGGCAAAGGGATTGGCATGAATTGTGACATGCTGGATTTTAAGGGCCTCAAAGTCGTCACCTTCCTTCGGCTGAGAAACTTTGCCCTTCTTATCGACCTTCACATTGGCCTTCTCCAGCTTTGAAAGAACATCACCGCCCTCATCTTGTGGACTCAGGTTCAACACTTTCCCAAAGACTGTACTGTTGCCGTCAAGGTGCGGCGCAGGTGCAAAAACAATGAAGAATTGGCTTCCGTTTATGGTCGCACCGGTGGCATTCTGTGATCCGGGTGCTGTTCTGTCCTTGACGGGGCGGGATGCCATAGAGAGGATACCACGGGCATTGTGTCGGATTGCTGGAATGTGGATTTCTTGGTTCATCGCAGAGGGATGGTAGATTGATGTGCCGCCTTTAGGGACCTCAAAGGGTAGCGCCGGTTTTGTGGAGGCTGAGGGTCGGGCAACTGGTCCAAGGGAGATGTCACCGCCTTGGATCATGAAGCCTGGAATGAGGCGGTGAAACGGGGTATCATTGTAGGCGCCGCAGGCACAAAGGGCGAGAAAGTTCTCTGCAGTTTCAGGGACTGCTTCACAGAATAGCTCGACCTTAAGGTCGCCCTGGGTGGTATGAAGCTGGATAAGCAAGTATCAGCACTGTCTCCGGATATAATTAATAAGGAAGATCGCCATATTTCGAATGCTTACCGTGACCGACATTATTATGTGGAATTCGAGTCTTATTGAGTATGCGCAGTGACAAGAAGAAAGCAAAGTCAAGCTGGTGCGGGCGATGAGCCCAGCCACGATATAGCGCTTAGTCATGCATATGGGGATGCGGCCAGGGCTCGATCTCCGATAATTGTTTACAGTTTCAACCTCCATTCCTTGAGTGAAATAACATTGATTTCATTGCCTTACAAGACTTGAGATTTAAGTGAGGATCGGATTTCCTATTTCATTTGAGTCCCCCCGTTGAAAATCGCCGCTACTTCGTCAAGCTCGACCATCCTGGTCTGAAGCAAATCACCAACCATGAACCGCCCAGTAGAGCAAGCCCTGGGGAACTTGGTCCCGACCCACGCCAATGATCTGCCACAAGAGCTCCTGAGCTTGGCTTCAAGTCTTGTTGCTCAATCCCGAAGCTTCTCGAGCAGTCTGAAGCCTGAGGAAGAAATCGCCCGACCTTATGCCTGCGCAGAGATCGCCTGCAGGAGGTGTGTGCTTATGGGCTTTGCTGCTCTTAAAAGCAATACAATTAAATTCCAATTGACTGACATTTTCCCATCAACAGGCTTACTCGAGTGTTGAAACTTCCTCCTTTGCTCGGTCACCCACCGTGCCCTCCGCGCGTTTACAAGAAGCTCTATTCATATCTAGATCGGTCTCTTTCGTCTAGCTCCGTCGGTATCAAGCGATCAGCAAGCGGGTCTGTCGCTGGCACACCATCCCGCTCCAATTCCATTCATGCGACGCCTAGTAAAGCCACAGTCGGTGGACGAACCCCTTCAAAGGCCGCTCCTACCCCCCGAGGCCTACAAAATACACCCTCCAAACCCACACCCTTGAAGAGAAGTGTCAGTGTCGCCAAGCTCGGTACACCATCCAAGTCTGCACGAAAGCCTACAGGCCGTCCCAATGGCATTTCCGCCTCTACTGTTATCCCTGATGCGCCAGCATGGGCGATGACAGCCATCCGCACAGTATGCAAGACACTCTCGACCCCAGCGCCACGTACGACCACGTGGTCTCGACCTCCAATCTCGAGAACACTTCCACCTCATATTTTTGCAGGTGTATCGTCTATTCTTTACCTGACATCCAGCATGTCCAGTAACGAGGAGGGGATCGATGAAGAGACCTTAGATTTCCTGGAGCCCATTGTGTCAATCACGAACGCAAACAACGATGAAGATTTCAAGGAACTTGTATATGCCATGGTCGTTGCCGTATACTTCCTCGTTTTGGCTCGTCGACGGAACCCGGCTGCATCAGAAGATGGCGAAGTAGCGAACGAAGGCCAGAAAATGGACAAGAAAACGTTCACCGAGATGCGCCAGACAGCACTGACTAGTCTTGGCCTTCCCAATGACAGGCGTCATCGCGACGATGTCGACCATTGGATCGGATTAATTATGGAGCAAGGCTGGGCTAATCAACAAGAGTGGTTTGAGAACATTCCACTCGCGGGAGAATTGGACGGTGAGGATGAGGAAGGAAATTCATTTCGCAATCTCGATGAGGAGGATGCGGCCTTCCGAGGTGTGAATCTTCCTAAGCGCAACGGTGAAAATAGCGGGAGCAAGGAAGGCTCTCGGTCCAATGATGCTACTCGCGGTGGCCTCCTGCCCGGACTGGGTACTATGGTGCAGGATCGGGTTGACTGGCTCAGTGAGGACCGCCGCGAAGATTTCATGGATTGGAAAGCTGAGATGCTTGGCCGCATTGAGGCTGGACTGGGTAGGGCGGAGCTTGCGGCTATCTAAAGGTTCCCCTTTTCTGGGGTCTCGAGATGAAACAAGTAGCGCTATAAGTAGAACCGATACCCTTTATGATTCAATGAATAACAATTAAATATTCTATACTTTCTTTCACTATCAGTAGACCATCTATGTGTTTTCACCAAGTTTGCCTGTAGGACCGACGAATCTATCTGCTGCGCTTTTAAGAAAGACCAGGGCTACCAGAGCCATAGTCAATAGACCCATTTTTAGGCACGAATGCCACTTCAAAAATGCTGATTGAATGACACCGTTGACACCATGAGGAAAATCTGCCTTAGTACCAAATGCTCCGTGTCCGGTGGTGAGGAATGCTCTCACTGTGTTCCGCCTCCAAATCCTTCATTGTGTCGTATAGGAAAAAGTCAATGAGAATCGCATTGATACCATAGGTTTTGTGCGGCTTCTCGTCGATTTCAATGGCCTCATCGGAATCCTCGCTCTCGGGCTCACCAGTCTTGTCAGACTTGCCAGCGGTCTTGACCTCCGGGTGCCGCTTTTCAATCTCACGCTTGATCAGCTCAACACACCAGATACTGGCACCACGAAGCTCAATTTCCCAGTTGGAGCCTGGTTTCATCAGCTTCTGGCTGCGGATATGGCTTTCCAATGGGGGCGAGAAGCGCAAACACCCAAGCTGGTGCAGCATCTGCGGAATGCGGTAGTCTGAAGAATATTATAAGCGATTAAATAACATGGTAAGGGAGAGATTCATACCTGCAAACATGGTAATCTTATCAATGTCGTGAAACTCTCCAAAGTCTTCGCCATCGAAGCAGGCCCATAGGTCCGCGACCAGAATCTGGGCTCGCTTGTATAGTCGCACTCGTTTGCCGTGGAAGACTGTCTCATCACGGAAACAGTCAAAGCTCTCTGTAAGCAAGTTGACGAGGCCGGCAGCAGAGTAGTTGGCGCTGTCGATGCAGTTTACAAAGCTGCCTCCATATTCCTGATAGCCATATTAGAATTTGCAAACCGATCAGAGGGAGAGAAAAAGTACGTTGCACAGAACATCACCAGCCTCACGTAAGCACAGTACTCGTTCTTGGAATAGAGGAATCTCCTCGTCCGTAGCAGACCGGAAGACATGTCGAAGAACTTCCTCTGTGCATTCCGACTCGTTTACCCAGAAATCTGGGGTAGTGATAGGAATACCTGTGGATTTGATTGTCAGTCTTGATCTTCGTAATAACCATCAGCCCGATTATCATGCACTGTACCTTCATCAAGCGCTCTTTGAAGAGCAGCCACTAGACTCCAATAACCGGTCCACTTCTTTCCTCGGTACTCGATCGCAAAGCGTTTCTCCTCTTTATGCTCGGACCAGAAACTGAAATTCAGGAGATCCATCGTGAACACGAAATCCACTGTACTTTCATCCTTGGTTTGCGGGTGCAGTTCATGCTCTGACCAGGTCTGTGTGGAATATGCCTTTTTCTGCATCATACGCCATATTGTCTCGGCCGCATCTTTGGTGTGTGTCAAGCTGAGAGCCACATCAATGGCATTGTCAAATATATACTGAGCATTCTCCAGCACTTTAGTCTCTGGCGGAGCAGCCTTGTTTGGCTTACCGCTTAGCCCGAGATGCTGGCGAAGCAGCTCCACCAGCTCAGGGTCCGCTTCGTCTTCGGACCCTGAATCGATGGGCTGGTTTCTGGGCCGAATTGGCTCCAGAGAAGGCATGTCTGTTGAATTGGTAGAACTTCTATATGTGAAGTGTGAAAATGAGCTATCCAAACGTTGTTGTCAGGATACCCCTATATCTCTTGCCACAGGGACCAGATGCACAATAGAAAGGGTCAATTCAGGGCCAATTTACCCAACCACACAAAGAAACTCAGCCAAACACTCCGATCGGGAATTTTAAAAATGCGAAATATGGATCTGGATGACTCTGGATATGCAAAAATGAGCGATGGGAAGGTTCTTTCTTTTGCCACGGAGAAAATCCATCGATTTTTGGATACAAATACCTCTTACATAAGCAGGGGCAAGCATGAGGCTGAGACAGAATGAGAATCTTCTACTTCCAAGGTTGATGCTTGTACAGATCCTTCCTGATGCCTCTTGAGAAGAATTTGATTGATAACTGTCAAATGTATCGTTTGGTAGTATTCAATTACCTGACCTGGGCTACACTGAACTTGTATGAAGTCATTAACATGTACTCCGTATAACCATGGGATTATGCAATCTCCCCAGTACAGTCCAGGCTCATGTTTGCTTTAAATTCAGACTACGAGGGGAAACCCAAACTTTCTAATTAGCAATCATCAGAGCGTCCATCCGATTGACTGGAAATCTCCACAGGTAACTAGAACAAGCGGGGATGCAAGGTCCTGTGAGCAGCCGTAAAAAGACTGTATGGAATGCAGAGGCAATCGTATGTAGAGGTAAACAATTATACACGATAATTATTATAAAATCAATATGATTATCTATAGAATTCGATATCCAAAAAGCGAAAATGAAATCCTTAGATAAGAACAACAAGTCAGTGGTTGCGGAGGTTGCGGAGGTGGCGGGTGAAGCTCTGCCATCATTGACAGTCAAGACCTCGTCTCGGCCTCTGTTTCCGTATCTCACGCGCCCTGCCTTCTCTCCTTCTCACCCACCCACCCCTCCTCACCTTCCTTTGTTCTTGCGCGATCGATATGGTCTATTTGATCCCCGACCACCTTTGATATCATACAGAGAGAACCTCGTACTTCCCACTGCGCCCGTCATGCCAGGAAGCTCGATCAAGCGCTCGCTCGGCGTTGAGCTCACACGCACCATTCAAGAGGTAAGGATCCTCGCGATGAGAAGGGAAACTCCTAAAGGGATGAACCCATTTAACGCGATCAGAAACTGATGTCATTTTCTTTTACTAGTCTCGCGTGTTGCTGGTTGGTGCTGGCGGCATTGGATGCGAACTTCTCAAAAATCTCGTATTGACAGGCTTCGGTGAAATCCATATTATCGACCTTGACACAATCGATTTAAGCAACCTCAACCGCCAATTCCTTTTCCGACATGAACACATCAAGAAACCCAAGGCCCTTGTGCGTCGGTCCATTGTCCTCCGATTCCCTTCCCCTACAATCCTCCCATTGCGCACAGCATGCGCCATGTGCGCATTTGCATAATATATGGTTCTGACAAGAGTGGATGGCTCATTTAGGTTGCGAAGGAGGTGGCGCAAAGGTTTCAGCCAAAGGCAAAGCTAGAGGCCTACCATGCCAATGTCATGGACAAGCGGTTCAACATTGAATGGTTCAAATCATTTAACCTGGTCTTTAATGCGCTTGACAATCTCGCCGCGCGGCGCCATGTAAATCACATGTGCCTTGCTGCAACCGTCCCATTGATTGAGAGTGGCACCACAGGCTTTAATGGCCAGGTGCAGGTTATTGAGAAGGTGTGTCATAAACAGAAGCAGACAGTGAGAAAATGTGTGACTGACTCAAGCAGGGGACAACTGAGTGCTATGATTGCAATCCCAAAGAGACTCCCAAAGCGCATCCTATTTGCACAATTCGGAGTTCACCGACCCAGCCAATCCACTGTATTGTATGGGGGAAAAGCTATCTATTGCCGTAAGCTCGCGTGGATAAATTTGGGAGTTCGATTTCTAATTGGTGGATAGTGAGCTATTTGGTGAAAGCGAGGACAGCGCAGATACCCTTGACAATTCAACAACTGCTGACAATGGTTAGTCCAGACGGAGCCGTGCCACAATTTGATAGGTGATGCTAATGGTCAAACAGCTGAAGAAATCGCAAAATTGAAGCAGCAAGCGCAGCAGCTCCAAGAAATTCGTGATTCCATGGGCTCAGAAGAGTTTCCACAGAAGATTTTTGACAAGGTATTCAGGATAGACATTGAAGAGCTGCGTGCAATGGACGGAATGTGGAAAGAGCGCAAAGCTCCAGAGGTCCTTGAATGGGATGACCTTCAGGAGAAGTCCAAGTCTGTAGAACCTACAGTCGCCGAAATCGATCAGAGGAAGTGGACGACACCCGAAGCCTTTTTTGTGTTTAAAGACAGGTTGGTTATACTCCTGAATTATTTTTCTTTCGACTAACTTGCGGCAGCTTGGACCGATTGAGCAAACGCCTCAAAGAGCTCCAGAAAAAAGCAACACCCGAAGATCCTACTCCAATTATAGAGTTTGACAAAGATGACAATGATACGTTGGATTTCGTGACCGCAACGGCCATCTTGCGTGCCGCGGTATTTGGTATCGAACCCAAATCCAAATTTGATACTAAGCGTAAGTCCCATTCGCGTGTCCTATATAGTAAGCTTCTAACACGCGTTGCAGAAATGGCCGGCAATATCATTCCTGCCATTGCCACCACAAATGCCATGACCGCTGGACTGTGCGTACTCCAGGCGTTCAAAGTGCTCCAGGGCGAGCTGGCAAATTCAAAGATGGTATGATCTGCAATCTCATCTCTGACACCTGCACTTTGTGGCTGACACATTTTTCTTTCAGGTTTTTCTCGAGAGATCTGGAGCCCGAGCTATTAACTCTGACTCACTGAACCCCCCGAGACCCGATTGCGGTGTTTGTTCGGCAGTGCACGCACAGGTCATCGTCGATCCTAAACAAGCTACTCTCAACGACATTGTTGAGGAAGTACTTCGATCAGAGTTGGGTTACGGGGAGGAGCTCTGTATTCTCAAAGACTCAAATCTCATATACGATCCCGATCTTGAAGAGAACCTTCCCAAGAAACTTTCGGAGCTTGGAATCACAAGTGACTCTTGGATTACTGTGGTTGATGAAGATGATCAAGACCAAGATCCTCGGGTCAACCTTGAACTATTCATGATTGAAAAGTGAGCTATAAACTGTCCGCGAATACTTGATGACCTCAAGCTAATCAAATGTTTAAGAACGGAGCCGGATATGGAAGGAACCAAGCCCGCTATACTGAAACAGGCCGTGGAAATTCCCCGTAAACCAAAGCCAACAACAAATCCCGTTTCCGAAGACACCGTGGTGGCAAATGGTGCCACTGGCAAGCGAAAGCGAGAAGGTGAAGATGATGATATGACGAATGGGCACATCGCCAAAAAGGTTGCGGGCGAGTCAACGTCCAATGGGGAAAACAACGAGCCCATCATTATTGAAGACGAGGGTGCCATCTTAATCGACTAGAAGACACACCCAAATTCCTCTTTACAGGCAGGCTTTGATTTTTTTCTTTCCCAGACAAGAAAATAGAAATTTGATGGGCCTTGATTTGATTTGTTATTGTTTTGGATTTTTGGATTTGACTACCCATATTGCTATTGCCTGTGTACTATATCTCACCAGACCATTTATGCTCCAGTCATTGAGAAAACATTTTACGATTTCAGAACTTCAACATGCATATCCATATGTAGTGCAGGCTCGATCCCTACAATTTCTAGGTTGATAGGAAATAGTATACTATTAAGCATAATAATCGTACCTTAGATTCCCGGGGGGAAAGGCCGATCAGACTGCACTTAACCCACCATCAAGATTAAGCACACAATTATTGGCATATTCGTTTTGTGCAAGGAAGACAGCGGCATCGGCCACTTCACTCGGTTTTCCAAATCGATGAAGAGGTATAGTATCGTTGAGCCTGCCCACTTCACCGGGGGTAAAGTCTGGACAGGTAAATAAGTAATAGATACCAAAGATCAATTCAAATAGATTTATTAGACGTACCTGCAACCATAGGAGTCTCAATATATCCCGGCAGAATGGCGTTCGACCGAATGACAACATCCTTCAACGAGGCCGATGCCTCAACCGCCAATGACCGGGTCAGTCCCAAAAGACCAGCTTTTGACGCAGCATACGGCACAGCACCTGTTCCTGCCTTCAGGGCCAAGAGTGAGGAGATGTTGATAATACACCTCGAAAGCTTTTTGTCTCCGTCCGCGGCATTACGGTTGCGCACGCGACTGCGGATTGCGGCGCGCATCAATGCCCGTGAGGTTAGTATTGCGCCCTCGAGGTTTGTGCGGAGTATTTTAGAGATATCCTCTAGCTCGCATCGGGGAAGAATATTTGTAACGGAGATTCCTGCAGCATTGACAAGGATATCCACGTTTGTCTGCAACGCAAGTTAGCTTTTTTTCGAACAAGATGATGAATATACAATCTGATGCTCACCATTTCTTTTTCGAGTTCACGCATCCATGTACCGGCCTCTGCTACATCCCCGACAAGGAGTCGCACTTTATCTGAGGATCGGAGATTCGCAGCTGCCGCTTCAAGACGCTCTTGGGACCTGCCAACGAGGATAATTGATGATGCGCCCTCGCGGAGAAATCTTTCTGCAATCGCAAATCCAATGCCTGAAGTTCCACCTGTAATCATACACGTTCGACCCAAGAGCCGGTTGGTAGACTGAAAGATATCTGAGGTATCATTGGTTCTGGGCTGCGTGGAGGACAGAAACCGGAAGTTGCTTTGTGCGCTGCCTGTACTTAGGAGTGAAGATCTGGAAATGTTGATTCGTCGTGTGTAAGATGCCAGTCGGGCTGGAGCTCTGGGAAGATTCGCAAATATGACGGTGTTCATCTTGACTTGTTTAAAGTTTTTATACACTGGTCGTGTCTTGTGAACTGAGGATATACGCGCTCGTTATCGGGTTATCGTTATCGTATATCCTTATCGAGAGCACGGGCCAAGACAAAGCTATCTTCAAGTTCGTTCTCATTTCCGTCCATCTACGCAACACGCATTTCCCGACCATGGCATCCTCTTCTACATCCGAGTATGTGACTTTGGTATCATGCGATGGCTTCGAATTCATTCTGCCTCGCAGCTCCGCTTGTATCTCGGGTACAATCCGGCGCATGCTGGACCCTTCAAGTATGTCAATGCCTATCCAAGGATCCTGAATAGCAGTTGACCATTTTTCCGTTTAAAGGCAACTTCTCAGAGGCTATTACCGGCCGCTGCGTACTCGAAAATCTAAGGTTCGTGCGCGACTCCGTACCATAACTCACCCTACAAGACTTGTGCCGTGATAATAACCACCATCTATCGCAGTGGTGTTGTCCTGGAGAAAGTCTGCGAATACTTCCTGTACAACGAGAAGCACAAGGATCAGGCCAATGTGGCTGATATGGAAATTCCAGCTGAGCTCTGCCTAGAGCTCCTGATGGCGGCCGATTACTTGGACACCTGAAATTCCGGCGTCTTTAAGTGAACGACGTATTCCTCGCTGGTTACCAGGGCGATGAAACTGACAAATTTGCTTCGCGGTGTTTAAATTTTTACATTTGCAATGATTCATGGCGCAACGAGAAGAGCGAAATACCCCGGGGGTATACTTACAAGGAGTTATGGGCCATCTGGAATACACCAGGCCCGGCGTTTTTGCTACGGCATGTACAATTACTGATTCAATATACATACGGTTAATTTGCTAGGAAAACCGAGTATACTACATTCCGAACCAACCACTTAGCCATCCAAGCATCAAAACATTCGAGCCTGCTACGCTCCGTGGCCGAATGGTCTAAAATGGATGGCAGATCAACTGCTCCTGCTTTTTAGGCATATGGTCCTTTTACTATGGATCTAGGCCTTGATATTTGTGGCTTTGGGGTCTGCGGGATACATTATTGTCTATTTATGGATGTGGCTCGATGGATATAGATCACGATCACCGGATAGAACTTGCACAAAGCTTGATATGTATTGTTGAAACAAATGACTTATTCAAGCCCCTCATGTCTCATGTTCTGTATTCTCACATTTCATTGTCATGCAATGCTTGACAAACCACAAAAAATGATACTGAATGGACCTCATGGCTTGTCCCTCTGCTGACTCATCCGGAGGAGGTGCCCGGTTTTAAGGAAGCAGAGGGCCCCAACACTTTCTTCCCCTCTTGATCGGTTGTCAGTCAGCAGGAGCTATGCTCGCTATGAGTTCGAGTGTGACCAGTGATTCTTCCTGTCGTCCTGATTACATCTCATATCCAACCTGTTGATACCAAGCGTCGCGTGGGGGTTTCCCCATAGCGTTCCGATTTCCCCGGATATTGTTGATAGTGATCACTGATAGGGAACCCCTTGACACCAGCCCACCATGTCTGGTGTTTTAGGCCCATCATCGATGCCGAGCACCTCCCCTGCATCTATAGCCCAGGCGATTAACTCAACCATCTCCCGTACTTCTGGACATACTCTCATTCTCTCGCCACGCGAACTTCTCTCTCTTCCTCTCCG
The DNA here is from genome assembly GCA_028828245.1 of Penicillium lividum. Lineage (NCBI taxonomy): Eukaryota > Fungi > Ascomycota > Eurotiomycetes > Eurotiales > Aspergillaceae > Penicillium > Penicillium lividum. The sequence continues at coordinate 5,434,016 of JAQJAG010000002.1, forward strand.
CGCCCTAAACCATGCGGAAACATTCGCATTCAGCACCGTTCCACGACACATCGCCCGACTGGCTGGGATAGAGGATATTACTTTGAATTTGTGGCCAACTGCTGCGCCAATAGCGGGACAAAATATCGCACACCAGGCAATGAATACAGCTGCGGATATCGCGGCCGGCGCTCCCGAGGTTGTGGAACAGGTGGAAAACTGGTATTTGGCAGAGCTCACGTCGACGATGCGGAAGGTCGGTGGCTTCTTCGGGTATCTGACAAGCATATGGTCTTTTGCATGCTTGGTGGAGGTAAGCACATTGTCTACACTACCACATAGCGTCCACTGATAATCGCGACAGGCCTTGATCCTGAATCGAATTACAATCTACGCATCCACGCGACGGCATCTACAACTGGGATGGCAGCGACGCCTTGCCCTGCGCATTATTCCAATTCTTCTTTTCCTCTCCCAGATCTTGACTTTGACACGCGGAATTCGATGTCAAACATCCCCCGACTTTTCGACAATGCGATATGGGAGGCCAGGGAAACCATTGGTATTTGATTACGCTACCGATGGAGGCCCTCTACATTGGTTTGCATCCAGTCTTTTACCCTGGGAATCTGACGAGCAAGCCTGCCGCGCTGTGCAGATGGCGCAAACGGCCGACACTTCCGGCATCCCCCTTGGATCCTTCGCGCTCTTATGGCCGGTCTTCATTATCCTATGCGTGAGCCATTTCGTTGAAACACTTTCCTGCGCGTTACAAGGACGTCCTGTCATGACGGAGACAGGTATGTCGATCTTTGAGCACTCCCTTGCCTTTGCCGAAGCCGAATCCATGATCAGCAAATCGATTGGACTTGGCATGTTTGGCCTCACGAAACATAATCCGCTCACCCAGGGTGGGGATGCGGATAGTGCGACTTCGCCTCTTCAGCTTTTAACAAGATCGCAAGTTCTGGATCGCATGAATGTCACGCCCGAACTGCTACTTATCGTCTTGATTTCGTGCTGTAACAGTTTGACTTCACATATATTGGATGTCTTTGGCAAGCAAAGCCGATACCGGCTTGCGAATACCGCTTTCTGGGGGGCTTGTTTCATGGCTACCATGTGCTGGGGGTTGGAGGCGGGCCCTCCTGTCAGCCTTGACACAGGTGTGCTCAAATTTCCCACTGTCTGTATCGTTGGGTTTATCCCTCATTTGCTCGTTTTGCTTGGAGTCCTCATATGTGTGGCGATCTACGGACTAGCCCTGACAATTACTGCTTTTTCATTGTCTCCTGAAGGCAACCACCACCTCTCCCTCCGCGAGAAATTCATGATAGCAAACGATAATATGCAGGGGGGCAGTCAGATTCGGAACATCCGTGTGAACCGACATGAAGATTTTTACACCACCCTGCTACGCGTTGGCTATGTGGCTTTAACAGCTGCGAGTGAAGCTGTGTTCTTGAACGAAGGCAAGGCAGTGATCGCGAGACAAATGACCTGGCTCGAACAAGACCGGCTTGCCGAGATCGAAGCCTCTCGACAACGCAATTCTTCCAATAGAAGCTGGCCAAGTCACGGCGCGGGAACGTCGCCTTTTGATCCCGCCAGGTTTGCTAGCTTTGAGTTGCCAGATGATGCTTCAACCTGGGAAAGTGGATACGGCGTGGAGAAGAAGATCGAGAAGCCCAAAAATGGCTCAAGAGCCACCCAATCTCAGGCCGAACTAGGAGGCGTTGGTGCTGTGCGGTCTTCTGTTCGACTATGGCATGGCATATCTTTGTTCCGCGCCATCTTCTTGTTAATCGCGCGTTGGATCGCCTACGGTTTAAATCGAGTACTTGATAGACTGGGTATCCGCGCTCGGCCACAATGGTTGAAGAAATTGGATAGATCACGGAAGAAGCGGAAAGTCAGCAAATCCTCTTCGTCGGAATTGTTAGACTTTTGGATTCTTACCGATGAAGGGGTGCTTGAACTTCCTGAGAACCACGACTTTGATGTCGAACTGGAAATGAGGAAGCAGGAGACTTCTGGCAGACAACGCTGGGAACTCCCTGACGAGAGCAGACTGGAGGAGAAGATGTATGGGTGGTGGAAGGCCGGTGGGTCCTGGGGCAATCAAGATCATACTCCTGATTACAGACCCCCAGTGTACGAGGATGACATCACAAGTGTTGTATCATTTTCTACAAACGCCTCGGAGTCCGATTGGGAGGACTACCCATCAGATGGTCGCCGGACCCCCACTCAATCCAATCCAAACCCCGACTTCTCTCGCGAGAGTTCACCCCTCCATGATACACACCTGGACATGGGAACATTCGCTCGTCTTCTTGATCCCCGTGATCTTGAAAGCAAAGAAGAAGCCCGCATTCTTGCTGCCCATCTCACCCCTAGACAGGGAGATCGCATTATGACTCGTAGCCAGTATCAAAAGCAGGTCGAACGTGACAGATCACGTGTTCTTCTTTCCTCTCGTGGACATTTTGCCGGCTCCAAGTCGGCCGCCGAAAAGCGCAAACCCAGCCCCGACGAAGAAACCGAAATGCTCGAACGGCTTATCATCTCTCGGCGGTCTGAAACCGCCCCTACATCAGATGTCCACAGTTGGGAAGAGGGTGCAATGGGTCTGGGCCCGAACGGACCACCCTGTGTAGTCTGCCAAACGAGCCCTCGGTCCATCATTACTTGGCCCTGTCGATGCCTTTGCATCTGCGAGGATTGCCGTGTCAGCCTGGCCATGAACAACTTTGGTAGCTGCGTTACTTGTCGTCAAGAAGTTGGGGGCTTCATGCGGTTATGGGTTCCGTGAAAGACTGCATTTCGGATTGCATTCTGTTTATTGTTTATGACCATATTGAGTTCTATTTTTGACCCTTCTAATTCAGATACCTAGAATGCGATATGCTGTAGAAGTAGCATCAAGCCACATCCACTCGTTTCCGTAATTGAGATGAATACAGGTAGCGAGAGTAGACGACTACCTTCACTCATGAACCGAGTTACTTCTTTCTTTATGGATTTGAATGGTCCAAGGTGTGGTGCATGGTTTCGCACAAAGACGATACTAAGCACGCCTCTCTATTAAGCAGCTGCCTCATAAGGTTTTATAAAACCACTGATTCTATGCCAAAATGAATGGTTCAAAAAAGGGTTAATAAACATCATCATCAATATTCACACTTATCAGGGTCATGTCGAACTGCTAGATAACTTGAAGAGTAATAAAGATAAAGGTAGCGCAATCTCTCCGCAGAGACAATCAAATCTAAGACTTTACCAGAGGCCGATACACAGCCTCCCACATCTGTGCCCGTATCCATTCCCTTAACTCACTATCATCCGAAGGAATCTCTTTCTCTTGTGCAAGACCCTCGCTAAGAGAGCATTTTATCACCGCTGCAGCAATATCAACGCTAATTTCTCGTACATCTTCCACATCAGGCAAGAGAGGCTTATTCGGGTCCTCCAATGCGGGAGAGCGGGATTTGAGTGCCTCGACAGCCGCGACCAGCATCTTTTTGGAAACAAGACGGCTGCGCGAGAGAACTGCACCAAGCCCGATACCAGGGAAACAAGTTGAATTATTGCACTCTGCAATATCATATTTCACGCCACCAAATTCCACGGGTGGAAATGGACTGCCTGTTGCAACGAGCGCGCGGCCGTCTGTCCATTCGTAGAGATCCTTTGGCTGGGCTTCATGCAGGCGAGTCGGATTGCTCAATGGGAAGATTATCGGTCGATGTACGTGCTTGGCCATCTCTCGGATGATTTCTTCTGTGAATGCTTTCGGCTTCGTGGATGTGCCGATCAATACATGAGGTTTGACGTTCTGGATGACTGATAGCAAGTCATTTTGTTGTCCTTGTGGCCATTCTGTATCCTCCCTTGCGAATGGTGTCTGAGCCGGAGTCAATTTCTCGGCCATGGACTTCAGGAGAAGCCCGGGTTTATCAATACACCTTGAGAAGTTCATGTCAGTTCCAGAATCCTCTTGCGTGATACTGGACATACCATATCTGCTTTGAGGCCTCCGTCTTGGGTTTATTGGTCTCTGTTGCAATGGTATCTGCGATTTGATCCGCTATTCCTGTGCCAGCTGTCCCCGAGCCAAATACAACCACCCGTACATCTTCCATCGAAACTTGACTCACGTGTAAAGCGGCCATCATGGCGGCCAGGGTCACACATCCGGTTCCTTGGATGTCGTCATTGAAGCAAGGAATTTCTGACTGATACTTCTCCAGGATTCTCTTTGCATTAGAAAGTCCAAAGTCCTCGCTAGTTGTTGTTAGCGCGGCTTAATCGAGGGTATTCATTTGATATAATCCACTCACAAGTGAACATAGGCGTTTGGAAAGCGCTTCCGAGCACTTTGAACAAAGCGATTCACGAACTCGTCGTACTCCTTGCCCTGATACCGCCTTTGACGCAGACCCAAGTACAAATCGTCTTTCAGCAAATCTTCGTTCTAAGAGGCATATGTATTAACACTGATGTATAATTTCATCTGTCGGGTTTTCTTACGTTCGTTCCACAGTCGAGGATAACAGGCAACTGTCGCGCCGGATGGATACCAGCACAAAGAGTGGTGATCACAAGTTTGGCCACGGAGATAAGAATTCCACCGACACCTTGGTCTCCGATTCCAAGAATCTGCAGTCCTTAGTCCTGGCTCTCTCTAGCAGAAATCTGCATGTACAGACATACCTCTTCCCCATCGGTGACGACAATATAATCGATATCTTCCTCATTTCCGAATTGTGCCAGGTTGCTGTCAATAGAATCTTGATCACGAATGTTCAAGAAGCATCCCTCGGGTTTCCGAAACAGTCGCGAGTAGTTCTCAATGGCGTCACCTTCGGTGGGAGTGTAGATGATACTAAACATTTCCTTGAGATGGGTCTGCAGCAGCTAATTGCAGATTTCATTATCAACAAACAAGGCACATGTGCATAGAACTGGTAAATGTAGATATAGGGCGCATACTTTGTAGAACAAGACTTCATTCTGTGCCTTCATGCTAGCCATAAATGTGTTCTTGGCTAGATCATCACCTCGGCTGCTGTATTGCTGGTAGGCGCGTTGAACCTGCTCTTCTAGAGTCTGAACATTAGGTGGCAATAGACCATGTAGTTTGAAAAGTTGCCTTTCATCGTTGGGGAATGCGGTTCCTTTGTTGAAACGCGAAGTCTGAAGTACTGCGGTGCCCTGGAGAACCGTTCAGCATCGCATTCAGGCGTCTCACAACAAAGCTTACTGACCTCGTAGGGACATTTCAATGGTCGAGTAATCGAGCGAGGTAATGCGTTGAATCTGTTAATGGCGGACATGTTGGTATCGGCGAACGGGTTTCTAGGTAATTGCGTGATGTGCAGATGCGGGGGAAGAGCATAAATCCCAGGCGGCCTGTGTGGCACGATCAAAATTGACTACAATCGTTTTCTAAGTAGACACTTTTGCTGCCCTGCCGATAAGGTTATCCTCGTTAATTGACTGGGTGGCACAGCGGGGTAAATGTGGTGGTCTTTCAAGTTGGTCTGACCTGAATATCCAGCTGTGATGTCATTTTGTCGTTTTGTCCTGGCAGTAGACTTGACATAAGTCATGACTGTAAACATGCTAGTTATATGCATTTATGGACCTTACATTGCAGCTAATTCTTCCAATAAATTACCGTTTATGTAGAGCAGTCTCATTTGATAATTTCGAGTTGACCAACTGTCAGAAAGCCCCAAACTGCACATATTTGATTGTTTATACAATTTTACCTGATACAAATGACAGCTCAAGTATTGATATTCTTGAGGCTGATATCCCTTTGCCCTGTCCTGTTACTGCGAAAAGAAAATGTACTAAATCGTCTGGGTTTCATATCCATCTCGGCTTCGTCCCCCTCTTTACCAGGTAAGATGGACGTTCCATTAACCATGGGAGACTTTGATTTCTGGTAAAGCCACCAGAATAACATCACCAGGAGTGTCAGCGGAATGGTCATTGCAGCCCAAATAAGCCAAAACCGTTCTCGAATAGCCCCTCCGAATACACCAGCTCCGATAACAGTACCCGCAAAGGTTCCGGGCAGGAAGACCATGGTTAGTGCAGCGATCGCGTTCATGGATGTAGAGTCCTGCTTCATGCTATGCGAAATCTGGATATTGTTCGCTGCATCCTGTTGTGTCACGAGATTGTAGACCAGCGACATGGTGCTGTCTTTGCGTTGCTTGTAGTTCAAAAACCAGATCTTTTGCTTCTCCATGGATGAAATAATGTAGCATATGGAGTCCTGGACTCGCTGCAGGATGAACGGACTGGAATGTGGGAGTGAAGAAGTGAATCGGAAATGGGCATCTCGGATGGCTGTTGCTGTGATTATGGCCACATCTGCATTTGCAATATGTGAATCTGCATTCTTGGATATGATCTGGAGTTGCTTGGTCAGATCTCCGAGTTTTTCTCGATCGCTGGCCTCGAGTCCGGCGAGATAATCGTCTACTTTGCTAATTTGGGTCCACATGAATCGTTGGAATCGCTTGACGTGGTATTTTGAAGCTTCAAAGGAAAGCGTGGACAATATGACATGGATATCGAAAGGATCATCCAGGAATACGGCGCTCCTTTGTGTATTGGAGGCGGTATGGAGTGCAGTTTTAAAAAGGGACTGCAGTGTCTTGATGCAGGTATCGGATTCCTTATGTGAGATGATATATGTTGTCAAATCATGAGTAATATCATGTCGCATGTAAACTGACGTGGGAGATCCTTGAACATGCAAGTTCCAGCGGGGGTGTTGGCAAAACAGGTCTAAATCTCAATCAGTACGTATTTTCCTTTAATCACGTTTGTTTTTCTGACCGCAAGCCACCAGACTCCCATTATCATCGGCCTCCAAGTGCTTTTGAGGGGCCCAGTAATCAGGCCGACCGATCATATTGAGCAGAAAGGCAGGGTTTATGTTCAAATGCTTCATGAGACTATCTGTATTCTCCCTGGTAATTAAAGCCCGTGAGCCAAACGAAGTCCGTTCAGCGGGTACCAGAGGCACAAAACTAGACTGGTCAGCGGCAAATCCAAACATCCCATTGGAAACTTACAAAACTAGCATTCTGCGTCCAGTTGAAGAGTTAGAAGACGAGGGCGTCGAAGAAGACAGATTACATTGCTGGAAATCGTCAAAGTAGGCCCAAGCTATAGTTTCCTGGATCATACGTACTTGTAGAAGATCCTGCATGCCATTCTCGTCCAGTGTTTCCCACGCTTTAGTTCATTAGAGATCGACCATTATTCAAGAGTCTCCAGTACATACCTCCACCCTGCAAGTCAACTTTCAAGCACTGAATTCGAGTTCCGGGAGAGAAATTATTATCATTCTTCAGATGGTGCTCGTACTGAACGGCATCAAAGACTTGCTGGAGAGAACGAAGATTGCCCAGCGGGTAGTGGTTTGTGTCAAGGTCAAAATCAAAGTCCAATTCATTCACGGCAAGATCAGATTTCTCAGCATGTCGATCGACATCATTCTGGGATCTTGAATTTGGGCGCTGTTCAACTGCAGCGTTCACAAGGGAAGCCTCGAGTCGGAAAAAACGAGTCAAATCCCCCGTTTCTGCCTGGCTAAGAAGGTCTGGAAGCGCTGGCATCTTGGATTTAAGTTGAGTCTCGACGAACAGACAAGATTCCTGATAGCCAATATAAATGTTCTGAAGCCAAGACACCAGCTTGCGATATGACCTGTTCACGTCAGAGGGTCAATTTTGATCTCTCATTAAAATCTTGAAATTATAAAGAAGTAGTTAGTGAAAATAAGAGAGTTGACCATAATATCTGACTTGCTTGTAACATCTTTAAATGGCCATCCAGGGTTCATAAGCTGCATGGAGGCTCGGCAGCTGCACCTTTTCTGGGGCAAATCCGTATCCAAAACGCGTGGTGGTCAATTTGGCGCGATAACACGAGTTGTGTGGGATTTTCTTTGTCCACTAGCAATGGCTAGATCAAAATAGGGCTGGTAAGCAAGTCCTGTAAGCACTAACTGTAACCCGGGTTTTGGCAGTTGACTAGCCAATCGAAGGGCTTTCCATATGCGCGTGATTATCATGAGCGTTTGAATTCGTCAAGTCAGGTACCGCGGGATTTTCAGGCCGAATGGAATATAGAGATATTATGAACGTTAATTTTGGTTAAATCTGTTCATCAGCGAACCAGTGAACTTTGACATAAAATTGTAAGTACGTGGGTGATCAAAGTGGCCCAACCTTAACCTTATCGGGTCGCGTGATCCGCTTTTCCCGCCCAGCCATGTTCTTTCCAGGAGACGGAAGACGGATATCAGACTCGACGTTCAACCCATCTTGAGCGAAATTCGAATTCTTTTGAAGAGCCATTCTCATCATGGCAATTGGTCCTCTCAGCCATGCAGAGATATGCGCCAAGTTCGACCGGCTGGTGTCTGACGGGATCATTGCTTATCAACCCAGCAAACCGGTTCTTGTTGCCGACAAGGGAATGATCGTTCGTATCACCACATGACTCCGAGCCTCCACAAACTAATTATTTATAGTTCTGCTTCCACATAGTCCAGACCCTGAAGAATAAGCCACAGGCGGATGATGCCGTCCAAGTATTGCATTCAAGTGTGGACCCTCATTCGGGAACTTTTGGCCCCGGCAGCGACATAGCAAGGGATCACCCCGATGTCTGCATCACAATTGTGAATGAAACTCACTATCTTGTGATGAACAAATTTCCAGTCTTCCGCCCCATGCTGCTCTTGCTGACTGTGGACTCGTATCGGAGACAACACGAGTCGCTTGATCGCGAAGACATCGATGCCGGGTGGCGTATGATCTGTGAGATGAAAGAGGAACACTATGTATTCTTTAACTGCACTGTCTTGGCTGGGTCAAGTCGGTCGCATAAGCATCTGCAGGTGGTCCCTGCGCCCGGGGCTCACGAAGGATACGGGGAAGGGTTCCAATTCTTCCCAGATTATGATTCGATGCCGGAAGAAGGCCCACCTGGCTTTATTTATTTCCTGCACAGATTCCAGGACCGGGTGCTATCAGATGGTCGTGTACAAGATAGCGAGCATGTGCTAGAGATATATTTGCGACTGTTGCAACAGGCTCGGGAAAAGCTGCAGGTGCAAGACGGTGATATCTGCCCACATAATTTTGTTCTGACCAAGCGATGGATGATGGTCATTCCCAGAAAGGCAAAAGTATTTCATGGGATTACCGCCAACTCCGCGGCAATGGTTGGCTCAGTTTACCTGGAGAGTGAACAACAACTAGATGCATGGAAAGAGGTTGGTCCGATGAAGGTTTTGGCTAGCCTTGGACTGCCCAGACAGCAATAAATCGATTAGACTTGCATAATATTAACACTGTCACATTCTCAGTATATTAACCACATCCTCTGAACAACAGACAATTGATATCCCGCCCAACAATTTTGGACAACACACTAAATTAGACTAAATAATTTACAGGATATAAGCAGCGGCAGCAGCGATGGCAGCAACACCAGCCAGGTTACCCTTGACATTAGCACCAGCATTGTAGGCAGGCGAGGTAGTGGCCGAAGTGCTACCACTGGTCTTGGTACCAGTACCCTTGGTAAGCGGGGTGGAAGAGCCAGCAGGGGTAGATCCGCTGGGGGTGGAGCCCGAGCTGAGAGTGGTCGAGCCAGTAGGCATCGAGGCGGAAGCACTCGAGTCAGTAGCCGAAGCGGAGGACTCAGTGGACTCAGAGGTGCTAGAGGCGCTCTCAGTGGCAGAGGAACTAGCAGTGGTCTCAGCGGTGGTTTCAGCGGAAGCAGAGCTGGTGGTAGCGGTGGTGCTAGCACTGGTGGTCACGATTGGGGCGAGCGAAATAGGGACGCCGGCTGATGAGCATTGGGAGACGACGACATTGGAGACAGCTAGGCAGAGTATTAGTGGAGGGTAGCAGTGGAAGATGCGGGATACGTACATGCTTGGTCGGCAACGCCGCAGGCCTTCTCAACGCAAGGGGTGATGTTGCTAATCAGTGCAGGCTTTGCGCAGTGGCAGGCAAAGTCAGTCAGACCGGAGCATCCATCAGTGGTTAGGGCGGAGACGAAGCAGCTGAGCTGGATTTTGTTAGTGGATATTGTAGGCTATATGTGGGAAGCAGATCATACCGAGCAGGCGGGAACATCAGGAAGCTGGGCATTGGCCAGGCCGGCAGCAACAAGGGCAATCAAAGCGTGTGAGAACTGCATATTTGCTGATAGAATTCGAATGTAAAAGTGATTCACGAATGCCGGAAGCGACTGTCAAAGCTATAACGAGCGAGGAGATACTTGGAATAAAAGCAGGACGCAGGGTCAGACAGAGGATACAATGGCCCTTTATAAGCTTTGATATTTGTGTTATGCTCCAACTTGGCAATCTATTTTCAGGGTCGTACTGGGTGCATCTTCTTCACATGTTTCCATCGGAATAGGGAAATGGGCATCTAGAATGCAGAAGGGCCGCGGCTGACTTAGGTTTTTTGTGGCTGCAAGCCAGGATCCTTGAACGCCCACTGCAAGGCCAAGCCTATGGCTGACACCGGATTGTATTAGTCCCGGATATTTGAGGTGAAAATAGATTAAAATCTAGTTGGCGTAGGAAAATACCGCGCATCATTGGCTCCGCAAAGTCGGGGTAAGCGAGACCTGTACAGAACCTTGTTCCCTCGAAATAGTCTCTCCAGTGCTACCAATCAGCTTTTTCGTGCTTTAATCCTTCATAGTTAGTTTTACGGTTGGATCAGGGTACCTTGTCTTTAATTTCCACAAACTCTGGAAGGGCTGTCAGAGCATGGTATGATAGAGTGTGTTAAGCCCAAACGGTATGAACGAAGTAGCACATGCTGCATCAACACTGCAGGTCGCCACTAGTCGAATGCCTTGTACGTAATGGGACTGGTGCCATGCCATTCAAGGGTCATTTTGGCGGTGGAACAAACATTGCGTAGGATACGTAGTCATGCCCTTGGCACACATGCACATGTAGGCAGCACTGTAGAATGAACCAACTGAACAAGAACCAATTATGAGGTATCAGGATAGGGTTTGAGGAGGCGATTATGCAGTGATACCTGGTTGCTCTCTTCTTCCAAGGTTTGAAATTGAAGGATTTGTTTTCGAGAAGCCGTGGCGTATCACGGAAACGTAGGGCCGAAGGTAAATCTGGGGAAAGACACTAGGCCCCGACTTGCAGCAGGGTAGCATCCGACTATCCCAAATCAGGTCTTGATCCGGTACTTCCGACCCACCTGTGTCATCAATATATTTTGGCTTTTGGGGTCGCACGAGATGTTTAATGTCATATTTGAGTCTTTGCATGGTCTGCGGGATCAACAATACGGTCCAAACTCGGGCGGGTTGCGGAAAACCCCTTTCTCGAGAAGAATTAGTCCGAAACATTTTAAAACGCGATGTTTTCCCTGTACAAGGAGAATGTTGCGTGGAGAGGGAACTTGCACATGTGCCCGGTGAGAATCTGGATCCGTGGGCCTTGGGCTCGGGATACCCCGCGTGGGCCCCCAGGAGTCGACCCCGATACTGGTGCCGCCAAGATGATAATTTGATATAGAGCTATTGTACCTGCATACTGAAAGGGTCCGTGGTTAATGTTCTGTGTATTGTGTCTAATCTCATGAACGACTAAGTCAGGTAAGTAACGGTTGGCTCCGATCTCAATTTCGATCAGGCAACGAGTCCACAACTGAGACATTGTGGCGGTGCTCAGGACCATGCAGGTATCCATAAAGACCCTGGAGCAATCGGCGGAAGCCGCCAATCTCGCAGACGCTAGTCACTGGTGGGGTGTCAGGGTGATCACATGGGGGTCATCTGTCGGGTAAGCAAACAGTCTAAGGGTCGGTTAAGAGGAATTTGCGGGAGGCGTAAACAGCTTCTGGAGCATGCATTATTGGAGGATCAACGGGTTCATTTTGATTTCCGGTTTTTATTCAATTAATTTCCAACGACTTGAGGCAGCTCTTTTTGGGACCATATTGCTCAATAAAATAGTGGGTATTAGAGGTAGAACAACTTACAGTAGCCAGAGAATATATGATGGAGGATGGCTTGGTAATTGATGGGTAGGCGATATGTACCTATTAAAAGTTGGGTTATAACGCCTTCTAGCGGAATAGAATTGACAATTGACATCCGTGTGGTCGAGTGGTAAACACTCCCACCAGCTGGCACTATATGTGACCGAACAAGTTAGCCCACGGGACTTGAATGGTGTTGTCAATTAGTACCGGGAAACATCAACTCAGAGCAAACCCCTCCAGAGTGACCAACAAAGGCACAAAAGGAGTCCCTCTGGGTTAGATGTTTTGTTTCTTGATAACTTAACATTTCAATTTATATTATGTAATCACTGGATCTAAGTTTCAAGTTATATTAATCTCAAATCATGTGTGGGATGCAGTGCAGTGGTGGCCATTTTATGGATGAACTCCTGTGTGATGCAGATGAGGCTATTCACAATGTACCTTCTAAGTACTTGGTGAGATCAGGCAGATGACAACATCCCACGTTCGAACCCAGCTCTTGCCAATACAAATAAGTCTGCACATGTGCTCCGTGATGTCTTTCAATTAATCAGTCCAAGATAATCGACTATCTGGTACAGCATGCATATATAGTACATGTAGGATGAAATGGAGATGTGGTTGCAATGAAGCTGATATATAAAGTTTAGCTTTTATTGATTTGCGACGTGGAATTTTCCGTTAGGCAGACAGACGTTCAAGGTTGTTGTTTACATACTAAGGATCCGAACCGAAGTACAGCTTTTTAGTGTCACTAATGATCTGCCAGGGCATTGCATATATATCTGAAGTATGTTATTCGTCGCGCAACTGAGAAATCATATTGGATGTATTGGTATATCATTGGTAATCGTAAATCATAAAACGCAAGATTGGAGATCATCATGGGCTTGAGATTGATTTACTAAGAGACCAACTCCTCCATATGGGACTGCTCGCTCATATTCTCACTTTTCAGGAGAACCGTCAGAACCTCGATCGGCGGGTTCAAGCCTAATCTCTGCGCACGATGCCACCGCTTGGTCCGATCCAAACCGATGCATGGCTAGAAAATCGTCAGTACACCAAGCAATGCGGATTGGGACCAATCGCAGCCCAGATACATACCCCATATTGGCTGGACAGATCGAAATTCCGGAGAATCTTCTCCTCCATGCTCAGGCCTTGTTCATGGACTGCAGTAGCGGAGATTGTCAGTGGCCTCCTTGCAATAGTCAACAGGTTCAACCAAACTCACCTCGGACTGGCTTTTTGCTATCTTTCTCTCCCCAGTACTTTCGCAGGTCCTTCAAGGACAGCTGCAAAGCTTGTTTCTCTTCTGCCGTTTCAATCTTCTTGGGCTCGGGCTGACGCACTACCAAGTCGGCGAGGTGGGGCTTCGATGGCTCCGGAGTGGCAGATGCGGATTGGTTTGTTTTCCGGGTAGCTGTAGAATCGAGGTTCTTTCCTTTGTTTAGAGTGGTCGGGGTGGCTGTCGGCTTGGTGACCCGGGAGGAACCGAAGGAGAGAGCGGACTGGGCATTAGCAGCTGCACGACGTCGAGGAGGCATAGCGATTGAAAGAAGTGAAAAGATCTATGATTTCTGAGTCTTTGGAGTGGCGGGAAAGATGTGAAGAATATGTGGTTGGGTTTGATGGGAAGTGGACTGGAGCGTTCAAGCGTCATATGTCCAAATGTGGCCTACCATCCGCAACCAGATCTGGTCAAAGCGTCCATGGTTACAGATTTCCGGATCTATAGAATCTATGTTTACAAAGAAATCCAAACTCTAAGACTCAATTTCCCTGTTTCATATTTCTTCGATCATTTGTGCAAATGAATTCTTTTGATTTTGGCAATTTATTAAGAGCACCAGCGGGTGGATCTGAGATTCTATACCTATGACGTGTGAGAGTGAGTCGAAGAAAATCTTCCAAAATCCATTGTAAACATGGATTTAAGCTGATTTACCCCGATTTACACAGATACTTTTAGAATCAGCCCGATGTTGAACGATGCTTCAATCCTAGAATTGATGACAATGATGCAATCGAGGCTCGAATTAGCGGTAAAATGGGGCTGGGATTCACCCTTTACTTGTCTTTACCATTCTTTCTCCCCCCCACATGAACCCATTTAAGCTAATCTGCGATTGCCGACCGCTCTCCACACCTCCTCTCAACCCTGATCTTCAAGGGTCATTCTGTCACCCTTTGAGTTAATCCCATAGGCAGAAGAGCCAGAATTCTGACAAGTCAGATCACCAACACCCATATGAACCGTGCGACCCGGCCCCGGTCTAGCTCGCAGGTTCCCCACAACTTCATTGCGCCCCCTCCGCGTGCCCATGTTGGTGCGGGAACACCGCTATCGAGATGGCCGCCTTTGTGCGCGTTTCAGGCCCTGCAAATGGTAACTTTCTGATCGGCTACCCGGGCATCTCCGCGACTATGGTAAGCACCTACACGATCCCGGCCCGCTTTGCTGCGGGAAGTAACTTCAAGCTCCTCTGGCGATCAACGGACTAACCGCTCATCCCGTCTAGCCTCGTGTCGAAGGTAAAGTAGAGATCCGCCCAAGCGTTGGTATCTCTGCACCGGTCAATATTTCCCTCGTTACCATTTCCCTCCTCCGCCGGGAGACCATCCACCCATCGGCCGATTCTGTAACGAAGAAACGCCTTGCTCCGCCTCGCAAAGAACACACAGAGATCGTGGGCAAGGAAATGCTGTTGTTTCGATGTCCTGCTGGCAAGGAATATGAAGAAGTCATCGCGATGGATCTGCCGTTTGTCCTATTCATTCCATTTGGTCGTGGGGGTCGCGATCCCACACGACGGGTACCCCCAGCCAGCCTGCAGCTACCCAGCCGCACTGCCGAGACATTCTACGAGATGCTGGTGACGGTACAGCAGGGTCACTCCGAACAACGCAAATATACCTTTCCCGTCCCGATTCAACGCTACGACACATTATCTACATTTGGCATGTATAATCGGCCCGAAGCGGCAGAGCGAGTATCGGACCACTTAGTCACACTGGCCATCTCACTCCCTCGGTGGTCCTATGGACCTTTGGATCCAGTGAGCGTCTATGTGAAGCTGTCTCCAAACCAGGATTGGATGGGAAAGGCCCGCAAGGTCACCATCAATAAGATTACGATCGGTATTGACGAGGAGATTATCTACAATCACGAGGGCGATGAGCCTCAGCGCAAGGTCAAGACACTGGCCAAGAAGACCGACCATGTGGGCGTAAGATTACCCCAGGCGGGATACTTGATGAATATGGGACTCGTCTTCCCCGCAAAAGACATGAGGGACTCGGAAGGGATTTTGCCGCGCAATCGCACTGCATTTCCTATGTACGGTGTGAACGGATTCACGACTACTGGTCATCTGTATAAAATCGAGTATTATCTCACTGTTCGCGTAAGTTTCTTGTTTCGATCGCAAGTAACTCGTATCTAACCACCTCCCAGGCTCACTTGACATCTGCACGAGATATTACCATCCGGCAACCCATCGTGGTGTGTCCGCTTGACCACGCTGGCTGTAAAGAAGAAATGGAGGCGATTGAACAGGCCGCGAAAGATGCAGCTCATGTCAATCCGGACAATCCAATGCTCCCACTCCCATCGATAGTGCGACCCGGTGACCCCAATGCCCTCAGCTACATTGGCGTCGCCATGGTTGCCAACCAGAAGAAACTCCTGATCGACTGAGACGCCCTCTACGAGAAATGAGTCCCAATCCTTCAACTCGATAGTCTCAGTATACGAGATGAGTACATTAATTGATCCTCCGTGCTGACACGGAAGGAACACCCTGTGGCCAGCTCCACCACAGCTCGAGGCCAGAGGAGACCAGCCCCAACTAGCGGTCATCTTTGAGGCACTGGTGACGATCCAGAAGCCCACATAATTGTCATGTCTTATGATTGCATAGAGCTAGGAGTTTGTTGCATGGCAACGGAAGCCTTTTCATTCTTGGCTTGGAAACGAGGTGTTGATGGCTTTTGTCTCGGAGGCGTTGCATTATGAGATATCCTAGCCGACAGGTGACACTTGGTCTGTCCCTGATTCCTGTTTTTATTCTCAGAGACCTTGTACTTCCACCCTTTATCTGATTTACCATTATGTCCCACATTTCATCAAGTGGATTCGAATGTAAATGTTTGAACTGCTCTCTTATCAGGTTGAGATAACTTGACTTCGTACCTGGTACCTAGTATACCCAGTAGGTAACCCCCTATATGTACTCAGTACCTCTTGCGTAGTTTCGCAATAACAAAAGTGGGTATCAAAATGCAATTCTATCCCCGCATCATTCTCTGATCTTCAGGAACCCCATCGCAACGCTCAACATATCCGGATCAACAACCTGGACTGTACATTTCTTCTTGTCGTTCTCGATGTCTTGCAGGCATTCTTTTAAAATCTCAATAACTGCATGGTACTGCCTCGAGTCGGATCCAAACGTGTTGAGCGTATTTTCCAGGCTATTGGAGATCTGCAAATTACCTGTTAATTTGGCCTAGCACAACAAGAAATCACCAAAACTGACTTTGCGTAATGTATCATTATAATCCGCCTGTCTTGACAAGTTTGGCTCCATTGAAAATGTTGATATGTACAGTGCGTGAGGAAGAAAGATAGCGATAATCGTTATCGAGAAATGTGGGCGTGGGCGGCTTATCGATAAGACCTCGATTTTCTGGACTTCATTCTCGCAGCTCAACTCTCCAAGCTCCTATTCTTACCCAAAACCCACCACACACAATGGCCGATGCAGACGATGAGGTCGTCAATTCCACCTCGGCTGAGGCGCCCCAGATCGAGGTTGATCTGTCAGACGAGACCCAGGATTTTCGCCTGCTAAATCACCTCAGTTTGTACGTGCGCGACCCGCCACTCACCATGTTCTTGCTAACAAAGTATGTTCTGTAGCTTGGGCGACACAGCTGCTTCAAGTTTACCCAAGCGCGGTGAAAAAGACTTCGAGCCCAATCCGACCGAGTTCCAAGCCGATGTTCTTTCCGCCTCGCGACAGGCGATGCATAATGCGCTGTCTCATCCGCGCATTCACCATCCCAAGAACCGAATCATTGGTTTCTATGCGCCTGATGGCCCTGCGCCCCCACCACAATTTACCGAGTCTGCTAAGAATCAAGGGAAGGGTCTGAATGTCTCGCCGAATGCTTGTGTCTATATTCCAAATCCCAAGGGAACCTTTTTTAGGAATATGGGGCAGACGGATCGGTGGAATCGCATGTGGCTTTTACCCGAGGAGGCGCTGTATATGATTGAGAGAGGAAGTTTGGATATTAGGTGGCCAACCTCTTTGACGGGCGCTACGGAAGGGAGTGGCGATTGCGAGGACGGGGACGAACTTTCAATTCCGATGAGCTTGCAGGCAGCATATGCGTGTTTCATGGGTCGAGGTGGTTTGACTCTCGAGAGATTCACCGTCTTCACGGGACTGAAACGGCTGGGATATTCTGTTCTACGAGCACCTGGGTGGGACGATTCCGCGAGGCCCGATTCTCATAACGAGGAGAAAGATGCATACGCACAGCTGAGACACCGCGGTCCTGGACTAGCTGGCATTCTAGCATCCATTTCAAATTGGATACATGACCCTATGTCCACAGCATCCACGGCAGCTGGTCCTGTCATTGGATGCGGTATTCATCGTACATACGGTAAGGACTACCAACGGTCAATTGCATGCCTATTGCTTTGCTAACACTATTGACAGCCGATGTATACCGCAAAATGGAGCTGATTCCATGGTACGACCCCGTTCTTGCGCCTCAACGGGATCCCCTGGACACGGTAGCTCCCTTCAGAGTTGTCTTCCATGTTTACAAGCCCACAAACCCTCTCAAAAAGAGCGCTCTTCCGGTTCCGGACTTCCGAATTGCTGTCGTGAATACGCGCGAACAAACTACCATTCCAACACTTCCTGAACTCGGCGCCTTGTTGGAAAGCACACCCCTGGACCCGCCATCTGGCGAGAAAATGAATCGTCTGATGTATATGCGTCTCAGGCATGGGTATCGCAATGTCGTTCTCGCGGTTGTGGATCAGGGTGTCACTAGCTTCTTGCGTATTGGAGATGCTGCATTTGGAAAGGAGAAATTATTCGATATTAAGCATGTTCCATTCGGAAACAAGAGACATGGAAATTTCAAGCCAAGAAGGCGGTGATTGATTACATTTGAAATCACCGTCTTCAACAATTCTCACAAGGTTGCATGTTGACACCATCTTTTGGTGCTGATATACCTCAAGTCGGGCCTATTAGAGCAGAAAGCTCTAAATCCATTCACCCTGTGTATCCGGACGCGCCTCTAGAGCGTGCAGACCAGTGTTGTTCTGACCTGACGTCAAAGCCTACCATCTACAGTGGCGGGTGTACTCTGTGTGCTGGGGTTTTTGTATCAGACCCCTTCCGGCCGATCTCGGCTCTCTACTGTAAATAGAAACAACGATAAACCATATTGCATAAATGCATGGTTCATTTTGAATGTATAGAATTTATTGCTCGTAATGCGCTATACTAGGCTATTACGCATCATTAATCGTAAGCGGCTACGGTTATAGTCCTTAGCAACGCACTTCTAAAACCGGTACATCTCACTCCGACTGCGAGCTCCATCAAAAACACACGTATTGTCTAAAGGCACGTACTGCCTCGTTAGCACCTTGAGCGACTCTTGCGCCACCAAGCCACCAGTCAGCGACGCAATGTTGTGCAGCTCGCCGCCTTCAGCACGGCGAATCTCTTGGATAGCATTGTCGATGCTCTTCTGCGCCTCCTCATCGAGGATTGTCGAATCGTCGCGAGTAATGAAAGCCAAAATACGGTCTTTATGTGCGCTCCAGAGACCGTTATCGTCCACAGAAAGGTGGCTCTCTCTCGGGTTACTCTGAATCTCATCAACAACAGCATCGAGAATCTGACATGCGATGAAAATGGATGCCAGGGCGCCGGGCATTCCAAGTCCACTGCGCAAAGCCTTAAAAGTGGCAGAATCAGTTTTCTCGTTTATTTGAGGGATTCCACGTCCGCGAACGACCTTGATGTGCGCGGCGTTTTTACAGAACACTTCGACCTCGCGGTCAAGAATGGGAATTGTGCGTCCGAGTTCGGATTCCAGTTGACGGATTGTGGCGGTCACTTCTTCCACGTCTTGTCGTGCTTTGGTCTTGTAAATGTTCTGCAGGGCGACATAATCCGCCGACTGGGCTTTCATGTCAGGCAGTGAGCCTGGTAGAGGTAGCACACCGTGCGCGTTATAGAAAGTACGAATGGCAGATGCGATAACCCAGAAATCGGCAGATCCGACGCTCAACTGCTGGCATTGTTCCATCTCGAAGATCTCGCGGATAGAGCTACGCAGGCTAAAGGGCGAAATAGTTTTCAGCACAGCGGCAACAGCCTCGTCGAAATTCTCCTCGCCGCCTTCGGGGTTCTTTGTGCGTGTTTGTGAGCGCACAAATTCGCGGAATGCGGTCTTTTCTTTGTAGTTGTCTGGCATAGCTCCGTGTGATTCTTTCCATTGCTTAAGGAACCGCAGAAGAAGTAAGATATATGGCACGTGGCCATGCTGATGGTCATCCATGCTTTCCAGGTCACCTAGTGATTCGGAGGCGGCGGCAAGTTCAGGCCAAGGGTTCAAGAGACGAAGATCTTGTGTTGACTCCGGATCTGGGTGTGTTTCCACAATGGGGAACTCAGCAGGTAATTGCAAAGAGAAAGTCGAGCAGAATCCGATCGAGTGGATGTACAGCACCGGAATATCCAGCTCCTGTGCCCTTTTGCAGAGTAGCTCCAAAGTAGAGTGCTTAGTTGGGCCAGAGATAATGACCAGCTTGTGCCGAGGGAGAAAATCCGGATCTGTCAGGAGATCCGTAATAGGCTAGAGCGATGGTGAGCATTGGATACATTGAACATGGAAGGAATGAAGCTTCTGCAGATACGTACTTTGGAATAAGAATACCCCTGCACATCGGGATTCAATTCTCGTAGCAACCGACATGTTTCATCAGCACGAGATTTTCCGAGAGAGTCTTCCTCAAGGAAGAAGTTAACTCCCAGATCAGCTTCTGTGACTGTTGCGGGGTCCACGATGGTAAATCCTCCGATGCCAGGTAGTACCAAGTTCTTGAGCGCTTCCACTCCTGCGACACCCGTAACGCCGGTGTTACTGAAGTCGAGAGGACCGTCAGAGTTCACAAGCAACACTCTTGCATCTTCAAGGGCTTGTTGGCCTGTTGCTGCCCATAATCGAAGTTGACGATCATACTTGCGCTCCTTGGATGTTGGTCCGGACATGGTCGCGGGGAAAGAGTCGGTCATGATTTCAGTTGAACTAATAGGCTATGAGGGATGATAGAGTTGAAAAGGGAAAATTCAAATCTTGTGCACAGTTCTGAGTATATCAAAACTGAGCCTCTATCGCTTTTGGAGCTTTTGATGTTGCGCAAGGAATGATGTCGCTTTCCTGTTGTTGATGCGCATCCGTTTGACTAAGCGGTGTGTTGCAGCCTGATACTCGAGGCATCAGGATCCTCAATGATGCTTCAAAATATATTATCAATTGATATGTAAGTCATCTTGTGTCTGGAATTTCCATTGTTCAAAGCATGGCCATATGCAAACTGCTGGAACCCGTGTGTCCAGGAGTGAAATTATTGTACAACTTCCAGTACAGTACAAGCAATTTAGAAATCCAACATATAGTTTGGCCTGGGGCAGATCGCCATTGTTAAATGTTCACATATGTATGACAGTATATTACGATATCTGCGTTCACATTTTCATTCCAATATTAGTTGTATAATACATAGTATGCATCTACTATATATGATTCAAGTGGGATCTACATGGAATTGCCATTGAGTAGAACGGGACTAGCGACGAAACTAGCCCACATGTGCGTGGTTAGCATTTTTGTGCTAAGCCCATGCCACCCATGGAAAGGGTATTGACCGTATATCATCTCCCAATACCCTATAATAAAGGATTATTATAAGGTATATCAATTCCATGAAATTTAAATACTTAGTATAACCCTATGAAAGAAGATAACTGGATTTTTCCGTAGGGAGAGGGGGGTTTCAAGGCTACTTGTGTGAAGAAGTGTCAGGAATTCCTCTACGTAGTCAGTTAGAATATAATACTTGGTCACCCTTGGCCATTTATATCTATGTACTAGATTTCTGCCCAGGTGTATATTGAATGAAAAACAGCTTAAAAATCCCAGATCATAAAATGCCGCGGTGAACAGCGGAAATTTGATCCTCGATGAGTTGGCTTGCGAAATACATGAATAGACAACCTTAATGCTGTATTATTCAATTATAATTCACCTTTTAGACCTCCTAAGATCCATTGATTTGAAGGGAATCTAGACGAATAGATAAACTTGCCGTAGGCAAAAGCAAAAATCCAATAAATTACAAAAACGTGCGCTTCCCCTGCATATTAGTCCGATCGAACATCTGATCTGCAGGCCTGTTTCTAAAATCGAGTCTTGTGCTACACTAGATTCCTGAGGGTCTATACTTGATTTACATAAATTCCCGTAATTTGCCACACATAATCCCGTCAGAAGTCTACCCCTTGAGTCCGTACATCACTTGCGACTCAACCCATTCAACCCTGAAGAATCCCACCACAAAATGCAGCTTCCTCTATCAATTATCACTCTCCTCGCGATCAGCAGCCAGACACTTGGCGTCAGTTTCTTCGGCCTTTACCGCATCCAAAAAACAATCGATGGCCAGGATGTTGTCTTGACCGGACAAGGAGAAGATAAAGCCCCGACCTTTGAAGCGCCTATTGGCAAAGGCAGTCAGATCTGGAGGTTTGAAGATCAGGGGGACAACAACACGATAATCCAAAGTGTGTCAACCAAGCACTACTTGAATTGTGGACCGGGTTGTCTGGAGTCGTCAACTGCCCAAACATTTTACGTGGAATATCAGGGTCCCTATGAGTATACATTCTTCGATCTTGACCATGACCAATCGTTACGCTCGACGGACAAGAATGGAATTGCGCTAGCCGACATAGCTGAGAATCCCGACGAGGAAAGATTTGAGGTTATCCGAGTGGAGTTCTGTGAGTAGCAAAGTACAGTTTTGCGATAATCAGTCACTAATTTCAGTTTCAGGAGCTTCTTTATCAAGTACATGGGTGTATACAAGATGTCTTGGGGCATGCAAGAAAACCCTGAGATATACATGTTCAGCTATATGATCCCTTGCATGTTTTTAGAGATATTTAGGGAAATTCCATTAATCCTAGATATGGATCCAATGTACTCGGCGCTTCGGACTTAACCCCACTGTGTTTAAGCTGGTTGGTTGTTTGTGTGCAGCCGTCAGATGCAACCAACTGCTGGCACGATCCGTGTGTAGAATATCGGGGATTTCATTGACATGAATAGCAGTAGAACTAAATCCCGAAATAATATTCAGCTCAAACGACAGAAACAGATCCGTTGATATAAAAACGCCGACCACATTAGCAACTCGGTGTAGAACATTGATCTAGATTTCCCCAACTTTTCACAAATGAAAACCCCCACATTCTCGCCAATGACGCTATAGTGCAGACCAAACCTTGACCGGCACTCGATTTCAGCTACAGAGAAAAGCCGCGCAATTTATTTAAAGCGTAAACATCCATGGGTCCCCGCCACATCTGCTTACCCTTTGCCCTCTCCACCCGACTTCCTTTTTCTTCCCTTCGGCGATCTCTGCCCCGCCTCCACCAAACTTTTCCCCGACGCCCTCTACTTCCGCTTTCAACTTCATCCCTGTCAATACCCTCGACCTTCCGAGCCCAATTACACTCCACAATGTCCGACGTTGAAGCTGCTAAGCGCGCTGCCGCCCAGACGGCTGTCGCAAACCACTACCCCAAGGATGCTCGCTGGGTCGGTATCGGTAGCGGAACAACAATCGTGTACGTTGTTGAGGCTATCAAGGCTCTTGGTGTTGACACCAGTGCCACCCGCTACGTGCCGACAGGCTATCAGTCCCGTCAACTGATCATTACCGCCGGATTGACTGCCGTTGAGTTCGATGCTATCCCCGCTGGCACCGTGCTGGATGTGGCTTTCGATGGCGCCGATGAGGTTGACGAGGAGCTGAACTGTATTAAGGGTGGTGGTGCCTGTCTTTTCCAGGAGAAGCTGGTCGCTATGCAGGCGAAGGAGTTCATTTGCGTTGCTGGTGAGTTTGAGGATTTGAGGATGAACTTTTTTTTGCATGTGACTCGCGCTGACGACTTTATTTTCTCTTTGATTAGACTCGCGCAAGCTTCAGCCTCGTCTTCTTACCAACTGGAAATACGTTCCTATTGAAGTCGCTCCTATTGCCGCCCCCCGGGTTTTGAAAAAGCTTCTGGAACTTGGTAGTCTTAACCCGGTTATCCGGACCAACCTCGATGCGAAGGAGGGGCCTCGCAAGACCGATCAGGATTTCTTCCTTATTGACGCTCCTTTCCCTGTTATGCTGACCCAGGCCGATGTTGCTGCAGGCAAGGTGTCTGGCAAGGATGGTGTCTGGGAGGTCAATGATCTATCGAAGAAGATCAAGGAGATTTGTGGTGTTCTTGATGTCGGCATTTTCTCTGGTCTGACCGGACCCCAGGCTAGCGCGGCTGGTGGTGTTGGTGGTCAGCGGCCTGTTGCGGCGTACTTTGGTATGCCTGATGGATCTGTGTCGGTCCGCAAGGCTTTAGCATGAGCGTTTTGAATGGTGATTTTTGTTTATTTTTCGGATTTGGTTTACATATATAGCCCCATGATACCAAGATGTTCTCCCATTTTCCTAGAGCGGGGACATAGAAATGAAGAGATGTTCAGATGTTTTGTTTTGGTTTCAATTGGCTCATTAGATTTGGTGGTATCAAAAAGACCGCTCTATACTTCCGTACATCCCAAGACCAACTCATACATCTCCCAGTATTTGTTTCGGAAATGTATCCTACCTGACATGGAACTCGGGTTCAAAGATTCGGGAACATGGGTCTTCCTTATTTGGCACCCTTACCCTTGGCCTCTGTCTCGCCCAACTCGCGCACAAAGATCTTGACCACTCCTTCTGGAATATCATCCTTGCCATCCTCAAACCCAGGACTCACTGCGATAGCCAAGTATTTACCACTGCTGTTGAACGCAACAGCAGAAACGCTAGACGGGTACTTCTGATATTGACGAATGCGGCGTTTGGAAATACCATCCCACAAAGCGACTACACCATCACCACCTCCTGACGCAAATGAGCCATAAACGGGATGGAAAGCGAGCGCATTTACAGGATACACAACATCCACCCCATCATCTGAGGTCTGGCGATGACACTTGAAGGCGTATTTACGCGCCTGGGACTCGGGTGAAGGATCGAACCACTCAACAGCAACACGACCCTCAATACTGGATGAGGCATACCCAGTGTCTCCAGGCATGCAAGCGACACAACGTGTCATGAACTTGAGGCTGCTTTCGCGACGTTGCCAAGGCTCAATCTCCACTCGGTTACCGTTAGTCGTGGTGCCGTCAGCCTGTGCAGTGAGAAGGGCCAGGGCTTTCAGGTCGTAGATGTGTAGGGCACGCGATGCCATGGCGACAACGAGCTTGGTGGCTGTGAGCGAGATAGAGAAAGGTTTCGAGGGGAGTGGGATCACGGCAGGTAGGGAATCAGCAGTGGTGCCGGTGTCTGTGCGGGATACGTGAAGTGTGGAGTCCCATGAGCCTGAGATGATGATCTTGTGTTCAGGGCTGTAGACCACGTTGCGCACACCGGCTTCATGGCTGCTGATAACGGTTTGTTGCGAAGTGTTCAAGTCAATTCTAAAGCATTTAGTAAATAAATTCAAGTCCAGTGGCTCAAAGAAGTTCACATCAAGCTCCATTGAAGGGTTACTCACTTGCGCACATCCCAATCCAATCCGGCGGTATAGATCTCATTCTCATTCTCACCAAAGCAAACGTCCAATACGGGAGCGCGGTGCTCAAACTTCTGTAGTAGTTTCCCCTCTCCAACTGTGCCATTCTCATCTCGCAGATCGTAAAGATAGACATTCTTGTCCCATGATGATACGACGATCCGTGTCGAATTGGGCTCGGGGGAGAACTTCAAGGCGGAAATCGCATCGGTCGGCGGCGAGGCAACTGTAAATTGATCTATATAAAGTCAGAAAAACTATCAAGTGAATTTGTTGAAGCTTTATATCACTCACTGGATGCCATTTTGAGGGGTTGCAAACGATGCTAGCAGAAGCAAGATCGCGGCTTAGCTGCAGCTTTACACCGCAGTTGCTTTTCTGTCACTTCCGACCGCCCACGTCCCCGCGCTTTTTGATAAGAAAAAGATCTCGATCTAGCTACCTCTTGGGTTCTGCACAACTTTGATTCTGATTTACTTTTTTGACCTTCAAGATGCCATTTGCCCAGCTGGTCATCGGACCTCCCGGAGCTGGAAAATCCACATATTGCAATGGCATGCACCAGTTCTTAGGCGCCGTCGGCCGGAAATGCTCCATTGTTAACCTCGACCCCGCCAACGACAAGACCTCATACCCGTGCGCGCTGGACGTGCGCGACCTTGTGACTCAGGAAGAGGTCATGGAAGAGGATAACTTGGGTCCTAATGGAGCTACTTTATATGCACTCGAGGAACTTGAGGAAAACTATTCTTGGTTAGAGGAAGGACTGAAAGAGCTCGGAGGTTGGTGTCATACATTATCAAGCATTATGAACCTGATTGACTGATCATTTTCAATACAGAGGATTATGTTCTATTTGACTGCCCCGGACAAGTAGAGTTGTTCACACACCATTCGTCTCTACGAAACATCTTTTACAAGATCCAAAAGCTAGGCTACCGAGTTCGTATCAGTCTGAAAACATCCCAAGAGAGTACCTCACTGACCATACATGCGCAACAGTTAATAGTAATCCATCTCGTTGACTCCTACACTCTCACCCTTCCCTCAATGTACATCTCCGCTCTCCTCCTTTCCCTGCGCGCCATGCTCCAACTCGACCTCCCACATCTCAATGTTCTCACCAAAATCGACAACCTCTCCAACTACAACGACCTCCCTTTCAATCTAGACTTCTACACTGAAGTCCAAGACCTCTCATATCTCATTCCGCACCTAGAGGCCGAAAACTCTCAGCTCACAAACACCAAATTCGGTGCTCTTAACGAAGCCATCATCTCGCTTGTGGAGGAATTCGGACTTGTCAGCTTCGAGACACTGGCCGTCGAGGATAAGAAGAGCATGATGAATCTGCTGCGCGCTATTGATCGTGCGTCAGGGTATGCATTTGGACCTGCGGAGGGTGCAAACGACTCTGTCTGGCAGGTTGCTATCCGGGAGGGCATGGGTGTTACAGATGTGAGGGATGTGCAAGAGCGATGGCTTGATGCAAAGGACGAATATGACGACATGGAAAGAGAAAATTTGAAGGAGGAAGCGAGAATGCGCGAGGAGGCTCACAAGGCTGTCAACGGGGACCCGGATGAATTGGATGAAGACGAGGAACTGGCAAATTGGAAAGGTCCAATGCCGGATAGCGGGATAAAAGTGCGCCGGAAGGCATGATTTATGACGATATTCATTCTTATAAGCGGCTAAAAGATTCAATGTATAATATCGCACATATGGCTGCATGGTCAATCAGTAGGGGTATCATTTAATCGTACAGACCAAACCAGGTCCAATCAATGGATGGATATAGGGCCGATGGCAGGTTCTCAGTCCTCATCATCATCCATCTCATCGTCACTCGCATCCACAATATTCTGCATGGTCAGATCCTCCCTTCCGGCACCCGAAATCAAGTCTCCCAACACGCCCTGCTCCTCAATTCCTCTAACACGAACAATCTCCCTCCTTGCCCGTCGAATAGCCTCCTCCTCGGCCTTCTTCATTGTTCCCGACACCCTCAAAACCCGAAAGACACACCCCCGTTCTTTGCCTCCGTTCGGTCGCTTCTGAGACGGATCACCGCCAGCCGCGGGTACGTGCGACATGTATGTAAGAGCGGACCAGACGAGACGGAATGATGCGCGGGGACAGCGGAGGATAGCGGTTGATGTTGCAGGCGAAAGGTATTTGACTGGTAGAGAATTAGTGCATGCTATGCAATGTGATTCGGCGTTTGTGGTATATATTTGCCTCTTTCTTCTTCTGTCCATGTAGGCTGAAAGAGAACGAGAGGCAGAGTGGTGAGGAAGATCAAACCTACCATTAATTCCTCCAGCAGAAGCTCCACCCAATTTTCCCACACCACAGTCACCATACAGCTCACTGACTTCCTCACGGATCATCTTTGCAAGGAGGCCCGGTGT
Source organism: Penicillium lividum (assembly GCA_028828245.1). Taxonomy (NCBI): domain Eukaryota; kingdom Fungi; phylum Ascomycota; class Eurotiomycetes; order Eurotiales; family Aspergillaceae; genus Penicillium; species Penicillium lividum. The sequence continues at coordinate 5,461,436 of JAQJAG010000002.1, forward strand.
CAGCGCGTCAGAGGTGGGTGAGTGAATGGCTAGTTGTGCGGAGGTGGAAGTATTGGGTTTGGCTTTGGTGGAGGGCCATGTTGCCGGATCCGGGTATAGAATATCGATGAGAAGATAACGGTTTTTGAGACGGACCATTGTGTGTATGCTAGTCGGAGAGAAGGTGTGGTGGGATGAATTTGGAGAGGTTGAAATTGAGCGCCAAAAAGTGGTAGTACGATAAGAGATAAGGATTTTCAGTAGTTACTCCTAAGATTTGTACTCACCTTTGTACTGTAGTGATCAAGTGATTTCACGGCAATTAGTTAATAACGAAGAATTACTTTCTATTTCAATATATCTTATCCGTGAGAGTGAAAATTGTATACCTCAATGGCTTGCTTATATTCATCATGCAAGGGCATTCATTAGGCCCCCGGAGGTCTAGTCATCTAAACAAATTAAATCAAGAATCCGTAGTCGGGCATGGGCACCGATTTCCATGGCGTGCCTTTTTTATTTCATGTATGGCATCGCCTGTCAGACCCGGTTAATGCCCTTAGAAAAGGCTGTGCAGCCAGAAAAACTGCTTCAGACAAAAATAAAACAAATGGATCAACCATCCAAACTCCACCATCCTCCAATCAGAGGATGAACTGTATGCCACTAGCGGACGGCGCTGCAAATCATGAACAAAATCACATGTCGACCTCAACACGGCCCTCGGCACCACCCTTCTGGAGAGTGGGCAGCAGGTAGGTGATGTCGTCCCAGGGGTGACGGTAGAGACCGGTGCGCAGGCGCTTCTGGTCGAGGTAGTGGGCAATGAGACCGATGCTGCGGCCGAGAACGAACAGACCGTTGAGGACACCCATGCGGATGTAGTCCTCAGCCTCCTCGGGGGTGAAGGCACCGCAGTTGCGGAGCAAATCAATGAAGCAGACAGCAACACAACCGTCGACGTTCAGGATCAGGTTGTCCTTCTTGGAGGTGGTGACAGTCTCGACAGCAATGGCGTAGTCGAGCAGCTTGGTGCTGGGGAAGTGCTTCTTGGCGAACTCCTTGACAAGCTCAACACGCAGATCGGGGTTGTTGCGGGACTTGACCTTGTGACCGATACCGGGGATCAGCTTGTTGGCCTTGCGGGAAGAGTCGACAAAGTCACGGGGGCTCAGGCCCTTGTCAAAGGCCTTGGTGAACTCCTCAGCGGCACCGTCCAGGGCACCACCGAAGCGGGAACCAATGGTCAGCAGACCAGAGACCAGGGCACTGATCAGGTCCTTGCCGGCACGGGTTGTGATAATGGTGTTCATGGCACCGGAGACGGCGGGACCGTGGTCGGCAGTGAGCATGAGAACCATCTCCAGGAACTTGCTGGCGTAGGTGGGCAGGCGGCGGCGGAACCACAGCAGAGACATGACACCACCGATACCAATGTCCTCACGGAAGACATCGGAGATGGGCATACCGGCGTAGAGCAGCTCCTGGCCACGGTCGTCGGAGATGGTGGAGATGAAGGCAGCGGGCTTACGGACAAGACCGAGCTCCTGGGCCCAGGAGTAGTCAATGGGGATCTTGGGAACAACGGGCTCGGCGGCGGGGACAATGACACCATTCTTCACCTCGGCGTCGTAAACGGCCTTGAGGGCCGCGGGCAACTCCTCGAAGGTGTCGGGGACGACGATACCGGCCTCACGCATGGCCTTGTTCTTGTGGACAGCAGTCTCGAGCTCGGAGTTGGCGGAGGCACCGGCGTGACCGAACTGAACCTCGGTCTTGAACATGCTGGCGCAAGTACCGATGGCCCAGGCGACGATGGGCTTGGTGATGGTGCCGTTCTTGACAGCCTCGATCACACGGTACTCCTCAACACCACCGACCTCACCCAGCAGGACGAGGATCTTGCACTCAGGCTCAGCCTGGTAGCGGAGCAAGTGGTCAATGAAAGTGGTACCGGGGTAACGGTCACCACCAATGGCGACACCCTCGTAAACACCGTCGGTGTTCTGGGAGATAATGTTGTTCAACTCGTTAGACATACCACCGGACTTGGAGACGTATCCGACGGAACCCTTGCGGTAGAGCTTGGAGGCGACAATGTTGTCCATCATACCACCAGTGTTACCGATCTTGAAAGCACCAGGCTTGATACCACCAACGGTGGCGGGACCGATGATAGTGATACCCTTCTCCTTGGCAGCAACCAAGATCTCACGAGCACGCTGTGATGGAAGTCTTGTCAGATATTGTACTCCAATTGCAATTGAGCCATGGTCTACTTACACGCTCGGGGACACCCTCAGCAATGATGGCAATGGAACGGATCTGAGGGAACTCCATCAACTCCATGGTGGACTGGTAGACGGAACGGGAAGAGGCGAAGTTGACGACGGTGTCGACATCGGGGTGCTTGGCGAAAGCCTTCGCGGTGTCCTGGTAGACGGGCAGGAGGGTCTCACTGGTACCCCAGTACATCTTGCTGACGAACTGGCCACCGAAGGTGTAGATGATACCGGCGACGGAGGGGGTGGTGCGCTTGCAGATGAAATCAAAATCGAGCATGCCCTGCACGGCTCGGGGTTGCATGCCACTGTTGCCAGTCAATTCATCTGGTCCACTTCTTTTGGCCAGGCCCTGGAGGCCCCGTGGGAACTTACTATACGAAGCATCGTGTCTTGTTGTGGAAGAGGGCGTGGCTTTGGGGAGAGAGGGCACGGCTGGGAGGGGCGAAGCGAGTAATGTTGTCGTTGGCAGACTGGTTGCCGTTGCCGGCAGCGAGGGTAGTAGAGGGCATGATGAATCTATGGGGTTTGAAGTGTTAGATCTTAATTTCGATGATCACAGTAATTGAGGGGCAAGTAGGAATGCCATTTGCCATAGAAAAGAAAAGAGAAGAAGAACAGTGCCAATGATGGGAGACCAAAAACATACCTATTTGTGCAAAACACCCGCTATGTTTTTTTTTAGAAGGAAAGATTGGGGGGAAAGAAGGAGATCAAGAGGAAAGGAGGTTGTCAGGATGTGAAAAGAAAAAAGCGCGGGGCCGAAGTACTCGCAGATACGGTGTACAGCTCCTCCCAGCGTACGCTAGAGCTCAACATTCCCCAAAGTACCGGGTACCACCGATACCTGTGGGATCCACTTTGGAGATCCATTCTGTTAGCTTGTGTATTCAATACAGTGTATTATTACACCATACGCCATGCCTGAATCCGTCCTACAATCTTGTCGTATTTAGTGGTAGTACCTGGTGGTAGTACCTGGATGTAGTATATCGTATATCGTATACCGTTACTCCTATAGATAGAAATCCGCCCCAGTATTTGCTCATAGTATCTGTCAATCATTGATATTTAATGATTCATCAATTGGATTATGGTTTAGCCCCAATCTCAATCTCGAAATAGTGCTGGGGGTTAAATTCTGGGGTTAACTCAACAGTTTAGAACCAAAAAGAGCGGTGTCGGGGTAAATCTGGTACTGACAAAGTATCAAGTATCTCCTGTAATGTAATCCCAACAGGGCAACCCCCCACCTTCCCGTTCTTGGGACATTTTTTTCCACTCAACACAGTGGATCACCCCTCAATTGTACGCTGTAATCTCCAGCACAATCTTTTTTCTTGTTCTACGTTGTTCCCCCTAGCTTTAGGATCTTTCTAAAAGTTATTCCTTCCCTTTTTCTTCATCTCCCTTGATCAATTCCCCCTCCACATCACACACATACAATCATGTCCGCCAAGTCTATCCTCGAGGCCGATGGTAAGGCCATCCTCAACTACCACCTCACCCGCGCCCCGGTCATCAAGCCTACTCCTCTCCCTGCTTCCTCCACACACAACCCTCCCGCTCGTCTCGCCTCCCTCCACTTCCCCGATGACAAGAGCGTCAAGGATGTCCTCGACCAGGCTGAGGTCTCCTACCCTTGGTTGTTGACTCCCGGCTCCAAGTTCGTCGCTAAGCCCGACCAATTGATTAAGCGCCGTGGCAAGAGCGGTCTCCTCGCCCTGAACAAGACCTGGGCTGAGGCTCGTGAGTGGATTGAGGCTCGCGCCACCAAGGATGTCGTGGTTGAGACCGTCACCGGTGTCCTGCGTCAGTTCCTCGTTGAGCCTTTCGTTCCCCACCCCCAGGAGACCGAGTACTACATTAACATCAACTCCGTTCGTGAGGTAAGCTTGAATCTGACAATGAGAGAGAAAAACAGAAGAGAGAAGCTAATTCGAACCGCAGGGTGACTGGATCCTCTTCACTCACGAGGGTGGTGTTGACGTCGGTGATGTTGACGCTAAGGCCGAGAAGCTGCTTATTCCCGTCAACCTGAAGAACTTCCCCTCCAACGAGGAGATTGCCTCCTCCCTGCTGAGCAAGGTGCCCAAGGGTGTCCACAACGTCCTCGTGGACTTCATCTCCCGCCTGTACGCCGTCTACGTCGACTGCCAGTTCACCTACCTCGAGATCAACCCCCTCGTTGTTATTCCCAACGCCGATGCCACCTCCGCCGATGTTCACTTCCTGGATCTGGCTGCCAAGATTGACCAGACTGCTGAGTTCGAGTGCGGTACCAAGTGGGCCGTCGCTCGCAGCCCCGCCGCCCTGGGCATGCCCACTCTTCCCTCCGCCGACGGCAAGGTCAACATCGACGCTGGTCCGCCGATGGAGTTCCCCGCCCCCTTCGGTCGTGAGCTGAGCAAGGAGGAGAAGTTCATTTCCGACATGGATGCCAAGACCGGTGCTTCCCTCAAGTTGACTGTCCTGAACGCCAGCGGCCGTGTCTGGACCCTCGTTGCTGGTGGTGGTGCTTCCGTCGTCTACGCCGATGCCATTGCCTCCGCTGGCTTCGTCTCCGAGCTCGCCAACTACGGTGAGTACTCCGGTGCTCCCACCGAGAACCAGACCTTCCAGTACGCTCGCACCGTCCTGGACCTCATGCTCCGTGCTCCCCAGCACCCCGAGGGCAAGGTTCTCTTCATCGGTGGTGGTATTGCCAACTTCACCAATGTTGCCAGCACCTTCAAGGGTGTCATTCGCGCTATCCGCGATGTCGCCCCTGTCCTCGCCGAGCACAAGGTCCAGATCTGGGTCCGCCGTGCTGGTCCCAACTACCAGGAGGGTCTTAAGAACATCAAGGCCGCCGGTATCGAGCTTGGTCTTGACATGCACGTCTTCGGTCCTGAGATGCACGTCAGTGGTATTGTGCCTCTGGCCCTTCTCGGCAAGGAGACCGACGTCAAGGAATTCGGCGTATAAATGTGATTCTTGCTTTTGGAAAAATTTGGTCCCTCTTGTTTGTTGTTTCTTGCAGCGTTGCAACTCCCCTCCGTTGCATGGGTTAGTGTGTGTGGAATAATGCATGGCATGATATGAAATATGCGGGATGATGCCGCCCGCGGGCTGGGCTGTGCCATGCAGTTCCCCCGGCGTCTGTTCCTGGTTTGCTGGTCGAGGGTTTGGCGTTTCTCCCTTGCCCGGACGAAAAGACCGCGTGCTTGGTGCCGACGTACATGATTAGATTTCCTTTTATGTTCACCTTTCCCCGGGGGATTTAGATCGTGATATCCCATCGGATAATATATCAGTGATGATACGAGACTTTTGCTTATCTGTAATATCTATATATGAATATGTAAGCATGAAATTTTAGTCAGTAGGCTTTTTCATTGTTGCAAAAACATGGTGCACTAAAAATTGGCAACATTTAGAATATAATACATCTGACCAAAAATACAGATGTATGTAACAAAGTATGGCGATACGGCTCCACCAGAGCTTCCCCGGATTCACAGGGCCCAAATCGATCCCGTTAATCTAGATCTTCAGGAACGATCTATCAAGTTAAGGTAGGGACCGTGCTGGAGGGTTCCAGATATCTGGTGGGTTGTGTTGCATGGACCGAGGTGGTGGGCGATGTTCCGCTGCTCCGAGATTAGATCCCGGACGAGCGGGAGGCTGGGGAATGGACTGCATTAGTGTATATAGCATGGCTAACCGTTTACGGATAGCTAGGACCTTCATTTAGTACATAGAGTACATAAAGAATCTAATGTTAGGATGATCAATGGATGTTCTTTCGAATTTCAAATTGGGTGGTGATCGCAGTGAGTCAATAGTTGTGCTCGCGTATTGTATCGTCGTGGGACTGTTATCCATATAGAGTATTTCGGATAATGCAAAGCAAATGGATAAATCGTCTTTTTGCTGCTGGTACAAATGCTCGAGTACCTGGACTTGTCGCTTTTGCAAGCAAAGATGGATTCAGGAGATTTAAAGTTACTGTATGTGGTTATACACTGAGCTAGGTATACACCAATGGAAATCACCGGGAGCCACTCAGGCGAATGATGACATTGACCATGTATGAATTAAGGATAAATGTGATACGCTAGAGGATGGTGGTGTGTTGTCATCACATATCAGCCTGTTAATATAGTATAAACCTCATATATGACAGTGGTTGCAAACGATGCTAATTCCCAAACCTGGCCATGATAACATCATCAGGCGGGAGTTGAGACAAGGAAGTTGGAGGCCGGCTGATATGTGGAAGACGGATTCGGTGCTGCGGATTAGTTGTCCTAGTCTGGGCTGAAAGGTTGGTTAGTTCCCATGTTGTAAACCGGTTCCCCTCAAGACGATCAACATACGATTGTGCAAGTTCAAAGTAGGGCGACTTGGGGGAGGCATTCCCCCGGGTTTCGAGGCCTTTCTGCCCACATGTCTGGAGCTGCCAGTACCACTGCGTTGATATCGATGAAGTTGCTCAATTCCACTGGGGCTCATGGGGAATGAAGGTGTCTTTGGAGGGCGTGGTGCAAACTGAGTAGATATTCCAGACGGCCCAGATGGGGCGTGTGATGCAGCAGGGCCATTCCGCGAGGCCGTGTTCAGAGTATGAGACACTGTCTCAGAGGCTGCGGTCTCCATGCGGGAGCGCATTGCGCGTGCTTTGAGAAGATTGTAAAGATTCGTCATCTGGGTCAGTTTCGTAGACTTTTCACGGTAGAGGTCGACAAGCTCTTGGTTTTTCTTTTGCAGTTGCTCTTGGGCTCCCTGTAGATCTGGAAATTCGAAGGTCAGTGAAATATTTGTAGTTGCGCGGATTCTGCAACAAACCTGCAAGCTTGCTATGGAGGGTCGAGATCTCTGAATTGGCGTTGAGGACAATCCGGTCCATCTGCATGTTGAGGCTTGTATACTTCTCGGTGAGACTCTTGCCCAAAAACTCTTGATAAAATCTGGAGACACAAGTAAGGGACTGGTATCTTCAAGAGTCTCATGAGAGCGAAGACGTGAGAAAGGTATGTTTACATTTCTTGTGTGCTTTGATATGCCCAAAATCCCAGCGCACGGCCAGCGCACTCCATGACAGTATTGGGGTCCAACCCACTCAGCACACTCGTCTTGTAGTCCTCCGTTGGGTTTAAGATCGTCGACACAGCATCATCGGGGTTGGAAAGGATTGTTGAACAAGCAGGGCAACGACGGTCATCTGCGGTGGGGTGTGAAAGGCCGAGGCCATCTGCACATCCTACACAAAATATATGCCTGGAATTGTCAGTTCCCCAACGATACGGCAGAACCAATACCACTTACGAGCAAGTTGTGACGACCGCTCTCTCTTTTAGCTGTGCACGGCATTTGAGGGAATTGCATCGTAGGTGGAAATCCATGATGTGGTTGGCATTGGGTTGACAGCGGAGGAAAGGAAATGGGAGTGGTGGTCAAGGTGTGAGGAATTACCTCAACCATTCATTGCATCTTAGTATTTGGCCTATTTTTGAGCCACACGGCACTTGGATGTATGCAAAAAGCAACAAATTAATCCCAAAAACATCCATAAAACACCACGCTAAAAGAAGAATGTATTTCCTTGTGCATCACGCCGTGTTGAGCTCATCTTTTCCTCAAACTCCTTGCCAGGCTCATACTCGTTCCAAAGACTGGCCGGGTAAATGTGCTTGTTCTTTTCATACCAACGGCGGTCTACTACTTTAGTTTCCGCCGAGTCCTTATCTGCACCCTCCAATGGATGGTCACTTGGGCGGTACAAGGGTTCGTCATTTGAGCGCTCCGGAGGAGGTTTATTAGTATAGTCGAAAAGCAATCCTCCTGTCTTGGAGAAGCTTGGAACCCGGTTGGCGATAAAGTGATAGAACTCATAATGCTAAAACCAGTCAGCTTAGATATTCAGCACAATGTCCCAAAAGTACTCACATGAGGAACAATAATATTGCCTTTGACGAGCATCAAGTCATCCACACTGACGCGCGCCCATTCTCGACGGGTATCCTTCCGTGCCTTGGAAGCTCCATTCGCACCACGGACTCCCAACTCTGCACCAACCTTGCGACACCGATCCAAAAATAGCCACACATGATCTCTTTTCTTGACCTTGACTGATCCAGCTGGTGTACTTGTGCCATCGAAGAACACAAATGGTATCAAGATTTCCGTGTTCTTGACAGCTTCTTGCATGGCCAAGAATTCCTTGCGAAGTGTATCACGAGCCTGCGCTTGTTCTTCCAGGGCGGCCTTGGTCAGAGCTTTCGGAGGAGGCGGCGCATTAGGGTTGGCCTTCATTCGAACAACTCCAGATGTTGCGCCCTCCTCAATGGGTGTTTTCGAGCCAGACCGGGATATACTCGAGTCGCGCGGAGTAGCCGCAGAATCCTCGGCCGTTTCATCCTCATCGTCGCCAAAAGAGAGCTTACTCTTCGAAAGAGGCTTCTTCTTTTTCTTTTTAGGAGGAGCGTCGCTTCGATTTGTTGACGATCTATTCAGTAGGGTGGATTAGCGCAAGTTCCCGTGGAGACGGTCGTGGGAAATAGAGCCCTTGTAGCTTACCCGTCAGTCACATCGCCTGCAGAGGGAGTTGCGCTTCTTGAATTACCAGATGCCAGTCGCCCAAGGGACTTATCATGCGCTTCGCGCTCTTTCTGCTCAAGGACTTCGGCGCGACGTTTGCGAAAGTCAGACAGATGCACAAGACCGACGGTTTGCGACTTGAGCATATCCTCCGCGGAAGCAGTCTGGCCCGTGAAGGACCGTGGAGTGGAAGTGCCACTTTCTTGATCCGCCATTTTGTATAATGACTTAATTTGAACTGCCAAAAGTGAGTTGCTGGAAGAAGTTGACTTGAATGAAAATGTTGGATATCAGAGTCACTGACGTCTGTATGGTGCACGTGACCAAATTCAATGCTTTGGATGTCATATGTCAACAGATGAGAAATGAGCAAATGGTGATTGGGGTCAAGACGAGACCCTCAGATTTAAATTGTAGGAGCTCTCTTTCTTACTTCTTGAATGAAAATACAATTGTGAGCTTAGAAAAGTCTTGACCTGTACATCGTTGCCTTAGGAATCAGGTATGAAGATAGCCAGTAACTAACTTCGTCAGGATAAACATGTACGTCTCCAATAACACAATTTCGTTTATCAGTGTTCGAAATAGACTTCAGTCTTCTCAAGGTCTCATAATTTGTTTACTGAATTCCTGGCCCAAGAACTACATTGCTCTCTGCAACTACAACATCCAAATTATCGGCCAATTCTGAGTGCAAACAGTCCAAACCCACATTTATCTGCGGAGGATCGCCGGCCAGTCGCGACATCGTTTCTACAACAAAATCCGTGTGATTGAAAGCTAATCACCATGGAAGACGAAGAAGATGACTTCTACGATCCGGCCGACATGGTGGCACCGGACCACGCATCAAACAACGCCCAAGCTGCAGCTCCAGCCGAACCAGTGGACGACATGGACGAGGACGAGGAGGTAGACGCCGACTCCGATGAGGTTCGATGCCAATTGTCTTTCAACTTGGCTCTTTAGCTAACTAAGCTCAGGATGATTTTAATATCATTACAGAGGCGCCCGCCGATGCGCCCCCTCCAGAGCTGTAAGCAATCAGCTATTCGCGCCCATGTTCATATTAGCTAATTCTCGAAGCTCCCACCCACGCCATGCAAGCTTACGGCAAGACTCGCAACGACCTCCCTCCGCAGATTCATCACCAATCTCTAAATCCGCTACGCCTGCTACTCCTCGTCAAGATGGCCCAGCTTCACTGCCTGGAATTGGCAGTGCTGCTCCCGCAAAGCTCACCGTGCCCCAAAATCAAAAGCCAGGCTCCTCCTACCCGGCCATCCACACCTCTGACATCGACGTGAATGGCAACCCTGTACACCCTTCCACTGGGAAGACCATTATGGCTACAGATATGGATGCGGACTTCCCGGCTGATGACAAGCCCTGGCGGCGGCCGGGTTCTGATGTCTCTGACTTCTTCAACTACGGCTTCGACGAATTCACATGGGTCAGCTACTGCCTGAAGCAGCAAGAAACACGCAAGGAGGTTAGCGACCAGAAGAGACAGATGGATGATATGTCATCGTTCCTGGGCATGGGAATGCCTCCCATGCCTGGTGCACCACCTCCGGTCCCCGGCCCTTCGGGCAGCGGCCCAGCAGCCATGCCCGGTATGTCCAGCATGCCTGATATCCCCCCTGATGTTATGCAACAGATGTTGGCTGGCATGATGGCCCAAGGAATGGACCCGTCCAACATGGACCCAATGACCTTTATGCAGAGCGCGCAGGCGATGATGGGTGGCCCACCTGGCGGTGGTCAGCCGCCCCAACAGAGCTTTGGAGGTCAAGGACAGAACCAAGGCTTCGGTCAACCTCCACAAGGTCAGATGGGATATGGAGGCTACGACCAACGCGGTAATTATGGAGGCCGTGGGCGTGGGCGGAGATGGTAATCTCAATGTCAGCTTTAGTACTTCCTATGTGATCAGTTTGGGTTCGCCCTCCGGATGATGGGCTGGATATTGCGGCGTTTTATGCAAAGGGATGAATAATTCAGAATTTAAAATGGCTACCTATTCTACATCCTGTAAAGATCCATTGCGCGAAGGCCCGGTTCGGGAGAACGGAGCTGTAGAACGGAACTGTGTACCGTTGGTAGAAGTATAGGGTTCTACGCATCCAGATTGCTGAGGAGTATGAATTAATTGGATAAAATAGAAACCTGGAAGAAAGGTACGTTATTATTGTTTTCTTAAGCTCTGAAGTGCCAATTATGTCTATTTCAATTGGACCGATCAAGTTGTTCGACTCGGGTTCTTCCTCGGAACTAAAGCTGTGGTCTTGGCATTCTGGAAATTTCTCGCGGCGAAAGTCCAGATCTTCCTCCCCCGGACATTTCCTCCTCCTTTCTTCATCCCACCAACATCACACCTTGACTTCAAGACCTCTCTCTCCATCACAATGGTATGTCAAATGTTCGATTCTAGCTAGTAAACTACTCTATGCCCATTTCCAAGCTTCTTGGCATGCTGGAATGGCATCAGAGCCTACCCGCGCATTTTTTCCTTTCCCCAGACTCAACCGGATCAACATACCCTCGGCCTGTTAAAATGGTTGCTAATCCCAATCCCTATAGTCTGTCCTCCGCAACATCAAGAACCTCACCCCCCTCCTGGACCGCGTCTTGATCCAGCGCATCAAGCCCGAGACCAAGACCGCCTCCGGTATCTTCCTCCCTGAGAGCAGTGTCAAGGAGCAGAACGAGGCCAAGGTCCTCGCTGTTGGTCCCGGTGCCTTTGACAAGGATGGCAAGCGTCTCCCCATGGGTGTTGCCTCCGGCGACAAGGTCTTGATCCCCATGGTAAGTTAGCGCTACATTCCCTTTCCGACCTCTTCCGCGCATCGCATCCCGGTGACGATGCGGTTCACCCGGCATATACTCCGACACCTTCTCTGTTATATTGGTGCTAACATATTTTCTTCTACAGTTCGGTGGTAGCCCCATCAAGGTCGGCGAGGAGGAGTACACCCTGTTCCGTGACTCTGAGTATGTCTAAGCTCCTAACCTACTTCGTGCAGCGTGTTCTGGGCACTAACATACAATGCAGGATCCTTGCTAAGATCAGCGAATAAGCGGCTTAACAAGCCACTATGACTCTCGTCTCGTCTCCTCCTTATCTGGATGTCTTCCTCATCCTCCCGAGCTCTGAATCCTCGTGGAGAGAGACATCCAGTATGTACCATACCGAAGCGAAGTCACGAGCTCGACCACTCTCAACGATCTCAAGAACAAATCATACGAAAATAATAAACTATATCTCCGGGGTTCCGGATGCACGTCTGCTGGGTCAGGATATGTCCCGTGGTCTGCTTTGGCCTCGTTCACCTTTGCATACTGAGTTTTTGAAGCGCTGGATTGGCCTTGGGTCTGCATGTCTTTGTCCAATGTATTATTAAAACCAATCACAACTTGTCCCGTCTATGCTTGTGCTAAGGCTGGCTGTTGGTAATTTGATGTTAATCTCCTCTCTTACCAGTCACGTCAGGTGTTCCATTTTGGCAACTAGAACTGCATGTAAACGCATTTGTTTGCTGCATATACGTATAAGTGTAGACGTGTGTCTCTCCTTACTCGCATTTGCACAACGCTTAGTGTCGGATATGAAGCCTCCAAAGTTGACATCACTAGATTTACATACCAAAGACATACCAACTGTGAAGGATAGACACCGAAGGACTAATCAGATGGCTTCACCTATATGTAAGAATTACCTAGCTAGTTTGATGCACATACTCTCGAATACAATGAAAGATGAGAGTCCGGATAATAAAGATAGAAAGCGCATAAATTGAAGGATCAAGCGCTAGTTACGATGACATCTGGTAATTGGATGAAGCTGTCCGCAGATCCAGGACGAACATGCAGGTTATGCATAAAACCTCATACCACCACACCTAATATGTAAGCGACGGTCCATCGTAGTATTTTCATCGTATCGAAAATATCCGAGTATCAATCCACCTCAAACGAGACAATGAAATGTAGTCCATAAACGCTCCCCAATCAATCCTCGAAATCGAGACAGCCTCTCACTAGGCTTCATCTCCATGAAAACAGCTAACGCAGACTTGTTCTCATCGTCTTGAGTCTTGATTGGGAAATCTTCGTGCACATCATCACACTCTTCAGAAAGACGACCCTCCGTATCAATGATATCGAGTACTGTTCGCGCCGCGAAAGGATTCAGTCCGATTGTCCGAAGAAATCTCTCACATTCGGATTCCTCCTCCTGTATGATTTCGTTCAGAGTGACATGTTGAGAGATATTTTCGAGGGTATCGACGTTTGCGGAGGGGGCTGGGATATAAATTGTCGAAAGGGAAAGAGAGTGTTTTGTTGCAAGGGTGAGGATCCATTCTGCTGTTTGTTCTGGGGAGGTAGGAATATGGAGGGGGATAATTGTTGTTGAACTGGAAAGGGCGGAGCAAAAGAATAAAAGTGAATCGAGTGATTTTTTTGTAGATATTGTAATTTGCAATTCTTTTGTCTGCCGGATATGTGCTTGATCGGTTGCTGGAGATTGATGGCTGATTAGCAAGTACAAGATCTCGTACCGTGGTGCCAGGCGGAAGATTCGTTCTTTCAAGGGGGAGGTGATATCTTTGTGCTGTCGGATAAAGGGATCGTCAGATAGATGCCCAGGTAGGTAAACCTGACTTAATGCATGGGATGTTAAAAGTATGATACCGACAGTTGGGGCGATGATCAAGTCGGCTTCTGCGGGTGTCAAGGTTTGATCTTGTAGATTTGGAACTGTAGAATCCGGGTTTGGCGGGTTCGATGATGATATGTATTCTCGATAGATCAGCCTAGGAGGTGTTGGTCGCTGTTCGATAGATCGAACTAGTCGAAGATGTGTTTTGAGAAGGTTCATGGAAAGGAACATCAAGAGATTGGTTGAGATGGCTTCGGAATCAGGGTTGATTATCGAAAGAGCCAGGGAACAATCCTTAGCAGCCTCAAAGGGCACTTCTTCCGGAGCTGAGAGAATACGGGCTTGATCTGATTGACCCTGTTGTTCATTGGTCTGGTTAGTTTCACGGCGATAAAAGTATGGGCTAGTTGCAGGGTCGCTTGACGTGATGACGCCTCTCGTTTCCATGAATCTGGATAGAGAGCCAAGCCCTGTACTGAAGAGCCCCGTACTGGACGCGTGTGAAGGTTCAAGTATTGCAGCAGGGGACTTTTCAATAGGTGGCGTGTCACTCAGGGTGATGGGTTTGAATAACGTACCATCCTCATTCTCAGACTCAGTAAATTCAGTCATTGAAGACCTGATCTTTTCATTCGACACAGGGCCAGAGATGATCAATTTTTTGCGACGAAAACCACGGGATGAAGAGATCGGAAGTTCAGGGTATTGTCCAGAGGGAATCGGGCGGACTGTGGTTCCCTTGGAAGGTGTACTGCTAGTATTCAGTGCAGCCTGAAAATCTGTATTAGCATCCTCGATATTTGATTCTATAGAACGCATCCTAATCTTTTCAAGGGCATTTTGGTATCCTTTACCTTGGGGAGCATTGACACGGACGAGCTAGATTGGCCCCTAGTGTGTACACCAGATCGGAAGTACGGTGACAGAGTATTTTCGGCTTGAGCCGTGCTTCGAGAATCCTCTGGAACCAAAGAAAGATTTCCATTTTCTTCCCGTGGCTCAGAGGAAGTCGAACTGGAGGGGAAATGAAAATCTGGCAGAGGAGCAGCATTTTGAGGAGGTTTCCATGGGCGCCTTTGGGACTGAAGCATATTTTCATGCTCCGTCTGCTCAGAGACGAGGGTCATGTCATGGAACAGAGTCGCGTTCTGTTATATTGGTTAGTTTCTTTCAAGGTTGAACCAGTAAATAACAGACTGACCTTGTGCTGTGGCAGCATTTTGTAAGATCTCCAATCTACCACTTTTTTCGAGTAATCATTTCGGTTCATAAGAGCACGCGACTTTTTGTTGAGTTCCAATTTGTGAGAAACGAATTCTCGGTCGCGCAGCAGAAGTTCCTTGATCCTCAGAGGCGTATCACAGTCCTTTGACTTGGATGGGCCCCACACAGTACCGAAGCCCAGATGCTGTGCAATATGAGGCCCAAAGTAACTTTGACAGGCCACTGACTCAGGTCCATTCTCAGAAGCCTGGGAGCGTAGACGCGTAGAATCCGCTTCGGACCCATCTGGAGGGACAATGGGTTTGAATCCATGCTCTGCTTGTTCGCTCTGCAGAGGGGGGTCACTGGAAAAAACGCTCAAACGATGCATTGGGGGCATCATTGGGTCCCAATTAAGCTGAAGCGCTGCAGTCAACCCTTTCTGAATCTGCAAGAGAAGTGCGGACTCGTGGCCGAGGTCAAGATTTCTAGCCTCCAGATCCTTTTTGGCTGAAGAGTAATATTCCGTGTAGCTGGAAGCTACCTCGTCGGGGTAGTGATAATGAGTGGGTATGTTTTGTTTTACTCCGAGTTGGTCAGATATTTTAATGTCAGATGAACCTCTTGCGATGCCTTTGTCTCGAGCAAATTGTAGAAGTTCTTGGTCGAAATTCGTAACATCCATCGTAATCAGTGAAAGAATGAGATTCTGATATGATATGGTTGTAAGGAGAAGCAAAAAGAATTGAGGCAAAGAAAGGTTGGGGGAGAGGGGGGGAAGTTGAGAAGTGAAGGACGTGAAGGGTTGGAGTCTCCATCGCAAAGTAGAAACCCCCCTAGTGTACTAGTTATAGGCCAAAAATTTTCCGAATTTGCACACAAGTATTGTTCGTAGTGCCTTGAATTCCAGATTCTACTAATTTTCATACATTTCTGATGGCCTGATGGAGATCAATCATATTAATTAGTTCTAGATCCGTTGATTGAGCATGATAAACGCTAAAATGCTTGATGAATGATGCAGCTTCGATGTACTCCCCCAATTCGCCTAGTCATTGTAATTCGATTGTCGGGCTCCATCTTTGTTGACTGCCGGCAGACCATACAAAGCATTGACCTCATCCTCTTGTGATTTACCCGAAGCCTTCAGCACAGGGCGTTCAGCCTGGGCTGCTACGCGTACAGCATGTCGACGATGAGGTGTGAATCCATATGTAGCAGTGTGGTTCTACAAACTCAAATTAGTACAATGTGTTGATTCAATGATTGAAAAAAGACTAACCGTTGTCCTGTTGTCCCAGATGGCAACATCACCCTTGTTCCACTGGAAGCGAGCGTGTGCCTCTTGAGTCGTCGCAACCACATCTGTGAGGTACCGGATAATGGCATCGCTCTCGCCCTTGGGAATACCGATGATCTTGGTGACAAAACCGGGGTTGAAGAACAGACTGTTCCAGCCAGTGACGGGGTTCGTTCGGATAAGAGGGTGTTCGGTGGTGACAGGCTCTCTACGGACTGGCCGGCCAAGAGCGTGTGAGTCGTTGGCTTGCATATCAGCTGAGTGGAGAGCAGTCAAGCCTTTGAGATAAGTCTGCATATGAGAGGACAAGACATCGTATGCAGCATATTGTGATGACCAGAGGGTGTCGCCACCGCCTCCAGCAGGAGGACCAGTGAGCACCTTCAGCATAGTGTACGATGGAGGTTGCACTTCGTAAGTAACCTGGGATGCATTGTTAGTTCCATATTTGATAGCGCAGTGTTCAAAAGTCTAGACATACGTCTGAATGCCACAGGAAGCTTGGGCTGAATAAAGCGCGGTTTTCCGGAGAGTAATCGGCTGCGTACACCACGTGGACATCTTCCAGACCCTCCTTGCGGGGAACAGATGTAGTGGCATGCTATTCGTGTATTAACATTCATGCTTCTTAGTGACCAAGAAGAGATTGACCAACCTTGTGCAGCCGTCCAAAGTGCCTCCCCAACTTCCGTTGCGCCTCAACATCCAAGTTCTTCTGGTCACGGAAAAAGACAACACCTCGATATGCTACCAGACGGGCCAAGTCATCACGTTGTGCGTCGGTCAGATTTGCCAAGTCGACTCCATGGACTTCCGTTCCGATCTTGGGGTTGTAGTCGAATACATCAGAGGCGTCTTGGAGTAGGTTGCAGAATTGAGAGTCTCCATGAATTCCACGGTCTTCGTGATAGATCTCTTCTAGGGGCTCCCAATGAATGTTGGGGAATGAGGGCAGAAGGTCATCATATTCGTAATTGGTGTGCTCCTCCACGCATGTCCGTCCAGGCACATAACCGAATTTGTTACCGGCGGCGACTCCCTTAACAGGAAAGACCAGAGGTACTGAAGTCGAGGAGACAACGGGCTCTTCCAGAGAGGGTGCCATTGTGAATGCTTCAGAATGCAAGAGGAATAGGCAGAGGCTTCGTCCTTGGTTTCGAGTGGGACTTGAACTATAAAATGGAAACTTTCTCGACCGGGAGAGACAGCATTTATAGACATGGATTAGAAATAAAACAGCTCCTGTGGACCCCGACCAATTGTGAGTCAACCCCGGATAAGCTGAAGATAATCTGATGCAATTGAGTACAAGCTCCCCCGAAATTGCACCATCGACATACGTAATCACCCAACCTGAACTCAGGACAGATAGCAATTCATTGGCTCAACCAATCAAGAGAGTGAGTAGGCGTGCCTCATCCTTAAAATCGTGATTTCCCCGGAGTCTTCAAGGTGGGACCCGATGTTAGGGGGGGCGAATCACGCCATCTTTGTGACGTTGATGGCAACATTAGCCCATTTCCACCGAATAATCATGGCTTAAAAAAACTCCACAGCACAGGGGATTACAGATCATTTCACCGCTGTTTCAATAAATGAGGGATAAGCGGTATGCGTACGCAATCCAAGGCAGTGCTCATGGTGCGCAATGTGTTTTGTGGGGGTGATAGCGGGAAGAAAAGTGGAGGTTAAAATTAGCACGTACACTAGTACGTTCGTGGCGCTTAGCGGCGATCACGCAAGAGTGGCGGGCTCTGGCGTGTAATTACCTTGGTTAATCACGAATGCCATGCTTATGAATCCTTATGTGGAGTCTAGGGGTCTCCATTCTTCTAGAGCACCGGACTAGATTCTACTACATGTATTGTGGCGTATTTTAATCAGCCAGCAGGCTCGTAAACCATCAATTTTGAGGACTGCTACTTTGTACTCATTTTCGGGGTACCTGAGTTGACCTGATCGAGTTAGCCATGGCATAACAATGGGAATTTGGTGTGCAGGCCCATTTTTTTCTTTTTTAGTTCCGAAGCTCCTAATAAGCTATTTCTTTTAAGGAATAGTTCCACGAACCCCCTAAATTACTCTTATACGCTGTCTAACCCGATCAGGAACATAGTCAACCTGGTACCTGACCAAAGCATGTTTTCTATAGCCTGACCAGACAGCCTCCAGTATACCTACCATTTGAAAGTACTTTGTGGCGTCAAGTACATCTACTTCAGTACCTTCCCCCTTTGGCTACGGTAGACGATGAAAATATATCGAACATATTCATAGACGTAAAACTACGAACCGAGAAACGAACATTTGAAAGGTTGATATTTTGCATACATATGGGTGCCACGATTCCGGAGTCATGGCTATATTCCTGCATACTAGGTGTGGGTTGGCGCGTGCAAGAGTATTTGAGGGGTACGTGAAGCGATGGTCACCTTTTATCGTTGACAATACTACTTTCTTAAAGAGGGGGATCATCCTAGAAAAAAAAGAGGCTCACGGGCCATTTATGATCACTTGCGCATACCCAAAGACCAGCTCATTGCATTAGTGTACATTAAATCGATCGATATAATCCAAGATTATCGTGTTCATCACATTCGGCCATCGCCCAGACCCAATGGTCCTAGGCTCACTTCTTGAACTTGCTCGGTAACACTTCCAAGTCGAGCAGCAACACCCATGATTCCAGCCTCGACATCGCCCAGGACAGCCGCCAAATCATTGACCGCAGACTTGGGGGTCCCGGCACCCGACCCATCGCGGGACTTAGAGCTGACAAAGTCGTGAATCTGGCGGTTCAAGTTGACTTCCACTCCGTGGAGGTGATCTTCAATCTCCTTCAAGTTGCCCTTGTAGCGGCCAAGGACAGCACTCATCTCGTCCGAGCGATGGGAAAAGTAATCCACCAAGTTTACAGGCACACCATTCACCGCATTGGCAGTGGATGGGTCGACTTCCACGTCATCAGGGAGTGCCAAGGTATTCTTCCGAGTCGACCGCAGTGATCCGCGGTCTGGAACCTTTTGATCATGCACTGACCACCAGCCCCCACCCCCTGATGACTGATATTGCATGGGCAGTTTCAAGGTATCGATTGCGCGGAAGGCAACCTGGGCCTCGGCGGCATCACGGGTGACGAGTCCTCGGAGCTGGTCAATGTCACTGGCATCGTTCTCAAGAGCATGCTGGATGGTATCTAATTTGCCCTGTACAAATTCCACGTCGTTTGGAATGGTTGACCCCTGTTGTTCAATGGTAGGGAGTATGTCGGCAACCTCGTTGCACATGCGGATTTGCTCGAGAATAGCGTTGTCGATATTCTCAATCTCGCGGCGTAGTTCATCGGCACAGCTCTCATACTTGGTGGTCGGGAGGAGATTGGTGAGATCGACTTTCACACCCGGAACGACGTTCCCTGTGGCCGTGCTTTGTTGTAACGGTTGCTGTGCGGTGCTAGCGTTGGCGAACAGGCCAAGGCTTGGCTTTTGAGGTTGTTGAGATTGCTGTTGAGTGTTTTGTGTGTTGCCGCTGAAAGGAAGAAAATTAGTTCGATTACCACGCAACCTCATCCGGCCGTTGTCCCACAACTTACAATAAACCGCCTGTAGTACCACCGGCGACGTTGTTCAGGCCCAAAGGCTTCTGCTGAGTTTGGGCTGTAGCGCCCAATCCACCACCGAACAGGCCACCCGTCCCGGTTTGGGTGGTGCCAGTTCCAGCGCCGGCACCAGTTGTGGGGGCTCCACCAAACAAGCCAGATGATTGCGGTTGTGTAGTGGTAGTTGTAGAGGCTCCTCCGAAAATGCCACCACCAGTCGCGCCAGTTTGCGGCTGGCCCAGGCCCGAGAACATGTTCGACCCGGTGGGTTGAGTGGATTGTGTATTTCCAAATAGGCTTCCTGTTGGTTTCGATTGGGCGGTTGAGTTGGCGTTGCCAAACAGACTTCCTGACGTGCCTGATGCTGGGGTTGATGTTGAGGTGGTCTGTGGATTGGTGCCGCTGTTGGAAATGCTTGTTAGCTTTGGGTTTCAGGGTTACCAAAGACGCAGCCACAACACCCCTGTCGTCCTCGACCAATCGGTCGTCTAAAATCCAGAACCCCAGGATGGGCGCCACTGGAATGTAACGCAAGGGATTGCCGATCTTAAGCTTCGATGGAGCTTCGACTAGTATCATAGCGGGTAAGAAAGGGTATGCGACTCACAAGAGAGAATTTGCGGAGTTAGTGTTAATGTTCAAACCACCCGTCGAGGGGGCAGCAGCCTTGGGTGCGAACATGATAGGCCGCAATGCAGTGAATAAATAAGTAGAACAACATTCAAGGCGCGTTTAATCCCGATAAGATTTGCGGTCGGTGGATCATTTCTCCGGGCGCCGAGGTTCGACGACACATGAACAATAAAGCCCTACTTCTATTGCAACTTCGACTTGAACTTGAACATTTACCGGTAGATTGCGCTTCAAGTTATCATTATCTTAACTCATGTAATATTCTGAATCCTCGTCTCCTGACTTCTTCGATTCTGCTTATCTGTGACATTTTTGAAGAGCTTGCTCGATCTTGTTCTTCTTTCAGTCATCCAGGATCCTGTCAAGCTCCTGGTTTGCCATTCAACAATGGCCGAGGAAGCCGTGCAGACATGGATACCAAAATGTGTGGCCTCGATAATACCTCCAACTGGAGTGGGCTCATCTACTGAGGGGGAACCTCCGTTGGACCTTGTCTCTAGGAGCGACGTGAATACTAGCTTCAAACGTGCGACATGGTAAGCCAATGCTCGACTCCTTCCCGATTAATGAAGGACAAGAGCACCTGTCTTCTGAAGCCCTTCTTCCTCTTCATCTGGCTGATATCCAATGCCTGCTAGGACTCCAGATGGCACCACTCTTTTGACAGACTCTGCTGATCACCACATCCGATCTTTTGTTCTGTAAGTTTTTTCTTCCTGCATCTTCCGGATTAGCACCCTTCTTATCTGCTTCCAACCAACAGGCCTCCAGATCTTCTTGACTCACCTTCAGTTCATCATCTTTCCCCATACTCGACTCTTCCTTCAACAGAACCAACTTATGCATTTGCGCCTTACCCCTTTTTCAATCTGCAAGATCCATCGACCACTCTCTTCCTTTCTTCTGTAAGAGACCACCCAATCCGGCTGGCTTCAGCTCTTGCCCCAGTGTCGGTAGCCAGCTACTCGCTTGTCAATCCGACAACTGAAGCCTTCATCACTCCACACTCCATCATCTATCCATCTTCGCTTGGAGGAACCCATTTTCTCACTGGATCTGATAGCCTCATATGTCTCTTCGACGTTTCTCGTCCTGGAAAGGATGGCCCGGTGTCATGGTTACCAACAATTCCAAGTAAGCGCAAGCAGATCATTGGCGGGGGTATCGGCATGAAGGGCATTGTTTCGGCCATGGCTGTTAGTCCCACTGGGGACGGGATTCTGGCTGCTGGCACATTCACCAGACAGGTTGGTCTTTACAACTCCAACGGCTCTGGTGAATCTTTGGGGACATTCAGCATTGCCAAGACTGAGGCCAATCGTGATATCGGAGGAAAGGGAATCACTCAACTGGTTTGGAGTCCCTGTGGGCGGTATCTGTATATCGCGGAGCGAAAAAGCGACGGTGTTCTCGTCTATGACATTAGGGTGACAGGGCAGATGCTCGGATATCTGCGAGGACGCAAGGCCATCACAAACCAGCGCATGGAAATAGACGTTATTTCTGCTGGTGCAGATGGTGCGCATGAGGTATGGGCAGGTGGGACGGATGGGTTCATGAGAGGATGGAAAAATCCCATATATGCGGCGGGTGGACAGGATCCCGATTGGGAGTTCAAGATGCATGATGGTTAGTATTATGATTCAAGCACTACAAACTTCTGGGAACTAACATGCGATAGATACTGTCACTAGCACTGTGTTTCATCCATCAGGTAGTGTTGTTGCTACTTGTTGTGGTCAGCGAAATCATTCAAGTGGCTTGCAAGACATGGACTCAGACAAAACAAACGATTGCAGAGATGGAGAAAACAACGTCAAAATATGGACGATGCCACCTCCAGAATCTTGGCCCGAAGAAAAATGAGAAAACTGAAGTTAGGGCTAACTTCGTTGCCCCAAACGCCAAACGGGAGGAGCAGTCAAGTCATCGACTTTTGGAGGGGGGGGGGAAATTGACATGGGTGACATCCCCCAGGTAAAGTAATTTGCATTCTGATTCTTGATTTCCTGAGGGGAAATTGAGAACATTTATGTTCAATTGAATGGGCAGTCATGGAGGGTCATTCTTCCTATTGTCCTTGAGGAGGCACTGCTTTCTTGTGGGTCTTCCTATTGTCCTCCAGGGTCATGTCCCAATGTGGTAATCCCACGACTTTTGTTTGCTTGAAGACACTGCTTTCTTGTGTGGGGAGCGCAACTTCTCTATAGACCTCCTGATCGAGCGTCACTATGGGTCACCTACCCATTCACTTCCCCAAGCTGGAGTATTTAAACTTCAATTTCCTCCTGACTTTCAACCTTCTTCCTCTTTTCCCCGACCTCTTTCTGTTGGAAAAATCGAACTATTTTCGCACCTCCTTTTCAATTCGTTCTTCTTTCTTTTTTTCTTCTTCTTCCGGCGTTCAATCAAGCGTTCAAGCGATCTTCATCATGTCTTTGCCCGTCATTACTTACACTCGTCGGGATATGGAATTCATCTCGTTCCTCGAAACTGGGCAACTCCCCGCCAATTACAACCCCATGGACTATGACCAAGCTCCTTCCGCAATGATCTACGGTGACCAAGGCTCTGGATGGGATTTTGACAACGATGATTGTGACCTTGTTGCACTGTCTAAGAGTTTCAACATTCCCCCTTTGACCGCAACTGGCTCGTCCTTCGAAATTTCCTCCTCTCCCGCAACTGCCTCCTTTCCAGAAATTGCCTCCTCTCCCGCAATTTCCTCGTCCCCTCAGGTCACTACGGTCAACGATGTCAACGTTCCCGAGTCAACTAGCTTCTCCTCGATCCAGGAAGCTCGGAACTCGGTCCGACGTCAAGGAACGATCCCGCAAGACGAGACGTTCCCAACATCTGTAATTGACGTCAGACACGGTGTCGGGCTTCTCATGAGCGCAATGAAATCTACCCAGTATGCTAAAGATGCGCGGAAAGTTATCGAGCCTTTTGTCGCAGGTCGGTACACGGACAAGGCGATCGAGTTGACCTGTTGGGAAGTCATGGTAAGTTCGCTCACTATCTTGCCCGTTTGTAATAGTCATTAACTAAACTATATCAGGATTGCATTATGACTCGCCAAATCAATGCGGTCAGCTTTACAGAGGCCCAGAAGAACCGGGAGACCGGGTCTTTCAAAGCCCGTTTCGACTTCGCGATGGTGGCACTCAAGGTATGTATTCGTGACAGCATGGCTTGTTGAAATCTGCTCATCCGCTCAAACAGCAATACAAATCAATTTGCAAGCATCTACTTGACCCAAGATACATCTACACTTTTGTCGACAATCCTGAAGCCGCTGGCAAGCGAGTCGCCGCCAACAAGGCTGTGAACGACAAAAAGAAAACTCAGCTTGAGGCTGGAAAGGGGGTTATGTCTTCTGCCCCCTCGCCTGATGCTGAAATGGGTGGTACTTAGAATCTTTGCTTGTTCCTGATTTCTTCCTTTCGGTCTTATTCAGTTTCTTTCTTCCGTCTCAGGTATCTCTTACTTCTGATGCAAACTTTCTGTTCGGCTTTCAACTATCATGACCACATCTCTGTTTTCCAATAATATTTTTCATCTTACATCCGGTCTCTGCTTTTATTTGTGTTTTTCGTGTCAAAAACCATATGGATGGATGTAGAAGATGTGGACAAAATGGGGCTTATTCGGAACCTGCTCGGAGCCCGCGGGCTCCGCACAGTCGGACTCCGTCAGTTGTCAAAACTTGTTCAAAGCCAGTAAATTCCGTCTTTCGATTCTTCATAAATATTCCACCTTTCAAGGCTACGCTTATTGAATCTTACAGCACTCGCGACCTTGCAGATGTGCGAGGGCCCACTTCAATCATACGATGGGGTTCAAAAGCTACCTGCGCAGGGAACCCACGCGCCCGAAACTGGTGGGGCTTAGGTCAGCCAAATGGTTTATCATCTTTACTGTTTCGTTTGCGGCATCGACGGTGAGGTTTCTTTTAACTTTATCCTACCAAGTGTGCTAATGGATGATAGGATTATTTTATGTACGGCCTGGTATGTTATTTCTTGTCCGTGACCACGGCATTTTGAGCCTAATAAACACATAGATTGTTCCTGTCACACCAACCGCATTGGAACGCAGAGTCGGTATTCCGAAAGATGATGGTAAGCTGATCCGTATTTCCTGACGTGGGTTTTTATACTGACATAAGGCTTTTTAGTTCAATCATGGAATTCAATTCTATTGGCCTTATACTCAGCGGCGTCACTAGCCTTTTCTCGTAAGCAGTTTCATTTACCGTTCATCACGAATATCTCTGACCTCCTTAGCTGTTGTGGGTCATCTCGCCGACCGAACTGAATCTCGCCGCTGGCCACTTCTTTTTGGATTGGTGGCACTTGGTGCTTCAACGGCATTGCTGTGCATCGGAACCAATATCGGTCTGTGGATCGCTGGTCGACTGTGCCAGGGCGCGGCTTCTGCCGTTGTATGGACTGTTGGTATTGCTCTGTTGGTCGACACCGTGGGTAAAGATGGGTTCGGCCAAGCAGTCGGATACGTGTCAATGGCCTTGAGCATGGGCACAGTAGCTGGTCCACTGCTTGGAGGTGTCCTGTACCAGCACGGCGGATACTATTCTGTGTTTGGACTTGCCTTTGGGTTGATCGGCATTGACATCTTTCTTCGGGTGGTGCTGATTGAAAGAAAACATGCTCTTCCATGGCTTGCCCCCGAGATGAGGCCATTGTCGCCAGTCCGGGAAAAGGATGAAGAGCATACAGCGAATAATTCGCGCGGCCCGGTCGTTGATGCTCTATCAGCTGAGGATCCAGAAAAGTCGAAACGCTCTCGTCATCCTTTGAGACAGGTCGCAACCCTGCTGGGAACACCACGTCTCGCAGTTGCTCTCTGGGGATACTTTGTTGTGTCCCTGGTCCTATCGTCATTCGACAGCGTGCTTCCACTTTTTGTTGAGGATACCTTTGGCTGGCAACAAACTGGCCAAGGACTCATCTTCTTCCCGATCATGCTTCCTCACATAGTCGACCCTATCACTGGAATGATAATTGATCGATACCCCAAGTCACCTCGATATCTTGTGTCGGCTGCATTCCTCTGTGCTGTGCCACTGTCGGTCGCTCTGAGAGTCGTGAAAAACAACACCTTGCACGACAAGGTCGTCCTTTGTGCATTGCTCGCGCTGCTGGGATTATGCATAGCCGTCGCAATGACTCCACTTGCCGCTGAAGTATTTTATTCTGTGAATGAGAAAGAGATTCAGTCCCCCGATAGCTTTGGTCGTGGAGGTGCGATGGCTTTGGCTTTTGGGCTGACTAATATGAGCTTTGCAACAGGTACCCTGATCGGGCCATTCTTTGCTGGATTTATTCGACAAAGTGCTGGCTGGGGTACCATGGGTTGGGCCATGGGCTTGATTACTGGCGTCTCTGCGGTCCCAGTGTTACTTTTTCTTGGTGGTTGGATCTCGAAAGAGCCCGTTTCTCATGAGGACCAAAGTGGCTCGCAGTGATTTGTTGAACCGCAAGACCGGGGCTTTCCAAGCCATTTTTTACCATTCCATCAAGGCTCTCAAGGCTCTCAAGGTATGATTCACGACAGAATTCCTGGTTGAGATCTGCTAATCCATTCCTATGGAGAGCATAAATTGATTTGTACGAAGCACCTGTTCATCTCGAGAGACGAGTGCGCTTCAATACTGTATAATAGTAAATATAATAAATCTCCACTGCCTCCTAATATTGTAGTATCACCACGTCCGATTAAACTACAGAATGATTTTACATACCTTGACTCATGCTTCCTCGGATGGCAGAAACATCACACCGCTAGGAATATTGGTGCATTCACCAGTAACCATAGGTGAAAGGTATAATCAACCATGAAACCGAGGGGCCCCGGGGTGGGCAATAGCGATCAGTCCGGCAAAACGTTTAGAATCACAGAATAAATGGCAGAAGCATTGGAAATGGTAGATGCGACCAAGCTAGTATGACGATACGCTTACTATATGCACCCTACAGATGCACCAACCGGTGACCGCTACAATAATTAACTGGTTATCCAATTCATGTCCATAGTAAGTTACAAGCGGACAAGTAGGAAAGAAGGTAGGAGACTGGATAGGAGATATAGTAGTATATTTGTCTAAACATTAGTTATTCTGCCTACTTGTCGGATTTCCGCTCCCACTTCTTGACTTTCCTCTTCCGGATTAGTGCTCAGCCCTTGCCGCTTTTTGCTCACTGAGTAAAACTGAGCACGCCCCTGAGCGCCCCGATCCGATCAGTGAGCATTACATTGGGTGGCCGGCTCGGTGGTGTGGCCGGTTCGGTAGTGAATTACGTTACTATTACTGATCTAAGCGCCCTGATTTGCTCACTAAGTCTAAGCTGAGCCTAAGGGTAAGTAGCCTAAGTAAGCTCTATATCAATAAAATATAATATACTAGTCTTATTATACATAGCCCTGATCTTAAGATTACCCTTATAATATGCCGACCATGTTTTTGGACCGGTGTTGAAGTTGACGAATGCATCGTTATAGAAGGCGTGTTTCTCAAAAGCACCCGTATAAATTATTTTCAGACCATGGAGAGAATTCACGCTCAGTTCCTTGGGGCCAAGACGGATGAGAGGACCATGCTTTTGATGCAGGGCGCATATGGCGAGGACTTCAGTGGCTGTAATACGTTTTCGATCAATCCAGCGGCTGAAGATGGGTGATGTAAAGTGGGCATTAAGGAAGGAAAACAGTGGGGAGAAGAAGTAGGGGGTTATAACATTGTAGTATATCAGGTAGGAGGTGAGGATGAGAAAAGCGAGGGGGATGAGGGGCACCATGGTGATAGGCGATGGTAAAGAAGAAGATAAAATTCCAAATAGACGGCGATTAACTCTATTAATTGATGGTTCCAATTATGATCTGTTGTCATGCAAGGAGTCTTATTCCCTGCCAAAGCGCCCCCACCCCTAGAGTGGCAATAACAACAACAGCGGAGCCACTATCAACACGACGCCCTAGTTGACACTAAGCTGCAGTATTCCACGATCCTGCCCTAGAAATTTCGCTATAGCCATTTTCTTCAAAACCGTTTCATATTATAAGCTCCAAAATTTTATTTCACCGTATAGAATTTAGAATCGATAAAATTGCTGGACTTAAGGGAGAGTTCCGATGATATCTGTGCAACACTAATTTTATAGGTCTTTATCTTAGGCCATAATATTTATGGGGACTCCTAATCAACGCTCGCTTTGTTTAAGGGAATAGGCACCCAGGGGTGTATCTAAGTAGTCTAATAAGTAGACGCTACTAGGGTAGGCTACTGAGATCACATATCTCGCTTCACTAGCGCAACGGGTGGGATGTAATGATGTCTTCCCCGTAACACTTAATATACCACCGCAAGAATAAGAACTCCCCCGTACATCACTACGGACCAGTTCATTTTCTCTGGTTCGACTGTCGAGATTAGTTAAAAGAAGACAAATATGGACACCGGAAATAGGAAGCACAGCGCTGCAATGTTTATTGCCATGCTGAGCCGACCAGGTATCCATTTGCGCGGTAGTTGAGGCTTTTATCCGATTTTCCTGAGAAACATACAGGCGATCTTACGGTAATGATATAAGAGGAAATTATTGCGCCTATGGCCAATGTCACAATGGCGAGAAGTGCAGTTGTGAACCGATGTTGATAAGAGACAAGAGGACTGTCACTACTAGCGATACCATCACGGCATGTAGGGATTGTACCAGCCAGGTTTTACCTGTTACTATCAGAGTTTTTAATTTCAAGGAAAGATAGAAGGACATACGGGTATAAAGGCAAAGACGGGTTCCATGATAAAAGAAATTGTGATCCAATGGTAGATTGACTACATGTATCAGGTGCACTTAGAGAGACAGCAGGAGGCGATCGACGGTTGTTATCCGTTAATGACCTGTTCGGGTTAACTCGGCTGGTAGGTCCCGAGTGGATGTGTCGGACATTTCAGGTGATCACGAATTAAATAGAGCACACCCTGCGCCACCAGCTCTTTCGATCACTTCCACTTAAGTCATAGTCGCGATGATGGAACGTTGACTTCAATTCTCCACCCAGGGGAGATGGTTGGCTTGAATGGTTTAAAAGACGTTTGGATATGGAAAAGCTTCCCCTCCCCTATAGTTCCGTCATCATAAACCCTCCTACCATGGGGATCGGCATGGATCATCTTCGCTTCGGGTTCAACTGGAGTCTACTCCGACGAGCCACTCCGACCGTTGCCCCAGTATTCTTTTCCTACTAATTCTGCACAACATGCATGGCGGAGGTGGAGAGACGCGAGTGCGAGCATACAAATGTGAGTGCGGTATGAGAAAGGGAAAAGCTATTCGGAGAGCAATAAAGAAATATGGGAATAGATTCCATGTCCACAAAAGTATTCCATGTCCCCCTTTCCCCCAAGCTGGATACCTTGGTGGCAAAGTTCTATGTATCACTCATCAATGTCATCATTTAGCGCAACAATTCAGTGGCCAGTGAGTGCCTGAGGGTGCCCGAGGCAGAATTATTCGTGGGGTCCACAGCTCGACTTTGCCTCTCGCATACCACTCGCGTTTTCTAAACTGATTGACTTCTTTTTTTTCATATCTTATCACGTATAACATCCGATAAGTGACATATTCATCCAAGGGTTGAGGTTTTAGCTTAAGCTGTATTATTTGAAAGAAACCGCCCCAAGGGAGGATTATTCGCATATTCGCACGCAGTAACTCAAAATCTGCAGGATGAATGTGGTGCAACTACTCACAATTACCAATACATAGCCATCGATCTGGAATAGAGTAGAGTGAAGATGACGTAACACCATGGAAGTAGTAGTTTGCAAGCGGGATTTTAATAAAAAAACAACCTTGGAACCGTAAGTGATCACTCATCGTTTCTGAGAAATTAGTTAACTAACCAACTAGCGAGGATCTTGATTTGTCAGCGAATTTTCACCTATTTGGTTATCAACAGGAAAGTAAAGCTTCCTTTACAGTAGGAGTCGACATCGATAACACAAAATCTTGGATTCCGTCGCCTAGATATGAGAAGGCTTCAAGGCATTTGGACAGTAATGATTTATCTCTCAGATCCGTCCAGAAACCAGTAATGACCAGTACAGGTTTATAAGTCGCACGAGCCCGGAAGCCATACCTATGAATGACAAATAATAAGTATTTAAGCTAAGTAATCTTCTGCGGGGATTTTATTATGATGTCACTCTGATGCTTGATCTGGGATCTTGATGAGTGATATCGATCTACGGAGGATTAGGATTCAAATAGCCTTGAAACAGATATAAATACTGCAATGTTACTTTGGAATACAAAATACTGGGTGATACAAACTGAATAATTTTTTTTCCATTCCATTTTCATATCGAAAATTGAAATCCTGGAACGCAATCATGGAAAAAAAGATTCTAGTCATTGGTGGGACTGGTGCCCAGGGAGCTGCGGTCGCCAAGGCACTTTTGGAAGCAAAGGAGCCGTTTACTGTTAAAATCTTGACAAGAAAGCCAAAAGACCCTAAATCCGTCGAGAAATTTGCAGGATACAGTGGAGTGGAATATGTTGAAGGTAGCAAAGTATGCCCCGTTGCATTAATGAACATTCGGATTTTGATAACCATCATTAGGATCTTTTATGGAAATGGATACGATCAAGTCTGCAATGCAGGGCTGCTATGGTGTTTATGTGAATACTGACAGTACGATCCCTCTGAAGAATCTCAAATTTGTCTGCAGTGCTGCGAAGCTATGGAAGCTATAATTAATTACAAATCAGGCTTTACCGTGAAAGAGGGAGACGAGATCTGGGCCGCAATTCGTATTTATGAGACCGCGAAAACTGTTTCTACGTTGAAGCATTTTGTCTGGAGCGGCTTGGACTACTACTTGAAGGTATATTCTATATACTTCTTCCCTTTTATTGCTGCTGATTAACCTCTCATAAGCTGGGACAATATGACCCTAAGTATGCTTGTTACCATGTAAAGTATGTATCGTCCATTTCATACTACTGCTGGCGTCGTTTGACCGATGGAATAACTTTATATCACTTAATAGTGCCAAAGCCAGAGTAAATGACTGGTTGAAATCCCAAGAATCTTCGCATGAAAGTTCTGGCCTTGTGTGGACAATCCTGAACACCGGACCTTACATGGAGATGCTCTACGGTCAGTTCAATAATGTCACAAAATGTCTTTGGCGGAAGATAACTAACGTGAAATCTTATTTTCTGCAGGCGGTAGTTTCATTCCTCATATTCAACCTGATGGCACTCGCCTCTTTTCTCTCCCTTTAGGCAAGGGAAGCTTGCCTTTGATTTCACTTCCGGATCTGGGTATATTTGCTCGCATAATCTTTGAACACCGCGAGAGATGGTCGGGCCGGAGTCTAGGTGTTACATCTCAGTTTGTTACAGGGGACGAGATTGCCCAGACCCTAACCAAGGTGGCAGGTGTACCAGCTAAATACGTAGCATGTACTGGGGAGGAATGGGTCTCTCGCATTCCTTGGGCATCGAAGCCTGTTGCAACGACAGATCCAAACGGTCCCACCAACAAGGACAACTGGCTTATGTGGTGGCGAGCATACGAGGATGATCTGCTCATTTCGGAGCGAAACATGGAAGAGTTAAAGAAGATCCACCCTGGTCTGAAAACTTTGGAAATTTGGATGAAGGAAACCAATTACAATGGAGAAACAAGGCCATTGTTGAAGGGGCATCGATATGCGCAACTAGATTAGACGATATTATCATGCGATGGATTGTTCAATCCTTCCAGCTGATTATCCCAATTTTGCTTTCTAAGACTATGAAAAATGTTATTGTTTATGGGTTACTACTACACTCCATATATTATATCCTTCTTATACCACTTCTTTATATCCACGCACTTGTCCTCTATCCCTATATCGCAACGTAAACTTTCTACATTTATGAAAGCCTTACTGTTCATTTGCTAAATGGGAAGAAAAAGGTGAAGCTCCCGTGGCCAAAGAATTGTCTATCCAATCAACTGGCGTCTAGGTCATTCAAAAAGCTCACATCGACTTATGTCATAGTATCTACTTTGATTGGTGTATACCAGTTGACTGTGTATCCTGCAGTGGGAATGCCTAGCACTCTTTAAAGCTTATATGACTATACATACTCTATCCAGTTCCCTTGTATAATAATAAAAGTCTTATCAGTGCCACATAGTCCAGACCACGCATTCCTATTACACTCTGATTTTATGCCCACTTCCACCTTACGCATTGTGGTTTTATCATTTCTAGATCAGCCTATACGTCATCAGAGTGTGCTGCAATAGACCTTAGATATAACTTTTGAAAGCACCAAGGCGTCAAATTTGAAGATGAATTTCAGAAAGCGAAGTTGAATTGATATCAAACTCAAGAACAAAAAATACAGGCAGAAGCGTAGTGTGAAACAAAACATCAAGCAAAAACTCGCAATTTAACTCGTAAACTCACTTCCACAATCTATGGACCCCACTGTCCTATTGGCGGATTTATTCTTTCAGCTCAAGGAAGTGATTCACAATACTTTTGACCTGGTAGGTGTAGTCCAAGAATTTCATTCCCATAACTTTCTCAGTCTCTTGCGCATCAATTCTGAACTTCTTGGTAGGCTGTAGCCCGTCATTGGGCAGAATACCTTTTGCAACAGCCTCAGGGAAAGCCTGAGCCACAATTGCCGTTGCGTCCTGCCATACAGTCCCGGCTTTACCACCTGAATTACCAATATAGCTCCCCGCTGGGACTTTGGAATCAAGTGCTTTGACATGCATGAGTGCCACATCATCTACATGAACGCTAGCACCAGGAACCTTGTCTTTGGATTTGGCTCCAAGGATTGAGCCGATGGCTACCGCATTTGTACCCAAGGTAATATCTTTGGGGTCTTTCACGAGCTCATTTTTACCAATGACGAAAGAAGGGTGGATGTTGATAACATCAAAATGGGGTTCCTGGTCTCGTACGAAGGCCTCAGTTGCATGGAGAGCGGCAACTTTGCTAGAGTTGTATGCATGAAATGCGGATGGGTATGGTCCGGATGTCGATGGCACTCGAGATGTATGATCGAAAGTAACATCATCGGGTACTTCGTCTTCGAAGAAATATTTCGCACTGACGATTGCAACAACAGATGATGTGATAACAACACGCTTAACCTTGGAAGATCCAATTGCAGCTTTCAAAATATTGACGGTGCCGGCAACAGCAGGCTTGATAAGTGCAGATTCATAATCTTCTGGTTTGATCTCCCCTTTGAGGATGATAGGCGAGGCAATGTGGAGGACATAAACTGCTCCCGTCACTGCTTCGTTATAAGCTCCATCTACCATCAAGTCTGGGACAATAACAAAAGACAGCTGCTGCCGAGGATCGAGTGATATTATAGAAGGCGACTGAAGGATTTCTTGTTTCTTGGACTCGGATCGAACAGCTGCACGAACGCGGTATCCAGCTTGTAGAGTAGTGACAAGAGTCTTGAACCCAACATGCCCAGTACCACCGGTAATTAGAACAAGGTCACCAGGCATTTTGAAATGGATAAATTGAAGTTTTGTGATTGGAAATTTTCTTGGTAGGATCTCGGAAAGAGGGTTGGACGATTGATAGAGTACAAAATAGCAAGACTTTGACCGGGGATACTCTAGGCTTTATATAGAAATTTATAAATCACTGTATTACTAGTGTTTAGTTCTGATTTAACCGATTCGTTAGATGGCTTATGAATAAGTCAACTGATAATTAATCTGCAAGATGATGCGTTACAAACAACGCATGCATGGGATTGAACATTGAACGAATCTCACATTTGTGTCTCTTGGATACGGAGATCTATCCTTACAGTAATACATAATATGTATTTTTGAAACAACTTATGATCACTTATCCTTGGTGATGTGATTATAAACTAAATTGTACGATTTGCCTAAATAAGCAACCCGATCCATGTTTTGACTTTTAGCGATTAATAATTTTACTGATTGACCTCTCCAGGTCCACATTGTTATGAAAAACCATGAGATATAAGGCTAGAAGGCGTATGTAGGATGAGGACCTTACAACGTAAAGCCTATCATTTTAACTCCACTTATTTTCACTGCATCATATGAATATTTTTATCACTCATCCTACCTAGTATAGATCACTCATCAATTTTAGAACTTTAAAAATGATGATATGATCACAGAATCAACTTAGGATACTTTGCTTGGTCAGCACTTAATATTTCCAACTTTTCACTGCGCATAATAGCCTATAAATAATTCAAGCTTGAGGTGCCCTTATTCCGATTTCACAGAATGCTACTTTTTCACAAATCTCTGATTCTGGCCAAAAGACATTTCCCTACAATCGATAAAATATCCAAGACGTGAACATGGGTCGTTTATTAGGCAAGAAAATCCTTATCACGGGCGGCAGCAATGGTATTGGATTGGCGTCTGCCCATGTCTTTCACGACGAGGGCGCTTCTGTCGCCATCTGCGGCCTCGACAAAAAGAGACTCGACATGGCAGCCAGCTCCATCGGCCCCAATACTATCGCCATTCAAGCCGATATCAGCAAGCTTTCCGATCTTAATTTTCTCTTCGACGAACTTCAACGCCAGGGATTCAGTCATTTGGATGCACTCTTTGTCAATGCCGGACAAAGTCAGTTCGAGCCGTTCACCGATGTGACGGAGGAAACATTTGATAAAATGGTTGGAGTGAATCTGAAAGGTGTATTTTTCACTGTTCAAAAGGCTCTGCCCTTCCTTCGTTCGGGCAGCTCGGTGGTTCTGAATTCCTCAGTTGTTGCCAGAAAGGGCTGGCCAGGTTGCTCTGTTGTCTCCGCTATGAAAGCAGCGCTGATCAGTCTTGCGAAGACACTGAGCGCCGAACTCATTGAGGAACATGGAATTCGAGTCAACACGCTCAGCCCTGGACCTACTGACACGGCCATGTTTGGCCGTATTCCTGGTGAAGAACTTGGAGAGGCTACGAAGAATGTGCATCGAGAAAGGAATCCCAGTCGCAGGATTGCGACTCCGGAGGAAATTGCCAAACTGGCTGTTTATCTTGTAAGCGACGAGAGTGCGTATGTGGTAGGAGCAGACTTTGCTATTGATGGAGGCGTTGGGTCCATTTCGCCTGTCGGTGCCTGAAACATTAAACCTCGCGGATCTCATGTACCTATTATTTTCTTAGCATTTAGGTCCTTAGCATATTATAAGATTATATCTATTATATTTATTTCTGTAATACCCGTTCTCCGGAGTGCTGAGCTGTCTCAATCGCCATCAGATACTTTGTTCGATGGATGAGCAAATTTTTATTTCCTTGCCTACCACCTTGGGATGGAAAAAGCAATGTTATGGGATTACCTCTGAGAGATTTCTACTCACTGCTATAGACCATTTGAACTACCCAACATCGCATGCGTTATTTGTGTCACAACACTACCCTGGTGGAAATTTACTTGGTCATTTGGAACGGCACGGAGACTCCCAACTATTATATGAGGGACATATTGCGAAGGGGCAAAAGCTAAATAGAAACACGTAGACTAATTTCCAAAGCGCTCTCGACATCGCATTTTTTGAACCCTGGTCCGGTAGAGAGACAAACTGCCCGATCGAGAATATCTTTGATACTCATGTGGTTAATTGGTATTCAATTCCAGTGATAAGAGGACAAACACTCACTATCCAACAGTCTGTTCTCACTGAGAACCACGGTTCGATAAGTTTTCGGCTGCCACGAAGGTATGTTTTCGGGTATTTTGAGTTGAATTAATCGCGACTTGGAACTGACCATAATACCTCTTGAATGTAGGTAGGTTTCCACATCCTTTGCACCTAAATATTCATCGCCTGGAAGAATAGAAACACCCGCTTCTAGATCAGGAACCGGAAGAGGAGGTGGAGCTGAGAGAGCGGGTGGATCTGTAAGCTCAAATAATTTGTTTAAAAAGCTTTGCTGGCTGGACATGGAACTTCCAGGGAGGTCTTTGGGGGGCCCCAAAACAACCCCTTGAAGCGATTGTTGCAGTAAATGCTCCAAACGACTGGTAATATCATCTCTGCTGCTGACCCGAATACAGTGTTTGAAAGCATAGCGAAGAATTGAGAGCGGTGTTTCGAAGTTTGTAATCAACTCGTATCCTCTTTCCAGGGCATAATGCTGCAGCCGTCTAGAAAATGGTGTCGTCTCTGTGAAGCCAACGGGCGATGGAAGAAGCAAATTGAAACAAGGATCAGGAGAAAAACCTAATCCAGTTTGAGCCCCAAAAAGGATATGTCCAGTACTCGAGCTGCAGTCCTCCGATACCGTATCAGGAGATAAAATCATCCAGCTTGCATCCATGTTGACATTCCCCACGTCGCTCAGTGACTTGTTGCTAGAGAGCGGTTTAATTTGGGAGACCTCCAAGTTCGGGAATGATGCCGTGCTTGATGGTTTGGCTGAAGCAGTACTGCTGTCTGTAGTCGTCGTGGTCATATCACCCTGGCTGTTGTCAGTGGATGGACCGTATGAGTGATGTTGATTTACCAACTTCTTCACGCATAGCTTTTTTGACAACATCAGCCAGCAATCGTGCAGTACGTTCGATATGAGCCATATGTACTGGA
This sequence comes from Penicillium lividum, assembly GCA_028828245.1. Lineage (NCBI taxonomy): Eukaryota > Fungi > Ascomycota > Eurotiomycetes > Eurotiales > Aspergillaceae > Penicillium > Penicillium lividum. Next base: position 5,497,323 of record JAQJAG010000002.1, read on the forward strand.
TCCTGCTGGGCAATATTGGAACGATAACTGGTCGTGTAGAAATTGTTGAAAATTTCGTGTAAATTGTTAATAGAGCTTCGAAGGGCATGGCACTCCTCCCTCAAATCTGCCAATGCATCTTCCTTTCTTTGGCGATAAGCTCTTTGCGCTAGCTTAACCTGGACTTTTCGCCGCTTCAAGAACGTCAGATGGTTTACATCTTTGCTTGTATTTATCCATGTAGACCAGTTGTCCATAGAATTGATCAGAAAATTGCTTACCTCGTCCGCTGGCTCGTCTTCTACTATCGAACGCTTGTAATAAAGCTTAGAGGTACGCCGTCCCTTAGAATTTGTTTCCGTTTTTTGTGTAGTCCGAGGGGCTTTTGGGGGTTTCTTGCTGGTCATGAGACTGGTACTTGGAACAGACGATACATCGTTCTCTTTCGTGTCCCTGGCTCCCCTTGTGACATTGCGGGAGACTGAGTGTTGAGAATTTGAGTCCAGGGTATCATAGGGTGATGAGGAATTTTTGGAATTCCAATTTGGATTACTACCGTTGCTATTGATGACAAAGTCATCCCAGTTGATAGTTCGAGTCCGTTCATCCATAGGGTTTAAGATATTGGAGTCTTCAATTGCTGATGTAGGCATTTCCCTTCTGGGAGGAAATAAGAGATTCAGAGAGCACAAAAATGAATAACTACTACTGTGCACGTAATAATGAAAGGACTTACGACCATGAGGGCTTACAAATATTGATTATTCAACAACTCCGACCGAGACTTGGCAGTAATACCTTAGCAGCTAATACTTGATACAACCTCAGGCTTCCTCTATTGTCAAAATATTATTGAGCCTCGGACTGACCGTGGATTTTAAGAATAGTCACTGGTATTATTATACTCAAATCAGACTGGTGAATAAGTGTCATGAGCCCACAACATGGGAAGTGTCGGGATGATTTTTGATATTTCCGGATGAGTAATCCCCAAAAAATGCTAACTAGTTAGATCACTCATCAGTTATACGGAGGAGAGACTGGAGTCTAGACCCCACCGGTGTTTTTCCTTAGAGCCACAAATTTAACAAATATGATTTTGCCAGACTAACATGAATCGTATATCCTCCTTTTACTACTCATTTTATATCTCATTCGTTTACTAGATGAGGTGTTAAGTTGGTTACAAATTTGATTTCCTGAACTTTCCGACTGGGCAGTATTAAAAGTGGGTCTTGTATCTTATTAGACTATCCCTTGATGTAATTCCGAAGTTTTACTGGCAATTGGAACACTAGATTAGGTCATTGAATCTCAGTTAGCATTTCTATTAGTCCCCACATATGGCAAGTTCAAGGGATGGAACTCACAGGGCCGTGCTGGAGTGTGTGTCGGTCTGACCAAGGTCAATAATCTTGATCTCATGCCCATCCACATTCAAAATCTGATCTACGAGAGGCTCAGCCATATCAACATCAGCTTTGTCGGGCACACCGCCAGCGAAGTATACGGCCCACCGCGCATCCCAAGTGCCCGGTTCAAGCTGCCGTTCCATATGCTCAACAGTGCCGGGGGTTGCAACGGCCCGGATTCCTGGAGAATGCCTTTTGAACATGGGAATACCCAGAAGTGGTCTGCATGGCCATGGGTGATGTAAAGTCTCGTAGGCTGTCAATTGCCTATCTTCGACACCACCCACTCGATAAGACCTTCATTCTGTTCAAATGTGATAGGAGTATCCACGAGAATTGCTTCATTTTCGCCGTAAACCAGAGTACAGCTAATTGGAGACCATCGGACTGCTCCAGTGATTGGTAGAGTGATTTCTGGGTTGACATCAATTTGAGGTGCCACGTAAACTTCGAATTTCAGAGCCATATTTGAAAAAAAAGGAATTTGTGAGAGTCACTGAAATTTTTGTCACTTTCTGCTTTAACCTGATGGCAATGAAGCAATGTTTCACGTTGAATTCGGGCACATATTTATCAATAGTCCCGGAGAAAAATTGAAACTCAATGCTACATTAGCACCTTGCCTTGCGTTTGATGAGTAACCGACGAATATTTCGACATCCAAACCGAGGTTCAATTCCTTTTGCATTTTGATCACTCATCTGAGAGATAAAATCCGATGTGAGGCGGTAACTACATGCTCATTCCTAACGTTTTGACGTCATACGTGGATCGGAATTCGGACAAATTGTCCAAATATCCCGCCGACGCACCGGGTTTAAAGTTAAACTCCCGCGGAATTCACTGAATTGTTAGTTGACCAAGAAAGTCATATAAATTGTGAGTGCATGCTGAGTCCTGTCATACAGACTGAAATTCCTTTCCGCTTGAAACCAACATAAGCGCTGTTTCATCACTACCACTTTACAATCCAATCTACAAAAATGCCTCTTTGGAAAATCTACCACGGCCCAGGGACGCTCTCAACAGATGAGAAGACCATCATTGCCAAGGGGGCCACTTCATTTTATGCTCAACGTGGCTTCCCTTCTTGGTATGTCAACGTCCTTTTCTTTGAGTTGAACTCGACCAGCTTCTATACTGGGGGCTTGCCAAAATCGCAAACCGTGGGTGTCGAAATAATCCATATTGCAAGGCATTGGGATCCAACCAATAAGCAAGCTGCAGTTGCCATTAAGAATGGCGTGGATGCTATTTTGGGGCCTTTCACCACTAAGAAGGGTCTGCATCTTGAATTCGCCGTTCTTGAAGGGCCGGCAGAGCTGTGGCGAATCAATGGAATCGACCCCCCTGAGGCCTTTGGGCCTGACGAGCAGGAGCAAGCAGAAAAGAATCGGCAGATTCTGTTCGAGCGATATGGCGCCTGAAGACCTTTACGTGGATTTATGCACAGGAGGGTGCTTGAGACTGTGTTTAAAGAGAAATTATCTGACCATGAGCTGGAAGAGAATAGGATTCAGAGACTTTTGGAATTAGGTCACCATGTACATGGGCTCATCCATATATTGTTCACGTGGCTTCGCGAGGTTTCCTGTATCTAGTAGCTTCATGGTACATATTTTCGAGCTTCCACGTACCTACTAGTAAGTGTTCGCTTGAATGGTTTGTAAAATCCCTGTATTGGTGTTCCATTGTTTCCAGTTTTACAAAGACGATTTATGTAATTTCTTTGGACAATGAAACTTAGCACCTAGGTAAGACATTTATCTACCTTTTGGTGGCACCTGGGTAGTTGCTTAGAGGTTAATTATCGGGAAATGCAGCGAGAAAATCATAGGTTTGCATTTAATCCATCAAGAAATATATGGAGAAAGTCACCATAACTTCCCCTTTGAGGAGTTCCGTAGCCACTCATTGCCAACCCAAAATGTTTCAGGTTTCGATTTACTTCTAGAGGTTTTTGTCCACAGGCTTCGTGCATATTTATGTATCTCGTACATTAAAAAAGCACCTTGAATGATTCTTAAAATGCTACCAACATTTGAATGTGTTCAATTGAGTAGATGTAGAAGCTTATTTTTATGAATTGCATTATTTATCTAGACTGTTCCTATTCACCACGCTCGCGCTCTTGTTATCGTATTGCCTCTATATATCATCGCCGCAGCCAGATCCATATAGGAGACCGGACCGTAGTCTGAATCGGTGAAGCTCAACTCATATGTGCGCTATATATCGACTGAAAAGACTCCAGGCTTGACGTGGATCTCCGTTAGCCAGTCCTCGGGCTGAGTCCTGACAAATTAGCCTCTCGGTCTCTGCCAAGTCCCGGTAGACGAAGGATGCCGAATGCAGCAGGACTGGCCTAGGCAAATACGGCACATGGCAAGAGAGGCAGTCGCCAACCGTATTCAACAACAGAGGAATCGAATTCCGTTTATTTTACTGAGAATTCTCGGCTCTAAGTATCTTCAATGCTTTGATCACCGCTCCTTTGGCATCCCGAGCAAGCGCTCTGACGATGTACGGATCAAATAATGAAAAAAAGAACTCACACCCAAGACACCAGTAAGGTCAATAGAACCTATGATCGTGAGATGAGAGATTTTTATTTTTGTAACCTACTACTAAGCTGAAAAATTATACCATCTGCCCGACCACGTGGCCAAAGGTGCGTGGTAATAAATGTGAGATGTAGGGGTCCCTCACTACAAAGTGTACCTAACTCTAACATGTAAATGATTAATATTGAAAACATTTGTATATCATAGCGCTTCTTAGAAGATTGACGCTAATTTCATAACCGAATTTCCGCATTTTGGTAGAGTGGAGATGATGTATGTATGCAAATAATTACAAGCGTTCCCAGACATTGTCACTTTATGTACAAGGCACGAGAAAAGTGAGATCGAAAATCCTCTCGCTTCATTTCCTGCTTTAAAATCAAGGGTATGCTCCGTCATAAGGCACGGGTCGGTTCTCCTTGACCCACATCCTTTCCTCCTCACTTTTCAACGCTGGTGGTATCATGCCATTGATCTTCCAAAGCCTCCTCTCAGTCTCGTCCACATGATACTCCCAATCATATCCTTTGTCCTGAATATGAGGCCTCAAGACATTGTCAACGTGCATGGTATTTTGCCTGTATGCCGCATCATCATCCGGCAAACGAACGGCAATTTGGGCGATGACCACACGAACGAATGGTTTTTCTGTCCTCGACATGCCGCCAACCCAAACATCGCTATTCTTCAGCTGAATAAATTGGGTCACCACATAGAACGCGGGAAGACCAAACCCCTTATACATCTCTGTAATATCCCCAGCTAGGGTTTGTTTAGAAACGTTGGTTTCGAAGGTGCCAGGCGGATGGTAGATTTGCCAAAGGGGCATTGTAGCGGTTGGGAGTCAATAGGAGCTTGAAAGAGATAGAAAATAAAAAAGGATTTTGGTATTACATGCAAAATGTAATGGGTATTTGAACATGCGGCAGTATTGATCTTCTGGGCACAAAATTATTTTAACATATCACACCTACTAGGCCCGTTCAAATATTTATAACATCACTGGGTAAAATTGACCGGTCTATTTAATAATCATTTTAAAATTGTGGCTAATGATCAGTAATCACAATTTTAGATTTTACGGCCGTGTCCTAGATCCCCGGTAAACCCGCTGTAGGGTGCCCAGGATTTAGTTAATTTTGCGTAGTTGGTTAAGTGACTAGTATTTCACAGCTTACTAAATCTGTCTAAGCTCCATAACCGTGACTGATTAGCGAAATACTAACTAATTATAGAAGCAAGATGAGTTATCAGGGGATGATCTGTTAATGAACTGACCGAACTGGTTACAAGACTAGTAGTTTTTCAAATTGTTGATTCTAGGAGAAATTATTGAATACTCGGCATTTGCGGTTAATCCGATAAATCGAATGATTAATAAAAACATATTACACATTTTCATCTGGCAGAGAGTTCACTTTGATACAGCTGAAGTTTCTCTCCTTAATAGGGTCCGACTATGAGATCACTCAACATTTCACGAATATTAACTGGAGTTGAATAATCAAATGTCCATAATGGCACCGGAAATATTTAAATAGATGTATGTTCCGTAAATTCCGAACTTCTTTGATTAGTCCAAGTCTCTAGGCTGGTCAATCCTTGTCAAGCCACAGCTACAAGAAAAGACGCAGCTCATATTCTTATAAATCGCCCGAGAGATTATCCCACTTTTTATACTCAAATATCATGTCTTCAAAGGCCTTGTTAGAAAACAATGAAGTTTACTGGCGCTCCCGTCGAGCAGATCAGAACGATGCATCAAAGGAGCTACGGGGATCAGCAGAAACTCTGGTTATAACGTGTATGGGTTAGTATGGCTCAAATTACTTTGTTTACCATTCGATTATATCGAATTTCGAGGAGTCATGGGTCAATTGACGAGATGATGCGGACGCACAGACATTGCTTACATGTCAAATAGATCCTCGCATACATCCAGAGAAGTTTCTTGGACTTGAATTTGGTCGACAAAACGCCATGATCCAGCGCAATGGAGGGGGTATCGCATCTACAGCTTTACGTGATATCGTCACAGGAAATGTATTGGTGGGGATTAAAGAGATTATGGTGATCCATCACACAGGTCAGTTCAATGAGCACTTTTCGGTACCTAGTATATTCTTGATAACACTAGACCTTAGATTGTGGTGCCCTTCAGACACACAGCGGCGGATTGGCAAAGTTCATTGAAGAAAAGATCAAAGAGCAGGGAACTTGGAAAGAAGGTGCTCTAGAGGCTGCTAAAAATCTCCAAGCCATGGCGGGGTTTCCCAGATCTGAGGGACAGGATGACGAGACTGTTCTCATCAACAGCGTGAAGTCTGATCTTCGCTTCTTAAATGATCATCCATTTGTACGGACAGACGTCCATGTTTCTGGATACATTTATGAGATGGAGACAGGGAAGCTACGCCAGATTTATCTTGAGTAGAATTCTAACATTTAAGACTCTGATTTCTTAGCATTGCTTCCTAGCATATTTCCAGCATGCCTTCTTTGTCCCCAATTCAGGATACAAAGTAAGCACTGTATCTAACCGTATTCTCGCAATTTTGATGTTGCTTTCTATTTGAGGAAAGTGCACCTTCACAAATTTCTCATAAATGTCTTTAAAATGGAAGGCTGACTGGAAAAAAGTAGCCTCTTCCTGGACCCAGCCAGAAGTGTAGATACCCTAATAGGAAGGCGTTAGGAATATTATTTTATCCTGAATAATAAATTAAGATATACGCGATCATTAATAAAGCGTTTGCCTTCTTAAACATCATCATTTCTCCAGTAAGAAGTTTCGACTATAAACTAAAGATAATAAATGAGAGTATATACAGGTAATACAGACATCGAGTCCTAGTTAGTAACTTTACAAGAACCCTAATGCTAAAATCTCCCTACGGAAATGATAGGAAATAATACATTTACTGCCCTATTAAATCAAATTCGTCACTTTTTAAAATGTTATACATACTTAGATTACTGTAAGTGAAGTTGATACCGATAAATCCATCAAATTTAATAGCATAATCTAGGAGTAGGGACTATATAATCAGGTAGTAAACATTATTACCCCACCTAGCGGTACCACTAAGACTACACCAAAGACCTCGATACAGACTTTCCCTAAGCCAGGAAGATTATAGTACGCATATGGCAGAGTAACACGAAAAGGTAAAATGGAGTGGTATGGAGATAGGAAAAAGGAGAAAAGATTGAAGAGAGAGAAAAGTGGATTAAGCCCTTTGCCAGCATAAAATCGTCTTCGGAGCACATATACTATATGCCCCAACATTTTGACTGACAACCAATTGATTAACTAAGCTCTTGATCAACTTGGTCATAGTTCAGTCCATGGAAGTAGCCAGAACATCTTCATAGACCTTCTGAAAAACCTGCATCCTCATTTCATCAATAAATCGGGCAATCTCAAGAACACTCTCATTATCTTCAGTCAATCCGCCAAACACTGAATCTGCCAGGTCGAATTCAATAGTTGTAAATCCAGGGTTGACTTCGTGGACAAGGCTCACGACTGGCGCATGCTGAGCTGCTCTCATATCATGTACCGTCATTTTTGTTGCAACGCGTGAATTTCCCATGGTGTATTGCCTTGCATTTTGGCTTCTTCCAGCCAATCTTGAGAGTTCGCCATGGTCGTGAATGGCATAGATACTGAACGGCTCAGCTCCACGCATAGTATCAACAGCAGCTTCAAGCTGCTCCAGGGTTTTGGCAGCCTTCAATGCAGCGTCATTGTATCTTCCGAGTCGGCTTTCGAGGTGTCGCACGAATTCTTTCCATGGTACTGGAAGCTCTATGGTTCGATGAATCAAGCTCCGAGTACAATCGGATGAATATGTTTTCAATGACATTTGTTTAAGATTCCGTATTCTAGATTTTTAAGTAACGGATTAGCAACGGGCAACAACATAAAGATAGACTAGGGAATAATTACTTAGATTCTTCCAAGGCTTTCAAGTAGTGGGTATATCTCATGTGGTCTTTTGAGGGGCGCAATATTCATAACACATGAAGTAACCTACTTCTACGATAAGTATTTATACTTAGACCTCATCCATTCTGCACATCCGCGTAGTCTTGATTTCTTCTAAATTCAAAGAACGCTGCAACGTTTACTCAAGTGATAAGTGATAGTTTGCGTCAGTATATTATGATTACTCATCAAGTCATCAAATAATTGAGTCAATCACTTATCATTGATCTACTAACATATTAGTGACATGGGTTTTTAAACAAAATATGCTATTGATCATCGATAGCCCATCAAGAAACCCTGGAACGAAAATGTGGGAATGAGACTTGGTTAGTTACTCACCAACACCAGGTCATCCCACTATTGTCCTGCCTTTTCTTTTCTTTTTTTATAATCATCTCGTTCGATATATGAGTTTGAAACATTATTAGTAAATCAGGATCTGATTCCAATTTAGCCCGAAACCACATCGATAGTGGAGAGTCAAATCCGCAGGTTAGCTCCGATAATTTGTTAATTCAGGAGTTTGATAAACTCGTGCGGTCCTCAGTCATTTAAAGCGACCGGAAATCCTAGCGGCCTGGTCCAAAATTCTTAAACTCACTTATCTACAATATATCTTAATTTCATAAGCGTTTCGTGACTTCCCTACGAAGTAAGATGTCCATAAACACATAAACATGGATGAAACACAGCAGTCCACGAACGATGGGAAAAGAGGAAAAATATCTACATCTGCAATGCCTAAGGCTGCAATAAAACACAGAATAACTAGTAAATGCATTTGACCTACATAATTCGGGACTCGGAGTTCAGACTTAGCCAGATGACATAATAAATCACCGCTTTCCTGAAACGGTAGATCCAGGGGCTCTTGGTAACAAGGGCCAAATAAGGAAGGCATCAAGAGCGGATTTTGAGAAATCTACAGATTCAAAGCCAATTCTACCGCTTCATGTGGTGATATCACACAATGTGATCACCAGTATAGTGGAGCAAATGGGCGACTGGGCTGAAAACTCCACCAATTACGTTTACACGGGTGCCTAAGCGCCATATCTCGATTATTCATCGTAACGAACCTGGAACTATGTATCGAAGAGGGGAACGCTCAATGGCTGATCGAGTCTCCCCACTACAGTATGTAGTTTTCAGACTGGATTTTTTCCTCGCGGTAGTTCGACGCGGTTGTTGAGCCACAAGCTAGGGGGTGATTATTCAACAAAAGCAATCACGCCCCGTGTATACCTGAAGGATGAGTGATCATAGCTCCTATTGGCCATCGAACATTGACGTGATTTCTGATCACTTATCCTTCCATCAGTCCACAGAGACCAGAGTTGTCGATGGTAGGACGCAAAATTGTTGTCACGGGTGGAGGGGATGGTATCAGTGCTTCTATTGCACGCTCGTTTGCCAAAGCTGGTGCATATAGCATTGCCTTGATTGGGCGGAGACGAGAAGTATTGGAGGAAAACAAATCCCAGATCCTTGCAATTTCCAACGAAATCAAAGTGCTGGTTCTCGTCGCCGATATCAGCAGCATGGATGATGTCAACAGAGCATTCCGAACTGTCAAGGAAACCATTGGGAGTCCCGATGTGCTTGTTAGCAACGCCGCATACTTCGCAGGTGCATCGTCCATCCTTGAAGAGACAGTTGATCAATTTGCTTCAGCTGTGGATACCAATGTAATGGGTCCATTCTTCGTGCTTCGAGCCTTCATGAGCGTGGCAAGTTCATCTCCAACCATCGTCAGCATCACAAGCGCCATTTCCCACATGTCTTCGTCGTTCTTCCCTGGATTTTCGGCGTATGCTGCTACGAAAATTGCCGGCTTGAGAATCTTTGACTATGCGCAAAGCGCGAATCCTGCTTTGCACGTTGTTCACAACCATCCAGGGCAGGTCATCACCTCGATGTCGAAGAAGTTGGGTAGGGAAATCTCGATTGATAAAGATATGTACATCAAGGCGAAGGCCAAGAAGATCTTGCCTCCTTGAAAGGGATTCCGAAGACTAACTATTTAGGTGGAACTACCGGTAGATTTTGCGGTATGGGCAGCTAGCCCGGAAGCCAAATTCTTAAAGGGCAAGCTTGTTTGGGCGAACTGGGATGTGGACGAATTGAAAGCAAAAGAAGAGGAAATTAAAAACAGCAGCATGTTTACCATTGCTATTTTGGGTTGGCCATTTTCATCTTGATCTTTGTTGTCTTATATGTAGGCAAATAGCGACCTTCGAAACACATTAATTCTGTAAATATCTGCCAATTAACTCTCCATATATCTACTTCGCTGCCATCTATGATATTTCTTTACAAATGATGATGTATGTGTCATTAGCTAAATCCTGCTCTTGGCCAGAGTAAGGAAGTGCTAGGCATAAGTAGCTGGAATACAGAATAAACGGACAGGGCCTGTATTCTGGGAGAGAAAGAGAGCAAGGAAATAGAAAAAAGTGAAGGGGGTGGACGATCTAGACTACATGCGCTGGAGAAACACCTAACGTCACACGCAAAAAGTAAGTACGTTATATTCTTTTGAAGCTATTTCAAAAAAGAAACTTAGGTACAAGTTCTAAAAGGTGGCCTGCTTTCTGACGAAAAGAGTGGGTTTTCTTAAAAAAATACATAGAGAGTACAATTAAAAATTCAAATCTACTGAATTTTTCAATTCTTTCCATCACTGACTTGTACGTATAGGATAGAGTAAGGTTTCACAGAAATTTAAACATAGTTCAAGTATCTGTTCTGAAAAGCAAAGTCTAAAGCTTGCTGGGAACCCATTTCGGTTTTCTCTTCTCAAGGAAAGCTGCAATACCCTCTTTTGAATTTTTGCCAGCCTGAAGCTTTGGCCACCAAGTTTGAACAAAAGTGTTGCCTGCTTCATCCACCCCCATTCCATTCCAACCCATCAGCAGCCCTTTCCTTGTCACAAAAAGCGCATCGGGGCTATGACTCGATATTTCCTCTGCGATTTCGATCGCTTCCGCAACAGCATCCGGGGTAACTGAATATACAAGTCCCCATTCTCGGGCTAACTGCGCAGATATTGCGCGACCGGTTAAAGCCATCACCGCTGCTCGTTGCCTCCCAATTGCTCGGACGAGCCTTGGAAGACAGCCCCCAAGCTCTGTCAGACCGACTTTAACGTCTGGAAGCGAAAAGCTGGCATAGGTAGACGCAACTACAATATCACAGTTGACTATCATCTCGGTAGCGCCACCAACGCAAAGCCCGTTGACGGCGGCTATGATTGGCTTTCTTCCGCTTCGACACGAGATACCTCCGAATCCTGACGACGGCAGTTTTCCTTGCTGATCAGGGGATGATTGGGACCATTCTGCATTAGAAATTGGCATTTCAAGTTAGTTTTCAGAAAAGGCCCATGTAGTTGGCAATACATTTCCAAAGTTGTACTACGTACCTTGGAGGTCAGCCCCAACACAGAAAGCTTTTCCGGAACCGGTTAGGATCCCCACACTTAGATCTGGGTTGTCATCGAGCCAGTCCCATACGCTTGCGAGCTCCAAATGCCCATGACTAGGTAAGCAGTTAAGCCTGCTGGGCTGGCACAGAGTCACAAGTAGGATTGATGGACGTGGGAAGCTCAAGGTACAGATTGTTGTTACTGGCTGTTTCATTTTGTAAACAATTAAACTGAAGTCGGGTTCAAATATAAGAAATGCACAAATCGTGAGCTACCCAAATCCATTCATCAAAGGAGAATCAAGGGGATAAATAGAACAGCTTAATGACTTTTCTGCGATGAAAAAGAAGCCTTTTAATGATTATTCAACATGACGACGCCAAAGGTCGCGCCTTGACGTAGGTACATCATATCTGACATCAGTCTTCGGTTCATGTCGCCTTTTAAGAAAGAAACTACTTGGCAGGTCACAGTTACCTAGATACCTCGGTTCTCGGCATGGGCTCATTCCTCCATGTAGTACGTCGGGTTCTCTTAAGGCGTGGGAATACTCCTCCGGCCCCCTTACTAATGAAAATCTCCATAGATTAGTTATTGATATTTTGAATATAAGAACCTATGGAAATAAAGCTGAGAAACACTGATTTTTGGGCCCATTACGGTGGCTCATAGCCGCCATCCCTTTAATGCATTGTATAATTGTATTTTATTCCTTTTTACTTATGGCAGAAAAGTTTAATTTATTAAATTACCAAATACATACATTCATCTTATTCTACAAAGTCAGATTTACTATGAGTATTTAGACGGAGAGACATAATATCTATTAAATATATAAATTTAACTAAATATAAAGAACATTTTGGTAATTTGATTTGATTTCAAGAAAATATACAAACAGCATTTAAGAACATCAAGCCTTCCTAGCCCGTACACACTTTGGGCGGGATCAGTTGTGGCGACCGAAGATCCAATAAATACATAGGGATCTCTGAGTAGATACCCCAATTTCAGCTACCTGGCTCTCTACCCGCAGAAGCCGAGCACAAGATTTTACATGCGCCTGAGTTATTGGAGATCAAAGATCGCGTTGAGCAGCTTAAGTTACAAGGCGACAGCATGCCGCTGATATTTTCAGAGACTAAGAGATACAAAGAACTTCTCCTCAGCTACCGATTGTCGGCGCTCAAAGAGTACCAATGCCGCTGGGTTAAGGAAACACGGGATCAAAGAATTCTTAACAGAGGCAAAGACGAAGCCCTAGCCCTCGAAAACGATGTCAGCACACAGTCGTTAGCATTGATAATGCCAGAAAGCGCTCGAATAGCCACAATGATGTCTTGCACAGAGGCGCTCTCTTTCGAAAGAATGCTTCTTTTTGTTGAAGATTTGAGAAAACACTGCGCTCGCGATTTTGATGTGGTTTATCTACCAAGGGAGAACCCTGTCCAAGGTTGCTGTCCTTTGAAAGAATGTCGGAAACTGATTTCAAGGTAATCATTCGAAGCTATGGAGGATTGGCACATGCTAACTTCTTCAGTGTTCCTAAAACTGAGAGAAGCACACATATTCATCAATGTGCTCAAAGGAAGATAGCGACGGAATTTCATGTCTCTGAGGAAAGCTTGACATATTGCTATGAGTGCATGGAATGGGTATTGGCAGACAACTGGACGGATCATTTCCAGAATCATTTCCAGAATCATTTTCAGTCATGGAGCACTCGACACTGTGAGGTCATCACATATCGGCATACAGTAATCCGCCCTGGCTACTGTCCGTTTTGTCTATGGGGGATCAAGGTCTCCGCAAAGAGCCAATCTCGTTACTGGCTGCTGAATGACAAATTGAGAGACCATGTGGAAGACCAACATATACGCGATGTACATTTTCCAACGACCGAGCCCGTCTGTGGTTGCTCTGAAGTTTTCCAAAATGAACTTGACCTTCGACATCACTTGCACGATATACATGGTCTTAACAAATCCATTTGGCTAAAACGTGAAATGCCCAAGAAAAGGAAGCGCGCGATCAAGAGTGACGGCGGGATTATTACGGCCATCACGGACGATGAACAAGACAAAAAACCCCGCTTCTCTTATTTGTCCTCGTCTTCTGGATCTGAGATTGAAACGTCTCGTGACACCTCGATGCCTGTCGATGCCTGGATCCTGTCTACCATGACTGTACCAACACGGACACCCACGAGCCACAGCCCCTCTCCCGTCCATCTGCACCACGAGGGACTACACAGTGGTACCTTCGCATTTATCCCCTATTCCTTCAAACTTTTTGAAAGTCGTAACTTCGTGATCATGTATGATTCAAAATGTCAATCTCGTCTATCTTTCTTCAATATCTTCCCTATAGATGAGGGTGGCAGAAATGACTTGGGAGGTAGATTCAAAGAGAGTCGATGGCTAAACCGAGAACCTAACATTAGAGAGAATCCCTGAATTAAGCAGTGTAACGGGCTTATGGACATCTGGATAAATGCGTGATGAATGCTTGCGATACCAGTTGACCTTCTCAAGTGCTATTTCTCCGTACAATCACTGTATTTTGCTACTAGGTACTACTAGTGCTAGGTCGCTTTCATAACCAGAGCGAGGCTACATAATTGTCATGTCTTCCATCGAGGACCACGAACAGGCCTTTTCTTTCACTTGGGTATAGTTTAGAGAGTCGGGGATAGATACTAGGTAGTATTAGCTACATGTACCCGGATATCTATATCCTCGATTCAGCATTCAAATTGCTCTGACTGTGGCGTTTGCCTATATTTGATTCTGCATCCTCATACTCGTCCTCTTCATCAGTGCTCTCCAAGCCAATTTTCGAGCCTTAATACATGGATGCAGGTAGGAGTATTTGTTTCGATAAAATGCTCGAAGATGGAATGGTCAGATGCAATACCTGTCAGGACCAACTACCGCAGGACATCACCTTAGAGAGTATCAATGCCAACATTACGCAGATTGTCAAGCTTAAATTCCACCTCCCGCCCCTGAGCCTCCAGGTCCAGATACCCAGGTGCATTCTGCTCAATAAGGCGCACCCACAGGTCCATATAACCGAATCCCTCATAGAGAAACTTGCTGTCCATTCTCGTTGCCTCCAAGAGCTCAATAATAGGACGGTCCATGTTCAATCTATTCCCATTAGAAAATTCACGTTGGAAACTGCACATGGAAAAGAACTTACGGCTCGTTATACTGCGGCGGGCCCCCAATACACGACTCTTCCAAATCCGCGACACGCCGGCCCAAACTCTGACCAAAGGCCATTACCTGACCCATATTCCAGGCTCGACGAACAATCGAATCGCGGACACTGCCGTCAGAGCCAAACTCGGCTATCGTCATTCGCCCTGTGGCAAGCTCCGGCTCTTCGATCACATACCACGTGTAGTCTGGCCCGGAGGCGAACACTACCGTGCCACTCCGGGTCATCGAGAGAGCGTGGAAATCCGCTGAGGAAAGGTACAGCTCAGAGAGGATATCGCTAAGCGTGATAGGTGTCGCGAGGTTGAGAAACTCTGGGATATGGCTGCGCGGTGCATGGCCCGGCCCCGCCTGGTCAAAGGGATGCTGCCCGTTCCATTCATCTTGATGGATATACATCATAATCAGGAGCTTTACAAGATGAATGTAGTTCCGGGGGTGAGTCTGTGAGTCTACTGGTGGTAGACAAAGGAACCTCTTGTCAGGTCATGGGGCTTGCTGCGAGAGCAATGAAGCCGGGTAGTCGCGAGCTGAGGTATATACTAGGGCACGGCTATGGTAAGACTGCAAATAATAATTAGACCTGAAGAAAGGTGAATTCAGCATTGGCTGTACGCACCTCGCGGAATTCCTGACTGGCGGTAGCCCATTTCTCAATTAGGGCTCGCCGTTGACGCAGCCCCTCTTCTGGGGTTGAGACTGGTTGGTATTCTTCCTGCACTTATGTACCAGTTATATTACAAATGCTTATACGAGAGCATTCCAAGGACTCCCTACCTTTACGAATAGCAGCCATCCCTTGGCTTCTTCCGGGAGCTCATCTGAGGGTAAATCTGTCGGATGAAGGTGGATCTCGGGAATGCCCGCTGGCCAAGACGCGTCTGATGCCGACTGTGCCATTTTGAAATTCAATTTGGGTAGAAAAAAAAAAGTCAAAGGAAGAGACTAGAAGGGCAGATGAATGAGGAGCCTTCCAACTGAATGCGCGTCGAACTGATGAAAAAAAAAAAGGTTAACAAGGTGAAACAAGTGAATTTAGTCTTTGCTTAGTCCAATATTCGGGATTTCATGCGGAAACTCCGGCACCTAAATAGCTTGGCGCTCTGAAAAAAATGGAACCGCTATGGAGTAGAGTAAAGAATCATTGTCTAAGCGAAATTCGCCCAATGGAACCTGAAAACACATATCTCTTGGCAAAACGAATTCTTGAAATAACTCCACAACCACGCCACTTGGCGATTAACTGTAAACGGGAAGTTTTGAATTACTTCCGGCGCTACATTCTGATACCACTTTCGAGCGTGTCAGCATGCCAGTGCCGGCGTCCGCGTGGCCAACCCTGGTTTCAGGGACGGGCCGCACGGCACCCGCCGACACCACTGCCAGACTTCTGAACGCCAACCACGACACAAAGCAGTTATTATCGTATATCGACAAGCAAAATGGACACCGTGTGCCCACCCAAGTGTTGCAACACCTCAAATTGCTCGAGGAGCTCACGGGGGACCTCCTAAAGAACCCCCTCGGCGCCGACTGGCGGGCAGAGTTTTCACAGCTGCGCCAGGAGACGCTAGAGATGCGGAAGGATCTCACAGCGGTGCGAGCCGCTGCTGAAAGGCATTTGCCTACCCGGATAAGCACCGGCAGCTAGGCAGAAGTGGTATAAGGGGCCCTAGGCCCAGCACACCACCTATCCTCTTATAGCTCCGCATTATCAGGGGCGGCGGCGGTAAGCGATATTACCGCTAACCATACAATAACAGTCCGCCTTAATAACCCCGACGCCGTCAACCGCTACCAGCGGGAAACACCAGTAGAGATAACCGCAAAGGCCAATCGGCTACGAGAGCATATAGCTAAGGCTGTCGGGTCAGCCCCCCTCGCCTTAGTCCGCTTCCTAGCGGCTCGTTAGTTAAGATCGGGTAACCTCTAGTTCATAGCGCGCTCCGCCAAGGAAGCAGAGATCCTACGGGTACACTATAAAGGCTAGGTATATTCTCTAGAAAGGAAAGCAGAAGTACTACTCCCGACCTAGGGTATTATGATCCACGATATTAACATTCGCTCGCTAGGGGTAAACACGCCGCGTACAGAGGAATTACAGGGCGTGCAGGATAAGGTAATCAATCAGCTACTCACTAATAACGGGATAGACTAGGGCGAGGCGGAACTTACTCAGCTATCGTGGCTCCGCACACCTATAGGTAAGATAGGGTCGCTAGTAGCCGAGTTCACGTCACCACTACCGGCTAATGCGGTGATCGACCAGAGGGTCTTCTGGGATAGAAGCTACTTAACTATAGTAATATACGACCAGGCCATCCGCGTACGTTAATATCATAACTATCAAAAGTATGGTCATATAGGAGCCACTTACCCAAATCAATCCCTAACTTACGTCTACTACGCCAGCGGGTACTTATCTTAGAAATATAGCGCTAAGGCTAATAGCACGCTAAAGGAAAATAAGTATACTAATTATAGGGGCATATACGCTGCGTAGGCTAATAACTACCCGGAATAAGTACGTAAGGTCGATAAGATGAAGGAGATAGCGAGATACCAGCCGAGGTATTATCTAGTACTAGCACACTTTTCTGCCAAAGCTTTATCTATGGTATTATAGCCATCACCAGCCAGTTTATAGGGTACGCTAGTCAGGCAGTTATCATTAAGCGAGGGCAGCAGTACCGAGGGTAGCGACTCGACCCCTACTAAAAGCGCTGCATAAGGATCGATTAGTCTATAATCTAGTCAATAGGCGAAAACATAGAAGAGAGAGACTAGTACTTAGACAGGGGCCATAATATCTAAGAGTAGCCTCTAGCGGCAGTAGCTAGCTGTTAATAAGCTATTAGTATCTATAGATACTACAGAGGACTCGACCTACCCGGCAGAGAACGCCACACAAGCAAATTAACCAGATAGTACTAGCTAGTCATCTCTCTATAGAGATAGTATCAACTTCAAACCGGCCACCACTATAAAGGCCGCCAGAGTAGCCACCAAAGTAGCAAGGAAATCAAAATCAAAGACCAAGTTAACCAATACAGCGAGCGTAAGCTCCTATAAGTCATAGAGACTAGGCTGTGCCGTAACCCGCAGAAACCCGCACCCGAACCCGCCCCATCCTCCCTATAGGTCGGGTTTTGGGTCGGTCTGTTCAACCCGTATGCGGGTTACGGGTTCTTATAGGAAACCCGCGCGGGTTTATAGGTTACCTAATAGGTCGTCAAACAGGACAAACATAGAAATAGCTCTCTCTACATAACTTATATAGTATTTTTGGGTATTTTTAAGTATTCCTAGTACAGCTTTATAGTTTTCGAAATAGAATCTTAATTTATGAAATCTTGATTTATGAATCACTAGAGTAGATAGAATTAAAGTCAATATATTTAATAAATAGCTAATCATATAGGAAATCACTATCTTTACGTCTAATACGCTTACGCACTCTCCCTAATATATATTTTTAAGTATCTACCCCTTCTATTATAGGTAAATCAGGTAGATTATACTCACTATGGTCTTTAGGTAACTTAGACCTTTAAGTCTCCTCTTACCCTTATATATCCTCTTCCTTATTATTACTAATTAGATTAAGATTAAATTAATCTAGTGAATCATCTCTCTCTTTATTTGCTACTTTAATCTTATTATAAGAGAAGAACTCCTTTAAGAATTTAAACTACTCTTCTTATATATTAAACCTTAAAGTATAAAGGAATATTATTAATTCTTAGATAGTTATAGTATTTAGTCTCTCTCTACGGTAGTAGCAAATATCATAAATAGTATTAAATAGTTATTTAATACTAGTACCTAATACTAGAACTAAAAGAATATCCTAAGCGAGATTTATAAGTGCTAGAAATCGGTTCTGATTCTCTCTCTAAAACGCTAGAGGGGTAACTTTAATAATATCTAAAGAGAATATTAATAATATTTAAGTATAAGAGAGATAAAACTTACTACTATTAAGATACTATATAACTTTATTATATAGTACTATCTATTACCTTTTCTCTTTAAGTATTATATCTAGGCGTGATCCTACCCTAGTAGATAACTAAAAGGGAATAGAATCATCCTAATTAGTAAGACGGCTTTAGTAGGGGATAAAGTAATCCTTAAAGCTTTATCGATATCTTTAGCGCTATTTATTAGACTAGTCGTTAGTTATAAAGAACTGGAGCTTATTCTCTAGCGCTATAATAGTACTAATTATATAAAGGTTACCTCGAATATTATCTATTTTAGAGTAATAATCTCGAAGCTTCTATAGGCCTATCTAAAGCGCTTTAAGTATCTTCTTTTTCTAAGTAGCCTTCTTTCTTTAGAGCTAGGAAATCAATAGCTTAAGATATTTAAATAGTTTATTATAAATCTTAAAGATATAATAGGCTATAATATCTTTTATCTTTAAAAGTTTATTAGTAAACTTAAAGAATAGCTATATAATCTAAAGGAGATATTTAATCTACTACTACTCCTTATTATCTAATATTAAGTCTATCTAATTATATTCCTTATAAAAAGGGTTAAAGATAGATTAGAGGCGCTTTATATAGTAAAGTATAAGGAATATAGAGTTCTAACGTGTTTTAATATCTTAAATAGGTATAAGTTTAACGGATTTAGGTTAAAATTTATAGAATGCTTCCTAGCGTTAAGGACTAGCGTTAATATAGATAGTAAGATTACGAATCTGAAAATTTTATTAGTAATAGTATTATTATATAGATTCAGTAATATTACCTATCTTATTTAACGTTCTTATAATTTCTCTTCTATAGTATTTTATATTTATATAAGCTAATTAGGACTATTACTTAGTCTACTATACTTTAGTTATCTTATTTATAGGGTCCGCCTTTATAGAACTAAGAAGCTTATTTAGACTAAGTTAAATAATATATGCGATATAGGGAACCTAAATTAGGGTAATATTATCTAATATAGATTACTAAAGGGTATTAACTAAGATCTTATTATTTAATATATTATTAGTAATAATTATAAGAACTTAATCCTTAATTTTATATCGCCAAAGGGTCTTAAGGAGTACTATACTTAGATTTATACTAGAGTATATTCTATAAAGTAGTTTGAATCTAAGAAGGATCTCACAATACTACTAGTCCTTATTAATAAAATAGCTACTAATAGCTATAAATACCTATAAGAATAGAGATATCTAGTAATTAAGCGTAATTAATATCTTAGACCTAATAGGTAGCCTTTATAGTATATCCTCTTATCTCTCTTTTACTATAGTATATAGCTAACTTTAAATAAGTTTTTATAATAGGATCTTAGGGCATATTAGGGTAGTTTAGGCTATTCTGATAAGGCTATAAAATTTAGGGTACTTGACTAGTTAGAATAGAAGCTATATAACTATAAGAAAAGTAAGAAGCTTCTATTCCTATATATCCTATATAAATTTCTGATTGGTTAAGGGGTTTCTGCTCTATAGTATTAAAAGTTAAGTATTAAGCGTAAATATTAATAAAAAGGGTAAAGAAATAGAATAAAAGATAATAGTAATACTTATAGCCATTTATATAAACTAGGTAATACTAGAGGCTTACATCTTATTTTTAGTATAATTACGATAATTAATACCCTTTAAATACTTATTTATCGTCGAAGTTCTATAGCGTATACTTATTCTAGCGTATAGAGATTAAGGATACTCGAGGATTTACCTATAATATTTATATATTACCTTTAGCGCACTATTAGCGGCACTTACTACCTGATCGAACTAGTTCTAAACTTCAGAATAGTATTTTAAGTCCTAGCGTATCTTACTTTATTTCCTAAAGTC
Organism: Penicillium lividum; assembly: GCA_028828245.1. Lineage (NCBI taxonomy): Eukaryota > Fungi > Ascomycota > Eurotiomycetes > Eurotiales > Aspergillaceae > Penicillium > Penicillium lividum. The sequence goes on from JAQJAG010000002.1 coordinate 5,517,759, forward strand.
AGTCTAAAGCTACTAATCTACCTAATCACTATATATTATATTCTTATAGAGAATATAGCCCTTTCGACGATCTAGGCTAACGCGTATTAGAGAGGAAGGGATTATAAGAGGGGCGGATAGTCAAAGAAACTCTTAATCAAAGGAATTAATTATCTATTAGCTAACCGAGACTTTAGATATATATAAAGAATATAAGTCCTCTAGTAGAAGATAAGGAAGATTATCTATATTACTATCGTAGATAGATAATAAGAAGCCATTAATATCAGAGTATTAAAGTTAAGATATATAGAAAGTAAAGAGGGGTAATAGATGCTTTAGATAAGTATAAGTAGACTTCGGCACGGGCCTATCCATAGATAGAGGCCCCTATCCATAGTCTACTATAGATAGGGGCCTTTGTCCATGTCCATGACGGGTATGCCCACAGGCCTAAAAAAAGCCCGTAGATACCTGATTTTACTAGTTTCTGCCTGATTTTCCCTATATAACCTGATAACTCATCTGAAATTAATTCTGTTATTTACCCGCGTTTTGGTGAAAACATATACTACTTACCTTACTTTCTACCTTCTCTCTTATATTTTTATGAAATGTTTCTGTTTATAGATAAATATTTATTATCTTTATTAGTATAATAGCTAAAAACCAGAGATAAGGGTAGGGTATAGGGTATATTAGAGAATAGTGGTTAATAATACTACTAAGGTATGAAGATATATATTTTATATATATATACCCTCACCAATTTTCTGGTCATCCTATCTTTAGTACAGAATTTACCTAAAAAGTGCGTTTTTGAACTATTTTAAAGTAGAGTTTGATAAATTAGCCTCTCTACTATCTATATCCTTTATTAAATATATAATAAATAGCTAGAAATAGTAGGAAAGTTAGGATAAAAGGTTAGAAATATTGGACTTAGACACTTTTTCTTAGCAGATGCTAGCCCTACTTAGTATAGCTTACCCCTTTTACCCTATCCTCTCTTCTCTTATTTTTCTCTCACTTTTCTCCCTATTCTTTCTAGATCTAATATATCTTAATTATCACTATATAGTGATAGTATTGATCTATCTGATTCTATATCATCTTTTTAGCCAATATGCCCTCTCCTACTACCCCTCCTACCAGCAATCCAAACTATTAAACTTCAAACTTTCGAATATGCTATCTGGATAAAGGTAGAAAGTCGGAATTTTGTTGATTGGTGGCTGAAAACTCAGTATAGGACTAAACTAGCTGGGGGTTTAATGAGATGGGACCGAAAGCGTCAATCTTCTGAGATTTAGGTAAGTCTACAGCAAGTTACGAATATACAGACTAGAGAACCTAAGGTTATATATATTTACTATAATACCTTACTTGTTCACCCTAATTAGAAGGGAACTGGTATAAATACTGTCCGGTGGTATCTATAGAGTTGCTAAAGAAGGGTAAAGCACCCTAGTATTCAGTATCTTGTATAGAAAGTGGTAAAATAGGCCTTTTTTCTTTTCATCCCATCTTTTTAGCCCTTCTTTATTTTAGCCGAAAAAGCTAATAAGCTCTTCAATAGACCATAACTACTAATACTACCCTACCCTTCTCTAATGATCTATAGGAAAAACAGCTTTTGACTACTATTACTAGTCTACGCCTCCCTTTTCACCTAATTAAAAGCCTACACTTCCGGAATCTTCTATAACTTACCCAATCAGTACCTTCTATCCTATCTTTTCCCTCTGCTTAGAAGATTTAATACCTATTATAATAAGAGACCCTTACCCGATAGAAAGCTATTCTTAATACCCTACCCCCTACTTCTAAGCTCTCGCTTAGCCTTGATTATTAGACGTCCCCTTTTCAGTAAGTATTTATGGCTATAATAGGCTATTTTCTCGATGAATTATAGGAGTATAGAGAAGTGCTCTTAGGGTTTAAGCCCCTATTAGGGACCTATTCTAGTAAAAATCTTGCAAAAGTCGTGCAAACAACTATTAAAGCATATGACTTATTAGACCGAATTATGGCTATTATAGTAGATAATGCGTTAAATAACTATACTTTAGTTATATCCCTCTAAGCTGAATACCCTATATACTTATTTATTAGAGTCCCTTATATGGCCTACGTGATTTAGCTAAGCTTAAAGCAGCTTCTTAGTCAGATAAAAGCTAGCCCTGAGAATGATATAATTAACCTTATTTGGTTAGGAAATCTCTCTTATAGTAAAAAGGGTATAGCCAAAACACTCTAAAAAGCTCGGAATTTAGCTATCTATATTAACGTAAGCCTATAATAATGAGAGACCTTCTTAGGGCTTTAAGATTAGACGATACTACCCTTAGTGCTACTTTAAGATGTCCGGACTTAGTGGAATTCGACCTTTTTGATGCTGTAGCGGGCTAAGCGACTTCGAAAAGAGCTTACGAAGTATTGCTTACTATCGGAGCTCCTAGAAATGAAGCTTTCTGAAGATGAATAGTAGTAAATCAACTATTTGCTATATATTATAGAGCCTTTTTACCAGTTTACCATAGTTTTGTGTAAAATAAAGGATATTACTATCTATACTGTCTTCTAAATCTATAATAAGCTGTTTAACCACCTAGAAGCTTTAATCTGGAAGCTCCAGCGGAAAAAGGTAAGTTTCATCCGATCTTTTTGTCATTCATCTGATCTTTTTCGGCCGAAAAAACTGATATCTTCTCTTTAGATTCCATAGAAGCAGCATATACTTTAGGCCCTAGAAGTAGCTAAGGTTAAGCTCTCTGAGTATTATGCTTAGATAGATAGCCCTAAGCTTGGTAACCTATATATATATAGGATAATCCTTGCCCCTCAGCATAAGCTCTACTTCTTTTAAACTATAGATTAGTAAGATCAAGATTATGCGACTTAATATGAGATAAGCTTAAAAGAACGGATCAAAGGCTATTAAAGCAAATCTACTAGTTATACTAGTATACCCTCTATTACCCTTTAGCGGAGTGAGCTTAAAAGCTTACTAACCCCAGAAGTGGAGTGCCCTTTTGTCTAAGATGAGTTATCTCACTATCTTTAATCAGGTATATCTCCTTTTTACCCTTTTTACCCTTTTTACCTTCTTTTTACCCTTTTTACCTTCTTTTACCCTATCTTTTTACTAAAAAGCTTATTATTTATATCTTTAGGTATAACACCTTTAAGTACTCGACAATATTAGAGAGAAAACGAGACTAAATACCTAATTCTTACGCAAATTACTTGTGATATCTTCTCTATCCCTGCTATAGGTACTAGGGTAGAAAGGCTTTTTAACTCAGTACGTGATATCTGCTACTATCGGCGTGGTCGTCTAAAGATAAGTACAATTAAAGACCTTATGCTCTATAGCTATACTACCCAATTTGAGATAGAAGAGACAGAGCTTACTTTTATTCGATCTTTAGATATCTTTAATGAAGGTAAAAAGGATGAGATTTAGGTGCAAAAGAGTGATATTAGTGAAATTAGTAATAATGAAGAGAGTAAGAGAGAGAGTGAGAGAGAGAGTAAGAGGGAGGATATAAGAGAGAGAGAGAGTAGGGGGATAAAGAGAAAAAGAGGGGTTTCATCTAAAGAAAGTTCAGATGAAAGTGCTGATGATGGGTTTCTACTAGGCTTTAGCATGGGCCGGCCCATTGGGCTTTACCTTTGTCTAAGCCCAGCCCAATGGGCCGACCCTTTGTCCACGGCCCATCGTGGGCCGGCCCAATGGGCTTTTTTAGGCCCATTGCTGCCTGATGCTGCCTGAATTTTTGACATAAGCTGCTGAGTCACCTGAAATTAATTCCGTTATTTACCCGCGTTTTGGTGAAAACATATACCACTTACCTTACTTTCTACCTTCTCTCTTGTATTTTTATGAAATATTTCTGTTTATAGATAAAGATTCATTATCCTTACTAGAATAATAGCTAAAAATCAGGGATAAGGGTAGGGTATAGGGTATATCATCGAATAGTGGTTAATAACGCTGCTAAGGTATGAAGATATATATTTCATACATATATACCCTCACCATTTTCTTGGTCATCCCATCTTTAGTACTAAATTTACCCAAAAAGTGCGTTTTTGAATAATTTTAAAGCAGAACTTAATAAATTAGACCCTCTATTATCTATAATCTATCTTTAATTTTTGAAAAATAGCTTAAAATAAGATAAAAGTTCAGATAAAAGATTAGAAATACTGGACTTAGACAGATTTTCTCAGTAAATACTAGCCCCACTTAGATCCACTTACCCCTTTTATCTTCACTTTTTCTTTACTTTTTCTTCACTTTTTCTTCTCTGGTTCTTCTCTGATTCTTCTCTGATTCTTCTCACTTACCCCTTACGTCAATATATCTCAAATATCACTCTATAGTGATAGTATTGATAGTATTAATCCATCTGATTCTATATCATCGTTTTTACCCCCTACCCTACCCCTACCCCTTACCATACCCCCTACCCTACCTGAATCAATTAAGCGAGTGAGGGTTAATGGTAAAGAATATACACTTTGGACTAGATCTATAAGTGCAGAATTCATAGGGTGGTAGTCAGAAACCCAATATAGATTAATCCCCGCTACGCGTCAAATGAGATGGGATAGAAAGCATATCTCTGAAATTTGGCAAAGTTTACAGCAATTAGCTAGCCTTCAGACCGGAAAACCTAAGATTAGGTACTTATACTGCCAAAAAACCTTTATTCATCCAAATTGGCCTGGTGCTTCAGCAGCAAGTAGAACCAATACTATCCGTCGACACCTTTAAAGTTGTCAAATTAGGGCAAAACACCCTAATATTCAACAATTTCTGGCAAAAGTGGTAATATATACCCTTTTTATGCTTTTTTTATGCTTTTTTCCTATATTCTTTAATAAAAAACCACTAATAAGCTCTTTAATAATAGCCTACAACCACAAATACCACTATATCCTTCTCAGAAAAGCTATAGCAAAAACAACTTTTGACTACTTTTACCAGTCTACACCTCCCTTTTCACCTGATCGAAAGCCCACACTTCCAGAACCTTCTATAGCTTACCCAATCAGCACCTTCTATCCTATCTTTCCCCTGTAGTCAGACGATTTAACGTTGGTTAATAAAGGATACTGTTATGCGATAGATAGCTATTCTCGATACTTTACCCCCTACTTCTAAGCTCTCGCTTAGCCTTGATTGCTGGACGTCCCCTTTTCAGTAAGTATTTATGGCTATAATAGGCTATTTTCTTAACGAATTATAGGAGTATAGAGAAGTGCTTTTAGGGTTTGAGCCCCTATTAGGGACCCATTCTGGTGAAAACCTTGTAAAGGTTGTGTAAACCACTATCGAAGCATATGATTTATCTGACCGAATTATGGCTATCACAGCTGATAATGCGTTAAATAACCATACTTTGGTCGTATCTCTCTAAGCTATATACCCTACATGCTTATTTATCAGAAATCCTTGTATGGCCTACGTGATTTAGCTAAGCCTAAAGCAGCTTCTAGGCTAGATGAAAGCTAGCCCTGAGAACGATATAATTGCCCTTACTTAGTCTGAAGATCTCTCTTATAGTAAAAAGGGTATAGAGGGTATAGCTAAAACACTCCAAAAAGCTCAGAATTTAGCTATCTATATTAACGCAAGCCCACAATAAAGAGATACCTTCTTAGGGCTTTAAGATCTAATAAAAGTACGCTTATTACCACTTTAAGACGTCCGGACTCAGTAGAATTCGACCTTTTTAATACTATAGCGGGCTAAGCGACTTCGGACAGACCTTACGAAGTATTACTTAATATCAGAGCTCCGAGAAATAATGCTTTCTTTAGATGAATGGCAGCAAATCGACTATTTACTATATATTACAGAGCCTTTTTACCAGTTTACCACAGTTTTATGCAAAACAAAGGATATTACTATCCATACTGTCTTCTAAATCTATAATAAGCTGTTTGTCCATCTGGAAGCTTCGATTCGGAAGCTGCAGCGGAAAAAGGTAAGTTTCATCCGATCTTTTTTTCATTCATCCGATCTTTTTCGGCCGAAAAAGCTGATATCTTCTCTTTAGATTCCATGGAAGCAGCATATGCTTCAGGCCCTAGAAGCAGCTAAGGTTAAACTCTCTGAGTATTATACTCAAACTGATAGCCCTGACCTTAGTAATCTATATGTATATAGGATAATTCTTACCCCTCAGCATAAGCTCCGCTTTTTTCAAACTGCTGATTAGTCAGATGAAGATTATGCTGGTCAATATGAGATAAGCCTAAAAGAGCGTATTCAAAGCTATTAAAGTAAAGCTACTAGTCATAGTAGTATACCCTCTATTACCCTTTAGCGGAGTGAGCTTAAAAGCTTACTGGCCCTAGAAGTAGAGAGCCCTTTCATCCAAGATGAGTTATCTCACTATCTTCAATCAGGTAATTTACACTTTTTAACACTTTTTGACACTTTTTAACACTTTTTAACACTTTTTAACACTTTTTGACACTTTTTGACACTTTTTGACACTTTTTGACACTTTTTGACACTTTTTGACACTTTTTGATACTTTTTGACACTTTTTGACACTTTTTGGCACTTTTTGGCACTTTTTGGCTAATAAAGCTTATTATTCATTTCTATAGGTATGACCCTTCTGAATCCTCGACAATTTTGGAAAGAAAATAAGACCAAATACCTAATTCTTACGCAAATTACACGTGATATCTTTTCCATCCCAGCTATAGGTGCTAGGGTAGAAAGGCTTTTTAACTCAGTATGTGATATCTGCCACTATCGGCGTGGTCGTCTGAAGGTAAGCACAATCAAAGACCTTATGCTCTTTAGTTGTGCTACCAAATTTGAGATGGAAGAGACAGAGCTTGCTTTTATCCGATCTCTGGATATCTTTAATAAGGGTGAAAAAGATGAGATTCAGGTACAAAAGAGTGATATTGGTGAAATTAGTAATATTAAAGAGAGTGAGAGTAAGGGTATAAGAGAGAGTGTGAGAGAGAGTAGGCGGTTGAAGAGAAAAAGAGGGATTTCATCTGAAGAAAGTTCGGATGAAAGTGCGGATGATGGGTTTTTGCCTGTTTGTCGCACTTCTAATCGTATACGGAAGCGCCCTGATCAGCCAATTGGCTTTCATGTAGTAGATTAGGTGTTTTTAGTTATTATTTGTTATTATTTATCTATCAAATTTTATTAATTAATAAGGGTTATTGATTTCTGCAGAAATGGTTAACTCCTGAAATTTCAGGCAGTAGGGTTTTTGTGTATAAAAACCTATTTCTCAGTAGTAAAAAGGTGTATTTTATTTATGGTAATTAACAGCTAGAATACTAAAAATACAGCATATTTTTCATAAATTATGTAAAAATAGTGTCTCCACTTTCGTGGGCCCAATGGGCTTTTCGTGGCCTAATGGGCTTTTCGTGGCCTGTCCATGCCCACGTGGGCCGGCCCAATGGGCCGTCCAATGGGCCGGCCCAATGGGCATGCTAAAGCCTAGTTTCTACCCGCATTTCGCACTTCTAGTCGTTTACGGAAGCGCCCTGATTAGCTAATTAGTTTTCATGTAATTGATTAGCTGTTATTTATTAATCAAATTTTATCAAATTTTATCAGACTAATAAGGGTTACCGATTTCTGCAGAAATGATTAACTCCTGAAATTTCAGGCAGTAAGGTTTTTGTGCGCTGTCTCTAAGTAGTAAAAGTGTGTATATTATTTTATGGTATTTAACAGCTAGAATACTAAAAATACAGCATATTTTTCATAAATTATGCCCAAAAATGGGCTCCACTTTCACAGGCCTTACGGGCTTTTCTTAGCGGGCCTGTCTATGGACAAATCACTTTTTATCCACCTAGACAGGCCCGCGGGCTGTCCACACAGGTATGCCCACGGGCCTGCCGAAGTCTAAGTATAAGAACGATAGACACTTATAGGGAATCTTTTAAGACTATAAATAAGGGAATTTAATAATAAATAGGGGGGTTGACCATACTATATAGTGAAAAATTAAGGGTATTGATCTATCATAACTTGACTTATAATATATGATTCCTATTAGATAGAATCTATAGGTTATTAGGTAACCTATAGATAACCTATAGGTAACCTATAAGAACCTATAAGAAACCTATAGAAACCTATAAGAAACCCGCAGAAACCTATAAGAAACCCGTAATTACCTATTAAATTTATAGGTTACTAGAGGCCTAAGATTTAAGGAGTTAATGATTTCTATAGAAATAGTTAACAAAGTCTGCCGCTAAGCGACAAAGTCTACCACTAACTAATATAGTCTAAGATAGAGAGAGTAAATTAAAGTATTACCATTTAATATAGAAATCAATAATAAGTTTAATAATAAAAAAGTTCAAATTAAGCTAATTTAGGTAGGGTAGAGAGCTTCGTATAATCTTCCAGAAAATATACTTAAAGTGCCATACATAAAATATATATATTTCCCCCCTAAATAATCATTTCCTACCTAAACTCTATTAAATAACCACAACCTACTTTAAATATATTAAATCTTAAAGGGGATCTAATTACTAGACCCCCTCTTTTAATATATATCCTAATTTCTTATTAATTTATAATACCTATGGTTGAATAACGAGAAATTCAAAAGCGTGACCAAAACATATATAAATAATAGTAATTAATTTCATGATTAATCAAATTTATCCATCCTATTTAGGTATAGCGTTCGAATTTTATATAAAGATAGGCTAGCGTAGGTAACCCGCACCCGAACCCGTAACCCGCATAGGGCAGGTTACAGGTTAACTTAACCAACCTATAGGTTTTACGGGTTCGGGTTACGGGTTGACTTTACCTACCCATTTGCGGGTTATATCACAGACTAATAGAGACTAGTAGAACTTATAGAAAAGGCTGCAGATACCGCAGATAATACAGACACCGCAGTCAGCCTCCCAGAAGTTCCATCTAATTTAGTATACGTTACCAGCTATAAACCATTAACGGCCAGCAGCTTAGCACTCACTAAGATCAGTAATAAGATCTTTAACTCATATAACCTAAGGAAGCATCGATACACATAGACAGAGGTAATAGATATCCGATTCGAACCACGCCTCCGAAGGAACACCAGAAGCGCAAAGCCCACTAAGTCTCGTAGCTCTTAATAAAAGAGTTCACCATTTTTTAGTACAATATAAATCGATCGAAGGATAGAGTTATAGTATAGTTTCTGCGTGACCCGAAAGTATTAGCCGCGGACATCATCACCATCCAGGAACCATAGAAGAATCCCTTCTAGGATAGCACTTACTACCCTACTAAGGGGACACACAAGCTACTCTAGCCAGCGGAGGCAGAGATAGGTTAACGAGCTAGGGTATATATATATATATTAAAGAAATTAGTAGGGTAGACGTACTATACGTACTTAGGAGATCTACAGGAAGTAAGGATCCGTACTAATATCAGCGAGGTACGAGTCTTTAATATATATAATGACTAGGTTACTAGGGACGGTTTAAACCTTCTTAGATACTTAGTAAAACTAATAAGGGAGTAGAAAGGGGTCTTATACCTAATTATAGGGGATTTTAACCTATACTACCCGGTATAGGGAGAGGACGACGTAGAGAAGGATACTAAGGCGGAGGAGGTATTAGAACTAATAGATATAGTAAACCTTAAACTTTAGACGGAACCAGGGATTCCGACGAGAATAAATACGGTAAGCCAGACCATAATCGACTTAGTTCTGGCGTTATAAAAGCTACGAGAGCGCCTAATAGCGTGCGAAGTAAGCGAGGACACATATACAGACTTAGACTATCTACCAATTATCACGCTAGTTAATCTAGATACGCAAAGTATGGAGGAGGCTCGCCGTCACTGCTAGAAGGTAATAGACTTAGAGAAGTTCCTAGAATTCATATCAGTGAATCTGATAGGTAAGAGGGGGATACCGGACAGTACCATAACACCATAACAGATCGACGAGGCTACTAAGTCTTTACTTAGCGTTATATAGTAAGGTATACAGGTCTTAACACCCTAGGCCCATCCGTTAGCCTAGGCGCACCCCGGCTAGACCCCTGAGTATATAGAGGTAATTAATAGGCTATGCCGTAACCCGCAGAAACCCGCACCCGAACCCACCCCATCCTCCCTATAGGTTGGGTTTTAGGTCGGTCTGTTTAACCCACATATAGGTTATAGGTTCTTATAGGAAACCCGCGCGGGTTTATGGGTTACCTAATAGGTCGTTAAACAGGATAAACATAGAAATAGCTCTCTCTACATAACTTATATAGTATTTTTGGGTATTTTTGAGTATTCCTAGTATAGCTTTATAGTTTTTAAAATAGAATCTTAATTTATGAAATCTTGATTTATAAATCACTAGAGTAGATAGAATTAAAGTCAATATATTTAATGAATAGCTAATCATATAAGAAATCACTATCTTTATATCTAATACACTTACGCACTCTCCCTAATATGCGTTTTTAAGTATCTACCCCTTCTATCATAGGCAAATCAGGTAGATCATACTTACTATAGTCTTTAGGTAACTTAGATCTTTAAGTCTCCTCTTACCCTTATATATCCTCTTCCTTATTATTACTAATTAGATTAAGATCAAATTAATCTAGTAAATTATCTCTCTCTTTATTTACTACTTCAATCTTATTATAAGAGAAGAACTCCTTTAAGAATTTAAACTACTCTTCTTATATATTAAATCTTAAAGTATAAAGGAACATCATTAATTCTTAGATAGTTATAGTATTTAGTCTCCCTCTATAGTAGTAGTAAATATTATAAGCAGTATTAAATAGTTATTTAACACTAGTACCTAATACTAGAACTAAAAGAATATCCTAAGCGAGATTTATAAGTACTAGAAATCGGTTCTGATTCTCTCTCTAAAACGCTAGAGAGGTAACTTTAATAATATCTAAAGAGAATATTAATAATATTTAAGTATAAGAGAGATAAAACTTACTACTATTAAGATACTATATAACTTCATCACGCGGTACTATCTATTACCTTTTCCCTTTAAGCATTATATCTAGACGTGATCCTACCCTAGTAGATAACTAGAAGGGAATAGAATCATCCTAATTAGTAAGACGGCTTTAGTAGGGGATAAAGTAATCCTTAAAGCTTTATTAATATCTTTAGCGCTATTTATTAGACCAGTCGTTAGTTATAAAGAACTAGAGCTTATTCTCTAGCGCTATAATAGTGCTGATTATATAAAGGTCACCTCGAATATTATCTATTTTAGAGTAATAATCTCGAAGCTTCTATAGGCCTACCTAAAGCGCTTTAAGTATCTTCTTTTTCTAAGTAGCCTTCTTTCTTTAGAGCTAGGAAATCGATAGCTTAAGATATTTAAATAGTTTATTATAAATCTTAAAGATATAATAGGCTATAATATCTTTTATCTTCGAAAGTTTATTAGTGAACTTAAAGAATAGCTATATGATCTAAAGGAGATATTTAATCTACCGCTACTCCTTATTATCTAATATTAAGTCTATCCGATCGTATTCCTCATAAAAAGGGTTAAAGATAGATTAGAGGCGCTTTATATAGCGAAGTATAAGGAATATAGAGTTCTAATATATTTTAATATCTTAAATAGGTATAAGTTTAATAGATTTAGGTTAAAATTTATAGAATACTTCCTAGTATTAAAGACTAGTATTAATATAGATAGTAAGACTACGAATCTGAAAATTTTATTAGTAATAGTATTATTATATAGATTTAGTAATATTATCTACCTTATTTAACGTTCTCATAATTTCTTATCTATAGTACTTTATATTTATATAAGCTAACTAGGACCGCTACTCAGTCTACTATACTTTAGTTATCTTATTTATAGGGTCCGCCTTTATAGAACTAAGAAGCTTATTTAGACTAAGTTAAATAATATATATAATATAGGGAACCCGAATTAGGGTAATATTATCTAATATAGATTACTAAAGGGTATTAACTAAGGTCTTATTATTTAATATATTATTAGTAATAATTATAAGAACTCGATCCTTAATTTTATATCGCTAAAGGGTCTTAAGGAGTACTATACTCAGATTTACACTAGAGTATATTCTATAAAGTGGTTCGAATCTAAGAAGGATCTTATAATACTACTAGTCCTTATCAATAAAATAGCTACTAATAGCCATAAATACCTATAAGAATAGAGATATCTAGTAATTAAGCATAATTAATATCTTAGACCTAGTAGGTAGCCTTTATAGTATATCCTCTTATCTCTCTTTTACTATAGTATATAGCCGGCTTCGAATAAGTTTTTATAATAGGATCTTAAGGTATATTAGGGCAGTTTAGGCTATTCTAATAAGGCTATAAAATTCAGGGTACTTAACTAGTCGGAATAGAAGCTATACGACTATAAGGAAAGTAAGAAGCTTCTATTCCTATATATCCTATATAAATTTCTGATCGGTTAAGGGGTTTCTACTCTATAGTATTAAAAGTTAAGTATTAAGCATAAATATTAATAAAAAGGTTAAAGAAATAGAATAAAAGATAATAGTAATACTTATAGCTGTTTATATAAACTAGGTAATACTAGAGGCTTATATCTTATTTTTAGTATAATTACGATAATTAATACCCTTTAAATACTTATTTATTATCGAAGTTCTATAGTATATAGTTATTCTAACGTATAGAGATTAAGGATGCTCGAGGATTTACCCACAATATTTATATATTACCTTTAGCGCACCATTAGCAGTACTTACTACCTAATTGAACTAGTTCTAAACTTCAGAATAGTATTTTAAGTCCTAGCGTACCTTACTTTATTTCCCAAAGTTAGTCTAAAGCCACTAATCTACCTAATTACTATATATCATATTCTTATAGAGAATATAGCCCTTTCGACGATCTAGGCTAACGCGTATTAGAGAGGAAGGGATCATAAGAGAGACGGATAGTTAAAGAAACTCTTAATCAAAGGAATTAATTATCTATTAGCTAACTAAGACTTTGGGTATATATAAAGAATATAAGTCCTCTAGTAGAAGATAAGGAAGATTATCTATATTACTATCGTAGATAGATAATAAGAAGCTATCAATATTAGAGTATTAAAGTTAAGATATATAGAAAGTAAAGAGGGATAATAGATACTTTAGATAAGTATAAGAACAATAGATACTTATAGGGAATCTTTTAAGACTATAAATAAGGGAATTTAATAATAAATAAGGGGGTTAACCATACTATATAGTGAAAAATTAAGAGTATTAATCTATCATAACTTAACTTATAATATATAATTCCTATTAGATAGAATCTATAGGTTATTAGGTAACCCGTAGGTAACCCACAGATAACCCGCAAGAACCCATAAGAAACCCGCAGAAACCCATAAGAAACCCGCAATTACCCATTAAATTTATAGGTTACTAGAGGCCTAAGATTTAAGGAGTCAATGATTTCTACAGAAATAGTCAACAAAGTCTGCCGCTAAGCGACAAAGTCTACCACTAAGCGATAAAGTCTACCACTAACCGATATAGTCCAAGATAGAGAGAGTAAATTAAAGTATTACCGATTTCTACAGAAATCAATAATAAGTTTAATAATAAAAAAGTTCAAATTAAGCTAATTTAGGTAGGGTAGAGAGCTTCATATAATCTTCCAGAAAATATACTTAAAGTACCACACATAAAATATATATATTTCCCCCCTAAATAACCATTTCCTACCCAAACTCTATTAAATAACCACAACCTACTTTAAATATATTAAATCTTAAAGGGGATCTGATTACTAGACCCCCTCTTTTAATATACATCCTAATTTCTTATTAATTCATGATACCTATGGTTAAATAACGAGAAATTCAAAAGCGTAACCAAAACATGTATAAATAATAGTAATTAATTTCATGATTAATCAAATTTATCTATCCTATTTAGGTATAGCGTTCGAATTTTATACAAAGATAGGCTAGCGTGGGTAACCCGCACCCGAACCCGCAACCCGCATAGGGCGGGTTACAGGTTGACTTAACCAACCCATAGGTTTTGCGGGTTCGGGTTACGGGTTGACTTTACCTACCCATTTGCGGGTTATATCACAGACTAGTAATTAATACTACCCGAAGATTATTCTAACGATAGAGAGACTCTAAAGATAACTAAGACTACTAGGAATATAGAACAGCATATAACCATAAGGGGAAAGTGATTAGCAAGGCGCTCAGGCGAGGGTTCCGTGCCTAGATCAAAGACATAATCAAGGACAGCCCGCGGGGCCTCTAGCGGGTATCAAAGTAGGCTAGAAACCAAGAGAATAACAGCAGAGGAGGGGTCATACCAGCATTAAAGAAGATAAATAACTAGCTAGCAGAATCGAACAAAGAGAAAGTCTAGGTACTACAAGAGGTTTTCTTCTTATGACCCCTAGACGCTGACCTCAACGATATTACTATAGCTAAAGAAAAATAACAGATACAATTCCCACCAATATCCGAATAAGAGGTGATCGATATGATTCGCCAAGCGCCACCTAATAAAGCCCCGGGTCTAGATAAGATACTAAATAGAGTATAGAAGCTATCACTTACTTCTCTTAACTTTACCCGAATCCTTATATCAATCTTTAACGTATATATATGCACCGGCTATAACCCACGCCATTTCCAGTAATCGATTACGGTAGCCCTTCGCAAAGAGAGTCCCTAGGACTTCCGTAAACTAAAATCCTACCGACCAATCGCCCTTATAAATACCCTTAGAAAGCTTCTAGAAGCCGTGATAGCTAGCCGAATCTCGTGGGCGGTCGAAGAACACTACTTACTACCAGACACACATCTCGGGGGTAGAAAGGGCATCTCTATCAACTATATAATTCAGTTAATCCTCGACCAGGTTCACCAGGCATAGGGTGATAGTAAAAAGGTAAGTATGCTCCTACTAGACGTCTCTAGAGCATACGATAACGTCTCCCATTAGCGACTTTTACATAATATACGAATGATCGGACTTAGGCACTTCGTGCCATAGGTCTAATCATTCCTTATGGACAGATCCACACGGATTAAGCTTCCGGGCTTTACCAGCGAACTATTCGCTACTAAAACGGGAATTCCCCAAGGGTCCCCAATCTCACCAATCCTCTTCTTACTATTCAACACCCCGCTAGTCTAAGGATACTACATTCGAGGGCTAGACAGGGCAGAATATAGAGGATATAGATAGGTCGACGACGTGGCTATAATCGTGGAATCCAGGACATACGCGAGAAATATTAAGCTCCTTCAACAAGCCCTTACCAAAGCGGACACCTAGGCAAGACAACATACAGCGAAATTCGCCCCGGATAAATTCGAACTTATCCATTTCACCAACCCCTAATAGCCACCAGAAGTAATAAGCAAAATACTAAACCACTAATATACACCGGACCTCTACGATATCATTATAGAAGACCCTGGCAATAACCAACTACCAGTATAAATCACAAACCAAACTATCTAACCCTCAGAATCTACCAAATATCTCGGTATTTAGCTCGATAAACAGCTATAATTTAATACCCACTATATAAAGCTCTCTACAAAGGCAAATAGCAGTCTCGAAGCCCTCTAAGGAATAATAGGCTCCATGTGGGGAGCTCCTCTTACGGCCATACGTATAGTCTATCAAGCAATAGTCGTCCTATAGATACTCTATGGCGTGGCAGCATGGTACTCCCTAGCTATACGGATGATTACGAAACTAGAAGAGAACCAAACTATTAATATCTTCACCAGCATCCAATAAAGGGCAGCTATCCTTATTACCAGCGCTTTCAAAAGTATATCAGTAGCTGCGTTAAACGTGGAGCTCTACCTACTACCCATCCGGCTATAAATGTAACAAATCATCAAGGAAACAGCCATATAGATTCAAACAGGGGCCAAATAGGCCCAGCCAGAGTACCTCACAGCACGCCGACCACACCAACCTTAAGAAGCTAAACTCAGAGGCCTCTCGCCCCTAGAAGCCCTCCAGAAGAAAGGACAGATTCTCGAACGTAGACCAGGAACAGTATAGGAATCAAGAACGGCCTTTATCCTCGCGCCGTAGGAGCTAAGAGTACAGTATACCATCGAGGATACAGAGATAGCGATAAAATCGCACAATAAGATCTTAACTAACGCCCTCTATACGAAAGTCGACGCTATGATCGCGGAGGCGGAACCCAGCTTAAACCCTATCCCAAACCCTCCTACTATATTCTTCACAGACGGGAGCGGATACGAAGGCATGATTAGGGCTACCGCGGTAGCCCTATAGGCGGAGCCGCTAGTTATAGAGCGCTAGCACCTAGGCAGCTCTAACTAGTCGATAGTATATATCGCTAAGCTGACCGGGATAGAGATAGCTATCTATCACTTTAGTAAGTTATACCCCTACCCGTAGCCCCCTCGCGAACTGGTGATCTTCGCAGACTCGCAGGCCGCGATTTAAGCTGTGTAAAACCCTAAGCGCCTATCCAGCCAATTTATCCTCTATGCAATTTATACCCTCATCCGTACCCTCATACCCGGTCTCTCGGTCTCGATTCGATGGATCCCTATATATATGGGCGTGAGTGGCAACGAGCTAGCGGATGCTGCGGCGAAGGAGGCAGCGAAAGGGAGTACGGGTACGGGGTCAGAAATAGGTTCCTCCGGGTCCGATATTATCGGAAAAAGCCCTAAGTTCCAGCTTGTAACCACCGCCAAACGGCAAGTTTGAGCCCGGATCCGTGCTAAATAGGCAAAACAGTAGGCGAAGGAGAAAACGGGCAGACCGAATCATAGGCTGGTTAAAGCGCCGCATAAGAAGGTTCTGAAACTATTTAAGGGCTTATCGAAGCCGTATACTTCGATTCTGGTGTAGATACGGTTAATGCGAATTGGCCTACGCCACTTCCTATATAAGATTAATAAGGCGGAATTGGATAGGTGCAGCTGCGAGGAGGGGTCTCAGACACCGAGGCATGTTCTCCTCCAGTGTCTGTTATATACTGATCTAAGAAGGACGTTTATGGAGAAGGTTAAGAGGACAGACCTAGACAGTGGGAAACAGACAGATTATAAGGCAATTATATCTCACCCGCAGGCGATTCGCTACGTCGCCGAATTTATATTATCAACTGGTCTTCTCGGGCAATTTCGCCAATGCGACGCTGAACCCGAAGAAGAAACTGAACCAATACACCGGGAATGACCGGAACGGGCAAGGGGTGAAGACGCTGTGTATCCAACGACGAAGTGAGCAATAACTGAGAGGTTGATCACGACGACAGCGCAAATACACTACAACATAATTGATCGAAGCGGAATACGCTACTGCCAGTGGGGCAGAAGGGAGTTGACAACTGCAGAAGGAGATCTATAGGAGATCTACAGGAGGATATCGGGGATATCAGGACATATATTGCATTTTGCATCATTCTTTTGAGCGGGATTTTACTTTGTTTGGCATCCTGGCCTCATTTTGGCTTCATTTTTACCTGTTCAGGTAGCGCGATACCTATTTCCTTTGTGCATAGTCATTCTTTACTGCGTGGGATTTACCGGCGTTGGGCATATTCTCGCTTCGGACGGACGAAGCGCCTGCATTGCCACTGCGATTCTAGCTAGGCAGCATCAGGTTAATAGAATATCATCATCATCATCATCATCAAGCGAAATTCGCCAAATAGTGTGACCCTTGCTTGTTCCGCCAGGGCCTGTCGCTAAGCATCCCAAGGTTAGCACTAAGCACCTGGGCATCCACCATCCAGCCCTGGAGTGGAGCTAATATTACCATACATTACAAGACCCTGGTAATTTTGTGCTCAAGTGGGCCTCCACCAGTGCCACCAGCTTTTGAACCTTGGAAGTTCGAACTCTTGAGGCTACTCCAGTGGGTCAATTCCAGTGTTTGTTTACCCTCAATTACATCCGCCATAAGAACTATCACAGATAGCCGATGCACAGTACTTGTTGGTGGATCCACTGTTATCTCGGTCAGTACGGAGTATAGCCTCGAATAGTCATTAACCCGATCATTCACTTACCAGTATCCATAGATGCTGCAACAAGATCCAAACTCGGAGCCGAAGCAAGTATAATCACTATTATCAGCGCCGCAGAGACCGTTGGTCGAAGTGGTTCCGGTGCAGGGGCTGTAGCTGGAATCGCAGTTGGCTCTATAGTAATCATCGGTTGATCCACTACAGACCAGGTGGGTTAGTATGAAAAATCCGTGAGTGCGAGGGGGGTGTGCTTATACTAGTAACCATAAGTGTCGCAGCAGTCTCTATAGCCCGAATTGAAATAGGTCCAGTCGTTGTTGCTCGCTCCGTAGAGACCATTAGGGGAAACACTGCCTGCGCAGACTCCCGCGGAGTTATCACAGATGGACGTAGTATGATAATCGCTAGTGGAACCACTAGTAAAAGTAAGTCAGAATATGATTTAATCAGGGGTTTAAGAGTACTTAGCCAAATATACTAGTCGCCGTAAATGCTATAATAATCACCAAAGCCGGACTGCTTATATATATACCCAGTTGTTCTATTATAAGTACCGTCCGGGGAAATAACTAAACTGGTGGCTATAGATATAGCTATAGAAGTGGTGGTGGTGGAAGTGGTAGTGCTACTAGTAGGTAATTTCGTGCTAGATACCGAGATAATGGTAGAGGTAGATCCTGCCGCCGCCTAACTGGAAGCTGTACTTGTCTAACTAGCGATGGTTAGGGGAATGCTAGTATTAAAAGGTATAGTAGGAGTAGGCTAGCTTAAGTCTAAGTCATAAACACAATCCTATTCGCTATACTAGGCGGTGTTAGTCATGAGATCACTAAATGTGAGGTCGTTAAGATCGAGACTATAGTAAGATATCTCATTTAGGTAGAGCGTGTAGCCCTTAGTTATTTTATATGTAGTATTGTTATATATCCCGGTAGTGGTCGAGATCGACAGTCCTATAGGAAGAAGCTAACTATAATATACCCCGAGCTCTTGGTATTTGTACTTACGCTAGTTTATATGCTTTTTCTTTAGGATTAACTTATATTATGGTGCGGTTTGCTGTTACTATGGTATTAATATTGATGGTGGACGTTAGAGCTAATAGCGAGTTACTGGTAGTTAAGATATACCCAGAGTTTATCTAAATGCTTCCGACCGCTTATACGCACTGAACCAAAAGTTAGTAAATAAGTCACCGGAGTCTTTCCTAATATGCCTTATGTAGCTATTGTTTAAATATAAGGAGTCATAAGTGTTGTTAAATTAAGGATTCAGAAAATAGAAGTCCTTTTCCGAGATAGAAAACATGGACGCGACAGTATTATATATATCGCTATCTTGGATAGTGTACCAGAATCCACAGTCAGTATTGGAGGTCGTAACCGCATTATCTGGAACAGGCCTGGATTTTGTTAGTTGGTTTAAGGGAAAAAGCACGTATCGTGGATATTTTACTTACGCAGCGGTCGTGACGGCTTTCAGAGCAAAACTGTTAGGGATGACTGTGGTACCAGGAGGGCTAGTAATGGTTAGCGCAACAGTTCAATTAATAAGGAAAAGTCAGATTTGGCTGAAGCTTGAGGCCCTTACCTCAGACAGATATACTCCCCCTCCAAAGCTTGCAGATTTGAGCAGGCAGAATTGATGGATGGGTTCCACGACCGAAAGGTGGGGGTTGAGATCTGTTGTCGCAATTTCCCAAGAATGGACGTGCAGGTATCATTGGAGGAGACCTTGTAGATGTCACAGACATCAGGCAGAATAGCGTCTGACCCT
Organism: Penicillium lividum; assembly: GCA_028828245.1. Taxonomy (NCBI): domain Eukaryota; kingdom Fungi; phylum Ascomycota; class Eurotiomycetes; order Eurotiales; family Aspergillaceae; genus Penicillium; species Penicillium lividum. The sequence continues at coordinate 5,537,551 of JAQJAG010000002.1, forward strand.
TGGTCAGATAGCTACAATCCGACCCAAGGGCATTCATGCTCTCCAAGGCCGGAGTAGATACGTTGGCGATAGTCGAAATATCCACACATGTTGTCCGGCGTTCGTCATCGATCGAGGGACCACTAAGTCAGTAGATGCATACGGCGCATCTGTATGTTCTGCGCAGCATCTGTGAAAACAATCGGCAATACTATTTAAGGAAGCATACTAATATCTACCCTAGAGAAATGTACGTGTAATTACGCTATATATAAGGGTTATTTATATAATTAAGACCTTAAGCTCTGAGAAAGGTTTAGAATTTCGAAGTACTCGCTAATATAACAAGAAAGATTATTTAGAGATTTATATAACTTATGATACTTACTCGTTACTTCGTGCTGCTTTTACCTATAAAGAAAGGAATCAAAGTTAATATCTAATGTATTCTAGGAAATTTCCTTCCCATCCATTCATTCTTATCTATAGTAAGTTGACGATTATTAATTTCATGGCATAAGTATAGTACTTATATATATAAAATAAGGTGTGTTAATATAAGACTTAGCTAGTTTATATAATATTCATTACTCGTATCTCTATTTTAATATTATCTCTATCTACTCTATACATTTTGTAAGAGACAACATAGCTACTAAAACTTAAAAATGGGCCTGTTAGCACCACAATATTAATACGGTAAGTAACCATCCAAATAACAAGCAAGCTTCAGCTAATACTAAGCAGGAGTTTAGAGAACATTTTCAGATCAGAAGTCATTAAAAGATAAGACTAGTAAAGGAATTCTAATAACCAACACTAGTATAGTATACATACCATATTTTACCTACGATAATATCTTTATATCTATACCGTATAATCTTAATTGTAAGTCAAAGTGCTGCTAAGAACGTTTGACATTATTATCTATACCTAGATAATTAGAAACCTGCTATAGAGATTTCATTATATTATCGATGAACTCCACAGAAACCTTTATTTGTTTCTTATGAGATTCTTTTTCTTTGTCTTAGTAAAAGCGCCTGGGGCGACTGTAGGAGATTTATCGCCGTGCCATCTCCTAAGAGTATCTCCAATGCTGAATTCGATAGAAGCTTGGCTTTCAATATCTTTATCAATCAGCGTTGGCTGCCTTAAATCAACCAACTCAGTGGCTATGGAGAAGATAGATGATATAGTTATAGAAGCAGGTGGAGCAGGCGTGACTTGGTTACTACGGTAATGGTCTTTTTTCTGAATCTAAAGAGGATCCATCAACGTGAATGCGCGGTCGTTTAGAAGAGGGATAATCTATCAAATTAAAAGCAAGTCAGCAGACCCTAGCTCTTAAGGTATAGAGTAGAAAGTTTAAATTATATGTGCTGTCTTTTGTATTGGGTGGAAAATGAAACATGGTGGCTCTTTGCCTTTTGAAGAGAGTTGAAGGCCGGCTGCGTTGCTCTGGATCCATAGTGTATCAAGACCAAGAGGTATTGTGAAGGCAAGAATAGATTGAGAATAATGCTTTAATTTTAGACTCAAGGAAGAGGCCCTTTAAATAGAATATCATCTCTAATTGTAGAGTTAGATTTTGATAATTAAAAAAAAACAAGGGGTAGCATGACCCTGTAAACAAGGCTGGTTCCTAGGAGCCATAGACAGCTTGATAATAATCTTGATCACGGCCATTTATAGCTCCTGGGAGATGAAGATTGAGCAGCCGATCCAAGCCATAGCAACTAGCTTCCTAGGAGGAATTGTGATAGGGCAATTAATTTCTTTGAGCTAGCAAGTAGTTGAGTTGAGGTAAGTGGCTCCTAGGAGCAAAAATCTACGTAGAGTCTGATAGGCCAGAAATCCTGATCTTGCACTGCTGATTCTCATGGTGAACCGCAAAATGTGAAATTCCATGGCCATATGGACCAAGCCATCTCTTTTTAGATGGGAGACTGACTAAAAAGTAGATCCACTCATTTGCACTAGCGCCGTGCGCTTTATTTGGGTGGCTAGCATATACTGGTAGCCCTCTATGGTGCGATTGGTGGGTGAACCACAGGACTGGGAGCAGGCTCAGTGAGCCGGGGCTGAGCTTACATAAGGCTCAGTGAGCCGATCAGTGCGCCGGAGGCCGTGGTCAGTTCTACTCAGTGAGCAAAAGCGGCGAGAGGGTGAGCACTAATCCGGAAAGGGCAACCAAAATTCACCAGGAGAAATCCAGTATGTAGGTAAACCCCCGCAGACCGAGGATATCCAGAGGACCATGGTACCCAGAGTCATGTGGGGATCGAATACCCCGAAATCCGGGGGTTTGATAGGTCAAAAACGCGGGGATCGACATAGTCGGCAAGGGGCGACGGCAGACACAGCTTCCACCCTGACCCGATTTCGATCTCTGGGCCGAACTTTGGATGTGGATAGCCAGCTATATAACGTTCCTATACGCCTTTTTTCATTTACAAGGAATATACATATATCTTAGCTCTAAGGTTGCTTTTTTGTTTGGCTTCAATACTCCCAAAATGTCGCCCAACATCTATCGGTCGCATTATCCAGATCTTGACATCAAATCAGAGGATTTGATCTCATATATCTTCTCCAACCCATTCAATACCCCCCATGACCGACCAATCTTCATCGATGCGCAATCGCAGAAACAATACACCTATGGAGACGTGATCCAGCGCACCCGCTCCCTAGTCAACGGGCTCCAGAAGACTTTTGGTCTCCAAAAGGACAATGTCGTAGCATTGTTCAGTCCGAATACCATTGATTACCCAGTTGCATGTTATGCGATTGTGGGATCTGGCGCTCTCCTCGCTCCAACCAGCGCTGCCTTGACGGCCCTGGAGCTCAACGCCCAGCTCAAGACAAGTGGGGCGCGGTTCGTGGTCGCGCACTCCTCCTTGATTGAAACAGCTCGGAAAGCAGCAAAAGGAACAGCTGTTGAGGCTGTCATTCTATTGGACGGGTCATCTCCCGTCGATGGCCAAGAGACATTCGAGCATCTCGCTAGCACATTCCCCCCAGGTACCCTCACCGCAGTCTCGCCCGTCGATGCCGCTCGCAAACCCGCCTTTATCTGCTTCTCGTCCGGCACGTCAGGACCGTCCAAGGGCGTCATCTCGACTCATCGCAACATCCTCGCCAATCTCCAACAATGGCGCGCTTTGCTGCTCGAAACTGGCTCTTCATCACTGAGACCACAGCGACGCACTGCTGTTGCATTCCTGCCGTTCAGCCACATCTACGGCCTCAATCTGTACATGTGCCAATGCATGGCGTGGGGTACGTCGGTCATCATTCTCCCCAGATTCGATCTCGACAAATACCTGGACTGCATTCAGAAGTACCAGCCCGACGAGCTTGCATTGGTGCCTCCTGTCGCCTTGATGCTAGTCAAGGACGAGCGAGTTTCTAAGTACAATCTCAGCAGCGTGAAGCGAATCATGTCCGCAGCAGCCCCCTCACCAGTGAACTTTCCGCTGCTCTGGAAGCTAAATTCCGCACCCTTTTCCAGACGGAGGTATTTTGCACCCAGTCCTGGGGTCTGACGGAGACCTCTCCCTTGGCAACTGGCATCCCAAACGACCGACTGGATAAACGGGAATCGGGAGTAGGAGCCATTCCTCCCAACATGGAGTTCCGATTCGTGGATCCGGAAACCATGGTAGATGTTGCCATCAACCCTAACGGGTCGACATCGCCAGGAGAGATCTGGTGTCGGGGACCGAATGTCACGTCAGGCTATTACAACAATGAGGAAGCAACAAAGGGCGCCTTCTACGTTCAACCGGACGGGACGAAATGGTTCCGTACCGGCGACATTGGAGCTATTGACCAGGAAGGTTACATCACTATCCACGATCGCATCAAGGAGATGATCAAGTACAAGGGTCTCCAGGTCATTCCCAGTGAGCTAGAAGGAAAGCTGGTCGAACATCCCGATATCGAGGACGCGGGCGTGGTTGGCATGTGGGCTGATGAGAAGGCCACTGAGCTTCCGGTTGCTTTTGTAGTCCTGCGCCAGGAGACCAGGTCCAAAGATGCGAAGGCCACCATCGAAGGTATTCACTCATGGTTGAACCCAAAGATCGCGAACCACAAGCGGCTTCGTGGGGGTATCTTTGTCGTTGATCAAATCCCGAAAAGTCCCAGTGGCAAGATTCTGCGGCGACAGCTTAAGGATTTGCTCAAAAGCAAAGCGCCGAAGGCTCAGTTGTAAGATAGTTATAAGATATTCATATATATATTCGTCTCTCAACTATTACTCTGGAGGGAAATAATTTGAAAGCCCAAACTTCAACAACATGGAATACATGTTTATATAAGCAAAAGCACAATGCCCAATAAACCGCCCAGAATTACCGACTTCTCACGTGGGATAGCCATAGTGGAGGCAGCACCTTTAACGGTAGATGCAATCGTTGTATCGGTATTTCGGGTTGCAGAGGTCGTACTCGTAGACGCAGCGATAGGGGCACTGACACCCGGAGTACTCGAAAGCGAATCATGACCAACAACACCAGTCGTATTGACACCTGACACAAAGGTTGTACCATTGCGGGAGTAAGGGATTCCAACATCCATGCCATAAAGGGCATCATAAGGGAAAGGAGCAGTGTAATTATACGTCGGGGCACGGCCTTTGTACATGTCGATGACAGACTGAAGGATACCGTTCCCGGCGGAACAAGAGTCACTAGTAGAGGGAACAGGCCAATTTGAGCGATAAGCAGTCATTCCCCATCTCATCAGCGGGCCGGGGAGTGACTCGTTAATATACAGGTTGGTGTCGTCAATAACCCAGTTTGTGTAGTTAACTTTGTCGGCAACGAATTTGAATAGGTTTGCACCACAGTCCCAGCGGCCCAGGGAGGGGAGACCCCAGTTAGCCTCCACGGAGGCTAGACTGGAGTAGTGTGTGTAAACGGTATCATCCTTCGTACCGACCAGATGCTTAGGGACGGCACCGCCTAGCAGGATGCTGAACACGCGATTGGGGACATCGTAAACCTCTGACTCATCGAAGGTGAGCAGCATGAGAGTATTGTCCCAGAAATAAGTATTGTTCATCAATCCCGATACAAACCCACGCAGCCAATGAGAACCGTAGGTAATATTGGTGTCGTGCGCATCGTTGGTCATGTTTGGTGTGATGAAGGCCCACTGAGGAAGCTGCTTCTTGCGCAAATCTTCAGAGAAAGATGTAAAGTTTTTAATTAGACGCAAGGCAGTATTGTTGCTGGAGATCTTGTCGAACGAAATGAGAGGATTATGCTTGCGCACGTAGTCATCGGCATAGGTCTTCTGATTGGAGTAGTTATAGCCCTGAAAGCCAGGGTATGGCATATCCTGTTGATATTCACCCCAAGAGATGCCCTTGATGTTCAGCAGATCAGCCACTGTCGATACACTTGCCGGGATGTCGTGGAATAAATCTGCATGCCAATCAGCGGGATACCTCGGCTTAGATAAAAATCTGCTGACCATTATCCATGCCATAGTTGTCACCACTAGCAGCAGCACAGTAATTGGGCTGGGAGGTGTGGCCGACAGCATAATAGTTGGTAAGGGTTATACCCTTGCTGGCCAGCCACTGCTGGTCAGCGTTCCCGGCAGCGTCGCTGTAATCCTGTGGTGAATGTAAGCGTCGCTTGAACTGTGAAGGGGCATTTGAACTTAGATTCCATTGATGACACATACGACATTCTCTAGCCAGACCTGGTAGAAACGATCAAAAGCCTTTCCGGTCACATTTGAAGTCCAAGTTTGAGGCACTGTAGTTTGCTGGGCTGTTTTGATCGCTGCCAGAGCCGGCTCTGTAGTAGTAATTGTCGCACCAGCAGCCAGGCTGACGACGGCAAGAACAGCAGCAATAGAGGCCATTAGTGGATTCTAAAGAAGGATATAAACTGAAAAGAAGGAACTTGACAGCAAGAAAAGAACTAAGGCATTCGTTCCTTTTATATGACCAAACTGTGGATTCCCTGATTTTCAATGTTATAGCTGATGTGACCGTGGGGGCTGTCCACAACAGCAGAACAGATTCCAGACAAGGAATTAGCCGATAGAATTTTGGCTGACTTGTTTTTTATGCAGTATTAGGACTCAATGAAGAAGTGGAACGAACCCAGTTGGGAAATATAACGAAATGGGGGTTTAGGAAAAGAACCACGATCGGCGAGGTTGCAGTGGTGGATAAGCGCAAACCGCCACGCTTATATTAAATAAAGTTCCGTCGGCGCATTACATCAGATTCTGACTGGGGCGATATAAAAACCGAGAACCGCCCCTTTCCGTGGCCAATAACATATGAGACGATCTCAGAGCTTATCTGCAAGGGTCTCGTATCCGTAACCGTCGCTTTTCACATATATAGGTGCTGACCCTTGATAATAGAGCGGAGAGGTGGCCAAATCATTTGAACCTGCAAAATTACTCCGGAATACGATATATAATCCAGATTTCATTTTTACTATTCAAGGGGCCAGGCTCTAAATTCTATGAGGTAAAATAGGATGGGAAGTGAAAATGACGCCGTGGGAGCGAACTGAAAAAAGCAACATGCCACGAGAGAAGTATAAAACAAACTTGCTCCACTCGTCCTCCTCGTCCTACTCGGGAGATCACCTCTCGCACGCTGCGTCCTCGCTTTCCACGAGTCCGAAAATGACCAGGTTAAGCACTGTAAATGACGGACGAATTGTTCGATGTCTAAGATGCAGGAAAGTTCGAAAGGATCGATGGAAGAAGCATCTGTGATTCGCAAACCACTGAAGGAATGTCGAGCAAGGCAGGAAGCGCGAGGGTCACGAATGTGGCGCTTAATGATCTCAGTCCAACCATCTTGGCAGTACTGTACGTAAGCTTTGTAAGGCCCTATAAGCCGACCGGTCGTGAAATCCGTTAGAATCCACGAACCTCGTTGTTCTTTTTCGTCATCTTGGAAGTTCAACGAGGGGGGGAAGACGAAGAAGCTTGTTGATGGGTTGAAAAGAAAAAGAAAAGATGATGATCATTAATTCCCTTGAATGGTACTGAGAATATTTGTAGCCTTTCCGTAGTGCATAACGAGCGGTTTGTTCGCAATGAGTGCAGTTCAGACATGCTACCAACTGTTACGTTGATGGAATAGATGGCACTGAGCCAGATGATAATGGGTAATGAGCATGGATAAAGTAAAGGGTCAAAAGGACCAACTAGAGCTAAGTAGCTACGGAACGGTCACGTGTTGGGTCATAATAGGGTCACGTACTGTAACAACTGGGGTTCCGCAGAAAGAAAACATTGCCCTCAATGTAAAAACCGTAAGAGCAGAAAACTAGAAACCAAAACCCTCGGTGTCGCTTGTAGTAATGTCTGGGCCTGGGCTGCTGGCGGATTCGAACTTGGGCCTCGGCAACTCCACAGCAATTCCTGGAACATGGCAACATAAGGGTCGTCGATTCGTGGGTCCCATACAAGGTCTCATTCGGTAAAGACTGAGCGACGCGTCCTGTCCCCTGGTTCTTCTGGGCTTCCGTAAAGCTGACCGCATTAATTTGGCGGGTCATAAGGCAGTCCTGATATGGTTCAGTCAATGACAATGTCAAATAGGCAAGATAGTGAGCGAACTTACCATGACCTCCCAACAGATCAATTCGATCTCGTTGTCCCCGTACCGATCTCTGGTCAAAGGCTCGATAACCTTTTGGGCATCCTTGGCATACTGGGTCGATTTCATGGCCCCCATTAGAAGCCCTACAACATGCCTGACATCAACGACTGAACTTGGGAATGTGTATCTTCTGGATTCGGATAGAAGCGAGCCTTTTGCACAGACGAGAAATAAGTCGGCTTGCTCTCGCTTTGCTCTCGCTTGATCATTAGAACAAGGTGGTAGTGAAGAGAAAGAGAGAAGAAGAAGAAGAGACAAAAATAGACATTTATAGTCGTGCTCAGAGTCTATCTGGATGGCTATCTTACGGTTAATCATATATTATATCATCTTAACACCTATGAACTTCAGCTAAAGTGAGACTAAAAAGCCGAAGACAATCAAAAACACTATAATTTCGGAAACCACTACTCTTTGTAACTACTCTACATAGCCCCTGAATAATTCTTATACACCCTAACCCGATCAAGAAAATATGTACACTTGAAATTAATGCTGTCAAGACTCGAAATTCATAGAGTATCCACCTGTCTTTGGGTCTTGCACGAATTTGAAATTATCTGTAGATAGACCAAATGGTTTCAAAAAGCCATTTCCAAGCTATCAAAGGTATAGGTTAGCCTCATGAAAAGCAGTGACTTGACAGCAATGAACTCACGTCCTTCATCTTCGACATCATCTCACCCATCTCCTTCTCCTTAGCCTCGTTAATCCGGGCTGGAAGCTCCCTAAGAGCTCGTTGCACAATACGCCTGTCATCCGGTGGGAGGTTATCCATCCCATTCAAGACTTGGTAGTCTTCTGCAGCACCTTGCAAGCTAGCCCAGCCGCCCGTTTGTGATTTTGCCTTGGCGCGCCGCATGAGGGCCTTAGCCCGAATTCGAAGGACATTTGTGCGGCTCTCGTCCAATTCTTTCAGTCGTTTTAATTCTTCTTCCTCTGCATCGGCGTCATCTCCGGATATCTCGACCACCGCATCGCAATCCTGTGGGATTTTGGGTTTCGAATCTTTGGAGTCGCTCTGGTCGGGGGTTGGCGGTTCGGAGGGAATGATCTTCTCGAGGCGATCGAGGGACATTGTGGCTGAGTCAACTGCGGATTTCCATTCTTCCATCTTCAGGTAGCATGCGGAGATGTTACACTGGAGCACGGCGACATCGTAATCCAGGTAGTTGGGGCAGGAGGCGAGAGCTCGATCGTAGCAGGAGATGGCTTGGTCATAACAGCCAGAAGCAAATAGTTGATTCGCTTCTGTTTTGATTTCATGCGCTTCTTTCAGAAGTTGCTATGGCCATACGGAAAAGATTAGCGACTATTTGGGGAATTGGACTTGATCTGCAACCCACCGCTTCTTCCTCGGCGGGAAATCTTGCATCATGAAACTCATCATCATCACTGTCCCCATCGTCATGTACAGGATCAATGTCCTTGTCGCGCGTTTCGACAGGAAACGAATTCCCGGCGTTCGTCATCGTGAAGTGGAATGCAACAACACGAGAAGAGCGGACGTCGGCGGCCAAGAATCACGGGACTGATAAGCGCCGCTTCCCCCGCGCAAGCCTTATCAATCACAAGTCTTTTGTCCCGCTTAAACGTACCATAAGTCGACGACATACCCACCATGTCTGAGCTCAAGGAGTACGTAAACGCTGGCGGTTGGCTAATTACAACCCTGGATTGACATTTATGACAGACTCCCGCGCATTCGTGCGTGTCTCTTCGACATGGACGGCTTGTTGATCGACTCGGAGGACAAATATTCTCAGATCACAAACGAGGTTCTTGCCATGTACGGCAAGCCAATGCTTCCTTGGTCGATCAAAGCACAGCTGCAAGGTCGTCCGCAGCCCGAGGTATGTGAAGGCTATACGAATCACCAATGATCAAGAACATCGGCATAACAGTTGCTACAGGCCAGTAAGATTTTCCACGATTGGGCTCAGCTTCCAATCACACCGGAGGAAACACAAGCCAAGCAAGCATCTCTGCAAGCAAAGTACTTCCCGCAGTCCAAGCCACTGCCAGGAGTTCCCACTCTTCTGTCCAAGCTTGTGTCAACCCAATCCACGGACCAGCCGGTGCACATTGCTCTGGCGACTTCCTCGAACAGCAAGAACTTCAAACTGAAGTCGGGCCACCTTTCAGAACTCTTTGAAGCATTCCCCGAAGTCCACCGTGTGCTGGGTGACGACCCCCGCATTGGCAAGGGGAGAGGCAAGCCGCTCCCTGATATCTACCTGCTGGCATTGGAGACTATCAATGAGAGCCTGCGCAGCAAGGGCGAGCCTGAGATCAAACCGGAAGAGTGTCTGGTTTTTGAAGATGCAGTGCCTGGCGTGGAGGCAGGTCGTCGTGCCGGCATGCAGGTGGTCTGGTGCCCGCACCCGGGTCTTCTGGAGACATATAAAGGCCGAGAGGAGGAAGTTCTTGCTGGTCTAACAGGATCGCATAAAGAGGAGGAAAAGAGTGCGGCTGAAAAAGAAGCTGAAGAGCTACAGGCATGGCGTGTGAATGGATCTGGAACTACTGGAAAACTTGGTGATGGGTGGGGTCAGCTAGTTGCTACCCTAGAAGACTTTCCTTATGAGCGGTATGGGATCCAGATACCCCTTTGAACGGCATGCAGAAAGGTAGGCGAATGGGAACTTCGACACGCATTAGCCATTGAAACCGATAGAGATGAGAGGAAAGACATTTCCAGTAATTAAAATCGCTGCGTTTATTCTTGTAGATTGTAAATACTGTCTAATGTCTAAATTATGTACAATCATTTCCATAGCAGAACCCAACTCTCATCTTAAGTCTGCATATATAAGCCAATAAAGAGCAAGAAGGACACCCAAATGTATGAAGACGCACCCTCCTTACCAGGGGCGCTATTACTCGGAGCAGCAGTCGAGCCTGATTTCACACTCTTCGCAGCGGTGAGGGTAGAGGAAGTAGTCTCATTGCTGCTGCTACTGCCACCACTGCCAGAAGACTGTGTCATGGGCACCCCATTGTAAAATCCACGAATAATGTTCGCCGCCTGCTCAGCGACTCCATAAGTTGAAGCCATAAGATGCGTTGACAAGGCAATAGGTGGAACACTGGCATCGACGACGCGAACATTCGCGAGGCCGTAAACCAATAGGTTTGCGTCAACGACACCACCCAATTCACGGGGAAGCATTGCACATGATGAAGAGGGATGGAATTCTGTGCTGGCAGCGCCGCGCAGCCAGTTGACCCATTCATCATCGGTTGTAACATTTGAGCCGGGTGCTGTTTCGGTTGTGAGATTGTTGCTCAGCGGAGTTGCTTCGCCTATGCTTCGTGCCATTTTGAGGCCATCACGGAGGACTTCGTAGTCTACAATAAGTTAGCTTTGTTTGATAGTCTCCGATACATCAAACGTACCAGCGGGGTTGTAAAGATAATTGGGGTCGATAACGGGGTAATCCAGTGGGTTTGAGGAGTTGATGTAAATGCGACCGTGGCTATATGGGTGCTGGAGAGCAGCGGTGATCCCGATATCACCATTCGAATCGCTGTTCATGAACAAGAGCTCGATGATACCGGTTGGACTGTTGAAGATTTTCTTTGCTGTGATGTTGCAGATGGCTTTGTAGCCCGCGATCACTTCGTCGCTGTATGTCGTATTTGGTGCGTACTGATCAATGGAAGCGAGAATGCTTGACTCCATAGAGGAAATGTCGCTGCCGTATATCGCGGTTGCGTTGACGTACGCGACGGCATCATCGATGTATGAGAGAAAAAGTTCATTATCCTGTATAGATCAGAATACACATTCTGGTCAGCGGTTTGAGAAGACTAACCTTGTCGGCACCGTCATCATAGTAAATGGAGCCTGATGTAGTCGCATCGGTATCCCATGTCACCGTAGCACTCTGTGGTCGGTCAGTTAGGGGCTCATCAGGTGTGAAACAAAGAACCTACAAAATGATCTTGGAGGTGTTGGCCAACACCAGGGAGTTCGGATAGAAGGTCAATGCCAGCATCAGATAGAACATCTTTCGGGCCGACACCGCTATACATCAGGATTGCCGGGCTGCCAACTGTACCCGCAGAAAGAATGACCTCTTTGTTAATCTTGACCGTCGATGTGGTTGTACCGTTGTCAGTCGTGTACTCGACCGCAGTAGCCGTCAAATTGCCGGAAGTAGAATTGTCGAAGACGATGCGAGTCACGTAGGCATTGGCGAGAACGTCATAGTTCCCCTGATCAGGGAGAGGGTCGAGGTAACCCGTGCGACTATACGATCGCGTCCAATTGGAAGGATTGATGCAGGATGTTGAGACCTCGGCGCCCCAGTTATCACCACCGTACATATCCTCTGAAATGGCGATGCCGATATTTTCGAGGGATTCTACCCAGTAACCCACTTGAGGGAACGTATATCCAGGGTAAGATGCCTGAATCGGTCCTGCTGTACCATGGGTTGATATGTTCCAATGAATATCTGCCTCTTCCGCTATAGAATCGCTTGGCGCAGTGAAATTCTCGCTTTTCCGCATCGCAGCGTAGAAAGAATCCCATGACCAATTCTCTGCTCCATCCATGTCGCCCAACAGATCTTTCCAAGCATTGATATCATCTTCACCCGGGCGGGTTAGATATAAGCCATTGATGGCGGAACTCCCTGAACAGTTATGTTAGGAAGCTTGTCATTGCTGATCCGAGATGGAGATGCATACCTCCAAGCACCTTGCCACGGGGCCAATAAATCTCCCGATCTTCGGCATTGGGCTGTGGAACAGTGTAATATTTCCAGTTCAAAGGTGTTGTCCATAAGGAATCAAAGTATGAGTATGCGGGGGTATCTGGAGAGTTGTCAGAATTTCTTTGACCTTTGCTATTACCCTGACATTCGATTCATACCTATACGTTCACGGTAATCATCACCATTACCACCTGCCTCCAAAACTAGGACTGTATGATTTGTGTCTTCAGAGAGACGGCCACCGACAGTGAGTCCAGCTTGTCCTCCTCCAATGATGACAAAATCGTACGAATCGGAGATCTCCGTGCGAGGCGACAAGGCGTGAGCGACAGGTACAATGGCGAGGCCTGCGCCAATGATCCCAGCGGATAGTTTACACCGCATTATACAGAAGAAAGACAGATGCAAAGCAAACTGAATCAAAAATGCGAAAATATTTACAAACGCCAATGCCTCTGAACAAACTTTTAGCATGAAATATCCCCTGAGCAAACCCAGGGAAAGCCTTATTTGCCCCGATTTTCAGACAAATCAACACGGGCTGGAACCTTTTCTAGTGGAGTTTGGGTCGATTCGAACCAAGATGCTGTACAAATCAGATCTCACGATCCTATCAAAACCCCCCTCCAACCTCCACTTTGTCCAACCTGACTGGTATCCAGCCAATCGTATTTGAAAAAAATGTTTATTTTAATTGCTTAATGTTTTCTGTGTTGAAGATCACTTTTTCTCATAGGTTATCTTTTCTGGGTCTATTTGAAACATCGACGTAATATGGGTTGAAATGATCAAGATCTACCTATTTCCTTGATATGCATACGACATTTGCTCATTGATTATGCAACATTGAAGATCTTAATCTTGAAAGCTTTTCTTGCCGATCATTAGTGTTTTGCCTTTTTTTCGTGTGCTCATCATGTTGCCGACCGTCTTGGCACATCATTGGGTCTCGATCAGATCGGGTTCCTATGGGCCCCGTCCCGAATACGGGACTGTACATAAATACGTGGCTGGGATGCGTGGGAAGATCGGCAGATCTGCGGTGATACTATCATTTGGGAGAATATCCGCTTTGTTTACAATGAGCTGCGCCGGGACCCTACACCGCATAAAAGCAAATTTTCAGTAGTAATTTGTGGCGTCGTGATTGTAACACAACGGAAAACTATCTCTTGGCGGATAGCATGCCAAATCAATTGCACATGAATTCTCCAAGCACCTTCGCTAGCTCGTCCAACGATACTTCGGGGGCACAATCAAAAAGAATACTTCTGCGGGCGGTATCTCCTCCAAACAACTTTTGAGACATGTCAGTTGTGACACCCCGCCCACTGGGACCGTATATGCGCGCTGACGCCTTGTCAGTTTGACCCGGAGTGGCTGGCCAAGGCGCTATACCGTGACAGAATTTGAAAATGTCTTCCGCAAATGCAGCGCCAACTGCGGCTTGTTCAGGGCTCATAGAGTCACTCAGGTTCTGGAAGAGGTAGATCACATCGAGGATGTGATTGGCTCGGCCTTTCCATGGCCCATCCCAGGGATTACCCTCGTTGAAATAGTACACATAGGCATTGCCTGGCCAGCCACGGGCATATGATAACGTTGCTGCATTGAAAGATATATCGCTGGCATATGTGAGGGCAGAAGCCAAGGCTTTGGCATCGGGGGTGTCATCAGCGATCCCATAAGTCTCCAAAATACGATGGGCGACCGTTGGGTGCAAAGCGAGTATCTTGTGAATTGCAGCAATGAATTTCTTTGTCGTCTGTATTTTGATTTGTGGCGCAAGGAATTCAATGATACTGGCCTATATAGCCGAGTCAGCCTGCATACAAACGCACGTGCGGGGATCGGATTTCAAATTACATCAATTTCGTTATCGCCAATTAACAGATCCTGACACCATTTTTTACCAGGGAGGAAATTGGAGCTGGGTTTCCCAATCTCGGTATATGTGGTACCGGGCAGAATCAGATCACCATCAAGAGCAGGTGCGAATGAAATACTCGGTGGAAGCCGAGCCACAAGCTCCTCTCCGGGCATTTCGAGAAGAGCCTTGACTCTCTCTTCTGATGATACGTCGGAAAGTCCTAAAGCAGCAATTGCCTTCGCGTAATTCTCCTCGTGGACAATATTCGGCAGTGCCTGCAGGAGAAGCGATGTGCCAGCCATCGCAATAGCTCGTTTGAAAAGAGGTTTCTGCGAGTGAAGGTGGTAGGTCACAGATGCTATTGTGAATCAGCCTTGAGTCAGATAGAACGTAGAGGATTGGGAATATCACCTCCTCCGGCACTCTGGCCTGCTGCAGTCACATTGTCTGGGTCGCCACCAAAATCACGAATATGCTTCTGTACCCACTCCAGCGCAACCCGTTGGTCACGAAGACCGTTGTTGGAGCGGTATCCTGCCTGGCGAAGCTCTTCCGATGTCAAAAACCCTGCTGCACCCAGGCGATAGCTATGAAAGAGTTAGATCATGATATAGAATTCGACGGTCGCTCATACTTGATGGTCACCACCACCATAGGCAGCTCTCTGTCGATGGACAACTTTACAAGTTTCGTCAGATCATATTGTGGCCATGAGTTTCCTCCAATGAAAAGCCCGCCCCCATGGATGAAGAATAGAACTGGAAGCTTCGAGTTTGAAGATGCATTTGCAGGCACCGCAATGTTGAGATTGAGACAATCGACGTCGGACTGGTGGAGAGCCTTTTCGGGCAATGTGTGTTGAACATGGCCGAGTTCAATATCGCATCCAATTGGTAGAGATAAAGCCAAAGGTCTACAACTGTTAGCTTGCCCGCGGCTTCCAGCGGGTAAACTCACCCATCTTTGGTTGCATCCAGGACACCGCCAATACGTTCCTCCACCAGCTCGGCATCGGCGAGACGATTTTTCAGGGTTGCATATTGAATGCCGAGATATTGCCTCACGCCATCCGCTTCACAGCCGCGAATTTCCCCTAGCTTGCTTGTGTTCAGAACGGCCATGGTGTTGTTATGAAGATGTTTCGGTTTCAGAATACGCGGGGCAAACTAATTAAATAGTCACAGGCTTTTCCCCACCGGAGCTTGTATGTAGTATCCTCCAACCTTACCCCTTTTATCTTATATACTTTGTATCTAACCTGTATCCTAATTAGCCTACTACCCTATTTCCTGCCATATTTCCTACTTGGTCTTCTGGGAGCAAATATCGTATTTTGAATCTCAAATTCCCGCGAGTTGTAATGGAAAAGTAGATTCGTCCACTTCTCATGCCCCACATATTACCTTGAGGATCGTGGGGGTTTCCCGCTTTCGCTGCGTCATATGCCTGTCATACCACCCACTGTTGGAAAATCACATCCTGAAATTTGCGCATTGACTTAATGGCCGCCATCAGATTTCCAAATGCCTGAAGAGTATATTGTTCAATAGTCGGGAGCTTGGGGTCATTATCAGTGGTAACTTTTTACTAGGTAAGTTTTTGGATATCATCGAGCGAGGAAATTCACGTCTTCTCGGAACAAGGGAGGCAGTGGTTGCATCTTCGCCGTTTTGAACGATAAAGATCTCGCGAGTATGAAAGTTTTGCGACTGGCGGGCGGTCAAAGTGGGAAGGTACCTAATTCACCATAGGTAGGACAACGGGATCATCCAAGCAATGTAGTCGGATTTTATATTTTCGTATGAACCGGTGTCAACATATCGAGCTTTGGAATTGGGATTTTCCTGGTTAATAAAGTGTATTTTGACGGAAAAGATCCTTAGAAACCAAAAAATGTTATAAATTTCCTTTCAAAAGCCCAATGGCTTCTTCAACTTGCTCTGTATGATTAGTAAAGTTACCTGGTTCGATGAAAGTGAAACAAAATAGAGGTAGGGGGATGAAAAGATGCGTTTCATGATTGCACCCAGAGCCCATCTGAGCAGTTGTCTGTTCAAATGTTCTCATTTGTGGTTGTCAGAGCTAGGTAGGATGCTGGTATCGGGAAGTATATGGTTTGGTGCCTCAGATCCTTCGCAGTACACATTGTTGTACCCGTCATGAACATTTGAACGGGAACAATTTATTTCAACGTGTAGCAGCTTGTATATGTCGTGTTCAGGGTGAAAGTGACCGAAGAGGAATAGACACCTTGCAGCCTGAAATATTAGGCTTCACAAGCTTTTCTTCCGAGTGGACAACCTTGGAATTGTAGCGATCTCATTAACCACGTGTCATTCTGCTCTACGGAGTGCAGACTAGCGGTAAGGAGATTGAACATGGCACTCGCCCGTTAATTCCGATCTATCCGTGCTACATACCACAACGTGAGTTCCCCGCAAGAGCCCCACATAACGAGCACTGGGACAATGGATCTCCAAGGGAAGCCATGGTGGATATCTCGGGAGTTGAAGGTCATGACATTAGCCGGTATCTACTCTACAGGCTACCTCGCTGTGGTCGTTGCTGTTTCTATCACCATCCACCAACACAATGTCAGCCACGGAAGTTCACCACGCGTCCCTGAATGCCACATTCAAAGGCATTGAACGAAATGTTGGAGGTGTACCAGTTCATCAATTTTTGGGAATCAAGTATGCCAGTGTGCCGGCGCGTTTTGAAAGAGCCAAGCCGGTAGACATTTTCAGGGGAGCTGTTGTAGATGCTACAAAATATGGGTTTGTTAATACTCGAGGACCTTGGGTTCCCAATGCTAACATTCATAACAGTCCACGTTGTCCCCAAGCGGATGTGGATGTTCGTCATCTTCTCCGAATTCCCGAGGACTTTGTCATTGCCCCAGAGGCTGAAGATGAATTCGAATGCTTGAATCTGGAGATCACTTGCCCTCCGGTTTCATCGACTACTGGTCCTTTGCCCGTGCTTGTCTGGATCCACGGTATGTTAGTATCACTCTCCAACAATCATATCTAACATGTGTTCTAGGTGGTTCTCAGATTGTGACTTTCTGCTCAGCTGCATCCAAGATATGTGGTATGTTGACAAACCATGATAGTTGAAACAAAAGCTAATTTGACATCAGTTGGAACAAAGATTGTTGCGGACTCTGTACAATCAGGAAAGCCTATCATTTTTGTGTCCATCAATTATCGACTCAATATCTTCAGCTTCGGCGATGGTAAAGAGAAGAATCTTGCCCTGAAGGATCAGCGAATTGGGCTCGATTGGGTGCGCAAAAACATTGCCTCCTTCGGTGGTGATCCTGTAAGTGTCGATCAATTCTTTCAACATTTGACTATCTGTTGACTTCAGCTAGAACAATATTACCCTCTCCGGAGAAAGTGCGGGGGCCATCTATACCCATGCGCACCTGATCACTGGACCACCAGTTAAGCGGGCTGTGATGGCATCTGGAACCCTTTATCTGTCATCTCCACTGCCCGTCGAGAGGGGGGACGGACTGATCAAGGTGTTGGAATCTAAGGTCCAAGAGCTGGGTCAGTCCTCCCTGCGATCATCCTCTGTCCCCGTGTTGATTCAGGCATTGAAGGAATGCAATGTGAACACCATGTGGATTCAAGAAGAGCCCGAATTGGATAATTGGGAAACCAAACCTGAACAAGTGGATGAAGTTATGATCGGTGATACAGAGTACGAGGTGAGTGACCCGGCTAGACGTAATCAAACCACTGCCATGGCTTTTTATTGACCCCCTACAGTCCGTGATCTGGCGCAATGGCGTCGAGCTTTTGAGTGGCGAGACCATTGCTGCTGCCTTTGACCAAAACCAAGAATGGGGAACAAAGCTTCGCAAGATTTATCAGGTCGTGGCTGATCGACCTACTGCAGCTAAGTTGGGTGCGTTGGATATTGTCAATGATGCGCGATACACTCTCCCCGTTGAAGTCGTTTCGGAAAAGCTTCGGGCTGCCAAGAAGAGGGTTTACAACTATGTTGTTGACCAGCCTAATCCCTGGCAGCCATCGAGCCGCGCTCACCATGCGGTGGATCTACTGCTTCTGTTTGAGGGTATTGATCTTGCCTTTAATCCGAGCGCACAGACCGTGGGACGGGAGATGCGACAACGCTGGATTGACTTTGTGTATGGCCAAGCCCCGTGGTCTGATGAGAAACGGTTTGCGTATGGACCTCTTGGAGAGTGTAAAGAAATTAACGATGCGCAATTTGCGGCTCGTCGACGAACCGAGCACTGTCAGGTGCTTCGACAAGCTGGTGGTGGCGTATATATGCCCATTTTGGGTGCACTCACTGCCGGCCGGATTAGCCTCCTTAATTAGAAAGCATTAAATAAATCCACATGATATGTTGCCCCATAATTCATAATTCTTTCCAAGGTTGTTCCTTATGTCCGTAGACTTCGAAGTGCAAAGTTCGGCAGTTGCTCTTTGCTCAATCCCGGGCTCACTCGCAACAACAATGGCAGGACAACGCGACCCACTCGAATGGAACAAACTTGATTAGAATATCCAGAATCAAATCCAAGGGAGTTAATAGAGTGGATTTCTATTCCGTTCACTCTCGGTGAATCCCTCTCCACCTGTTACTCAGACCTGACTCATGTGGGGTCGAACCCACGAATCCAATCGTGGTCGAATTTAAGCCTGCATTTGGTGTCCCCACTGACTCTGGGCACGAATCATAATCCACTGCCCGGGGAGGTCGGCAAAGCGACCCTGTCGATACATGCCGATTCACTTGACGCTCTATGAAATTCTGACCACCATTGATCAGCTGAGATCATGGCTGATGACGATGCCTTCCCGCATCCTCGTTCTCCACTTCCAATAATTGGAGTTTCGGTCGCTATCTATATCCGAGGTATTGACCCCACAGTACGAACCGTGCCTGTTCTTGTGAAGTACATAAATGGCGCCCCGGAATCGTTTCTCCATGTGTTGAAACAATAATATACTCTTTTTCTAATCACTATCACATCATGCATACCACAAACGGCAACAGCATATCAGATCCCCAGGATTATCAAAAGATATTCCATTGGGCCGAGACACAGAAAAATGGAACTATCCCTTCGTTCCGCACAAGGCACAATGACCCTTATCAGGTACGTGACAGTTCATCCAAATGAAACAGAATATATTGACTAAAATCACCTAGTATCAAGCCGGATTCGGCAACTCGTATGTATTCACATTCACCTACATCTAGCGATTCAACTGGCTGATGTAGTTCTTCAGATTTGAATCTGAAGCTGTTCCCGGCACTATTCCACATGGCCAGAACAACCCACGCAACGTGCGTTTTGGTTTGTACGCTGAACAGCTCACCGCCACTGCCTTTGTGGCTCCACGACACGCCAACAAGAAGGCATGGTTGTACCGTGCACGCCCGGCAGTTGCGCACCAGGGTTTTGTATGTATCGCCCCGTCTCTTATCATCCGGGACTAACATTTTCAAGACCGAAATGCCAGACAATGAAGACACCGAGTCCAACTTCCTTCCACTGAACCCTCGCATTCATGTCTCCCCCACACAGCTGGCATGGCACCCATTTGAGATCCCGGAGACTGGTGAGGTCGACTTTGTCTCGGGTCTCAAGACGATTGCCGGCTCCGGAGACCCTACTCTCCGTGAAGGTATCGCGACCCACGTCTACGTTGCAAACACGAGCATGACCAAGAAGGCATTTGTCAACTCCGACGGCGAGTTCTTGATCGTCCCCCAGCAGGGTGCGCTGGATATCCAAACCGAGTTCGGTAAACTGTATGTCCAGCCTGGTGAGCTAGTCGTTATCCAGCGTGGTCTTCGCTTCCGTGTCGAACTGCCTGACGGCCCGTCTCGCGGATATATTCTCGAGGTCTGGGGAACCTGCTTCGAGCTTCCGGAGCTGGGTCCTCTGGGTGCTAATGGCCTGGCCAATGCACGGGACTTCTTGAGCCCTGTTGCCCATTATGAGATTACCCAGGAACCCTGGGAGATTGTTTATAAGCTAGGTGGAAAGTTCTTCAAGAGTACCCAGAACCACAACCCATTCGATGTGGTTGCTTGGCATGGAAACTACGTATGTTCCCTGCCCTGAACCCTTGACTGCGACTAACATCTCCAACAGGTTCCGTATAAATATGACCTGACCAAATTCGTCAATGTCGGATCTATTTCTGTAGACCACATCGACCCGTCCATCTTCTGCGTCCTCACAGCCCAGTCACGCGATCTGAACGCTCCATTGGCCGATTTCCTCACCTTCTCCCCAAGATGGGATGTTGCTTCCCGTAGGTCACGTCCATATCTTCCAGGTGGATTATTCTAATGTCAAACCAGACACCTATCGACCACCATACTATCACCGCAACGTCGCATCAGAACTAATGGGTCTGATCTACGGCGGCTACGGCGGTCGATCCGACGAATTCAAGCCAGGTAGTGTATCTTTCGAATGCGGAATGGTACCCCACGGTGTTGCCTACGAAGAATTCAGGGCTGCTAGTGATAGTGTGCCGCCGGAGATGCGGATCTCCGAGGCTTCAATTGCCTTCATGTTCGAATCAAGTCGGCCGTTTACTATCACTGATTATGCTTGGAACAGTGATAAGAAGCACGAGCATGAGCCTAAAATGTGGGATAACTTGGTTGATAACTTCTCCAAGCATGCTGAGGAGGTTGAGGCTATTTTGGCCAAAGTGAAGAACTAGTCTGTATCATAAGTATTCTCCAGGTCAGAGGTTTAGCATGCATTTTATGATCAACCATTTAATATTCTTGTTTTTAATTAAAATGTAAATTTTAGATGGCAAGTCTAATATTGGGTCGGTTGATTAGTCTCCTCATTTTGGTTCCAAGTAATATCTTGTCTTTCTCATAATTACTACATTCTCCTACCCCGATGGATGAGATAAGGTTCATGACTATCAGCAACATATCTACTTATGGCAGATTTGTTGGTCTCCATTCTATTCTATTATTCTATCATCCAGCAGATCTTTCCTTTGTCATAAAATTTCCTTTTACATATCTCATCAAAACGTGACTATCATTATTTATACAATAATGACGAAGCATTTACTATGTAGAGAGGAATTGACCACAAAATGGGAAAGCAAACATAACTGTGGAGATTGAAATGGAGTATTTGAAGGAATAAAATGGCACAAATTTTATACTTCGCCTCGAACATCCCTCATCACGGCAGGGTTTACCACTGCTGTGATACGTGGGTTTATATCAATCTCTTCACTCTCATTGCTTTCCTTCATCCGTCTGCCTCCAAACACCAAAGCTTGCGTTCCCTCTTGTTTGGCTCTGCCATGCTCCTTCCCCTTCTGACAGCGGATTCCCAATCCTCCTGAGAAACCACACGTGACGAGGTAAGTAATCATCAATCCAAAACATACCCACCTGGCGCCAGCAAGCTTGACTGACTATATATATTATACTACATCTCTAGCCACCCCCACCATGGAGACCAACAAAAGCGAGGGCCCAGAGGACGAATCTGAAGAGGAACCAGAGACCAACCACAAAAACCCAGTCCTTGGTATCAGACAAGAGAAGCCATTTACAAGTCCAGCAAAAAAAACCTGCATCTACGAGGCCCAAACGTTCAAGCCGGTCAACACCCAGACACTCAAAAGCAGAATATCCCGGCATCCAACTCCGGACACTGGTGGACATGACCGTCACCCAACTGTGGATAATTTGGGAACAAATTGAACAAAACCTGGAACTCAGATATTGTGAACTTCCTAATGTCAGGATCCCGAAGCAGATGAGGATAGAAGTGCGTGAAATGAAAGCTATCAGCACGGATGAAACTACCGACTTGATTATGAGGATCGAGGCACTCCCAGCCAGGATCAACAATCTGGGTGAACAGGCTAGAAGCGAACAGGATGATCCATGCGATGACCTTGACTATCTTGTGTTTCATAAGTATCTTGTGGTCTTGTCTGCTATCTGTCATGCTAGAGAGCTGATCGGGGAGGCGGATGAGATGTTTCGACCTTGGCTGTATGAATTGCTGCAGGCTGCTACCAATGGCATCCACCTTCGTCTTGAGGAACAGCGAGTTGGAATCAAGCTTCAGGGTGGTCATAGGTGAGAACTGAATGAAGGGAAAAGAAAGTCAAACATGTCAGTTCTGTCTGCTACCAGCCACACGTGACCCAACTGTCTTCCTAAGCAAACTTGTCTCCTGTTTGATTGCAGACCTGTTATGATACTGACCGTCCAAAAATATGAGATGTAAGCTTAATCTCGCAAAAGGGTCTTTTATTTTCATGATTGGTATCAACAGACGGCTAGGCATCGAACCATACAAAATTAAGAAGGCTGCGAGAGCCCTGTCCGTATGCAGCCCCCTTCCTCCGCTAGCCCAGGAGCCCACTGAAGGACAAAAATGAAATCTATCACAGGAAATAATCGGGTGTCCGTCGCGATACCATAGGTTCGCCCGCTCTGGGGCAAGGGTCAAATTGTAGACTGGAAACGATCATTAGCTTATTCCTTCACTTTGGTAGCAAAACAACACTCACAATGTGTATTTCAAGTGTTCGTCAATCTCCATAATAGCAGCTTGGTTACCACAGCGGTAACAGTAATTGGGCGCTACACCAGAGTCAGTTTCCTTGTTTCATTTTTGCTCACAGAACCACACCAAGCATACCTGAGAAAATGGTCACTACGTTTCGATCCTGCGACCAGTTATAACCCTCCATCACCAATTGGTGAGCCCGAGCAACCAGAGTCAAGCCGTTGTTGTGGTTGAACGCTTCCGAAATATCCTGTCCGAACGTGTACCCCGCACCGCGAGGCGAAATTCCCCATCCACAGCGATCATCGGGATCACTCCACAGCAGATCGCACATAGGTCCCTCATGCGGAACTTCTTGGATGCGGTCCAGGGATCGAATGTTGTCGAGGGTGTCGATTGACGGGCTCAGCCCACCGTGCAGACAGAAGATCTGGTTCTCAATGAGAGCTGTGAGAGGAAGATAATCGAAAAGGTCGGTGAAGTATTTCCACACGTTGGCGTTGCCATATTTGCGCAGGCACTCATCATAGAATCCGTACACTTGAGTGATCTGGCGAGATTCGTGGTTTCCACGGAGAATGGTAATACGCTGGGGGTAACGAATCTTGAGACAGACCAGGAGGGTCACAGTCTCAACGGAGTAGTAGCCTCGATCGACATAATCACCTGCACGGAAAGAAAAATAAAAAAGATTAGGATTATTGTCTCGTCGCCGATATAGGACCACACAATCCGACCGACAAGCAAGTCACGACTTACCCATGAAGAGGTAGTTTGTGTCGGGGTTAGGACCGCCGATGCGGAACAGCTCCATTAGATCGTGGAACTGGCCATGAATATCACCGCACACCGTCACCGGACATTTCTGTTGTGATGGTCAGTGGCTGCTGATGGTGGGTACCTGACCCGACCCGACCGGGGAAGAGGCACGACACATACCACTGGCTGAACATTCGATTCCTCTTGCAATACTTCTCTTGCCTGCGAGGGGTATTAGATCATTAATTTCTTCGGATCCGTCCTAGCTTTCCGCGAGAGAAAACGCACCCGATCGCACAGCCGCCGCACGTCCTCCTCCGCTAATTGCTTGCACGTCATCAAACTCTCGATCCAACCATCCAAAGTCGGTATAGAGCCGGAATCGGTCACGGGCGACAGACGGTGTGGCTCGGGCGAACGCGCCGTGTCGATTTCCATGTTGTTATCCATGGTGGGCACAGCTGGTGGTGATAGGAGGGGCCAGTTGGGGGAGGGGCGGTCTCGTGAGAACAGGATTCCGTGTCGGTCGGTAGAGGGTGGAACGAGTTTAAAAGGACAAGAACAATCAGAAGATCAATTCAACGATACAATAGAATATCCCCAAGATCAACTCAAGGGATGACGGATGGGGGGAGTTTGGAGGGGGGAAACAAGAAAGGGAGAAAGAGATGCGGGAAGGTCAAGTTTGGAGGTCCAAGTTTGCGCCACATAATCAGCCACACCGCTTCTTACGTCGTGAACCTTTGAACCGTGAATGAGGCGGTGCACCTTGATGGACACATTCTAACTCTATAGCTCAAGTCTTGCGTCAACTTTCTTTATTTGCATGTCAATTATGATTTTTTATATCGTGCTCAGAGTCTTCTTTACATCCGTACTATTTCACATAGCATACAGGTAAGATCAGATAGATAACAGCCTCGTGGGCATGCGCCACAAAACTGTTCAATTTCATCCCAAAGCAGTAAAAATGAATAATCGTAGGATTCATTTTGCCGTCATATCGTAATAATCAGCCTACCTCGGCATTCAAAGCGGACTCGTATTTAAATAAAGTCACCACCGAACCCTCCGCCGGGTCCTCCAAATGGTCCTCGGCTGCGGCCAAATGGTGGAGCACCAGGGCCAGGAGGATCGTATCTGGCTCCAGGTGGTGCACGAGGATCATACCCACCATTTCCACCACGCCCACCAAAGAGAGGGTCATCAAAAGTCGGATGCATGCCACCGCCCGGGCCAAAGCCAGGGCTAGTAGTTCCACGGAGGGGATCGTGAGGGCCAAGTCCTGCTGGGTAAAGATCACGTTCTCCAATACCGACACCTTGTCCTCTACCAAATCCCGGAACAAACTCACGCGGTGGGCGATTCATCTCAAACTCATCCTCGAATCCCGGGGGAGCAAAATCGGGCGTTGGTTTAGGCTGGCGGGGTGCAGCAGCCAGAGGATCATCAAAAGGGTATGGACGAGCGGGATCAGGCATGTTAGGACCATCCCGTAGAGGATCATGACGAGGTCTGTCTTCTGGTTGTTGGCGGAGTGCCTCCTGGAATTCTCGATTTGAAGCCCCGATGGCTTCCTTGTCCAGCCCCGGAGCGAGCTTCTGGAGTACATTGGTTTTGAAAAGAGCGATCAGTTCTCTGAGACGAGCGGAAGAGATAAACACATTGTGGAGAGCATCGGTGGTATTGACTGTGGATGGTAGTGGGAGGCCGGACTCTGAGATGTAATCTTTCACGGAGACTTCAAAAGAACCGGTGCGGTCATCATCCAGGCCAAGTGCATTTACCACAGCTTTGTTACCAAGCCGACTCACTCTCAAGAGGAACTGCATCGG
The DNA here is from genome assembly GCA_028828245.1 of Penicillium lividum. NCBI lineage: Eukaryota > Fungi > Ascomycota > Eurotiomycetes > Eurotiales > Aspergillaceae > Penicillium > Penicillium lividum. Next base: position 5,562,944 of record JAQJAG010000002.1, read on the forward strand.
GGATTGTTCGTGGGTATATCGGAAGGTCAAGGTACTGTTAGCGTTCCATTCTGCGGGGAGTTTAGGCAACTCTGTGGACTCTGCTAAAGATTAGCCATCGGGAAATAAGAGCGATAGAGCACATCTGGGATACGTACCTATAGTGTGATCTTCTCCGAGTCCCACCAGCTTAAAATCTAACGCTGCCATGCAGGCATGGCCAATAAGGGCGATAGCTTCGTAAGGTGTTTTGAGACTCGGTTGTTCATCACGCAGTGCTTTGATTGCGACGTCCAGGACATTTTCTGTGGTCAAAGGGCTTGAATCTGACATTTTGGATTCTTTTCGGATTCTCCAGGTGCGGTGATCAAAGGAAGAAGCTGAAGAAAGAAGGTGAGTTTAAAAGATGGGGGAGTGACAAGCAACCCAAGGGTGACGACACTAAACCCCACGCATCAACAATGATCCGATACTTGGCGGCCCTTATCAGAAACCTTATCATCGCCCCACGAGGGGAAGCTCAGGTACCTACCTATACGTGACTGCAACGGGATCTTCACTTTATATCGAATTAATTTATACATGCAACTTCAATCTCGGGTATTCCTTGGTAATATAAACATGGTATCATGGTATGTACTCTGTCGTAAAATAAAATCTAGTACATCTGAATGCTTAAAGCATCGCCTTGGGGAAATCTTTCATCGCTTGCCGAACACCCAGATCCGCAAGAATCTCCTCTGTTCCACCCAAGATAGCATCAAATTTGTATCCACGGTGGAACATTTCAACAACCTTGCCCATGCCGCTCTGCGTCAAACCTCGCCCACCAAAAATGTTCACAGCGTGGTCAGCAACTTCATGTGCAGCACGAGTGGCGCTAGACTTGAGCAAGCCAATTGGGCCTGCAAGGTGCTTCGCCTGCTCGGTGTAGCTCATATTACACATCTGGAAGACGATGGACTCGAGCCAGGCCTGGTGAGATTCAGCGAGGGAGATCATACGAGCAAGTCTAAGATTATCATTAGCTTCAAGATGTTGGACTTGAGAGATTAGAAATTGGACTCACTTTTGGCGCATGACTGGTTGCTCAACCAACTTCTTCCCAAACACGATCCGCTGGTTGCACCACTTGAGGCATTCCTCGACAACAGAGGTCATGTTTCGGATCACTCCCGCCGCCATGTAGAAGCGCTCGTGGTTGAAATTCGACATGATAACTGCAAACCCTTTGTGTTCCTGGCCGAGAATGTTGTTCACGGGTACCTTGACGTTCTCGAACTGAACGAAAGCAGTTCCGGCGGCAGTTGAGTAAGAAGTTTTAATCTGCTTTGTCTCAACGCCGTCGTCACGGGGAATCAAAAGCACAGTGAATCCTTTTTCGGTCTTGCATCCAGTGACAAAGTAGTCGGCGAACATGCCGTTGGTGATCCACTTCCTGAAGCGAGATTAGCCTAGATATTTGGCTAAGGTGAGATTAGACATACTTTGTGCCGTTTACAATGTAGAATTTGCCATCCGGTGTCTTTTCAGCAGTAGTCTTCAGACCCGCAACATCACTGCCAGCGAAAGCCTCGGTGATCGCGAGACACATCTTCTTCTTCCCTGACAAAACCTCATCCGTCACCGTCTCCTTCAGCATGGGATCCCGTAGCCACTGCTGGACTGCTGTAAGACTGATAGTCATGCCAGCCAAGTTGCCATCTTGGAAACCTGCAAAGAAAGTTAGAGGAACATACACAAAGTAGTCCATCAAAGCACGTACCTCGAGCGTTTGCGCGCACAGATTCCTGCACGACAATCATATCATGGAAGTAATCAAACTCCTTTCCATCCACAATACCACCAAGCAATGTGCGGCCGTGGAGATGCTTGCCAGGACCCAGGCGCATAGCCAAAATATTCGTCTCAGCCATACGATCAATCAACTCCTGACTGATATAAGTACCATCTTTCTCCTTCTCCTGTGCCTCGGCAGTAACATATTTATCTGTAAACTCACGCATGGCCTTCTGCAAGCGATGGTGACTCTCCTTGTAATAAGGATTTTTGAACTGCGGGCGTAACCACAATGGCTCGGCATAAGGCACAGTGCTCAAAGCGCCGACCTTGGGCTCGATAACCTCGGGCTTCTCGCCTTCGATAACTCCGATGGATAATTGATCGCGGTATTTCTCCAGCACTTCCTGGCGATGTAGGTTGTAGAAGTCGGCTGTGGCATCTTGGCCAGCTACCTGGGCCAGCACGACGGACCCGCCCGGATGAGCATCCGCGAAGTCAGTCAGATCATATACGCGGTGGTCGATAATACACCAAAGAGATTCTTCGGTGTTATGTTTGGCGACCTCAGCACGGGTAAGTGTTTTTGAAGGCATAGTTAGTATTTAATGGAGTGGTGAGAAGAGGAAAGAGAGAAATAGGTGACATGGTGACTACCCCGGATTTGGTGCCAATCACGAGCGTGATGATTTTGGACCGAGGCCCGAGAATTGAGTGAGGTAATCTGCTACTTACGTTGTCTGAGACCCATACTAGTCTATTTTTAATTTTACCGCATATATTCAGGAGTATTGTCACAGGCACCTTTCCAAGATTTCATAGTAAGTTAGGCTTTGATCGACATTTCTTCATCACAAATAGGAGGGCGTGAAATAGTAATCATTTGCATTCTATGACCCACTCTGGACTTGAAAATTGGGTAAGAGAATGAAGAGTCGATGGTCAACTAAAAACGAAAGGTCTACTCATGTGCTTCATAGTATCTTGTCTAATTTAAATTTAAACGGCGTCTCGATATTTTAATAAAAGCTAGTCTTCGGTATAATAAGATTATGGGAAAGGGTATGCATTTCACTATGAATAGGTTCAAATGGTCTAGCAATCTATATAAATGGTTTCGGGGTAAGAGAAGATATCAATCTATGGCCGGTTTCCAGCACCGTTGGTCTTGATCTCCTTCAAAGCGTCCTCGATCAACCACATACAAACTGGCTGCGCATCACTGCCAACACGCCAACTGCCTAGCACAACGCCATGAGTCTCCAGAATATCACTGGCACGTTCCCAGCGCCGACGCCATAATTCCTCACGCTTGTTGGGCAGGGGTGCGGGAGGTATGCTAGAGTCACTGGCGCTATAGCTTTTATACCCATTGGACGATTGTCGGGGAAGCGATTGATTGGATGGTGATTGCCTTAAACCGGCCGATGGTGAAGAAGATAGATTAAGTCGTTCAGTGGCGTATGACAGTGCAGCTTGAGCGGCAGTTGTTGGGTATGAGGGCTTGTTTGCCGGTACTGCAGGTTTGGCAGGTGCAGGCCGCGGTGCGGGCGTGCTGGATGCAGAGCTGGTAGCGGATGAAGTAGTGTTTGTGCGTCGGGGTGGTGGGGGAGGTGGTGGTATTTTAATACGGGATGACTGTGCCGATGTCTGACTCTTGTCTTCCAGTAGTGGTTCGGTCTGTACACGAGAGATCGATGGAGACGGCTCAAGATCGACCAGCAAGTCGGTTCTAGCTGTTGATGCCGCCCGAGGTGGCAGGGGAGGCACGGCTTTGCGCCGAATTGGCTCCTGCGAGGGCTGTCGGGCATAATTCAACGTATCAGTCCGCAGCGAAGATGGTTTGCTTGGCTTAGTTGGAGGTAAGCGTGATTTCACTTGTGGGTTCGGTTTTGCTTTCTCCGTTACATCGTCATCTAGATCAATCAAATCTCCGACGGGAACGCTTTTCACATCTTTCTCTGGCGGCGTTGGCACGGGTCGGCGAGGCGGCAGGGCAGGCCTGCTTGGAAGAGAATCCGAGGTTTCCACAAGCTGCGGTGTGCTGCGGCTGCGAGCATCAGGCCCGTCGAGGTAAACAACTGACTTCTCAAAGAAGGGCTTCTTCTCCGGTGTTGTGACATCTCGAATGAAAATTCCTAGAATCCGACCTGGGTTTGCTAGGGCAATGTCGGTATAGACTTCCAGATCGGCCTCTCCACTGTCACCAACCAAAATGAACTTGCGCTCAGGAAAGTCGCGGAGGATCCTTTCTAAATTTCCCCTCTTTCTCTCGGCTGTAGGCTCGAATATTCCTTGCAGCATGCCTGAGTACTGCTTGAGATGGAAAGACCCTGGTGGCAGGCCCGCCAGCTTGAAATATCTCTCCAACAGAGGATAAAGTTGCCATGGGGCGTTGGAGACGTAGTGTATTTGCACGCCTTTCTGGGCTACTTGTGTATACCACTGGTCAACTCCAGCTACTTTCAGCTCGGCTAACTCTCGAACAAACGTGTTTCGAAACATCTCCTTCGCTCCACTGGCAATAGCTGAGTGTTTGACCGTGTCATCGATGTCACTGATCAGGCTGATACCGACAGGCTCGATTATCTCAATGGGCTTTGCAGCAGACAGATCTTCAGACGCGAGCACTCGGATATGAGTTGGCACAAATGACATTATAGCACGAATATTGAAATGACCGGACTCGTCTGTCATCATGTTCCGGGATTCGCTCTGTTCATCGTTGAAAAGGAACACGGTCACAGGCATACCAGCCATAGGGTTCGTCAAGAACGGACGCAAGCGTTCCATGAGATGCGCATTGGCCATGGAGATCTGGTCTCTAGTCATCGCTGCAGGCTGGCCTGACTCTACCCGGTTGCGACTGGTATTAGAAGTTTTCCAGCCCTGGTCAGCATCCTGCTCTGCTGTACCGACCAGATTCTGCACCTGCCTGTTCAAGTCTTCATCTTCGCCTTTGCCGGACATTCTATCAGGACCCTCGTCATTGGCAACTCCAGACGGGGTCGGAATTCCACTTAGTGTCCTAGCCAACTTGATCATCAGACGGTGCTTGCGGTTCATCGGTCCTCGATTTGGCGCATAGATCCATCCACGAACATCAACATCGACGACCGCATTCTCAGCCTCAGGTTCGTCCCAGCGAGACCCAAAGTTGTCCTCCTCGGCCACACCCCGATATTCATCAATAGTCTGCGTGAACGAATCTCGACGCGGGCGCAAGCCAGCATCCTTTTTCTTCGGCGTCAATTTCCTCGCATAGCTAGGAAACAGTACCATCTCCTCATCACCAGACCGCGCAATCTCGACATCCGGAAATGCGCCGGGTGTATGACAGTAGTCTTCGTTAGAACCAGTCCCTTGCCCTGTCCATCGTGACGTATAAGTCTGTCCCAGCTCATTTGCTGCCTTCAGCCACTCATACGCCTTCTTGCGCTTACTCCCAGCAGCGTATGAGCCATCGCCGCTCCACGTAGACGATGCCATTTGATTTATCGCAGCATCCTTCGGCCCTTCAATGGGCCTGTGAATCCCTCTAACACGTTTCGCGATCGATCTAGCCCCTGCAAGCACGCCAGACCCCGCTTTCCCACCCCGCAACCGACGCCGAGGCCCAAGGAGGTAGGCTACTAGGCCCCCGCCGAGTCTGTGAAGGCGCGCTGCACGCCGCGCCTGGCGCTGGACGATAGCTCTATATATACGTGATTGCGCCCGGTGTCGGAGTGCGGGGAGGGATTCGTGGCGGAAGTTCCAGATACGGTTCTGTGTGTTGCGAGTTCTGAGGGGGCCGACGAGGATGCGGAGGAGGGCGGAGAGGGTGCTTTGTTTGGAGTCGCGACGGAAGAGAGGCTGGCTCGAGAAAATGCCCGGGGCGAGCGGGCGTCGGAAAAGAAATTGTCTAAACCGGGGGATTGGCCAACGAAAATTCGGTTTGGGCGCCAGGGTCTCGGATTTGAAGGTCGTTAGGTGGTTTCTTATGCGAGGAGCACGCTGATACCCTTGCAACGGGTTGAGTAGAAGCGAACTGCGCGATATTAGTTGGTCTGTATGAAGGCTGATATAGACAGGCGTACTAAGACTCACCTGGATCGAAAACTCAAAGCAGTAATGATAAAAAGGTGGAAGTGAGATGAAGACAATATGTTTCAAGGGTTCAAGCGTTGCTGTGTCTGTTCCTGCGGGGCCATGACGCCAACTGATTTAGCCCCATCACCCGCACCGGTTTCCTTTCGGTTATTAATTCATGTTCAGACTGGTTTTGAATAGGTATAAAATATATTGACTTGATTTTCTTGATGTTGATTTATATACGCGGTATGAAAAAGTGCACTTTGCTAGGATCGAACCCCAATCTTCTAAAATTGAGAATCGAGGGCTCAGTTGCATTTGGAAATATCACTTATATATAACAGTTCCTCCCCTCGATGTCAACTCTGCCACATCGAATAAAAGGCATTTCACGACAAATCAACACCGACATAGAATAATTATCAAGATTTGAAAAGTACAAGAGATAGCCATGATCATCCAGCTTCTTGGATACTGAATATAAAAGCTAGATATCCCAGGGAAGTGGGTCAAAAAGCGTGAAAACCTCAAATCCTGACATCAAATTCCCAGATCTACCCCTCTATGACTTGGGTACACCGCAGACTTTTTGGACATGCGTACCAAATCTCCACCAGACTTTTCCTTTTTTCCCCTTCTCCATCCACTTCACTTCTCTTCTCTCTTGTTTTTTTTTATCTCTTTCTTATCTATTCCGCTATTTATGAATTTGGAGAGACCTTTGAACGCTTGATTAATACGGTACGAAAGAAGGTAGAATACTGAATAGGATAACGAGTAGGAGACTAAGTAGGAGACTGAGTAGGAGATATAGTAGAAGGTGTGGTCATAACACTTAAGTAGGCGCCGCGCAAAAAGCGCGGCGGAAAGCCTCTAGTAGGCAAGTACTCCCAAGTTGGTGCAGGGGTAATCGGATGTACGATATTAAGCCGTACATCCATTATATTCAGAATCAGCGTTTAGCATAGGTCTGCTATAAATTACATGTGCATGCCATGCTATACAGCTCTGGGTCCTACATATAGGTATGTATGTTCAGATCTCTTAACTCAGGCCGAGAAAATACGTACATTACTAGGTACATGTATGTTGAATGGATTTTTCAAGGTTCAACGTTCCAAGGACTCGGAGTGTTGAGGTATGTTCAAATGTGATATAGTATAAGATCAAGCCTAATTTACCAACATGAACGCCATCCCGCTCCACATGCATGCAACATTGAAAGTATAATATGTACAGATCATCTATGGGCTATCTTCAACGTAGTTGACCTTCTTAGCACGAACGCTTCGCCGAGATGCAGGATTCGACTCAGGCACAGGCGCCTCGGAAGGTATAGAGCTCAGTTCATCCGACTCCGGGGTGGGCTCGATGTTCGAGGCTTTCCTTTTCTTAACTGGAGTCCGTGGCGCCCGAGCTGGTTTCTTTACCAATGAATCCGGAGCAATGCTCGTTTCAGTACCATTAGGCTCAGTGGGCTCGACCTTGATCTTCTTTGACGCGCGGCCCTTTGCTGGACTAGGTGTTGATTTGGTCTTCACGATCTTCTTGGCTGGTCGGAGCCACTCTTCCATGCCTCGGGGCCAGTAGACTCTCCGATCAGGGCCACCCATGCCGACTTCATCATCTGGGATTGTGCGAATGGGTGGAACAGATCCTTCCAGGTCAACAAAGCCACTGTTGTTCTTGGTTTTTCGTGGTGGCTTGAAGGGTCTGTTCTCGTCAGTTCGTGTGTAGGGTATTAGGTCGTTAACGAGTTCAAAGCCAGGTAGTTTGAACGTTCTCATCAATTCAAACACTGCCTGCTCTTTATCCTTGGCCTCGATCATCAAGTCCATCGTAGGGATACAAGGAGGTAATGTTGCGACTCGATCACTGTGTTTGCGACGCTGACGGGGTGTAATAGCAGGGGCGGTGGGTTCAGAGTAGTGCATTTTTTGGTTGATATTCTTCCGCGACCAGGTGGCTGCAATACGGTCGTAGAGCGGTATGATATCTTCCGTTCCCTCGCGGACCTCGCTTGCGTCAAACAAGATGTTGTGGTGATGGTAATCAAGTACCAAAGGGATATTTAGCTCTTCGCAGATGGGGAGCAGATCGTGTACTGTCCAACTGACGTCGTCATTCTCCAGAACCAATCTGTTCTTGATATCCTGTGACAGCGGCGCATAATTCGCACGGAACCGGTCCAGGGTTTCACCCTTGTCCCCGAAGACTCCGCCCATGTGCAGAATCATGATGGCATCACGGTCCTGCTGGGGTGGCAGCTTGAGCAGTTGCAGCATCTCCGAGTGGTACTCGAGGTCTCGATATGAGCTTTCCACTACCTCTCTCCTCGGAGAGCCTAGCTGGGTGAACTGTCCTGGATGAACAGAGACACGATGGCCAAGCTCTGCAACCACCCGGCCTGCATCTGCTAGCACGTCTGAGGCGAATGGCGCCAATTTATACCCGTACTCTTTGTGACTACAAAATGGGAACATCTCACTGCTCAACCGCATAAACTTGATCCCGTATTTATCATTCCAACGCAATAATTTGACAAGATCGCGCGCATTGGCTAGACCCAGGGATTCGACAAAGGCCTGTCCACGTGCTACATCCGCCGGTTCATTGCGATCTGGGCGATTTTTGGTAGGATGTGGAGGCTGGTCGGGATCTTGTAGTGGGTGTCGATTTTCGAGGATAGAGGCAATGCGACAGGTACGGGAGCAGAAGACGGGAGGATTGGAGTAGCGCAGATATGTATTTAGACAAGCCTAGGAAATTAGCGATTGCAATAGCATGGGCTTCCGTATCGCGACTCACATATCCTAAGCGACCTTTCCAAGGAAGTGGAAGGTAGCTACTATTCACAGGAGGCGGTCGGCCTAAGGCCTCCTTGAGTTCCTCCGCTCCCACCGGGACATCCTCGTCCGATTCTGGATCCAGTGACACCTCAGCCTGGCCAGCAGGGAGGTTTATATCACCATTAAGAATATCAGCTGGTTTGGCATCGGTCTCAATTGCCTTGGGTGCCATCGCCATGTCTTCGAAGTTGAGCGTATAGTCGATGTCTGCGACCAATTGCGAGTATGTTCGAGATAGAGGGACAGTATTTATTGTGACTGACGGGGGCAGATGCGCGAGCCTGGTGATGCTATAAGCGCATTGAAAAACAGGTCGAGCCGTATGACGAGCATGGCCTAAAACCGGGGTTGGCGATCTAGCGTTCGCCACAGCAATCGATCGATCGGTACTTTTCAGTGACATGTGCCGAACCCCCAGGCTCGGGGAGAGGGCATGCTGGAGGGGCGGAGCACGCAGCAGCCATATAAAAGACCGAAACATGCAGCGGATGCAGCAGAAATTAACTGAGCTTGGTCAAATTGAGTGAAGTTGTAAAGTACTAGTGGGATAAAGCGGGACGATGACGCGCTACTGAAATCGCGGACGCGCCGCGTGATCAGTGGGCGCTAGAGTGAATACACGTCCAAGAGCTTTATTGTTTCTACTATTCCTCCAATACCATTTACCATTTGCTACCTGCCCAGTCTCCTGTATATCCTACCATATGCCCTACCTTCTTTCCTACTGTAATAGTTAAAGAGTGAAAGTGTTCTTTAGAAAGGCTTCCAAAAATGATGGTACCAAGTACTTGTATGACTTCACAATGAGCCTCGGGAGCTACTTAGCCATCGACCACGACCCGCGTAAACACAATGAAGAAGATTTGTTAGACGCTGGCCGGCTAGCGTCGCTCCGGATATCAGGGACAACACCACCACTCCCCAATCTCATTGGAAAGTATCGAGTCTGGCATGCAGGGAGCGACAGGGGTTAGCGGTACGAACCCCTTAAGGTCTCGATCTACCGAAGGTCTTATATACAAAACCTGTTCCTGGGAGATAAACCCGCATTTTTGGTTCAAAATGCGCCACATGGTATACTTAGGGGGATTTTTCTTGCAGGGAACTTTCACAACCCGTCAGCCTTTATTGACATCACTTTGTTCTCACGGATTCTTTTGGTTCGCGGAGATTAACGTGGAATGAAGACCGTAGGGCCGTCATGGTGGCTTTCATACTTGTCGTATGGTCTGAGCCCAACGGTTCTACAGGGGGGGGGGATGATGGTATCCTGCAGGACAGGAAGTGCATTTGCCCGAATTGAGAAAAAAAAAATAGTCATGAATGATTGAGTGATTATATTGGAGTACTATGCTTCTCACTAACCGATATGCAATAATGTATTCCTGCGGTGTGAACTGAGAGACTGATCAACAGGGCAAGAGCGGTGGTTACCAACATTCCTCGCGTTGCTTGTCCAGCATCTATGGGCTTGGACAACAGCGATGGCATCCCCCATTCCTCTGAATAACTTCCGAGAATGCGATATCAACAGAGCGGTAATTCATTATAATAATCCTACCTGCTCGGCTTTTCTAACCTCTCATCTATCTCTTTCTTAAAAAAGACAAGAATTTAACCCCGGTGGTTGAGTGCTTGGCTACGGACTGTGAATTTCTTCATAATTTTCTATATCTCCATCTCCTTCATACTGTGAGTACAACGATAATTTTCCAGTCATGGACAGTGATACTTACGATCAATAGCCATATACCTACAGAATGAAGGGTGCTCTTCTCTGCAGTTTGCTGGCCAGCACGGCTACAGCCCATATGCAAATGATGAAGCCCTATCCCATCCGCAGTCCATTGAACAAGGATTCACAAGGCCAAAAGGACTACTCATACACCAATCCGTTACAGACCTCGGGCGCAGATTATCCTTGCAAGGGTTACGCCAACGATAAATTTGAGTCGCAGGCCAGCTACTCGCAAGGTCAAACCTACACCATGGAGCTAGACGGAAGCGCTACCCACTCTGGTGGTTCCTGCCAACTCGCTCTCACCTACGACCAAGGCAAGTCCTTCAAGGTCATCGAGTCGATCCTGGGTGATTGCCCGATCGCGAAGAAGTACGACTTCCAGATTCCATCTGATGCTCCTGACGGTGAGGCTCTTCTCGCCTGGACCTGGTTCAACAAGGTCGGCAACCGTGAGATGTACATGAACTGCGCCATGGTTACCATTGGTGGTTCGTCAAAGGGCAGCCGGATCGATGCCGAGACCCAGGGTACTAGGAAGATACACAGCCCAGCCATGATCGAGGACAAGATCGTTTCTCACCCGCCGAAGATTATGGACGTTCACCACGGTCAGATGGAAAGTCAGCGCGGATCCGGCTTTAGCAAGGCAGCCAGCTTTGACAGTCTCCCTGACCTGTTCGTCGCCAACGTCGGCCAGGAGGGCCAGTGTGTGACGATTGAGGGTGAAGCTGTTGACTTCCCCAAGCCTGGTGACAACGTCGTTGGTAAGACTGATGGCAGTGGCAAGGGTTACAAGTGTTCTGCCTCCGCTCCTTTCCTCGGTAGTGACAGCAGCGACTCAGCCTCCAAGGATGCCACCAACTCGAAGCAAAGCAAGACCGACAAGTCTACCAAGACTGTCACCCAGGACAAGACCAGCAAGGCCACTACCCTGGCTGCGACCAGCACCACCAAGGACACTACCCCGGCTATGACCAGCGCCAACAAGGCCACTACCCTGGCTACGACCAGCACCACCAAGGACACTACCCTGGCTACCCGCAGCACCCCCCAGTCCATGTCCAAGGTTGCCGATGCCCTCGGTACCTCTAGTGCCGCTGATCCTCGTGTCCTGTCCACCGACGGAGCGTCCACCAACAACGCTTTCTCCAGCTACGTTGGTGGCTTTAAATGTACCTCCGGCGAGATCATCTGCTCTCCTGACGGCTTGAGCTGGGCCATGTGCGCCAACGGTGCGCCCGTTTTCATGGGCTCGGTCGCAGCTGGTATGAGCTGCCGCTTAGGCGCCATGGTTGCCGCTCCCTGGTAAGCATGTCAATGCTGTGACTTCTACGCTTTCTTTCTATTCTTCTTCGTCAAAGTGATCAGGTGTCGGTGGTGTTTCGGCGCTCTTGGATTCCCGGCCTCTTAAGTAAGGCCCAGTTGATGTGCTCATGTTGATCGGTTTTAATGATTTTGGGGGGCCATTTAAATGTTGAATGTTTAATGTCTTGCCGCATGCGGAATTCAGTTTTCTTCTCGTTGTATTTTAGTACCAGGCACCATACAATACAAACTTTATTCTTATTTACTGTGGACCTTTTGGAAATTCAGACTGAATGTATAAGCAATCTTAATGGATTATTATTATATCCTTGTAGGCAGATTTCAACTGCGCCTCTGATCCTTGTCCTCCCAAATAATATACACTGCCAACTCTGTAGCAAACATGGTATCTCAGCTTTCAAAAACAAAAGAAAAAAGTATCATCAAATCATTCACCAAATGATCAAACCGAGTGCGATATTTCCATGGATAGCAAAGAGATGCGATTTGAAAGTATGACTTCTAAATCAAGCCGAAATTCTCTTTAACTTAGTAGTTGCCCGTATAAGCGGAGTTACCATATCCATATCCGTTTCCATTCGCAGCACCCGTCGCAGTGGTGCCGTTAGCGGTGTTCTTTTTGCGTCCGAACCAATTCTTCTCGACCGTGGGCTCAGCACCATACTCCACATCAGCAGGAGTAGGGTGACCAGGTAGCGTGTTATCACCGATGGTCTCAGGATTGTTCTTGTTGCGGCTCCAGAACCACTTGCGGCTACCAGAAGTGTATCCGTTGGCGGGGGAGGGACCGAAGCGCTTCTCACGCTTGTGGTGGCGGGCGAGAAGCACCTGGAAGAGGATAGAGATAAGGAAGAGGAAGCTAGATAGATATAAGCGACTGTGTCATTCACGAGTTGAAGTAGAAGTTCATCACTTACATTCCGATCACTGACACTGCGAACACGACCTTCTCCAATGTACAGGCCATGCCGTAGTTCAGCTTTGAAGGGCTGTCATCCGTTGATTCGCCCGAGCCGATAGGAGTATCCACCGAGCCGGTGCAGGAGTTTGTACCCTTGCGAGTCATGACGGCGATGGCGATCATCGCGCCGGTGAAGAGGACATCGAATACGACACCGAGGAAGGCGAAGAAAGCCACGCCACCGAGACAGCATACAAAGACTAGGCCGAATAGACCATATAAGGTAGCTGCACCAGAGAGACCTTCAACGGCCTTGAGCCATGTCGCGATGTGTTGATCATGTTTCGAGAGAATAGCGAGGAAGTATGAGAATATACCGAGGATGACGGCAGCAGCGAGGAACTGCAATACTCGAATAACGAGGGCGCAAAAGCGTAGAAAGACTCCCCCAGCTGCACCCATAGTGTAGAATAAAATGTTTTTCGAACCTTTTCTGAGGTTGTGGTTGGTGATTGGGGATTGTTTTGTATATTGTGAGAGGGGCGCACGGTATTTGAAAGTGTGAAGAAGGCAACAGGATTCAGGCAGATTTAATAAAGGACCCTGAGCCGGCCACCCAAGACGCAATAATTGAAGATCAGTGGAGGGGGGGGAACCCAGTGTTCCATGGAACAAGAACGATTATGAGTGGCTGGCAAGGCGTCAGCCACAGTAGAAAGTGGATTAAATGATGTCATTTCTAAGAACTGGGTTCCACGTTGCCGCTTTGGGAGGCGGCGCCCCAGATTCAAGGGAATCCTGATTTGCTTAAGAGAACCCGCCACCACATGTGAAGGGAAATTTGAACTTTTCATTTCATTGATCTTTGGGTTTAGAAATAAAAATAAAATAACTTTTGTATTTCAAATTTAAAATTGATTCAGCCACGACTCCGCCATGACGCCCCTTTAACCATTGACGTATCATGCTGCTCATAAAAGAATTACAGTTACTCCGCATAATGTGGAGATGTATAAGTCGTAGAGACAATCTTTTACAGTGATCATCCTGAAACGATGGCCGAGTTACTTCCATATCTCGTCAAAGCGGATAATAATAGACTGTGTGCGGAGGAGAGTCCGGGAGAGTACCTGAAGCAGATGAAAATAGACTACGTGTGATGGGGAGCCCTTCTCCTAGAAATATGGAGCGCGGTATAGGTTGAAAGTACGGGGCAGGCAATTAATTGTAGCAGGGAGTGAGCTTAGCAAGGAAGCGAAAACAAGAAGCCAAAGAGAAGCCTTGTCCCGAAGTAACACACACCGTTCCTTGCATAGATTCATCCCCCTTTGAAAATTCTCGTCTTCTCCCTATAGCAGCATCGGCTGATCGTCAGTCAAAGTCATACAGATGAGCTTCAATTTTCTAAGCGTTGGCGTCGCTGATGACAAGAGCTTCGTCAATGATGCAATGCTTGTGATCACGTCACATAGCGTTAAGCTTGATAGAACAGAGAAATGGAAACTTTGGGCGATATTCTTGGAACAAGCATCGGATAGACAAAACCGATCATCATCCTGGAGCTCGCGCTCGAAAATGAAAACGCAGGTATTTACAATCGTCGTAATCTGGAGACTTTCTAGCCTAGGTCCTGCTTCCTCGAGCGTGGGCGGAAGCGTTTCCCCCGTAGTGGTTTGGTGGAGAGAAGACAAGATGAACAGATTCATATTCTGTAGGCGTCGGATAACAGTAACGAGGGATGCCCGTTGTGCTGAAGTAAGGCGCAGGTTATCCTGGATACGTGGACTACCACATCCTCCGCCTGTGCTGAGGGTTCCAAATCCTTACCAGTTCAAGGGCTGGGAATAACGGCAGGCAATACGCAAGTGTATTCCGGAGAGTTGTGTTGCCATTTTGGTCCTCTTTGGTCCTCAGAGTCAATATGATCCTCTCCCGCTTCCCGGTATGAGGTACTATGGCAAGCCATATCCTCTGATGAATGATGACCCCCCGAAGAGAGCAGATACTATTCACAAGTCCTATACAAGAAATTTTAGTATTATTCACGCCACGATTGAAAATTCACAATATGTACCTTCAAACTTCTACTGAACATTTTATCTCCGGTCAGAAATTCAAGAAATTCAAGTCCATCGCTAGTGGGGGCCATGTACATCTCCCAAAAAGCCTGGTTCGCAAAATCCAGGTACGATGGCTGGAGGGGACGAAGGAGTGCATGAATATGGAGATGGATGTGTAAGAGGGAAAGCCTCTGGTAGAAAAGATGTGGTGGGGATATACCCTACTGCGAACAGTCCCTGGGCCTTGTAAAGAGTCGAACAGATGCTGTCAGTCGTTCCAAGGTTGGAAAGAGGAGAAATAAAATCGTGACTCGGTGCTCCCTCCCCCGGCTGCACATATGTCAGTCTTTTGTAACAGTAAGAATTTGTAATTTCACGTCGTGCGTAACAACTTATATATAATTTATATCAATTGATAGAATAATAGATCTTGTCGAAAAAGAATGTTTACTCCCTGTAATATTGAAGTATCTCCTACCTACTAGATAGTTGGGTAAGAGCCCTGGAGAGCAAGAGTATATTAGCATGTATAAATGAAATTGTGTAGTAATGATCATACTAGGTAGCTGATAGAAGTTTTAAGGTCAATAAGATATTAACAGATGTACATCCATGGACGATATGAAAGATAGATAAAAGGAATTATGTCAAGGTGGAATTATACTAGCAGCTTGCCCACTAGTCACGTGTAGATAAAACACTCTGATTGCGTGACCTATTTTGGCCAAATACAGGAAATTCCAATGGCACACAGAGTATACAAAGGATTAAGATAAGAATCATTAGAGTATACTGTAATGAGTTGGAATCAATTCGTGTGTTATGTCGTTTATAGAACGTAATGCGTGCGTGATCTACGTGATCCTGTTTTCGGCTGTAAGCGCGGACTTAATCGTGGGACCGCCCGGCAAAGAACATCCACTCCACCACAGCTTCTAATCCTTCGATCTCCATGTCAAGGAAATGCGCATTCTGAAATTTCGGCCTTGATTCGCCTCCTTATTTGACTGGATTTGCCCAGCTTCTTCCCCGGAAATTCAAAAAAATCCCCGCACGGCCCAGTGATACAGCTGCCCTAGCACGAATTGTGACATAACGAGGACCGCAGGACCGAGACTATGGCCTACGTGGTGCCCATCCACCGGGCAAGTGGCATTCGCCATGCGGTGAAGCTAAACTTTATCAGTCCAGAGGAGGACTGCTTAGTTGCTGCGTGAGTTTTAAGTCTACTACTGCTTGTTCGCTGAAGATATGGGATTTTGGTCCATGCGGGGACCACACCGCATGCGCAACTCAGCGAGGTGTCTCCAATAGACCCATGGCAAGAATGCTAATATATTTCGGGAATCATATAGCAAATCGAATCGACTCGAATTCTACACCCTCACACCAGATGGCCTGACCCTCGCGGCCACCCGCACACTCTTTGCGCAGGTAACCATGCTCGCCCGCCTCCCAGCACCAGCGAACTCACGAACGGATCACCTTTTCGTCGGGACAGACCAGTACAAATATTTCACATTGGTGTGGGACCACAAAAATAACGAAATTACAACCGCTCGCAGCTATGTCGATATTTCGGAACCCTCATCCCGCGAAGCCGAGATGAGTCCGCGCTGTCTTCTTGATCCCACTGGGCGCTTCATGACGCTGGAGGTCTATGAGGGTGTGGTGGTCGTGATCCCAATTGTCGAGTTGACGAAGCGTAAAGGCCGAGTTTCGCAAGCAGCATTGCAGCCTGATGCGCCGCAGGTGGGTGAGCTTGGCGAGCCGACTGCGTCGCGTATTGACGAGTTGTTCGTTCGGTCATCTGCCTTTTTGCATTCTGCATCAAATCAACCATGGCTAGCCATCTTGTATGAGGACAATCAGAAGAAGGTCCGGCTGCGGATTCGGGAGCTGGATTATAGTCGGGCGACGTCCAGTGGGCCTGCAGATGCGACCTTCAAAGAGGTGCAGGATAAGAAGTTAGAGGGCGGAGTGTTTGGGCATGAGCTTGATATGGGCTCTTCACATTTGATTCCCATTCCGGCTCCGTTAGGTATGTCTCATGGTGCCTCTGACGGGCTATGCATGAACTAATGATCATTACTTTAGGTGGACTTATTGTTCTTGGAGAAACCTCGATCAAGTACATTGATGATAATGCGAATGATGTGATTTCACGCGATCTAGATGAAGCCACTGTCTTTGTTGCATGGGAAAAGGTTGATAGCCAACGGTGGTTACTAGCCGATGACTACGGCAGACTCTTTTTCCTGATGTTCATACTGGATAATCAGGGTGACGTCGAAGACTGGAAACTGGACTACCTTGGGACTACCCCTCGGGCAACAGTTCTTGTTTACTTGGGCGGTGGGGTTCTGTTTGTTGGATCGCACCAAGGCGATTCCCAGGTTCTCCGGATCGGCAGTGGAGGCTTCGAGACCATTCAGACGCTGTCTAATATTGCCCCTATCCTCGACTTTACAGTAATGGACCTCGGGAACCGCAATAATGAGAGCTACACCCATGAATTTTCCTCTGGGCAAGCTCGAATCGTGACAGGCTCTGGTGCATTCGATGATGGGACTCTGCGAAGTGTGCGAAGTGGTGTGGGCATGGAAGATCTGGGTATTCTAGGTGAAATGGATCATATTACAGATCTTTGGGGACTGCAGACCGAGGCCAGCGGAGACATCTTGGACACACTTTTAGTCACCTTTGTTGACGAGACACGTGTATTTCGCTTCAGTACAGATGGAGAAGTCGAAGAACTGGAAAGCTTCCTAGGTCTTAGCCTTGATGAGAGCACTCTTCTGGCTGCCAATTTGCCTGGAGGTCGAATTCTCCAGGTAACAGAGAAGCGAGCTCTAGTGGCTGACCTGGAGAGTGGTATGGTCACATTTCACTGGACATCCCCTGCACAAAAAGCCATTACTGCTGCCTCGGCAAGTAATGACCACCTGGTACTTGTTACTGGGGGTCAGATTCTGTCCTCCTTTGACCTTCAAAATAATGCACAGCTTATTACAGAAAAGGATCTTGGAGTGGACCAGCAAATTTCGGGTGTGACAGTTCCAGTTCATCCTGCGGGAGTCTGTATTGCCGCGTTCCCCCAATCGGCCAAGGTCTCCATCCTGGACATCAATACATTATCTGAGCTCCAAACCAAGGCGTTGGGGGAGACGGGCGAGGCGTTCCCTCGGTCGGTTCTTGTGGCCAACGTGCTCGCCGATAACCCGCCTACTCTTTTTGTCTCCATGGCGGACGGCAGCGTGATCACATTCTCTTTGGACACCCAAAACTATTCTTTGGCTGGGATGAATAGGCTGGTTCTCGGATCAGAACAGCCAAAGTTCAAGAAGCTCCCTCGGGGAGATGGGCTTTACAATGTGTTCGCAACCTGCGAGAATCCTAGTCTCATCTATGGCTCCGAGGGGCGAATTATTTACTCAGCAGTCAACTCTGAAGGGGCATCTCGCATATGTCATTTGAACACAGAGGCATACCCCAATGCTATCGCTGTAGCTACTGCGAGTGAACTGAAGATTGCTCTAGTCGACAAAGAGCGGACGACACAAATTCAGACTCTTCCAATGGGATCAACAGTCCGCCGTGTTGCATACTCCCCATCCGAAAAAGCATTCGGACTCGGCACAATTGATCGAAAGCTAGAGGATGGAGTCGAAGTCGTAAAAAGCCACTTTGTGCTAGCCGACGAGATTCTGTTTCGGAAACTGGATTCGCTGGAGCTCGAGCAGGACGAACTGGTAGAGAGTGTGATTCGCGCCGAATTCCCGGCCGGAAAAGACGGACTTGGAAATGAGATAACTAAAGATCGCTTTGTCGTTGGCACTTCATATCTGCATGATGTCGTCAAGGAAGAGGGAATCCGCGGGCGGATTTTAGTGCTGGAGGTTGATCATGGTCGCAAATTGACCCAGGTCGCCGAGTTACCTGTGAGGGGTGGATGCCGAGCATTGGCCATGATGGATGACAAGATTGTTGCGGCGCTAGTCAAGACTGTAAGCAGGACTTGACTGTTTACAAATTATTTGGGATTCATACTAACACGTTCAAGGTTGTTGTCTACAAGGTGATAAATAATAATTTCGGGACAATGCAGATTGAGAAGGTTGCAAGCTATCGCACATCAACAGCGCCAGTTGATCTGACTGTTGTCAACAACATGATCATAGTCGCCGACCTCATGAAGAGTGTCTGCATCGTTGAGTACTCCCCGGGCGTGGCTGGAGCCCAGGACCAGCTGGTCGAAGTTGCTCGGCACTACCAAACCGTATGGAGTACGGCCGTTGCCTCTATTGATGACGACATGCTTCTCGTCGGCGAAACCCAAGGCAATCTGATTGTCTTGTCTCGCAATGCGAACGGCGTGACAGATCAGGATAAAAAACGTCTCATGCCGACTAGCGAGATTGCCCTCGGCGAAATGGTCAACCGCATCCGCCCAATTAACATCCCACAGCTATCAACGGTGATGGTGACCCCGCGAGCATTTATGGCAACCGTATGTGTCTTTCCAATGCCCATAAAATACTACGAGCAATTGACTAACGTTCATACCCATATTCCAGGTCGAGGGCTCCATCTACCTCTTCGCACTTATCAATGCTGAACATCAAGACTTCCTGATGACTCTCCAGAGCGTCATCGCCAGTAAAGTGGAGTCACTGGGTGGACTGTCGTTCGATGAATTCCGTGCGTTCAAAACACTAAGTCGGTCTGCTGACGCACCTTACCGCTTCGTCGACGGCGAGCTCATTGAGACATTCCTCACCTGTGAGCCAGAGCTGCAAGAGGAGATTGTGGAGGAAGTCGGCTCTGCTAATGTGGAAGAGGTGCGCAGAATGATCGAGGCATTGCGGAGATTGCATTAATGTGTATGCCGAATTTATGTTATTATCTTGACGAATGGGCAAACGGCATTCATGACGGAATAATTATTATTACATGTTCAATCGTTCCTTTCTTCCCGAATACAGCAGAAGATGTAATCCATTATGTGTAGCGAGATAGCCAAATTATTTTGGTAATTAATAATGTTAATACAATGAGAATCATGAAGCAAAGATAATACAGATCGGCCGTCTATGATTTTCGGTTCTTGCCAAGCCCCTGACAGCGTGAGTATATGTCGAGATCAAAGATCCTTCTTCTTCTCTTCCTCGTTCTCCGACTCACTCCAGTCGAGCAATTCCATAAGCTGCTCCTCAGAAAGCTCCTCAGCGCGCTTTCCATTCTGCTTCTCGAGGTTCTTCAGGTACTTCTTTTGGCGCTTGCGAGCCATCTTGTTCCACTCCGGCACACCACTGGCCAGCGCCAGGTTCTCCTCGCCCTCCTCAAGCTCATCCTCAGTCTCCACCTCACCCAGTACCTTGCCAGTCTCACCGCCACGCAGCGAATTAGCCGACTTCTTAGCCTTCTTGCCACCGAGCGCGGCCTTCTCCTTCTCCTTCTTCTCCTTTTCGAGGCGACGGTCCCGGTCGTGCAGCCACTTGAAGAGCTTCTCGATGTAGGGGCGGATGAGGACGTAGAAGATCACGGAGCAGATAACCTTGGTCCAGCGACCCACGCTGACTTCAGCGAAGGAGTTGTAGAGGTTGCGACCAAATCGGCAAATGGCTTCAATCACGACACCGAAAATCTGGTGGAAGAAGTCTGCGGCGGCCTCGGCTGCGACATCGCTGAAATCGGGCTGGGGTTCAGCCATGGTGGGCAAGATGTGAAATTTCTTTTTCCCTTTTTTTTGTTTGTTGAGGGGCGAGCGCGGGTGCCGGCGGATGGCTTCAACTTTCAATTTTTGAAAATTGAAAGGTGAGGAAGTGAACTCTGTGGATGCAGAGATTGAGGGAGAGAAGATAAAACGCAATGAAGATTGCGCGACTTCTTTGATTGGACAGGGCAGAGAAGGAGCGAGAAGCTTCCCAATCTTTTGTTCTGAGCTATTGCCTGCTAAACGAAAAATGCCTCAATGCGGAAGGAGCGACCCTTTCGGGTTAACTATTCTTCCGCTGACGCGTTCTTGGCCAATCAGCATCTTTCATTATTATGTATGGAACGCGACGCAACTTAATACCTCTTCAATTCATCGTCAACAGGATGTCGAATAATGAAAATGCAGACCAGAACCAGGCAGAGGTAAGTCGTATGGGAATATTTGATTGAAGTTCTCAATTACTAACACCACTCATAGCGCCTGAAAACTGAGTTGTACGATTGCGTTAGCAAAATTGTGGACGAGGAGACCTTGAAACTCGATGCCACTGCCACGCCCCAGTTCACCAACGCGCTGCTAGAGCTGGCATGGTCACACCTGGGTACGTACTCCTCAAGTGTCAAACTCGCTGCCTGTTCTGTTTCTATTCAGCTGGTGCAGCAGGCAGCAGAACACTATCTAACCATTTCGATAAAAATCATCATCACTGACAACAACACAGAATCTGCTGTCGTTGATGTAGAGGCTTTTGCCAAGTAAGTCAATCCCAACCTTCCCCAACAACAACTAGCTAGGCACATGGTTCTTTGTTCCAATAAGCCACACTTAACTAATAGGCATCTCCGTTCTAGGCATGCCGGGCGGTCAACTGTCACCCCTGCTGACGTGCTGATGCTTTGTCGCCGCAATGATGGGCTAAACCAGACCCTGCATAAATATATGGAGCACCTGGAGAATGAGCGCGAAGAGAACTCATGAATAGCGGGTGAGGTGACTTCCTGTACAAGCCACCGCCACTACAGTACTGATTCCCCAGCTTCGACACTGGCCCCTCACTGGCGGGACCTCGCCCAGCTCATACTGGGTTAGCATTTCAGTCGTTCATGATGTATGACCCAATTCCGATACCCCTGCAACAACCCAATCAATTTTATTTATGTGCAATTTGGACTGGTCAGATGGCTTCGAAATATGTTTCTAATGTTCACCCGAGAGATCTTGTATAATACAGGTGAGTAAGCCTAATAAAATACTGTAATTTGTAGCTGTCTTGGTTCTTCCTCCTTCTTTCTTGTTATGCACATTTTATTTATGTGAAATTTAATTATAAATATGTATTCTGATATTCTCATGATGGTATTCCTGATTCGGGATTAAAAGGGGCAATATTAAATTTGTGTTGGTTAAGACTGCTTTATTCGAAACCAGATTCCCCTGCATGCACTCGCAGATAGTTTCCCGAACCCTATCTTGAACACGCTAGTCAATATTTAGTTAGTTCCGAAAACCCCCCTGTCAAGTTGTATCGTCTTGCATGAACGGTAATAAATGAATCATCGTTATAATACAGTAAACCTCTAAGGAACCCCGTGGAATTTTCTCTGCAAAAGGTCCAGAGTGAGTAGAAGCCTGGCGATCTGGTGAGATCGCGGCCCACCTCCCCTCCTTCACCACGCAAGCTGCCTTCGTTCACACTCATTTTTTACTCCCTAGAAGGCTGTGCTGATGTTTAGAACAGTCATAACTTTGCTAGGAGGTCGCATGTCTTTATTTCTATAGACTATCTTCCTGTTTGCCATTTTCAGTCGTTACTAGTGTCTATCAAAAGCTAGTATCCCTACATAAGCCAACATGACCCTCTCAAGGGCTGAGACTGAATCCAGAGATGATTCAAACTCCGTATCATGTCGATCACATCTCTTAGCCCGAAGACCTCGATCGATGGAAACAGAACTCCTAGGGTTCACTCCGGTGTTCGTCTCCGAGAACTCGGCCTGCATCCGAGATTTTTTGCAAGCCGAGATCTCAAGGCTTCATAGCACTGTAGCTATCCATGGTCCACTGTATCTCTTTAACTATGCTCTGTGGCTGTAACAGCTGCACATTGTGACTGCAATGCAGACGAACAGATCTACCGAGACGAGAAAGCCTCAAAAGTTCTCTTTGCCAGTCCTCATGCATCTCGCGCCATCTATCGAGATATTTTCGAAACAGAGCTCGCTCTTCTTCTGTTCCGTTGCCGGCGGCCACTCCAAAGTCATACATCTTCTGAAAATCTTCAGGCGTATCCGCAATGATTACACTGACCGGATAATCCTTTAGAGGTAGCTTTTCAAGTTGCTTTTTGAGGGCCAATGCCAGTCTGTCGTTCGGCGCCCCCTGCATCTCAGCAGCTTCAGTAGCTTGATGTCGGGGATTAGCCTGCTCGTCTTTGAAGGCTTTCCACTCCTCCTCGGATAGGACATGGGACGTCGCAAGACCGGTAGTTTCAACAAAATCCTGGCCACCAAGGACTGAATTGAAAACGTCCCAACCCCAAGCACCACCGTCAAAGAAACGTTCAGTATTGCAATCTACGAACACCATGCCCACGATATCATTCGGCCTGAGTTCTAGAAACTCGCGAGAGGTGTAGCCACCCCACGAGTGAGCGACAACGATAAACGGAGGTTCAATACCGGCGTTCTTTAGGAGAATGTCGAGCTCTGCTGCGACTGATGCTGCAGATATGCTTGATGGTGTCTGGTCGGGACCTTCACTCCTCCCCATCCCTGAACGATCGTAGTTCAACCATCGAGCAAATGGAATCACAAGCTTTCGCACTGCAACCCACTCATCGATCGTGCTGCCAAGGCCCTGCATGAGGACGACGATAGGCTCTCCAGGCTTGCGATCAGGCCCCGAAACGGACAGATAAAGGTTATGGGAGCCAATGGAGACAAGTCCATCCTTGTCACCTTTGTCCCAGTCAATTCCAGGAATCGGTTGCATTGTGAACTGGATGTGTATTCGAGTTGAGTAAGCAATTAATTGACGTCGAGTTGTTTGATTACGGGGAAGTGAAAGATGCCCAAGCAAACCGCTTTTTGACCAAGTAGCTCGCTTATTAATGCAACGGTCGCTCTCGGCCTCGGAGCCTACGATAAACTTGCTGCCTTGCTAACCACGCTTAGCCGTTTAGAGCAGAGAGTGGGTGGGTGAATATCCATGTTACGGCCTGGGAGGCGGACATTTGGGGAGAGGGAACCGCAGGGAAGTGCACGTGTCTCCAGCGGAGTGGCTACCATCATTCATATTAGGACTAGCGCTGTTCTAATTCATGCCTGGGAATCAAGTAAGAAGATTCAAGAGTGTGGAGGTATAACTGATTTCAAAAACTACTGCACTCATTCCAGAACCACATTTCCCCCTCACTGAGAATCAACATCAGATATGTTCTTGACAATGTAAGTCTATTGTGCGCTCTAGTTCGGCATTGATTCAAGCGTGATGGTTAAATTTGTTAAATAAGTAACATGATGAAGATCAACTCAAAACGGACCCTCATGCGGTACAATATACATGAAATCAAACAAATCCATCGAGTTCACCCACTCGTGCTCCACCCTATGGTGTAATACATAATCGGAAATTCTTGATTAGACCAACGATTTAACATCATCCATCCACTGCAGCAATGGCATATGCATGCCAGTAACCAGCTTCTCCATGATGCGGGCCAAACTGTCCACCATGTTCTTACCCATCTCGGGGGCCATCATATGATTATTGGCGAACACCTCGATGACAACATCATCGCCCCGCGATACCGACACAATGAAGATAAACGGGAAAGCAGGCAGCCTTCCAAAAATGTTCATTTGCGCAACACCGGCCGAGGTATGGATCTCAGGTGTTGCATCAATATTCCGGTGATGAAGAACGGTGTCAAATTCAGAACCGGCTGGCCATTCGGTGCAGTTATCGGCAATGGCCCTGAAATCAAGGGAGTCTGAATCTCCCACCAAAAGGTATTGGTCCTGAACGACGTTGACTAGCTCCGCAACAGTCTTGATAGACGCGAAATCAACGCGCTCGGGGAGAATGTTCAGACAACACCCGACGATCTTCTCCACGGCTGGAATCCCGGCGACACGACCGGCAACCACCTGGCCGTAGATGACGTCGGTTTCACTCGTCATGTGCGAGAGATAGACAGCCCACGCGGCCCGGAGCAGAGTGGCGTGGGTAATTTTGCCCATACGGCTCGGCAGATGTGCCTCCCCTACGCCGTAAACTTGCTCAGGAATGGGGGTAGGATTTTCTGGGCGAATATGGGGCACGATTGGAGTGACATGCGATCCCCGAAGCAATTGGCTCCAGTAGGCAAGTGTCTTGGGGCGTCGGTGGGCGGTGTATTCGAGGAACGAAGGGAAAGTTGGCTTCGCAGGAGTCTCACCCTGATCGCCATCGAAGATTGCCTGCAACAGGACGGGTGCACTGAAGGCATCATATTGGGTGTGCGACCACCGCAAGCTCAACCGCATTCCCTTTGCATGCCTGAAGAGGAAGAACGCAGCAGGGGGCTGGGTGGGTAGCAATGTCTTCTCGTCCTCGAGGCAGAAGTTTCGGAAGCATTCTTCAAAATTCCCAACGACGGGCTCAATGCTGAAGACCTCATTGAGTTGGTGGGGAACAACTTGCCAGAACTTACCCTGAAGCTGCAAGAAGCGAGCGCGGAGGATAGGGTACTTCTCAAATACTCTCCTACAGCCACGTTCCAAGTCCGATACATCCAGGCCAGCATCGAGATCAAGGTAGAAATACTCGGCCGACTTTCCAAAGCCTTGACTGGCAGTGGCAAGGATCTCCTGGACGTAGGTCAGCGGGTAAATATCCGCGACATCTGCGGAACTGATGGAGAAGGTCGATTCAAGCTCCTCAAGCAGAGCGGATTTGACTGAGGATTCGACGAGAGGAGCGGAAACAACTTGCTCGGGGGCCTCGTCAGCGGTGTTTAGGGACTCCTGCTGAGCTAATTCCACAAGTATGTCCTGGCGGAAAATGTCTACCATCTTCAGGTTCAGGCCGAGCGCGCGAGCCTTACTTATAACCTTCATGGCGCTAACAGAATCACCGCCGATCTGGAAGAAGCTGTCGTCAAGACCGATGGTGGCGGGGTCAAGTTTAAGCACATCACTCCAGATCTGCTGAAGCTGCAGTTCGGTCCGCGTGTGTGGCTTTCGCTTTTCGCCTTCAGACTTTGGTAGCAGATCCAGGATTTGCTGTGCGGTGAGCGCGGAGCCCATCTGGCGAAGGATTCTCCGATCGGTCTTTCCAGAAGCCGTGAGAGGAAGGCTTGTGATGGGGAGAAACACAGAGGGAACCATGTAATGGGGCAGCACGCTCTCCAGTCGACTCTTCACAGTTTGAATAACCGACCAGACATGTTCATCAAGAACCACACCACTGCCATTTTCATTTGTTTGGCTGGACTTGAGCACCAGGAAGGAGATCAACTTAGGACCGCTGCCACCAAGAACAGTAAGCTCTACGGCGACCTCCTTCAAGTCTGGGGAGGATTGTCTTGCTTGATGTTCAATTTCTCCAAGCTCAATGCGCTGGCCACGCAGCTTAACCTGGGTATCTTTTCTTCCCAGCAGTTCAATGGATCCATCGCTCCTGTATGAAGCGAGGTCACCAGTTCGGTAGAACCTCGAAGATGCAGCAACAGGCCCGAGGGCGCCTCTCCAGGACGGCGCCTCGATGAAGGCCTCGGCTGTCTTCTGCGGATTGCCAATGTAATGCCGCCCGATCACAGGTCCTTCGAATACAACCTCACCAGGTGCACCGATGGGCACGAGCTGGTTAGGGTTCGCTGGGTTGGTGAGCCAGCACTTGCAAGTAGTCGCTTTTCCGACACTCGTAACGACCGACGCTGGATCCAAGCCAGCCGACGAGACGACAGCAGCAGTCTCAGCGCTGCCGTAAGTTTGTCGCAACTGGACCTTTGGAGCCCACTCCCTGATCTGGGAGCTTCGGATGGGCTCACCACCTACGCAAATTGTGCGTAGCGATGGAACGTCCTCTGGGTGAAGGAGTGCCAGCACAGTCGCGGTCAAGAAGGCCCAATTGGCATTCAGCTTGCCAATCGTTGCGGCCAGGTTGACCGTGCGATCCTCTTCCTTGGGAATACAGATACATCCACCATAGATCATGGTCATGACCATTTCCATGATAGCCCCGGCGAAGTTGTAGGAGCCGAATTGCAGCGCGCGGATGTTCTTGCTCATGCCTAGGATCTTTCCGTGGCCAGACGCAGCTGAGCAATAGGATCGGTGCTCGACAACGCAGCCCTTCGGCTCTCCAGTACTACCGGATGTGAAAATGATATACGCAGCACCGCTAGGCACTGCCTTTGGCATCTGAGACGAGGATCGGTGAATTTGTGATTTGAACGAATCCATAGCTTCCTTGGAGAGCACAACCGTCTGGCGCACGAAGGGACTGAGTCTGTCTTGACAGTACTTGGAAGTAATTGCAGTCTCCGCCTGCACCTTCTGGGTGATACTCTGAACTCGGCCCTCGGGTAGACTGGGATCAAGGAGAACAAATGTGCCACTAGCCTTGAGAACAGAAAGCATGGCCACAACGGTCCACATCGACTTCTCGAAGCATAACGGCACGACCTTCTCAGGTCCAACACCGAGATTCACTAGGTGAGAGGCAAGATAAGATGAAAGCTCATTCAGCTCGCGATATGTCAGTTCACCGTCCCATGCGCACACTGCCTGCGCATCAGGGTCGGCTTGCGCACGTTCTTGGACAGTATCATGGATACATCGCTCAACCACCGCTGGAACACCGCTGTTCCACTCGCGGATTTGATCTAGATCTTGTGGCGGAAGAAGCTCCAGCTCGCTCAGTCCCTTTTCTTGGCTTGAGCTACTGAGTTGTTGAGTGACAAATTCAAGGCGTCGGAGGAGTTTGAAGACAAGTAATGGTTCAATTACGCGCGGGTCAAAAGCAGCCTTCACGTTGATTTCGCCGCCAACAAGCTTAACATGGATTGTGAGGCCATACTTGTTGAACTGTGTTGGTGGGATATCATCGCGGGATTGGATAAGCACCGTTTGGAAAGCGCAAGCTTTTTCGCAGTCGGTAGACAGCTTGGCTATTTGTTCCAATCCCACTTGCTCGTGGGGAACAGCCGCAGTCGCAAGCTGTTGGACCTCTCGTAGGTACTCTTGAATATTCAAATTTCCGAGTCTTACGCGCACTGGAATTATTGTGTTTCCTTTAGATGCCGCTGTGCCAAACGTCACATCGTCCGAGTCGGTCATTGAGCCGGTGATCAAAGCCCATGCTGCGCGGACCAATGTTGATACAGAGATACTCCCAGGAACCTCCGAAGGTTGAGGGAAATTGTGCTCTACCTCTCTGTCTGCGTCTGGCTGATCAAGGAATGGTGGTAACGTCGGATACGACGAGCATTCGGCACCTGCCAGGGCATTCTGCCAAAATTCCACTGGTGTGGGACGTTCGTTGGATGTGACCTCCTTCGTGGTTACGGGGTGCGCCTCATTCGCGGTTGTAGTTCCTTTGTTCACTTTTGGCTGTTGTGCCACTGGCTCCTCCGTCGGTAGCTCAGTCGCTGTCAATATCGTAGGTTGTTTCGAAGCTGTCCTTCTGGTGCTGTTCCAATGGCACTTGGGAAGTCCCGTGGGGATATCGGCCTCATTGAACGTCATAGTTGGAAACTTCCAGCGAAAGAATGAAAGCTATGGATGCGTCCGAGATTAGACAATCCCCTGCACCTTATCGGACTGAGTTTATTGACTTACCTAGAGATAAAGCCGCAGGCTCAATTAGAGGGACAGCTGGAGGAATGCAGAGTTTCAAATATGACGGAGAATTTTGGTAGTTTTTTCTTAGAAAAAAGCCCCTCAATACTCCGATCACTGCGCGACTGTCAAAGTGGAGTTCTAGTCAAGTCTCCTGAGCATTTTTTCAAGAAAGTGATCATCGAGGTACCCCTACTTTTGTTGTTCATGCATATAAGCTTAGTAGTGGACCCACCCAGTCGATAGCTCGTATAGTGGAGACGAGCCAAGCTATGAACACATCTCAGGGATCGGCAGAGACGAGAATCAAGGTTTTTGGCATGATCCACCTCATTCATAGTTTTCAGCCCTCATTGCCAAATTTTCACTAATTACTGTGTCCACTGCTGTCATCGAGATCAGCGGTGCGGATCGGCGGAGCTGCATACGGAGGCGAATAGGGGCCAATTTATCGAGACCCCTAAAAACCAGGCAGAAATAGTAGAAATGGCAGAACACGTAACAATACTAGACTTCTAGAAAACAGTAATTTACACATCTACGGTAAATAAGGCCAATATTAGCCTAATATTAGTCAAATTTTACTAAGTACAGTACAAGCGGTGAAATGGTCCCTATTCGCCTCCGTAGTGCACCCCTTGAGGTCTCAATAGCCTTATACCCTGTTAATTGTACAGCTTGAGTATTGACCTGGGTAGGCGTGATTATGGCGACCGCGGGGTGGTGGTGGTGGAGTTTGATGAATAAAAGTGGTTTGTGTGGAAGATACTGATGGGAAAATATGCTATTTAGTATGCGAAATCAAACAGATATTCATTATCATATTTTGCAAACGCAAAGTTCGTTACCCAAGACCAAAATTCGTTACCCGCCCGAGACATTAGATTATCAACCACTTTCCGCTGTTACACCTCTCGGTGGGCAGTAAGGTCAATTTGTGGGCGCGGCATAGTGGGTAAAAGGGTGCAAGGTATAAGGTGTATGGAGTACTGTAAGGTGTGAAAGGTAGAGATAGGTAGAGAATAAATTGGTGGATATCAGATGGTAGGATTTATGAGTTTTCCAGTACAATACAGTACAAAATTGGTTAAAGCGGTGAACAATAGTCATATGATAAGGGTTTTGATAAATTGGCCCCTATTCGCCCCCGTAAGCTGCATCCAACTACGGCAGGCCGAGATAACAGCCAGGGAGTTACGAAAGAATAGGCCAATCTCCCGGCAAACCGAGCGATGGAAATTGTTATTGCCACGGAAAAGCACATGTTCACACAGTATCCCTGATTGTCCCCAAGATTTCCCTAACCAGATACGGCACAAGTTCAATGGGAAAATATTAATAATATAACACTTAGAAAGTTCAAATCACTCGCGGACATTAGCCCTAGGACGGACTCATTCATGTCCTTGAATAGCTCTCGGGATATATGTTTCTTCCAAGTAGCGCTCTTCTTCATCAGTGAGCTCTTTTCCTCGAGCAGCGAGAGCCTCATCCATGCGCTCACTCGAGCTAAATCCAATGATGGGGGCGGTAACCCGCCGGTTCAGCCAGGCCAGACTGACATGGCTCATTGGCCACCCCCGGGCTAGAGCAATCTCTCTAACTCTTGAGACAATTCCATCAATATTCTCCATGCCATTGTCATATAATGACCCACGAGCGCTCCATTCGTCACGAGCTGAGGTTGACTTTTCACCTGGATCGCGTGCTAGCTTACCCGATGCTAAAGCAGCCCACTATCGAAGAATATTAGCTTCCGTCAATGTTTTACCGGGTCGATCAGGCATTCTTACCGGTGTCAGCCCAACACCAGTGAGATTGCAATATGGGTTCATCTCTCGCTCTTCTTCACGATACAATAAATTGTAGTGGTTTTGCATAGAGATGAATTTGGTCCAGCCGTTCTTCTCTGCGACGTGCTGCAACATGGCAAATTGATATGTCCACATTGAGCTGGCGCCAATATAACGGACCATGCCGGACCTTATTACATCATCCAAGGCGCGCATGGTTTCTTCTGGTGGTACCGTGGGGTCAAAACGGTGGATTTGAAGCACGTCGATATAACTGGTATTCAACCGCCTTAGGGATCCTTCAACTGCCTTGAAGATGGCAGCGCGCGATAAGCCTTTGGATAGTATGAGTATGTTGAGCACTTGCGTTAGGATCGAGAATGGACATACCCCATTGGTTGACATAGTCTTTGCTTGTATCTGCCAACTCATGGTGCATAGTGACCATCGACCCAGGATCATAATTTTCGGGATCACATAGGACTCGATAACACTTCGTCATGATGATCACTTTCTCACGTGGAATCTTGTATTTTTGAAGGGCTTGCCCAATGATCCTTTCGGATTCGCCATTTGAATAAACATTTGCAGTGTCCCACTTTGATCGGGTTAGTCATGAACGATAATCCAAAAGCAGGGGGGGAGGGGTGCATACAGTGTTTATACCACGATCGTAGGCAGATTTCAATATACCCAGCGCCTAGAAATAGGTGAGAAGAGTCCCTAAAGAGTTGAAGAGCGCAAGCGAGAAAGAGCTAGTAGATACCTTGTCTTCATCCAAGACCCATGGGAGCCAGCGCGAACTGCCAAGAGTAAGTCCACCGAGAATCGGATTAGACACTCTCAGCCCTGAATTACCCAGTCTTCGATACTCCGCCCTTGACCGCGTTATAGATTCGCTCAGGCATCGAGGGACATTTGCCAATCTGTCAAGCACAGCTTTGCCCATGTTGGAATAGGAGTACCGAACGAGTCTTTCTCAAGGAGTATCGAGAAAACAACATGCATGATTCGGTAAATACTGAAGTGCTTAAAAACAGGCAATGACATGCTCCACCAAAATCCAATCGTCCCAAAGGTAAAGTTGGATGGTGAGATGATCGAGTGATCCACAGGGGCTCCTCCTTGCTATTCCTATGTCGGCGATTCCTCGTATAAGGTTGCCGAATGGGGTTGGTCATAAATGCTATAGGATCGGCATAGATAGTGTAATAAACTACGATTAACATGACGCACTAGTTCACAGGGTGGGGTCAGAGGGTCCAGACAAGGATTTTGCACACGGTTTAGCTCAGACTTTCGCAGATCGTGCAGATCTGTGATATCCCAGAAGGTGTTTACCCTGTAAGAGCCTGCTTCGCACTCACAAAACCTTAAGAGTTCTCCATGGAAAATGTCGTGGTAAAAGCTCAATGACACAGGAACCAATGGCATTATTTTGTGATTCCAGAACTTTGTCAGAAAGGGTCCACATACCAAGTGGACTTGGCATCCACGTGGGATGCGCATGATGATCTTCTACATTTTGGGACATATTGTAAGTACATACAGTAGCATGAATGATCAATTTTAAACTTCACCCATATACCCACATAAATTTGCCGACTTGTAAGCTGTGTAAAGTACTGTCAATTTTGCGCAAAAAGCAACGAAATGGCGTAGGATCGATGTAATATATTGGAATTTGTGGCAACCCGACGTATCATTTATGGTATATCATCACCTGTTTAGGTAAGTGGAAGGTGATCGTCTACTTTACAATTGATTACAGTATTCGTGCTACTGTATCTCAGCTCAGATTGACCTCGATCTGGCCCACTGCCGAATACATATGTCTCCGTAGCCACAATCTATAGATCACTCTGATGTGTGTTACCCCCTGAGCAATTGACATAATAGGGGCGTTCAATAGAATTTCACGTGGTCCACCCTTTATTTCTGACCTGTCTCCGGTGGCTCCCCTTGCCAGACAAGTACGGCCAATGTCAACTCGGCTGAGCTGATAACGAATAGCCCTTTCAAGTGTCCCGCATAGCCGACGAGTCATATGGCTGGTGCCATAATCAAACAACCTTCTCCTCTATTCCCAACACTCGATATCTCAGCCAAAAGGGGAAACCGCTGGACCAACAATATGGATTCCAAGGTAGATATTGATGAATTGCCCAAGTTCAGGATCTTGATGATTCATGGTGAGATCTACCCAAAAAAGTACCCCTTGAAATTTTGCCTTTATTGCTAACACTTGCATTTTTCTGCAGGGTTTGCCGGAAGCGAGTCAGATTTCCGCGCCAAGTCAAGTCGTATATGGAAACGGATCAATGAAGTGGTAACGCCAGACATTCTCGACGAATTTCCAGGAGGCATCGAATTCTTGCACCCCAATGGGCCTTTGGTTCTCGAGCCCCCGATAGGATTTGGCGGGGAAGTCGACGATGAAGATGATAAAGGCAACCTTAAGGGTACGATGATGGACGACGACTCAGTCCTGGGACCCCTGGGTTGGTGGTACGGACGGGATAATGTGAGCAAATACCGCGGAGTCGAAACCTCGCTCTCTTGCGTTGCAAGATTTATCTACGGACGACCTATCCACGCCATTATCGGGTTCTCACAGGGTGCCTGTCTCGCAGGGATGCTCGCCTCTCTGCTTGACTGCGACAACAACCCGGAAAAGGTTGCCGCCATTCGGGCTCAGAACCTACCGGTAGACGACTTCCTCAATCTACCTGGCCAGGAGAGGATCAGATTCCTCATCGGCATTGGAGGATATTGCGGCACATTGGAGTACTACGGGAGTCTTTACCAGTGGCCGATCAATATACCAAGCTGTCACACATTAGCCAGTTTTGACGCCATTGTCAAGCACTTCCAAACCATGGACTTGGCTCACTGTTTTACATCATATGAGCTAGTTCGTTACTACGGCGCTCACTACGTTCCCAGGGACCGCGTAAGCGTAGAGTCCCTGGCCAATTTCGCCCTCAGAAACTCCTGCAGGGAACCTACTTCCTCTCGGTTCCCACCCGTCGCTAGCACAACCAGTCAATCTGACACCGATGAGACTCAAACCGTCTCAAGTGGAAGGAGTCAGGTTCTAGCGGCCTTTCCGGTCTGGACGAGGTCGAGAAAGATCAATGTTACAAGGAGACGCCGCTTCTCCTTCGTTCGTTGGGGGATTCTGCGCTCGGCTGGATAGGACCTGCGAGAAGCTTTTCAAGAAAAGCAAACTCTTTTAGAGACGTAATAGACATTACTTACTCGTCGCATCTGCTGACGGTCATCCTCACCCACGCGGCGACGGGCGAATAGCCCGAAGTATTGACAAAGGCATCGCCAGTATTCATCATACGACTGAAGCAGTTTCTTTTGTGATGTTTTGAACATCCAATCAAAAAAGTTCATGTAGATCGTCTGATCCTCCAAAAGAAGAGAGTCCACATAATTCTCGTTCGATTGAATGCAAAATCTATTCTCGTGTTATTCTCAGTCACAAGACTTTTCCCGACCAAGTGAGCACTTACATTCGCCAACAACGTTCAACGACAGCGATTCCTTCTAAGGTCTTGAGCTTAAATTTTGGAGGGAGCCATCCAAGACTGCGAAAATGTTCCAGTCTGGCTCGAGTGTCCTCGCAAAGAATGGGATCGGTCCAGTATTGGTGCTCATCGGTTTGAGCCGGATGTACAAGCGAAGGTACTCCATAGGCATGTGCGCAATACCGTATGACAATATGCTATGGCAAAGTGAAATTCGGAGCAGCTATGTTAGAACTTGATTACGTAAACTTTATAAATGGGGTGATGGCGCAATGGTAACGCGTCTGATTCCAGCCATATGGTGTCTCCAGAAGATTGGGAGTTCGATTCTCTCTCGCCTCATTTCTTTTTTGCCATTGCTATTGAACTACTGTATGGTTGACGTTGGGGCAGGAAGCGGTAATGAAGCATGGTAAATGTGGCATTTTAGGTGCCGTTTTCTACTCGATAACTCTGTACTTTTGTTTTTGAGATATTCATGACGGTAGTCATCTAATACAAAGCAATTTTAGTTGAATTCAACTGTTTGCCAAGTTTCAAGTTTGCGATATGCAGCTCTGTTGATTGCACGGCAATAACGGCAACTCGTGGGCACTACCGAGCCAATCCAATACGGAGTTTATTGACGAATTCTTGACATTCTCAAGTCCATGGTGTGACAGGATGCGAGTCACCGCTTGGAGTTACGTGTAAGAACAGGCCTTTCTGACCTCAAAGTGAGTATTTTTGACATCAACTTCATAGTCCTCAAGAGTCATATGCACTGAGAAATTTCATTTCAATCTACATATCAACGTTTCACCCCGCCTGAAGCAGTGCTCCCACGCAAAAAAGGGGAGTGAAAAAAGAGAAAAGACCCCAGAATGGCCAAATGCGAGGCATAAGTAAAGTACAAAGCTCGCCAGAATGAGTTAAGGGTCGAGAATATATATGCTGGTTCATCTAAAGGTGAAGGGAATATGGCGGGAACAGCCAAAGAAAAGGAAAAATCGCAGTTTCATCAATCATGACCACACATCCTCCTGGTAGCTACCGCTACTGCGCATGTGCTTGACCATCTCCTCGCCTTTCTCAGCGGGCATGCCGCGCTGCTCAGCGATGATGTGGCCAAGAACCAAGTTGACCTCCCGGGCCATGTTGGCGGCATCACCACAGACGTAAAAGTTGGCCTTTTGCTTGAGAAGCTCGCTGACAAGCGGGGCGTTCTCCTTGAGGCGGTGCTGGACGTATACCTTTCCGGAACCCTCACGGGAGAAGGCAGTAATGATCTTCAGGGAGTCACCAAGCTGTTCCTGGTAGGTCTGGGGGGAAAGTCAGTATGTTTCAAGACTAGAGATAAAGATTCATTATCGTACCTTCCACTCATCGCGGTAGATGAAGTCCTCATCCTGCTTACGGCATCCGAAGAACAAAACAGTGGTGCCAACCTTCTCACCCTTGGCAGCCAGAGCAGCACGTTCCTGAATGAAACCACGGAAAGGAGCCACACCGGTACCAGGACCAACCATGATAATCGGCTTAGACGGATCGGAAGGAAGCTTGAAGTTGGAGTGGCGCACATGAACTGGGACGTGGATACCATCGTACTTGTTGCGAGGACCGTTGATTTCATAAGTCAGGCCGTGGGGGTCAGGAGATGGGTCGCCATTCTGCTTCTGCTTGAGAGCAAGAAGGTAGTTGGTAGTCACACCCTTCACCATGTGCGAGGCACCGGGAAGACGAACGGACTCGACGACAGCGGTGATGCTGATCTTGTCCTTCTGAACCAAAGAAGAGGAAGAGATAGAGTAGTACCGGGGCTGGAGCTTGTTGAGACCTTCAATGAGCATGGAGAATGGGACCGCCGAGAAAGGCTGCGAGGTGATGCTCTGGAGAGCCTGAGCGATGTTGAAGCACTGGCTGGTGATCTTCTCGTGGAAGTATTCCTTGTCATTACCCAGACGAACGATCTCAGCCTTGCTCGCCTCATCGGGGGCAAACGCGGCGAGCGAAGAAACAAACTGGCGGGAGACGGGGGCGCAAGCTTCCATGTAGTAGCGAACGGCAGCATCATAGGTAGTCGGAGTCGGGATGGGAACTTTAGCGGTAACATCAATTCCCTTAACACTGATAACTGTGTGGCGCTTGTCCTCAAGACCAAAGACTTGGAGGAATCGATCGACCTCCGCACCAGCGTTGGTGGGCCAAATTGCAATGTGATCACCAGTCTGGTAGCTCAGGTTGCTACCGGCAATGCTGATTTCCATGTGCAGACAGTTGCGGTCCTTGACGTTGAACAATTCACGGGATTCTCCAATCGAGGCGATGAACGGGTTGTGAGCAGAGTATGGGCCCTTGGCACGACCCTCACGGTGGGCGGTGGTGGGCTCTCCCAGGTAAACAGAGTCATCCTCGGGAGTTTTCTCCTCATCCTCAGACACACAGAAGACCGGTTCGTATACAGATTCACGCTCCTGGAGGCCAAGAGACTCGGACAGAGCAGCCCACATGGGCTCCTTCCAGGCAAGGAAATCCTCCTCCATGGTTCCAGCACCGTCATCACCTTCACCGGCAGATCCAATGCGCTGAGCACCGAGCTTGGTCAGAGCAGCGTCGACGTGACGGACCATCGAGTTGTAGTGTTCGTAAGTGTTGTTGCCCAGACCGAATGCGACGTACTTGAGAGACGATAGCGGCGCGTCATCCGCGGCGGCGCCGCTCTCAAAGGCGACATCGTCCCCAGTCAGGAACTGGTAGAACTCCACTGCGTTGTCCGTAGGTTCACCCTCGCCGTAAGTGGCCAGCACGAAGAAGGCCACCTTATCTTCGGGGAATTTGTCCAGGTTCTCGTAGTCGTAATCCTCAATATCGGCCACCATAGTCTTGAGACCAAAGCGCTGGGAGCCCTCCTTAGCCAAGCGGGAGGCGTAATCCTCAGCGGTACCGGTCTGCGAGCCATAGAAGATCACACAGTTCTTGCCAGTTTCATCCATCTTCTCAATGATGTCCCGGGTCTTGCCGCTCTTAGCGCCACCGTTCAGAGCGGCTCCGGAGGAGGCATAGGGATCCTTCGGAACTGCCCAGTAAGTTCCCTTGGTGAAGTAGGCCACGCTACCCACCAAAAGAACCACTAGGACGGCTAAATCCAGTGTGTCGAGTTGCGCCATTGCGATCGAGTGTGGGAGGGGAGGGGGTCCGTGAGGAGAATTTCCCTGGTAATCAAGCAAAAAACCCTCAGAAAGGAAAAAGAAGAGTTGAAGGCCAACCTTCCAGGACTTTTCACTGTCCTTTGACTATTTCACACTTTTAGGCCTGGTGATAATCAAAAGGACAGAAAGACCCCTATTGTTCAGGAAGAGAAGAGGCAAAGTGGTCTGACCACCGGGCTCGGTCCAAAAAGTGGATCGCTCTTGTGCCTCACCGACTTGAGTGTTGTGCAGACTCGGGAGAGACAGATACGTTTATCTGATCCTTGAGGGGTAAGGAAGTATATGAATTGACTTATTTGTCAAGGAATAATTAATCAATGAAGAATAAGAATAAGAATAAAAATAAAAATAAGAAAAGAAGGATAAGATTGAAGAATGTCAAAGATGTTCAATATTATCCATTTTAATCTCCCTCGGGTAGGGGCCAAGGTATTATATAGGGAGGGGGCCAAATGTCATGCACGGAAAGCAAATTCGGCCTATTGATGTACATATTCCATTGACGTACGACATAATTATCCCAGTTAAGTGTATTAATTGGGGGACCCAGTATAGAGCGTTATCGACCCTCGGGTATGAACCTACTCGGTAAGGTTATGCGGGAGATCTCAACATGGGGGAACAAAAACTTTCTCCCACATTCGGTGGCAAATGTTGGGGAAATCGTCAACGGACTTTGGTACTTTCGGCACAAGGAACCTTTCCAATCTTGGAAAATTCCAATATTGGAAAATCGCAACGTCTCTTCCGCGTCTTCCATAATTCTTTGTGAATCCCGCAAGTGCGGCTGTATTCCGCTATGTGCGGCTTCATCATTCCTCAGTGGATTCTGCTTGGCTTGGATCAGTTCAAATGTCATATCAGGCTTATATATAATGGCTTTCCTAAGACCTATAAAAGGTTTCCCCTGTCGTGTTCAATTGAACCTTGAGAAATTCCCAAAATTATTCTCAACTGTTCATAAGTGGGGGTCTTAAACCATTTCGTTAGTGTCTCCATAGTCTGGTGTCTCGATCTTCCCCGATCTACCCGATTTCCGACATCGATTGATTCTTCCGGTTTGATCATATTGATTTCTCATTCTCAAAATGCTAATATGCACCTGCGAATGTTCTGTACTCACATGCACATAAGCCTCGGCCTATATCCTTGAGATACTGGAGCGGTGGGGGCGGTATGTAGCTCATATATTTATATTCAACATCCAATCCATAGGACGCCATGAAGATTCAAGCGATGGCATCCATACTTCCAGAATCGAGCAGATTTTGATCGGTGCCGGTTTACGTGTACATTACGCCTAGCCAATCCACTTAGTGTCTAATTTGTATCTTTCCATCGATAGTAAAACCTGGAAACCGTGAAAGCTATTACGCCGGGCAGTTTCATAGCACACGACTCCACGAGTTCTCCTTGACTAGTTTCTTGTTCCTGCAGAGGCGCATGAACATTTGCCACTATACTTAAGTACACTAGACTTTGATTCGCTGCCATGTAGAGGTTCAAACTAGAATAAGAGAAATGGATGAGCATAAATCCCATGAACTTTTACAAGTAAAAACTGGACATGTTTTATGATATATCTCCTAGTTTAAATGAAACAAATCTATAGATCGTATTTTGAGTTGGTGAACAAACAGATGTTATTGCGCCCAACGCTATTGGGCGTACAAAATGTTCCGAAGGGAGGAAAATTATAGTCAACTGCTTAAAAACTCAAGTCTTTCTCTGACCTGAAATTTAAATATAATAGGACATAAATCAATAGCCCCCTTTTCAAGCTCCGTAACATTAAACGACTAACCGTTGTAAAGGAGTAAAAAGTGGTTCCCCGTGCGCTAATAAACATCTAAAAAGCTCTCGCTATCCGCATTTCTCCAGACCTTCAACCAACTGCAATCAATAGACCCGCCTTCCCTTAAATGGATTGATTCGCCATGACCTGTGACTGGCTCACTGCTGACACTTTTGACACGGCTGCCTGCATACAATTCAACCGGGCAATGAGTCGTTAACTTGTACCAGTAAGCTGTCTTCGCTGCAGTGCCATCCCGCCTTGCTCCCTTGCGACCCTGTCATCCCTTCTCCTACCTCCCCTGGTCAGACGGGACTAAAGGAACCAGGCCCTTTTGCTAACTGCTGGTTTTGCTGGCGACAGTGGCATCCCATCCGGCCAAAGCTGCTGGCCCCGGCCAGCAATCAATGCCCCTCATCCCTGACGACCTAAAATCTGCGCCGCACCGTAACCTCCAATCTGCGACAGATTTGCGAGGGACTAGAACCGCCCAATCCACCCCAATGCATAGTCGTGAATCGTCAGCGGTCCGCGGTAGAGCGACCGACCCTTCCGCG
Source organism: Penicillium lividum (assembly GCA_028828245.1). NCBI lineage: Eukaryota > Fungi > Ascomycota > Eurotiomycetes > Eurotiales > Aspergillaceae > Penicillium > Penicillium lividum. The sequence continues at coordinate 5,602,064 of JAQJAG010000002.1, forward strand.
CTAGCTCCGACCTTACAAGCCCGCCGCGGCCACTCCGGTTCCAAGAGCCCAGACGTGTCAGCCGGCTGGCCTGCAGGACATGACACAGGATTGGAAAGACGACCATCAAACTCGTACGGCCACCACCGGCAGACCTCCATCGTCCACGGCATGCAACATTCAAGGAACCCGAGCATGGCGGGTTCGACCGCCTCCAGTCCGCTGAGCCCGGAGCTCATCGCATCTCTCGGTCGTGGTGCGCCCGAAGACACCACCCTCTTGTCTTCGAACATGGATCAACTGGATACCCATTCCAATCATCAGAACCCCGGTGCAGTGTCGCCGAGCTATGGTCTACCGGGGACATTAAGCACGATTCAGGACACTGATGCGGATGAAAGGATGGATGGGAGTCCAGCAAGTCTGGTACATAAGCGGATGAATTCGGGAGGGAAATCAAGACGGGAAAGGTCCCATAGTCGTTCGCATTCGAAGCATCAGTCGGACTCCAAAACGGTGGGCGAGTATGCACTGCACCACTTATTTAACTCGGTAAGATATGATCTTCTGGATGGGAAACTCATGGTGGTTCAACCGCTGACGAAAGAACTAGTTTGTTGGCCAAGCCGACAGTAAAATTAACCAGGCCATCTTAAAGCCTGGGGACTCGGAAGCCCCTGTCGAGGAGGTGTGCGGACCTGGGGCGGATCCAAATTTCGATCAGTTGATCTCAGCGCTGGGACATATCGCAAGGCAAAAACCAAAGCCTCTGATTGATACAATCATGTTATGGCGCAAAGGAAAGGGAGATGCGGCTATTACTGCAAGGCAAATGACGAATGACCTGGTAAGCAAGCATGTCTTGGAAATGTTTATGCAAGAATAGGACTGATGGAAACTCTTAGCCGAAGCCTATAATCACGGAGAATGGGGTACTCATGCGCCGTAACACGGAGCCCCCCAACCCCAAGCTGATCCCACTGCTCCTTCAGAAAGGCCACAGCCGTCCACGCCTTTCCTTGGTCGTCATGACGACGTTGCGCTGGTCGAACGTCGCGCCACTGTCTCCGTATATCTGGTGTGCAGAGTCTTAATTGAGATCTTCAATCAGAGTACCTTGGCTTCGATTACTGTTGATATGGCAGATCGTCTGGAAGATATTGTGTTTGGCCAACTCAAAACGGTTGATCCTGACCAGATCTCTGCATCTCCGCTGCGAATGGCAAATTGGCGGATATATGGCCAATTGCTGGGGATCATGAGCGAAGTGAACTTCTCTACTGTTGCGAACCGCTTTTTGGCGGAGCTGGATCGGTATCAAAAGGAAGAAGCAACTCGTGGTCCGTCGCGCGAGGGCGATGCAAAATCCGAGTTGCTTATCCTGGGCATGAGATATTTACGCCTGCCGATGTCCACAGAAGGTTGGACCAAAGCCTGTGATTTCATGCGGTCCCTAGCACGATTGTTTGTGAACGCACATGGCCAAAAGATCAAGCAAGCCTATTGTTATGTGATCGAGAAACTTCTGCTGCCTGTGGCGGCTAATCCGGTCTGTGACCTCTCGCTGCCTCGGTGGAAGGAGTTTCTGGACTTGGTCCAACCTCGCTTGACGCAGTTGCTTACCAAGCCTCGCCATTGGAGTGCTGCATTCTCCTTGAATGTGCTACTGCTTTGCATATCCAACAAGGAAACATTTTCTTCGCAGTGGCTTTCCATGATATCCAGCTTGCCCCCTCGACTCAAAGATCGTCCCACGCGTGCTCCGGCTCTACAGGCTATATGTCGCCTGGTTTGGACCTACTTCTTCCGCTACTCCGACTCCCCTACCACTACTCTCCGCAAAGTCGAAGAGGTTGTAAAAATTGCCTTACCTACAGGCAAGAGAACCTATCTCAGCGCTGAACCGGCCATTGCTGATCCGCTCATCCAACTCATTCGAATGATTGGTTTCAAACACCCCGATGTGTGTTTCCGTACAATTATATTCCCTTTGATCAACTCCGACTTGTTCTTGTCAGGTAGAGACCTGAAGATCGAACAAATGGAGCCTGAGAAAATGGTCATCGGAATCCGGGCCTTCCTTGCGACCATGTCCGATCTGGAGACAAGCGACCAGCTCTGCCCTCCGTTCCCAACAGGCTCTCTCCCCAATCCCTTCGTGGATACATCAAGTCCAACCTATTTCCATCGTCCTCAGTTACTTGCCGAACCCAAGTTCGGTGTAGCTTCCGAGAAGTTGGACCCGTCATCCTCCTCTCCGGTCAATATATTGAGACTGAGTGATAATGTCAAAGAATACTATCTCCGCTTCTGCGAGGTCCTTGGCAAGATCACGATTCTTTGTGACAACACATTCGGTGGCCAGGCGGCTTTGGATGAGAAGTTCGGTGGAACGACTCCGAAAACCCCAATTACTGAGGCATTTGGCTTTGGGCGACGTGATGACCATGTAAACACCTTGGATCAGAAACAAGGATTCTATGATCTGTTACATGTGGCCGTGCAAGCTTTGCCTCGTTGCCTCTCGGATCATATTCCGTTCAACTCATTGATCAATCTCCTTTGCACTGGAACTGCTCACGTCCAGTCAAGTATTGCCACATCATCGGCAGATTCCTTGAAGGCGATCGCCCGACAATCGCATGCTCAGCAAGTCACTATCGGATTCGCGAGGTTTATATTTAGTTTTGATGCCCGGTATTCCACCATGTCTGATGAAGGCATGTTGGGACCCGGTCACATCGAATCTACATTAAGGCTTTATGTCGAGCTGCTGGGAATTTGGATTGATGAAATCAAGCAAAAGACGAAGGAAGCGTCCTCCGACCAACTTGAGAAATCTATTTCGGGCAGTCGAGCCCTGCACCTCGATTTGTCAAGTGTCCTTGCGCACGTGGAAGAGATTGAGTCTCATGGTCTCTTCTTCCTCTGCTCACAATCAAGACGAGTCCGCGCATTTGCTATCAATGTTCTTCGCCTCATTACCGAGTTCGACAGCGCGCTCGGTAAAGAGAACACACGAATCATCAGAATTCTAGAAGCTGACTCTCAGCAAATCCTGGACGTCAATGATGAGCAGCTCACCGTTGCCGAGAGGAGCCGGATCCAAAAAGGCAAAAGGATAAGTGCCTCGCAAAATACTCTCATTGAGTTGTGTAGCAGCGAGGTCTCGTATGACTCCACGCTGTGGGCTAAAGTTTTCCCGAATATTATTCGGGTTAGCTTCGAAACCTGTCCGTTTGCTGTGACCCTCGGAAGAGAGATTGTTTGTGCACGCCTGGTTCAGATGCACAAGCTCATCTCATCACTTGCCGAAAGCACGAGAGTCCCGCAATACCCTCTCATAGATGGCTACCAGAGTCGCCCCATGGGACGAAGCAATATGACTGCTGAGATTCTGGTTGAACAATGGAAACTGTATCTTGTCATGGCCTGCACAACGGTCACTAGTGTTGGTGCCCAATCTCAAAGTCAATTGGCGAATGCTCAGCTGCATGCCCGCAAGACCTCCAAGGGAGCACAGTCGCAGTCACAAGATAAAATTAGCTCTGCACGAAGCCTCTTCGCTTTTGTCATCCCACTCCTTTCCGCCGAGCGGGACTCAATTCGAGCTGCTATCGTGATTGCTCTTGGGTCCATCGCCAAGAATCTCTATCGGACTCTGCTAGAGTCTCTCCAGTATGCCGTCACAACCTGCAACGAAGAGGCTAAAGTCCGGATTGGTACCCACCACCGCACCCCTAGCAGCCCTCGTCGAAACCGAAAGACGGACCGTCTCCGTACCGAAGTCACTCACGTGTACAAACTCACATCCCACTTCCTTCGTGAGCCCGATGTTTGCAATGACGACTGGGTCGTCAACAACCTGGTCACGTATGCGAAGGATATCCGTATTTTCCTGAGTGATGCCGAGGTTCAGAACGATTGGGAGTACCAACGTTTGCGGTTCCATTACTGTGGCTTGATGGAAGAAGTCTTTGAAGGTGTAAACCGAACCAAAGACCCGTCTCGCTGGATGCCCTTCGAATCCAGAAAATCCGCTTTCTCATTGATGGAAGACTGGTGTGGCTACTCTCCCAACCAGGCTCAGATTACCGAACGAGAAGAGAACATGCGCAAGTTTGCCATGGCCCAACCGCATGAAGGTGGTGAGATGCGGAATGCCGCTGCAGCTATGGAGATTGAGAAGAAGAATCTTCGGGCAGCCGCCCTGAGTGCAATGGCTTCTCTCTGTGCTGGCCCGATCAGTATTACCACTGAAAGTGGATCGGTGCTCCAATTCGACGTCGGTCGTATGCTCTCCTGGATTGATATAATTTTCAATACTATCAGTGACAAGTGGCATTCAATCGGCCGTCGCGCCTTGAAGAACTTGATCATCCACAACAAGGAGCATGCATATTTGATTGAACGATCTATCGAGATGTGCTACGTGGCTGAGCGGCCCAAGGCGCTTGAAAGCTATTTCGAGGTGGTGACTGAAGTCCTTATCGAGCATCCAGACTACCCACTTCGATTCTGGAGAATCCTAGGTGCGGTTCTCGTTACCCTCGGGAATCAGAAGCGCGAGATCCGGATGAAGTCGGCCAAGCTACTTCGCCGACTTGAAGAGCGTCACCAAAAAAATTCACGGATTCAAGACTTTGATATTAGCATCTCGGATAAGACTACAGCTGTGTACAAGCTCGCTCAATTCGAAACTTCGAAAAGACTAGCGAACCAACACTCGGACCTGGCCTTTACTCTGTTCTCCGAGTTTACCCAGCACTTCCGTAATGTTCGCCCTGACAGCCAGCGCAATATGGTTGCTGCGATTTTGCCTTGGGTCCAGACAATGGAACTGCAGGTGGATCCTAATGGTGGCCCAACAGCCAGATCTTACATGCTTCTCGCAAATCTGTTTGAGATAACCATCCGCTGCGGCACTATCTTGCCGAATCAGGTCCAGGCATTATGGCAAGCGCTGGCAACTGGCCCTCACGGAGGCAATGTTCAACTGGTTCTTGATTTCATCATTAGCCTCTGCTTGGAGCGAAAGGAACAAAACTTCGTGGAGTACGCGAAACAGATCGTTGTCTTCCTGGCAAGTACCCCCGCGGGCTCAAAAGTCATTGAGTTCTTCATGCTGCAAGTTGTTCCGAAGAACATGGTACAAGAGCGAAAAGATCTCACGCCGCCTCCCGATCTCACGAGTTTGCCTTATGTTGCTGATCTAGCATCAGTACTTCCCGTGGGGAACAAACAGGCTGGTCTTTCTCTTGGACAAGTGGCCCTCATCTTCCTCGTGGATCTCATGGTGGCGCCTGTCACGCTGGCGATGGAGGACGTGATCAAACTACTCCACGTTGTACTTATCCTTTGGGATCACTATACCGTCACTGTACAAGAGCAAGCTCGTGAGATGCTGGTTCATCTAATCCATGAGCTCATAGCTGCCAAGCTAGAGGACGATGCGCCTGCAGGCGCTCGACAGTCAATCGAAGACTTTGTCGAGGCGATTCGGAAGAGTGACCCAGTCGTCGTCTGGGAGTACGAGGAGAACAATGACAAAGAGGAAGAAGTTGATGATCGCCGGGTACCGCCTGCAATGGCTGCAGCAACTCGAGATGTTATCAAGTTCTTCAGCTATGCTTACGAGGGTGTGGGTGAACTCTGGGCCAAAGAGGCGCTGAACTGGGCAACATCTTGCCCTGTTCGTCATTTGGCATGTCGGTCATTCCAAATTTTCCGGTGCATTTCAACATCGCTTGATTCACAAATGCTTGCGGACATGCTAGCCCGGCTTTCGAATACTATTGCAGATGAGGAAACTGATTACCAGACCTTCTCGATGGAGATTCTCACTACCCTGAAAATCATCATCAGCTCCCTGGCACCGGCAGATCTGCTGCACTACCCTCAACTTTTCTGGACAACATGTGCTTGTCTAAATACCATCCACGAGAGTGAATTTATCGAGACACTCGGCATGCTGGAAAAGCTCCTGGACTCCGTGGATCTCAGTGATCCTGCCGTTGTGGCACAGCTTCTTGAGGGCCAGCCACCTAAATGGGAGGGTGGATTCGATGGCCTTCAGAATCTAGTCTTTAAAGGACTCAGGTCTTCCAAGTCATTCAATCTCACGTTGGATATACTCCATCGCCTAAGCGGGCTTACAAATAACGCACTCATCGGAGATGGCACTCGACAGCTTTTCACGATCCTGGCCAATCTGCCTCATTTCCTCGAGTGCTTTGATCAGGAGTTCTCTGATCCAAAGCCTATCAATCATGCTGGCTTGCTTGCTCGCGTGGCGGAGAATGAAGGGTGTCCTCGACTCGCAGCATCATTGTTCGGTTTTGCCAACCAACAGTACAAGACGGAGGCTGTGTTCCTCGATCATATAGTAACAGAGATCAAGTCGTACTACTTCCCGCAGCTGGATTTCCAATGTCTCATCTTCCTGATGGGGCTTCTCACAAACACAACGGATTGGTTCCGAGTCAAAACCATGAAGATTCTCTGTGTCATGATCCCCGAAGTCGATATGCGCCGTACTGAAGTCACTTGCCACGGCCCCGATTTGATCTCACCCTTGTTACGACTTCTGCAGACCAACCTGTGTCCTCAGGCTCTTGAGGTCTTGGACAATATCATGACCGTTTCTGGCAACCCGATGGAACGTCACCACCTGCGGATGAGTATGGCGTCTGCGGCTTCTTCGCGTGCTATACGCAAAGAATACGAGCGGATCCAGAGTCTCTATGGAATTCCCGAGCCCACAGGCTGGTCAGTCCCGATGCCTGCAACGCAGTCAACTATGACTCGCCATAATGTTCATGCTGTCTTCTACACATGTGCTGAAGCAGAGGTAATGAACCAACGGGATACCTTGACACCCGATGTGGAATTCCGTGCCGATGAATATAGTGACTCGTTCTTCCCTATGAGAGCTGATACCATGAAATCCATCGACACTCAGACGGACGGTAATATTGGTGATATCGTCCAAAAATTGGACAGTCTGGATGATTTCTTCGAAGAAACGGAGATCAACGTTCCCACCCTCAACGCAGTGGCCCCGCCCATGCTACGAGGATTCACTGGAAGCTACGTCGATACCAACGCCCACCTATATGACCAGCAAACGGCACCTATCCTGCGCAAGTCCCTCGCTCGAAATGGCTCTACATCGTCATTCCACAACGGTCTTGCAGAATCTCGCCCAAACAATTTCCGCTTTGACGGCCCCGGTATGCCTTCTCCAGTGAGCGTGGTCTCTCAGGGTACTCTCAGCTCAGGTCTTCGGCCTGTTTCCCATACACGGTCTGTCACCTCGCCTGCCAATAACCTCTTTGTCCACACTACACCGCATGGTTCTCAAAATACCCCACCGGTGGGTTTCGGTGAATCTGCATTCTTCTCCGATGATGAGATTGAAGAAGCACACTCAGATATAGACGACCGCCCGACTACTGCAAGGAGGCTCGCCCATCCACCAATGCCGCCCATGATCCGCAGTGCAACCGAAGGGGCCGGATCCCATTCCATCGAGTCCATGATCCGTAGCGGCATGCGTCGACTGACTGGTGGCGCGGCCAATCGCGAAAAAGAACGCCAACGTGATCTTCTCCGCACCCAACATCGCGCCATGGTTCAAACGGCCAACTCTCCCCGCGTTCCCAAAGTACCCGAGGAGTACCTTGGAGGACCAACTAGCCACCCCACGTCTCCAAGGTAGTCAACTCAGGGACTCGAACCTTTTGTCTTTTTATTATCCCCTTATATTGCGCGCTCTTCTTTTCTTCGTCTCTGCTTTATTCCCCAGCTTGATCGATCATTTTGAGGGCGTTCTGATTTGTCTACATATATCATACCCTCTTGCCTATTTATGCATGCCTCTGGGCACCCACTCATTGTTCGTGGTCCTCGACCTCAATTGCTGTCTGTATATTATATCTCTACCATGATGTTGGTAGATGTGCTTTGATCACGGCGTTTGATATTCACGCAGAATATTATACAGGATAACCAATTTTTTCATCTCAAGTACTTGATTCCGTTGCAGTCTTTCATAATTGTCAACTCCAGCCATCTATGGTAAATTTAAAAATCAGTACATACAAATATTTGAATATGTATATGTGTACCTTGTACCCCCCGTAGCGCTGCAAATCTGGTTCTAGCCAGGCGATATAAAAGACTAGTACAAGATGCACAGACGGCTTTGTTGGAATAAATTATTCAATGCACAAATACTTCTGGCATGTTCCGATTTGAGAACTCCATTAAGTTCCGTTAAGTTCCGCTAAGTCGGGTTAAGGTAGACCAGATACTCTAATTTATCAGCTTCTGGCCCCTACACGGCCCGTGTGCAGCTATACGTCATGCACATTGCTTGGACTGGCCTTACTCTTGCTGACTTCTAGCCTCAATTCCGAAATCTCATTCCTTACACAGATCATGAGCTACCACGACCCCCGCAATGTTCTCGATGGCGGAAATGGAAATGTGACGTCTTCCATCAGCCCGTTGTCCGGTAAATACGTTCCCAATAGACTCAAAGCACTATATCATGGACCCGACGTGGTTAAGTCTCACTTGCTGTCCTGCCTACCAAACGAAACGTCGAAGGCCTTCATTGTTACGGGAAACTCCCTTGCAACCAAAACGCCTCTCATCAAAGGGCTCGAATCACTTTTGTCCAAGCACTATGCCGGAACCTATAGTGGAATCACAGAGCACTCCCTTCAGACCCAGGTCAAAGAAGTCGCCTCTCGATTAAACGAGGAACCGTTCATCGACACAATAATCAGTGTAGGCGGCGGCTCACCAATGGACAGTGCCAAAAACATTACCTACGTCGTCCGCGAAGCAACAGGGAGATGGTTATCCCACATCACAATCCCGACAACATTACCAGCAGGCGAATGTACCCCAGCCGCAGGCTTCACCCGCGCAGACGGCGTCAAAGACGTTCTTATTGACCCCGTACTCTATCCCGACTACATCCTCTACGACCCCAAGTTCGGAGTATACACACCTCCACGCCTACCCCTCTCAACGAGGATACGAGCTTTAGACCACGCAGTTGAAAGCCAGTACCACCAGTCGGTGACGTACATCCCATCCAGAACCATGGCGTTGAGTGCTATAACCGAGCTCTTCCGACTGCTTCCTAAATACGAGGCTAATCCCAAAGACGAAGATACCATCACGGCGCTGTTTCTAGCTGCGTATGCTTCCTTTGGATTCTTTGGTCAGAATATGGGTCGGGGACTGGGGCTTTCTCATCGGCTGGGATATGCGTTGGGTTCGCCTTATGGGATTCCTCATGGTATTACCTCGTGTATTACCCTGGGATATGTGGTGAAACTACAAGCGAGACAGGATGAGAAGAGCGCAGATGAAATTGCGGCGATTTTGCCGTATGGAGAAAACCGGTCTGGAAATGACGTGGAAGATGGTGATTTAGTAGGAAATCGGATTTTGGGACTGGTGCAGCAGATTGGACTAAAGGCTGATCTGACTATTGAGGGCGTTGGGAAACATGAGATGGATATCATTTGTGCTCGCGCAACGAGACTAGAGGTGGGAGAGAAACCTGCCGAGGAACGGACGTTTTATATATCCGTAAGAGAGCTGATTGAAGGTCTTTGGTAAAAAGGCTTGCAGCAAGCTTCGGGTATCGTACTTTATGCTGCGCAAATATCGGCTGAGGCTCTGAAGGATTAGTAGATAAATGACTTACAATCCTGGAGATATCTGATTCACGCAGGTAGTAAAAGTGATGTGATGGCTACGTGATGTAGTTGGCAGCGGTTAGTCTAGGCACCAGATTCTGGTGATCAACTCAAGGTACTCGAGGCTTCAATTTATACCAATTTAGATAACGACTGCTAACTATGCTACATTGTGATTAATTTGATTTCTTATTCTCTTCATAGTATGAGACCCCGAAGACCCACATTCCACTCGGTCCCGTTTCCCCGCAGCATTTGTGAGTGCGGAAAGCGTCGGCGTGCGGAGAAGAATGATCAGCCGAGGGCCTTCACCGTAACTGCACATTATCTACGCTTCATCTTTCCACCGGTAATTTTGTATCCATCTCTCTTTCCCGGGCACTGAAACCTAAGCTATGCATATTCGACTCACTTCTCTCTCTCGGGCTTGCCCTCGCACGCTCGGTATCCGTCGCTGGCCCACTGCGCAGGCCAGCTCGGCCAGAGCATTCTCAACAACACAGCATCGCGACGCAACATGGGGCTTTATTGGGCTGGGGCAAATGGGTAAGAACAACTTTCCATTTCCAGAAATAATTTGCCAACTCATTTCAATGCAACAAACGTGACTAATATGGAACAGGCTATAATATGGCAAAGAACCTACGCGCCAAAATCCCCGCATCAGACACCTTGATTGTGCGTGACGTCAATGAAGAATCTGCTAGGCGCTTCCTGACAGAGGCACAAGAAACCGCTCTTAAAGGTGGCGCTGGCGCCGATGAAATGCGAGTAGAAATTGCTGCGAATGCGCGTGAAGTCGCGGAGAAATCGGTGAGTAACACGTATTACAGATAGACATCTGCCTTACCAATACATATTACGTGTCCACACGGACAAACTCATTGCCATGGAAATTATGGCCTGCTTCGAATATTTTTTGACTAATGATTTGAGCATAGACCGTCATCATCAGCAGTCTCCCCCAACCGGAACATGTGATTGAAGTATATCAATCAATTCTCAAGGATGGCAAACTCCCAGTACTAGAGCAGGAGCGTCTGTTCATTGACACGTCGACTGTTGATCCTATCACATCCAAGCAAATCGCAAACGCCATTCATACCACCCAAACTGGGCGATTCGTAGACGCTCCCGTCTCCGGCGGTGTGGTTGGTGCCCAGGCTGGTACACTATCATTTATGTTCGGAGCCTCATCAGAAAGCGGGGCGCTCCTGGAACGCATCAAAAGTGTTCTCTGCCTGATGGGAAAGAAAATGTGGCATCTTGGCGAGCCAGGCTCCGGGGTTTCGGGCAAACTTGCAAATAACTACATTCTGGCAATCAACAACATTGCCACCGCCGAAGCAATGAACCTTGGAGTACGCTGGGGCTTGGATCCGAAGGCTTTGGCTGAAATGATCAACTCGTCCACCGGCCGCTGTTGGCCCTCCGAAGTGAACAACCCGGTCCCTGGAGTGGTTGAAACCGCACCCGCATCCCGTGGCTACCAGGGAGGGTTCGGCGTAAGTCTGATGCAGAAGGACTTGAGGTTAGCACTCACAGCTGCTGAGAAGTCTGGTACTCCTCTTGCTCTGGGAGAGCACGCTCGTGAAGTCTACGCGGCCGTTGAGTCGGCTCATCGTGGAAAAGACTTCTCCGTTGTATACCAGTGGTTACAGGATAAATCGAAATAGGTAATTTTATAGATTATTGCCTTCTTTGATAGAAAACAGACCTCGCCATCATTGACTTATCTTCACCATCATTATTACTATCATTCCCAGAGCCCATTTCCAATTTTTATTTTCTGTCAGCGGAGTTGGAGAAGGCCACATGCGACTTAGGTATCTCAAACTCATAAGATTACAATGGAAAAACTGTAGAAGCATAGGAGAGGAGAATGCAGAAAGGTAGGCCACTAGTCAGGCATTGCATCAAACAGTCTGAAGACTATACGCCAAGTTTTGCAGTAACTAGCACACTCTGGCATAAGCGTTACGCACACTTTACTACGTGTACACACACCGTACTATGTATGCATCAATGAAACACTACTGTGTATGCCAGAAAACGAATTTTAATTCTGTGTTCATATTGAAAGAAATCCTCCACCTTTAACAGTAAAGAATAAGCTGCAGTCGAGATGATAGTCGAAGATGTTCAACCAGAATATGAATTTTCGCGAGTACATATGATAGTAAAATGTACAGTGATAAGATTCGAATTCCGCCGTCAAAATAGAACTTTCACAAGCTGGCCGCTAAAACCCGGCGCAGCCCGACGGACAGACCAGGTGATGATTTTAGAGGACGAGAAGGTATGTGGCAAGAAAAAGAAAAAACTGGACGAAAGAAAGATAAAGGTCACAGCCGGTTTTGAACCCTGTCCAAGAAGTACACGATGAAGCTTTATAGTTCTCAACTTGTTCCGGAAGCATTAGAAAGGCGGTTCAACCAATCACAAAGCGCAGAAAAGCGGAGACACGCTGTAGAATATCGGAGACTAAACCTTATTTGATCGATGGGCTTTGATTTTGTATATAAGTCAGAAGCCCTAGGGTTTGATATGATCAATTGATATACCCAGTGAAGATTTTGAACCGCAGTTACAGCCCTACAGCTATCAGTACTATGATGCATATCCCATTGAATTGATAGCGCACAATACTTAGCCGCTATTTTCAGAACGAGAAACTATGCTGGCCTTGTGATATCGGAACCATTATCATCCAGTAAGACAAAATATAACAGAGTCCTATAAAACTTAAAGGTTAAGATAGGTAAGAGCTTATAGGGCAAGAGCAATTCTTCAAAAACTTGCATTGTCGCAATAGCCAGAGCAACAGTACGGAGTCTTGACCTAGAACGCGGCTTTTGGTACATACTAGTATAAAAAAAAACAATCACCACCTATATAGTAGGCCCTACCACCTATTTATGTATGTCTGTTTACTTAATGACTATACCTACTAGGTCAACCGGTGGCTGCAGGAGTTGATATACAATTTTAACACTAGGAACAATCCGTTCTACCCCTTAAGTTTGCACTTCTTAATGCGAGGCTTTTCGATCCTTCACTTTCAAGCGTAGCCAGCCTACATTAAGTGACGAGACTCGACGCCACACCTTAAAGATGGTCCCAACGAGGCTCCTTCCTAAATGAAACGGCGACCGTCCGCGTCTTTCTTCTGATTCCTCTTCTTTCCTCCATTGCTCCCTCAGCTCTTCAACCTCACTTTCCTTTCTCCATTCAACAAATCCCCCACCTCGACGCGTCGAAAAGCATCCTGAATTCATTCCGATACCTTTTCGTCTCGCGTTTTCATGCCTTTTTTGCTAAACTAGTTTATCTGCCAGATCATCCAGCCAAAACCAGCTCTTGTTCCCCAGTTAGCCAGCGGTTCCTCACGGTGGCCCCATACCCATCAAACATCCCGGTCAGTGAGCAGCGCAACCCAGTGGCTGCAGAACGTGTTTCCTCTGATTCCTTCCAATGCTCTTACTAAAAAACTGCATTTAGACAAGATGAATCCTCAGGGCCAAAACAACACTGGCCCCGTGGGCAATGGGTCCCAACGCTATCAGCCAGTGGCATCTCAAAGCAATGGTCCTCAGAACACTGCCCTTCGCACAGTTGGCTCCCAGAGCAATGGTCGTCAGAACAACGGCTCCACTGGTTCTGCACGTGCACAGCGCTCGGCCTTTAACAATAGTCAGATGCATTACGATCCTCGCACATCTCACTACCAACAATCTGCAAGTGTCTCTATTCGTGATGGTAGCGGAAGAACTGTCAATTTTCCTTATCGGCCACGAAATGACTCCAACGCCACAGCCGTCTCAATGAACAGCATGGACTATAACCAAAATCCATACTCCAACCCGTACATGATGGTACCCAGCTCCAGCGTTATTGGAGCGGTTTCGCAAGGTCCCAGTTTCATATCTGCGCAGCGAGATCAAATGGCTCCATTTCAGTATTTCTATCCGAATATGCCTACTCAAATTGTACCCAGTGGTTACCCTCCCTGGCCCTACCTGGTTAACTATGACGCCCAGAACCGACAAGCATGGAGCTCAGTCGATGGTCAGAACGGATCTCAAGCTGAAACTGCTCATGGTATCTCATACTACCCCCCAGGCTTCGCCCCTTCTGGTTCTGGGATCCCTGGCTACCAGTTTGGGCCCGTAATTTCAAATCCCGGGCAGGGCCCTCTGAACCACATGCAGTTGATGAGAACCAAGAATGGTTATGAGATGACAAACTTGCTTGCTATTGTCCAGCAAGACCCAGCGATTCCCCGTGCTGTGCCAGCGATGTGGACTAACCCTTCTGAGATGACACTTGCAAAATGCCTCGAAAACCGGGAGGGCATCACGAACGTTTACATCCGAGGGTTTCTTCCCGAGACTACAGATGAGCTACTGAGCTCATATGCCGCTCGTTTCGGTGAAATTGAGCGCTGCAAGGCGATCGTTGACTTAGAGACAGGTCTTTGCAAAGGGTACGGTCGCATTTGGATGTGACTTACTGTGGATTTCTGCTGACAATAACATAGCTTCGGGTTTGTCCAATACCATCATTTAGAGTCCTGCGAAAACGCCGTGCGGGGTTTCTTCTGGCTTGGCTATCAAGCAAGCTTTGCGCAGAAATCTCGCAACTCTCGCCTGAAGGATCTGGAAGATCGGTCATCTACAAACCTATACTGTACCAACCTCCCCAGCGGTTGGATGGAAGCTGTGAGTAAAACGGATCTTTGACTGCGTGTTCTTATTTCTGATGCTGACGATACTATTCCAAGGATTTGCGTCGTCACTTCGAGCCTTACAATGTAGTTTCAGAGAAGATCAGCCGGGACGATACCACAGGTATGAGCAGGGAAGTGGGCTTCGCACGGTAAGATATGACTCTCAAAGGTGTGGCATCTTTCATTGCTGAGTCTGTGCAGTTTCGAAAGTCGCGCAATCGCCGAGAAAGTCTTGAGCGAGTTCCACAATATCCCCTCGGCAAGTGGTGTGAAGTTGCTGTTGCGTTTTGCGGATACCAAAGCTCAGAAGGTGCTGAAGCAGCAGAGCAATGATCGTCGTGCATACCGTGCAGGCGAATACAACTACTCTGTCGAAATGTTCAATGGATCTACTCCATCGCCTACACTGACACGTACCCAGAATGGTGGCGACATTAGCCACTTGACCCCCACGTCTGCGCTCAGCTTCAGCTCTCCAGCTGAAGTCGGCTCCAACTGGACACCGGCTAGTTCGATGTCCTCTACGTATGTTCGGAGAAGACTCGTTTCATATTTTCTATTTCCTTTCGTACTGACATATCAGTAGTGGCATCCTCAAGCGCGTTCCTACCAATGTGCGCCCAGGATTATCATCATCCACTCGCAGCCTCAATGGTCTTGAGAATACCCCTGTTCGCCGTCGCCCTTTCCTAGAACGCCGTTCGTTGACCGATGTTTCTGGTCTCTCTTCCAAGACAGTTGTGCCCTCATCTTCAGGCCCGAAGCCTCTATCCTACAAGTCAAATTCTCAGAAAGAAAATGTCAAAGCCGGGTCCATCTCACCGTCTCCATCGGTTATGGAATCGGACATGGAATACCGGGAATCTGACATGGAATCGGAAATGGAATGCCCCATTTCTTCTGCGCGTTCCTGCACTTAAGCAGGAACAACAATTCAAAATCTCCGGGCTTTCTATCAAAGCCCTGTCAACACTTCTTGACATCTTTCAGTTCTTGCTATCTTGCGAAGACCCAAACCATGCCTCATTTTTATGGGTCAGATCAGACTTTAAATCATGCTTGTTGACGTGTACTTTCGACATGTGATTTCATTTGAGATTTGACTTTTCTGATTTCGGTTCCTTAATGGTGGTTTGGGTTTCTCTGATTTTCGTTCTCTGATTTTCGTTCTCGACGGATGGTCTGCGTCTTTCGTATTGTTATGAGGTGGACGCCATACTCATTTTTATCTCATTTTCAACCTACGGGTGGTATGCTTAACCGCAAAGCAATCATCTCTCTGGAAGGTTCTAAGCTTTCCTTTCAGCGTTTTCACGCCTTTTTATTGTTATGAGGTGGACGACACAACTTATTCTTATCTCATCTTCAACCTACGGGTGGTAACACACTTGTGAGGGGGATGGATGTGACTCACTTGACTCATTTGACCAATTTACGTCTTTCATATTGTTATGAGTTGGAGACCACCCACTTTTCATCTGATTCATCCTCGAGTGGTGTTTTACGTCTCGCATTTATGGGGTGGGAATTGCAAAGTCCATGGCAAAGGGTGTTGCAGAGTGGACAAAGAATATGCAGTCTTGCATGGCAAGTGAGATAGGCGAGGATGCTCTTATCGACCCCCCCTAAGCGGTCTTTCGACTCTGGTGTCTAGGCCAAGCTTCGACTGGCTACATCGCGTTTTTGTATCACCCGGCACATTCGACGCTGACTTCCTTGACAGCTGCACACCCACCCCAACTCTCCATTCGAATCTTGAATCCTTATCGATCCCTAGAAGCGCCCTTTCTCCTTGCCTTTCATATCCCTCATGGTGGATCCGTTATTTTCATCTTAGGATCTCTAGCCCTTTTATCTCCCTCTCTTTATGAATCTTATTTGTTCTACTTTAAATGTTTTTTCTACTTTTCTATTGTACAGCCATAAAAACCTCGGAAGCATCTCTTCCGCAGTATTGGTAATTGGGGCATTTCTTTTTGTAAATTACTGGGCAATACCTTAGTGGGTACTCGTGGCTCAAGGTATAGTCTAGTATGATGTATTTCCACAAAATTTCGGAGTATCTTGACTCAACAAGTAACGCAATCTATGGATGAAGCAAAAAGACCCCAAGAAGATGCCAGAGGGAAAATGTCGATCTTTACACAGGGAAAACACATTCCAACATACTGCAACTCCCAAAATCAATCAATTCCGACCAAGCCTCTCCTCCACGTCTTGCATCAGCTTATAAGCCGGTAAATAAGCCCCTTCGCCATTCTTCTCATCCTCCACTTTCAGGCGCGGATTTGGCAACGTATCCGAAGTTCCTCCAAGACTGGTATACCCCATATCATAGAGCTGACAATATTCCAACCCAAGATGACGAATGAACGCCCAAATTTCGGCATAATGCCAATCAATGACCGGGTGAATGCGCATGAAATCAGGCCATCCACCATCAGTCCGGTCGAAATGCGTTAACATCGCTCCGTGCGGATCTGTCCGTCGCGTGCCCACAAATATAGCACGAACGTTCGGATGACGTGCGAGGTAGTCTTCAAAACTGGAGCGCAGAGTTGTATGGGGTGGTTCGGTAGTGTATTTGATTATTGAGAGGTGATAAGCTTGTGCGGAGCTGATAACGAAGTCTTCCACCGCGGGGAATGGATCAGGAGGAAGAGCATATATGGCAGGGATGACAGGATTATCGGTCGAAGTATTGGTATCCGCGGATGCCGCATGGCTACTGTATGGGTGGAGACCAGCCAGGAACAAGACAAGGAGAACGAGACAATCCTTGCCTCCGTTGTAGGACAGCGACAGACCCGAGAGTTGGTACTGGGCCACTGCGCTCGCGACGACTTCCAATGAGATGCGGGTCTGGCGCTGGACCGAGGCGAGGAGCGAGTCGGGAGGATGTGACTCCGCTAGGAATTCATGCACACGGGCGTGGATGCGCTCGATCACGATCGGGAGTTGGGGGATGGCGTCGGTATTGGCATTTGTATATTCTGTGCCATTGTGGGCATGTTCATGAGCTGATCCATTTTCTGGATCGGCGTTTGTCGCGTGTGTGTTATATTCGGTGGTCTTGTCGGCCCCGCGTTGGTTCGAGTTCGAGCTGGGTCCTAGGTTGAAAGGGCGTAGGTGTTCGAGTACCTTTGAGAGTGATTGAGGGGAGATAGTAGGCTCTAATGGCCGTTGAACTAGTGCTGGCTCGACCATTGTGTTGGGGGAGAGAATGTCAGACTTGAGGTCGAGGCGGGGGAGAAGTGGGTTTCTCGGCGCTCGGAATCCAGAATATGATCTAATCCCATGTGGGGGTGGACGGTGGGAACGGGAAACACGCCAAATGATTGATTTTGAAGAATTGTAGATTATAGACATTTATCTTTGAAAGATGTCTTTCGAGATGATAAAATGACGGAGTGAATTGTCTATTCTATCTGTACTCAACCGTGTATGCGCTGAATCTTCTAGGTTTTCCCCGCGCCGCGGCTTATCGGTAGAAGTGCATGGAGCCCCGTAGATGCAACGCGATGCAAGTTACCGTGGTGGGTCGATATGAGAAGTTGACTTTCATTAATACGAAGGTTCTTGTTGTATTAGACTTATCCAAGTACCTTCATCTTCTTTTTCTTCTTCTTCTCGTCGCCTTTCCCCTTCTTCCAGTCCCGCCAACTGCCAATGCGCTCTTCCCGGGTGTCTTCCCATGCCTTGTCATGATCGCGTTTCCTTTTGCGCGCATCAAGTTCTTCTTCCTCCTTGCGCTTCTCTCGTCCCTCTTCCTGCATACGCGCCTTGGCTTGTCGGCGCCGCCGTGCCTCCTCCTCTAATAAGACGTGGACGGTCTTCTGTCGCCATTCCTTCTTGAACTCGTCGGTCTTCAGCTCCGGTGAGTCAACAGTGTATTTGTGTTCGCGAATTAAGAGTCGTCGTGCATCTGCAATGCATTCGTCGAGGTAGGTGCGCTCCTTCTCATCGAGGAGCGTGAGTTGTGCCTTTTTGAGTCGATCAAAGGCATCTGGCGCCGCCGGATTCTTGGTCTTATCCGGGTGAATAAGGAGAGATTTCTTGCGATATTGGATCTTGATGTCCTTCTCAGGAACACCAGGCTGTAGGTCTAGAACGGCGTATCTAGCGAAGTAATTGGGATTAGTAGAGTCCAAGTAAACACCGAGCCAACTCACGCGTCGAGAGAAAACGCCTTGCGGATTCGATCAATCTCCGCATCCTTGGTGAACTCAGAGGCTTCGCGCTCCAGCGCATCAAAGATGTCTTGATCGTCGTCTTCAGCCATGGAAAGTCGAGGTTCTTGAGGTAGTTTTGAAGGAAGATCTTATCTCGAGCCCTGAAGGGCTTATCGGTGGATGAGTCAGCAACCAAGAAAAAAAAGATAGCGATTAGAATTTACATCTCAAACTATTTGATTATTACATCCACCACAATTATGGCTCCGACAAAGGCGTCTCGTGGGAAAGCTCCCAAATCCCATCATGACTCTGGAAGGACCATGAAACGTAAGCGCGGTCAGGAGGACCTTACCTCGCTCATCCAGCGTGTCGAGGACCTCGATCTCAAAGCCGCGGTCAAAAACTTCTCCGATCTGCCTCTCTCCGAACCCACCGCCGATGGCCTGTCTGCCTCTCACTTCAAAGTCATGACTGACATCCAGTCGCGCGCCATCAGCTCTGCTCTCAAGGGTCGCGATATCCTCGGTGCTGCCAAAACCGGTAGCGGAAAGACCCTGGCCTTCCTCGTCCCCATCCTCGAGAACCTGTACCGCAAACAATGGACCGAATACGATGGTTTGGGCGCGCTGATTCTTGCACCAACTCGCGAATTGGCTATCCAGATCTTTGAGGTGCTACGCAAGGTTGGTCGTTACCACGCCTTCTCCGCTGGCCTGGTGATTGGAGGAAAGAGCTTGCGCGAGGAACAAGACCGTCTTGGACGCATGAACATTCTGGTCTGCACCCCTGGTCGTATCCTGCAGCATCTGGACCAGACGGCCATGTTCGAGACCAACAACCTTCAGCTTCTGGTCATGGACGAGGCCGATCGCATTCTTGACATGGGTTTCCAGAAGTCGGTGGACGCTATCATCGACCACCTCCCCAAGGGACGCCAGACCATGCTCTTCAGTGCTACACAAACCAGGAAGGTCTCTGATTTGGCTCGTTTGAGTCTTAAGGAGCCTGAGTATGTCGCCGTTCACGAAGCTGCAGCTTCAGCTACCCCATCAACTCTCCAACAACACTATGTGATCACCCCACTCCCTAAGAAGCTGGACACCCTGTGGAGTTTTATTCGCAGCAACCTCAAATCAAAGACGGTGGTGTTCTTGTCTTCTGGAAAGCAGGTGCGGTTTGTCTACGAATCCCTACGTCACCTCCAGCCTGGTATTCCATTGATGCATCTTCACGGCCGTCAAAAGCAGGGTGGTCGATTGGACATCACCACCAAATTCTCCCAGTCACAGCACGCCGTGCTCTTTGCGACAGATGTGGCTGCTCGTGGTCTTGATTTCCCTGCTGTGGATTGGGTAATTCAAATGGATTGCCCCGAGGACGCTGACACCTACATTCACCGAGTCGGTCGGACTGCTCGATACGAGCGAGTTGGTCGTGCCGTGCTCTTTTTGGACCCCAGCGAAGAGAAGGGATTCCTGAGCCGACTTGAACAAAAGAAGGTTCCAATTGAACGCATTAACATCAAGGCGAACAAGCAGCAGAATATCGCTCACCTGCTTCAAAACATGTGTTTCAAGGACCCAGAACTCAAGTACCTGGGCCAGAAGGCATTCATCTCATATGCGAAATCAATTTACGTGCAAAAGGATAAGGAAACTTTCAACATCAAGGAACTCGCATTGGAGGAGTATGCGACCAGCTTAGGCCTGCCTGGTGCTCCCCGCATCAAGTTTATCAAGGGTGACGATACCAAGGAGCGTAAGAATGCTTCATGGAGGATGGCGCATTTGTCCAGTGGATCGGAAGACGAGGAGGAAGAGGACTCGAAGAAGGACAAGAAAGACGAGAAGCAAGTCCGCACCCGCTACGACCGCATGTTCGACCGACGCAACCAGGATGTGTTGGCAGACCATTACTCGAAGCTCATCAACGACGATGGCACACTTATCGCCGCCGGAGCTGGCAATGGCGCTGGCGAAGATGCAGACGAAGATGCGGATTTCCTGTCTGTCAAGCGCAGATTCGAAGTTGGCGACGACACACTTGGCCAGGGTGCTACCGACTCGGAAGACTCGGAAGTCGAGACAAAAACCAAGATGGTCAAGCTCGATGGCCAGGATCCATTGGTCATCGACTCCAAGCGTCGCGAGAAGCTGCTCAAGTCGAAGAAGAAGCTTCTCAAGTTCAAGGGCAAGGGTACCAAGCTCGTCTACGACGACGAGGGCAACGCCCACGAGGTCTACGAGATGGAGGACGAGGAACAGTTCGCGGCCCGGGGCGATGCGAAAGCCCAGCGCGAGCGCTTCGTGGCAGAAGAAGCCGAGCGCACTCGCCGCGCCGATATCGACGACAAGGAAGTGGTGCGCGAGAAGAAGCGCGAGAAGAAGGAGAAGCGCAAAGCTCGCGAGCGTGCTCTTGCCGAGGAGGAGGCCGATTCAGAAGGCGAGGGTGGCTTCCAGCTTCCGTACATTCCCTTCAAGGACCCTATGGAGTCTGCATCCGAGTCCGAACGGGAGGACTCACGTCCGGGCAAGAAGGCTCGGGCGTCCTTTGCCGAATCGGACAGCGAGGAGGACCGTCCGAGCAAGAGCAAGAAGAGCAAAACCGCTGCCGCGCCCCAGATCGAAACTTTGCAGGATCTGGAAGCGCTGGCCAGTGGCTTGCTGGGTTAAATGCGTATTTCATGAACTGGGTTCGCTCTGGCGTTGTCTGTTTTCTCTGGTTGGTCTGTTTATGTACTAGCGAAGCCTTAAAAGCATTGATTGAATCGATTTGCATGTGTATAGTGACCAAGGAATGACATCTATTCTACTATTTATACCACCTTTTTTATACTCACAGCGTCTGCCCACTTGACAGATCCTGCAGCTTCCCCCAGACCTCATTGTCCGCTATCTGTCGATTACTCAAGCTATTCCCCTCTTGCAATGGACCCGGATCATTCACGATCTCCACCTTTCTCACGGCCTTCCCCACCTCCAGCACAGTTCCACCCTCATACTCCGGATTCAACACCAATTGCAGCATCTGCTCCGCCACATACTCCGGCGACACCCACTCATCTTTATCCTCATCAAACATATGTCGATCTCTTGACTCCGTCCATAGAGGAGTTTTGATTACCCCTGGAGCGACAGCATTAACCCGAATCTTGGTCAGACCACTCCCCTCGGGAGGATGATCCAGCATCGCGAGAGATCGCACAAATCCCGAAATGGCATGTTTGCTTGCTGCATACATAGGGCAGAAGAAATTTGCATGCTG
The DNA here is from genome assembly GCA_028828245.1 of Penicillium lividum. Taxonomy (NCBI): domain Eukaryota; kingdom Fungi; phylum Ascomycota; class Eurotiomycetes; order Eurotiales; family Aspergillaceae; genus Penicillium; species Penicillium lividum. Next base: position 5,623,933 of record JAQJAG010000002.1, read on the forward strand.
AGCTGCCACGCTGGAGATGTGCACGATGAAGCCGTCTGTTTTGGCTTTGGTGAAGTGCTGGATTGCTTGTTGTGACATGCGCACTGGGTGCGTTAGGTTGATTTCCAGGGTGGAGTAGCGAGAATCCAGAGGATCGTCGCAAGATTCTCCAGTTCCTGGAGGGACCCAGAAGTTGGAGAATGACTAGAAGAAGCATAGTTAGGAGCTGTTATACAATGCGGACGTTGGATTCCTACCGGCTCGAAGATTCCAGCTCCGGGACATACTATGTCAATCCTACCAAATTCTTCCTGTGCTGTCTTGAATAGATACTCGATGTCTTGCCAGTGACGCACATCGGTGCGATGGAAGATGGCTGTTGGGTGTTTAGGAATGGAATGGAGCTTGACCAGCTCCTCTGCCTCGGGACGTAATGCTAGATCGCCTAACACGACATTGCAGCCATGGTCTAGCAAGATTTTTGTGAATGCAAAGCAGATCCCTGATCCGGCACCCGTTACAATGGCGGTTTTACCTTGAACGAAAGACATGATGAAACTAACAACTATTTGGTTCAGAGAGAGCTGGGGGTCGACTGTTTACGTCTTATAAAGCTAGTTCCCCGCACAATTCAACTATGCACATCCTGATTGATTGGTGCGGAGAGTGGTGCACCGCGACCCCATAAATTACATAAGAACATCGTCGTCTGTTTGCGTTGTTTTGCTAAATTATTCGAAATGATCTTAAGTTATAGTGAGATCGTCAAAATATATTGGACTTGAAGAGACACGAAGTTAATACTAACACTTTTCTATACAAACGTTGGTCAGCTTCATTCATCTCAGCAATGGTCTGAGTCTTTTCTCGGTCTGGCATGTATATAGATTCCTTTCTTGGAAGGAATGCCGAGGATGTTAACCCATGGACATGAAGTGGGTCCAGGAACACTCCACGCGAAAAGTTAACAATATCGGATTTAGGGGTCTGAAGACATTGGAATTTTTGTTCACCACAAAATGCCTCCAATTCTCTACCTGGTCCGCCACGGTGAAGGCGAGCATAACGTCAATGTATGTGATAACAATTGAACGATAATCTATCTAACAGTTTGCAGGATTCTCACCATCTTCGTGATGCGCATCTCACTGAGACAGGCAAGACCCAATGTCGTGACCTGAGAGATAACTTTCCTTACCATAACGAAGTATCTCTCATTCTGGCATCTCCGTTGAGACGGACCATTCAAACCGCAGCGTATTCTTTCCAGCCAGTTTTAGAAAAGCGTCAGGTACCCTTCGTCTTGGTTCCCAAGGCGCAGGAAATCAGTAAACAGCCCTGTGATGTCGGGCAGGACTCTGATGTTTTGAAGGCTGAAATCCCCGGACTAATTACTCCGGGAGCTGCCAACTTTGACCAGGCGAATTTGGACACGAGTCTGTTGGAAGATGGTTGGAATTCAAAGGTAGTTCACACTACATATAAATTACGGGAATATCTCTGACAAGAGATTCAAACAGAAAGGAATATACGCTCCAACGTCTGAAGCGGTTCGAAGACGTGCAGCTGAATTGCGAACTTGGCTATGGAGACTTCCACATGAGCATGTGGTCTTGGTGACACATGGAGCTTTCCTGCATTATTTGACAGAGGATTGGACATTTTATGACAGGCAAAGAGGTATGCCTCGTTTCTTAGTACGACTTTATTGGATACTCACATTCATAGGTACTGGTTACCGCAATTGCGATTATCGACGATTCACTTTCACGGAGGATTCCAACGAAACAGAAGCACACCTGCTTGAAGTTGGAGGGAGCTCCGTCAAGGTTGACAGGCCTCTTGGTGTAGACATTCATGTGTTGCATGAGGTTGAGGAGGTTGAAGCCGCAAAATAGACGGGAGGAAATTTCAAACTAGCGTTCAATTTCTTCTTTTTTGATATTTTTGGAGTACATAGATTCGACAGATATTATTACTGCATCTTTTTATTACATACCTATTTATTCCCTTAAAAAAATCAAATTGTGAGCAAAGCTCGTCAGGATGTAATCTTTGGTGGTCTGCTGCCCAATTAAGAATGTTAGCCGAGCGCTCTCTAATTTGATTCTGACGGCTATCTTGTCGATGTCAGGTAAATGCAGTGGTACTAGAGTGCGTAGAGACTCAGATAAGGCAGGTTTGACTTCAGCCTGATCCCCCACTTGGGCACTTGGCTCGCCATTCTCCCTTTCCGTATATAGAAGGAATGCCGATTGTGCATATGATCTAGTCTGAGATCAAAGACGGAATGGATTGAATAGAGTGACTGTAAAATCAAAATTAAGGGATCCAATTTTCGTCGTTCACATGAGATTCTTCTTCGACTTCTTCGTCTTCGTGATACACGCAGAATCGAGGTCCATGGCTCTAGTATCAAAGGATTGGATTTTTTTTTTAATTTACTCCAAACTGATGATTTCATGAGTATGTGGATCACAGTAGAATGCTGATGGCATTTCTGAAGTGACCTTGGAAATACTGAATTCCTTCCTAATTGGGAATATTGACACCTGAGGAAGTTGGCAAACAGATCCGAGAATTTTCAAAATATATTGATACCTCATTTTCCAGGTGTTTATTTTGTATCAATTGATGCAGAGGTCGCTGCTTCCCTAGATTTCGTGGCTCGTTCTGTTGACCTTATTCGTTGCTTTGTAAACTGCCTATCTACTCATGTCTGTGAGTTTCCAAGGGTTGTCATTAAGCGAATTCAAGCATGGAAGGGTCCCGCCCTATAACGTTTGAACCATATACAAGAACATCCGTATAGTACTTTTGTCACCTATTACTATCTTGCCATCAATCATTTCTTCACATATTTTAAGAATTCCTCTACTGAATACTGGTGAAACCTTGATTTGCCCCTGCAGAACGGTAGTTTGGGGGACAATGTTACCCGCGCCACGCAAATGAGTGGATCCGATTGAATTTTTCTCTTGTCATCGCGTGCGGGCCTTCCCGGTCCAACCATAGAATCGCGCGAGCACGCCATCGTAAAAATCATAGTCTGGAGAGTTCTGTTTTCTGTCGATCGAATATGGGCTTCTCTTTTTTCCTCACTAGTCGTTGGCGGGTGAAACAGTTTTAGCGTTTTTCATATTGAAGAATCCGGGGTAGCCACGTGCAGGTCACGAGATCTCTGGTGAGTCGATCTATGCCACTTTGGAAGCAGCAAGTGCAAGCAAGTACGGAGTATGAGACGGACACTTATATGAAGCACAGATTCATCCTTCCCACAGCTGCCCAGCTGTCATTATAGCTTTTGTTGTTGGATCTAGTGATCCACTTCTGTCACCATGACTTATACATCGGATCCTGAGAAGCATGTGCCTGTTGAGGAGTACGGTGATGTTGCTGATGGCCTCGGGTCGACTCCTCTGGTCAACGCGGACAAGCTTGCTCGTCGCCTTTCTGGCCGTCAGGTACAGATGATCGCTATTGGTGGTACGATCGGTACCGGTTTGTTCTTGGGTACTGGCTCGTCACTCGCTACCGGTGGTCCTGCCTCGATGTTGCTCGCATATGCGATTTGTGGTGCTATTGTCTTTATCACCATGCTGTCTCTGGGTGAGATGGCTGCTTTTGTCCCCGTTGCTGGATCCTTTTGTACATTTGCGGGGTGAGTTACATTGATCGTCGATCCCTGCCGTTCGAGATACTAACTTTTCTGTTAGCCGCTTCGTGGATGATGCTTTGGGCTTTGCTTTGACTTGGAATTATTGGTTCAATGACGCCGTTTCGACAGCCTCGGATATCATCGCGTTGCAACTTCTGCTAGAATTCTGGACCAATAACTTCCCGGGTTGGGCGATCAGTTTGATCTTCCTCGTGGTTGTCATTTGCCTCAATCTTCTTTCAGTGAGGGTTTATGGCGAGGTCGAATATTGGCTGAGCTTGCTCAAAGTCGTCACCATCGTGGTATGTTTCTTTTGCAGATGACAATTTTCGAGTGTCCGCTAATTTGCACAGATTTTCATTATCCTTGGCATCGTCGTCAACTGTGGAGGTAATAAAAACCACGAGTACATTGGTGGCAAGTACTGGAACATGGGAGAGGCTCCTTTTGTTGGTGGCATCGGTGGATTCGCCTCGGTCTTTGTCACGGCCTCATTTGCCTTGTAAGTTTGGCCTATTCCCCCCTGGTTGCTTTGCCTAACATGAATTAGTGGCGGTACCGAGTCTATTGCCATCACCGCTGGTGAAACGAAAAACCCCTCGAAGACCATGCCCAAAGTTGTGCGCAATGTCTTCTGGCGTATTGTGCTCTTCTACCTGCTCTCCATCCTTCTCATCGGTCTGAATGTCCCATACAACTACCCTGGTCTCGATGATGGAGACACTCGCACCAGTCCATTCACCATTGTTTTCGAAGAGGCCGGTAGTAGCGTCGCAGGCAGCTTCATCAATGCCGTGATCATGACTTCTGTGATCTCTGCCGCGAACCATGCCCTCTTCGCTGCCACCCGATTGCTGTACTCGTTAGCTGTCGACGGCTATGCACCGCGCTTTTTCAGTCACTTGAACCGCTTCCAGATTCCCTGGATCGCCGTTCTGGCTAGCTCAGTCATCAGTGCACTTTGCTTTGGTGCAAGCTATATCGGTGCCGGTCAATTGTGGTCCTGGCTGCAAAAGTAAGTTGTCTCCGAACCACCTTTAACGAAAAGAAAAGAAACTAACCTTAGTAGCATTGTCGGTGTCTCCAACCAACTCTCTTGGATCTGTATCGGTATTGCCTCTCTCCGCTTCCGTGGCGCCATCCGTGCGCAAGGTCTCGAGGACCTTCTCCCCTACAAAAACTGGACCTACCCCTATGGCCCCATTTTTGCGATCGTCCTGAACAGTTTCCTGGTTCTCGTGCAGGGGTGGTCATGCTTCAGTCCGCACTTCAAGGGTGTGAAGTTTGTTTCCTATTATATCGAACTGGCGATTATGTTTGTCATGTTTGTTGGGTGGAAACTTATCAAGCGGACGCGATTTGTTCGCAGTGCGAATATGGATCTGCGCACTGATCGGTATGATGGTGGCCTCGATGACGACCACACGCCGGAGCAAGTTCAGGAGCCCGAACGAAAGGGAATAGTTGGAAAGTTACAGCGCTCTGCTCAGTGGCTGTTCCTATAATTTTGTTTTTTTCTTTCTATTGCTGTGATACCCAGCTCTACTTTTGCATATTTCTAGTTCGCTTCATTTTAACATAGCTATATTTCTTTTTCGAATTAATGGGGTGTTGAGACCACCTGTTGTTCCCCATCAAGCAATTTCCCGGGACCTCATTAAAGGCGACAAGTACAAGGTGTCATTCGACCCTGAACAAGACCCTATGGCTCATAGTTTCACAAGCGCGGTGTATTCGTGTCCTTATATTAGCGACGAACGTTTTAGCTCGAAAGGCGTTATTTTCCTTTTTCTCCCCACTTTTCCTCCGGGGGGAACGGACATTGTGATTGACGCGTTCCCCCGATGGATATTACAAGTGCATTTGGAACCCCCGACCTATCACCTTAACGGGAAAGGCCGCAACCCTAATGACTCGTATCACGGGATGGTAAACGTGCCACAATAGGGGACGGCCCCGCTTGGACGCGGGGAAATGAGAAAAACTTTGCTTTTGGCCCTGCATGGTTAGACTTTGATTTCTCTTATAACTCGGCGTCAGGGTTTAACCCCCGGGTTTTCTTACAATCCAAGGATCCCAAGTAAGCCCTGAACCCAAATATCTTACGCACATCCCACTCATCCGTGGATCCATTGAATAGAGAAGTCATCTTGGTAAAGGATCTTCCGGTATCCCTTGGTCCGTGAGAAATATGAAAAAGATGAGAAATATGGTATGGTGGCGAAAGGAATTAGCAGAATTAAATCCTCCAATGACAAGCATTATATCTCTCGCTTGAATTTGCTTTCCCCAAAACCCTACTCATCACGGACTTGGCGGTCTCTTAGGACCGTGCCACTAAGCCAAGCTTACCCAAACCCCAGAAAATCCCTCCCCCCATCATTTCCCCACTTATAATCATCACGATTTCCTAATGCTTTCGCTGATTTTAGCTTCTGGTTATGATTCGCCTTACCTGGGCATTTCATGCCTGATCGCTACGGGTGAGCTCACCCCATTATCAGTGGTCCGTTCCCCCGGACTCTGGGATCATGTCGACTAGCTCTACCAACGGAATCATCGGTGAGTACTCAGGCGATGATTTCACCGTCAAAGTTACCTTCACCGTCTTTCTTGCAATTGCCCTATACAACTCCATTGAGCTCCTGGTACTCATCTTCGCCTCCTTCCGACGCTACCAGGGCCTCTACTTCTGGAGCTTACTGCTCGCTACCGTATTCGGCGTGATACCACAGTCTGTAAGCTTCCTGCTCAAGTACTTTGGTATCGGTCCACTATGGCTCTCCATCACCCTCTCAACCATCGGATGGTACTTCATGGTCACGGGCCAAGCGCTTGTGCTATTCTCGCGTCTCAATATCGTCGTGCAGGATCTCACGATTAGCCATCGCGTTCGCGCAATGATCATCATCGATGCGATCGTGCTGCACGTCCCCACAACCGTCCTCACGTATGGATCGAACTTCGTGCGCACGGCCGTGTGGGTCCACGCCTACAAAATCATGGAGCGAATCGAGCTTACGGGCTTCTCCCTTCAGGAATTTATCATTTCCGGTCTCTACATCTACAAAGCGATCCAGATCCTCCGCATGTCTCCTCCGAGTACCTCGGGTCACAACCCGAATCGCAAGATCATGTACCAGCTGCTCGCCATCAATGCCTTTATCATCGTCATGGATGTGGTTCTGTTGGTGTTGCAATATCTCAATTACTTTGTCATTCAGACTACGCTCAAGTCAATGGTGTACAGCATCAAGCTCAAGCTGGAGTTTGGAGTTCTGAGTCGTCTTGTCTTTATGGTGCAGTCGCATCGTTGGCCGCCCGGGCCAAGTGAATCCCCGCAGCTCTTTTCTCGTCCGACTACGACAGGAGAGCAGTTGGATTATCATGAGTTTCTTGATGTTCCGGGTAGCAGTACGCTTCACCAACCTGCTACGAATTACTGCAAAGCAGCTTCTTTTCGACACCAGGAGGTGGCATGAATGGAAGGAATGTACATACAAATGAAAATATGAAAATAATTTAATGTGAATTTCAATAATATCCCGGTTTCTATTGTATTGCTGAGGTCATTCTGCACCCCATGCCACGGTAACCAAGAGCATGTCAAAGCGTAATTCATGAAACTTATTCAGCAATCCTAAACATATTGACACTGTAGAATATCTGGTCAAATATTAATAAAATACATTTAGGAATTTGGACATTCTTTCCATGCATGGAGATGGTAGTACCACGTGGCACAGACAGCCAGATTGACGTACATAAGTGACACGTTAGGAATGATTGGATTCACAATAACACGGAGCTACAGCTAAGATGAGGGACCTAAGTACCTTACGCCAAGCGAACATGGTTACCATTACACAGCCAATTTCTCGTGGAAAGTGTCAAACAAATGCAATTCCACCATTCAATAACAGCTCCCCAATGGCTCTGTCTCTAAATTAAAAGTTACTCGACCACCCAGATACAGGTCAACATTTCAAGGTTGAAGCAACCCAGAGCCTCCCCAATTCGAATCCGTCTACTAACAAGGAAATGCCGGAAATGGAAGAGGAGGGTACGAACTAAAATCCAAGGCTGACCAGGTAATCACCTTCGACTACAATCACAGCGGAAAGCAAGGTAATCTCGTCTTATATCGACCATTGACCGGTCCAATCTGGATCCTGGGAGATAGAGCCGGAATATTCCATGCGATTTATCAAGGGACTCCTTGGAATGGTATGGAAGGCTATAATTTGCAAGCTACGGCTGATCGGGTCTTTGCGTTTGATTATGACCATACTGGGAAGTTGGATCATCTTGTATTATGTAGACCGGGTACTGGGACGATTTGAATTTTGAAGAATAGTGGTAGTGCCTTTTAATTTGTTTTTCAACAAGGAGCTCCGGGGAATGGGATCGGTGGGTACGATCGACTGGGGACCGGGACGATTTGGATCCTGAAGAATGAACACACCGTGTTCATCCTGCTTATCATCAGGGAGATCCAGGACATGCTAGTGGTTTATATTCTCCTGAAGTCGAGTATCGATCAGGTATTCGCGTTTGATTATCAGCAGAAAGGGCAGCCTGATTACTTTGTTCTGTATCGACCTGGGATTGGAACTATATGGATTTTACGGCGGACTGAGGAAGAAGAGGCTACACGGAGGCAAAAATGAGGCTGAATACACTTATCGAAAGAATGAGATAATGCATAATTTATCAAGAGTATTCCTTGTCAATAGCTTCAGCTTTCGTCATCACTCTGACCCTAAAATCGCCGATTAGTGCTGCCACGAAAGGTGCCTTGGTGACACCACCCTGCAGAACATTGACGTAATGTATCTACTACGCTATAAGCATGCCACAAAGACGGGAGGCCTGGGGAGAGCCGTGTACCGAACTTTAAAGATGAGCTAATCGGAGACCGAAACATGTTTGGATGCGAAGACAAGGATATGCAAGTCAGTCAAGGAAGTCCTTCGATACTTTGTACTACTGTCAATAAAAGCAAGTACCCATTGAACCGAGCCCATTAATCATAAAAGAAAACCATTTGTTCGTGGTTCAGCGATGAGAGATTAGAATGGCAATTCTAAATTATTTCACAAGTAAAAGGAATAAATCATGGAGTTTACATCGAAACCAAACCCGCAATATGATTAGCTTGCGTGAGGATCTTTTTATGCCCAGTAGCGGGGCTCATCAAAGACGTGGTATCGGTGACCACGTACGCCCTCACCGCGGAAGAGGGCAGGGAATCGGCGACCAACGGGGACCAGTTCTTCGGGGATGCGCATTTCATTCTCCGGCTGAGGTTCACCGACAACGAATTTGCCGACCTATGTGACTTATTAGTATGATTGGATAAGCGCTATTGTTAGAGGTTCTTACCTGGATTTCAGTGTCGGTGATGGTGTCACGGCTGATTCTGGCGTAGCCGGTACGGTGGATCTTCTTGAATAGAACATACTCGCACCATCGGTCCCAATCGGTAGGGTCAATATCGTTCATTTGGCTGAGCTCGCTGACATAAGTGTTGTAGTTACCTTCGAGCGGCTTGGTGACCAGGTAACTCAACAGGATCAGCGGGCGGGGGGACGAGCCCATCAGGTTAGCAAGATATTGACTTTGGAGGCGGCGATCCTCGGGGTCCTCCTCTTGACCGGAGTGGAAGACAACAATGTCTACCATCTCACCGTACATGTCAAGGGTGGCATGGATGGCGGGAGCCAACTCTCCCACAGGCGAAGGGAGAAGGTGGTGGGTCGAGTTGACAATAGGGAACTTGGAAAGCAAAGCAGAGCCCCAGGTGTGCTTGTTAGGGCCGGGGCCGAAATCGGTGTAGTAGCCAAGATCCTCGGCAATATACTGGGTGACGTCCTTGTTACCCATGATGATGCGCTGGTTGTCCGACTCCAGGAAACCAATAACATCAAGCTCAAGCTCACCAAGAACATTGCGCATGCGACGCTCCGCCGCCCACATGTCGTTGTCCAGACCGAAGTGGACTGTCCAGATACCGGCAGTAACGAGCTTCTCCTCGGGGTGGTGGGGCTTATAGTCATTGGTGGGGAATCGCAGGTACGCGACGGACACCGAGAGAAGCTGCAATGCAGCAAGAATGTAGATGTAGTAGGAACGCTGTCTCTTGCTGTTAGGGTTGGCGGGCTTGCGAGCACGAACGGAGCCGGAATTCGAAGTAGCCGCGGAGAACACACCGGCACCAATGGCGAGCATGGTTGTAATCATGACCCAATCAGTATGCTCACGAACGAGCGGACCGCCAGGAACGAAGGCATAAGCAACAACCCAGACATGGAAGAGCAAAAGGAAGACGTAAAGGATGAACCCAACGCCAAAGGTGCCACCGGGAGAGTGGCGAACACCAGACTTGATGATGACAGGGGCGACAGCCATGATGTAGAAAGCAAGAGCAAGAGCACCATAGTATCCAGTCCAGTGATGGTAGTAAGTGAGGAGAGCAGCACCAACGGAGCCAATGCCGTAGGCTGTCCAGCTACCCGCCACCGCAGGGTTAAAGATACCAAAGACCAGACCAGCGCCCATGGCGAAGATTGTCACCGCACCATGAGGCACAGCAATAGGTCCACGAATTGGGTATCCATCCCACACCCATGAAATCATAGTGCTAGAGTCAGTCAGAAGCGAGACAATGGCGAAGAGGAGACCTCCGAAGCCAATACCGGCGAGGAGAGAGGATCCCTTCTTGCCGCCAGCGGGCAGATAATCGCTTCCACTAGAAATGGAGCCCCTCTGGGAGCGCAAGACAGCAAAGAAGGCAATGACCAGGCCAATCTTGTTCCAGCCACCGTTCTCGTCGTGCATGATTGGCCAGAGGGGGTTGTTAGTGGCACAGGCGAACTTGGCGACGACCGACATAATCAGGCCAATGCCCCAGGCCATGATGCGGGCCTCAAGGCGAGCAGCATTTCCACGCTCGGCGAAGAAGGTAGCAACCCACGCGGCACAAGTAGTGGATAGCGCAAAGGCAGTAATGAACAGTCGGTTGGCGGGGTCCTGGAACTTGTAGGCGAACAGGGCCGTGAGCGACAGAAGGTGAAGCAGCCGCAAGTTCTTGGTGGCAGCCGATCGCAAGGAGGGAATGGCGAGGAGGAGAGAGGGGAGACGCAAGCAATAATGGCAACCTCATATCCAGAGATACCCATGTGCCACAGAGGGAAGTACCACACAAGGACGGGGAGACCAGTCACGATCGTCCAGAAGACGAAGCCATTGTAAACATCGGCAGCGGCATCCAGAATTTCAGTCCAGAAGAAGCCCTCGCCAAAGGTGTTGGTCACAGGCTTACCCTTCCTATTTACTAGTCAATTTCGAGGAATGGGGAAAACTAAAGAGTTGTACACACCCTTTTTCAAGGACGGAGTCCGCAGTCGTCTTCAACTGCCTAAGAGGAAGTTTTAGAAAGGGTTTTGTTTCATAACAAACGTAGCTTATGCACTATACATTCGTGGGTCATTTTGGAAGCCACGGTACATACCCTCTGCTAATTCCCTTCACATCTCGTACTACCAGTTCAAGACCCTCGAAATCAAGCACCGTAATGGCATCGAATCCAACATCGAATAAGATCAGGGACCACTCAAAGAAGGCGTACCGGGTATAGGCTAGATGATTTAGTATTTGATTCGCTATGAATACTGGAAGAACTTACCACCGGCAACCTTGTGAACCTTGTGCTGAATGAAGTAGTAAACCAATGGCACCAGAGTTCCAAAGAACAAGCTGGCCATGATCTTACGGTACTTCACAGCGCGGCGGTTGTTGGGGCTCAAGGCAAGACATCCCAGGGTCCACGGCAGGGTCGCCACCAGATAGGAGATCATAAAAATATCGTGCCAGTCATGGTCGTCGGTGGAGGTAACATAGGTCCAGCCACCACATGTCAAGGTTCGGAAGACACCCACACCGGCCACGACCTTGGGGAGGGTGGAATTGGGACGCGCGGTGATGATGTACCACAGGAAGACGAGAAGGAAGCGAGGGCCGGAGGTGATGGCGATGAAGACCTGGAAGAATGAACGCTCGGGGTATCGGTCGCCAATTGTTGCGGAGACGGAGGGAAACCATTCGTCGGGGTAACCGAAGTGCTCATTTTGCACGATCTTGTGATAATGAAGAGCGCAACCGACTATAAGCGCGCTGAAGAAGGCAGCGTATGCGAAAACCGTGTGAGTCCATGCAACCCATTTGCCGTTGATCTGCATTTGAATTCGTGTCAGAACTGATGGATCTTATCGCGTGTTTGAAGACGTACCGCGACCACGGCATCTCCATCCTTGAATCTGGGAGCCATGGTAGCGCAAATAGAACCCTGCGCTAGGGGGATATAGATGAAAAAAGAAAGATTAAGAAAAAAAGAAAGAAAAGAATGTTAAAGAGAGATGATGAAAAGGCCCCTGAGGAAAATCATCGGGATCCCTCGGTTTGGGTCTTTGCTTCCACAGTGGCCTTGGGGAGGTCCTGAATCTAACCCCATTGGGTTTAGCTTATGATTTGTCAAAAATGCGGGATCGACAAAAGTTCGGAGACTCAACTTTTTTTCTTCCCTTAATCAACCCGCAACTATGTCTGCCGCAACTGATAAGGCTCGTTACTTTTTGGAAAAATCAGTTCCTGAGCTGAAAGAGTTTGAGAAGAAGAAGCTTTTCAACAAGGTATGCTCTTGCGATCGAGTGTTCAACTGTCATTCACTAATCTTCAATAAAAAACATTAGGATGAAATTACCTCAATCATCAAAAAGCGATCTGACTTCGAGCACAAGTTGAATGCGCGTGGCGCAAAGCCTATTGACTTTGTCCGATATGTCGAATATGAGATCAACCTAGATACCCTGTGCAAAAAGCGCGCCAAGCGCATGGGAATTCGGAATGCCGGACACAGTGGTCAACGACGGATTCTATTTGTTCTTGACCGTGCCACACGCCGATTCCACGGCGACCTCAATCTCTGGATTCAATACATCGAGTACACCCGGAAACAGAAAGCCTACAAGAAGCTCACCATGATTATGACCGACGCCCTACGATTCCATCCGACCAGTGCGGAATTGTGGATCTATGCCGCCAAATACTCTCTGGATGAACATGCGGATATGTCGCAGGCTAGAAGTTATATGCAACGTGGTCTACGATTCTGCAAGGGCGCACGCCTCTTGTGGATTCAATATGCAAAGTTGGAATTGATCTACATCGCTAAGCTGGTGGCTCGTCAACGGATATTGGGACTGGATGAAGCCAGCCAGCGACCCAAGGCTGTAGAATCCGCTGCGCTGGATAACGAGGCTGACATGATTGCGGTCCCTGAGATCACTGAAGAGGATATCAACCCGACAACTGAAGGCGACGAGGTCGACCAACATGCCCTTGAAACGCTGAATGCGACACCGGCTCTTAGTGGTGCCATCCCGCTGGCCATCTTCGATTCTGCCATGAAGAACTTCAAGAATGACGACCAGGTTGGGTTCGAATTCTACAAGATGGTGTCCGAGTTCGATGAGGTGCCGTGTCTCCGCAAGATCCTGAGTCACGTGGTGGAGAACATGCAGGCCCATAAACCCACCAGCCCACAGACATTGATCTGTTACATCATGGTCCCTACCACAGGCGTCCGAATCACATCCCCGGAATTCCCTCGTGCCCTGGGAAGTTCGCTTGCGCGTTTGAAGGAGTCGCAGCCGCTCAATGCTAGCCTTGCACAGGAAGTGGTGAACTGGTTGAAACCACTATCCGAGGATGAGGAGATGGATCCTTCCCTGAAGAAGGTCATCCTGTCGACATTGCGCAATGCCGAGCGAGTATTGGCATGATTTGTATATCCGCGGAATTTTTATTTTTTGCACTTGCGAGGCGTTGGTCGGATGTTAAGTAAAAAAGTGTCCGGGCATATACATTAAGTTTTTAAGTTTTTCTTCCACGGGAATGTTAGCCATTTCCCTCAATTCAATCATCATACTTATTCCCCCGCCGATTACTTTTCTTGTCGCTTTGAAACTTCTTGGCCTTAAGACGAGACTCATTTTGAGCTCGTTGTCTGAACGGTCAGATCACCAGACTAACCTTCAGGACAGAATGCTTACAATTTTTGGACACGATCTTTTTGTTCGGGGGAGGTTTCCCCCGGAATTACGGCTTTGGCCGAACTCTCTAACAGTTGGTGGAGCTTGTCAAAACATGAATCCACATTGTTAGACTGTTTCCGGGATTCATCGGACTGGAAGATTAAGGTCTGAGACCGGTCGGATGCATAGCGGGATGCGTGCAGTTTGGGATGGATCAAACGAGGCACCAAAGGCAGCAGTGCGGCTAAAGGAACCTTCAGGGTTGCTTTTGTATTGACTCTGCCCCCACTATTAGCCCTGCCGATAGTGCTTCAAGGGAGGTCAAGAAACTCGGAATTACACCGATATGTACCGACTTGTTCACGTTCTGGCCTCCTGGGCCACTTGACCGGCTGAAAGACAACTCACCGACCTGGCGGGGGATGGTTTTGGAGTCCAGAGTTTTCAGCCACGTTCTCGCTAGCTCCAGGTCTTGGTCAGATGACCCCTTTGTTGAAGCAAACCGGCGTAACCAAGGCGTTCTGACCCAAAGTCGAGTGACATGCCCCATCATCGGAACCGAACAAGCCGAGACAGAACCATAGAGTGGTAGGATTCCAAGGCCGAAAGACTTGGAGAAACTTGAAATCTGTGAATTGTTCTAGGAGGTACAAGACTTATGTATAGAATTACAATTAGGAAAAGGGAGGAATGGAGAGGCCATGACTAAACAAAACGCTTGTACTGTAATTTAAACTCGAAGATCTGGGTCTAGCCCCTCTTTTTACTTTACAGTACGAACTAGTCAAGTATTGGTTAGTGTAGTGGGTTCCCACGCAAAATAGAACTATGAAAATACGTACGACGTAATGGAAAATCAGAACCTCAATCTGCCTTCCTATTTGGGGGGTTATACTTCAGGGGGTCCGTTTGGCAGAAAGGAAGAAATAGAACGCGCGTATACATGTATGGATATTTATCGAATATAGTAGGGAAAGATGAACGAAAGAAAAAACATCAAAGAAAAGAAAAGAAAAGAATGAACCAGTAATAATGTCAGATCCGAAACAAGTAGTAGATCCTTGGATGCATGGTCTACGTTGGGCGGTTCGAGGATGATCGTACAGAGTTGTCCTGCATGTCCTGCATTGCCAGAACTTTCTCCTCCTGATAAACCACATTCTTCCAGTCCTACCATTTCGTCTTGTTTTCGGTATTTTTAAATCTATGTACTTCGTTCTTGGTTAGTGATTTTATTCTTATTTTTAGTGTGATTTTGTTTGTTTTACTATACGACGCTATCTACCCTATCTGGGACCCTGACCGCCCTCTAACCCAAAGTCTTTTTTCTCATCGCCCCACCTTAGCTTGCGATCGCGAAATTTCACAGATTCTCCCTGTCTTCTCTGCCCATAACGTCTTTTTTCTTTACTTTTTATCTTGTTCTATCCCCCCCGTGTTGTAGATGAAACCTCCGCCCCCAAGTTGTCTACATGACGCCCAGTTCTCCCGATGAAGCACTCCATTTCCGCGGCAAGACACTGACTCCGGAAAGTCCTCGACCACTGCACCTCCCAGAGCCATCCAATATCCCAGTTCTGCAGAACCAGATGGACCCTGTCTTCAATGATACTTCGACTTATGAACGCACGGTAGATTTCCAAGCCCCTCAAGTGAGAGATGGATGGTTCGGAGAAGGCGGACGTGGGCAAGGACATACGCATGATTCAGGTAGCTTGCGTGGTTCTCAGCCAGGGAACCCTATGATGAATGATATGCCTGTTTCGACGGATTTTTACCATTTCTACCCATCCACAGTGCAATCTGACCATATGAACGTGAACCCAAACGCCCACACCCAGACCCACGCGCCTCCGGTTGTGCCGGCCCAAGGCTTCGCCACTACGAGTGAAATAGACAACTCGGCCAGCACGGGGGATGCATCCCGATTGCCAGAGCACCTAGATGATGGGAAGCAACATGCAGACTCAAGTGTCGCCGGAGTCAATCTTCAGAACCTACTCGACAACCTCTCACACCTTCCACCATCGAACTTGGCCTCCGGGGCTCCCTTACCGAAAGGCCCGTCTCTCCATCAAGCACCCAAGGACGGACCCCACCATATCCAAGGCGGTTCTATGCAGCCTCTCCAAGAGCCCCCTGCCCAAACCAATTATATCCCCAATGATGATGGCACATATCATCACCCTTCTGCCCTTGCCACACCCCCCACCCATCCCACGCAACCTAGTAACAATGCACAATCCTATTCCCAGTCTATGGCACTGGGTGGAGCGCCGGGAATCGTTCCGGCTGGCTCCTTCCCACCACCACCCGCTAGTTTCTCAACCCCTAGTTCGGGCGGGGGGTCACAAACGTCCCAGGAAGCCCCCCAAGCGTCAAGGAAAACTCGTATCGACAAACAGACAGGGCGGCTCATCAAGGGAAAGGATGATGATGATGCGCCATGGGGACCCGAAGTCCAGAAGAAATACGATGAGTTCCTACACGATGAGAGAGTATATGTGACAGAAGGGCTGTGGGATCGATTCCCCATGGGATCCCGCCTATTTGTTGGTGAGTCGTTCCCGAATAAGGGCGTTGAGCAATTTATTGATCTTCTTTTTTCAGGCAATCTCCCAACTGAAAGAGTTACTAAACGAGATATGTTCCACATTTTTCACAAATATGGAAAACTTGCCCAGATTTCTATCAAGCAGGCGTACGGTTTTATACAATTCCTGGAAGCGGGTTCTTGCCATGCAGCATTAGAGGTGGAACAGGGGGCTCTGATACGAGGCAGGAAGATTCGTGAGTTTCTAGCTCATTACCGAAATTTTGGATTGGCAAAATTAATCCTTGGTAGATCTCGAGATTTCGAAGCCCCAGCGGAATTCGCGCCCTGCGCCCGCGGAGCCATCTCGGGCGCCCCCTCCACGACGTTCAAGATCACCAGAATTCAGCCGGGCTGGTCCCGCTCGATCCAATCCACGTGCACCTGCTGATCGATACGACCGGCCTTATGAACCCAGTCGAATTTCATTCAGTGATTACCGGGATGAACCTTCGAATCGTCGCCGTGATGGGTATCGGCCTCCAAGATCGCCTTCGCCCCGGTCTCGACCCAGAGATGGGTATCGATCTCGGGATAGAACACCTGAGCGATTCGATCGCCGTGAGCGCCGACGGTCCCGTTCCCCTCGGTCTCGGTCTCGGTCTCCGTATTCCAGAGACCGGCGATACCGCAGCCCGAGTCCTAGACCTCGAGGCACCTATGAAGGAGAAGCCGATCTACCTGTTCCTCGAAGGGCTCCCCGTGATGTGCCGGAGGTTCAGGTTCTAGTGCTGGAGGAAATTGACCGGTATGTACTGCCATGATATAATAGCTCAACCCTCAGCAGTACTAATTCACCCTTCAGAAACTTCGTCCTTCATGTGGAGAACGCTTTTCGCAATCGGGGCTTACGTGTAGATGTTCTTGTGCTTGGTCCCCGTATTCCTCTTGGTGCCGCGGTCCATCGCCAGTACGTTGAAGGAGTCCTTGCGGTTATCAGACTCTCTCGTCCCAACCAATTTTCTCGCAAGATTCCTCTCCAGATTTTCGACCGAAGCCCAGGGCAAAACAATGTTCGCTTCAGTGACTACCCCGAGGTTGACCCGAACATCGCAGCCGAGGTCATGTTCCACCAAGCTCAAGCGATGCAACGTGGTCCTCCGCCTGGATCGTTCCCTCCAAATCCTGCTTTTGGGGTTGCTCCTATACCTATCCCGGCTATGCCCCTGCCTCAGGTTACTTTGCCTGCATTGACCAATGCCCCAAACATCGCCAATTTGATTAGTTCGCTTGACGGCCCTAGCCTCCAATCTCTCTTGTCGGCCCTTCAACGCCCGGCTGCTCAATCCCAGCCTGTCTCAGCTACTCAGTCGCCATTTTCTTCCCCCAACCCTCCACCCCCTGCTGATCTCGCTGCTTTGTTGACCAATGCGGCCCGACCACCCCCAATCCTACAGCACGCCCCGCAACCTCTTCCTCCTCCTTTCCATCTTCAGCCTCCCAATGGGCCTGTTGTCTCCGATCCTCATTTGCTGTCACTCCTAGCCAAGGGACTCGGAGCCCAACAGCCTCAGGGCCAGCCGGCCGTCGGGTCTAATGTGCAAAACCTGATGAACCATCTGGCCAAGTGGAAGCAATGATTTAATGAATATCTTCGCTGTGAATTATGCTCGAACCTTTGGCTTGGGTTTATTCCTTGGGTTATTTTTTGTTCCTTCTTTTCATTTTCGGAGCTGGCGTTCATGCTCCCATTTTATCTTAATTATGGGAGCTTTTTGGGTTTCAATTCATGCTGGCATCCATCCAGTCACTGCAATAATAGGCGTTTTGTCAATTTTTCTCAGGATCAAGAATCTAGATATTAGGGTGAATGGGGTGTCTCAAGCCGGAATTGTCATGGATCTTGTTTGGTTTCATCTCAAGATGTGTTCCGTTTTGAACCTTTCCGACGTAGGTACGAAGATGGATATGATATGACCGTGTTCATGGTGGCATGGAGTTACACGGAGGTTACTTGCTGTCATATTGGATTTATATAATTCAAATTAAGCTATGTGTCGAGTAAGAACATTAAATTGAGATCGTGATAAAAGTGGATATAGCACATAATGTACAAGTATGAAGGCATTCTGCAAATGATTATCTAACTCGACTTCCAGCCCTGACTCTTCAGCTCCTTCATCTTATCCGCATCTTCCTTCTTGATTCGTTCGATCGTCTTGTCCCGGTTGTATTCCATCACTCGCTTCTCCTTGAAGTATTTCACCTACAGAAGAATGGCAGATCAGTATGTATAAAACAAATTTAGTAGCATAATTAGACCCCTAGAAAAGCCTGCGATTCCAAAACAATTGCCTCACGTACCCAGGTCTGGGAACAAGCTGCCTCAAACTCAAGCACTTCCTTCGCGCATTTCCGGCGAGCCTCCTTATCATCTTTGATTCCATCCAAGATATCATTCCGATCCAAGCAGCTAAAGAAGGCATCCCGACCCTCCCAGCATCGTGCACGACTCGTCCGGTCCGGCGCGATGCGGCCGCCGTCAGAAGCCTTGCTGGAATCGCCCGAACCAGAAGACCAAGGGATCCAGCCCATGGTGATAGCAGTTGATTGAGATAATGTGGTCGACCGGTCGAGGTCCGGGGCTGGTGAGGAGATAAATGTGGATTGTGGTGGTGAGCAGAGCTTCGATGTAGATTTGAGAAGTCGGAAATGCTGCGGATGCGGCGTTACGGATGCCAAGACTGTTGATCCCTCGGACTTCAACACTGTCCAGTTCCAGCTTCCTCGTTTGCCACAACCTAACGACCTCTTCAACCTTTACACTTACGATTTGCATATTTTTTAAACATAACGAAGAACCTCTTCACTCTCATATTTCCAATACCAAGCAGCATCCGGGTTCCTGTCGCATGACCGCTCCGCCTATCCACCTCGCCTCCGCCGCGCTCTAGCCACTCATCCTCCACACCTCACGGTCACTGAGGGGAAAAATTACCTCCCCTAGCTTCAGTTGATGCCCGGGCGCCGGCGCCTTCCAGCGGGGTCGCGAACCGACCTCCCGCCACTGAAGATCATCCGCAAGATCCTCCTCCTCCAAACAGCCTACTATGTCTGCGCAACAGTCCTCATCCTTTTCACGACACTTGTCTACGGTGCACCCTTCTCTCTAGATCTAGTCTTCGGATGGGACAGTCTAAGAGGAGATACGACTGTCGGATGGATGCTGGGGCTAGTCTGGATGCTAAATTGCATCATTAGGTAGGCGTCAAGCTCGAAAAAGCTACAAGCCCAAGCTTACATTGTATTTCCAGCGTGATATTCCTTCTCCTATTTGTCTCTCGCTCTAAACTCGTTCCCGACTTTGCCTTTACCATCCATTTCCTGCACCTCGTCGCCACAATACTCTACACTCGGTCTTTGCCTGCGAATCTACTCTGGTGGGGGCTGCAATTCGCTAGCGCGGGTATGATGACTTTCCTGGGTATGTGGGCCTGTCAGCATCGCGAACTGCAGCCTATTGCGTTCGGTGGCATTGGAGGCAAAAGCAATAATGCTGCGTCCTCGTCTCAAGAGCAGTCTGAGGATGCTCAGGCGGAGTCTAGCTTCGGGAGGGGACGAGGGAGAGAGAGGAGTGTTCAAGAGTATGAAATGGATGAGATGAAGACCTCCGGTGATCGTGCTGTATAGGGTCTTCGTCCATTTTTCACATTTTCATCTTCTGTATTACGGGTTGACCACCCTTTGGATGCCCTGGCTTAGTTCCGTGGGCTATGAACTTCTGGATGTTTTTCTTCTTCCTTCTTTTCTTCCTTGTTATTGGTGATTGGCCCGATGAGGAGCCTCTTTGCATTCTCATTCTTATCATTTTTTTGTATACCCCGCCATGATTGCATCTCTGTATAGATGGCGTTTCTCCTGGGGATGAAGGAACCTTGGAATGATTTCTTGTTTTCATCATTTGTCAAATATAACCTTGTTACAATAATTCGGGAGACATGGTCTCTGAAATGATATTTTATTAATGACTCGAACAGAAAGATTATTTCTCCATGTGCAGCATCGTAGCTTGCCTCCAACTCTCCTCAATATTAAACATACTAAAGAAGTCTCAGACATCCTTTGCACATATTTAGTAGTGCATCGGATAGTGTCCATCTTCCACGCCTCCATCTCGTCCGCATCTTTCTTACACTCTGGCTCAATAAAGGTCATAGTCTCCGCGCCCATCAGGAAACGTGCAGGTAGCGATCGCTCGTCCTGGCACACAACAACATCAAACAGCACCCTAGCAAGATCATCAGGAGCTGAAAAATTCTCCTGCACATCCGGCCTCGCCATCAAATCAAGCATCTGACTGAACGGACCATTCGAACCAGCGTAGGCAGGGTGTCTCGCCGCAATGTGTGCATTTGTGAGAAAGTTCGTCCGAACACCACCTGGAGCAGCAACCATAAGCTTTATATTCCAGCTTGGCTCAAGCTCTTTTGAAAAAGACTGAGTAAAAGCCCCAAGGGCATATTTTCTAAATCTCGATCAGCGTCGGCATTTAATCCTTCCACAGGCTATACCTACCCAGCGTGATAGAACGAATTTCCAGGAAACGTGACATAGCCCCCAATCGAAGAGACCTAAACAACGGTTCCGCCCTGGCCTGCGGGGCTCACTTCTCTAAAAATCCGGACAGCCTCTCGTGTGATGAGAACAGGACCCCAGAAAATGGTTTCCATTTGCAGCCGTGCATCGGACTCGGGGATGGCCTCGGTATCTCCGAACAGGCAGTATCCGGCATTGTTGATGACGATGTTGACGCGACCGAACTTATCCAGTGCTGCAGAGAAGCACTTGGTGATAGCCATTGGAGATGTTACATCGAGGTTTAGTTTCAGGATGCTTGGGCCGTCGGGAAGATAGTTGAGTGTGTCAATGTTACGGGCTGTTGCGACGAGAAAATGGCCAGCTGTATGGATATTACTTGCTAGTGACTTTCCCAGACCGGATGAACAGCCGGTGACTGTAGATTCCCAAGGTTCTTAGTATCCATATAGTCCTGAAGACATAGCAATAGCAACATACCAAACCAAACGGTGGTGGGGTCCAGCATCTTGAAATCTTCAGTAAATTCCTGTCTGTATCCTGGAGATGAGAATATTGTTCCTTGGAATATTGGAATTATGTCACATATGTGAATTGTCTTGTCTGCAGCTGGGAATGAAGTCTTACGCTTCTTATGTAGACGTCCACGGACTTAATCTAGCCGAGCCAAATACGGCAAATACAGTTCCAACAACGTTATAATATTCCCAGTGCAGCCTCCACTTACCAGCATCATAGCCAATTGAAATGTAAGGTCAAGGTGAAGAAACGACTGTCCATCAATTAATAGGCATGGATGAACCGAATCTCACTAGCTCAAAGCGGTTAGTGGTATGCAGGGTCCGGGATATAAGGCGGGGATAGACAACATTAAATACCTCGGGAATGTTCGCGGTGTTAAGCCCAGATATTGCAGATGTGGTAGCCAAGAAACTCATAGCCATTAGCTCAAGTGTGTATGTATTTTGGGTGAACATGGGTTGGTCTTAAAAAGTCTCGCATTGACCTTGTCTTATACACCTTACTAGCCTGATTCGCACCAATAGAAATCAATGGCCCCCATTCTTAGGCCGGAGCATCACCATCCTTCTGATTTAATCAGTTTCCCCTTTTCCTGAAACTCCCAGATCCTTATTCAAAGCACCCATCAAGTCATCATGTCTCGAACAATCGATCGGATGCCAATGCCCCCTGAGGTCCGTCGGAAAAAGGTTATCGTCCTCAGCCACAGTCGGTAAGTCTCTCATCGTTTATGATAGTACTGATTGGTCTCAACCGAAAAGGTGCGCTGTGCTGAACAATCATGATTACCTAGCTCAGGAACTCTCGGACTTTACCGAGCTCTACAGATTCTAGGATTCACCCCATATCACGTCTACGAGTGTTTCATCGTCAACGGGACAGAGCACACCAAGGTCTTTACAGAGGCTGCCATCGCTCAGAATAACCGATACTCTGGGATCAAAAGACTGACGAGAGCGGATTGTGACAAGTGGTGGGCCAACTACGATGTGAGTGAACCACTGACATATAATAACCGAACTGACAATCGACCTCCTCAGGCCGTGATCGAAGTAACGAGCTTATTGAGCGCAGAGGTCCTCGATTCCTACGCCCAAGACCCCGAGACCAAGTTCATTCTCACGGAAAGAGACCCCAAGAAGTGGGCGCTTTCCATCAACAACTCGGGCGGAAAAGCGTTCCAGGCAGTCAGCAGTTTTCCGTTGAATTTTCTCAAGTACTTTGATTATCAACTATACCACTTCATCAAAGCACATCTCGTTACCTATACTGGTTTTGGATCTGGGACCCGGCCTGGGGATCCGGATAATGAAGCTATGCTCTGCCAGTACTATACTGACTAGTATGTTCCCCTTCTGTTCTTGTTTTTGAGGGACGTCGTGAGATTAACGAATTCCCAGTATTCGAATGATCAAGTCTACTATTCCGGAAGATCGCAGATGTACTATCCACCTGGATAATGATGGTCTTGAATGGGAGGATATTTGCAATTATCTCGAGTTGCCGGTCCCTGATCAAGATTATCCTGACCGGAATCAGCCTGCTAAATTCCAGGCCCTGTTTGAGTCATTCTTGATGCCGCGGGTGACTGCAGCGGCGATGAAATGTGGCGCTGTGGTTGTCCCGGTCTTGGGTGTTCTTGGTTGGGCATCTTTGAAGTATGGACCAGCAGGTCTCAAGGCTTTGAAGGAATATTTCGCCCACTAGGAGCTCCAATGATCTGAAAGATGAGAAATACTCGGATTTTTGGAAGACTAGCGGCGATTGAATGCTGAGATGGATATATACGAGTAGATCTTGCTGTTGTCTATTCACTGTATTGAAAGTTCATCGATTCATCAATAGAATAACCACATTTCACAAACGCCTGTGCCATCACCTTCGCCTGTGCTTCGATGGAACTCAATTCTCATGTGCTGTCCCTCAATCATTTGTTGCACAAACTCATCGTCGACCATGATCTTGAGCCCTCTCCCGTTGATATGAAATAAATTTACACAGTCCATCGCTCTGATCCGATATTTATCTGAGATCTTCCTCACGAGCTCTTGTATGGTGCGTTCCGATAGATAAATCGCACGATAATATTCATGGAGTTCTTCCTCAGAAAGCCGAACATAAAAACATGCAACTAAGGTTATTAGCACGCAAACAAAATGACGTCAAGTGTTGGAATACATACTTGAAGTAAGATGTCGAGTTGTGGGTACTTGATCGATCAAATCAACGCGATTTACCCTGATAGGTTCAGCAGATAACCCATCAGCTACCGATGAAGCAGCCGTAGTGTCCTTCTCCGACAGACTAAAACTCCTCGGTGACACACTCTCCGAATATGTGCTTTGGGTAGATGGATCCGCAGCAATCTCGACAGGCCCAACCTTGATACAAACATCCTCCAGCCGAACCGGGTATAGGTCAGGATCATCTTCCTCATCGCCACGGAGAGATAGTAAAGTCTTCGATCGAGCAGACTGTGACATTTTCTCAAATCCGACCAGTTTCGACCGTAGACCAGTCTGGCTCAGTTGCTCGGATTCATCATCCGGTAGAAATGGTTTCAAGTCCTTCGCGGAAGTCATACTCCTCCCGCGCTTCCGCTTCCTGGACCCCCATCCCAGTTCTGCGTATGAGATTCGCTGTCTCAGTTTGTCAATCGCCTTTTCCAAGTTGCTGTGATCATTGGAAAGTTTTCGTTCCGCGCCGTGATCTCGGAAGACTTGAATTTTGCAGAAACATACTTCTGACTCCGGGGGCGTGATATTGTCGCTTGCCACTTGTTCTGTCTTAGCACAAAGCCGAACGGGACTTCCTCGAACCCCCTTCGAGCGGGTAAAGTCCGTAGATAGGAAATTGAAACAGATTGGGATATGGCATGAGCTGAAACGGGCGGTGGAATCTATTGACCAGGTTACAGAGAAGCCGTCGAATCCTTTGTGCTCGATTTGAAATTGGGGACTGTCTCCGCCGGCGTACTCGAGAGCAAACAGTGTTTCGTCTTGTTGCTGCCCTGAGGATGCACCTCTTCCTTCTTTCCATAATTGCCAACAGGCTGCTGGGTTTGATCTTGCCTGCTCCTGGTCGAATGTGGTTCGAACGAATGTCCGGTATGTAGTCATCTTGTCCGTTATTGCGGGCGGGGCGGTGTCCATTACCGTGAGGTAATAGACTTGGCCCTTGTTGAGGTAAGTCAAGGGTTGATCTCCGCATTCATTCATCATAGCAGTTGGAGTTTGGAGGGTGGTACGGAAGCGAAATCTGATGAAAGTTCAGTTTGGTATGTACGATGTGAGCCCAGGTAAACATGTTGACTCACCTCTCTGTTTCTAGAGAGGTAACATCATTCCCCTCCAGCTTGGGATCTCCAAGGGCACTACCAGCACCTGAATTATCAGGGGACTCATACTTTTTCTCGTAGGCCAAGCCAGGATGGAATAATGGTCTAGAGGCGCCTGTTCCTGTATCGGGAATAATATTCGTATCTGGGCGTGGTTGGTAATGATATGGCGGTATGTAAGATGCTTGGCCCCAAATATTGTTTTGCTGAAAGTTATAAAGACAGTCTGATAGGGAATATGGGCCTTCTGCTTCGCCAGGCTGCTTGGGTGATAGTTGGGTGTCTTGCTGGTATGGTGGACTTTCCTTGCCATCTGGCCGACTAACAGAGAGGCCTGGGTTTAACCAGGGAAATCGTGCGAATTTGGTCACTGGAATCCCCTGGAACGCATGAGGTATTTTATAATCCTCGATAGCAGTCGAATTACCCTGGTCGAAGATTGTCGAGGGGATTCCCTGGACATATCCAGGGAATCTCCAATCGCTGCTAGGCATTAGCTAGAATTTTCTCTGAGAGCTGTTGCTGAATATGCAAACCTTGGTAAAATCGTCTCATCCGCTGGGCTCGGGGTGAGATCTTGGCTTCTATATTCATTTTGTTGCAGAAATGGTTCAGTGAAGAAGCTTCGACAGGTATCGACTGGCTTGGAAGCTAAGTTCTGGGTTCGTCTGCGTTAAGAAGAAGTAGAATATGTTAAGAGGACATTCAGATGATTTCTGGGTATATTTTATTGATGTAGGCTGGCACATACCTGCTGTCAAGCATTGTAGCAATTCGGGTTTAGTTGAAGAATGCGAGGTATTCAAGGATAAAATCTAATGCAACCTGTAATCTAGAATGATTTGGTCTCCACGTCGGTTGTCGCGTTTGACACATGTATGATTGACCTACAAAAGGCATTGGACGGATATTTAAAATACCTTACTTGATAAAAATGCCATGGTAGCTCCGATATGTTCCATGTAAGGATCATTGAACGATTGCATGGAGATCTAGCCAACCAATCACCCAGTGTAACCGCGGGTTATCGGCACATGTCACAATTTAAGATTTGAATTATCGCGAGCCCTTAGCAATCTGGGGCGTTAAAGGGGATGTGATCAATTCAATTATATGATGAAAACAGTTGGATCCTTTCATTCCATCGTCAATCTTATTGGTCGCTTGTTTCGGCCGGGGTGGGAGGCCTGGGCCCAGACCATTCGTGTTCGAACATCGGGTTATTTACCCGGATTTTGCCTGCAACGACTTATTCGTTCTCATGCCCCAGAATTCCCAGGAACCATGGTTGTACCATCTGTCAAAGAGTCCCCGCGGATAACAGCTTGCGCCTACGGAAGCTTTCATAGCCGGTCAAGCAACAAAACGGCCACAGCATTCCCGAAACCAGCCGCCCATAATAAGGCGTTTCTTCCTATAAATCTTTCAACTCCCGGTCCATGCCTACAGTGGCGAGAATCAATTTAACCGCACCCTTTTGTCCGTTTTCCTCCGCAATTGAAAGGGCCGTACGTCTTCCCCGGTTCCGCGAATTGGGATTGATACCTCTCGTAGCAAGCAGTAGTTTGACTACCGCCTCGCTGTTGGGTTTCGCTGCATATGATAATGGTAATGGTGTATCTCCAAAGGCATCTTGGGCATTAGGATCGGCTCCGGCGTTGAGCAGCAGTTCGACTATTGACGCATGCCCACAATATGCCGCTATTGAGAGATGTCTTCGTCCAATAAAGTCTGTAGGCTGACCTTGTCCGTACCAAGGGGTGTCTCGACAATTTCCGTATACCCACCTGATGCTGCGCACCATAGGGATGTCCTTCCATCCTCACAGCGACGCTCACGGTTGACACTCCGACTTCCAAGTAGCAGATCGACAACCACTTTGTGACCCTCTACCGCTGCCATCAATAACGCTGTCCGCCCCCCTAGATTCGTGTTGTTAGGATTGATTCCTTCTGCGGTAATGATCAGTCTGACCACGTCTTCCTATTCATATTGCGCAGCCCATGACAAAGTTATCAGCCTAGACGTATCGCGAGTATCGGGATTGACAGCTCCCGTGGCAGGCATCAATTTGACGAACGCCTCGTGCTTGTTCTGTGCTGTTACCCATATTGGCGTTTCTCCTTATCGATCCTTCGAATTAGGGTCGGCATACCTTGACATGAGGAGCAGCTGGACTATGCAGTGATGCCCATTCTCGGCCGCTTTGAACAATGACGTCCCTTCAAGGACATTTTCTTCGAATCAGGCTCAACAAGTGCCGTTACAAGATTCGCTATCTTTAGTTGTCCCCTTCGCCCGTTTGTAGCCGCCTCAGAAAGTGCTAGCTGCAGGATATTGGGTTGTTTCTAAGTTGCTGCTTCAAGTGATTTCTGAGCGGTCGCGGTGTGCCCCCCACCTTGCGGCCCACCATAATGCGGAACTCCACTTCGGAGTACATCATGGGGATAAAGATGTGGGTCGATAATGTTGTAGATGCGGGTCGCGGTTTGAGCAAAAGCATTGATATGTTTTTCGGGTTCTAGCCAGTCAGCTATTGCCTGAACCGGCTCATCTAGCAATTGAAACAGCATGAGTGCTGTAAGTCCTATGAGGGAGACTGTGGATAAGTCACAGGCGAGTATAAACAAACATGAAGGAGATATACTTGCTTCGAGTGGGGCAGATTTTAGACAAAGCAGAACGAGAAAAGAAAAACCAAAAAAACACGCTGTGCTGAGTGCAAAAGAAAAAGTCTGGATAAGAGACTGATACTAATAGCTCTCAACTCAACTCAACGCTGCAAGGGTCAATGGAAAGAAATGTGGCAATTGTTTCATGAGTACCATCGTCTCGATCGGCCTAGTTCTAAACTACGAGTGACTTAGGTTTTTTACATACGTTGCATCACTTCAAATTTTTATTCAGTGCTCACCAGTCTGTGCATACGCTAGCTTTGACATATTCTGGTCATCGCATTGGTCCGCACTTATACTGAAGATCACCCCCACCCCCACTTGTATCCTGGGGATCCAGCAAGTCTGATGCAAATTCGATTCGTGCAATTGACACGCATTATAGCTCATGTCTATTTCCATGTCTCATTGTGTCATTGTACAATGACACCTTTAACGCTCAGCAGATGCAAATGAATCAAACATATCATGCGGCTCTTCCCTTGTGGGTCGTAGTATGCCAATCATCACACAGCCCGTAGACTCTCAAAGCTACGGGCTTCTTATTGAGAATCTTCAAAGAACATAGCGGCTATGATGTAATCAGTCAGTGATATCCGAAGATATTCCTCGTCGTCGAATACTTACAAAGTCAAATTCTCTTTGTCTGTTAGATCCATCTGGTTATTGTCGACAACACGAGCCACCTTGGTGCCATCGGAATCAATAAACTCAACGATTCCACTTCCAGTGATGGCATCGATAGCATCTAGCTTATCTCTACGTTTGTTCTCGTTGTTCAGGTAGATACGGAGAATGATAATGACAATGGAAGGAAGAATGGCAGCAACCTAGAGAAGCAATTAGTTGGCTTCCATTCAACACTTCAATATACACTTACCACAAGAAGAATAATCCAAGTCGGTTTATATCGCGGCTTGCTTACAGTCAGCATGAAAGTGGCGAGCTCAAGGCTTTAGCTAACTCACCTTCCACTGCGGACGGAATAATTGAGGAGAAATGATGTTCCCCAAGCCATAACCAATGTGATATAGCGCAATGACAGTGGTCTTTTTTGTGTGTCCCGCTGATGCGTTTGCAGCCCATATCATTACGACAGCGTAGGGTATTCCAGTAGTGGATCTAATCCAGATACCCGAGATGAGGCCCCAACGATTCGACCAGGGTAGAGCTTCAATAGTGTCAATAACAGTTTTCGTGGGTCAGAAAAAAAACAAACCTAGTAAGAGAACGCTAGATAAAGCTCCCGGAATGTAGGCAATGAGCGATATCCACGCCCGGGAGTTCTGACTCGTTAGCCCTTATACCATTATAGTCATTGGAAGACTTTACCTTGGTATAGTAAAGTACGATCGCTGCTGTTGCCAGAGAAAAAAACGAAACCACCCCGGTCACACAACCAAGTAGTGTTGTTTGGAGAACTGTAAATCCGAAAGATTTAATGATTAGAGAGTATTGATTTGTAACTCCGTTTGCCATCTCTTGAGACCATGAATGCAAGAAGAAGAGCCATGTTTTGGGATCCTGGATTGCTTCAAGAAACCTAATAGTTTTTAGTTAGATGGAACATGAATCTTGGGACACAGAATCCTACTGGTATTTCTTGAATGTCTTATGCTCAATTCCAGAATGGTTTCCCTTGATCCTCAAGATTGCTTTTGCGCGTTCTTCTTCTGTCAAGAAGCTAGCATGAAGAGGACTATCAGGGAAGAAGAGCCACACCAAAGCCCCGAATATTATCGTAATAACTCCAGTTATTACTGGTTTATATGTTAGCAGTGCCTATGTATATCTCCAGGGAAATACTAACTCATAAACCATTTCCATGGAGCAAAGTTCCCTGTATTAATCCACAACACGCAATATGACAGCAAACCCGAGGTAATGGGGCTTGCATTACCAATTGACCACATGATTGGCATCATGACAGCCTGCTCACTATAAGTGAAGAACATTGACATCGAGAGCAGAAATGCAGGGACAATAGATGCTTCTGCCAATCCCAGAAAAAAGCGAACCACAAAGAGCGAGGCGAAGTTATTACACGGCGCGTGTAAAAGTGTGATGCAGCCCCTGCTGCCTGGTTAGTGACCAGAATCTATAGGTTTGAAAGACAGGCTTACCAGATAATCAGGTTTCCTGCCAACCATTTTGCAACGGGAAATTTCTGTAAAGCCCAGTTCTGCGGCCATTCTGCCAACAGGTATCCAAAGTAGAAGATTGAAGACAGCCAGTTGTATTGATTTGAATTCAAATGCGCGTCATCCATAATGCCGAGGATAGCGGAACTTCCTAACTACTGGACGGTTATGACTTAATTACCTCACACCGGGCTTGGAGTAACATACTGTTTGCTTATCAACATACATGAGATGATATCCAATGCACAGGAATGGCAAAATGCGATATAAACATTTGTTTCGGATGCGTGTCGCTTCTTCTGGGTTTGGGTCTGTAACTTGGATTTTGGAGAGGAGCTTAAAGCTTTCGTCCGCAAATCGATCGGAGACTTTGGGCGCATCGCTGGTAATATTTTCACCCTGTCTTTCAGATTCAGTTGTGATCTCCAACCCCCTCTTTGGTTGTTTAGCTGCCATGGCCTGATTATCGGAAGGAGTACAATATTAATTAAAGTCACAGGATCTTCACATAATCACCCGGGCAGACAAATACTCCTTATCGTTTCCAATTTATGTATTCTTGGATGTTCCACAGATGCCAAGTCATCGCGCAATATATTCATCCGTCTACATGCTTGGCGGAGAAACGCCGAGTACATTTTTCACCCTTTGGAAATGTAGGGAACTCCATCTGACCAACCGGCATTGACTTTGTACTTGCGAAAACCTGTCAAAAGCACGCATATATTCGCCATCCCGAGGTGCTAATCCGAGCATCGCGTCAAAAATGCATCGTTGACGTGCTTCGAGGATTGATATAAATTGGTGACGCTCAGGTGTTGCTTTCCAAGGTTGGAGAACGATAAGCCATTGAACAAGTACATCCTTGCATATCCGACCCCGCTTCCACATCTCGTTTCTGTAATTCCTTTTTCCTCCTCCCAATCAACATTTGAAGTAAAGATGTCTGAGTCTCCTGAAAAATTCCGGGTTATTATAGCGGGAGCTGGAATCGCCGGACTTGCAACTGCTATATCTCTTCAGCGAATATCCTCGATTCCCAATCTTGACATTCAATTATACGAACAAGCCTTTGAGCTCCTGGAAATTGGCGCCAGCATCGCTCTCAGTCCAAATGTAAGGTTCCTGGAAACTCAATTGTAAAATGGCGAGTTGGGTGATCTAAAAGCTCTATCAACAGGGCATGCGAACGTTGGAAAAACTTGGCGTGGACAATGCTCTCTCAGATGAAGTCGGGTTCAGAGGGCCAAGCGGCATTCCACAGATCTTTCGGTATATAAAGTTTGCGTGTTCAGGCGATGTATCTCATACGACTGACATTGCTTTTTCAAAGTCACTGGAAAACGAACCAAGTTATCTCCGTTGACACGCACACGAATGTGCCTGATCCTCGTCATCACACCACGCGTTTTCACCGAGGTCATTTGCACGCCGCTCTCTTGAAACACGTTCCTCAAAAGTCTATACATTTGGGAAAGAGGATTATTGATGCCGATGTCAACGAGGGCGGTGTGTCGCTACAGTTCGAGGACGGAAGCAAAATATCTGGGGATATGCTCATCGGGGCAGATGGAATCAAATCGGTTCGTTGTCGTGTGTTGATGACATATTGGACTCCCTCTCTGACAATCAAAAAGAAAGTTAGACAATCATTCGTTCCTGATTACAAATTGCGATTCAGTGGGAAGGTTTTCATGAGGTCAACGTTTGATGCGTCCTTGGTGGAGGAAAGGATCCCCGACTTGCCTACGGACTCGTTGCACTGGGTATGACACGCGTATTTCTTTAATCTTTTAATTTTCTCCGTTGACTTGCAGAAGTGGGGACCACAGGATAACTTTTTCGCATCTCGACTGGGTAGGTATGGTGAAGTCCATGTATACTATTTACGTTATCTGACAGATCTAGGCAAGGGTCAATATACCACCGTTGGCGCTTACAGTGACCCGCGATCCTCTGAAGAACTTGAGAGAAGCGTAACATGGGACCAAAGGGGTGACGTGAAATTCTTGAGAGAGAGATACAAGGTTGGCTACCAATATACTCCCGCAAAGTAAATCCCTAATCCAAATCATAGGATTGGAACCCACTTATACGAGCTCTGACCGAAGCTACGCCTTATACAAAACTGTATCCCAACTTCGCCGGAGATGCACTGGAGAGTTGGATATTCGGTTCCCGAGTCACTCTCGTTGGAGATGCTGCTCACGCTCACGGTGGAGCCTTCGCCGCGGGAGGCTCTCTCGCTTTGGATGATGCTTTTGCTCTCGGTCTTGCTTTCAAGCATGTGGTCAAATACGCCCGTCAAAAGCTGCCGCTTTCTGCTGATGTTGTCAAGAGAGCACTGGGGCTATACACTAACACGAGGAAGCCACATACCGATAGATTGTTGCGTATTGTGCATAATCAAATTGGTACGAAGGTATCTGGGCCTGCATCGATAGGGGAGGAAGATGCGAAGCTTATTTCTAGGCTGAAAAGCAGGCCTGACACAGAGTGGTTATCTGAGCATAATGTTGAGGCTGCTTTGGAAGCTACTATTGTTCGTTTTGAAGCGCATGGGAGCTCTGAGCTACCCAAGCCTTCATCGAAATCAATGGGACATCCAGGAAACCTGGAACCAGCAGTAAATCCTCAGGGAAGTAAGCTTTGAAAGATATGTTCAAGGAATTATGTTCAAATTAAATCAGTGTCATAAACGGATAAACATATAAATGATATCATCGAGCCTGAAATTCAGTTTTCGCATTCGCAACATT
This sequence comes from Penicillium lividum, assembly GCA_028828245.1. Classification (NCBI taxonomy): domain Eukaryota; kingdom Fungi; phylum Ascomycota; class Eurotiomycetes; order Eurotiales; family Aspergillaceae; genus Penicillium; species Penicillium lividum. The sequence goes on from JAQJAG010000002.1 coordinate 5,656,227, forward strand.
TGAACATTAAAAAGCCTTGCTGAATGAATCGTTAAGTGACGAAGTTCCAAGAACCTTCCATAGTTTTATTGCAAAACTCTCCCATTAGTCTCTTCCACCAACAACTCATACTCAGGTTGAAACTCGGTATAGAAGTTGTGCTATGATGTATTAGCCAGGTACAAATATTGCTCACATAAGCACTTACTGGGTTCTGGGCGGCATTCGCGGTGTACTGGGCCACCTCAGGGCTAATGATTATTTTGGGGACACCGTTAGCCGCAGCAGCTTCAGCCATGAGTTGGGAGTGGCAGCAGTTTTCCAGCATGGAATACAGAATCGCAGCTTCATCCACTGTGGTACCCACAGTCAAGAGACTGCAAACAGGTTTTTAGCAGACAAACAGTAATGAAGCACTTGAGTGACTCACCCGTGATTCTGAAGAATGCAAGCAATGTTGTCCTTGCCCAGTGCCTTGGCAATCTGTCTTCCCTCTTCCTGGGATAAGGCAACGCCACCGTGGTCCTCGTAGAGACCAACACGTCCATAGAAGTTGCAAGCATCTATTACCGGACTTGTCAGTTTATGTGCGGTCCTCGTGGTTCAACTCGGACGGACCTTGGGTGAGCATTTCAATCGGTTTGCCAAATGCGCTCCACGTCTTGCCGTAGATACCATGAGTATGGGCTGCGGCGATAACATCAGGGCGAGCTTTGTGGATTTCCGAATGGATCATGAATCCAGCCTCGTTGATGGGAATTTGAGCTCCTCCTTCAGTAACATATCCTTCGTGGTCTACAAGAACCAGATCTGAAGCTTTAATCGAGGAAAAGTGCTTGGCGAAGGGGTTCATCCAGAAGTGATCCTTCAGAATGGGGTCTGGCGGCGGTTAGATTTTCAGTATATGCTCCAGGATAACGGTACGTACCGCGCATCGAAATGTGACCCGAGATTCCTTCATTATATCCCTTCTTGCCAAAGTATCGGAAGGCAACGGCCATATGTTCCTTCATCCATTGACGCTTCTCGAGCTGGTCTGAGAAGGTGGGGATTCCACGCAGCTTCAGTGTACCATTTCGGTCCCCACGAGCAACGGCTTGGAACGTGGCATCGGTGGCCGGGTCGGAGATCTTGTGCTGGTTCTCAGCAGCCAGGCGAACGGACCCCTGTTGTATTTCTGTAACAGATGTAGATGTCGACATTTTGGCTATGCAGGAAGTAACCGATCTTTGACAATGATGGGATTAAGGCCAAGTGAATGTGAGTTCTCCAGGGCCAAGGTGGGTTTTAACAAAATAAGTCTTATCTATGGCTGAGACCCACCACCCAACCCCGCGTGTGTCATTGGAAGGCGGCACATCTAAAGACCGCACTACGGACTCTTTTCCGATTGTTTATTGATTCTTTTGGGTATTCTTAGCCGGAATCCACTTTTTGTTTAGTAAAGCAGAGCCATGATTGATGCACCAAGTGTGGAACCTCGATTCTCTTATCAACAACCCCATTTTTTAAGATCAGGTTATGATTTTTATTGTTCTAGATCGTGATTGTGATCTGTCGCACAGGCACGGGGAAAAGCTTGGCACTCGGCCTCCGCGGCGCCCGATATCCCTTGTCAACATCCCGATTCCCGAATATTCAATCGCTATTCAACTAAAGTGGACATGATAAAATCCAAGAATTAGGTCTCCCACAGGTGGATCTCTAGGTTTGGATATGCCTATCACTGCATTGAGCATATTCTTGGTAAGTTAACTTCCTATTGGAAAAGGATTCTTGCTGATGAATTCAAAACAGGCTAGCACTGTTGCCCAACTTTCACTAGATTGTCTTTTGCATCCTTTGGATACCATTAAAACACGTATCCAGTCTCGTGAATATGTTGGCACCCCTGGGAGCTCAAGGATCAGCGTCCTAGGCGATAAAAAAATCCTTCGAGGGCTTTACCAAGGCTTAGGCCCTGTGCTCGTCACCTCATTCCCATCTGGTAAGCCAGGAGACAGCGAATTGCATATCGGTGTCTGACCATGTATCACAGCTGGAGTATTCTTTTTCACCTATGAAAGCATTCGCTCTAAGTTGGCCTTCGCGTCACAAAGTCATTCTCAACCGACGAGCTCCACTCTGATTCTATCTGACATTTGTGCGTCATGTGTGGCAGAGATTGCAGCTTGTCTGTTGCAGGCTCCCACCGAGCTTTTAAAACAGAATGCTCAAGTTGCTTTGTCATCTACCAAGTCACAGCACTCTGGCACGTCTCCTGAAGGATTAAAAGCGCTGTTGAAAAGCGTCGGTGGTCCTACTAAACTTTGGAAGGGTTATTGGGCTCTTTTGGCGCATAACCTACCATGGACCCTTATTCAAATGCCTCTTTATGAAGCTCTTAAAAGACAGAGGTCTATATCGGGGTCCCAGACCAAGAAGAGTCACATTTCCGAAACCGTGGTAAATTCTGGCTTATGTGCTGCCATCGCCGGTGGGGTTACAGGTGTCCTCACGAGTCCGATGGATGTTATCAAGACGCGGGTAAATTTAGATGTCTCTGGGCAAAACATCCCTGGAAGAAAGAGAGTGGTCACAATAACCCGGGATATAATCAAAACAGAGGGTCTGCGGGGATTATACAGAGGATGTGGTATTAACAGCTTCATGGCCGTTGCTGGATGCGGATTGTATTTTGCGCTATATGAAGGAGGCAAGCAGTGGCTGAGTGATAGCTAGATACCGCTACCTGGGCTTGTATGTAAATTATTATATTATCATGGATTCTGAATCTCTACTCCAAACAACAGAAAGCGACTCCTTATCCGTCCTCATTATTTTCGAATTCCTGGCAAAAAGCGACAAATTTGTAACATAAGTCTACGGACCCAGAAATCTTATCTAGACTAAATTCCATCTAGTAAAAATCGCGTGAAATCGAAAGTACGGTTTTCAACACCGAGGGATCTTGAGATATTTCATAGTAAGAAATCATTATAAAAATTAAATATTATATTCATATGATCAGAAATTTACCTGGAACCTAAAGATTATATCTAATTTACATTCTATATTGTAAAATCAAAAGTCTTAAGTTAATTCCCTGATAAAAACCCTAACAAAACTCGAAAAACATTCTGGGCATGGTAAAAAGCGATGCCTTATGTTTAGGCAGAGCTATCTTTAAAATGAATAATTAAGTATTGTAATCAGATAGAAGCGCGTCGATGACTTGTCTCCAATATTTCAAAACAAATGCACTTTGTTTCCTGTAGAGCGCAGGATGAGCCATAGTTGAATAATTAACTTGGGTGAGAGCTGGGGTCATATCATGACTAAGCCCCCAATACCCCGTTTATCGCCATGTGGGATTATCGCGGAGCTCTCGACAGTTGTCTTTCGCCGAACTCTTTTCACTCTCACACGACATGCCTAATGATCGGTAACATTGGCGCACTCCCGTGAGAATTCCACTCTCCGCATTCCATTCCTCTCTCCCCCGAAGCTTCACGAAGATCATACCTCCCTATACCCCCTAGAACATCTGTGACTTCTAGCGCATTGAAACCCATTTGTTACTTTCTCGTCCAATGAGCTGAAGCTCCCAATTCCGCCATACATTCAATTCGCGCCAAATAAACCCCAACAATCAAGTTGAAAATGTCGGAAACAGAGCCCTCCTACATCGACTATGAGGCCTTCCTAGACCCCGACTTCTCGCCTGCCGGGTTCGCCAATTCACTGGTGCTGAGCACCAACAATGCGACAGATACACCTCTAGACCTCTCAACACCACTCTCCCGCGTACTTTTCGATCTCCAAGAAATCGACACCCACATTCATGGATTGACAACAAAGTCGGCACTACCACTTCTATCTCACACACAAGGCCAAACCGCTGCTGCGGAGCATATCCTGCAGGAAACCGGGACGCAGATCACATCGGTAACTGAGGGATATGAGAGACTGGAAAAGGAGGTGCTTCAAAAGTGGCAGGCCGCAGACGAGGCTCGGATTGCGGCTGAAAATTCATTGGCTACTGTCCGGTTAGCCCGGGCGGTCGCCCGCTGTTTAGGACTTGGTCGACAGCTTGAGAGCCAAGTGGCAGAGCTGACTGGACGGGGTCCAACTTCCCCAGTATTAGGCGCCGATGGAGCAGCCAGTACGACTGGCAAGGAGGGATTTCGAGCTTTGGAACGGGCAGCGATTACCATCTTGAATCTACGTCAGATGTTTTCAGCAACCTCGGAGGCAGATGAAGGGTATGGCTTGGATCGGGTCAAGGCCACTCGGACTTTACGCAATGAGTTTGTGATCCCTGCAGAGAACATGGTCAAGTCAAGGGCACAGCAAACCATCCACCGCTTCTCGTTGTCGAGTCAAATGAACACCAGTGGCCAATCATCGGTGCCATCAAGTTACAAACAAGCCCGCGAAGCCCGATCACGGTTGGCGACCGCTGCAGCCACTCTATACCTCCTCTCACCTATCCCGAATGGCACTGTCACTACCTCTGACTACAAGCCTGAGCTTCTTATTTCCACCTTGCAGGGGTACATGCAGACCTCCATCATCACATCTGCTAATGCCCTCGCTAAGGCATTGTCCCAACTCCCCACGATGGACCGTGCTCTCGCCGACATCTCCACACGATGCCAGGATATCGTTGCCGTAGAGTCCATACTGCGAAATATGCGACCGCCCTCTCACCCGATCCTTTCATCTACAACCAATGACCAGTCGGCGGAGACAGGAACAGCACCAAACCAGGTTAACCTCCTACAGCCCCTCCTTCAGGCTCTAGATACCGCATCCCTGCCTTCCTACTACTGGCGATCGCTCGCTTCCTCCCTCACGTCCCGCGTGCAGGAAATTGTCAACCGAGGGGGCGTGTCTGCACGCACCCTTCGTTCAAATCGGGATCGACTAAAGGCAGAAATCAAAGACTGCGTGATGCGTGCCTCCAAATTCTCTGCAACCAACCTCCTGGCTGAGAAGGGTCGATCGGGAACGGAAACCGAGATGGTGGGGAATTGGGAACGAGAGGCTACAGTGATGGTGAGCGCTGTTATCGGACCCTTGAGTCGATGATGGGTCTAAACTTCGTATTAAATAATTATAAAACTCTATCCCCGCCTCCAAGTGGGACGGGATATGCATTTCCATAGAATGAAAACCATTCAAATTAAAGCAAAAGAAAAGAAAGAAAAAACCGGTGTGTTTCTAAATACATGTTTCATAACCACGGGCCAACTACCCCAGAAATATCATTCCCAGGTACCTGGCAGGGGGGGGGAACAGGGTACCTTGGGAAGTGCAAAGCAACACCAGACCAGGATCAAGCAAAGAACCAAACCAAAGAAAAAGGTCCGTATTCGGAGATTTACAGTTACCGTTGAAAGTGTCATCTGACTCCTTGCAGACCATTTCACAAGGCTAGGGTGGCGGGGGCCTGAATAGCTGCATTACAGGTTGCCTTGCTGTGAAGCGTCAAAGGCTCCAATGAAAGACAAGTCAATGAGGGGTACAGGGTAGAGCAGGGTAGATAAAGCAAAATGCAAGTTCCTTGTGCTGCGTCCAATCTGAAATCCACGAAAACTGTTTTATTACATGTACGGTATTTTCCAGGGTGTTTGGGGATGTACCGAGTAGCCTCATGTACGACGTACGACGGGACCAAGATAGTAACATGCTACTGATGCCCGTGCTTTTTATTTTCTTGTTTTTCCTCCCCCACGTCAATACGTGGCCGACAGGTACGCATCCCTACAGGTACATGGGAGCCGGGAAATGCATAGTCTGATTGGATGGATCGGGGAGGAAGTTAATATGACTCAACATGTAAAGAGACCTATCATCTTGATTACACCGCTTGAAAGGCAAATTGTGGAAAAAATCCAGAGGCAAATGAAACGGGGGGAGGGAGGGAATCGTTTATGATTGAATAAGAAATACTTTTCCAGACCGTAAATAGATGATCATGACTAAAATGGACATTCTCTCTACATTAATCCGAAGTTCCCGGTGAAAAAAGTCGACGACGTCAGTGTGTGATCCTTACCCGTGGTAGCGTGGGAGCGCCGATCGGAAGTAAAAAGGTGAAGCCCTGCAGGTACCTGCCACTACTTGGCCGTGCGCCTCTAAGGTGGCGTGCAGTTGTACCTACAGGTACCCGATAGCCCCTCATATCCAAGACATAATTATTTATCCTTTTCTCCTCATATGTATGAGGAGGACCCATGTGCATGAAACTGGGACAGGTCAATCATCCATACATGTGGGCATCCGCGTATCCCCAAACTCCGTCTTCACCAATCCGCTTCTTGAGTCCTGTTAACCCCTCTCTAAAACCCCCTCTCGCGCCCCGATGGCGCGTTCTGGGGACAAATCAAATCATCAATCGTCCAAGTGAAGCACATCATTCCCATGGACCGTGTCGTCACACAGCGGGGAATATGGGGTGGATTCTGGGTCTGGGGTCTAGGGCGGATGCATTTGGTAGAAACCATCGAAGGTTCGAACAGAAGTTTAAACCATGTAGAAGACAACAAAAAGGGTCAAGATCTCGAACGTTTCGAACATGAAAAGAAAAAGAAACATTTACAGGGTCACTCGCGTACCGTGGGATCTTATTCGATCTTGTCATGCGGGCAGCCCATTGTGTACGACATGGACCGATTTACTTTGACCCACCGATCGTCGATATCATAACCCGCATGTCCTGCCGTTTGCAGCGAGTATCCACGGTAGAAGAAGATGAAGAGGGGAAGTTTACACGGGAGACGCAGGCACGGTGAATCCATGGGCCAGTCGGTGCTAGCCGGGGGGCCCTGAAGGTTTCATGAACTTTGGTGATTTGTCTGAACGCGGGATCATTAAGCCCATTGGAAGAAATGGAGACATCTACAATGGAGAGGTTGGAACTATGGGAAATGGAAAAGTCTACCACGCCACCAATTATTTTTTGTGTTTCTATATACGGGAAACCTGGTACCTTGTACTCCGTCTTGAGTTCTTATCGATGGGGTCAATGCCCAGATCGTATCCGTGCATTGCCGCCCATGTCGCTTATGGGATTAGAGATTGGAGATTAGGGATTGAGGATTGTTGGGAGGTTCAGATAGGAAACAGTATGAAGTGCAATCACCTGCAGCTGCACAGATGATTAGAGACGGAGATTTTCTCTTGGTGTCAGGACGGACCATTCGGAACACCCCTACCGCGTAACCATAACAAAACCCTATATACATGGGAGTCTGTGAGAGTATGACGGAGCTTGGGGTTCGAAGGATGATCCCCCTGTGATGATACATCCAGATGCAAGGGGGGAGAGGATGTTGTATGGAGTATAGAAAAAGGTAAAAGAGTCGAGACCGAACTAGACTAAACCCTACCAAACTCCTCTTCCGCTTGGCCATTGGATTCCAGGGTCTGGGCGCGATGGTGAACGTCAAGGACTCAGCTCGGGTACTATACCTCTTACAAAAGAACATGGATTGGTGGCTGGATGAATCATACATTCTGTACCTGGTGCCTCTGAATACATGGTTCCTGTTATGAAGTTTCAGTTTTCTTTTTTTCCCTTTTCCAAGAAGCGGTTATAGTCGCAGTAACTTTGGAGAGAGAGAGAGATCTGGTGAAACCGTTGATGATTCGCATCGGTAACCCCGGAAGTGTTGTTAAGTTCCTGGGATCTTCAATCTGACTCTTTTCCTGCGTAAGCTGTTCTTTTTTGCCCCTCGCTTCCGATAAGCATTTCTTTCTCGTCGTCACCATTTTCACCTTTTTTACTTACATACTTCTACTACTTTTACTTTCTACTTTCATCTTTATACCCTTTAACTCTTAACCTTCCTTAACTTCTCTATTCTCCAGAACCGGACTTTCTCTTATCTATACTCCTGAAACTCGGAGTTTTCTTATGGGCATAAATCTGAAACCTTCAGGTCCCACTCGACGATCTTGCTTGTGTCCAAGCAAAAACGTGCCCCAAGAAAACATGCCTGCGATCGGCTAATCCTTTCCTTCTTTCTTTACATTTTCTCACCCTTGCCTTGACGACTACATTCCAAACCTGGAGTTCAACCCCCCTGGAGCCCCTCAAAGATTACTTGCAAACTTGTATGTCCCAAAGTCTACTTTTAGTTGCTTTGTCTCTTTATAGTAGTGTGAGATGAGTCTCACGTTTGTGTGCAATGTTGACAGTGACCAGACTCCTCCCCCGCCCCGATTTCTCCGTAGCCGTTCCTACGACAACTTCCAGCATTTAGAACAATAGATTCCCCGGGATCTGGGGGTCCTTTAAGGGAAGAGCGGATCGGGTTGCCGGCGTTGCGACCGGATAGGGTTTGCCTCTGCCCACCCCACCCCCCTCCGACACTTTGACATCACCCGCCTCCACTTTCTTACGTCGCCAAAAAAAACATGGCCTCTTTCCTTCCTGTGAACAACTCAGCTAGGATCGATGACCACGCCATGGACGGAGCGACTACACCCCGCGCCAATCCCAACGGCGTGCCGACCACCTTGGATCAATCACCCGTTGCGGAGCAACCCCCGGATGATTTGAAGACGAGCAAAGGAAGCGAGGGCTCAGTCCAAACAACTATATCAACCGGACGAGCCAGGACAGCCTCCATGTCCGACGAGCAGATGAACGAGTCCGACGGAGAACCAGAAGGATCCGATCATGAGGGAGAACCGGGAAGTGCACCGCCGTCGAAAAAGAAGAAGGGACAACGCTTCTTCTGTACCGACTTCCCTCCTTGCAATCTTAGTTTCACTCGAAGTGAACATTTGGCCCGCCATATTCGAAAGCACACCGGCGAGCGACCCTTCCAATGCCACTGCTCTCGACGCTTCTCTCGCCTCGACAACTTGCGCCAACATGCCCAGACAGTCCACGTGAATGAGGATATACCAGGGGACTCCTTGGCGGCCACCGGCACTCGGTTTCAGCGCCAGGTGCGTACGGATCGAGTGCGCCCCCCGGGTCGTGCACGAGCAGGTACTACCGGCAGTGCGGGTGGTCACAGCCGAGGTCACAGCCGTAACCTATCTACCTCCAGCATTACATCTACCACTTCGACCTTTAGCCAACCCCAGGAGCTGCGGCGCCGTCCTCCGCCGCTGATGATGGCCAACGATCCAACTACCCGCTCTCGTCTAGGGCTGGATCTCATGGGAGAGCCACCGAGTACCCCGCCAAGTCAGATTCGAGGAATTCCACCGTCTGCGAGTGGCTCACCATACACCCCATTCACTACCGGGGCAAATGGCAGTCCACAGTATAGCTCGCCCATTTCCGGTGCAACGCACTTCTGGGAGGGAAAAACAGCTGCCCGTCGGCTATCAGTCCCGACCAGTAGTCACCCCTTTCTTCCTCAGCATGGCAGCGCATATCCGCCACATTATGCCAACTCGGCCGCTCCCCCACCATATGCCAACGCAGCTGGAGTATTTGCAAGCCCCACGAGCAGCAACTATCCTCCATCTAGGGATGAGAGCACCCTCAGTGCTGCCGAGATAGAAATGCGACGACGCACATGGCACCCTTCGACATATCCTGTATTCGGTCGACCATCAACTAGTGGTCTGAGCCAATACCACACCCCCGATACCGTTCAGCCGTCATTTGGAGGTACTTCCAACCCCACGGACCAACCACCTCGATTACCCGGAATTGAGAGTTTTGACAAAGTGGTTTCTCAACACCGTCCCTTGACACCTCCCGCCCGCAAACCAAGTCCGATGCAGATCGACGGCCACGGCCGCCCCCTCCGAGCCATGGCTTTGGCTCGGGATTCAACTACGCCCAACCTTCAGTCCGGCCCACACCTCCCATCTCAGGCCCAGGGCATCGCCGCGGTCATGTATCGTGGGATATGGGCCTCCATACCGGTCTGACCGGTCTTGATATTCGGGATCAACGGTCTTCGAGGGATGCCTCTCAATGGAGCCAGCAGACCATCGCGGAGCTCCAAAATGTTTCCTCTCGCCCGTCATCATCCTACCAGCCAAGCTTCGGCCCCATGGCCGAAAGAAGCCCGGATGAACACCGGGGCCACGCTCCCAGTCTTTCTTCGGGGAGCATCAGGCCGACACATACATCTCCCGAAGACTCAAGCAGCAGTGAGGGAGTTCACACCCCGTCCACCGCCTCGGTAGAGTACCACCCGGCGATTGTACACAGCAGTGGATATATTGAATCTCACGAGTCCTCGTTACCATCCGAACATCCTCATCCGGTAGGAAATCCCATTCGAACGCGCGGCTCTCGCCTCGGTTACTAATGCCGTCATAGATCTGTGGTCCACGAGACCATCAAACCGACGGCTATCCAGGCCATGCCGAGCAAGAGCCCCGAACAGGTGTTTTTAACGACTCTACTCGGGATTCCGGCATGGGTCGGCTTGAGGCTTTGGTTGCGGTCGCGACGAGCGAGAACAAAGGGACCGCTAAATTGTTCTTGTAATATGTGCATTCGACCCACCCGATTCGAGACCCTATATACCGTTTTCTTGTAAACCGACTCATCCCCTTTACATGATCTTCATAATCATGCCTGCCATACTCTTTTCTCTTTTTTTTTTCGCTCTCCATCTCTGCGCCCACTGTCATTTGAAATGTGGGCCTATCGACTTTCCCTTCTATCTCTCGGGGCACTCTCTCAAATTGGATACGAAGCCCTTGACGAAGTGACGAATGTGACGACCCATAAATGAACTGGAAATCTCTTTTCTCTCTCTCATTTTGTTCGTCTTTGTATGTGGGAGTCTGTCTTTGGTTTTTTTTTTGATATTTTTCAGGGTTGCCGGTTCTCCGCATGTCCTGGGCGTTTCTGTGCGGGAGCGTATGAATGGCATCGTGTGCATGACGATACCCAGCCTCGATCTTAGTTTCTCATTCTCTGCTTGGTGGTTTTCTATCTTTATGTCTGACGGTCTCATGCTTACTGTTCCCGTTGTTGTTTTACTATACTGCTTTTTATGATGGTGGATCATGTCATGTTGCCTACGGATTACCCGGATTTTATGATAACGTTATAACGCCAATATGACTGGAATGAAAATGCATGTGTGCGTAGTTTAATTAAGTTAGTTTCCTGTGCCTGATCATGGGTATGACGTTTACCCCGCAGATCTTCCCCTCAAGATGCTATCATCTCCCCGTACTTGAGAACGACCTCGGGAACATGCACATGTGGGCACAACACTAAAGATATCTTAATGATTTTCGATTTGCAATCACACATATTAATTCAACGCAAGGTACAATCGAGAACAGAAGCAACCCTGGGAACTTCAATCCAACGAAAATCCGAACGCGGCTAATGACCGACCGATGACGTCGACAGCGGTGCATTGAACCCGGACCTGGGAAACTATAAGCTCCAATGGAACTGCACTCCACGCTGAGCTAATTGACAGACCCAGGTCCAGAAGCCGTTCCATTCTTTCAACACAAATCTCCTCAATGAATATAAAATTGAATACTGTGCAGATACAAACCCCTTCGTAGATAGCCATTGCAAGATATAAACAACTCAAACAAGAAAATGAAAGTAACTCCCAAATCCTTGGAAGATCAGAATCAAGCCAGAAAACGAGGGTCTGGACTCCGCACTTGGAAGGGGCACAGACGTCATAGTCTGGTGACGGCGCCATTTCTCGGGACCTTTAAATCTGAACGAACCTGCCTCTTCGCAAGCATTTCGCATTATAATTCAATTCAATCCAATTCAATCTACAGCTTTGAATTTTTCTATAATTCGAATCCTCACACACACAAACTTCAGACTTCAGATTCACATCCATATCTATCGCAATAATGTCTAAAAGCCGCTTGCCCCTCATGCTCGGCCTTGGTGCTGCCAGTGCAGGCGGGTACTACCTCTACCGCGCGGGCGGCGATGTGAAGGGTGCGAAGCAAGAAATGAAGAGTATGTATCCCTGTTTCTGGTTCTTGATACTTAATCTCTCTATACGTTTAATGAATTGCCCAGATGCTAACCTTCTATAGTTGATGCCGACAAGGCGCGCGAGAAGCTTCCCACCGGCGAAAGTGCAGAGAAAGCGGGTGCGAATTTCGGAAAGGAAGCTGGTGCCGTTGTTGATGAAACTGTATGTATTGATTCTTCTCTTCCTTTCGCTGGAGCTATTCTGCACGTGCTTTGTTTCTTTTCTTGTTGAGTGTCTCTATGAGGGATCCATACTACGATCTCCCCGCCCGCCGATCACCCAGACTGTTGGCAAAGACTACGCTAATGATCTCCACAGATCAACAACGCCCGATCCAAGTTTAAGCTTGATGAGAACATCCCCGAGATTAAAGATGAGGCACAGAAAAAGTTTGAGGATGGCAAGAACAAGCTTGATGGGCTCCGTGTGGATGCGAAGAGCAGAATCAACTCGGAGATTAATAAGCTGGATCGCACTGTTGAGGAGAAGGCGGCTGAGGCAAAGGGGTGGTTTGGAAGTAAGAAATAGATGATAATTTCTGTGGCGTTCTGGTGTGAATTTAAAGTTGAATATTGAATTAGTCAGGGTAAATTTGGTTGCGATGAAAATAGTAATTGTAATTGAACAAGTTCAATACTTGAGGGTCTGACTGTACAGAGTATACCTCTAGTGTAGGTGCATGGTCCAGACCCGCAGCTCGCAACATTCCAATGCCAGAGAATCACCGCGGCGACCAAAATGTCATGGCCGTGGACTTTATGTTGTTAATTTTTCCCATTTGAAAAGATACCGCTTCAACTTTTCATTTGAATTGCAAAATCTGATACAAGTTTGTTGCTTTTTGGCAAATTTCGTGTTCTAAACGCGCTAAGGAACGCGTCCACTTTGACCCGAAACGCGACTGAACGCGTCTCAGGGAGTTTTTCACCCTTAAACCGTCTCATCCCCACTTTGGTTCTTTGCACCTTCCTCGTCATAATTTGATTTTTTGTTAACTTGGTATCTCTTACCCTGACTATTTTTCAGTTCCATTTACCGGTCGCACATTCCTATTGGAATCCGTTCTCCAATCCGAACAGAAAAAAATTGCAGTCGCGATGCCACGCGTTACCAGGGCCAGCTGCCTTCCCCAAAGCCAACCCGCCATTCAAATCTTCACAAAGGCAACCAAGGCCGGCGTCACACCGCTATTGCCTGCTAAGAAGACTGCCTCCCTGCCTGTTTCCCCGTCGAAGAAGCGAAAGCTCCAGGAAATCGAGAACATCGACCGTCCCGGTCCTCAGACGGTTGAAGAACCCGATACTCCCTCCAAGACCCTCAAGCTCAGCCAATTATCCGTCTCCTCTCCACGCAGCGGCCACTATGCAACACCGAAACGTACTCCTAGTCGCCGGGCTCGCGTGTCCACCATTGCGGAGAGCCCCTCGACGCCCGACACCCCTTCCAAGCAACGAACTCTCAACTTTGAAAAGGTTGTCCCCGCGCCGAAAGAGCCTGTCCTTGCACCACGAGCGCCTTGTGTGACCGACTTCTTGAATCTCCATTCCGCTTTTTGTCAGGCCATCTCCATCCATGCCGCACATAACGGCCCGATCACCCCTGCCGACATCCGAGAATTCCTCCCCAGTATTACCCGCATTTGGAAAAAGCGCAAGGTGCAGATTAAAGACCTGCAGCGCCTTGTGTGGGTCTGGGATCACAGTTTGAAAGCCAAGGACATTTCCTACCGACTCGCCAACTATGGACTTGGAAAAGTGTGCCTTGAGCGTAAGGTTCAGATCGATGAACAGGGGTCAGCTTTGCAGGATGCGTTTGAGCAGGCATTCGATTTGCTCTGGGAACAGACCGAGGAGTCTCTTAAGGAAGCCAAAGAAGAGGATCGCCCTGCACTTTTTCTAGAGACTCTCGGTCTTGCTTGTATCCACGAATCCCTCACCCCGTTCACTGCGTTTCAGAAGGGTCAGCAACGACTGCAGGATCTGAGAGGCGGTGTCATCCGCATGAAGAATGAGATGCTGCGTTCTGAGAACAACCAGATAGGCTTGAAGCCTCTGGCTGCTACCAGCAACCGTCGCCAGAGCCTTCTTGAGCGATTGAAGAGCAAGGAGCTGCGCCAGTCCAAACTCCCTCCCCCGCCAACCAAGAAGGAGATGCTTCGCCGTTCGGCCGCTGAGCATGTTGAGGAAGTTGCTGGTATCCTGGCTCTCCTGCGTCCGGCTGGGTATGTTGGCACAGGTATCAAGGCCATGCTTGCCAATCAGCGCAAGCCCTTCCAGATGGAGACGATCGTGCAGCATGTTCGGGATTCAATCCGTACTCCAATTCCCAATGAGGAAGTGCAGATGTGCATTGAGATTTTGGCCGATCCTCGGGTTGCTGGCCACTGGGTCAACCTGGTGACTATCAAAGATTTGAAGTCTGTTGTGTTGAAGTCCTGCAAAGATATTGCAGCCAAGGATATCGGGGCAAAAGTTGCCCTGTTAAGGGCTGATTGGGACAAGGCCGCGTCTTGTCCAGTTTCTGTGCTGAGACTTTGAAGGACCTTCTGTATTGCGTTTGATTTTTGTTACCCTGTCATCCGTTGAGCCGGTCTGCTCGCGGTCTTTGCATAAGCGTTGTGATGATACCCACCCTGTACTTTTACCATACCATGTTAGCCTCGGCACTTTAGTAAGTAATAGACTTTAGAATCCAAATAATAACTATCAATATTTAACAAGAACCATACGTATGACCAGTAATCGAATTTTGTTTGCATCTTTGGAGAACACCAATAATCTCACTTAACGCGTGACGCGTCTCACGTGACCGCGTTGACTCGGCGCGTCTCCCTCATCTGCACCGTTCAGCTTTCCCAGCCTAGTGACTATCTTGTCATTGCGCAGCTACTTGCGGAAACAATTGACAAAATGTCTTCTCGACCAGATCTCAAGGTATGTTCCTGACCATTCTTATGTTTCCAATCCATCCTCAAAAAAAGCGAAATACCTACTAACCTACCTGACAGGTCGATGATGAAGTTGGTTTCATCAAATTCTACAAATCCCTCACAGATTCTGACGACAATGCAACCCTTCGGGTCTTCGACCGTGGTGACTGGTACTCTGCTCACGGTGCCAATGCCGAATTCATCGCTCGCACCGTCTACAAAACGACCTCCGTCCTCCGCAACCTCGGCCGCAGCGAGACTAGTGGTCTGCCGTCAGTCACGATGACTGTTACCGTATTCCGCAATTTCCTCCGCGAAGCTCTCCTCCAACTCAACAAACGCGTCGAGATCTGGGTATCCGGTGGTGTGGGCAAGGGAAACTGGAAGCTAGCTAAGCAAGCCAGTCCCGGCAACCTCCAAGATGTGGAAGATGAGCTAGGCAGTGTTGGTGCTCTATCTATGGAATCTGCACCTATCATTCTTGCAGTCAAGATCTCTGCCCGGGCCGGCGAAGCGAGAAATGTCGGTGTCTGCTTTGCTGACGCAAGTGTGCGTGAGCTCGGTGTCAGTGAGTTCATGGATAACGACGTGTACTCTAATTTCGAGTCCCTGGTTATCCAGCTCGGTGTGAAGGAATGTCTGATTACAATGGACTCTGCACGCAAGGATGTGGAGTTGGGCAAGATCCGCGCTATTGCTGATAGCTGCGGAATTGCGATTTCCGAGCGCCCGGGTGCGGACTTTGGAGTGCGTGATATCGAACAGGATTTGACACGGTTGTTGCGGGATGAGAGGTCCGCGGCAACTCTGCCCCAGACTGAGTTGAAGCTCGCTATGGGGTCTGCAGCGGCTTTGATTAAGTATCTGGGTGTTCTGACCGATTCGACTAATTTCGGTCAGTTTCAGCTGTATCAGCATGATCTGTCCCAGTATATGAAGCTGGATTCGTCGGCGCTGCGGGCTTTGAACTTGATGCCTGGTCCCAGGGATGGTGCTAAGAGTATGAGTTTGTTTGGTCTGCTTAATCATTGTAAGACACCGGTCGGGAGTCGTTTGCTGGCTCAGTGGTTGAAACAGCCGCTTATGGATCTTGCTGCTATTGAGCAAAGACAGCAGCTTGTTGAGGCATTCGTTGTCAATACGGAGCTGAGGCAGACTATGCAGGAGGAACACTTGCGCGCTATTCCTGATCTGTATCGTCTGGCGAAGCGCTTTCAACGCAAGCAAGCTAACCTGGAGGATGTTGTTCGAGTCTACCAAGTGGCCATCCGTCTGCCGGGCTTTGTACATGCTCTTGAGGATGTGATGGATGAACAGTACCAGTCCCCCTTGGAGAAGGAATACACATCCAAGCTCCGGAGTTATTCAGACAACCTGGCTAGGTTGGAGGAGATGGTGGAAACGACTGTTGACTTAGATGCACTTGAAAACCACGAATTCATCATCAAGCCCGAATTCGATGACGGCCTGAGGATCATCCGGAAGAAGCTGGACAAGATACGCTATGATATGGATATGGAGCACCGCAACGTCGCCAAAGATCTGAACCAAGATATGGAGAAAAAGCTATTTTTGGAGAACCACCGAACACACGGCTGGTGTTTCCGTGTTACTCGTGCGGAGGCAGGCTGTATTCGCAACAAGAAGGGGTACCAAGAATGCTCTACGCAGAAGAACGGCGTGTACTTCACCACCACAACTATGCAGTCCCTTCGTCGGGAGCATGACCAGCTGTCCTCCAACTACAACCGGACACAGACTGGACTTGTCAGTGAAGTGGTCAATGTCGCCGCATCGTACTGCCCTGTTCTGGAGCAGCTTGCGGGTGTCTTGGCTCACCTCGATGTTATCGTGAGCTTCGCCCATGCGTCTGTCCACGCTCCCGCTGGTTACGTTCGTCCTAAGATGCATGCTCGCGGCACAGGAAACACTGTCCTCAAGGAAGCCCGGCACCCCTGCATGGAGATGCAAGATGACATCTCCTTCATTACTAATGACGTTTCCTTAATCCGCGATGAATCCTCCTTCCTTGTCATCACCGGTCCCAACATGGGCGGAAAGTCAACCTACATCCGACAGATTGGTGTGATCGCACTCATGGCCCAGACTGGCTGCTTTGTGCCTTGCACTGAGGCAGAGCTGACAATTTTCGATTGCATTCTTGCCCGAGTGGGAGCCAGCGACTCTCAACTCAAGGGCGTCTCCACTTTCATGGCGGAGATGCTCGAGACCGCCAACATCCTCAAATCAGCTACCTCAGATTCTCTCATTATCATTGACGAGCTCGGTCGTGGAACCAGTACCTACGACGGCTTCGGTCTGGCCTGGGCTATTTCGGAGCACATCATTACCGAGATTCGATGCTTCGGTCTCTTTGCAACCCACTTCCACGAGCTGACCGCGCTGTCGGACCGATACCCGAAATCCGTGCAGAATCTGCACGTCGTGGCTTTCATTGGAGATGGCAACGATGTCGACGCCGACGGTGATGCTGACGCCGAATCGAAGAAGAAGCGTCAAGTCACTCTGCTTTACCGTGTCGAGCCAGGCATTTGTGATCAGTCCTTCGGTATCCATGTTGCAGAACTTGTACGATTCCCTGATAAGGTAGTCAACATGGCTCGTCAAAAAGCCGAGGAATTAGAAGACTTTACTTCTGCAACTGCCGACAATTCAGAGAAGCAGTCTACGTCTTCTCTTAACAAGTATTCCCAGCAGGAGGTAGAGGAAGGCAACACACTCCTGAAGGGTATGCTGTTGAAGTGGAAGGCGGAGATTGAGGGCAAGGATCTGACGTCTGATCAAAAGCGACAGATTATGCGTGATCTGGTGAATGCAGACAGCAAATTACAAGGGAACAAAGTGTTCCAGGGTATCAAGGCTTTATAGGGGTATCTATCGGACGGGACGATCAAGCTTTATGGTGGATTATGGCGTTTGGGAATGTAGACATGTTCGTTATTGAGCGCTCATCAATCAAAATTTCGGCTTTCAAAATACTACAAATTAAATATGCCTGCAAGACTTCCACTTCCATCAAGTAACAAGTTGTCTCAGATAAAGTTGACCGCCAAGCTTGGTATAGAATCTATAGATCAGGGACGGTCACGTGGGGCCGTAGTCCGCTGTGAATGGGGGGGTCTAGACACCGAACCCACACGCGCCTTGGATACTCCGTACTGCAATCAGCACCTCCCCAAGATTGAATTGCACCTTTCGCTCGTTTATACCGTCCAGCATCCCATTTGAAACAAGTCAATCAATCTTACCTACGATCATACTTGGTCATTCCAATTCGAACAAAAAACACCACGACCCGACCCGACCCCCACAGCTATGCGCGCACACTAAAACGCGGAACCGCTTCAAGCACCCTGATTCATGCACCCCTTTTCCATCCTAACCCTTGGGATATTTGTCGCGGGTTACACCACTGCCAGGTGGGATCTTGTCACTCGTCTTTACGAACTTGCCATCTTCGCGTGGGATCACGGCGTTGTGGTATGTTGGTCCCCTGTGAACAGGCCCCTCCGTTCCCATTCCCGCCTCGTGCTCAAGCTTCCATTTGATCCCCGCTTACAATTTCATATGATAGACACGAACTTTGAAGGGATTCCTTTTCCTGTCGGTCTTTTTCTTCCTCCTTGTCCTGCCTATCAACCATTTAGCTACGAGAGAGGGTCAATTGGTGAGCTCCCCGGACGGACATGCAGATGGATCGAACAACCTGTTACTCTGTTATCGGGGATAGGACATGCTAATGGTTTCTGTGTCTGTCTAGCATCCACGCCACGTGAATCTCGGCGTCTCCGCCCGGGAACAGCTGCGCCGCAGAGGCTCTTTCTAAAGGGCGAGTAGAGGATGACAACATGATTACGAGTGATGGTTTGCTGCGAGTATTTTGGCCATATGATCTTTCGCGATCTTCATCGACGGGGGTGATAGTCGGATGGCGTAACTCGGAGCTAGATTTATTCGTGCTCACGGTCCTGGAAGATGTTGAGGTTGGTAACGAAATGCGCTTTGATTGCTTTAACAAATTGTGCTGACAAGAACATTTTCTTTGTAGCCGCGCAATGTGGACAATGCACTTCGGGCTGGCATTCTGTTTAGGAACAGCCCGCATCCTATCGTTCGCATCTTCAATCTTTGTGGTCGGTCTCAGATGCATGTCCTCGGTTCGACGAATCCAGGTACAGAACCAACTTCGTTCAACCCGTCTCATCTACATGTGACGACGCACCCACCCTCGAAAAATCAGATCCCGCGTATCTACTGTCCGGCAGAGGCGAACTTGTCGGTTCAGGTTATCATGTATCATCGTCCACATCCGACACGCATGGAGCATATGTCTTTGGATCCGATCGCTCTTGCTTTAGGCGATAAAGTGACGGCTGTTGAAAATGGTGGACCACCATCGGGCAAGGTTGAGTCTGGAGA
Source organism: Penicillium lividum (assembly GCA_028828245.1). Lineage (NCBI taxonomy): Eukaryota > Fungi > Ascomycota > Eurotiomycetes > Eurotiales > Aspergillaceae > Penicillium > Penicillium lividum. The sequence continues at coordinate 5,675,517 of JAQJAG010000002.1, forward strand.
AGAAAGGGAGAAAGCACGGTACCGGGTGCTTGTCGACAAGCTGAAGCTTCACACCGTGGTGAAACATGTTCCATCACAAAAGGAACAAGCACTTCCGCTGATAATCAGCCAAGTGAACTGTGCCTATGAAATGAGTGAATTGATGCACAAGAACTGTCATCTTATTGGAGTGCGTGCAAAGCGCAGCATGAGTGTCGGAGAACGTGTGGTGGAATCAGCAACCACCCTCTGGGGGCTGTTTACCCTTTTTATTGCTCACATATTCTGGCAGTGGATCTGGCCAGTTGTCACTCGAGTCTTTGTCATAGGTCTCGTCGGACATCGATCGGTTGCAGAAGTTGTGTTGCAGGTTCTTGAGTGGCGGGCCCGGCCTGATGCTGCTGCAATCAAAGATATTTCGGCGACGGCTCAGCAGGTCGATATACGACTGCAGCAATTCTGCTACTGGCCCATACAGTATGTCAAGCTGCGCCAGAGAAAGGACAATTGGGAAAGTGTGACAACGAGCCACCCGGATTATATTCGGTTCTATAATAGTCTGTGGCTTGTGGCCAACGATGTGATTATCGGGATCGCTCTCGGCTCCTACATCATTGACAACGCCAACTGGGTGGCATCTCAAATCAACACTGTTCTCACCGGATGGACTGTAGTGGGCTTGCAACGTACCATTTCATGGCTGATGGATTGGCCTGCCGGTTTGAAACTCAACAACGAACTAGCGGCTTTCCTGGGTGACCTATTCCTATGGGTCATCGAGAATTGGGCCGCATGCATTGCCAACCTTCAACCATACCTCCCCCATGTCATCTACATCGTCGGTTGCTCTAGTTTCGCTGGAGCCAGCATGCCAATCGCCCTTTTCTCCGACCTCCTTTCCATCCTGACCGTCCACATCTACTCCTTCTACATCGCTTCTGCCCGGATTTTCAACTGGCAGCTTACCATAATCATCTCGCTTTTCCACCTCTTTCGGGGCAAGAAGCGAAACGTTTTGCGCAACCGAATCGATTCATGTGATTACGACCTCGATCAGTTACTTCTTGGCACTATTCTCTTTACTGTGCTTTTCTTCCTCCTCCCTACCGTGGTCGTCTTTTACCTGACCTTTGCATCTGCCCGGATGTTGATCATTTCTATGAAAGCCGGCTTTGATACCTGTCTGGCATTCCTTAATCATTTCCCTCTCTTCGCATTAATGTTGCGAGTCAAAGACTCCATGAGACTGCCCGGCGGTATTCGATTCGAGCTCCGAGAAGAAGTGGACAAGAATTCTACGGATGCTGGTTCCTCCACCATATCGTACATCCACTTAGAGGTACATCTTACCCAACTATCTTCATAGCGCAATCCCATACTAACATTGGAACGTATAGTCCATTCCACTCTCTCTCCGCGCCATGTTCGACCAATACTTTCAACTTGGCCACCGACTTCGCAAACACTACCTGGCACCCAGTGTCATCTTCTGTCTCGTCACTGGCCGCTTCGTGCCACCCATTCACCGCCGCAACCTGTACAGCATGCAGTATAGTATGTTGCCCGCGCGTCGAGCGGGCATGGCTGAAGTCTGGTCACTGCTCACTCAGCCTAGAAAAGGTGGGGGTGGTAGCGGTGGCTCAGGATCAATGGCAGGCAGTATGGGTACTTTGGGTCATCAAATGCCCAAAGTGCCCTCAAATTTTGGTCAAAATGATGCTCGGAGACGGGGCCATCGGTAATGACTAGGCTTCTTTGATAATGCCCTTGGTATATAGTATTTCTAATGGATTATTCTAATCAATTCTTTTCACGCCGGACTATAGAGGATTGATACAATGAGCGCAGCTGCATTCGGGCCCAATTGATTGGTCGTTCTGTGTTGCTGGATTCAGCAAATGCCTTGCCGCTCAATACCAGCCCACAAGTAACAGGGGGTCGGCAGGAACCGGAATAAGCCCCGCTATGCGTGCGTACTACTAGTCACCCCGGGGTTCCGAGTTGGGATCCTGGGTGTGAGGGGTGTGTAAGAGGCGGTGCATCTGTTCTTCCTTGTAACTAGTCATGACTTGGGCATATAAAGGGGCCCACATCCCGACGGTGTCCGTGCAGCCCTAGCCTGTTTGTGAAGTCTTGAGCGATTTATTGTTTCCACGAACTATTCTCTCCTTCGAAAGCGAAAGTCTTCAGTCAGGTGAAAATGCATATTATCACACCTATCACTGTTATCCTGGGACTCGCTCATCTGGGCACCGCCCACCCCGGCGAACACATTCTACGGGATGAATCCAGCATCCTCCAAAAACGAGCATACCACTCCCAAGTCACACAAGGCTACGGAACCTGCGTCAAGAATCCAGCCCTTGCAGACCTAACCGCTCGTGCCGACCTCCGCCGTCGAAATATAGTCGAAAAACAACGACAAGATCTTGCAGCTCGTCGTCAAAGTCAACAAGTGTTGAGCCCGAACTCAGATTCCAATCCCAAGATAGTCGACCTCCCAGAACCACTTCGAAAATCTCACCTCAAAACAGATCCCCATATCGGCCCGGATACCCCAGAACATGAGCTATTCAACGACAATGGAATTTGTGTCCTCAACCCAGAAAGCGTGGTTGGTCCATTCTACGTTACTGGTGAGCTCATCCGCTCAGACATCACCGAGTCCCAACCTGGTATCCCAATGACTATCGACGTACAATTTATCAACGTCGAGACCTGCGAGCCCGTTCCAGGTATCTGGTGGGATATCTGGAGCTGCAACGCTACAGGCGTATACTCGGGCGTGATGTCGTGGGGCAATGGCGACAAGGACGATACGACGAACCTAGACGCTACATTCCTACGTGGATTACAGCAGACAGATTCCGAAGGCGTTGCTCAGTTCCGGACGATTTTCCCGGGGCATTATAGTCATCGTGCGACGCATCTTCATGTCGCTGCTCATGTGGGGAATGTGACGCGGTTTGAAAATGATACCATTGCCGGTGGTACTGTTGCGCATATCGGGCAGTTGTTTTGGGATCAGGATCTTGTTTATGAGGCTGAGGAGACTTATCCGTATAATACTAATTCGGTGCCTATTACGCCCAATGCTCGGGATTTTTTGTTTTTAGATGAGGTTGAAGGCACGACTTCCGATCCGGTGTTTAATTATGTTAAGCTAGGGGATGATATTCAGGATGGGATTTTTGCGTGGATTTCTGTTGCGATTAATGTTTCTGCTAGCTATGATCTGATTGATAATTGGAGGCCGAAGGAGCATGGTGATGTTTTGCAGTTTGGTGATGATAGTCCTGTTTAGTTGCCAGGTCTATGGCTTATGTTTTCTGGGGTTCTTTCTAGTTCAGTATTTATAAATACAGTAGCTGGTTTAATATGAAATTGATAAATTGAGAATGCCAAATATGCCACCACTGACTCGAAACGTCACTAGGTAGGAATGTTCTCAGCGATCAACCGAGACTCTTCGTCAAATGTTACCAATACAGTACGACACTTCGCCGTGTCAGGCACTTCTCTGTCATTCGCAACATATTTCATAAACCCCCCATGAGTCACAACAGCAATATCCGGTCGATCGCTGCCCTCCAACTCCTTGAATTTCTCTTCCAACTTCGCCTGCACTGCGTGTCCCCTATACTCCAAAGCCTCATGCTCAGGTGCATATCGCCCCTTCTTCCCCGGGAAAGAAGCATCCTGGTCAAGCAATTCCCACTGTAGATAAGGAAATCTCGCTCGCACAATAGACCAGTCAGATCCCGTATCACAGGGCCGTGCAGAGTGAGGCTGGACATCAGGCTCCAAAATAAGTTTTGCGCCATTCGCAACCCCAGGTTCGTTGGTGTAGTACTTCTTGTCCAGGGCCTTTTGAAATCCCAGCAGTGCTGTGTGAAGGGTACGTGTAAGAGGTGACGTTATCACCAGACCCACCCTCTCATTGAAAGGAAAGTCCTGGCTGAGATCCTCCGATTGTTTGACTCCATTCTCTGTTAATGGTGGGTCGTGAATTGTTGTGTCGTGACCGGTGTTATGAGTTCCCTCGGCATGGCGGATGAGATGTAGTCGGAAGGGCATGTTTTATATGTACTTTCGCCTGAGGTTTGAACCCTGGTATTTTTCTTGGGGTTCGGAGAGATGGGTTGAAAATGGAGTGTATCAAAGCTAGCACTTGACGTGCATGAGAATCACCAGTTATGCGGCTGAAAGGGAATTTTGAAGAATTTGTGAAAGACAAAATAAGGCTGAAAGGTCTGGAAGAGAAAAATTGGGAGCTGTACCCACAATATACTATATTTGTTATCAGTACAGTAGTCAAATCCGCTCGGGCTTAAAGGTGGGTCGCTAGGTAACTTAAGCATGGCATCATGGGGTGGAAAAAATAGATTATCGAGCCATTTGAGATAAGTATATGCTAATATGCTACTGCTGAATGTTCTTGAGAGACTAATTCTTGAATATATCCTGGCACTGGTGACATGGTGTATTACGACTTTAGAAAGCAGTAATAGTGAAGATACTGTATACAAGACATGGCAGAAAATACAAATACAAATCGGATATCGATAGCGCCAAAGGCGGTGGAGATGGCTGTACGCTAGGGTAAATCAGGCATATAACTCCGGACCCTAAATTATCGGACCCGCTGAACCTGCAGATGAGGATGTTAAGTCCGATTGGAGATGCTGGGGAAATTCTTAATCTAAACCCGATCTACGTTCAATTCTATTCTGCATTCCATCAGGAGTCTCATCAAGATTTTTTCAGAAATCAAACTTGATAAATTCACTCTGGTTCATAACAAATCTAGGCGGCAATGGCATGTACCTAACACTAAAACCCAGAAGAGAGCCAAGTGTCGGACAATCCCCCAGTCTGTCGGGTGAGAGTAAGTAGAAGATATCATCTGACAGTTCCAACGCCATATTTATGTAGTGGTATCTTCCCTTTAAAGATGGCGTCTATAACTCATTCAGTCGGCCAAAGCGACCTTCCGAAGGTTCTCGGCTCATCTTCCAGACTGGATTCTATGGATCATTTAGTTGCTTTATCGATTTGTTTCGTTGGCCAATGCTTTCTCCATTCTTCGTGGATATTGTATCCAGAGACCCAGGCTGTAGGGAGCGCTCGATTTGTTGTGGCTTGTTCGATAGGTGAACGGGGAGTACCCGGTCAAGACCCTCGCCGCGGGCTTAGTTGTCGGGCATATTGACTGGTCTTCAAGGCGCGAATAGTCAATGTAAGGTACACCAGTGCGAGATTGGAACGATGACTAGTGACTTGCATATTTTCCCCCATTTTAAGAAGAGATTAGCAGTCAACGTTGCATGTGGTGACTGATGCGCAAAGGATGAGGGTTGTTGTGACTCAATTTCAAGTTGAATGCAGAGACCTTGAAAGTGTAGGAAGAAATAAAGCACTCAGGTACATGTGGGTGAGAGAGCCCAGCCAATGCTCAGATGAGTTTGTCAGTCAATGTTAGGTAGTACATACTACCATTCCATCTGCAGGTTTGCTTGCCTCAAGTCTGTGTATTAAATCTGGACCACTCAAGCGCTACAATGCATGATGGCGAATTCAGTGTCCAAGCAAAATTCGCATAATGTACATATTTCATACATCCAAATGAGTTCTAGATCCTCAAAATACATATACATGGCCATCCAAGTCTAGAGAAGATCAAAACTTCACATGCGATACCGCTCATAGAATACAAGAAAAGGAGAGTGGAGATTATAAAGGCAAAGCCCCGAATTAGGACTTTTTGAGAAACTCTGCGTCGGTTTCACTGCTGCTCTTTCGAGCATCATCCAGCATGCTGTCCATGCCTTTCTCCTTGAGTGCTTTCTAAAGGCAGGGTGGTTCGATCATTAGTCTTCGAGTATATGGGCAAGAAGCCTGGTCATGACTTACATGCAGGCAGCTTTTGTACTTAGAGAAGAGCTCATCACAGTCATTTGACTTGGTGTTGCCACGAAGGTATTCTGTTTTAACGTCAACCACACCACTCTATTCTAAATCAAGATTCTGGATGGACATACTCTCGCTGTACCATTTCAGGAAACAAGTATCGTATTGCCTGGAGCCCCATGTCAGTTCATCTCAAACCCTTCAAAACGAAGAGGCGAAAAAAGTCAACTTGAAGCGTACTCTTTAGTTTGGTTGCATTCAGGAGCGATTGAGGCAGCCATAGTGAATATACACGACCAAGCAAGATTCAACCAGGCTAATAATAAGGATAAATTTGTTGAATGTAGTTTTCAAAAGAAATCAAAAGACGCCGGGGCTGGAGACTTGAGGGATGAGAGGTTGGCCACTTCGGCCAATCAAAACATCTCTTGGAAGAATCTATTTAAGGTAGGCGGTGAAATCGGCAATACCATTTCTCTAATTTCTCTTAAAGCAACTTTTTCCGAAGCTTTGCAAATCCCCTCCGCCAACGCACCCTATTTGTTCCTTTGGATTTCCGTGATTTGAGCTCAGCCCATCATGGATTCCGCGGAGTATGTCACATTCCAGGAGAAAGCGCTCGCCGCTGTGACGCAGGTTATTCGCACCGCAAGTCATCTCGCCTCTGAGGATTTGGATTTCCACCGCACCAACAGCAGCGATGTCACCGAAGCGCTCGACGAGCAGACCGAAAGGATTCTTACCTTGACTTCGGCGGTCTTGAAAGCAGCCACAAATGGAACAGACCTCCAACCACCGACGCTGGAAAACGAAGGCGAAGATTCATTGGACGACAAGAATTGGCGCGACGTGGTCGATGTGATCGATACACTTTTGGAAAAGGCAGATGCGTGCCTCGATGAGTTCACGGGCGTGATCAAGAAATTGAGTCCGTCACTGGAAGAGCAGGCCCCCCTGTGAGGAAGGCTCCAACATTCCCGACCACCTACGACTACGGCCCGTCAAAAATCCCAAAGCCACAACTGAACTTTGATCACAAAGCTGATAACTCAGACCTGGGTCCTTTCCGGCCTCTACTCAAATCTAAGCCACATGCGACTGTACCGCTGGAAAGATCTTTGCAAACACAAGAGATTGGCGGGAAAGAAGCCTACCCGAGCCCTTATGAAGCCGAGATTCGCGCCTCGAAATATCCGAAGGCAGTTTACGAGATTTCGCCTCCGGTCGATTACCTACCCTTTGAGGACACAACTGCCACCTGGGTGGATACTTTTGATGGAGTCAAGGAAATGCTGGCAGAGCTGAAAGAGGCGAAGGAGATCGCGATTGATTTGGAACACCACGATGTGCATTCCTACCATGGCCTTGTTTCACTGATGCAAATCAGCACACGGAATAAAGACTGGATCGTCGATACCCTCAAGCCATGGAGACAAGAGCTTCAAATTCTGAACGAAGTGTTTGCGGATCCCAAGATTCTGAAAGTGTTACATGGTTCTAAATCTGATATAATCTGGCTTCAGCGTGATCTGGGCCTGTACATGGTTGGCATGTTTGACACTTTTTACGCCGCATCTGCTTTGGGATACCAGAAGAAGAGCTTGAAATATCTGCTCCAGAAAATCGTCAACTTCGAAGCCAATAAGCAATACCAAATGGCCGATTGGCGTATTCGTCCGCTTGAAGCTGGCATGTTTGACTATGCGCGTTCCGATACCCATTACCTTCTCTACATTTACGATCATCTACGAAACGAGCTCATCGAAGCATCGGAACCTGATAACAGCCTCATCGACTACGTCAACGAGCGATCGCAGAACGAGGCACTCCAACGATATGAGCGCCCGGTCTATGACGAAAAGAATGGATACGGCCAAGGAGGGTGGTATGAGTTACTGACTCGCAACTCCGGCGTACTCAGCAAAGAGCAATTCGCCGTTTTCAAGGCTGTACACAAGTGGCGCGATGAGGTTGCACGGGCGGAAGATGAGGGCTCACAGTGTGTTTTCCCGAAACATGTCCTCTTCCGACTGGCTCAGACCATGCCGAATGACATGGGGACCCTACTCCGCACCGTATCACCAATGACCCCAATCACCAAGGAACGCATAGACAGTCTACTAGACACCATCAAAGAAGCCAAGGTTGCTGGTGCCACCGGCCCTGAGTGGCGTGATGTTCTGCCGCCGCCAAAAGCTGCTCCTAGAGCTGTATTGCCTGTTGCGGAACCTTACGAAAAGTCTCAATTCTGGGGTACCACTCTGGATGCCCGCCAGCCTCCTAAACCTCTCGAGTATGCTCTTAATGCCTTCACTGAGGCAATTCGGCTCTCTCTTCCCTTGCCTCCTATGCCATCCACCGTCTCTGAGGCTCGCGAGAAGTTTGTTGATGTGAAGGTTTCATCTCCCAAGGCGGAAGCTTCGCCTGTCGCTACCCCCCAGGCTCCCGAGGAAAAGAAAATCTTCACTGTTAAGGAACTTGGTGGTCCTCGCAAGCGCAAAGTCACCCCTGTTGAGAAGCCAGAGAAAGATGTACTGACTCTTGACGGCATGGATTACACTGACGACGAAGAATCCGAGGCGATGCAGCGCAAGAAGGCGCGCAAAGAGAAGAAGCGGAAAGCCAAAGAAGCTGCTCAGGCTCAGGCCGACTCCACACCCCTTCGATTATGGCGCCGCAGACTCTGTCTTACATGCACCCTCAGCGCAGGCCCCTGGAATGCAGTCTAAGCATAAGAGGGCTTACAACCCTTACGCAAAGGCGCTTGAGGCTCCATCGGGTGTGCGCCATACCAAGCGCGACATCGCTGGCAAGTCTATCACCTTCCGCAAGTGAGAGTATAGATGTGCTTGTTTTCTTTCGCCAAAAAGCATGTTTGGGGTTGGTTCTTTTTCTTTGTGTTTATATTGTTCTTGTATGCATAGCGATACCCGTGCGTCACTGGGAGGAGACTCTAGGATTTTTTGTATGTACCTATAGAGGTCGGGGGCTCCCCTTGACAATGAGATATGTATCAAAACTATTATCGGTTTAAATAAACAATTGTATTGAGATATCTAAAAGGAAGTCAACAGCAACTTAAGTATGACTTTAAAAAGACCTGAGCGCAAGCCCCAGGCCTCTAATGACCCATCGCAATGGGCTTGTCTTGGGATTTCATCCTCTCCTCGATGATATGCTTACGCTCCCGTCGTAAGTTGTTAGCATACTTCACCCCAAATCCATGCTCAAATACCTCTTGGACTTCTTCAAGCACAAGGCCAGACACTTCAGGGTAGAAGAAATACAGCCAGATCCAACCAACACCGCAAATACCAGCAAAGAAACCAAACGCACCAGACGGGGTCATCGTCTCTATCATGGAAAGGAAACAACTGGAGATTATAACATTACTGCCCCAGTTGGAACATGTGAGCCACATTGTGCCCATGGCGCGCACCTCCAAGGGGAAGAAATCGGTACTCATCCACGCGGTGTTACCCACCGATACGCCGTAGAAAACGACGTACCAAATGATAAAGACGATCACCGCGATCGCAGCAGGTGGCACTCCGCTACTTGATTCAATGGTTCCGGATTCCAGGTTGAATGGGATCCATTTGAAGGCTATCGCAATGGCAATCATACCGGCAGACATTCCCCATGTCGTGGAGAGAAGAAGGCGTCTGCGGCCCATCTTGTCGATCACCATCATATTCACAAAGGTCATGATAAAGTTGGTACCAGCAACCACTAACCCAACCGCCATAGGGTCGCTGAATCCAATCGTCCCGAAAAGGGTCCCGCTGTAATACATCAGGCCGTTGAAACCCGACAGCTGGGAAATGACCATCAATCCACACGCACTTATCAATGCCCGTAGATTGCTGGGCACGCAGTGCAGCTGCTTGATCTTGCTAAATGTGGTACCGCCATCATTGATCTCCCGGGCTTGGTCACAGGCGACTCGAATGGAGGTTTGAACCGCATCAATCTGCAGCTCACTAGCTCCCTTGTATATCTTTTTCAGAATCACGCGGCCTTCCTCTTCCCGACCTTGGTAGATGAGGTGACGCGGAGATTCAGGACAGAATGGCAACAAGACAGCAAGGATGATGGCCGGTACAGCACCAAGTCCAACCATATATCGCCATCCATGATCCACGTGGGCAAAGGCCGCACCGATTGCATACGAGATGACTTGACCACCGGTTATGGACATGTTGTTCAAGCCGATGAGTTTTCCACGCGACTTGGCTGGTGCAATCTCCGCGACATACAGTGGCAAGACCATGGCTGCTGAACCGACACCAAATCCGATGACAACACGTCCGACGGACATTTGAGCGATTGTGTATGCGGCTGCCTGGAGCACAGCACCAATGATGAATAGGGCGCAACCTATATAAATTGCCATTTTGCGACCAAACTTGGTAATTCGCGTGAGCTGCTGCAACAATGGACCAAGACATGGAAGATATCTAATAGGGGAGGTATCGACGTACCCTGTCTGCCGTGTTTCCTGCAAAGATAGCTCCGAAGAAGGCTCCTCCAGAACACAGCGATGTGATCAGTTCTTTCTCGCTGCTCGTGATAGGTCTGTTGTTGAGATCGCTGCCCATGTATGCTGTCGCCCCTGATATGACACCAGTGTCATATCCGAATAGCAAACCTGCTGTCGAGGCGGTTAGGGCGACTATCCACACATACCAGCTAATTGGGATATCATCAACGCTGGTAGCGATGTCATCCATATCTGTCCCAACGTTGATCTTTTCGATGTGTGCATCATCTTCGGAATCGGCACCATGGACTGATTTTAAATATTTGATCTTTTCTCCAGCCTCCACGTCGCCATCTGAGAACCTGTCAAATGAAGACATCCTGACAATGCAGATGTAAGATGAATAGAAGGAGAAACCTTGCAAAAGACAATACTACCCACTGCTAGAAGGGAACATGTTTAACCTTTTATACACCGAAATGTATGCTCGAGTACTCGAGGGCTCAAGCACTGATAGTCCCGCATGTTGCTGGGTGGGATCTGGGGAAAGTCCAGTCCCGAAACGCGGGGGCCCCGCATATCCCAACTTCCATCAGTGAGCCAAAACTGGGCTAAAGAAGCCGATCCTTGCTCACCGGTACCTGTTTGAAACTTTATCATGTCGCCGCCAATTTCCTGCTAGGGTTGACTTCATGGTCGGCCTTTGATCTTTATTACAGAGTCTAAGGAAACCTATTTCCATGCCGCCGATCCGATGCGCTTTGATGATAGGATCCCCAATGCAATTGGAGGGGTACTTCGGGCTTTCAACCTTTCAACCTTGTCTGACATCATTTTACCTTTCTAGGTTGATGTCTGTTCGGAATCACGCCGACAAAGAGAACGCGAGGCATTGACAAGCCTTGGCGACTAACAAATACCATCGAGCTGATTAGGTGTTTTCTGGTGGTGGGTACTACGTGCGCATGACTCTAGAACCCCTGGACCCTGTTATGATCCATTGATAACGCTTGTAGTAAAATTTCATGATGTTAATTGGTGCATCACAATTGAGATATACCCAACTCCCGGGTAAACGTTGTACCAGGAGCCTCCCCTCATTTCTCCACAGTCCGCCGCCAGATCTTCAAAGGCATAGGCCCCGAGTTCAATGTTGTAGTCTCCCGAATTATGGGCTCCCATCCCGGCGACGATAATGCAAATTCAAACCGATGAACCAAAGACGCAAGGAGAACGGTCTGTTCAAGATAACTGATATTCCGACCAATACAACCCCGAGCACCAGCACTAAAAGCCACAAAGTAAGGCTGAAGCTCCTTCCCTGCGTCGCCAAGCCAACGCTCCGGTCGATAGGTTTCAGGTTCGGTGAAAAATGGCCGGGTCTCGATGCATCACATATGCCGATATGCTGACCGACGTATCGCCAGGAATGTATTCACCCAGGATCGTTGCGCCCTCCGGTGGGGTTCGTCGGGGTAAGTTCATTGAGACTGGTGGGAAGAGGCGTAGGGCTTCATCGATGCAGGTGCGTAGGTAGGGCAGGTGGCGGACTTTGTCATACGGAGCAACGATTTCATCGTCGAGGACGGATCCTACTTCTACGCGTAACTTGCGAAGGCAATCCGGGTTCTTTAACAGTAGGTACATTGTTGCATTTGCTGCGATGGCTGTGGTATCTGATCCGGCGTTCATCATGATACTGTCCTCGGAGACTATCTCGCCCCATTCGAGGTTGTGAAGATTTCCATTCTTGTCATTCATGAGTACGGAGAAGAAGTCGTCTAGCTTTTCTCCGTTTTCATATCGCTTCATTCGTGTTGTCGCGCGGTTGTAGACCACTCCGCTCCAGTCTTCACTTAGGCTCCACATGCGTCGATAACTAGAAGATACCACCTTGCTGATTCTGGTAAGTGTCTTGAACGAGTCGTAAGACCAGACCAGGTTCGACTGAGCGATGGCTGTGTTGAGTAGAAATTCTCGAAAATGGACTTGTTTCGTCGCGCCGTTCGTGTCCTCTGACGTTATGAGATCGTTGCCGTTTTCTATGAAGCATATATCCTCGCTTAGGCCAATATTGGCAATTGCCGCTATCGTGAACAGGTTGCTCCACATGCGGTAGTCGAGTGTGAGGTCAGTGGTCTTTGGGATCTCGCTATCTTTCAAGGGGGGAGTACAAAGGCCGTCGAATGCTCGAATCAATCGGACTGTCATACCGGAGACTTGTATTCCCACTCCTCGAGGTTCTTCACGGCATATGCGCTTGATAGAACCTTTCTCTTGCGTGCGTGCTCTGTTTTATCAACCACGTCGGCGAGATGGGTATGTGTTCCTCCGACCTCAACGTAAAAACGATCCTTGATGCATGTTGTTTAATGCCCATATATGTCTTTGATTGCACGAGCGTCGCTATAGGAAAGCGAGTTTGGTCCGATGCGGAGGATTGGATATCGTTTATGCTTCTGTAACATAGAATGGGAGCGGAATCCCTTTTGTGACTCTCTCATAAAAGGCCAGTCTGATATTCCGGACCAAATGGAGAGTTGTGGGAATTTGCGAAGACTCTTAGGGTCACGAAAGTAGGCAATTATGGGAAGAGCAAGGAAGTAAGCGAAGACACCGATAGAAGAAATGATAAAAAAGACATGACCGAGCATCTTCAATATTGTGGAACAAATGTCTTCACACTGTTTCATTCAAATGAGCATTATAAGAAGAGGCATGCACAATTGCACATCGCGAAGAAGCGAGACTTTGAGGTTCTTATAAGTAAGGACCTTATAAGATGAGCCATGAGTTTGCACGAATGACAATCTGCTTGAACGTGCACTTTGAATATCTGATCTTTGTACAAGCATTTGAAAGTATCCCCCGCATTTTAGATATAACTTGCTTATGATAGATGGAAGTGGTTAGGGTACTACCCAGTCTCGTATCTTCAATGTTTCTAGATATATAATTGCACCTCACGACGTCATCATGAACGGGGTAAAACGCACGGGCCTATTATGAAAGTCTCGAGTCCAACGATGCCATACGTTTACGTACATTTATAGAGATGGAAAAATTGGTCGAAATCGTTTACTTCATTTTGCAGGTCAGCTGATCTGTTCCCAACATTCCAGAATTGACCCGAACACTGCAACATCAACCTCGGCGAAGTTAGTCAAGCTGATGCACATCTCTTTCTGAGTGAGGTAATGGCCCCGAGGGCTAAGCCCTGGTATTTATAGCCTTGAATAAGCATCTAATATGGGAAATTGTGCTAATAAGCCGCGTGTAGTGACAATTGCCGCAGTATGTGAATGACAAACACTCCCTGCGGCCCTGCCGGTTTAGAGCTGACTTTGTTTCCACATAGAGAATCATTTGAAATGTAAGGATCTGAGTCCATTTCTGGAAGCTATTCCCTGCCAAGGTATTAGGCGACGGTGCCAAGCCCCGATGTACGCGCTGCCAAAAGTCTAGACGCGATTGTGTCCGTCAAGAGCCGGCTAAATTGCGATTTTGCAACACTTCTTCTGCGCAGGGGCAGGTGAACTCACCCGCAGGTTTGTTCCGAATTATTTTTCGATTGTGATGGTGATTGTTGCTTACATTGTCTCAGCAGAATTTCAATATATTGATGAAACACCCAAGTATATCGGAACTAGAGCGAGCAGTAGTCCTGCTCAATATTCCTCCCCCGAAGAGCATGGCCCAGGCTCACGGAATGTCCTTCGAGATGAAGTACCAAATGATACATGTGTTGGTATCTGAATGATTTCCATGTGGTCGCTGGGCAAAGTGTCGGCTTGGTGGATATTCTGTTAACCGCCTACGACCCGACAGTCGCAAGAATTGGACCTGGTCAAAAAAAAGCCATTGAGTCCATAGATGACAGACTGAAATCTACAGTTCTGGATATCTGTGGAATCGCACTTTCCAATCGCCAGGAGCCCACTGCTCTTTTGACTGCCTGTATTTCTATTGCCATCTGCGGAGACCGGTTCACGGATCGGATAGAACAAGAGGCGCTGATAGATATTGTGATGAATTCGGTACGAGATAATAACTACTGGCCATCGAGTGCATTGGGGGAAAAGCTGCGAAAGGCTTGGGGTTGGGAGTCTTCATAATGAGAATCACACGTTGAATGGACATGCAAATGTGTCTGTAGAATCCATTTTAATGCTTGTTTATCGTAGTGCGGGGTGGCCATGTGACGTTCAGCATCATCCAATCAGATCACGCACTGATAGCAATCTGACTCATCCGACGATCGTGCCGGCGAGGGGCAGAAGAATTTCCGTGTAGTTTGAAGTCAATTCAATATACCCAGAAAGTAAGGAATTTCTTTTGATTTCCTGAATACTATACTAATTGTTCTTGCGATCTAGAAATCCGATCTTCATTCCCCACACACACCATGGCGAGCGAAGGTCAACCCCCCGCGCTCGACAACCTGAGCCTTGCTGAAAAGGCCCCCGAGAGCAAGTCTACCGCCCAGGTTGTGACACCCTTTGATGTCTCTGGTGGTGTCGATGAGTCGGGCAAACTGCTCCCGGTCGACTACGATAAGTTGGTGAAGCAGTTTGGAGCCAGTCCTTTGACCCCGGCCATTCTTGAGCGCTTTGAGCAGGTCACTGGCCACCGGCCGCACCGTTTTATGCGCCGTGGTATTGTGTTCAGTCACCGTGAGCTGACCAAGATCCTCGACCGTCATGAGAAGGGCCAGCCTTTCTACCTGTACACTGGCCGTGGACCAAGCAGCGATAGTATGCACGTCGGACACACTGTGCCATTCGAGTTCACCAAGTAAGATTACCCGTCCGTCTTGCAATTGAGGAGTCAAAAAAAGCTAACAAGAATTGATTCACAGGTGGTTGCAAGATGTCTTCGATGTTCCCCTGGTGATCATGATGACTGACGACGAGAAATACATGCACTCCGCGAAGATCGAGATCGAGGACGCTAAGCGGTTCACCAAGGCCAACGCGAGGGACATTATTGCCGTTGGATTTGACATGAAGAAGACTTTCATCTTCAGTGATTTCGATTTCGTTGGCGGCGCATTCTACGAGAACATCTGCCGCATGGCCAAGCGCATTACAATCAACCAGATCCGCGGCACATTTGGATTCAATGACAGCAACAACATTGGAGAGTTCCACTTCTGCGCCACTCAGTCTGCTACGGCCTTTGCCACCAGTTTCCCTCAGATCTTCGGTACCGACTTCAAGAAGGTCTCTTCCATCCCCTGTTTGATCCCCTGCGCCATCGACCAAGATCCCTACTTCCGCCAATGCCGTGAACACGCAGAGAAGATGAAGTACAAGAAGCCCTCGCTCATCCACGCCATCTTCCTGCCTGCCCTTCAAGGACCCGGCTCCAAGATGTCTGCTAGTGTGGATAGCTCCGCCATTTTCATGAGCGATACCCCCAACAAAATCAAGAACAAGATCAACAAGTTTGCTTTCTCGGGTGGTCGGGAGACTGCTGAGTTGCACCGCGAGCTGGGTGGTGACACCAAGGCTGATGTGCCCTTCCAGTACTTGACCTTCTTCCTTGAGGATGACGAGGAGCTTGAGCGCATCCGCGTCGCCTACGAGAAGGGTGAAATGATGACTGGTGAGATGAAGCAGCGCTGTATTGCCGAGCTTCAGGCATACGTCACCGCATTCCAGGAGCGTCGGGCCAAGGTCACCGATGAGATTGTGGCTGAATACATGCGTCCTCGCCCTCTTGAGTGGAAGGGAAACCCTAACCCCGTTGTGGCCGAAAAGAAATAGTTGGAGGCTGGCAAGGCCCGGTGATTACGAGAAACATTTAAGATCCAGGCAAAATAATTCTAGCGTCACGACAACGTGGTCTATGGACCTTTCGATACTTTTATTTTCATATATACATTGTACATAAGGTGACAGGACAGAAGTATCTGCAGTCACTGTTACTATAGACCGTATGACTGTCATTGTGATGGGTTTAGAGAAACCCTACCACGCATAAATCCTCGGACACCATTGCTTAGCCAACATTCTTCTCCATCCAAAAGCTCTGAAGCCTTGACCGTCTGTTCAACGCAGAACCCTTGTTCCAAAGCATATCTTCTTGTTGTACCTGCATTACCACCGCAGATAAGTGGCGGAGTGACCCAAGCATCCCCGCGCCGGAAATACGGAGTAGTGATAGTTCCTTCCATGATCTCGCCCTCCATATTCACCATAAGAATTTCTTCTGGCTTTGCCCCAGGGCTCACATTGCCCCGAGACTGAGCAAGTGTGTAGTTCTCCCGGTCAGTGGTCTTGTGCGTCGTGAAGCCAGACGGTTCTGTACGTTCCGTATCCACGAGAACATGCCAAACAGTCGAGTCTGTACTCTTGTGTAAATCAGGCGTCAAAAAATTGACCAGATCCATGGGACCGGTCTCTGAAAACTCGCAAAACGCATGGCCGTTGCGTTGTAGAGAGAGCTTCAACCGCCACGGTCGAGTTTTGTCCGGTACTCGCCAACTCAGGAATCTGTCTAGGGTTTTAACGTCCCCATTCATCCACATTGGCCCATTGTCAAACACATCTTTCCAATTGAAATGGCGTGCTGCGGCTATGATTCGCTCTTGGTGATAGGCCAGTAGGTAGTAGGGCGAGTCCAAGGGTTCGGGGTAGCTCCCTGGGTGTTGCAGGGTCATACTGGGTAGGTTGGGATCATAGCGAAATGATGAAAATATGTCGAAGTCTGCTTGTTCGGGGTATTTATGCTCCACGACAAACAAATTCGAGGACATTATGGAGAACGTTCAAGCTGTTGCTGTATAACCGTTAATTAGGCAGTCTCGGCGGTTAGTCGAGATCTGTCTCACGCGCCAGTGATTCTTTTCCTTGGATTGAAAGGTTGAAAGATTAGGTATAAGATCCGAGGAGATTCAATTGAAAACCAAGAACAACAGCTTGTATGAAGATTCAAGTAAGAGACACATTCCTTTTTTTCCCGGTTCAGCCGAAGGTGGTGTTGAAACGGTGGAGAACTTGCTGTCGCGCGGCGCGTGATTGGCCGTAGCGCAATCATCGAGTTTCTTGACTTTTCCTCCAAAGCTCCATCATTCTCCCTATCTCACACTTCCCGCTTTAGGCGTCATAGAGATCGGTTAGTTCCTCCCTCATTTCATCTTCATCGATTCGTCGCATTATGTCAACAATACTAATCCCGTCGCTGCCACGTAGAATCACAGGACTTTCATAGCACCGGTCGCCGTGTTCCTGCCCACATAATGTCGAGCGTGTCACCATTACCTACACCCACACCCACCCAGAACGTGGTGCTGGACACTGCGTACTTGCCGCCGGCGGGGTCTTCGTCGGTCTGGGATCGCGTGTCAAAATGGGTGTCGGAGAATAAGGCTCTGGTCTACACCATTGCCGGTGTCGCCGTTGTCGTCACCAGCGCCGGAGTTGTCTACTACTTGTCCGACTCCAGCAAGCCTTCACCCCCGGTACACAAGAAGAGCAAGAACCAGCGACGGAAAGAGAAGAAGAAGGTTGAGGAAGAGAAGAAGGCCAAGCCCGCATCCGTTCAAGATGGTTAGTGTCTATTGCATACTATGATGGAATGGAGTGACTGACATCATAATCAGAGCCTGCCGCCAAGAAGGCTGACGAGCCCGAGGAGCTGCCCGAGGTTGATGAGGCGACCGTGGGCGAGCTGTCAGAGGAGGTGAGTTTCTGATGCTGTTCGATCCCCTTTCCTCGGAGGATGCCCGCTGACAATGGATGGAAGACTCGGAAGGAATACGCCGCCAAGCTGAAGGCCGCCGGTAACAAGGCTTACGGCTTGAAAGACTACCCCAAGGCCATTGACCTGTACGGCCGGGCTATTATCTGCAAACCCGACCCCGTTTTCTACTCGAACCGTGCCGCCTGCTACAACGTTCAGTCCGACTGGGAGAAGGTTGTTGAGGACACCAGCGCTGCTCTTGCTATGGACAGCGAATACGTCAAGGCCTTGAACCGCCGCGCCATTGCCTACGAGCACCTCGGAAAGTTCAGCGAGGCTCTCCTTGACTTCACTGCCAGCTGCATTATCGATGCTTTCTCCAACGATGTCAGCCGTAACTCCCTGGAGCGCCTGCTGAAGAAGGTTGCCGAGAAGAAGAGCCAGGCTATCCTCGAGGCCCGCAGCAAGAAGCTTCCCAGCGCCACCTTTGTTTCCAACTACCTGCAGAGCTTCCGTCCTCGCCCTCTTCCCGAGGGTCTGGAGGAGACCGCTGAGTTGAGCGAGGAGTCTGGTAAGGGCCTGCTGCGCAAGGGTCTGATTGCCATGGCTAAGAAGTCTGGTGAGGGATACGAGGAGGCCGCTGCTTCCTTCGAGAAGGCTATTGAGGCCGGTGATCTCGGCGACTTCGAGGCCCTGGCTCTCAACATGCGCGCTACCTTCACATACCTCGGTGGCAATGCCCCTGGTGCTTTGGAGGACTTGAACAAGAGTGTGGAGCTGCAGCCGTCCCTGGTCCAGAGCTACATCAAGCGTGCTAGCTTGCACCTTGAGCTTGGTAAGCCCACCTTGCAACGTGGTTGAATCCATAAAAACGACTTACTAATTGATCCGTAGGAAACAAGGATGCCGCTGCTGACGACTTCGAGATTGCTATCAACAACGACAAGGACGATCCCGATATTTACTACCACCGCGCTCAGCTCCACTTCATCCTGGGTGAGTTTGCCGAGGCCGCCAAGGACTACCAGAAGTCCATCGACCTGGATCGATCCTTCATTTTCTCCCACATCCAACTCGGTGTGACGCAGTACAAGATGGGCTCCGTTGCCTCCGCTATGGCCACTTTCCGCCGGTCGGTGAAGAACTTTGAGGAGGTTCCTGATGTTTACAACTACTACGGAGAGCTCCTGCTCGACCAGCAGAACTTCGCCGAGGCCATCGAGAAGTTCGACAAGGCTGTCGAGATGGAGAAGCTGAGCAAGCCCATGGGTATCAACGTTCTGCCGCTCATCAACAAGGCCCTTGCCTTGTTCCAGTGGAAGCACGATTTCCAGGAGGCCGAGAACCTCTGCCAGAAGGCCCTGATCAGTACGTGATCGTTCTATCGATATCTTTCCCCCAATACTAACTTGCTCTTCTAGTCGACCCCGAGTGTGATATCGCTGTCGGTACCATGGCCCAGCTGCTCCTCCAGCAGGGCAAGGTCTCACAGGCTCTCAAGTACTTCGAGCGCGCTGCTGAGCTTGCCCGCACCGAGGCCGAGATTGTCAACGCCATCTCCTACGCCGAGGCCACCCGCACCCAGTTGGAGGTCCAGGAGAAGTACCCCCAGTTGGCTGCCCGTCTGAACGCCATGGGTGGTAGCATGGGTCCCGGTGCTCCTCCCATGTAAAAGTGAGGTTGAATTAATACGTGCCCCATTTCTCCCGTCTTCTGTCTTTCTTCGTTTCTACCCCTGGTCACCCCAAAATCTGGAGTCGGGTCAATGTCTCCTTTCCTTATTCTATGATCCCAGTCTTCTGGCTTTCTTCTCCTCTCCCAGATGCCCAGACTGTTTTTTCTCTGCTTGTATTTAGTACCCCTGACATGACCCCTGTTACACTTTATGTTTTCTTGATCTTGGGTGGGGCGGAGATAAGCGGAAGAGATGACTTGGGAATTTGGGGCCAAAGCTGTGTTGGCAGCTAAAGGTGTGCATGTTGGAGAATTAATCTGTGTACCATAGAGGTGAATGTGAAAGTTTTCTGATATATACTACTCAGTTGATACATCATTAAGACCACTACGGAGTATACTAAGTAAAGACTGACAGTTCGGGGGTAAAGGGATCCACAGTGCATCCACATGATCCTCAACTTCGATAAGGAATTGCCCCACTTGGACTATAACATCATCACCTTTATCTGCCTAACTCAACCCATCAACATTTCAACTTCGCTTCAACTGCTTCAAGTTCTTCGGCTACCTCAAGTTCTTTAAAACTGAAAAACTGAAAGAAGCGTTTGGAAGTTTTGGTTCATTCAAAGCTGGTCCAACCAAACCCGATCCTTTTGTTTGAGCCTTGACCTCAACCCTGATTCATCATCCTACCCCTCTTCCTTTCTTCTCTTACCACCTTCCCACCTTCCTTCCGTATCCTCCCTCGACCTTTCTCATCTCTTCTGGTTTCCGCTATTTTCTTGCTTGACATCTTTTGCGGTGCCAACCCATTTGAGTTTGTCGGGCATCAAGGTAAGCGCTCCGTATGTTTTGGTTATCACTGTAACCTACAGGCTTCCCTGTTCACGTCTGGACTAACATTCTGGGCATCAGTCACCATGTCCGATCTTGAGCTTCGAGGTAAGTTCTGAATCTTAGTTTCGATCCTGCTGTCATTTGACCTTTCTTGATCTTTCTTTGTTCGGATCTGCTGACACCTTTATCTTTCAGCCAAGGTGACTCTGCTCCCACTGGGGACGGATTACGCCATAGCCCGTGAATTCACCCTTAGCGACACAAATTACTCGATTCTGATCGGGCGCGCTTCAAAGCGGGGTCTGAAAAATCGCTTTGCGGACCCTGAGAATGGATGGTTTGACTCGCGGGTCATGTCTCGGGATCATGCGGAGTTGCATATGATGCCTGGCAAGATGGTATGATTCCTTCTCTAATAGATGACTTTCTACTTTATTCACCATACTGATCTATACATTCTGCAGGTCCTCAATATTGATGACCTCGCTTCGACTCACGGAACATGGCTAAACAATAACCGACTGATCTCCGGGGAGTCCACACCGTTACTCAGCGGCGACATACTGCGATTCGGCGTGGATGTGGAACGCGGCGAAGGTATGTTTTTCAGATTCTTGTATACTCCGAAAGGCCTTCAGTCAGCTAACATACCCGATAGACGTTTTCCACGCTCTAGTTGTTCGTTGCAAAGTCGACTGGTCAAGGGAACCAAAGTATGTGACTCCCCAGATCTGGTTTTCCCGAATCAGGACTGATGTCCCGCCCAGGAATACACAGGACACAGAAATCACAGCTTCGAAGGATTCCTTCCCCGCTTCGGAGCTCAAGGCTGCACCTGCCTCTCGACAGACCTCTACAAATACCTTCTGCGTGCCCGAGGATGACAGCGATGTCGATGAAGTTGTTCAGACTCACGAGTCTTATAAGGAGCCTCAAGGTACTCACGCGGACGAAGTGAATACCATGATCTCACCCGCTCCCACTTCCGAAACTCAGGATACCTCTGTGCTCCTGAACTGCCAATCTGGCGGTCTCAGGAAGCACTTTCCGCCACCATACAGTGTCCCACCGCAGTTCATCATCGACCAGCAGCAGCAGTGCCCAACCCGCACCTTCACCGATGAACCACCTCTTATTGGAGAAATGTCTGATTATCCACGATTCGGTGTTAAGCTTGACAAGGATAATTGGTCGTCGGAGGTCGAGAAAGAGTTGAAACAGGCTTTTGACGAACAGTGTGGTGAAGAAGATGACTCTGAGCTTGAATCTGAGTCTTCGGAATCTTCTTCATATGGCTATAACGTCGAGAATGACTTTGGGGAAGAAGAGCTGGACAATCTGTTGCTTGGTGGCTCGGATTTTGAAGAAGATTCTGTCGCCTCTTCCTCCGGAGCCGAATATGAATATGCCTCCGAGGTTGACTCTGCCTCGGAAGCCTCGGACGCCTCCAATGATTCCGATGAAGCTTCCCACAGTTCTAGCGAGGAATCCTTGGGCGAGGAGAACGAGAAGGAATGCATTGACCCGACCCTCTTGACTCAGTACCAACTCGGAGCTGTGGAGGCAGTGACTACCATCCCGGTCTTTACACGGGCTACCCTAAATCCTAGCTTAGAGCAACCTAAATCTAACGACATGAAGCACCACACATCCAACTTGCATGGTCTTCAGGTGCGCTTCCCAAAGTGCCCCATCAACTCTCTTTTGAATGGTGCGCCCTCACAAACCTTGCACCAGGGAGATGATTTAAATGCCCGTGACCTTTCTACTCATACCGAAAATCTTCAACTCCCTGGATATGCGCCCTACCGTGATGGGCCATTTTCTTGTGACCCGGTTGACAAAGAAATTGATGTGAATGAATGGAAGAACCAGCCCAAACTCTCCTTGAAGCGCAAGGCCTTTGAGATGGAAACCCAAGATGCCCAGCTGCCGGAACTTATTGTTCCACCATCTCAAGACCTGAGCCTCAACACGACCCAACAGTCTCAGGTCGCCACTGCCATTACCTCCGCTCTGTCTGAGATCGAACCTTCGAGCAAACGAGTCAAGTCATCGCACTCATCGAACCTAGGAACATACACCGCTACCGCCGTTGTTAGTGCTCTTCTGGGCGGACTTGGCACCATCGCTCTTCTGGCAGCTCTACCGGCTGAATACTTCCAGTAAACTTCGAACCCTGGGGTCTACTATCTGCCTTCTAGGCATTGCTGCTTCCTTGTGGATTGAGACAATCTCTTCACCAGATCCAGCTATGAATCGAACGAATCATTTTTCGGCGTTCCCCAAACCATAGGTGGTCGGGGCTTTTCCAAGGTATGTTCCTGTCAGCGTCTCGGCTATTGGAGATTTTTCGGTGGGCCAGTATGCCTCATAACCAGAATGGAGTTTTTTTTTGATACAAGGAGTCTTGCGTTGATTCGGTGTCTTATCATTTTCCTGCTTTTATTTATGGCTAAACTTCCCTCGCTCCTGTTTCCCTCTCGTGCGATGCCAGAGTTGTCCGGGTCGACTTCAGTATGCCTCACCAGACAGCCTTACGTTGCTCATGATTTCTACCCTTAGCAAGAATTCAATCTCCCATAACCTATTAACTTTCATTTCTTCTTGGTTCTCGCCCTTATCAAGGTATTCATGGGCTGCTATCTGATCCTGACCTGCCGCGTGACTTGCTCAGAACTCAGCCTCGGGATGCTCTGCATTGCTGCCAGGTACCGTTTGTCGAAGGCAGCCCCGTTCAAAAGATACGCGGTGATGTCAATCGACTAATCTCGAGGGTCCATACCGACCTTTTTGGAATGATACGGATCATCTAGTCGCTTTTTTTCAATTCTTAAGTATGGATTAGGTCTCACAGTAATTGCCCGAGGGTCAAAAGAGTCATAGTTTAGGGACTGCAAGCCACACCAACATTCGTCACAGGCACACACTTTGTGTTAAACTCATTTCGTCCACTAAGCATTTTTGCCCTGTAAGCATCACTCCGTCAGGTCCGAATTGATCAACTTGCCTGAAAGTTTCAAGACACCGTTCCCTAGAACCCGAGGCAACGGATCTTGAGAAGGAGAAGAAAAGGCCAGGAGTAGCGGTATACCCTTACAGGAAGATCATCACTTGATTTGTGATTTTAATCTCAACCGTGGCCAAAAGCCCCGAAATCAGTTCACCTCGAATCATATCACTCATTCAAACGGAGAGAAGGATTGAATCCATTTCATCAATCGGACTGCAGCTTAATCCTTGCAAGTTCATGTCAGCTGACTGGGGATTGTTTTCCCGCCAGTCACACCCTCGCAGGAAACTTTTGATCTGGAATTCTTTCTTTTCTTTTCTTTTCTTTTCTTTTCTTTTCTTTTCTTTTTCTTTTTCTGTTTATCAATTTCCACGCTTTTCAATGCCTCGATTTCCTGGACTCACCGCGCATCCTAGTGCAAGCCCATGTTAACTCCGGTCTACGTTGAAATTTTGAGACTAGCGCGTGATGGCTGGCTGCAGGTGAACGCCAACGCCCTATCTCCGTTCGAACAAACCTGGAATTTGGTCGGCCACAACGGAGAAGTCAATCTACCAAATGCAAGAACGGGTCATATAGGCGCTAAGATTGTACTGATCGTCCCACGAATCCAGGCACGTTTCTGAGTGCTGACTGGCTGCACGGCTGCAACACTGAGCGGAGAATAAATTGTTTTTCCAATCATTTAGACACTTGAGCTAGAGATATGGGCCATCAGTGGGCTTTAGACCTTAACGGTCCCCGGGGGACCCCTTGCATTTACGTCACCCAGATGGGGGCAACGGAGATCAGCAAAGGAGAGAATTGACACCTTCCTCGGGGCCTTGTCCTAGCGTGGTAGTGCCCCCGGTCACCTTCGACGCTGTGCTTGACGGCTACTTGCACCTGGTACATCGGAGGTATCTGCCATGTCGCATCCATGGCGCTTCAAGAGCGTCGCTCTCGTTCAATTTCTTACATGATGCAATTGGCCACAATACCAACTTTTCGACGTGTTCCTCGGTCTCTCATTCGCTACCAAATGGGTACCTTTTTTTTGCTAATCTTTTTTTTTGTATAAAAATAATGATGTGCAGCTCACTCCATATTGGGTTCGAGCCAAGGGAATCCTCTTCTGGATCCTGGAACAAACCTCACACGCACCTAAGTATGCGACCACCATGTCCGTCTTTTCCGGAGGTGATTATTGAGAACCAATGATCAAGTAGGAAAGTCACTTCATTTTTCTTGTACGAAGCCGACAGCAGACATCCATTGTAGAGGGATCGTGCGATTTGTACATGGAAGGGTGCACAAAGCCCCTCCAGCTCGCTCTTCTCGAATGCACGCACGTTTTGAGATCTTCGAATGACGTTCCCTGCCTCATTCAATCCCCTTTACTAGTTGCATACTGACTAGCCGCCTGGCACCCTGATTTGTGAATCATCCTGTATGCGTCTCGACTCCTCAATTTTGTCTGGATGTAAAGGTTATCATGCCTGAGATTGGAGGCTTAGTGTGTCGGGCTCGTGAGCACTGCCTCTCAATCTGAGAAGTATCACGTCTATGTGATCTGCGTTTTACTTATCGGAAATGAGATCGTCCTCTCATTTTTCTCCCATGCAACTATCCGTGGATGGATTTCCCCATTCGGGCTTTCCAAATCCCGAGTCTAATTGTCCCCCCCTTTGGCCCCTACTTCTAACCTATGTTTATCTCATGGCAGGGGTATCGTATCTTCCTTCTCCTGGGTACCTACTGACTCTTGCAAACGGTCACACAGGGCTGTGGTGGCTGCCATGAGGCTGGGGCTTATTTTCCGCATATGCAACACGGAGTCCCAGTTTGGGTAACGGCCTGCTTAACATTGAGTCTGATTTTGATTTGTGAACGCCGAATACCCCCGTTGAATGATCCCTGCATGGTTATAATTCTTTCCTAAGTGGACCTGTGTCTGTTGAACTGCCGCGCAACCCGGGACACTGCTGCAGCATGATGGTGGTAGGTGCCATTGACAACTCGTCCTTTGTGTGAATCTGAAAGAGAAGAAACGTAAGCACCACGATCTAGTTCCCGGTAGATGGGATCGAATATCCCTCGAGAGCAACGACCGACCCCACCAGCTCGGCCCGGTTCAACAACCCTGAAAGTGCGCTGCTGGGTACATTAGTGTGGTTGTCCTACATGCCTTATGGTGCGCAGCCTCCGATACACGCTCTCATCCAAGCTGATGGGGCCTAGCACCGAACTAAACTGCATCTGGTACATGCAGCGCTGTCCAATTTGATGCCAGATCTAGTCCTGGACCTCTGATTGGTAGTTCATCTTCTGGAAATATGTGCCTTGTGCGGATATGACCGGCCCTTATCATTGAATAGAAACCAACCTGACCTGCAGTCAAGCTCACCGTTACAAGAAATGACCTGCTGACCATTCAGACATCGGCCTTTGTGTTGGTTTTGATCATCGACATCTGCTAGGCAAATGTAACATTTAATCTGAGATGTCGTGTGCCACCAGCCCTAGTATAAGAGTCGATCCTCCTGGGCTCGCATTCCCTGATTCATTATACGTCAGCCCAGGCAGGAATTCAACCCTGACCTGATTATTGGAGACAAGGCGTCACATTCTTTCCCATTGTTCCGACATGTATTGAGACAGACTCGGATTGATAAAGCACCACCCTTTCCTACCTTTCCCCAACTTATCTCAACATCCATTATTCAACAAAGAGCACATCACAAAGGGAGGCAACCCGTGTTTACAGCCTCATAGCTGCATTGTAACTTCGCCGAGCTATCCTTGTAGCACTACCGGTTCCAGCTTTGTGCTTTATCTTGCTGCCACCTCACGCTATCAACTACAAGTCCACTATGGCAAACCTACAGTCCCTTCTCAGTCTTGACCCAAATCACGTCGCCTGCATTGGCGGACGAACCGTCAAGACCTGTGGTAGTTGCGCCGGGAACGCTCCAAGGTACGTCCAGAGCTGCTTTACATACGTTCGGGCCCTAATCGCTATTTCTTTAGGGGCTCAACCTGCACGATCTGTGATGGCCGAGGTTTCAATATCTTTGTTTGTGCACGCTGCAACCCTGCCGCAGCCGCAGCCTCTATCCGCGTCGGTGCCCCATTTGCATCAGCAACGGCTGACACTACACCGGGATCATCAGCGCCGTCCTCCCCGGGCTCATTAAGCCGGAGCCCCTCTACCTCATACCCCCCACATCCCGATTCGAGAACATCACGGATCGGTGACGGGAATAGAGATAGGACGAATTGTGGACGGGTCGAGACCAATACACCACGCGATCTATGATCTATACGCTTCCGCTTCTATATGGGGGTATCCATTCTGGATTCGTTGCATATTGCTCATCTACCAGGCATAGTAGACGGCCTTTTTTACTCTCGGCTTCTTCATTTCTTTCATATACTATTTATCTTGCTTCTTTTTCTTCTGCGACCATGCATACCTCTTGTTGTCGCACTGGTTCATGTACATGTTTTCTTTCTCTTCAGCCGCAAAATACACGAGCGCGGTACAAAGGAGCAGCTGTATTTGCTCCATTTTCGGGGTTTCTGACATTGAATTCTTATCTGGTTCCGGTTTATTATTTCAAAGCTGAAATCTTTATATCGCTATAATTTATCAGGCCAAAAATGCAATCATGGCTTTGATGTGTTCGTTTGTTTTCTCCGGCCTTTCCATTCTCACTTCTCACTGACTAGTAGCGTATCCCATAGTCAAATTACTTAACATAATTTTCATACAAAATGATATGCTCTTCTCGCTCGTGAGCCCCCTTCCTATCTATCAACGCCTGGCGGAGTTGGCCGACTTCCGGAAAGGTGTATTCCGGTAATGGCAGTAATTTTTCAGCGCCGAAGCCAAGGGGTCAAACCTGGTCTCAGCACGTACCCCATTGGGATCTGCACCGTGCTCAATATACAGCGATATAATCACCGATAGACGAGGCTCATTAGTCGGAAATTATGATAATTGTCCCTTGACGGGAATGAATTAGATTGGAAAATATAGACAGAAAGCAAAAATAGCTTTATTAAAATCACGCTAATACCAAAAACTCTATCCTATATAATCCAACCCTTAAAACAGTTTCTGTGTCCGAGCCCGTACCCACGGACCGAAAAAGTAGAGCGGCAAAGCCAATGCAAGGCATGCCCACTGGACTCCAGCAAACTCATAGAACATTGTGGCCACGCCTTTCTCCTCCATCCAGGAATACGCACTGGTGGCCAGTCCAAAGGCAACAAGATTCTTCGATGTGTTGACCAAGACAAGGGCTTCGCCGGCAACTCTGGGGTAGGCATCCACGACGTATGACAGCATCACAGAGGGGACTAAGGTCAGTCCAGCAGCGCAGATAGCAGATCCCACGGCTGGGCGGACATAGTGCTGTTGGTTGGCGACTGTGTATCCGAAGACAACCAGGCCGACGGGGCAAATCAGGAAGGGAAGGATCAAGGCAGGCAAACGGTGCTCGGGCTTGTGGACGTTGTTGTTGCGCTTGCGCATCCAGCGGGAGAGAAGATCGGTTAGGGGTCCGGCGATGGGCCAGGCGATGATAATACCGATGAAACTGCTCAGGGCGAAGAGGCCCAGGTCGGCGGATGTAAAGAGGTAGGGGGGTGGGGAGAAGATTTCAGGAGCGAGAGTGGAAATGGCGACGATGCTGTGGAGAGTTAGAAGATGAAGCTAAGTAGAATGGGGAGGAGTGTGCTTACCCTCCGAGGACCACTCCGTACATGATCGATGCGATCAACACACCGGGTACGAGGAGTAGAGGGAATGGGAGCATGAATAGGTAGGCAAAGTGTTTGATGACACCTTTCTCCCGAGCCTCTTTGGTGAGGCTGAAGCTGAACAGTCCCTTGAAGTGTAGTCCGTAGTCCAGGTCGACACGGTCGCCTACTTGAGATTGGATGCGGCGGACAGCCTCAACGTGGCTGTGGCTGTCTTTTTCAATATCCTCAGGCTGCTCGGATTCCTCTTCAGGCTCAGCCTCGTAGGTCGTCTCTGGGAGCATGAAGATGGCGGTGACAAAGTTGAAGGCCGCGAGAATGGCACAGAGGATGAAGAACCACCGCCATCCTCGAGCCTCGATGAGGTATCCGGCAATCACCGGGCCGATCTGAGAGCCTCCAGACAGGGACGCAGCATACAAAGCCATCGCACTGGAGTAGTTGCGTTCAAAAAACAGGTCTAGGGGGGGTGTTAGGGGGTTCTGTCGGTGAGATTGAGGAAAGGAGACGCACCTGCGAGAATACTGGGCCCAAGAGATTCGATCGCACCATAGCCTATATGAAAGCTCATTAGCATCCAACCCAGTGCACAGCATATGGGATTCGACTTACCGAAGCTGGCGAAGACTCGAGAGGCAAGCAGGCTGTTATAATCATCTGCGACCGCACTCCAAATGATTCCACCTAGAAACATCGCCAAGGAAAAGAGGACAACGGGGCGCTTTCCAAAGCAAAGAGCCAGAGGCATCCAGAGTAGATTTGCCAATCCCATGGACAGGACTGAATAAGTGACCAGGCCAGATAGTTGAGAATCGCCAACATGGAAATATTCGGCTAATGATCCAAAGCCTGTTGCTAAGCCTGACTATTGTCACCATGAGTATAATTTCTTCTGGAGTCAACTGTGGAAAAGATCTTACCGAGTACATGTTTCCCATAAAGACATACAAGTTGACGGCAAAGAGGGCAGCCCACCGAACCCGGTTGGGGAGGAGCTGTACATGTTAGCTTTCGAGTACTTGAGTACAACAGGTAGCATAGCATACCCTAGGATCGACGTCTGACATCTTATTTGCAGTAGCTCAGTAGATGTGAAAGTAGGGGGATGAATATCGTATGGGAATGGGATAGGGGGGACCCGAGCACAAATATAAATAATTTCACCGAAGACTGGGAATTCCATCTGAACCTTGAGCTAGACCCGTTTTCCCCGCAGATTAAGACGAAATGACTCAATCTCATTGGTGATCCAATCCCAACATGGTTTCCCCGGGATGTCCGTGGGGTAGCTCGGATGCATCTCGGGACCGCACGAGGTGTGGCGCTTTCTAAGCGAACGGCACCAATTCAAGTCAAATCAAATTGCCGAGCTCTGTCATGTGTTGTGTTTTGTTTTTCTTTCCTTTCTCTCTTTTCCTCGTTTCTCTGGAACATATGTTTGGGTGGGTGAGAGAGTACTTATGGTGAAGTCGGGCCGTTAGAAAGAACCCGAGAATCGGCCAATTTAGCATTTTAGTCTTTTTGGACTCCGGAGCCGATGGGGGATGCCCGTGGCTCACAGTGTCCAGCCCCTTCATAGGCCAGAACACTTCAATGTGTTGAAAGTCTATATACAAGCAGTTCGTCATGCCGATCATGTAAGGCTTAGTCCATACACGCATTTACATAGAGCTGGATCCATATAAGTCAATCTAAAGCATTAGTGTCAGCCATCAAAATTGCCAAAGAAAAAAAAAAAAAAAAAAAGAGGGATGAACCTTGAAAGACCACAAGGAATCCAGTTCTTGCCCTTTCCAGGGTTTAAGAAATGTCTAATTGAATATCTTTTTCAGCCGCAATAATCCAGGACACTACCCTACCCAAGTACCTACCCAAGTATGTTTATCTCCATCAATTGCTCTACACGTCATATTGCACGACATATTATGGCGTGCAGATGAAATGCTTAATAATACCTTTGTACGCCCAAGCCAAATTATGCACACCAATAAACTCTCATTCTGTAAGCACCAGTTTTAATCAGTTGATCTAAAAAAATAATATTCCTTGGCATCAAGATCCACTGGGATCGCCTCCCCAGACTCCCCCAAACTTAACCCCAGAGAATTCAGGAATAACAAGGTCACGCAGACATGATTTCCAATCCAAATATCCATAAAAAGCACATCGCTGTGCGTGGCGCTCATCCCACCTGCACGTGTGGGAACTCCGAGTCGGCATTTCCGAGATTGTGGGGAAACCGGGGGGCACGAGGACTCCGCCTCGGCCATTCCGGATAAGTTATGACCGACAAGGATTATAATCAAAGCTCTTCAGGTTGTCTTCTTCAAATATCCAATCGCTTGAATCCTGTGATCTCTACCAGAAACCAAGAACAGAATAATTGAAACTTTCACCATGGTACGAGTCAAGGATTCCATCCCACTTACAGCTAACATACTGACCCCGCTTACTCGATGCAGGTTCCAGAAGAAGCGCGTCTGAACGTGATCGTCGTCGGAGCCGGTCTCAGCGGTATCGCGACTGCCATCTCCTCCGCTCTTGTCGGACACTCGGTCACGGTCATCGAGCAAGCAAAGGAGCTCGCTGAGGTTGGAGCCGGTCTGCAAATCACTCCCAATGCTTCACGGTTACTGAAGTACTGGGACCTCCCCGCTTCTCTGTGGGAAGCTGCTGCGGAGCCTACCAAGTTGACTGTGCACCGGTACTCGGGTCAGGTTCTGGCTCACGACGCTGCATTTGACAAGGGCATTCGGGCGAAATATGATGCGCCTTTTGTGGACCTGCACCGGGTAGATCTTCAGCAGGCGTTGTATGCGCGGGCAAAGGAGTTGGGTGTTACTTTCCATCTTGGGGAGAGGATTGAGCGCATTGATTTTGATTCTACCGTTGTGCACTCTGTTGCCGGGAAGCAGTATTCAGGTGATCTTATTATTGCTGCTGATGGACTGTGGTCGAAGTGTCGGGAGGCGTTCGTTGGGAAAAAGGATGAGCCACTTCCGACTGGTGATCTTGCGTATCGGATTGTTTTGACTGCGGATGAGATTACGGATCCGGACCTGAAGTCGCTTGTTCAGAACCCAGAAGTTCATTTCTGGATTGGACCTGGTGCTCATGCTGTTGGTTATTCGCTTCGAGGAGGACAGATGTACAACATTGTCTTGCTGGTTCCGGACAACTTGCCCCCGGGAGTCTCGAAGCAAGCGGGATCTGTGGAGGAGATGCGTGAGATCTTTGTTGGCTGGGATCCAATGTGAGTTATATACGTCACATTTCTTGTACTTCTGCTAACTGTGCTTCTAGTCTGAACAAGTTCCTGACATACGTGAACACCACAATCGACAAGTGGAAGTTGATGCACCGTGAGTTCGGAGTTCTCGAGACAGCAGATCTTATTGCTGACATTTTCATAGACGGTGAAATGGAGAACTGGGTCAACGACAAGTCAAACCTTGTCTTCATGTAAGCGAACTCCATCCCATGCACCACTGAATTTGGCTAATAAAATCGGCGTACTAGTGGCGACTCCTGTCATCCAATGCTCCCATACCTGGCACAAGGTGCCAACTCATCCCTAGAAGACGGGGCTGTTCTTGGCCTCCTTCTGGGACATATGACAAATAAGGCGCAATTGCCCCGCATTCTAAGACTATACGAGAGCCTCCGCAAAAGCAGAGGAGAGGCTATTGTGCGGGAGACTTTTAAGCAGGTGAGTAATCATCGTTTCAACTATTTATGAAAATCTTTTAACGTTTTGTCTAGCGTCATGACTTCCACATGCATGATGGAGAAGAGCAACAAAAGCGTGACGAGGTTTTCCTTTCACAGCTTGGCAAGGAGCTCAAGGGTGCTTTCCCTAGTCGATGGTACGCCACATCTCACCTCTTTTGCCCTATAATTACTAACGCACGTATAGGACATGCCCAGAAGTTCAGCCCTGGCTGTATGGCTATGATGCTATCAAGGAGGTTGAGAAGGCCGTATCTCAGAACCCAGAGTTGTTCTCCCAGTCTTCTGAGAAATCACAGTCATTCTGTGACATCTTATAGAACATGAAATTGCTACCTGTATTGATCCCTTTTTATGAAGCATTATCATTGCATAGTTAGTTCAATACCGAATATAAACGCTACAGTTCACATCTTCGCATCCTTGACTGTTTTCTCATTCGAGGCACTGAAAAATAAACCGTGATTTATTGTGGCTTTATAAAAGAGGAGAGGATAGAGATCTGTATGACAATATAAAACAAGGATAATGCACTTACTCCTTCTTCAACAGATGCAACAACTCCACCTTAGCCCCAATCAAAGGCGTAAAGTCATCACCTTCACAGATCTTCATCGCCTTCCGATACGCCGGACGCTCAGAAACTCGTTTCAAATATGCAAGCAGATGCTTATGCTTTTCCGCATCAAATTCCACAGGACAGAAGCCCCGCATGGTAGTCAAGGTAAAAAATATCATAATATCCGCAAGCGTAAGCTCCTCTCCAGCAAGATAAGCCCCCGTCTCAGCAAGACGAGCATCAAGCATACCAAGAAACCTCTCCAACTTAGCGAATGTACTCTTCGCAAGGGGGGAGTTCGCATCCCCGCCCCGCGCCATAAGCAGTCTTAAAAATGTAGGCTGGAGACTGCCATTGGCGAAATGATACCATTCCAGAAAATTGGCATAGGTGGCACCGTCTTTGGGCGTGGGTGATAGGCGCCCGTTTCCGTGCACTGCGACGATGTAGTCCATTATCGCGCCTGATTCGGCGAGCACGACTTTGTTGTTGGTTATGGGGGATGGGTCGTCTTCCATTACTGGTGCTGTGCCGGCGGGGTGGAGGTCTTTGATTGATTGAGGGGCAAAAACTGGGTCGCGCTTGTGGAAAACATATTTGTAGTCGAGGTTGAGCTCTTCGGCGAGCCAGATTATGCGCTCAGATTGGGATAGGCCCAAGTGGTGGAGGGTTAAAGGCATGGTGTTGTGTTGTGGTTTTGTAAAGACGAGAATTAATTAAAGAGGAAATGCTATCGCAAATGAAACTAGATGTCTAATGGATTACAAACATCTTTTGAGAGCGACTTTATCCACTTTATGTATACTTTATCCACTTTATGTAACCGACGAGTGGGGATAAGAAATATGCTGTGACGTCAGGGTAGAAGCCTTCGATCTGATCGGGACGAGCAGGTTCATAAAGATGAACAAGGTTCAATTAGCCCGTAAGCACTAGCATAACTAAGTCCAAAAAGGAAGATCCGTTTAGACATGGCAATTAAGAGCGACAGTTTGACTATAACTCAAACACTATTCTCCTCCAACATAGGTAGTCCACCGATATCATCAAATAGTCGGGCGATTCCTTCAAATGAGTAATCTGGGAAACCGAAGCCATAGGCCCAATCTGGGATTTCAAATCCAGGCTGGCCAGGCCCTGGCTGACCGG
Source organism: Penicillium lividum (assembly GCA_028828245.1). Classification (NCBI taxonomy): domain Eukaryota; kingdom Fungi; phylum Ascomycota; class Eurotiomycetes; order Eurotiales; family Aspergillaceae; genus Penicillium; species Penicillium lividum. The sequence continues at coordinate 5,709,285 of JAQJAG010000002.1, forward strand.
GTCCTGGCTCCCCTGAGGCCATAAAACCATTTTCTCCACCAATCCCTGTGGCTACCTGTGCAGAGGATCGGAATTCTCGTAGGTACTGCCGAATGATTTCTACTGATTTCCGTGCCACGACGGACTCCTCCATGGCTTCTAGTATCTCGACCCCCATTTCCACGGAGTGGAGAAGGGGCATCGTGTCTTCGCACATGCCGAGTTTCGACATTGGGAGAAGAAGCGTTGATGTTGCAAACATCACATAGGTCGTATTATACCACCTGAATGATGATTAGTATGAGCATAAATTCTAGAGTTGAATACCAACCAGCATCTGAAAAATTCGTGCACTCGATAGATGTCATGGATCACTTCGATCGTCTTCATGGCGGCATCTAGGCATTTAGCGATTGTTTCCTCTAGTTCACTTGGCGGATGTCGAAGTTTGCGGGTGAAATGGCTTAAAAATGGTCGAAACAGTAACATTTTCACATTATAATATCCTAGAGAAGGGTTAATGGTGCGTCGCAAAGGAGTTCGGATCCAACTTACGGATCCCCAGGACCAGCCGTTGTCTTCTTGCCCATTTGGGATCACGGAGGGCGCTGCGTGGCGATCTGTTGGCACCGATATCTGGTCTTAATTTTTCCGGTAAACGTGCGAGCCAACGATCCATTTCCATTTCGATCTGGAGAGCCAGTTGGAGCTTCTCTTGTAGTGTTATGCGCGAGTGGTAGATTTGGACGGAAACCTTGCGGACGATTTGGGCGAAGTCAATCATCCATGGGATAATTGCATACTCGGAGTCATCTCGGGGCGGGATGGCTCGGTTATGGTATTCATCCATCCCCAATGTATCTGGTCGTCCGACTGAAAAGCTCATCTCACTGCAACAAGTCAGCATTCAATCAATTAGATGAGCTCGTGATGGGTCCAGATCTGTGCTTACATTTCAAGTGAAAACAAGCCCCTGTTCAACAAAGTTAGCGTCGGTCTTCTCGCGGGTCTGCTTTCAACTTACCACCAAGTCTTCGAGATCCAGCTCGAACGTTGATCATTGGTGCCTTTGATTTCTCGGTTAAAGCCAGCAGATAAACATGTGCGCACCGCCAGGCCAAGATACATATAAGCCACTAGATAATTAGCACAAGCGAATAACCAAGGATGACAATGCTTACAGTTGGGGTTAAGTTCATTTTGACAGATTTTCGCCTTTGAGAATTAGCAATCGCGGAATTTTTAATGACCGGTTCGAACATACCATCAAGTACAGACATTGAACGGTTTCAAGATCATTCGAGAAGCGCAAGTGAGTGAGATATGCTTGAGCTTCGCCAAACAGCTTTCTGCTCCATTCAAATCGACCCAGGCCCGCAAGAGTATCCTCGTCCCATACTCGCACCAGCGATCCAAAGGAGAGGATACTCAAATATAAGGCGACGAAGCTAGGCTCCGGAGTCTGAGAACGATTTAGCCACAAGTCACTGGCACGGGCTAAGAAATCCTCTTTGTCGATGAACGGATGGATGAAATGGATATTCTCGAAATAGCCATTCATAAACACATGAGCCTGGTCGAAGTAATAATTCTGTTGTTCAATAGAAGTCATTTGACCAGGCCCAGTGGTAGAAGGGGAGAAGCTTGGATTGTGTAGAGTCGAAATCAATGAAAAGTCTGCTGAGGGACGATGATTTTCCTCGCGGATTTTTGGCTCTCGCGCCTTCTGCAGATAGCCGATGGCAGCGGCAGACGAAGTGCTGCCGTGGAATTCCATTGCGTTCGTATGATGGTTCAGTTCGTTGATCTCATCGGCGCTCTCCGCGGATTCCTCGGGTGCGTCGGGTGCGTCGTTGGGTAGCTTGGATGTTTCGCGGGGTGTTGAGCCCGTCCGTGGCATAGAGCACGGCGTTGCATCTAGAGCCCCGGGGGCTACAGTGTGGGTGTTCTGCACATTGGGAGGTAGTGGCGATGTTATGATATGGGCCTCGGCTACGCGTAGCTTCAAGGCCAACTCCTCCACCCTCTTCTCGAGGTCGGTGACATAACTATTTCCGCGTCAGTATGCTCATCAAAAGCCACTGGATTATTCAGTATAGATATAGGCTTTGGAAAGCACTATGAATTAGATACCTTGCGGATCGGTTGCTTTCGCGCTCCCTATAATTGCCCTGATAGACACAATCAAGGTGACTCTCTATATGCCTATTAGTTCGATCCGAAGATCCCGCACAAATATATTCGACTTACTTCTACAATGCGAGCAGGGATATTTTTCATCGCACTTGTACTTCTTCGTCCTGCACCGGTCGCAAGCCTGGGCAGCACGAGGCCGTTTGGTCCGCTTCGGTGCAGGATCGGGGGAATTCTGAACGGCTTGCATTATCGAAGCATAATGCCGCTGGGAAATCTGGGGGTGGATCAAGCTAATTGCAGGTGATAGATAACGCACAAGTTCGGATTTCCCGGGGGTTGAACGTGCAGATACACGTGATGGGGCGCTGCGGGGAAAGGAATCCGGGGAAACCAATCAGCTTTCTCGCTTGTATTGGCCACATTTTTTGCATGTCATGGGATCAATGCATCTCGGCAATTATAAGTGGATTGGGAAATTACGGAAGTACGGAGAACTCTGGGAATGCCAAATGCCGGGGTGAAAAAACTTAATTCGTTATTTACAATCGCTATCTATTTATCCAAATTTATACCTAATCATGAGAAAGTCACGTTCAGTCGTTCAGTAACAGAGGCCAACTGCGTAGAGTCCCACTCAGGAGCCTGGTCCGGCAGCACAACACCCTCCACGGGCTTACCAAGCTCGTGAATCAGGGACTCGATACCATCACCATCGGTGAAGGAGTGCACCTTGACGTACTTGCTCACAAAGTCCAATGCAAAGGCCTGTCCAGCAGGAATAACCACCGTCTCGCCCTCACGGAAGACGGTCTCCCCAGAGCCCTGCAGACGGACCTTAAGGGCTCCCTCCATCACACAGAAGCAGTGATCAACCTTAGCAAAGGACATATATGTAGAGAGAGCAGTCTCGCCATAATCCTTAGATGACTCAATGCTGGAAATGGCGCACACTCCGGTGCTCTGCTTCGTAGTGACAAAGGGACGGGACATGACTCCACCCAGCATCCAGCGGGGGCCAGTGTTGGCACGTAGGAAGTAACCCTCCGATCCCTCGGGCAGCTTTTCATCATCCTTGGTCCACTCTCCCAGGTCCGGAGGCTGGTAGTGAGGCTGGAAAACGACGTCAAACTTGCCCTTGGCGGCCATGACCTTCGGAATCAGGAGCGACTTCAAGTCACGGTTGTCAGTCTCGGGCACGAGGACACCCTCGTACGGCTCGGAGACGTGGCGGAAGAAGTCTACCCAGTCACCGGGGGTGATGAGGCCTTGGAGCTCGGAGTGGGGACCGATCATGTCGGGCATGTGAATGACGGTCTATTTGAAATATTATTAGATCGGTCTTCGTTTATGTACCTAGAGATAGGAAGTCACATACCGGTGGGACGTAGGCAAAGTCACCAGGGCCCATAATACGGCACTTGTCTCCGTTGTACAGCTTCAGGAAACCCTTTGTCACCAAGAAGACATCGTGGGCTTTGTTATGGTAGTGGAAGCCGGGGGCATCGGAAAGGGTGGCACCGCTCGTGAATACAGCCATCAGACCATCGGTCTGCTTTGAGGAAGCTAGGATGCGGAAGACACCCTTACTGCCAGGAATGGTGATACGTTCACCCTCTAGCTGTGGGATAGCATAGGGGATCCGCGCGGCGGGGGGTTGATTTGAGAATGGCAGAGACATTGTATAGGATTTGTGTGAAGCAGAGAAATATGCCAGAGGAAGGAAATAATATAATGTGTTAGGGGAAGAGCTCAAGCTTTAAAGTTAGAGAAACTCCAACATTCGGTCTTGCGGGGGGACTGGATGCCGAGAGGAGACGCGCGGAGGACCCGGGGCTCGGAAGACCCGAGTTGCTTGCCATCTGGGGGATTGAAGCATTCTGATTTGCTCATTCTATGAATCATTTGCGACAAGTGGATTTTTCTTAGAATTGGGCATTTTAATGCGCTTTTTGAATAGTCAGCGGAAGTGACAAAGGCCGAGCGAAGATTTACGTGTCACTAGGAAGTTGAACCAGGCATTGAAGAGATTAGATCTAGAGTCTATGTCGTGTAACTTTCGAACTACTCAATCCCAAGATTCAACTAAATCCCGAGATTCAATTACCCAACATTGAATTGCATGAAAATAATTATGGTTGAAACATTTGAATGGCGGGGTCAATTCTGTGCCCCGCACCCGCACTCAACTGCTCTAATTCAAAGCTAGAAATAGTTCGAAAGTACTAGTCCCACAATTCCTCTGAAATCCTGTATATTCCATATATCTTCAATCATTTAAAAGAATTCCCGAAATGAATCAAGTTCTGTTAATAATACTCGTAAATCCCTTTCCGGTGGCACCGGATTGGCCAAAGTAGAACTTCTTCGCCACCATTCAACTAGGAAACGGATAAAATCTCACCCACAATTCCCCACGAGCGTGGGGATGCCGCCTCAATCCGCATCTGTGGGGTTCATACTATATTACGCACTGCTACTGCTCTCTTTGACTCCAATCTTTCTTTATCTTAACCCTTCTACACATAATGACCTCCACCAATTCGTCCCTGGAGAAGCCGACTGGCGAGTACCGCCAGTACTTACCCGACCTGAGCCTCAAGCGCTTCCAGGTGATGTGCACGCAGGACGCGCACGAGTACGCCCATGACTTTAAGACATCGAAGCAGCCCCCATGGTTGCACGGACTGTATATGCATTGGTTGGACTTGTTGCAGGAGCCTTTCAAGGGTGTCACCACCGACGGTAAGTTACCCCGTGAAACACATATTCAGAGCAACTGATCTAATCTCCAAATTCAGGCCACGTCCGACCCGATCTTTTCACTCTGCAAGATGAAGATGTCCCAATCCAGCACATCGTCGATACCACCCAGACCTTCCTCGGCCTGTTGGACGATAAGCAGAAAGAAGCTGTTAGCTACCACATTGACTCCCCACAGTGGCGCACATGGTCGAACCCTGAGTTCCTACTTGCACACAAGGGTGTCCGTCTCGACGAGGTGACCGAGAATATTCGCGATGCCGTCATGAACATCCTCAAGGCTACCCTTTCCCCTGAAGGCTATGAAAAGGCCGTCAGTGCTATGCGCATCAACCACTTCCTCGGCGAGTTGGTCAAGTCCACGGCCGTGATGAACGAGTTTTCCTACAACTTTGCTCTCTTCGGTCGGCCCTCGACTACCAGACCCTGGGGCTTCTCTTTCTACGGCCACCATCTGTGTTTGAACATCTTCCTGTACAAGGGTCAAATTATCGCGTCGCCGTGGTTCACTGGTGCAGAGCCCAATGAGATCGACGAGGGTCCTTGGGCCGGGACTCGGATTATGCAGGTAGAGGAGAAGTTGGGTCTGGAGCTGATGCAGTCGTTGACTGTGGAGCTTCAGAATGAGGCGAGGGTGTTTGAGATGATGAAAGATCCTGCTATGCCACCTGGTCGCTGGAACAAGGATGACCAGCGCCATGTGTGTGGTGCCTACCGTGATAACCGGGAGGTTCCTTATGAGGGTATTCTGGCGTCGACTTTTGACGAGGCGCAGAAGAAGCTTATGTATGGCATTCTGGAGCAATACTTGCTTTACCTGCCGGCCAAGTCTCGGGCCTTGAAGCTTGAGCAGGTGCGTCGGTGGGAGGCGGAGACTTACTTCTGCTGGATTGGTGGTAATGGTGATGAGGATCCATTCTACTACCGTATTCAGAGCCCGGTTATCCTTGTTGAGTTTGATCATCACTCTGGTGTGTTCTTGAACAACGACGAGCCTAAGAAGTTCCACATTCACACCTTGCTCCGCACTCCTAACGCGGGCGACTATGGCCATGCCCTGCGGGCTCAGGTTCCGGCTATTGAGGGATTGAATGGGAAGGAGATTGTTTGGTAGGTGGATACCTGAAGGCGTGGATTCTGATAACCTCTCATGTATAATCTTATGCGATGAATATTGATGACTTTTCTATTTCTGTTGGAATATGTGGTTGCCTTTTCTTATCTTCAATATAGACCATACTGGCTGATTCGGTCTGATTACTGAAGGTCCACCCGAACTACGAAGATATGATTGAATGTAGATTTCCAAGCATGTATAGGCAGCTCGCTGAAATGAATTGTTCCATCCGAATTAGTTCCATCTTTGGACTATAAAAATGTATATACGACCCATAACGCCAAAAATCCGAATGAACACATTTGAAAATAATAGAAAAGGAAATTAGATACCACTATGTTAGGTCGTGGCTTTGAAAGTCTCAGCATTCCGTATACCAGCAGATGGGACCCTCGAATATCGTATAGCACGTATAACCTCGTAAATATGGCGAGAAAACAGCCATCACGACGTAACCCTAATATCATCATGATCAGGAATAAGTTCATACCCACCTTCAGAAGGCAAAATCTGAGCCGCAACAATGATCGCGCCAGCGCAAATCAGCCCAATACACCAACTCGCAGTGCAAAATATCCAAGACTCATCCAGCTGCCATCCAACGAAGAACCGATCCTCATTATCAAAGAGATATGCCTAATTCAACCAGAGCCATTAGCATATTGACCCCTTCTCCAAGACCCAGGTAGGGGGAGGGACCTTACCACAAGCGACATACTCGCTGCTTGAATAACAGCAGACAATATAATCAAGATACTCAAAACACGCCACCCAGTTTCCCGAAGTCGCTTCCCTCCCGCCAGTATAATCAGGTATGTGACGATACTCATACCCTGCAACACGACAGCAAAGGACATCAAGAATCCAACAGACCGCCACATGGAGCAGAAATATCGGTCTTCACCATGACAGTCTTCGCGGGCGGGGAAACTCTCACATGTATCGGATAGAGAGGAGCAGCGACGGTGGAGACCGTAGGAAAAGTGGTGGGCAGGCTGGCACGGAGCGAATGGGTTAGTTAGTCCGATCGCAAGAACAAAGCGGAAAAAGAAAATTCATATCACTAACCTTTTCGCTATGATAACTGACCCATCTCGGTATGACGATGGCGCTGACCGTCAAGCCGAACGCTGTGTCGTTAGTCTAGGGTTCGTTGTTGCCTGGGTTCGGTCCGAATGTCGCTTACATGCTAGAAACACCACCAGGGTGCCTGTGTAGACAATCGTTTTGGTTAAGAAACCTGTGTAATTTTGGTCTGTTCCTCGTGGTACCAGATGGAAGTCCATGGTTGGGTATGGGTCGATGGGAGTTGTGGTGTGGGTGGTTCACCGTTTAATAAGTTTGGCCCGTGCGGCTGGGATGAATGGAAAGGGATGAAAGATATTCTAGGGGCTTCGGTTCTTTGATTCTTTCAGAGATTGAGAGAGACTAACTCATAGAAGGAACACGAAGAGACCGAGATCAACCTGGAGGTTTGCCCAGTTTGTCCAGTGTGACCATGTAGAGGTCAAAGTGAAGTTCAACTTGATTTCCGGGGTTGACTGTGACCCACTTTCGTCCCACCTTTTACCCGCGTCATGATTACTCAGTTGATGGCACTCTTCAGGTACGTGATTATAGTAGAAGATCACATTAATCAATATCAATAGTACTATTTGAGGAATTTGTAGATTCTTCCAGGGTTTTGACTGTTTTAATCTGTCTGTCATGGGGAACTAAGCACTTGCTTTTGATACTTTGGCAATGGCAATGAGCGGTTATTCATTTTCTTTACATGATTTACTTTTATGCATGCCTCATTTCTCCTTTCTATATGTTGCGGTAAGGGATATGGAGATTAATGGGTACATCTGTCTGGCAATATCTGTTAGGGTCCACGGGTTGAGTGGACCTCGGATGGAGCCAAGCTGAGCTTAAATTTGTCTCACCTACAACTGGGCATGAATCGTCAATTTGAATCCAATCATCATCACATACATACATCCACATGGACAACCACCAATGTTACAAATCTATCCACTCATTGTGGCTGAATCTCATGTAGTTCAATGCATTAATGGCGGGGTTATCTGCAGACTACGTCACTGTACATACTTATTGAACATTGAACAATTTGCAAGGAAACCCGTCCTGGCAGAATGGGTCTCTTGGAACAGCCGTCATCATTAGAACTAAAGAATACCCAGCAATACAGAGGCATAATATACAATGAGCAGATATTCTACCCGATAAACATCAGAAGCGGGGGAAACATAGCGCAGAATATGTCAACCCAGATGGATCTCGTGGGTCTCATCGCAACATTCAGGGGACTTGCCACCCAGCAAAAGAAAAAAAACAATAAGGAAAAACATCGTAGGAAAAAAGAAAACGCCAACCAGACTCATGCCAGAACAAATACGAATCTTGCGCCGGATAACGTTCAATGTTCATTGCCGTAGCACTTACTTCACTCCTTGCGGTTTTGCAGCATCGCTCGGAAATCATCATTGCTCTTTTTGGACGGGCCCTCGCCGGTCTTGCCGTCGGTTGAGGTGTCCATCTTGTCGCCTTTGTCAAACTCACTGGGGTTGGGTGCAGCTCGTTTCATCCCCAGTCCGGCCCGACGGCCGCCGCGGCCAGGTTGCTGGGGGCGCCGAATCGGTCCTGCAGGTTGCATGTTGTTCTTGGGTTTTTCTTTCTTGAGCGAGGTGATTCGGCTAGTCTTCTGCTCGGCCTCCATTGTTTTCATCTCGCTCACAGTACCAATGTGGAGTGGCCGACCTGGAAGAATTTCTTTGCCCTCGAGAGCCAATGTGGCTTTGCCAGCATCGTGGACATCCGCAAACTCAACAATGGCACCTTGGTGATTCGGCCGGAGTATGACTTTCATTAATCGGCCAAGTGGCTCAACGAAGGCACGGACACGCGCCTCATTGATGGTGTCAGGCACATTCATCAAAGCAATTGTGCGCTCCCACTGGTCGCTAGCTGGCTCCACGGCACCGACACCGTTGACCTCTGGGGTTGGTGAAGCTGAATAAGCAACGCGAGAACCAGCGGTGCTGGTCACGCGCTTCTCATTCGAACTGGGTAGAACCCGGATTGGGCGAGACTTGAGGCTTACACCGTCCATTGCAAGCGCTGCGGTCGCTTCCTCCTATAAAGTAGATTAGCATTGGCCAGGAAATTTTGAGCTGGGGAAGGGAATTTAATAGACATACCTTGGTGGAAAACACCACAAAGCCATAGCCTTTCAAGCCACGATCATTAGAAGGGAGGGTTACACTCTCAACTGTGCCATATTTCGAAAAAGCTTTCTCCAAATCCTTCTCCTTTAACTTGAAAGACAAGCTGGTGCAGAAAACCTCACGACCTTCCTCCCGTGGTGAGCCACGCTTCTGCTTCAGCGCCGGGTCCGAGATTTTTGCGACAAGGTTGAGCCCTTCGACAGAGGCTCCATCCATTTCGATGGCGGCATGAGCAGCACCAGAAGAAGCGAACTGAACATAGCAGAATCGTCGACCGGTCTGAAACTTGAGTGAGGGCCAACGCACGTCCACAATGCGACCATACTATAAAACAGTTAGTGAGCGGTCATGTATTACTCAAGGTATCATAGCTTACTTTGCCAAGGAGACCGTGGATGAATTCATCATCGGCAGTTGGAGGGAAGTTGGTGACAAACAGAGTTGACTCAGAGTCATCCTGGACATCAATGATGTTTTCACCAAGAGTCTTTTGATCACGGGTCAAGGCGCTGAGAGCGTCCTCCTTCGTGTCGAACTCGACCTTCGCAACCAACGAATTTTCATCCTCTCCAGGGAACATCTTGACACCATTTATCGTACCAATCTATCGTCTGCATTAGTAACTATAGGGTTGGAGAATCGAATAGGATACTCACCTGTCGGAAAAATTTTCGAACTTGAGCTTCAGACGTGTCCTTGGGCAAATTCTTTACCACAACAGTTGCGTGTTCCCGATCCCGAGTAGGCTCTGGCTCGCCCTTGACCTCTGGAACAGTCTCCTCACTGCGGGTCTTCTTACTATCAGGCTCACCATTCGCATCTGTCTCGTCCTCCCGTTTTCTCTTTTCCGACGATGAAGCAGCTTCGACAGCAACGTTCAACTGCTGTTGTTGTGCCGTCGCAGCCTCGTGAGCCTCTCTCTCTCTTCGAGCATTGACAGCCCGCATGACCTTCCGAGTTTCGATGACAGCAAGCTGTAGCTCATCCGAATCTTCATAGTCTTCGCAGTGAGCAAGGTAGGTCTGGGTGACCTTTTCGGGCCAGTCAAGGTCAGTTCGCGCCATTGCTTGCTTCAGAACTGCAGTGGCATAGCTGGGCGTGGGGGTCCGTCTCGCAGCATCCACTGTGGTCTCGCCTTGGACAAATTTGCTCCAAGAGATAAGTTCCCAGGCGTAATAAGTGAGCCAAAACTCATAGCTGTTACCACGACGAGCCACAAGGCCCTTGAAAGTCTCTCGAGCACTGTCCCAGCTACCACTCTCGCTGAGGTACCTGATGTAAATGCGTTCCAAACGGAATAGAGGATCTCCTTGGTAGGATCGCCCATATTTCTTCTCACCAAGCTCTTGAACGCTCTCGATTGCCGAGCGAATTCCAACTTCCGCGACATCCAAGTCTTCATCTGTAGAGTCCGAGAGGAACGCACGTCGACGTAGGTAAGCACACCATGTGGTATGAACCTTGAGCACTTCTTCCATCCCACCAGCATCAAGTAAACCTGTAGCGGTAGCTCTGTGCTTGATATCGGAAATTGTAGAGAATGACAGACCCTCTCGTTCCGAGCTGAGGAGGTACTGCGACCAGAGGTTGCCAGACCATGGGCAGTGACGCGTACCACGATCAAGGGTGGAAATGGTCTTGGTAGAGGTATGCTTGTGCATCGACTCCTCCAGAAGGAACATGACGTGGCCTTCCCATAGAGCGACGTCAGTGGGAAAACGCAAAACGGCGCGCTGGTAAATAGCATTGGCAAGTTCGAAGTGGAATTCCCGTCGACGGCGATTCCTGGTTAGCTCCCAGTCAATATACTCTGTATAAACAGCGTATTCGTGAGCCTTGTCGCCCGACTCCTCAGCCTGGCTCAACCGATGTTCGAATTCTTCTCGAGAGGAATAGATGGCCTTCATTTTAGAGCCTTTGGCAACAGTTTCCGCCATAATAGTCTCGTAGTTGGATTCGTAGTAGGTGGAGACAAATCCAGAGAATGACTGGAAGGTCTGATCCCAGTTTGCATGGGGGGTCTGCAGCCGAGCATCATACAATCCACGGAGATGATTGATTTTTTCCTGCGAAGGAGACCGGGAAATATCCTGGGCTAAAAGATCAAGGTACCGATCCCATACCAAATGGCTATTGTTGATTCTCCACCGGGTCGATTCAGCAGCGTCCTTCCACACGTCGAGAACTAACTGCCAAGTGAACCTCCGGCGATCTTCCTCTGTCCATTGGCCAGCTCCACCGGTTTCCCCGACTGCAGATTTGTAGAGGTACAAGACCCATTCACCATAAATATGCCACAGGTGAGTGCTACCAAATTCTTCAATGACTGAGCGCCTGCACAGATTTACAACCGCATCGCGATCTGCCGCGGAGTTGGTCAGCATACTCTCATCTTGAATCCACTCAGCCCAGAGATTCTCGCCCATGGCGAAAAGCTTGTCCATTTCCTCTCGAGCTATCCGCATGTCCTTGAGTAAATCGTATCGCCGGGGGTCACCGTGGAGTTCTGGATTGTTGGGTGGGTATACATGATTCACGAAGCCGCCATGCAAAATACCAATGAATTTAATATGCGCATCATACGTGTGGGGGTTCTCTTGAATCTGATTGAACAGATCCGTTGCCAACCGCTGAGCGTCCGGGTCCAATGAGGTGTCGGCATAGTTCCTCCGCGCGCTTTCCCGAGGACCTTCAGACATGGCAATATCAAAGGAGGTGCGAGGGATGGGAGTATTGTGGTTGATAGTATTCACGTGAGGGTGGATGGTGGAGGGAGATAACTGGTGCTCGTATGACTCGGTACCCCGCAGCATACTTTGCGCATTTTGTCGCTGTGGCTGGTGGTGTTGCATTGCAGCTAGGTCGGCCAAGGTGTCCATGCCGGGGGTCGAGGGCTTGGTGGATGACGCCCGGTCGGTCGCAGGTGAACCGTTTCTGGCATTCGGGTTGGAGCCGACGGACTGGCTACCTGCCGTCGGGGGGATTCCGAGATGGCAGGCCCAGTGGGTGCGTAGATCTGCTGGGCTAAAGGCGAAGAGGTCTTGCCTTTGCGAGTAGAACCGGAGCGCGTCCGCTGAAGTGCCTTGTGGGGGGATGGCCCTGCAGTCGAAGTCGGTGCGTTATTTGACGTGACACCGGGCACGGGCGTCGAATGTCCGGGTTGAGGATTCGAGTCCGGGGACAGCAATGAATTGATGTCCATCTTGCCAAGCAGAAAGAGAGGGCGAAAAAAACTGCGATGCGCTCCAGGCAGGACTGAGAGGGAAAGCGAAGCGACCGAGTTCACGGAAATATCAGATATCGATCACGAGTTCACAGATAGTGCTAAGGAAGCAGCGATCCAGATCAGAAGAGAGCAACGAGATGCCTCAACAACAAGTCCATTCCTGTATTGACCAGCGCAGCTAAGGATCCCTATCTCCTGTCGATTTTCGGGATCGCAGCTGAGTCGCGCGAGGCGGTTCGCACCAGGGAGCTTTTCGGTCGCGGCAGCTTCGTGTACCCGATAGATGAACTGGGGGGTGTGTGTGTAAAGGAACGTGTTGACCGAAGGAGCGGGACCCAGAGTTAGGCAAGTTAAGGTGGAATCTGCAGCTTGCTCGAAGCAGGAACCGTGATGAGCAGGAGGGACGCCACAGGCGAGGTGGCCTGGGAGTATTGGAGGGAGGATGAAGGAAGGAAATGAGAGGGGAAGAGAGGGCAAGGAACCGGGAAGGAGAGCAATGAAGGCCCTGAAAGGACGATGAGGGCTCAGTGGATCTTTACTGTGGAGATGACGGTGTGAGGGAAGACCGAAGACCGTGTGGGTGATAGATTTGGCGTACCCTCATGAGGCCCGATTTGATTAACTCTACGGCAAATTCAAAAAATGTTAAAACTCTGGCAGGGTCTCATTCTTATGTGGTGAGAGAGTGAAATATGATATAATCTGTTTTTACTTTCTTTCATGTATTGTTCGTGATCGATCACGTCGCGACTTGCATGTTACTGCCTGAGGCATCACACTGGGTACGGTGACGCGGAAACACCATTTACGCACCGTAAGTTTCACCTTTTTTCCACGCTGCTCCGATCTCCGATCTCCAATCACATCTTCAAACAGCTACAATGGGCGCTGTCTTACCTTATGGGCAGCTGGTTCGGACTGGTAGGCTTCAAATTAGTATCGCCAACTAAATTTACATGAAGACTAACCCTTTTCCTTAGCGGCCCGAGCCCGTGTCGCCTATGTCCCCCGACGGACATTGACTACCACCCCCATTCTCTACGCTCAAAATGACCAACCCGGCAAGAAAAAGACATCTTTCTTCTCGTCAATGAAGGATTGGATCCTTGGTGAAAGTCCCGAAACAAAGCCCCGGGCTCGCAAAGCGGCAGCACGCCAGCAAGGTGAACTCGGAACAAGCTCTATTTTTGCAGAGGATATGAGCAACACTTCCGGACCTAAACCCTCTCGCAAGAAGGAAGCTGCAGAGCAACAACAAGACGGCAAACCCCATAAAAGTCTGGAAGAGCGCGACAAGGCCCACCTCCAATTTGCTCTGAACCCCAACCCCAAGGCCCAGCTCCGATGGGAGAAGAAGATAGTCATCCGTGAGATCCGGAAACGCGGCCGTCTCCCCAAAGCAGTCCAGATCAAGCGAACAGAGCGTGAATCGCTTTCCAAGTCACACTGGTTCAAGACTTCTGTCAAGAAGCTGGGCCCCCTGGCCCGCCAGATTGCAGGCAAGAACATTGACGAGGCCATCCTGCAGATGCGTTTCAGCAAGAAGAAGGCCGCTCTGGATGTGCTTGGTCACCTTGAGCACGCGAAGAACGTCGCCATGGTCCGTGCCGGCATGGGCCTGCCGGAGGAGAAAGCTGAGCCCACCAAACCTCTCACCGTTGTCCTCAAGTCTGGCGAGCGCAAGACTATCACCGACCCCACAAATATCTATATTCAAGAAGCTTGGGTCAACCGTGGTCCCTATGGACACGGCATGGATCACCGTGCCCGTGGACAGATCAACCGGCTGCGTCCCCCAGCCACTGGTCTCTCAGTTGTATTGAAGGAGGAGAAGACCCGTATCCGTGAGTGGGAGGAGCGCGAGGCTACCGCACTGCGAAAGCGCAAAGAGCAGCTCTGGGTCCAATTGCCGGACCGGAAGATTTCTGCTCAGAACCAGTATTACAGCTGGTAATTGTGTGGACTTGTTCTTCTCTTTGGCGTTGCATTTGTATTATTTTAACACCTGGACTCACACCAACTTGGTGTTCCTCCAGTCTCTTTGGTCTTTGTTGTCCTCGGCCGGTTTGTGGAGAGGATTTTGCATGCAGTAGAAGAAGCGGGCTAGTCGCCCATGTACAATATCTACAATATTAAAGTCATATCTCATGGATATTCTCCCCTTTCCTATCTCTTCCCTCGGTTGAACTACCGCGGTATCATGAGTCTATCTCAGTCGAACCTACACAATTAGGTTCCTCATCTGCGCTCCGCCTGCACAACAACCGGAATCACTGCCCCGGTCTGCAAAGGAAACGCACGGTGACCAATAACCTCCAGAATACTAGTGATTGCACCCGAGTGCGCCGTGAGAGAAATAATAAGATTCTCATCGTTGGCAAAGATATCATCCAGGAATTTCGTGAGCCGCTCATTGCGCTGCTCATTCGTCTCCCGGCTATGCGCGTCCCAGAGCGGATCGTCCTCAGAGAACCCAGGCTCGGATTGATACCCCGGGAACTCGGCTTTGATTTCAGATGCCTTAGACCGACGATCACAGGTATGTTCACCCAGCGTTTCACGAAGCAGCTACAATATTTCCATTAGCAGCCAGTCTTGTTTGTTTCCCATTGACCTCATTGAGACCGGAGATATAGAATCATTATCTTACCTCTTTAATCAAAGGTCTGAATGGATCTGTGAGTGGCATATCCAGTCCCTTGAATGTGATTTCGGCTGTTTCGCAAGTCCGATGCAACGGACTGACATAGTATGACTGTGGTGCGGGAACCCCATTGGCGAATTGCCTTTCCCATGTCTTGTAGGCCGTTTTGGCTTGGGATCTGCCTAGATCTGTGAGTCTGGCATCAACCCAGTTGCCATATTCGTCTCCGTCGAGTAGAGACCAGTATGCCTTGATTGTTTATGTGGTGAGCCAATGGTTTCTTTGGGAGTATAGCCAAGTGATAAAAACATACATCCCATGCTTCAGTGCCATATCTCCTTTCGGCGACATTATGGACACCCTCACCGTGTCGTCCGAGGAAAAGCACCTTATATTGTACTGATTCCCCTCCTAGGTTGTTCAATTCATTGACGGCTTGAATAAACTTTTGCCATTGGGTATGTAGTGGGGACTCTCCATGGAGAATGAGGCCGAAATTAGACTCTGCCTGAATATAGAATGAGTTCACGGTTTCTTTGCGGTATCCATGATCCTTTGGAAATGGAGGTCAAGCTTGTGGTGTCTTACGTAGTTGAATGTACTTGGGTCGGTTTCCGGTTCATCCTGAAGGAAGAATCCCGGCACGGTGGAGAACTTGAATGCGGCTGATTGAGTCATTAGGTTTGATATCAAGTGCATGACCTTTACAAATCATGAATCAGCCAGACGTGGGGGTGGTTCTCCGGGATGGAAGAGAAATCGCAGTGCTTATTCCCGCAGTGGGGCTGGACAGGTGCGCGGTGAGAACTGTGCACTATACTGCCTACTTCAAAGCCGATTACTGGCGCTATGAAGTACAGTTATACATTTTATGATGTGAACATAATTCAATGTTGTAATTCATTTATTTTCATCATGCTTGTTTAAAAATTTCCATGCATGTATAGCCAATATTTCGTCCTAAATGGTGAACATAGTCATCTAACATTCTACCAGATCACTTTAACTAGCCCTGTAGTCCCAATCCCTGAACTCCAGGCCAAATTTTTCATCGCAACAAATATACCAATAGAATTCGCTTCCATCACTCGTGGGGTTAGAACAATTAAACCCGAGTTCGCAGTTACTGATTCCAAACCAGTCACTGCGTTGTCTGTTCAGGCAAAGCCTGCGCTCCGCATGTGTGAAAGACCAAGATATTTCTTAGCAGATAGGAGATATTTCCCAGCCAAGGATAAGCCCTTGAGAGTCACACTCTCTGACCAAGAGGTCAGAGATATGGACTGCCAGTCGCCAAATACCGATTGCAATGCTCTTGAGAACACTCCGAGCTGAGCAACGGTGGACTTGATCTTGGATTGAATAATAAGACCACGACCAACCTCTTCGGAGTTCGCAGTCAAGCTTGATCTTCTCGTTGCCAATATGCTCACCTCTGCGCACCCAGAGTTCCTGGCTGGCAGTGAAGATCGGATTCTCTCCGTACTTCCGCCATCCGGCAGCGAAGAAAGACTGTTCTTGATAAGGCTTTGAAGCAGCGAGGTTCTGGTGTGGATTACACACAGATCGCGGTTTCGTGAATCGCCAACTTGAGGTTGATCGATTGCCTTGGCGGCATTCCGGCTGCCCGAAGCAACACGCTTGACGGGCGAGGATTGGGGTCGCTGGACTTCCCGCACGGGGATGTACGCAATTCCCCGTTCGGGGTGGCCTGTCGGGGGGACAGACTTGCGGGTGGAAACGTTGCACTGCACAGCGGTAGGGCTGTTGCTCGAAGACAAGCCCATAGCAACCCCACGAGATGTGGGTAAGCCAACAGACTTGCGATTCGGTTGAGGCGACCTCCCCACAGAGGAGAATTGCATCGCCGAGGATTTGGGTACCGCTGCTTGGCCCAGTGACCTGTTTGAGCTTTGCGCTCTTTGGCTGGTATCTGGGACCGGTGACAGCACAAAGCTTGTACTGTACTCGGGTGCATGGCCCGAGTTGTTGCGGGTAAACGAGGTGGTTGTCCTGGTGAATGGTTTTACACCAGAGGGACTGACGGACGAATTCGTCATCGGGGATTTCACTATGACCCTCTTCAGGGCATCGGCTGGTGGTCGCACGGTTTCAATGACTCGTGGAAGGGCGTGATCAGAAACCCGAGAGGAACAAGATGGTTGAAGAGTTGAAACCGTCAAGAATTGTTGTCTCGATCGTTCTTTAATTGCGACGTCCATTGGGACCTCACTGACGCCCGCACGGGCAGCAGCCTTCTCAAGGCAGTTGCACTGGAGTGGGATTAGATATCAGGGTTAGAAACAAAATCACTGGGTCGAACAAAGCTTACTCTCTTGTGCTGTTTCTTGTGCTTCTCACAAGCGCCATACTTCCGCGCTTTAATGTAGTTCTCCTTCTGCGCCTGGGAACGAGGCTTCTGCTTCTTTGGAAGGTTGGCGGTGGCATTCATGTTCAGATCAAGGACCATTTCCATGCCGCCATTTCCAGACCGGGAAGGAGCTGGTGTCTCCTCCGGGCTGGCGCTATTAGGTCGAGGGGAGATGCTCTCGCGCATGTAGTCCGACCAGCATGGCGAAGAGAAGCTGGTGTTGGAATCGGAAGACATCTCGAGGTCTAAGGCCGTGGCATCACACAGTCGCTGCAGGTGCAGGGCAATTGCTGCTTCTCGGCGCTTCTCCTTCAGAGAAGCGACACGAGGGTCGATGGCGGCCTGCGCCTCAACCATTTGCCGGAAGTCGAAGGTGGTGTCGTATGATTGGTAACCATGGAACATAGCTTCATCCAGGGGCGGAACAAAGTCCGGCACCAGGCCCACATTGGGGGACTGGTCAACAAAGGAAACATCATGCGACAGATCATAGTTTGTCATGTCCGGGAAACCAGGCTGGGTGAGGTCAGGCAGGTCATTGGTGAAAAGGTCGGCATCGTAGGGAAGCGACATTTCCGGGGAGATGGAGTTAGCGGAATAATCATCGCTATAACTCGGCGAAAGATCAAGAAACTGATCAAAGTCAATCCACTCCTGAGTGGAGGCATCCATGAAGAACTGATTATCAACCGACGCCATGGCTTTCGGGTATCACAGGGTAAGAATAGGTACTTTTGGGAGGTATTTAAAGGTATTTAAAGAGTGTATATCGGAGGTGTATAATCAGGGCCACAAGGGGCCTAGGTGTAGATTTTTCCCGGGGATGTGATAAGAACGAAGGCCAACGAGGGGACTCGAAAAATAAAAGGAACCTGAGGCAGATTAGGCAGATTGCGATTGTATATACGTGAGAGCCAGTCCATTCCTCTTTGGGGTCCCCGACTTCCGCTAAACTGCTTTAGGAGCCCGACAAAGCCCGCTCACTCACTGAGTCATAGAAATGGGGCTTAGATCAAGCGGGGCTCCGAGCTTGGACCCTCTAGCACATCCCTATTATGGACTAGCGTATTTACTTCCATCCAATCCGACCGCCTTGGTTTTCTGCTCTTTTGGTCAGGTGATCTCTAATCTATAATCTCTTCGCTGTGTACTTTGTAGGCACTTGGGTAAGTGGATACAATATAAGGCCGTATCGATCCCTGAAAGCTTGAAATTTCTAGCCTAGCGCCTATCCTAGCCTCAAGTTAGTCATAAAACCTTGAAACCTGCACAATTGTATATGAAGATCAGCTAATTCATCATGCAAGCGTCAAGTCAGAGACTTGCCATTGTGTAAATCGTATGTTATCTAAATACATATATTGTTTCCTTTGAGGGCGAATAAACTAACCTTAGTGATCTATATGAGCAGCATGGCAATTTTCATGACGCAAATACTCTAAATAACCAACTGGCGGGTAAACCCCACCAACCCTCAAGCGAAACTTTTCCAGCTTCAGCTCCGAACACCATAGATTCTAGCAACATCCCACCACCCCGTCTCATTACCCACCGTCACAATGGCCGACGACTACAAACCCCCGGCTCTTCCCTCTCCATTCATAAACACCAATCCGCTGCCCATTCTTCTTGCCCAGGGCGCCGAAGCTCACGTCTACAAAACCGTTTCCCTCGACCCCTCCATCCCAGCCGCGCTGAAGATCCGCCCCTCCAAACCATACCGTCATCCAACCCTCGACCGGAAACTGACTCGCCAACGCGTTATTCAAGAAGCCCGATGTCTCGTTAAACTCGTCCGTGAAGGCGTCAAGGTACCCGCAGTCCTAGCACTGGACTGGGAGGGACAAGGTGGTGATGAGGCAGGCTGGGGCGGAGCCTGGCTACTAATGGAATGGATTGAGGGGCCAGTGATCCGTGTTGTACTTGAGAAGTGGGAGGCATGGATGAAGGCGCATCGCTCAACGTTAGATGCGACACGAATTGCCGAGGAGGAAGCGCGAGTGCGGGGCCTGATTAGGCGCATGGGATCTGCCATTGCTGCACTGCACAAGGCTGGTGTCGTTCATGGAGATTTGACGACAAGTAACCTTATGCTGCGGTCTGCGCAATTGGAGGGGGAAACCTTCTCTATGGATGGGGAGGTCGTACTGATTGACTTTGGGCTTGCGTCACAGAGCAACCAGGATGAGGATCGGGCGGTGGATTTGTATGTCTTGGAGCGGGCGATTGGAAGTACACATCCATTGTCGGAGCCGTTCTTTGATGAGTTGCTTGTCGGTTATAGAGAGGGGAATAAGGGCGCTACTTCTACGCTTCGGAGACTTGAGGATGTGCGGATGCGAGGCCGGAAGCGCAGCATGCTCGGCTAAAGATGTCTATTTTCAATCTTGACTGACAAGGGTCTTGAATGTCGATATTGAAATGCATGTGATAATCCTCTCACAAAAACAAAAGAAAGAAAAGAGACAAAAAAACGCCCCGCTGAATCATGGAAATGAATGCTTTAACGACGAGAGTTACAGGCCTGGCGTTCATGGCCGCGAATTGACGCATGTACCGACATCTGCAAGAGCGAAGTAGCCCTTGTTTTCGACCACTCCGCGATCCTTCACAACTGCCGTGTACTTCACCACCCATTGTGGCGCAACATCTCCTTGAATCCCATCATCTGCCCCAGGGGCAGAAGCTAGGATGCCCGCGCCCTTGTCCGTCGGGCCCAGAAGTTCTCGCGTCATACCCACTGGAAGGATATCATTGCAGTCATTATGAGTAAGGAGTTGGATCTGCTCCTGCTTGGCATATAGGATCAAGGACTTGGGAACCACGCAGCAGTCCTTGAGGTTGATCTGGTCGACGGAAGGCTTCACCTTGGTATGCGGCAAGAAGCGAGCCAATCGTTCGCTGCCAAATTCTGCCACACCCAGCTGGGCAATCATACCCTGCTCATGCAGCGACTCAAGGGTCCGCCACGTCTGCACCATGCTGTCAAAGTCATCAGGCTCGCCAGTGGCTCCAGCATCCTCCTCATCGCTGTCGTCATCCGCATCAAAGAGAATACCCGGAAACGACACAATCAGCAGATCGATAGATTCCACGTGTAGCTCTTTCAATACCAAATCAATCGCCTCCCTTGTGTGTGCGCATCGCCGAGATGCCGGAATCCCTGGTAGATAGAACAGTTTCACGGTGATATCGTATTGAGATCGCTCCTCTGCCAATCCGGGCGGTGAGAAGTCGATCGCAGGAATATACAGTGATCCATTGTGTTCTCCCGTCCAATAACTGTAGTCCTTTTTGGTATGCGATCCATTGGCATGGCCGTTGGAAACCCCGTTCCTGTTCACCTGGGACCCGTTGGAGGGTTCAATGTGCTGCGACGCAAGGAAATTCGAGCGCAGAGAGTTGATGAGTTCGACGTTGGACTTTTGTGTGAGCGGCTGGCGAATGACAGACGGCCTGCCGCCTTGCATAAGATTCCTGAAGTCAAGTGGTCAGTCTACGTTCCATTTTTTGGGTTCCCCTCGGAGTTCCGAAACTTGCACCAGGAAGCGACTTACGAGGTGGAGAGGATCAACTTCATAGCGCTGATCAATGGAGAGAGGAAGAAAGGAAGAATTAAGAAATAAAAAATATGACAGAGTAAATTTGTGCAGCGCGTTGCGTAAAAGAATGTCTTGAAGAAGAATTACGAAAACCCCGCGGTTTATCTTGACCCCTCCAGGGCTCCGAGCCTCCGAGGGTCCCTGACAAATCCAGTTCCCGCATTTACAAATTCCCTTCTATAAGAATCTAAAAATCAATTAATCCTCATCTACTGTCGGATCCCAGTCTGTCGGCGAGTATTCCCCCGTATCAAGTAACGTCATATCCTCATCATCAAGTTCAAAGTCAAATACTTCCGTATTCTCACGGATTCGCTGCGGCGTCTCAGATTTAGGCAAAGGCACGAATCCCTAACTTCATCAGCTTATGCCCAATCGCTATGAAATCCACGGTCATAAAGAAATATCAAACTCACCATTTGCAAACTCCACCGAATCATAACCTGAGCCGGCGACTTCCCATGCTTCTTCGCAATGCTCGCCAACATAGGTTCCCGGAGTCTCACTCCATGCGCAAGAGGCGAATACGCTTCAACTACAATCCCGCGGCTCTGACACCACTCTGCAATATCGGAGTGATCCAGCCACGGGTGCAATTCCCACTGCCCGACACTGATTTCACCACCACCGCCGTTCTGGATGTACTCCTCTAGCTCTTCGAGGTGGTGGATGCCGTAGTTGGACACGCCAATAGATCGGACTTTCCCTGCTTTTTGCGCCTCAACTAGGGCACGCCAAGAGCCTAGTCGGGCTTCTTTGCCACCATAGGGAGCATGGAGTAGGATCCTATTTTGTCACTGGCTGCTTTGGCTCGGGGTGGAGGTATCCAAGCTTACAGGTCAAAGTAGTTGGTAGCTGCTTCTTGTAGACTCTTGTCGATGGCTCGTGCTGTTGGCTTGTAGCCCATTGATCCTGGCGGGATCTTAGTAGTAAGAAAGATCTCGGATCGGTCGAGGTCAAAATTCTGGATTGCGCGGCCGCAGCCTTTCTCGTTTCCGTACATTATCGCTGAGTCGATCTGGTAATTGGTTAAATATCGGTTCTCAAGGTACATGTTTTGTTAAGGGTAGATACATGGCGAAAGCCGACTTTCAAGGCTTCTTGGACTACTTTTTCGGTTGCGGATGGGGCACTATTTCTTGTTATTTGATTATTGACATCGTTGACTTGCTTGATACACACATCATGTAAACCTGGAGGTATTAGGAGTCTCGGTCAGCATGTTACTCTATAGCCTTTGTTGCCAAGTGCGGTGTAGGCCAATTACTCACCCCATATCCAATGACCGGGATCTCATGGCCCGATAACAGTTTATGTTTCGACTGCAGACTCTGTTTGTTTGCCATCATGTAGTGTATGCTGAATTGGACTGGTAATGTGTTGTACTTGAATGGTTAAAAGAGATCAAGACTCGGCCTTCGAAGCGATGAGATCATAAAGTGGGGGTCGCGGAATGACGTTCCACTAAGTGTATAACTAGAGGTCGAGCAGTTGCCAATCATGACGTTCAGGAATTGCGTAAAAATTAGAAATATATGGAAACATGAACCAACTTATATTAGGACAGTTCCAAGGTTATCAAAGTGAAAGCCTAGAAAGTGGTAACTGAACGATCTCAATAACGATCGATGTATTAGATCATTCAGTTCTATGAGCCTGTCTTCAACCTTTCTATGTATACAGGACATGTTTCATTTCATGCCTCAGATAAGCAGCTCATTTAAACGGTTCTCTGCTGCTCTTTCAAGGCCTCAGCCTCGGCCTCCTCCTTCGCCTTGCGCTCCGCCTCACGCTTCAACTGATCAGGACGGCGAACAGCGATATCCTTAGGACGGAAGTCACTGAACAGGTGCTTGAGCACATTTTCAATCACATAGCAACCAGCATAATCGAAAGCCATCAGCACGGTCAGGGTAACCTTGAACTCGTTGGTGAAGGGAACCAGGCGCAACTTCTCGTTGATCTCGGGAACAAACTCGGTGGCACAGGAGAAAGCAACAGCCGAGGCTGCGACAAGACCCCAGTACATGGCCTTGTTCTCGCGAATGGACTCGCGGAACGGACGACCCTGGTAGTTGATGGAGAATGTGGAGATTTGCTGGATGAGCTGAAGAAGGTAGATGGCGCTGTTCAGAAGAGAGGGTTCAAACTCGCCCTCCAGGTCGATATCGCTGGCTCTCCTGTAGTATTCATTAGCAACGGCGTCTTTCTCGTGGGCTGTTCGACACTTACGGCTCAACCTTGTAGACATAGTTGGAGAGGTAAATCAATGTGGCAATGTGGATGGCGAATTGACCAAGAACGGACCCAATGATGTACACGTTGAAGATGTTGGGCTGTGGTCGCTCCTTGGACAGACCCTCAACAGACTGCAAATTATTAGCATTCAAGGACTGCACGAGACGAAAAGGGTGTACAAACCTTAGCACGGGAAATAGACAAGAAGCAGACACTCATCAGCATACCACTGATGGTAACCTGGCCATCACCAAACTTAATACCTTCCAAGTAGATAACACTCAGACTGTAGGCACTGATCAAACAGTTCAGTGCAAGAATTTTGTACATTTGGATTGTCGCAACCAAAGTGCAACGACCCTGGCGAAGAATGTTCGGGATTGCAATAACATTAGCCAATTTGCTGGTGAATGGAGCAGCAACAGAAGCATCACCCAGCTTGATGGTGGGTGGCTCGCTGTCATCTAACTCTGATTCCAACATAGAAGAGGTGAGCCTGTCAGCAAGACCCGCCGCAGCAACTTGAGCTTGATTCTGTCGCTGCTGCTGAGTCGTGGTCTGCTGAAGAGCTTGGGCACCAGGAGAAGTGATAGTGGGCATCGGCTCGCCGGCCTTGGCACCCTTCTTCGACATCTCACGCTCCATGGCCTTCTCGTAGTGTGGGTTACCAGGGCCAGGGGGGTAGAGGTGAGCGATGTGCACAGGGACCGGAGGAGGAGGCTGATTGAATCTCTGCATCATACCAACCTGTTTTTCGTAGAGCTCCTTCATCTTAGTGGTGCGGTAGTGCTCGGCAATACGGGTCAGGTCGTCGGGAGAGCCATTAAGAAGGGCAACACCAACGTGGGCTTGCTTCAGAGCACCCACGTCATTTGTACCGTCACCACACATCAGGGTGGTGTAACCAGCATCCTTAAGACCAAGCAAAATGTCCTCCTTTTGCTTGGGGGACACACGAGCATAGACCCAAGTGTGACGCAAAAGCTCCGGAAGAGCCACTTGGTCCTTGAACTTCGCCAGGGCGTAACCAGTGATACAGATGTCCTTGTTTTTCAGAATCTCCGGGTCCAAAGGCTTCGTGGGATCAACTTCAGTGTTGAGCTTGTCGTCAATGGTACGCCATACAAGTCTAGTTCCAGAGTTGTCATGTTCGGGGGCATCAAGAATGAGAACCTCTCGGTCCACAATCTCGACCTGGCGTGCGACATGGCAGGCAGTCAACGGATTGTCTCCGGTGATCATGACAACACGGTGGCTGCTCTCGTTCAACATACGGACAGACTTGATAGCGTCATCCTTGAGAGGGCACTGCAAAACAAGGAAACCGGCGAAGATCAGCTCAGACTCAATCTCCTCTCGAACGTAGTTGTTAACGCGGCTATGGGAAAGCTCGGATTCGGAAGAGAGGTATTTGTAGGCAAGAGCAAGGACACGAGCACCGTTGCGTGTGAAGTACTTGTAGGTCTCCTCGTAGTTAGGAGGCGTGTTAACCAGCATAGAGTTGATAGTCTCAGGGGCACCCTTGACACCGACGAAAGTGGCCTTGCTCTTCTTCGAGGTCTTGGGGTCATTGGTAGTGATAGTAGCGATAGTACTCTGGCGCTTCAAGGTAGAGGAGAATTGGAATCTTCTCTTGATCTGAACGGACTCAACGGGGCGAGAGGCAACCTTGGGTGCAGTTCCCTTGGACATGAGGGTGTCGTTCTTGCCCAGGCCCCAGCCAAGCCACTCCAAAGCAGCCTTCTCCATGGGGTCACCAACGACCTCACCCTCATCCAATTTGACCAAAGCGTGTGCGCTAGCAAGAACAAGAGTAGTAGCGGGGTCAACATTCTCCGCCTTTGCCAAATCCGTATGGGCGCCATCAGCTTCAACCTTGGCATCAGACTGACCAAGAGTGAGACCAGCAATACCGTCAACGACAAGATCCTCACCAGTCAAAGTGCCGGTCTTATCGAAACACGCGATATCAACACGGCCAGCAAAGGGGATACGGAAAGGCTCCGTGCAGAAAATAGCAAACTTGCTCAAAGCAGCCAAACTGGTGTTGACCGCCAAGCTCAACTCCATGGGCAACTCCGGGGGAACGACGCTGGTGACAATAAGGACACAGTCTAGAAGGAGCTTCGAGCGCTTGCGATCCTTAATTACACCCTCCTGCCACACGTACCAAGAAGCGGCAATCGCGAAAATAAGCAGGAAGAGAATGAACAACAGAGCCTCAGCATTGTTGGCGGAAACACGCTCAGTGGAGTAAATCATAGTGCGCACAAGGCTACCCTGGCTGGTCTCGAATCCAGTCTTGACAACCACACCGAGAGCGCCATTATCCGGGGGCATCGTAACGCCATTGGCCAGGTTCTTCAGGACCTCCTCTCCATTGACATTGGGGTGCGTGACCTGCAGAACCTTGGTTCCACCGTGCACGAACGAGTTCTTATCCAAGCCCTCCGGTTCAATCAAGTCATTACCGGGACGGAGCTGGATCGAGTCCTTGAGCAGAGGGGTACTCTCACCGGAGAGCATTGCCTCATTCACAATCACACTACCCTCGACAAGAAGAATATCGCAAGCGACACCGCTGTCCTCCTTAGTCCGGTTGACGGACATCAGATCGCCGGGAAGAAGCTTGTCGCTAGTGGTTTCTTGCCATTTGTTCTCACGGAAAACCCAGACGTCGTAAGGCTTGATGCTCATGCCACGGAACTCGTTAAGAGTTCTCTGGCGCTGCCAAACAACGGTGCTCTCAAACATAACAAGCATGAAGAGAGTGAACAGCGAGTAGTACCAGTATTCATCCAGCATCCACAAACCAACACAAAATATCTGGAAAACGAAGAACGGCGCGACAGCATGCTCTTGGAAGAGCTCCACAAATCCAGGGACGGGAATATCGAAGGTGTTATCGCCATAGTGCTCCTGCACGCTCTCGACCTCCGCTTTGGTGGTGAGACCCTTGGTCTGCTGGAAGGTTTTGAGGGCAGGTTTGGGTTCCGCATCGAGAGCATATGCCAGGGGTGCAAATGTGCCATTTTCGGGGTAGTAGAGGAAACGGCGCTTCTGGAACAAGAAGGAAAGGGTCTTCTTGCCACCGGAGGTGTCGTGGATCAGGGGACAGATTTCAGCGATTCCGGCATTGGTGACGGGAATCACCTTAATCAGCTTGGCGGTATCAATGGAGTTGGCTCTGGTAGTAGTGAAAAGCGTTTTAATGTCAATGTTCCACTTGGTCATCAGCCACAAGAGGGACTGGAGCGTGATGATGGACCCCGCCCAAACGAAGGTCCACTCCTGACCCTGGATATAGATATCATATCGCTCTTCAGACAGATAGTAGTAGAAAAAGGCAGACCAAATTATGGTGAAAGGGAAGACATAAGGATGCCATTGTATCGAAAGAGGATTGTGCAGGGATGCATGGTGAATCTGGGGGTCATCTGCGAGTTTTGCCCTGATACGGGTTAGATTAAAAATGCATTAGGGGCAAGGGTTTCCAGGGACTGACATGATGGCAATCGAGTTGACCACGAAGATGGTCGGATGAAGATCAGATTAAAAAAGCATAAAGAAGAAAGACGACTACACAGCGGAAAGCTCAGAAGAAGCCACCTTGGAGATAAGTAAATTTGGTTTCCAGAGGGTTCGCCCGGTTCCCCGACGCGCTAGACAGCTTATGTCATGAGTGGAGGTCTCTACCAATCATTTCTTTGTATGATGCCATAATTTGTTCGTCCTTCAACAAGCCCAGCCGGGCTAGCTCAATCGGTAGAGCGTGAGACTCTTAATCTCAAGGTTGCGGGTTCGACCCCCGCGTTCGGTTCTTCTTTTTGGATTTTTTGCACTTCTGATCTCCAGGTTTCTTTTTCAACGTTGAGAATGGCTTTTTTGCTGGTAAGTAGCTTGAAACCCTTTAAAAAACATATATATACATACATCACCTATTTAAGCAGCCTTGGAGACAATAAACATTTATTCCGATCACTCCAAGTGTGTTGTCGGTACATGACATTCCAATTTTCAGCACTTTTCAAGGTTAATATATATATTTCCCTCATAGTATATGTGCACCTGGCCATCAAACATTATCAACTTTCAATGAATGTTGGAACGTTCCAAACATTTGTGCAGGAACTAAATACGATAGGTAACACTTGAACGCTTGTGGAGTCAACATTTGAATGCTTCCCTCAAGTCAATCCATCCAAGACCACCCCCTTCTCACGGCTCAACTGCTTCACCAAATCTGTCAATGCCTCCACTTGCATACGTAACTGCCTCACCTCAAGAGTACATGAATCAACCTTGATGTCAGGCGTGCTTTGTTTGACTTCTTCCTTCCAAGAGTCATCCAACTCATATTCCACATCTTCAGCCACCATTTCCCACTCCTGTTGATCTTCCTCGTCCTCTTCTCCATGGCGCCGATTCCAACGAATTTGCTCGGCTTGGTGGGTCTCAATCCAGGCTGTCAAGACGAGAAGAGGCGAGTATAACAGACCCATGACAACGTCGTTGAGCTTCGCATAGTGCTTTTTCGACATCCACCATTCGAATGGTGCGCTCACCAACAAGATCTCAATCAGATTAAACGCTAGTACGTCATATTAGTTCAACCATCCCATGGTATGTTTAGCGGATGGAATGGAGAAAACTTACGCGGAATGAAGACATTCTCATCGGGGGCCCGAACGAACTGCATGGTCTTCTGGGCAAAGATTGCCATGAACTCATCTGTGGCATTGCCGGAAATATCTTCATAGGCACTGTTGTAAAGTGCAATGAGGATGTTTAAGAGAACTAGTGTATCAAGTGAGTATACTGTGTTTCGAGGAGAGAATTCGGGGGAGTTATGTACCAATCATGATGACAAAGCTGAACACATAGTAGAGAATGATTCCAAAAGGAAATGCGAAATCCTGGAAAGTCTCGAACTCAGGGCTCTGCATGATAGTGTTCGCCATGCCCTGGATGATAAGCCGAGTGATAGGTATATCGTCATCCACCTGTGCCATGCCAATGAATGCCTGGAAGAAACCAGCCAGCACCACAAATAGGAGAGCAAAAAAGATCAAGCTTTCCTTCATCATTACCCGAAGAACCACGAACATGGCACCAAAGAATTTGAAAGAGTCCAAATAGAGCATCATGCGCATCCAGAACATGGGTCCTGCAAAAGCCAGGAAGTTATAGCTTAACCCGTTGAACATTTGCCGTTCTGCATCGCTGCTTGAAGACGAATGGGCCAATGCAACAATGCGCAAGACAAAGGATATGACGAGGAGAGAATAGAGCGTAGAATTGAAGGCATTCCAGAATTCAAGGTAATTCCACCCAACTTTCCAGAACTTCGCTATTTCGTCACAGAGGAATGCAAGCGTCATCACGTACAGAACAACCTCAGCCATGTCGATATCACCAGTTGGGTTGACTGTGTTTATCACAGCGGTGTAAATAGCAAGATAGACGAGAGAAAAGACGATCTGGCAGACGTTCTGGTAAAGAGGGGTTCGCATGCGATCCGGGTGGAAATGGACCCAGTAACTGGTGTTGGCTTTCTGGTCGTACTCCACGAAGTTCGTGGGATTACCTTCTTCCTGACAGATCCAGCCACGCCATAGATACTGTATGCATTTCTGGTATCCGGAGGATCCAATAATTATCAACGCATGGAGATCTACCGAGCGCTCAATCACATTGACAGGGTCACTTTCAAAGCCATCGGAAAAGATCGAGTAGCGCTTGAGCAAAATATTTTTAAACAGATAATCTTGATCTTGTTCGGATTCGATACTGTTAAATGTCAGCGATAGGGAACACCGGGACCCGTGCCAACCAGGGACTCGTACATGCGCTTGGCGATGACTTCGCAGGCCACAGCTTGGACTTCATGAAGATCAGCATCCCAAAGCTCGATTGAAGCCTGGAGCTTAAACCATTTCAGGCAAACGAGTAGACAGTAGACAACGCAGGCTTTGTACTCTTCACCAGCAGCGCGCTTAGCAGTGTCAATGACATTTTGCGTGATAACCCGGCTGTTTGGGTCGGTTAAGACACTCTCGTCGACCTCGCAGCACACAACTTGTTCGATTTGGTACTTCAATCGCAGTGCAATTTTAGAAATCTCCTTGGAAGAGTCGCATGGCTGTGGCTCATCTGCAATGTATGATGGGAGAACTGAAATTTTTGATTAGCGTTGTGTAACACGATCTTGATTATGACGTACGCCTGCGGCGCTCTACTGCAGCGCGATGGCGAGCACGACGTTGGTCAAAGCTGAAGAGATTCGTCCAGTACCCCATTACGAAGATGGTAATGAAATCCACCCAAAGAAACTGGCTGGAGAAGCTGTAATGGTGAGGGGGCGGGAAGCGCGGACAAGAGTTGATCAACGGGAAGTCCAAGCGCCCCCGCCATCAGGGAAAAGGTGACGAGGAATCCTGGAATCTATCAAAATCTTTCAAAATCTATCTTTTCCAATGTTACAAAGAAATACAAGAGAAATATCTCTAGAAGCATCATTGGCATTGAACGTCTCGGTTGCATCACACCATATATACATCAGAAGTTGCATCTCGCACCGTACATTAAAATAAAATGTCGGAACATGGTTTGCCAAATGGCATTGCGCTGCTCATAAAACCCGGACTCGAGGTGCAGGTGACTGGCCTTGGTGGAAAGGCAATTTCTGACTGCAATCGTGCCTGATAGCACTTACATAGAGCCATCAAGCCTTTGTCTTTTCCATTGATCGCGTAAAATGTGCATAATTTTCTCTATCCATTTTTGCCCAGTTGTTCCCTCCGCATTTGCCTTTTGCACTGGTCGACAATGCCGATGCACGTCAGGCTGTTTCTTTACTCGGGCACACCCTCGTCGCTCTCTGAGCCACTCTCGTCTCCGCTGACCTCCTGGTTCTCCCGCTCGCGTTTCTCCATAAGCTCCTGGAGAATAGCATCATCGTGCTCGGTGACGGCCTTGGGCGCCATCTTGACGGTGCAGTTACCTCCAGCCGCCTTGATGTTGGCCTCGATTCTCTCGATACCGGCCTGGAGCTGCTTGATACCCAGCTGCTTGTCCAGGCATTGGCTGGTCAGCACGTAAAGAGGGGGAGCGACCAGTTTGACCTTGATCTGGTTCTCGGGGGTGTTCTCGGCCTCGGCGGTGCGCAGGGCGTTCTTGACGGCGTCGATACCTTCGTAGCTGAAGCAGGTGACTTCAATATCGGCACGGACCTTAGTGGGGGCGGGGGTGAGCTTCTTGCTGATGTAGAGCTGCAGCTCCTTCTTCACAGGTTCGCTAGGGAACTCAATGTCATTCCACACCTCGGGGTTGCTAAAGAAGCTGGTTAGTGATGAACCATCTCAACATCCAATACCGCAGGAAACATACGAGATGGAGATCTTGAATGCGTCGTGGGAGTGACCGTATTTCTTGTCCAGCGGCCAGGCGATTTGCTGGTATAGGGTCTCGAGGGGAGTCTGGGCGGCCTCGGCAACGTGGCGCAAGATAGAGTGCACCGCCTTGCTCTTGTTGTAACGCTCCTCACACTTCACCACATCCTCGGGGGAGACACGACGCTTTGACAAATCAATGTAACCTTTAATATGCATATGATTCAGTTGCCAGTTCTTTGTTATACAATGGAGGTTTGCTTACCCTTCTCCTTGTCCACACGGAGGACGATGACAACCTCGTTGCGGCCAATACGAATGAGCTTTTGGATACTGCGAATACGACGACGAGACAGTTCGGAGAGCAGGATCATGCCGTCGATGTTGTCATATTCGAGCAGCTTCACGTATGCGCCCATCTCGGCGATCTAAGAACCCCAGGGAAAAACGAATAAGCATGGCCGAGCGCGCCGAGAGTGCGGTTTTAAAATCCTACCTGCTTGACATTGACCATGACATAGCTGTCCACCTCAGGGTACTTGTCCTCGTAGAAACGGCAATTTGTTAACGACATTTTGGCGGGGTTGCGATCTGGTTTTCAGAGACGGGGTTTCGGCGGAAAACAGGACTGATCAAATGGCAGTCCAAAAAGCAGCGATGGGCTCGAGCCTTATATCAAGGTTAGGAGCAGATCGAGAGGGTTTAGGAGGTGGAGGGTGTATCGTTGGGCGGAAGCACAATCACTTCAAATCACTATTGTGGCGGGCTCAAAACCCACACCATCACGTGATACATCCATTGAACTATTGGCGCCTGACTGTTCAGGCTTGAAACTACCAACACGTGATTTACCGCCTTGTTTCGATTATGTCACAACTCCGCGGGAATAGTTAAGTTAGTTATGCGGTACAATCGTCTCCACTAGTCCATGGTTCCCCAGTCGAATGTTGCACAGACGAATCACCGACTACAGGTCACATATGAAAATCATGCTGGTTGGTCCCTATTTCTCCAATTGCCATAGACACGACAGCTCCTACTACACAGATCTGCGTGGAGGTGATAGCTTAGTAGCTCTGGCCCCGCTTATCAGACCCTAGTGGACACCGCCTATGCTAGCCAGCCACGGCCATTCGGATTGTTTTTCTTTTTTCTTTCCTTCTCAAAAGTGGCTTTTCTAATTCTCTTTTCATCCATTTTCGTGGATGGGGAGCTGAGGAGCATTCATTTGAATTCGGGTCGTCTTCAGGTTCTATATTAAGCAAGCACAATGTCCGACCCCAATACGCCAGTGGGCCAAGATACGGAAGATGCCCGCAACCTGCGAGATCGCCTGGCTGACATTTTCCGCCAAAGGCCTTTCGGCTATGCGACGGACGAATCGGGAGTACAGGGCGCCCAAGGCCTGGGAATTACGAGCGAACCCGATGTGAGAACCCGCCTCTTGGAGTCGTACGACCGTTCAGACCCTGCATGTGGTGAGAGACGTTGCAGTCATGGTACTTTCTCCCCACATGTTGAAACGGCCGAGAGAATTGCATACGGGGGATCACCGAGCGGTCGCAATGCAGGCAATAGGGTTGGAGAAGGAGGGATGGCATCCGGTCCCTTCCCCGGAGGTGATCATCGCCCGGAGTCCCACCAAGACTCGGAGTACACGTCACAAATGAAATCGTCCGTCTCCGCTCTATCTTATCACGATTCTAAGAAACTGTAAGCCTTCATGTATTCCGTTGACGGGGCACTATAGGCCACCTAAAGTGAACAGGGCTGACAGTTCTCTACAGTTACATATCTTATTACATTCCGTTCTTCAATTGGATCGGGCAGTACCGCTGGTCTTTTCTCCGTGGAGATCTGATATCGGCATTGACTATCTCCTCTGTCTATATCCCAATGGCCTTATCTTTAGCCTCCAATCTTGCACACGCACCTCCAGTCAACGGTCTTTACTCCTTTGTCATCCATCCATTGGTCTATGCGATATTGGGAAGCTGCCCACTCTTGGTTGTCGGACCGGAGGCAGCAGGCTCTCTGCTCACGGGTGCGATTGTCAAGTCCACCATTCTACCTGACGACTCCCCGGAAGACATTCATGTGAAGAGTGCTATGGTGATAGGAATAGCAACTGCAATGACTGGTGCTATGATCCTCGTTGCCGGATTGACTCGCCTAGGATTTTTGGATAACATGCTCAGTCGGCCATTCCTCAGAGGCTTTATCACAGCCATCGGTTTTGTGATTTTTGTCGACCAACTCATCCCGCAACTGGGGCTTTCAGAACTGGCAAAGGAGACTGGTGCTAGCCATGGTGCTACAGTTGCCAAGCTGAATTTTATCGTTCGTAATGCCCGGGAAAGTCATGCGCTTACCGCCGTTGTTTCACTCGTGAGCTTTGGAATTATCATGGTTTTCCGGTATGTGCAAGAGCCCCTTATTGATTTCGTGCACGACTGACCTTTCTAGAACCTTGAAAAAGTGGATGGAACCTCGCTTTCCCCAAGTTGTCTACTTTCCTGATCGCTTTTTGGTTGTTTTACTGTCAGGAATTCTGGCTTGGTCCCTTGGTTGGGAAGAGAAGGGCCTTGAGCTTTTGGGATCCACCGAGGTCAGTGCAAACGGCCTATTCGCCTTCCAGTGGCCTTTCCAAATGAAGTATATGGACCACATTCGCACAGCTATGAGCAAAGCATTCATCATCACTCTCCTTGGATTCTTTGAGTCTTCGGTGGCGGCGAAGGGCCTTGCCGAGGTCAAGTCGGAGGGCATTCAGGGTATGCACATCAGCGCCAATCGAGAAATGGTAGCCCTGGGAGTTGCCAATCTTGTGGGTGGTTGCTTTATGAGCCTTCCAGCATTTGGCGGATACGGCCGAAGCAAGCTTAATGCACAGACTGGAGCGCGATCCCCAATGAGCAGTATCTTCTTGAGCATCATCACTCTCGTTGGGATTCTTGTCATTTTACCCTATCTCTATTATCTCCCGGTTCGTATATTCTTTTCTGTTCTCCATTGAGTGTCACTAATATATTCAAACAGAAAGCGGTCCTCTGTTCCATGATATCTGTGGTGGCATTTTCGCTTGTCGAAGAATGTCCCCACGATCTGATCTTCTTCTTGCGTATCCGTGGGTGGACCGAACTTATGCTCATGTTGCTCATTTTCGTCACAACTATTTTCTATTCACTCGAGCTGGGCATGGCCCTCGGAATCGGTGTTTCTGTTATAATCCTTATCCGCCATGCCACCCAGCCTCGCATCCAAATTCTCGGAAGGGTTCCCGGCACTGCTACCCGCTTTGGAAATGCTGAACTCCAGCCCGAAAATATAGAGATTGTCGAGGGCGCACTGATCGTCAAGATCCCTGAACCCCTGACTTTTGCCAACACTGGTGATCTTAAGAACCGTCTTCGCCGTCTGGAGCTCTACGGGTCTAGTCGGGCCCACCCCTCACTTCCCCGCATGCGCCCCGCGGAGTATAACAAAAACATCATTTTTGATGTGCATGGTGTTACAAGCATTGATGGTTCTGGTACACAGGTCCTCTCGGAAATCGTGCGCGCATACGCCGAGGAAGGAACGAGAGTTTTCTTCTGCAGGCTCCCCAATGATGATGTTTTCCGCATGTTTGAGCTGAGTGGCATTGTCGAGGATTGTGGTGGTCTGACACACTTTGTTCCCAGCGTCGACGAAGCTCTGCAATTAGCAGAATCGGAAGAACGATGGGACGGCAACTAAAGATGAGGTTCTGCCTCTGATGAACTGTACTATCTGAAGAATACCTGTTTCGGGTAGATTGGCCAAGGAGCCTTTTAGATTTGCTTTGTATATAACGAAGATATGTTGTTATTTTTTCGTTTGCTGTAACTAAGCGATGGATTTTGGTTTGATTTTGTCTCGTATCAATGATTGCTACTAATAGAACACCATCAACAGTGGAAGCCTAGCCCTTCAAGTTGTTTCTCTCAAAGTAAAATAGGTAATACCTAGCTGCCTGTGGGCGCTGATATCATTCGATGGCAGTGATCATTTGCCGACTTCAACAATGCCGTCAGTTTTAAGCGGATGGCCTGATTCTCTGGGCCGAAACTCTGACCTTACTTCCCAGATGAGGAGGCGACTGTGTCCCATTTTTATATAGCAATGTGCCGGGGCCGGGAGCAGTTTCGGTAGTCGTGCAGTGCCACTAGCATGCGGCCCGGCAGTAGCAAGATGTCTTGATGCTATGCCAAGGCATCAGGGGTGAGCCCTTGGTGAGATGTGATTTGAGGAGGTGATCAATTTGAAGCTTCACAGAAGTCTTCCGAGTAATTGATGGATAACGAAGAATGTTCAACTCTTCACAAGCGACAGGTAATTTATGTAGTCGTTTGATCTCCGACGACAGCCCTACTAATGACAGTCCGTAGCAGAGTTTCACTAGCACGAAGAGCCAACCGGTCTTTCACCGAAGCCTCGTCCTCATCCTGACCCTCTGTTCGAGCAACATCCACAACCAGTTTCATGCGTCCTTCACCCCCCAACACAAAGGCCGCACATGAAGCCTTGGATAAGCGAACATGTTGCTTAGCAGCCCGACTCTTCGACGAACCATTCAAATCAAGCTGCATCGCCAGATGTGTCTCAAGATAAGCGGTGATATTCTCAATCAAAGGACTGCTCAGTTTCTGCTTCAAAGTCCGTTTTGAAATATTCTTTTGTTGTAAAAATCCAGTGAAGGATGTTCGCGAGATGCTGACATTCAGCGTTCGCAACGCAGGGGCAATAAGGGCCGAAAATGCCAAGGTAAGCTGTAGCTCCTTGATCACATCTTCAACAACATCATTCGCAGAATTTCCAGAATCCACACGCAGCTCTTCCACAAAACTTTCCAAGCCCTTACAGAGAAAAGCAGATGAAAGGCGAAGCGGAGCGCAGTATGTGTCGAAATTGGCCGATAAAAAGGAAATGAATGTTTGTCGCAACGCGTTCGGACATTTTGTCAACAGTAGAGGAAGAAACGTTGAACCTTCCTGGGGAGGATCCTGAGAATTGGAATCTGGTTCCGCGAGAAGAGCAGCCTTGTAAACAATGTTTTCGTACTTAAGCGTCACCAGAATTCCAGCGAAGGAAGTAGCAGTGGCGCGTCTGCTTGCTGTGTCGCGTGTGGATAATCCCGATGCGATGGACTGCCATCTGCATTCTTTCAGGGCGCCTGATTTTGAAAGCACATCATCATCCGCTGTATTAGCGATGGAATGGAGACCGGCAAAAACATCGCCGGTTAGCTGGTCGCGTAATCTTGTTGCGTATGTATTCAGGGCGGGTTGGTTGTTTAGGAGGCTCTCGCAATCTTTCTTATGGTGTAGGGGCGAGAGCCGGTGTAATGTCCAAGAGGCGTTGAAAAGCTGTGAATATGACGCTGTCTCCATTGCGAAGGAATTACTGCATTAGATTTCTTGTATCGTTGACTTGAAGGAGACTGAGCTTTGAAGTCCTCTATCAATGTTTTAAGCTTATCGATATGGACGCGCCCGATGCAAACGAGGCAAACAAATTATACCCCTTTTTAGCTTAGTGCAACTGAGGTATACAAGATCCATCATCCTTCTATCATTATAATTGGTCATATTTACCACGGATCAAGTGTTTGTTTTTTGGTTTAATCAAGTAGACTGTTTGAATATAATACAAGAATATCTGCCTACCGATAAGGCTTTGGAATCTTGGCTTTCTTCTCATTCCGCAGTCTCCACAAAAGCATTTCGTCGTTGAGCTGTGTCAAAGTATCCACTGGGTCCGCCTGGAGAATCGGATTTGAATGTGCCACTGCCTCTTGGTTTTTCTTATTGACAGCTGGGCCCTTTGATTCATCTCCATTGTCGGGAGAATATGACCGGATCCTATCCGATCCCACTTGGATCAACTTCCATCCATCTTGTACCAACTTGAAATTGAAAGATACATAGATGATGAAGACCCCCAGACCGATTGAGACGCAAACTATTCCAAGTATTGGATTAATTCAAAAACTGCAAAATCGGTTCGAGAAATTGCTGACTTACAAATGACAGGGAAAATAAACCCAGGGGTGAACTGGACATTGCCTTGGCTGTCATGCCGGAAAGAGGTCACATTCAATGCAAAAAGAGAGGCAAGGAAAGACATGGGAAGCTATTGAAAATTAGCCTTAGTTTATTGGAAAGAAGATATTATACCCACGAAGAAAATGGTGACAACTGTGAAGGCCATAATCGTAGTTCCTTGCCTTGCAGATTGTTTTGCCAAATCGCGAGAGAGCACAGCCTCGGTGATATTGATACCATTCTGCTCAAGATCTAGAGTTTCTTTGACCTGCATCAAGATTAGAAATGTTGATTTCCGGAGTACTATCGCTGTTTCTCACTGAAGTTTGAATCGTTTCGGCAATGCTGTCCATCTCGACAACCTCCTTGAGGATATCGGCCAGGTTTCTTTCCGTTCCCAGGCTATTCTTCATCGCTTGACTCATTTGGCCTCCTTGGCCCAATAGTTCTTCCCAGACAAGTTTTTGCTGAGTCAACACCATTTTGATCATATTGAGTTCGTCCCGAATATCCTTAACTTCTTTCAGGAGTAATGCAGCGTCGTAGATCGCGTTCCAATCTTTCTTCTCTTCACCATCGTCGTCTTCGTGTTCCAGCTCATTGTTGCTGATGCTACCACCATTCCTCTTATCTTTGCTGCCGACTCCATCTCTGTTCTTTACCTTCTTGGGGCCAATGCCATTACCATTCTTCTTATCTTCAACCTTCTCAACGAATCCTGTGAACAAAGTGTTCTCTCTCACGGCCTGTTCGTTCCATAATTTAGCCTAAGTGAAGTAAAATGGCAAGGGAGTGTCTCACCGTTCCGTTGATGGTCTCTGCAAATATTTCGCAAGGTGATTTTCGGAAGCGGTCCTTCCAGGTCTTCTCTTCCTCTTTTGTCTTATTCTCCTCATCTTGCTTGGATACCTCGGTCTTTCCATTCCTATTCGCCCCTTTATGTACTGTCTTCTGCATGATCTTCGGGGGATACTTTTTATCTTCATCCACCCCTCGCACGATCCGAGACCAATTCGTGGTATGAGTGAAGTTGATGCA
Organism: Penicillium lividum; assembly: GCA_028828245.1. Lineage (NCBI taxonomy): Eukaryota > Fungi > Ascomycota > Eurotiomycetes > Eurotiales > Aspergillaceae > Penicillium > Penicillium lividum. Next base: position 5,747,082 of record JAQJAG010000002.1, read on the forward strand.
AAAGTTGACGATGAGTTTGGCCAGATCAAGTGCCGACGATGGGGGCATTGATCCTCCACCATTCTTGTTTCTTTCCCGGAGATGTTCAAAGATGCCCTCCACAACTGGATCATCTAATCCGTCTGGGCGAAGGGTGGAGCAGGAAATAACTGTATCTTTAAAGAAAAATCAGTTGACAGTTGATCCCAAGTGCCATCATTATGGGTACAAACTTGAATCAATAATCCAAAGCCACAGCTGACCAACTGAAAGAATGGGCCACCAATCGCCGTTATCTTCTTTACTCCCATGCTTCCTTTCCAGCAAAAACCGAGTCACCACTTGGTCTGCATTTCGTTTTTTGATATCAGGCAATGCCTGATAGTAGAATTGATCCAGAGACCGAGAGCCCTGCACGACAGGTCTTTGACCCTTTCCGTTGTAAGTTTCCATGAGATTTTTGTATTCAACTCGGACATCAACGTTCTCCGAATCTTGTTCTTGGTTGCCAGGTTGCATAATTGTTTTATTGACTTGCGACACTGCTTCATTATCTTTAAAACATGTTTCAAATGTTATGTATGGGATCTGATATAGTGAGCAACTGTTGTTGGATGAGGAAATCGGTGTGTTTTCTTACATAAAGAGCCGTGGGATTATCGTCTTCTGTTCATGATATGTAAGTCCACTGCGGCAATGAGTCAATTCTAATTATACTTCACAGACTCACCAATCTTTTCTTCTGCGGCTGGTCGTGTTTTTGGTTTGTCGTCATTTGTCTGGTGTGTCTTTGATGACACTGGCACCTTGGGGTCCGACTTCGAGTTTTCTTCATTTTCATTCTGCTTTTGGGCTTCTACTGCAGCTGTGGAGTGCTCATCTGACTGAATGGGGGTTGAATTTCTGGCAAATTTCTCCTGGATAAAACGATTAGTTCTGGGCTTCTGGTCATCGGTGTTTATTTCATACCAGGAAATTCGGCTTCATGAATTTGGTCCCTAAATCCCCGGAAGGCAACTCCTGCCAGCTTCCTCGCAGGAAGTCTCGCAGGGTTGCGAACTCTGATTTTTGTCTTCCCTGTTCAGAGAACATTCTTTGGACAAGGTCCTAAAACTGGGTGATTAACTGAAAATTCAAGGATTGTCACATCTGGATTGATATACCTCCATCCATTCCATCTGGAAGAATTTTGTCACACGGTCAGCCATGTTAATCGTGCGTAATCGATCGAAATGGAAATCACCCACATTGTTCGCCGGGAGGTGCACCCATCGCATTGTGAGATTTTCCTTCTCATATACCCTCCCCTCCAGTCCAATTGACTTGAGAGCCTCTGCTGTCCTCTCCATAAAGCTTGCTGGGCCACCCTTCTCCTTGTGGTAGATAACGTCACGTATATCAGATGATCGTCGGAGAAGATCCACGCGCCCATCATGTCTATAAAAGTTCACAATCGTTGCTTTGCGCTCCTGGGTAACCTTTTCTCTAGCAATGTCCTTCAATTCTGGTATCTCGCACCCGCCTTTTTCTTTCGTTGCCCCAATGCCCAATGGTGGATCATGGAGAATATCCAAAGTGTGTGAATAACGATCCTTTTCATCTGTGGAGAGGCCATGCTGGTCCGGCGCCTCTTTACTCTTGACCTGACCAGAAACGTGGGATTTTTCTTTCGACTTCTCTACCACCTTAGTGGTTTCTTGTCCCTTTTTATTGGGTTGTCCGATTGCCTGTTGCTCTTTCAGTCCATCTCTGTTGACATTTGACAACTCTTTGGGCTTCCTCTTGTCCATGCTGTTGAGTCTTTCCTTAACAATTTTTATAGCCTTGGCCCGGTCTTCTTGGGGTGGATCGGTCTTTTGAAAAATCCACCACACAACAGAAAAGTTGCCATGATAGGCCGCCCATTGCAAAACAGTCTCTGGTTTCGTATTTGTATCAGGAGTGCTGGTCTCGAGCCGCGAACGCAGATTTCCATGCTCCTTGGGTCGCATGGCACGCCAAATAAGCCTTGTTTGCTGTTCCCAGTCTGCTTCTTTCCCGAAATTGTCAACACTTGTCAAGATCTTAATGGCAAGTTCCAGTCCATTCTCCGAATTCAAATCTCGAATAGATGCCATTGCTGGAATGATGTCGACTTTTTTCTGGGCCAGAAGTCGAATTGCAAGCTGGCAGTCTTTGAGAGATTCCTTTTCGGCCTGTTGCTCGGTCTGACTTTCCTCTTCCCCTATGGATTCTTCGGTTGCTCGATCGGTACTTTGCTCAGGTGTAGGCTCAGATGTCTGTTGTGCCTGCTGATCTTCAAAACACTCGGCCGAGAATGCATTTAAGTGCTCAATGGATAGAGCCAATGCCGTCTTCTTTTTGCCCTCCGTTTTGAGGTCAAACGATAACCCATTTCGAAGAAGAAGTTCAACGACTTTTCCAAACCCTTTGTCGGCGGCAAAATGGAGGGCTGTCCATCCATTTTCCTCACGCGCATTGGTATCATACGAGTTGGCGTGCTTCAGATACACTTCAACAACGCTAATGCATCCATCCTCGCAGGCTACATGCAACGGCGTCAGATTTTCACCTTTGGTCGTAAGAAAATTTGCCCCCTTCCGGATTAAAAGTTCCGCAATAGATGCTCGGTCATCAGCTGCGTCACATTGGGGGACTTTGTGCAGAGCTGTCCAGCCGTCGTTATCAACGGCATTTATCTCTGGTCTCTTCTCCAAAATCATCGTCACTGTCGCTGCGTTGCCATATCGTACTGCGAGATGAAGTGAAGTCTGGCCACGTTTATCAGTGGCATTTATATTCGGATCTTTCTCCAAAACCATTCTCACTATCTCTGGTCCGTCATATCGAGCTGCGAAATGAAGTGGAGTCCAGCCGTCATTATCAACAGCATTTATCTCCGGTCCTTTCTCTAAAATCGTCCTCATTACCTCTGCGTTGCCATATCGAGTCGCGGCATGAAGTGGAGTCTGGCCGTCGTCATCAACGATATTAATATCCGGTTCTTTCTCCAAAAGCATTCTCACTATCTCTGGATCGTCATTTTCATTTTCAGCTGCAAGATGAAGTGGAGTCCAGCCGCCGGGACCAATGGTATTTATCTCCGGTCCTTTTTTCAAAATCATACCCACCATTTCTGCGTTGCCATATCGAGCCGCAAGATGCAGTGGAGCCCATCCATCGTCAGTTTTGACATCGATAGGCGGGTTTCTCTCTAAGATGATCTTCACTCTAGCCGCAGTAGAGTATCGACAAGCAACATGAAGAGGCTGCCATTCTGCCGGATCTGTGAGAGTCACATCTGCACCGTGGTCTAGCAGGATTTCAACTAGCTCATCTGGACCATATTGGCACGCCATTGTCAAGGGCGTATAGTGGTTGGAAGGCGTATTAACTGCAACATTTGATTCCAGCAGAGCATCGACCACCCTAACATCTTGTTCAGAAATCGCCATGAGGAGAGGTGTCTTTTCCTCGGTGATCGTTCTCCCCTCAAGATCTGCCCCTTTATCACGTAGGAGACGGACCACTTCAAGCTTTCCGCTGTTCGCCGCCTCATGCATGGGGGTCCAAGCGAATTCGTCTTTTTCATTGATCCGAGCGCCGGCATCGAGTAAAAGCGAGACAATTTCGACTCTTCCATCCCTAGATGCCATATGAAGAGCCGTTTCACCTGAATCGTTTTTGGCCTCAATATTGGCAGGGTTATCCAAAGTCTTGCAGTCAAGTAGCACCTTGACTAAGTCTAAGTTACCTCTCCTAGATGTAATATGAAGGGCCGTTTCACCTGAATCGTTTTTGGCCTCAATATTGGCAGGGTTATCCAAATTCTTGCGGTCAAGTAGCACCTTGACTACGTCCACATTACCCCTCCTAGATGCCAAATGAAGAGGTGTTTCCTTAAATTCGTTTTTGGCCTCAATATTGGCGGGTTTCTGCAAAGCATTGCGGTCAAGTAGTACCTTGACTACGTCCACATGACCATTCTCAGATGCCAAATGAAGAGCAGTCTCTCCAAAAGAGGAGGTTGTGGCTTCAATGTTGGCGGGTCTATGCAACGCCTTGTGGTGAAGGAGTAGCTTGACTACGTCCACATTACCCTTCTTAGATGCCAAATGAAGAGCCGTCTCTCCAGAAGAGGAGGTTGTGGCTTCAATGTTGGCGGGTCTATGCAACGCCTTGTGGTGAAGGAGTAGCTTGACTACTTCCAAATTACCCTTCTGAGATGCCAAATGAAGGGCCGTTTCACCTCGTTCATTTTTGGCCTCAATATCGGCAGGGTTATCCAAAGTCATGCGGTCAAGTAGCACCTTGACTACGTCTGCATGACCACTCTCAGATGCCAAATGAAGAGCCGTCTCTCCATAATTGGTTCTAGCCTCAATAGTGGCGAGGTTGTCCGAAGTCTTGCGGTCAAGTAGCACCTTGACTACGTCCAAATGACCATTCTCAGATGCCAAATGAAGAGCCGTCTCTCCAAAATGGGAGGTTGCGGCCTCGAACTTGGCGGGTTTCTGCAACGACTTGTGGTGAAGGAGTAGCTTGACTACTTCAACAAAGCCCTCACGGGACGCAATGTGGAGCGGTGTCAGGCTGTCTTCCCCCGTGACGTTGATATCCGTATCGAGATCAGAGTGTACAGTTCCAGGAGCAGGAGCTCGATGAGCATCTGATGTGAGGCCATGAGCCTCATCAACAGGGGCATTGACAGGGCTATTGATGGAAACGAGGGAATCTGTTGAAATATCGGGCGCCAGTTCGGGCGGCCCTGCCATTGTATTTACTGGACCCGATATACCCGCGCAAAGAAATATAGGTAAAGGTTGGAGGTTATTATTATCGAGGGTGGAATTGGGGGCGCCATTTTTCAGCTACGAGACGCTTACGCCGCTAAAAAAAAAAACAACTTTTCTCTAGGCGAGACTTTCCTGATTAGTGCTAGATCGATGCTGACACGCCCTTTAGTTGCAGGAGGCCATGGCGCTTTTATCGCTTATTGGTCGCTATTCCTGCAATTAGAGTGTTCTTCTTGGCATATGCAGCCAGACTCCTTAGTGTGTTTGCGGTCGCCCTAATTGTCCAGCTGCCCAATCGCGCGGAACGGGCCGTAGCACACGGTTTCAATATCGCATGGCCGTGACAAAAGCATAAATATTCGCGAAGGGGCAGGTTTTCTTCTGGAACGAGTTCTCTCCCCCAGTCGAGTAAGCATGACAATCTTAGTGGTGGACCGGGATCGATCGAGCCCCCGCAAAATGACGAGAACAGGGACACTTATTTACAAGTCGAAATGAGGTCGGCAAGATAATATTGGCAAGAAAAAGAGATCGGACATAAGTCACGAGGTATCTATCACATAAAACGCCACAACGCTCAATTTAAATGCGTCATGCTCTCCATCCCGGCGTGCGATGGCAATCCGGGCATCCAAACAGAATAGGAATCCCATTCCAGCGCCAAACACTCTCTGTATCATGAGGAATCGCATTTCGCGAGGCAAGTTCTGCCTTGGCGACATCAAACCAAAGGTCGCGCACAGAAGTTTGCGAATTATGCGGGTTTCGGTCAGAAGCCCGACCCCAAACCACAGAATTCATGCGATCTTTTTCGTGCGCGCGCGTGTCGTGATAAAAATTATACATAAAGTCTTTTCGTTGCATGCGCTGGTTTCCCCCATCGCCGATCTCGGCGGAGAAAAATTCGACGATCCGGGCGAAGGGCGAGACAGTGAGGAGAGAACTGATCCACGAGTCGTCAGGTTCTCCTTCGGGTGCCATGGTATACCGGATATATGACACCAGCAGATGCATGCAGTGGTGAGTCGCAACGAGGGCCGCGGTATTGTTGAAGGGAGGTTCGCGAAGGATTCGAGTCTGGATTTCACGGTACATGCTTTGACGCGTGTGCGACGCTACTGGGACGGAGATGTTTCCGGCTTCGTATTCCCGGAGAAGCATGTTGGTGTGTTCACGACGGGCAGATGCGTACGTCTCGAGGTAGTATAAAGTGTAGTACCTAACGCTATCAGTTCAATGGCTCAAGCAATTTCTCCAAATGAACTCACATTAACGGCGCAAGGTGAAACCACAGGGTACTTTTGCCTTGCTTCACCAATGCTGCTCGCTCGGCCCTCTTCGTTGGAAAAGAAGCTTTGTCGAAAATCGGCTCCGCCTGCACGAATCGATCCATCACCCTGTCTGCCAGGTAGTAGCACAATCTCGAGCAGAGCCTTTGCCTCTCTCGCAAGCTCCACAGGTACCGGTACGTATAAAGGTGACCACCTCGGGCGCTTTTGGAGGGGGGAAATAGGTCGGACAGGAGGACAACATCGTCTTCGGGATTCCGGGTATAAATACGTTCGTTGTCGATTGGGGGAGGGAGACTGCCATGGCGGTGTCGGCGAAGGTATAAGCGAACGATAGCATGTTCATGCGAGGTCAAGACCCGATTGAAGGACTTGCAGACTAGCTTTAGATGGAGGAAATCGACGGTCCTGCAGTGGGCGAAGATTAAGATTTGGATCTCGACGGGAAGGCCCCACGGCGGCAGAGGATTGGCGTTGTCTAAACTGTCGCGCAAGGGAGAAAAAATCAGCCAGAGAACTCAAACTTGTGCCACATGAAGCTCACCCAAGCTCAGACAAGGACCCTGGAACATCCCGCTGGGATCGGTCCTTGTCCTTTGTGGTCTTTCTCCCCTTTTGAAGTGCAGCTCGGAATTTTTGCACTGATGGCAGGATTTTGGAGAAACCACTCATTTTTGCCTTCAAGAACACATGGACGGACCAGCTCCGGTGAGGCCACACGGATGAACAAGGTCAAGTCAAGTCCATGTCTCGACGGGCGTTAACATTGATATCTGACTAAGCACGGATGAGCTCAGCCTGAAAATGACGAAGCTTGTTTAGCGCAAATTGGGATCCACCATGAATGATACCGATAAAATGGGGGTTGAATGGTTTTGTTAAAAGCTTGGCTTGAGTGGATCTGCACCACTTTCACCCCTGATAGTTGATTCTTTACTATGGAACCGTTCCCGTGACTGGGTTTTAAGGGCGATACACTATGACACAACATAATTAATTATCTTGATACTGTATCCTGTTACTTCTATAATTATACTCATTGTTATTTTTGATGCCACCTGATCCGGGCTTATACTTCGCACTTAACGCGTCCCACAAAGGGAACTGCGCGACTTGCACTGCCGCCGCTTTCATAAGGGCAGGCTCGGACTTGAGGACCACATCTCATCAAAACATATCTTGTCAAGGGTCCTGGATTTTTGGAGCTCACGGCGATGTCCTTCATCCGCAATACACTCCTGTGTGTGGAAAGTCGTCAATGCAGTCATATAACTTTCTCATCTCACCGCCATCTCCCATCATCATCCACAAGTCCCATAGCGCATATGGCCAACATTTCATCCACCCAGGAAAAGTAATCAGCCATGCTTCGAAAATCTTCACGTATCGTAATTTGTCGCCTGTATCCCGCGAGTCATTGTTAACGACATGATCCGCGGTATCTTGCATTGTTTGCAAGGATTCTTCGTCGATGATCATGCACATTCGGAATATTGTTTCAATTGTCATGTCTGCCTTGAGCGTTCACTCACATCTCAAAATGTGTGCGAATCACCTCGATAGACGCCCTGTCAAATTGCGGATTTTCCAGGACGGTGGATCGGAAACAGAGACGGCCAGGCCAATGGTTTCGTTCGTGCTATGAAACTGAATTGTTTAATTCTACTTCAATATGATGTCTTACATCGTGGGAATCTTCTTAGCCTTTAATGGGCTCGACATCAATGCCGACAAACATACCTCTCTTTCTCAACCACGATCACAGACAAAAATAAGTCAGCTTCATTCCAACATAGTATTATCCTCAGTAGAACAGCCTGAGGATGGACCCGAGCGTAGACTTTCCCTTTTAGGTTTTTTTATTCTTGTCCGTGGCTGGTCCCATTGGACAAAGGGTCCATGTCCACATACACTTGGGACGGGGCTCAGTATTTACTTAAAGATACTATCATTGAGGTACAATAACAGCATTCAAACATCATAATCACGACTACACTCACGCAAAGAATCTTGAAGTGCGTATATTATGTAAGATCGTGACTCGGTGCTGAACTACAAGTGAAATCGAGCTTGTTTAAACACTCATAATGGTTTGGGAATGTCAAGCTTCAGAAATCAACATCCACTGGATGCAGTGTCATTAAATAATCGAAATCTATAATACATAGATCTTATGCTCAGTGCTTTTTACAGATCGGTAAGGAAGAGTAAGTCATATCAAAGCAATGACCCATGAATCTCGACATGCATTTATAATTCTTGACGGGACGGCCCGCGTGATTACCACACACACCACACACACACCCCCCGGATTTATTTCAAGCAATCCAAAACCATTGTACTCACAATGTACTCTTATTTGCCATATACTCCCATAACCCGGAACACTGGGAATGCACAGAATGTGTTAGTCATGAAATTCGTTGGACATGCCATGGAAAATTGATATCTGACTAAGCACAAACAGGCGGTTTGGCGGAGTGGTCTAACGCGCTTGACTCGAATATTCCTTCTTTCAGAATTCTCGGTCATCAAGTCTCCTCGGAGGCGCTGGTTCGAATCCAGCAGCCGTCGCATTTACTTTTTTGCAACTTTTTCTTTTCTTGATGAAATTATTACATAATCATTCTTTTGGTCATTTAACTAACTAGGTTAAGTTAATTCAAGTTCAGACTTAGGTTGTGTATTAGTCATCAACAGTAGATTTGGCGGAGTGACGGAGCTTTAACATTTGTTTCTCCAAATTGGGCTCAAATATGAATGATGTCGATAACATGGGTTTTGAATGGGGGTTTTCAAAGCTTGACTTGGGCAGATCTGATAGATGTTTGTGGTGTCGGGTCCTCAACCCCTGTCAGTTAGCCTTTCTTTATAACGGAAAGGGTGATCCTAAGACTGGAAGTGGTAAGAAGTGATGGCAATCAAAGAAAAGGAGACCGTATAATTACTTATTATTGCTGGCATGTTACTATTCTAGCTAGAACGTTGGTTTAATTTTATCCGACCCGGGCTTATACTTGGCATTCAACGTCTCATAAAGGCCCATCTGAACTGTCTCCGCTTCTATGGTACCAGACTCGGGCTTTTGGGGACCGCATCAACATCTTGCAAGAGAGACCTTACCAACATTCTGGATCCCGGACCGGACCTCATGGTCATATCCTTGTTCCGGCGAGTAACACGACACCCTCGTATTGGTCATCCAATAGGCTCACCCGGAGGAAGAAACTTTGAAAGTCTTGAGGTAGGGCTGAGGTAGGGGGCTGAAACATTGTACACCACGGGATGTAAGCAGCATTCTTCGCATTATTCCAACCTCGCTGATATCACCAATGACCACAGCTCATGGCAAGATGAATTCTGCTAATTCAAAATTGATTGTTGTGCTAGGCGCAACTGGTGGGCAGGGCAACTCGGTAGTCGACGCATTCCTCAAAGATGATGAGTACCGAATACGAGGAGTCACTCGCAACACACAGAGTCCAAAGGCTCAGGCTCTAACAAAGAGGGGAGTCGAGATGGTTGCGGGAGATGCGCACAACGAGCAAAGCTTATCGAGAGCTTTTGTCGGAGCGTACGCTATCTTTTCCATGACTGACTTTTTCGAGCCATTCGCCAAATCCGGTCCTCAAAAGGCTATTGATATCGAGGTTGAACAGGGGGTCAATATCGCTCGCGCCGCGGCCGGAACTGCCGGTCTCCAGCACTTTCTCTGGAGCACTCTCCCTCACGCGGGCGAGCTGACCCAGGGAAAGTTCATCGTACCTCATTTCGAAGCCAAGAATCGCGTCGATGATTTTATCAAAAAAGATAAAAAACTTCTAGCAAAGACCACGTTCTTGTGGTTTGGATTCTACGCTGAGAATCTCTTCTATCCGGTTTTCACTCCTACATACGTGGTGAGTCTCACGAGATGAATGACTTCCAAGGGTCTCATCACTAAGCAGCTACTGCAGAAAAGTGCTGGGAAGTATATCCAGCTGTCTACTGCTGATCCATCGACACCCATCTGGTCCCTTGGTGACCACCGGACTAACGCTGGTATTTTCACACGCGCAATCGTCAAGAACCCGCCAAATAACGGTGGTACCTTCATCCGGTGCTTTGCGGAGTTGCATCCTTCTTTGGATGACTATCTTGCTGCGTGGGGTCGTGCGAGTGGCTTGGCTCCGTCACCTGGTTCTACTATGGTCGTGAAGATCTCCCTCGACGAGTATAGTAAGTTGTGGCCTGGCTGGGGAGAAGAGATGGGGCTGATGATGGACTTGTGGGGTGTTCTCAAAAATAACAGCTGGGGAGGTCTTCCTGGTGACAATGTTCGAAACATTGATGAGTTCCTGTCTGCAGAAGACAAGAAGAAGGTTATCAAAACGGAGGCCGCTTTCAAGGCTTTGGATTGGAAACCGGTGATTTAGTTCGATATGTGACACCGCGATGCAAACTGTCCTTATTAGTCGCTGAAACAGCCCTTGGGAATGCTCCGCATTCTATCTCTAATGGCCATCATGTTTCATTAACTTATCAGTCAAAAATTGTGGTTTTCATACTAATAAATAACCAACCTCAGTTCTAAATAAGCTCAAGGAAAAAGCACGGCGGTACACGTGATTCAGAAGGCTTTAACGCCAACTTCATCAGCTTTACCATTCAAAGTCAGCTTCTTAATCCATGATATTTGTTTCAGAATATGGAGATATGTGCTGCCATGGAGTGAGTACATGAATGGCAAATTCGATCCGTGAACAGTTGTTTGGGTGCGACTTCTTCATTATTTTCTCAGTTCAATTCATTTTATCCAGTAGCTGCCACCATAGGGTGTGTAGAAAAGGGTTTATAAGTCGATCTAATGACTCCAAGGTTCTTTCAAATCAAAAACTCCGTTCAGTCTATTCCAAATATGCTCTATGTTCTATGTACTATGATCTATGCTATATGTTCTATTGTCTAATATCTATGTGCATGTCCAAAATTTTGCAAGTTTTGCCTTTCCCATCTCTGTCACTGTCCTCTCCTTCCACCTCACCCACTCACTTGCCTCTACTCTGCCTTCTTTGAGGCCTTGGTTCTCAGCTTCATCAGCCCGAAAACCAAGGCATATCCACTGATAGCAAAGATAACAGAGATAGCAGCATCTCTCCACCCAACATAATAATGATTGATGTTCAAAGTCTTCAAGAAGTCACTGCCATCGGTGTATTCGCACACCTTACAGCCTGATGTAGCATCAGGATTGATCAAATTGGCCATGTATCCCTCACCAGACAAGTAGTCCTTGAGATACTGCGCACAGGTACCATTGGTCGGATCGAACACGGCGAACTCATCCTCATTGCAGGTAACCTTCGCATCCCAGAGACCGAATGTCAACATTCCAGAAACGACATAGTTAAATGGGTTGAGCCAGTACATCCAGTATTTCCAGAAGACGTTCAGCTCAGTGTAGGGCACGAAGACACCGCAGAAGAGAACCAGGATACTGATGATAAGCGGGTTGACGAGTGCAGCGAAAGTAGGGTTAGGTGCATAAGCAGCAATGAACTGGCCAATACCGGTGTAGATGAATTCGTAAATCAGCATGATGAAGAAGATTGAACCGCTTCGGTTCGAATCGTGAGGAAGTCTCCAGACTGGGTAATACCAGCAAGCGAAATAGAGGACCGCACAGATGCAGAGGTAAGGGAACTCAGAAACGATCAGTCCGGTAACAAACGCAACCCAGGAGTACATCTTGGATTTCTTTTCACGGGCATCGTAGATATCACGGCGCTGGATAAAGAGAGGTTGTAGTTGATTGATAACACCGGGGGCGACGAAGACGAAGTTGAAGATAGTGAACATCTTCAAGTTCAAGGCAGTCACACTAGGGCCAGGTCTCCAAAAAGAGAATCCGTTCAGAAGGGCAGAGATAATGTGCAGAGACATCTTGTTGTTGACATAGTTCGTGTTCCGGAAAAGAGCGACATTCATGCGCTGAGTGACGATCTTTGTCTGATCCCATAGGGACATCGAGAACTCATAGCCATCGGAAACTGTTCCTGGGGGCTTGTTTGCGGCATCATCAATCATTCTATCCAGTTCAGTAATCATCGCATGCTGCTCAGTAGACTCAAGCCAGATCTGGTGCCAGTCCTTGTCCTTAACAGCCTCGATACCACCAGTCACGACATCGATCATGAATTCAGCTGGGTTGGCTTCGTGAGGACATTCGGCACCGTACTGGCCGAAGTAGTGCTTAATGGTAGATCCATTTTCACCGATATCACCAAAGTAGACTGTCTTTCCACCCCGGGCAAGAAGGAGAAGGGTATCAAACTGGGCGAAAAGCTGCGCGGAAGGTTGGTGGATAGTGACAAGGACGGCTTGGCCGACGTCGGCAAGTTTTCGGAGGAAACGAATGGTGTTATAGGCTGATTGACCATCAAGACCGGAGGTGGGTTCGTCGAGGAAGATAAGAATACTGGGCTTTGAAACTAGTTCCACACCAATAGTCACACGCTTTCTTTGCTCAACGCTGAGTCCATTGCCCACGCCACCGATAAGGGTGTCGGCGAGATCATGGAGCTCAAGGAGATCGATGATGGTCTCAACGTACTTGAGCTTTTCCTCTTTCGGGGTGTCGCGGGACTGGCGAAGAAGAGCAGAGAATTGAAGGGCCTCCCTCACGGTGGCGAAGGGTTCATGAACGTCGAGCTGTTCGCAGTAACCAGCCATTCTTTGGAATGAGACGGGTAGTGGTCGACCGTCAACCAAAATGGAACCATTGATAGTACCTAAGTAGATTGAAAATTAGGAGAGAGGAACATCGTAGGTCATCGTTGTACTTACCTTCGGTTTTGCGCTGGGCGAGCACATCAAGCAGGGTGGTTTTGCCAGCCCCAGAAGATCCCATCAGAGCGCCAAGCATGCCTGGCTTTACCCATCCATGGATGTTGTCCAGCAGAACGCGATCTCCGGTAGGAGTTTTAACGGTGTATGTGAGGTTCTTCCATGTGAAAATAGACGTATTCCGAACGAGGTTACTATCATCAACCTCAACAGGCTCATCGGTTGTCGTACGAGCGTTCTTCTCATTGTTTTGCGCCTCCTCATCGTTGTGAGCTTGGTGCTTTTTCAGACTCTCACGAGGAATGAGGAGAGAGGATCCAGAGCCGGTTCCACTTTTCCAGAAGCATGTAAAGAGGATAGTCAAGCCAGCCAGGAAGGCCCACCAAGCCCAGAGGATACCATAGTTTCGCCACAATTGAGAAGCATGATAGTGGAGAGACGCAAGGTATTGATCTCCAGTGACAAAGCTAGCACCAGTGGTAGTACCACCAACGCCTGCACAGGCTTTGTTGGCATCATCCACGTTCTCATAACCTGGGCCGTTGGGAATGAGGTTTCGGCCAACGCAGGGAATGACTTGGTCATGAAATTCGTTGGACATGGCGGCCTGGAAAGCGTATGCAAATGGGTTGGTGTAGTATAGCTCAACGAACCAGTTCTTGATCTTTGGCTTGGGAATCATGTAACCAGCGTACATAACAATTCCCTTGACAGCGGTTCCAGAGATCTTGGAAGCGGCTTCGAAGCTGCTGAATGCAGCTCCAATCATTCTGAACAAGGCAGTGATACACTATTTGCGCCATTAACAATTGGATCTTGAATAGGGGAAAGGGGGTAGACTTACTAAAGTTGTCGTGAAGAGGATGGCCCAGAAAGTAAAGAAAGCAGCCGCGGTGTGCTTCAGACCAACCATCCAGTAGATGACAACCGAGAAAATCGAACACTGAAACAGCAAGACAGGGAAATCCGCCGTAATTTGAGCCAGACAGAACGCCGCTGGATGGTACATCGCAAAGCTCTTATGCTTTATGAGGATAGGACGTCCTTTGAATGACTCAGTGACCTCAGACATGGCCACAATGCAGTTGTACAGAAGCGAGAAGAAGACGGCACCACCTTTGGTGAATAGGCCTTCGGTAGTGTCGGGGGAGTTGTAGAAGCAAGAGCCAGCGATCAATGCCATGATGCAAGACAGAATCTGCTTGATCAAGAAAGTAGACTTCTCACCCCACAGAATTTGGTACTGTCTTCGGGTGCAGGAAGCGACCTGGTCAAAGAAACTGATTGTCAAATCACTGCTCTTAGGTAGGCGCTTTGACTTTTCCCAGGCAACCGATTCCTTGAATGCCTCTGTGCGCTCGGCCGCAACATCACTTTCAGGATAATTGTAGTGGGAAATTTCGTTCTTGTATATAGGCGACTTATTGTACTCGGCCAAAATAGCGTCGGCGGTTCGAGGGAATCGGTTTTCCCAGCCAGGTCGGACCTTTCGCTCTGTAGGAACTGTCACACCAGTGAGGAAATCACCTAAAGTTTAAGACGTTAGCATCTGAATCGCTTCATAGTGAAAAAACTCTTACCAATATTTGCTCCTTCAGTATACATCAAACCAAGATTCTCCATGAATGGCTTTGCTTGCGCGGCAGGGCCATAGTAAATCTGCTTTCCTTCATCAAGGACAAGAACCTTATCGAATAGGTTGTAGATGGCGTTTCCGGCTTGATAAAGGGTGACGATAGTACAAAGGCCTTGGACGTCTGTCATAGCGCGAAGAGCTTTCGCCCATTCCAATGCCGTACTAGCATCAAGACCACGTGTGCTGTTATCCCATGAGAATACCGAGGCTCTTGTTGCGAGGCATTCAATAATAGAAACTCGTTTCCTTTCACCACCGGAGACACCGCGAACAAATTCGTTTCCAACTTTTGTGTCAGCTGTGTGCGAAATTCCCATAGACTCCAACAGGAATTGTTTGGTTTCCGCGGTATATTCAGCGACACTCTTGGCTCCGGGAACATGGAAAGGGACCTTGTTCTTGGTGGCGAAATCCATTGTTTGACCGACAGTAAGACGAGGATAAAACAGCTCTTCTTCCGTGTTCATCACGATTTGGCCTTGATACTTAATCGCTTCGTCGGGTGTCATGTTTCCAAAACGCACATCTCCATTGATAGTGTGGAATCCCTCACGACGATTGGCAAGCATCTTAAGTAGTGTTGTACATCCCGAACCAGGTCGACCCAAGACAAGTAGCATCTCACCAGGCTTGACACAGCCATGACTGTCGGACAAAATCGACTTGAGTGGCGGTTTCTGACGCATATCTTTGACAATTTGAGGGATATTGAATTGAGAAATCATGTTCTCTTTGACGGCAGCTTCGGCAGCTAGGACCTCCACAGAAAGGTTCTGCCAGGTAACTCCAAGCTCGCGTCGTTTGAAGCCGGCTGCTTCGTCACGTTGGGCATTCTCAATGACTTGCGGGGTCATGCTCCATTGGGGACTCTTCTTGGGAGGTGAGGTAGGGGGAGTGCCAGGTGCATTGAGAGTTTCGAAACTGCTGGTATCGTGGAGGCCGAATTCGGGGGCAGCGAGGGTGTCGAAGCTTTTCTGATATTTCGCTTCGCGGGGCTCATCGTCGAGGGGCTCAGGGGACGACATTTCGTCAGACTTTTGATACTGCTCCGACATGGAAGCAGATATCAGCTAATTTTGAACCAGTAGAACAAAAATTAATGACGACTACAAAACTCTGGGTCTTTGGGATATTTATAAAATCTACGAGTATCTCAGTGCTCGAAAAGCCGAGGCGAGATAATAGGAGAGACCAGATAATAAAAATCGACGTTTACTATTTCAAGACATGTGGAGACAGCAGTGGAGCATAGGAACTGGTGAAAGGTCTTCCATATTACCCTTTTCTGTCATTAGATAGTATTGGTAAGAGTCAGTCATAATTCCGCTAGCCATGAACTACTGTTTTCGCTTGGGATGGAGCCGCTAACCGATTTTCAGTAAAGTATGATCCATGAGGTTATTTAATACATTACAGTAATCTGTAGCCAATGAAAGATTTGACGCATTGTTCTAACGTGCGGAATTTCTTCGGAATGGTACCTGGTTTTCACGGCAGTGGATGCCGAAGAGTTATTTATTGGACGATCCCGATCTAACCGGGAACAATTGGGATTTTCCGATTACGTGAACATCTTAAATGATTGGTCGAGGCAGGATTCAAGACCGATAGAGGGAGACTGCCGAATGTTTCAGAACTGAGGATGATATTGGTAATCTATGTTGGCACGGGCCGGTAAAGATTGACCGAAAAGTCGGGAAATCGTTATCTGGTCGATCCCGATCTACCCGTGATTAACCACTGACCGTGTCTACAAGCCGACGGAACATACTACCTAAATAGGAAATATGATAATTACTGTAGGGCGCCACGTTTTCCACTGCAATTTTGTCCGTAGAGCCTTATCACCACCGCCTACATAAATTGTAGGCAGCACCGTTAAATGATTGCTACATCTATAATCTTGAGAATCTTCACATTCTACCCACTAGCCGAGCGCGACAGTTCAGAGGGCTGGTGAAGCGACTGGAGATATAGCAGCAGTACCCGCCAAAAGCCGCCAATTTATGAATTTGACAACGGCTTAGCAGGTGAACTTGACTGGGTAATCTGAAGCAGAAACCAGTTGTATCTGTTCCCCGCAGATCGTTCAGGAATCTTGATTCCTGCCTCGGTGGCCATGGAAGTCGGAATCCGCTAAGGAGTGTGTAACAACTTCACGGGCCGAATGAATGCGCCTTCGTAGTTCGGCATCAAAGTCTGGGCCGTTATTTAGCTTGGAAATGGTGTCATCCCTGGGCTTAAGGGTCTGGACAATTCTCAGTGGGTCTTTTTGGAAGACTTTTTCCGGGTAAGGGCGAAAGAAACATGGGTCAAATTCAAGGAGCCGTCGTCTGTTACGCTGACGTGGAGGACTTGAATTCCGATGAATGAAGGTCTTCAGGCGAGAAAAGCAAGAATTTGATGAAATTAAAATTTGATAAAGCTACTTCCCAAGCTTTTCACGCCCAATCTGGCTTTCTGTGTTCGTTTTCATGGAGAATGAGAGGCGAACGTGGTAAAGGCCAACCAGGTTGGTCAAAGGTCTGGATAAATAGATAGGTAGGGGCCAGATGACGATTGATGGATGGCTGTTGATAAGCTGGCGAGAATGAAGACAGATTGGTAGTCGTTTTTTTTTTTTGCTCAAAGTCAACTGAAATATTACAGCGAGTAAAAGTGACGGCGACTCTATTGACTAGTGGGGAAAGGTGGCCTTTTCTGGAAGTTCTTGGAAATGAACCATGCAGGCTACAGGGCGAAAAGAAACTCTGTAAACGCTGCGTCATCGACTTCAAGCAAGACCTTGTAGACTGACAAGAAAAGTTGTTTGAGTTGATCAGTCGTCAGTTGGTCAAAAGTAAAGGTTTTTCTGGAGTGGCTGGGAGCAAGTTGTCGACCGTTGTCTTTCAACAGGTCACATTCGTCGCTCGGATTTGTTCAAAGGGTAGGTACTAGTAGATACTAGAACCAGAATGAATACTAGTAGATCACAGTGAATACCGGAATAGGTACTAGAGTAGATACTGGCTTACAATGTAGTATGTTCATTTTTTGTCAACTAATGCTCAGAATCTACTATTAATCCCGATAACCTTGGCGCCCTGGACCCCAGTCATGTTACTCATATATCTATCCAAGAAGTTCAAAACAAGAGTTGAATACAGTATCTTCCTGCAATAAGCTATGTTCCTCAACCGGAAGCTGAATGAACACCTCATATAGTCGTGTTGAAGAACGGCTGAAATTAGGAAGAACCAGACAGCACGCACCAGTGTTAGGTCGATGCGTACGGAATGCATAAGGAGAACCTGTCCCGATATTATAGTTCTCTGCTTTCGCTGAATACCAACTATTCATCAAGATGTCCATATTGTGAAAATCCATGGGGATACCCAGCCTTTCAGATGGCGAGAGAGATCGTACCAGCCTGGCCAACCCCTTGATAGATGACACACTGGATGCGTTGATCGATTTTCGGATCAAAGAGGCGGCAATTGAAAGGCCATTCTCTGCCAGTAAACATTGCACGTCAATCGGTCCCACCCACGATGGGAGAACTGCGTTGCCAAAATACTCCTGCGAAGTGGCATTTTCTGGGTCCCTGGAACGGAGATTGATTGGATTCG
The DNA here is from genome assembly GCA_028828245.1 of Penicillium lividum. NCBI lineage: Eukaryota > Fungi > Ascomycota > Eurotiomycetes > Eurotiales > Aspergillaceae > Penicillium > Penicillium lividum. The sequence continues at coordinate 5,765,215 of JAQJAG010000002.1, forward strand.
CGGAGATGGATTGCGATGATGATTTCTCGGGGTCGCGGAGGAGCCGGGCACGAGTGATTGAGGTCCAGAGAAGTGCGGAAATACAGTCATAAGAGCTAATGTAGTCGACTCCGTCGAGGGTAGTGCATAGCTGCTTAACTTTTTGGACTGATACATCTGTTGCTCGGTAGATATGGGTTTGAACGGCTGGGGGCGGTGCAGGCTGAGCAAATGCAGTACGCGATCTTGCGTCTATCACAGAAAAGCCGGGGCATTCTCCCAACAACTCCTGTTGAGAGGTACCAGCAGTGATTTCTTCAGCATTGAAGGGGCCTCTGCGAAGGTCGGGGGTGTATACTGGCATTGGAAGATCCTGGTGATGTGCTTTTGCTCCACGACATATGAGAGCCAAAAACGTGTCCATGGATGTCCAGTCTCCCACGGCATGGTGCATTTCAAATCCCAAAATCAGACCCCCAGGGATGACATTAAGCTGTACTGCACATGCTTGTTGCTGTCCAACAGGTAGCTCAGGTAGCAATTGGGTGTGGTCCAAGTCATCAGGGGCAAATGAGCTTTTCACAAGAGCGGCGTAGGATTTATGCTCGGATAACAGGTAGCGGACATTCAGCGCTAGGCAATTTTCCGAATTCAGTTCAATATACGGCCTTCCAGATTGATCAACTTGGACACTTCCCTCCATGAAGGGCATACGAAAAATGGCGTTCTTCAAACCTTCTTGCAGTGAGGTAATCAACTTGTCCAGATCGGCAGTTTGCGAAAGCTCGTATAGGAGGAAGGCTTTCACCATCATTGGGGGTGCTAGCCCGTCGAGATCGGACAGCTCATACCTAGACTGTCTTGGTATTGGATTCATTGTTGCCTGAAACTCGAATGCTGAAACACCTGCTGATGGGAGCACTTGAGCATGTTAAGGGGCACCCCTTTGGGCAGTCTTTATATCTTCCCTAATAATACGGGTGCCTAAATTTGAGGATAGGTAGGTTAATACACGTGATACTCGAAAATACGCTAAAGATTCCATTATCCCATCATATCTTCTAACTTATTGCCTAACATATTGGTTGAATAGTAGCCAAATGGCTCTCGCTTTGGATCAGGAAAGACAGCGATGTGGGCACCTGGGTATTTGACCACACATTGAACTCAGCATGATTGGCTCGGACAGCGTATACAAGATCAAAAAAGGGGGACGTGGAGCAGTTCTCAATATGTTGTCATCCGAAGAATTCACCAGCCGGACTGAAAATATTGTGGTAGAGTTAAATCCACCGTGTATCAATGAAAATTTATCTTCCTACTTTTGACCCATCGCCATATTAGTGGGGGAAAGCCCTAGATACTCAAGGGAAGAATCGATACCAAGCCTGTCAGTCTCAGTGACCCATTGGGTAAATCTTCCTCGAATAGTTTTCCTTGAAAACGTGATCGAGCACGCATCTTCGATTGGAAAAGCCGTAAATTCCGGGAGGTAATAGCCTTGCATCAGTATGAATATTATGATGTATTTCATAAGCGAATGGTCCGGAGATGGCGACCTTGCTAGGACATGTGGATGATTACGGGGAATGATGATGAAACCATGGCCCTTAGTTGTGAAAGTTAGGATATATGCCCAGATATTTGGTGAGAAAGAATGTGGTGTGAGTTAGATCTCTTCATTCAAACCACTTGACCATCTCAGATGCCTCATAAGAATGCGCTGCTCTTCTTCGAGGATTTCTTTCTCTATGTGCTCAGCTCTCAAATCTGACTCGTGAATAGCGATTTTGATTCTTGAAAGTTGGTCTTCGACTAAGCAATCTTTATCCTTCGATCTTTGTGAGGAGGAGTAGGGATTGAGTGGGGCGTGAGCAGCGAAAAGGAGACCGAGACCAAGACAGAGGGTGAGAACGAGCTGGGGAACGAGACCGCGATGAGATTTGGTGTCTTGACAGGGAGAGTGACTGCTGTGAGCGAGGGAGAGCCAGGGAATGTTGCCGTGTCTGGATACCAGCCTGCCGGTGGGTTTGTGAATGTGCCACAGGGCTGATTGATTTTATTGGCAGTGGGTTTGCTTCAGGCTTCATGGCAGTGGATTTACCCAACGGCTGATTATCTTGATGAGTTAAATCAGACCGCGGTGTAGTGACAGCAGGCTCATTTCCTTGGGCGATGTTTGCCGTTAATCGAGACAACCGACCCCGGAATAGATTCACCGCAGGAACGGCAGCATTCAAATCCGGGGGAACCGCAAGTGCATGAAAGATCGCGATGTCCCCGTACTGTTTCAGACGCGGGTCGACCATCAAGCATTCGAGCCCAAAAGCGGAACACCTCATACACTTGTTTGAAATGCCCGAAGACACACAGATCGCACCATTGGAGATTACCAGGATACACCGGCGGCACCAAGCTGTATCATTGTTTGCAGGCCCAACGTACGTGTTTATCTCGGAGTTGGAGAGAGGAGAGTTGGAAAGAGGAGGCATATCTTTCCGAGGACTGAGCAAAGGATATTTGAGGACAAGTCAGAAGAGAAGCAAAAGTAAAAGGATTATATCGAAAAGCTTACAGAGTGGCAGAGGATCTTCTTGTTGGGGCTCTTGTCAGAACCATAAGCTGCGCAGCGCGACAGCCGGGACAGTCTTGTAACAGTAGTAAAATAACTTGGGTTTAAGGTTGCTAAGATCAAAAAGGAAGATGTCTTCGAACAAACAATCGAAGGCCTTGAGGGGTGAGCTGAACGTGCCCCAAGATGGGAAGAGAGAAACGAAACAAATCAATGTAGTGGTGCGGAAGAAAAAAGAATCGTAGAGAGGGAGAGATGAGGGAAAGCCTCCAGCTCAAATGTATTATTGTGCATTATTTTTCTGCCAAAGAAGCACTGAACGCCCTCAACATAACATTATCTTCCCTTTTAGTGAGCTGCGTCCTTGTGGATTAGCAGCCAAGAACCTTGAAATTGGTAGCTGTGTCTTACTGGTAGCTTTTTGTGGGTGTATTTTTCGTATACAAGGAAGGGGGAAACATTATGAAGAAAAATATTTTGTTCTCTATGTCGATGGAGAGATGAAGTTGTTGTGCTCTTGAGTCTTCACTATAAGGCTAAACTAGTCCCGATTTGGATAACACCCCCATTTATGCCTGAAGACTCAGGCTCAAACATAGTCGGCTTGGCCAAAAGTGCACAGATGGCTCTTATGACCGGGTCTAGTCAGTGAATAGCTTCCAAGAGTCCATCAAAAGGTAGTGAAGTGGATTCACAATATTTCCTTTTCATAAATTGAATGATATATTCCTTTCCTAATGTAATCTGCTTTCTGGCGTGACAATGCACCTCATGTGGTTACGTCATTTGAATCATGCACGTTGCGTCAGATTCCTGATTCCAAATTCCTGTGACCTGTCTACCACTACCAAATATTTGATCCCATTTCTGACTTTCCAGTTTCTTTCAACTGTTCAGCCCACAGCCTACTAAATAAACTCTACAGATCTACAACATGAGCAACAATATCCTTGTGGTGGGTGCAACAAGGGGTCTCGGCGCCTCCCTCAGAGCACTCTACGCCAAAGATCCCGCTAAGCATATCTTTGCGACCTCGAGATCAGAGTCAGCCCCACAAACAGACTCAAAAACCACATGGCTGAAGGGTATTGACCTTACTCAACCCGATGTCGGTCAAAAACTAGTTTCACAGATTCCAGCGTCCACCAAGATCTCGACTGCCATCGTTTCAGCTGGATACTTTGGCTTCGAATCCTTTGATGCGCCAGACTGGGAAAAAGAGGTCCAGATGTATACTACGTCAGCAATTGCACCCGTTTTCCTGGTGCATCATCTTGTCAAGGCGGGTCTGTTGGGCGAAGGTAGTAAGGTGATCCTCGTCAGCAGCGAGAGCGGCAGTATCACACTCCGGCATGAAAAAGAGGGCGGAGGGAATTATGGTCATCATGCAAGCAAGACGGCCTTGAATATGGTGGGGAAGCTGCTCAGCATTGACTTGCAGCCTAAGGGAATCGCTGTTGGTTTGGTGCATCCTGGCTTTATGCGGACGGAAATGACCAAGGGTGTTGGATTTGACAAATACTGGGATGCGGGTGGTGGTAAGCAGACTTCTACGCCGAGCTCTTCTGGTTCATACTGACTTTTATTTAGCTGTCACCCCGGACGATGCTGCTCAGTCACTTGCGTCGTTCATCGAGAAGTTTGATATTAATCAGACTGGAGAGTACTGGGCACCAAGAGGACCTGCGTAAGTCAATTTGGATATAGACACATACAATAATACCCTTACTGACCTTATCCAGAGACATTGGAACTGCAGAAAGTGTCCTCGGCAAAGACTTGTCGACCCCTTTGCAGCTTCCATGGTAAAAAGGCATATAAGGTATTGGTGCCTCGGTGTCTCAGGAACCCAGCACGTTTACTTGACTCACCGAATTGATAGATAGCAGGGTTTCGTTTTTCAAATGATCTATTGATAATATTTCAACAATTTTATTTATAGCTTGGTCTTTAACAATGCTAACCCTCTTATCTCCAAGTGAATCTACCGATGTACATTGTACTAGTGTAGCAAAATCCCCCCGCATCTAAAACCCCAGATCGTGTCTTAGGTACGGTGGGCAATAGCGATCAGTCCGATAAAACTTTCGGAATCACATGATAAATGGCAGGAAACCATAAATATCACGCTAGCATGACAATACCTTTGTTATAAGCACCCTACAGATTCACCACCTGGCAGCCACTGCAATACCTAACTGTCCAGTTCATATCTATAGTAAGTTATAAAAGTAGTAGAAACGAACGCAAGAGACTAAATAGGAGACCGAGTATGAGACTGAGAAGACTGGGTAGGAGACAAGGTAAGATATCAGATTATTTTCTATCACCAAAGTGACTCTCGACTCCAAATTACTCGTGATCTCCGCAATGACAATACTCCAAAATGGCGTGTGGAGTGGGGTTGATGGTGTTAACAAACAACTCAAGGCCGCACGCCATCACGGATAACAATGGTGTTACCTACACCGAATTCGTCCCGGGATCTGTCTCAACCTAACCGATTCTATTTGTTGTAAATTACGTATTTACCTGCCACAGCTTACGGTTCCGGCTCCGTGACCCGATTCTGGATTTTTTGATGTATAATGCGCCCTAGATGGCGTGCAAGGATATATGAGGGGCTGAAGACCCATTTGTCGGCGGGGTAATACATCTATCTGCTCGATGACCTGCCAATGCATTCAATTTCCTTTTTGTCTTTGGTACATGGTTAACAAATATCATTATGACTCTACTAGAAAGTCCTCAGGTCGCTACTTTGCCGTCGTTATTTAATCTTTCACAGAAGTCGGAGGTATTCGAGGGATCTTCAAATTCGACTCCAGTGCCTTTTGTGGCAACTAACAGCTCCAATGAACTGAAATCAAATGCACCTGAGGGGAAAGTCGAGTTCTCTCTAGAGGAGCACCCTGTTGATGAAGTAAGACCCATTAAAGTGGGCATCATTGGTGCTGGTCTCACCGGTGTCACCGCTGGCATCTTGCTACCAGCCAAACTGCCGGGGCTTGATTTGCGAATCTACGACAAAAACGCCGATGTGGTATGTGAAATGAACTATTTCTTAAACTCTGACTTGATTGTATTGTCGCTCTAACTACGTTATATCCAGGGAGGTACATGGTTCGAGAATACCTACCCTGGCGTGCGATGTGATATCCCCGCGCATGCCTACCAATCGGGGTTTTCACCCAACACTCAATGGTCGGAAGAGTTTGCTCAAGGTGCTGAGATTAGAGACTACTGGCAAGGTGTTGCACGAAAGTATAATGTCTACCAGTACGTTCGGTTTCAGCAACAGGTTCAAAAAGCAGAGTGGTTGAATGAGGAAGGAAAATGGAAGGTTACCATTGAGCATGTTGATGGTTCTAAGAAAGTTAGTCAATTCTTAATGTCAAGAAAGATATTATTGCTAACTTATGTTTAGATCTATGAAGAAAAGCTGGATATTCTGATCAATGCTATTGGCCATTTCAACGCCTGGAAGTTGCCTGATTATGAGGGAATTAAAGACTATAAAGGGGCTCTCTTCCATTCGTCTAACTGGGATCACAATGTCAACTTGAAAGGCAAAAATGTGGCCTTGATAGGCAATGGCGCTTCGGGTTTGCAAGTTCTTCCTTCCATCCAGCCTATTGCCAATCACGTCGATCATTATGCTCGCAATCCAACATGGATTGCCGACTCGTTCAGCAGCGGCAGCGGCGGCGTCCGCCGGCTGGAACCAAACCTGATCCCCAAGGAACTCTTGGAGTCATTCAAGGATCCACACGTATATCTGAAATACCGCACACAAGTGGAAAAAGGATTCTTCCAACGCTTCGGCGCAATCTTCAAAGACACTCCCGAGAACAGAGATCTGAAAGAAAAATGGACAGATTTGATGCTCAAACGCATCGCTGATAAGCCCGAGCTTGGAGAACAGATCCTTCCCGATTTTCCACCAAACTGCCGTCGTCCCACACCAGGCCCTGGATACCTCGAAGCTCTGACAAAGGAAAATGTCAGCTACATCCGAACTCGCATCCAACGCTTCACAGAAAAAGGAATTATCACCGAAGATGGCGTTGAAAGAGAAGTCGACGCCGTAATCTGCTCTACGGGCGCAAATACAGACCACGCTCCAACATTCTCAATCATCGCTAACGGCATCGATCTCAAATCCGCCTGGAAGCGAGACGGCCATTTCGGCTTTCCATACTCTTACCTCGGATTTGCAACGCCCGGATTTCCCAACCTTTTCTGGCTTGGTGGTCCCTATGCTACTGGCCACAGCGGCACAGTCCCAAACAGCACGGAGAACCAGATTACATACGTAGCGAAAGTCCTACGCAAGGTGCGCGGTCAGGGAATCAAATCTATTGTGCCATCTCAGCAAGCGGCAGATGATTTTGTGGAGTACTGTGACAAATTCTATCCGCGTACTGTTTGGTCTGCTAACTGCAGTTCGTGGTACAATGGTGGACAGCCTGGTGCACGTATTCATGGGTTGTTCCCTGGTAGCGCGTCGGCGACAAATTACATTCGTCGGGATCCGAGATGGGAAGATTGGGAATACACCTATGTTAATTCCAGTGGGAATCGGTTTGCTTACTTTGGAAATGGGTGGACTTCCAGAGAGTTGGAGCCAGATGCTGATTTGACACCTCATCTTAAGATTCCCGAGGAAATTGATTTGAGATCGCATCTGGAGGGCTGGTGGGATGTCTGAGTTGATTGTAGTGAGGTTATACAGAGCTCGAGTCTTTAGATTAGAATCTGCATATACAGTCAGTGCTTTGAATTTCTACACATTGGATTTATGCATCTAAGTTCCTCAGGTGTAAATCATATCTCGCACTCACTTACGTGGTAAGCTAAATTCTGACTGTGGCAGGCGAACCGAGGCTATCCAGGTTTGATTTTTGAGGGAGCTATCCTTGATGAAAATAACTCCGTTCTTGCGTCTATGGATTAATTATTCTGATTCCTCCAAGGAGTAGGGCGGTACGCCTTCACCCTGCTTCCAAAAGAATTTCGCACCCCGATGAGCATCAGGCAGCCTGGATTGGCCTTTCTTCCCATACATGTTCTCTCTGAAAGTCCCACCCTTCACCGCATAGTCAGACCAGAACAGACCACGTCGTTGAAGCTCAGGAAGCAGGAGGTTGATGATATCGTCAAAAGTCTCATCGAGACTAGCATAGCTCAAATTGAAGCCATCAACATCACCAATATCAACCCACCGCTCGAGCTCATCGGCCACAGTCTGAACGCTGCCAATAATCTTGACGCCATTCCCCCCAAGAACGAGGTATTCCGCGATAGTCTTCTTATCCCACTTCTTTCCTTCTGTTCCAGGTACAGTACTTGCCCAGTGATTCACCATACTCCGCACCGCCGGCTGCTCCACAAATCGGAAGTCCTGATCATCGGTATACGTCGAGAGATCATACCCCGTCCACCCACCAAACAAAGCCAAAGCACCCTCCGTATCCCCATATTTCTTAAACTCATCAAACTTCGCCTGCGCCGCCTCATCCGTCTCGGCAACAATAACCAGCGCCCCAGCAACAACCTTGATATCGGCAGGATTTCGTCCCAGTTCCGCAGCTTGCTGCCGAATACTATCAACAGAAGGGCGCACAAGCTCCGGCTTCTGCGCATGAAGAAAGACAGCCTCAGCATGCTTAGCCGCAAAAGCCTTCCCAGCCGACGAAGTCCCCGCCTGCAACAAAAATGGCGTACGCTGCGGACTCGGCTCACAGAGGTGAGGACCAGGAACCTGGAAGTATTTCCCCTTGTGATTGATCTGTCGAACACCGCGCGGATCCGCATAACGTTGGCCCTCCACAGGACCATCGAGCTTTGCATCGGTCTGCTTCCAGCCCACCGCGTCATCTCTCCACGACGCTTCCCAGAGCTTATAAGTAACATCCAAATACTCATCCGCAATACGATAGCGCTCATCATGCTCAACCTGGGTGTCAAGACCGAAGTTCCTCGCTGCTGAATCCAGGTACGAGGTCACGATGTTCCAGCCGATCCGACCATTACTTAGGTGGTCGACTGTTGAGAAGCGTCGTGCAAGTGCATAGGGTGCTTCATATGTCGTTGACGCCGTGACTCCGAACCCGATGCTCTCTGTCACGGCTGCCATGGCGGGAATGCTGTATAGTGGGTCGTTTATGGGGAACTGGGCGCCGGCGGGGATAGTCGGGTCCAGGTTTGCAGGTCCGCGGTATACATCATAACCGCCGAGGACGTCGGCAAAGAAAATGGCGTGGAATTTGGCTTTTTCGAGTTTTTGGGCCAGGGCCATCCAGTGCTTGATGTTTTTGTAGTCTGCGCCTTTGTCGGTGGGGTAGCGGAAGAGGCCTGGGTTCAGGTGGCTCGGTGAATGCATTGCAAATGCATTGATGATGAGTTGCTTTTTCTCTGTTGAGCCCATTGTGGTGGCCTGTAGGGTTTCGGTGGTTTGTTTGGATTGGGAAGACGGCAATTGAAAATTGCAACTGTAGGACTTTTTGTTGCTTCGACTTTTTTTCGTGTTATTTATCAGGACTACGACACGTCTTTCGCTGTCAACCCCGCAGCTCATGCGACCGGGTTATTGCGTGCATGTTTGAGAAGACGTGAAATTGGAGTCTGATGGCGTCAGCGTCGGGAGTTGTCGAGGCGGGGTTGACAGCAACAACATGTCTCTCGACCGAGTGCAGGGTGTAACATGAGGAACTAGCCATTCTTTTAGGTGTATTTGTTCATGCCCTGGAGAGGTCACAAAGAACCCCAATCTTTCAAAGCTGAACATTGAGGTACTGATCGGCGCTGTCAATGCTGTCCTGGTATCTCAATTAGGGCATCACTCAGCGCTTTAAGTCCAATTTAATCTGGTTGTGAAATTTCTTATTCCAATCTTTGATTCAGGTGGTCCGACTATAAATTGGTAGAAATATGTAGGTATGTACATACATATACTTTAGCACTTGCTTGAGGTAAGTCTTGACACAAGCAAATATATATCCTGCGAGGTTCTCAGGCGAACTTTGGCAGGTGATGGCCAAACATTTGAAATCTAGACAGAAACAAGGTAATTGTATCGGGCCTCGACAAATGCCAAAAAACAATCAACATTAAGTAAAAAACAATGGCAAAAACATCTGGAAAAAACATTTGAAACAGTTCGGAGTTCTGCGACCGGAACTTGAAAAAGACAAAAAAGAAATGCATCATCCGTGAATCGAACACGGGCCTCGTCGATGGCAACGACGAATTCTACCACTAGACCAATGATGCTAGTTGATGTAAGGGGTGACAAATTTATGATTCATAAACAAATGTAAAAACTTCATCAACTTTGAGTCTTGACTCTTGACAACACATTGGGCCAAAACTTGAACCAAAATCCATCACGCAATGCCAGATCCACCAGAAAGGGCAGTCAAGTTTCGATTTCCTTGCACAACATACTGCTTTTTCGGAGAAAGATTATCCAACAGACTATCCGGGACATGCAATGTATCCTTGATGATCTGTTTTGGAGTGAGCTTCAACCATTGACCGACCGAGATATCAGAGAACCGAGTTGCCTGAAGCATTTCAAGAAAAACAACATCCTCATCACCGGTATTCTCAATGTAGTGCGAAGCTGTAGCTTTCACGTATGAAATATCGCCTGCGGAGAAATCAACGGTCGCTCCGGAAGTTGGCGCTTCGTAGACGCTGACGCGTGCATTTCCAGCGAGGAAAAAGCCCCATTCATCACTGGTGCCGTGCCTAGGATAAACAACCATTAGTCCTTGCTTCAACAGATTATTCATCGCCAAGGTACGTACCAGTGAATCTCCCGCATGGCGCCTGGTTTAATCGTCACGAGCGCCGCGCTAAACATTTTTGCGATTGGGAAGCTCACGGGATCGATGATCTTGATGCTTCCACCGGGGGTCTCGTATGCCTCTTGCTTGGACAAATGGTAGGTATAGCTCTGGTTGCCCGATATGGTACCGCCAGGTCCGGAGATAGTTTGTTCTTCGACATCCTTTGGAGCGGGCGTGCCATTGAAAATGTACAATTGATCTCGTGGAAGATCATCAAAGTCAGACAAAGGAGCCTGGAAGTTTTTCGAAAGAACTTCTTTCGGGTTGCGCAGGAACATCTCGGTGATCAGCCCCGTACCACTATCGCTGAAATCTCCTTGGTCGAAGACAAGCATGAACTCCGAACCTTCATCCAGTGCTTGAAGCGAGTGAGGTACACCGGGTGGAAAAAACCAAACATCACCCGCAGTGACATCGTCTGTGAACGTTTGACCATCCTCGTCCATTGCCTGCACGCGGACACTTCCGTTCAAGACGATACTCCACTCACTTGCTTGATGCCAGTGTAACTCGCGGTATGCCCAGGGCGCCAACTTCATATCCACTCCAGCCATAGCTGTTGCGCTGGGAAGAACTTCTGTATTCTCTTGCCGGGACCAGCCTGCGTGTCCTGGAAGGATGCGGTTGTGCGAGAGACCTAGGGGCCATTTACCCTGTGACACATCATCACTATCTGATCCTGGTGGTGCAAAAGTGCTCGGGTTCAGGCGGTCGTAGGCGTATGTTCGAGGGCCGGCGGCTGTTGATCCAAGGTCACCTCGGATGGGTTGGGGGTGAGGGGTGTTCTTGAAGGAGAAAGGGATTCCTATATCTGCATTGGCGGTCTGCCCGGGAGCAAGTTCGATCTCAGACTCAGGAACCATGGCGCTGTTTTGGGTATTCACTTCATCCTGGATGACACCCAGAAGAGCTGAGCTACCTCGAAGAGGAGATACTGCAGACGTTTCATCGTCACCAGCGGCGGATGCCCATCCGTATAGACCAGAAGGTTGAGGAAGGGCATAACTGGGTTGGCAGATGCTGAGTAGGAGAGACAACAGGGACACTTTGAGACAGAGTCTTGCCAAGAGCCGAGGACTCATGATTCCGATATAGAAAGAGGATGGAAATCTGTGAGGAGTCGAGTACGGATAATCCGGGAATAAGAGACAAATAGCACGCTTTTATAGAAATCTGGACAGAGTTCGGTTGTTGCGAGTCTCGCCAGAGCACAACGATGTCTACTACGTAGACCCTCAAGAGGCAAGGAATCAGTTGCATATTCCCATTGATCTAGAACAGTCCCTATTGACTCATTGGCTATACCCCATCCCGAGGCATGGCCTATGCGCAGAAAACACCGTCAGTCCTCAAACCAGACCAATCACGACCTGATTGTGATATGCGTTCTACCATATAATCCCTGACAATCTTTGGTATTTCAAGGAAATTGAAAATCTATTTAAACCCACGTCTCCACGTCTGCAATCGGCAAGACTTACAGTATAGAGGATCACAAAACATACTGGTAACAAACGGTTAAATCCAGCGAAAAGAAGTACCCAAGCAGGCATGAATGATTATATAACATTGTAATACGCTAATTTCTCACTTCCTCAGATAACGCTGCTTGACAACCTCTCTTATCCGGATGTATTTGAGATTATTTATTTACTACCAGTCCCTTGCTTGATTCAAATTCCATCTTGTACGAAATAGGTCTACCCCTGTCAGGAACACCAGCTCCAAGAAGGAAAAAAGCGAGGAGATTGACTGTCTTGCATGGGGACTAAAATCCCAAGCTCAGAGACAGAAGGCATTTCAGGGTGCATACTCCGTACATAAATCCAACGCAGCCATTATATGCAGTATCCACACTCCACTGCCCTGTAGGGCTGACAGTGGGTCTTTGTAATAGCGCTGCCTGGAGTTTGAAGCGGGTATACCCTGAGGTAATTTTCCCTTGCTGGGAGTTGCCGATTAGCCGGTCTATTTTGTCTCTTGACTTTCCCCAGTGCTAGAAAATGTTATAAGTTGTCGTGTGGCTGGTGGCTCGAAATTGTAGATTTTTCAGGCAAGTCTTAACTCTGAAAACCATATATAAAAATTTACGATGGGCAAACCACTGCGGGTGATACTTAGGTATAATAAATATTGCTCGGCAATTAAAATTGTCCGGCTGTAAAGACAAGCTTTCAGCTAAGCTTTGATTACTGTAAAATACCTCGATTAGTCTAGTAAAAATACGCTTTTGATTGGTGGTGATGACGTGTCGGAGCAGGAACATGGCTTCGAGCCGTTCTATCCGACCACTTATACTTCGTGTAGATCGAATTTGCGTTTTAAAATGCACGGGAAGAAAGTTATTGACACGTCCACTTGTTTGTATTCTGATCCGGCAGGTAAACTCCGCAGCCTGTAGTACGGTCTATGAATGAGGCAACGGAGAGCCGTTCTCCGGGTCCACAATATGATACCATTCCCTTACCCTAGGGCTGAGCCGAATAGCCTGAGGGATTTCCACTCACCTATTTTCTTTCCTGGGTTTTATCTCTTTTCCAAATCATATGACAAGTACAAACAATGTCGGAAAAACAACCAGACCTACCTGCACATAACCTGGAACTTTCATCCAAGCCAAGTAGGAGAACACACCTACGTAGAAAATGGACGGAGACTGTCGACACTACATTTGCAGACAGGATATGTCTGCTTCTCTGCCTGAATACCGGGCTATGCGATAGCTGTGCATTCAACGCTTGGTCCTGTTTCCTCGCTATGCAAACAGGTAAAATATCCTAATCCCAGCCAAGCAACAAAGTTCTCTAACACTTCCAGGAAATACTATCGTTCTCGGCCTAGGAGCTTCTTCACAACCACTCGGAGCACCAAACGGATGGGTTCGATCCCTTGTCTCCATCGCAGGGTTTCTCCTTGGCGCAATCACCTTTGCCAGATGGACAAAGGCATTCGGAACCCGTCGTCGTGGTACGCTATTCATCTCGTTTGCCTTCCAGGCCCTTTTAATCGTCATCGCCGCCATCCTCCTCCAGACGGACGTGGTACAAACCCAGAATGATCGATCATTTACCTTAGATCGGCCCCTCCTCAGCCTGATCCCTATTGCGTTGCTAGCGTTTCAATCTGCCGGATCTATCAACTCCACTCGAATGTTAGGGTTCAATGAGATTCCCGGCGTGGTTCTTACCAGTGTCTACTACGACATCGCCTCCGACCCTGCACTATTCGAGGGATTTAAGCGGAATGCCAAGCGTAATCGACGGATGGGCGGTGTTGTGATGTTACTAATTGGGGCGATCGTGGGAGGATGGCTAAGCCGCACGAAAGGAGGCATGGCACTTGTATTATGGATTGCGGCGGCGTTGAAATTCGGAGTGGGTGTTGGATGGTTGTTTTGGACACCTGCGTGATATAAAAGGACTTTACTAGTTAAGCCTTGCGCTATGTCTGAGTCATTATATTGGCCATACAACGTTAAGATAGTTATTTCCCTCATATGATTCTCTGTCATTGCGGCTCGTTATACTTTCGTGTTCAACACTGCCTCGAGCTAAACCCGTGCCCGTGGGGCAAAATTGGCCCGTAACTGCTATACTTTACGTCAGGGAATCCCGATCAGCGAATCAGCCGGTCGGGTTGCTAAACGAAAACGAGCTCTTTCATCCAAACCTTGTTAAGGTTGTGAGAATCGAGAATTCTGTCAGCCTTGCCCCTTTTTAGGAAATAGAAACTCTTTGGAAAGATGGGCCACGTGAATTGTCGTATACCTATTACCAGTGGAGATGTGATGTAGTACGTGATGCTGCTTTATATTCTAATATCTAAACTCTAGTGCTTCACAAGTCAACTTTCTCGTACATTTAGATATTTCATCTCCAGTTAATTTGTTGAATTATATCGTGAAGAGGTGAAGTATATGATTCCCAAAGTAGGAAAAGTAGGACTCATGAGTTCATCCGGGTAGACGGCAGCCGAAATGACCAATCTAGTGTCGGCCGTGGAGTACGCACCATCATGGGGTAAATGCGCCCCGGGAGGCTTAGAGGTGTTTTTAAGGACAAGAGTCTTGGGTCTTGGAGACAAGAAAAGTGCCCGGTGATAACATACTATTGGTTGGAATGGTAACATTGCCCCACTGCGGAGAAAGCTCAATCGTTTGCAGTAAATGACGGTTTTGGCCAAGGTTGATCTGGTCAGCTTTCTGTTTATTTAAGAATGATTTAAACCTTACCTATTTCCCGTATTTCTGCCTTTCATCTGTTCCATCTCAGATTGTACACCCCTTTCCCGATCAAAATTTAGTCCATTTATTTCATCTGAACATGTCTGTCAACGGTGCAACCGGTAAGGCTCCAGCTTTAGACCCTGAGCCGGCCACAGTCCCCCATCGCGGGGCGCACGGCCTGGTCAAGGTGCAACCTGCTCGTCTGTCTGATCTGCAACCCAAGTATGCTGCGGTAATCCAGCATGATGTTGAAAACCCCGATGCGCATGGATGGTACTCCCAAATGAGTATGTACAAGTGAATGAATCTAACGCGATAAGGTAGCATAGCTAACATTTCATTTCTTCCACAGTTCACAACCTGGGTTCATGTATCGGTTTCTGTGGTGCAATTCCCTGCTGCATCTGCTGCCCAAACCCCTTCAAGCCTGTCGACCAGGGTCAGGTCGGTCTGGTCTCGCGATTTGGACGGTGTGTACATCCTCAAGCGACATGCCTTATCCTATTAATCCTAATTTACCCTTCAGCTTCGAGCGCTCCGTCGATCCCGGCCTGGTAAAGGTCAACCCCCTTAGCGAGCACCTGACTACCGTCGACGTGAAGATCCAGATCGTCGAAGTTCCCCGCCAGGTCTGTATGACCAAAGATAATGTCACTCTCAACCTCACCTCCGTCATCTACTACCAAGTCACCTCGCCACATATCGCGGCCTTCGGAATCTCCAACGTCAAGCAGGCTCTCATCGAGCGCACTCAGACTACCCTGCGCCATGTGATCGGAGCTCGCGTCCTGCAGGACGTCATCGAACGCCGCGAAGAGATCGCCCAGTCCACATCGGAGATCATCGAGGAGGTAGCGTCAGGCTGGGGTGTGCAGGTCGAGTCGATGCTTATCAAGGATATCATCTTCAGCAATGATCTGCAGGATTCGCTTTCCATGGCGGCTCAGTCTAAACGGATTGGTGAGAGCAAGGTTATCGCCGCTCGTGCCGAGGTCGAGTCAGCCAAGTTGATGCGCCAGGCTGCTGATATTCTGTCCTCTGCTCCTGCGATGCAGATTCGCTACTTGGAGGCTATGCAGGCTATGGCTAAGAGTGCTAATAGCAAGGTCATCTTCTTGCCGGCCATGAATCAGACTATGAGTCAGCAGTTGGTTGAGAATGCGGGCGAGGGTCCAAGCAGTCAGATTGATGATGGATTCCAGCAGGCCATGAATGCTCATGTTGTGGAGAACATCTAGATGTTTCTTTGACACGCACTCGCTTTTCCCTTTTCTCCCCTTTTCCCCTTTGCCTTTTTCACTTTTGTCTATGAAGATATGACTTTTACCCAGTTGATGTACACATGATACCCAAGGAAACAACCTGTTCATCATGTTCATTGATCGGTAGTCTTTGGGATTTCGATGTGGACGCGATTGAATCGCTGACGATACCCACCCTCTTTTATGATTTTTGATTCTTCTGGCCTTGCTGTTACTTTGGCTACCCTTATTCTAATGAACTTACTGCTTTGGCTGAGCTTCTAGTAATTCTCTCAGACATCTACAATCTGGGGCATCTGTACCCTTGGATCAAGGATCGCAATATACTGTAGTCCCGACTTACCCTTCTTGATGGCCCCACAACCTCAACGAAAACTATGACGAACACCACAAGAGAACAGCCTTTCAACATCGGACGAGACTAATCCACTGGGTTTAATCTTTCCTCTACCTGGTAGTTCAACATACCTATTATATTCTATGTATGGAGCATTGTTTCCACGCGAATTTTATATCTTATCCATGGCTCGAAGTTCGGTGGTCAGATGAAATGCATTATTGTAAAATGGAGACCATTATATGCAGGGGACACATTCACACATAAGAACAAGATCCAACATCTGCAAGGCTAGAAAATTCACAAGTGCCTGCTTGATCCTCAATAAATCTTATACATAAATCAAGGGGATGGGGCTTTTATAGGGCAATGGGAGTGGACAGAGTGAAGGTGACAGGGGAGCCCGAAAGCGGGACCCAGACTGTCAGAGGGTCACTACCGAGCTGCTCAGTGGCGTAATCTTTGGTCGAGGTCGGCTTGACGGGGAAGGTGACCGGAATGGGCTCGCTGCAGGTATCATCATTGGCCGAGATGGTGACTGAAATGATCTCATTGTCCTCTGTGTTGTAGGTGAGGGCGTAATCACAAGCATCGCGAGTGTAGCGAGCATTGAACCCAGCGGACATCTAGGAAGAAAGTCAGTAATGAGCGAATAAAAGAGTGGATGGTAATCCCAAGTAGAACTTACGTCGGCATGCTTGATTGTCACGAGGGGCCAGTCGACCAGGCGGACAAACTCCTGTACAACAGTCTCGACCCAGGCCTGGAAGATAGAGTACTGACCACTCACTCCGTTAACGGTGATAGGATCGGTATCAGCATTACGAAGGTTGGCCTGGTGGAACATGTAGGGGTCGTGGTAAAGACCGAAGAAGTGGCGCATGGTATCGGACTTCTCGGTGGCCAATAGATAATCAAAGTCTCCAGATCCATCAGAAGTATCGGTCCACTCCAGCAGGGTGCAGGCAGGGGTGGTGCAGTCGTAGTAGATACGAGTCGACCAACGAGGGTTAACCTGCATACCAACGAAGCCATCGGTAGCAGTCACGGTGAAGTAGGGCCACATGGCGTTCTCTTGATTTAGGAGAGCAGAACGAGTGTTGTCACCAACACAGTTTGTGATACCGTTGTCGTACCAAGCCTGGAGAGCATCTCCGTTGTGGATACCCGTGATGGCCGGGGGAATGATACCATTGTTAGTCCAGTAAGTAGCTTGATCAAGTCCAACCTGCTTGAACCAGGCCTGGTTGAAGCTGATCTCCTTGTAGATATCAGAGTAGGTGGCATTGTTCTCCGCCTCGTGGGTGAAGGTGTGGGACAGGAGGGCGAAGTTGTTCATGTTGGTTTGCCACCAGATCAGAAGGGGATCCAGGCTGGTACAGTTTGTGTACCAATCGTAGACAGTAGGAGTAGAGGGCCACTGGTCGGTACCAGTTCCCAGAGGCTTCTGCCATTCAGCTGTCGTTGCTGCTGCCGCCGTGTAGTAGACACCGCCACCGCAGATAGCCCAGCCACCAGCCACATTCGAAGAGTGATCGATATTTCCATTACCATTGAAGCCAACTTCAGGGAAGTATGTGCTACCAGCGTTCATCTTAGCATTGATGGTGGGAATCCAGGCCAGAATACCATCCATATCATCAGTGGTGATACGGAAGGTGGTGCCGCTAGGCGAGTAGACATTGGTAGTCAACATCATATCGTCAACCTGGGTGTTGATGTTGACACGACGCCATCCAGCATGGAGACCGCGGGTCATCCAGGTGATCCAGGCGTGCTGCACAAACGCTGAAGTGGAACTCCAGCTAGGATCCAGAGACAGGAAGAACACCATTTGCTGGCGACCATCGAAGTCATTGATAACAGCAGCAACGCTTTCGGTGGTGACGACCGAGTTCGCAGCAAACGAAGCAATCGGTTTGGTGTTGCTGGTATTAAGAATTGAGGCAGAGTAATGATAAAGACCTTCAGTGCTTACGTTGGCAGCAACGCCAGTCCTGATGCCAGAGGTAGGGAAGTCGCTAATATCCGTAAAGTAGAATTCCTGTTCGACGCCGGTATCACAGCATCCGCTGCCAACAACACTGGTTCCATAGTCCGAGCCAGGGTAGACATCGTACTGAACCATACGAACACCATACTCGAGCTGGTAAGCATATAGCTGACTCCATTGGTCGTCAGTCAGACCACTTGCCCAGCCCGTGGAATAGTCATAGCTGATCCCTGAAGCTACCACGATACCTCCGAAGTTTCCACCTGCGGTAGTGTTAAGCACCGGCAGATCAGCACCGGCTTGTGGTACCAAGAGAGTGGTGAAAGGAATTCCATAGCCATTGAGACCGTCGCTAGCAGCTGATGCAGATGCAGCATCTCTAGCAATAACCAGGATATTTCCTGCGACAGCAGCCTGGCCGACTGCCGAAGAGGTAGTACAGACCGACATGCCGGAGGATGTGCAGGCAGCAGTTGAGGAACTAGCTGCACTTGTAGCAGTAGTATGAGTAGAAGAGGTAGTACTGGAGGAAGTAGGTACACTGATAACAGTAGTATGAGTAGAAGAGGTGGAGGTACTAGCCACACTAGTATGGGTAGAAGTGGTAGTATGGGTAGTGGATGTAGTATGAATAGAAGAGGTGGTGTGGGTAGTGGTGTGTATACTAGCTACACTGGTGGTAGTCGTATGAATAGAGTGAGTCTGACCCATGATGGGGCAAAAGCCGCAATTTATGTTCGCACACGGAAAAGAAAAGCGAAGTCTACGGCTGATTCCTCGGCTGATAACTATCGGTATTTATAACCATCTTTGTTGCTGACCAGATTTCTCAAAGCAGGCAGAAAAGAGGAGACTCAGGTAGCATGTTCCAATCAGGATTGACAGCCAAGCACACGGTGCGGCAGGGCCCCGGAGAAAATGAGGGTGGCATGAAGGTGCAGTACCAAGACGCAGGACAGCAATGGTCCGGAAGCCTATCGGCTGCACTGACTCGGGCTAACAAGCCTTTTTCATGACGAAATCCGATGAGCCAACAGGCTATTTTCGATTAGCGTGCCTGTTCAGGCGAGGGCCGGAGCGAGCCATGAAGGATTTTTCAATCCAGGATATGAATCAGCTGAGCCGGATCGAATCTGGTCAAGGTTCACGATCCAAGTAAGAGCTAGAAAAAATTGTTCAGTAAGCGATTGGCTAATTAGGACAGGGTCTGAAGTGGAGGAGTGGGTATCTTCCGCAGAAAATGTGATGATTTGGAGTCTGGATGCATGCAGTCTGGGTGGGCAGGGTGCTAACAAGAGCTAATGTGGGAACTAAGGCCTAGGGGGGAACATTAGCGCATCGATCTGAGACATTTGATAAAGGCATACCCGGGATCGGGTGGGACTCCCCGAAGATGCTAATATCGGCGATTTTATCAGATGCAGGGTTTTCTGGCGAGCAGCGGGTCAAGCTTAGGGCTCATCAGGGGCAAGAACCGAGCCCCACTTGTATGGGGTTGAGCAGCAGGTACTACAGTTCCGGAACTTTGATTACGAGGCAGGCAAAGGAGAGACAGGTCGTACCTGATGTAGAATGACATTGCATGAGTGTGTATGCATGGCGGTTCGTGTTCGGGTGGCTGGCCTGGTCCTGGACTCCTTGGCTCCTTGGCACTCGGTCAGACTGTGCAGGATGCAGTACAGTTCAAAAGCACTAGACAGGGAGGAGGGAAAAGAGGGGAAAGAGGGTCTACTCAGATCCAATGGGAGATGAACGGATCAGATCGAGATGCTTTTTCGGATCCATCGAGTTTTAGTTTGGAGAGAAGTTTGATCAGGTCTCACTTTTGAATACTTCAAGTTTATTTACCTGTATGAACTTAGTGTTAAGTGGCAAAATGACACAGCAAAACTTCCAAATCACGTGCACCACCCAATACCTTCAGGCCCCCAGCATTGGAGTTGAATTCAAGCTAACAAAGATGTTGTGGCTGACCGCAGGGTCCAGGTACAGAGTAGGTTAGGGGTCTAACCCCACCACATTTTAAAACTTGTTCCCGCCATATATACAAAAACCCTTCTCCGTTTACCTGGGTATCAAGATTTATGAGAATTTCAATTGATTAAATTGTTTAAAACAATCAACATAACTTTCGATCTTCGATGATTTGCTTCCAAGTTAAAGATAACCTGGGAACCTGTACTCCGTACACAGTACATGTATACTTCCAAGGCGGTGAAGCTTCCAAGTGGTCCGTGGTTATGGGGCATTGTTGACTCCAATGGCAACTCCCGTGTCAAGCTCCTATTGCTCGAATTAATTAATTGATCACCACAAGCCCCAAACTCTCACTAATGGCTTCTCAAAGCTATAGCTCAACGGCTCGAGCCAGTCTCAATGTCAAATCCCCCAATCTATCCGACCTTACCCCCAACTTTGCCGACCCCAACTTCGACCCAGCCGATTTCCTCAATGATTCTCTTTCCCCACTGACAGTGGCCTCACTCCAACCCAATGCCTCCCGAGTACCTGGCTCGGTACCTTTGACCGAACTGTCCGCCCAAGTCCAAACCCTCCTTTCGCAAATCAGCGCCCAGAACGTTCGCTTATCCAGCACACTCTCTCAGTTGAGTGACGAGATCCTTCGCAGTGGTGGACGTCTTGCCTACGAGGTTGAGGTGTTGCGGGGAGAAACAATTGGGTTATCAGAGACCTTGACAGAGGTTCTACGGGATGATATCGCCAAGTTCGTTTCAGAGACAACGAGTACAACTACCGCTACGACTGGTCGCAAGGATGAAGTGACGGAACAAACAGACGCTACAACCACAAAAGATGAGAAGGCGGACGAGGATGAGGACGAGGATGCGAATGCGAATGCGGAAACAATGGAGAAGGATGTGACCATAGCGGACCCTGAGTACATCACCAATCTGCGCACATTGAACCAAGTCCGCTCGCGACTAGAAGATGTTGTGCAGACATTCGGCGACGCAATGGAGTGGCCTTTACCACCATCGGAGATCTCCTTCTCATCCTCCTTCATCTCTGTCTCCGGTCCAGACATTAATGTTGACGGCTCCGACCAGGAAGAAAAAGGCCAGGCAATTATGAAGAAGCTACGAACCGAAACACTGGAGCTGCTGGACAGCAAGGGTGGTGGACGGGCTGGTTTAGAGACAGCCACTCACCACGTGGAGACTCTACGGACATTGGCAACAGTATGGAAAGGGTCGGCAGAGGAGAAAGCACGGCATCGATTTGTAGACAGCCTAGCCCGGCTCGTGGATGAGCGACGGCGCAATTTGGAACACCAACAGGCGATGGCGGAGCAAAGTCAACGTCCCAAGCGATCGGAGCAAAGACGAGACAGCGATAGTGGAGCACCAGCCGGTGGCTTATTCCGCAATCTGCAGCGACTCAAGGAGGAGATCTATTTGGAATAGAATTAAATAATTATATTGAATAGAATTACCTTAATATCTGTTCATGGACTGTATGTACTACATGCGGAAACAGTTCGGGTTTTGTCGATCAATGAGCCGTTTCCATCTCCACCTTTGAATTACGTATTTCCCGCGTGGCCTTTTTGTACATTAACAACACCCTCGAGGTATCACGACATGTTCAATTGCCTCGTTTCCTTCTGAGATAGTCTCGGCGTTTTGGTCATGGCTTCCAGCCCGCTGCCGTTTGAGAAGGCCAAGTCGTCCGCCACTGCCGTGATGTGGCAGGTCTACCGTCAACGACCGCGCACCCCAAGATCCAAAGCCATTACTTACTCCGTTATCGCATTCATTTTCTTTCTTTTTGTACTCTCCTCGTCATATGGGGTAAGTCTCCTAGGTTGTTGCCTGGCCTGGGGTGAATGGACATACTCCGATCGCCATTCCGACAGCGGGGAAAGACCAGAACATGATGCTGACCTCTTTAACAGCAATCCGAGCCAAATTTCTGGACCAAGTTTCCATCGTATCACCCATTCCCCGAAATCCCTGAAAATGCGCGGGTCGCACTTCCTCGACGATCCGATGTCTCAATCAACGGTACCCTTCCTCACGACTTGGACAAGCCCAACCCGAATCTCCATGTCCTGGTGCCCATGCAGCAGGGCTCACGCGGCGCTTGTCGAACACTGGCATCGGCCATGATTCTGGGATACCCACCTCCAGTTCTGGTCGGATACGGACAGGACAAGAGTGGTGCGACCGAGTTCGAGCGCACAGTGGACCGGATCACTCGCTTGCGCGATTACCTGAAACCGAGCCATACCGTGAAGGATCATGATCTGATACTGGTCGTCGATGCCGAGGATGTTTTCTTCCAGCTCCCCCCGGAGATTTTGGTTACGCGATTCCAGGAGATTCTACGAACGAACAATCGGAAGTTATTGAAGAAGCATGGGTGCGCGAAGCTGGAGAGAGAAACCGAGGGTGCTCCCCCGGATATAGTGCCGAAATACTCGCAGCGCGTGCTCTTTGGTGCTAGCAAAATGTGCTATAGTGCTCTGGAGGAGGACCCGGGCTGTGTTTCTATCCCCGAGTCGTCGTTGCCTCCGGATGTGTATGGCTGGAAGACGGACATCTATCCTGATGGGCATTTGAATCGGCCTCGATGGCTGAATCCGGGTGCGGTGATTGGTCAAGCTGCGGATCTCCGACTTATCTACGATGAAGCCCTGCGGATTCTCGAGCAGCGTATCAAAAAGCACGGCGACTACCAGGCTCTGACACAGATGTATGGCCGTCAAGAGGTGGTCCGCGAGCTGGAACGACGTCGCACTACTAACGGCTTGAAGGAGTGGTTCCACGGACTCCTGGGCATTAGTGAAGCCACAAATATCACAAACATTCGTCTCCGTCTGGAAACAGGTCACCGCTATGAGTACGGTATCGGAGTCGACTTCGAGTCGCAGATGTTCTTCAATCAGATCCTCTCTCGCAATGATGTCGAGTGGATCAAGTACAACAACATCACTAAGACATCCCTCCTCCAAGGACAGTTTGGTGTCCCCCGTGAACACCGTCTTCTTCTTCCAAGTGACATTGCCGCACTTCCAAACCCATTCAACCAGACCCTGCTTGCCAAAACTATGACCACACTTCCGGAATGGAATGCCACACTAGACAAGCTACCAAATCCTGAAGAACATTCATGGCACAACGTACCCCTAATGACAAATCCCCACTCTGCTGCTGTCCCCGTCCTTGCGCATCTTAATGGTGATAAGAAACTTCGCAACACATGGTGGGAGAAGATGTGGTTCTTCCCCTGGGGCCGTGCCCTCCTCCGCCGATATGTGCGCTCCTCTCATGGGTTCGGCGCCGCACAGTCTTCCCTTCTGGGCGGCCAAGAGTGGTGGAATATGCGTGGTGGACGAGGTGGAGTCTGGACAGACGAGGAGAACTGGGTTGCCTTTTCGGATGTCTGCGAGGGCCAGGAGCGTGATCTCTTCGATGATGATCTGGGTCCCTGGGCTAAGGAGAATGGCGATCCTGATGAGCCGGTCTACAATAAATTCGGCAATCTCATATACGGCAAAGAAGATCCAGATAGAGAGAAGTCATAGTGCGTCTACATGGGTACACTTGGAGATTCTCAGGTACTCGCCTAGCTTCTCACTGTTTCCACACTTTCACAAGACTAACGCCGGGACGATATGTCATCGTTTTGTGCATATCGATCTTATGTCCCTAATGTCGGATCCTGAGTCTTTCTGCCCTTTTGATACCATTTGAGCTTTTTCTTTTTCGGCTATGAATGGCATCGACCCATTTCATGAGTGTTATGGCGTTTTGATTTGGTCTTTTTGGTTCTTTAATGACCAAAGATGTATTACATAGAGCAAGGTGCGTCGAGCTGGCATCACGTACATACAATTGGGACATATTCTATCTTCACCGCGTAAAGTAGATATATATACACCAGCGTGAGCATGATAGTATTTTTCAGCCAAGTCCAGCTCCTACTAGTACAGTTCAGGCTTAATACTCACCCAAACAGAAAGACGAATTCGCATGGAATTGAAGGGCTATAAGCCCGGGATATCAAACACAGACAAATAATCTACTTAACAAGAAAGCAACTTATATCCAGAGACCCCCTAGCTCCCATAATGCTCGTTGAGAACACCCCGAATAATCCCCAGCACAACTTGCACATCTTCATCCGATATACGCGTTTCCCGCTCCTCAACAACGGATTCAAAAAGCGCCATCGCGCCGAAATCCTCCTCCTCCCCATTAACAGCATTCCCATCCTCGTCCACATCCATCTCTCCATCTCCATTGACCTCTTCACCATTTTCTCCTCCGGAGGAACCCGCGCCAATACCCAGGTTCAGAATCATGACTACTTCCGCCTTGGTAAGACCGTACGGCTTGAGTTGTGTGATCAAGTCACGGAGGGCAAGATCCATAGGTGTTGTTTCTGAGGAGGGGTCCCGGGGTGGTGCGGTGGGGTTTGTGAGGTCGTTGTTATCTGTGGAATTTTGTGCTGGGGGGCGCATTGTTCCAAATGCAGAAGCAGATTGCGACGAGGAGGGGCGAGGAATGTAGCGGGGGTATTTTAGGAGGTGGGGGGAGATTCTGGATACATAGTTGTGGATCTGAGGTAAGAGTATGTTAGCTAGCTGTTCTTGTGGTATGGAATATGGAATATGCATGGGTATTTTGATTTTGGGAGAGGGATTGCGGTCTGCTGGTTTCGGGACTTTGGAATATGATCCCTAGGTCTTGGTGGGAATTTTCAGTGGAAGGGTGCAGGGCCAGGCTCACCTCTTTAACCACTGTGTTGTGGTCTCTCAAATCTGGGCTGGGTACCCATCGATCAGCATTCTGCGGCGGATCGGGAGAGCGGCGGGGCGGGTTGGCTGTTAAGTAGGCCAGAACCTCGATGTTGGTGAGAACTGCGTTTTGAGGG
Source organism: Penicillium lividum (assembly GCA_028828245.1). NCBI lineage: Eukaryota > Fungi > Ascomycota > Eurotiomycetes > Eurotiales > Aspergillaceae > Penicillium > Penicillium lividum. The sequence goes on from JAQJAG010000002.1 coordinate 5,790,339, forward strand.
TCGAGAATCTTGGAATAGTTATCAGTCAATTGTATTTTTCTTGTGATCAGACATATCCTACCCGCATTGTGGTGGTTTATTGTGTATGTGAGTGATCGTCGAAAGGTGGGAGTTCACAGCTGAGGGAAAATTGCTGATTTTGCCGGTCCAAATATAGGCGGTATATAGGGCGGTATTCATAGGCTGCATGCAGGCTCAGCTACAAGTAAGTTTGGACTTGAGGGCTAAGTACTTGCACTTGAGTGCAATGAATGTATAGCTGCAACTCTCTTGTATAGCCTTAACCTACATTGTTACAAATCTTATAGATAGATATTTGCTGAATGCTACTCAAAATTGAAGTATGAACAGATTATTCAGCTAAACTGTACTGCCTGGACCAAGCACCGTCTGCGCCATAAAAACGAAACAAAAAACGAAGATCAACCTTGAAATGCCCCCGAACATGCGAGCAAGGCCGCGACATGAAAAGAAAGTGATATCATACAGATTGCGCAAAAAGAGGCCATCCATCACATTGCACGAAACTTTTGAAACAAAAGCAATTCATAGCTACTCGCCCTTGCTCTTCTTCTTCTTCTTATCCTTCTTCTCCTCACCCTCATCGGAGCGCTTGCGCTTCTTGCCATCTTCCTTGTCGGACTTCTTGGCCTCCTTCTTGGCCTTCTTCAAGTCCTTCTTGCTGATGGATGTAGGGTTGCCAGAAGCATCGAAGGTGATCTCTCCGCGCTCCAGCTTGCGTTGGTAGCGCTTGACGCTGAGACCAGCCTTAGCGGCCTGCTTCTCGAGCTCAGACTTTGAGTCGTCCTCGGATGAGGAGTCGGAGTCGGAGTCGGAGTCAGAATCGGCATCCTTCATATCCTCGTCTGACTCAACCTCTTCGACAAGCTTCTTCTTCTTATCCTTCTTCTCCTTCTTGGCGGGAGTAGGAGCCTCGGTATCCAGAGCATCAGCATCGGGGTTGTATTTACGGGCCTCCTTCAGGTCGAACTTCTGGGGCTGGGCAGTGCCGTTGGGAGCAATAGCAACACCGCGGGGCTTCATGGGCTTGCCCTCCATACCGGCAAGCTTGCGCTCAAGGTTGAAGCGAGCCTCGGTACCGAGAGCGGCCTTGTCTTCCTCAGTGACATCGTCAGCCCACTCGGCAAGGGCGTCAACACGCAGACCAAGAGAGGCCTTGGCGGCGAGAATACGAGCCATCTTGCCCTTGTTGCGGCCGGTGGCCTGGCCGATCAAAGAGGCGTGGTAGATCAGACCGTACTTGGGTGTGTCGTGTTTGGTCTTCAAGGCACGGAAGAGGGCCTTCTCGGCACCCAGAATCTGGATTGTAGAGGCGGGGCTCTTGGCAAGGCTGGTCAAGCTACCAGCGTGGGCAATGAGACGGGCACCAACAAGGTCACCAACAAGAGCAGTCAAGTTAGGAGCGATAGCGTTCATACGGGAGGTCAGGTAGCTAGCAAGCTGTGCGCGGTAGTCGTAAAGGGAAACAACCTGGTCGGCAAGAGCCTGGATGTTCTCAAGATCATCCTCGCTGATCTCAGTACCCATGGAACGGTCAGCGGCAGACTTAACAGCACCCTCAATCTCCTCCGGCAGAATCTCAGCGAGATCAACGGTCTCCCAGTTTGAGCGCATGCCCATCTTCAGGACGAGCTTGGCGTAGGCAATGTTGTCGTTAAGGATCTTAGCCAGCTCGGGGAAGTGCCATCCGTACCATTCCTTCACACGCATAGCGTAGGTGTTCAACTCCTTGTCCATGTCATCCAAAAGGCTGATAGCCTGGACGATCATAGTATCGATCTTGTCGGGAGAGAACTTGAGCTTGTGACGGGCGAGGGAGTGAGACAGACCAAGGGCCATAGTGGACATGTCACTGGGGGCCAGGCCAGGGATGAGAGAAGTGAGGTGCTCACGAATGGCACGGAAAGCCTCGGCGGTAGAAGAATCGGCGATCAGCTCAATAGAGAGGCCGGGCAGCTTGCCAATGGCGTTTCCTGATGACCACCATGTCAGTGAAAGCGCAAAAATTGGATTATCGGATTGAACATACCGAGCTTGGGGTCCGCAACAGCGAGAGAAACCTTCTTCTCATCCTTGATTCCCTCCAAAAGCGAAGCGAGGCGGGGAGTGACCTTGCCCTCAATAATGGACGTAGCCTCCTCAACAGCGGCAGCAGCGCTCTCGAACTTCTGGAAAGACTTCAGCTTGAACCTATATTGCAGTATTAGCATCGCTGTCTACTGCATCAAATTTTTTCTCGACCATTCCGCGAATCGGTGTCCCCCGCTCCATTGGGATTTTTTCTCGCAGTTCTTGAGCCAAAGCCAACAATCACACGTACATGTTGGAAACACCCTCGGCGGTGGAAGCATCCTCCGGGAGCTGTTCGCGCTTGAAGAGCTTCTTGTCCTTGGCCTTCAGCAGGGCATAGCCGGCGCTGGTTTCGGTGAGGATGAACAGCGACATGATGGCGACTGGTCGGGGGAAAAAAAAGGGAACGAGATAAAAATGTAGAAGGCCCCGGTCGATTGGCGAAAAAAAGACGGATTAGAATGAGTGGACCGTCGAGGCGTGCACCGTTGGAGAAGGGAATCTAGAAATTTTGCAACGGAAAGAAAAAAGTGCAAAAATGGTCGAGCCACAGCCCTGTGGCTGGTGGCTTATGTAAGGACCCACCCCGACAGCTCTCAGCACTTAACATGTACGTAGATTGAGACGACCTTTCTATTAACCACTTTTCACTCGCCATAATGGAGGGCCTCTTCTTCAATGTAAATTCTGGGTATGATGTCCTTGAATATCTATGTTATTCTTGATTGCTAACGTGCTTTCCCTAGATACGTCGAGGGCATTGTTCGAGGGTATCGGAACAGCCTTCTGAGCGGCCAGAACTACTCCAACTTAACACAATGCGAGACTATTGATGGTATTTAGATCCTCAAACTAGCCTCAAGGCAAGTCACGTCTAATATCAAGTGTTCTTACAGATGTAAAGCTGCAACTGGGCCCATCCTATGGCGACTTCCTTGCCTCTCTCCCCCCGAACCCCTCCACCTCTGCCCTCGCTGGCAAGATGACCGACAAGCTGGTGTCGGAGTTCCGATACTTGATCGCACAGTCCACTGGGGCAACTGCCAAGTTCCTGCAGTATCTCACCTACGGCTACATGATCGATAACATTGCTCTCCTGATCACCGGTACCCTGCATGAGCGCGACACCCGAGAACTCCTGGAGCGATGCCACCCGCTCGGCTGGTTCGAGACTCTGCCCGTGCTGTGTGTTGCAACCAACATTGAGGAGCTCTACAACTCAGTCCTTATTGAGACCCCGCTGGCCCCTTATTTCAAGGGTAGCCTGAGCCACCAGGACCTTGACGAGCTGAACATCGAGATTGTCCGCAACACCCTCTACAAGAACTACCTCGAGGACTTCTATAAGTTTATCAACACCGACCCAGACTTCTCTGGCCCGACCCAGGAGGTTATGTCGGAGATTTTGCAGTTTGAGGCCGATCGCCGCTCTATTAATATTACCCTCAACTCCTTCGGCACTGAGCTGTCCAAGCAAGAACGGAGAAAGCTGTACCCGGAATTCGGTAAGCTTTACCCGGAGGGTAGCTTGATGCTGTCTCGGGCAGATGATCCTGAAGGTGTGGCCCTGGCTGTGAGTGCGGTTGCAGACTACAAGACCTTCTTTGATGCGGTGGGTATGAACCAGGGTGGTGGTGGTGGCATGGGCGGGAGCGACGGGAAGAGTCTCGAGGATCTTTTCTACCAGAAGGAAATGGATATGTCCAAGTTGGTTTTCACCCGTCAATTTACCCCGGCGGTGGTGTACGGGTGGTTGAAGCTGAAGGAGCAGGTAAGGCAAATTTCAAAACTTATATACCCAAGATCAACGGGCTAACAATTATTAGGAAATCCGGAATGTCACCTGGATCTCGGAATGCATTGCACAGAACCAGAAAGAGAGAATCGGTAACTTCATTTCCGTCTTCTAGATTTCATTATGACCTCGTTCTTCCCATTTACTTCTCCTGTATTTACCCCATTGGGCTGCATGACTTGGCTTTGGCAGTCATTTCCGTTGTATCGAGTACCCAGTTCGTTTCTTGTCTTTCGATCCTGAAGTGAGCGCATCGCCCCGAACCGAGCAAATGGTCACTGGTTTCGGTTTTTTTCTCGTTTCTGTTCTTGACTTCTTTCCACCCTCTGAGGCGTTTGGCAATTTCGTGATCTCTGTGAAATAGAAGAGCAAAATTCATCGGTCCGATGAAATCCGTGGTAAACACCCCTCATACATCCGTTGATTGTAGACTGCCAATAGTGACTGAGTCCAAAAGGCAAGATGTAAGACGGATCACATAAAACACGATAATTTTAGTTGATTTCATCATATGTGCAAGATGCCAATAGCAAAGATAGGCAAACATAAAAGGTCGAATAGAACAAGCCAAGCCTGAAAAGCAAGACAAACCCAACAACGCTGTCTGCTGTCTTGGGTAAGACTACTTTGAACATGGACTCTATGTAGATTTGGAAAAAAAAAATGGTGCAAGCAAGTAACGGAAGATAAAAAAATGTCTTCACATCAGCAACGCCAGATATCGACTCAAATTCATTTAATATGGCAAGGTGGGCATATCAAATCCAACCGTGATTTTTTTGGTATTTGCATTTTCCAAGGAGAGAAATGTTGATCACAATCAATCATACTGGAACAAAACACTGATACTCTCACCGTGGTGGACGCGGCGGATGGCCTGCATGAAGCGGTCAGCAAAGGCCCGGGCTTAAGACAAATAGAACTTACCTCGGCGAAAACGTGGCCAACCTCTAGGACCTCAAGCTTCGGGCATCGGCGCAGGTGATCATTCTGCTCTACACTGTTGGTCACTACGACCTTATCAAGGGCGCTGGCGTTAATACGCTCGATAGCATCACCGCTCAGGATGCCGTGGGTCACCAGAGCGTAAACCTGGGAGGCGCCCTCCTTCTTCAGCAGCTTGGCTGCACGGGTAATTGTGTTGGAAGTGTCCGCCAAGTCATCGATCAGGATAGCTATCCGGTCGCGGACGTCACCGACCAGCATCATGGTCGCATTCTGGCGGTCTGTGATCTTTGTGGGGCGGCGCTCCTGCAGGGGTTGTTAAAATTATCCAATCTACCAAGCTAGGAGGAAAAATAAAATATGATCTTACCTTGTGGATAAGAGCGAATTCCATTCCCAACTGGTCAGCAATGGCTGTCGCACGCTTGGCACCACCCGCATCGGGGCTGACAATGACAGCCTGCTTGTAGTTGGGGATATTGCGCTGGATGTAGCTCTTCAGAAGAGGACGTCCGTAAAGATTGTCCACGGGAATATCAAAGAATCCCTGGTACTGAGGGTCGTGCAAATCCATAGTGATGATGTGATCCGCACCGGCGCACGTCAGCAGGTCAGCCACCAGGGTGCCTGCTTGCGCAACCCACTGCTTGTAACCAGGGCGCGGCTGGAAGGAATTAATCTTTGAAGCAGCCGAAGAGTTGTTGGTAGATTCTTCAAGGACTGCGCTGTTGGCCAGAGACTTGAGAGAGTCATTCGTATCACTCCGGGGGAGTGCGTTGCCGGAGGCATGGCGGCGCTTCACGGGGCTGCCATTGTGCTCTTCGATCTGAGCTTTGGCAAGACTCTTCTGAAGGTTGTCGATGCCGTTCATCAGACCCAATCCCTCGGGCTTCCCGGGACCCGGGGTGGGAGGAGTGCTTTCGAAAGTGTAGCCATTGTTGGGCTTGTTCGGGACGGACGACTTGACGAGAGGGGCTCCTGCCTTGTCGTAGGGGATATCGCTTTGGCGGGAGTAAGGGAACAGAGGAAGAACGGCGGTCACCCGGCGGGCCGAAGCCGTCTTACAAGCGGAGATGGTGATGAGGAGCTCAAGCAAGTGATCGTTGACCTTACCTCCTCCGGATTGAATAATGTAGACGTCCTTTTCACGGACGGATTCTTGGATCTCGACACGAGTCTCACCAACAGCGAACTTGGACAGCAGAACCTCCGCGGGAGGGAGTCCGAGTACACTGCAAATGGTCTCGGTCAACTGCGGGTGGGAAGTACCCCCGATGACAACTAGATTGCGAACCATCTTGTTTAAAGGGTCTGGTTTGGGATCGAAAGAGGTATTGGAAGGGAACGGGAGGAGGGGTTGTCGGGTGGAGGTCGAGAAATCTGGAGAGACGGAAAATCTGCGGAGAGGCGAAATCGGCTTCAGAAAAGAATCACTGGATAAGGCAGGAAGAAAAGTTAAGAGTGGAGAGTCAAGCGACTACCTCATTTCGGAGAGATTGTGAGGTCGAGAAACAGCTCGGACAATGACCCGAAAGAAAAAAAACGAATTGAAGCTCGTGTGAGTCCCATAGAAAAAAAGCCTCTTTTAGAGAGTGGAACAGACTTTCTTGGTCTCGGGTTGGCTGGAGAGTATTTTGGCCTAAGGCATCAAGGTGTCAATAACCCCCGAATCAGGATAGTGCGGGCACATATTTAGCCCCGCAGACGGTAAATGTTTGAGCAAAAACGGCCGGAAAAATGCTTTGCAAAGGAGACGCCAGCAAATGGTCAGCAGCCCCAAGGGGGGGGCAAAAGAACCGCTTTACAGCAACTTCCATTTTTCGCCGGTAAGATACAAAAGGGGCACAAAAAGTTCCATAAAAAGAAAACATGAGAAGATAAGAAATCCATTCAGTGCACGCTCCCATGCTCCAAGAAATCCGATAGTTTTGATATGAGAAAGAAAAAAGCACCGACCATGTGAAACTGTCCCCATCGAAGTACATGAGAATATGCTTTTAGTCTCCTGTTCCAACCTCCCTATAATAATAAGTTAGTATTGGTCATGAGAGTAGGGGGGTAGTTAGGGTAATAAGTAAGCTCACAAGTCAAGTTGTACCCCATTGCTAACTCCATAGTCTTCCAATGTCAGCTGATCCTTAAAAGGGCGTTCGCCTTGGCGTTTCAATAGGATCTCATGTGGTTCTCGACCAATTCGGGCAGCCACCTGGGCTTTGAAAAGCTCTGGATAGAAATAAGATTAATTCAATCCAGAAAGTATCAGAGGACAAAACATACTGATTGGATCTGAGGCCAAACAGGGGATCTCAGCCTTGGTACCCAACCGATCATTCACATAGACAATAATCATGGGTTCTGAGGACTGTGGCACAACAAGCTTCTTTTTCTTTTTCTCTTTCTTCTCTTTCTTCTCTGCGCGATCTTCCCGTGGTGTATCACGCTCGTCCCGTCGTTGGTCGCGGTCGCGGTCGCGGTCGGCGCGGTCACGATCACGGTCACGGTCACGGTCCTGATCTTGTTTGCGATCCCCGTAGCGGTCGCCATCACGGTCTCGGCGGGGAGATCTTGGGCGCTCATCTCGGTCTCGGTATCCGCGGTCTAGTCGTCGCTCATCGCCGCGGGAATCATCATCGCGACGCTTCTCCTTCCATCGAAAGCCTCCAGTCTTCTTGGGACGTCGATCACCATCTCGCCGGTTCGGGGACCGACTTCTGGCTCTGTCACCCATGATGGATGGGTTGAAAGAAAAGGAGATGAGGGTCGATGTCCGACAAACCAGTTGCGATCATAATGGAGAAAGCGGAGGGTTGATCTGTAGCTTCACGTGATCCAGATACGGGGAGGTGCAGAACGCTAGTCTGGAACGGGTATAGTGTGTTTGTTGCGGACTTGGAGCTTTTGCCCCGTGAAACGCTGATAACAATTTACTTAGTCTCTAGAGGTTATTCAGACTGTCTGCAATCACCTGGACTTTTCTAGATTCTACTTTTTACCTCTACATTCACAATGCCCAGTCGACTCCTGGTTCAACGGCCCTCTCCGACAACTGTTAGCTTCACGGTATCTAATGCGCCGAGTCGCTCTAATTCCCCCGCAAAGATACTTTTCGGTTTCCAGGTCTTGCTACGGACTCTTCTTTTCCTCTGCGTGGTTGTCATCGCACTAGCAAGGCTGCGACACTTCTCATTTGAAGCAGAGGGGGGTTTATATCCTGGCCAGCCATATGGGCGAGCCCCCTCGGGTCTCATATCTGCCAGCTAGTGGACGCATACAACCCGTTTGTTGTAGCGGTGATGAGCACCTTGGTGATCTATGGGGTGTTCAGGAGAAACTATACCGGTATGCATAGCTCGATGATTAATTCTCTTATCTTCGTGCTCTGGCTGATCGTCAATGTAGAGGAATCCCTTTTGGTCATTCGAGGATTCGGTATCCAGACCTCCACCTCATCATCCACCTATCTCTCGTCGGCCGTTACAAGATTTATTCCTACAACCCAGATTCAAGACATTGTCATCCATGAAGCCTTTAAGGGCTTCGAAGTCCGGTTCTATCTGGCTGTGATGGTGGAGGGCGAGCCTGATGTCTTGGTGGTCTTTCCGGTAAATTGTCTCCTTCCTGCCACCATTATCAAGCTAACCAACACTCCTATTATTAGCACCTACTGCCCAAACGAGAGATTTTAGAAGAAGTCTGGAGAGGCTCCCGACGCTGTCTCTATGATGCAAAGTCTTGATTCATAAAGCAGGGCAATATATAAGTTAATGCTATCACACCAAACCTTGAAAGGATCGATATGAGTATGTACATCTTTCTTCATGCTTCTTCTTTTTTTGCAGCATCTTGCTGGAGTGCCAATTTCCGCTGCTTGGCTGCTAGCCACTTGGCATTTTGAATTTCGACAGGCTCTGTTGTTGCCTTGTCCAACACTGCCACGTATTTGCCTCCGACGCGAACACCGTTATCCCCAAGCCAGACTTTCGCGCCTCTGCTGCTTTTCTTGCTTTGTCCCTTTTTCCCTTCCATGTCATGAATAACACCCAAGTCTCCTTGGCTAACAGTCAAATCCAACAGTGCTCCAGCCAAGATCTCATCAATCTTGCGCTGTCTCCAAACTGACCACAGTCCATCAATCACACCCCTCATGCCAAACTTGCTGTCGCTTTTGGCACTTCGGCTCTTATTAAGCCGTTCATCACCAGCATAAACCCAGTTGAGAGAATCCTCGCGACTTCCAGAGCTCTCGTCGGGGAAAATTGTATCCCATAGAACCAGGGGTGCATCAGAAGCCATCTCATATGTCGGTTTGCGTGGGTTCTGCTTCACATCTAGTAGCTTGGGGACAATAGACGGAGACTCGAGTCCTTGGCCAACTAGGAAGAGGACTGCCACCATATGCCGGACTTGGTGCCACAGGAATGCAGACCCATGCAGGGTGAATGTGTAGACCTGAGGTGAGGTCGCAGGAGGCACTTCTGAGGACAACATTTCCACGTCAGGCACAATGCCCTCTTCCTGCTGGAACCCAGCCCGGCCAACATAGCCCAGAGGGTTGGTCTTTGGGTTCACGAACTCGATATCAGAGTAAAGAATCTTACGTTCAAAGTTCTCGATCTGCTTGCTGGTATCCAGCTTGCAGAAGTTCCGGAAGTCATGGGTTCCTTCGAAGTGTTTCGCGGCTTCGCGCATGGCATCGATGTCCAACCATCCCTCGCGGTACTTAGCACGAGGTCCCTTGCCATCATCCACGACCTTCTCAAATCCGAAAGGACCCGGGGTGGGTGAGAACGCAGGCTGGGTGAAGAAATACCGGTAGCGGCGTTCGCGGCAGGAGAAACGGGCGTCAAACCCAGGAGGGGGGTTAGGGCACCAAGCCAGCACCCGAATATCCTCCGGAAGCACCCTGTTCAGAACTTGTATATAGTTGATTTCATCCGCGATGTCATCCCAATTCAAATCCACAGCTACTTCCTCAACCTGCATCGCATCGCCCTCTTGTAGAACCTCTTCGTTTGACGAAGAGGCAGTAGGCTTCGGCTTCGGCCGTAAACTGCGAACCCGAATACCAATAACCTGTCCAAACGCACTCACACCACGATCCGTTCTTCCAGCCTTCGAGTAATCACACCCATCCCAGAAAATCGAGTAAGGCCGCACCACTCTCGGCCCACCACCACTAGGCTCATCCGCAGGAGCGCTAGTGTGAGGAAGAATCAACTTCGTCCGGCGCAAAGCCTTCCACAGAATCTCCTCAATCGTAGGCAGAGGCGTACAATTGCCATTGGTATGCTCAAGTCCATTATACCGCTGACCCAGGTAAGCGAACTTTAGCGCAATAAACCTCGTAGCGTATTTCGATCCGTCGAATTCCCGCTCCGCCTTCAAAGCACGGTGGATACCAGGCTTGTGGGTAATATCGGTATCTGGAGAATGAACCCGCTTCTTCTTCGAGGCATGCTCATCGTTACCGGCTTCAGGTAGTGGAATCGCAGGCTCGTAGACGTCGCTGGAGATCGGGGGTCCAGTAGGTGCGGGGTGTTTCTCTGTCGGAGCTGTGTACTGTGTAGTCTGGGTGTGAAGTTGGCGCTCAAGTTCACTTATCCGCTCGATAAGGCTGGTGTTGCTCCAGGTTGTGTAGTCGGGGCTGTGCCCCTGGGCGCTCTGGTTCTCGGCCATTTTTTGCGACGAGGATGCGTGGTATCCGCGAGGAAATTGCGCTTGGGGCTGAAGTGGATATTTTTGTAACCAGCGTGGTGGTGTAAGTCTCCTTGGTCGTCTCCACATGCCCTTGAGGCAATTGGAGATCAGCTAGGCTCACTTGGTGGTGGTGGTAGTGGGGTTTGCGCGACTTCGAAATTTGGACTCGTGGAGGATCGGGTATTTTATGTAATATTTGATGTAATGTACTGTATGGGTAGTGTCTAGAAACATGCTTCAGTGCCAAATCTTTGCTGTATCTTTTTGTATTGACAATTGAGACTAAATCTATAGAGTTTGATAATTATTTAAACCATTGGAAAAACAGATGAATCATAAGTAATTAGGCTTCTAAGGTTATTGGTAACATGGGGAAGATATATCTCCGTGTAGATCGAACAGCCCACTCCACCAACCTTATCTTTCACACCATTCCTTCGTCGCTTAAGATGCTTCTCCGACCCTAGGAACGTTCCAAATGGACACTGTACCAAACCTCGAAAATGGGATTGAAATCGACCGTGAAACCGACCATCTGGTAGATGTGCCATATCCAGAGCCTGACTCAACAGTAACCTTGTTACTCTTGGGCGACGAAGGTTGCGGAAAGTCCTTATTCTTATCGTGAGTCTACATTCTTCCCTCTACATCTGGATATTCTATATGCGTGCAAATCAGCCATATACGGGTTGAACTTTCATCTTAACCCAAATGTGCATGAAACATAACTGATAATTCCCCAGGCGCCTCAAGTGTGGCAAGAAGCCACCAGCACCACCGGGTACCACACCGGAGAGTGCACCTGAGACCCTACGGGATAGCGACCAGCCATATACTTATGATATTCGATTCTCCAAGAAATCCTTTACACTGGAAATCTATGATACATCCTGTCCTAACCAGCACTGGTCGACTCTCAGCCCTGATGTCATCGTTATAGCCTTCGATATCTCAAACCGGGAGACACTGACAAGTCTACAAGGGGTGAGTACATCTTTCAGGGCACTACCCTGCTTCGTGAATGAGAAGACTGACACTTAAAAGTGGCGTAATGAGGTATCAAGACATTTCCAACATGGTCGTGGGGAGCGTATTCCTGTAATGATAATTGGCTTGAAGAGAGACCTGAGGAAGGAAGGTGAGGGCATCATCTATCCACAAGAGGTTCGTGACATATATCCTTTCTGGTACTGCACTTAGCTCACTGATAATCTAGGCCTATCGTATCGCCCAAGAGCTGCGCTGTGATAGGTATGCTGAATGCTCGGCTATGACGGGGGAACTGCTGGCAGAGACATTTGAAGACCTTTCAAGGCTTGCGGGAATGTCGACTACATCTAAGGGTGGACAAGCTGATGGGGGGTGTAATATTTTATAGTCTTGTTATCACAATGTATGATCTAAAAGTTCACTATTGATCTTGTCAATTTTAGGATCATTCAGTGGGTTCAGGATGATAGCTAGCCGAAATTCCAACCTTGGCCTTGACATCTAGAATGTCATAATCTACAGTCCCTGGGCCAGACAATTTGCATACAAATCTACAGGTCTACGCGATCAAGATGGACAATACCGAGCACAATCCTCTTTGAATTACTAGGATACAAACAGGGAGAAACCAAGGTAACGATTAAGTCCACCTTGTAGATTGACAGCACAGGGCTTTCCCCCAGTTGTGTTCTACAACTGGATATCTTTCCCTCATAAGCGCCAGGTCAATGATTGACGTAGCTATTCCTCCCCGATGCAAAAACAAGAAATAAAAAGGGTGCTGGTAAATGAGACCACTGATGCAAAAAGGACTGACGGGTTCACCGGTGAAAAGCTCTTTTTTCTTCTGCTGTTTTTCAGTTTCTTTTTGGTTTGTTTTTTGAGACACTGAACAGAAACTAGGATAGACATGTCAAGGGATTTTGCGGGAGATGGTGTAATTTTTTCCATTTGTCAATGGATTTCGTAGGTGAAAAAACAAACAAGAGAACTCCTCATGTCTCCTATGCCTGGATAGGCACAGGAACCATCCCAATCATCCCGGATCACCATGGCATTTGGGTTTTGAGATCATACTTCCCCCCTTTCAACGGCTATCCTTTGTCACTGCGGAGTGAATCTACCACTTGTTCTCAGCGGCAGGGGCGGGGGCAGCCTGAGCGGTCTCAGCGGCCCACTCAGTGGGCTGCTGGGTGGAGCTGGCAGCCCAGTCAGCACCGTCAGCCTCCCAGCTGGTGGCACCGACAGCGGCGCTAGCGGCAGCGAAGGCAGTGCCGGGGGCACCAGCACCGGGGGCGGCAGCGTCCCAGTTGTCACCAGCGAAGCCGGACTCAACGGCACCAGCGCCGATCTCATCAGCACCGGGGGCCTTGGCCTCATCGGCGACCTCCTTGTTCTCCTCGGCCTCAGGGTCGCGGTAGAAGTACAGGTCAACGACGCTGTCCCACTCGGTCTCGCGGGTAGCGAGGGTACCGCGGAGACGGAGAACCTCACGGGCGAGCATCCACCAGACGAGACCAATGGAGTGACGACCCTTGTTGTTGGTGGGGATGGCAACATCAACGAAGTCGGTGGGGGAGTCAGTGTCGCAGAGGGCAATGACGGGGATGTTGACGTAGCTGGCCTCCTTGATAGCCTGGGCGTCGGTGCGGGGGTCGGTGACGATGATCAGGCGGGGCTCCTTGAAAGAGCGGGTGATGTAGTTGGTGAAGTTACCGGGGGTGAAACGACCGGCAATGGGGGTGGCACCGGTGTGGGCGGCGAACTTCAGGACAGCGCGCTGGCCGTAGGGACGAGCGGAGATGACACAGACATCGGCGGGGTTGTCAATGGCGGCGATGATACGGGCAGCCAGGACGATCTTCTCCCTATTGATTGCGCGCACAAATTAGACATCCCATTTCCTCTTGCTTTCTATCCTTCACTGGACTTGTTGAATTCTCTTATGCATACCAGGTCTTGCCAATGTTGATGACATTGACACCGTCGGAACGGGTCTTCCACAGGTAAGGCTCCATGTGCACCTGCAAGTTCTTGGAACCCAGGTGGGCCTGAGCAGCCAGGAGCATCTCAATGTCCTGGGGGGTAGGGTTGAAAACCGGGGGGAGCTGGGAGGGGGCCATGGCGGGCGATTGATGTGTTGACGGATTAGAGGAATCAATCGTCTGGCTCTTGTCGTGGTGATGGAGGGAAAGGATTGAAGCCGAACCGCGAAAAGCACGCTGCACTCCGGGAGAATTTCGCTTGCCGGTTGTGAGCTAGGGCTAGGGCTTTATCATTAGATAATCAAAATATCATGACATAAGCTATAGCCTGAGGCAGAAGTTCCACTTACTAAAAGTAGTTTAGCGTTTCCTGGCCGGGCCGCGTGATTTTCCTGACCAGAAGAGCGATGCGAAGAACTTCACAGGTCGTCGACTGGGGTTATTGATAAGTATTAGCCCATCATCATGCCGCCACGATTCTCAGTTCAGCCTTCCTGGAAGGCCTTGACCGGTATGTCATTATGTTCCATTATTATTCCTCCTCCAAGCACCAATTCGCTTTTGCTCCGTACCAATGCTAACACGCTTTTCTGAGCAGGTACGCTTTACGGACAGAGCCCGGCCGCCGTAACATCCAATGTGTCTCATGCCACTGCCAGGGCAGCATCCACCAAAGCTCCAACCCAGAAGAGAAACGACTTCTTCCGGGCCGCCCAGGCTCGTCAGCGAAAGGCCGCCAACCTCTCCCGACAGAAAGTTCTCCAAGCGGAACGGGACGCCTCGCTAGGCGACCCGGTGGAAAGCCAGCTCACACCTTTCATTCAAGACATCCAAGCGGTTTCAACTGGATCTCAATCTTCAGCATCCGCCGGTATCAACTACTACCTGAAGAAAGATGACCTCACAAGCGCCTTGGAATTCTCCAAGGACTTGACCGAACCCCTTCGCAACCCGAACCGTGATACAACGGACCCACAAGCCGAACAGAAAGCATCGGAGGGACACGAAAAAGCGCACCACAACGCAGAGGAGGCTATCCAGCGCATTGTCGACCTAAACAATGGAAACACCAAAGATCGCATGCGGTTGAATATACAGAAGTGTATCGAGGAGTTTGGGCGACACAGCACCGATCAAGTACTACCCCCCAAGCCTACTGGCGTACGACACGAATCTGCTCCAATCCACTCCGAAAAAGCGCCCCGTGTTGGTGTCGATACAGGCTCCCCCGAGGTTCAGGCAGCTATCTTGACAATCAAGATCGTGAACCTTTCTCGTCACCTGCAGACTGCCAACAAGGATAAGCACAACAAGCGCAACTTGCAGCTGCTGGTTCACAAGCGACAAAAGCTCCTCCGTTATGTCCGGCAAAAGGAGCGTGGCGGTCCTCGATGGCAGAACCTGATGGAGAAACTGGGTCTGTCTGAGGCTGCATGGAAGGGCGAGATTGCCCTGTAGGGGATCTTGGGGGGCACAATGGGAATGTATTATTTAAAACTTGACCCACCATGTCTTGGATTGAGCATCAGCGTGTTTCTTTAGATCGACTGGATCTATCCCTAGGATTTAGTGGGTTTACTGTCTGGACCTGGATTTCCAGAACTCCTGTGTTTGATATCATCTGTACAAATAGCATTGTTTCTTAGATTTTTTGGCATCATTGATTGGGATCTAAACTGGAATTGTAATTTTTTTTGAAAATGGACCACTCTCCGAAGTTCAATTACCTTGACAAGTTTCAATATCAAATGATCTTTCGTTGTATACTAGCAACTACTTCCATACTTGGAATTGAATGCCTAAGGTGGTAAATCAATTGACCGCCTAGGCAATTCTGCCGCGAGCAAACAATTTTTGGGAACGTCAAGTTGCCTCCCTAAGATTCAGGCAAAAAAAATTGCAGACGGTCGTTCCTTCCCCAGTTACCAGAAGTGAGGTGACTTCTCAGCTTTGCAGTGTCGCGCGAGCAGCTGTACCGTCACTTTAGTCCACAACAGCAACATAAACAATTTTGTTTTCCCCCAAGCCTTCTTCTCTCCTTCTTTTCCCCACACCCCAACCACATCCACTAGAACGCCTCCCAGCATTCTTCTTGTTTGATTTGTTTCTATCAGAACTCAAACCCTTGACGTGCACGCGCCACCATGCGTACCCGTTCTCAACCTCTCTCTCCCGGGGGATATCAATCCCTCGACGACAAACCCTCCCGTCGCCGCGCGACGCGAAGTGCATCATCAGCCGAGCCGACTACTGAGTCGCAACCCGCTGACATGCCTCGCAAGACTCGTGCCAAAAAAAGCACTGTAACCAGAAAGGTAAACAAAGATCTCCCGCCAAAGGAACGAATATATTCTATCATATGAATAACAAGCTGACTTATATCGACAGACCACCCGCTCCAAATCGAAGGTCGTCCAGCCCGATGCCTCTGACTTAAAGCAGACGTCACCAGCCGCAATTGCGCAGCCAAAGGCGCCTACTGCGGATGCTGCTGATGAGCAGGACATGCAATCTGATGACCAGATGTCCCCAAGCATCACCGCTCCCTCTCGCCAACCTCTCACCAACCTCGCCAACAGCAGGGTTCTGGGCCCTCAACAGGCGACCCCCATTATGCGTCGGCGCCCACGTATTCCTTACTCCACTATCACAGCTCGCCGCCGAACCAACGCGGATGGTCGCGTGGTAAACACCCTCTTCCAGCTCCCGGACCTGATCAGCCAGTCTCCCATCACTGTGCCTGCTCCGGTAGACCGACCTGTTCCTATCGAACAAGAAGCAAATCCCATTGCCCGGGCCTCTGTCACCCCCGAACCAACCATCCCTACTACCCCAAAGACCGCCCCTGCTGCAAGTGCTGGTCATTCTCCCAGCTGGCCTCGACGAATGATCGCAAATGTCTCTTCGAAATGGTTGAATATCCGTGGGCGATTCAGCCCTCATAAATCCCTTGGCTCTCAGGATACATTCGCCGAAGCTTCTGCTGCAAGCCCCAGTGCTACGACGCCCAGTACCCCTCAGATTGAAGAGATGAAAGCGAGCACACAGACGCCTGTAAGCACTGGGATGGAGCTGGTAACCATGGATTCGCCATCGGTGACCAGGGCTACAACTACCACCACCCGGCGTCCCTCTTACACCCGCCCCCGCATCGATGGCCCGAAACGACCATCGGTCGTTGATTATTCTATCCGTGGTAAATTAAGCCAGGAGACTCTTGACAGATGCTACGCGCGGAGCCGCCCCCTTCCATTGCCTGGTACGGAAGCTCCAGAGCAGCCAGCGTCAGAGCAGGTGAAGAAGCGCAAGCGCTCGTCTCCCGAATCCATTCCTAACCCGCCTGGGTGCAGTTACGGAATGCACGATGACTACTTCACGTTCGATTCTGACGACGAGATATGGGCGGAAGAAGAGAAGGCTGCTCTTGCCCGAGAGGCTGCCAAGGCCCCCAAGGCTACAGAGTCAGAAAGCGAAGGAGCTGCAAAACCCCCTCTGAAGAAGCAACGTGTGGCCGAGGAGCCAGACCAGAAGCGTCACCGACATGTTCTCCACCCTAACACCCCCCGAAAGGCCGAAAAACGCGCTGGATACAACCCGAACCGTCGGAGCCGATTGTATCAAGCCACCGATTTATCTACTATTGAATCCAGTGGCTTGTTCTCAGAAGGCGAGCAAGGACCCCAAGCCACTCAGACTCGCCCCGAAATAAACACCACCGCCACAAACTCACAAGGCACATTTTGTGTCCCTGGATATGAGTCTTCGTCCGACTCCGAAGACTATCCTTCCTCTGGCCCCGTGCCTCAATTCACCAGCACCCCCAAAGGTATGTATCTCACTCCAGATGACAACTCTCCGGGTCCGTCGCCGGCCCCGAGGATAATTCTACACCCCAACCCCCATGGAACATTTCAGACGCCATATTCTAGTTCCGACTATTCGTCTTCGGACGAAGACGGAGACCAACAGATGGACTTA
Organism: Penicillium lividum; assembly: GCA_028828245.1. NCBI lineage: Eukaryota > Fungi > Ascomycota > Eurotiomycetes > Eurotiales > Aspergillaceae > Penicillium > Penicillium lividum. Next base: position 5,807,820 of record JAQJAG010000002.1, read on the forward strand.
GCCCCTGCCCCAAGGATAATTCTCTACCCAAACCCACATGGAACATTTCGGACGCCATACTCTAGCTCCGATGAAGACGAAGAGATGCACTTACTCCCAAACATGGCAAGAGCTGACCCAATGGATGAAGATACGACGACCCCCGGCCGAACTCCCAACGTCCCTACCCAAGCCATTACCAACACCACTACCAATACCACTACCAATACCACTACCAATACCACTAACAACACCGCTAACAACACCACCACCGAAACCACCACCGAAACCACCCCCGAAACCAACGACGCCTCCAAACCTAGCGACTTGTCCCCCCTCACCCGAGTCCGTAACAAGGCCCAGCAGTTCAAACCCAAGACACCAAGCCGCCTGCGCGAAGCTTCCCGGTTTTCAACCGGTAGCACAGACCTCTCACCTATGTTCAGCGACCCGATGTCGCTGGATGGTTCCTCCTACATCGACATATTGCAAGATTCTGAAGATCTTGAAAGCATTGACCATGCATGGCTCCAGAAGAACTGCCCCAGTGGGCAGTTGAGCAAGCTTACCTGGCCCGGCCTAAGCAGTATTGCTGAAATCGGCGTTCCGGCTGGGCTTAACAAACTGGATGACACCAAGACCGAGCAAGCAGTGGAATACTGGCACCAGTGTTTTTTGTCTGAGGATTGGTGAATATTCCGCTAGTCCTAATCCATGTACAAGTATATCTTAGCCAAAATTCGATCCATGGATCCCTCCAATGTGAGGGTGAATAAACTCTGCTCTTTCTCCCGCCCCGTAAATCTTGTTATCTCTTTGCTTTAAGGTATATGGTAGTAAGACTTTGAGATAAATTGCACTTTTTGCGACCTTGAAGACTTATTGTACCGCCACCACCATATCCTAAGTGGGCTCTCGCATCACTGTTCAGTACTATGTACCTATTTTGAACAAGGCCCGTTTAATTTAGATTGGATTACCTTCTTTTACCATGCTATGACTTATACAACACTTACTACCTTAGCATACACCATATACCACTTTTGAATTGCGGGTCTCGTCGAAGCTACCGTATCCACTCTTGGATCTCAGATCTGAGATCTTGAACCTCTTCACTTGAACCTTTCAAACCCCCGCGCCCGAGTTCGCTACAAGACTCAGCAATTCAATCACCATTCATCGACCGGTACCGCATCCGAGCCTACTGGCTCATCTCCCCTCAACGGCGTTCACAACAAGGCTCAGCAATACAAGCCTGAGACGCCCAGCGGTGGAAAGCTTCCTGTTTTTCCACTGTGATCACAAACTCTTCTCAACGGCAAACTCATGTTGTTGATAGCTCTTCCTACTTGTCTCTTCTCACGTCCGATGAAGATCCGGATTTCGAAAGCATGAATCCCAAACGGCTCCAGACGAACTAACATCTGTATTTCGGGAGAGCCTATTCTGATTCAATTATGTCGTCTATTATCGGTAATATAATACTAGTACCATTACCGATCCGAAAGCTACAGCAAGATCAAGTTGAGCCAAAAACGCCAAGTTGCCCCAGGATCAGAACTATAGAGACTCACGCATGGTCATGGAAGTGGCATGGAAAATGCCTTCTAGGGATAAAATGAATCCTTACCTCTGCTCAGCGACCGAATGTCTGTTGATGGCTCCTCCTACCTACTTCAAGCGAATATTGAAGACTCAATGAAAAGGTCCGAGGATTATGAAAGTAATGAACCGAATGCCTTCGGAAAAACTGCCCCGGCGAGTAGTTTAGCAGGCTTGCATAACCCAGCTTAAGCAGTATTGCTGAAACTGGCGTTCTGGCTGGTATAGGAAAGCTTGATGGTCCAAGACTGAGCAAGCGGTGGAGTATTGGCGACAGTCATTTTTGTCAGAGGATTGGTGAACAATCTACTCTAGCAGATACCGACAAATCTATGTAATTATCAGTGTTCTTGAAACAAAGACATATCCATCTGATATGAATTTTACTCTCTGTATCGCCATAAAAATACTGGTATAGGCTATGGACCGTCAAATGTTGGGAGTAGATATATCAAAATGGCGTAGGTGAGATTGTACTTAGGTCAGTCAGAAGGTAGTAACTACAAGAAACGCCCAGAGAAAGATTGTAAAATGTTCATATCGGCAGGAATATGAAAGATGCGTCCTGTCTAAGCCAGAAACCAGATATGATGCAATGCCATGCCCGAGAAGAAGAAAACACACTGTCATCTAAACTTCATTAAAATAACCGAGACATGAGGGATGTGTATGTGCGAGTGCTGTACGCAAAGAGAAGAAAAAAAGCAAACATTTGTCTAGCCAAAGACCTTGAGAAATCCCCAGAGCCCAAGTCCACTCAGCACCGGGATGGTGAAGTTGTCATCCCAACTCCATAGATCGATAAACTCACTACCGGCTGCGATGAAGCCAGAGACAATGCTCATCACACCCAAAGCCAACGGGCCGGTTATGGTGGTGGACGAAGTCTCAACGGCATCCCAGCCAATCAGGCCCCGAACACAATCTGGAAGTAGATTCAGGCGGCCGGTAAACATGAAAGAGCCCTCCGGATCATTGGGAAATGCACCCATGTGAGGCACAAACCAACCCCAGAAAGCAGCGGCGGTGACGACACCAACGAGCCAGGCGGCTGCGGTGCCAGCCAAGCTCTTCCCTTGTCGGAGATGAGGAGTATAGCGACCGTACATACGACCAAAGGTGGATGCTGCAGTATCACACCAGCTGAGGAGGAGTACACCCATAACGCCAACGTCTTTGGGGAAGAAGCGGAGGACGATGTATGCGCCGAGCAAGTACCAGATCACACCGTTATACCCCGAGACCTCGGTTTCACGCATGAGCGCACCCACGCAACGAATGTAAAGCTTATTGACCTTCTCCGAACGATGTCGTACAAAGTCTGTCACTGCAATAGGGACCAGGGCGGACAAGAGCACTGGTGTTATCTCCAGTGTCTGGATACCTCGGCTGTAGAGGTGAAGGGTCAGGAACCCAATTGACACGTGGAGGAACTTCCGTGGAATTTCGTGGCGGTGAATAAAACTGCGGTATCGAGAGTGTAGAGGAATCAGGCCAAGCGGTGATGGTGATCTCGAAAGGTCGTGTAGTGCGCCTGAGACCTTCGATGTGGGTGATAGGAAACCGTTGGAGGTGCTACCATTGACCGCTGGAGGTGACGCTGGGATTTTCGGGTTGGACCGCCGAGGTGGTCGACGTTGGCGCGTTGAAGTCCTCGAGGGTGTGTCTTCAGGTGGGCTTCGTGTTCGCCTTGAGCCAGATCCATCCTGTTGTCGGCGCGATGCAGATCGCGTTACCGGCGCAAAATACCCATCACGTGCTTCTGATTTATCGGAAACAGAGGGCGACGGGGAGATGACTCGAGTCTCCGGTACTACCGTACTAGGTGTGGACGGCATGTCGGATGCTCGCACTGCAAAGGATGGGAGCGCTCGAGACCAGATAAGCCCAGACAAGGGCCGCGCGCAGGTAGTTGTGCTGTCGCAGGCAAGATTGCCGCAAGGTATCAATGGTCTTGCTAACAAATCAATGGTGGGCGGTTATTTGAAGAGATAGTGATGTATGGGAATATGATAAATATGCTGGTAGACACAAGAGGTCACCACATAAAAAGATGTGCTGTGCAAGAAGAGAGCCTTATCCAAGTTGGGTAGTGTTAGTTGGACAGAAAGGGAAAAGTAGACCCACGATCCGACCGATGCCGCAGGTCACGTGTAGATATCTAATCGATAAGACCGGGGCAACTTTTTTTCTTTTTGCGACTTGCGATCATAGAGCAATTCAAACGAACTACGGTTTGAATTAATTGATCATGGCACCTAAACCATCATCCTCAAGATCATGGGATGGCCTTACTCCTCCCTTGTCACAATGGGCCCTGGACGCCGTGTCCTCGATGGGCTTTACTCGAATGACCCCGGTCCAGGCCTCCGCAATCCCTCTGTTTATGGCGCATAAAGATGTGGTTGTCGAAGCAGTCACGGGCAGTGGAAAGACGCTTTCATTTTTGATACCGGTCGTGGAGAAGCTTTTGCGCCTTGATGAACCACTGAAGAAACACCATGTCGGTGCTATTATCATCTCCCCGACAAGGTAAATTGAGATGCATGTGCTACGATTCTCGTCGCTAATCTTTTCATGCAGAGAATTGGCTACGCAAATTTACCAAGTCCTCCTGTCGTTATTGGAATTCCACCCGGCATCTGCTGCCGCGATTCACCCCCCAGAAGCTGACGCCCCCCGCCCCAAGTCCTCTGCCTCTACCAAGAAAGTCGTTCCACAACTTCTCTTGGGCGGTTCGACAACGCCAGCTGAAGACCTCAGCTACTTTCTCAAAAAATCACCTAATGTGCTAGTTTCTACCCCGGGAAGATTGTTGGAGCTGCTTTCTTCTCCCCATGTCCACTGCCCACAGTCCTCCTTCGAAATGCTTGTGCTCGATGAAGCCGACAGACTTTTGGATCTTGGATTTAAGGATGATCTCCAGAGAATTCTTCGCCATCTTCCCAAGCAACGGAGAACTGGCTTGTTCAGTGCCAGTATTAGTGAAGCTGTGGATCAAATTGTCCGCGTGGGACTTCGGAACCCGGTCAAAATTGCTGTCAAGGTCAAAGGCGGAGGAGGAGCGGAAGACAAGCGTACCCCTGCTAGGTGTGTCTCTTTTCAAGCTGTTGATATTCCCCAAGAATGATGCTAATCTCTGGATAGTCTGCAGATGACCTACCTCACAACTCCCCCGGCTCATAAATTTTCCATCCTCAAACAGATTCTGACATCTGTTCAACCGACGCCCCAGAAGACTATCTTCTTTGTATCAACATGCTCTAGTGTGGATTATTTGGCTGTGATCCTACCGATTATCCTGGGAGATGACTTCCTCCTAGTCCCACTTCATGGCAAACACCCTGCCAATGTCCGTGAAAAGAACTTTTCCCGCTTCACCACCTCTACTGCTCCCTCGATCCTCCTTACTACTGATGTAGCCTCCCGTGGTCTGGATATTCCATCCGTGGATCTAGTCGTCCAGATTGACCCTCCATCAGACCCCAAAACATTCATCCACCGATGTGGCCGAGCAGGTCGTGCCGGACGAAGAGGTCTAAGCATTGTCCTCCTGCACCCTGGCCGAGAGGAAGATTATGTCTCGTTCTTGGAAGTGCGCAAGACTCCCGTCGCACCTCTCAACCTTTCAACCCCAAGCTCCGATGTGGATGCTGCCGTGGCCACTCAAGCCGTCCGCGCGGTGCTTCTTAAAGATCGTGCTCATCACGATAAAGCTCAGAAAGCTTTCGTTAGTTGGGTCCGCAGCTATAGCAAGCACCAAGCCAGCAGTATCTTCCGCGTAGCAGATCTCGACTGGGAATCCCTGGGCAAGGCATGGTGTCTTCTTCGTCTACCCACAATGCCCGAGCTGCGTAAATTTACTGGAGATCGGAAATTGGGCGTGAGTAATGACTGGGACAACTACGCCTACAAGGACAAGCAGCGAGAGAAGCGCCGCAAGGAGGTGGCACTAGAGACCGAAGAAGAAAAGAAGGCTCAACAGGATTCACGCAAACGAAACGCTCCCGAGAGCGCGGCTTGGAGTCTGAACCAAGAAGAAAGAGACAAGAAGTTCAGACGGAAGGAGCTCAAGAGGGCGCGCAAGGAGGCTGAAAGATGGGAGCTATTGCCCGAGCATCTTAAGCAACAGGAACTCGAGACACAGAAAATGGTGGAGGCAATTCGGGTCAAGAATGAGCAGGAGCGGCTATTGCAGCTCGCCGCGAAGGCAGAGGCTGAAGGGAAAGAAGGTGGCAATGACTTTGAAGGCTTCGATTAGATATTTGAATTAGTATAAAACGTCGATATTCCCAAAGCCCTTATCGGCAAAATAAAAAGTGTCTGATGAGCCAGTCATTGTACAATTGACTGAAGATTCAATCCACCCTTTTGCACATAATATTGTGATCGAAATTTCATTATCATGTCCTGCTCAAAGGCCCTTGTATCCAGATGATCAAATCAATATGTACGCTTGGTATGATGATTGTAACGCCGAGTTTCACCGCCCCAAAGAAAATGCAAAAATGATAAGGGTATAAGAAAGATGTTAAACCAGATCGAGAAAGCTTACCCGTGGAACTCGTTTCGCTTTGTTCTTCCTTTGTCCACGGTTTTCACCTTCAGCCGTAGACTGGTGCGCTTCCACATCTCTTTCAGATTCAACTGGCTCGTCAAACGACCAGAATCCATTGGCTGCTGAGATGTTTTCAATGTGGCCCAAGGTTTGTCTGGCCTCTGGGATCGTCTTCTCTTCCTTCTGTGCCTTTTTTGAAGGCTTTTTCTCTTCCTTTAGGCAGGAATTACCGCTCATTGGTGTAGGCTGTTTTTGAGAACGCTCATTGTCATGTTTCATTGACAATGACAGACAGCCAACGGCTTTCTCGAGATCTTCAATATCCCGGGGGCTTTCCTTATCAGGCAGACTTTTGAACGATCCCCTGGGACTGCGGCGAGCAGGCTTTTTAGTTGGGGAGACTGCCAGTTTTCGTGAGACTGCGTCTGTATTTGAATCCGAAGAATCATAGCTCGATACCGAGTAGCTAATCTTCAGTCCCCTTCGCACTGAACGTTGCGACAAAACAACTGTATCAGATAATGGCAATCTGGATGTCTCAAAATCCACAATATCAGTTCCCCCTGCCGTTAAAACTCCGGCACGAGCTGGAGCAGGGTGGCCCACTATAGGATGGCGCTTGAATCTTGGTGTTGAAGGTGTGGTACACAGAGATGAGAACGAGTCAACGAATTCATCAATCTCACGAGAAGTGAAGCGCATCTGACTCGGGGATTTATGCCGCGAGTACATGCTTGGGGAATGATCCGACACAAGGTCAACACTCTCAAATGAAGGTGGGGTTCGGAATCCAGGAGAAGGATCCTTGGTCGTTGATTGAGATGAAGCTGCCTCTATTATGTGTGCTTTATTGTGGGAGGATAGGTCGGATTTCTCTTTTGTGAGCATTCCATATTTCAAGATACTCCCCTGCTTCATTCCTGCGTCGATAGGCCCCTTCTTTCTTGGTCCAGTGCGCCGAGTAGCAGGTTTCTTGGGTGCAGTCTTTTTAACCTTAGCGGCCTCCTTCGCAGCCTCTTTTTCAGCTTGTTCTTTTCCCCATGCGCAAACAGCATCAGGGGCACCGAGTTTCGCAACAGTCTCAAAGATCCAGACCTTTTCAATAACGAAGGGATCAAAGCGCTTTTTGGGACGACACTTAGAAGGTGTAACTGGAGGTCCGTCGTTGGCAACTTCTAGATCATCTTCCTCATCTCCTTCGGCCAGTTCTTGCGACGGCACAGCCTCCTGTGGCGGATTCGGTTCTTCAGCTAGAAGATCCAGACCGACAACATCGATGGGGAGCATGTCCATTTGCAGTTCAGTCGTGCCATCAGTGCCAAAATTCGCACGAGTCTTGTACACTTTCTGCATCCATGGCGTGTCACAATCGGGCGCTAATGTACCTTGCGATAACCCCAATACCGGACGTTGTAAACGAAGCCTGTAAGAAAGGAGAGGTTCTGCCAGGTTCCTGATCACCTTTCTGGCGCCTGAACGATAGTTCCACTCGAAATTATCAGCTGCAAAGGTTCTTATCGCAAGCGGATCGATATCCCGGTCCCAAGCGTTCCTAAGATTGCGTCTAAGTGTGACCATTTCTTCATCCGTAGAAACCTTTGGCTCCGCATAGTACTCCAAAATTGTTCGATCAGGAAAAGTGTCGGGAATGCGAACAGCTTTGTGCTTTGTGGTGAAGTAGCCGCTTTCATTCTCCTCCAATTCGTACTGCAGTCGCTCTCGCCATTCGCCGAGGCGTATGTTCAAATCAGGAGAATTAGATGCAAGCTCTTCCAGCAGATCTTCACCAAAATTAGCTTTGGCAATTTCTGCGGCCAATCCGGGTCCACACTTTGGAACCCCCCTGGTAGATAATCGCCTCCACTGAGCATGGCAAACAAGATCATTCCTGCTCGGCTTAGAGGGACATTTGAAACATGATCTTCATTGCCCAGATGGTAACAAGTAACATGTGTCGCCCCAGATGTACCTGTGCCACTTTCTTTCGAAAAGTTCATGATCGTCAGCGTAGACCCAAACATGAGCGCATCAACATCGTTGCTCATTACTGCGTCGACGATGCCTGCTTGCTGTAATCGGGCGCATTCAGCTTCTGCCTCCCCTGGAGCCTCATGCCACGGAAATCGAAACCGCTCGATGAGATCTTTGGAACGCTGGATGATTGGTGCATTGCCGTAACTGCGCGGAGAAACTGCCTTTCCCCGCTTAAAGGGAGGTTTTTGATGGCCATCGTAGACAAAAAGCGGGTGGACTGGTAATGCCAGCAGCTTTAGAAGTCGATAGAACAATGTGCGAAGCTCAGGATTCTTTCCACCGCGACCAGCTTGAACCTGAAACAGCCAGATAGAAATATCGACTGCGACTCGGATTGGCCTTGCTGTTCGCTCCAAATGTGTGATAGCCAATTTTGACAAGGATATGCGCTCCCCCTTGCCAATGGCATGAATGAGACTATTTCATGTCAGTTTAAAATCCTTCTGCCAGCATGGAGAAGCAACCGATGCTCTTCTGGTTGCGTTGCTAGGGAGGGATTTTCGCGAGACCCGGCCATATGTTGCGGCCTGCATGCAAAAGAGGATCGGAGCAAGACATACCCTGGAATGCCCATCCGGCCGATATTAATACAGACCAAGGCTTTAAACTAAGAAATAAAGTATGAAACCATGTGATGCTGTTGAGAAGCTGTTCAAGATGCTGGGAATGAGTTGTTGACGAGTAAATAAACCACGGCCCGATGTAGATCCGTTGAACTTTAGTCCGCGGTCAGTTCACATCGACCTGTTGGCCAGTTCCAATTGACACTTGTGATACTATGGGCTGCAATACCCATTGGAACCAAATTATCTTTATCTCATGACTCTGTAGATCCGGCACTTCGCTGAAGCGGGTCCTGGTCGGGGATTTCTGTTGCTCCGAAGGGCAACCACCATCGCGCCCCACGCACGATTCCAAGCTACGCGACATAGCATCTACCAAGCGCGCTACACCAATAATACAATAAGTACGAAATGTCGGCTACCTCCGGCTTGCGCCAGAACCAGGCTGCTCGACCAGAATCCCCTCATACACCGCAACAGCCGCTTCGCTCAGGAAATACTTCCTTTGCCAGCACAACATCACCGGGCTCATCCTTTCGAAACGAAGACGATGCAATCATATTTGAAATTGGCGCTCGATGGCTACGAGCTGGATTTGAGGGCAGCAGCTCCCCAGTCTGTGTGGTAGGATTCGGACCCGAACAATCGAGGAGAGTGGGGGACTATCGGGGGTGGATTGAGGGCGATTCTGGGGCACGACCGACAGCACAGCCTGTCGATGCTGAAGATTGGGCTCGCGACTACGAATTATGGAGGCTGGACCTGCGACAAACCGACCTAGGGTTGGTCGAGGACAAGATTGAACGTGCTTTTCGCGAAACCTACAACCAATACCTGTTGACCGACGCAGGCACGTCCCGCCTGGTGCTGGTCTTACCCTCTCTTATGCCACATCCGCTGCTTTCATCACTTCTTTCCACCTTGTTTGGCCGCTGGCGATTTCCTAGCATTACACTTTTACCTAATGCGCCTATGGCGGCGACCGCGGCGGGTTTGCGGTCTGCCCTGGTGGTAGACATCGGCTGGGCGGAAACCATAGTCACGGGTCTTTATGAGTATAGGGAGGTCACCACAAAACGAAGCACAAGGGCAATGAAAGCCGTGCTGCAAGAACTGGGTCGAATGTTCACCGGTCTGGCTTCTAGCAGTGAGCAGGACAGTGTTCCCACAGATGACATCTCCGTGGGATTCAAATATTGCGAGGAGATTGCGTGCCGACTGGCTTGGTGCAAGACGGAAGCTCAAAACGAAGAAGAAGAAGAAGAAGACATGAGCCAGACCATCTCGATACCTTCACCAACCAACCCAGAGCAGGAATTCATCGAGGTGCCATTTTCCCGCCTTGCAGAACCCGTTGAGAAGGCTCTCTTTGCCCCGGATATGCCAGAGAGTGAGTTGGACGATGAAGAGAAACCTATTTCCCTTCTTGTGTATAATACTTTGCTCTCACTACCTCCCGATGTGCGTGGAACATGCATGTCACGTATCATCTTTGTGGGCGGCGGAGCTCGCATCCCTGGCTTACGGCAACGGATTTTGAAGGATGTCTCGCGATTGATTGACCAGCATGGATGGAGTCCCATCCGAGGTTCCATCCGAGAGAAAGTCATTGAACGACAACGGCAGCGATTAGAAGAACTACGGGTCTCAACTCCTGCCAATGGCGGGAACCAAGTGACTCCCACGGATACAAGCTCCTCGCCAAATAACGAAAAAACAGGCCCATCTAAAGATGAGCCTGAAATTGATTTCGTGGAGCAAAAACTGCGCCGTCAGAACAAGGACACACCCGTTCCTGTCCAAGGCATCTTACGAGAAATTGACTCTCTTGGAGCCTGGGCTGGAGCGAGCTTGACAACCAGCCTTAAGATCCGCGGAATGGTAGAGATCGAGCGCGAAAAGTTCCTGCAGCATGGCTTGGCTGGTGGCACCCGAGACTCAGAACCTGCGCCTGATCGTCGATCGGGCTTGAGAGCGGGCGATCGTTCCAGTTGGACCCTAGCAGGGTGGGCATAGAACTGTACATTTACTAGTTTGGCACATAATAGATACCCATTTGTCATGTAACCGGCATTCGGCATTCGGCGTTTCGGTAACTAAATAAAGTGGGGGTTGTTGATCCGGGGGTGTGAGAGTGCGGGGAGTAGAGGACTAATGTACGCAGAATATCTGACTAGTAAACAGCTCGATAACATCTCTCTCACTTGAAATAACCAACCAAAGGAATGGCAGATATACCTACATTTCGCAATCTGTCTCTAGAGAGACATGGGAACGTATTCGTTCTGACCATGCAGAAACCACCCGAGAACCGACTGAACTCGTGGTATTGCCAGGAAATGATTCGCGCCTATCGGACCGTCGAAACACTTCTGGGGCCAAACTCAGAGGGAGCTGTCATTACAAGAGGCAATGATGCTAAATTTTGGTGCACTGTATGACAGTTGACCCCGCCATTTACGGATCTAGCTAATAGAGCCTCTCTAGGGATTGGAGCTGGATGAATCCGACAAGAACCCATTTGCCAACACGGATGGATTTTATCCTGTGAGTATAAAAACTACTCTTTTAGCCAAGGGTCATATTGATAACTTTTTAAAGCTCATTCATACGATTCTCGACTTCCCATTTCCAACAATTGCGTTGCTAACAGGCCATACATTTGGTGGCGCTTGTCCATTGGCTTTAGCCCACGATTACCGTATCATGAACTCGCGGAGAGGTTTTATCTCAATGCCCCCTGTCAACTTGGGCTTGCACTTCGATGGGATCGGATCCCTTCCCCGGCTCAAATTGCGACCCCAGGTCGCACGTAAGATGCTTCTTGAAGCACACAGGTGGACACCACAAGAAGCACTAGAAGACGGCATTGTGGACGCTGTTGCCGAACCCGAACGTATGCTGGAGGAAGCATTGGAAACCGCAGCCAAGTGGGCGCCTAAGGCGAAGATGGGGTAAGTCATCAGAATGCGGACGCATACATGTCTCCATGAATGCTGTCCTCAGCATTGTTCAGCTGACTGATTGATAGTAGGGTATATGCTTTGCTACGACAGGAGCTTTGGGGCGAGGCAATTAAGAAGTTCCAGCGAATTAGCTATGTGCATAGTCGAATGACTTCAGCTCCTGCCAAAGTCAAGATTTGATCAGATCACATACTATCCCGAATGTGATGCAAAGGAGTGCACCCAGACCTAGACCGGCCTACTGTGAAGAGGACTGGAGTCTCAATGTCTACCCAAATTGACAGGTTTTCATGAACTAGAGGCTTTCCGCCTCGAATAACCAGAATTATGCTATAATTACTACATCATTTACCTACCCTATATTCTATTCAGTATCTTACTCGGTCTCCAATTTCGCCTCCTACTCATTATCCTGTTCAGTATCCTATTTAGTATCTCTTTTACGCCCCAATGAGCCCCACCCATCAGTCCCATACTAAATCCTCTACTCACTCTCCTAATTAGCTCCAAAATCACAAGTGATGAACCGCAAATAAAAGGAAAGAAATGTTAAAGAAGAAGGGAGAGGGAAATGTGAAACCATGTTTACTATAAGTACCCAATTTACTCTAAGTACCCAATTGATAAAGAAGTGAAGATAGAACGGAGTCAAAGCTTTTATCAAACGGAGAAGAGTCAAATTAATGCAGCTTTATAGTTTAGACCTCTTACTCCATACTGAAACCTCGGGAAGATCTCTATAGTTTGGAGGGAAAAGTTTCGGCCCTAAAATCTTCTTCTGGACTTTGCCAGTTCCTGACTTGGGAAGCTCACCCTTCACCACTCGTAGAATAGTAGGTATCTTATAGCTTGCCAGCTTACTTCGAAGATCCTCTCTTAACTCTGCTAGTGTGAGGGTCTTGCGTTTTGTGCTCTGATCCGTCTTGAGGCTGATACTGGCTGCCACTCGCTGTCCGTATTCTTCGTCCTCCACACCAACCACCATTACTTCGGATACATAGTCCAAGCCGAGAATCTCACGCTCAATATCTAAGGCGGAAATTTTGTACCCTCCTGACTTGATGATGTCAATCGAGGCACGACCAAGGATAAAGAAATAATCTCCTTCCTGTCGAGCGATGTCGCCTGATTTGAAATATCCGTCTTTATCGTGGGCTTCGGTTGTTGCTTTTTCGTCATTGAGATACCTGAGAGGAAGACTGTCAGAAAACTTTATCCTTGCATGGGTAGAAGCAAGACATACTTGGAGAACATATAGGGACATTTCACCAACAAATGACCATCATCTTCAAGCTTGAGCGAAACACCGCCCACAATACGACCAACACTGTTTATTGGCATCCCACGAGGCTCAAGGTCGGTCTTTATAACCGCACCAAACTCAGTAGACCCGTACCGGGTCATTATTGGCCTCTCCCGAAGTTTCTCCCAGAAGTCCTGCACAGGCCCGGGCAAAGCCGACGATCCACAAAGCATCGTGCGAATATCACGAGCCCCTTTGACGTATTGATTACGTATATCAAGGGCCTGAGTTGCGATATTCTCTTCAAAGTACCGCATCATCCGCATGTAGATGGTTGGCACGCCGGAGAAAAAGCTCAGTCCACCCTGCCGCCAGCGCTCCCACGTCCACGCAGTATCGAAACTACCACTTCGGAATTCGATGCATGCACCGGTCGTCAGAAAGGGGAGGAATGTGAGTCCCAGCCCAGAGGCATGATGGACTGGTAGCACATGGAGTACGACGTCTTCTTCTGTGACGCGGTAAAAGGCTGCGTCGGTTTCGGCATTGCCAGTTAGCCAAGTGCGGCGCTGGACAGCGCCCTTGGGAGGACCGGTTGTGCCAGAAGTGAAAATGACCGCGGCAGCGTTGTTCATATCGAGAGCTCGGTTTGACGAGATGAGGATATCATTGGCTGGGAGCAGTGTTGTCTGGAAGAAGGATGCAACGGGGGAAATACAGGGTATGTGGACGCCATTCTTGTCGCTCATGGAGCGCACAACGGATTGTGCGAGAGTCTCACTGTTTCTACCGGCGACTAGAGCTACGCATTGCGCTTTGCGGAGGAAGTATGAGACTTCATCGATTGGTAGCCCGGCAGCTTTATGTGGTCAGCTTTCATATCCACACATCGTAAAAGAATGCGGACTTACCCATCGGCACTACTGCAGCGCCCAATGCAAGAATGGCAACGAAACCAACAGTATATTCATAACCACCAGGCTCGAGAAGTCCGATATAGACCTCTTTATCTTCCTGAAGATCACGCAAAGTTTCAGGGCTGAGCTTTTTCTCCAGCTCCCTACGAAGAATCAAGGCGTCTGAAAGAACATGATGAAAGGTCTTCTCCAGCCTGGCGTTCACGTCTCGGATGGAAACACGCGACGGCCTTTGTTGAGCATAGCGAAGCAGTTTATGAAAAAAGGGCAGGTTGGGAAGTACATTGTCTCCCACATGAGAGGGTACAAATTGAGTGCGATCTCCCATTTTTCATAAATTCATTCATATGGAAATTACCAGGTTTATTTGTGGTATAAATGAGATTTCTCCGCACTTCTTGTGCCACACCATGTTAAGTCGGCTACTTAGTCCTTTCCCCACGTTCCTCCCCACGAGCTTCCCCGCGATATGCCGGCAATCGGCAGTCGGTGATTTCGGTAAACTGACCAGGATAGAGACAAGGTCAGTTTATGAGGTCATTAAATAGCTATTCACAGAGTGTGAATGAAGTGGTTCTAATATTTGATCGAAAAAAGTTGACCAAAATGCCCGACTTTACCGATAAACTCCGCCCAAGCCAGCCAGATGGACCTGCAACCCTTGCCCGCGAACGAGAGCAATCTCATATCTCAGTTGACGAGTTAGGACACCACCTCTTCTCGTCCGATGGATTTCTGGAGCGACAGGCTCGAATTTTACCAATTTTGCAAAGAGAGCCGCTTCTCGGAAAGGATAAACAACAAACCCTTTCTCGGACAGAGCGATTCAAACTAGGGCTCGCCCGAGCAAAGCTGCTTCGTCGATTGGTCGACCAACACCAATGGAGTCATGATGATTATAAAATGGCCGAGTATCTTGTCAGCGATGTTTCGCCATATTTTCTGCATTTAGAGATGTTCGTTACCACCGTCCGCGAGCAAGGCAACGAGGCTCAACGAGCCCATTGGATGCCTCTGATTGATTCGTGGAAGATCGTTGGAGCGTATGCGCAGACAGAGCTCGGACATGGTAGCAATGTTCGAGGACTGGAGCTCCAGGCACGCTGGGATCCCCAAAGCCGCGAGTTTATATTGCATAGCCCGACACTCACGGCCAGCAAATGGTGGAATGGAAGTTTGGGCCGAATTGCCAATCATGCAATTGTGGTTGCACAATTACTTCTTCCCAAATCTGAATCTCCAGATCAATATGTGTCACATGGTCCTCATCCATTTATTGTGCAAGTTCGAGATATGAATACTCATCAACCACTGGACGGTGTGGTAGTTGGAGATATCGGCCCCAAATATGGATACATCACTATGGACAATGCGTATATGCTTTTCAATAATTTCCGGTATGTTCGTGATCCAAAATCAAAGAAGAATGGAACTGATCCCAACTAGAATCCCACACTCCGCCATGCTCTCACGCTACTCAAGCGTCGACCCCAAGACAGGAACCTACTCAAAACCAGCTCAGCCAGCCGTAGTCTACGGATCATTGACCTACGTCCGAGCCCAGATAGTTCATCACGCCCGGCTCGTCCTTGCACGCGCAGTCACTGTCGCGGTCCGCTATACAGCCGTCCGACGACAATTCACAGACCGAGATAGCAACACCACTGGACCCGAAATATCTGTCCTCGATTACCCTACTGTTCAAATTCGCATTCTACCTTTACTAGCTACTACATTTGCGCTACACTACACCGGCCTCGCGATGCGTCGTGTCTATGAAAACGCACGACAAGACGTGGAGCGAGACGATTTCCGTTCCCTAGCGCATATGCACAGTATGTCATCTGGGCTAAAAAGTCTTTGTACCATGCTTGCTGCGGATGGGATCGAGACCTGTCGAAGGGCTCTAGGTGGACATGGCTTTGGGGGTGGAAGTGGGCTGATTGAACTCAATAATGACTACTTGTCTAAACCGACGGTTGAAGGGGATAACTGGATGATTACACAGCAGGTTGCTTCTTATTTAATTAAGAAGATGGCTGGTGCTGTGGCAGCATCTGATACTCCAGGTGAGGATGAGACGGAGGTCCGCTTCAAGGAGTATATTGAGAACGGACGTGGATCTTCTCGTCAGGAATATCGTGTGTTGGAAATTGATCGAGAAATCGCGAGGAGTTTTGAGCTCCGTGCTACTGCTCTTGTACGTCGAACATATTGATTTGAGTTTAAGTTCCATGGCTGACGAGACGCAGGCTTATGATGCGTACGAGCAACGGGTAGTCAAAAAGAGAAGCTGGAATAGTCTTCTCATTCAACTGCATAAACTGAGCAAAGGTATGGCCTGGTTACAATCCTTGATTCGACCACGAACTAAATAGCACAGCTCAATCTCAGTCTATTCTTGTGAACAGGTTTTTCGACGCTTTGTCAACCGATGCCACACTGTCAAGTTCCTTGAGGGATACTCTATGGGACGTGTATCGTCTCTTTGCCCTGAATACAATGGAAAACGAAGGATATGAATGTAAGCTTTCTAAACCGATGCATCACAGTGCAATGTTGACACGCTTAGTCTTCCGCTGCGGCGCCGTATCCCAATCCGATCTTGACCTCTTACCAGCCCGAGTGCAGGATTTGATGGCGAAAATCCGACCACACGCTGTGAAGTTGGTGGATTCGTGGATGATTCCAGATTATTTGCTCGACAGGTAAGTGAAACAAGCTGCCTCGAATTTAAATACAAATTCTTCTAACGGGGATCGAACAGTGCGCTAGGACGGTACGATGGACGCGTGTATGAAGACCTTTTCAACCGAGCTCATCGCCTGAACCCCTTGAATGGAATTACCTTCAACCCGAACTATTGGGAGCATGAAATTATCAAGGGGGCTGGAGATGATTGTTCTGATATATTGGCAAAGTTGTAAAGTGTGAAAATCGTAGAGTTGAAGGACTCTCTAGCTTTCATATTCTTCTTATTTTATTTACGACATATCAAGAAAATTTCCATGAATTGAGTGAAATTAATTACTATGGGAAATGACTGGAATTCTCCAGCTCACCAAGGGCATGTGTTTTGGCTATATACAAAAACGAACCTTAGTATGACGAATCACATCAAAGGACGGACCCTGGAATTTAAAGCAAAATCATGGTATCTATGCAGAAAATGCATCGCAAAAGAAGAGACGCTTAAAAAGTACCAAATTGGTATGTGGCCCAGTTCACAGCGGGGCCATCGTCGGCCCCGAAAATCTGGTACTGGTCACGGCCCCACTCAGGCTGGTTAATGCCATCAATCCAATCCTCGGTCTCAATGACGAGGCAGCCGTACTTGTTGACGTAGGCGGCACCAGGGCTGCCATCCTGCTCCTTGTTGCGCTTGGCCTGCGACTCCTTGGTCGCGATGGTGCCGTTCTGACCGTTGCAGGAGTAGATTTGCAGAGCGGCTTGGTTGGTTGCAACCTCCAAGCTAATACCGGTGGTTTCGGATGTCAGGCGCACCGAGGGGACCATCGAGTTCTCGGCAGCGTAGGCAGCGGGGCGGTCGATAAGGAAGCAGGTATCGATGCCAGTGCAGTTATTACCACAGAGACCTGTGGTCTTGCTGAGGTCCTGACCGATAAGCTTGGGCTCGGTGAAGTCCAATGCACCGTCGTAGACAGAGTCAACGGTCAGGATCTCGCCGGTGGGGATCAAGAGGGAATCCCCGGCGATGAAGCGCTGAGTCAGAGGCATCTGCAGGCTGGTGTCGTTCAGAATGGTTTCCTCCTTGAAGGCGTTGAGGTTCCAGTAGAGGTGGTTGGCGAGCATGATTGGGGTCTTGGTGGTCAAGGCCAGGGAGATCAACTTGGTGGTCAGCTGAGGCAATCCCTTGGGGTTCTCTGGCGACTTCTCGGTGGAGAGGCTGAACTGCGCGTGTGAAATCACATCACCAGGGAAATTTTCGAAGCCCTCATCGAGGAGGCTGAAGGTGATGGAAGACGAGTCATGGGCAGTGACCGTCCAGTTGCGCATATCATAACCAACGGGGCCACCGTGGAGGGTGTCCTTACCACCGTTCTCATTCTCTGGAATGTGGTAGGTGGTGCCATCGATGGTGAAAGTACCATTCTTAATGCGATTGGCGTAGCGACCCACGACGGCGCCGAAAAAGGTGCGATTGGTCTCGGAATCGTGCAGGTACTCAATGGGCTTGTCATAACCAACCAAGACATCCTGGATGTTGCCATTACGGTCGGGGACCAGAACTGAGGTCAGACGCGCTCCATAGGGGATGAGAGTGGCAGTGATGTTCTCCGCCGAGATTGTGTACTCCTTGAAGTGAGCGGAGTTCTCACTTGCGGCAGAAGACGCGGTCGAAGCAGAGGGCGCCGCGTTTGCCAGAAGAGGCAGGCCGTATAAGGCAGCTGTAGCGTAAGACTTGAAATGCATTCTGATTCCCAATGCAGTAAAAGCTAGGAGAAGGACAATGATGCAGGAAAGAAGAAATCGGGGAGAGAGACGAGCTGGACAAAGAAGAGAGCGGAAGCAGCCGAGGGAAAGGCTGGGCATTTTATGTGAAAAGCTTCCCATACGCAAACAGCATTGCCAATTCAACGCGCTAGTCTACACTCCGCATGTACCGACGCTAGGGGGTCTACGCGTGGGGCAGGAAACCCGGGGTAGTCGATATCCGTAAGCAGGTGAGGAAATGCCGGTCAACCATTGGATTTGGGGTTACTTTCAGGTGAGGGGAAAAGATCCGAGCCCAAAGCTAAGCGTGTGGAGCCCCTTAGAGCTTCCAGTGAGGCGTCGAGTTAAAAAGTAAACAAAGAAGTTAAGGGTTTAACGGCAAAACTCCGGTGGGGAGAGAATGCGGATGATCTTGGCATTTCCCACCAATCAATCTATGATGACTCAGCGTTGTTATACCAGTTCAACTGATTGTCACTCGATTTTTCACTCAATTTACACTATTTAGTTTATTTGTATTTTGTGTTTATGCTCGGTTACATCCAAGGGTCTCTTTGACCCGTCTATTTAAGTTCATGTTAATCGGCTGCTATTTGGGGGCCACCCTTGCTAACCTTCTAGTCATAAGTTTGCGTTATGTCGGCACATTTACTGGCATAAGTTGAGGCGTTTCCTCAAGAGAGCCCATCAAATTAACCGAGCCGCGTGGATAATATGGCCATTCTATGCGAGGCAAGCCATGGACGGGATCTTTCATGAATTCATGGTAGACATCCTGCCAGTGCTCGGATACAGCCGCCTCGAAGCTGGTTCCCGGACCCCATAAGTTTGCCAGGTTTTGAAAAGATGTGGGAACCCAGGCGCACCCTCCCATGGTCGACTGAAATTAGCTTCGTTGAAATAGAAGGTAGTCAAGAAATCGGATTTATATCGCAAACTAAATTCTCTTGGTTAGACCGCACTGACCTATCCAAAAGGAACCTCAAAACTCACCTGTTATGATGCACATACGTCATATTGGGACCAGATGGCCCCAGCCAGGTGATTTCACACCCCCAATGGCAGGCTGCATGTGAAAACTGAATAAGCTGAGGCTCAAGGGAAATGAGTGTTACTAGCTTGCTATATTTTCCGGCAAGGGATTACTTCATATAGTTCCCGAATTTGGTGATATTGTCGACCACGGTATATGGTCCTTTTCAGCTGGCAGCTGCTCTTTAAAATAGTGTATTGAAATATGTACAGTATGCTTGTGCCATCTCTTTGGTTAAGGACATTTAGTTCGTAGATTGCCACTTTGTCAATGGATACTTCGACCATGCGTCATTGGAGGGAATTTCGAACCACAAACTCATTTGAGTCACTCATATGGGCCACCAGGGAGTTGACAAAAATCTATCTACATTACACAAACTAGCACTCGCCCAGTGACTACTGGAGCTGTCTCGATAACCACCCGACACCCGATCATGACGGAGTGTGAACTTGATAAAGCAGCAGGACAGCTGCGCTGCGATGATATTTTTCGAGACATCGAAGCTCAGTTCCAAGTATCTCAGATCTCCAACGACAAATGGTATCTCACTGCCCTGAGCGCCCTCACCACGACTCGAAACCTCACCTAGTAGACCAGCTTTATCTATACTTAACAAGCCAAGAAGCATACTCCACGGCCGATCCACGTCGAACATTGATCCAACGCCTACGCGAAACACTATTCAAAGACATTATACTTGTGGGCCTTCCCCGGCCTTCTGAAGCTCTCGTAGCTATCAGTCGAGTGGAACATGAGGGTGAAGTGGAGCAGACTTTCACGTGCGAAGGATGGCAATGCGACAAGATGTACGCACACAATGCCACAGCTGTGTTTGATTTGTTCCAAAGACATCGAGATTGGGAGTTTTGGGTTGGTGAGATTGCTTACGGGTTGCATCTTTCGGATCGTCAGGTTCTTGACGATATAGATGCGTAAATGGTGGTCTTACCAGCAGTTATGGGACAGAATCTACCACGGGAAACATATTGGCATATTTGAGGGACTAGAAGAGTGGGTGTTTCTAAACAAGATGTCCAGATGGTATGTGATTGTGTACGAACAGTGTCTCGTTTCTGTGGAGTAGAGCTGGATCAAATCCCATCGGTTGATGCTGTGCACTGGGAAATTTAAGTCCGGAACCTTGGAATATGTGTAAATGTTTAAAAGCATCATGTAAACATATGAAGTTCATTGATGAAACATTTGATAGTTCCGCTTACCTCATCATCGATCGCAGTGACCGCGTGCCCGCTTCGGGAGCTTTGTTTATGTGTTGCCCCGCGGTTTTAACTGGATTTCGTGGTTTTGTTCTTTGATAACTTTCGGGGAATTGACTCTCACCTATCTAGCATTCCATAGGGTGCGCTCTCTCCACGCCCCCTAGCGGCACGCGTGCCGAGATTCCACCACTTCGAGTCCTCCCGTCATGTCAATCACGTCGCGCAGCCAAAGCTCCTCCCCAGATATTCTTGGCCCTCCAGGAGACGCCGAGTACTTGATCTCCTCTCCAATCAAGCCATTCACTGGTCGCCAAAGCTGGATGTCTCCCGCCGTGACTAAACGTCAACTAACCCCGGCCAAGCGACCGCGCGCGACTCTCAGTCCAGGGAAGAGTGGTGCACATTCGATCCGCTTCGACGATATCCTGCTTCCTGGCTCACCATCCAGGAAGCTGACTGGTCGCCAAAGGTCCCTCTCCCCGGAAAAGATTCAACAAGATGGCAACGTGAGCCCGTGGCGTATTCGGGTCACTCTCGAAGCAACACAAGATGAGGAGAACCAAGTCGAAGCCAGCCCGTCGCGCAAACGACGACGACCCTCAACCGTGACAACAATGGTGCCATTGAAAGATGAGCGGAGCCCTTTAATGGAACGGACACCAGCAAGGAAGCGTGGCCGCCCGCGGAAATCAGACGCTCTGCCCCAAAATGGATCACCATGGCCAGGAAGCCCAGGTCACACCCCCGGCCCAAATGAAGTCAGTACGGAGAAAAGGAAACGCGGACGACCGCGTAAGGGCACACCGAAGCCAGCGCGACTGGATACACTTATTGCCGACGATGCGCCGATAGCAGAACCCTTGGGGCATGTGAGCCCAATGGATATGACTGCGGAGGTTGCAGACCCTGCAGACGCGGGCCGACAATGGAGCCCGATCAACTTGGGAGGGGAAGAAGGCTTTGACAGCGACTCTCTTGGGGCCGACGATCTACCCGTTGCGAACCTTCGTGCACCAACGCCAGCGCGACCCGAGACCTGGAACAATGACACTGGCCGTGAGTATGGCAGAGCTACCTATGATACCCCTATCATCGCAGATACAGAGCAACAATTCGAAGACGACGATCGAAATATACATTCTACTCCTTCTAAGATGCCGTCACCAACAAGAGAAAGGCTAGGCTCATCTAGATCGTCACGTCGTGGCACAACCTCCTCACCACACACCTACCCGTCCCCTAGTCCAACTTCTTCGCCGGGCGAGGAAGAGAATCGGGCTCGAGAGAATCGTTTGCACGAAATTGAGACCAACCGCCAACAACCTACTTCCGACCCAATGGAAGATCTGACAGATGATCATGAAGAATTCGATTCTATCATGGAAAGCGAGGGCTTCACAATGGTTTCCTTAGATACACTTCCCTCGGCCAAACAATACGGCCTTGGATCTGGCGCCAGAAATGCTACAGATAATGCCTCAAAAATTCTGCGAGACCGCGAAAAGGGTCTCATCGGTGAACGACTGAAGCGCAAATTGGGTGGGGGCATTGATGGCCTACGAAGCGATCACAACTCTGCAAGGCCAAGTCCATTAGCCCGGGAACATTCTCCCGCTTACCAAGGTTCCCAACATCCTCATCTACAACCTATTCATCCGAGGCAACGAAGTTCACCTCACGTGGTATCCTACCCAGAGCTTCCTGTGACAATATCGCCGGAAAAGCCACGCAGGCAGCAAGACACTTTCGATGATGCGGAACAAGATAACTTTGAAGGTGACGTCGAGTATGAAGCACATGAAACCGATCAGCCAAACCCAAACCAGGACGAACGGGATTTGGAAGAAGTGGACGAAGAGGAAGATGAGCCTGCTATGATTGAATCACCGCCGTTTACGAGGCAAAGCCCACTACAGCACAGCTCAACGAATCCAAGCCGGGATCGAGAATACCAATGGCAAATGGAGCGAGAAATTGTCAGTCGACAAGCAGCAGACCCCATGAATGCGGCGCGGCTCGTTTACATCGATAGCGATGAGAGTGCCTCTAATAGTGATGATGCTGGTGGAAAAGGATTGGAGGATCTTCCACAGTCTGATGCGCAGTCGGCCATTGGGCAACCCTTCGAGGAAGAGCTCGAGGATGAACAACCCTTCGATCAGGAACCTCTCGATGAATATGTCGATGAGGAACCCGCCGATGAACGTCTATACGAAAGTCTCAATCAGCCCCTCTACCAAACTCGCTACCAACATCGCTATGAACCTCTCGAGCCCGTCTATGAAGAAAGTGTCAATGAAGAATTCGTCGGCGAAGAAAAATTGGAGGAACCTCATTATGAAAATTTCGATCAATATCCTCGCCAACCTTCCCACCAACGCCCTTACCGAACTCGGCATGAAAGTCTCGACGAGAAACCGCTCGATGAACCTCAGTATGAAACTTCCAATTCACATCTCCGCCAAACTCTCCACCAATATCCTCACCAAGCTCATTATGAACACATCGATGAAGAGCCTGTCGACGAGGCACCCGAATATCTTGAACCTGAAATCAAACCAGGCACATTAGCTTCTGACCAAGAAGCCGACTCAGGAAATGATGTATTGGAAGAAGACAATGAGTCTGTCGACATTTGGCAGCAAGAGGTGGAACCCGATGTAGAGGGCGAGCCTGAGGTTGGATCAAACCAACCAAGCTCTGAAGAAAGGGAGATGGAACCAGAAATGCCCGACGAGGATGGCTTTGATGACATCTGGCAGCAAGAAGCACGAGATCATAGCCACATTTCACAGAACTCAGATGATTTTGTATCGCCTCTTCAAGAAAGCAAGAGCCCTTGGAAGAGGATTGCTCGTTCTTCTGTGCACCAGGACAAACTGAGCTCATCTCCAGCCTATGTGACCTTGGAGCATGACGAGGCTCGACACTTTGATCAGACCCATATTCGCAAGCTACGCGATCAAGAGGTTGATTTGTCGGCGATAATGGCAGAAGACGACACTCCAAACCGTGCCCGTTACTATAACGGAACAAGCACCCCTAGGAGCATCCTGCGCCGGCCTGGTCCCCAAAGCTCCGCGATGAAATCCGACTCACGAAAGCCAGAGAAAAGGGTCCGTCTGCAGCCTATTTCCCAAAGCCCAGAAAGGCATTCAGAAGCTGAAATCTACTCACCTGCCCCCAATCGAATTTCTCACGTTCAGTCGCCACAGGAAATTCATCCCAACCGGGGTGTTCCTGGCTCTGAAATTCAAGATAACGAGTCTGTGCAGGACTTGACAGCCACTCCAGAGTCCTCGCATCAAATGGAGGGGCAGCCTGAAGCCACTTGGTTCCAACGTATTACCAGCCTGACTCCTAGGTGGCTCAAAGTCCCACACAAGTCTCGTTATGACGATACTTCCAGTGAGGTCTCCGAAGAGGAACAAGACTACGAGCAAAGCGACCAAGAAGGAAATGAGCATATTCAATCGGCACCTGACATCCGAGAGAAACCCGAGCACGAGCCTCGTTCCAGCCCATCACACCAATCATCTGTCCGACAGCTGGACGAACCGGCAGGTTCCCCGTCTGTGGGTGATGACGATCACCTGGCTTCCATTGAGGCCGACGATCCATGGGTCCAGCCAGAAGTAACAGACGACGCCATGGAAGATGATGCTGTTGCTGATCATGATAAGCTGCAGAGACTGAAACCGGGATCGAGACCTCTTGCGGTGTTTGGCTACTTCTCCGATGCCCATTATACTTCTCTTCGGCGGATCTACCGAATGGCAAAGCGACACCCTGAACGGTTCCCATATTTCGACGCGCCCGGACGCGCTGAGATTATGGGTGACTGGATGTGGCTCTCAGATGGACGTCACGGTGTGCCAATCACTGAAGTGCAATTTGCCGTGATTGATCGCTTTGTACATGAACTATCAAACGCCGACATCGAGTATGGCGGCAGTGGGCAGGTAGACTGGACCGAAGCCGATCTGCACCGGAGGCTGATCAGCATTATTATTGGCGAGCAGATCCGGGAGGAGCGAAAAGCGAGAACAACTCGGTGGGCCTCAGTCGATACCTGGCGATGAACACCAATTATTTCATCATTCTTTTTTTCTATGTGTTTGCTTTTCGTACCATTGAGCCCTTGAACCCCTTGGCGACGGAGTTGGTTTGTTTTTCAATGCGGCGAAATTCTCCTTTATGATTCCCTCATGGCTATGGATTTGTGTATGGAGTAACTTGGATATTCTTTTTGAGCGTATATTTGATACCGATGTCATATTGAGAAATATTCGAATATTCACAATATTGGGTAGAATCAACTACTTTGCCACTTGTATGCACTGAGGCCACTGATCACATCTTGGGCTAACATTGAGTACTGACCAGCAATGCATGTCTACCAGACAAATTCATTCAGAGCAAACCCTGCAAGCAGATCCCTTGTTTTCCCGATCGATAAAGGAGATTGTGATGTATACAATTTACCCACGCGAAAGACTCGGCATTCGTCATAATCTGAAACAAGTACGATCTTTACAACACAACACAGCATAACCATCATTCAAATTGATGTTATCTTTATGACAATGCCTCCAAATCGACTTTTCTGTTTGACAGTCAAGTACGACTGTCTCGTTTCTGTGAGGTACACAAAGGCTACACCTGTGCAGACATCATCCTGGTTGAAGTCCGGACCAAGACTGCAGCCATAAATCGGGCCAGACCAACCAGGAGGAAACCGGGGCAATGTACTCGCACTCGCGTGGCCAAGTAACTGATGTACATTGGGCGCTTCCCCACTCCGGTGCAAGGAGATGCACGTTCGTTTTCGTCTCAATAGGTCCGAGTACCAGTGGAGAGAGTAACTCCGATTCCCCTGTTCTAGAACTGATATAAGAACAGCCGTGCACGTTGAACGAGCTAATACCTATCCAGCTTCTTCCCTCGTGCCTCGTTTACATCTTTGACTGTAGGATACCTACTAATATACCATCATGTCCGTCCTGACTATCGTCCAACGAGCTCTCCCCTTCCCTTGGAGAAGACGATCCTCCTCCAGCAAAGGCAAAGAAAAGGAAGATGTATTCGACCTTGATCTCGAGTCTTCCGAACATGACTCAGACTACCTCTATGAAAAGCCCCCCGCCCCCCAATTTGCCGCCATACCCTCTCCGCCCCTGCACCATGACGTCTCCCACGCCCTGCATATAGCGGTGAAGCAGAGTCCAGACCAAACAATCGACCCCCACGAACCCTCTAGCGAATACTCCGATGTGGACTCGGACTCAGATTCCGAGTTCGACCAACAAGAGTCTTCCTCGTCCCCGCGCGTTCGCCTCGGGCGCATGGTCAGCTGGGCGAGCATTGTTCGCAACAGATGTCGATGGACACAAGAACAGGAGAACGAGCTTCTCGGCGCAGAGAAGCAGTTAGCAAGATGTCAGAAAGCGTGGAGCTCTGAACAGGAACTATGGCTATCTTATGTACGTTTGCCTTTCCCGTTTTTATTTGCTGTAGTATCTCGCGAGAGTATATGGGATGGATCATCTTCCATAAGAATACAGAGCAAGATATACTAATATTGATGCCGTTATCTCGCTAAGATCCAAGTTCTACGCGAAGAAAAAGAAGCCCATGAAGGTTTCCTGCTGATGCGACTGAAACAGCAAGATGACGAACAAATCCAGTTTCGCAAGGTCTGGAAACGACGTCGATCTGTTGAAAGTGCCGTTCAGGAAAAACAGATCACTCTCACAGTGAAAAGGAATAACAGCGGGCTACAAAGACTACGTCGACTGCAACTCGGCTATCTAAGTCCTAGTCCCAGTCCTGTTCTAGCCAAATCTCCAGCAGTAAAATGTCAAGCATGACTGAATTCACACAAGTTTTATTCCAATTCTCTACAACCACATACATACAGTAGAAGCAGCAACAACAACAACAGTTAAATCTCTATCTCGTCGCAGCTAAATGCTCATTCCTCTTCCCCGTATCTTCATGAGGCCACTTCCGAAACAAATCAGCGATTTTATCCACCGGTGCAGTCAGCAACCCCACAGCCGTCTCAAAGGGCTGTTTGCTAGGCGCCAACGGATGAGGTCTCGACGGCAAAAATTTCTTCATCCGATTTAAAGATCGCGCTAACGCTTCACTATCCTTCCTCGATAACGCTTCTTCAAGAAGTACGAAATCCACATCCTCCTCTCGACGAATATGCTTCTCTAAATCCTCTACCAGTGCCTCCAGCGTTGGTGCGAAACGTGGATCATTACACGAAAGTCCTTGGAACATCTTCAATTGCTCTTTAATCTCCTGATGTTCGAAACGGTTGTTATCTGCAATTGCCTGGCCATTGTGCACATATTGAACGATTGCTGGGTAGACGAGTAGTTCTTCGCCGATTGTGTGGCGGGCTAGTTCCCAGGTAAATTGGTTTTGGTATCTGGTTTGCTCGTCTGAGTGTAATGAGTTGAGAATTTTGTGGCTGGAGGATTGGAGTTCGGCGTGTTCGCGTTTGATTAGTGGGAGGATTCGGAATTGGGATTCTGTTGCGGCGCTGGTGGATTGGTGAAATAAGCTGAGTCTGGCGTTGTCGATGCCGGCCCTGTAAAGAGGATGGCACACACGGACAACGCGGAGAGATATTTGCTTGAACATGTGGGCAGGCAATTGATATGATGCTATGATTTGGATTTACTTTCAAGAAGAGAAGTTTTGACATTTCGTGATGGCGAATTCGGCCTTCACTCCCGTCATAGTTCATGATGATGATATCTAGCCCTAACTGAGATAATTTTCTTTTTAAAACGATTAACAATCAACGATCAACGATGAATGACCTTGAATTCAATTACTGCCATATTAGAGCGATAATACAAATTATCCAAAAATCAAAGCGCGAACCTCAATACTCTCCCGAATCCTCGCCCCAACGGGTGTCCTCTCATCCCAAAACGCCGTATGAGGCACCCACTGCGAAACATCCCCATCCCTCAACCCCCTCGAATCCGAACACTTCAGCAACAACCTCTCACTACCAGTCATACCAGACCAATAAGTCCACCTCTGTCCACTATTATACTTAACCCCCATAGTCTCCCCCGTCCGATCGGGATACCGATGCTGAACAGGCACAAGATCATCCCCATCCACCGACGCCGCAGACGCAAACGCTAACGGGGAAGACTGCACCGGATCGTCGCTAAGCGGACGCCAGACATTCACAATACGGTACCGGCCTTTCAGGAGAGTCTCCGCTTCCTCTGGATCAGAGATGTGGAGACGGACCCGATCAGCTGCTGCGCGTGGAGTCTGGTCGACATGGACGCGGGTGACTGGTTTGCGGGCAGCGGAGTCTGTGCCGCGGCGGATTGTGTGGTCGAATAGGACGATTTTGTGGGCGCCGGGGATTGTGCTTAGGAGGAGGGATTCGACTTCTGGGTAGTAAATTTGTTGGACTAGAGTGTCTGAGTCGAAGGTTTTGTATGTTGTTGTGGAGGAAATGTTTTGGAGGGCTTGGAAGGAGTCTTTGTCAAGGGTATAGTTGTTTTCTGTTCCGCGGATATCGGATATTGGGACTTTTTGTTCGTTTTCACCGAAGTTGTATTGCGGTTGACCTGCTGGTGGTTCTCCAACGTAGTTGAAGGGGGCCGAGTTGTCGGGTGGTGGTGAGTAGAAGGTTAGGGAAGCGGTTGTTGGACCACGAGGGATGTAGGAGGAATCAGTTAAGGTGGTTTTAGTGGTGGTGGTTTCTGTTGTAGACATGATTGTTTGAAAGTGTGGAGTATACTATGCGGAGAATGAAATATGTAGATCTGAATTTGAATAGAAGACCTGCGCTGTTGGAGATGAAACGATAGTAGACGGATGATATAGACTTATATATACCCCAAACCTCTTGGATTTTCAATCAGAGTGACATATGAATTAGTGATCAAAAGTTAAGAATCGCGTCATTTGAATTTGTAATCTTGCCGAGAATGCGGAGAAACGGCAACATTAGATGCAGATGACATGGTATACTGTATTTGCTTGATCACCTCATCTTTAATTATGCACGTGACTCTTGGCTAAGCAAGTGGCGATATAGGTTTAATAAGGCAAGAGTCCGAACATCGAATCAAAGTTATCATGCACTTGTCATTGACTATTGAAAGAACATTTCCCATGGAGAATAGATGAAAATTATGAATCTGTCTGGCATGATTTCATGAACCGGACGCCAGCCTCCCATAAAGTACGCCTGCCATCCATAACAGAAAAGAAGATAGAACAAAGTTGAAGATTACCGAAGATATTCCTATGCACACAACGCCTCAAAAGTTGCACTAATGGTTGCGGGTACGCTTGCTGCTGCGCTCCCGCTCCATGCCTACCGACTGGAACATTTCAGGACCGAGCCAAGGTCGTGCAGGCTGTACTTGCATACCCACACTAGTCGGGAAATCGGGGTGGCTAGAAGAAAAGCGGTCGGGGTTGGTCGGAATGGCACCGATTGAATCAGGAGCGGGAGCCATAGAAGCAACCACTTCGATAAGAGAAGAGTCAATCCAGCCCGATGGCTTGGTGTTGAGACGGTCCAGGCGAAGCAGATCATCATCAACCTCCTCAGTCAAAAGCGAGGTCAGCGGGGGCGCATTGCCGTTGGGTCGAGCAGAGTAGTTGGACAGGACGTGGTAAGGCAAAGTGGGGCGCGTGGCAGGCTTATCGGCCAGATCCGCCAGAGCACTAAGAGCACTGTGAGCAGCGGTTGTGCGGGTCGATCGAGTGACGTGGAAGTTGTGGCTAGCAGTTCGGACCATATCGGCAGCGCTGGGGGTACCGTTGTCGTCAATGGGGGTTCCGTCGGGCATATCTTCGACATCGGTGTTGTTCCCGTTGGTGATAGCACCGGAACCTTGCTCGGGGCGCTTGGAGGTGGAGAAGAAGTGGAGGGCAGCTGCGTGCGCCTGGTTTGCGTGCGCAGTGAGCTCCTTATCGGTGAACAGGGAATTAATGGAGTATGTCGGGGCAGTCTGCTGGGCCAGGTAGGCCTTGGAGCGCTCAGCCGGAGTCGTGCCACCAGTGTCCCGGACTGGGGATCCGACATCCTCCTCCGGTGCCTTGCGCTTGCGCTTGTTTAACTCGGCAGCGACTCCGTTGCCCAGTTCATCAATATCCACACGGTGCCGAGTGTGTCGGGTCTTACGGTTGCTGTGGATGCCGCCGGGGCTCGCGGGGTTGGTAATGCTGAACTGGTTGGGGTGGAGGAGGAGCGCATTGGTGTCTGCAATATCGAGTTGTTCTTTTTCGCGCATCAGACGGGAGCGTTTGCTCGCGATGCTTTGCATAAGACGCTCGCGCAATGTTCCTGACAATTGGTTGAATTCTTCCTTGGCAAAATGGGCTCGGAATTCGTATTCGCGACGGTGTCGCTCAAGGTTGTTCTCATGTCGGCCCTAAGCAGAGAATCAGACAAGATTAGTCATTTGTAAAGTACTTCTGCAATTATAATGACCGAAACGTACCACAATCTGAGCGACCTCCGAATCGCGCGTTTCTTTGATATTGTTCACCTCCTGCACGAATTTGGCATACCAAGTCCCGGACAAGCTCGCCATCTCTTTAGCAAACTTGCCACCACCAACCGTCTCCTCGATAAGCCGCGCAACATCCTCGGAGGAGTCAGGAAGTGGGCTGTCGTCGTAAGGGGAGGCATTGTTAATAAGAGTCATATCGCATTGCAGTGAGTGCAACTGCTGCCGAAACTGGCCGTCGCGGTTCTGGCTGAAAGTAGCAGTCAAATCATGAAGACGTTCCTGCAGAGCAGAGCGTCGTTTATCACGTTTTGAAATAGGACCTGCTGCGCCGGAAGGACTGGTGGAACGACCTCGTGAAAGTAGACTGCCGTATGCGGGCCCGGTCCCGGGGGACGGGGGTGGGGAGTAGGCCATGGGTTCGGTGGGTTGATAATTGTGAAAATGTGGAAAGTAATTCTGTGGGGATGACAAGGGATAGTATGAGGACTCGGTGGATTGTTGTAAAAAGGAATCTAGAGGCTTAATGATGTATGCAGAACGTATATGTCTAGCAAAAAGTGAGTGGAGAGGCAAGCCGGCGACGTTTGTACTATGACACCCGAATAGGCTTAGCTTCGGAATGAAGTTTTTCCCCACCGAAGCATAGACTCACTCACGCTTACTCTATCAGTTGAAACCAATGTTGTTTCTAAGTTCTTTATACTTCTCTATATTCTAACAAAGGAATTTAAAGGAGGCGGCAAGGCCAATTGTTCCTAGTTATTCATGAATAACGGAACCGTTATCATCCTCCAACGATGGTTATCAATAATCCTAGTCTATTCTCGTTTGTTAACACTACACCCGACCCACCCCTTGCAACGCGAGGAGAGCTTTTGCGAACGACTTGCAGATCCTTGACAAGAGTTTGGAAATATCATTGAGATGACCATTCTCTATATCTAACCTCTCTGTATTCAACCATATAATTTTGACAACAACGGTCGGCTATGAGCTACAATTACTCTCGCTCGGCCTTGGACGACCCTTTGGGGGTTTCTGACTGTGGGTTCGTGCCCCCCGGCGTCGAATGTTTTCCTATTTTCGGCAATGATCAGTTTTCAATTGGACCTTCCACCAATGCGACATCAATTTCCGATGATCCTCGCAGTAGCCGTTTGCTGAACGCAAAGTTCCAATTCCGAGAATATCAAACTCAGGAATTACCAAGGTCCGCCATCGATTAAGTCGGGCGTGTGAAGCCTGTCGTGAGCAGAGAGCGAAATATAATGGACACCAACCCGCTTACGACCGTTGTGTGCAATTTGGCTCCGAGTGCAGCTATAGCGATCGGAAGAGGGAGAGAACAATCAGGTGCGTTCCACACGGCAATTAATGGCAGCTCTGACAATACCTAGGCAATTGACGGACATAACCATTCGAGCCCAAACGTTTGAGCGTATTCTACGTACACTTCAACCGCAGCTGAATTCGGCAGCTGCAGAACTCATCGAGCAAGCCCTAACAAGTGTAAGACGCGACCCAAATTGACGTCGAGGGCACAGCCCGTAATAACAATATCCCGGCCCCCACCGAGATTCCGAGGACCCTCCAGCTCCTATATGGTTCGGTCTTCTTACTCCGTACCTTAGACTACACCAAGGAAGACCTTAATCGGGATGCAAGACTGCAGTCTATGGGGTTTATAGCTGAGCCATCGGAATTAGCATGCTTATACCGACTCAAAAGTCAGCTTGATCAGAGCATCTCGAAGTCCACTTGCGATGAGTCGATTTCTCAAATAACCTACTTTCTAGATGATGCTGATCTTCCGGTTGATAAAAATGTCGACCTGTCTAAGTGGCCTAAACAAGTAGCTGATCTTCTCGTGAATCATTATTTCGACTTCATACACCCTATGTTTCCCGCTTTAGGGATGCTAGCGTTTACTGGGCAATATCGAAGGTTCTATTCCATCCCAAACACGCCACCAGGGAGCAGATGGCGGGCTCTGTTAAATATCATTTTTGCCATTACCGCAAGACGCTTACTACTTACGTATGATCAGCAACTAGTCGGGTTTGAAGATCACTTCGTGTTTTTTTCAAGGGCGTGGCAACTCAATATGAACAAGGAGAGATCATCCAGCCACTCTGATCTGTAACAAATAGAATTTGAAGGGTGATGGCATTTTACATGCTCTCAATTGGCCACATCAATCAGTGAATACTCTCATGCATCTCCCGCGCAAGTGACACATCTAACGAATTGAGTGTATTCATTTTAGATCATGGCGAATTATCGGCGCTGCAATCAGATCAGGCATCGCAATAGGCATTAATCTCCGCGGTAACACCAGTGGTATTACTATTTTATCTAAAGAGACCAGATCACGATTATGGTAGGCTCTCCTTATTTTTAAGATGGTTCTATGTGAAATGACCAGACGCCCACCCTACACAGTCATGAACTTTTGTACAACGCCTCTACCTTTACCATACTCCAAGGTTGACTTTGAAGATAAGCGGGTCAGAAAGCATATTACGGACAGCACAATCCGGAACCCCATCGGTGTTTCTGCTTTGCCTAATATAGCCAGAACTTCGCCACGCAGTATCAAAACGACCTGCGAACACCCAGAAGCAAACAATATGAGGCAGCTGGAAGCAGAAGCAATGACCAAGACTCTGATACCCAACGATTCACTATGCCTGCCAAATATTGTCGAGCTGTCGCTCCTTATGCGGGATGCTGTCACTACATTATATTCACCGACTGTTGCCTAGAGACCCTTAGAACGAGATAAAAATTGCGCTATATACACTTAACGACAGTGTTGACAGATGGCTTTCTCGCTTACCTGCCGAATTACAATTCAAAAATCTGCGCTCAGGCCAACCGTTCCTACGTCAGCGAATCAGCCTTGCGTTCCAATTCTATTCCACAAAGCTGGTCCTCTCTCAGTCATATCTTCGCCTAGTAGCTGATGAAGTATATAAGGGGAAACCTGTCGTTGCGTTTTGTGGGAATATGGCCTCCATTTACGTTCAGGATAGCGAGTCTGACTCTGGACATTCTTCCTGAAAAGCCTGACATGGTGCATCTAGACTACTTCCCTCCATGGTGGTTCGTCTTACATTACTTGATGCAATCCATTGTTGTGCTCTTGATTACACTATTCACTTGGACTGAAGCCGGTACTCCCGAGGCTGTGGCTATCCTTAGGAGTATCATGAAAGCTTCGAGGTGGCTGGAGATGATGTCGAGTAGAGCTATTTTCTCAAAGTGAGCTTAGGTGGTCTGTATGGATTTTCTCTATACTTATAGTGCGAAACTGGAGGTGAAGTCTGAGATATAGTCGCTGGATTATGCTTCCCTTTATACAACTCGTCGCCGATCTTTTGACTTCTCCGGTACTATTAAGTACTTTTATTTCAATTCTCGGTTATTCCATGGCATCAAAGGGCTAAGAATGCTTCGGCTCATCTTTGGATACCAAAGTATGGATCCCAGGAGTGTCAGGGATATACACGAGGCGGATACGCTAAACGGAGGACACGAATCCACATGGTGTATCTGGGTTCCCCTGAACGCGAGGAAGCTATCTTCCTTTTGCTTCCTCGCGCTACATCTTATATCTAGAGTGGACTATAGCTTTTCTAAATATTGACTATTCACCTAAGTATACGTGAGATCCTCATAGGTGTCCTTGGGATAGGCTCTGGATTCACGTGCAAACTACTGGCCTAAGCATGATCTTATTGTGGCCTAAGTGGACGCCGAACTTAGAGGTAGTACGGGCCTAAATACGATTCGCCATCGCCACAGGCCGACTCGAGGCTACCTAACCATACCGACGAACATAAATCACCCCCCCCCTTTCGCCGATCTAACCCACCAACCAATTCGTGTAATAGATGGTAGACGCGCTTCAACTGCCGAAAATAGGATGTTGAACACTTGGAGAAGCGCCTTTAAGCCAGCCTACAAACAAAATTACTAACCCACTAGGATCCGCTGCGATACGGACATTTGAGATGGCATATATTGCACCAAGGCTTTATGTATGGGCTCTGAGCAGACACAGTACTATATATTTATGACATATATGGTACATCAGAGATAGTTGCCCTTTCGACTTAGCCGCCGGGCGTTAATAAATTGTGTGTGTGTGTGTGTGTGTGTGTGTGTGTGTGTGTGTGTGTGTGTGTGTGTGTGTGTACACGCTTTAATGGCTATTTACTTTACCTTTCTAAGGTCCAATTCCCGAGAGTTATATTTCCTATATTAAATCATGAACTGCCCAAGGCACCGCGGTATGATGTCAATATCGCACACCTCACAAGTCACATATTGAATTGAAAGTATCATATTTTGTACGACTTGTATATACCTATCAGGGCCACACTAGCAGATCTGACTGGCTCGGACCTAGATATACGGGAAGGAAATGGTGCTTGATG
This sequence comes from Penicillium lividum, assembly GCA_028828245.1. Taxonomy (NCBI): domain Eukaryota; kingdom Fungi; phylum Ascomycota; class Eurotiomycetes; order Eurotiales; family Aspergillaceae; genus Penicillium; species Penicillium lividum. The sequence goes on from JAQJAG010000002.1 coordinate 5,842,353, forward strand.
TGGATTCAAATGTTGAAGAATGAGGTCATCTTGTACGTAGTGTACGGACTTATGTGTGCTAACATGTAAGAGTCCGTGACCCACAAACACTCCGCTGGAGATTCCCACAATGCCCCACATGGCGTAACTGAAAAGTGATGGGCCAATCAAAGGTAGGACTTTTGCTGACATGGGTTCATCTACAGAGTAAGGTCTGCTGATGGGCCTAGTCCCCTATTTTAGATAATAAGCAACGTTTATTGGCGCTTTCTTGAATCGTCTCCACATTACGGCTACCCAGATAAAAGAAACAAATTGGATAGCTGCGATTATTTAAGATAAATTTGCCCTTTGAAGTATTTCAACTTTGAATCTAAACACATTCGATTCATTCATATTTTCAACAGTTTCTGTAAATCTTCTCCACTCACCTGCAACATGGAGACAAACAATGTCAAAGGCAAGACCGCTATTGTCACTGGTGGTAAGTATCTCTTGGGAACCTCTGGGTGCTCATGAAATGCCGAGTGCTACCAAATAAATAGGTGCAAACGGTTTAGGAGAGGCATATGTTCGCGCTCTGATCGCGGCAGGGTAAGATGGTGCAAATGACTCCTATTTTCGCCCACCGAATTCTTACAAAGATATATAGAGCGATAGTGGTGATCGCTGACCTTGATGTTCAACGAGGAAAAGATCTTGAAAAAGAGCTCATAGGGTAGGTAGATTGCGACTTAACGAGCAATGGCACCTCCATTAACATTCTCTAAGCGCAAAATTCATCAAGTGCGACACTACCAGTTGGGAGGATCAAGCCCATCTATTCCAAGAGGCAATTTCCTTCTCTCCAACCGGCAAAATTTCTTTTGTTGTCGCAAATGCTGGAATTCACCGTAAGGATGAAGTCTATTCATATGCTGGCGACGGAAAAGCACCTCAAAAGCCAGATCTTGCTACTATCGATGTCAATCTCATCGGCACGCTATATACTTCGAAGCTCGCATCACATCACTTCATTAAACAGAATGGACAGCAGCCATCGAAGTCACAGGATGACACCTGCTTGATCTTGATAGGGTCAGGTGCTGCCTTTCTGGATTGCCCCCGAGCTCCTCAGTACTGCGCCACCAAATGGGCTGTGCGAGGTATTATGCATTCACTGCGGAGAACAGCCTTTTTTTACGGGAGTCGCGTGAACATTATATCGCCATGGTAAGACATTTCTACTTGCCAAGTTTCGTACATGGCGCTAATGAGGTCAGGTATGTCAAGACAAACATCCTCTCCGAAGAGGATTTTGCCCACGTCACCAGCGTAGGTGTTCAATTCGCCGAGGTTTCCGATGCGAGCCGATGTCTCCTGCACATCCTTAGCGATACTACAATCAACGGTCGCTCTTTCTTTGTTTCTGGAAAGAAGTGGTCTGCGCAGGGATTTGTAGATCTTGATCTTGAAGATTATGAAGGAAACTCTTTACTCGAGAGTATTCAGGAGGACCAAGTCAAGTCTGCTCCTGTCGAAATGGGGCTTTTCATCTAGTGATATCATCTAGTATTGCAGCTTCTAGTACCTTTAGAAAATCCACCAATTTTCTTCTAGGTTCCCCAAACCCTAGCGATAATAGTAGATACTTATCATTTGAGACGCTCAAGCGAAAGGACACGGGAGGGCTGGAGACCAAGGAAATTAGATTTGAACATAAAGCCCACAGAATGCTTCCAAAATCCACTAACCCCCAAAGAACAGTCATGTTACCCAATTTCTTTTGAGTTGGCAAGAAATAGGAGCCCAATGACTTTTATCGTGCACAATTTATCCGAGTGTCTCGATTGCCGCCTGACAATCGGCTACGAAACCGGCCTCGCACAATGCGACTAGTTTTTCGTAGTCGATAACTCCGTGTAAAGTGAGGTCCGAATGTTGATCGGCATGTATCGGTTTCATCTCTGGCTGTAGATATCGTCGTTTTGGGTGAGACTCGGTAGATATAATCGGTGTTAAGGGGCGCGATGAGGGCTGTTGAGGATTGTGATGAGAACCCAATGAGCTTCGAGCATTCGGAATAAATTCGAATAGACTGGGAATTGGACTCGCACTTGCTCCAATACTGAGCAAGTGAAAGAAAAAAAACAGATTCATAGCGTCTAGACGACTGCGTGAATGGCGGTTGATTTGAGAGCACTTTTTTGGAAGAGACAATATGATATAGGAAATATACAGAGGGAAACAAGGAGCAAAGTCGTCACAATTTGAAAACCCACCAGATAAATTTCAGCTATCTGGCTTAAAAAAGAAGTCGTTGGGGTTAAGACACGATAACCTATCAAAGCTGACGTTATGGTCCCATTAGTTCCATAGTCTCAGTAACCAAGTGCTTGGCAGTTCCTTGGCCTACCAGCACTGTTGAGAAGACTGGTGATCGCATTGCTTGCTTTCTTACGCATGATATTCCTCTCTCAAGATTACTATGCGTACTGTTCAGGGCATTCTCGCACAAGAGCATTAAACTGGCCCACGTTACTGGAATTGAATCTAAGATGACAAACATAGAAGAAACGCTCGAAATGAGTTCACCATGTCTAAGGCCCAGACAAGATATTTTTCCAAATAAGTGGCTGCTCCCCTCTTATCTTTCTCCAACGATTTGTGGAGATTAGTAGTTCTGGTGAATCACGGAGTAACCATTTCCATTTATGTGCAAAGCCCTCTGTAACCTCCCAATTTTTCGCTTCCCAAGAGTTTCCCCACACAAGTAATGTGGCGGAAGTATTTCTGGTGTCCCAAAATGCCATGAGATCATGACACAGGTCATCGTCATCAAAGGAGTCACCGGCAAGAATCATGCAATCGCGCATGTTCGGGAAGGGGAAGAAGTCTAACCAAGGATGATGCGGAATATGCAACTGAATGAGCGTTGGACGAAGGCAGTGCGGAATCTTCTCGACTGAGAAGCTGGGTTGTTTGAGATTGAATATTGAGATTGAATCGTCACTTTGCATCCATGCTGTTGTCATTCCAACTGCAGCGATATTTTCATTTATTGCTTGGTGAACGTTGAGTCGACTAAGACTAATCAGATGGTTTTGGTTCGGTGAGCCATCCAAGTAGCTTTGATAAGCCTTTGTCTCGAACCAGTGACGAAATTGTAGGGCATATGGAGGTGCATTTGCGCATTCTAAATCTTTTTCACCTTCTCCCTGAGCGCCGTGGAGATCGTCGATTTGAGGAATGCTTGAATTGCCCACACTAGAGGAAGCGCCAGAGGAAGCAGTGGCGGCAATAACTGCATGCGGCTCCACTTGGGTCTTTTGTCTCCGCAAACCTAGCAGGTAAGTTAGTTTCCGCTATTGATATATCCTCGGGATCGTTGACGAGAACGTACGGTAGCTTCGCTGATTTAGTCGGTTCTGCAATTTTCTTCTTTCTTTTCGATTTATGATCCCTGTCCAATCATCTTGACCTTTTTGGACGCCAGCTTGTTGCGGCATTTTGCTCAGCGGAATGATCGGCAATTCTGACGAGATGTGTTCCATTATGTGATCGGTAGTCAATGCGACAGGATGACAAGCTAGGAGCACAGAGACTGGTTTAAAAAGCCACTATGGATGACGCCGGACTGATAAGCGCCCCACCGCCCGGAGACTTGAAGAGATCTAATAGGTGGACCTGCGCAAAGACCTAACGATTCTTGGCGTGGCGCCCTTTTCCGAAATTATAAGAGTAGATCGGCATTCCACCAAGCAAAGGTGATGGTTTTATTGGCTTCCTCTGTTCGTCGCCACTCCGATACTATGGAATTTACGGATAGACCCACGTAAGCAAATGTCCACCAATTCATTGGCCCTTCACTTCTCACCGCCTTTATCACCCAAACATCCGATTATCAAGATAACCACGAGTCATCCACTCATTTCCCGTATTAAAACTGTGGGTCAGGCTTGAAGATAAAGGGAGAATGGAGCGTTTGTCTCCACATATTCCATAAAGATGTTGGTCACGATTGGCCACTTTTAAAGCTCGCTTTACGGCAAGGTGCTGACTTTCTAAATTTAGTCAAGACTTTGAAGGGTGTCGGCGTGTTCAAAGCCCCCTTGAATACCTCCAAAATGTAAAAAGGAAAGAAGAGGAAATGTGCTCACATTCGGTAAACCTAAACTTCGATTTTTCAAGCGTTGGCAAAGAATGCCCAGACTCAATTATCTTAGATAATCACCTGGTACCGTCACCCTCAACGTGTACCGCCCTATATTCAGAGCGGACGATGTCATCTTACAGGAGATATAATACCATCCAAGGCGCGTCGGACAACGGCCCCTAACTTGCTGTAGTTTATATGATCTGCGCTAAGGCCTTAGTTGTAGGCTAGGAACGCGGTCTATGACCACCACAAGGACTTTGATCGACTTTTTCTGTACTTGGTAGAGTCGTAGAGCATTATATCATAGTAGCATTTTGGTGCCAGCTGTATGGGTTAACAACCGTTGTCGAATTTTCGGTGTATATGCAAGGCCCTAGCTCATCCCACAGCCCATGCTTCTCCTGAAACTTGCCGAGATTTGTGAAAAGTAGGAAAATATGCCTGCCGTTTTTCCATTCGAGAATAAGACATTGAAGTACACATCGCATCAATGAGACGGATACCCCGCCTTCCTTGATCGCGCCATGTTGCTCTAGTTGTTCCGCCCACTCATCGATCCAAACAAGAAAGTCGAGGGACGAACAACGAAGAGATGCGCGCAAGAGAAGATTCAATATACCTATTTGGTAGCGATTCTCTCTCAGGTAGCGTGGAACGTCTAAGCCCGCTGCGATACGTAGCAGCAACACAATCGAGGGATCATCACCCAACTGTGTCCCAGTGCAACGGTCAATGTTTTTAAGAGATGGAAAGAGCTGCGCAGCCACATAGCAAGCATAGTTTGAGGCACTTTTAATACAATTGAACCTCAAAGGGCGGAAATTTAGGCTCGAATGCGGCATAATACCAGTATCCAGATCTTCGGAGCAAAAGCTCTCGATCGGCCGATCAACAAGAGGTAAGTCCGTCTCAAATTTGTCGAGAGCCAGGCGTTGCTTATTAATGAGGATAGTCAATTCATCCTCAGAGCAAAGCGAAAGAAGTGAGGAGGGTGGTTCCCATACATTGATGGACTTGCTTAAACGTATCCAGCGGCGATAATTCGGCTTCGATGTACCTACCCCGACATTGCGAAGCAGCAGAATAAGGGTAGAAGCCCGATAAGTACTGGCCAAGGATCGGACCAAAAGTTCATAGCTGGACGATGTAAGACGAATAAAACGATCAATATCCAGTTGCAGAGAAGTTCCCTCGAACGCGAACGGGAATCTTTCTCGCTTCGGAAAGGACAAAAGTCTATAACATGCTGAGCTCGCCCACCAACCCATGCGATGATAAGTCGCAAACCGCCGTCTGTTTGTGCGATCACCTCGTGGTCGGTTTTCATCAGTTTGTCCAGTTGTTTGAGGTGGCACAAAATGCCGCTGAAGGTACCGGTATACTACATGGGAGGGCGAAATAACTGGCTCTCTTTGCTCTACGCATCATATCTCAGGTTTCAGTATCCAGTTATAGAGCCCTTTCAATCCTCACCTAGCTGGACCGAGCTTAACGGATGAAGACTTTAGTAACCATATTGTCGTTTATCGAGGTATGAAACTTAGGGATTATAAATGGGTTCCTATCGCCTCTAACTTGTACCGACCATTGGATAGCGTGGTACTTGATCCTCATTAGAAAAGTATATTTGAGGCAGATATTAAGGATTTCCTCTATCTATTCACCTCTTAGTGGTATATAGAACATTATCTGAATTATCAACGCGGTTACCTCTTTTATGGCCTACTAGGTATAGGTACATCGAGCTTGCGTTTGGTAATAGCTACTTTTTTCGGCTTGGATATTTATGTTTTCAGCTTTAACTCCCTTGACGAGAATGGGCTGGCCCTTCTCTTTCAGGGTCTCCTAAGATGGTGTGTGGTCCTTCTGGAAGAAATCGATATCGCTGGCGTACCTTAACGTCCTAACGATATGAATATACCTCCGCCTGAGATATGTGGGGATGAATATTTACCAGGACTGTAGGATGATGCTTTCTCACGAAATGGGTCGATCACTCTCTCATCTCTCCTTAACAAGCTGGACGGTGTAAGCGCTAAGGAGGGTCGCATTGTTGTTATGACTATAAACCGTAGGGATAAGCTCGACGGCGCTTTACTCCGCCCGGATCGCGTCGATATGGAAGTCGAGTTTAGCCTTGTAAGTAGCTTCGTCGTGCGAAATCTGTTCCTCACTTTGTATATAACTGGAAATCGTCTCGATAGTGGCGATGACGATAGGTTGGGTAAAAAGGATTTTGCCCATGTAAAAGATAGAATAGATATACTTTTGACCGAATTTGCGAGGCATGTTCCCGGCGGAGAGTTCACCCATGCTGAGATTCAAAATTATTTGCTTCGGCATCGAAAAGACCCTGTATCCGCAGTTGTAAAAGCACGTGAATGGACCAAATCAAAGCTTGTGGTGGGTGGTCAGAGGCAATGCCAGTAGTATTAATGGTGGACTATTCGCCTGTTGACAGGTATTGTTATGTCGATGGAAATTCCATGAGTTACATACTCTAAATCTAAGAAATTCGAACCCTTTATTTCTGTGAAGCATAAAAGGTATATTGGTAGTAAGGAGAACTTGCCCAGCGTGAGCCTTTGGTTCTGCCCCTTCGAGGTATATCAGAGGATGGGAAGGATAGATTGCATGTATAACCACAAATGACAAGCAAGAGATAGTGGAACTCGTCATTATTTGGTAAGTTGCGAGACGAGTGACAGGCCCACAAATCCACAGCACATACACGATTTATATAGTTGTGGTAGCCAGCATATCGCTTTTATTCACGAGAGATCAGGATAATGACGTCATCCATCCATCCATCCATCCACAGTATTTATATCACTAATGAGATATTGTCGGAATACCGTACTCGTTATGATTAGACAAGCGGGTCCGAATTACTAAGTCTAGTCATAGAAAGGCGCTGGATAGTAAACAGGATGAATACCCCATCGGACGTGCTGTGATCAACAGCAGAACCTGCAAGAACCTGCAACGGACGGTGCTAGCTGAGTGAGAATAGCTAGCCCAGGGGTAATATGGGATTTTCAAGTTCGGTGATATTGAGATGGCAATTCTGTTAAAATTCGCCACCATAATGGGGGTACTCTTGCATTGACATTAGGCACGCCTCGCAAAATGTTTGTGGTGGCTTCAGCTGCAAAGCACAAGTCGCTGCTCCTCTCACCGCTTTTGCCTCGCTTCGGATACTCTTACATGGCGCGCACACTAGCCAGGAAGAGCCAATGGCCCCGTCACCGGTTAGCGCCGAATAAAGTGATATGAAGGTCAGTCACGAACGTGTCCACAAATCAAGTACAGCACGCTCCAGCCTCTGTCATACCATCGGGACGAAACTGTCACGTCGCAAGCAAGTCAGCCACAGCGCTAAATTGGCCTATCAGATGTAGCAGACCCGTAAGCTACCATTCGGGCTGACATTGGACTTCCCCTCCCCTCCCCCGCTTCCAAGTCTTTGCTCTGCATTTATACTCTGCTACGACTTTCTGCTACGGCTTCAACGAACAGAAGCTCGCTAGAACCCTCTATGGCGGATCCATTGAGTATCACTGCTTCTCTATTAGCTGTCATTACAGCTGCCGTTCAGTCGACGAAGGCGCTCCGCGAAGCCATTATACGCTTCAAAGATCGTGACAAAACTTTATCCAGACTTCAAAATGAGCTTCAAGATCTGGTCACCATTTTGAACTCATTACAGCAAGTCATTGGTACCGAGGCATCAATGCTGGCGCTTCTTCAAGGTCCCATTGAAAGGTGCACCCAAGTATGCCGGGAATTCGAACAATCGATGGAGACTTTCGGTCGAAAATCAAAGACAGGCTTTCGAGACTGGACAAAGATGGAGTTCATGAGAGGCGATATCAATGAGTTCATAGATACGATATCTGGTTATAAATCCACTATCTCAGTCGGCTTAGGCACGGTTACCATGTTTGTCAGCCCTTGTCTCTTTTTCTGGGCTCTGCTAATTTTCCTACGAGACATAACGCGAAAATCTCTCAAAAAGTGCTTCATGATTATAACGAGATGATTCAGGACACAGTATATAATCTCGAGGTCCGGTTACAACGAGTTGATGAGAAAATGGCCAGATTTGATACCGATAACGCAAGCATCTTGAACTCAAGTGTTGATCTGAACGACGAAAGAGAAGTGACCAAGCAATGTCTTCGTATTTGCGAAGATGCGGGTCATTACATCGAATCTTTGACGAATCAAGAGTCCTTTATTTTACCCAAAGAGCCACAAAATGTTCCCGAAAATGGTGGTCAAAACTACTTTGAGGCACAAAGGCTCACACTTCAGGCCCTGGATGAAAATCGAGATAGTTTCGCAATGATTATTGGTCAACTTCGGGGTCGCCTGGAGTCCCTGGTTTTGAAGAATGATCCTAGTGACGAGAATGAGAGATCACGTTTACTCAGTGATATCAATACTTCCAAGCAGTGCTTAGAGGTTTGCAAGGTGGCAAGCGAAGTTTCTACTCGAAAAGTATACAGCGTCGGGGAAGTTGTCGCAGATGGCGATAGCGATCAAGTTGTGGTGAATACCTTGGCAGATCTATTTGATGTCAAGAAAGCGTTATCCCTGGGTAACTCAGCGCAATTGGTTGGCTCGATGACGGAAGAAGCACTTCGACACTTAACGGAAAAACGGTATAGCAGTCGATTTGGAGCTTTTACCCAAAGGTCTGACGCTGCTGATGCTATCGGCATTCAACTTCCTTTAGCCAGCGAGGCCCAAAAGGGAAGAGACTCTTTCCCATCTCCAAGATATCATGAGGAGCAGTCTCGTAGGCCGCAAGCAAGATATAACCCGTCTTCCAATGAAGTGAGAAAACGATATGCGCGGGACGAAAAAGAACAAGGTACATGTCAATAAACCTACAGAATATGAAAATTGAGCCCCGGCATCACCCATCATTATCAGTTCATGAACGCAGATGCAGTGCTTGGTGGGGGACTCCTATATTTAACAAGCTTAATTACAAGACAAGAAAGGATAGGGTGAGCATGTGCCATAAAATTGAAGTCCAGTTGAAAAAAAGGAAGTGGAGATTGGCGTTGCTGCCAACCCGTCTGAGGCGATTCGCCTCCTTTCATCCCCTCGATAGCTCCCTTTAACCACTCTCCCGACACCGTCTGCATTGTTTTTGAACCGCCGTAGAATCAAGATTTACAGACTTGGTTTATTTTGCCGCCTGCCCTCAGCGCTCTTTGGTTTTATTGCTCTCTCGCAGCATTTGCTGTAGAGAGTCATCAGAAATCTGTCCCAACACTTGTAGCGAGTTAGATCCGGAAGTGATTCGTCTTGCAGAGACAAGGTCTTTTAGCGTTGACACAACAAATTGGGTACTTCTATCGCCAGTCGTTATATCCTCGAAATGATTGGTTCGGCTTTCGCTTGTTTCTTGGGATATTTGATCCAAAGAATTCAGAGAATTTTTATTATTGTCGGCCTCTTCTTGGCTTTCATTTTGCTCGCCTGTTTCATCGTTTTGTAGCGGCGCAATTCGGCAATTCAACAATTGGGCCGAATCCCTCGCTCATGGCGATGTTGTAGTAGCCTCAACCTAGAACCGATGACCTCCTTCTCTGCAGAGTTCAAGGCTTGCGCGAGGATCAACCAAGGTATGTTGTGCTCTATGAACGATGGCTCCACTTCGGAAGTAGTTGGAACTCGAGTCATTTTCATTAGCAAAGTGGCTCTTGTCTGCTCTATATAAGCAGAAAATTGATCACAAATTTCGAGGCCATGCTGGGTGCTTTCTTTTTCCTCTTCCATCATCTGAAGATTGATTTTTTCCACTTCTAAAGAAACACCTTCTCCGGGGGATAATGACTTCAATCTATTTTCAATGGACTGTAGATGAAGTTCGAGATCGCATTTGGTGTCTTCAATCAGTTCGTTGTATTCGTCGATGTCATTTTTCGTTGTTTTGGTCAAATTCCTGGAAAAGTCAATAAGTGTCTAGTGGGAAACGCGCCTCTTCGAGCCCCAAGACAAGACAACAAAAAGGAAAAACGTACATATTGGCGTAGACAAGGGCAATATTAATCGTGGATTTGTAGCCTGAAATCATAGTCTGAAAGCCAACAACGTCTTCGCCCATATAACGCAATTTTGCCCAATCTCGGATGCTGAATCTATCGTCGTTCGAATGTTTGGAACAACTCATGATCAATGCGTTAAAATCATTGCATGCTTTGAAACATCTCCCCAGGGACCGTTCAAGGATTCCGCTGTTGGGGAACGGGGCGGCGCTAATTGATTCCCGGAGGATATTTAGCACCTCATTAAGGTCTTGCAGTGCATCTCGGAGATCCCTAATAGACTTTTCTCGGTTGCGAAGGCTTTTAACAGTTCTGAATAGCGTTTGGCTCGACTCGAGAGCTAAGGACACTAAGCCGGCAAGGCCCGAAGCAATACCAATAACCTCAGCCATATTGGAAGAGATGAAAGGGAGCGGGGCTGGGCAGGGGGATCAATGGTCAGGTAATGTCAGCTCGGGAGCCGTTTTAGCTGCCCAGTTTCGACGAAGGTCTAACCGCCTTAAACTAACTCTTTTTAGGACATTACGGAAAAACGCGTACTAATGGCTGATCTCGGTGACTGACTCGCAGTCGCTCCGCTCGGACCTTTTAGGCCTAAAATAGAACACCCCACATGATGGCCTAGTAATGAGTTATTGAGATATTAGGCCATTAACTAACTTGCCGTTATGAACTAACTACCCCATGCCTAAAGTTGGATCTTGACCTCAAATATTCCACGAGCCATAAGCGACTGAGTTCATTATTCCGATATGATTATAGGGGAATATCTCACTCCTACTATGAGGTAAGAAGATGAACGTCGTAACGTCTTTAAGGATATCGTTATAGAGGAGAATGTGTTCTAAATTGTTAGCTCTGCAAACGGATATTTAACGACTGTACAATCAGTCACGGCTAAGGCATACACTACTTAATGTCTTGAAGACGCCTCCGAAACTACGATTCAGCAGATTTCAAAAGACCATAGCGGAATCACCGTGAAGAAAGAACATCCTAATCACTAACAGTAGATAACCCTTTTTTAAGGGCCCGGTCGCATAGTAGACTGGAATTCGGAACTTTCCTCGGTATGCTACTATAATATTCTATATCTTTTTCATAGATACTAAACCGAATTATATTATAGAAAGAAAATACGTGAAGAAGGGGAGGAGCATGCGGGAAATAAGAGGTTTCTATCGGTCTAACTTTCAAGGTAGTTGCAAGGTCAATACTAGTTAATTTAGGTGGTGGAATTTACCAACAAAGTCCTGGGATATAGGATTCTACCCAAATGATCCTGCTCTGCTCGTTGGGTTGTATTGCCCCTTTTGGCCTGTTAAGTCGAATATCCGAAGAAGCGAGGAGCCTCAGCAGGATCCATGGAAAGCCTACCGGATAGTTCCCACAACCAACCCAGCGCTACATATGCACCGAGACGCCCTTCCCCGCTCTCAGGTGATAGATCGATCTAGAAGTAGAAGAACTCGAATACCTTGGCCCAATAGCGCACATTTGCACAGAGAAAGGACTGTTATTCAATTTAAAACCCTATAGTAAGCGTGCTAATACGCCACTTTACCTTGGCTCTAGTAGAAGGAAACGCTCTTGATAGACATATAGTGGTGTACGGCAATCTCTTGGTGAACGAATTTTGTAATGGGGGACCGTCAGATAGAAACGGAATCACGGGATATAGTGTATAATAGACGAGGTTGAAGTCTACTTTCTTGTTACCCCTTTGGTTCACAAAGTAGCTGAAGAAGACCTGGTTGTATATAGTATCAATTGAATCAAGCCGAGCGTGATCTCCAATAAACACCCGGAATCTGATTATATGGAGCACCGGCGTCTAGCCAGGAGTTCACTGTGGTCACAATCCAGGCAAATAAAGACGTATGGCATTGACGCTTGTGGATCTATAATAGTAAATAGATAAAATTTCTAATTATTCCCCCACTCAAGATAGTTGTCGTTTGCTAAGATTTGTGCTCCAGTATACTTGTATGGAGCCTTGCTTTCTCCCGGGAAAGACTCGATTAAACCGCTTGGTTACTTCCGGCTAAGGAAACCCTTCTTCCTTCCTGAGATTCAATAGCAGCTGATCCTCTTTCGCAGACCATTGTAATCCTTTTCTCGAGGAACGAGGGGATTCGGTATCAGCTATTTCGGCACTCGTGCTTAGGTGTTCAGATAAGGGTATTAGAACTTCATCCTACCCCGAGACATACGTCAATACTAAGGCGTTATTGGTGCTAGAAGGGATTTGGAGATACTAAGATAAGGTACCTTCGAATAGCTATGATAAAAAATTGTAGTCGGTCTTTGACCGGAAGGGCAGAAAATTGAGTACGAATAGTAGAAAACGACACTTTCTTAGCGCTAAGTCTATGAGTGAAACGACTAGCCCTATTCTTTATGCGACGTTCTACGACGACTGAACCCTTACCAACCCTGGAAGGATACTTTATTCTAGGGGGGAGTGAAATTAGTAAAAACGGGAGTGAATTTAGTACGTCCCTTTAATAATAGATAGCATAAGATCAGGGTAGTAAAAGCGGCTACTGAAACACCACTATACTATATATAGTAGTCCGAGGATTCTATACTAACCTAATAACTCGACTTAAATTTAAGAACTATCTATCTTATAGACTAAACTCGTTTCACCAGCTTAGACTAGACAATAATCCCTTCTCGCCTTAAATCCTCTAATTAACTGAATCCATAAGTTGGTGAAGTAATGGTACCTAATGATGCTTGACTATACGGAGCTCGGATCGCAGCTAGGCTAGTCAGTAGTAGAATTGAAAGAGAAAAAGGAGATCCTAATGATGAATTCTGAATCATATATTGGATTTTATAAACTTGTCTTACATATGTTTTAATCACGAGAGAAAAAAGGTCATGAGAATATTCGCTAAACAATGAGAACCAGAACCAACATCATGGGTATTCACAATCATTACCGTCCGGCTAAAGTATAAATAAATACGGCCGAAAAAAGGACTAAGAACTAACTCTAGGATACCGAAGGTATTGTTATATTTAATAGCAGCCGCAGGAAGGGATTTTAAAATATGGTATAGGGGAAAGGGGTAAGTAAGGGGAATGTGACTCGCCAAGTCGAGGGTTATTAGTGGGTTCGGCGAATCACGAATATACTTAGTTCGACTCCGTCGCGAGGTTCATTATCTTCGCTATAGGGCCGCTTGCGAATGCCTTCGAAGATCTCGCTTAGGAGCATTTCGACTACTTCTAAGGTTATAACATATGTGCGTAAGTCTTGGTTTTAAATGGAGAATTTCACGTTCCCGAATTTCGTGTTCATGCTTACGGTTTAATATAGCAAGTCATTGCACCGGCGAACATCCCATTTCGGCACCTCCATTTCACAATGAATCACAATGAACCTATGCCCTCGAGCGACGAGTCTGACCATTCGGCATACGAAGAAAAAGACGTTTCCAAAATACCAAACGAATGGGTAAACGCGATCCATATTCTATTTGCCCACTTTGCCTGCTTCAATAGCTGGGGTGTAATCACCAGCTTTGGAATCTTTCAACAATACTACACAAACACGTTCCACTGGTCCGAGTCAGATACATCCTGGATAGGAAGTATACAGATGTTTCTTGTGTTTGCCATCGGTGTTTTTGCAGGTCGTACAGTGGATGCAGGATACTATCGACTGACTCTCTACTTGGGCATTTTCTTTCAATTGCTTGGTCTGTTCACTGCCTCTGCCGCAACCAAATACTGGCAGTTTTTCCTGGCACAAGGCGTTTGCTCTGGACTGGGGCATGGCTTAATTTTCGTGCCAGCGATCACTGCTGTGTCATCTTATTTCAGTCGATGGAAAACACTTGCTGTTGGACTGGCCTCGTCAGGGTCTGCTGTCGGCGGGCTGATATACCCAGCAATAGCGAGTCGGTTGCTCTATACAGTTGGGCTTGAGTGGACTTTGCGAGTGATGGGGTTTGTCACGATAGCCACCTATATCCCATCTATCATCTGGGCTCGAACAGCATTCTCTCCTCGTCAATCTGGCCCGCTGGTGGAATGGTCGACCTTCAAAGAGTTACCATATACATTAGGCCTCATGAATTTCTTCCTCATTTATTGGGGAATTATATTCGCATTCTTTTACGCGGGCAGGTTCGCACAGGACAAACTCGCCGCATCTCGGGAGGATTCTCTGCATCTTCTAATGATCATCAACGGCTGTGGCATTGTCGGTCGCATCTTCCCCTGTCTCCTCGCCGACATTAAGTTTGGAGTATTGAATGTCTTGACGGGGTTCACCCTTTTCGGCAGTATCGCTATTTATTCATGGGAATGTGTCGAGTCCCTTGAGACCATGTACATCTTTGCGGTCTTCTACGGTCTCTGCGCGGGAGGACTTCAATCCCTGCTTTCGGCGTTAGCACCGTGTTTAACGACCGATGCAAACAAGGTTGGGACTCGAATGGGCATGATGATGACCATCGTCAGCTTCTCAGCGCTGACTGGAACACCTATAGCAGGGGCTTTGATTCAATACGACGGGGGGAGCTACAGGTATGCTCAAATCTTCGCTGCTTCAGTCATGCTGGCGGCAGCCCTGTGCATTGCTGGTGCGCGAATCTCCAAAACGGGCTGGAAATTGGCGGTAAAAGCATAGATCTCTAGGTACTTTGATTTGTTGTTTCCCACTTCCTTGTCCAAAGTACTACTTTGAATGCAAGATAAGCACCAAAGCCAGTATTTAATTGGTGGAAGAAAAAGAAAATCGCAGTGCATGAAAGCAGGCAGACTATTTCGGTCTATTCCGTATACTCGTTATCATAGAAAATAGTTATCATAGAAAATAAAAAATAGAAAAAGAAAATAGAAAGAGAAAATGCCTGAAGTCCACTCAAGTGGATCCTTTCACCTTGATTCTCAAATCTTTGGCGATCGTCGTAAGTTTGCTCACATTCCAATCTTCACCAACTTTGACTTTTCGAACTATGTACAGTACCCAGGGACCAAGGGCATCTGGGTGCTCATTCAGTTATGTAAAATATGATACATGTTCTTCGATCTCCAAGATTCCTGACAGCAATCAACCAAATGTCTTACCTAAGTAGCATGCAAAGATCTTGATCTCGCTGACTGTTCGACAGCCTTTCATCCCTTTTCCCCTTTCTCTGACCGGCCATTTGGCCGAAATCTTAAAAAGTGGGGGATATGGTTGCATTGCAGATTCAATGTTTGTAGATCTACTATCGAATTACTGAAATTTTTCTGAGACATCGGTATCTCCAGAAGTCTGTGTGTCTGCTTAGTCCTTGTCCTCGGTGATCTACTATATTGCCTACGTAACAAATTTAAGAAAAACAAAACACAGTGAAGCAAGCAAGCTAATCATCAAAACTTGATCGATACTTGATGGTTATATTTTCATGACGTTTCCTTCCCAAGTCGTTAAACCAGAAATAATAATTACTACTTTCAAGCAACTGGGTAGATGTTCACAAACATCATCACTTAAACCAACATTGCAACATTGCTCTATCTGAACCAGCTCGCAGCCCCATGATTCCTCTCCCCAATATCCAAAGCAACCAAAATCCGACTAACACAATTATAAGCCGCAATGGTCGTCGTAATCTCAACAACCTCCTGTGGATTGAAACAGCTCTTCAACTCTGCAAACACCTCATCGGGTACTTTAATCGTCCTTGTCATAGCATCCGTATACCTTAACACGACCCTCTCCTCAGGGCTCAGAGCCGAGGAGAAACACTCGTGTGAAAAATCCGCTTGCGAGTCTTTAATAATCTCCAATTTCGCATCTTCCATTCCGCCCTTCTGTAGCAATGGAGCATGCTGTTCCCATTCAAACAGTGCACCGTTAACGACAGCAACGCGGCAGATCGCTAGCTCCCGGACTACAGTCGAGAGACTTGTTTGGGCTCGAATTGCCCCGAAGAATGAATTCCATCCTTCTGCTATGGGGAAGGAATGGAGGAGAGCTAAGTCGAGAGGGAGGAGGGGGTTTTCTCCGCGTCGGGCTTGGACGCTGGCGAGGATTCGGGCTTCATCTGGTGTGTTGGTGGGAGGGGGGTCTTGAACGTATGGAAGGCGCATGTTTTTTTGTCGATCTCTGGAGTACCTAAAGTTGGGTATAATATATAGAGCGATTAGAAATCTGGTCTGATGTCTGATGTTAGATAGGACAGTAGTGATGACCCGTTGCAATTGAACACATACAGGTGTGGTTTTTTTTCGGTTGCTGAGGTGCAAATCTCTAGGTCATTCTTGGAGGCTTTATAGGATCAGAGACTAATGTGCAGGGTCTAGGGTTTCATCAGCAGCTAGCCCCGTGCTAGCTGCGCACCATAAACATTTACAGATAAAGCTCGTCAAACTAAGTGGACCGATCGGCCCAGATCGGGCAAAGAGTCGAACTGGGAATAGATCGACGGTGAGATGGTAGAAGATCCTTTCCACGTATGCGATATTTAATTTCGAGATGGCGAATAGTAGCATCTATCTCCTGCATGTTGTGGCGGTGTACGGAGTACAAAGCGTTTCAAATAAGTAATAGCTTCAAGTCAGAAAAGATAGGTAAAATCCTTGGGATTGTCACAATTGACCCACATTGGTCTCTCAAATGGGGAATCACGATGCATATCATCTTCAGCCACTCGATGTATGGTCTGCGCCAATTTGTCACAATATCACACCGCAAAGTGACCTCATCAGCAAGCTTAGGTATTACGTCGAAAGTGGTATCTAAGCATGCTGATGAGGAACTCAACTGTAAAAATACCTTTACCTGGAAATGCATCTAACTCAATAGGTCCGAAAATAGAGTGAAGTGGCGTCCGACGCAGAGAAGCTTGATTGTGAGCGGCCTTGTTGAACGCGTTTTTAAGCTTCCAGATCAGTGATACCATGACCAGCTAAATTTGTTCACGATCATCGAAGTCCATTTCTCTGAGTGTAGGTTTCAAGGGCACCTGTGCCCCTCCCGCAAAACTAGCTCGGGTCAAGCTTCATTGGGATTCTGAACGTCCCCTTGCATCTTTTGTTGTAGGCATTTAGTCGAAGTGCGAGTAGATCCACGGTGACAGGAGGGGGAGCAGTGAGATATAGATCTTTGCGAGGACTGCCTCCACGTCCCGAGAAATAGATGCTTTGCGCTAAATGTTGCACAAACCATCGGTTTCGTCATGTTCTGGAAAATGTTTGAATGATGAACTTATTAAGGAAGTTCAGCGATAGTCCATTTCAAGGAGAAGTAGAAGCGTGGTGCAGAATATGTAAGTGTGATGAGGCAGTCTGATTTAACTTGATAGAAGACCATGGATACGAGAGCAGAAAAAATTTGTTCTAGAAGGAAAGGGGCAGGATATAGCTCACCTTCGCAGGGGTAATCAGTAAAATAAGCAATCAATCGCGGGCATTTCAGATATATAGCAATCAAGCAAACGGATGAGACAATTAGGCAGGCATGTCATCAGGCTAGGCACTTTGTAACTTGGGTTATAAAGAGAAACAGAAACATCTTTTGAAGATGCAATATATAATAAAAATCCGAAAGCAAGGGTAGTTAAACGTCTGTCAGGTCAGACGGTAATTCCACAAAGAACCCCGTGATTAGGACAGAACTAACCTTAAGGGAAAACCGAAAATTAGCATCAAAAAGAAGTCGATTCCCCTAGATATAGCAAAACAGCGTATAGTACCCCTTTTTCATCTGTGGAAGGGGTATCTATACTATGTAGTCCGAGAATTCTAGACTAACCCAACAACTCGACTCAAATTCCAGAACCATTAATCTTATAGACTGAACGCGTTTCACCAGCTCAGACTAATGATGATCCCGACTCGCCTCAAATCTTCCAATCAAGTGAATCCAGAAGTCGGTGAAGCAATGGTGCCTGATGATGCCTGACCATGCGGAGCTCGGATCGTAGCTAGGCCAGTCGATAGCAGAACTTAAAGAGAAAGGGGATATCTCAATTATGAATTCTGGATCATATATTGGACTTTATAAACTTGTCTTACATATTTATTAATCACGAGAAAAAAAAAAGTCATGAGAATCTTCGCCAAACAATGAGAACCAGAACCAACATCATGGGTATTCACAATCATTTCCGTCCGGCCAAAGCATAAATAAACACGGCCGAAAAAAGGACCAAGAACTAACTCCAGGACACCGATGGTGTTGTTGCATTTAATAGGAGCTGCAGGAAAGGATTTTAAAACGTGGTATGAGGGAAAGGGGTAGAGGGATTTGAAGAGAAAGGGGGATTTTAGAGGGGTTGGAGAGTTAGGGTCGTCGTGACTCGCCAAGTCGGGGTTATTAGTGGGTTCGGCGAATCACGAATACACCTAGTTCGACTCCGTCGCGAGGTTCATTGTCTTCGCCATAGGGCCGCTTGCGAATGCCTTCGAAGATCTCGCTTAGGAGCATGGCGGAGGTGACATCTTTGCCGTCGCTCATGCCGGAATTCATGGTCTTGACCGGTGGGCGGCGGCTGTTTTGCCAGTACATGCTGAGAACTTCCTTCATCCGAGCTTTTTCTTGGTGGATAAACCACTCGACCCAAAGATTTCGGTCTAGGTGGGCGCTGGACCGGCCGGCGTCGGCAATCTGAAATTGCGAGGATGGGGAGCTCAAGGAGTCGCAGAGAGAGTTGATGTTCGCTTTCATGGTGGCGAAATCATCCATCTGGGAGACTGTGGACATTTTGCCCAGGTAGCGGCCCACGTCTGCGGATAGTCCATTGACCACAACGAGTTGTCGCAGGAGTGGGTCTAGGATGGGGCCTAGGTATTGTGACTTGAAGGTAGATGCACCTTTCTTGGTCGGATATACGAAGAGAAGGGAGCCGCCGTTTGGAGATAGCTCGCTGAGGCGATCGACGAGGAAGGATGGGCGGGTGGGGCAGAAGACATCGCGGTATTCTTGGGCGGAGGGTGGGGGGAGGTACCGCTCCAGAACAGAGATGTGAACACTGTGGGGAGGAACAACGGGCATGGGAGCGTGGGAAAGGTGACGTTGGAGAGGGCCACGGAAATCGTGGTAGGCACCCACCACGGCGGCGCTGGAGAAGACGGTGGCGTTGAAGTAGTCTTCAGCGGCAGTGGGGGAGCGAGGGGTGCTTGGGGGAGAATGAGGGAGGTTCGACAGGCTAAATTGTTCGGGGACGGCGTGAGTGACATTGATGTAGGGTGACTGGCCAGGCTGGAGGTGGTTGTGTACAGCCTGGACGATGGAGCAGAAGATACTGTCATCCCTCGACCTGGGAATGGACTGATTGGTAGTGCGTGGGTATGGAAGGGTTTGCGAGACGATCTTAACAGCATCCGCTCGAGGGTTTGATGTCGCCAATGACGACACTAGAGAGATCAGCAACTGACCGGGAAAAAATTATACTCGGGAGTCTTACCAGTGACATTGATTCCATGATCTAGCCAAGAGCCAACATCCTGTTGATAGTCCATCTCATCGTGAGGACCGGGACTGCCCGAGCTGGACGATCCGTGAGATAACCCGTCAGATGGGCTGCTCAGTGTATCTGAAGGACCGTTGGTCGGTGATGTGTTCATTCCTGGGCCATCATCCATCATCGCCGGGGCCGGGCCGTGAGAATGTCCATCAAACAACAGCATATCCGATTTCGGGTTCCACGCAACGTTGCTATCGTCTTCTGGGGGTGTGGGAGGGAGAGTGGTGGGGTAGTCACCCTGGAACGATTTTGGAGAGTTCCAGGGCGAAGACTGATTCGACGATGCTGTTAATGGTCTCGGCCCGCGAGACACGGTTGTGGACAGACGAAGACGAGAGTCAGATCGGGTTCGGGAGTCAATGCGAAGGGGCGATCCCGAGTTGCGTTGTTCCCAAGAGGGGAAGTTGACGGCCACGCTGCCCTTGGAGAGAAAGCGGGACACGGTTGATGGTTTGGAGCGGAGAGATCCTTGAGAGGCTCGTCGACGGAGCTTAGCGGGGGAAGGGCTAGCAGAAACAGAATCGAAGGAGTGTTGTGATCGCGGTCGGTGGTCGTCCTTGACGGAGTGCATGGTCAGATCGCTGGGAATTGAAGGCCAACCAGGTCCATTGCAGACTTGATTAATCCAGGTAGTCCGGTCGGGAGGTCGGAGGGCTGACAGCATGGAGTAGGGGAAGGGATGTGTGATGTGATGTGGTGGGAGGACAGAGGTGTTATAGTAAAAGGAGGGTAGGAGTAAGGGGAGTGGATAATAGAAAAGCTGTACCGGGTACTCAAGCCCAATATGGTGAACATAAGACCAGCAGATGTACCCAGTACGGGAGGCAAAGGAAGTGTTGGCCCAGACTTTGAAGGTCTAGACCATTCAAGTCTTCGAGTCATAGGATCCAGTTTTTTTTCTTTTTTCCTTTTTTTTCTTTTTCCTTTTTTTCACTTTTAAATCTTAACCTGATTTGGATGAAGTTTCTAAATTATGTAAATTATTCCATTAGATCTCGAATATTCTACAGAAATTGACGGGGCATTTAGTGAATCTCCTTGAGGGAAAGAAATTGGGAGGGGAAAATCCCAAACATTGTTAAGTCAGATTTGGGGAAGAGAATGCTAAAAATGTTCAAAAACCAAGAGTCTAGACGAGTCCACTAAATTTACTGGCTATGACTGGCTATTCTGCCCCACGCGGGCTTGGGCGATCATTCTCTCTGCATCGAGTTGATTGAAATTTCATAGTGAATAGTATCAGATGTAAAGTTGAATAAATAGATTAAATTTCAAATTTGAAAAATTCCAAAAACTCTTGTTTCTTGTTTCTGGTTAATGGGATTCATTATGAAGATCGGATTAGGCAAGTATCAGTAACTTTCTGTCTTGTGTGCCCAGAACTTGGCCCCGATGTACCATTTACCTGGACACACCGTTTCCGGATATCATCGGGCTTGCCACTTTGAGCTTTGGGCCCCAAAATTAAAATCAAAATCGAAAATCTTATGCTAGCTCTTATGGCTTGGGAAGTGGGAAGGGGAAAGAGTCTGGATCCTTAAAGTTATAAAGATTAATCTAACCTGGACATCGAATTTCCATAGAAATCAAGTGACCCCATTTAAATGTTCTAGAGCAATGATAGTGGTTCAATTGATAGATAATTTCCACCGTCCAAAGTACCAGATCTGGTTCACAGTCCAGGTTGATTTCCCCAGTCTCCACTCGGTCGCAGGTAAAGTGGGATCTTGCCACTGACGACTTTCAACGTGTCATACGAATCTAGAGATACTGAAATTGGAAGAAATTATAATTAACATTATAAGTGTCATAAAAAGTATGATTCGCTGTAGCGAACCGAATGTGGTAGGACGGCGGTCTGCATTGTGCGACCTGCAGCAAATGTGCCGTGCCGTCCAGGCAAGAAGTCCCTCTTCTCTGGTCCGCATTTCTATATAGCCAGAACATTGCGGAGCCTTGCGTCTCGAGATTGGATTTGGCTCGGTCGCGTTGAGGGGAACCCGGAAGGGGGATGTGCGGGGTTGGCCATGTGTTGGAAGCCGGTTTTCCCTTTTCCCCCCCTTTCGATTTCCAAAAAAGGAATGCCGGGAACTTTATTCGCCAAATCACACTTGGCTGGAAATTGTTGACATCTAGATGGTTCCCATAACGAACTCATCTCTTCCAGGGGTTTTCACGATGTCATCGACCGTTGCCGGGATTGGG
This sequence comes from Penicillium lividum, assembly GCA_028828245.1. Lineage (NCBI taxonomy): Eukaryota > Fungi > Ascomycota > Eurotiomycetes > Eurotiales > Aspergillaceae > Penicillium > Penicillium lividum. Next base: position 5,864,216 of record JAQJAG010000002.1, read on the forward strand.
TTGATGTACCACCAAGAGGCTGGCGCATCTCCCGGGAACAGTTCCAAGAGTTCCAAACAAGTGAGGACCGGTAACGCTGCTCCTCGCGGCTCAACTTGACCTGTTTCCGGGCAAAGCTTGAGGCCTTGATGGCAATGGTGCAGGCGGGCCGCTCATACACGGGAGACGTCGTCGCCAGCGAGGGCGTCTCGAAGGTAGGGCTGTCAAGGTTGGCACGCAACTCGTGACATTGACGAACAAGCTGCTGAACACCGTCGGTCAAACGGGAAGCGCGGTCTTCGATATCGGGCCAGAAGGCATCGCCCCAGAAGGGATCTTCGCGAACAGCGGTCTCGAGTGCGGTGAGCCAGCAATTAAAGCCGGAACGGGATCCAGCAAGCTGAACGGCCACGGTGAGGAATCGAATTGTAGGCTCGGAATGGAGGACATGCAGGACGATGCAGGTAGGGCATCGCGCCGTTAGATACCAGTCGTGCTCCTCGGTGAGAATGCAGTGGAGCCATGCGAAGGCGCTGCGCGCCTCCCCGCGGAAGGCACGTTCGGGCTCAGCCCCTTTACTGCTGGGTAAAGCCCGGGCGGCGATTCGTTCCGCCTGGTGATTGATCAGGAAGAGAGGCACGAGGAGGGTATGAATAATATCGCGATGGAGGCGGAAGGCTTCCTGGTCGGTCGAGTCGCATTCATGGCGGTGGGTAGAGCAGAAAGTCGGACTTTCCATGCCGCAATCCTGACGGCGGAGTTGCTCCCGCATAGCACGAAAGGCTTCATTACGCTCCAACTCGATTTGGTCGCGAAGTGAGACGCGGAATGGGCAAGGGGTCTCGGAAGACATAATTGTGGGGAAGTTTTGATTCTGGCACAATCAACGAAGACAGACACTTATAAGTAATAATGAATTGAATATTCGGCTAGATTAAAGAACCGTGCCGCCATCGATTCAATCATGAGTTTCTTTTTTTAGTTGCGTATAAGAAAAGGACGATGTTCGACAAAATCAGGGCAGATCTTATGGAACAAAATAATTAAAAAGTGCCGGATGCGGGACTTTATTATAGGGGATAACGCCCCCTTTGCGGAAACGTCATGGGGACGAGCACGACGGTCGCAGATCGCGCAGGGACTCTGGTCTTGCCTTTCCGTGCCAGCCCAGGGTAGCAGGAGTCGATCGTAATGGATCAATCTCCACTAGCTGACGAACACAATTGGTCGTGGCGTCTACTATTGGCGGGCTTGGTCGGAACGAGTGGATGCATGGAGTTTTGGAACAGAGTCTGGACTTTCCATGTCTCCAGTGGCGCACAAACATGGTTGAGCTCACTCAAGCCATTACTATAGATAGAGTCTATCACCCTCAGAAATCCATACTCGTCCCGAATTTCCCCCTGATAACAAGCCCATCAGCACACGGAGGCGCTCGGACTTCTGAGACACCAAGCCGTCGAAATCGTGGATAAAGATGCATTGCAACCCTCGATCGGCAGGGCGGCCCAAATCTGACCCGATTAACCTACACCGCGATAACTGAAGTTAACAAAATCCAAAATTCAAAATCCAAAATTCAAAATCCAAACTCCAATGGTAGATCGTTCCCGACCGTAGAAGGTGGGGACGTGGGAGTGGGAAGTGGGAAGTGGGAAGGAAAAGGGGTCTCCATTCCCATTTTACACATCTTTGTTTTGTTTTTATTTGAGTCCCAGATGCCCACGTGTACGGAGCACATTCCGATCAGAGAAGTTTTCAGATATTTGTGCTATTGGCGAGTATCCGTACGTTATACAATGTTAACGTACAGAACTCTTGACTATGTGGAACTCGGTAGACTCCGACGGTGAACGAGTGAACGATCGTCATTAAATGGATTTTCGCTTTTCCCGTAAGAGATGGCGTTATCAAGCTCTAAGAGGGCTTGAAACCATCCCTTCCTGGTATTGATGTACATAGATTGGGGTTAGGGCTAGTGTTCAACGGTTGACTCCGCGTGGAGAAAATTCAAATGTTAATGGATTATATTTAACCCTATAATTGACTTTTATTGACTTGACAGAAATCATTTCCTATCGTAGTAATTCAGCTAAATCTACTCCGTATTCAATGTTCTGTCCGGAGTAGGATTATCTAGTGATCTAGTAGTCTCATTCAAATGTTTTATATGTATACGTACTCAAACACGGGGCTATCACGCTAGCTGCCACTGTAATCTTGGTTGCCAAGCATTTCAAATTCCAGGAATTTATTTCCCTGCTTTTGCTTCCTTTTGCGCAGCTTCTAACAATTCTCTTTCTCTCGCTCTTTCTCTTTCTCTCTGTCGGTCGCTCTTTCCGTATCCCTGTGATTCTCTCGCTGTCCAGGGGAAAGTCTTTCTTTGTGTGATTTTTAATTCCAGATTATATTTCGGGTTCAATTGTGATTGGTACAGTCTTACATCTTCAGCGATAGCCTATCTTACACCATGTTTCCCTCGCTCGCACTCGCCCCATTGCTGCTGGCCGGCTTGCAGGCTGTGACCGTGAACGCCATCCCCACCATCTCCGCCACTGGCTCCAAGTTCTTCTACGAGAATGGTACTCAGTACTACATCAAGGGTATGATTCGGATCACTTCAATTCAATTCGCAGGGACTAATCCCGTCTTAGGTATCGCCTATCAGCTCACTCCCGACGATCCGCTTACCGATGAGGCCCAATGCAAGCGCGACATTGTCCGCATGTCTGAGTTGGGTGCCAATGCTATCCGAGTGTACCACGTGGATGCCAGTGCCGACCACGAAGGCTGCATGACCGCCTTTGCCGACGCCGGGATCTACTTGTTTGTTGATCTTGACACTTTCACCACCGCGATTGATCAGGTCAGTTGGCCTGGACCCCATGCATGCACACCCAACGCTAACTGATGTTTACGTTATAGACTAGCCCCCACTGGAATGAGACCCAGTATGAGCGCTTCTCTGCTGTTCTGGACGAGTTCCAGCAATACGAAAACACCGCTGGTGTCTTTGTTGGAAACGAGGTTCTGACCACCGCTGAGGGTTCCATTGCCGCCCCCTATGTCTTGGCTGCCGCCCGCGATATCAAGGCCTACCGTGATAAGAAGGGATATCGTGAAATTCCGGTTGGATACTCCGCTGCTGACATCTCTGCCCTCCGACCCATGCTGCAGAATTACATGGCATGCAGCTCGAACTCCTCGGAACGCCTGGACTTTTATTCACTAAATGCTTACGAGTGGTGCGGCGAGTCGAGTTACTCTGTATCCGGTTACGAAGAGCTGCAGAAGAACGCCACTGGTTACCCCATTCCCATCTTCTTCTCCGAGACCGGTTGCAACACCCCGGCTCCTCGTACTTTTGATGACCAGGCCGCCATTCTCGGCGACGAGATGGACGGTACCTGGTCCGGTGCTATCATCTACGAGTGGATCGAGGAGACCAATGACTACGGTTTGATTAGCTACGGTGCTTCCGTCTCTAACGCCGCTGCCACCGACACCCTCGTTGAGGATGGATACACTCGCCAGGGTACCCCGACTCCCGTGTCGCCTGATTTCACGAATCTCAAGACCCACTGGGCAACCTTGAACCCGACCGGTGTTTCTCTCTCCGCTTACAAGAAGTCCACCTCCACCATCAGCGCTATGTCGTGCCCGTCATCAACTTCTGGCGGTTGGGCCGTGAACCCGAGCTCCGCTCTTCCTACCCTGGGCCAGACCTACAGCAAGGACTCAAAATCGGCTGACTCCACTGGCTCTGATAGTACGGACACCGCTTCTGCCTCAGGTTCCACCGCTACTTCCAGCAAGAGCGGTGCGGCTAGCAATGTGATGATTGCCGGTAACCCTGCTACCGAGCGCTTGTTCACTGCTTCCCTGGTCCTGTCTGGTGTTTTGGGATTGTTTGCCTTTTGGCTTTGAGTATACCCTTGAGATCTGAGGGTATTGTTTCTATATGCAGTATTGTTGTAGGATAGACCTACTCCATTAGGTTACATATTGGTCAGCTGGCCGTGCGCATACGAGCCTCATTATTGCTTCACTTGTACACAATACACGATTATTAGTCATAGAATTCAACGACTTGTTTACGCTAGTAAAATATGAGTTCCTGAAACATATTATTATATCATACCAGGTATCCAGTTTAATTGTTCAGATATTATTTTAGGCACCCGAGGGCAATTGAGGAGTAGTATAGACATTATGAAATTCTAAGATAAGATACCGTAGATTATACAATCAGTAATTCCCCATACTCATACACTCAAGTGCTTGAACTTTTTTCAAAAGTTTGAGCCAAGATCAAGTTCCTATGCATGAACAGTCAACTCTTCAATGCCAGTTAAATGAACATCCAGATCCGGCAACGCCAGCTGCGGAGAAATACGATCCAAATTCACCATCGATGCAAGATCATCCTCATCCACCTCCAACAAAGATGGCTCAGTCTCAACCTCACACCGCTCATGCACCTCACTATCACTCCCCTCGAGCCCGAAATCAAAATCAGAATTCGAAACAGACGAAGAATCCAAAATAGACATCTTCGACTTCTTCTCCCTAATCCTCCTGTCCTCCTCCCTCACAAACTCCGCAGCTCGTTCCTCCTCCCTCCTCTGCTTCTTCTCCGCCTTCTCAACAGAACCACAATGCAATTCCACCGCATCTCCACCACCCAGGCCCTTAGTAACAGGTATCTCCCGTATAGCAGCCGCAAGACTCTTCTGTACCCGCCTAGCCGTCGGTCTCTTATCCGGCTCGGGAGCAAGCATCGCCCGTAAGACGATAAGCATCCGCGGTACAGCCCAGAAGACGCGATCACTTCCCCGGTCTCGACGGCAGCGTTTTAGTGCATCGCCTTCTAGTAATGCGATCCAGGACTGGACTTGGATTGAGTTCCGGGGTAGATGGAAGGAAGCATCGGCCATTCCGCCGCCGCGGCCTGCGCTGCGGTTTCTGGCGGCGCGGTGGGAGGCGAAGGAGGAGAGAGAGCGTTTGCATAGATGTGTTATTATGTCGAGGATTATTGCCGCGAGGGAGAAGAGGTCTGAGGCTGCGGGGTTGGTTTGGATGGATTGCCAGTTTGTTAAGGAGGGATTGGAGGTCGAGGATGTTATTGAGGAGTGAGTTGAGGCGCCGGATGAGTGGGAGGAGCTTGATGTTGATGATATTATTGAGGGGGTTGGGATGAGGGCTTTGGGTCTTTTGTTCCAGAAGCGGGCGAGCTTAGGGCTTTCTTGCCCATGGGTGGATGCTGCTGAGGAGGCCGATGATGAGGAGGAGGATGAGAAGGCGAATGAGAAGCGGGATGGGGAGCCTGGGAGGCCGATTCGGATTACTGTGCCTTTTGAAGCGGCGGAGGTGGCGGAGGTGACGGAAGAGGGGCGTTCGATGTCGGGTGAGGAGAGGGGGCTTTCGTCTAAGGTTGATAGAGGTAGCTTTGTTGTCTTCTTTCTTCGGCCTGTGCGGCCTCCTGATGGGAGGAGGGTGCGGTTTGGGGCTTGGACTTGGTTGACTGGTGCAGCGGTGCGAACCCAGCGCTCTGGGGCGGCGTAGTGATAGCTTTCAAGGTCGTTAACTCGGGGTGGAGCGAGTAGTGAGTCTAGGACGTGGAATTGGCCCAGACAGATCTGGAAGTTGGGATCGACTAGGACGTTTGAGGGTCGGATGGCACCGTGGAAGTGGCCATGGGCATGCAGCCAGGATAATCCAGACACTAGGCAGTGTGGCCAGGTAATTAGGATTTGACGACGTTGTTCTTTGGGAAGCCGCTTGAAAGCCGGCGGCTCATCAGTGAGGAAGCTATGTAGGGTGCGATCTATTTCAGCGCCTGTGAAGAGCACACTGACGCTGTCGTCGACAAAGTACGAGGCGTATATTGACATCACATGCTCATGGGCGAGCTTTCGGAGAGCTCGGATTTCCACTAGGACTTCGTCGGCAGAAAAGAAGTGTGGTGCACCGCCGACTTGAACTTGTGTTCGCATGAACACTCGGCATACAGATCCAGCGAGTGCCACCTTGTCGACCGAATCATCACGGCCCTGCAGCTCATTGTGAATGCCATTGGTGCGCAACACCTGGACCGGAACACCTTCATTGCCGGTATATGAGACATGCTCACCCTCTCCAATCCCACGCACAGAGAAGCGCCATTGAGCGTGGAAGAACTTTGTATCGAGGGAGGGATCGTTGCCATCGGGCGATAAGCACAGGCGATCAACATTCTGCTCGGCGATAGGTAGATCATCATCGTCGCATGATTCGTCAACCAAGGCGAAAATGCGGTCGGGAATTCCGATCTCATTCAGAATCAGAAACAGTCGACCAGCCTTGAGAAGGATGTATTCCATGTATGTCTCACTGGTCAGACCCTCACCCCATTTGGGGAGATCGAAGAGCCGCGGCACATTCGGAGGTTGTAGCTGATTGACGATGTACTTGGTGTCTAGCGTCGCCTTGATTCGCTCCTCGGGCCACCAAAGCGAGGTGAGTTCATGCGTATGTTGAGCCATGCTGGTGGCATGGCTTACAGGAAGAAATCAGTCTCAGATGATAATCCATTTGGGAGAGAGATTAGGGATATAAAAATGGCGCATCACCATGGAACGGTATAGAGTTTGAGCCACAATATCGGTAACCAAGAAGAAGTCACATCGCCCCTTGTCATCGCCGTTAACTCTGAGCTGGGACAGCTTAACGCTGAGTGGCTGACAAGATGCTTATCTCCTTCTCCGCAAGGAGGCTCCAGGACCAGTCAATAGCCCGGAGAATGGTCCGCACATGTGGCATCGGCGGTATCTTGGTTCCTCAGGAGGGTCCTTCCATACGGCATGCGGCGAAACCCAAAAATTGATTTGATCGCGTGAAGGGGGCAAGTTCCTGTCGTTGGATTGAACCAATCTTGGGTCCCGGGCTTATCTAGGGATTTTTCATGTTCGCCGAGATAAGCGGGTGATCTTCGCTGACATATGCACATTTTGCAGATTTCACACTTGTAAGGAGTATGAATCGATAATTGAACACGCTATTCTTTTCTTTCCTTTTTGAACAGAATTCAGATCTGATCTGTTTATGCAGTCGATCCTTTGTGGAGGTAGTGGAGTGGTTTACCTGTACACCCAAATCCGTGGTCCGGACTCCGAGATAACTATGGGGCAGGGGCGTGGCGAGTCCGATCAACCCGGATAAGTGAGACTACGGAGTTTCAAGTGACGTAGACAAAGACTTTCATAGAAGCTTACTCTTTGTTGTATCTTCTGTGGCTTTCTTATGTTTGGAATCCCAGCTCGGCGTAAGGATATGGCTTCATGTACGGAGTAAATAGTGTGCGCGACGATCTTCTCAGCTAATACAGCAGATGAATAAAGAACGTATAGATCACACTAGAATGCCGGTGAATAGAATCTCAAATAAATTGAGCTTTGCTTCTTCTGACCTGCAGCTCGTAGTAAACATTTTAAGTATCATGATGGCTAAGAGATTGCCGTGGCTGATAGTCAACCCTTTACTTTATACTCCGTACACTTGAGCCTACTACATATTCAAATGGTCCTAGTATCTAATCAAGTCATTCGATTTCAACAATTTGGATTTTTTTTCTTTTGCTCAGCGCTGGGGCCGCTTATTCTAATATCCTTGCTGTCAAATATCAGAACACGACCATTGGTTAGATAAACGGCGCACTAATGACAACTATTCGTTCTTGCATATGTACAGAAATCCCGGGACATGGTTCATTATCCCTGATCTTGCAGTAAGTGGCGTTTCTAGAAGACGCGACCGATAGGAGAAACCCCTAATCGCTGATATGGTTGCGGAATTAGCTAATGTGAATAATAATCCAATCTAATTGAGATTGCAAAGTACCCTTCAAGACAATATTAAGTCAGATATAGAGCGCAAAAAGAGGGAATCCTACATAAGTAATCAAATGGCTAAGAATTCATAATCGGCGTCCCGTGGTCGAGCGCGAAGGTTATCCCATGGGACGAGGACGCCGATCATCCGGGAGACATCAACTCAAGAAAGGGGCTACCCTTGGGTCAGATTTTTCTTAAATAATCAATATCCAGTCACTTTCATCCCGAACAGAGTGAGTATGTAGTGCGGTATAGAGGTGGATCATTTCGAGTGATGATGTAAATGAGGCTATTCACAGTGTCCCAAGTACTGTGACATCCCATGTTCGACTCCAGCCCTCATCAAGACAATTTGGAGTCTCTTATTCGATAACCTATAAAAGCCATGGGCTACCAGGGACTTATCTTATAAATCTGTTAGATAACATGTGGGTCGAAAAAAGCGACTTGTCCAGATTGAACATGGTTTTCCTGCGTTTATCGTTTATCTTTTCATGTGCAATCTTCCCGGATATTTACCCCACAAGTCCCACTATCCGGGTTGAAACGATTCCCGCTAAGCGGGGTGCCTTCCCAACTCCATTCAATCTTGTTACCTCTTCATGTGGCCTCTGTCAACCCTGCCATGTACGAGCGACAAAGAGTCTGGCGTGCCTGTCAAGCATGTCGCCGCAAGAAGGTCAAATGCGATGGAGAACATCCATGCCAGAGCTGCACTCGGAACGGAGCCGAGTGCGTCTTCGAGCAGTATAGCAACATGAGGCTAGTGGATCCACAGTAAGTACATCCCATTTGTCGGGAGATTCATCCTGTGACATGACTTTATAGATATGTCAAGAAACTTGAAAATCGGCTCTCGCAGATGGAGAAAGAGTTGAAACAACGCCAAGCCAGTTCAGAAAAGAGAGTTTCTATCGATGTATCTGCACCGTCTTCAAATGTTCCCGCCAGCTACCAGGGCTCTTCTCAGCTGATTCAGGATGCTGTGTCCGACCCGACGGATGAGTTCCTAGCACCGTTCAGTGCAGCAACCCCCGCTCCAGGATCGCAAGCGCCTGAGAATTGTATCAATGTACCGGATGCACCGATCTTCGAAAATTATGACTCCCAGCTTGGACAGGTTGCAATACTCCCGGAACCTACCACAATCGATGTCACCCGGCTGGAAGAACCCATGATTGAAACCTTGATTGATGTCTTCTATCATTCAATCTATCCGATCTTCCCCATTATCCATCACCGCAATCTACGGTCCCAATATGAAAACTGGCTGTCTGTTCGTGCAGATGGCCGATATGAAAATGATGGTGATTTTTCTGCTTTACTGTATGCATTGCTCGCTGTTGCTGCATCAGTGATCCCTAAACACCATGCTGTTTTTGATCAACAGGGGCTCGAAATTTATAAAGAGGTGGATCTGGGAGGGTTGCTTCACTCCCATGCAGCCTTCCTTGCTACGAGATCATATCGAGGGAACTCCAGGTTTCCCATGAACATCGTCATTGCCCAAGGACTTCTCAGCCTTTATCTCACCGAAGGCGGCAGAGTCAATGATGCATGGGTTACTGCGGGTCATGCAATCCGACTGTACCAGGGATTAGATTTGGACGAGATTACAGATACGTGGCACGAACATAGCAAGCTCTGGTGGTGCTTGTACATTTTGGATCGTTCACTATCCACGGCACTTTTGAAGCCTTTGGCTATTGATGATGCGGATAGTGATATTGAATCCTACACCGAACACGAGCCCCCAACCGACACCAAAACCGACCCTTGGTTCTCGGTGATTGCGGACTTCCATGTCACGATGGGTCGAATATACAGATCGGTGCGACGTATTCGCAAGTCCCACCCGTCTCAGACCGCCAAATTGAGAGACACTCTCCGGTCGCATGTGAAGAAGCATGATGCTGAGCTAGAGAGATACTATAGAAAGCAGGTGTTGCCCAATATTGAAGAGCCTCACAATCAAATTGGTCCTCTCGCCCTGCAAACAATTGCTATCTCATCCTATTACATCGGAGTTGTACTCCTGTACCGGACATTCATTGAGCGATTGAATATTGCAGAGCCTGCAGCGTTTCTTCGATGTGCCGAGGCTGCATCCAGTTGCATCAAACTCACACCTCAAGTCATTGCAACCGTTCCCGCCAGCCATTTCGTCATCCAACAGAGCCGTGCAATATACGCAAGTGTCAACGTTCTTTTGCATTGTATGCGTCTTGCCCGCAACCCAAGCTTTACCAATAAAGCCTGGTCAAATGTTGAGAGCGGCTTCAACATGCTACGCAATCTCAAGATAAAATGGCCGGAAATCAAAAAATATCAAAATCTCACCGAGGAAGATATGCGGTTTACACAGTGTGAACTTGCGAAGTACGATCTTTTCTACCACACATTTGGCCGGTATGGCCAAGGGACAGGAACCCAGAGGCAGGGCGACATATCACCCACATCGACTGCCAGCCCCGTTCTCAGCCTAGAGGACCAAGGATGTTCTGATCTAGGTATCGCTCATCCCGAAGCAACCAGAGAGCCTCAAGAGACAGAATCAACATTGACTCGAGACGGCGAGTCTTCCGAGAGACAATCAAAACGGCGAAAAGTCACACCCGACTCCTTTTTCCCATGTGATCCTACTGCGCTATTTGATTTAATACCGGCATCCGAAGAGTCCCAGGAGTATGAGCCGCAAGGCATGGTCATGAACAGTGCCCTCTCTGAATCACAATCACTATTTTTAGGAGATTTTTCGGCGGATTTTTTTGACGATTCAATGCTCCTCAGCTCCATTGAGCAATTTTTGTCTTATCCGAGCGAATGATCCTCGTGTACTTTAACTCACAATGTGTTACTTTTAGCGAAACTTCAATCGACCACTCAGTACGGGAAAGGTAAATGAAATCTAATTACCCTTCATAAATCTTTACCAACATTTAAATGGACAAAAATTAATGAGCTGGCGCAACCTGGCCACATGAACGGCACTCCCGACTCGCAGGATTCCCCATCCAGTCTTCAATCACATCCTTAAGCTGCGTCTCAATATCTTCGCAGTAGAATTGCTCCTCTCTAATAATTCCTGGAGTTTCCAAATGAGCTTCTTTGTTTTCACAATACCATCGAACGCGATCTATGGATCGTGGAGGTCGAGTGCGTTCCATCACAAGCCCAACTGTATCTTTATATCTTCTTGGAGAGTGAGGGACATTTGCTAGACGGCCGTAGCCTGGTTAGATACCGTAAACCAGGATATGTAGGGGGTTCGTACCAGGCAAAAGAAATGTCTCGCCCTCTCGAATTACAATATCCCGGAAACTGTTATCATTCTCCACTATTTTTAGGAGCATATCTCCCTTGACTTGGAAGAACCATTCCTAACATTGAAAATGAGTCAGTCAAAAATCCAATAGCCCTGCAAGGACATCATTGTTCGGGCTTTTCGTACCTCTGTCTCATTAACTGTTTGCAAGGTTAGCATTTGTTCTTCTTACAGTCATTTTACTCACTATGATAATCATTTCTGGTATTTGGTCCCCCCACAGCCATCAATATGAAGTCTTTCCCAGAATAGAGACATGAATTGTTTACTGGTGGTTTCAATTTCTCGGCATTCGTAGTAAGCCACGAGGCTAAAGCAAAGGGCCCGGGAATAGTTTGAGTTGAAGACTCCATGGCAAAGCGCTCATCCGGTTGTAAGTACAGAAGAAACTCGGGGTGGAAATATTTCTTAAATGGTGGATTCAAATGTGTCATACCCTTTCTACGTGCGAGTGGAGACTGTCCGCAACGACTTCCTATTGATCACCGGATCTATCCGCCCTTGAGGACCCACTTCGGGGGGACCGAGTATTACCATTATTTCTATATTAACAAAGGTCCAGAGATATCATGGTTTTTATCACAGTTTCATGCTTCATCAAATTTCCAGCTTGACGCCGATCTCAAGATGACTCCCGCAGTGAGCTATAGCTCAAGCTGTTGTACCTGTTCCACAAGGAACACCCGGAACAATACAAATGGAGAGCGCCAAGATGGCTTTCGAATCGACATGCATACACACATCATGCCTCCTTCCCTTCCAGACTTCTCTAAAACTCACGGAAATCCAGACGAGAATGGTGAAGATTGGATGACTCTTCGACCACACTGCCCGATTGGAACCTCAACCAGCAAACACAACACTCTCTCCAAAGTCGATATGTACGTCGGCGACAAATTCTTCCGAACTGTTGAGCCAAATTGCTTCGATCCAGAGGTACGCATGGCAGAGATGGACGCCACAGGCGTCGACATTCAAGTCATTAGCACCGTACCAATATTATTTTCTTACGACAAGCCAGTCAAGCCTGCTGCGGCATTGGCTCGGTATCTTAACGACCATATCGCTTTCGTATGTCGCGAGCGCCCGAGCCGGTTTGTAGGACTGGCAACTGTTCCATTGCAAGATGTGTCTAGCTCTGTGTTTGAGCTTCAGCGCGCGAAAAATGTCCTTGGATTGAAGGGTGTGGAGATTGGCACAGAGATAGATGGGAAGACTTTGGATGAGCCGGGATTCGAGCCATTCTGGACTGCATGTGAGGAATTGGATTTCCCTATCTTTGTGCATCCGCTGGGATATGAACTTGAAAGGGAGAATAAGAATCGATGGGGAAGTTATTGGTCTGCGTGGCTGGTTGGGATGTGAGTGTACAATCTTTGAACATTCTTTATCTGCTTATACTGACTTTGCGTTCAGGCCAAGTGAGACAGCACTAGCTATGCACGCAATCCTCTCTTCGGGTGTTCTAGTTCGACATCCCAAGTTACGATTCTGCTTTGCACATGCTGGTGGTGCCTACCTTCCTCTCCTTGGACGAATCCAACATGGCTATAACTGTCGACCTGACCTGGTAGCCCATAGCTCACAAGGGTTGTCTCCGGAGAACTATCTGCAATCTCACCAGGACAATATCTGGATTGATAGCTTGGTACATGATCCAGACTTGCTGCAGTATATCTGCAAGAAGATTGGATCGGATCGAGTAATTATGGGTAGTGATTATCCTTTTCCACTTGGAGAGATGCCCGTTCCTGGTAAGATGTTGGCAGGTGATGAACAGGTGGCTGACCTGTTTCCACCTGAGGCGAGAGCAAAAATGCTCTATGGGAATGCGATTGAATTTCTAAGGCTGCAGGATGTTTTTAAGAAGCATTATTAGTGCTTATGTTATCTTAATGAAATTTAATGAAAGAAAATTACATTTTAAAATCTTCAACAATGAAAGCCAAGTGAATAGTAAAGAGAACGAAACTAAATAGGAGGAATCGATCCGCCAACCCCTCAAAATGCCAAAAAAAGCCGGGTTGGATGTTTACTACTTGGGACCCGGGAAAAACATGTATACGTAACTCTCTAACCACTATGTTGTCTGACAATTCTCCCAGTATGTTGTTCTTAGCCAGAAATCCTCTTTCCAACCACCCCCAAACTCTGCTTCATCATCAGACTGATTAAGCATATACTTTCTCACAAACTAAACAGATCCCAGCACCCGCAATTCCACACATGACCGCTCAAAGAAATAGTGAACGATTTTGCACATACTTCCTGAGTCAGTAAATCTGAAGCACCACGAATAGGCAACGTAAAGCCTTCAAAGATATACTCCATAAGACTTGATGCATCCTTCGCATACTTTACTAATTCCACACACAGGCCAGAATGATCCCCAATTTTCATGAGAACGATGTTTGGGAAACCACCTCAAGCCACAACCGCAACACCAACACCAACACCAATATGTATTGGCCCAACATCCGGAAGAAAGCCGTTCTTATTGCAGTGATGAAGATAAACTGTTCTGATTGGTTCTGTATAATGTGCCCCACAACGCGTGGGCCGGGCCGTTATCCTATTGGCCATGGTTTCCAGGGTATAACCACCCAAACATTACGAGAGAATCTACAACCATTTTCGACTTTGTTATCGACCTTCATTAAAAATGACTGCAATCTCTGAGCATATGTGGAAGCTCGACACTGTGGAGGGTGCCAGAGACTTCCTGTCCAGCCTTCCGGACAACCACATACGCCTACAAAACTTCATTGGCAATGATTTCGCTCAACATTCCAACCCCGACAACTGGATCGAATCATTCAACCCCCGAACTGGAAACCTTCTAGCAAAAGTACCTCAAAGCGATGCTTCCGATGTAAACCGCGCTGTCGAGGCTGCCTCACAGGCATTCCCATCGTGGTCGAAAACCTCGCGACAAGAACGGTCAGATATTCTACTTCAGATCGCCGCCATTATCCACGAGAAAAAAGAAGTTTTCGCAGTATGGGAGAGCTTGGATCAAGGAAAGACATTGGCTCGAGCTCGAGTTGAAGTAGATCGTGCGATATCGAATTTCCGGTCGGTTTCTCTAGTCCTATGTCTCTGCCGCTTATTACTAATACTTACATTTAGATACTTTGCTACTTATATTCTCCACGAGGAGGGCTCTGCACGTTTTGTTGATGGTCATAATTCTACCTTGACATACGAACATCGATCGCCCGTCGGAGTCTTCGCACTCATCTCGCCATGGAACATGCCTTTATACCTCCTCACGTGGAAAATCGCACCTTGCATCGCCTTCGGGTGTACAGGCGTTGCAAAACCGAGCGAGGTCACCAGCGTAACTGCATTTTGTAAGAAGCCCTTCATCCAGAATCAAGTAAAATTTACTCACTCGTCACTAGTACTCGGTGAAGTGTTCCGACAAGCCAAGCTCCCACCAGGCGTGATGAACCTTGTCTTCGGCGACGGACCAGGTGCCGGATCAACACTCGTCAAGTCTCCTCTCGTGCGAGGCGTTTCATTTACAGGCGGCACAAGAACAGGTATCACTATCCGACGGGATACGGTCGAGGATATCGGCAAGCATCTATCCCTCGAGCTAGGAGGTAAAAACCCAACTCTCGTCTTTGACGACGTCGATCTCGACCAGGCAATTCCAATTGCCGCACAAGCGGCATTTGAGAATAGCGGACAGATCTGTCTCTGTGGATCGCGGATCTACGTTCACCGCGCTATCTATGACCGGTTCGTCTCTGCATTTGTGGACTACGTAAAGAAGAATTACCGATGTGGGGAGACGGTTGGTCCTGTTGTTTCCCTTGCACACTATGATAAGATTCGGTCTTACCTTCTTCAAGCCCAGAGCGAGAATGCAAGTTTCCTAACTGGAGAAATTCCTGTTGAGATTCCTACGGGCGCGTATTGGATTGAACCAACTGTGCTCGGCGATCTTGGCACTGGGAGTATTGTCATGCGCGAAGAGATCTTCGGGCCGGTGGTTACGATAGCCCCCTTCGATACGGAGGATGAGGCGATCCGACTAGCGAATGATAATCCCAATGGATTGGCTAGTATCCTCTTGACGAGAGATGGATCGCGGATGCGCCGAGTCGGGGAGCAGATCGATGCCGGATTAGTGTGGGTCAATTGCTGGCTAGTACGGGAGTTGGGCACGGCATTCGGAGGAATGAAGGCATCCGGAACTGGCCGAGAAGGAGGCGCACATAGCCGGGATGTTTTTACGAATTTGCGGACTCTTCATGTTCGTTAGTATAAACCCACGGAAAATGACGTAATTCGGACTTGAACCGTTCGCCGTTCGGATCTATCCGAGATTTCGATATTACATTTTAACTGGAAGCCATAAACACATACCATCTCTTATTCATTCAATCTTCTACTGAAAATAAAATCTACTCTCATTGGATACTATACCATGTCTCAAAGCACACCTTATTTCCGGCCTTCAACCCATGCTCAAGGGCTAGCCAACTACCCACATGCCCGAACCATAACCTCTCCTAATGGAAAAGGTTCTTACATCTACGTCTCCGGAACATCATCACGTCGTGGTGACGGGACTTTCGTCGGAGCAGCCCACATCCAAAATCCCGACGGCAAGGCTACATTAGCGCTCGACATCCGACAGCAAACAGCGGCCGTCCTATCAAATATCGACGCCATCATCCAAGGTGCCTCGGACGGGAAAGCAACTATTGCCGATGTGGTGGATGCGACAGTCTTTCTCACAGACATGAAAGGCGACTACACTGGCATGAACGAGGAATGGAATCGGATCTGGCCTGATAGAACTACTGCACCGGCTCGGACGACTGTGGAGGTTCGCGCATTGCCAAGGGATGAGATTCTTGTCGAGATCAAATGTACAGCATACTATGTATGATATGAAGCACTGGATGTTTGGATCTACTTCTATTCTACAGAGGACGGGATAAACAATAATAATTGTATGGATTCGAGTAGATTAAAGTACAGAAAAAATGAAACTCCCCAGCTGTACCCATGAAATCAGCAAACGCACGAACCCATAACCATACATATTTCCAGGCAGCGCAGGTATCAGGTTATTTTGATATTAAGTTACAATGCGCCAAGACGGATAAGAAAAGGACAGAAGTAAAAGATAAAAGAAATTGAACTTGCAAAAGATTGCATGAGATTTCACCGTGCGCAAACCGCCAGCGGAAACGGAAAGATATCTCTCTAGAAGTGCGCAATGATAGAGGTGATGATGGCCATAACAACGGCTCCAAGAGCCGAGCGGGAGCCAGCGCCAGTCGCAGGTACAGCCGAATTGAAGTAAGGCGTGTAGCTTGGGGAGGGAGTGGCGCTAGTGCGACGGTAGGGAGTGCTCTTCATTGTGGGCGTGGGACGAACGCGCATGGAGGGAGCGCTGGTAATTGCTGGAACTAGGACAGGTGTGGTGCCCCAAGCTGTGTGGGTCACGAAAGTCACCAGAGGCACGGTGACGGTGGAAGTCTGGTAGGTGATCGTAGTGACAGGGATAGCAGGAGCTGTTGGGACTGTGGATCCAGAGCTGGCAGGGAGCTTGGGAACACAGACACTTGGGGTCAAAGTCATGTTTGCGGGAATGCCGGTCATGATGGCTGGGTTTTGAGGGATCCAGTTAGCGCAGACACCGGCGAAGTAAGACAGGCCTCCTTGGATCTCAGATTGGGAGTTGCTCGATGACTCGATGCAGCTTTGAACCTTGTCGGTGAACTGCGTGTTAGGGCAATAGCAACTGGTCGAGACATCGGAAGCACAGTCGGTCTCAGTATCGAGCCAGGTGTTGATGCACTGCACGACGACGGTAGCGGCGGGGCATTCGGGTTCTTTGGGAGTGGTTGTGCTAGTTGAGATACATTTTGTGCACACGGTCGTGGTTGAGGTCAATGTGACTGTGGAAACACTGTGCGAGACAATTGTGCTTGCGGAAGTACCGGATATCCATGTAGAGGTGACTGGGTACGTGGTTTCACTCAACCAGGTTACAACAGTTACGCTTGAATCCGGGGTGGTAGGGGTGGTGTGAGCATCGACGCCAGTAAGGGTTGGCACAATGATTTCCGGAGTGGTCACGACGGCAATAGTGGAGGTCGATGTGCGTGTGACTGTCGAGGGAGTGCTTGTAATAACCGTGTGTGTAGAGCTACCCTGAGTGTAAGTAGCTGTGACTGGGCACCAAGTCGTGGTCACGTAAGTAACAACAGTGGTCACAGAATTTCCAGGAGAGGCTGGAGTTGATTCTGCGCTAACACCGGTAGGACTCGACAAAGTCACCGTGGGGATTGTGGCGGAAATGGTCGAGGTGGAGCTAGTACTGACAGTCACTGGAATGACTGAGACGGGAACTTCAGGGGTAGTCTGAGCAGTTGTGGTCTCGGTGAGAGTCTCGGTGGTCTGTACTGGGACCGTCGACTCAGGAACGCTCGGGGTTGTAGTGTGAGTGATATGGCACTCTTCAGTGCAAGTAGAGGTCAAAATCACTGTAGAAACGGTGCTAGTAGTCTGCACGCTTATAATTCCACTGGAAGTGATCGTTTGGGTGACTGGGCAGGTAGTGACAGTTGTGTAAGTCACAATAGTAGTAACCGAATTTTCAGGGGATGCTGGAGTCGATCCTGCGCTAACACCAGTGGGGGTCGACAAAGTCACCGTGGGAGTTGTGGCGGGAATGGTCGAGGTGGATGTGAGTGTAACTGTTGATGGAGTGCTTGTAACGACCGTGTGTGTGGAGCTACCCTGAGTGTAAGTCGCGGTGACTGGGCACCAAGTCGTGGTCACATAGGTAATAACAGTAGTCACAGAATTTCCAGGGGAAGCTGAAGTCGATTCCGGGCTAACACCGGTAGTAGTCGACACAGTGATGGTGGAGGTCATGACGGGGATAGTCGAAGTAGATGTGAGAGTGACAGCCGATGGAGTGCTTGTGACAACGGTGTATGTCGAGGAGCCAGAGGTGTGTGTAGCTGTGACTGGGCACCAAGTCGTGGTCTCGTAGGTAACAACAGTAGTCACAGAATTTCCAGGGGAGGCTGGAGTTGACTCTGGGCTAACACCGGTAGGAGTCGACAAAGTCACG
Organism: Penicillium lividum; assembly: GCA_028828245.1. NCBI lineage: Eukaryota > Fungi > Ascomycota > Eurotiomycetes > Eurotiales > Aspergillaceae > Penicillium > Penicillium lividum. Next base: position 5,882,499 of record JAQJAG010000002.1, read on the forward strand.
GTAGGAGTTGTTACGGGAATGGTCGAGGTAGATGTGAGAGTGACAGCCGATGGAGTGCTTGTGACAACGGTGTATGTCGAGGAGCCAGAGGTGTGTGTAGCTGTGACTGGGCACCAAGTCGTGGTCTCGTAGGTAACAACAGTAGTCACAGAATTTCCAGGGGAGGCTGGAGTTGACTCTGGGCTAACACCGGTAGGAGTCGACAAAGTCACGGTAGGAGTTGTTACGGGAATGGTCGAGGTAGATGTGAGAGTGACAGTCGATGGAGTGCTTGTGACAATGGTGTATGTCGAGGAGCCAGAGGTTTGTGTAGCTGTGATTGGGCACCAGGTCGTGGTCACAATAGTCACGACAGTTACGGTCGACCCGGGAGTACCAGGTGTGGAGCCGGCACTGACACCGGGAGTCACAACGGGAGTAACAGAGACGGTGGACTGGGTCAATGACACCGAGGTAGATTCCGTAGTAGTAACTTTGACGGGTGTAGTCTCAGTACCAGGAGTAGTGGACTTGGAACTCGAAGGCACCGAGACCAATTCCGTGGAAGTGGCTGTCACAGCTGTAGTCTCCGGAGTACCGGTTGCCGGAGTAGAAGTAGAAGTGCACTTTGTGCAGATGGTTTTTGTGGACGTAAGGACAACTACCGAAGGAGTACTCGAAACCGTAGTGTAATGCGAGGTGCCAGAAGACACAGTCGAAGTGAATGGACACCATGTTGTAGTGGTGTAGGTCACAACGGTGATAGTCGAGTCTGGAGTAGTAGGTGTACCAGTAGCCGCAGATGCGGAAGATGGGACGGTAAATCCAGATCCAACTGGAGTAGTCGAGCTATGTGTCTCTGTCTCAGTGACCGGGCAGATCGTAGTCGAAACAGCAATTGTGCGAGTAACAACGGTGGTGGAATCGGCCGGGCAGTTGGTGACAGTAGGAGCACAGCTGGTAATGGTGATCTCGCTGGTAGTGTAGACAGTTGAGGTGGTCCACTTGGTGGGCGAAGCTGTGATACCAGCGGGTGAGCTGGTAATAGAAGAGCCCGAAGCAGTAACGGGAGACGATCCCGAAGGCTGCGGTGAGCTACTGGGTGAGACCTCAGGAGATGTTGATTGAGCCGGGGACGAAGTGGGCAGAACAGCACTGGGTCCAGCGGGAACCGAAGTTTTTGTTGTAGCAGTCTCTGTCTCAGTGACCGGGCGGATGGTTGTCGAAACAGCAATAGTGCTAGTAACAACATGGGTAGAGTCAGCCGGGCAGTTGGTGACAGTAGAAGCACAGCTGGTAATGGTGACCAGGCTGGTAGTGTATACAGTCGAGGTAGTCCACTTGGTGGGCGAAGCTGTAACTCCAACAGGTGAGCTACTAACAGAAGACGATCCCGAAGCAGTAACAGGAGACGATCCCGAGGGCTGCGGCGAGCTACTGGGTGAAACCACAGAAGATGGAGATTGAACCGAGGAAGAAGTAGTCAAAGCACCACTAGATCCAGCGGGAACTGAAGTTTTTGTTGTAGCAGTCTCTGTCTCAGTCACCGGGCAGATCGTGGTTGAAACAGCAATAGTGCTAGTAATAACGGTGGTGGAATCAGCCGGACAGTTAGTGATAGTAGGAGCACAGCTGGTAATGGTGACCAGGCTGGTAGTGTAGACAGTCGAGGTAGTCCACTTGGTGGGCGAAGCTGTAACTCCAACAGGTGAGCTACTAACAGAAGACGATCCTGAAGCAGTAACAGGAGACGATCCCGAGGGCTGCGGCGAGCTACTGAGTGAGACCTCAGGAGATGTTGATTGAGCCGGGGACGAAGTGGGTAGAACAGCACTGGGTCGAGTGGGAGTTGAAGAAGGAGCAGTACTCGGAGAGACGGCAGGCACAGTGGCGGAGCTAACAGGGGATGAAGAGCTAAGCGATTCATGAGGAGAAGTTGACACCGTGGAAGTCTCCGTCTCAGTCACTGGGCAGATGGTTGTGGACACCGCAATGGTAGACGTAACAACAACAGTCGAATCAGCCGGGCAATTAGTAATATCAGCAGCACAGCTAATGACAGTGAACTCGCGGGTGGTGTACACAGTCGATGTTGTCAGACGGGTAGTGTGGAACGCAGACGATGTGACGGCAGCAGCTGGTGAGCTAACAGGAACCGCAGCTACGGACAATGTCTGAGAAGTTGAGGAAGCTCTGGCTGAGGGAGTAGCAGCAGGGCTAAAAGGGACTTCGGCTACCAATGAACTTGATGCAGGGTTTGTAGCTGCAGATGAGCTAGCATGCTCGGAAGATGCGGGCGAATTCGAGGCAGCATTGCTTGGGCTGACAACAACAGGGGTAGCAGATGTTGTGGATACTTCTACAGATGTCGAGGGAGCAGCCTGGGGAATAACCTCCAGTGTATTGGCGACCGAGGAACTTGCACTGGTAGCTTGGCCATTGGCATTGGCAGACTCAGTGTTCGAAGGGCCGTCATTTCCATTCGCAGCCGCAGATGTCTCTTGACCGCTTGAGCCAGCAACATAGGGAATAGAAGAGGATCCACGTTTCCGAATATCCATGTGCGGGACAGAGTCAGAGTCCACATATGAGGGCATGCCAGTGGATAGTCCGCAGTTGAACATGATGTTGTAGATGCCAAATTCAGCACTGTCATCTTCGTTGCTCTCATCCAGTTCAAATTGCACGGAAGTAGCGCCGGCGCATTTATCAGCTGCAATCACCGAAACTCTAGAAGAGATGGAAGCAGATTTGCGGCAGACATCACCATCAGGCATGATGAAGATCAAGTTGAGATCAACAGCCTTGGCAGCGGAGGCATACATGGTCTTGATAGCGAAAGGAGACCCGGATGACATAGTAAGAGCCGGCTTGCCACTGCCAGGCTTGGCGAGGGTGCCAATAATGGATTTTTTCTAATCATATTAATAAATGAAATCATAACAGAAAGGATGTAAACAACATACACCATACTTAGGGGTACTGCCTGTGCCGAAGGTGTTGCTGCAGGTGAAGTCGGTGAAGTTGAATTCGCCATAGGTGGAGAACGGACCAGCGGGAAGAGTAGACCAATTGAAGCCAGAAGACTTCTCCTGGTAGCGATTGCACTCTATGCTAGACAGTTCGCGGGTGAGAACAACCTTAGGTGTCCACTATAAGAGTCAGTTGGGCATTTTCAATGTTAATATCAGGGAACATGTAAACATACCGAAGCTGGAATCCAAGGAATAGTGACGATGGCGATGAGAAAGAGAGTAATGAAGAGCATCATTATCCCTCTCAGGAAGCTCTTGGAAGACATCTTGGGGGATGTCAACAAGTGACGAAAGCGAATTTTGTTGATCGAAATACTTGCAGTAAACACAAGATTCTGGGGAGCAAAGCAGACTTTAGAGAAACGAGAGTATGAAAAGATCAAGATCCTTGAAAGAGGGTAAGATTCAGAAAGATTCGAAGATTTAAATGGAAGAAAGGTCGAAGGTGGAAGGTGGAAGGTGGAAGGTGGAAGGTGGAAGGTGGAAGGTGGAGAGTGAAGGATGGATTGAAGTTGAAAGAAAGTAAACAACAAAGAGTGTCAACAAGCAAAAAGGAAACAAAAAGAATGAGATGAAGTGAGAGAGAGCCTGCCCCCGGTACAAAGTGAATGATGAACGACTCTTCATTACATGGGGAACCTCTACTTTAATACACGCTTCCCCCATTATACTTTCGCTACTATTCAAGTCTAGAGCTCCACATTCACTTCATTCTGTACCTAATTGTAAGACAATCTGGCACCAAGGGCGTTGTCTCCTCCAATAGGCAGACTTTTGCCGTACCTGATACCTGATGAAACAAGATCTACCCTAAACAAGGCAAGGTAGCATCGCTTGCAAGCATAACAAAGCGGAGACTAGTGCAGGAACTAGCAAAGCGGTTAGCCAAGTATCCAATCAAAGAAATCCTCAAGTATGGAGCTTCTCGGTACAGTAAGATCCGGACGGCGGTTACAGCAGAACCAGTGAGAATTTAATTTAATAATTCATAATTCAATTCAGGATCAGCCTAAAATAGGTTGACGAGTGTTTCCCAGATCGACATTGTGTATAGGCTAAGGGTCTAGTTCAGCGGTTAACTTATCCAATCATATATCTTCATTCTGGAGTGGAGAAGTATTAAACCAATCAGGAAATCCGCCCAGCCCCCCAAAAATAGCCTGACGAATCTTACCCGCCATCCTGCAGGCACGCGAATGCTTCAAGTTCTTCTGATGCATGTTCAGCCTGATGACTTTTTTAGAATTATGTGCCTGAGCATGGACCTTGTCTACGCCATTCCACGCCACTCTACGCTACTCCCTCAAAACTCCCGCTAGCAGGGGCTTTCTTTCAATCTGACACACGGCTACTACTAGACTAAGCAACCGTGGCTTGACTGGTTTGTCCTTTGTATTATTACATGTGGACTATCTGATGGGTACTTGAATAGACTCTTTTCCCTTTTCCCACTCTCTCCTGTCATCCGGTTGTACTACGTGAGTGAAAATTTCGAGATTAACTTTTTTTTGGTAATTCTGGTGAAATAATATCCATCACTCATAGGTATAAGAAAAGCAAAAACAAAACTCCTTGGAAGTCCAGGTATCACCGTCCCCTCTGCAAGTGAGGGAGTCAATGGCAAATAAAAACATATGAGAAGCGAAAGAATGTGAAGGCAAAAAAAATATTCAATGCAATAACACAAGAATAGGTCAACTTTTGGATCATGAGAACCGCCATCGATCTTCCTTTACATAATGAATGCGGTGTTGTTAATAATCCCATGTTAACTTGAATATAGATCCCATCTATCTGATGAAAGATCAACAAGATCAACATCAAATCATCCTGCCTCAGGGCACAAGTCTGCCAGCGACTCGACAAATGTAACTGCGTCCGTGTGTATCATGCGATCTTTTTTCAAAATAAAAATCCAAACTTCGTGGAATCGTTAAATGATAGTCCAACAAGGGACTTAAAGAGGTAGCTGGGTGCGTCGTTGCGCATCCATGAGCTTGCGACGCACCGCCTCGCCGCCCGTGTACCCACTTGCTTTGCGTTTCCGAGTCGGGGTACGCTGGTCGGTGTGCTTGGCGTGTCGGAAGACACTGGCTGGCCGCGCGGGGGAATTAGCAGGCATAAATTCACGGTGTTGAGGGAGGCGGAGGAGGGCTTGGTATCGGTTGTGGTTGCGACGGAAGGCAGTGACAATGCCCTTGTCGAGGTGGTTGAGGAAGCGTTCTGAGTTGGTGTCCTGCTGGGTCTCCGAGTTGCGCTTTGGTGTTGGGGTGCCCATGTTCGGCATGGAGGATCCACCGGTCATGGGAGAGACGAGCGCATCGTCATCGAGATTGCCCATGTCCTCTTCATCTGAGGATCCGTTACCGAAATCAATAAAGTCGTCCACATTGAGAGCAGATTCCGGATCATCTTCATCATCCTCTTCGAATGAACTATCGATGGCGAAGTCGCGAGAGGGGTAGAATGCTTCAGGGGGGCCCATGACCTGACCGCCAGGGGCAAGGTCGTTTCCGAGGGCCGTCATCATGAGATTGGCGCTCGAAGCCAGCATGGGGCTGAAGTCGGTCTGGTTTGGAGATGCAAGGGCATCGGTATCGCTCTCGTCGATCAGCTGCAAAGTCGTCTGGCGGGGACTATTGTTGGCCGTGCCGGCCATGCTGTTGGCCGCAGAATCCAACCAGTCATGACGTGAGGATGCATAGGCGGGGATAATGACAAGATGTTTTCCGGTGCAGTCGACCAATGCTACAGGCTTGTGAGGATCCGCCACAAACGTTCCCATGATTGGGCCACGGCGGCGTGGGATAATATCGCTCTTTTCTTCGGCAGCGACCAATGAGTCGGTCGAATCCCGACGGAGAAGGGAGCGAGGGTGGGTAATGGTGGCTGGAGGGGGAGATCCTCATCTGTTGTGTCGCCATGATCGGCTGAAGTTTGGTTAGCACAAAAACATAAAAAGATAAACAAGCAGCCATACACTCATAACCACTCAAGCTACCCTCGGATGTTCCCTCGGACTCGACATGGTAAATATTGCCATGGCCATAGTCGGCATCGCCAAACATCTCTTCAGACTGGCGACGATGACTACGGTGGTTGTCGTTGTCATTTTCAATCATGCGACGCAACTGAGGGTCCAAGGAATCTTGCTGGAGGAAATCACTGGGGATCTCATCCTCAGTGTGGGAGTCGCTGTCAGAGGAGGAGTCAGATCGCTCCTCGAAATGAACACGGCGAGCCACGGAAGTCTCTACCGGCTCGCTCGCAATTTCGGGTTCCCCGAAGGTGTCCATGGCACTATAAATCTGCTCCTCGTCGAAAAAGGAGGCTGCAGGCAGAAACATCGAGTCTCCAAAGATCTCAGCACCATGCCATTGGTCATGAGAGGTTTCGGAAGTGGGCAGGATGCGATGATCTCTCTCGGATTGCATAATCATCATTTCTTCCAATTTTTCCACATCCTGCTCTTCATCCTCGGCATCCGTAATATAGTCTACTGCAGCGTAGACATCATCTGAGCTGTCATCAGAATCACTGCCACTGCTCAACTGGTTTCCAGAGTCCTCATCATCGGAGACCTGTCTTCTCTTTCCCTTGGCGGTTTGTCGACCCGCCTTGCGGGAGTTATTCCATCGACGACCAAAGGACCGAGCCTGGGCCAGCGGCCGGTCTTCTTCGTCGTCTGCGTCATCATCCGAGTCATCAGCCTCCTCGCTCAATTCTTCAAGAGAAGAAACGGATGAGACACTGGAGACCGAAGAGGAAGATGCTCGTCTTTTTCGCTCAAATGAGCCAGTCCCGCCAGAGCGGGAGTTCGCCATCTTCTTCGACTGTACGATGGCCTTGGGAGACATGTCGATGTGTCTTCGGTTGTTAGATTCGGGTGTTGAGGGGCGTGGTGTAGTTTTGGATGAGCTCTTGGGAGTCCTTTTTGAAGAAAATGGGCTCGATTGCGGCATATCGTGGCAGTTGGTTATCGGGACAGAATGCAAAGGTTTTTTTTTTTCTTCGTAAGATGGCGGGGTTTTTGTCACAGGAAACCTCCTTTGGGGGAAGTGACTAGAAGTAGATTTGCAGGGAGGTTCGGTTCAAGGGATTAGTGTGTTGGAGGTAAGGTCCCAGGGGATTGTAGGGAGTATCGTCAAGGGTGCGGGGAGTTGAAGGGTTTTTTTTCTCGAAACCACGAAGCACCTCCAGTCCACTGCGGACGGTCAAGTGCTCTTTCTGGGACTGTACTAGGGGGGCAATTCCGACGCTTAGGGGGCATCAGAAGAGGAACAGATATCGTCAAGTCGAATTGAAGTCGGAGCTGCTGGACTGAGGAGCCGGCAGAGAGCTGGCTCCTCAGCGAGGCGTTTACAGCTCAACGAAAGCCATTTGGCAGGAATTCTTGACGGTGTATCTTAAAAAGTGACAGTGGGGGGTGAAAGGGGTGTGGGTTGAATAGGTAAAATGTAAAGCTGTTTGATGGAAAGAAGATGTGAAGGGATAATAATCCAATGGATTTTTCCCGCGAAAAAGCGGAAGTGGGGAATGGGGCGGGTTGATTGGCCGGACTCCACGGACGTCCCATTCGTTGTCAAGTTCACCGCATCTTTCGAATCGTTAATTCTAGGGATGGGGATTCTTAGGATTTACTAACTGTATAGCTGCCTAAAGATAGATTTGATTTAATTCTACTCCGTAGTTCGAAATGGGTTGGTTGGAAAGCTTTCTTATCAAAGGGGAAGAGAAAACTTTGCTACACTATGGATCCAGAACTGGGGCAAACCCATGCGGGTCCATAGCCAGTCTTCAAACAAAAAAAACAAGACTGTTGCCAATTACCCTAGAGAATGATCAAAAAAGCATTCTATTAACTCAAAAGACCTGAAATGCTTAAGAGAGAAGATTCTGTGAGAGCGACGTCAGACTGGCGCTTAATCTAGATGAAAGTTGACCCGTGCGGAATGATTCATCCGGATGGGATGAATCATATTGTGACCCCACATGAATGAGTCCAGGTCAGCAAGAGAACTCGTCATCCATTGGTCGGGTCCGAAGAATTGTTGATTTTTTTCCTTTTTTCCCTATTTTTTCTTCCCGCGGTGGCAACTCGGGACCCTCCATTCCGGTGACCAGAACTTCAATCTTTGACTGGACTGGGACTTTTCTCGACTCGGGGACTTGCATGGGACAATCAACAGAGATTTAGGCCGTAAATGGACAAAAGGTCGGGGGAACAGGCGGTAAAGTCTGGACAACATGGCGGCTGCAGCATGCATGAGATAGATCGCCCGAAAGATAAACACTACTGCCCAACTCTAGTATGACGAGGGAATTGACCCCTCCAAAGCAAGGGGAACTTCTCCCTCTGCAAGATCATCTCCGCCCCGCAATGGAATCAGTAGAGATTTCGCCACTAATCCAGCCCCACTACACTAGCCTATTTTTAAACGGTTGGAGGCTCGGAGAACAGTTGGCCTTTGGGTTCCGTGAATTTGGTTCCACGTGGTCTATCAAGACATACACAATAACCAACTAGTTCATTGATTAAACTAGTGAGTCAGAGAAAGGGGTAGAAACGGGAGAATCCAGAGGCTGAAGTCAGCTGATTTATGGGATTTGGGTGATCTGCATACCATCCCCATCCAATCACACCCTGCATCAAACCTTGAAGTCAAATTTATTTCCATTCCACATCTCTACTGTTCCAACCGTTCGGTAGCAATGGTAATGTCTATTTATATGTTTCTAGGTGTATGGTTCAAAATTGATATGATGTTCCTAAGCCCTGGAGCTCGCATCAATCAGTCTCTTAATGTTGGGATCCGGAAACGTAACTAGTATCGTAATATATATCCAGTTGCCACATCAAAATTATTTGCTTGGCAACCTGTGGACGGGTAATTTCCGTTCAGCTAATGGATGGACCCAAAAAGAATATTCTTGATAGTTTTGGACTAATCTCGGTTTAGGCTTAATTCAATCTTGAAAGCAAGATCGGGTCCGGGTGCTCACATGATGTACTTCGTGGCACCCAGCCGGGAAGCCGAGATTCCCAGGTGGTGCTCAGGATTTCATCTTATGCTGACCACCTGGGCGAACATAAAAAGAAATTTTACATCAGCCAACTACTCGCACTAAGCCGGAACTGTTTAATTTGAAAATTGATCCGAAAAATCATTGAATCGACCCTTCAGGTTGTGGGCATTGAAATAGTTAGATTATTTGAATTATCATTGAGTTGCACATCCATAAATCGTTATCATCACTATGCCCGAGCACTGCAATATTCATCTGCGTATTCACCAATTATGTTGATAAGAGATAGACGCTTCCGCATATGTAGATTGGGCATTCTACTCAAGTCCCAGGGTAAGGGGCAATGTTAGAGGAGGGACCCGGCTCAGACTTTGCCCGGCCAAAGATAGACAGACGCGACTTAGTTCGAGTAGGGGCCGCAAAGGAAGGAGTGGTCTCATCCCGTGAGCTCTGCGGCTCTGAAGTTGCAGCTTCCAATGCCGAGGATGCCCGGGCTTGTTCCACTTTCCTCACACCTTCTCGAATCTCCTCGACCGAAGCCCCTTGAGGTGCTGTGGTCGTGAATGTTTCCGTGGGACGTATCTTGCCCTCGGAGGAATTCTCATTCAGCTTATTGATCTCCTCCTCCGTGACCAATCGTTCATTCTCAAGACGGACCTCACGGCCACGTTTATGGCAGTACCATAGAACGAAGAGGAGAACTGTGATGGTCATTAGCGCCGAGGACCCAAAAATCGAACCACGGTTCACTTACTGAACAAGGCCAGTGACCAGAGCACGTTCATGCCCAACACAGCAGGGAAACGTGCTCTCAAAAATGCCATGATCGATCTCAACATTCCCACGATCGCAGCAGGCTTCGAAACTAGCTCCTTCAGACTGGGTATATTGACACCCATCTTTTCGGCAGCCGCGGCAGCCTTGCCGACATTCTCCATGTTGACTCCACTCTGAGTGGCCCGTTCACTTGCCACTGCGAGCATCTCTGGAGCCAGAGTCTCGGTCCACTTCTCCGGAAGCTTCTCGATCAGCTTCTGAAGGAAGCCAGGGAGCTTGGTATATGTGTCTTGCAATTGGCGATTGCCGTTTGTCAAAAGCATCTCCAGGTCGTGGTAGGCTGTGGGAACACCGTTGATCAGATCCTTGAAGATCAACTTGAATTTCCGAAGAAGTTCCTGTGTGTCGTCGCCGATGGAGAAGACGCGATTGTTATCCGCTGCCAGATTCAATCGCTCCAGGATATCCGTCATGTCTTCTTGGTCCTTCTGAGCCTCCTTTCCATTATCTGTCGTCGGCGTCACTGTCGATGGCGGAACGGGGGTTTGAGGCTGTGTAGAGTCTCCCTTCGAATCTTTATCCTTATCCTAAATCGAGAAGTGCAAATGTCAGCTTGTTGAGTAGAGACAGGTAAAGCGACACAGGGACAAGTCCTACTTTCTTGGAGTCTCCGTCCTTTTTCCAGAACATGGTACTCCATCTTCTCTTTTTCTTCTCGGGGGCTGCAGACTCTGGCTTTGCAGATTCTGGCTCTTTGGTCGTAGAACCACCTGAAATCTGGCTGGCTCTTCGCCCTTGCTCTCCCAGCTCCTTCCCAAACTCTTCGACTGGCGAAGAAGGAAGAGGAATATGTTCCGCATCCTCGTTCAAAACAGGCTGTTCAGCACTCCCTGGAAGAGCCTCAGACACTGGTGATGACAATTTTGCAGCAGAACTGGGCCCATTTTCCGAGGTTACTTGTCGCAAGAAGGCTTCCTCCTCATCTGTCAAAACAGGGTTCGGTGCTTGCAAGATCTGCGACGAGCGCCGGCGGTTCTTCATCTGGTTGAGATAGTCCATCGCTATGACAGGCAAAAGACCAATATCACAACCTGGTATGTTTTTGCAAAACAGTGCCGAGATGCTCTTAATAGTGAAAGTTGAAACGGGTCGGCGCGTAGTGAAGGAGAGGAGGCTTGAGCGCACCCAGTTGATAGGTCACTATGGGCGACTCCAGGTGCAGATAGATCGGCAATATGAAGATTCAGTAAAAAGGGCAAAGTTACCGACACAAAGAAGCTGGATTGACCATAAAGTACTGAGTGCAAGGGAGTTTTAATCGATCTCAGCTGTAGCTTTTTCTTTCGAAATGATATCATCGGTGGCTGTGGCTGTGGCTGGCATGTGGGATCCCCACAGGACCCTCTCTTGCACAGCCACATTTGAAAGCCACAACCTAAATCCTTGGTACCATTCTGGGGTTGATTTAGTTTCCACTCGAGATGGAATGTGTTCACAATGCATACTAAGAAGGCTCCCGGATTATCTCGACATGTGTGGCCATTCTTTCACCCTAATTAATGTATATGAGAATCAGGGGCCATTCAATCCATCGCTGATCTCGCCCAGAGATGGCACATCGAGGACATCTGAAGCCCACGCATCATTCAGATCATTTTCAACCCAAGACAGCCATTTAGACAGGACAATCAGATGGTAATCCGAATATAGAACGGCTTGTCCGCTCCGGAAATTGTATTTGCATCATGGCTCATGTCAAATGTACACCATATGCAGGTAATGATAGCCATTCGGAGCGTCAGCTGCTGCAGTGTTGTGGAGTTTTCATCTTTATCGTTTCAGACCTCACCGGCTATGCTGGACTTCGGGGCATTTCCCCCTTTCTCGCGAAGTTAGAACAACGAGCCTCGGTTTAGGAAGTGCCGGTTTTACAAATGCCGACCTCGGGAGGCTTTTGACCCTCAATTAACAGGGACCATGCGCAATGGTAAATTTGAGGCCAAGATCTGTTTTACCATCACAAATTGAAGTCCACTCCTCAGAAATCATATAGTAACAATCCAACTCGGGACAGAAATTTGGCATTATCGCGAAGATCATGGAAATACGACCAATAAAATCGAACAAATTCGAACTCAAGGCTCGAAGCTCATGTGATAAAATGGAATGTACCGGAATTTTGAGATCAAGAGCTCCGAGAATCTGGATTGAGACCAAATTCGTGGATGGAGAAATTGCTCTTAAAAAATGATTCATGTGCCGAAGGAAATTAGGGGCTAGGGAGCGATCAAAATGACTGGTTTTTGAGGCTGGACCCGTATTTCTCCTCGATTCCCCACCTCCAGACTGTTCGAGAGACAGACTAGTCTCACTGGCTGAAACAATCCCCGCATTTCAATCCATCGATCTATAGGATTGAGTTTTCCAACTAACCTGGACTCGTTTATGCCCAAAATTCAGCCCCTTCCTAAGTCAATGGGACATACATCGAACAATGAACTGAAAATAATTCAGTGACCGACTTGATCTGTGGTTTGAAGATGCAGAAAGATCCAGCAATTATTTTAATCAACGAGATATTATTTATGGTTCAAAAGGTTGCAGATTCCCCACCATAAGCCCTACTATACCATCCCCACTATACCATCCCCACTTTCGCCGATCCCGAGTACACCCACCAGCACTTGAATGGGGATATGCCCGAAATTTTATATGCCTCGGAATAACTGAGTCTGAGACGATAATTGCCTCTTGTAGAACGGACCATGTGGAGAGCTCAGTGCCCAGGTAATAACAGAGCTCATATCCCGAAACACTTTGTCAACTTGTCCCGAGGTCGAGGCCAGTGTACCAGAACGAGAAAGGCATTTAAAGCGCAGTATTTCCAGCATTTTTAGAAAGATAAAGAGAAAGACCAAAGTTGCCTTTTCATTTTGCCGTTGGCTGAGATCTCCATACCGAAACCATTCGCCATACTACTTACTACACAATGCTTTCTACTAGCATCTCTTTTATCACCGCTGCCGCGTTGGTCGCGCAGGTTTCTGCCTTCCCAGCGCTGCAATCGCGAGCTACTGCAGGTTCGTCAATAAAAAGAAAAAAAGCAAGACGGAACAATATTTGACATTGATAGACACTGCTGCTTGGTCCTTCCTGCAGCGTGCCGCTGAACTGTCGTCCGCTGCATACACTGGATGTACTGGAACAGCCTTCGATGTCACCATTACCAAGCAGGTTTATGATACGACAACCAACGCAAAGGTACCGTAATCCCTTTCTCTGAATCAACCAGTAGTAACTTTATCAGGGTTTTGTTGGATATTCCGCTACAAACAAGAAGATCTCAGTTGTCATGAAGGGATCTACCACCGGTGAGTATATTTTGCTTAATGGCGATCTAGTCCACAGTTGACAAGATATAGTGACGGATATTCTCAATGATGTCGACACTGCCTTAGTCGTCCCATCCCTCTCCGGTGTTACCTTCCCATCTGGTGCTAAGATCATGAATGGTATTAGCAGCCCTTGGTCTGCTGTCCATGACGAAATCATCGCAGAGGTCAGGTCTTTGGTGGAACAGTACCCGGATTACAGTCTGGAGTCAACCGGACACTCTTTGGGAGGCTCTCTCACTTACCTCTCTTACGTTGCCTTGGCTTCCAACTTCCCCGACAAAGAGATCACCAGCAATGCGATGGCTGCATTCCCGATCGGCAACCAGGCCTGGGCCACCTTTGCTGGGTCTTTCAATGGAACGCTGAACCGTGGCAATAACTATGATGACGGTGTTCCTGTAGGTCTTGCTATTTGACAACCAACATATACACATGTGCAAGAGTAGCTAACCACGCTCTAGAACATGTACATCCAAACCCCATATGACTTCGTCCACTACGGGACCGTGAGTCGAACTGGTCTTAATGTATTCTGCTTACACACAATTGGTACTAACATTAAGTCTATTATCTAGGAATACTACAGCTATGGAACTCAAGCTACCTGTGTCAAGTGCTCGGGAGAGCGTGACACATCTTGCTCTGCTGGAAACGGACAGTACAGTGTGACCGCCGGTCACTTTTCCAGCTTTGGAATAGCACTTGGCTACGCTGGATGTTCTGCGCTGTAAATCGAGACACTGGAAATCATTCCGAGGTCATGAACCTTGAAAGTCCTTGCAGGCGAGGATCAATCATGACAAGTTACTTGGTATATATTGATTGTTTCATCAATGTTTACTATTCAACATAGCTAGCATTGTGCATGCGTCAGATTATTTCTTGCTTTAAGTCCCATAGCTATCTACAAATCCAGAATTGCAATTTCTACCAATTGAAACACCCACCGTTATCTCGGGAGTTTGTGTAGGTAACAGCTGAGTCTAGGCGGCAGAAGTAATGCGCATTTGGCAACGCCGATCGTTCAACCCAGCAGCCAATACGAAGCGACCGCTAGGCGCCACCGAATTAACATCAGTTATAATTATCACCAGGCGGACGTGATTATGCCAATCGGAGGTGACCAATCCTGCGCCTGCTGATGGCGGCACCTGCAGTTGATATCACCTGACCAAGTATCTTAAATAGCGCTCGTCCCCCTCACCCCGACTTACCTTTCTCACCTGCCAGAGTCGACAAATTGCGCACCTTGAGTCTCACGGGACTCTTGAATGCAAAGCCATCATCTGAAATTTGTTTCTTTCCGTCTCTTGACGAAACGGGGGAACTGTTTCGGAGGACAGCTTTCCAGACTCTCTCACATGCTCGTGTGATCTGCAGCGTCAAGTGTTTTGTTTTGTTATTTGTCCAACTCGTATCGCTCCTTCTAATATTTTAGGGTTTTTCGAAAGCGTTCATCGAATATCCTGCATCGCCATGTTCAGGCGCTCCTTTACGTCGAATAGCTTCACTTCTAAAAGCCGGGCGGGGAAGACCGTCAAGGCGAGTAAGAGAAAGTACGACGAGCAGGCTAAAGAGAAGATGCAGGAGAATGTGGAGAATGTGGATAAACCGTCGCCGGGAAGGTGGTAATATTATGATGATGATTTGGGAATCTTGGAAGCTAATCAAATCATGGTTAGTGCGCTGACTAGTCCCATCGTGACAATGATCGTGGGCCAGGACCAGCGTCTGTTCGCAGCCCACGCAGATGTCTTGTCCATCTCCCCGTATTTTCGTACCGCACTGAAGGAGAAGTCTCTGGATGACGGTGCACAGCAACTGGCTCTACCCGAGGAGTGAGTTGTCTTTTGTTCATCGCCGGGGGAATGAAAAATTATATACTGTACTTATACTCTGAATAGGGAGCCCGAGATCCTTTCGTGCATTCTCGAGTTCCTTTACAAAGGTGACTATTATCCACGCTTATTGCGTGGGAAACATCGAGACTCTTGGTATCTCGAGAACGCCCAGGATCCCTATCAAACCGGTGGCTGCGGGTCGAGTGAAGCGACGTTCTTCCACTCCGGTGTGAAGGACATCGTACTCCGGGACACGGTGGTATATTGCGCGGCCGAGAAATACGGCCTCGAAGAGCTGAAGAGTGTTGCTTTTCGCAAGCAAGGTCTCCAGAGCGGGATCCCTGCTGATGTGATCTTGCGATCTGCTCGATATGCGTACGACCACACCCCGGACACTGAATCTCGACTGCGCGCTCATTACCTGGCTCTCATCATTCGAAGTCGCAAGACTTTCAAACGAAGTGGAACTATGCAGATGGAAATGGAGAATGGTGGCAAGCTGTTTTTTGATCTTTTTGTGGCAATGTGCAACCACATGGACGATCTTGTGGAAATCCGGTAGGATGACTCCTAGCTTTTTGCGTTAAGGTCTTACCTGCTAGATCGCCGCGGCTTTGTCGCATGATTACTTACAATATATTTTAGCAGTATCAAGCGAACCCCGAAGTTGTTCTAGTAGAACAATTGATCGTCTCATTGCTGGTTTTGCTTCAGATCGAGCGACTTGACAATTGGATTTGAATTGGGAGGCATGCTTATTTCAACCAGAATGGCCTAGCTTTTTGACTGCGTTAAACTTCACAGATTGAACCAGTCTGTTGCTTTTTGCTTTCATAGCAAATTAACTTCGATTCTCACGAGGTTGGCCGCCATTGAACGGTTTGAAGAAACCGCCCTACTCACTTTTAATCGGATTGGCGTATAGTTGCTTGCGTTAATCGGCATTCTCTCTTCTTGATGTACGCTATGTTTCATTACGTTACCCGCGTTATTATCTGTATTGTTTGCATCTCCACAGTTTTATGAGTTTTTGTCCCTGGTTCTTGAAATTATGATTCTAGCCGTGTGATCTATTTGAGCCTTGCAATCGTTGATGATTCAGAAATAAGAAATGAGAAATCCGGCCGCCTCGAATGATCTTTCCAGTATCTGTATATAAGGACTAGCAGATGCAGATCCTGCCTGGCTTCATGATATTATCCTCCATAGTTGCAAAATTAGTCGTTGTTCAACCGCCTGTCCATTCAATACTTCATTTCCGCTCTAACTCAATTGCACAGCCTAGCTTTATTGCCTCTGACTTGTGCCACAGAGTATTCTAGGTGATAGTCGTGATCAAAATTCATCAGCCTGCATCAACCTTCTGATAAGTATAAAAGCTCTTTTCTACTGAGTCCTTGATCTTCCTCTACCATCACCTCACCTCCATATCTTCGGAAAACTGGTAAGCACATTTTCCTATTTCCTCTACCCCTTCAGCTGGCCTTTTTTTTCTTACCTCTTTCCATACCACAACATTTTGTATCCTCTCAGGCGCATACCTCTCTCCAAACTTTCCTTCTCTTCTCCTTCACTACGATTCAGTTCTCACCTTCCACTAACATCAGTTGCCTCGAATTTTTATTTAAATATCGCCTTTATCACACCATACTGACCGTCAAAGTGGTAACCCAAGTGGTACCCCAAACAGGTACCTACCCATCTTTCTACCCACTTCGCCAAAGGTCTTTACTCGCATCACCTACCTTTGACAATCAACAGAAAAGTTTCTGACCGGTATTTTAGCCGTTTCTCACCTCCGCAGCAATGGGTTCAGACTCGATCTCGCCTACCGCTGGTCTGGTGAAGACCAATTCGACCAATGAGCTTCTCCCCGGAGAGGTCTTTATTATTCGATTCAAAAATCCCTGCCGCGACTATCGAACTGACATCTGGCTGGGAGTTATCCTCACCGAGAAATTTGGGCCGGGCAAGAATTTCCACGGACGAGCGAAGGGCGCCAAAAACCCCGATGGCACATGGGATAATACCCTCAACGAGCATGTGTATCCAATTTACATGCCCGGAAGAAACAGCTAGTAAGTCAGCACTTCTCCTCCATCAACGAAAAATTCTTGCTAACGAGATACTAGCCGCTGGTCGCATGTTAAGGATATCTTCAAGCTGCAGGACCATGTTCCACCTGTTTTCGGCTACAGTAGTGTTCGTGAAGAGGCGGCGATCTTCCGGAAGTTGCAGATAATTGCGCTTATGAGCCTGGACAATCATTTCTGGGAGTCAATGGCGGAGAAGGAGTCTGTTGTCAAAGGGAAGCGGAGCAGAATTGTGTCTTTGATCTTGCCTGATGGGTATGAGAATATCTTCTTGGATGTTAAGGATATCCGGGAAGGTTCTGTGACGCGTCAGAGTTCTGGTATGTATTCATGGTACCTACCCGGGAAGCATACCGTTATGGTACTAATACTGAACTATGGCAGGTTACCGGTCTGGCTCTGTAGCGAGGGATGCCCACTTTTCCTTGCCACAGCCGTCGAGGGTGAAGGCAGGTGATGGGACTGGAAAGGGGAAGGGCAGAGCTGATGGGGCTTTGTTCCTCAGCTTCCCGGGCGAAAGCTCGTCTTTCAGCTACTCGACATCACCATCATCTGACGCAAGAAAATTCGACCGCTCGGACTCTATGATGAGCGGCCAACAAACCCCAATTTTCTCCAAAGAACGGAAGAGAACCCAACCAAAGATAGAAGATGCGGGTGAAATAGTCAGAACAAGCACCGATATTCTGCAGCTAAGCATCCAGGCTGGTATCAAGGCTTGGATCCTGGGAACACCCGGAGCAGAAGAAGTTGAGGCTCTGTTCAGCCATATGATTGATTTCCCATCTCGGCCAGAGTACGTTCAGTTGAGATCATTCTATCTGACGCAGGAGTTCAAGCCTCGCCTTGTCCAGGTTAACACCCCATCAGATGGCAGCAATACCTCAGGGAGTGAAGGGGTAGAGGAACCAATCGATTACAAGGTGGGTGACATAAAGGGTATCGGCCGACACTGGCAACTGCAAGACATCAGGTGCCCTGATGATCTCTGCGCCGTGATCATTTCTCTAGGAAATCTATACCTCTATGCCCGTCGCCTGAACATCAACCCACTGATTCGAATGATCACTTTCAAGCTGCAGGTAGCCTGGAACTCGTACCCAGGCCTTTGCCAACTTGAATCCCTTCTTGATATTACCTCGATGGTATACAGGGATGGCAGCTTGAATGAATCAGGGGACGAGTTGGAAGAATGGATCCCCAAGTTCATTGCTGATACGCAAGACCTGATGCTCCTTGCTTGCTCGGTCAAGTACCAGGCCGTCATGCGCGAGCTCCCAGAGTTGTACACTGCCGTCTCTGATCTACGGGTGAAGCTTATGTCCGAATTCCCTGGGAAATACACGGACCAGCGTTGCTTGCTTGAGAGCCGTGGAATCGATCAGCTTTGAGGCGTGGTCGAGGCCTAGACGGAGAAGTTCCATGATGGAAGTGATGTTCGTTTCTAATTATTTTCAAGGTCGCCCTCGCCGTCAGGAGTTATCTCCAGACTGAACTTGCTATTACCGAGTTTTGCTTTATTTATTAATACATGGCTTTCGTGTTGTGCCCTTCCAGAATGAAGGGACCGAAGAGCTGGTTGACTAGGAAGGAAAATATTTCGTGGCAACATTTCTTTCTTTACTGCGGGTCTTTATTCATATCATGAAAAATGGCGTGATGTCATGAAAAATATGGTATTTGACTGGATCAAGTGTACAGCAACATAATGTTTAAAATATAGTTTTAATTTCAAATCCATGTTGATGTCGCTAAAGCCTGTCCATTGTGTCCTGCAACGGGTGGATTTGACTGCTGTTCTATGAGGGATTCGACGGATCACCTTGGTAGCACGTCGGAAAAAACCATATTGTCAATTTTGGCAGTTACACCATGAAATACAGGTTGACAGTCAGTAAGCACATGATTATGATATTCCTTGCAAATGTTACCGAGTATTCATCCCCATGGTATCCACACTCGGTAGGAATGATAAAACGCAAAGCAGCAATCACCGAACCTTGAGGTACATCGTGAGATATGCGCAAGGCAAACTAGATACAAGCTGTATGCGCTGAAAAACGAAGAATAATAGTAAGAGTAAAGAACCATCAGAGACTTAAAACCACCGACAATGAAGACACAAGAGCTTCGGCACAGTCATACACGAAGCTAGGCCGATGCCGACACTTAGTCACTATCATCGGTAGCTTCTGCCACCTTTCGGCGTGCAGTTCGCTTCGGGCGAGATGGCGCGTCTTCTTTCGGATCGACCCGGGGCTTTGGTGCGGATCTGCCACGACGCTTGGGGGCCTGCTCAGTTGCTTCTTCCGCCTGCTCTTCCTTCTCGCTAGCCTTGCGCTTAACACCCTTGGTTGATTTGATCGAGTTCTCCTCAGATGCAGTGGACTTGGCAGGGCGGCTAATCTTCTTAGACTTATCAATAGCGCTGGCTTCGGTACCATCACCGGTGGTAGCAGGAGTGACCTTTTTGGTGGCCGGCTTTGCACTCTTTTTGATAGACTTCAGTTGATCATTAGACTCTCCCTTGAGGGTCTCCCTTGGGCTCTTCTTGGTGGGCTTCTTCTCGACATTGTCTGTATCAGCTTCAGTGGTGGCAGGGGTTTTCTTCTTGCTGACGCGAGGCTTCTTGGGCTTGGCTTCCTCAGCACCAACCTTGGAGCTGGCGGGAGTGTCCTCGACATCCTCAGCCTCAGCTTCAGTGGTGACAGGAGCCTTTTTTCTGCTGGCACGAGATTTTTTCGGCTTGGTCTCCTCGGCAACATCCTTGGGGTCGGTAGGTGTATCCTCAGACTTAGAAGGGCCTTCGGTACCCTTGGAGGGGCTTCCAGTGTCCTTGTCCTCGGAGCATGTTAGTTGCTGTTAGGTACTGAGATAGGAGGTCTGTACATTTTTCTTGTGCCCAGCACGGCTTCCTGGAACTCGGAAGGTGCGACAACCAGGTCGGTTCATCTCCATGTCCTAGTGTAACCAGTCAGGGGAAATTCGTGAATATCAAAGTGTCGCTAGAAAACCTAGCCGACTGATCATCCGAGACTCAGAACTTACTCCCCTCCAATCTGCATCATCAATGTGGCCATTCTCCAGGG
Organism: Penicillium lividum; assembly: GCA_028828245.1. Classification (NCBI taxonomy): domain Eukaryota; kingdom Fungi; phylum Ascomycota; class Eurotiomycetes; order Eurotiales; family Aspergillaceae; genus Penicillium; species Penicillium lividum. The sequence goes on from JAQJAG010000002.1 coordinate 5,902,735, forward strand.
CGCGGCGGACTTTCTCCTGAAACTCCTCTGGAAGCTCGTCGTAGCCATCCAACAGAGTGTAGTCAGGTTTGCCGTCGGAACAGCTTTCCTCCCACCCCGTCCGGATGTTCTCGAGAACACGGGGAGTGGTGCAGCCCCTGAGAATAATTAGGTTTCCACCGTATGACTGACTGGTATTTTTGAATGTGGTTCAATTTGGTACTTGCCAGTGGCGCCAGAAGTAGCTCTGCATCCTGTCGGTGTCGACCCAGGAGCCTACACGGAGACTCCCCTTGGGAATCTTTTCCTTGGCATCTTTACACTCCTTGTTCGTACAACCAGCACGACCACTTGGAGCGAGCTCTGTGTTCACATTTAGCCTAGTGAACAACAAAAACGATTATACATTGCGCGTTGGTAGGATATCAGTATCTGGGCTTTAGCATGATGTTATCCGCGTTGCGACCAACTGAATAATCCCACACCGCAATCTAACACGCGTAATTCGCGTGTCGCTGGACTGGAGATACCAGGTTCTTCCAGTTTTCACAAAATGTAGAATAAAACACGAACTGAAGAAGATGTAAGGGGAATTGCTGATAGGCAGGACTTACCAAAACGATAAGGCATTATTCGTTTGACGCGCTGCCCAAGTTCACGGTGGCTTTTTCGGAATTTAGAAAACGATTGAACACAAAAGAAAATCGCAGTAGTCAACAGTTCAAAACAGATACAGTCGGTAGAAACTGGGAGAGACTGGGGTGGATGAGAAATTTCTGGAAGGGAAAAGGGTGGAGAGTGTAGTGACGTGACTCCAGTTCCTGCAAATCGAAGTAACAAAAGACTCGTCAGCCACGACCACCTGGACAAGATGTTAAAGGTATTACTCGATCCATAAATCCTATACTTCTATATTTACTTTGTAGATTTAGTATTATAAGAAAAATTTATATGTGACTGCCAAGAGATCTTGCCTTTTTCATTGAATCGTGAGCAATAAGGGATCATTTGCCGTTAGAAACCGGGGAAGAGTTGTAATACATACTATTCTTAATGCTGTAATTTGCCAATTTGAAGGCAGCAACTTGTTTCTTTGTCCAAGACATACTAAGTCTTTTCGAACATTTGAATATTCTTTAAGCCTTCATAAGAGCTCTATCTCGACCGCCGTATACCTGTACTTGTACGTACAGCTTTGGATGAACGAACAGAAAATTTTACCACTAAGTAAGAAGGAGGGGACATCAAATATAAGTATTTAATCTGGATATTTTCTTATTTCAATCGAAAGCTAATGGATCTGGAAAACTGAAATCATCTACAATTGAACACCAGAAGCCGAATGCGGTTAGCGTGTCGCAGTTCAGATTTGGCGCGAACTTCTCAAGTGCCTTACACTTCTCTCACTACTTCCTTTCGTTCCACCCTTCTCAGCTAGGGACCCAGATCTCAGCAAATAAAGCCCTTACTCTCCTGAAGGCTATCACGACACCAATAATATCAGCGTCATCCATTGCTACCCAGCGAGGAAAAAAAAACAAAAGCATTGAAGCCAACCGCGAATCAACCATCTAAAAAGAAGCATACCACACCTAGCCACAATGTCTGAGCCTGGCCCCGAGTCACTCCCGACTAGCGCCGATCCACGCAGCAAACGGCCCACCAAGCGTCGCGCCATTACACCGCACTCGGAACAAGCAACGGAGATCAAAACACTCTTCAAAGACCCATCAAAGGAGATCCGGCTTCCGGGAACAGACAAGCGTGTCGGCTTACTCTCTGCACCACCAGAGATCGTCGCCAATGTCCAAGGTTCCTCGGCCGGAGCAGGCTCGGGCGAGTTCCACGTTTACAAAGCAAGTCGGCGGCGAGAGAATGAGCGCGTGCGCCAGATGGAGGCGGAGGTGACAAAGGAGAAAGAGGACGAGCAGTGGGAGAAGGAACGAGAAGAGTCGAGGAAAAAGGATGAGCAGAAGACAGACAAGAACCGGCGGAGGAGAGAGAAGAAGAAGGCTATAAGGGGGAAGCCGAAGAATCCTGCTAGTGCCATGAATGTGGATGGTCCTTCGCCTGGTATGGCGAAGGGAGGGACAGCTCCTGGTGAGCCGGTAGCTACTGGTGAACGGACTGCGGATTCAGAGGCACAGTATGTCGAGGAGGTTCCTGGTGTGATTATTCACGACGATTGAGGCCCCCAGCGCTGATTTGGCTCTGTTGTACAATATTGATACCCTTTTATAAGTTTGAAAGCCTGGAATCTTAAACTGATATATCAGCAATCAAGGAATTCGACATTTTATCTGCTGTTGAAGTATACATGTGGACCCGTAAAACAATGAAACACTATGGCCAAGAAGGTTTAATCCCGCAACCATCACGCGGGAAGAAATGCTTAACAGCTCTCGATACACAGTACACAGTATTAATCTCATAGCTGACCTGGAATAATGCATTCAATTTGTCATTATCCTTCGTTATCTGGCACTCTGTCCAGATGCATTAGCGTATACTGATCTAGTTAGGCGGGTGGGGCTTACATAACTGCGATAACCGATTTCATCCCGTATTCGATAAAGAATGCTCTTTGAAAGACATTGTTCCTGTGAAAGACACTCTTAGTCTCGAGTGTAGACTGTTCCAGTCTACTTCTCCTGCCCAGGTATACTCCGACTGGTCAGCTTCAAGTCCAGAGATGGTTGCAACCACAGGGAGCAGTTCGAGCCGAGAAACGGTTATCGGATTTGCCGAGCAAAATGATCGTCAAGATGAGACTACGGCTCTTCTTGGATCTCTGTCCAAGCATGTCAATTTGTACACCTCGACTACATACGGCACATCACAGTCAGACGGCTATGCTGTCGCCGATGAGGAAGAAAAGCCTTTACCCAAAACTCAAGTCCTGTTGCTCTGCTATGCCCGTGCGATAGAGCCACTGGCGTTTTTCTCAATCTTCCCATATGTTAGCCAGATGGTTCAGGATAATGGCCATGTCTCGGACTCGGATATCGGTTTCTATTCCGGGCTCATCGAGTCACTATTTTCTCTAACGCAAGCGATCGTCATGATTTTCTGGGGTCGACTAGCAGATCGCATTGGACGCAAGCCTGTGCTCGTCTTCTCTTTACTCGGTGTCACTGTGGCGACTGGTCTTTTTGGACTGGCACAATCTATACCACAGATGATCATGTTCAGGTGCATTGCCGGTGTCTTTGCCGGAACCATCGTCACCATCCGGACCATGATAGCAGAGCACAGCACACCCAAGACCCAGGCTCGAGCATTCAGCTGGTTCGCCTTTAGTGGGAATCTGGGTATCTTCCTTGGCCCTTTGCTAGGTGGGGCCCTTGCCAACCCTACAGTTCAATTCCCGGGCATCTTTGGAGGCATCCATTTCTTCGAGAAGTATCCGTACGTTCTCTCAAGCTGGGTAGTGGCAGCGGTGGGAGCTACTGCTGCCATAACTAGTGCCCTTTTTGTCGAGGAAACACTGAAGAAGGACCCGGCTCATGGCCACGACGGCGAAGCAGCCTCCGACGCCCCAGCTCAAAGCGGTGACCTCACAACCTGGGAACTCCTGAAAGCACCAGGTGTAGGCATGGTCATCTACATATACGGTCACATCATGGTCCTCGCCTACGCTTACACGGCTATCGTCCCCGTCTTCTGGTTCACACCTATCTCCCTTGGCGGATACGGCTTCACGCCCATGCAAATCTCCCTCCTGATGGGCGTAAACGGTGCCGCCCAGGCCACATGGCTCCTCCTAGTCTTCCCCCCATTGCAGAAGAGAATCGGCTCGAACGGCGTGATTCGCATTTGCGCTGCTTTCTATCCGATCTTCTTTTTGAGCATGGCCATTGGCAATCTCCTCTTACGGAACGGAAGTGAGGCAGCTGTCAAGGCTTTCTGGGTTGTTACACCTTTGATGCTAGTTTTGGGATGCGGAGTCAGTATGTCCTTCACCGCGATTCAGCTAGCCATCAATGATGTCGCGCCCTCACCGAGGGTTCTGGGTACGCTGAATGCTTTGGCATTGACTGGTGTCAGTGGTCTACGGGCTTTCTGTCCCGCTCTCTTTACTACTCTCTTTGCGTTGGGGGCGAGAACACAACTTGCTGGGGGATATGCTATCTGGATATTCCTGGCTCTGTTCTCCTCGGGTTTGTCGCTCGGAGCGAAGTTCTTGCCGGAGCCCAAACCAGCCCATAAGCGCCAGAGTACTGAATAAAAAACTGTTCAAGACAAGCCAGGCTAAGGTTACAACACGATCAAAACGGGACCTAGTGGTACTGTTTACATTCCTACTAGTTTTCTGTTACTACATTCTTGTTTCACAACATGCCTGTATCTAAAATTCGACAGCGAAGGCAGATGATGCCCATCCATACAGATAGCCAGGTAGTGTACAGGAGTCTGCTATACGAGAATACCCATATGACAGTTCATTCTGGTCTAGGTTGTGCATACAGAAAAGAAAAACTTGAGGGCAGTCATGTAGCATTATGTACGGACATCAAGTGCATGAGAATCTTTTTTTTGGTCTTGCTCATCTATTACTTACTCGCCACCACCGCCACCGCCGCTAACTTGTTGAGCCGACTTACCACTGCAGATATCGTCGACACGGAGGAGCAGACACGCGGACTGCATAGAAGTTAGTAAACCATAAATGGGCGGGGGAACAGTTTGTAGCTTACCTCGACCGCGGTCTTAATACTCTGAAGCTTGACGGCTTCCGGCTCCCACACACCGTAATCGTTCATATCCACCAGGTTGCCGGAATCGCCGTCCAGACCCCAGGTGTGGTGACCCTCGACGTGCTTAGCGCGTAGGCGAGTGAGGACACGGATGGGGCTAGCACCAGCATTCTGGGCCAGTGTGCGGGGAATAACTTCCATGGCATCAGCAACGGCCTTGTACGGCCACTGCTGGACACCCTCGATGGAACGGGCAAGCTGGCCCAGCTTCACGGAAACAGCCATCTCGACGGCACCACCACCAGGGCACAGGCGGGGATGGAAGATGACGTTGCGGGCAACTCCCATGGCGTCGTGGAGGTTACGCTCGATTTCATTCAGAATATCCTTGGACGGGCCACGTAGCAAGATGGTGCAAGCCTTGGGGGAGTCGCACTTGCGAATGAATGTGAAGTACTCGTCACCAATCTTCTCAATCTCGAACAGTCCGCAACGGGTACCGATATCCGACTCCTGGATGTCGTCGACTCGGTTGACAATGGTAGCACCGGTGGCACGGGCAATGCGGTTGTTGTCTGTCTTCCGCACCCGGCGGAGAGCGGTGATGTTGGCCTTCATCAGGAAGTGCTGTGCAAGATCTATGGGAAAAGAAAACAATTAGTCAGATACAGGCCTTACCCACCAGACAAAAACACAATCTCTTACCGGAAACACCCTTCTCAGTGATGACAACGTCGGGCTTGGCTGCCAAGATGGCGTCACACATGTGCTTAACCTGCTCCTCCTCAATCTGCAGGATGCGGTTCCAGTCGTCCTCCTTGGAGACCTCAATGTTTGTTTGGGACTCTCCCTTCTTGTACTCCAGAGGGCAATCGAGCAACAGAATGCGGGGGTTTTCGATTCTTCTCCGCATCTTGGGGTGGGTAATATCCTTGTTAACCATAACACCGTCGATGACCTCGGAGTCCTCGATTTGACCACCGGGGACCTTCTCAATACGAGCGTAGCGCTTGATATCAACCTCCTGCTTTCCACCACCAACATCGAAGGAAACTGTCCGCACAGCGCTCAATGCCAGACCGCACATCAGGTCGGACCACCGTGAAACGAACTTGGTGCCGATGGAAGCCTGAATAAGCTTGTACATGGCCTTGTCGTCGTGGATGTCGACGGGTTTGGAAACCTCTCCGACAATTGTAAGGGCATCGGCGAGAGCACGCTTGAAGGCGGAGATGATAACGACGGGGTGAATGTTGCGTTCGAGTTGGGGGAGGGCTTGAGCGAGCATCTCACCAGCTAGGGAATTGTCAGAGAATCTTCATGCAACCAAAGTAAGGCCGGAAACTGTACCCAAGATAATGACAGTTGTGGTTCCATCGCCGACCTCCTCGTCCTGGGTACGGCTGAGCTCGATCATGCTCTTGGCCGCGGGGTGCGAAACCTCGATCTCACGGAGAATAGCGTGACCATCGTTGGTCAGAACGATACCACCCATTGGGTCAAGCAGCATCTTCAACATGGCCTTGGGGCCGAGACATGAGCGAATGATATCGGCAACACTGGCGGGGGGTAAATTGTATTAGCCTCGAACGAAATGCGTAGCGGTAGGACCGAGAGAGCGAGGATAAGGATAAGCGTACGTCTTAGCAGCGGTAATGTTGGAAAGCTGTGCCCGGCGACCAACCTGTCGGTCGCCAGCATTGGTGTCTATTCAGGGGAGATCCATTAGTAAATGCCGCCAGAACAGTCTCGGGGGAATGAGGGGCACGCACTCATCACCACCACCGGAGCTTGCATATTGGCGGTAAGTTAATATGTCGAATGGAAAGAAGGAATGAAGTCAAGCCAGATGCAAAACAAAACTCCCGATGAACAGAGAGAAGGCTAACTCGGAACCGCGTTGATGTCGCCCGCATCCTAAATTTCCAAAGTGGGAGCTCCGTGGCACTAAACCTAAACGGGTAGGGACAAACCAGGCAAACAAGAACTACATCGAAATCATTGAGAAATCATCGAATCTTAACAAATTCTCTATCCATATCTCATGATCAATTGTGTTCATATGGTACAAGTTGGGTGATTTAAATTTTAGTCTATCGAAAGATACATGCAAATATTTTACAGTGGTCGCCCCCAACCCAACGTGAGGGGCTTACTCAGGCTACTCCTCCAAAGCCATTTCTAACCTTTCTGTTGCCTTTCAATATAAGGCGTCCAAAAGAGCTGGACTTAACAGATCCTGTTCAATACTCTCGGCTTTCACCAATGTCAACCACATCAAAAACACCCTTCTCGGGAAGACCAAACTGCTTCAATGCAGTCTTCAGCTTCTCAGGTGGCTCAAGAACATCCTCCTCGGTCAGAACCCAAGTTCCCCAGTGAATACCCAATGCATTCTTGCATTTAGTATCCTGGAAGATTGAGACCGCATCATGTGGATCAGCGTGTGCAGGACTCCACACATGGCGAGGAGCATATGCGCCAATCGGAATCAATCCAAGATCAAATGGACCCCGGAACTCACCAACTTGCTTGAATGCAGGGCAGACAGGGAAATCGTACTTCGGGTCATGATCATCCTCTCCTTCAGGAAGCTCGGTGACTGGTCGGTATCCAGTGTCTCTGTTCAAAAAAAGGGCTTTATTAGTACTTTGTATTCTGCAAATACACTGTTAGAAGTGTGACATACCCTGCGAAGTATACTTTCTTGCCCTCGGATTCTAAAGTCCAAGAACACCAAAGAGTCTTGTTCCTGTCAAAAGGACCACGGGCGCTGACGTGTTGACAAGGCACGGAACTGAGCCGGGCGGTGATTTCCGAGGCCTTGGGATGCCCTTCACCCACGGCGTCTACCTTGGTTTCCATGGTTGTTGGAGATAAGGTAATGTCACACTCCTCCCACCAGTCTAGCTCGGTGACCTTCTCAATGCCACAGCTTTGGAACCACGCCTTGTTACCAAGTGGGACAAAGAAGTGGCAGTGGGGATGCTTCTTTGCGATTGCTGTGACGGTGTGGTATGATAAATGGTCGTAGTGATTGTGTGAAATAATAACGGCATCGATCAATGGGATATCGGTGGGCTTGCAGGGTGCATCCGTGTAGCGTTTAGGCCCTAGCAGGTTGTACGGTCCGCATCGCTCCTCGAGGACTGGGTCAAAAAGTACTCGAAGGCCACTGGGAAATTCGATATAGTAGGCAGCATGGCCCAACCATGTTGCGCGCAATTTTGGGGTATCGCGACTAGGAAGGAATTCGGGTTTCCGAACAGGAACGGTAGGACCACTTGTATCGGGAACATTGGCTTTACCGGATAATCGGCGCCTGCAAAGAAATCGCGTGAGTGTTTGATCATCTTTACCCATGGTGAGTGACTTACATCATGACCTCTCCTACACTTTTGAGACTCACATCCCGCCATGAGCTTTAAAAAAAAATGGCCTCGGTCAGCGCATACATGTGGAACGAAAAAAAACATCACTCACTCCCACGGATTCCTGAAACCAGATGCAGCATGATGGCTCTTTTTTGATGCATCCTCTGGGGCTGGTCTAGCCGGAGCAGTAGCGACAGTAAGCGCGTATAAAATCTGTGTCGTGGTTGAACCCATACTGCGAACAGACATATGGGGCTTTATGGTGGGCCGAAAAAAACGAGAGTAGGGACGCATGGGGGGCAAAGGTCCTATTTTAAATACCACCCCCTGGTATCCAATTGATCGCGCTGCGCGCAGGCTTTCGGCGTTGTGATTGAAGAATGCCGGCGGAAGAAACTGCCATTGGACCTACGGAGTAAACCGACTCCGTTTCTCCAGTTGAGATAAACCCGATTATCTCCGTGTCGGGCAATCAACTCCCCGACATCGTCAACAACCTAGGTTGGAAGCTGATGGGCTGAACTCTATTCATCCCAAGAGATTACAGGAGCAAGATGGCGAAGAGATAAAGAAACAAACAATTGACGATGGTCGATCATTTCGGTGGCTTGTGTTTGTACAACCGATTACAGCTCGGGCCGTTAAAACTCCGATATCTTGACTTTCTTATCAATCCAGATCTTTTGGTTCATTCACCACACCTTGATTTGGCATGGAGTCAGGCATATCCAATGCTGCGCCAGGTGTTGTGGCTGCGCCAGCACCATCTGCAGGTGACTTGATTCTTCAACAAAGAACCCAGACGCTTCAGAATGCGCAGTCGGCTCAAAATGGGGACGGTAGTCTCTGGTCACAACTAACATCCAATCCCTTATTCACAGCTGTATGTGATCTCCTACCAAGCCACCTCTTCAGTATCCGTTGACAATTTCATATAGGGCTTTGGCCTTGCAGGTTTAGGAGCGGGACTCACCTTTGCGCAACGGGGCCTTCGTCAAGGTGCCGCCTTGCTACGTCGCCGCATGTTGGTTGACGTCGAGATCAGCATCAAAGATGATTCATACCCGTGGTTCCTCCACTGGATGACCCTTTACCAACAATCACAACTAGGTGCGACTCGTGCAGCTGCCAACTCCGGCTATATCGATCGTCTTCTCCAGAAAATGACACCCGGGATGCGCCATCTCTCCATCCAGACCCAGAAAGTGGAACACGCCAATGGCGCCTTGAACACACACTTCTCCTTGGTGCCGGGACCCGGAAAACATGTCCTCCGCTACAAGAACGCTTTTATCTTTGTCAACCGCATACGGGAATCCAAGTCCCGTGATCTCCAGACCGGAAAGCCTTGGGAGACGATCACTCTTACTACTCTCTACTCCCATCGCCATATCTTCAAAGACCTCTTTACCGAAGCCCATGCCTACGCTGCCCAATCACACGAAGGGAAAACAACGATATACAATAGTTGGGGTACGGAATGGCGGCCATTTGGCAACCCGCGGCGGAAGCGTCCGCTGGATTCAGTGATTTTGGCGGAGGGCGTCAAGGAACGTATTGTGGAAGATGTTCAGGACTTCATTTCAAGTTCATCTTGGTATTACGACCGGGGCATTCCGTATCGACGCGGGTATCTGTTGTACGGCCCACCTGGAACAGGCAAGAGTTCTTTTATTCAGGCACTGGCAGCTGAGCTTGATTACGATATTGCAATTTTGAATCTCAGCGAGCGCGGGTTGACCGATGATCGATTGAATCATCTTCTTACTATTGTTCCGAAGCGAACCTTGGTTCTGCTGGAGGATGTGGATGCAGCTTTCTCCAATCGCCGTACGCAGTCCGATGACGATGGTTATCGTGGGGCAAACGTGACATTTTCCGGCCTACTGAACGCGCTTGATGGAGTGGCTAGCGCCGAGGAACGCATTGTTTTCCTCACCACCAATCATGTCGAGAGGCTCGATGAGGCCCTGGTCCGACCGGGGCGCGTGGATATGACTGTTCGTCTTGGCGAAGTATCGCGCTATCAAGTTGGCCGACTCTGGGACCGATTCTACGAAGATATTGACACCGATGGGTCCCATCGGAAACTGTTTCTTAATCGACTCCAAGAGCTGGGCCTGGTCGAGGATGAAAATGGTCACAAGGCTGATCGCTCCAGGAACACGAGCGCAGCAGCCCTTCAAGGGCTGTTCCTGTATAATAAGGGCGACATGGAGGGTGCGATCGCCATGGCCGAGGGACTTACCCATTCGGTACACGATGAGGCTATGGAGCATAGCCAGGGTCCCGAGTAATTGTATCATATGATGTAAATATTTCAAAATGTATAGATATTCCTATTTAAGCTGCAATTTTTGCAGATTTGTCCAATCCTCACGCCTTCTGTTGTGCCGCCTCGGCCGGTTGCATGCGCCGAGTCTTCAGGTCGTTGAACTTTACGGTGAGATTTCTGCAGAGTCCGATCACCAATCGCCATCCAGGACTCAAGCCATTTAGGGATTTAGTCACTTGGACCACCAATCATTTGGACTAAGCGAAGCGCTCCTGCAGTCACTATCCCCCGTCTCACGATCTGAGCCAATCACAGCCGTCACAGGCTAAGCGCCCGGCCCAAAAATAGGGTTGTCACGTACTATGACCCAGCATGAAGCAACAGATGCCCGTCAAAGCAAATGTGTATATGTCAATCAAAACATCCCCCTGTTCTTTTTCAAGTCCTTCCCCACTCTACTTCGCCGTTGAACGTGGATCCATATACATCATATTTCAGATACCATAGCCATGAGTCAATTTCAATTATTTCCACCGCCATCGCCAGAGGTGAAGCCCAAGAACCCATTTCGAAAGGGTTTGCAAAGACCGGTCCCGAAAGCAGAGTCTGGACCTTCAATACCTCTCAATGAACTCAAAGTTTCTCCCAACACAACTGAGTCGGTGCTGTTTCAAATCATCGAAGATACACAGGCTCTTCCTCCGCCTCCTCCACCAGCGCACCTTGCCCGCTCAAAGTCTCCGGCAAAGTCGGTGTCATCTCATGGTTCCCAATCTGCACGTAGCCGAAGTCGTCCAGACAACCAGTCGAGCCACACAGCTTTGCCTTCTCAGAGTAGCTTGAGCAATAGCAGCGGTAGCTTTCGGACGACTACATCAGCTACTTCACCCGAGTCATTTGAGTCATCTATTTCTCCGATACCAATGCGGTCAATGTTTCCCCAATTTGATCCCAATCAACCTCTCGATCAACAAAGCTATCATCCTCAAATGCCTAGCAGTGCCCCAGATTCGAATGGAAAGGCATCTCGCCGACCCAAGCTTACACTGTCACCGACATCTGAGATTGACCAGGTTCTCGGGCCAAAGACTGTACCTGCAAGTGTGCTGAACTTTCCCATTGGTGTTTTAGACTCTGAAGAAGCCCGATTCTCTTCGCCGCAAGAGTTGGAGATGCTATATGAAGCTGCAAATGGCCAACGACCGGAGAACCTTCATGGAGCGTTTAACTTGCGCTTAACAAAGTGAGTTTGGCATTTATTCCTTCAAAATTTAGAATCAACTTGTACTAACTCCATGTATCAGAACCGGGCCGGCAACCTTTACATTCGGCAATTCGGAACAACCATTCTATATGCTACAAACATACTCGAATAACGAATTGGCTATCTCTCGGAGCGCACCATCAAACCCCGATAATGATGTGCCTATAATGACATTGAATCTTGAGAGCCGCAGTCGTCGCGAGCACCCCCATGACGGGCTTGTCGCGCTTCTCTTTTCACGGCTGGCCGCTATGCTTGCAATCGAGCAAGCAGATGAAATCAGTAAACAGCACCAGCTTTCCGGCTCCGAATCTAGAGAGGTGGAGAGCAAGGCCCTCAAGCGGGCCGCAGCTCAAGAGTCTTGCCGGCTATCTTGGAATCGCAACCTGAGACTCTATGAGCTTCGGCATCCCTCTTTGTCCAAACGGCACACTCCAGCACTCGTAGGGGCGGCAGGTATTCCACTTTCTCCTGTTCAGTCCCAGTCCTCTGGAATACTTTATATCACTGTCTCCACCTCATCCAGTGATAGCAGCCCCCAGCAACCACCGACAATCATTGTTACTGGCCCATTGTCGACATCGTCTATAGAGTCTGCACAGGAAGCTGCCAATCGACGCACGTCAGTCCTCCCCGTAAGAGACTCCGACGAACCACTCGCAACCTTGGACTTCGCTACTCGGACCCTTTCCATCTCCCCAGCTGCCGTTATCGCCACTATCCCCTCACTCTATGCCATCGACTCTCTAATTGCTGCAATCCTGGCGGTGGCTGTCTCAGACGAAGCTACCAACCCAATTCTTGCAAACATGGAACTTGGATCTCCCAAATCAATAGTCTCGAGTATCACACCAAAATCACGGCAGGGAATGCCGTTCCGTGGAAGACTGTTCACAACTCTCGCAGAACGAGAGGACTATGCCGATAGTCTCGAGCTGGCATCCCAGATTGAATCTGCCAAGGCCAAGCAGGCTGGACCGGAATGGAAAGGCTTCTTGAAATTTTGGGGTCGGTCCAAGTCTGTGCCGCAAGACGAGCAGAATGTAGAGTCTAAGAAGCGCCAGAAGAACCATAAGATTGTGGTTGAAGAGTTTGATCTGGAGAAGTATGGTCGGTATGGGCATACTTCGTCGCGCGAAGGAGAGAAGTTGCCTGGTCTCGTAAGGGGCGTATTGAAGATTCTATTCTTTGGCCTGGACTTGATTGTCAAGGCATTAACGCTTTTTGTTAAGATTTTGGCATGGGTTTTGGTTAATTCGACACGCTGTTTGACAAGTGAGAAGTTCTAAGCTGGGCTTGGAGCAATTTTACATTCTCTCCCCTTTTCTTGTTCTGTCGGGTTTGGATTGAAGCGATGGAGTATATTATGTTTCTTCTTATACCCAATGAACGATCTTTGGCTTTAACAGGGTCCAGAAATTGGTATTCCTTTACATCGGCATCTATACCTCAACTCATCTGTGAAATGTCGGTTAGAAAAAATCAGCGGTTGGAGGCTAGCTTCATGTGGGTTTGTAGGGGGATTTATCGTGATATCCCCTTCCCATTGGGTGTTATCTGCCAATAGCTTATGGACCCGCCAGCTTGTGCACCGTTAATTGACCCACTTATCCCCCTGTCATGGCAATCAATGCCGATGAGAACTTAACTAAACGAATTTTCAGCCCGCCATGAGCTTGACATGGCGCACTTCCCGCCAATAGTTGTTCCCGTTATAGCCCAATGAACAACATTGACAGCACGATAAGGGCCCAGAATGGATCCTCCGGATATACAGCGCAGCCATGCCATGAAGCGGCAGCTACATAAAAAGCTCAAATACTCCTTAGACTGGTACTTATTGCATCGAGAACTAAAACTCTCCCCAGTTCTGCCATTGACTGTCATCCTGTTGCGACCACATTATGGCCGAAATTTTGAATTTTCCGTTCAATGTGACTGAACATGTCATTGACGGACAGCATGTTCGCGAATATCCTAATGCTACTGTGGATTCAAGTTCTACTATCAAGCTTGTTCTTAAGAGGTATACGCCTATCGACAACCCGAACCCTCAGCCGGGTGATGTGACTATTATCGGAGCACACGGGTGTGGATTCCCAAAGGTGAGCAGGTTCAATCCCATTGAATATGACGTGGTACTAGATTGATCGATTAACAATATATTAGGAGGTATACGAGCCACTGTGGGAAGATATACTTAATCGAAGTCGCGAAGATGGCTATCGCATCCGATCAATCTGGATCGCCGATGTCTCAAATCTCGGTGCTAGCAGTGTTGCAAATGAGAAAATTCTCGGGAATGATCGTGAGGATACTGAATCTCCGTGCTATTGCATAACTAACAGATCCAAGCATCCTGGTTTGATCACAGTCGTGATCTCCTACACATGATCAACAACTTTCGCGATGAGATGCCACAACCAATTGTCGGTGTTGGCCATAGTATGGGTGCAGGACAACTGTAAGTATATTCACGTAGACAGGACCTTACTATGCATAAATCTGACAACCAGCCAGGGTTCTATTATCTATGCTTCATCCCCGCCTATTTACATCCCTAACTCTCATCGAGCCCGTCATTTCACCCGACATATTCTCATGTCAAGGCATCATGCTGGCAATAGTGTCTCTCAAGCGACAAGACACCTGGAAATCCCAAGCAGCGGCCATAGAATCGGCCCAAAAATCACACAGACGATGGGACAAACGTGTCCTCGACCGATGGATTCTTCACGCTTATCGCAATCTTCCATCAACCACTACCCAAGCTGATCAACCGGTAACCCTAATCAGCTCAAAATACCAAGAAGTACTACAGTATCTCCGCCCAAACCCATTGGGCCACAAGGCTATAGGAGGCGAATCTACTCCCGATACACCTCCAGCCGACTATCTCCTCTACCCCGACATTATCGGACCCCCTCAAACAACCTCAGTATTCTACCGATATGAGCCTATCTTGGCGTGGAAGCTAATCAAGCATGTCCGTCCACCTGTTCTTTTTGTGCTGGGAAAGAGTAGTCCCATATTTTCACCCGCAACCCGGGAAAAGCTCCTCAAGCGGACAGGTGTGGGGATTGGAGGAAATGGTGGTGTCAAGGCTTTGCGGGTAGAAGAGAAGTCTATTAAAGGCTCTCACCACTTACCGCTGGAGAATGTTCTGGAGACAGCTGCTGCTATTGGTCCTTGGATTAGCAAGTCTGCGCAGACTTGGAAGGAAGATGAGGTGCGGATTGCAGAGGGGTGGGCTTCTCAACCGATGAGTGATCGATTGAAAGGCATGGCAGGCTGGATTCCCACCTTGGGGAAACTGTGGATGGGTGATGCTAAAACAAAATCAAGACTTTAATAGAGCCTTATTAATGGACAGTGATAGATTGGTTTTTACATAGATGGCTATCCAAATTACACCTTCATCAACGCACTTGAGTGACATTCAATGTTTCAAATTTAGCGATTCTCTTGAGGATCCAACTTCAATCATACCTTGCTATGTATATATTCAACATACGCGTGATATATCTCGATTAAGATGTTTGGCTAATCAGCAAACAATGCTCGCGATGTTGGCCCGTCCACCCTTAGCCCGATATTTCTGTAGATCATTTCGTATTTTGCGGTCAAACTAGACATTCGCCACAAATTATTGAAGTCAAAGATAGTATACGACGTCAAGCATGCTATATAAGAATGTTTTTTTAATGATTGGCAGACTTCATAAGCTGAAGAGTTGAGTTGTATGACCTTGATGTGGTTGGACCCGAGGGATGTAGCTTCAACCTGATAGACTAGCTCGGAATAAAGAGATGGATAAACAAGCCATTTAGTTATTTGATCAACAATCAAAATTCAATGAACGTCTAAAATTAATCGAAATTTTCCTGGACATTCCTCGGAGAGAAAGGGTAACCAGGGATACAGGCATAGCACGAGAGTTATGACCACTGGCACATATTTGTGTCATTCCAAGGTGGTAAAAAGGGGATAGCAACAAGCATCAATGAACAGTGAGCGGGCCATTCTACTAGATACCGGGGAAAGCTTATGTACACAGTCTTCCACTTCGGGCAAGGGAGCTACATACCTCCACGTCATGATTATCAACATATCCGAGTCCAAGGATGAAGGGATACAGAAAGGGCCAATTATTTATATTGTTTACTAGAGTAATATTTGCTATATAATCCATGAACTCCAAGTGCCGACTCCCTCTGACCAATCTTACTATTCACTCGTTCTACACCAATCCCAAAAAACACAAACATCAACCACAATGCGTTTCTTCATCGCCGCTACCCTCCTCATCGCTGGAGTCAGCGCCCAGTCCATCAGCGACATCGAAGCCTGCGGTGTAAGTTATCCAAGCCCCAAACACCACGAATAACAACATAACTCTTGGAAACAGGACGCCATCCTGTCTGGAATCGACACAAGCGCACTAGACGCCTGCTCCAACAAGAGCACAAAGGACTGCGTCTGCTCTAACGACTTCTCAGGCCAAATCAGCGATGATGCCAAATCAGCCTGCAAAGACGCTGGGATCAACCCAGACGACCTAAAGAATTCCTTCTGCTCCAGCACCAGCGACAGCCCCGCCGCCCCAGCCCGGCACGCAAGCAGGCCCATGGAGATGGCGGACTCCAAGCGCGCCTATGCTCCTCCTGCTGCTGACGCTGAGATGGGTTCCGCTGAGCCTGCTGCTCCCCGTGTTATCTACGTGACCGAGACCAAGACTGAGTGTGGATGCAAGCCTACGCCTACTGCTTTCGATCCTTCGCATTTGGCTCAGATCCCCGTTAATGTGCCTACTCCTACCAGCATGGGTGGTATGGCTTTCGCTTCTTCGCCTGCTTCTTCTAGTAGGATGTTTGTTGGGGCTTCTTCTTCTTCGCGCATGTTTGGGTCTGCGGCTACTCCTGGTCCTTCGGGTGCTAGTGGGCAGCGGTTCAATGCCTTCCAGGGTGCGGCGCCTCAGCTTAGTGCTGGGCAGGGTAGCCTTGCTGCGCTTGGTGTAGCTGCTGTTATGGGATTGATGATTGCTCTGTAGAGAATTGGTTTGGGGTTGTTATTACCTTCTTCATTCCTTCTTGTCGTTGTACGCTGCGATATGATTTCTTGTTTAGACAGATTTTCAACTTTCTTTTGGGAGTTTATATTGGTGTTAAGGGAGAACGTTTATTTAAGCTTAAGGTCGAAATTGTAATCAAAAATGAACACGTATTATTCAATGTTAATCAATCACCGCTACCAGTTGCTTCCCCAATACTTGTTCATTCTGCAACTGTCCTTGTAACTCCCCTTAATCCAAATCTGCCCATCATTGTCTCGTCAAATGATACATAGTGTACTATCAAGCGTGGATGGCCTGTTGGACTCGTGGATACAGCTGTACCAGCTTGTAGTATATATCTGGGTGGTCGTTTATCATGACTTGGGGATCCCAACCCATTGCGACAAAGATTGTCTCGACGCCGCTTCCGATAGGCGTCATGAAGACCTGACACACTTGCAGGCCAATGAGAAAAGAGAAAGCCATAATGACAGGCGTGAAAGTTCCATCGTCATTGTAAGCTGGCTTCGTGAACTGCAGATAGAGATATGCCAACAAGGCACAGACATATGCCACGAACGTGGAGCCCATAGTCAAGACAGGGCCGATCAAACAGTCCTGTACCAGTGCATCAATGCCACGATCGCGCATCATCTTCCATGTATCCTTAGCGGCCGGAATATAAGGCTTCCCATAAAGCGCGATGTGGCAGAAAGCATAGCGATTGAAAAATGTAACCAGCCAATCGAGCAATGAAATCAAGCATCCCAGGATCCAGACAAAGATCGATCCAACGATGTTCCCCTGGGCAGCTTCTTGTCGTTGAGCGATTGAACATGCCTGGCGCATCATATTAATGATCGCAAGGATCAGACTTCCGAAACTGATACTGCCGAAGGAGTAGGTGGTCGCACGACGGAAAGCGCCGCGGGTGGCCCCCCTGGGCATTCCACCCGCAGATTTGCTCCAGAAGTACCAGGACCCGTACACACCAGCAATAGTTGTATGCACCGTGTTCTTGATCCACTCACTGAACCAGTACATGGCAAAAGTGACATACACCACCAGACCAATCACCTTGGCGGTACTGCAGCCGCCGTTTGCACAAGACGGATTTGTCCCTGTAGAATCTGGCTCGTACTTGACGTAAATCGAGACCAAGGTCACGGAAAACCATGCCGCAAATGCGGTGGTCACGATGCCACCCAGTGCGCTGACAAGGAAGACATTTCCATAACCTCGCGCGACATCCATCGTAGTCTGTAGCATAAAGGCAGTAAATGGGATACGCGGGATCCAGCTGATGAAACAGATAACTGCGAAGACGCCAAAGAGCAAGAATACTATTCCACCTCCGTATTCCTTGCGTGCAATGTAGTAAATGCCCGTTGCAAAAGCGAAGACGATGTTCAGGATGCCTGTGGCCCAGATGAAGGTTTTGGTGAAGTAGCGCGCCCCCATGAAGTATGCCCATGAGAAGACTAGAGCGACACAGAGGACGAATATGAAAAGCACGAGGGTATTGGTATTCAGCGAGAAGTCATTACCGGAGTCGTAGATTCCTCCTCCACTGAACCCTTTGTGCGTGGCATAAGAGTGGATAGTCAAGCCCGATACAGCAACGTAGCCAAGGAAAACCGCGATCAGCTATAATCAACATTGGTGAGTCAAATGTTCTACTTTGGGTTTCGTGGACAAGACAACGTACCAAAAGACCCGCCCATATATCATTGTATTTCGGTCGGTCGATCTTGAAAGCTTCATTAAAGGTCTGACTGGACTGCGGCGGAGCTGCATTGTCTGGGTATGGAGGAGGGGGTTTGGGCTCCGCTACTGGTGGTTGATAGTTTCCATTTTGCGAGTAGCCATTAGTCGGACCCTCGGCATCGACACCCTGGTTAGGGTTGTAGTAACTAGCAGCTTGCCCACTCATAGCTGCACACCGGGAAAGATACAATTAAAAGTGAGGGATTGAAAGATCAAAGAAAACTTGATTGAAGCAAGGAGCTTTTTGTTCCGCATTAGAATCCATGACGACATGCATCATTCGTGGAAGGAACCATGATCGGCCCAATGATCGAGGACCCTTGGAAGTTCGGTAGCGTCAAACCCAATTTTAAGCGCCAAGAACCTAAACATAACTAAGGTACCGGATCCAAGAAAAACGTACAAATGTCATGTATTTCAATATGCGATGCAAGATGTCATGGTTTCTTTGTTTCCATCACGACGCCGTTCAAAAATGCAAGGAGATTTCCCCATCTATTTTTAAGTTGCTTTAGTTGCGGGGGACTTTGACATGCTTTGCCAAATTGACAAGGATAATTATGATTACAAGAATTAGTGCAGATCCTAATTGGCCTATTCTGGCCACCTGGTCCAGACCTGCAGGTAGCACAACAGACACGGTCTTGGCGAGCTCAGCGTCAAGAGATTCAGGATCGACTAACGAAATGCATGGTGCTTCAGATGGCGCCAGGAGTCGACGACTCGGTCTTCAAGGCCCGGTTGGTTATTCCGACGACGAACAGGGAAATCGTCGGTCGCGGGCTTCAGTTCACCCTTGCTGAAAGCAACAGACCGACGCATCTGCTCTTGACGAACAGCGGTGCGGCGCGCGGCTCGAAGTTCCTCGATTCGGCCTTGACCGACTCGATGCTTTCGCAAGAAGCAGTCATCCATCAAAGTGTTGGCGTCTAGCAACTTTTTGGGGACGGTTTGCACCACCTGAAATACCTCCATGGGATCGGAAACAGCCAGGATATCCCGCTCACATGCTTTGAAGATAGCCAACGAGACACGAAAGAATGTTTTGGAGCCCTCATAGAAGAAAATATCCCAGACCCGCAAAGTGGTTTCCAGAGGGAGCGTTCCAATAAAGACCGACATGAGCCAGTTAGTCAGACCCAGAGTAATGTCTGGTAGTCGCGAATTCACATTGAGTGGTGGGGTTTTGCGGCCGGATGGGCTTCCTCCCATGCTGGAAATCTTTGCATAGATTCCCGGCATCGTATCCCGGAGCAAAACCATGAGGATCCAAAGATCAATGTTGGCGCCCTCCAGACTGATCTCATGTGTCCCTGGCAGATACAGTGAGGTTATAATATGCAGCATCCAAAAAGTTTTCTCCTCCGGTAGAAAGAGGAGGAGCATGCCGGTGATGAAATTGAGGGATTGAGTATAGCCGATTTTGGGGTTGTGGAGGGCAAAGGCATACAATACACGACGAAGGGATTGGATCATTTGCGTCTCTGTTGGATTGCCGCTTCCAGCCTGCTCAGCAGCATCAACAAATTCTGGTTTGAAGTGAAGGTTGTCGGGAAAAGTTCGGTGGAGATCACGCTCAATGTGCTCTTTGTCATCATTGCTGGGCGTAGCCATAACTTTTTTCACCAACTCGTCGTAGAGACCGACGTTGGAGTTTAGGAGCTCCCACCCGCCGGCATACCAAAACCACGCGGCGCCCCGGTATTCTGAGGGTATGCCTTTTCGCACATAACGCTTGAGTTTAGACGACTGCGCCGGAAATGTGCTTGGATTTGTGGTTGGAAGCCCATGTTCCTGGAGCATGGCATGCCATTTCTGTCTCCGTTGGGCAGTATAATTTGAATATGGGCCGTTCCAGGTCTCGTACTGCTCCCGAGTCACGTACTGGGTTGCTTTGCGAAACCCATACACGTCTCTTGTCTCACTTCCAGAAGTGAGAGGTGGAGGAACGGGACCGGGAATGAATATTTTAGTCTGTTCGCGCTTGTGAACTGACTGAATGTTGGATGATTGATCCGATGGTTGTTTAGGTGGTATAGGCATCGAGGGAGGACGTTCGAGAGGCTCAAATGAAGCGGGCTCAGATCCAAGGAAAGGCATTTCGGAGGGAGCTTCTGCACCAGGGTCGTGTATATTGGGTTGCAAGTAGATAGGTTCTGGCAAAATTGACTGCGGTAATGGTGGAATGGGAGGAATATCCCCCAAAATAGGTTTCGGGGGCGGGATTCCGTCCAAATGCATATCTCGGGATGGGGGCGGTGTTATTGACGGTGCTTTGCTGTCAGCTCGAGACATGGGAGATCCAGGCTCTTCTGTTACATCGCTGAAGCCGTCAAGGTACATGGAAATCGCGTCTTCCACACTCATGCCATCCTCCATGCCATAGGGAGCATCAGGTGTATCCGGGGACAAATCAGTAATCGAGCTGCTCTTCGTGAGAACACTACTGCGCTCCGTGCCACTGTGTTGCTCAATGCTTGACCGCGATGTCATGGCAGAGTTCACGCTGGTTCGGAGGGATTTGTTATCCGCGGCCCCCTGGTGTGGGAAACGCGGCGGCGGCAGGCCATGGACGTTGAGCTCCTGGCGTCGGTCTGGGGATTCTTGTAATCGCGGCCGCCTGCCGTGCAATCTGGATGTAGACATAGATATTCGCAGACCGCCCCTGGCCGGCGGGGCCTTGCGATTGGGCGTCCAGTCCGGTTCATTATCGCGAGGGTAGTATCTTGGGGGTTGTCGGTCGGGTGATTGTAAAGGGGGAGGGTAGCCAACGGATTGCTTCGCCCTCCAATCTTCTGGAATCTCCTGCGGGGAACCTGCCCGGAGAGACATAGGAAGCCACGGTCGGTCATCTGAGAAAGACCTGGCCGATGGGGGGTTGGGCGAGCGTGCGCGTTGGTCGTATGTTGAGGTTGGAGAACGCGGCGATGACCTGGGGGTAGATCTGGCGGTTCGTGGTGCGCGGGGATCGATCTTCAGAGGATCCAATCGCGCCGTTTGGGAGATCTTGCGGCGACCGCGTAGATCTGATTCCTCAAAGGGAGGCGGGTATCTCGAGGTTCCATTTTCTGTGACCATGGCCACCAACTAGTAACCAGTTCCCGCTGGACATTTGTTTTCGTGACGAAAGGTCCCAAGTAATAGCCGTGAGACTTTAGGAGAATGGTATGTAGTGGCAAATAGGTGGTAAAAAGTTGATAGTCGCGTGGGTATCTGTGTGTACGTTGTACACGAAGGGCGCGAAGAAAAAAGAAAGAAGTCAACGAAAGACCGAGCTAATTGCTCTAGGGATATCAAAATATGAGTGCCAGGAAAGGAATGACAAAGTGGACCAAGCTGAAAAGAAATATGAAGCGAGACCTGCCAGAGGACTGGAATGAGGACGAAGTTGAGACAAAAATCAACAGAAGCCTGATCTAGCTTAGCGTCACATGACGTCGACAAGGGCGTTTTGAAAAAGTCAATTTTTAATCAATTTATGAACAATGTGACTAGTCTTGATCAATTAATTCCTAAGGTGAATGTAGTTCTTATTGTTTCTGGGGATACCATGCAGTACTCGTATAGTACTGTCGATTCTATTGTTCTTTCATGCAACGGGACGGGGATCAACCTTGTTTAGAACCAAACGTATGATCCGGGGACTTGGTTGCTTCCCCAACATCCTTCTTTTCGCTGTTAAGATTGCAAATATCTTGCATTATATTACAACCCTCACCTATATAGTTGTATATGGTTGTTTATTGTGGGGATCATAATGTGTTTCCATGGATCCTTGGACCCTCTTCCCTTTCAAAAGCTGTTCGACCTATGACAATCCACGAAATACCCATGTCATAAACTCTTCAAACTCCAAATTCAAACATTTGAATACAATTGCTTCGAAAATAGACAGATCGAATTATGCCAATTATACCCTATCGTCACAACGGCCCGGCTAAGCTTAATTGTGATGGGTCAACCGTACATCCATGTGTTTTTGCCGCACAAACCAAGCATTAACCGTTGTCCATTCCTTCTCCGGGTTCTCCAAAGTGATCTATCGTAGTATCCCAGTCAGATACGACACCTCGGATCGCACGCGATACACCCGCATTATCTTACCTTGAAGGTCAGAAAGAGTGATGGGATCAGCTTATAGATCTCCAGCAGACTGATGTTCTTGCCTATACACGTCCGAGGCCCCGCTCCAAAAGTAAAGGTCGCTCGTAGCATTTGGTGTTTTCGTGCTTGATACTCATCCTCTGACTCTCCTTCCATCTGCAGCCATCGCTCAGGAATGAACGAGTCGACTTTCTCTCCGAAACAAGAATGGCGGTGGATTATCCACGGGTTGGCTCCGACAATCGTTCCTGCAGGCAAGAAGGGACCGCCATTGGGGAGTTGTAGTCCTCCTGTGGGCACGATACGCTCGAGTAACAGACCCACTGCTGGATGCAGGCGGAGCGCTTCTTTAACCACGGCGTCGAGATAAGGTAGCTCCTCTTGACTTTGCTTCCAGGAGACAGGACAGGAGATTCGGCCTGCTTGGTAAGCACTTTTCAGCTCTTCGTGCAGCTTTCCTGACACCCTAGGAGATTTTAGCGTGTAATAAAGAATTGCCCGGAGTGAAATAGCGGTAGTATCGGAACCAGCATTTATGTTGCTGATTGTGTATGAGAAGACCTGATTGTCCGTTACAATATCCGGGTGTTCTTTTTTGGCTTCGAGGAAACGTGCCAAGAAGTCTCTGTGTACTGGATAGGCTACCTTGCTGGTAGGCTTTTCACTGGATCGTACCTCTTGAAGTCTTTCATTCAATCGAGTACGTGCAAAGCGAGCCCCCGCACTAGTTGAACCTCCCTGAATAAGCTGCCGAAGAGGGTTCTTGATGAACCAATAGTCGAGCCAAGGCATTTGGCCAATCTACTACGTCTCAGTACGCCTTCGGCTGATAGAAATGGTTACTAACCTTGCCAGCATAGTCAAGCATGCGTTCCAGTGCAGCAATGATGCCATCTACATCGTTCCCAGTCTCCAGGAATCCGAGTGGCTTGCTGAATGTCAACTCGCCGATAACATCGAATGCATCTACTCAGAAGTCAACAGCTTTTTCTACAAGTCTTCTGACGCTACCCACAATATTGCAACCAAGAAGCAATATCACAGACCTGCCTTTGATCTACAAACCTGTCCAGCTTTGCAAAGAAAGTCTGAATGGTCTTGTCAACAAATGGCTCAAATTCAGTCAACGTGCTCATGGAGTATGCAGCTGAGATCGGGCGTTTGATTGAGGCATGGTAGTCTTCATCTGTGGTGGTGAATAGAGTAGGAGTTGGTCTGCCATTGGCTAATTGTTGTTGCACATGATAGAATTTAGTCTGAAAGATTAGTGACGTGGAGACACTCTAGGTACCCAAAGATGAGCTCAAATCCCACCTAACTTACTTTTTGATACCCTTTGTTGATTCCATAGATCACTTTCAGTGAATCCAGATCCCAGACACTGACAACATTTGGACCCAATCGAACATAGTCCCCGTATTTCTTATGCAGTTTGTACAAACTGGCTTCGGCGTGCCCATTCGCCACATCAATGAATCTCCAGACATTGGATAATCCTGCGAGGAATGGCCCCGGTACAGATGAAACGCCCGGCTTAAGGTAGTTGCGACTGAGATGGACTATGACGAAAAGAAGAAGAATGCTTGTCGCGTGTTGGAGTACGAAGGTCACTGAGTCTGAGATGATTGCCATAATGTTTTGGATCGTTAATCACGTAGCACAATCAAATTTGTTCCAATCCATCCATGACGGAGAGATTTATGTGCCATATATGATCAAAGATAGATTTGTGGGGGTGGGGCTTTGCGGGGAAGTAATGACGACCTCAATTCCGCTGACGGAAAGGCATACCAAAGCTTGGCTCGTATTTCTACCAGATCTCATGCCATTACCGAGGCCTACCATAATGTAGAAAATTAGTTTGACTTGATTTCAGGACTGCAGCTTCCAAAATTAAGTTTCTCTTGTATCAGTTCTGGGCATACATTTAGCCGCATAAGTGCAATATGATAGGGGCTGTGCATAGTCTTCGTCAGAACGCGCATATCGCATAAACAACCCAACCTATCACAGCAGATACTTTCCTGAACTTATGAGGCTATCACTCTAGAAATTTACAGGCCAATCCTGATCTCGCTTAAGCTACGAATGCCTCTGCCAAGCCGCACAGGAGGAATGGGTGATAGATCATCCTGCACGTCGAAGGTTTTGTGCCGTCTTGTGCTATCTACAAGAAACACCGAGTGGGGAACCAACAAATCCCCGGTGAATTTAGAGCACGCGGTTTCTGGCTCATGATTAGGCGCCTTGACCTAATCTGGTCCCTTCCCGGAAAAGGGAGGGAAAAGACAATCGGTCGAGTCAATATATATTCACTGCCGAGCCGAGCGTTTGAGACGATCCCACTACATATTGACATGTATCAAGAGACTTTTAGTAAGGAATTTGTTTTAGAAGCCAACATTGAATGTTTCAATGTTCAGAGCTTATAGACCACCTGGGCAAATGACCACTTTTTACCAATCTCGAGTCAAGAACTGCTAATTGAGGCATTATCCCGTGATTCATACATGTAGTCTCGATAATTTAGTAGTAGAAACCGAGAATAATCCAGTGCTCATTGCTTTTAATATGCTCAAATTCTAGTCAACAGAAGCTCCCTTGTCCAAGCCAATATGCGATCCAGGTCATGGCAAAAGTAACAATTGTTTATTGATAAACATGTAGAATGCAAAAGCGTCGAAGTCATTAGGCGTGGCTCAAAATATGTCCTCTTTATTCTGCGACAGCATACTTGCGAGTCCAGTCCCGCGCAATCTCCTCATACCGTTTCTTGTCGTTTTTGTATTGGTCAGCGATTCGACCCTCGATAGCATCATCTGGCATGGGCTCCGATAGCAGTTGACGAGCGAATTGTAAGACGGCCGAGATCTTCGAGCTGGGCTTCCACTCATCGGCTCTCAGCATACCCAAGCACATGCTTCCTTTCTCATCATTTGTGATGTTGGGGTGGTAGATTCTTGTTGCGAAGGAGACGGTGGGGGGCTTGAAAGGGTATCCGGTTGGTAGAGAGAGCTTGACTAGGAATCGGCCTTTCTGTGTAGTCAAAAATGTCAGCGATGTTCGGATAATCGTAAAAAAAGGAAGAAGAAAACAGCGCGTCCTATTGGGGGCCATGTTCCTGCCTTGGGCTGATCCCTTTCAGTCCCGGGGGCCCTGGGGCAGGGTAGAGCAGGCGTTATGTCGCTGAAGAGAGAGGTTTCTTACTTGGTATGGTGATCCTTCAGGCCCTTCCATATACACCTTCCACTCATACAGGTTTGCTTCGTCGGCCAATTCGACACTGATGCCATCCGGGGGCGACTCCGTGAGTTCGGCCAGCTCCTGCAAGGGGAACAAAGGTCAGTGGATGAAAAATAACAAATACTAGAGGGTGATAGTAGCTCCAGAAGATTTTACCTTGGTAATGCGCTTCTGGCTGGTCATATTGTCGAGATGGTCAGATCGTCGAGGGGCGCTTGGGGACTGCGGGGAGTTGGGGAGGCGATGAGGCGCCTCTTGAAGATATGGGGGCTATGAAAGTCGATTTTGAGGGCTTTGGAGTGAGAAATTTGGCTGCAGTGTAAACAAAAAGTCCAAATTGTGAGTCACTGTGGGTTAGGCGTGGTAAAGCTCAGAGCCTCAAGAAATCGGAAGTTGGTGGGGTGCGCAAAGACGTCAGTATATTCGGCCCGCAAGGTCAACCACAGTTAAGTTTCGATGGATCATGTCCCCTGGTATCTATAGCCATTTCGTGAATAAATATGATAAGGCTTTTTTTATTATTTAACCAGCTGTGCCGATGGATCTTGATCGACTTTATACCAATTATTCCCGCTGCAGCATGACCATCAATCCCATGCAACCCAATAAAACAGTCTTCATCCAGGGGTGTTCCGATAGCATAATTGTCACATACCCAACCATTGGGATGTAGCCTCTCACACTTCCGACAATGTCCGCTAGAGAATACATTAGTTTTGCCCCAAAGGATCAGTCGGAGGATGATTAAGTTTCCGCCCGTATTTACAAGCATGACATGTGCGCTTGATATGAAAAGATGGCTTACCGTTGCGATCCAGGTGATCCTGGCCCTTTGCATACTAGTGTAGACTGAATTTAGCTTTTGGTGATAAGTTGAATTTGAGTGCAAAAAGAACTAACCAGCTCGGTGTCATCAGCCAAGTTATTATCGCCCTGTTTAGAAAGCAGAATCAGTAGGTGTCCCAATACAAAAAATACTCTCTACAACCTGACATACCTTGGTCAGAAGCATTTGAGTACCCGGTGCAGAGTCACTGATCAGTCAGTCAGTATCCAAGCTAACAATCGAACAAAGACTCTCGTGGGAAGCCTTTGATCCAGAAATGAACATACACTGTGATTTCCTTCACTTTGTTCTTTTTGGGCTCCAATTCTGGGAAGGTACGGGAGACGCGGTGGACGATACTAGTCATTGTTAGCAGATGCCCAACTTCAAGATCAAGCGTAGGCTTTGGTTTTCGTACGGAATATCCTTGCCCCTCACGTTGTACCTATTCCAAGTTCCCGTCAGTAAGGCCGATTCTCATCCGTTGTAGCAAGGGAATACCAACACAACGACCTCTCCAACCTCCACTCGAGGGCTTCTATTCCACAAAAACAGAAGATCACCACGCTGGAAGGCAGGCTCCATGCTACCACTCAAAACCACCACAATAGGGCTGGATGAAGCGCTAAAGATTGATAGTCCCTTCCATAACATGAAGGCTGTGGATAAGACCTGCACGCGCTTGTTAGTCGAGTATTCGGGCTGCGGGCCAGGAGCAGGTGTAGCGTACAAGGGCAAAGTTAAGCACCTGCGCCATCGTTTGGCGCACATTGGTGGCTCCGGAGGAGAGCGAAGATAGCATCGTGGGCGATTCGCACGGAAGGCAAGGTAGGGAAGGGAGCTGGGAGAAGGATGTTATGCGCTTGAAACCGCAAGGACAATTGGCGACTGTCAAAAACTAGGTAAGCCACTGCGGTCAGTATCGTGTGTAAATAGAATGAAATCAGAACAGAAGCTCACATGTTGCGCCCAGCAGTGCCGAGTGGTTTGTTTTGCGGAGCTTATCACCTCGAATGCGGAGAGGTGGCCTCCTCCGTCACGATTGGTGCCTTGTCGCCTCACAGGCCGCCAAGCCTGGAACTATTTAGTCCATATGCTTTCTGGACAAAGGATCACTACTACATAATACATATAACTCGACGGTACAAAATGCAGAATTCATGCAATGCCAAATATGAGTTATTGTCCAAAGTAGACTTTCATTATCAGTGTATTTGGGGTACCCATGATGTCAAGCTTCTTCCGCAGGTAACCTTTACCAACGGAATTGGAGAAGAAAACAAATGAGATACCCACAACATGACTTGCAAGAAATTGAAAGTCATTGAAGACTGGAGGCCAACTTTTAACTCAGATGTTCGGTTAATTATTTCAATTTTAATGAGACACGTGGTATCTTTCACTACTCAGCTCTGAGACCATGCCCTTAGCAGGCAACTCTGCAGGATCCCCTACTGAAAGCTCAGCTACTTTCTGAATGGGCTTCGCGTCTGCCTCATGAATCTGGTTTCCTTTCGTCCTCTTGGTAGTAAAGTACCAGATCAGAGCTACGATCAAACCTACGCCCGCCACACCACCGACGACCCCACCCGCGATAGCACCTATATTTGACGAATGAGATGTGCCATCTTCCGTCCGCTGGGAGGTGGTAGAGCTACTTGTAGAGCTCTCACTTGTCGAGCTTTCGCTTGTGTTGGTACTCGAAACAAATAGGCTTTTCAAGGCTGGAGACGCCCAGGACGAAGGGTATGGTGACTCCTTGATATCTTTGGCCGTTGAGGAAGAGAGAGAATATGAATTTAAAGCGGGCTAGTATATTGTTTAGTTTTCTTTGCAATCAAATTTTAATAAGGTGTACTAACGTCGAATGTCGAGCGCGTTGCCTCGGATTGAGCGTCGTATATGAATGCAGGCATGGTGTAGCAGCCTGCATCGGCGTCGTCTGCCCATGCAAGTCTTCCGCCAACTCCAAAAATCTGACGTCCGTATGTCGCACATTGAAGGGTCATGCGTGCCTCATCAAGGGGAGCAGCAGAGAACCATTTGAATGATGGTATTGACAGGTAATTTCTAGAGATGAAATTGTTAGGTGGGAGCGGGGCATTGAGGACCGATAAATTTCCGCGTACATGTCTAGAATTGTATCCTTGGATTTGAGATCGGCTCCTCCAATGGTATAGATCTGATATGAAGATGTAGACGGGTCGTGCTGGACAGAGGCGCAGAATTGTGTCCGGGGGGTTGCACTGCCCGTGGTTGATTGATTATACCAATTTCCTCTAGCGATGTCGTAGACTTGGACGTAGTCCCATGAGTTCTGACTTGTTAGTTACCAGTAATTTTACAATGAGTCTCAGTGCTCACCTCCGTCAGTGTGGCGTTAACACCATTTTGGATGGAAGGAACCTCGCCACCGATATACACCAAGATACCCATATCGCCCACTGGGATATAAGAAAGGGAGCCTTCCTGGACAGCATCATAGGGCCCGCTGAGTGATTTATATTGCCCCGTAGTGGTGTTCAATTGAATCATCTTCTGGGTGTATTCCTCAGTTGAATCAGTGATTGTGGTCGTTGTACTGCTACTCCTGTACCCGCCTATCCAGAACGCAGCCTGGATATCAGGTGCATTTGTGTCCACTGTAAGCATCCAAAGTTATAACCAGGTCTCAGTATGTTTGTTGAAAGCCAACATACCACCGTATTCCAGTCGCTTGGGCGGAACACTGCCCTCCTGTGCGTTCCACGACTCGTTCTTTGCCGTATATGTCCAGACAGTGTTCTCAGATGTGACACTCCCCAAATATCTGCCCCCATATTGATATAGTGTGGTGTTTGCCGCGTTAGACCAGAGAGCCATGTCTTTAACTTTGGGAACTGTAGCGTCTATTTTGGACATTTTGTAGTTTTTGCCCTCCGACGTGGAGAAAGAGGAGGTCAGATCGAGGGTCACGAGATAATTGTCTGATAGTAATTGACCATGAGTGTGACTGCTTGAGTCTGTGAGACATAGCTTGAGCCGACTTACTTGACGCGTTGAGATCATTTGGGATAAGTCCTCCATCCAGACCAACCATGTACAATGTATCGTCGGCAATGTTGACTAGCAGTCAAAGGGCATCAGTAGCTGTCGTGTCGAACAGTCTGACCGTTCATACCTCCAAATCTGTAACTGCGACAAAATCCCCCCGACAAATCTGTCAAGACATCTCTTTTGGTAAGATCTATAACCCCGGCGGCTGCGAGGGTCATTAGACTCACTGCCCAGAGCGATAGCAACCACCAGCCTGACATCTTCAAATGTTGGAACTGTCGTAGGATACATCGAAGCAGGTAAAGGGTGACAGAACCGGCAAATCTCTCAATTAAATAGAGGTGGGGGAATCATAAATACCCCATTTGATATTAAGCGCTTTGGTTGTATTTAGAATCTGATTATTACAGCCCCTGGTCCAGAATATATCCACCTTTTCATTATTTAATACTTGCGCTGAAACGATCATGGACTAGAATAACGAAAATCCGAATCCAACTAACAGATTCTTTACGAAGTTGTTACCTTTTATTACCAGGACGACCCGCGTGGATCCGCGTGGGGGCGATTTTGCTCCGTTAAGATATGGGTATTTGGCGCCGTCGAGCTAGCGTGGGTAGTGCGCTGCTAAGCTAATTGGCTCTGAGTGTCAATCCTCATTTGCGCCTTTCACACCTGCAGAGCCAAGACTTTAGGGGCGCGCAGCCGTGCGGAAACGAAATTGAGCAGGAAAATCTTTCAGCCGTTTACCACAACATATACTTACAGTATACCAAACGGGATTAAGCTCCAGGACTCATCATTTCAATGTCAACTGGTTGACTGCGACACAACAGTACCCGTTCAAAATGTTGTAAGTACTCATGATACATATGAGACCCCGGGATTCTATATAAGATCGATAACCAACTATGTGGACGCTTTTTCGCGTGCAGATGCCTAGGTCAGCTGTACTGGTTAACCCATGGCATTTCATACTCGTTGCCGGGCACATTGGACATTGGGACATATCCAGAAATTCTGATCGTACACCTTAAACAAGAATAAAGGGCCAAACTCTTGGCGAGAAAATCAAGAAACACAGTCGGGAATGACCAAGGATGGTTCTCTGTGGATAAAAGATAAGACCAGGATGATATCTACCCCATAAGGCTAGAGAGTTCAAGGCCTTACAGTGACGATCGTGACGAGGTGGATCAGTTGTAACGCCACTAGCGATGTATACAATGTTGAATGTAGTGAGGGCTACTGATACAACAAATGTAACATGATTGGCGGGCGACAACACCCTTTGTTTTGAATTCTAATACTTGATCTCCAGTGTTTTAAGTCTATTGTTTCGCATTTGTGGAAGGCATGGTGGATGTGCCGCGTCACTGCTATCCAGTTCTAACGCGGCATGTGGGCAAAGAAGCTTGTCCTGGATTCTTTAAGATAAGATATATCCAAGTGTGACATCATCTTTCACTCAGCTTTATTCTCATTGCTTAATCTTGAAAAGTGAATATATCTATCACGCTTTTGATCGGCTGAGAAGATCCCCTTCGTTCCACAAGGAATGTGGATAGCCTTAACCTTGCAACACCATTCATCCCTTGGAAACAGGTGTCACCTGTACCCGCTTCGTGAAGACAAGAGTTTTTTTCAAATAGAATCATACAAATAAAGTGGATTTTAAATGACTTATAGGTAGAGTCAACAGCTTTGTTATTAGCTAGCTGGAGATCTCCATTCCACGAAAGTTATGCATGACCTCTGCATATTTAAATTGATATAGAATCCCCACATTTTCGGAAATTTACAGATCCTAAAGTGGGCCTTGTTGAACTGCCTGTAGATCCCAAGGGGGACTCATTCCTCGGGATGCAAGATGCTGCTTCCCCCTGTGTGCTACGTACCAACGATTTAAGCTCGACACATATGTCAATTTTCCGAGCTTTACATACATATGCTTAACGGTTCCCCTCCTCCAAATGAGGAACGTATGCCTAACGATCCAACATGAAGTCGACTTTGGTTGAATATATAGACGAGCCCAAATTCTCGCTACGGAAGCAACTACGAGAACACCACCTCGAGCTTACCTTAGATGGAAGCTTTGTACGATGGGGCAAAAATAACCCCAAATATCCTCGAAATTGGTCTGCACCACGGAAGACCTACGATGCCGGGATTGTTTGCCTATTGGATCTTTTCGTGTGAGTAGCCGAGATGTACTGGGGCTCGATATTCGATGTCATATGGAAATCGCTGACCTTTTCTTCAAATAGAACTGCCAGCAGTACCGCAGGCGTAAGTTTATAGATTTCAGCCGGTCCCTCTCCTTCCTCCCAATTCACGGACCCTAACAGTGATATCCAGGCCGGCGCCGCAGCAAAAGCGCAAGATGAATACAATTTGGATCCCACCGTTGCCATATTTTGCTTCGTGACACTGTATGTTTTCCAATCTCATAAAACGAGACTTCTTCTAACAAATATAGATTTCTTCTTGGCCAGTCTCTCGGCAATATTATACTTCCTCCATGGTCCGAGTCTTTTGGCCGAAAAAGGATGTATGTACTCAGCAGTGGTATTAGCTGCATATGCTGTGTTGTCATTGGTCTCGTACAGTCTCTACCAGCAGCAATAATCATGCGCACTCTGGCTGGGATCTTTTCATCCGTTCCAGGCACTGTTGTCGGAGGCAGTATCGAGGACCTTTTCGATACAAAGGCCCGGATTTGGGTTGTTTTCTTCTGGACGGTTGCATCAAACATTGGTCTTATTATTGGTCCTATTATGAGCAGTTTTATTGTTCAAGAACTTAACTGGTATGTTACCGGAACTTGAATCGTTTATCGCTTCCAAGTCACTAACACATCAATAAGGCGATGGGTATTCTTTGTCTACGCTATCATCCTTGCTTTTTTTACGGGCCTCCTATGCTTTATCAAAGAGTCAAGAGCATCGTGCATTTTAGACCGTGAAATTGGTCGATTGCAATGCGTTATCCCAGACATACCGCCACCACTCAATCACGATCATTCACCCGACTTTAAAACCTTTGTCACCGAGTCTCTCTTCAGGCCTGCCCAGCTGTTTGTCCGAGAACCCATCATCTTCACAATTGCCATGATGATCTCAGTCGCCATGTCTCTCATCTACATTTTCACTGAAGCTCTGCAGCCGATATACCAATCGATGGGATTTTCCGCATCTCAGGCCTCATTGATCTTCATGTCCATCGGGCTAGGTATTTGTATCAGCACCTTGACCAGAATTCTGGATTGCCACATATACAATAGTCGACGAAGGAAAAATTTGCCTATCAAGCCTGAGCACAAGCTCGCGGGATTGGCAATCGGTACGCCATTTTTGGCCATCGGGTTATGGTGGTTTGGGTGGACAATTCCACCTAAAGTTGATCCTTCGAATGTGCCCTGGATTGTTCCAACCCTTTCGTTGGTCCTGGTTGGATACGCCCTGACAGAGCTAGACACTGTTTTGTACGGATATTTATCGGATGCCTATCTGAGTTACTCCGCAAGTGCTACTGCTGCGGTGGCATTTATCAGAGGCATGCTCTCCGCAACCTTTCCGTTGTTCACGACACAAATGTTTAGCAAACTTGGAGCTAACATTGCGGTGTCAATACTGGCCACTGTGGCAACTGTTTTTTGCATTGTACCACCTTTGTTTTTGTGTTACGGGGAGAGCATCCGCCGGCGGAGCCGCTTTGCAAAGTACAGCTGGGAGATCCAAGACGAGATGGGAAAAGATGAAGATGATCTTTAGATTAGTGTAGTACATAAACAGTGCGTTAAGAATAATCAATTGTGGAACTTGATCATAATATGCAGGAGTCCGCAATTCTTGGACATCCAAATCAGGCATCAATGGCCAGTCTCATGAGCTAATCCCTAGAAGAAGACACACATTCACACCAAAATCGAAGCTTTAAGCTTCCTGAGTGACACTGTAACCATCAGCCTTTTGCTCTCCCGCTCTCGCCGTCTCCCAGTATATCTGTTGCCTGCCGCGTTTCACAATAACTCCATAGACATCAAATGGATCGATGAAAGTCTGAATCCAATGACGTGGGTCATCATAGCCTGGTCCCTCAATCTCTGTCACACCATCATCGGCAAGATAAATCTTATTTGAACGCGGAAGCTTATGCATTGGGTGAAACACGTTAAGGAGAGTGGTATTGCTGTACATGAATACAGTCTCAAAGAACCAGAAGAACCACTCCTGTTTAAGGATGGGGCTGATATGCTGGATGTCGGTGTAATTGTTCAAACTAGCCGCACTAAAGTACTCCACAGTGCGATAGATTGTCCGGATCGTTATCAGCGTGCAGCTAATGTATAAAACAATCAAGCAGCGCTTCACATTGTGGCTCAGCAACCCTGCTCGTTTGCAGTTAAAATGAAATCGAGAAGCCAGGGCAATGAATGCCGCCATCAAGGCAAGTTGCAGGATCAGAGCTGTCTTGAGTAATGCTTTTCCGATGTTCTGCTGGTTGTGCGTCGAGTTACCGCTTGCGAGTTGGACTGCGCCGTTAGCAGTGATGGATTCGATTACAACACCGAAGGCGATGAAAGTTGAGTACACGCGACCGGGGTGTATAGGTGAGTGGTATGGAATATAGTAGAGAATCCGCCCTAAAATAAAATAGTTCGCAGTTTCATATACGGGTCTGGATTTCAGTCAGATCGTGGCTCATGTGGGAATTATGAGGGAAGCCTACGGTCCAGCAAGAAGTAAGACACTACTGGCAATATAAAGATTGGTGTTGCTCCATTGTCCAAACGCTGCAATCGCCCGAGTAATGAATCCTCCGGTGAAGAGCAGCGCTGACCAGGGCAAGAAGCCTGTCACTTTCCAGGACTTGTATCTCCTTCACAAGTACCTCGATTAGCATAACATGTTCCAAGGTTTTTCTCGGGAACACTTACCAGGTTTGGTAGAAATGAATAGCCCCAGAAATTGCGAACAGGATTGCGAATGCGATAGGAGCACCCTTATTTGGTGCATAAAACCAAAGACTTCCATCCTCTGGTTGGGTTAGTCGTATCACAGTCGATGGAATGAGTGCAGTACTCACGATATGAGCGTCCTTCGAGCATGATTAGGAGGAAGATTGATCCTGTCTTGAGATGGCGGGTTATGTATTGAAGGCTGTGTTTTTCTTTGAGCAATAATCAAGGGTTCGAATAGATTTTGGGAGCCCTGAAAGAAGTCTGAAAAGTAGGTATAGTCTGAATTCTTGAAAGTCCATCGGTCTATGTATACCTCATTGTCCACTGACGAACCTTGTTAGATAGAGAGAAGCGAAAACGAGTTGCCCGATCGGGACCGAGCCAAGGTTTTGTTGGCAACGAATCATCGCAGCCCAAGATCTCTGAATACGAGATCCACGGGTCCAAGCCATAGTACCAGGCGCAGGGCTCGATTTGCCCAGTACGAGGTCAGATTGTGAATGTCGATCTATGGGCCCTGTGCTCGGCCATGAACGAGTTTTGATAAGAAAGTGGAGCTTCTGCAGACCCTGGAACAGATTTGAGGTACGAGCTTGCCGAAATAGGTAACTCTCGTACTCGGGATGTGGGGACTTGACGTGGCGGAGCCTCATCTTTGGGGTTTGAACGTGAACAATGACACAACATTGGACGGAGAAGAGATTTGCTTATCGGAAAAAAACATTATGACTGAAGTTGATAACACAAAGTTGTCTTCATTTTCTTAAAACTTGAGCTTGAATTTAATATGAAGGATTTGTTGGTGTAGAAACCACGTGAGGCTGTATGTGGTTGCCGTGACAACAGTCGCGCAATCCATACCAGGAAATAATTAGCGCAGATCTGTGGACGACGGACTTATTCTCGACTCTTTCTGGTCCGCAACCCTCCACAACTCAACGCTCTGGAGCATCACGTTTGCAAAATTAGGCCACCATGCCATCCAAACAGCCCCAGATGTCCCTGTTCCAGGTTTACCTACGTCTCCGCCCCCCATGATCGGTCACGATGAGTCCGAACGCTTCCTCGCCGTGGAGCCTCCCGCGGCGCAAGATGACCGCGAAATTGTTGCGCCAGTCCCAACGCATATCACATTACAACCTCCAAATGATTCAAGAAAGCGCGCAGTCGAGAGATTTGGGTTCACAAAGGTCTTCGAGGAGAGCGCCACTCAATTAGACATATTCCATGATACCGGTATGGAATCGCTGGTGAGGGGCGTGCTGAAAGAAGGTCGTGATGGATTGGTTGCAACTCTGGGAGTGACAGGCAGTGGAAAGGTCCGAATCCCCTCCTTGTCACATGGACAATTCAATTCTAATGCAGGCTATTTCAGAGTCATACCATTTTAGGATCCAAATCGCAACGAGGAATCACCCAAATGGCCTTAGATGTCATCTACCGTTCGTTACAGCCAACCCTCAAAACTGACGACGGCAGCATCACGCCTATGATGCTTACATCCCTTGCCGGCTCGGATGCCTCCGAGGCACAGATATTTTCTGCCCAGACATTCCTGGAAGCCGTATACGGCGAACCCAACGGAGGCCGCAACTCCAGGGCGCAGACTCCCATGAGCCCTTCTCGCGCACAAACACCACAAACGGTATGGAGCCCTGACACCCTGAAAACCCAAGGATCGCCGATAAAGCATCCACCTGCCCCTGGATCTGGTCTCCCAAATCCATCCATCAACCCTGGAAGCCCTCGAAAGATGGACTCAATTGCGATGCCCGCTCCTTATCGCACAGATTGGCTCAATTTTATGCCGCCAGCGGCTGAGAATGCTGGCTTGACAAACCCTGGACTTTTTAATCCCCTTCCTTACACTCGTCCCAATCTGCACGAAGCCCGTTTAGCTAAATCTCGAGTCATTGTTTTCCAGGAGCCGACACCTGCACTGATTTTCCCTCGCCGCCAACCCCGCGAACGACCCACCGCATCTCCTAGACTTCCGGATGTCAGTCACCTGGCTGTCGATCTGAATTCGAATGCCGACTATGTCGTACTGGTATCAATGTATGAAGTGTACAATGACCGGATCTTTGATCTTTTGTCGCCTGCTATCAACCCGGGACAGGGAAGCGCCATGTCCCGTGGCAATGCTCAGAAAGACCGCCGACGCCCACTTCTGTTCAAATCCACCGAAGGCTCGCCTGATCGAAAAATAGTTGCAGGACTCCGTAAAATCGCCTGCAGCAGTTATGAAGAAGCGCTGGCTATCTTGGATGTTGGTTTGACCGAGCGCAAAGTGACAGGCACTGGGGCGAATAGCGTTAGCTCCAGAAGCCATGGCTTCTTCTGTCTCGAGGTGAAGAAATTAACTCACAACAAACGATATGGAGAGGCCACCTGGGTAGGAAATACCCTTACAGTTGTGGATTTGGCTGGTAAGTCATGCTTTGCGTGCCGCCCCACGTGTATATACTAATGAAAGCAGGATCCGAACGTGCGAGGACTGCGAAGACAGCCGGTGCTACCCTCGCAGAAGCTGGTAAAATTAACGAAAGTTTGATGTACTTGGGGCAATGTTTGCAAATGCAGAGTAGCCTACAGGATGGCGTTAAGGTATGTTTACGCCATGGGCCACATAAATTGGCACTACTAACCAATATAGACTGCCCTCGTTCCTTATCGCCAGTGCAAGCTCACTGAACTCTTGTTTTCCAATTCTTTCCCCACCACCAACCAGATGTCTCGCGGCCACCATCCGCAAAAGGCTGTCATGGTTGTTACTGCTGATCCTGTGGGGGACTTCAACGCTACTTCCCAGATCCTACGTTACTCTGCACTGGCTCGTGAGGTTACTGTGCCCAGAGTTCCATCCTTGACAGAGTCGATCATCTCCGTTGCCTCTGGCCGAGAGCGTTCCGTCAGTGGACGTTTGTCGCCCAATGACGCACAATCAGAAGAACTGGAAAGGGCTCTGGGAGAAATCCAGCGACTCACAAAAGATTGTCATGGTCTTGCTCTGCGTTTAGCTGAAGAGGAAATTGTTCGTTCTGAGATAGAGATTCGATTGGCTGCCGCTGAAGAAAGGTCTCTCGATATTGAACAAGAGGTTCGTGAAGAGTGTTGGGCTGAGATGGACGAAATGATGGAGACAGAGCGAAAACGTTGGCAGAGTGCATTGGATGAGCAAATTGGTCGAAACGATGACCACGTTGATCGAAAGATTGAGCTGGTCTCTCGTGGATTCAACATATTTGAAGACCCCGAGCTATCCTCAAATGCTAGAGTCGAGGAGCTGGAAGACGAAAATGACCAGCTTCGCCGTCGCATCGCTGCCCTTGAGCGCGAAATGCATTCGCATTCTCCCACCCGAAAGCCCAGAGCCAAGAATGCAACTCCTGACCCTGCATCCAGCCTACTTGGTCGGGAGAGCGACATCGAGAATGCTATGCAACGCGTGAATCAGCTCAACCTTACCGACACCATGTTCTCCCCCGCCCCTCCGAGCTCTTCACCGACCAAGAAACTGAGGAAGCTGGGAACGAGAAAGCTGGACCTGGGTTCGGAATTCGATCTCTAGTCTCCTGGCCTTCTTTTACTTGTCACGACTTTTATGAATTGCTTTTACGGAAAACTGGATCGGTTGGATACACCCCTGGGCAAGGACTCGGATAAGGCGTTATGAATGTTCATTTATGTTGTCGGGACCAGATACGAGGGTTCTATTTCGATGAATATGATTTATTTTCATTGCTTTGATGGCTTTTCCAAACGTTAATAATAATCATCTTGAAGTTCTAAGTCTTCTACAAATATTGTGGACCCAGTTTGGTTAGACAGTATATGTAGCCCTCCATAGATGCAAGCCTGAATCATGTCTCCGTTGTGCTAAAGTCATTCTCCACACATTTTTCCCTAGCGCATAATCTGGGGTCATGTTCTTAAATCTCTCGGGTCAGACCACGCGCAGCCTTCACTTTCAAGATATCAGGGGGTGCAAAGTGGGGTTGGACTGTATTTTTGCCATATAATTTGGCCAATCTTTCAAGATTTGTCAGGCTCAAAATCATGCATGTGGGCTTTCGATGTCACCGTACAGAATGTACTAGTCTAGATAGGATTTTGTACTCTGCTACTAGGGAGAGTTCTGATTGTCATTTTATAGAAATACAATTCACCAAATCTCCCTAATCTTGAACGCCAAGTGGTGAGATAGTGATGACTCTTCACTGAAGATATCATTCGATTGATACTTGATAGATCTCCCACCATGCTCTTAGAAAGATCGTATGACTCTGTTACTCATGCCCCCATTTTTGGCCCAACAGTATGTACATCGCGTACATATGTCAACTGTCAAAGGTTATAATTGTCTGCCGCCTCACCATCATTGTAATCCGTAGCACATGTACTTTCTACAGCACCCATGGTGTTTGAAAATTTGCAATTTCATAGGATCATTTATGAATTTGAGATATTATACACGCGAAAAGCATCGCCGGCTTGTATCAATCCATAGCCCTAGCCCTTGGGCTTCCTCGACGCCATCCCGTGCCTTTAAAAGAGAAAATGCAACAAAACCTCGCCCCAAAATACAAATTTATGAAACGTAATCAGATGCCAAATGCCAAGAAAACCATCTTAAGCGGGTGTGATATCCATGGCTTCGGGTTGTTCGGTATCCTCACTCGGGGTTGGAGCACCAGAGTCTTTGCCATCGGTGATGTTGACAGTCTCATTGTCCCCATTGTCTCCTTCATCGTTCTGGTCGTCTTCATCGTAGAGTTTGGTCTCTTCAATAGTAATGTCTTCACCCTCCTCCTCCTCCTCCTGCATCTCATCATCACCACCATCATCGACCTCTTGATTTTCTTCCCCGCCAGTCTCAGTCGCACCCGCATCACCGTCCCCATCGCCATCATCTTCGTCATCCCCTTCTTCGGCCTCTTCTTCTCCACTGCCAGCGTCGTCTTCAGTCTCACCATCACCTGGTTCGCTCTTGTTCAGGCTAGGGAAAACCATGGACTTGCGCTCTGAAGATGTGTTTTCGATTTTTGATTCATCCAGGTCGCTCAATTCAGTCTCATCGCCAGGTTCTGTCCTTCGTTCACCCCTGTATTCTCCTACCATAGACTCGCGCTTCGCTTCATGTGGAGTAGAGGTCGGCCCAGATGTCGCGACAGAATTTGAGCCACCTCTGACGGGGGTTGATTGTTCATTGTCCGCCGTGGTGGCTTTGCTGGCTGCCGTACGAGGAGGTAGCTTCAATGTCACAATTGTATCCGCTCGCTTCTGGATATCCCGACGGGCAATACCCTTAGTACGGCCACGGGGAGCTGGGGTGTCCGAAGCTGGAACAGGGGTCGCGGGAACGCTTGCATCGGCAGCGCTGTCGCCCGTCATGAGAAGATGATCCACCTTCATCTTTTCTTTGTTGTTCTCATTGACCTGATCAACGAGCAAGGGCATGTTGAGCTCATACACGCGAGAGTAAATATCCGCAATAAGGTCCTCAAACATGGTGACCTTCATGAAGTTATTGTTGAGTTTCTTCAGCTCCAAAGCGTCTCGAATGAGCTCCAGAAGTGGCTGACTCTCTGGTGCAAGGGAGGTCAAGCCCTCCAGGCGTGCCGTCTTCATGGAGAACTCCTCCCAGCCAATCGGTTTAAATATACTCTCTTCATGCCCCTCATTTATTTGAGCAGCCCTCCGGATCATCTTTGCGTAAGAGAGACAAATATCCTCCCAAAGCTTCGTGTGGTCTATGAAGTCACCCTGTTTCTTTCTCACGCGGCGTAGCAATTGGTCCAGGCTAGCACGATCATCTAGCTGGTCAAGCAAGCCGACAAAGAAATAAACGTAGCGCGTGGTGTAGACAAAATGCCTACCTGGCCGTTCAAATTCAGGTCGCCATACTTGAATGGTGAGTGTCTTTGTGAAAATCTGCGACATCTCTTGCTTCGCAGCAGAAGCAGTCGTGGCATTCTTATCATCGTCGTAGATGATATGCGCAGCCTATGAAAATCAGAAATGAAACGAATAGAATTGAATGTGTATGGAAACTGTACCTTGCTGCTCATTCGGTGATGCCAGTTAGATTTGTCAGCACTCTTGAACTTCTTGATAACTTCAAGGATATATGGTTTCCACCCTTCCATATTCTCGGGCGGGTCGACTTTGCGGGCCCAAGGACTTACATCGAGGGCTTTGATTCCCTCGGCAAGCTACAG
This sequence comes from Penicillium lividum, assembly GCA_028828245.1. NCBI lineage: Eukaryota > Fungi > Ascomycota > Eurotiomycetes > Eurotiales > Aspergillaceae > Penicillium > Penicillium lividum. The sequence goes on from JAQJAG010000002.1 coordinate 5,943,540, forward strand.
TTTGTTAGCTCAGAGTATCAAGGAGTAGACACATAGACCAGTTTGCTCACAGTCAAGTTCTCTTGAAGAACTAGTCGGTGGACGACCGACAAGAGTTTGAAGTGGGGCTCAAAGATCGGCTCAGCTCGTGAGTCCCTGCGCTGCGGAAGAGCTGAAATGGCATCGCGGAAAGCGTCTAGCACATCATGCACTTCGATACGCTTCGATGTTGTCCGCAGCGAATCATCACAATTGAACATTTTCCAAAGACATTTTCCGAGGAAATAGTGTGTCCTATTCAAAGTTAGCTACTGATTTTCACAAAATCGGTTGATTATCAGAACTACTAACATCCATCGCTTCGGTTTGTCAATGGTTGCTCTTCTGAGGAGATTGCTGGCAAAATTCCACACCGAATACTTAGACATCTCCTTGAAGGGCTGGGCTTTGTACATCTGCTGACTTTCCTCACTGCTGAAATGCCGAGAAAAGTCCGCCAATGAGAAAGCGCCCATGGAAAGGGGCTCGCAGGAGGAAGCGTAAAGACGAATTCCAAAGTCGGTATATAGGTCTGACAGTAAGGCTCGAGTATCGGATGTGGGCTCAGCAGATTGAATAGCCGTTGACACGGCCATAGCGTAGCAATGAATTGCATATCTTTGTGTCGCCGCCAGCTCACTGCGATTGTTGTTAATCTTGTCCGCGGCCCAGGTGATGTCCTCTTCTAATTTTGCATCATATGCTTGTGCCAACCGGTACCAGGTTTCCCATCTCCCTGTTCCATGATCGAGATCCTGCCGGAAGAAGTTGATGGCATCATCAAGCTCTGACGTTGATCCAGGACTCAGACGCTTATGGGCTCGGAACTTTGTGAGTGTTGCATGGCCCAGAAGGAAGTACCAGCCCTTGGCGGCGATTTTTGCATTATCGCCAGGTACTGGGAGCATGGAAAGCTCTGTCACCCCCTGAATCGCGCGAAGGAGATGCGAGGGATTGATTGGACCTTTAATGTATATGTTGAAGAGACGCCGGTTGAATGACATCTGCGGTGACTGCGCAGGAAGTTTTGCAGGTCCAATTGCGTGCTGCATCTTCTCAATCGTAGTCTTCAATTCTGACTTTGACAGATCTTTCATGTTCATTTTTTGAGCTTGTCTCATCACGAAATCAATCATCACGGTTGCTGTATGACGATCTAATTTCTCAGGAGAGCATCCATGATTAGCAGTCCCATCAAATGGAGAGAACTTGATACCATGGAGATCAAAAAGCACCTGGCAGATGTCGAACTCGTAATCACCTTTGATTTCGAGATCAAATAGCTCTGACTTGAGGAGCTTCAAGAATCGTTTCTGCGAGTATCGGCACATAGACCGAACTCCTAGGGCGTTATGCACAGAACGAAGAACATGAATGCGATCTTCCAACGGTTCGGTGAATACGTCCTTATTTTGGGATATTAATTCCAAGAAAAGAGCGTACAGCAGAATCCAGCAGCGCACGTAGGTTTCCCTCATTCTGTCCTTGAAGCTCTCTAGAGATTTTGCCAAAATTCCACGAAGATCACGCCCAGGGGTTTGACCAACGCGTACTGAGTCTTCGTACAGAATGAAACTGTGAAGAAGCCGAGCCAGTCTAGCAACAGCAGACATGGAAGATTGTAGATGGTCTGTGTCCAGACACTCAAAAGCCTTGTCGGACTGCTGCAATACAAGCGGGATGGCTTTGCTCATAATCCCATCGAGTGTTTTGAGCCAGCGCAACAAAGTGACTTGGCGGTGTCCGCTTGCTTCTTGCATGTGCTTCATATCCTCAAGCTCAGTCATGACAGTCTCGATACTACGCAGATAGCATGAGATTACTTTCGGAGGGTAGTCAATGGCCTGGTATGTCTCCTGAAGTCTTCGCCAGAGAAAGAGTCGTAATGTAGCATCTCCTCGGTCGAGGAAAGAAGCCATTTCGGTTGAATGAGATAGAGACCCGGCCTCTTCTTTTTCGGAACCTTCCAAATATTCAACTGATGATGGCTCGAGAATTGGTTCAATGGCTTCAATAAGCGACACGGGATCTTCTCCCTCTGTGTTGAATACTTTGGCGAAGAAATCCATGCACTTGATTTTGAGAGTCTCCTGGTCGATGGTGGCAATGGAAAGTTCCGCCATGATCGAATTGTTCACAAGACTGACGACAGGATTGTCAATGGACTGGAGAATCTGCTTGAGATCCTGGAGGCACAATAAGACATGCTCACGATCAGCCTCGCCAGCAAGGTTGAGATGAAAAGTAGACGTCCAAAGATGACGAAACGCAATGTTCTGTTGACAGTCTTCGGACGGACAGTAGTCAACACAGTACTCGAAGGATGTTCGAGCTAGCATGGCCCACCTAGTCAATCGATCACGCTGTGACAAGTTTTGTTCTTGGCTAGGCTCGATGGTGAGATTCTCAACAGAGGCAAATATGTCCAGGTGAAGCTCATAGATAGACTGGATCATCTCCAATTCAGAAAAATGCTTTGGCTCATAGTCAAATGGGGTTCCAGAATGGGATTCGAGAATGCATTTTTCAATATTAGCGACGGATTCGCACAACCTGGTGAAGATAAATTCGTCTTCACGAAGCAAAATATCAACAACGGTGGCTTTCAGGTCCTCTGGCCACAAGAAAGAAGTATATGCAGATTTCATAACGGCAAAGTCCGACGGATCCTCGCCAAATTGGGGCATGAGAAGGCACTTGAGCCATTCGAACGAGGTATCATGAGGATGCAAACAACGACTGTTAACGGTGTTTGAAAAGTTATAGAGCTCCTCTCCTGAGGGAAGTTCTTCTTGGATGAGTGATTTTCGAGTCGACTTTCTGGAATGCTCAAGAAAAACAGCCAGCCCAGACTTGCTGGATCCAGAAATGCTTTTCAAGGAAGAGGAATCATCCTTCTGCTGCATCAACTTGGATTTCTCGTCGTTCCACTGCTGGATTATGCTACGAAAATCCTGGAATAGCCTGGTCTCAGGGTCTTCTGGTGCGTCGCCAGCCTCGTTCACAAAGGCTAGCTTTCCTTTCAGACCCCCAATCGTACCAAGGGTTGTAATGCTTGCCCTGCAGAACAGAGACCCAAGCGTATTGAACATCCATTCATCGGCATTCACGAAAACTTCGAGACGGTCTTCATAAAACTTGTCTTGGTCAAATGGAACCTCATCTAATTGTACTAGACCATCTGCATTTGATTCACGAGCTCTGGTGCGGCGGCTCTTCATCCTTCCCCCTTCTGAAGGTTCTTCGTTGGCTGCAGATGCGGACGATCTTTTTCGCGCGTGAATTGGTGATTTAGGTTCTTCTTCTTGGTTCATATCGCCTTCACCTTGCTTCTCGGCTTGCTGAACAGATTGACCTTCCAGAGACTCCATGAGTTGTTTTTCTGCGCTTTGGTCAATCGAAGACTGCTCCTCTGCGGGCTCCTGGGGTTCCCTGGGATCCTCCGTGGGATTTTCAGGTTCGACAGCTTCAGTTCCCTCAAGCATGTCAATATCGTTGTTCTCTGCCTTCTTTTGCTTGCTCTCCTCAGTTCCGTTTTCGGCATCCTCCATTTTAACTGACGTAGTGTCAGGCTGCTCAGATTCTCTGGGGGGTAAGGTAACTTGAAGGAACCGACTAGGAGCAGCACCCGCCGGAGATTTCTCTTCGTCATCCAAGGCTTGCAGAATCGCTTTACCCACGGATTCCCAAGTCGCGTCAGGTGGCGTGAGCTCCCGTCGTGAGGTGGACATGGCAAGAGGACCCTTGGCTGAACCCAATTCATGCAAATCAGTCGGAAGGTTTGGCAGATAGGGATACGGATCTTCATGCTGTTTGAGGTACTTGACGAGGGCTTTCTTCGGCTTCTTCACGGGAATTTGGGAGGCAGACAGCCCATCAAAGAGGGACGTCAGAGTGGCACGTAGGCGCTCCTCCGAAAAGATTTCCTCCAACCCAAGCTGCTCCGAGCGTATTTCGAGGCGATTGTCATCATCTGCAAGTACACTCTCGAGGCAAAATCGATTCAAGCGATAACTTTCCAGAGCACTGCTAAGCCTGGCGCTTTGTCGCCATAGATTAAGATCTGTGTCATCCCGCTCTAGAGCATCTGCAAACGATTCCAAAGCTTTTCTCGATGCCTCGGCTATTTTGAGTGCTGTTTCGTGCGCTGCTTCGGTGTCTTGTGGGGCGGTTCGAAGGGTTTCCTGTAGCGAGTCGAGGACGTATTTGCCGTGGTTCTTGTAGGACAGGTAGAGGGTCTGGAAGAGGCTTGACGTGGAATCATTGACATTGAACTCTGCGATCGCATCGGCAGGGCCATCATCAATGGTTGTTGTAGCGTGCGTATCTAAATCTGCTGCGCGTTTGAAATCCGAGATCGATTCGGGGTATTTAAAGATCTCCGATTTGAGTAAAGAATCGTAGGCTTCTGCAGCTTGGGCGTAGAATTCTGGGCCCTGCGAATGAAGTTTGAGGGCGTTTTGGTATAGCTTCAGCGCCTCTTCAATTTGAAGCTCTTTGGTATCATCGACCTCGTCCTCAATGCCGTCGTCCGGCTCCACGTTTAATGCGGCCCAGCTCGCCATGATTCGAGCTCCCACACAGGGCTATCAAGGATAGATAAAAGGTAAATTCAATAGCAGTAAAAGCATTTCCAACCTTTAATGCAACACCTTGAAAGGTTAAAGGGTCTTTAAAGAAAGAGATTCAATTCAAGGGCAACCACGCCAAACGCGGGTTTCGCGTGGTTGCCATATCAGGCAAGGGTGGTTCTCTCCGCCTTTGTTGCCTGATGGCCTGAAGCTCTTTCGGATTGTTTAAGCTGATCATCCCCTCAATCTTCCTATTTGGCCTTTTCACGAATAACACCAGTTTCTCATATTTGCCAGAGGTCTTTCCATCATCTACCATTTTCTGACTCTGTTGCGCATTTATTGCAGGCGCCATGGTTGCGCCAGCTGTCCCTGAGTATGTTCTTGATCCCCCGGTTTACGTGTTCCCGGTGCATGCGCATAACCATTGTCCCAAATCGGCAGGGGGTGAACTCTGCGCAATTGGCTGGATATATGACTAACATTGCGAAATGATCATAGAATCCACGAGGAGGAGGAAATCTACGTCGCTGTTGATGCGCGCTCCGAGTCTTTGCAGAGCTTGCGGGAATTGGGTCCCCCAGACCTGGTATACCTAGTGAAGCAGCCCAAGGCCAATTCAACCCGTCAGGTGGGTTCAAATATACTCCTGTCAATGAGGCTCAAACTTCGCTAACAATTGATTTCAATCATGCAACACAGACTGGAGTTTATCATCATGTAACCGGAATCGACGCCTCTTCGTCCGCCAGTCTTGCTGCCTATGTCAACACCCTCACGTTTTCCCCTCTCGATAAGACCCACAAGGTGGTATCAGGAATTTACTGGTGAGGACAAGTCATTTGCGCGACTTGTGAATGCTGTAGCTGACATCGATGCAGCTGCTACAATGCATTCTCCCACCTGGACATGCGAGTTGAAGTCAAGATCCCTGGAAGCTTGGAGGCCTACTGTATTGATGAACGTGGGGATAAACGTGTGGCCACGGAGGCTCTTTGGCTAGAGACTTTCCTCTGCGCCGTCCTGAGAGCTTATCTGTACGCCGATGATGGAAGCGGCGAGCAAATCAAGAAAATTGTCGGAGTCCGTCGTTTCAACCCGATCACCAATACAGAAATGGAACACAAGTTCCTAGATGCTGCCGAGAAACTCTTCTTCCTCGGTGGGTGTCATGCTCTACACTAAATAGTTTCGCTTGCTCACAATGTGATAGGACGCCAACTCAGCTCGGACCCCGAAACCCAAGTGCCGAACACCGTGAGCAACCACCTTACCTCGGGCATCCTCAAATATATCCACACGACCGGCCGCTATACATCTGGAATCAACCTGTTTGAGAAGTTGCGCACAAAAGACGTAGAGGTCTCATCCCTCCTGGCTCGAGTACAGTTGATGGCCGACGAGGAAGTCCAAGCAGTGCGATTGATCTACGACGCTTTGCAAGATGTCCCAATGGATTACGCCCTGCTTGACTGCCAAGCATCATTTTGTCAGACCAAAGGTGAGGGAGAAATGGCCCTGGAGTGTGCCAAGCGCGCGGTGACTGCTGCACCCAGCGAGTTCAGCACCTGGGCTCGATTGGCAGAAGTTTATGTAGGACTGGAGCAATGGGATTTGGCACTTCTCACTTTGAACTCCTGTCCCATGTTCACCTACCAGGATAAAGATACCCCTCGCATGCCACAGCCGTCTCGTATCATGCTTCCGATCCTATCGGAAAGCATTCTCGATGAGATTGATGAAGGTCAACCCAAGCAAGGAGATCCTCACGATTATATCCACCCCTCCTTGAGGAAATTGCACGCCGCTGGTTACCAGGGAACATTCCTGAAGGCTTACAATATTCTGACCAAGATTGCTTCAGCGATTGGATGGGATCAGCTATTGAGAGCCCGAAGTGAGGTGTTCGTTATGGAAGAGGAATATCGTGTTGAGAGACAGCATGTGCCTAAACCTGCTCATTCACTTGAAGCGGAGACAAACGGCGCCTTTGTTGACAAGGATGAAGACGAGGAAGATTCAGCGTCTGTCTCCGGCCCTGGCCCGGCGAAGTCATCTGCGGCTTCTACGAATGGCAACGGCGATGAAATCCAGGCAGAAGATATGATTGAGCGTCCTGAGCAAACAGTGGCTTCTGAGGTGGTCAAGTCTGGCAATGATGATGTAGGTCACATCTCGCTCACAAAAAATTGCCTAATTATATACTAATAATATTTGGAGCAGCCGGATCCTTCCCACAGCAAATACACACATTTCCGCCACAAGCGTCTGTGTGAGCGGTGGTTGGACAACCTTTTCATGGTCTTGTATGAGGACCTCCGCATTTACACCATCTGGCGAACAGAGATGGCCCAGTTCCGCCAGCAGGCGATAGAGTACAAAAAGTCTGCCGCGGAGTGGGAAATTCTGGGCGAGCTGGCCGAGAGACTTCATCACTTCGACGAGGCTATCGAGGCGTTCCAGAGCTGTCTGGCAACTCGCTTCTCACCCAAGGCTATGCGCGGTGTGTTGAAGCTATATGAAAAGAGAAATGACACCCGCGGAATCTTAGGTGCACTCATCCGTCTGATTGCATGGCAATACCGCTGGTACTCTGAAGTATGTCCTTCGCCCCTTGCGAAATATGATCTGAAATACTAACTTTTCTAGTTCTCTCCTGAGCTGTTGTTCTTGATGCGCAAGCTTATCGAGGATGAGGGCGCGGTCAAGGTTCGCAGCATTGTACAAGCCACCAATTTGCCTCAGCCAGTCCTGGACCTCACACATCAGTACTGCCAACTGTGTGCCACATTCAGAAGCAGTGGTAGCGATACTTGAGGTGAATCCTGGTAAATACTGTGTTTGGTGAGCGGAATCGAGGCCTTTCTGCAGCTATGTCTGTCTGGTGTTAGATAAAAGAGCACCTGCAGGGTTAATGATGACTATTCATGAGACCTGTTATTTTCTCGTTTCTTTTCGTTATTCCTTCTGTCAATAAACTCATCCCAAAGTAGCTTAGATGGTATATAAGATATTATTCTATTCCCTGATATTTCAAGGTTTTCAAGTGTAGGTAATAGCAAAGTGTGCCTCCATTATGCGGCAGAGAAAATTCATATCAAGCCTAGAGATACAGCTTTTATAGTCAACCGGTCGACGATAAGCCAGCGTGGCTCCTACATAATTTATTCCTCATCTTCGACATCATCGACCTCAGCTAGGTCCGCTTCCTTAGGAATAACATCGCCTTTAGCCTTAGCCGCAGCTTGAGCAGGACCACTAATCTCCGCCGTATCATCCGCGTCTTCTTCTCCCTCTGCCTCTGCATCCTCATCTTCGTCCTCATCCTTCTTATCACCATTGGCGACCTTGTCATCAGTGGCAGGCTTGGTCTTTTGCTTCTTGGCTACCGGAGGACCTGAGGCGCATGAATGAAACGATTAGCAATTGAACATCAACGACAAAATAAATCAAGATTCCTGCAGGCGCATACCTTCTTCCTCTTCTTCTTCGTCCTCGTCATCAGAATCTCCCTCCACGGCTTCGGGGTCTTCGTCGCCCTCATCGCTCACGGCAGACACTTCATCTTCCGAGTCTTCGTACCTAATGCGCGCATGAAGTTAGCGGTAATCTCGTGAGTCCTTAGGGTTCCTTTCGATGAAGACGATGCGTGAGAGGTATTGCAATCGATGCGCGACAAATTTGTAGGAATGTATGGGGTTTGGCGCAAAAGTGTACTTTGGATTGGATGGAACAGGGACGGAAATTGGATACTTACTCCTCTTCCTCCTCACTGTCGTCACTGGGAAGGGCCTGAAGCTCCTCTTCGGCGTCATTCTTTCTCTTGCGAGTAGACATGTTGCAATTATGTATAAGTATGGAAGAATCGGCTTCGAAATTGAGGCCGAGGTTGAACTTGGAAGTATATAGTTGGGGAGAGAAGAAGTTGGGAGAGGAGTAAAGAGTTGGATTCTGCCTCGCTACGGGGGGGATTCTTATAATACTATGGGAAGAGAGTGGCAGTTACCGGAGCTTGGAAGGGGGCAAAGGAACCAAGGGAGAGGGGGTGCATAAGCTGAGGTGACGACATGGGGGTGGATAGCTTACACTGCCATTTTGTGGAGACTAGTGCGTGGTTGTTTGTTAGGTAGTGCGTATAGTTATCGTCGTGGGAAAGGCTGGACTCCTCTTTTCCTTCTATTTACATTCCTCTTTTCCCCCCAAAGTCGCTCAGACCCCTCTAGGGGATGCGAGGACCATCGCGTCTTAAAATAATCCCTCACATATATTCCGTGCCCGGAAATTCGACCTATTGTGCTAAGAAATCGAAATTTGCCATGCTCGGGTCTAGCAAGTTTTCGTCAAGTCCAAACCCATATGTTCCCACCATGTCGTAGATCAAATCTGGCGGTGGGAATCCTTGCGCCATCGCGTTCGCGCCCCCTGGCACTTCGCGACCATCTAGTATACCCCCGTCACTAGCGCCACCTTGCCATCCAGACTCCCAGGTGTCGAATCGCTCTAGCATCTTACCTAAACCACGTGCAATGTGTCGGGTCAAGTGTCGCTCACCCGCGGAGACGCAATTCATCAATTCAATGACCCTCTCAACCAACAGGCGTACTTCGCGTGCGTTGATGCTGAGATATGCCGAGTTCCAGTTGATGGCAACTTTGAGCAGGAAAACAGCCGAGAAGGTGACCATGGTATGTGTAAAAATCGGAACCCCGACGATCGCGTCTCGGATGTCGGGCTCCTCGAGTACCATATTTAGACATGCCATAGCTGAGGAAATTGCAATGTTGGCTGATTCTTTGCGATCCATGGAGAAAACAGGGGTGTTAGACGGTGATAGAGCGCGAAGAGACAGCGAATTAAGCTGGAACTTCGCGAAATGGTAGTGTAGTACCACACCCTTAGAAGGGTATGTTCTTACATAGGAGCTATCGCCTAAGATGAGATTAGACAAGCATTCTGTAATTAATGAAAAAAGCAGAGAACCTACCAGACCTAGGCTGCCAGAGCAATCGCCATTGATCTATTGCCACATTGTATACCCGTAGCTGACCAAAATCTCCCTCGGTAAGTGCTTGCTCTGTATCGCTACCAAAAGCTCGGTATGCCTCAGTCAAGATCATGAATAATGCAACTTGCGCCAGTAGTCGAATGTCCCCCGGAGCTACCATTGGCATTTCAAGAAATGTCTCGTAATTCCGAATCGCAATATCCTCGTGAATCACAGGGGGCCGCCCGTAAGCAATACTGAAGTGATGATCGCATACATAAAGCAGGTACCACAGCTGAGCGCGCTCATACTGATCAGTATGCCCACGGATTAGGCGCTGGTAACTTTGGTGCAGCCCCATTTCTGTGGCAATCCGGACCGCATGTCCGGAGAGTTTCCAACTCAGCTCCGACAGCCAAAATGCACCAACACAGAGCCCTCGAATATCATCTAGAGTATGCGCTCGGGTAAGAGCCATATTTGACACTAAAGACACATATTCATTGTAGCATCGGTTCAAAGTGGCAGTGCGATTAGGGATATGCAGCGCCGCCACAGTTAGAACTGCAGCGGAAAGAAGAGTCGATGCGCGACGAACAGATGTCAGATCACGGTGCACCAAAATGATTCCGCCCCAAAGTAACTGGTTCATGGTGCGACTGAAGTATGCGAAGAGCTCCTCCGCCTCGTGAACGGATATCAACCCCCGTGTGATGAAATCTTCCTCGAGTAAAGTCTTTTTCGGTGCCTCAATGTGATTATTGCGCAGATTGCGCAACTTGGTGACTTCGTACAGGCTGCGCATGGGCGCTGGGACCAGTTCTGGATCTTGAAGGTCCGGTTCCTGAGAGGGCTCTCTGGTGACATCCATCACTACTCCTGGTTCGTCATGATGAATAGAATGCGATTGCATTGTATCGATGGATGGCCGGTGAGCATGGTGTGAGGCGGCAGGGCTGGGGCCATTTTGTCCATCTCCGGCTCCATAAGATGAAAGATCAGGCAGTCCTGCTTGTCGTAACAGTTGCGAAACAGCTGCCTGCAGCTGCAGCAAATTAGAAGATGCTTGTTGCTTCCATCTATCGAGAATGTTTAAGATTAGTTCCTAGTGGTTGGCACCAGGCGTGATAAGTGTTTCAGGGTCCACGTACATCCCATCGTCGTCGACGAATTTTTGAGAGAAATCGTTTACCACACATTTAATTCCACTGCGAATACACTTAGTGCAATTTGTTTCACCTGTTCGAAATTCGCAACGAATCTTGTGTCTTTTGCACTCCGCACCTAGGGCAGGTTAGCAATGCTGGGGGATGTGGGGAAGCGTCAGACTTACATGCTCGGGCTTTGGATATCTTTGGAGCCTGTTTCTTTGACTCTCCAGATCGAATTGATTCCTTTGGAGAGTCCAAGTCAGCTTCTGTCGAGGACCGTTTGAGTGGAGTAGAGGCCATGCTGGGATGTTAAAAGTGCAGTCGGTGATGCTCCGGGGTTTAGGGGCGAAATGTTTGGCGGGGAAGTGGAGGGAAGTGGATTTCCGGCCGAGGTGGATTTCCAACCAAGTTCACCTTCTGCTCCTCACAACCATAACCTGGTTTTCATCATCAGGCAATTGATCTATACACGCTGCTTATCATTCTGATTCAATTTGATGTGTTGTTTTTTTTTTGGACTTGGACTACTTGTTAACCAACCATGACGCTATCCAGTTTATCCATCACACATCAGCCTCTGCTCCAGAATCAACAATAAGTGCCTGAACCAGACACATAATATGATCCAAGCTCGCGAGGACCCTGAATTGGCCGGCGAAGCCTATTCGTCATCGAGATCCACCTCAACCAAGCCCATTCACGCCCACCCGGCCAAAGTCCGGTGCGGAGGACCAGCAGCGGATCGCCCTCGGACTTGGTGCGAATGCGGAGCGCAAGACATTGTTCATAAACTCCCCCAGTTCAAACCTTTCCAAAGTTTCAGTCGCTCAATCTACTGTCATTTCCAACATAATGCATATTCTCATCACTGGTGGCGCCGGTTTCATCGGTCAATTACTTGCCAAAGAGCTCCTGAAGGACCCCACATACCGCGTTACATTGACCGATATCCACCAACCTCCGATCCCCCTCGGCGTCAAGTATTCACAAAATGCGACTGCAGTGAAGGCAGACCTCCTCACTGCAGCAAAGGATGTAGTGGATGCTTCCATCGATGCTGTCTACGCTTTCCACGGAATCATGTCCTCTGGCTCAGAGGCTAATTTCGATTTGGGAATGAGTGTCAATGTTGATGCGACCCGCAATTTATTGGAGGCACTACGGCATACTTGCCCTGGTGTCAGGGTCATCTATTCATCTAGTCAGGCTGTCTATGGTCAGCCATTGCCGGAGGTGGTGACAGATAGTGTCGTTCCAACACCCGAATCCTCATATGGCGCTGAAAAGATCGTTTGCGAAACACTGGTCAACGAGTACAGTCGTCGCAAATTCATCACAGGCTTTACTTTGCGCTTCCCTACTATCTCCGTTCGTCCCGGTGCACCTACAGCTGCAGCTTCATCCTTTCTCTCTGGTATGATTCGTGAGCCTCTGGACGGAAAGGAATGTGTCATTCCCATTGAGGATCGATCGTTTAAGTCATGGCTTTGCTCACCAAAGACGCTGGTTTACAATCTTCTCCTCACGCTCCGTCTGCCAGCAGATTCGGTGCCCCCGCATATCCGTCAGATAAATGTACCTGGTATCTGTGTGACTGTTCAGGGTATGATGGATGCGCTAGAAGCCGTTGGTGGCAAGGACAAGCTGGCTCTGCTCAAGGAGAAGGCCGATCCTGCTTTGATACCGATCTTGAAATCTTGGCCCACGCAGTTTGATAATTCTCAAGCTATTTCTCTAGGCTTCAAGCGTGACGTATCATTTGAACAGGCCGTGAGAGAGTACAAGGATGCAGTATAGAGTTCATGATATTGTACATACACAGAGCAGGAATCGTAAATTTTCATGTAAGGCTTCTTTCAGGTATAGTGGGGCTATCTTGTTTTTCGAAGGAAAGTCCAGTCGTGGTCTGAATAGTTTATTCCATTATCATAGACGGTTATAGCCAGCGCACAGGAAATAGAAATCAATTGATTCGTGATTAAAATCCTTTCCCTAGGCGCAGATTCATCAGAGGCAAATGGTTCTGCGACCCATGCACATCGTTCTCCATGAATCCCCCGGATGATTGCGGTTTTCCGTCTCTCCGACGGGGGATTGTAGCCTTAAATGCCAATGCAGGATCGAAGAAGCCAGACCAAACAATATCCTCCGGCCTCAGATCATAAAGGTCGGCGATACGTTCAGGCGTGAGAAGCCCTGACCCTTTGATCTGCTCATAAGCCCTAATATTGTCGAACATCACATCCAGCGTGATCTCGAAAGGGCCTGCGTTCTTCGATCTAATAACACTTGCAACGTCACCTAAAGTACTATGACATGACAGGGATGTAGGCGCATCGAGACTTAGATCAGGAGGAGACGCATTGAGTCGCTTTGGGTGATCCCTGGTCGCAGTTTTTGGTGGTCGGGTTTTGTCAAGCTGGGGTCCATTGCCCAGCGAACACATCTTCCATCGAATGAATCTCTTTGCGGCCCTTTCCTTTGTCTCTGACGGCTTCGGATGCTGAGCCTCTTTTGCCTCTTCCTGTCCAGTCTCAAGCTCAACCAAGTGATACAAAGAGAACTCGGTGCAAACGCCTGTCTCAATCTCCAGCTTTCCGCCAATCCCCATGCCAAAATTCCCGCTCGTTGCCTTTTGACCACTATATGGAGCATGGACACAAGCCACACGTGCACACGAGGCAATGCTCGTTGCTAGGGCTTGTGTCGTAGCTAAAGTTTCACCGACAATAAAGACATCATCTAGAAATTCTCTAGGTCGTTTTGGATCAAAGCCATATATATGAAAATCCAAAGACCATGGCTCTTGAACATGAGCATGCTGCTGAGCGACATAAGCCTTTACACGAGCGATGAATGACGGAAGCTGCGGAATCAAAATTGGATCGCAGAAAGACCCCATGAAGATAGTGCGGTATCCGGTGATTTTAGCTCCTTCGAACTTTATCGTGTAAGGAATACCATCATTTTTGAATGACTTGAAAACAGCCCCGCCAGTCCTGACGGTAATACCATCACCGAGGACAGAATAGACTGCCGTGGTAAGATCAAGATAGCCACCAGGACCATAAAGCAGGTCGGGCCGAGACTTTTCGTACAGAGCATGTGCCGCGACACTTGTAGGTGTGCAGCGGGAGCCGGAAGCCAGGGGCCGGATGTCAAAAGATCCATCGCGGTGAATGACTGCCATGGAAGCTGCACATTTGGGAGTTGCGCATGACCCTCCACACTCCATTAGCTTGCCCATATGCGTGAAGCCGCCAAGTGTTGTAGGGTCCAGATCGAGAATCTGGTTGTAGGATTTATTTAATGCATGGAAGGCGCAGAATGCCACATAAGGGCTCGGATCATACGCTCTTCCAGCAATCAGAACGTCAAAGTCGGGATAAGCACTCATTGCTTGCAAAAGAGGTTCTGGGCCAATCTGTCCAACGAATGTTGGCGTGGCTTCGATATCCTCCACGGTGAGAGCAGGCACGCATGGACCACAACCAGATATTTTGCCGGCTTCGAGTTTTTGCATCATCCACTCCCGACTGGTCTCACTATAGACCGTGAGGACCTTCATACTGTTTTGTTTGCTGAATTAAGATAGCCTCTCAGTAAATATCATAGATCTTTGCCCCGAAGCGTTTCTTACCTGGAGTCGGCAGATTGTAAGATTTCGCTGATGATTTCTACAAATTCATCAACATGAGCATCACTACCATCTCCCCCAGCTGAACTAATCAACAAAGGGATATGATGTTTTTGCACATTGTAGATCAGCTGGCGGAGATCCCTTTCGTAGGCTGATCGAGGGCAAGTCATGCTTCCTAGGGCAAGTTTCGCCGGGCCCGAGTCCGTTGACCCGGAATCCAGGATTATTGCAGTCGGAGCGTCTATCTGGAGACTTAATTGGAGTCCATACTCTAGGTCTGCCATATTGAACCCGTAGCCTAACATCCCAATCGGCGTAACAATCTGGCACAGCTCGGGTAGGCCCATGGTGAGATCGGTTCGGAGCGATTCCATGACGACGTCGAGTTCTGGTAAAAACCGCGGTATTCAGTGAGTTCAAAAAGCGAAATAATATGAGAAACTGGCCCAGGATAAGCTTGCGACCGAGGAGGGCAATAATGAGCCGAAATACCCTTGTTGGAGAACTTCGGCCCGATAAGCGATTTTCGCTTCGGGATCACCACCACGCCCATTGGAGGTGGAATCTCGAAATTTCCATTGCAAGGGAAATGAAATTGGCAAACCGTGCTCAGATATTTGTTTCCGGTGGTTGAAATACTGTGTTCATCGTGTCCATACCGGCCAGCCAGCTGTTCCACTCGAACAGGCTATCTCCCCATAGCGGCAGTTCTGTTCCGTCTTGAAACATTGACATTTCGGAATTGGCGAGTGCCAGCTCAGGCTCAGGCTCGCATTCGGCAGGTAATTCAAAGTTGCGGAGCTTGCTTCGAACCTCTCCTGCCATCCTCATTCCGCTGCCGATGATGTTCAAAGGTCGCTTTTCACGAGTGGATTCGCGTAGATCCAGTGATGTATCCTGTAGCTCGACATGACGTGATAAAAAGTCAATGGCTTTGGCAGCTCGAGAAGCCTCGTCCCTGTCGTCGTTTGATTGGGTCATGAGCATTTCATAGACCTTTTTGATATGGTTGTTGGCGAGCAGCTTGTCAGGGACAGATATGTCCTTATCAATAACCAGCAAATTAATGAAATACATGCCTGCCATTACAAGCGCATGGAAATAGTGTTTCGGGGAGTGCATGGAGAGTATCTCATCTGCTGAGCCAGCTTCATTCACACTGTCTTGCTGATTCGAGTCCGCAAAAACAGTTGCCAACTGAATAGCCGTATGGAACCCCTTGTACCAAATGGCATTTGAAAGAGTATCTGGGTAGTCGTCTATTTTTCTGGATGATGCTCGGGAGAGGAGTGGTAATGAGTATAACCGAAGACGTGCAGTGAGAATGCCGACTTCAAGTGTTGGCGAGACAGGGCTCGGTATGCGGGCTTCTACCGCGTCCAAATCACTCTCAAGAAGTTCTATGAAAGATCTTTGTGTCGGATTGTTAGGTTGGCTGTACAGCATGGAAGCTGCCCTGGTCGAATATGCTTGAATTTCCAACCCAGCCAGAAAGTTATCTGGTAGGTCACTCCTGATACGGTTGCGAATTCCAGGCATCAAATGGGCAACAGAGCACATAGGTGGGGGCAACGAGAGACAAGCCGCCACACTTGGAGAACGTTAATTGTTTTGCAATCTGCTACTATGCGCATGTTGTACTTACTTGGTGCTGACTACAAAACATCCCAGCCATGTCTTCAATCGACAGGTCAGCTCATCTGTGTTATGCTGAACAGCCACACCCCAATTCGCGGGGAAGTCGTCAAGTCCCATTTTCAGCGCAGCCGCAGCAGCTATTCCACAATATTCCCAGGAAGGATCATCCAATTGATTATCCACTGGAAAAGGCCAGAGACAAAGAAGCAGTAACGCCTGAATAGTCCAGATGCTGCGAATTGTGCGAACCAAATGTTCCGACAGGATCTTCTTTAACGGTGCTTGTAGGGATGTGTAGTAAGCGAAATAGACCGGATGCCTTCTAGAAGAAATAACCAGGAGGGTCCAAAACAAAAGAGTGCTTTGATTCCTAAGAGAATTGATGGGTATCCTCAAATCTAGAACGGGGAGGTGACGAAAATAGTAACGAGCAAAGCTGTTGGGGCGTTAGCTGAATGTGATTATCTCCGATTATGAGCTGACCATACTGCTGAAAAAGCTCATGGATAACTTGGCCATCCAATTGGACTCCCTCAATTTCTTCTGGCTCTGGCACTTCCCAAGTAAAATCGTCCAAAAAAGATGGCTCCTCGACTGCTGACGGGTGTTGTAAAGCAGAACCCGCTGGGAGCGGTACGCTATATTTAGTAGCTACTGCTCCTGAATCATGAACAAGATTTCGTAGCCGCTCGTTCTCTTCTATCACCTTTTCAAGTGACCTAGTGAAATTAGATTGAACCCACTAGATGGGAGTCTCATTGAAGTCTTACCCTCGCATTGGTGTCCTTTTGAACTTTGGGTCGAATTTGCAGCTCAACCGCTGCTTTTGACACCGAGTACATGGCTCTGGGTAGCACTTTGTGGCATCGCAACGTAACTAAGTCCACATGAGATCAATTGTCTTATGAGAAACACACGCAAAGGCGAACCTTGACTTGCCGACATGATGTACATGCCATGGAAGAACGCTTGGAGGAAGCGACTTTGCCTCTACCTTGGTTTCCTGTATCTCTCTCCATATTTCCGGGTATTTCCAGAGGATTAAGAAGTCAGGGTTTTGATGGGTTGGACATAAAGGAGACTGCCTGCACATGTGTGGTTGAGACATTGACATTCCCAATGGGGACTAGCGCCGTTTGATGCCAGACAGCAACGTTACGGTGGATGGCAGGATAGTAACATATCTTTCTCTCTTTTTTTTTTTTTAAAAAAACCCCATTCATTTGGCTCTCACTCATTCAAGAAATACCGTGGAGCGCCAAATCTCGTCTACGCTTTTGTTACGGAACCGAACAAGGTCACTTTGGGGGTAAGCCCAGACTGTTTAGTTGAGCCGGGGCCTCGGGAAGGGGGCTAAAGAGCAGCCCTTTACCTAATGATTGCCCTCATTTCGCCTCCGAGCTGTTGATGCACGCCCAGTTGTTGGTTTCCAACGTTTGTAATTAATTTCATAGAGTAGATATCCTATTCAAAGTCCTATGTACTGTATAGTCGCGTGTCTATCCCTGCTCATGAAAAGCCGCTTGAATGAACGGCCCCAAAAACTTAAGCATATGCGGCCAAATCTTGTCTCCTTCGTGAGATGCCCCTTCCACAATATCCAGCTGGCTTTGAATGTACTCCTTCTCCCAAGCTTTATGCAAATACTGTAAGGTTTCCGATCTTCCTTTCCCCATCGCTTGCAACTCGCTCCCCTGCCGGCCCTTCTCCATCGCCTTGAATTGCTGTAGCCATTTCCAGAAGTCTTCACCACCATGAACCTGATTATCTGCAGATCCAACAGCCAACTGAATAGGAAGTTTCTGGATATTATGTTTTCGGATTGGTCGGGAAAACAATGCCTCGACGTTCGCTACGCCCACCGGCCATGGGTGCACAGGGTCCAGCATGGTCACACGACCGGGTGCTCCCACGCTGAGTGCCAACAGCCTCTCCGGGTGTATATAAAGAAACCTTTGAGCAAATTGGCCGCCGCCTGAGAACCCCATCATGAAGACCTTGTCCGTTCGAATTCCTGGCCACCGGACCGCGACCTCATCCAAGATTGACAACAAGACAAGGTCAGAGGCCAATGACTTTGAGCGAAGCATCTTGTAAGAGTCCACGTCATTTGGTCCATCGAGTCCGGCTGGGAACAATGGGGCAAGAATGGCACAGGGCGTTGAGTTGGCAAATGAAATCGTCTCTTCGCGATAGAGTGCACCAAACTTTCGGCCAGTGCCATGTATCCAGACGAGCAAAGGAAGTTTCTTCGGGGGATCTGTGTCGTAATGTGTCGGAGGTATATACAGCGCATATGAAACGCGTGGATCGGCTTTGGATGCTTTCAGTGGTATCTGGCCAACCAGGAATGCGGCCTGAAGAAATTGGCGAGGGACATCAGCTGCCGACAATGGGTTTTGCATCCTGAATTTGGTAGACGAATGATGAATTCTAGATGGAATAACACATGCGCACTGTTTTTTCAACTTCCAAAATTCTAGAGCGAATACAGAATACATAGGGTGTGGTGACTGAAGCGAATTTCGGCTTTCGGAGCGCAAATCGCTTCCTTATAGTTTTAAGCCGAAACCCTATTTGTTCTAGACTTCAATGTTCCCCAGAATTATGTTGATCTTCCCCACGGCCGGGTCGAATCGCTTCAGTTCGCTTCCGTTGCCGAAACTCGCTTAGTGATTACTTGTCTCGCTTGATCTCTCTGATCTGGGGAAAAGAGGGGGCAAGAAGGGTGTCCAAGTCATAAGTAGGAACCCTTCAACATGACGAATTAAGCACACTTATCATGCCGAATTCCATTTGCAAAGAAGCCGATGAGGCACAAGCTGATCACAGCTATGAGGAATTCTGTGGCACCACAGTTTCCTTATCAAACCATCGCAAATTAAAATGGAAATTAGACTTGGTCATTCTACCCCTCATTTCAAGTGTCTACTTTTTCGCGTCAATGGTATGTGATCTCGTGGAGTCTTCGTGAAACTATCTGATTTAAATATAGGGTCGGTCTGACCTCGCAAACGCGCAAGTTGCCGGTCTTTCGGAAGATTTGCGACTCTCGCCCCAAGACTATTCAAATGCTGCCACCGTACTTTTTGTGGGCTATGTGGTGCTTCAGCTACCAGGAACCTTGTTGCTGAAACAAATTGGTCCTGCCAAGCAGTTTGCTGGAGCGATGATAATTGTACTATATGAAGATGCCTTCTCATTTTTCATTTGCTAACCGTCTCTTTCCTAGTGGGGTGCGCTTACTGCAATAACAGTTACCGTTCACAATACAGCCCAATTGCTGGTATTGCGATTTCTCGTCGGGGCCGCTGAAGCATTCGTTCAGGGCGGCGTCTTTTGTGACTTATGATATGTTCTTCCACTCATCATTCTAACATTACTCAACCTTTATAGATCTCTCATTTTGGTACCAATACAGTGAACTTGCAACCCGTGGCGCCATTTTTTATTCCATGTCGACTTTGGCAGGTGCCTTCAATGGGCTTATCGCTTACGGTATCACGAAAGATCTGAATGGAGTGAATGGCTGGAAGCCATGGCGCTGGATCCTTTTGATTGAGGGTATAATGCCTTGTGCATTTGCTTTTCTCGTACTATTCCTCTTGCCTCCTAGCCCAGAAGCAGTTTCCTTCGGCTTCAGTCCCGAAGAAAAGTCACTAGTGGTGCAACGTTCTCGAAATGCGCACAATACATCAGAAGCAAGACTAGAGATAAAGAAGATACCATTAGTGCTCATGAGTTTGCATTTCTGGCTTCTTCTGGCTATTGCTTGCTGTGGGCACTTTTGTGTTGGTTCTATGTCGAATTTCCTCCCTGCGATTCTTAAGGTACTGGTAGACTACTGCGTTAATATTGGTCAACCGTTTCTTAAAACATCACTGACTTTCATCACAGAGTTTTGGTTACAATGAAGTCAATACGCAACTCTTTACGGTTATAGTGTACTGCTGTGCCTGTGTTGGTATAATATTTTGGGCCCGGATCGCAGATCGATCTAATGCTCGAGGACTCACGCTTGCCGTTTCTACATGCGGCGGAATCGCTGGATACGGTATGCTGGTAGCAGTGGAAAATGAGCATGCTCGGTTTGCCGCAACGTGTATTGTCGCTTTCTCCATCTACCCTAGCATTGTGTTGCAACTTTCCTGGTCCGCGATGAGCTTCATTGGCTACACTAGAAGGTATGTAAAATCTTCATAAGAGGAGTTGCAGTTTGAATCTAACAGTACCAGGGGCTCATCTTTGGCATTCATCAATATCTTTTCACAAGTCTTTGCCATCTGCAGGACTCAGGCTTATAGTGATCCACCGTTTTATATGTATAAGGATTTTCCATGTATTTTTTTGAATCCAATTACTCACTGTGCCTAATTGCAGATAAAAAGGGAAATTATAGCGCCCTTGGAATATGCTGTTGCAATTTGATTCTCTCACTCGCTCTCAGATGGTATTTCGGGTTCTTGAATGAGAGAAAAAAGAAAGCTCAGCATGCAGATGAGACTAATCGTCAGAGACAAAAAAGCTTGGAAGAGCTTGGGGAATATCATCCTGGTAAATATGTTCCCTCATCACATATGACCCTACTGTACACTGACCATGACTATTCTTTAGATTTCTATTATACCACCTGATTCTGATCCTCAACTTACGAGGGCAAGCGCCACTAGATGCCGGACTTTATCGCTTCTGGCGTGGAGCTGCACCAGCTGAGAATAAGGTCAATATAACTTAAAATATATTCATTTTCGCATAAAGTAGATCAGAGCAAGTGTTCCGCTATTGTCATAGTTTTTGGTGTGGCGTATAGTAAAGCCCCACATTGCCCGTCCACTCAGCCGAACCTCGAAATTCTCCCACTATCACTGCTTGATATAGACAAAGAAGTAAGGTTTTGGCCCATTATTCTAGAACTCCAATGAAGTGGTGAAATTGATTCACAAATTCAACTGCCCCTCCCCTTCTTTCACCGCTCGCATTGTGTTGACGAGTCGCGTGAAGCATCTCTCTTGCCTTGTGCTTCACGCCGACCTCGTATAGGAAAATGTCGACAACCGTCTCCATCGTCGTTTTTCGGGGAGATCCTATCGACTGGGCAATGTATCGACACACAGCAATCCATGTTCATTTTGCTGATGGCCAAGACTCGATCTTCCACGTCACTGGAGCGCACCCGTTTTTCAAATATACCCCACTAAATAACCACCCCAAAAACCTCAACTTGACTGTAGTGGCCTCCATCCCAGTCTGCAGCCCACCAGACTCGATCACAAAACGCATGATTCAAGAGACATGTATCAGAGTACCCGTCTGGAATGATCCTCGTCATTCGGATTGGAATTGCCAGAACTGGGTTGGCGAGGCTCTCGCTGGTCTGGTTGCTATTGGCTGCGTCACTCAAGAGGAACGGTTAAATGCGGTCGCTCAGATGGTGGATGTGTGCTTGGAAGCTGAAGATGAACCCAAGGATATGTGAGTATTTCTGATAAAATGTGGCTTCTTTTCTAAATCATATACTCTGCAGGTGGGGGTGGTGATCTCGGTGCTTCGTATTACTATGTGCTGACCTAGCATGGAATGAACCTATGATGCGGCCACTAAGGATGCGTTGAGCATTACAAAATGGTACGATGGGAAAGTCTTTGAGCACTCAGGTTGTTTCAGAAATTCTTTGTATTTGTATTGACTGTAATGTTATCCCCAGAGGGCGAAGCAAACACTATTTATATGGACTGCTCAATGGATTTATCTCCAAACCTGCAATATCTTAGCATAATCTTTCAATAATATCAACAGCGCTCCCAAACCTGTCCATCAATGGCAATCAACCTATTAAAGAGTTGATTCCTCATTCCCATGGCCGTCAACTGATAGGAGTGATGCGGTTCTTTGCCCACAATAAGCAGTCCATCAACAACCTCCTTGCCCCCCATGGCCCATCCAACAACTAATTTCCCTTTCCATCCCATTCCACCTTGCTTCTTCATCTCTCGAATATCTGTCACTGGAATTGTGAACAGTACCGAGCCGCTCTTCCGGCTTTCCATCTGGATATCGCCATGCTGGATGTCGGTTGTGAAATACAGTAACGGAGTGGCTTTGGTGGAGTCGATAATGACAGCACCACGCTTACCTTTGTATCTGGCTTCAAATTCGGCAGGTCCAGTGGGTCCAATCTGTTTACCCTTTGGACGTAGAACTCCAAGTCGATTTGCAGCATGGGTGGAGCCAACCATTGCACGAACTCTATCGACGCCTCTCTTGCTCTCTACCCCGGTGGCAGTAGTCCCGCGGAAGAAACTGATTATTCTGGATGACCAGCCGCTTTTGGGTACTGCAGGTGTCGGGGGCTTGGGTTTCACTGACACAGACTTATATTCAGCCGAGGCAGCTTTCGAAATTTCCTCCTTTGTAGCACCGAGAGCAAGCTCCTCGTGATGGATAGAGGCTGGTCGAGATGGAGGTGCGGCTTTAGAGGTTGGAGGTGGTGGCAAAGGTGATGCGTTGGCTTCTCCGATGCGCAATAGGGTAAGGGTTAGCTGGGCATTCGTGGGAATCCCTTTGAGCAGCGAACTATTGATATTGTTAGAAAGCAATCAAATGCAAGTTCCACTCTTTCTTGGATATACTTTTGCAACTGTAGGATCTTTTGCCAGTGGGGAAGTTTTCGGTTCAAAAATGACATGCCACGCATGATAATCGGATCTCCGAAAAAGGCGAATCCAACGACAAACCCACTGGTTTTCATGAAGGTGTAGCTCGAGATGAACGCCGATACGAAGCACAATGGTGCGATGACAGATGCAAGACGCAGTCGAGAAGCAGTTCGTGGAAACGGAGGTGTACCCGACAAAGCACTGTGGATAGTCAGCTTCAGTCGGCAAAAGGTACTGAGAGGTGCAAAACTCACTTGCCGAATTTCTCGTATGTGTCAGTGATGTCATTGATGACTTGCATGGACATATTAGCTCCATCCATGACCGATTGCTTCATCGGTTGCCGGGTTTTATCATGAGAATCCGCAGCTGTCTCTCCATTTGCGGCGCTTTGGGCATCCGCAGAAGTGGCAACAACATCCATGGCATCCGGTATGGACCCTTCCATAGGTGCATCCTCCGGGATAGCTTGATCGTTTTTCCCAAGTGCACTACCTACAGCGACAGTAGCAACACTTGACACCAGATTGCTCGCTTCTTTCTCAGCAGCCTGGCCTTTAAAGTTCTGCGGTGCACCGGTGATGCTATCGTGGGAACCTAGTACACCGGCCATGGGCTTCTGGACACCACCGGTACTCTTATCCACAAGAGCAAGAGGCGCTGGGGGAAACAAAAGTGCTCGACAGTCTGGAGAGACAATCAAAGCGAGTAAAGTCGCAAACATTGCTGGGATGAGCATATTCAAAAGCCAGCACACGGAGTAAACTCCACAGAAGATAGCTGTTCGTCGAGGCTCTTTCCAAGATCTTAGGCGAGCAATGTGTTTGATCAAACCTGTCAGACCAATAATGACCGTGGTATAGAATCTCTCCAGAGTGGTTCTGAGTTTGTCCGGTGAGAATTCATCGTCGGCCGACCGAGTCAGGTCAAGTTTCTGCATGGGAGCGTCCGGTACCGCTTTAACATTATAGACTTGCTGTAGAAATGTCAATTGGTTGAAGTATTATATGTATTTCCTTTCGGTCTATACCTTGTCAAATCGCCTGATAAGCATCCATAGATCTTCGTTCGATAATCCAGCAATGATTGCTTCGTCGAAATGCTGGGAAGGCTGGTTCCATCCAAGATCCCTAACTTCCGCAGTATCGTCTGCTTGCTGCGCTAGACCTTTGTCGTCTTGTTCAACTTGGGATAGAACATGACTATCTGTCGGCCCTTCTGGGCTCGGTGAATCCTCATTGATGTTGCTGTTCTGCTGATTCTGGCCGGGGTGTGTGCCCGGCAGAGCAGCTGTGGAAGACATGGTGAAGATCAAGGATATCAAGATTCAGAAAGCGAGCGTAATGACACAATATACGATTTGAATAGAGACTGGATAGATAATCAGTGTAGAGGACAGAAATTATATCCATGATTTGTGCGGTTTATTTCCTTGTTCTTTTTTTTGTACTTGCTGTCCCCTCAACGACGTCATCATGCACGGCAAGGCAAATGAACTTGATACCAACACAACAATACTTTTGTGATGATCTGAAATGGAATTGAGCCGATATTCTTGTTATCACTACTAACTACTGTTCCTGTCTTTCTTCAAATTCTCATCATGGACAAAACGAGGTTTTCTTACTCCGTCATCGCTACAAGACCCTAGTCACATGACACGCGCGTTCCCAGAATGGAATCTCCCGTCGCGCGTCTCGGTCAGTTGCGCAATACTTCTAGCTTTCAGCCCGATGGCGGAGAGGCCACCATGAGCGAGGAGTGTGCCAACCCCCTATTATTGGGATGGATCAAAGAATGGCTCGATCAAGCTCGCGAGCGGAACAGCAAGGGTGTGACAGTGTGGGTATCTCGCGTCCTTTTCGCGCCTGTCGTATTGCTGATGTCATTTTAGATACAAAAAAGCATACGAGTCGATGAAAGCATGTCCCTTGGCATTTGAGCACCCATCCCAGGCCCAACAGCTCAATGGGCTGGGCCCCAAGCTGTGTGATCGCCTGACGGATAAACTCAAAGCTCACTGTGAGGAGAATGAGCTTCCCATGCCGGCGCCTCCTGGCAAAGGTGAATTGTCTCCAAGGAAATCGAAAATACTGAATTGAGCTAATTGAATTTTTTTTAGCCAACAAAAGGACATCTGACACAGGTGTTGCCGACCAACCGGCGAAAAAGCCCCGGAAAACTAAGCCCTACGTCCCAGCTTTGCGTTCCGGCGCTTATGCGCTCCTGCTCGGCTTGGCGACTATTGGTGAAAATTCGTCACAGGGGATGACCAAGGCTCATTTGATCGATGTAGCTCAACCGTATTGTGATAATTCCTTTACGGCACCTACGGACCCAACCAAATTCTACACAGCTTGGAATTCCATGAAGACACTGATCCAAAAAGACTTGGTCTATGAACATGGTCGACCGCTCAGGAAATATGCGCTCTCTGAGGATGGCTGGGAAGTTGCTAAACGTATTCGGAAGACCCTGCCTGGGTCGGTTGAGAGCATGACAGCCGCCTTCGCAGGCGGCGAGTCTCAGTCTCAGCCTGGCACCGCTGCTGATACTGCATCAACCGTAAATGATGTCGGCGATCTTGAAGACATACCACAACCGAACGCTCAACTTTTTCAGCGTTCAAATGTCGATGGGCCCACTGACCCGATTCCACTCCCTCCAGGATCTTTCACTATCCAACTTGTGCTGGATACTCGCGAAGTTCGTACATCGACAGACAGAGACTACATCGCGAATGAACTTATCAAGCAAGGTATTACTCTCCAGGTGCGTGCCCTGGAGTTGGGCGACGTAATGTGGGTGGCCAAGTGCCATGATCCCGATTTTCTCCCCCGGCATGGCGAAGAAGGCGATGAAGTAATGTTGGATTGGATAATTGAAAGAAAACGCTTGGACGATCTCATTGGGTCTATTAAAGACGGCCGATTTCGCGAACAGAAGTTTCGTCTTCGTCGCTCTGGCATCAAGAATGTCATCTACCTAATTGAAGAATTCTCCATCACCCACCCGGAATCCGGGGGCGGTGCGCAGAAATATCAGGAGATGGTTGCCTCTGCTATTGCCTCGACGCAGGTGGTCAACGGATACTTTGTCAAAAAGACACGCAATTTGGATGATTCGATCCGCTATTTGGCGCGGATGACCTTGCTACTCCGGAAAATGTACGGAGTCTTGGACTCACCTGATCAAGGGCCGAGCACCGATCATTCTGAGGCTTCTCCATCTTCAAAAATTTCCATTGTTCCCAGTCGCCAGATCTCCTCCACGCAATCCTACGTGACACTGTTGGACAATTTTCGTGTTCAGGATCCTTCCCGTACATACGGTGTGACATTTTCGACATTCTCGGCTTTGACTTCTAAATCGGACGTCCTCTCTCTCCGGGATATTTTTTTGAAGATGCTAATGTGCACGCGGGGCGTGACTGGTGAAAAAGCGCTTGAGATCCAGCGACATTGGCAAACCCCACGGGGCCTAGTTGAGGCTTACATGGCTTTGGACCCTAAAGATCGCGATGCAATGGTGTCGGACAAATTGCGATCATTGGTGGGAAGGAAAAAGGTACCTAAAGCTGTCAGTAAACGAATTGCTGAGATCTGGGGAAATGGCGGATAGAAGGATATAATCTACTGGTAGTTTATAATATACTAGTACCGTTTTGACCTGAATTAAGTGTGACAGTAACATGTGACATTACCAATTCAGGTACTAGTGATCGACTTCCAAAGTGTCTCCGCAGTACGAGGCCCACTTGGGTTCCTTCTTGAACGTGTTACGTAGGTGTGGTGATGAATAGACAATGACGTCAGCTTTTCCACCGAAGATCTCTCAACTAGACCGGAAATGGCTAAAGCCTGCCAAGATCTCAGGATTGCGGATGATGATTGGATGAGAGATTTTTGCATACAAAAAACAGGGTTTCGGACCCAGTGTACTATTCTACTATGGAAGATGATTAAATATAATGACTGCGGGCGTTGGTCCCCGCTTCTCATTTCGACGATCTGATCAAGGACGTTGTCCACCTTGACATTTTGAAAATTGGTCAATCATGGAGACACTCGGTCCGTATACGACACGTTACCGCCTGGCCCAAGAGCGGGAATTCCACAAGTACTCAGGCATCTCCCTTTGCTGAGATGTCAACCGGAGCTAACCACTTACCCCGACAGATATATTCCAAGCGATGACTCCGCATCCCACTATGCCCCTTGGGATCATGCCAGCAACGAGCAATTCGTCCCACAGCCATCGAGCGACCCTGCGTTGACATCCTACGCTCAGCTGTCTGCCACTCGACTGGGCACCGAGCGCGCCCTCATTTCCTTGTTCGATCGCACACACCAGCATGTTCTAGCAGAGGCAACTCCGACATTGAGTCTCAAAGGTGGACACTTCCAGAACAATGTGGAGATCTTAAAACTAGGACGCTGCATATTTCCCAAGGAGCGGGGCCTTTGTCACCTGGTCGAGCTTCAAGCGTCAGAAAATGCGGAGAAGGAGAATGCAGCTACCGACAATTGCACTCTAGTGTCTTTGGACGCTACCAAGGACGATCGTTTCAAGTCAGGCCAATTACTCGCTCCACTCTCCGACGTACGTTACTTTGTCGCAGTGCCCATTTTGAGTCCAAGAAAATACAGAATTGGAGTCTTATGCGTGATGGACAGCCAAGCGAGGTCATCTACTCCCGACAGCGATTCTCTTCATTTCCTGGAAGATATGGCTGCGACCGTCATGGATCACTTGGAAATGAAGGAAATTAAACGTCGAAGCCATCGCGCTGAAAGGATGATAGTTGGTCTCGGCAGTTTTGTGGAAGGCCGGTCTACTCTTCGGAATTCATGGTGGGACACCAAGGTGCAACGCGACGAATTTAAGAAGAAGAGCCATTCCACTGGTCAGTTGAATCCGGACCTGCAGGATATCCAACCCCTGAAAGAAACCGCAGAAGCGGGCTCGAAGAGTCTACCTATTCGGGAGCCGCCAAAGGAGACCAGCGATACCAAGGACGACGATGATGTTAAGGACACAAATGATACCCCGAAAGACCAGAATGATTCCCCCAAGCCAATGAAATCGACCAGTTCTAGCGATCTGCCATCGGGGAGTCACCAGAAAACACCCAGACAGGGAACTATAAACGACTTCTCTCAAAAGGGCAGTTCAGTGCGCAGCGTGCGTGCAGGAGATAGTCTAAAAGACGAAACTCTCCCTAACAGCATTCGAAATATCTTCTCGCGTGCTGCTAATCTCATCCGAGAGTCAATCGGGGCGGACGGGGTGATGTTTCTGGATGCAAACAGCGAGCGCTTTGGGAATCTCGTCGATCAAAATAGTCGTCGGGTTTCTGCTCCTCATCTGAAACATTCTACTTCTGCGTCCACATCCATGTCCAGCTCGGATGACAGCACAGATTCCGGGTCGTCGACAAAAAGAAGAGCATCCGACGCAAGCCAAAACTCTGAATCAGATGAGCACTCGGTGATCTCTGAATGTTTAGGATTCTCCAGCTCTGGAATGTCGAATGGCAACGATAAGGACCGATCTGGTCAACCCATTGTGGTTCCTGAGCCTTTGTTCAGCTCGCTTATCCGGAGATATCCCCGTGGGAAGATCTTCACCTATAACGCCGGTGGAA
Organism: Penicillium lividum; assembly: GCA_028828245.1. Classification (NCBI taxonomy): domain Eukaryota; kingdom Fungi; phylum Ascomycota; class Eurotiomycetes; order Eurotiales; family Aspergillaceae; genus Penicillium; species Penicillium lividum. Next base: position 5,971,845 of record JAQJAG010000002.1, read on the forward strand.
CCCTTTCAGACAGCGACGACGCAAATCAGAGCTTCTATGGGTCAGATGGAAGCCGTACCTCCCAAATGTCTGCTCCTGGTAAAACGGGTAAACGGAGGCGCAAACCAGCTATCCAGCGAGATGCCGACGATCTGATTAGTATATTCCGCGGAGCTAGGAACATTCTTCTCCTGCCTATCTGGGACTCGGACAGACAAAGATGGTTCGCAGGGGCCCTAGTCTGGACGAACGAACCGCACAGGATTTTTACCTTTGAGAATGAGCTTGTCTATATCTCTGCGTTTACAAATAGTATCATGACGGAAATTCGCCGAGTCGATGTGGAGGTGGCAGAGAAAGCAAAAACCAACCTGGTCAGCAGCATCACTCATGAGCTTCGAAACCCCTTGCATGGAATTTTGGGAACGGCTGATATTTTGAGTGACACTGCTATGAATGCACTGCAGCATGGAATGGTTCACACGATCGAATCTTGTGGCCGTACCTTATTGGACACAATCAACAACTTGTTGGACTTTACCTTCATTGATCAATATAGGAAAGGAGGCACTTCTCGGCGCAAGGGGGGAAAATCACGATCGCATCATAAATCCTCCCGGGAAATGTCTTCATATACCCGTGTGTCGTTGGACTCTATTTTGGAAGAGGTTACAGAGTGTGTGTTCGCCGGATATTGCTTCTACAACCACCCTCAGGCCACCCCTCCAGCCCTCACAGAGTCGTCGTCACGCACGGGCGGTCAACCTGAGAAAGCAGACCCTGTTGGTCCCCGAGCGAGTCAAGTCACTATCATTTTCGACATCGAACCGGATACCGAATGGGTCTTTTATACGCATGCCGGTGCCTGGAGACGTATTCTCATGAACATTTTCGGCAACGCGCTAAAGTACACATCTTCAGGATACATCTATCTCGGGCTGAAATCAGCTCAAAGTGGCATTGAGTCGAACATGTCATCTAAAAATCTCAGAGGCGAATTTGGGGTAACACTCACCGTGAAGGATACTGGAAAGGGCATTGGAGCAAAATATTTGCAAAATGGTGTTTTCAGTCCCTTCTCGCAGGAGGACCCACTTGCATCTGGCAGTGGATTGGGATTGAGTATTGTCCATCAAGCCGTCGGACTCCTCGGCGGCTCGATCGAGATTGAATCTACACCGGGTGTTGGCACTCAGCTAACAATCAATACACCACTCAAGAGGCCACCCGCCGAATCAGAGTCTGCTTCTTCGTCATCTTGTATGTTCCATTCACTGAGACAACACACGGAAGACAAGACAATTGCATTCTTAGGATTTGGACAACACCTGCGTTCACAAAGAGACACAGCCTTGTATGCGTCATTGGAAAGAATGTGTCATGAATGGTTTGGTCTGCAAGTGACCAAAATATCGCCATTGGAGGGCAAGCATAGTCCATACAATTTCTACTTGGCCGTGCAGACGGAACTGGACAGTGAAGACGTTGGGGGAAGAAATCTGTTTGGTCTCCCTGAGCACCTTAACAGAGACGGCGAATGGACATCGCCTGTCGTCGTCATCTGTCAATCTCCCGAGGAAGCCCACGGTATGTTTGTGGCTGCTAAGAACCGGGGCGACACGACTTTCTTCGAGTTCGTGAGCCAGCCTTGTGGGCCTCGAAAATTAGCTCGCGCCCTGGATATGTGTATCAAGCGGCAGCGTGATAAGGAGTCTGGTCGACGGGGCAGTGATGAGCCCACTCGCTGGGTGGAAATGCCCGAGTCCTCTCACCTGCCGCTGGATCTCGGGCCCGCTGATCCTCCGAATGATAGGATGAAGATCAGCAAGCGGCCAACGGCAGAAACTATTGGCAACGAGAGAGAGAGACAAGAAATGGAAGCCTCTCCAAAGAAACTCCCCGTGGTAGAGGAAGAGAATACCACGCAACCAAAACCGTCTTCAGCGCATGGTGAAGAGGAATCACGCGATCCCAACCCAACGGTCTTACTTGTTGATGACAATGATCTCAATCTTCAACTACTTCGTGCCTACACCCAAAAGGCCGGCCTTGAATATATGACAGCTCAGAATGGCGTCGATGCAGTCGAACTTTACAAGGCTCATCCTGGCAAGTTCCAGGTAATCATTATCGGTATGATCTCAATGCTTCATCTCAATTCGACTACCCTCAGTACTAACATTGATACAGATATCTCTATGCCACTCATGGATGGCTTTGAAGCATCACGCCAAATACGACGCTTGGAGAAAGAGCACCGTGCACAACTTTCCAACTCTGAAAATGCACCCCCATGCACATTTATAGCTGCTCTGACTGGACTTGATAGCGCCGAGGCTCAGAAAGAAGCTTTGGGTTCCGGCATTGATACCTTCCTTATCAAACCCATCAAGCGACCTCAAGTGCAAGCTATATTGCGGCGTCAATTTTAGTTACGGCAAATGTTTTCACGATCACAAGAAACAAAATATGTACATTCGAATTATATACGACCTTTTCCGCGTTTTGTTAGCCCTTCGTCGTGTCTTTTTGACCTTTCAGCCTGGATCCAATTTATACATAGAAGTTCGATCACTCTGCGAAGAACATAGAATTTGAATTATCTGGGAATTTAGAACCTGCATTCATATCACATACTATACATACATACATAGAAACAAAAATTTAATGGTAATTAGCTACTGCACAACAATTCAAATTGGGTATCTCAGGACCATATCACGCAAACACTATATATGCCTCATTTCTTCCAAGCAACAAACTTCTTAACACTATCAATATCGACCCTCAACGCCAAGCTACTCGATACAACCGAGATACTGCTCAAAGCCATCGCCAAGGCAGCCCATACCGGGCTAAGTCTCCAGTGGTCATCAACAGTAACCAACTCCCCACCAACAGTCTTCTGATGGTGTCCACTAACAATAGGATAGAAGACACCAGCAGCGACAGGAATAAGGCAAACATTGTAGACCAGCGCCCAACAAAAATTCAATCGTACACGCATAAACACCCGCCGACTGAGAACAACGAGTTGGAGAATAGTGCTAAGGTCCGAATTGAGCAGAATGAAACTAGCAGAGTTGATCGCGACGTCGGATCCAGATGCCATGGCAATGCTCACATCTGCAGCGGCAAGTGCGGGGGAATCATTCACGCCGTCGCCGACAAATGCAACAATGGGTCGTGTTGTGGGCTGGTCGTGTGGGCCCTTTGCGGAGCCATCATGCACCCGGGAGACAAAATTGGCTTTCTCCGCTGGGAGGACATTGGCTATGACGTTGGGTCGCGAGATGCCCAGCATATCTGCGACCGCGTGTGCGGTTTTTTCGTTGTCGCCTGTGCACATGAAGACTTCGACATGGCGTTTTTGGAGTTCGGAGATCACGCCTATAGCCTCCGGTCGGATGGTGTCTGAGGTTGCAAAAACAACTGCGGGGACAAAGGGTGATTGCGTAGATGATTTTGGTGTGACAAGACGTAGGGAAAGTATAGCTGTTGACTTGCCGGCTGTTTGGAACCGGGATAGTAGACTTGAGACGAAGTAAGAGTCTGCTCCATCGGGTAGGATGCTATTGAGTAAGCGCTCGTTGCCAATGGCAGCTTCGTATTGTTGTTCTGCTTGATCCATGGACACGGTGAAAGTTCCTTTCATTCCTTGGCCACTTATTTCGTGGATGTCGGATGTAAGAACATTGACGTCGGACTTCGATTCGCAGAATGCTGAGATTGCTTGTGCGATTGGGTGGTTGCTGCTTTCCTCCATCTTGTGAGCGAGGGCCCATGCGACTTTTTGAAGGTCGTTATCATTTATCAGTACTTCATAATCTGAGACCTTCAGGCTTCCTCCCTCAGTCAATGTACCAGTCTTGTCGAAGATGATGGCATTGAGACGACTGGCTTCTTGGAATGCTTCACCACCACCCTTGACTAAGATTCCATGTTTTGCAGCAAGACCACCGCCAACGAACAATGCAGTAGGCGCAGCAAGAGCCAGTCCACAGGGACAGGCAACCACGAAGACTGCGATGGCAAATTCCAGACTCCAGAAAGTCCATCCCCCTTGTGCGTTATCCAGATAATCGCCAGGTAACACGCCCGAGTGACCTAGAGCGAGCCAGATGACGAACGTGAGGATGGCAATGAAAGTGATTGCAGGAACGAAATGAGATGTGAGCAGATCCGCCACTCTCTCGAGTGGTGCACGCTTGCTCTGGCCCTCTCGTACAACTGCAATGATTTGATCGAGCATGGATGACCCGCCAAGCTCAGTGACTTTTATTTGCACAGGCTGGCCCACATTAACAGAGCCAGTATATACCTGGTCACCAGCTTCCTTCTTGACGGGGCGAGACTCTCCAGTCAAGGAGCTCTCGTCAAATTGATATGCTCCTTCGCCAACCACTGTACCATCGGCTGGCGGAGATGCGCCGTGTGGAATGCGAACAACATCACCTACTTCCAGAAGATCAACAGCGACGCGGGTCATGCGATCAGTATCCGATGCTTCAGCAGAATTCACACCACTGTTTTGAACCAGTAGTGCCTCGGATGGACGAAGGTTTCCCAGTGAAGAGACTGCATCGCCTGTTTTCGCTTTGCTGTATGCCTCCAAATATCGACCACCAAGAATGAAAAGAGTCAAGAAGACAACCGAGTCGAAATAGGTTGTGCTGGCCGTACTTGTCTTCTTTCCCACAACGGCGTCAACGATGAGTACCGCCAGTGATGAGAAGTAGGCAACTGCTGTTCCTGCAGAGATCAGGAGATTCATGCTGCCAAAGCGGTAGAACCGCCGCAAAATCGGCACTCGACTACCTGGACGCCAGAGCGCATGGATTTCTTTCATCGCTCGAATATGGAATACATCTGTACCAAAGAACATGACCGGTGTCGACATGATGAAGAGCGCCCATTCTGTGCGAGTCACGCTGCCGGACCAGATTTTCTGCTCCAGGTATTGTCGGATTGAGTTGTGCGAGGACACAAGGGACATGAACACAATACCAATGAGGAAGGTCGGTATAGCCACGATAAAGACAAATAGTAGACGGAGCAATAGCTTATTTCGTTCATGCAATTGCATGGCGCGAGAGCGTTCTTCGATGCTTGGCGGGTGATAAATAGTCGCGCTGAAAGCACCGTTGGCTTCATTTATTCTGGCGAGAATAGTTCGAATACTCAAAGACGGCAACTCTGGGGTATATGTCACTCTGAGTATTGGGTTCTTCTCCGTCGGCTCCTCTTCCACCATAACATTCGGAAGAGACTCCAAAGAAGCGAGAACTTTCTCAGGACAATGATGGCAGAACATTCCATCAACATGAATAGAGGTTGTCCTCGCCTGTACAGTAATTGCAGTCTCCCCCCTCTCCGCTAGAGAATGAACACTAATGACAACGGCGTCATACCCAAGATCCTCGATCTTTTCCACAATATTGTCCAGGTTCTCCCGTCCTTGGAACTCCACTTTTCCGCTATTTGAGAGCAAGTTCACGGAGACATTTGTGACAAACGAAAGCTCTTCTAACCCTCGAGTGACAGATCCAACGCAGGATCCACAAGTCATACCAGTGATTGCGATCTCACTGAAAAAGCCTGTCTTGGTCAACTCGGGGCTAGACGGAAGATTTACTGCATTCACTTCATCAAGAAAGGCTTCAAATCCAATATCTTCGACTTGTTCGGTGATAATTGTGACATTTTCTCGAGGGCCAAAAAACACCACCGTCGCGCTATTTGTGAGAAGATTGACGGTGACTTCCTTGACACAATCAAGTTCTTCAATTGCAGCAGTGACACTGTTAACGCATGACGCACAGGTCATGCCTCCAATGCTGATCCGCGCATTAAATTCGTCATTTATTGTTGGTGAAGATGCTTCAGGCGAGTCGGTTATTTGAGGAAGAATCTGTGGAGAGCGGTGCCCTGCTATGGTGGTAGGAAGAGTAGGAGTGGGCGATTGACAACAAGACGGTGAAGACTCCAAGGCCTTTTCAGTCTGCCCTTGACCAGCCTCAAGATCGGTGTCCCAAGACTCATTCAGGGTGATTTTCTCTTGTGGAACCCCAGTATCGGTCAGGGTGGAATGACAAGAGAGTCTATCGATGTCCTCGTTCTTGCATACATCACAGTTGGCAATATGCCGTTTCTCTCGACTGGTGTGCAGTTTTCCTTTTATATTGGAGGAGAGGCTGGAATATGATGCCCGTGGGGTGGCGAACAGCATCGACCCCCGAGAGTTCCAATCTGTCGTATCGAGTTCGGAAACGACCACCCCTCGGGTGTCATATGTTGATACATGGTGAACTTCGAAAGCGGCATGTATTAAAGTAGTGACAAGATCTGCTGGTTGCACAGAGATCCCATGAGTGACCCGCACCTCGTGGGTTAAGATCGATACATCGATATCCTTGACGGTCGAAATTTCGGAGAGGATCTCGGTGACATAGGCCACACAGGAGGCGCAATGAATATTACCCACCCAGAAAACACTGCGCCTTGAGTCCCGATCATCATGCGACTGCATCTTGGACGTATATTCTGGGATTTTCGGCGTGGTAGACATGATCAACTAGGCCGTCAGGTAGTTAACGTCAAAAGAAAATATCGTAGAAAATCAAAAATATCCAAATAGCATGTAATCATCTGAAACGGAGAGCTGCCTTTAATCAGAGCATGGGGAACTCGTTGCTTTAAAACCTCGTTCGGCCTACAGCGCGGGTAGTGGGTCGATTTGATATCAACGAATCGCCACCAAGCATCTGAGACCACGAGACAGCAATGATAGGATAAGAAACAGGATCAAGAAGGATTGCCAATGGCTTTGTGGTAATTTTGGTAAAGAAACTAAAGGAAAAAAAATCTCTGGAACTATATGTAGGTGGAAGGCGCTCGAAAGGCGGGATGCGGCATTTGTGCGCGGTCCACGTCCAAATCACGCACAAATACCGCAACTACATTCCAATCAGCGAGAGCCATGACGATGGACATCAGGAATGTAACCAACGATCGGAAGATTTCAAACTCAAATACACCATGTGCTCCTGTACCTTTCCCAGCCTTACCTCCAAGGTGTTCAAAAATAATTCAAAAATAATTCTTAAAGAATCCAAGGGAGAGCTGAAAGTCCGCTTATCGGTAATAATCAGATGACTTTCCGATATCAATTTGATCCGGTGATCTAATCAAGTATCTATCAACTAGTTAACAAATGCTTTATTGTAGTAATCCCCAGACGGCCGCCCGGTGCCAAGGGCCGCTTGCAGGTGACTTTGAGGTCTAGCTGGAACCTTTGGCCCTCTTAATTTTTTAATAAGGTCTAAGGGGTTTATAGGGAAATATGTATATTTTAAGACATAGATCTAGATTTTAATAAATACTGTACAGTACTTAATAGAACTACGAAGTCCATGTAATTTGAACTATTAAATCTAACTAGCTAGCCCTAGCAACAAGCTTACCATCCACCTCCTTTACGCCTGGCACGGTGCTCATCATTAATGAAAGCAGCCAGGTGTGTGCTGATCTGAGTTTAACATTTTATGTAAAAGGTGAAGTTGGACCTGCTTTTGGAAATGTGCTAAATAAATGGGTTGTTCTAATACACGCAGCCGAAATACTTTAGTAAAATCGATACTGAGTGCCCAGGTGCACTAGGCTAGCGAATTTGAGCAAGTATACTAAACCAAACCAAGTAACACCTAGCCATCACATATCAACATTTTGCAGATCTCAAGAGACCTTTCCCACACAACCACTGTCTGTACCTTTTGTATTCTTCTATAGTCGGGCCTTGCTTTCCTCTCTGTTGATAAGGTTGGGATGGGGAGCGCGAATCGGACGAGTGACGGCGTAGAAGGCAAGTCCTGCAGACTTGGTCGAGAACTAGAATAAGGTAAAGATGCGTTAGTAAATCCGTTCTTTCTAGTGAAGTAAATAAGGACTGGAATTCTGGCAAGAGACAGAGATTTCTATTACGAACCTTCACCTTTGATCCGACATAGAAGAAGGCGAAATCTCCGGGGACTAGGTGGTGAGTAACTCCGGTCGCCTCGTCCTAGCAGTTGGGGAAATCCCACTTTAAGAAGCGTCCTCACATCAAAATCCTTGTAGTAGGACAGAACATACCAAAATATCAATCTGACCACTGAGAACATACTTGGTCTCCTCAAAAGTGTAATGAGCAGGCCTTTGGGGACCAGCCTCAATCTTGTAGAATCCCGATGTAAAATAGGCAGGCGACTCGGTCTTGGTACGGATGGAGTGGAAATCGGCCGTAGTTGCGTTCTCGTCCGTTGGGAGAGGAATGAACTCGTGGCCGGCGCCTTTAATGACAGTAAGAGGGACTAGATCTCCAGACACTGCACGAAATGAAAGTCATCAGTTACTTCAATACTTTGAGTCTTCAAGATGCCGAAGCATAACTAACTTTTTCAATTATTTCAAATCATTGATACCAATAAGATTCAGAGACGCTGAAGAGACTGTTAACTTGGGGAATATAAGCACCAGTATACTTCGGGTGCTATCTCGGGATGAGATCAAGATCCCGTGTACTTTAACCCGATGAGGGTGTGATTGGCGCCTTGGTGAGGAGAACACGGGCCTACCACCCGGCTGCCGGTGCGGGGAAGATATCGGGCATGTGGGCGGAACCCAATGTCCACTAGATATTAACATTCTAGAGAAGAGATCTTAGCTTCATATAAGGTGCATGGCGAAATCTTTCCAAAACCATGCCCCTGGACCCACGTAAATTACATAGACTCTGATGCCAAATTGTCTAGCAAAGAAACCGGAGTGCTTGACCTGAAACCAGCCTCTACGAGTTGCTGCTATATAGATACAGTATATTTTGGAACAACGGAAACGAGCCGCTTGCCGACTTCACGCAGATTAACTGAATGAGAGGCCATTTCCAGTAATAAACCCTGGTCCGATACCGATCTTATATAGATAGATTGCTCTGAGGTTGGTGCTGAGAGATGAAGTTGAAATATATGGCATTTACCATGATGCCCCAACTTATTTTTCTTGCTGTTGTTTTTTATGTACTGAATGGTACATTCGGTGAAATACGTCCTATGCGAGTGGGTTGTCTACCCCTCTACTACTTGGGTACACTGCAGACTTCTTGGATATACGTTCGAAACCACCACCAGACGTTTGCTTTTTCCCCCTCCTCCTTCCACTTCATTTTTCTTCTCTTCTCTTCTTCTCTCTTTCTTTTCCTTTCCGCTATTTATGAATTTGGAGAGCCCTTTGGCCATTTGATTAATACGGTACGAAAGAAGGTAGAATACTGGATAGGATACCGAGTAGGAGACTAAGTAGAAGCGTAAGTAGAAGAATAAGTAAAAGAATAAGTAGGAGTCTAAGTAGGAGATATGGTAGGAGGTGAGGTCTAACACCTAAGTATGCGCCGCGCTTTTTGCGCGGCGGAAAGCCTCTAGTCTAGATTACGTTGTACTCCGTACTAGCGGCGAGTGCCAGGTCCTTGTGCTCCACATCTATGGAAGTGGCTTGCTGTACACGTACCAGATTCACGGCTAGGCCGATATTAATGTGGTTCCGTCTTAACGAAGACTAGTCCAGTAATTCCGATCAAGCTTTTGGACGAGAAGTAGGGCTCCGACGGCACAATCAATATTTAGTCAAAGGTTAGAACTGTGGGGCTTTCTTTATTTAGTTTTGTAAGGAAAGAGGGGATTCAGGGGCAATAAAACGTCAATGGAGAATTTCTTAAGGCTTGACTTGCCGTTTTGCTAGAGTCATGATCAACTACTCTGTATAGATTGAGATCCTTGGCTTATCTTGAACTACACAGTCCAGCTGACTATCAATAATTAACCGATTGGTTTTTGGGCAGAAATTTTCGCATGTTTCTCCTAGTAGGTTCCCATTATTAGCCCCCCAAGTTCCAACGGTTCGATTACGTTGCACGACATTCTTGGCAGACGCTTGACTCAGATTTGCTTAGTGGGTAACTGAACCAGCTCATCTTGACAAGTTACATGGCAAAAAGCTTGCAATGCGCTAACATATTCTCCAGTCCGGAACGGAGCCTTTTGAGTGGGTCTGACTCTGGCCCGGGGCCGATTCTTCGGGTTTTATCCAATCTCTCAACTGCTCCTGTTTTCTCAATGAACAATTGTCATGCCTAGGCTAATATCAACGCCATCGGTGTACATATCTTGAGGGATTTTGACAACTTAATCGCCAGAATGTTTTGAATCAAAATACGGAGCGAATACCTCGTCTTTACTACTACCATCTAAGTAGCCTGCTCAGAACAGAGAAATGCAGTAACTGCCGGCGCTAAGATATCGATAATTTAGTCTGGGAGCTATTTTAGACTAGGCTTTTAACTAGTCAATAAATGGTATAGGGTGTAGAGCTGCGTCCAAATGAAGATAAGCTGCTTAGATACATCGAGCTTTTGCGACTTGCTGGCCATTCTTTCTCATTTCCATTCATTCTGTCTTATATATTGACAACTGGAACTTTCTCAAGATTTTGTTTTGGCTCTTCCACATTGGTCTAGAGTCCATTTCTACTACCCTATAGTAGAAGCCCTTCGTTTTCCTTCTCCAAATTACGGAGCAATCTTTGGACATCCAACATGGACTCCAAATCACCCTCTCTCATCGGACTCTCTGCAGGATCCGAGATCCTCTCGGAGACGAATAATCGCTCTGACCCCAAATTTGAGGATGGTCTATCCGCCAAGAATGTCCTAGAGTATGTATCTCTATTTACCTAGTTGCCTACACTGCTAAACCGATACTAGAGCTATGCTTCTCGTTGGTCTAGCCGTTATTTTATGGCGCCCTACCTGTCGTCAAATTATTGATGCAGACACTTGTAATGAAATTCGCTCGTATACTGTTGAATTTTCGGCGCTCCTTACTGCTGTTTTGCAGGGTATTCGGGTATACCGCGGACTATAGATACCACATGGAGAACACTGGTCGCCAGAATAAGCCATCGCCAACTTATCGCGACAAGAAACAATATGCACATCTCTATTGGCCAATTTTGTTAGGTTTGGGGGTCTCTTTTAATTCAATAATGGATCGAGCCATTATAGTAACATTTTGATACGTAGATTGGATACTGCCTCCACAGACCATAACTAAGCTAGTCCTAAACTAGACGAGAGCGCTGCACCAGATCACATGACCCTGGCCACTCCCAATAAATATATAATGTTTTTGATAAAATGCTAACCTTTCAATGGTGGCCTGTGATCTCTGAGTTCAGTACTAGTATCTTGTAAGCAAGTAACTAGCTCCTGCTAGCCTTCTGCAGTCCATAACATGATCTTTAACATAATTCCATATCGGGAATAGCCTGGTGGATTGTCCTGATGATAAAGGCGGTGAAGGTCAATAATGATGACTCATCCTTTTCGCCGCTGCCTCAGCAAGAATTAAGCCTTCAGCGGCGATTCAACCTATAATTTTTAATTTAGGTGGACTCTCATCTACATTATTGCTGAAGGTGGAGTTGTTATTGCTGCCTTGAGTGCATCTCGTCTGTTGACAAAAGTGGGTAACCAGAATACCAGCCTCACCCGCATGTCACGCCCTTCCAGAGACCGTTAGAATCTGATGGAAGCGTGGGTAAATCATCGCCCTACCAGCATTCAAAGAGTGTTTACGTGTTCAATTCACACGAAAGGCACCAGCGCCGTGGCATTTTAAAGTTAAGCAGTGACCCCGTCATTTGATTCAGACATCTTCAACACGGCTTCTCGCACTATACCCCGCCAAAGTCAAACAACTTCAAAGTTGGCCCCAGCAACTCTCGAACCTCATTTTTGCAGATTGAACCTGGGGCTTTAGTGTCATCATCTACTACATTGATGGCGCGAGTATCACTTTGATCCGGGTTTATTGCATTCCTGGCTCGGGCCAACGTTAAAATGTCCTTGTTCAGATCAGCTGGGGGGATATCCTCATCAGAGTCGGAATCCGAATCCGAAACAGACACTAACCCTAGCAATGGGGAGGAAGCTGAGAATGGTCAATCATCTGAACAGTCGAGGACGAGATTAGACTCGGATGAATTAGAAGCATCAAGTTCACTTGAGGATGTCTCTGCACTGTCCCAGGACCCGCTGGACACCAATGCAGAACGACATGCAAATGTCATGACAGCTGCATTGCTTGAATTCTACTGTCAAAGTCGGGCTGTCGACATCCTCAATGCACGAAAGGGCTCCGGTCGAAACTTCACCCGTCACAGCCCTGAGGTCCAGTACCTGGGCAAGCAGTTGTATAAATACAAATCACAATTCTTGTCATCACACGGTATCATGCCAGAAGGCATTGAGAAAGAAGAGCTGGGTGCCACGAGGCAAAGTTACCGGGACAATCTCGACATCCTCGGCATTACAGCCCTTGAGAAAATCGATTTGAATTCTGCTGTGCGGTCACCTATCGAAGGCGGCGATGACCTTGCATTGATTTCAAGACCACGACCTCATAAAGAGGAAGGCGAAAATGCCAGTCAATTCTGGCGGAAAGAAGGAGACAATTTGCATTTACCGTCCGTCGATCACATTGATGTCCTTGGGGGCATTCCTAGCATTCCAAGAAACCTATCAAGCTCATCGAGGCCTCTTTTCGGAAGCTCGCCGGTAAGCGTCCCGTTATTTAACGGGCCTGCTGCTCCGCCATATAATCACATGTCGCGCTATTCGGTCGAGTTTAGCGAACTGAAAATCTTAGGTCGCGGATCTTTCGGCGAGGTCTACCAAGTCAAGAATCATATTGATGGCCAGGAATACGCCGTCAAAAAGATTCCGCTCAGTCAAAGAAGACTTGAGCAGCTACAGTTTGGAGGTCAGAACCAATTGGAGACCATCATGAAAGAGATTCGAACACTTGCTCGCCTGGAACATACGAATATCGTGCGATACTATGGCGCTTGGGTTGAACAAGCACATGTCTCTGGCCACATACCATTGAAACCGAATACCCAGCCCAAATATGGGGAGTCACACGTCTACGAACCAAGTTATGAGCAATCGGAAAGTCACCAACCCAGTTATGATAGGACTAACGAGCCAAGCATGGGGATCGTCTTTGAACACTCCGAAAATTCCACTATGGGATCTCACACGAGCTCGGTTCCAGAGGAACATGGCTTCCACAACCGAATCGAACGGTTAGACAGCCATGCAACATCATCTTCTCGTCACACAAGAAAAAGCTCAACAGTCGAGTTGGAGGATGAGGACGACATTGAATCTATACCTCGAAACTTCAACAATCCTTCTTACGGACAGACTTCTTCGTTCGGGGACACGGACGACATTTTCACCGATGGCTTGAGTCAAGATCACTCGAAGATGATGCAACGCCGCTACGGGCCCGGTCACCAACCACCGGCAGTTATTCTCCATATCCAGATGTCACTTCACCCTATTTCTCTGAACGCTTATCTCAACCCCCAAGCGCCCGAAAAGAGCGATGCTAAACCAGGGTGCCCCTCCAGGCGCCATTGCTTTCATTTGATGCCATCTTTGCGACTGATGATGGATATCGTCTCTGGAGTTGAATATCTACACTCTAAGGGAATCATACACCGCGATCTAAAGCCAGCCAACATCTTTCTTTGTGCCCCCGAGAGTTATGCTCTAGAAAGCTGCACAGCGTGCCGCATTATTGAAGAATCCCCAACCCACTACTGCCGCCCTCGAATCGGTGATTTTGGCCTCGTCGCGGATGTGTCACGCCTAGATCAAACCTCGCCTGGTGGTGCAGTGACTCCATTTCGCGAAGTTCCCAAGATCCAACGCGTTGTGGGCACCGAGTTCTACAGACCCCCTGCCAACACGCACCCATCAGCTTCACAATCCGATTACTTTGACGAGTACAGGATAGATGAAAAATTGGATGTATACGCACTTGGAGTCATTTTATTCGAGCTTGTCTATCAACTCAACACCAAAATGCAGCGCCAACTAGTCTTGAACGATCTGACTCGCGGGTCAACAACTCTCCCTGAAGACTTTGCGTGCAAGATTGATCAGGGCAAGACTAAACTGGATACCGGCAAGGTTGTGGCTGAGTCTTTGATCACTTGTATTAAAGGCATGTTGATGCCACAATCGCAGCTGCGGTGGAGTTGCCAGGACGTGAAAGAGAACTTGCGACAGATTTATAAATCCGTCAAGAAACTACAACAGGAGTAGTTTGTTTTGCAAGCATTGTGGGTATCGATATTGAATTCTGATGACATGGAATGCATAATGAGCGCTTTAAACCATGTGTCCAGGGCATGCTTTTTCTAAATAGAAATTAGCACACCGATATGGGTGCAACCACTCCACTCTTCTCGTGCAATGCACGCAATTTAATCGGATAAATTACTACGTAGTAACGTCACAATTCTAGAAGCTCTGTAATATCCCTGATCTCGATTGTATCAACTACACTGGAGAAAGCTAATTTCGATAGAATGGTAACAAGATTCCCATAAACAGTCGGTTACATCGGTTGCATAACCCCTTCGGGCCTCGGTCTGGGTGGCTCTCTGTATCACAAGTTCCGTCCCCGCATGAACTATAATGAACCTTGGAACCCACAGCAGTTCTAAACGTAGCTCCAGAAGCCCTTGTCTACGCTATACATAATTGAAACTATCAAAATGGCACATACTCTTCGCGCCCCAACGGCTCCATACAGCGAGCCACTTTTACCCCAACTCGACATACGTAATCCATACTATACCGATCTTCACCACAATCTCCGCGCCTGGATCCGCAATTATGTCGAAAAATACATCGCGCCCTATGCCCAGGAATGGGAGGAGGCAGGCCAGGTCCCCGAGGAAGTCAGGCGACGCCACTGCGAGCTGGGATTCAGCATCGTGCATCCCTTGACGACTGAGGAAAATGCCGCAGGGCTTTCCCTGCCGGGCAACGTGCCGCCCGAAACATGGGATACATGGTGCTCACTTATCATGACAGACGAGTTGACGCGTGTGGGGTTCGTTGGAGTTGTCTGGGGGCTGGGTGCGGGGAATGGAATTGGGTGTCCGCCTATTGCGAAGTTCGGTACGCCTGAGCAACAGCGTCGGTGGCTTCCTGGAGTTGCGAGGGGGGATATCCGATTTTGTTTGGGGATTACGGAGCCTGATGGTATGTATGATTTCAGGGAACTAAGGCTTTATGAAGCTAATATTGCTCTGTGCTCTAGCTGGCTCGGATGTAGCGAACATACGTACTACGGCTAGACGCGAGGGTGATCATTATGTCGTTAATGGAGCCAAGAAGTGGATTACCAATGGTCTCTGGGCAGACTATTGCACAGCTGCTGTGCGGACCGGGGGTCCTGGACGGTCGGGCATTAGTCTACTGGTTATTCCCCTCGCTGCCGAAGGAGTGACCTGTAGGAGAATGTCCAACTCTGGTGTGAATGCGAGTGGTACGTTGAAATCTATCTATGGGCCTGCATGATATAACTTACCATCGTTGCGCAGGGTCTACCTTCATTGAATTGGACGAGGTTCGAGTACCAGTGGAGAATCGGATCGGGGAGGAGAACAATGGCTTCCCACTGATCATGTCAAGTATGTTGAGCCCGTTCTTCAACATGATACCCTTCATTATCTGACTATCGTATAGACTTCAACCCCGAGCGGCTAGCACTAGCCTGCGCCTCTCTCCGATTAGCACGCGTTTGTGCCGAAGATGCTTTCCACTATGCAGTCCAGCGCGAGACATTCGGATCCCCTCTCATTTCGAGACAAGCGATCCAATCCAAGATCTTCAAGTTTGGGCTGATGATTGAACCTGCATATGCGTTTATGGAGCAGCTTGTTAACATCCTAGAGCTCACTAAAGATCAGCCGGTGGACGATGTCAAGATTGGAGGTATGACCGCCTTGCTGAAAGTGATGTCGACCAGGGCTTTAGAGAAGAGTGTACGGGAGGCACAGCAGATCTTCGGAGGTGCTGGGTATAATAAAGCTGGCAAGGGTGCCCGTGTTGAGCAAATCAGTCGTGATGCTCGGGTTCACGTTGTTGGTGGTGGTAGTGAGGAGATTATGCAAGGATTGGCGCTTCAGGAAGAGACGAAGGCTTTGCGATCGCGACGCAAGGCTCTTGAGAAGAGGCAGTCAAAGTTCTGAGTTTAACCAAAGAGGTCCAGTCCCTATGTGGGTGTGGTGCCTATTCAAAACAGCCCTGTGAAATTGAAACATGAAAGCACCTGAGCAGATATGGTGATGTTATGACCACATGTGCGAGATTACTGTATCTAATAGTTAACTTCTTAATATTAGTTAATTGGCTCCTTGGAATTGTAAAAGCTTTGTTGGAAACGAAATGCGATGTCATGAAAATATCGTGTGTATTTATATCTCTAGTCACCTCGCAAGCAGCTAACCACCAACCTTGGGAAAGGTGGACAACATTCCGAAACAAACATTTGAAGCCAATGTTGCGAAGCTTTCAAACATTGAATATACCACAGAATCTAGTATGGAAATGTGCCCGACGTTTTTTTCTTTCAAATTCGAACTGTCATAATCTGTTCATTGACTAGACAATGATGTTGATTCCTCAGGCAGCAACTTTCGGGCGACGTCACCGGCTTCTGTGGGGAAAGCTTCCAGCTCCTCATATGTAACCACGATGGAGAGCTTCGACGACGTGACTCTTGTCGGCCCAGTATTAGACCCCACAGTGCACGATGACCACCTCTCTTCCAACCATGATACGAAGAGGAAACCCGACGGAGAATCCGGTGGCACGGCAACCCCCACTTCCAGCCAGTCCGTGAATGCAAGCCGGACCCAAATCGAGGGAGCTGGCCCTGAATTAGCGGAAGAACCAACAATATCAACTGCGTTTCCTCCGGAGGAAGAAGACGAAGAACCACACGTTGCGACGTCCTTTGAGCGCGAATCTTCGCCCTCGTCTGCGCAGAAACACCGATTAGGATTGGAGGGCGAAGATGAGGGCATCACCCGCTTACACAAGTTCACACTCTACGAGACGGCGACCAGATTCTACATGGTTGGAATCAATCTTTCCGAGACGCGCTTCCGAATCTTGAAAATAGATCGCACCACGGAGTCAGGCGAGTTGAGCATCATCGAAGATGAAATGATTTACACAAAGAGAGAAATGACCCAGCTTCTTGACGCCATCGACGATGGTAATAAGAGCTCCGGTGGTCTGAATCAAAAGTGCAGTGCTTGGGCTTTGCTCGGCTTTATTCAATTCACAGGGGCATATTACATGCTTCTTGTCACGAAGAGAAGCCAGGTGGCCATGCTGGGCGGTCACAATGTCTACCAGATCGATGAGACAGAACTTATCCCATTGACAACATCGGACTCATTCCGTCTCAAGCCAGAGAACCAACCAGATGAGGAGAGATACAAGGCAATATTGAATAACCTTGACCTTACCCGATCCTTCTACTTCAGCTACTCCTACGATATCACAAGGTCATTACAGCATAATGTCTGCCGCGAACGGAAAGCCCACCAGGATGGATTGCCTCGATTTTTGCCGCAGGACTACAACACCATGTTTGTTTGGAATAATCATCTCCTTGCTCCAGCATTGGCCACCCTCAAGAACCCATTCCAATGGTGCCTTCCGATCATTCATGGATATGTGGACCAGTCGAAGATGAGTGTATTTGGACGATTGGTATACATTTCGATCATTGCTAGGCGGTCTAGGCTCTTTGCTGGTGCTCGATTCTTGAAGCGAGGTGCCAATGATTTGGGATATGTGGCAAATGATGTGGAGACCGAACAGATTGTTTCTGAGCAAACAACGACATCCTTCCACTCTGCAGGCCCAACACTGCATGCGAACCCCAATTACACTTCCTATGTACAGCACCGTGGAAGTATTCCTCTCTATTGGACCCAAGAGAACACTGGCGTCTCACCGAAGCCTGACATCGAACTTAACGTCATCGATCCATTCTACTCCGCAGCGGCATTGCATTTTGATAATCTGTTTGAGAGATATGGGGCGCCGGTCTACATCCTGAACCTTGTCAAAGCTCGTGAACGGACACCGAGGGAGTCAAAGCTCCTTAAAGAGTTCACCAATGCAGTTGAATATCTTAACCAGTTTCTGCCCGAGGACAAGAAACTGATCTACAGAGCGTGGGATATGAGTCGCGCGTCAAAAAGTCGAGACCAGGATGTAATAAGAACTCTGGAGGGGATTGCTGGTGATA
The DNA here is from genome assembly GCA_028828245.1 of Penicillium lividum. Classification (NCBI taxonomy): domain Eukaryota; kingdom Fungi; phylum Ascomycota; class Eurotiomycetes; order Eurotiales; family Aspergillaceae; genus Penicillium; species Penicillium lividum. The sequence goes on from JAQJAG010000002.1 coordinate 5,990,048, forward strand.
TTATACCAAAGACGGGGTTTTTCAAAAACGGAGGCGATGTCGAGTCGGGCTTGCAGCTTCAGAATGGAGTAGCGCGAACTAACTGCATCGACTGCTTGGATCGAACCAACGCAGCGCAATTTGTTATTGGCAAACGAGCCCTCGGGTACCAACTTCACGCTCTTGGTGTCATCGATGAGACAACAGTCGAGTATGATACAGACGCTGTCAACCTGTTTACAAACATGTTCCATGATCACGGGGACACGATCGCCATCCAATATGGAGGATCCCATTTAGTCAACACCATGGCCACATACCGTAAGATAAATCAGTGGAGTAGCCAATCTCGCGATATGGTGGAGAGCTTCAAGCGATACTACAATAACTCTTTCCTCGATGCCCAACGTCAAGAAGCATACAACCTCTTCCTCGGGAATTACATTTTCTCGCATGATTCCCCGATGCTTTGGGACCTTGCAACCGATTACTACCTGCATCACGGAAATCCCAGATTGCAGAAAAAGCGACCGCATTACATTCACTGGTACACACCTGAAAATTTGAAAGAGCGGGAAATGCCTCCTCCACCAGCATGTCCGAAAGAGCCACTCTCTCGCTTTGACGACTACTGGCTGGAATACTACCGTCCACTTGCACTTTCCACACTCTCCAAGATCTACTCCTACAAGATGAACTCTACTCTACGCTACCTCCCCCATTTTCGTGGAAGCCAGGCCGCTCCAGATCTCAGTCCATTCGTACCCCGCATCCCACCAGAGCAAGTCCAGCGCGACCGTCCACAGCGATCAGTGAAGATCCAAGAACCAAACACCCGCGTTACAACATCAACACCACCAATCCTGGAATCTGACCAGGGCTGGACACGGCAGCTACCGTCCTCCTCAAAACAGCCCCCTTCGGTTGGAATCATCAAGGAGCCGACATTTGAGTTGTACCAGGGAAATCGCATCCCGCCCATCAACTCATCTACCACCTCAACCACACCCAGCAAAGCGCAGATTGCTCAATGGACACTCGGACAGCTAGTCTCTGATTCTTTGAATCCGTCTGTCACCGCAACAGAAGCAGAGGAGTACGAGCGCTACATCAACCATCCTCTCAAAGTCCCGCTAGTCGTTACGTCCGAAAGTGAAGTGACGGCCGCCTCGCTTCGAGAACATAAGCCGAATCTCGATCTTCTGGAGTACGCGAATAAGTGCAATGTTGAGGAAGCGGTGCTCGAAGCGAACGCGGAAGAGAACATGTCTGATTACGCGGAGTTTCTCAATGTTTCGGAGGAGGGCCTTACCGTCGTCGGTGAGGATTATGAGAAGAAGAGATATAAGAGGTACAGACAGTGGTTGCGTGGAAAGAGTCTTTTCAAGCAACGGGTTGATATGTGATGACCGGGCATGATCTCATTTTTGATTTAGTGTACATTCTGCTCAAATTTGATACCCCAATGCATCTAAGGTTTATTCTATTCGAATTCTTTGTTGGAGAAACTATTCTTATTTGTTTTCCCCGTTACTACTTGGTATCACTACTTGGTATCGGCGCGCAAAAGAGTCGCTAATTCAGAATCCGCATCCATAAGTTCCTGTAGCTCAGCTTGCATGTTCTGTTTAGCATGAGCCCTGTCCGTCTCCTCGGGAGAAACAGGAAACTGTAAAGTAAATTTCAGCACAGACACGACATCTTGCAGCTCCTTAGTCAGTATAGTAAGCTGTTTCACGGAATCGCTTTGTCCTGTTCCAGCCTTGATCTCTGCGGTTACATGAAGCCAGCATGCGCATAGCCCGGACAAGATCTCACCACGCCATTTCCAAATACGAGGGTGGGCGTTCAGGATCACTGCTCGTGTTGTCCAAATAGCGGCCAAGAGAAGTGGGGGATAGGCTGATCCGAAGGGGTTCGCGAGAGTCATGTTTAGTAGTGGGATGATGTCTTGGAGATACTTGGTAGTCTCGATGCCGAGGCCGTTAACAAAACCTGCGATCTCGTTCATCAGGAATTCAGATAGCTTTGGGTGTGGAAAGGAGGCCGAGGACTTGGAGCCGAGCGTTGATGAACTGATGTGGTGGAACGATGTGATGAGGTTTGACCGGAGGATCTTAGCGAGGTTCGAATTGTAAGTCTCTTTGCCCTTTTCAATTTGCTGTTGCGACGCCTTTGAAGGTTTGTTGGCGGCCTTGAAAAGCGCAAGAAGAACTGGATAGGCGGCACTAAGCATCTTCAGAGATTTATCCTCCGGTGTGATAGTGGGTAAGGAAAGAAGACATGGCGTGATGGCCAGTTCGAAGACGGGGATAAGGTTTGTTCGAATAAGAATATCGGAGCCGCTTTCTTGAATTGTCTTCAGTAGTTGACCGAGGAGTTCACATCCCTTAACTTTGAATGAGATGGAGCTATCGTCTATTAAAGCCAGGATAGCAGGGACCAGAAGTGGGAAATGGTCTTCTAGATGTATCCTGTCGGTAGGCTGGATGACCGTTAGTAGTGTTATGAAAAACGAGGCTAGAATACATACCTTGTACAGTGAGACGATCCAGGACAAGACACTAGTAGCATAGATATCCGTATTCTTCCAAGGCTTGGCCGAATCATCAAGAGTGCTTCCATCAAAACGGTGCAAAGGAACAGGGTGAAAGTCTTTTCGGCCCTCGTTAGTGATATTGGGATTTCTCTGTTTCGTAAAAAGAGGCCGAATTTTGTCTTGGAGAGTCTTGTAAATTTTATTCCAAAAATCAACAGAGTTGCCACTAAGGAACATGTCGGCGCGGTCTTTAGTGAGACTTGTGGACCAAGGATTGTTGGAGGATACGAAAGTAGCCATGATGATTAAAGTCTGCGGGAAAACGCCCATTTCGCGAATTGGCATAGTAGTATCAGTTTGAGCCCTGAAGAGCAGAAGAAACTCCAAAGCCACGGACGCTCTCAAAAGACTCTCTTCTTGGGCTTTTTTGATCTCTGTGTAAATTGGTGTTAGTAGAAGTTGAGAGACCCTTTGAGTTTGTCGATACGTGCCTGGGGTGACTTCGACTATGTCATCAAAAGATGCAGCGAATTCAGATGATGGCAGTGCAGCTTCACTCGCCCAGTTAAACAGTTTGAGCGCCGCCGTGATGTCGCGGGGCCCAAGCTTTCGCACACCCGAATCATCGGGCATGAGCTCCGGGGGGTTCGCCTCAATGAAACTAAGAGCAACATACAAGCTTTCACATACCTAAACATTTTATTAGTCTGTTTTCTTTTAGGATACTTGTTCATATCACTTACATCCATTGAGGTACTGTGATCGTAGGATGAGATATTCTCCCACAGCTGTTGCAGGTCGCCTTGAACCCTCGTCGATGCTAGGAGAGAAGGAGGTCCTGATTGGATAAAGCCCCTAGGATCTTTCTGTAAAGCCTCACGAGCATTTTTGCGTAGTTGATCCATATTGCACCTTGAGCTTCCCAGGTTTGATGAGATACGTGGTTTTATTGGAGTGGAGATGGAATTTTAGATGAAAAAATTGGTTGTTTGTGCCCGCGTTTCACGTCACCTGGTCAATCTTATCGATATTTACATATTTTTTTCTTTCACAATCCCAACTCTCCATGACGACGTGAGAGTTCACTCAAAGTCGCCTCCTTATCAGTATCAGGATGCAGAAGCTGCCATTCTATTACCATCGTGGTAGCCTTGGTCATCCATGGTCCCTTTTTGCCGCCCAAGTGCTGAATAATTTCCCCACCATTAACGACGGGGACAAGGGAGTGTACATTCAGCAGCGAATTTTCTAAAATGTATGACATAAAGGCATTGTACTCGGCGACCACTAAACAAGTCAGTATGGAGGAAAAGAGGTGATTGGAAAATATCTTACCCTTACTCATGTCACGGCCCTGCATGACTTCATGAAGAAGGGCCATAACAATACACAGTCTCCAATCCTTGCCCCAGGCTCGAATATGCAGTCCGATCTGTTGTCTGATTTCGGCCCGACTGCCAAGGATAATGTTATCCCGTAAGTTAGATTTCTGAGTAATGATGTCTTTGTAGTGGAGGCTTGCGTCGCGAAGGACTTGTAGGGTTTTGTTATCGGTGCGAAGGCTGTCTCTGGCAATTTCGACAACACGAGTTGAGGTAGGTCTGGGTTTGATATCAGAGTCGCTGCGAGGGGGTATGGACATCCATGGAGCAAAAGTAGCGATCATCCAGGCATTGTGGGCGTCGCTCTCGTCGTCTATAAGTAATGGGTGCAAGGTTCGATAATCAGGTCCTTGCTGCAAGAGCTTTCCGAGAGTAGTGTAGGCAAGCGACCATTTCGATGTGTCAGCTGTTACCTCGTCTTGATGGTTGGCGAAAATGGTTGGGAAAAGATTGAGTCTGTCGATAAACTCCAAAGCACCGCGAGGGTCGGGACCTGATATGAGCTTTAGGATCCAACTATTGAAGCTAGCTTATGGCTTGGATACTCACCTTTGAGCATCTTCTCTAACTCCGCTCCAACTCGTTCCTTGCTGATTTTCAGCTTGAGTGCAACTCGAATATCCTCGTTTTGCATCGCAACCTCAGCTTCTGGGTCAATTTGGTATCCCAATCTGCTGGCAAATCGAATTAAACGAAGGACACGGAGCGGGTCATCCTTGAAAGTCTGGTATGGTTCCAGTGGTGTCCGAATTATGTGCTTCTCCATATCAATCAGCCCTCGTTCTGTAAGATCTTCCAGCTTCGATTCGTTGAGGTTGTAGAATAGGGCATTGATGGTAGCATCTCGTCGCAGTGCATCTTCCGTCGCCGTGCCAAACTCCATCTGTGGATTTCGACTGTCTTCCGAGTATGTCTCTTTGCGCAGGTTGACCAGATCGATATCCAGGCCGAAGATCTTCGTTGTGACTGTCTCCAAATGCTTCGACTTTTCGGGATTGGCTTCGATTTTGTGTAGGCTGACAATTGCATCGTGCATTTCCCCCTTCGGTAGATCCTTCTTGTACTTCTCAAGGTTTTCAGGAATGTCTAAGTACTCCTTCAGGTGCATACCGAATTGGTAGCCCGTCATATTGCTGATGCCCACGTCGATATCATGACTTTGCACTCCGAGCAGTTTGTCTCTGACCCAGCCTCCTGTGAACCGCAGGACAGTTTCGGCGCGATTGACTCCATCACTGCTTTCGTTGAGGGATTCCTTCTCATGTATATATTGCGCGACGTCGAGAAGGAGGGTTTGTAAGGTACGTTCGATCTGATTGAGGTGAATGGTGGGGTGAAGGGAAGCCATTTCTTCGAGAGAACCACCCCGCACGGGGGAGGCTGAAACGCGTTGTCTTTTGGCTGATGGTTCTTGAGACTGCGAACCAGGTTCGCGGTCACGCATGGAAGAGTGCCAGGTGGTTGAGGAAGCAGTCTTTGTGAAGCTCAAAAAGTTCAAAAAGTTCCGCGGATGTGTCTTAAGTTGGTTCAAAGGGCGGGCAAGTGGAGTGGGGGTTTTTAATCGAAGGGCGACAAACAATGAGTCAAGACAGCGCAACCTGAACATTGAAATCCATAAGTGATAGCTTTGTATGAGGAAAGCGCATAAACAAGTGAGTCAGTGATCAAGTGATAAGGCTTGAGCTCTCACGTGGTTGAATCATCACCCGCGATTAGTTCTTTTTGGTCTATTTGCGCCCGAAACCTCAAGCAGTCTACTTATTTCTGCGACTTAATCAACATTGACCAATTTAACTCGGGTCATATTCTGAATCTTGACATTACTGTACACTCAATCTTCCGCGGTACACTCATCCCGTCACTAGAACCTTAAGCCAATCGGGCCCGAATCGAAACGATTCGGTTTTCCCCATCAACAACTAACCAACTCGAACCTCCCTGTCGCCGAACCCTTGTAATCAACGCCCGCATTCCTTTTTTTACGTTGACATCCCAGTCCATGGGGTCTGTTCATTCCTTTTATTAAGTCCAGTTTCGCCGAAAGTAGGAGTCCATGACATCGCCCGGAGATGCAGCTCCGGTCAAACCACCGCCGTCCTTCTCCCCCGGCGCTGCGCGAGGTACCTCCAAATCAAGATACCCGGACGAGGCTGAGCCTACACATTCCATAGACGCTGAGCTGGCAGAGGCCCGCTCGGCGTCCTCACCGACGCCTCCTGTGCCGGGGACCACTGCGGAGCTGCCCATCCGGTCATCATCGCCGCACGCCCGGTCCATCAGGTCGTCCACCCCACAATTAGCTCGTTCGTCACTTGGCTCGCCATTTGATGGACGATTTGATGGCTCGGAAGATATCAGATCGTTAATAATTCGCGCCTTCTCGCCCACTGTTGCCATTTATGCGTCCGACGATACCGACGAGCTTGTGAGGAATAAGGGGTTCCAGGGGGGATTCTGGGAATTGGTACGGCCGTTTGGAGATACCGTGTCTGGAAAAGTGGTTATCCGGGATAGTATCGGATCAAGTCGTGCCTGGGAGGACTATGGAGTGCGTTTCGTGGATTTGAACGGATTTGGCCGGGCACCCGCAGGTCGAGAGTCCGGACAAGAATCGTCTTTGACGCAGATGGAAAAAATCCTGGAGCAGCAGTTGGATTCGGTAGACGGGCTTCTTGGCGGGTCTATACCCTCAAAGGATGCATTAGGAGTTCCCATGGCAAGCCCGTTGTGGAAGTTGTTACTGCGACAAATATTATCCAGCACCTCTGCGGCACCCCACGAAACATTCAGCCACCCTGTTGCCAGTGTCATTGCTATCAGCTCACGCAACCCGTCACCGTTGGAGACTCTCCGGCAGTTGTATGGTGAGAGCAGTTCTGGGGACAAGCGGTTACCAGATTGGGTGAACCCGGAGTATCTTCGATACTATGTCTTGGTCCACGACGAGGAACGTGACGATATTACAGAGTCAACAAAACTATATGATCAGATGAAGCGACACTTCGGTTTACACTGCCACTTGTTGCGACTTCGCAGCAGTCAGTGCATTGTGACCGATGATGATAGTGTCCAGGTGCCTACGTGCGAATGGCTGTCCCCACAGGAGCGTCTGTCGGGTGTGGGAGAAGCAGGCAAGTGTTTCTTGAATTGACTCGATAACTAGAAACTAACACCATCGCAGAAACACTGGTGGACCTCGGCACAGATGGTACGCCGTACCTATTTGACTCTGATGTCACTGCCATCCGGACGTTTATCCGGGAGCTCATGGTGCAGTCGGTAATTCCTTTCATGGAAAACCGTGTTGCTGTCTGGAATGACCAGATCGCATCTCGGAGGCGTGGCATCAGCGGCAGGTTCATGTCCGTTGGTCGAAGATTTATGACTTTTGGTTCCGGTTCAAGATCTGGGGCCACTGGTTCCTCAGGTGGAACTGGAAACTACGACTCTACAAACAATTATTATGGCCCGGACACACAAGAAGCTATTTTACGGAAGATGGCGGATTTTGCTTTTATGCTTCGGGATTGGAAGTTATCGGCTTCAACATATGAAATGATCCAGTCAGACTTTAAGAATGACAAGGCGTGGAAATACCATGCAGGAGTCCATGAAATGTGTGCAGTGAGCATGCTCCTCAACCCACTTGCTATGTCTGCTAAGATCAAGCTTGAGAGTGTCGATCAAATGTTTGAAAACGCATGCTATTCTTATCTTACCCGGTGTTCAGACGTGCCACATGCACTGCGTGCCCTGTCTCTTGGTGTTGAGCTTCTCAAGTCTCGGGGTGGATCTGCCACCGAAAGCGCAGCCAGATGGGCCATGCGGGTCATGGACTTCGGCTTGGTCGGCCCCATCGGCCAAATATTGTTCACTGAAAGGGTCTCAGCATGTTATGCATCGAAGATCTCCATGGGTGGTGCTAAATGGGGCGGGCGTCGGCGCAAAGCTGGTATGTGGAGCATTTTCGCTGCGAATCAATGGTTGAAAGCCGGGAAACCTACTCTGGCTTCTGCTTGCCTCGAAGAAGGAGAACGTCTCTATGGTGATGTGTTGGAGATAGACGGTGTGTTTCCAATCCCGGAGATGCAGAGCTTTGTGGATAACCTGCGACATGCTGTGAAAGTTGAATATCTCGGCGCAAGAGGCTTTGACACACGGGACGATCCAGTTCCAGATGACCCAATTCCTACAGAGGAGACCAGTGAGAAGCTGGAGAAGCTTGACAAGCGCAACAATCGGCGCTCACACATTGGGCTGCCTGTGCAGCTGGACGTGGGCAATCTCACCATGACCTCAGGGGCCAGGGACCCCGAGAACCCACCAAATGATGACTTTGAACGAGCTTGAGGGATGAATTATTATCTCGACCTAGCATATAAGAATAGAATACACTTCCGAGCACTGTCCAATTGCTCTAAGCTTTCACTGTGAAACCATAGATAAAGTCACGTGCGTCTTATCGATAAAGCTGTGGAGCGGCGCATGATGTTGACATCGACTACAGTCCGAAACCCTCTCCATTCAATCCAAAGCAAGACATTCCCTCTCCATAAGCCCCATTTGGGCCTGCCACACCCTCTCATTACACGATCAACTCGAATCATAACACCTCTCCATATCCTCAAAATGAGCGATCTCCTGAACTACATCCTGAATAACGAGGATGCATTCCGAAAGTACAGTACCTGCGACACGACAAACCTGACTTGAAGTACATGTAGTTAATGGCCCTTCTACCACTCCAGAAACCGTCTTCCGTCTTTGTACTCTGATTTCTCAACCCAAAAGAAAACAAACCCAGATGGCTACGCCGTTAATGTCGCCGCATGGGAATCAGCATTGAACCATGCCGCGAAGCGCGGATATACTTCTACACGAGGTGTGCGCGTGCGCTCTGGGTCGACAGCCTCGCAGAAAAATAACCCACCCGAGCGGAAGAAGACTGATCATCTTCTTTTACGGACGGATGAGTCATTGGCGAGAGATCTGGAGCTTCCTGAGTTGGGGAGACCTGTTGCGCTTGGGGCTGTTTTTGTATGTTGAGGATCAAGCTTTTGTCTTGTGGATTATGCTGGTTTATGTTGCTAACCATGCGTCCCATTGCAGGATGAAGCAATGCGCAAACGTTCTATGATCCCTCTGCCGGTGTACAAGACTACGGCGGGTTGCTTGCGGAAGCCTCAGTGGCGGTTAATAGATCCCGCGGCTTTGAGTCCGTGGAATGTTATGAGTTGGGGTGTTCGTCAATTAAAGGGATTTGTGATTGGGGAGGGAGAATCTGCACCGAAGATCCAGGTGCAGGAGTTGGTGTTGGTGGAGAACCTGGAGGTAAGAATATCTTCGGATAATGTCAATCGGCGGGGGAGCTAAAGCTGATTTTTCATAGGAGGCTGGAGATTTGGTTATCAAGAAGGCCACTGCCAGCAGCAAGTCTTCCAAGTTGGATCTGATCTGGTCGAAAGAGAGTTTTGTGGAAGAATATTCTACGATACTGCACGATGCTACCGAACTTTCGGACTCTGATTTTGATGTTCTTTTGCTCTATCTTTCCCGCGACTGCGGGGCCATTGCATATGATGGCAGGGTATGTGAGCTATCTATATTAAATAAAATCGTCTATCGATGCTGACTGAAGATCGTTAGACTATTAAGTTCAGGTCATCAGACGGACCAGCCCAGATCACGCAGCAGGACACAACGATTGCCTCGATCAAAACGCTTATTTCAACGATTTCAAAGCAAGTGATGGATATGGAGTCAAAGATTGCGGAGCTCACCGAGTCTGCGAAGACGGCATTGACCAATAAGAATAGGATATCTGCTCTTTCGGCACTTCGATCAAAGAAACTGGTCGAGCATAATCTTTCGCAGCGGCTCAGTACCCTTGCACAGCTGGAAGAGGTATATTTTAAGATTGAGGGCGCTGCGGGTCAAGTTGAAATCGTTCAAGTCATGGAAGCGAGCACTGGTGTTCTGCGTGGGTTACACGCTCAAATCGGTGGTGTCGAACGGGTTGAGGATGTGGTCGAAACATTGCGCGAGGAGATGGCCAAGGTGGATGAAGTTGGCAGTATTATGAATGAAGCTGGCCCGGTTATTGATGAAGGCGAGGTCGATGATGAACTGGAAGCCATGGAGAAGAGCGACCACGAGGCAAAGGAAGAGCTGGAAGCAGAGGAAACTCGGAAGAGGCTCGCAGAGCTGGACGGCATCAAGCAAGCTTCGGACGAAGCGGCCCGCCATGCACAAAGGACGAAAGATGTGGAGTCTGAGCTGGCAGAGAGCATCGGTAGGCTCTCTAACATGTCAGTTGAAGACTCCCCGTTGCCAGCTAAATAAAGGCAGCATCTTGAAAAATGCAACATTCTTTATGGTGATTTCTCGATCAAATCACTTCTCGGCCCGGCTGAAATGCCTCATCGATTACCCAGAGGCGTTGCCTTGCAATCCATTCGGAGGTGTCGAAGGTTGTTCATTTGACGCGGACGCCCCAGGGATTGTTGATCTCACCTGGGCATCCGTCTTCCTGCGAGCGCTCGCGATGAGACGCTTAAAATCATCATTATGGTTGGTAGACCAACCAGCTGCATCGAATTCCTTGGAAGTCACAGTGTTCCTGTCAGAAACCGCCAATGTTGAGCCTCCGCCTTGCGTATCTTCCCATATTCTCAGCTCGCGGAGCAACTGCATTCTGGACTTGGGATTTTGGGAGTCACAGTTTGCGTTCCACAAGTTCACCCATTCTGTGTGCCGTCTTTTCATTAGATCCTTGGCCCCCTCTATTGGGATTCCGAGATCCTTGAACTTTTTGCGCAGCTGGCTTTGGGTCATAAGATCGTAGTTCAACGTGGGAAGCCTATCTAATTGTATCGTGGGCGAATTTTGTTGTCGTTGGAGAACTCTAGATTAGCATTGAATTAGACCCGATACTCTGGACTTTGTAGGCTCCACTCCATGACTTACCCAAAGGCGGTTGGCTTCTGTCTCGCTGGAGATTCGGCTGCGCCCATTTCGGCAAGGCACCTGTCAATATGGCCGTTAACGGCTTCTATCTTCATTGCTTGTTCACAAACAGGGCATGTGGCCATGCCGTCTTCTGCAGCAATATTAGATTCAATCAAGAGCACACGAAATTGCAGTATAACCAACCTGGTATATATTCTTCTTCGCCCTGACTATCCTCAATAATATCTGGTATAATCTCGGGTTCCGCTGGCACCTGTGGCCCTGCTTTGGAGCTTCTTGACCTTGTCCGTAGTCTCGGCGGGCTAGCCTCCACCAAAGGAACCTCCGACTGATCCATGCGACTCGTTTTGCGCTTCTTGTGCTGTGGCTCTGACATCTTGTTTTCTTCCTGCTCCTTGAGCGCCTTGAACTTCTGGGCGATTTCCATCACAGCAGGCCTCGCAGTCTTAAACGTATCCAAGAGTTCCTGCACTGCCCAATTGCGACGCAGTTTGAGTACCTGGTCCCCTTCGCGGCAGATAGGACATTTGTTGTCGGCGGTAAGACAACGACGAATACACAGTGAGCAAAATGTGTGAGAGCATGAGGTGATCATAGGTGTGTCAAAAAAGTCCTTGCAAACCTGGCATCTGAGAGATGATTCGAGCGGCGCAAGAAGCTGGAGAGGGGTCCCTAACCAGTCGGTGGAGTCGGTAATTTCCAGGGAGTTATCCATTGAGCCAGAGGAACAGCCCTGGAACTGTGCGCTAGTTGGTTTGGTCAAGAGCAACTCTCAGATACCCGTCGTGGAAAAGGTCAAGTGAGAAGAGACCAAAGGTCTAGAAAGAGTGGAGAACTCCACGCCAAGACCGCTGACTGATACGCGTAAAGTGGTTTCGCGTTTCAAACATCCAAGCTGCTTGTTTGCAAGCTTCAATCACCATGGATCCTAAGATATTTCTGGCAGAAAATGTGCTTAATGAGCGACGCACAGTGAGACTTGGTCAGCTACTGAGTTTTGAATCAATAACTAATTGTGTTTAGGTGACTTATCGCTCCTTGAGCCGCGCTCTCAAAGTCCATGCCAACCGTGCCAAACAGTATGCTTTCTTTCCCCCGAAGCACGAGATCAGACCAGGAACTTATAATTTGCTATAGAGTCCTCTACGAATTCCATCGCAACGAAAATGCAAAGAAGCCACAAAGCGTTCATGCAACCTACGTCATCTCCGGTGTCCAAAACTCAGAGCCCGCGACGGCCAACGGCCATGCGAACGAAGACGAAGATGAAGTTATGCAAAGCAGTCCCTATATGCCAAGCTCGATGCCCAATCAGGAGCCGCGTTCCGATTCCATGCGCATCACATCCATCATACTAGCTCGCGAGGAGGACTTGGATGGTAGGCCATCCCACCGGCATCTCTATCACGGCAATTGCTAATGCCGATCTTCAACGCAGATGCAAAGGCCACCTTCAAATCGATATCTACTATTCATGTCTACAGCGTTCAATCCACAGTGCTTCAGGATTTGAATGTGCTGACCGATGTGGCCCGTGAAGTTGCGACTGCGAATGTACAGGATGACCCGCTAGAGTGTGGAAAGCAATGGGGTATGATACAGAACCGCCACGTCAAGGTATATTGCACCAAGCCCAGCATACGATTATGTTTAAGCTAACAGCTCTTATAGCGGAGGACTGCGACTCGTCCACCCCCACCCGCTGCTGCACCCAAGGCCAGTGCGCCAGCGCCGAAGATCAAACCCGAGCCAACTGTGCCTGCCAAGCGGCCCTTGCAGAGTGAGACTTCAGTCAAAGCGGAAGCAAAGACGGAAGATTCCAAGCTGCAGCCATCCTCGGCCAATAATGTTCAATCGTCTGCTAAGTCTACAGCTTCGGCACCTAAGCGTGAGAAGGGTAATCTCTTTAGTTCCTTTGCAAAGGCCAAGCCGAAGAAAACTCCAGCACCTGCCGCGCCAGTATGTGTACATCTCCGTTTCTTCTGTCTATCTTTATTAACTTTCCATTAGGCTCCTAGTGCCACACCGGATGGTGAGTCGGGCCAATCACGACCGAAAGACGCTAGCTCACAGTTCACAGTTGTCCTGGACGATGCTTCAGATGAAGAGCAGGAAGAGCTATTCCCCGATACCGGTGGTAAATCCGAGAAATCAGCTGCCGAAGCCCGTCAGACCAAGAAAGAGCGCGAAGAAAAGCTCAAACAGATGATGGAAACCGACGATGCGGACGGTCTGTTTACATTTCATCACCAGAATCACCGTGCAATTCGCTGACAATGGTACAGATGAAGAAATGCCGGATGCTGGTGATGAGTCAGAGCCAGAGCCAGAACGAGAGCAGACACCCGTAGACCAGCCGCCGCCGCCCAAGCCCATGGAGCTAAAGGAAGAGGCCAGCGTACAGGGTGGGCGCCGACGAGGCAAGCGGCAAGTCATGAAGAAGCGCACGGTCAAGGACGAAGAAGGCTATCTAGGTAAGTTTTTGGTTCTGAGGTCTGATCTCCGCACGATCTAATGCAAAGGCAGTAACCCGGGAAGAGGCGACGTGGGAGTCATTCTCCGAAGATGAACCAGCACCGCCTAAGAAGAAACCTGCGGTCAACGTGCCTAAAGCCAAGGGGGCTAAACCTGGACAAGGAAACATCATGTCCTTCTTTGGAAAGAAGTGAAAACTGTCAAGTTGATAGTATTAATATAGGGAAGTTACTCAACCTATCAGTGGTAGTAGTAGTAGTAGTAGTAGTAGTAGTAGTAGTAGTAGTAACATCAAGTAAACAAACGCCGATCACTCACATTTCTCCGCATTTACAGTGGAGAAAAGTGCAACCATGCCCTTGGCCGATGTCACCTCGCCTGGAATTTCCCCGACATTAATTTGTTTTCCAGAATCAATCCCATGCCATGCGGAGGAATGCAAGTATCCAGGTCTGGTTGGGATCGACAATAGGCCTACAAAAGCCCATGGCCTCCCCTCATCTTCGGAATCCCCAAACCCAGATTGTTTGACAACATATACTTGCCTGTCATGCCTATCTCGACATTCCTCATGGCTGGGCTTCTTGCTCTCCAGGTAAATGCATTGCCTGGACGCGATACTCCTGCGATACTGCGTCGCGCGTGTCCCGACTACACTACCTACGCATCAACACAACAGTAAGTGGCACAGAGCATTGCAGCACGATTGCACTGACTTACTCTTGCCAAGTGGTCCTTACAGTGGAGGTCCCCTGAACCTCCCATACCAGCGCCCCGCAGAGGCATGTCGTACCTTCTCATCGGACTCTGTTGAGCGGGTCATTGAGGATGTGACTTCGCGTCTTGTCGATAAGGACCTCGCGCAGATCTTCCGCAATGCCTACCCCAACACACTTGACACCACAATCCGGTGGCACGTGAATGGTAGCAGCTCGACTGCGACTCGTCGAAACCTTGACAAGCGCGATACCTCAGACTGGAGCGGCCTGCAGACGTTCATCGTGACGGGGGACATCAACGCGGAATGGCTCCGTGACTCCACGAACCAGGTCATGAACTATCAGAAACTAGCATCAAAGGACAAGGAGCTTCATAACTTGATTCTAGGGGCAATTCGTACTCAGTCCGAATTTGTCATCCGATCACCTTTCTGCAACGCATACCAAGCCCCGTCTGTCAGCGGCATCAAGCCTGAGAACAACACTCAAGTCGACACCGTGCACCCGGGATACGAGACGTCGTTTGTTTATGAATGCAAGTACGAGCTGGACTCACTGGCTCACTTCCTTAAAATGGGTAGAGAGTTTTATGAGAACACGGGATCAACGGAGTTTTTGACGGATCGTTGGTTTAAGGCACTGCAAACTGTCCTCAGTGTGATTGACGCAGAGTCGAATCCGACTTTCAACTCAGACAACCAGTTCGTTCAAAACGTGTATACCTTCCAGCGACTGACCACTGCTGGAACTGAGACTTTGACCTTGTCGGGTGTTGGTAATCCGCTTAACAGTGGAACCGGTCTTATTCGCAGTGCCTTCAGGCCTAGCGACGATGCTACTATTCTTGGATACTTCATTCCTCCGAATGCAATGATGTCTGTTGAGCTGCAAGGCATTGCCAAGGTTTTGCAGGCGGCAGGGGGTCATGACAGCTTAGCTTCGGAGCTACAAGACCGTGGCGACAAGCTTGCGGCGGCAGTTCGTAAGCATGGAATTGTCACCAATGGTGATTATGGCGAGGTCTATGCCTTCGAGGTTGACGGTTACGGATCGCGGATTATCATGGATGATGCCAATGTTCCATCTCTGCTGTCCTTGCCTTACCTGGGCTTCCTCAACCAGACCGATCCAGTCTACCAGAATACTCGCAAGATGATCACTGAGAAGAATGGTAACCCTTACTACCTGGAAGGTAATGCTTTCCACGGAATTGGTGGTCCTCATAGTAAGTTTCGTTCCCATAAATGGATTCTCACATAAAAGCAAAAAACTCACATTGTTATAGTTGGTCTGACAAACGCTTGGCCCATGTCACTGCTCATTCAAGCCCAGACCTCGGACAACGATACTGAGATCATGGAATGCATTGACCTCGTTCGTGATTCGAGCTTGCTTGGTCTTATTCACGAATCTATAAATGTTACTAATGTCAAAGACTACACTCGGCCATGGTTCTCATGGGCTAACTCCGTGTTTGGCCAGACCATTCTAAAGGTTGCTGCTGAGAGACCTCATTTGATCTTTGGGGAGGGTGCAAAGCCTTATACTGTTTCCTAGGCTTGAATGGCCATGTGGTACTTTTATTCTTGTATAGCACTTGGAACGAGTACCAATTTTTATCTCCATCGATACGTCTTATCATTGAACGCTCGATTACAGGTCTTTCGATGGTATGCAGAATAAATTGGTCTATCCTGCATAAGTGAATTCTCAGGCTATTGTATGGCGTCACAATGTAATGTAAAAGGGGAATTTATAGAACCCCATATTGTTCACCGCTTCTGGCAGAACGGGAGAATTGGGGGGGAAACAGAAGCTCTGGGAAATTTTGGCGGTCGAAGATCAGCGAAACCCCTCCGACTTCCACGACCTCTTATTTTCTCTTGGTTTTGCATTTTCTTCGCGCTCAGGTTTCGTCTATCTCAATTTTAAATCATGGCCTTCAACGGCCAAACACCCACCATTGTGGTGCTGAAGGAGGGTGCGTGCTCCTTTACCCCCCGTCGGAGGTACCGTATTAGTGGGATGTACCCATGCTAACCATTCGTCTCTGATCAACAGGCACCGATGCTTCTCAGGGCAAGGGTCAGATTATCTCCAACATCAACGCATGTGTTGCCGTGCAGGCGACTGTGAAGAGCACCCTGGGTCCCTACGGTGGTGACCTCCTGCTTGTGGACAGCAATGGCAAGCAGACAATTACAAATGACGGAGCCACCGTCATGAAGGTGCGGATTCGATTTGCGTTTATATTTAATGGGATCTGCAGATACCACAGGGACAGGAGATACTGATCTGGATTTTTGATATAGCTTCTCGATATTGTGCACCCCGCCGCCCGCATCCTCACGGACATTGCCCGATCCCAAGATGCCGAAGTCGGTGACGGAACTACCTCGGTCGTCGTCCTCGCTGGTGAGATCCTTAAGGAGGTTCGTGATCTTGTTGAGCAGGGTGTCAGCTCGCAGACTATCATCAAGGGTCTGCGGAGATCTAGCGCTATGGCGGTCAACAAGGTTAAGGAGATTGCGGTGGAGATGATCAACTCCGCAGAGAACGAGGAGAAGAAGATTGAGACCCTCCGACGACTAGCCGGAACAGCCATGAACAGCAAGCTTATCAAGCGGAACCAGGAGTTCTTCACAAAGAGTAGGGCACCGGAAACGTTGGTTTAGGGGGTTGAGATGGCTGACGAGATTCTCTATAGTGGTTGTCGATGCGGTGCTTACCCTGGACCAGGACGACTTGAACGAGAAGTTGATTGGTATGAAGAAGGTTACCGGTGGTGGTCTTGAGGAGTCTCTTTTCGTCGACGGTGTCGCTTTCAAGAAGACCTTCGCCTACGCCGGTTTCGAGCAGCAGCCCAAGCACTTCAAGAACCCTAAGATTCTGTGTCTGAACGTTGAGCTGGAGTTGAAGAGTGAGAAGGATAACGCCGAGGTCCGCGTGGAGCAAGTCTCCGAGTACCAGGCCATCGTCGATGCCGAATGGCAGATCATTTACAACAAGCTCGAGGCTATCACCAACACTGGTGCCAAGGTTATTCTCAGCAAGCTTCCCATTGGTGATCTTGCTACCCAGTATGTCCTCTTGATTATGCTTATTTGAGTTCTTTAGGGTGTACTGACGAACTATACAGGTACTTCGCGGACCGAGACATCTTCTGTGCCGGTCGTGTCGCAGCTGATGATATGAACCGGGTGTGCCAGGCTACCGCTGCTGCCACCCAGTCTACCTGCACTGACATCCAGGAGCGCCACCTCGGTACCTGCGGTGTCTTTGAGGAGCGCCAGATTGGTGGAGAGCGCTTCAACCTCTTCTCGGAGTGCCCTGCAGCCAAGACCTGCACCCTGGTCCTCCGTGGTGGTGCTGAGCAGTTCATTGCCGAGGTCGAGCGCAGTCTGCACGATGCTATTATGATTGTCAAGCGCGCTCTGCGCAACACCACCATTGTTGCTGGTGGAGGTGCCACTGAGATGGAGCTGTCAGGTCATCTGCACGGCTTCGCGGATCGCAATGTCCCACACAAGCAGCAGGCGGTGGTCAAGGCGTTCGCCAAGGCCCTGGAGGTGATTCCCCGCCAGCTTTGCGATAACGCCGGCTTCGACGCCACCGACATCCTGAACCGTCTCCGCGTGGAGCACCGTAAGGGTAACACCTGGGCCGGTGTGGACTTTGACAATGAGGGAGTCCGCGACAACATGCTTGCTTTCGTGTGGGAGCCCAGTCTGGTCAAGGTCAATGCCATCCAGGCCGCCGTGGAGGCAGCTTGCCTGATTTTGAGTGTAGATGAGACAATCAGTAAGTGACCTATCATCCTTCTCCTCACGAGGGGTCATGTAGTACCTGACTAACAAAACCTTGCAGAGAACGAGGAATCCGCCCAGCCCGGAGCCCCAAGAGGTGGTCTTCCTCCTGGTGCCGCACAGCGGGCCCTTCGGGGTCGTGGCCGCGGAATGCCCCGTCGCGGATAAATGAGTTAATGCCACGAGATGATGGTCACAAAAAAAGATTGGAGAATTTGTATTTTCTAATGAATCAAGCTCAGTTCCAGCAGTATGGGACGCCGCTGTCCGTGGGAGGATCTATGACAGGGGATAGAAGAGTTTGTAGACAACTTTCCCTCCATAGCGTACATAAGATATTCTCAATTGCTGTTCAGATGTATTGCTGTACCTGAAATCCTCCGTATGATGTATCTAAATCCTGTGATGAACTAATGCAAAGCACAGATTGATAGACTTTCTGTCTCCAGATCCACTATCGCATTTTATTTATTACCATTGGCGGTTTATCTATTCAGAGGATTATTGATTCTTTGTGATGCATAAGTGGATCTCACCTAGTAATAGTCTCGATCTGTGTAACTTTATACAGTTTCTCAAGTGGGCGAATGGAAGTAACGGGTCCAATAGCGTCCAATAGCGGGGTCTCGCTTTAAGCTGCAGAGAAGACTTAACCATCTCGGAGCTGCCGATGTGCATGTCAGATATAAAGGAAACTCGAAGGCTTTTATTTGATTTTTTTTCTCTCTCTCTTTTACTTTTTCTGTTTCGCATCAATCATAATCATCAACCCTACATATTCCAAACTTGTAAGTGCTCGGTTTTTATGGTCGATCGGCAGTTCGTCCTTTCTTTTTATCACTATGTTTCACTTCATGAGTCATTGGAATATTTAGATTATCTTCTCTTTGTCATTCTCTCTATAAGTTAGTTTTATCTGATCAAAATCCCCAAAGAAATGTGGTATTGAGCGAGGCTTGGCAACTTCCATCAGATCTGTTTTGCTTTGCGGATCGGATCGTCTCCACCCAACCTAACCTCCTTCTATCTTCTCTGACATCTCCGTCGCTCTTCCCCATCTTTCACAGTTCACCATGTCTTACTATCCGCCTTATGGCGGTCCCCCTGGATACCCTCCACCCCAGCAATACCCCCCGCAACAAGGCTACCCGTATGCTTTGTCTCCTGGCCCAGTCTCGCGTTAGGCGCTAACGATATGTGATCCAGACCGATGAATAACCAACACCACCACCACCAACAACAGCCTTCCTACGGCGGATACCCTGGCCAGTCGTACCACCAGCAGGGTCCGCCGCCTCAGAACCCTTACGGATATAGTCACTCGCCTCAGCCCCCGCAGCAGCAGCAACAGTACGCTTCGCCTGCCCCGCAGCCCGGATACAATGTACGTCAGAGCTAGGAGAGCCTCCACTGGGAGCATGTATATTGATGAAAGTTGTTTTGTAGGGAGCTCCTTCTGGCTACCAACAGCAAGCCCCCACTGGTCAAAACGTGTACCAGGGTCAACCTCGCCCAGCAGGTTCGCATGCCGCATTCCAAGCAGAACTTGCCCGAACCAGCGACGCTAACATGAACTTTTTTTATAGGAGGGAACTCATACGGTCACTCCCAGGGCGGCCCTGCCGCTCCTCCCACCGGCGCGGTCTCGTTCGGAAATGGCGCGCCACAAGGTTACAGCTTCCAGTACTCACGCTGCACTGGTAAGAGAAAGGCATTGTTGATCGGAATCAATTATTTCGGCCAAAAAGGTCAGCTGCGGGGATGTATCAACGATGTGAAGAATATGTCGGCCTACTTGAACCAGAACTTCGGATATGCTCGTGAAGACATGGTCATCTTGACCGATGATCAGCAGAACCCGATGAGCCAGCCGACCAAGGCAAACATTCTGCGTGCAATGCACTGGTTGGTGAAAGACGCACAGCCGAACGATTCGCTCTTCTTCCATTATTCCGGTGAGTTTAGTTCTAATGGATGAAATGGTGAGTGTTGGGACTAATACCTTCGATCCAGGCCACGGCGGTCAAACACCCGATCTTGATGGTGACGAGGAGGACGGAAACGATGAGGTTGTCTACCCTGTGGACTTCCGAGTGGCTGGTCACATTGTCGATGATGAGATGCACCGGATTATGGTGCAGTCGCTGCGCCCTGGTGTGCGTCTCACGGCAATTTTCGATTCGTGCCACTCTGGTTCCGCGCTGGACCTTCCATACATCTACTCCACCTCTGGTATTCTCAAGGAGCCCAACCTGGCCAAGGAAGCTGGCCAAGGCTTGCTGGGTGTTGTGTCTGCTTATGCACGCGGTGATATGAGCAGCATGGCTTCCACAGCGATGGCATTCATTAAGAAGGCCACCAAGGGTGACGAGGTGTACGAGCGCAACAAACAGACCAAAACCAGCCCTGCGGATGTTGTCATGTGGTCTGGCAGCAAGGATGACCAGACCAGCCAAGATGCTCAGATTGGCGGCCAGGCCACCGGTGCCATGTCGTGGGCTTTCATTGCCGCGCTCCGGAAGAATCCCCAGCAGAGTTATGTGCAGCTGTTGAACAGCATTCGTGATGAGCTGGCTTCGAAGTATACCCAAAAGCCGCAGCTGAGTTGCAGTCACCCGCTAGGTAAATTTTGCCATGTTTGAAACCCCATTTAACCCCTGACTGACAATCCTGCAGACACGAACCTTCTCTACGTGATGTAAATCATAAGCATAATTAAGAAGTGATGGCCCTCAAGTTCTGCAAATTTGCGCTGCTAGTTTTAACGATTCGCCTGTATGTAATTTCATCCTGGATAACCGGTTTCCAATTGTCATTTATCTTTCTGCCTTCTCTTGGAAATGGCATTTGAAAATTCTACGATGGAGTGACGACACCCTGGCTTTTCCTGATCTCATTGTAGACTAACATCTCGGAAACCTTTCCCACCACCAGGCACAGCGCAGTTTCAAAGATGCCATTTTCCAGTGAAGATGACTGTTCTCCCCAAATTTCATTGCGGTGTATCCATCTCGCTTATTCACGTCTGCATCATGCAGTTTTTCCTGGAACAATGGCGGATCTCCAGACAACGCCAGAAGCAAATTGTGACAAAACACGACTACCCCGATGATGTCTGGCCCCATGAACGTCGATACTGGTATCGCGAATCTTCCGAAGAATGTGACCTAGATGATGGGGAACCAGCAGTCAGGCGACGAGAGCACTTATAGACTGCATATTCGGAGGTGGAGTCAGCATGCGCCGAGTAGTGAGAGATGAATTCTAATGTTGAATTCTTTTAAGTCGGCATTGTAGATCATATTCATGAGTACAGTTAAGAGCGTGTTTGATATCTCCACGTGATGACCAGCCTGGCGGCTTCCCGATTGGGAAATCATGTTTCGCGTCAAATCGCGTCTCCGCGGCTCACCAGCCACCAGGCTGTATATCATTGATAAGTCCACCTATCAACGTTTGAAAAGCAATGGACTATCCCAGAACTCAGAACTGTCATGTCTATCATCAAGCACTACTCCGAGGGCCCTCAAAATGACTTCTCACGCGGTCCACACTGGAATCACGAATCGCCGTTCTTGCCAGTAGATTGGGAGACCACTCAAAAACGGGGTGCTCCGTCTTTGAAACACGCTGCGATGAAACGCGTGCTGCGCGATCAGTCTGAACTCAGGTCTGAGATGTTTGCCGATATCCCGTGGATAATTGCGGAGTATCTGTGGCAGTGCCTAGAGAATTGGTATGTTTTAGGATATTTAATTTGTCTTGATGGGTCCTTCACTTTTCATCTTCAGTCCTGACTCCTTTATTCTAGCAATAAGCGGACTATGCACATGTGGAAGATCATGACTACAGTGTACCCACAATTCAGGGAAGGACACCCACACTACCATCTGGTAACTGACAATTGCAATATGAAAAAACCACTGCGGCAATACTTCGAAATCATGAATAGTAACACTTGCCAATGGCGTGCAATATTATCCGTCACCCACAATTTCACCGATGTGGCTGATTTTCTTGCTATCGCTAACGTGACGAACCTGGTTTCTCTCCACATCACCTCAGCAAAAAGTAGAAAAGATGACAGTTTGCTGGGGACACCTGTGCAGACCACTGATGGAATTCAAGACGGTGTAATCCGGAGCTGGCTTGAAATGGCAGAAACCCAGGGATCACTCCAGCACCTACGTGTTCTGCGATTGGGCCGGCAGGGAAACTTGACTCCTCATGTGTTACCGCTACTCAGAGAGCTTCCGGAACTGCAATATATCGTTATATGTCAATGTGATCACTTTACCCGCAAGCTCAGTCGATATCATCCAATAGACCGGCAAGATTGGATCATGATTGATGGCTGGATTGTGCGTCGGATGGACTGGATTGTCGAAAAACATGGACAACAGAAAGCCATGGATGAGCTGATGGCGATTGAGAAGATTTATGCGCATGGACCTGATGATTTCCTGGACTTCGCTGGTATGGAGCCTCTCAAACCGCACTCTTTGGGTTTGGATCTTCCGCTTATGGAATTTGAGTTATCGGGGGGATTTCAAGGGCCAGGTGAATGTAGCTCGTGGGATACATTTTTCCTTGTCAGAGCTGTTTGTGAACCGTCACGCGAGAAGAAGAGAGCACCAGGGGAGATATCAGGACCCGGTAAAAAGAAGCGAGTCATGAAAGATCGAGGTCAGGATTTGGCTGGGGTGCTCGGACAATTTATGTGAAATCTACAACACGTAGTAGTCAAACCCTGGTTCAAACAAATGCGTGGATCTATGCCATCCATTAGGTCAGAACAGCTTGAGGGTTATGTCCTGCTTCTGCTCGGATTTTCTGAGATGAAACCACTATCCAGTTGAGTAAGCTGGTCAGAATACCATAGCCAATAGCCAACAAACTCGATAACCTCCGCGCCAGTGTAATAAAACGTCAGAAGTTTCATCAGTGAAGATGACAATCCGGAAATTCATTACAAGATGCTCATAACACCGAGCTAACCGCTCACTTATCATCCTCTTCGTCAGTCCAGGCTTCCGAGTCGGCTTCGTTTTCCGTAGTCCAGCAGCTCTGAGAATTCGCTTTACTGTTGTTGCTAAAATATCGATGTTCTCCAAGCTTACCTCCCCAGAAATATCAGCGCATGTTTTCTCTCTTCCATATCGATCAAGTCGCACCTTTGCGAGGATCACTTCTGTTGTTTGAGGTATCTGCTTTTTTGGTCGTCCGGGGCGAGGAGCATCGATAACATAGCTATCAAATATAACTAAAGAACGAGTTGATACTTCAAATCCCCGTTCAATCGCTCGTGCATGGATACTCCGGATAGTACTCTTTGGAATGTCAAGCATTCCAATCCCCTCAGCACTTGACTTACCTTGTCAAATCAAGGTTAACACTGCTGCACGCTGGGCAATTTCGGTAGGCATAGTTTAACAAGATCGTGTGGTAATTAGGATAATTCAGGGGAAGGATCAGGGGAGGGGTTTAAATGTATTACTATTACAAGGTCAAAAACGAGCTAGTTGAATAAATAATACACTAAGATCCACCTGGGTGAAGACTTTTGAAAGCGACCTCCGTAGAATTATCTGCAATAGAGGACCACTTGACTTTGTACTG
The DNA here is from genome assembly GCA_028828245.1 of Penicillium lividum. Lineage (NCBI taxonomy): Eukaryota > Fungi > Ascomycota > Eurotiomycetes > Eurotiales > Aspergillaceae > Penicillium > Penicillium lividum. Next base: position 6,013,536 of record JAQJAG010000002.1, read on the forward strand.
CTATTTGATGCCGAGATTCAATCACCTCTAGATATTGTCACTCTGGTCAAGGGGTTTGGATCGGCTTCGGTTTATACCACAGCCTTTAAACCATCCTGGACGTCCTGCACAATAAGTCGATCGCTTCATACTGGTGGCTATCAACCAAGCCTTGGAGAAACCTTTCATAACATCGGATGAGATTATAATGCTATTGTGAATAACGCCCTGCCAATCGACGGAACCAAGGAACAGTAAGGTGATCCAGCTTTGACCTTTCGATGCTTCATGGAGAATCTGAGGAAATGTGACGATACTGGTCGAGAATATGTGCTGCTGGGATTCGAATATGGCACTGGACTGCTGCAAATTTCATTTACTGACGCTGGCAACTCCACTGCTTCCAATTAAAAGCGTTGGGGATGGAAGATTATTACTTTTCTGTTTATTAGATTCTCAATAGTTTCGTGAAGGACAAATAGGAATATCAGTTCTGTTCAAACCGCGTACATTACAAATCGCGTGCATCGGTGAAATCTGAATTTCCATGATAAATAAATCCGTCAAAAACTGACATTCAAAGTTCTGATGTTTCTGTTGGCACCCAGGAAAGAAGAGCTACATCTTACGTGGTACGAAAAGAAGAACAGTACTTTGGTGCTACGTGAAGCAATTGTACGATAGTTGCTTTGAAGACTACGTGTTTCAAGATGTGTCTTTCCTTGGTGATCTCTCTTTCGGGTTGTTTAATGGCATCTCCGATGATGAATCCTAGATCCACTAATGATTCCAGGGCTCTTCAGTACCTCAATATCATTCCCTAACCACACCTCCACCGACCTCTGTTTTGCCTCAAGTTTAAAGTCTTGGAGCGACTTGATGATTGTTTGTTTACCTGGACTTGTGATCTTTATCACTCTCGCGGCACAACTCCGCTCACGGTCTTGGATTGGTCCTATTATTACCTCTAGAATTTGAGTATTTCGTAATCATATAAAATACACCAGTCAATTTGATATATGCACCAGGTATAGTTGAAGTCTCAAGAAGTGGAGAGCTGTATACTAGGTGAATGGATGGGCATCCAGCCCTCTTTCTAACCTGTCTGATTCAATGTACATTATGTTTACAATGAGTGGGTGAAGACCAGTCATAGCACGGAAAAGATGATAAAATAGCTATTTTTATGACGATATTTACTAATTTACTCGGTGCCTGAGCAGGGTGCAACAGTGAGAATGAGTAGTGCCTAGTGGGGGCGTATGGTGGACGATCGACAGGGCCGCGTGTACGCCAAACCACGAACCAGAATAAAGATTAAGAATGGCGGAACCAATTTGCAAGCACCAAATACCGGATTAGCTTGACGATCATCTTGATTGCCTCATTTATGCCCCACTTTGCTAAGCAAGACTCGTAAGCCTGGACATCTGTCTTGGTCTCGGGCACCCACCCTATATGCATCATCTGGACTCCACTTAGGGCTCCAGACGCCAAGCCAGGCTCATCATCCCCAGCTTTGGAAATTGTCATCATATGGACTCGTAAGACATTGGCCAATCATTCCGTGCTCAGTTATGCATAATGTAGATCGGCACCATTGAAACACATCGTGGAGAACCTCCTGCCTGATCACATCTCGACCATATTTTCATCTCCATTGATGTGCCCTCCAGTTTCCCCATGAGTCACCAGCTGACGACCGCGAAGGCTGGACAAGTCAACTCATGATGCATTTTGTATTCTAATGATGTGATGAAGGAGTCATTGTTAGGGGCTTGGAAAGGTATAAAAGACTCAACGATTTCCGCTCATCTGTTCAAATCATCAACATAACACAAGCCTCCAACCAAGACAATCACTCTTTATACAATCTTTATATCATCACCATGAAAATTTCCATTATTATCGGTACTCTGATGGCCGCCGGCCTGGTTGCCGGCGCTCCTCCTGCAGAGCGTATGCTGAGACCCCAATGCATACTCTAGAATTATAGTTAACAATATACTTCAGGTCCTTCCGAGATCTCTGAGCAGCTGCCACCACCACCTTCTGGAACTGCTCCCCCTCCACTTCCTCAGCAGCAAGAGAATGACAACAACAAGCGTGGAGATGTCCCTCCGCCTCCCCAGACCACCGACGTGCCTCCGCCTCCTCAGAAGACCGATGGCCCTCCTCCAAAGGACGGAAAGGACACCAAAAAGCGCGATAACGATGTCCCACCTCCTCTGAGTAGCGATGTTCCTCCTCCGCCTCAGAAGACTGATGGTCCCCCTCCTAAGGAGGGCCAGAGTGTCAACAACAAGCGCGACGAAAGTCCTCCCCCTCCTCAGGGCAGTGATGTCCCTCCTCCACCCCAGAAGACCGGCGGTCCTCTTCCCGAGGAAGGTCAGAGCGACAACAACAAGCGTGGCGAGACTCCTCCCCCTCCCCAGAGCAGCGATGTCCCTCCTCCACCCCAGAAGACTGATGGTTCTGCCCCCAAGAAGCCGAATGAGTTTCAGGCATAGATTACTGGCCGATTTCTGGGAATGCCTAGAGAGTGAATTGTTATAATGGGTTTGCAGGTCAAAGTGTCCTAAATCATCAGGGCCGACATCATTATAGACGGTGAAATCTCGTGGTGTATGTATTACGTTTCATATGTGCTATATTCTACCTAAGGTAGAATGGGTTTCGGAATTTGGATAACATTGGAAATACAATTCGTTCGTTACATGGCTTGTAAAATCAGTTGCATATGCTTCTCGCCTAGTTATTTTCAATAGACTTACAGTTTTTACGGGCTTGTATTCTAAGTACTTGAAATATTTGACCTCAAGCCCGAGTTTTGCCACTTAGTCTATTATGGGGATTGTTGATCGACACTAAGCGCTGGTGGGCACTAGTGGAGATTGCTGCGTCAACGCCAGCGACTCTAGATCCACATTCGCCCCATTTGAATATAGCAACGCTTTGGTGCATTGTAGCATATCAAAGGACCTTGGGAGGCAGATTCAATGGGCACGATAAGATGGATGCCAGAAATCGACTTGTTTGAATGAATGATAGATCGTAGTATTACTCTATGGTATAATCCAACTCAAGTATTGAACAACAATGATCATGTTGCTATTCTAACAATGTGGTAATGTTATTTTATTTAATAAAATCATTGTATCTAAGAATCAGGAATCCAATTGCTTAAGATGTAAAACATGAAGGCATGAGCTTGACTGTGGATATACTCCCCACAATTTGATGACATAATCTCATGATGTCAGAAACCGGCGCCTCATGATTGGCTTACGCACATCAACCCCGCGCTATCACCGCTTCTCTTGCCTCTCCAACTTCACCTACATAGTTTGGCCCCAACTTGTCATGGCAGACCAGCAGATTCGTCGGGAAGGTTCCGACACATCCCTCAATGCCTCTGCCAATTCCAACAATGGCTCCAATGTCGCTTCTCCTCGATCCAGCTCTGACCCCCGTTCCTCCAACCGCAATTCCCTTCGTGTGACGCACATGCCTCCTGCAAATCATCAACACCGTCAGAGCTTGAGTGAGACCCTACGTGGTCCACCAGGCTCTCCTCGTACCCGCCGTCAGCCATCTCTAAACCAGTCCGCTCTTCAGAGTCTTATCGATAACCCCCCACCACCAAAGAATGTCGACCTGGCCTTTGTTGACCGCGACTGGCGGGAGATCTCCATTGAGGAGCTTATCAGCCCAGATGACTTACGATTCGTTGAGATGGATACGGGCATTGAAGAGGCTACAAATGTAAGGGAGCTCGAGTCTCCAGGTCCAATATAGAAAAAGTATAGGAGCTCACATATCTATCTTAGCTGTTGATTGACTCTGGTGCTGCGGTGCTGTTGATCCGGGAAACTCCAGAAGACAAATCTGCAGTCGCTACCTTTGACTACTCGGATCTGAACACATATCTGCTGCTGGCTGCCGGATTGTCGTTTCCACCCGAGGAGCACCGCGCATCGTATGATGAGATTGCCAAGAAAGCTCGCGAAGGCGAGAAGATCCCGATAAGGGATGTGAAACGCCTAGGTGTGGAGAAGGAGCCACTCGTCACATTACCGGCATCAGCGAATGTGATGGCGGCTGTAGAGACATTTGGTGGTGGTGTCCACCGCGTGGTGATTACCAAAGAGTCCAACGACAACGAAGTGGTTGGCATTTTCAGCCAGTTCAGATTGGTGAAATTTCTCTGGGAGAACGGACGCAGCTTCCCTATTATTGAGCAGCTTTACCCCCAGGCTCTGCGTGATTTGCGCATTGGATCGCAGAACGTTATTTCTATCAAGTAAGTCGATTCGGATCGAGTTTCCATTATGTGCTAACAACGATGCTTAGTGGCGACAAGCCTCTCAGTGAGGCTCTTCAGGTCATGAACAGCGAGGGAGTCTCCTCTCTTGTCGTGGTGGATAATCATTTCAATGTTATTGGCAATATCTCTACCACAGACGTCAAGGTATGCCATATTTACTATCCGAACGTGGATCTCGCTAACCCGCTCTAGCTCTTGACTCGTTCTTCTTCGTTGCCGCTTCTTCAAAACACATGCATCCATTTCATCTCAGTCATCTTGTCTACTCGTGGATTGATGGAAGGCAAAGACTCTTTTCCCGTATTCCATGTGAATCCGGGTTCTACTCTGGCCCATACAGTTGCGAAAATTGTTGCAACTCGATCACATCGGTTAGAACTTTTCTCAAAGATAAATACTGAACAAATATCTAACTTTGGGTAGTCTTTGGGTGACCGACCCGGCATCCCCGTCTTCATCAGGACCTCCGACACCTTCACATTCCGCAGTTCATATGCCTCTTCCAACGCCGCCACTGGGAGCTGGCCCAGGTTCTTTCCCTGTTGTCTCCCCTCCAGCTTCGCCTCTGCCTCAATCTGCAGTAGCCCCGCCACCTCCCTATCCCCCTCATCACCCAGCGCCGCCGCCTTCCCAGTCCCCCACAGCCACTCCACCCCTGGCTGCGTCAATTCCGGCATCTTCACTGCCAGGTGCACGACTATCAGGACGATTAGTTGGTGTAGTCAGTCTTACTGATATCCTCAACCTACACGCTCGTGCCAGTGGCCTGAGCCCCGCGGACCCAGACGAGTCCCGACGCCGACGACGCAGCAGCTCAACATCAAGCATGAACATGCGCCCAAATGTTGAAATTGGCCGTGAGCTTTTCAGCCGCGGTGGAGTCTAAACAATAAAGCAATTGCCAGGTTACAACTGAGCCTGTTATGCCAGTTCAGTTCTAGTATCACATCGCGGACACCCTCTTTTTGTGCATTCTTACATTATCAACCCAGCTGCAAAGCTACCCGAAGTGCCGTTGCATGTACCGTGCTTTTCCTGGTAGGTTTACCTCGGTTATCTCCGTGAACTGGATGTGGTAATATGTATTATTGCCGTTCCGATTAGCCTCTTACTTTTTTTTCACCTGCGTCTACTATATGACCTAGCCCCTTTGTATGCTGCAAATATGACATTACTACGAACAATAACAATAACAATGAAAAGACCTTCTCCGAGCTGATTGACCGGATCTGAAGTAATTGAGCACACTGGTAGCCAATTAGATGAACAAACTTTGCCCAAGCACCGGCCAATGCGTTGCGATGACGATTAGCTTTTACGATTTGTTTCAACGGCGACGATTACTTGTCAATCGATCCTGGGCGTTTGCACGTTGTTAAATTAGTTGGAGGATCCACTACTCCTGAATCATGTCACGATTGCGATAGATCAACAAACCTGTTTCCTCACTCTAGGCCATTTGCCTGATAGGCAAGGATCATCCCCTATCTAATCATGAAACAGGCAGCTACTAGACTCAAATAACAAAGTTAAAACACAATCAGGAGCTCCATATCCTTCAATAACCGATTGGCCACGCGGTCAACAACCAACCCAATCATAATTTAGCGGTCAGAACCGACCATCCATGTCTGGATCACGAAGATCCCAAATTCCTGACTCGCATTATCGATCGATCGCCCCTGCATTTTAGCCTCAAGCAAAACGATCACCTGCCACAAGGTCCGTATGTGGCTTGAATAGACTTCTGGGGCGGGTCCCGACCCCCAACTGGTTGGATCAGGGTGGTCTGAGCTTATTCTGCCCTTTCCTTTCCTCTCATTTTCCTGTTTGGTTGGATCTTGTCACCGGATGCGGTGCTGGATTTGGAACCTGATGTGGTGGTCGGGCTGAGGGTGGCGGTGTGCCTGGTTGGCTTTTGATAAATGGCGATGTTAACCTGGATGGAACTGAATTAGAACTAGAACATGTGCCGTATATCGCCTTTCGGGGAGGTGAGGGGTATGTTCATACGATGTAAAACTTGGTACAATTCTATGCAGCTCGTTTATCTCGTCTATCGTTACTGAATATACGAATGCCTAATATATTAAACTTTGGATTCCAGACCTCATAAGTCAGGCAAGTTAGCCGATATCTATGCGAAGATAGAACTTGCTTTGGTTAGCCTGGCAGAAAGTTGGCAGCAAGAAATCCCCACTAGCCAAGACTTACGAAAATCAATGGAGACAGTATGCACTCCCCGATACTCAGTACTCAAATTTTCACCCTTGGCTCCATCTTGCACGGTAATCCAGTCCAGCCCGGTCTTTCCGATCAGTCGCCACCGGGTAAAGTGGGTCGACCCAGCAAGTTTCTAGCGGGAGAATCCCCTGTCCAGGTTCATGTCAATTGGACGATTATGGTGCAAGTAAGAAACCCGAACCCGAGCTCGAAATGGCATGTTTTTTTCCATCTCTGTGAGCCGATGTGCCGTAGCGTGATATTCGTGCAGCCAACATTGCCGGGACTAAACGCCTCCAGGGCTCTAATTGATTGATCTATCAGAAAACGTTGGCGATAAGACCTCTTTACTACCGACCGCGGGGAATTCTTGCCGGCATATAAACTCTTTTTAATTACGCATAGACCCTTGAATCCACGAGGTCCCCAAGATAAGCCATTCACTAGCAGACAAGGCCGCGGATACCTGCATTACATCCGACGAACCATACCCGTTACGTCTGGTCTGGGCTGGGCTGGGCTTACGCTCGCGCTTGTCTTTCGCTTTCGCTTTTAGCCACCACATAACATCCAACCCAAGGAAACGTGATTGAATAATTTGTCAATCTATTAGTATCGCACGAACTTCAGAAATAATGATTTCTAATCTACCGAATACCTCCAAATCTAAACCCTGAACCCACGACACAACTAAGCCCAATCGATCGCCCGGATGCGTGCACGGGTCTCAAAATGGATCCACTCTCTTACAGGATATTCCCTGTAGGGGCTGAAGAACCATGGAATCGGTGGATGTTTCCGTGGCCGCATCTGGTTGGTACTAGTCCCATTGTGGATGTGGTCTGTGCGGGAGCTGCAACCTTAACCCCGCAATCTGAACTATTCAAGATTGGGATTCTGCAGGTCTTTATGTCTTTGTAAATGGTGAAGAGTATCAATTAATTAGAATAAGAATCATGAATAGTTCAATATGACTGCATACATAATTTTTAAATGCTAAAGCTAACTTGAAAATGACTGTCCTGATCCTGATTCCAATTGACCCCAACTTCCATCTGCCTTCTAATTACGGGATCACCACATGCAAATCTATCCTAAAAATCCTATTGGTCTACTAGCATACCTGATTCAGGATCTTTGCTCATGTGCGCTGACCTCATTGCAAGTCACACCAAGAGCCCCATCTACGGTATACTCCCGACTAGCCTAGCCCTATCGTCTCTAGACTGACCCCTCACCTCACAAGCCACCCCCCACTTCGCATCACAGTTCTACATCAAGCCGACCCACAAGCTTCTAGAGAGATGTGGAAATGAGAAGCCATGAATACGAGCAGCCAAGCGCTTGTATGCCTAGAAACGAAATCAAAACCCGAAGCGAAGCGCGATGAACTCAACACCAATACAAATGAGGGGCTAATTTGAATTTGATTCAGATTTGGGTTTTCAAATTTAATTTTGATTTCACTTTGCTCGCATACTATGCTCGTTTCTATTGTGCGAGATATGATTTGGAATTGAATTGAATTAAATTTCTGAATTCTGAAACGTTGTCCTTTCTTGCCTTTCGTCCACGGATTCTTGTGGGTATGTCCGGGTCCGAAACGAAAAAAAGTACGTGCCTGTTTCCGGGCTGCGGGATTTAGTAGCGCTACGTTTGACTAGGTAAGGTAAGGTAAGGTAAAGCCCGCCCCTATGCACTGGTAGAGTAAGAGTCGAGGTTGTGTAGTACAGAACCGCCCAGTCGATCCCGGGGCTATGGTTATGGTTATGAGCATGGTTCTAGATTGTGCAACATGACTCGAGTGGGAGGATCTACCTAGCTGGAGCTGGAGCTGTAGTTGTAGCTGGAGCTGGCACGGCCCGTGGACTGTAGTAAAGAAATCTATGGATGGGTGGAGAGAAAAAGAAAAGTATGGTGTGATGTCGCCGGAATAGGAATGGGAATCGCTGTCAATGCAACACTACGATTTTTTTTTCCACATTTCATAAGGTACATAATGTATGTGGAGACGTGAAGAGATGGAATGGATTGGTTCGGGGATGGACCAAGGGTTCAAATTACTCTTGAGGGTTTTACTTTTCGCGGATTCAAGTTCGAATGGGAATTTGGAACTACCTGACTTGTACCGAGCAAGTCGAAATTAATACAAATTCAAATTCAAATTTTAAGTGGGATAAATTTCATGTGATATCATTGGAGATTAACTAAGATGTAAGGGAATCACATAAGGGAAGAATAGATAGAATAGGATAGAATAGATATTGTACAGGAGCAATGTACAAGCCAACGCGTCATGTACATAAGGGAATAAACGGGGAATCAAGAAAGGGAACGAAGAAAAGTCTCAACAGGAGACTGTAGCGAATTCATCCAGGGTGACAAAGTCTTCGAATCCGAATGGCTCCCGGTCCTGGAGTGACGAGTCTCCTAATCCAAGAGCAAACTGGCTGAATTCATTAAAATCCGGATCCAGCTCCTCGTGAGAAACCATAACGCCCTCTTCATTTTTGACATTCTGAGCGGTAACCGCTGTAGGTGAGAGGGGGGTACTAGGGGTAGGACAGAAATCCACTGTAGACTGTGTTTCAGCAGACAGGGACTCGATCTTCGGCGAGTTACTGCTGGAAGGAGCCATAGATGTCGCAAGATGCGTACTCTGCGTAAGCAGGTGCAGGTTGTGGAACTGGTTACTGGGCTGGGAGTGGCCACGAGAATGGCCACTGGGGCCAGAGATAGATGCCGTTGCCGTGGGCTGGTGAACGGCGGCGTGAGTAAGAGGAAATTCGGGAGCGGAGGCGAGACGATCTCGGAACTGGCGCATGTGCATTGTGGAGGCTGTGTCGGTGGGCATCTGGGCCTGCTGCATCATTTGTTGCTGCCACATGTGCACGGAGTGGGAATCTGTAGGGGTGTGATTGGGGGTTGGGACGTGCTGTTGCATTGCCCATGATGGTGCCATCTGGTGGTTCCAGGCTGGTGTAGGTGTTTGTGAAACGTAGGCGGGGAGCCCGGATGAACTGCTCATCATGGTGTAGGGGGTGCCCTCTGAGCCGTCGAAGGGCATGTAAGACTGGGTACCTTCAAAGGTGGTGGTTGATGGGGACAGCATGTATCCATCGGCGGTCATGGCTGGGCTGGTCAGGGAGCCTGAGTCCATGGCGTGAGGGAAAGGTGAGCGCAGGTTGGTAAGGTCCAGGCTCATCTTGCGGGATGAGGATGAACCCTCGACAGAAGCACGCGGTGCATGACTGGCTCGTCGGCTGGCGATGGATGAGGCAGCTGATCCCGAGCTATTGGCCCGGGCGGCAAAGGCAGCCAGTAGATGACGGTGGAACTGCTCTTCAATCTGCATATTCTGGGCTTGCAGCATGCGGATCCGCTTTTCTTGATAGCGTTCGTCGACCTCTTCATACATGGCTTCCTTCTCAACAATCTCCTTGGTGATGTGGAAAGCTTTGCCAGTGCGCTTCCTGTGCAACATGGAAGCGCGGTTGGCAGATTCCAAGCGAGCATCGAGACTACGATCCTTCCGCCTTGAGGCAGCGATGAAGGCACTAAAGACAGTCAGTTGGCGTTTCGTACGAGTATGTATCTCACACTCACCGCTCCTGATTCTCCTCCCGCGAACGGGGAATAGGGACAATATCCTGATCTAGATCGGACATTTTTTTGTTGTGAGAGAATTTAATTCAGGGAAGAGAGGTAAGTTTAAGTAGGTAAAGGAGGGGCAGCCTGTCAGGCCCCGAGCGTACCCTCGAAGCTTGCAGGAAGTATCCATGGATCCCAGAAGATCTCAGTTTGGATGAGGAAAAGTCTCATCCGATATGATCCATGGATACCAAATCCTCCCAGTCCGTACCATAACGCCACGTCCAATACGAAGAAAATGTCCGGAGACATTTTCCTATAAGTTTTCTGATCTTGCAATCATTTTACCTGTAGATCTTACCAGAGGCCTAGACCATAAAGTGGAGAATTGATTACTCCCCCGCGATGTGACTGTTCGCAGATCCACTCCTAAACCGGATTCGACTTGCTCTCTCTATGTCTCTATTCTATGTTTCATACTTCCTACAACCCTGGAGATATTTTCCCTCGGCTTCTAAGGGAACGATTGACAGGGAAATTTGAAAAATTGATCCAACCTTGGGAAAAAACCATATTCCGATTCCCCCGTTTTTCATAGATATCAACCTTCTATATTAAGACCCCAACTACTCGGCATGTGTCAAGTTCCAGGGACTAGGCCCTCGGTATAGCAAGACGTCTCTAAAGGCGCTGATCTATGATTGGACCATCAAACCGGGATTCATGCCTGGCCAACTCAGCCCCCGTAAGCCGCATCTCTCCAACTCCCCCAGGCGCAATCTAGACTAACAGAGAACTGCAAGTAAAATTCAATATCCTGCAAGCCGTATTCTGTGGCTGGCAGGGACTTATGGGGTTCGCCACTTAGCCCGTCCATGGTCTAGGCGGGTTTTCTCCTTATCGGCCGGAGGAATCTTAGCTTAATCTGGAAGTTGGGGAAATCCTTGCCACTTCCAATGATTACTTAGCATTCGGGTATCTCCGTCTTTCTCTGTTTCTACAGCTTTGATGTCATGGAAGGTCCTTGCGATTTCATGAGAATTGAACCCTAGATGGAGTCAAAGTATGGTTGTCAACTGAATAGGGGAAAGACTGCGAGTTGTGGAGTTCGGCTTCTTGCCGATCCTGGTAGATCTTGAATCTATCAGTGTGAACGTGGGATGATCCTGATGACTTTGAGTTAACTAAGTGGGATTTCAATTGATCGGGGATTAACGCTCATCGTAAGCTCAGTCCTCGTACTAGTGAACTAATATGCTTATACAAAGTAGTGGAGAGATCGTAGATCACTGACGATCGTACAGCTACGTAGATCAATCGAATCGTCTTAGTACACGGAATACAACCATTCACATCAACAACTACCTTGCCCTTGGAACTACTCCTTAATAATTCGTAATCTTCACACGTCAATATTCGTCAATTCAATCTTGGAACTTCGTAGATAACCAATTTACCTCTGGTTCTCTTGACAACGTCGGGGAATTATCGGTGGAACACTCTAACCGCGGTACCATCACAATCGTGTGAGATCACATTCTGATCAATCTCTGACAAAATATCCAATCAATCCCCCAAACCTATTGGAAGTTCATTTCCGCGATCATTCCGCGACATCTCGGGACCCCCGAGATCGAACTCCACCGGATCGGTACTTCGCGATCGACAGAATATCTTACCAGAACCGGCGATTCAACCCCTGGATGGCGTAGTGGCATGAGGTGGGTTTCACCGCGGGAATAGGCTAGTTTGTGGTGATCAATAAGGAGGTGGGAAGTTAATGTGGTACTTTCCGTTTATTTTGAGAGGGAATTGAGAGGCTATCAGCTAAAAGAATATTGGGCTACGTTACTTGTATAGAAGACAGTGCTTAATTGGACTTGTATGGAACGATGCAGAAAATGGGATCTTTATAAACAGCATGAAGATGAAGACGCGCTAAGTTTTCAAATCGGAAACACTTGAAGAACAGGTCAAGGCTGGGGATAAACACTCATGCAGGGACTAGCCACATTGTGCAGATTTCGTGGTTCCGACTCGCCGAGAGAACGAATCGGATGGTCGGGAAGAACAGGAAGTCTCGCATCAAACCACAGGCCTTGGCATTGAACCGAAAAGGAAGTTGAAATGGGAGTTGGAAATGTCTCTTAGTAAATGCCGAGAGATGGAACCATGCCTTGCTCTTCCCGAGTCTCGGCTCCGAGTTTGTATGAAACCTTGAACCGAATTTTTACCGAGTTGCCTTTGCCGGTATCAACACCATCCAGGAGCATGTCCTGTATCACACCGTTCGGTTGTTGAGGGGCAATCTCTCGGCCGGACTGGGGACGAAGCTGAAGCGTGTATGACTAAAAAAGTATTAGTATCGGAGTACCCGACGGTAGATGATTGATTATTTGCTTACCTTCTCCACTGCAACCTGGAAGTGAAGCTCGGTGATCGCTTGGCTGGTGGTGTTGGAGAAAACAGCTCGGAGGTAGACTTGGCGTGGCGCACTTGGCACACGACGGGCGTGGAAATCGATCTGTAGCTGCTTATTCAGGACCTGCAGCTGGTTCGTGGAGGGCAAGGTGTTGCTTTGAGGAAGAGAGGACGCAAAGTTCCACTCGTCATCTTCGCGAGCAGCCTGTCCTGCGGGCTGCGAAGCGAGACCCCCAACCAGGTCAAGCAAGGACGAGGAGGCCGGAGCAGGTTGGTTCTGAGAAGGGGCCTGGAAAGCGTTGCCTGCCGGTCGAGGACTGGCAGAGACCAATGACGCAAATGGATCAGCCTGCGGCGGTGTCGCGGTCTGACGAACCTGAGGTGACTGAGTACGAGCCGGGGTGGATGCCTGGGAGGCAGGTCGGGATGTGTTCATCGATGAAAGAATGTCGTAATTAGCCTTGAACCCGGCCGGTGCTTGCTGTGATACTGGGGATGGCCCAGAAGACATCGAGGGAAAGCCCACTAGGTAAACAGGTCAGTGTTGATTCGATGTCACGTACAAAGAAACTTACTGCTGGGACCTCCAAGTGAGATGCCACCACCAGGTACAGGACTTTCGTCACCAAGAGAAAGTCCAAGTAAGTCATTCTCGAGGGCATTGCCTTGGCCACTTGGCGAGGCTTCGGTATTGCCATTGGAGCTTGGCTCCGGGTCAAAATCGATCAATGAAAGCTCATTGTTCGCGTTCTTGGATACTCCGGTTGTTGTGCCCAGAGTTCCCTTGGGAATTCTCGACGCAGCATCAATATCACCCTGTTTGACCAGTTTGTATCGCTCGATAGTGCGATGTATGCTATCGTTAATCTCCAGCAGCTTGTGAACGGCCTCGGGGTCGTCCGATTCCTCTTCGCACATCTTCTGGATCTTGGGGTGTGCACTTTGCAGTGCATTTGCAAGCTCCTATGTAACCAATCAGCAAGTTGAAAAGGATGAAGAGTGCAGGTGACATACCTCGAAAACATCACCTTCGGGAATTCCCTGTCCATTCTGCAGCATTTCCTCCAGAATTTTGGCCTTTTGTTGTACCTTCGATACCTCCTCGGCAGCCTTTGCCCGGTAATCAGTCTTGTGTCGATTATCGTATCCAGCCATAACCTTCATCAACCGATTCGCTTCCTGCAGATCGGCCGGTGTGCCTCTCCGAATAAGCTCCTGAAGCTTAGCAGACTGGGCTTCCTTCTCCTCTTCCTCCATCTCCTCGGCCGAACGAAGATTCTAAATCATGTCAGTAGCTTCCCCAATTCATGACCACCGGGGTACCTACGTCACTCGGGTTCAGCACAGCCGCATCATCGCGACGAACCTCAGGGAATGCATAGCCCTTGTAGAGTAACAGACGATGCATATCCCGAATGAATCCCAGATCCTCCTTGTATCGCGACGTCTGGCAGATCGTCTGGCGCCACTCCTCAATCAACTCCAAAATGCGGTGTTGAACCCTCGAGGGTCGCATGGCTGGGCGCTCGGGGAACCTTCGGACCAATTCATTGAGAAACTCTTTTGTGCTGATCTGGAGGTGGAACTTGTATCCGCAGTTCTTTACACACATATCGAGAAGCTAATGGTCGTGTGGAGCGATCGTCAGTTAACCCCGCGCCAGGCTGTCATCTGCCAATTCTAAACATACCGCCAATGCCAGCAACGAAACATTCTGATTCCGAGAGTTAACCAGATGAACAATCTCGACAGCTGATTCGCGAGGACTGTAGGGGATATCAGTATGCGCAACACATGGGTCGGTGGTATCCAACTCACGCATTGCCCTTCTTGGAGTTGACCAGATCGGCCACTTCGAGGTTCAGGGCCAGATTGGGCTCGTAATTTTGTGGATCGCATGCATTGCCTAGGTATTCCAACGTATTAGCAATTAAATTCTTCTATTCTTCCCAGTATCAGTGATGGAGCTCAGCTCACGAATTGCCCGCTGCAGCGGTGATAGGCCCGGCTCAGCATAGGCACCGAAACGGTCCCTAGCCGCCATACGTGCCGAAGCAGCCTCCAGCTTGGCGGTTTGAAGGAAGAAGAGGAAAGGAAAAGGAAAAGGAAACGGAAAGGGGGTATAAATTGACGCAGGAGTTGGTGGTCGAAGCGGGAAGACGCCGCGATGGTTTGTTGTAGATTGGAGAGCGGACGGGGCGGGCGGAGAAGCACGTGTGGCGCTGTGCTTCCACTGTAATTTTTATTTTCTCTCAACATCTCACTGAATGCAATCGAGGTGGATGTTTACTTGATAATCGCTTTCATATCTACAAACACTTCAAAGTCTTCATCATGGTCCGTCATAAGAAAGACAATTTCTCTCGAGGGGGCAAGAAATCCTCTCACCCCCGCCCGCGACCGGTGCCCCGCGGTGATGGAGACGAGGCCGTTTCTTCGTCGCGGCCTGCATTCAAGGCTGCTTGTTGGGATATGGGCCATTGTGACCCTAAGCGGTGCTCTGGAAAACGTCTGATGAAGCTGGGGTTAATGCGAGAGCTTCATATCGGCCAGCGATTCCCTGGTGTGATCGTCTCGTAAGGCATTCTACCTTCGTTTAAATTTCTTGACTAACCATTTGACTAGGCCGAATGCGAAGAAAGTCATCTCCCCTGCGGATAAACAGCTTATGGAAGAACATGGTGCGGCGGTAGTGGAATGCTCTTGGGTTCGCGTCAAGGAAGTGCCCTGGTCGCGGATCGGTGGAAAATGCGAACGACTATGTATGTGTGTTGCACCAGGGATCATACGCCTTTACTAACTCATTCTTGCATGTAGTGCCCTACCTTATCGCTGCTAATACAGTCAACTACGGAAAACCTTGGCGATTGAACTGCGTCGAAGCGCTTGCGGCCTGCTTCTGCATTTGCGGACACCAAGAATGGGCAGAAGAGGTCCTGAAGAACTTCAGTTATGGACAGGCCTTTTTGGAAATCAACTCTGAGCTGTTCAATCTCTATGCTGCCTGCGGTACCGAAGAAGACATCAAGAGAACTGAAGAGGAATGGCTGGCCAAAATTGAAAAAGAGTACGAAGACAGTCGTGTGGAGGGAGAGGATATCTGGGCTGTTGGAAACACCAACCGCTTGCCGCCAACCGGAGGCTCAGACGATGATGATGAGGACGATAGCGAGAGCGGGGAAGACAGCGACGCCGAGGAAGAAAGCGAAGCCGAGGAGGACAAGGATCCGTTTGCTATCTCTGATGACTCCGAGGATGAAGAACAGATGGCCGAGATTCGGCGTAAGATCCTCGAGTCAAAATCTTTCCAAAACCCGTCAGCGTCGGATAGAGAACAGCCGGAGAAGATCGCAAAGCCCGAGCCTGCGTATGTCGACTCTGATGCCGAATCTGGCTCGGCAGGCAGTGAAGATGGAGACTTTGATAACATCATCAACGCTACAACGGTCACAGACCGAACTGGAATTAAAGAGATCCAACGCCGACGAGGACAGGAAACAGTTAGCGCCTCCTTCTCACGGGCTGAGGTCTCTGCGCCGAAGCGATGCTAAAGTGAAAGGCAGAAAAATAAACCAATCTTTGGCTTATGACTTGATGAAAAAAATTATTATATGACATTTCCGCTAGGCATTTATATCACATTGTGCCCTTCCCTGAACCCAATCTCCGGGCATTTTAACATAATTCCAAATTGTGCGACATCCAGTGGTATCAATCGGTGCCTTCGAGATGTCAATACGATGATTAACAAAGTCAGAAGTGGAACACTCACCAAATCTTCTGAAGCACTCTCCTACACATCCTCACAATGACGTGATAAAGATGCTCCCCAATGAAGCCACCGGGTCTTGAGATCGAAAACAAGCCTTTCAAGGCAAAGGGTCTCA
The DNA here is from genome assembly GCA_028828245.1 of Penicillium lividum. Lineage (NCBI taxonomy): Eukaryota > Fungi > Ascomycota > Eurotiomycetes > Eurotiales > Aspergillaceae > Penicillium > Penicillium lividum. The sequence goes on from JAQJAG010000002.1 coordinate 6,029,964, forward strand.
TGATTATGTCTATACATGGAACCTTCTCTCATCTCTGTATCTCGATTGTACTGCATGTACTGTATTCTGTGCTGAGGCTTTGATGCATGGAAAACTTTGACACCGTGGACAATCCTCAACTGTATGTCTAGGCAAAGTATGTGTCAAAGAATGTGCTGTCGAATTATATATCAACGGATTGCTTTGGTTGTAGCAAGGAAGTATAGGTCCACGGGATGGGCGTCTTTTTCGTACCCGAGTTCTCAATAGTCGTTCATTTGACTGTTGAAGCGATTGAGGACACATGAGAGGCTTCTTAGGTGGAAGTGTCTTGGAAGACTCAAGATCAACCTTGGAGGAGGAATATTGTGCAAAATACAAGGGGCTCGGTGTGGTCTGATAAAATGCCGGTAACAACCTTATGTTTAATCTCATGCGTAGGGTGTCTAGGCATCTACTGGGGTGGTAGGATTTATATAAGTTTCAGAAATGGAAGAAGGGATACATCAACTGCCACCGTGCGTCACAACGGTGAACTCTGTAAGGGCTTCAAGTCTAATATACGGCCACGATGAAACAACTGCAAGGGGGACCATATGCTGGACCTTGCCTACCCTTGGAAATGTTTCAGAATATACCGAGGTATGCCCAGACAGGGTGCCTAGATAGTAAGCACTTGGATTTTAGCGCTGCTATCTATACACTGCACATGGGTGAAATGTTATGGAGAAATCCTACATGTAGGGAACCCATTTCCTCTGTTTGTCTTATTCGAGCCCTACTTTATGTATTTGTATCAAGGGCATTTGAGTACTTGGTTACTTCAGAGTTTGAAAAGTATTAAGATTGAGTCTGCACCCTCTGGATTGTTAGACCTTGCTCAAGTGCCTGCAAGTCTTCATCAATGATCTTATCTGCCTTGTGGACTGTGTGCTCCATACAAGTAAGGATAAATGCTAGGTACTTATACTCTCCTTTATCTGCATGGTTACACGTACTGGGTATTTCTTTTCATATCAATAAGTCAATCATTTTGAATAATCATATTCTCTTGAACATGTCAAACTAATTACTTTTATTGACAAAGAAGGATAATATATACTCGGTTCCCTGTTTTCTTCAATACTGTCTATTCATCTCCTTGCACATGTGGTGACTTCCGGGAAAGTATCAAGAGATAACTCACAACACCGTGCCTCTTGATTTTGAGCGGTAAAGAGCCTGGATACCTAATATCTATGAAAAATACCCCACCGGAATGAATGGAAAATGAATTGCACGAAACCATATAAAATGGATCGAACACTAGTGGATCCCCACTCACGAACTGGTGGAGAGATCTTGACTGGACAATCACGTGTTATTATATGACTATTATATATTATATATTATATTAGGACCAATGTGTCCCCATTGCATGCCATCCTGGTCCCTGGAGTCAATATGCAATCGTTTCTACGACTCATGAGCAAAGCTCGGGGTCCATTGCGTATATCCAGGTACCAGTCCCAACCATTGAGGAATGATTGAAGAAGCTTGAACAAAAGTAATCCACTTTGCACACATGCATTATATACATGAAAAGTTGAAATATTTACAAAGCCAGATCCTCCATCCCCAATCCATCTACGAACCCATAAAGCTCAACTGGATCCTCAAAGACTGTCCAAACCGAAGCTGGAACATCTTGAAATGCCTTCTCAAACCTCTCATCCTTATTCTTCTCACTCATATGCGCCACATCCGTAACCTTTCGAATAGCAATCGCATGAATCCAAGTCGGATACCTTCGATAAATCTCCGCATAGGCCTCGGGATCACTCTGCGTTGAATCTCCAATACAAAGCACTCTCCGCGCGGGAAACCAGCGCCGAATCTTCTCTATCCGATCCATCTTGTACTCCTGTGTCCGCTCCGTCAATGACTTGATCAAGCCACTAACGTCCAAGAAAGAGTACTCGCGCAACACCAGCGTACCAGGGATGTAGTACTCGTGTATGAAGCTGCGTAGAAAAGGGTAGAGGTTGTACGGAGAAGCAGAGAGATAGAACCAGGCAGGATTCAGCTCCTCGTGAACGTGGCGGTAGAATTCCGGCATGCCAATGATCGGAACCGGTTCCTCTGTGAATGTTGTGCGGATAATCCCTGTTGGATCGACCGTCATTGTGCGCTTGATTGTGTCGTCGATATCAGAAATAACCAGCCAGCCTTCCGGAGCTGCGAAGTGCGTTTCCATTGATGCTATGCTATTTCCGAAATTGGCTAGACATGGTCGTATGACCGTTCCGTCTGGGATGGTCGGCACCCCCAGTTCGACAATTTGACTGATTATCCCGTTTCGGTCTGAGGGACCTAGTTGGTGTGACTGTTCTGTGCCGGCTACGTCAAGCTGTAGCGTGACTGTTCGACCCGGAGAAACGTTATCGACGAATGGCTGGATGCGATCCACGATCCGCTGGTGCGCTTCTTCATCGGAGATGCCTGTTTCGCCGTCCAGTCCAATGTGGTCTGCTATCGAGGCGACTAGTTTCCCTATATCCTTGCGGCCCTCTGTCTCAAGGATGCAAGCCACGAACTCGGCGCGCCATGGTGCTGGTTGATCAGGCTGGTCTGAGTCCCCTGGCTCAGGCACAGGCTGGTATGCGGTGTTATCCAGTAGCCAGACGGTGTTTGTGTGTGGGTCCGCCGGATGTGCGATCGGGTTTTTGGAAGCCAAGATTGAAGCAACGAATTTCATGAACGACGAACCCCGTCGTTCTATGGGAGCTGGCCGTTCCTCGGAAATCTGAGCCGAGCCAGTTCCCTCTGAGGCATCATTGCTATACTGCAGATGCTTGGCGTCGGGGAGTGAAGAATCATGCGGCTTAGCGTGGGCCATGATGCACCTTCCCGGGCCGTTTATTTAGATGTCCCCTTTTTCGGCACAGACGTTTGACCAAAGCAAATGGAAGTACTCAGCAATGATTTTTAGAGTCGGATCTTCGAGAATTCAAATGGTCGATCCATGTAACTCATCTGGGCTCTTGGTGTTGCCTTGGGAGAACGGAATAAATAGGGGCAAGCACGGTGATCATATAACGAACGATCAACCCCTTTATCGTCCTCGGCTGTTCCCTGCCCTGCTCTTTCCCATCCCGCCTGATCGCAACTCCCCAGTTTGAGGCTGTGAGCTGGGCGCTGCGCGCCTGTTCATCTAGGCACCTGCCGTACACCTGGGGCACCGGGGCGCATCATTCGGCGATGTCATGTGGCGGAGTAGGCAGAATGTGCATCTCGTCTGCTGGGATTCTGTGGCCAACAAACTTATTTAGAATGACGACGTGCTCATATTCATGGAGATTTCCAGCCTTGAAGTGTTAGATGTTAGACGTCAAGGCCGTTTTCTATTTGTCATAGGGCTGATGATGCGCGGACACCCAGAGGGTGCAAGGGGGAACAGCCATGATTTCTTCAAGATTCAATTATTAATATACTTTCTCATGTCTGAGGTTTATAGCCAGTTGACAGCTTACCTTAAACTAACCTAATGGGCTATAGAAACTTCGGAGTGCACATGTCCCTAGCACGTACACTGGTGATGGTGAGACTGGATCCCGGTGAGATTTTGGCTTCCAAGGTTTATCTACTATGATTACGAATATTAATGAGTATAATGCAGACTCAAGCTTAAAATATCTGTGCATACTTGTATCCTTGAGGGCTCTAGAGAGACAAGAGAGTGATATCAAGGTATGCTTGAAGTATTTATAGGTGCGTGGGCATATTAGCGTGCCCATATAAGATAACGCATCAAATCTTTGGTGATGATAGCATTTGACTGTGGTGGCAATAAAGCAGGTGGCATTGGTGGACCGGACTAAAGTATGATGCCATCTTGACTTACTTATCTCGCAGAAGTACCTACATAGTATATCTGTATATAATGTGATCTCATCAATACCTGTGGCGTGATTGCTCAATAATCATCATTTTAGGAGCTGACTACCCCGCTTCAACTTCCAAGGTTGTCTCTTGGTGAAGATCATGTGTGACCTTGATCTTTCTGAGAAACACATATTCCACTTACGTTCGATAATCCTGGTTCTTGAACATTAAGGATCGCTCTCAGTGAATTCACCTCGAGTAAGATCCTGTTCAATACTGTGAAGTATGGTTTGAGTCTAATTAAAAACAGATATCTACTATATCGCAACTTGTATACGACAGCCATTTGCATTTCACTATCAACCCAAACTTGCCTTGAACCCACACCAATTTGATAGGTGTATGAACCCGATTTACCTAGCCCATATATTTACCTCTTGAAGACGCCAAAAAATGACGAAGAGCCTTGGGGCGAAAGCGCTGGGTGGAGAAGAAGAGTATATTGACGTTTTCGCCTTCAAAGTACCAGGGAATATGGTCATGCAATTTCAGGGCATGTCATGTTACATTTTAGATGATGAGGAGCTTTTGGTTGACAAAATAAGCTGTGAGGATGGAAAGGTCTCGAGGAGAGTTCAACAGGGATGGCTTTGTTACATTTTAAGAGCTACTGTGAAATTCTCCAAACGGCCCATGCATGTCCATGAGGTAACAGAAACTTCTGGAGAGGATCTGATTATATTTGGCTTCGACAGACCAGAGAACATGCTTATGGAACTCGGAGGCATTTCATTTTGATATTATGACAGCAAGGAGATTAGGTGTAAGATAGGAAATGCCGGAGGAAGTTGGATGAGATTGAGGTTGACGTCGCAAGTGAAATCCAGCAGATGTGCGAGTAGAATCAATTGATATTAAGTCGTTCTTCGCTCCTTCATTCACAGACATCTGGAGGCTCCTTTACATTTCAAAGCTAAATAACATAGATGGCGATGCACGTGACTGGCCTCAGTATATAGACTTGAATTGGAAGGTTGAGATATCCAACCATAAACACCAAGTTGCATCAGGAGCGGACCTTGTTCCTTGAGATCTTAGCTAGGGGACACCAAGAGAACATCGATCTGAAAGTATTCAATTCCTCTTTCCAGCGATTCCCATAACAAGAAAGACGTAAGCGTGCTCATTATATGGGGGCGCAATTTGCCTTTCGATCTGATAAAGCACCATGGATGATTACCATTTATGCTGACCTAAGGCAAAATACGTCAATGTTAGGAAATCGACCAAACAATACACTCGGTTCATATAAACCGATGGCAAAGGCATCCTTCCATAGATAAAAGGGACACACCTCTCCACCTACAGCGCCAATACCCCGTACATTACCATCAATCCGCCAAAATGAGTCTTGAACCACCAATGCTATCAAACATGGCCGCAGCCAATATAATGAATCCCTCAACATCCTACGGACCCGCAATGAAAACTGAAAGAAAGTTCTCATCGGCAGAAGACGAAAGCTCCATCCCCGCCACAATGCGAGCTCTATACTACTCGCCCGTTGCAGCACTGAACAACAACACCTACCCCACAACCGACTCTCCAAGATTCAGAGAAGATAGCACAGTGAGCCCCAGAGCCGCTTCGTTGGCCTTCAATCCGAGAGCCGAGACTTCGCCATTCGCGTATAACAACAACTATCCCAGCCCTGGAACGGTTCCTGAAGCAAGAGCCGCGTCCATCGCAAATCCAATGGCTAAATCGATTCCGCATCCAAGTACCAAGCCCGGTCCTGCCGGTACTCTTATCCTCGACAAGTCATACCCAACCCCACAGCCGGAAACCCATCAGTACCTACTGAAAGTACATACAGCGGCCTTCTCTCAGGATGAGTTACGTCTTGCTATGACGCTGAATCCTGTCAAAACGACGCCGCAGATCCCGCTGCATAGTGTCTGCGGGAGGGTGGTTACGACTCCGCCGCAGAACCATGACCGGCCTCTTGGACCAAAGTATAAAATTAATGATGTCGTGTGGGGTCTCCTGAGTTATACACGGGATGGAGGCGCTGCGGATTTTGTCGTCGCTAATGAGAACGAATTAGCGCTGAAACCGCCGAATATCACGGTGGCTCAGGCAGCGGCGCTCGCGTTACCAGCATTGACGGCCTGGCAGGCGTTTTTCAGAGTTGCGGGGATAGATCCTAATACGCCTGAGGATGGGAATGAATCAAATGCGAATGAAACCCTGAACAGGAAGAGCAGCGGTACTAGCGGTGGCAAGAGGATTGGTCAGAACACTGCAGATGGAAGCAGTGGTGCCTCTGAGCAAAGGGAGATTATTCCCCGATTCAGCTTTTCGAATAAGGGTGGGGAAGGCGGAGGACGGAAATTCAGCCTTGCAAGCCTCACCGGCGCCAGTGGCAGTGGAGAAGGTGGACGCAAATTCAGTCTTGCAAGCATCACTGGAGGCGGCAGCACTGATGGAGGACGCAAATTCAGCATGCCAAGTATCGGCAGCATGGCTGCAGCCAGTGGACGCCGATTAAGCATGATCAACACGGGTGGCAGTAGCAGCGGAACAGTCGACGGGCTCCGGAAGAAGAAACCACTGCGTATACTTGTGACCAACGCCCGAGACAGCGAGGTCGGTCGTGTAGGAGTTCAACTGCTACGAGCCGACAAACTCTTCCCGCCTAGGGTTCGGCCCTGGATCTGTGTGACCTGCACTGTGGCGGAACAATACGCTCTCCGCGATGACTGGATGGTCGATGCGATTCTTGTGATCCCACCTCTTCCCACGAAAGATGAATGTGATCTCGGGGTTATGTTCCGAGGTCACAAGTGGGATCCTGTCGATATTGTACTAGATTGTATGGGTGGGGAGGTTTTTCGACAGGCTCATTCGAAGGATGTGGTGAGAGATGGCGGAATTGTCTTGACGGCTGTGGATCCTTTGCCTGTGCAAGATGCGGCTCACGAGCAGGAGATGCTGAAGCAGCGGAAACGGGGACTTAAGAGTCGGTTTGTTCCTGTGAATCCTGACGGTGCGGCTCTGAAGCGGATTGCGGAGTTGGTGGAGGATCGGGTGCTGAAAGGACGAGAGGAATCACAAGTTGATTTGAGTAGTGCGGCTCGGTTGCTTGAGGGTAAAGCTGCTGGTGCGGCGGGAAGTCGCCGTGGAGAAATGATAGTTGTTCGCATCAATTCTGTTTGTTAATTACGATGGTCACTTATTTGGGTATTTGATAGTCAAAAATTGGATCATCTTTTTGGTATTGAAGTCTGCGCTTGTGTTGCAAGAGCCCAGGGTCATCCAATCGGCAAGTCTGTATCGACCTACAGGTATTCATATCTGAATATCAGCTTCATATTCAATGGCATCGAGCGGCCGGCCGGTCTGAATGTCTCAGGGTATGCCACGAGAAGCTTTGGAATGATAATATAGATATGCTCACTGAGATAAGATAGCGAACAAAGAAAGAGCAGACTATCAAACATCAGGGGTCAATCGATGAGATATCTCATACAAGAAATGAATTTTGGGTCGTATAAGATCACAGGACGCTCTGCCAATTTTCAACCTGATGAGAAACTACATGAGTGAAGAAGATAAGAAGAAAGAAACTCGACCCACGAAGAAAAGAACCGGGTGAAAAGCGCGAGCAGATGTAGAGAAGAAAAGGACATTGTATTAGAATCGAGCACGGTACATCCGCTTAGAGTAAGGAATCAAGTCTGGTGAAAACGCTCAAGCAAGCGGCAATGATCTAGTCCAATGTTAATATTCACACATGAATAGAAGTCATAGGGGAAACATACCTCCATTTGGAGCTCTCGGTCTGGGGACTTGCTGACTTCATCATTGATCGCTTGCGCCAGGTTGGCACCAATTGCCTGCGAACCGCCGGCTCGGCGAGCAAATGGAAACTGCGAGTATTCGGCTAGTAGCTCATCCACCTGGGCAAATGCTCTTTCCCGGGCTTCGTGGCTCATTGTGACCAGGGCGTTCTCCAGTACGTTGGCCGCGTAAGCAGCGCAAACCATTGTGACGGTGCGAAGGTAGCGGTACTCCGAGTCCTCGGGGAGCCATTGGGAAGAAGGAATGATCACGGTGCGGTTGCTGCAGATGTTGCGTACCCGTCGGTGGAGGTCATCTTTGGCGCCACCATCGGCGACAGGGTGCGTTGCCATGTCAAATAGAAGGAAGTTTCGTTTTTCGGTTCGCAGAATACCCTTGTCCACAAGACCCTTGGCCAATCGCTCGCGCACTTGTTTCAATTGGTATCCGATCTTCATCAAATTCCAGGTCTCACCTGTGAGAAGTGATCAAGTTAGCCAGCGTGTCCCGCAACAACCCCTCCGATCAAAACACAGGGACTAGAATCCATACCACTCAGCAAGTCAATCCAAGAGTTCACGCTCATCTTCTCGCTCGACTTCATCATCTTCAGCGTCTCGTCCAGCAAGACTTCGCCGGTCAAAGTGTCGTCGACGACCTCGATCACGCGGTCTGCCAGGGGAAAGCGTCGCCGCGATGAATCCTTCTGCATACTAATACGGCCGCGGAGCGCGAGTTCGATGACAATACACCCGCGCAGAGCGTAAGAAATGTTCTCGTTCCAGAAGGACAGGTAACCCTAGCACAGGAGACACCAAGTCAGCATTTCCAGTCCGCCACCCTTGAAGATAGCAACAGAGCGAACAGTCGCTCGTCAATCAGGGGGGGTTTACTCACCTGTTTGTCCTTCAAGCCCAACAGCAGAACTTCCTCCATCAAAGTAAGTTTAGGCTGCTTACTCCGCTCCTCGGTTTCGCTGAGGTCGCGGGGGTCGAATGCGATCTTGTGGCCGTTCTCTCCGGCCGTGAACGAGGTCTCCGGGCCGCGGTTATCCATCGCAGAGCCATTTCTCGATACGGGTGACGATACACGGCTGTCATCTTGTTCTTCTGGACCAGTAGCTCGACCGCCACCTCGTCGGCGAGTCAAGCCCCCGGCTGCGGACATGAGGATGGGGGTAGTGGGTTGAAAGAGGGGGTGAACAAAGACCCAGGTGGGTAGGGCCAAACGGCGTTTCGATTTCAAAAGCCGATCTGCGTGCCGGTCGCAGGGGGCATGAATTGACCGCGGTGTAGGGAGATGTTAAAGATCGCGCGTAGTGTAGACCGAAAGTCTGCCGTTGCCGCTTGCAAGTGGGACTGTCTCGGCGTCAGGGGAAACCAGGGACCGAGTGGGTTGTCAGGCAATCGAAGTATTTCAAAGACGAGACGATAAATCAAATACTTTCTCTTCAATGTTATTTGTCTAGGATAGATGAGGCAAAGAGTGAGAAAGGGAAAAAGATGATTGGGTCAAAGTTCCAAGGTTAGTTTGGTCGGGAAAAGGTGTCGTGGTGCGCCCGATAGCGGGCATATATATATGAGCCCCATCTTATCAACTTCAATGTTCACGACAACACATGCCAGTAATTTTGGAAGTGCTGCATAGGAGAACCTCAAGTGCTTCGAATACAGATTTTAAAACCCACGTGGATTGTATGCATACGCCCCATGGCTTCTAAAGTTATTCTCAAATGTTCAATAGTCCAACACCTTGGACTTTATCTTTCTCCAGGACTCTGCACAGGTGGGTCACAGGCTAGGCACTGGAGTCTGCGAAGCTTAAGGTGAAATGAAGTTATTGCGTCAAAACTGCATTCAAGATGATATACACGATATAGAAGGACAAGGGTAACAAAATCCAATGGTATGGAGTTCAGCATACAAAGCAGCGTCAGGAATCATCGAGATATATTCCCGTGCAACGCCTAACGGACGCCAATATCCCGATCCTTTTCTATCCGACTTTCCACACACATCGGTCCCAGAAATTTTCAATTAAAGTATTTAGTGGGCTGCGTAGAGCGAGTCAGTATTAAAAGACTTAAAGCTGGAGGATAGAGGGCGACATACCATCGGGCTGAGCCAGGATGTACTCGACAGCCTTCTCAACTATTCACACAAGGACGTTAGTTTCTGCTGTTGATATCCTCGACTGATCCAACTTACCACTGTGGATCTGGTCAGCCTCCTTGTCGGGGATCTCAATGCTGAACTCCTGTTGCGATAGTCAGAATCTTATTGCTTATCTTTTCCGAGGGAAAGTTCGTCGCGTACCTCCTCGATGGCCATAACGACCTCGACGGTATCCAAGCTGTCCAGACCAAGGTCGTTGGCGAAGTGGGAAACACCGTTGATCTAGATGTCGAAAAATGTTAATGGATGAATGATGCTGATGCCGACTGGCGGGCTGGTAGCTTATGTCCGAGCCGAAGGATGCCGAAAGGGACCTCGAGTCAAACTAACCTTGGTGGCGTCGGAGACCTGAAATCAGAGAAAGGAATTAGTATTGTTAAACCGAGGTCATGGTGGAATCAAAATGTTCCACCGAGGATGAAAAACAACTGTGACGCACCTTGTCGAAGTTCTTGAGCAGGTTGACTATGCGGCCCTCGATCTCGTTCTTGTTAAGACCAGCAGGGGCGGAGTAGCAGCGGACACCCTGGGAAGCGAAGCAGGGAGTGAATTGGGGGACGCGCGCAGCGATGGGAGAGCTGCGGATCTGGAAGGGAGCCGGGGTCTTGACAGCGACACGGGGGGCGGAAGCCCGCAAGGAGCGAACAATGGCGGAGCGGAACATGTTGAGAAAAAGAGGTAGATCAAAAAGAGCGCAAAGGCTAAAGATCTAAGAAGATAAGAGAAGAAAGGGAAGTGGGGGAGTTTGGTAGAGGAAGATTGTTGTAAGGTTGACGGGAGAGGGAAGAAGATGGTCGGAAGTGATGCACCGATGCAAAATCCTGCCGCCAACCAATCAAAACCCGGCAGAAAGAAATGACCTAAGCCCAAACCTGCAAACACCACTCAACCTCATCCAGCGACCTTCTCCCCTACCTCGAAGATCTCCAATTCGCCTTCCCCACCTTCCTCCTCTCTTAACAATCCTCTCCGCTCATACCTCCTTCGCAATGGCCGCTACACGACAGGTCGCAAGGCTGGTCGCCGTGCGTCGCTCTCCCTTCACGCACATCGGCTCGACGGCAAACTTCTCTTCCTCGGTGTCCCGCGCAGCAACCCCAGCGGGCCCCCCTCAACCCGGTTTCCGTCTTCCCCCGCCCAAGCGCTGGGATCAGGGCTCCGAGTCTGCTATCGACAAGGCCACCAAGTACTTCCTCCTCGCTGAGATGATGCGTGGCATGTACGTCGTGCTGGAGCAGTACTTCCGCCCCCCGTAAGTCTTTGATCCCACCGGCAACCAACGCTATCAACAACACCAATTGGTTCTGACATTCTCTTCCAGTTACACTATCTTCTACCCCTTCGAGAAGGGTCCCATCTCCCCCCGTTTCCGCGGTGAGCACGCCCTGCGCCGCTATCCCACTGGTGAGGAGCGCTGTATCGCCTGCAAGCTCTGCGAGGCTATCTGCCCGGCGCAGGCTATCACCATTGAGGCTGAGGAGCGTGAGGACGGAAGCCGCCGGACGACCCGTTACGATATCGACATGACCAAGTGCATCTACTGTGGTTACTGCCAGGAGAGCTGCCCCGTTGACGCCATTGTTGAGAGTGAGTACGACCTGGAGATATATAGCTCCAAATATGTCTATTTAGGTGCCGTTGGCTAACCAATTCCTCTTCTTACAGCTTCCAATGCTGAGTACGCTACCGAGACCCGTGAGGAGCTTCTATACAACAAGGAGAAGCTCCTTGCCAACGGTGACAAGTGGGAGCCCGAGATCGCGGCTGCTGCTCGCGCCGATGCTCCTTACCGATAATCGAATCACTGCCCGGATTTCTGATGATTTTTGAGACATCTCTTCATCTGAAATTGAGAACAGAAAAGCTGGTCTAGTGAGGAGGATCATGCCTATAGTGCGCCCCCCAACTGGCGTGCATGAAAAACTAGAGCAGGGTTTATGACACCCTCCCCCATCACACAACACACCTTGTACATATTTACCCCTTGTGTTTTCTCTGTACTAGTCGATTCCCAACCGAAGGTTTATTTCGTTTCGAGTGGATTATGACTTCTTTGTCTTTGTTTATTTTTCCTTTGTTTTGGAATCTAGCAGGTCTTTTACTTTTTTACGGCTTCAATCAATAAAAGAAATGATCAATCCAATATCTTTCGATTATACTGTTGCTGTCTGCTATATGACTGTACAAAAAGTGGTGTTGAAAGAGCCTAGCAAAGTGACCGACGACAGAACAACCGCTTTGGAACAGAATGATATTTGTATTCACAAAACGAGACAAAATCGCTACCCATGCAGAGACGTATAGGACATAACGGAGGAAATCATGCCGCCGAAACAGCGCGAACACCAAACACCGCAAACCCCGGATGGATATTTCCCAGTTCGATGTTTGAAAAAACACTTTTCTTTTTTTGGAGGGGAACCCAGATCTTGCAACCAAAGACAAGAAGAGAGGGGGGAAAAACAGAAATAGAAACATCTAGACTAAGTCAACAATGGGAAATGAATTTATTTCTTCTTGTTGCCACCAGTCTTGGACTTGAAGCTGCCCTCGAATCCAGGTCTAGACTTCTTCTTGGCACCACCGCTGGACTTCTTGCCCTTGCCCTTGCTGCCCTTCTCGTCTCTCCGCTTGCGAAGGTTCTCCTCGCGCTGCTTTTGGCGCTGGTCCTTCATCTTGGAGACGGTCTCGATACGGTCCTTCCACTCACGCGCGGACTTGCTTTTAGCGGTCTCCTTGCGCTTAAGAGCCTTCTTCAGGAGGGATGTGTCATCGCGAATCCGTTCGCCGTGAGCGCGCTTCTTGGCGTTGAGCCAGCGATCCTTCTCTTCGAGGTTAGCACGCTTCTCCGGGTCCATCTCGGCCAGACGAGCCTTCTTGGCCTCGGCGATCTGGAGCTGAGCGGCGGCATCTCGGGGACCAGAGGTCTTCTTTGCATCAAGGATGTTTGTCAGGGAAGCGTCAGTGTGTTGACCATCCGCGAAGACAACACGACCGAAAGAGAAGTTGTTGCTTGCTGAGCCAACTGACTCAGCAGGAGAGCGAGGAGAAGCGAGCAGAGATCCAGAACCGCCGGGGGAGAAGCGACGGGTCATAGCCTCGTCATCCTTGCGCTGTTCCTCTTCCTTTGCCTTAGCACGGAGCTCCTTCTTGTGTGCTTTGCGTTGTTCGGCCTTTTGCCTCCGAGCCTCGATGAGCTCTTGACGGTTGCGAGCGGGCTTGCCGTTCAGACCATCGGCATGGCGCTTAGCCCGAAGTTCATCCAGGCGCTTTTGTAGACGCTGCTTGAGGTCTTCTGGTGTGGCCTTGAGGGCCTTGGGCTCGGTGGATTTGGTATCATTAGAGGCGGGAGGGACAATAGAGGAAATAGAAGAGCTACCCGACTGGGGGTTGGAGGCATCGGGAGAATTGCGAGTGGAGGAGGCTGAGGATGGTTCTTCGGGACCGGCGTCAAATTCGATGGAAAATCCTTCCTCGGCGACACCATCCTCCAGGTCATCACCATCCTCGTTGTCTGAGGCCTCGGGCTCTTCACTTTCACCCTTAGATTTGGGAGTATCCTTCTTCGAGGTCTCAGTCGTGGTGCCGTTTGGCTTGTCGTCCTTTGACTTCTCTTTTCGGGCAGTGTCCTTAGCCTTCTTCTTCTCTTTTTGAGCAGCCTTCTTCTCAGCCTTCTTTTGTTCCCGCTCCTTCTTCCGGGCCTCGGCTTCCTCGGATTTGGCGGCGTTCGGCTTCTCCACCTGCTTTTGCTTCTTGGCCTTGTCGCCGCGGGTTAGGCCTTCCCTGGGGATCTCGGAGCCCAGTTCACCGTCTGAAGAATCACTCTCGGCGGTACCATCTTCCTTGCGCTTGCGCTTACGAGCGTTCTCGTCCATGATGTCCTTGGCGGTTTTGGCGGCTTCAGGATCCAGCTTTGCACGCTTTGCCTCACGAGCCTGCTCTTTGGTCTGTTTCTTCCGTTGCCACTGGTCCTGCAGGCAGAAAAGTTATCAGAAAAGGATTGAAGAATGGCAAACAGCAATTAGGAAAGAAGACGACGAGCTGGGAAAAAATCGAACTGATGGTGCTGAAGGCGCACGTACACTAGTGTCTTCACCGTAGTAATACTTGGCGGGGATTAAGGATAGCAGACCATCGAATGCCTGTGCATGGCTGCGCAATCGATCCTAGAGCAAGTTAATATTCTGGTCTGAGAGTCATTTTCAATCTCACATACCTCGATATCATCCATGCTGCCGGATAGGATCTGTACTGATTGAAGGCGTGGGTCGTAGAAAAAATTGGGATGAGGAAATCTCCGCTCGGCTTCACCGCCCGCACGAAAAAATTACTGGAGACTTGGTCTGTGCGCAGTATACAACGGTTCGAGTCTCTTCGGGATTTCTTTTTCGTAGTTTTTGATCGAATACCGATGTGAGTGGACGATACCGTTAAAAGAGAGCATGTGACAGTGAAAGAGTAGTGGGCTTTGGGGTTGTAGGCAATCGACTCTGTCATTAATGTGGTGTCTATTAGTCATGGTTGAAGAAATCTAGTTAACTAGTCTCACCGGCTAACTATAGAATTCCGAGTCTCTGACATCGGTAGCAATCGAGTTCTTCATCGTATGGGCGAACAATCTTAGTACCATTGTTTTGTAAATTGAATTTAATGAGGAGCACAGGTAGCACTCATGTGATATTTGAATAAAGTTATGATGAAATGTCAAGCGAGACTATCAAGTGAGGAACCGTGAGGTAAAGTAGAAATGACCCTCGAATATTGGAAAGCATCATGAACGAACTTGCATACTGTGGATGCTCTTAACTAATTAGCCTTTCGGACCGGGTTCCTATTCCAAATCTTGTCCTTCTAAATGCCATTTTCAATAGTTCTCAATTTCTCATAGTAATTGGCTGAGTGCTTCGTGTTGCTGTTATTAGCAGCGGGGCTGTTTTATAAGACGTCATCCTTTGGGAACGGCCCAAAACCAAGGTGAAAAAAAAAGGAATCAATCGGAAAAGGCACACAAAAAAGGGCAGTAAATAAAGACTGGATAACCGGTGCTAATCTTTGAATCAATAAGTAGACTTGTCAGTCAGCGGAATCCAGAGACTCAGAGAGGCGCATATGGATCATAGCCTTTAAAAATGGACGGTACGACAAAGTCAATGAGATCAATAAAGAGGGGAAAAGCTATGGGGAAAAAGCTATTTAAATTCCTAATGTACAAAGTTATGAAATAATCCGATGCCAATTCAATTTGGCATAAAGCTTGACCCGATTAGGTAATGTGGTTGCCCCACTACGAAGGCTGAAGAAACTTAGGACAGAGATGGAGAAAAGAGTAGAACTCACTGAAAAGCCAAGAGGGTACGTTGTATGGTAGTGTCACCTAAATGATATGACATTTCGGAAGTCACTTTACCTTTTTGTAAGGAATGATGTATAAGTGGCGGCAGTGCTGAAGGCACTGTAGGTTTTTTATCACATCAGTTAAAGGGTCCATGATGGAGCATAGGATGCTCATCAGGCAAAGGAGAAAATATAGCTGAAACAAGTAGTTTCACTTTTCAAGAAGCGTGGCAGGTGGCGAAATGGGAAACAAGGGAAAAGGAAGCGAGACAGAGTGCTGATGCTGCTGATAAAATGGCGTATTGGACTTGTCACTTCAAACCTGCAAGCCCAGACAATGCAGCATCAATGGCGGTGGAAATCATAGCCGAAGTGCCCGTAATATTATCGATGTACTGGAGTCAGGTGGCTGATGTGGATATCAGATCCACCAAGCCACCCCCATCTTACCCTACTTGGCAAGTCTGATGAACACCCATAAAGCCGATACCACAGACTGTAATCCGCGATCAGCGAAAGATCATCCAAGTGGATCTAAGACACGTATGCCAAACATGCCACTATGCCAACTATTAGCTAGCTCCTTTCTATACAGGTGAAACTTACGACATGGAAGTGATGTGGCTAGCTGACACATGTGCACGGGTGTCGCAATCTTGAGGACTAAGTACTGAAGAAGGGAACGCTTGATGAAATTACGCTCTGACGACGTACGAATCGGATAAAGTAGGCGAGAACCCACCACTACCGAAGCATGCCCTCGGAGAGTAGCGAGCACCCCATCAGGGTCAGAATGAGAGAGGTGAAGGAGTTTGTTTACTGTAATTAGTGCTAGGCTCGTACTAATATGGCCTTTACCCTTACGAGACAGAATATGTCCTGTAATGGTATGGTAATCCGTAATAGGGACCTGGTCTCCCCACTGCACTACATAAGTAGTCTCTGCCCAGCAAAATAGATGTGGAGCTGTTCCATCAGGTGGCGTAGAAATGAGGGGTCTCTACGCGATACCCGATATGAGGAATTTGTTCCTTTTGCGATATGAATTTGGGCCCTGTGCAATTTAAGTTCAGCATGTGGTATGAATGAGAGTAAGTGGATTCTGGGATGAATGCGCGTGGGAGAAAGGGACAAAGACAAAGTGCAAGTCTGCAGGGAGATGTGAGCATCAATAATGTAATTGGAAGAGGGATGGAGGAGATAATCTGCAGATTATTGATCTCAGCTGAACCTTGAAACCTTGGAAGTGGAGATCCACAGACCGCTTGCTGAGATCTCGGTATAAATAGCTGAATATCCCAGATCTTTTTCAGTATTCTGTCTAACAGAACTATCTATTTGACTTTTCCATTCATCAACATGCCTGGCTTGCACACTCACGAGAAATATGTCTTTGGCAGAAGCGCCAAAGAGTCAGAGCGGTATGTTTGTGTCTGATTCGAGATTATTCGCGATCAAATATCTAATCAAAATAATGCGACAGACTCAATGCTCAGCACAGATTGCTCACCAAGGTGACCGAAAATACGATGATCCACCCCACTATTTCTAAGGAGATCCGTGCCGTTGCAGACATCGCTACTGGAACTGGGTGAGTGTTTATACCTCCTTCTTACTTCCAAGAACCTTGGAAGACTAATTGATCGAATCTTGTCTAGTATCTGGCTGAAGGATGTTTCCAAAGTCTTGGAGCCTGAATCACAAGGATCAGTCTACTACCACGGATTTGATATCTCCTCACAGCAATTTCCCAAACAGCAAGATAACATTGAGTTTTCTGTTCACGATATCACCAAGCCCTTCCCTGAGGAGCACCACAACCGGTACGACTTGGTCCACGTGCGGCTTCTAATTGCCGCCATCGACAAAGACGACTATAGAGCTTCAATCGAGAACGTGAACGCCATCTTGAGTATGTACCATCTGTCCTTCGGCCTCAATATCATCTTTCTAACACCCTCAGAACCCGGCGGCCACCTTCAGTGGGAGGAGATCGACGAGGAAACATACGTCACCCCCAACAACCCTGTTATTGCGGAGATCCGCAGAGTTTTCAGCACCGCAATGGAATCCGAGGGAAAGTGCTTCCAGTCATCGGAAAAGGTCTTCGAGGAATGTACCGCAGCCGGCTGGCAGGATGTCCAGCGAATTGTGTATAGCTCTGACTGGGATCCTAGCCTCCTCAAAGAAACAGAGGATCGGCTAGTCAACATTATCGAGACATTATTTGCCAGTTTCCTGCTGCGATCTGGAGAAGTCGATACCGACGAGGCGGCCCACAGCAAGACTGCCGAATTGGTTAAGCAGCATCGTGAGCTTTGTGCCGCTGGAAACTCTCCGCCGGTGAAGCTGATCAGAGTCATTGCCCAGAAGCCTAACTAATTCTGAGCTTTATGAAACATATTGACTAATCCCTAAATACAATCCGAACAATATCAAATATACCATGTCAAATATTGAGGTCAATTCCCGAGGCCATCCCGTAGCCTTGGCCGTATAGTTATGTTTTTCTCCCAAAATCTCCACTAATGCACGGACCCGTCTCCCCCACCCCTGTTCGCTTCATTTACCTGCCAATTAAGTTTTCTTCCATTCAAATCCTTTGAGAGATTTTATACAATCAGGAACATCTTTTCAAATTGTCAGACCAGACCATCAAAGGCTCTTCTGAAATGGAGGTGGATCTGCTTACAATCGATGCAAAAGCCTTGCAGACACTTCTGAGTCAGGGCCAAGTCACAAGTCTGGGCCTTGTCAGACAGTATGTAGCCCAGATAAAAAGACACGATGACAAGCTGCATGCCATGATCCAAATCACGCCCAATGATCTACTTGAGGCGACTGCAAATATACTCGATCAAGAACGAGCTTCTGGGAAGACACGAGGGCCATTGCATGGCGTCCCCATCATTATTAAAGTCTGTTACGACCAATTAATATCTGGATTGTGTTGACATTTCTCAGGATAACATTGCTACTCATCCGAGCCTTGGTCTTCCTACCACTGGTGGGAGCCTTGCACTCTTGAGCTCGAAGCCCAAGAAGAATGCCGAAATTATTGATCAAGTGGATATTGACCAATGAATCCGTAGAAGGACAAATTGCTTACAACCGATTAGATCCTTGATGCTGGTCTTATCATTCTTGGAAAGGCTAATCTGGCTGTAAGTTTTGGCCCACAACCTGTATCTTCCAATTTTCTTGTCTAATCAATGCAATTTCAAGGAATTTGCCAATGCTAGGTATGGAGGTCTGCTCTTTACACGAACTAACAAATGAGACTAATAAACAACAGAGGATCTGATATGCCTAATGGCTGGTCCGCAGTAGGTGGCCAGACACAATCAGCTTATATCCTTGATGGGATTGATCCAAATGACTCGCCAGAGGGCCACTCAGTAAGGCTCCTACTTACATTCTCGGTGATTAAAGTTTTGGGTTTTAATCATGAATTTTAGAACCCATCGGGATCATCTACAGGCTCAGCCGTCAGTGTCTCAGCTGGCTACGCACCCTTTTCCATTGGAACCGAGACAGATGGGTCGCTTGTCAGTCCATCTGGTCGAGCCGCGCTGTACACAATCAAACCAACTATTGGATTGGTGTCTCAAGATGGCATTATACCGATTTCTAGCAACTTTGATGCAGCCGGACCTATGACAAAGTCATCGCATGACTTAGCTTCTCTATTGGATGTTCTTGCTGGAAAGTCCGACTCGGACTCTTTCACGAATTATCTGACAGGCTCATGGTCTGACATCTCTGTTGCGGTCCTCGACCCTGAAAACTGGAGAAACTCAGATACCAGCGTTAAACCTGTTGATGGTGCAGAAGCTCAGATTGTATGTTATCTGCCCCGAAGTTTTGCAGGAATAAAGTTTGGCATTTTCTGACCATAACAGAGTCGTGAGATCCGCCAAGCGTACGCGTTCATCAAATCAAAGGCAAAGGAGTTCGTTGACAATATCGATCTGGTCTCCCCAGACACGTTTCGAATTGGAAGAGAAGGCAGCGAATGGGCCATTATCCGTATGTGCACTGCACCTATCCATTATGGTTCAAGTTAACAGTTCCCAGAGGCGGATATGAAACCCCAACTCAATGCCTACTTTGAAAGCCTTGCAGAGAGTGAAGTACGGTCTCTAGCAGAGGTGATCGAGTTCAATGAGAAACACGCAGATCTGGAGCTTCCTCCGCGTAAGCACTCAGCCGCTCCCTTGAAATATCAGTGGAATCTCTGACAGTCCTGAAGATCATCCCAGACAAGACAATCTCATCAACTCTGAAAACCAGCAGCTCTCCACAGAAGATTATGATAGAAATCTGTCATATCTCAGACAAATGGGAGGAGAAAAAGGTGTGGACATGGCGTTGAAACAGTATGGTGTGGATGTTATACTAGGTCCCATAGACAGCGGGCTCACATCTTTGGCGACAGCTGCAGGTAAGAGATCGGATACCCAATCGTTAGTCAAGAATTCTACAAAAGGCTTTACTGATTGTCTGCTCTTTCAGGTTATCCCCTCTGCGCAATGCCGTTATCCTACCTTGATTACAATGGTCGCCCATTTGGGGTTGCAGCTATCGCAGGAAAACACCAAGAGCACATTTTGGTCAAGGTCATGAGTGCCTGGGAAGCGACTTTTCCTGCTCGAAAGCCCCCTCCGCAGCTAGTGAAGATTCCTTGAGAGGGACTTTGCAGTGAATATAGATGGTGTATATGATCTGATATCTCGGTAAAGATGCAAGGATAGAGAGAGGAAGGAATAGAAGGAATTAAGCACAAGAGAAGATTCAACTCTAAAATAAAATACAAGTTTCAATCATGATTCTGGCATTTGCTCTACGTACCCCCGAAATCACTCTTTCACACCCTAAACCATACGCAGGAACATACCCGTGGCTTCGAATAAGGTGTCTCCCCACAATATATTCCCTTAATATTTGCTACGCAATTGCATCTATGGATATGTTCGATACATATGTACACTTTAATAGTATACCGTAGCTAAAATACTAGGTACTGGAGTAGGTACTAGAGTAAATATACTCGATGCTAAAACCTACTTGATTTAGTTGGGTACTTGACTTGTAGTCTTGATTATGTTCTTGATCGCGTCAGACAGGGTGTACAAGAGTAATTCAGGGGGTACGTGGAGAAATTCTCATAATCCCGAGCTACTTAGTTTTCTTCACCCGAAGCGCGGATTGACCACGGCGAACCAAGTCATTATTCGAAAGAGTTTCGTTCTCAAAGCCATACAAAGCCTGGTTCAAAACCGCAGCTGAAAGCTCACGTTGGCTGACGTTCGGAATTGCTCTGGTGAATAAATTCAACACACAAAACACGGAAGCCAGCAAAGTCCTCAACCATGTCGTTGAGCTTGTCACTACACCAGGATGAGCAATACAGACCTGAACCCCATCATACTGTGTCGGAAACTTTCGCACCATATTTGCCGTCTCACACTGTCAAGGAAGCCATGTATCAGCTCTGCACAGAAACCGACAAAGGAAAGAAATAAACTGACACGCATGATTTGATAATCCCCCAAAAAGAACGGTCGTTGTGACGGATCTCGTGGCGTGCCCTCAGCGCTGAAATAAAGAAAGCGAAATGGGCGTGCAGGCTCGGCTTCATAAATTGCCTTGAATCCCGCTAAGGTGCAGTCCTGACATACGCGCTTGACTTCTGCAAAATCGAAACTTTTGCTGCGAAAAGGTGTTATAGCCACAGTCCTGAGAAGTCGATTAGTGCCCTGAGTGAATGGATTTCTTATTGGCTGCGATACCAGATACATGCGTCTGCGCCAGCCAGCTCGGTTTTGACTTCGTCCGAGTACTCCTCGTAGTCACTGATGAGTATACTCTTCAACTTTGTCGAATTGCTGGTATTCTCTGTTTGAATAGGTTTGCGAGCTAGGGCGATAAGCTGGGTAACATCGCTGTGCTGTAAGGCTTGTCTGATAATCTCCCTTCCTACCAAACCGGTGGCTCCAGCTACTATGAGTTTCATGGCTGAGTGGTTGTTGGCAAGAGTTGGGTGTGGGTATGTTGGATATTTTTTTGTGACTACTCCAGTGCAGTAAAACTCTTCTTTGGAAAAGATGAATTAAAAGCGAGATCAAATCCCTGAATACTCCGTTAAAAAGCGTTTGCTTGACGGTGTTCGGTGGCCGAACCCCGATCGCCGTTCGGAATGCCGTGTCATCTTCCTCTAGTCTTTTGCTTTCAACAACCAACCTCTATCATGCCATCAGATCCACTATTTAATCCTATTCAGCGATATGGAAAAGTACGTGCTAAGTCCTTACCTTGATTATTAAATTCCTAATGACCCAGTCCTACACACAGGCCTGCTTGAACTGCTCCAAGTCAAAGTGCAAGTGTGTGTCAGGACCGGGAACCCATGGCTGTGAAAGATGTCGACGTCTGAAGAAGAATTGCATCCCCGGAAAAGCAATGAGATCACGCAATACTGAAAGCAGCAACTCCATTCACCGCATCGCTATACTCGAGGACAAGATTGATAGCCTCGTTTCTCACCTGGAGAGCAATCGGGTAATGAAACCCGTCGCGAGTTCTACACCCCAACCCTATACCGGTTTACCTATGTCATTGGATCCGACCACTGCCAGTCGGTCTGCATCAATCCCAACCGAATCCACCCTTGACTACTCACCCGAGGAATGCCTGGCTGAATTCCGTGGGAAAATGCTAAAGTACTTTCCATTTATGCATCTTCCTTACGACGCAAAATGGCTATCCACCCATCGACCATTTCTCTTCACTTGCATAAAAGCAGCATCATTACAACAGACCAAGGTAAAGGTTGAACTGGGAGAAGAAATAAAGGAAACATTGATCCGGCGCATCTATTTCGACAACGACAGAAACGCGGTGAACCTCGATCTACTTCTCGGTCTTCTGACCTTTATTGCATGGGGCCATGATAATTTGCTCCAGGGCACAGCTGCTCGAGTGTCTCGTTTCACTCAGCTAGCCATGACATTGGTCTTCAGCCTCCGCCTTAACAAGCCGGCACCGCAGGAGTCGAATATGCTTCCAATGGATAAACCTTGCTCGAGCTCAGATGTTCCAGCACGAACCTTGGAAGAGAGGCGGGCTATCCTGGGCTGCTTTGTATTGAGCTCGATTGTTTCTTCATATTTTTCTCAGATTGACACCATGCAGTGGACTCCATATATGGATGAGTGTGTTGAGGCTTTAACTGAAAGCAATGAGTCTGTGTATGATGAGATGTTCATACAACAGGTGAAGCTACAACGCGTTGCATTGGACATTGAAGATATCAAAGAGACGCACAAAGTGCCAGCGGCATTCTATTCGGCAGGTCTTCGACATAGAGTGAATCATATTAAAAATCACATGTCATCACAACTGTTTCGGGATGGTGAGTGCGATCCTGGTTTTTCTGATGAATCCCCTCTCACTTCAACAGAAATCATGTTATCGTCGATCTATTACACCGAGCTAAGCATTTCTGGACTTATGCTCTGCAATAAGAACCTTCCGAACTCCCAGGAGCTCGAGAGCCTGCATGAATGTCTCAGCATAATCAGGTCAGCGCTTGAGAACTTCTTCAGGATACCCATCTCTGAATATCACGGAATGTCATTCCCATTTTTTATTCAGCTTGCGAGAACTATTGTCGTGTTAATCAAGCTCTCGACTTCAAGGGATGCATTTTGGGATTCGACACTAGTGAGTGGTACAATCGATGTGCTACAGGTGATGGATCGCTTGTTGGACAATATCCACGAAGCCAAAACAATGATAGGGGACCAGGGCAAGGATGGATTCTTGGATAAAGCTTCCAAAATATTTGCATCAGTCAGATCGTGGTGCTCTTCAAATCTTCCGAGGAAGATAGGAGTAGGGAACGTTGTCTGTGACAGAACTCTCGATAATGGCCAAAAATTCGAGGATTTGTTTTTAGACGACGCTTGGTTAAAAGATTATTTAGTGTTATAAGATCTCAAATGAAGTTCCTTATATAGATTCATGATTAAATTAAATTACAGGATACTTTCTACGCATTATCTCGGCTTCAGATAAGCTCGGCTCGGCTTTATCGGAATTATACTCGGACATCTCGATCTTCGAGGTAGCGCTCCAATACTCGTAGCTCTGCCCCCTCAAAATGCCCATTTCAAACAAATTCCACTGTTACACACCGGAGTGTCTGAGAGAATCTCCGAGCACAGCATGCTATCCCCGAGAGCCCATTCACACAACGCCGGTTCACCGCCAGGTCCGAGCAATGGAGCCAAGCGTAAGCGCAAAATGTACTCATGCTATGAATGTCGACGACGGAAATTACGCTGTGATCGTACATACCCGGTTTGCAGTCGATGTCAAAAAGCAGAACACAGTGACTGCATTTATGATGGGCCTCCACCCTCCACTTCTGCCCCCCTTGCAGCTTCTGAGGGCCCCGCACAACTCATTGCCCCGGTGCCTGTGGGTAGGGCTAACTATAAAACCTTTCAACAGCCGGCGCCTGCTTTAGGTAAAAGCTCACTGACGAGCTTAGAAGCGGACCAGAATACTGGTACCTGGCAGCTTCTTAATGGGCGGGGGGCTTTCTCGGCTAATCTTAAGAATGAACGACCTGCGGTTAAGGGAGATAATGAGGAGCCTGCGTTCCCTGTTCGAACACATGGTTCTATACGGAATGTTATCTTCCGTGGGGAGAATTTCAGGACTCAGTATTATGGTGGGAGTAATCCGACTAGTTTGATCGGTCATGTAAGGTGCCCCTCTATGATATCACGAACATGAAGTGGAATTGATTTGTCGTCTAGTTTCCTGAGCTTCGTTCCTTCATGAAAGAAGCGATCAAGTATCAAAAGTCGCTTTATAAAGTTCAACATGACTTGAAGACTCGGCATAAAAAATGGAAAGTGGAGAAAATCAACACATTGTCCACACCTCAACTGGATTTCACATACCTTCTCCCCGATCAGAGAACAATTGATGAACTTGTCCACCGATACTTCAATACCTTTGAGTCCGTTTACAGGGTTATGCATGGCCCTAGCTTCTGGGAAGAGTATGCCAAATTCACCGCTGACCGTCTATCAACATCATCTGCTTTTGTGGTCCTCGTCTTACTGATAATGGCTACCGCGAGCTGCATTTCACGCAATGAACATACCCTGTACATTGGAGATAGTTCACTGGGCCGAGAGCGTGCAATAATGTGGATCGAAGCCTCTGAATCCTGGCTCAGATCTCACAGCCAAAAGAACGTATACTTGGCCGTCTGGCAAATCCGCTGTCTCTTGGTTTTAGCAAAACTGGTAAATACAGTTAAGAAAAAGCGACATTGGACCGACGCCGGAAATCTAGTGCGAGAAGCAATGGCAGCAGGGATGCATCGTGATCCGGGCCTTTTGGGTGAAAAGGTCTCCGCGTTCGACCGGGAAATGAGACGGCGATTATGGGCCACAATGACTGAATTGGAACTTCAGGCTTCGATTGATCGTGGAATGATATCTACATCAGCGGGAGCTTTTGCTGATACGAAAGGCGTTTTGAATTTGGAGGATAAGGATCTTATTGATGAACCTGACGGAATGGATACACAACGACCGGTGACGGAATACACTGCGAGTTCGTTCCTCTATTTCTCGCATGCTAGTTTCTCTCTTCGCGTGTCCTTGAATTCAGTGGTGAATGATATGGGCTCTCCGCTGCGATATGAGGAAGTCATGTATTATGAAGAGCTTATCACCAAGGAGCTTCAGAAACTTCCCCCGTGGAGCTCTGTTAGGTCTCAATTAAACGGGGACGGACTCTCTCTGGTGGCAAGGACTCTTCTTGATGTTCAACTCCGACAATTTCTGATATTGTTACATGCGCCCTTCGCTCGACAAGTTGAAAGCACGTCTCGACATTCCTTCTCCAGGATGGTTTGTTTTGAAGCCGCATCCATTATCCTCGACCAATATGCTCGACTCGGCGAATCCAATAACCTGATGCTGTTACTACTCCGACACGACTACTTCCGGGCAGCATTGGTGATATGCCAAAACTCATACATTTCCATCACTCTTCAAAGTAAGCAAAACAGAATCTCTTAGTTGATTTTACTTACGCATAGCCACAGACGATCTCCTTCTAAGCTCCAACACCCCGATGTTTATAGATTACCTCGAAAAGGCCCTATCAATGCTCGAAGACCGTATTGTACAAATTGGCACAGGATACACTCACCACTGGTATATTTCAGCCGGGCGTGCTCTGCTGAGATTAACCCTTTCGATGGATCAGTCAGTACATGAAAGTGGACAGGCTGTTGACCGGGTTGCAAGACAATATTACAGAGTGATGTCTTCGCAGGTTGAAATGGAACTTGCAAAGGAGAAGATTATATCACTTCCCGAAAATAGAGTAGGTGACACTGATCGATTTTGTGCATTCGGCTGACCGTAATAGTTGAATACTATTTATGAGCCTTCGCTAGATACAACGGGATCACCTTTTCCGGACTCGAACGCACTTACTGTATGTGCTCATGTCCCCCTCTACTTCACACTTTAACTGAAATTTTAGGCTCTCTTCGATCAAACCGATATGAATGATTTCTTCGGAGATCCAGAGGTCTGGGTATTTGATAGTCTGTATCCGATGGAAACTATGTAGGTTGAAGGTTGATCTTAGATCTTCATTATCTACCTGGGTATACGCCCAATTGGGGACCGGCACGGGAAGAAAGAGTGCGAGTCAAGTATATAGTTTTTATCATGAAACTCTACTGTCTTCAAAGGTCCGTCTTATTGATCTAACGTTTGAATTTTACGGTTTATGATGGTTCCAATATTGAACAGAGATAGATATACTAGACGCTATCGGTGTTCAGCACCATAAGTCATTCCAGTCGATCCTTGGTAGCTATTCAGAAGCTCCTGGTCGAGTATCGAGGTACTAGGCAAGTCATATTTCCTTCATTAATTCCCTGGCCCATTCATTGTCTATCCACATATCACATCAACGAGTTGGAAGTCTTGTGATAGTATGATCTGTCAAGCATAAGAGGATGAAATGCAAGCTAAGCGAAAACACCCATATCTCCAGACGTCAATTGGTCTGGATTGATATCAAAACTCAACCCAATCCAGGGTATTATAGCTTCGCCTTCTCCACCTTACTAAACCGATAAACCACATCCTCAAAAGATCCCGTAGGAAAAACATAAAACCATTTCAGCACCCCCTTGCCAATATTCGTAATCCCATGTTCAGCATCACCAGGAATAAACACCGTACTCCCCTTGCTGACTACACTCTTCACTCCATCAATCGTCATCTCCCCCTCACCCTCTAGGACGTGGTATACTTCCGCTTGTTTGTGTCGGTGCGCGCAGAGGTGTCCTGTTTGTGGAGCACAGACTGCTATTCCAGCGCTGAGGTCTGAGGTGTTGGTTTGAGGGGTTGAGAATAGGGTGTGCCAGGTTACTGTTCCGTTATCTGGGTCCGGGAAGGATTCTGTGGGTGTTGTTTTGGTGTAGGTTGGTTGGATGATGAGGGGCGTTGGTTTTGACATTTTGGGTTGATGTAAAGGATTATTTTTGGTGAATATGAACGAGATAGCAGTTTTATCTTAAGGGAATAGAAGGGATTTAATAATTTTCTTGATGCATGTGGCTGCCCAGTATCTAAGTTACCCCACGTGTATCGGGTAAATTTGCCTGTCTTGGGGTGTATTTCCATGATGCCATGATTCATATCCTGAATAGTGATAAACCCATATAAACACACTCATTGGAGGGAACATCATTCAGTTCAAACATTGATGATAAATAAACGGAGTACCGTATCCACTAGATCACCATCCGCACGCCATGCAGCACTATCCGAACGCCATCACGAACTAACCCTGAGGACCAAAATCGATCTGTACCCACTCGCTAGCGTATGCTAAGTGGCTGAACCACTCATAAAACCCTGGAAATGCCGAAAAATGTTACCCAAGGTGCACTGCACCAGTCTTATCGTCGTGGAGAAAGATAAGTTTGAAAGAAAAAAAAATTTGACTTGATGAGACTGGATGAAATAGAAGAGATCGCTGGCAAGAAACCCGAATACAATCCCAGATAAAAAAGGACGAAGAATGCCTCAGAAAGAAAACCTCAAGTACTCTCCTGTCCCACTGATAAGGGGAGAAAGAAAAAGTACCCCTGGCCAGTTCCATTGGAGATGCAGGTCTCCCTGAGGACAGATGGGTGAATCCCCAGAGAGACGGGGTATGTAGTTGATAACAGCCAAAACAAATCATGACAAAAAGCAAAATTAGGGATCCCGCCTCAGCAAAGTCTGAAATAGCACGCAGCGAGATGGTTATCCTTCAAATGAGATGAACAATGACCAATGAACCAGACTTGGGAGAACAAAGAAATGCACCTAAAGACATGTACAAGACAAGATCAAGACTCCATGATCATGCAATGTGGGATAAACTAAGAGAAAGCGTGGTCACATCAAAAGTTCTCATCAACGTTAAAGATCCCGGGATCGGCGCCATCAGATGTCTTGACACCACTCATGCGTAGATCCGACGAGTTGGTCGGTCGGTGGGATCGCTGCCATGACTCAGCGAGGAGTGTGTCGTCATCCACCATATACTCCTCGTCGTCGTCCTCAGGGCCATCCTTCACGTGGTGATCGATTGAGCTTTCGTTCACAAATGTAAAGCCCTTGAAGTTGGCCTGCATGCCGGGGGAAAGCGGTGTGCCAGCGGGCATCAGCCCGTTGGCTAGAGCTGCAGCGCGGTCGTTCAATGAGTTATTGTTCTCCAAAGCAGTTGTGAACTCCGGATCGAAGTTGGAGGTATCGAGGTCGGACTTGAGCTTAGGCTTGAAAGGCGGGATCACCTGCTTCTTGCCAAGCGCATCCCAGTCAACGTCGTGGAAGAATGGGTGCGCCTTGAGCTCCGCTGCATCACCATTGGCTCCAAGACGGTGCTTGGGATTCCGGTTAAGCAGACCCTTGACAAAGTTTCTACCCTCGGTGCTAAGTGCGTCTCTGGGGAACCGCACTTTGCCGAAGGCGATGTTCTTGTACATCTGCTGGGTATCCTCGGCGTAGAACGGACTCCAACCACAGCACATCTCAAATACCAAGACACCCAACGACCAGAAGTCGACCATCTTTGTGTATCCTTGTTCATCCAACAAAACCTCCGGAGCAAGATACTCAGTGGTTCCGCAGAAGGTATTGGTAGTATCATTTTGAGTAAGATTAGCCTTAGACAGACCGAAATCACACAGGGCGATATGTCCATTAGCGTCCAATAGGATGTTCTCGGGCTTGAGGTCGCGGTACACAATATCATAGTCGTGAAGGTGCTGCAGGGCCAAAATCAGTTCGGCAATGTAGAACTTAGCCCGAGCCTCCTGGAACCGGCCCTCGCGCTGGAGATGCCAGAACAATTCACCACCAGACATGTAGTCCGTCACCAGGTAGAGGTCGGACGGTGTTTGGAAAGAAAACTTGAGGCCAACAATGAACGGGGACGCTGCCATCGCGGTGCGCACCAAGATGTTTCGCTCTCCCAGAGTGTGGATCACCTCTTTCTTCTGAATGATCACCTTCTTTGACAGAACCTTCATCGCGTAAACACGCTCAGTATCCTTCTTCTTGGCTTGGTACACCTGCCCAAACGTTCCCTTGCCGATAAGTTTCAAGATCTCGAAATCACTCGGGCCGACCTGTTTCCGCTCGGTCATTTCATAGGTCATGGTAAGATAAATTTCACCCGACACCAGACTGTCTCCGGCGCCACGAGCAACCAAGGGGAACCAGCCCTCCAGTCGACTATGATCCTCCTTCAGGTTGATACCGATTCGCACATGGCCGAGGAAAGCTTCTTGGTTGTGGCGATCGTACACGGTAACATCGACTTCGGATTGATCACCCAGAACATCGCTGTTCACTGTCAGCAAATTTCACAGGAAAAAATGCAAGGGGATGAAACATACAAGACAGCTGCGTGGTCCCAGTGGGGGTCTGTGACGGGCGACTTGCCCTTAGCACCTTCCAACGCACTGTTGTGACTGCTTTGACGGCTCCGCATCGGAATGGCCATGGGTCGGCCAGCCTCGGTATCGGACTCGATCTGACGCCGCTTCTCCTCTTCCTCTTCCTCGCCATCCTTGGTACCCTTGGAGATATACTCGTTCCATTCGAACACGCACACCACATACGGATCCACACTGGGGCGCAGACCGCGGCCTTCGGAAATTTTGACGGTCAGTTTGCCCTTAAGCGGGCCGACAGGTGGACCATTCTGAGGGGATGGTTGGCGGGGGAAAGCTTGATCAAGTTTCATGGTGATTTCATCGGTCGAGGTATCTTGGGCGGCACGCTTGGTTTCCTCGGTCACGTCCGGTTTGCTAGGCGCCGAGGTCGCAGGGGTCTTCTTGTCATCCTCGTTGGACATGGTACGGGGGGTGAGCGGTGGGGTATTCTTTAGACGCACCGCATCGGGTGCGGATCCAGTCAGCTTGCTAAGGTTCTCGGAAGATACTGAGACATGCGGTTTCTCGTGGTCGAGTAACGGTGCTTCGGTGAGGGGAAACGCCTCTTGTGCAGGGTGGGATGGGTTGGAGAAGTGTGTGGCAAGAACGGGGTCATCAGAGACGCTAGAAACTGGCAGGGAAGTTTGACGGCGGGAAGGAGATTCATGTTCATGGGGAATGAGATATTTCTTGAGGGTATTAAAAATCGACCCCGCAGTCATGTCTGGACTCGAACTGAGATCCATCTCATCTGACTGCAATAGAGAGTGAGGGGGTGTAGGCGGAGATGCCTCGATCTTATCAGACCCCTCCTCTCGATCCAAAACGACAAAGGACTCGGAAGAAGCGCCAGGGTGCACAGAGGGTTTTGCCAAACAAGGCCATAGGCGCGGTAGACTCAATCGATCACCGGAGAAGGAACCAACCTGGAAATAGTTGTGCATGATGGAGGGCAGACGCTTGTCCGCAGGATCGGGCTGAGGGGTAGCGATTCCAGTGGGGGTGGACCCGTTTGAGCCGATCTGGTCGGGGGTTTCGTCTTCGGACACAGAGCTAATTCAATCCTGTCAGCCATTTCCCGGGAGATTGGTGATGATATTTAAATCTGATGGGGTTGTGGATTAAAGTGCGACCGAGTCATTGTGCAGATAGCGGGAAAACTCCGGCAACCCGGTGCACGGGATGATTCAAATGTCTCATTTCCTTCTTCTTTGTACAGTTCCTTCATGGTCTCACAAGACAAGTCATGCAGGACCAACCCCATCGAAGGACCAAAAAGTCACGTTTTTGGGCAAACATGATCATGAATGTGCCTGAGCATGTGGGGTTTCCGAGGCGTGAAATAGATGTAGCTCACCTAGTGGCCTTCATGTTTGCATCTCCGTGCAACACGGTACCGTTCTGCGCAGCAGCCATTGTGTTTCCATTCAGGACTTCGCTCTTTAGCACGGGGAGGAAAAATCGAAGTGGGGGGGCGGGGGGTATGTTGGGCGGGTCGAAGGAGAGTTTCGAGAGTTATTCAAGGAAAAGAAAAAAGATTAGTCAAAGGGAAGGGAAATTCAAAAGTGACGGATGATGAGCTAAGGAAGATTGCGGGATTGTTGAACCCGGATCGGCTTCGGCTTTTCCACTTTCCCTACATCCTGGAAATTATGCCCAAAGGAAAAGGAAAATGAAAATGAAAATGATGAAGGAGGGATGCAGATTAGTTATATAGTGAGATCATAACCATCAGTGATCACTGATATCACTGAGAGTCTGAGATCATCTGGACCTTAAAATTCATTGGGGAAATTCTCCATGCTCTATGTCTTATGTAATTATCTCTACGACTTGATTGATTTAGAATGAAACTGGGAAGGCCTATTTGATTTCTTACTCTATAACTCCCACATTCCAATATTTCCCTGTCTCTTGCCTCTTTGACTAACCCATCGACTCCATCGTCAATTCCCTCGGGTTATCGACCGGTGGATACCCCGTTAACTAAAGCTTGACCCGTGAATGGCCGACAGGGTTTGGGTTTGAAATTATTGATTATCGAACTCTACCCAATAGATCACTGAATCTAAATATGCGGCATAAATTCATTATATGGCTCATTGGGCTGGTAAGCGGAGAACGCACCAAATAGCACGATCGGCATGGCATGTGTATGTAGTATTCGGGGTTCTCTATACCGGAAAATGTCGCCTTATTCAGTTATACCACTTTGTTTCTTATCAGGGTCTGACGCACCATATGCATGAGAATCTCCGCCATCTCCGTAAATAGGGCGGGGTACATGCGATCGGAGTACATGCCTCCTATGCATGCAACGAACTATAGTATAGAATCCTAACCACCCTGTACTCGGGAAGCCACATCACTAAAGAAAAGAAAGAGGAAGACAAAACAGCCACCTTCCCTCGTGCAACATAGATCGAGTCCGATCGGCAATTCGAACTCGATCGCGATCGTGCACATGTGCATCAGCTTTGAATAATGACTGAATCCAACTTTTCCGGTCCCCTTGCATCCACATACCCTTGGGAAAGCTCTCCTATTCTAGGTATGTACCGCACTGCTCCCCACCCTCCAGCTCCAGCGGTATGCTACAGGATCTCCACTATCTGCGTCATGGGGCGTCCGCCATCAGAGTCCTGCGCTTCTAGTCTTACAGATGGTTTGATGGGAGAAAACCCCGGGGGGCGTAAGCGTGCGCAACATACAGTAGACCAGGTGCAAGACGTCTAGATATCTCCTTTTTGTACGAGGTTGAATTCCTTACTACATTGTATGCCCGAATCCCGAAGTTGAGGAGGGGGATCTGCAATCACCCCTCATCCTGCTCTTATTCAGAACAGCAAATAAGCATAGGTTTGGAAAAAGGATCCTCTGAAGCGTTCATGAAAGACCAGGGTCTCTACACATGTGGTCCTGGTCAGAACACCCTGGAATTGATTGACACCTGGATATCTAATCCCGCTTGTCCATGCGTCCCTGCTTTCAAATGTTTTACTTTCTTTTCTTTATATTGATAAAGCTCCCCAGGGCTGCATGATTTGGCAAGTAAAGATCTTCATTAAGCCACGTTGATCCAATTCGTAGGTCATCTGCAAGCTCCGGTGAAGCTGAGCCACGATCTGCAACCATGCAGCCGACACACCTTCCCGAGGCCTTTGACATGATTAGTGCATAAAGGAATGGAACGCAGACTATTCTGGAAAGATGGGGAAATTCCTGTGTTATTATTGGCCAGATCACAAAACAAGTACAATGGCGACCCATAGATTTCCATTGCCAATTCCATGGCTAATTAGGTATAGTATCCATGTCTAGGCGGACTTCTTCACAGCTTCTATTTATACTAAATGGCAGGTTTGCCTCAAATTGATTCTTTTCCTTCCAGATGTGATAGCTTTAAAATCGTCCTCATCGATGGGAGGGAGCGGTCGCACGGATACCACTCGGGAGCTTTACTTTGGGTACCTACAGCCCATCGGGAAAGAACGGTGAGCAACCCGACCCGGTGAGCATTTAGGGTGCATGAGCTCATGGACATTCTCCGCATTGCCCAAACGGCTCCTGTCACATCCGACGTGCGTCGAGGGCTTGCAACAATGATATCAATGCTTGATAGTAGAAGGCGGTCAGAAATCTAGAATGTGAAAAAAGCTGCATGAAAAGGGATGGATGGTTGAAACTTGACCAGCTGATGACGAAAGATAGGCGAGTGACGTCAGATGCTCGTGAAGGGGGGTAGAGATCGAATAGGGGAAGATAGGGCATAGGGCTGTGTTCCGCCTGAGGCTCAAACATCACGTTATGTTAAGATCACGTGTATAATCCATGTCACGTGCAGGAGCGGTGAAATGGTTAATCCGCCA
The DNA here is from genome assembly GCA_028828245.1 of Penicillium lividum. Lineage (NCBI taxonomy): Eukaryota > Fungi > Ascomycota > Eurotiomycetes > Eurotiales > Aspergillaceae > Penicillium > Penicillium lividum. The sequence goes on from JAQJAG010000002.1 coordinate 6,063,071, forward strand.
TAGCAAAACAGCCATGGGATGGCTTGTGCTAATGGACATTGCGTCTCGCCAATCTGATAACCCGCCATCTCGCTGACATGCCACGAAAGCTGCGGGCTGCTGCCCAAGCGGCAGCAAAGTCCATGAGTAAGTAGTTGATTATATCCGCCCCTTCAATCCCGCGCGATTGTCAATCATGAACGCGTTCGCGACTAACGTGAACCTACCAGGAGATGCGCCTCAGAACCCTGATGCCTCTGATGATGAGATGCTAGATGCACCCCCCTCAGAACCATCATCCCCTATGCCAGATTACGATGATTCTCCCGAAGATCCCGATATGCAACCCGCCGGAAGCGACGCTGAGCCCGAATCTGCACCTGCACCCGAGGTCGAGGTCGAAACTCCTGCTGAAGGAACTCCTGCTGAAGAGACCCCTGCTAAAGAAACCCCGGCCGAGTCCAAGGACGATGAAGGAATGAGCGCAGCGAAACCTGCGGCTGAAGATACCACTCAGATTGCGGGCGCAGATGATACCCCAACTTTCACCGGTGGTCGTCAATCCGCCATTCCCCGCAAGCGTCGCATTGGTCGGCCGCCGAAGAATCGGCCGCCAGACTGGGATGCGCCAGATGGCCCCGATACCCCACTTCGAGTTACTACTCCCGTCAAACGTCGCAGAGGTCGCCCTGCTGCTAGCGGTGGACGATGGGCGCGAAACCGTGGGCCATCTCATCTAACCCAGGTTCCTGTCGACAAGGAAGGAAACATGATGGATGTGATCAATGATGAAGTGGCTGTTCCTCCCGACCCCAAAGGCTCCACCAAGGTCGATGAAAATGGCCATCTGGCCGATGGACGCGAGTACCGAGTCCGCACTTTCACCATTCTCAACCGCGATGACCGCTTATACATGCTGTCGACTGAACCGGCCCGATGCATTGGCTTCCGTGACTCGTACCTTTTCTTCCAAAAACACAAGATGCTCTACAAGATCATCATTGATGACGACGCCAAGCGCGATCTGATTGAGCGCGATCTGATCCCCCACTCCTACAAGGGTCGAGCCATTGGTGTGGTCACCGCACGCTCGGTTTTCCGCGAATTCGGCTCCAAGATTGTCGTCGGCGGCAAGAAGGTTATTGATGACTACTATGAGGACGCTGCCCGTGAACGTGGTGACGTGGAGGGTGAGCTGGCTGTTCCGGAAGACAAGCTGCCTGGCCCTGGAGAGCCCTATAACCGCAACCAGTATGTGGCCTGGCACGGCGCCAGTAGTGTTTACCATACCGGTGCACCCTCAGTGCCTCTTGCTGGAGGAAAGCCCGTGGACTCCAAGAAGCGTCGGGTCCCTGTCACGGATGACAACTGGATGCTTGAGCATGCACGTGCGGCAAGGTACGTTTCTTTATCTCCAATAAGCCTCGAACACCATTAACATATTATCTAGCACTTTCAACTCTAAGATTGTTGAGATTCGCCGTGGCACTATGGGAGGTGTGTATGATGTTCACACCAACACCATGCATTATCCCCAGATCACGCAGCCCACCCATGTCCGATACGAACGCGTGGCCCCATCAGAAGCTGGCTCTACAGCAGAACTGATGACCGACCTATCATCCCTGACCATCGCAAGCAAACCCTCAGTCGATCAATCACTGACAAACGCGCCCAACGACCAATCCGCCGAGGAACCATCCTCATCTTCCCCCAAACCTCCCAACTCCGATATCCAACAGAATTCCACCGAGCAACCTTCAATCTTCCCACCTGTCAGCAAATCTCTATCTGACCGTCACGTCATCCAAGACATCATCTATGAAACCCCCTCCCACTCGAATATGGGACTCCCAGGTCCCGACGGAGATATGCACACCCTCACCTCGAACGGTCTAGTGAGCCTGGGTGGCCCGCTGCACCCAGAGTTCATGAGTCCTGAAATCATCGCCATGCTTCCCGAGGAATGCAGAGAGGGACTCCTGGAGCATGCGGCTCATGAGATCGAGTGGAAGTCCAGGTGGTCGACTGAAGCTACCGACGGGGCACGGGGAAAACCCACTAAGAGCTACGCGTGGTATCCCTGAGGTCAAAAGTCTGCTAGCTAATTTGCTTGCTTGCTGTCAACGATACATGTTTTCAATTGCCAAGGAGTTTATTACATCCTGGAGGCGCTTTGTTTCTTTGTTTTCTTTCGGCGAATTTGGTTTAGCATGGATATGGGCGACCGGTCATGGCGGATCAAGCCATGGGAGTTATTTTAATTACCTTGATTTACCTTGTGGTACTTTATGTTCCACGATCTATGAATCGTGATAGTTCCAATTGATTTGGTAATCATTCATGCAGTCGATCGTATCGTTTTCCTTCATAGATCAATAATAGGATGCTTGAGAAGATCAAATGGTCTAGTCGAATTCATTGTCCATGGACAAAAAAGCAAAAGAAAAACTAAACCTAAGCGAAGGATAATAAATGTTGACCATATTCATGGTGTATAGAAGAAAACTGGCGCCAGGGTACATCGAAAAGAGGCTTGCTTGCAAGTGAACGACAAAAAAATACAATGCATCAGTAGTAGGTAAGGACGAGCCCAAGGGGAAAAATTGAGTATGAAATAAAAGTCGCGAGGCATTCTACATGGCCATTTCCGCGCGCAACTTCTCCAATTCTGCCTCCTCGTCGTCCTCGGCCGTCGCTGTCTTTTTGTTTACTATAACAAGATTAGCATCATGATTTGTCACAGCTATACCAAACACCAAGCACTAGTATAAGTGAACTTACACTCGGAAGTTCCAGCAGCCGGTAACCGGTCCAACTGTGTATTGACCGGTACGGGACCAGTATTGAGCATCCGCTCATCCATAGCCTCCTGCTCCAGTCCCTCAAGCTCGGCATCAAGCTCGTCCTCGTCGATCTGCTCGCCCAACGGAACAGAGGTAATAGCGGCCCCGACCTCGTCTGCCAGTTGGTGTTGTTCCTGAAGTTTGCTCCTGCGTAACTGGTCAGTTCTGAAGACAAAACAAATCGAAAGAAAAGATCGCCATACATCGTCTCGTCAACCTGATCAATGCTCATTCCACCGTGAATCTGCTCCATCGCTGTACCGGCATGCTTCATCGCCTGAAGAGTCTCGTAATTGATATTCGCGGCTTCGATCGAGTATACTTGTTGCTCGAGCTGCATGATCTGTGCTGATGTCTGCTCAAGGGTCTTCTCGTGAGCCTTTTTCCGTCGTAGGGCGGCTTTGGCGGCTGCACATGACGAATGCTGTTAGTTTACTGTACGATGGTCTAATTTCCTTATCGTTTTGTACGTAGGGAACGAGAGTTAAGAGTCGTACCGTTCTTATTCGTGTTGACGTGCTTCCGTGCTGCGGCGTCTTGTTCTGCGATCTGGTTCTCAAGGTGCTTCTCTCGCTTCTGTAGCATGTCCAGCTGTCCGCGCAACATCAGGATAGCGTTCTTGGGCGCCTCCTTGCGCTTCTGGGCGGATGCGCCGCCGAACCAGGACCACATATTGTGCGATGGGGGTGAGTTTGGGATATGTTGGAGCGGGGATTATTTGTAATTTGAGAAAATTCAGGCAGCACTGGTTGGTCTCGTGGTGGTTGGTATGTAAGTGAGTCCAGTGCGGATTAGGTAGTCAGATGAAGGCGGAGAAGGTGATAGGCACCAGGAAAACACAGGATAGGCCGGAGAAAACAAAGAAAGGAAAAGGGGTGATTTGACAGCCCGCGAGAAATGCTTGCGTCAAGTGTGTCGGTGTCAGATTGAAGATTGGGAGAAATCGCTGATAAGTCTTGTGATGAAGTCCGAAATGGAGGGGAGCGGACTTTCCCCTCTGCGCCTATGACATACGAGCGGTCACGTGAGCGTATCGACCAGTTTGGTATCTACGGTTCAACTCGCTTTCCTCTCTTCATCCCAGGGATGAATGGGCCGCGTCCCTCAACTCGTGCGTTCCTGTGCGATCTGCCATGTCTTGCTGCCGATTCGAAGATTCGTTTTTTAGGCTGGTGCGTCTCTTCTCGGACGTCCCGCTGAAGGATTTATATCTTAGCCACTTGCAGGGGTCTTGCTTACATGATATAACAGTGTTAGACAATATAATGTCGCGATAGGCCATCTGATCCTAGAACACAATTATCCACGCAGCAAGTCTGAACCCAGTACGGTTGCCGTGGATATTAACGCTGTCCTGGACAGTTTGACGGCGGAGGATCTACGCGTAGGCACTTGGTTGAATGTGATGGGCTATGTGCGAGATTCTACCACTCCGGAATCTTTTTCGAGTCAAATTGATTCTCAAAATTCGAACAGTACCGTTCCTATCAAAGTTGCGTCTCGTCCGGTCTATATTGAGGCTGTGATGGTTTTTCCTGCTGGTGCTATCGCGTTGGGGGAATATGAGCGCATTCTTCGACATGTTCAAGATGTGGAGAGCCGGATTCATTACCGGGATGGATGTTAAAAACATATACCAACTTTTACTCTATCCCTTACGTGAAAAATGGAGTATTCGAAGCCCTTGAGGGAATAATTCATGACTAAATTAATGTATGTCGTGCAACTGGAGTAATTCGTGAGACTTGACCGGTATATCTATAAACTTTTAAAAACCAATGCAACATGCAACCTTAAATGAAGATCGGGTATCGATGCCAACGCAATCGGAACTTAACAATCCAACCAGAAAAGCACTGCCATCCTGGCCTAGACTGTCTCAGTCTTTTCCTCAGCAACAACAGCCAAGTGCTCCACTCTCCTCGCCCTTTTACCATCCAACTTCTTCTTCTCCTCCTGCATGCGCATGATCATCGTGCTCTTCTGTCGAATCTTGTGTCCATACTTATAAAACACAAACGGAATCGGAATGATCATCACTTCCAGCAATCCCAGAAGAGTACCTGACCAATGCGGACCAAGACTGTCATACATATAGGTTCCAGCAAGCGGGAGCACTCCACCAAGAATACTCCGAACAACCGAGTTACCCGCCAAGGCAGACGCAGCGTACATTCCATAGCTGCCGGTGAGATAGTTCGAGGCATAAATGAAGACACCGGTGTTACCCGCTCCGAAGGGAATACCGGCAAGCAAAGGCACGATCCAGGGGATGGATGCTGGGGAACCGGTCCAGGCGAACCACAGCTCACCAATTGGAATGAGGACAGAGCAGATGCAAATAAAAGAGACCATGGCTTCGGGGTGGACTTTACCAGTCTCGGGATCTTTCTCGTGCTTGTTGATTAAGCGACGGATGAAAGGCTCACAGCCAATTGTGAGAACACTTCCAATACCGATGCCGAGGAAAGAGAGGCCGGATAGACCGAGGGACCAGCCACGGATTTCCTGGAAGACTATGGGGTAGGCGACGAAGCAGAGGTACAGGATACCGTAGACGATAGCGACGTAGATATCCCAGAAGATGCAGATCGGTTCGGTAACAGCCATCACGAATGGACGGCTGAGATTCAGCTTTAGGATCTCGGATATACTATCCTTGCGGTCATAGCGAGACCACCAGCGGGAATCACCGGTCTCCTTGCGCAGATTAGCGGCCTTTTTCTGTAGGAGGGTTGGGCCGTATGTCTCCTTCAGAATGAGAGCGAAGACCAAGGCTACCCCAGAGAGGATTAGCACGATCCAACACATCCATCGCCAGCCGAGATATTCGGTGACGAATCCTCCGATCACGGGACCAATGACTGGTCCGTTGAGAGGTCCTATACTCCAGATTGAGATTGCCAACGCGCGGTGCTCATCGTCCACGATATCAGCTACCATGCCCGGTGCCGTCGATATCATGACACTACCAAAGAGCGCACCAATAAAGCGAACAACAATCAACGTGGTCACCGACTTGGCGAGGGCACAGGGAATAATCATCGCGGTAAAGACAATCATGCAAATCACGCAGACTGGTTTCCGGCCATAGACTTCACTCAATGGGGCCATGAACATGGATCCGATGGCCAAACCGAAGAGATAAAATGTCAGTCCCAGAGTCACGATCGTCTCGGACTTTCCGAACTCTTCACCGATTTGTGTGGTCGCCGAGGTATAAGATGTCGAATATAGTACGCTGGGTATATCAGCCATAGGAACTAATGAACGGCTTGTATTCCACTTACACAAGGAGAGTGTTCCATGCCAAAAAGAAGATCCCCATGGCCTTGTAGCCCATGCTCCAATTCTTCGGGTTCTCAGGGTCATCTTCTGAATCCCAATCCACTTCATAGTTCGGATCCGAGGTCGCATTAGTTGCGATTGTAGTCACACGTTCTGATAGCGACATATGGGAGGCTCGTGAGGCATGCGCTGTCAATACCTTGTCCAGCCCATCCCGATCCGCTTCAGTGTCTACCGAAGAGACAGTCTCAGCGATAGAGTCCGTGTCACGATCATTATTTCTTGGACATTTCCCATGGGTATCCAGAGAAGAGTGCAGCGACGACATCTCCTTGGATTGCTGTATGAGCACAGAGCTCAATTAGGTTCAGATGAAGTATTCCGACATGAACGATTGGAGATGAGAAGCCGTGTCGTTATTATAGAAAATTCAGACGCTAAAGGTGGTCCAAGCTAAGGTAAGAGCGAGTCTAAATTGAGGAAGGGACCGATTCCTGCCCTGTGGATATGGGGATCAGATGTATTGCGTGGGGATTACGGAGTACTTTTTAGATAAAAGAACGGGTAGAAACGGTAAGTTCCATGAATATCAATCTGGAAAAAATTCTTAGTTACATCCAGACCATGTGGGGCAAGAAGTGGGCAAGCGATAAGCCTAATTGTTGAGCAAATGCCGAGTGAATAAGTTTAATCATAGAATTACATACCATGTACATTATCGACGGAGTACTAGAAGGTATTAACGGGATTCCAGGGTTGATTCCGTTATGATTCCGACAGCTCTGTATAACTATCTGATAAGTAAACTTCCCCGTGGGAAAGACACGGGGGTGACCCCTATCTTCCTACGGTGTAAAGTTGTCGGGATTGGCCTACAGCAACTAACGTGCCGGTTTGCCGAGATACGCAATCGTTACCTGTAGTCACGTCTAATGGGTCAAGGCTGTAGTTGGGTTGGTATATCATATCATATTATACATAGGTGGAGACCACATTTCTCTACGAGACTCGGATATGTCCCCAATCATTTCTGTGAGTATCCTCCGCATACTGCATAAGTATCTCAAAGTATCTCAGGTCAATCGGGCATCAAAAGTTCGGATAAGGGAACATCCCGAACCATTCCAAACGGGGCGGTAGATGCCGATGTCCAAGACCATAGCGTGAGACTGGTGCGGAATGGATTCCGTTTGTTGTGGCAGTGTTCCGCAGTTGGCCAGGCCCCAGCCCCATGCTCCGTACAGTAGAGGGGCGCAATTCTTTAAAAAGGTGGGCCCAACCCCGAAGCGAAGTGAAGAAAAAGGGAACAAAGAAAAAACTTCGGCGAAATCGGGGAATTTATCCATTGAGGCCTTATAAATTGGGCCAACACTCGCCATGCCCTTCCTGATTCGATGCAAGTTCGACGCTCGGTCCAACCATGGCGCGTGGTGGCTCTCGTTTACCTCTAACCGAGCAGCCAAAGCTCTAAGCGATGAGACAAGACGTATTCAAATTTTGATATAGCTAAATATTGAATTAGATATAAATTATTATCCTTGACTCTTGACTCTAGACTTTTCACACTTTATACTCTCTCTTCTTTCTGCATAGACTTCTGCAAACGCCACGAGACAAAGCCAGGGAAAATTGGAAAAATAGATTAACTTGACAACTTTGAGTTCTAGATGGCCTAAACTCCTCTCAAGTGCTGTCTCTCGTTGTACTACTTCTTCAGCGAAGAGGGGTTTCACTCTTCCTACCTTGTCCTACCATATCTACGCTTCCACGACACGATGACCTACATACTTCTGCCCGTGCTGGGCCTGGCGGTTTTATACTTACGCCATGTCAACACCGCTATGAAGAAAACACCAGAAGAAGCTCACAACCTTTCACCCAAACGCTGGACGGTCGATGAAGTCAAATCAGCTTATAAAAAAGCCAGCGAGACTCCCGTTGACGTGTCAAAAAGTCTCCCACCAAAACAGACCCGCCGCTACATCGTAGTGGGTGGATCCGGTAAGTCTCTTCCAATGACGCAAGCTCGAAATACAACATTGGTATTTCCGATGAAAACAACCCCACAGTATCACTAACAATCATCTAGGCCTTGTCGGAGGCTGGATCGTTCAGCACCTACTATCCCGCGGCGAAGACCCATCCACAATCCGCATTCTAGACCTCCTCACCCCAACAAAAGAGGTTCTAGATCTGGGAGTCACCTATATCAAAACAAACATCACCGACAAACTAATCGTCGACACTGCATTCGAGCAACCATGGCCACAATCCGTTTCTAAGCTCCCTCTAACCGTCTTCCACACTGCCGCCATTATCCGTCCCCAGGATCGTCTAGAAGCTTTCCTGCCGCTATGCAGCAACGTCAATGTCGAAGGTACCCGGAATGTGCTGAACGCTGCAAAGGCAAATGGCGTTAGCTGCTTTATCTCCACATCCTCCGGTTCGGTGGGTCTTCACCGACCGGATTTCTGGATCGCGCCGTGGGATTCGTTGCCGAAGCGCGCGGTGCAGATCTTCAGTGATGATGGAGCGTTACCGCAGCGGCATGATGAGTTTTTCGGGAACTACGCCGTGACCAAGATTGAAGCGGAGAAACTTGTCCGGGCATCGGATGATCAGGCGTCGAATTTCCGGACGGGATGTATTCGGCCTGCGAATGGGATTTATGGTATTGGAAGTGATGTGGCGATGACAATTACAGGTGTTTACCTGCGTAGTGGTGGAAGTCCAACGTAAATTTCACTTTCACATCCCTTGTCTTGAGTAATGATATTGCGATGCGATACTAATGTGATTGTTTCTAGTTGGCTACGTCCTGTTATCCAAAGCTTCGTCAATGCGGAGAACGTCTCCATCGCCCATCTACTATACGAGCAACGAATTATCGAGCAGGGAACGCCCGGCTCAACAGTTCCTGATATCGGAGGCCAGGCTTTTGTGGTGACGGATCCCAACCCGGCGATTTCCTTTGGTGATCTATATACCCTCTTGGGTACGCTTGCTCAAACGCCTATCGCTTTCCCGACTGTTCAGCCTATTTATCTGTTTCTTCTTGCGTACGTCATTGAGGCATACTCGTTTGTTCAGTTCAAGTACTTGCCTTGGCTTTTGCCGAAGATTACAGGTGATTTGGCGCAGATTCAGCCGTCGTTGTTTGCTATTTCGGATGTTTGTACGATTGCGGATGACTCACGGGCGAGGATGTCGCCTGAGGAGGGTGGATTGGGGTATAACCCACCACTGACGACAATGCAGGGTATGTGTAAGGAGGTGTTGCATTGGAATAAGAATGCTGTTACGAATGGGGCTGCTGTTGATGAGAAGGTAGGACCTTTGCGGGTGACGGAGACTGGGATTGATGTTAATCTTGTTGCGCCGGGGAAGGTCTGATAGGAGTTCGATCCTTTATTTTTTTTCTTTATAGCATCACTTGGCGTAGGACATTATATGTGTTTTTTATGAACCTTTTTTCTATCTTATGGATATCTGAGATTGGGAAATATCTTGTGTTGCTATCAATTAAAGGCACACTAGTGCCGGGATCAATTGAAGATCTAGGACGTACATAATCTAAGTTTGACCTTGATTTGATAAGAACATTGTGTTATCTCAGTATCCGATATTCTGGCCTTCCCAGGCCATCACAATGCCGGATTACTTGCAGCGACATGACGTTGGACATTCGCGAGAAAGTGTCGTACCTGCGACACGTGGAAGATAAACCAATGTTGGCAGGAGAGTCCGGGAAACGCCTCTAAAACAAAGACGAGGGCTCCGGCCCTGAGGCACACCGGCCAGTGGCCTGCTAACGCATTGAGAGAAAACCCCTCAGGGAGTGAGAGAGAAAGTCCAGAGGGGTTTTGCACCTGCAAACCCAAAAATGATAGGAATTTCAAAATGATGCAAACGCATAAGAGGAAACAAATACCTTAGCGCGACTGCTGCTGCGCCATTTGTCTCCGATGCTCTAAAATCTGCATCCGAATACCCTCAGACGCCAGTTCCACATCAAGAATAGCTCCAAGTCCCCGCTTCCAAGTCTCTTCCAGACTCGACAACTCCCCAAACCTCGCCTCCTGAGCAAGCTTCCGCTGCTTATTCACCTCTTCCGCACTCTCCTTCGTCTCGGCCAGCTCCTTCTCAAGACCGCCAAGAATATATTCAAGCTGCGAGTTACCGATCAACCACGCATTCTTGCCGTGCTCATCGAGGAGAGTCAGGTTCTCGTGGCGCTTAGACAGGTGTGAACTTGATTTGTACGCGCTTTGCAGCGTCTGGCGCCATTCATCGAGATTGGGGCTCTCGCCGGCTGTGGCGCGAACTGGGGGTTCGGGCGCCTCGTAGCGAGTTAGGTCGATTCCACCGGTGAGAGGCGCGCCGGTCGCCTTGCGCTCGAGTTCTTTTTGGATGAGAGGGGAGTAATTTGATTCTGGGGCTGGTGGGATTGAGGGATGAATGGTGGAGGAGTGTTCTGGCGATAATTCGGCGTTGATGAGCTGCTGGGCTTTTTGGTACGCGGAGGCCGAAGGCTCAGCGTCGACGTCTAGGCTCAATTAGTTTCAGTACAAAAAACGTCGATGGAAGGAATTCTTGCAAGGTAAAGAGTCGTGAGATTCGTTAATGAGAGGCATTTTGAAGTGGATTGGTGGAGACTTGAAGATTAATCTTCATTGTTGAAGCAATTGCAGCGGAAAGCGGTATGGGGATATGTCATGTGATCATATAGATATTGACGAATCAGCATCACGACTTGATTGTTTGTTATTGCTTCGAGCTTTTCTGCACTTACAATCCAGGGTCCGAGTTATCTGGCGAATCAGATCTCATGCAAGACGAATCACGGTGTAATCATGATGACCTAAGCTGCAAGACTTACCTGACGAGTCACCGCTGATCCGGATATACGAAAACCTGCCTCGCTTAAACCTTGATTCTTATTGAAAGGTCTAGACATGTGAGCATTGAGAAGATCGGATTCATATATATACTTATTTTCCGTGCGGGGAAAATATATTTCACTTCCTGTTTGGGCATCGGAAGTACATGACAATCACAAAATCCCTGCAGGTTCCTTGTCAATCACACATCGTGGAATGTGACCCTCGCAAATCTTACCACGCCGAGGTGAACGATCTTCATTTTCACTTTCACTGCTTTTCTAGCCATGAACTTCCCGTTTTAAATTGTGCTTAAATACTCGTGATTCCCGTGTGCTTGTCCAGGGTGCATCCTGGTTTCCTAATTTATACATTTTGCTCACCCCAACATGATGAATCTACGACCGAGCGCGGCATTCGCTGCGATCGCATTGATGCTTCTAGTCTTTCTACAACTACTGGGAATGGTGCAAAATACTGAGCGAGTCCCCGCATCTAGCTTTAGTCGAAACTTCAACCAGTGGCGAAGCAGAGCCAGTGCTGCGACAGCAGCTAATAATCGGTTTCTGGTGGGTGCCGGAAAGGCTGATGTGACAGGGTATGACCTCTATTCACATTTACGATAGTCCGAGAGTTAACACGCAGCAGTCCAGTAGTTGAGATTGATTTCAACGGCTATGCTAGCCTAGATCAACTTGGGACGGGTCTGCGACAGAGAATTTATTCACGTGCATTCATTTTTGCAGACCCAAACAATCCTAATGATACATTCATCTATCTGGTTCTAGATACCCAATCAGGTGACACTGCCGTCCGACATGGGGTCTTGCAGGGCCTCGCAGCGCTTGGGAACGACTATGCACGCTATGGCGAACATAACATTGCACTGACGGGAACTCATTCCCACTCTGGACCTGGCGCGTGGATGAACTATCTACTTCCTCAAATCCCGACTAAGGGATTCGATAAGCAAAGCTATCAGGCGATCGTTGACGGTACGATCTTGTCTATTCAACGTGCGCATGAAAGTCTTACCGCAGGGCGCCTATCTTTTGGGTCCATTGACCTTGAAGATGCCAATATCAACCGTAGTCCATACTCTTACGATCAAAATCCCGAGGAAGAAAAGTCCCGATACTCGGCCAATGTGGACAAGACGATGACCCTGCTCCGCTTTGATCGGGAGTCTGATAATAAGACTGCGGCTGTTTTAACCTGGTTCCCGGTTCATGGAACATCTTTGTACAACAATAACACCTTGGTCACTGGGGACAACAAAGGTGTGGCGGCCTATCTCTTTGAGCGCAGCATCAGTGGAGACTCCCGGTTCGCAGACGATGTGGTCATAGGATTCTCTCAGTCCAACGTCGGAGATACCAGTCCCAATATCTTGGGTGCCTGGTGTGAGGATGGCTCGGGAGAGATGTGCACATACACGGACAGCACCTGCGGTGGCACAAATGAGGCCTGCCATGGTAGAGGACCTTTCTTTCGAGTCAAGGACAACGGCGCCAAGAGTTGTTTCGAAATTGGCCGACGTCAGTACTCGGCGGCTAAATCGCTCTACGAGCAGATGAATTCCAACGCAACCACAATTAGCGGCAGCTCAGGTGTCAGGTCTTTCCACGTATTCCAGGATCTGGATGGTTACACATTCCCGTCTCCATTTAATGGCAGCACGTTAACGACATGTCCCGCGGCATTGGGGTATTCCTTCGCCGCTGGAACCACCGACGGCCCCGGAGCCTTCGATTTTACTCAAAATTCAAGCAGCCCAGCCACTGGTAATCCATTGTGGCTCGTTGCTCGGGCATTTATTCATCAGCCAAGTGCGGAACAGCAACAATGTCAGGGGGCCAAGGATATTCTTTTGGATGTTGGAACCCTCACACTACCTTACGCTTGGGCCCCAGACATTGTGGACATTCAGGTTCTCCGGGTGGGGCAACTGTTTCTCATCGTTTCGGCTAGTGAAGCTACAACCATGTCAGGCCGTCGCTGGAAGGAAGCTATTTCCAAGGGCGCCCAGGACACGCTGGGCGTCTCTGACCCCCTTGTCGTTCTAGGTGCCCCGTCGAACAGTTACGCTCACTACGTTGCGACAGAAGAAGAATACAGTGTACAACGATACGAAGGAGCATCGACCTTGTATGGGCCGAATGAGCTTGCGGCGTACATCAATCTCACTCTGACATATCTGCCGTATCTCGGTAGCGCCCAAGACATTGCCAATCTCCCAGCCATCACCGCGGGCCCCAGTCCACCCATCAATACCAATAACTCGCTTAGCTTCATTACCGGTGTGGTCTATGACAACGCTCCTTTGGGCAAGTCTTTCGGGGATGTGATTTCGAACCCCAGCAAAGCAAGTTACAGCCGGGGCGATACAGTTAACACTACCTTTGTGGGTGCCAACCCTCGGAATGACCTTCACCAGGAATCCACATACGCAGCAGTGGAATTTTACAACTCCACTGGCAATTGGGAAGTTGTGCGGAACGACCGTGACTGGAACCTTGTATTCTTGTGGGAGCGAACCAATAGTGTTCTCGGATACAGCGATGTCACCATTCAGTGGACGATCGAAGACACTTATTACAGTGTGGACAATCCAAACACTTTGCAGGATGGGACCTACCGCATGCGCTACTATGGGGACTCAAGAGATGCCCTTGGAAACATTTCGCCCTTTGAGGGCATCGGGGGGTCCTTTATGGTGGCTTCTTAGCGCTGTCACTGGATCAACAGGATAACCCTGTGGCGTATATGAAACGAGGTCCATCTACACATTAGTCGTATTCGTGACCAAGTAATTAGTTCCCGTAAATAATCTCCATAACTTTACTTAGTCCTCATCTACCAATAAAAGCGCCCAAAACCAGCTGCAGACTAAATGTGGATTTTATCAACCAATCATAATCCAAGATGTATAGGCGGTTACTGCAACATCTCTTTGTCGCGCGCCTTGGGTCGATCTATTTCTAGTGAAACTGGTGCATCTTATAATATACCCCTGGCAATGGCATTAATTCGACTTAGTTTTCCAAACAATGATGACTGGACCATCTCCGCTACCCAAACTAATCTAACATGCATACTAGTTCAACGCCCCGAATACGTCTCCTTTCTGTTTCCCTTTCATACTCTCTTTGCATCCCATTTGGCCTCATTCTTATGTTTCCTCCAATGCAATTCTTCTTTATTTTATAAACCGTTATAACTCATACCACGCCACTCATTCATTGACAGCCTGACAGCCATGTGCCGCTCTCATTGACCCTCAATGTGCCATGCCTTCTTTTGCAGACCATTCTGGACCTTTGTTCACCTGAGACTGTCTTTATATCCACTCTTGTCACCCACTCCCCTTTAGCACCTGCTCCAGTCTGTCGCTCAAACTTTGGCTTCTAACAACTCCTTGGTGATCTTTGCAGATCCGCCGCATCATGCTGCTCATTCGCTTTTATTTTTTGCTGCTCGTGGCCTGGTCATGTTCGGCTGGTCCGATCTCCCGTTCTGCTGTTCTTGATGACCATCTGTCTGATGTATCGTCGGCTGAGCCACCTGTTTCTACGGGTATCAAGAGGCTGGCTTTCCGCGATGAGGGGAATCTAACGATAGTACCTGTTACGCCGTCTTGGGTACTTTCGTTGAATGCTGCAAAGACGGCTACTGTCTCAACTAGTACTTCCATGACGCCGATTACTGAGGAACAGAGTATTGTGACTCAAAGCACATCTGTAACGCCGTCCACTACGGCTTCACCGAAGGAAGAAGTTACATCGGCTTTTACCTCTGAGTCGAAAAACTCGCTTGCTATCTTGTCTTCGGTGATTCCGACAACTGTTTCTACTGCTACATCCTCGATTATAATCTCAGAAAATGGTGATCATGTGGTAACCTCGGCTATTGCTCACACAACGTCGAGACAGAGTACAACTCAGGCAAATTCGAGCAAATTTCTTCGCACAACTTCTTCATCTTTAGCTTCTCCATCTTCTTCATCTCCTTCGTCTCCTTCGTCTCCTTCGTCTTCTTCGTCTTCTTCGTCTTCTTCGTCTTCTTCGTCTTTCTTATCTTCAAGCGTTAGCAAAAGCGCCTCATCAAAGGCTTCTCCCAAAAGTGAAGACTCCACGTCGCTCATTTCATCTTTTGGTTCATCTCATACTCCGACTTTCTCTTCGAAAAAGGCATCACCAACTATGACATCACACCATATAACAAGAACATTAACGAAAATGATATTCCACAGTGGAGTCACTCGCAAAGCTTCACTCCAAGGCAAGACCTCCACGACATCCGATGATTGTGAGGGTTGCTGGACTACCACGACCACTATCTGGTGGCACGCCACCACTGCAACGACAACGCCATCTAAAGCACAAATATCAACTCAAATACGGACATCGTCTAGAGCACTGATACCGACCAATACGGCAACACTCTCCAAGACATACACGCCAACTAAAACATCAATACTGTCACATGACAGAGTAGGGTCATCTAGCACCTCAGTCTACTTCGTGACAGGCAGCATAATCGAATATGTCTCCTACGATCAAACAACTCCATACTCCACAAGCATAATCATTCCATCATCCACACAGTCCCCGAGCAAGTCTTCGGGCACAGAGATATCCTTGACACCAATCAAAGCAGCAGTTTCTTCCCCAACTACTAAATCTGCATCGTCAACAATCGAAGAATTGGAGACCACCGTCACGGTTCACGCAACGAAAACGGCAAAAGTTACAATCACGCAGCCTGGTAGTACAATTACTGAGACTGAGAGCCCGGTTACAGTTACTGAGCCCCCGGTAACGGTTGTTATTATGGAAACACCCTTGGAAACTTACACACTTGGTGCTCAGACTTCTGCTGAGACAGCTGAATCTGAAAAGGCTGCTGAGACGCCGACATCAATCGCTACTTCGTCTTCATCGGAGAAGACCTCGTCTCCTGCTACGTCTCTCTTTACCTCTATAGTTGTGTATACCTCTACTGCCATGCATACATCTACTGTCATGCATACCTCAACAACAGTGACAACATCAACAGCTGTCGTGATATCAATGTCAACAGTCACAAAAATAGCCACAAAAACAGAGACTGAAACTGAGACTAAGAGAACAACCAGCTCAGATGATGGCTTAGCTATTGTTCCTGTCACGCCTATATTCATTACCACGACAAAGACTGTTACTGTGACTGAGGCTACGGCTACGGTGACTACAACAGTGACTAAGACATAGCCAACAGCATTTGAAGAGTCGAGAATTTCGAGCCGGAGTATAACCTGGTGGGAATTCATGCGACAGATTGGATGAACCTGGACAGAGATCAATGCATTTACATGTTTCAAATTGTATCTTTCCTCAGTATTTGGTTGTGCATTTTTGTCAGAATAGCAGCTTGAAGTTAATGCTGAACCTTGGAAGGGATGAGCAATAAAACAATACTTTCAAATGTTTCAACGTAGATGGTATATTCGAACTCGATTATAATTGTAATTCGATATCTTGGCGTTAGCGTCCACGAGTATTAGTAACGAGCTTTGTATTGTATCAGAATGAAAGAGTTGTATATAGAATATAGCGAAAAGATCCATTAATATATGTATTTCCTTTAGTTACAACGCAGATAAAAGACCACCGGCCTCGGCGAATTTCTGCTGATATTCCTTCAAACTAGCCCACTGGCTCAGTTCCTCTTGATCTCTTTCATAATCGCTTAAATAGCTCATAGAACGGCCATTAGTTCGTGGGCTAAGACCCTCGGTTGTACTACCAGAGTCTGTCCCTAAAGATGTATGGCCTTCAAGACGGATGAGGGTATCGATGAAAGCGCGCAGATAAGATTCTGCTTCAGCGGCAGTCAGAGTGTGCGGATTTGATGATGGGTCGACTGGGGACTGTAAAGATGGATTTGTATGTGAAATAGCGTTTGCCGATTGGGTTGGCTTTGGGTAGTGGGGTATGTTGAGGAGGGTTGATGCCACTTGACGAATTTTACTAGTCTTTTGCATGTTAGTATAGTTAGGGTGGTTTATATTGGTGAACTTACGATGCTGGCTCCATTAGGCTCCATGTTGACTTCGTTGACGGTTCGTAGGAGTACGAAAAGGTCTTTTATCACTAGTTTGCGCTCTTCGGCCATCATACGGCCAATGCAATCGGTCTGTGCATCTTCAAAAGTGTGGGAGGAAGCTTCCGAGGGACTTGTAGAAATTGCATCTGATTTTGTGTTCAAGAAGCTTTCTGTCTTGATGGGTGGAATTGCGTTGAAAATCATGGACTTGGCTGGGTTTCCGAATTTGGTATACGTCTCGTAATAATTCCAGTATTTCTCAACCAGCCAGGATCGAGTGGATAGTTGGCTAGCGTATATATTGGCCTTTTGGATTTCGTATTGGATGGCTCGTCGTTCTTGGTTGATATGGTCATCAGGGTATTTAAAAACCGAACCATCTTGGCCCATTCTAGAGAACATGTTGGCTTGTTTTGGGTGAAACACTGATAACTCGACAGGAACATCTGAAAGAGCAGACTTGACTTTTTGAAGACATTGCCAAAGACTTGAGCGCTGGTGTTCCCAATTGAAGATCTGACCGCTGCCAAAGGCAGTCTCCCAGGCCAACAGGGTGTTGTATGAACTGTACACCCGCACGTTTGCATTGAAGCCAGCTAAGCGCGAGACTCGGCCAATAGGCTGTTGATCCACGTGATCTGGGAAAAGAAACTCATCATCGACTTCGAGTGGAAATGGAGGGTAGCGCTCCGTAGGAGTTTCTGGAGGTACGTGCATCTTGATGTCGGATGAGCCAAGCTGAAGTAGAGACTGATATCCAACCAAGGATACATAGAAGAGACGACGGCCAAGCTCTTGCGTGATTAGATCCACAGTTTTGTCATCAGTGAGACTCGGCGAGGAATCGTCCCGAGACATCCCTGGAGACATCTCTGATGTGGGAGACATTGGACTGATCGCACTCACGGCTAATACATAAGGAAGACTTGATACAGTAGGTTGATTTGTGGGAGAGCGGCAAAGGTCATATACCTGCAGCATGGTGCGGCATTCAGCCAAATAGATGCGACACCGGCGCATGCTGTAGACGTAACCTGCACAGACACCCAGAAAATAACTGATAGCGGCGTCGTAAACGGTTGCATTTCGGTCAAGGTATCCTGTACCTCGGGCCTGGATAGCAACATCATGGCACCGTTTTACCAGCGCGATCGAATTCGGAAAGGCGAAACGTTCGGCTTCAGTGTTGAGTCTTAGTTTGGGTCGCCGGGGGAAGGATGCGACAAGAAACCCAATCATCGAGGCCAGAAGAGCCAGAAATATACCACTAGTAGTATCTTCTCGACGCTCGAAAGCAGCTCGAAAAGTAGGCTCGTGAGGAATTGGGACCAAGGGATGGATGTAAGTAAAGAAATCGTCAAGAAGCAGCTGCACTGTATGCAAAGAACAGATAGCCTCTGCCGAGGTCGGTAAAGTTGACAGTGGTGTTTCCGGAGCCCGGTATGTTGAAGCCTGGGAAGCTTGCGGAGTTGTTGCAAGCGGGATGTCATTCAGACTCGCGGGTGAAGCATCGGGCGGGGCCTCTACCTTTTGCTTCTTCAAGGCCTCTGCATGGCGATTTGGGGGCCCACGGCGTCTACTCGGCCGCTCGTATGTACATGGTATGTCCAAGCTAGCGCAGCTCCGACAAGGAGGGCCACTGGCATCACACTTGCATATGGTATTAGTACCTCGGCAGAAAGGTTTCCGGGGGAAGATTTACCTTCACCTTGCGGATGCTGCAGGCATCGCAGGCCTTTCGCAACCTGCTTTTAGTGTCCATCCGTACGGAACTGGCTTAGCCCAACCGTGACAGTAAATTCAGATCATGGTCATGTGTGAAGTTGTATAAGCTTTGACGATGCAAAGTCAGGTACGTGCAGACACTGCGGGGGACTCTTGAGCGACCCACTTGGGCCAAGTCGCGTGGAGCTATTGTGTGAACTTTTGCCGTGCCACTCCGCGGACTAGTTTTACACCCTTGCTCGTACCACGAACGAGTGACGCGAGACCTTTCCCGCTTCAGTTTCAACAAGGAACTAATTGAGTCGATCCCGAGGTATCAGGTATGGTGGGTGAGGACCCTAGCGTGTACAGTTTTCCTGCCGGTGGGGTGATCTTCTTAGGGGCATGACAGCCTCCTCATTCAAGTGAATTAGTGTTAGGCGCATTGGCGCAGACCCGTTCGGAAGCGATGGCGGTAAACGTTGACCGATCCTCGGATAGGGATGGTCACGTGCAGGCAATCCGGGGAGAGCTAATCAGGGTCCAAGACATAGATAAAATTAATGGGCTCAAATGCTGAATCTATGATTGGGTAGTGAGTCACTCGAGGCGATTTTATTTCCATAGTACAAGCAAATATACAGAAGGAGCGGGTATTATTATGAAAGGGGCCACTACAGGCCCACTGTTCATGACACATTATATTAAACCGTGAAATCATCTTGATAGGCATCACCCAGCCGCGTAGGCCGCTGGTTAGCAATCTGTCGTTTCTGCTCCAGGTCCGATGCCCACAGCGCAGCACCAGCTGCGGTAGTTATCAAGAACAGCATGGAAAAGGGAGGGATCAATTGCAGAATCAAAGCAACGGTTCCGAACCTATAGAAAATTTAGACCCGAAGAACACAAATGGGCAATAAAAGAAATGAACATACGTAGTGTACTGCAACTGCCGCCGACTCACACTAGCTTTCCGCTCCTGCTTAGTGAAATCCAGGAGCTGGAAATACCGCCAGTGATGGAAAGGTCCACCTCGATACCCAGTGAGAATGAGGAACATGGGAGTTCCAGCCACAGGAATCAAATTTAACGGCAACAAGACAATGAATTCGAGAATCTGCCGTAAGGAGAATGGCGCATAAACCGCACTGGTTGTCGGCGTGCCAAGACGGCTGGTCGGGTCCCCAGCCTCAGGATAAATCACCCGCGAAGCGAGCACAAGCTGTTCCTGCCCCTCATTCACCAGGACGGAATCAAACACATCCACCAGTGTTTCATCGACGAAAAAGGCCTCGAACAATGCAGCCACAATCGCGGAACCTTCACCCAGCACCAGGAATGCACCACTCACCCATGCTCCGGCTCCTTGGAAGAGAGCCAAGAAAGCCACTTGAGGGAGGTATGTGAAGAAGAATAGAAGAAAGTAGACGAAGCTTGAGAGGAGCACGATAGGTACAAGGCGCGCCTTAAATAAGGGCCAGAGGAAACGGTGGGTCGCAAAGTAATGGATGCCCTAGTCAAGCAAGGTCAGTATCTGCTAGTGATGAGGGATTGTAGATAGATTCCAAAATCATACCCTAAGAGGGTACAGCCATGCTGCCCGAGTCGGATCCCAAGGTCGTGGCGACATGACCCAAGATTGGGAATAATGAAGCTTGTTACCTGTTGGGGAGACTTAGAGGCAAGCCGGCTTCGGTTCTCCTGTTATCGATAAAGGGATCACGTGTAAGATGAGTCAGCAGTGACTATTTCAGGGCTGAAATTTTTCTCCTGGCGCTTTTTCCTTTTCTTCTTCACATAAAACTATACTCCTCCCTATTCACTTAAAAATCCACCTTTGCAATGGGTTCTTTGAGGGGAAAAGGAAGGACAGACTGACTCTGCTGGCTTACCCCGAATGCTCCTTTCTACGTGGAGCATCTGGAAATATTAATCAGCGGTACATCCCCTTTTCCAAGTGCTCTTGGGTTTTTATAACATTAATGAATCGAGTTTTTACTTTTAAACATAACATATTTTTTTGCATAAAAAAGTGGTTGACAGTAGACCAATGGTTACTGAAGGGTTTGAAGCTATTTTAGTCAATGGGAAATTGATCCCCGATGTCCCTTGATCTCTTTCACAATCTGCTCCAAACTATGAACAATCGCTGTAGGCCTCAGCTCCGGAATAGCAGTGTCTTGCCACCCTTTGCCAGTGCGATCAATCCAAATTGCCTCCAACCCAGCGCTGCGTGCCCCCACAATATCCCACGCGTTGCAGCTGATCAACCATATCTCGTTCATCTGGGAAGGCTGCTTGCCGACCATTCGGGCACAATGCTGATAGCTGGCAGGTGCTGGTTTGTATATTCTCACATCGTCGACGGTGATGAGGTCCTGGAATACACTGGCGTGCTGGGATAAGTCTGGAGAGTGCATCACCGAGTTTGAGATCATATCTCTCGTACCATTGGAAAATATTACAGCGTGAAAGGTCGAGTCATTTGCGATCCTGTTGAGCGCCGAGCTTACATCCGGGAATGTATATAGTCTGTTATATGCTTCCATTATAGCCTGGATGTCTTTGTCCGGGAGTTGTTGACCGTGCTCAATCAGTGCATGCTGTAGCGAGTTTCGGGTGACGGTGAAGAAATCTTCGTATTTGTCTATACACATCGCTGTTAGGTGGTCACTGGAATGTACTTGAGACTGCTCACTCATGCTATTCAGTCTCCATGTATATTCCAGCTGATATCGGCGCCAAAGAGTCGAGATAGATGATGCTTGAGCACCGAAGTGTGTGTCCAACTGCTTTGCAATGGAGTCTGTAGACAACAATGTGCCGTACATATCAAACGCAATAATGGTGTCTGGCATGGCGATTAGAGAATGACGTGAATTAGCAGAGTGTGTGAATACTAAGAGTGATTAGTAGAGGAATACTCATGTTGTGGAGCGTGGATGATGTCAATCTTCCGTTGGCGGTCCGCGGGGTCCCAAACATCCTCCAACTCCAACTCCAACTCGGACTCCAACTCCTCAAACCGGAGACTTCAAAACCATGAGCTCAATATACCAATGACACATGAAAATTACACAATTTTCCGAGAATGTCTCTCGAGCGCAATCGTCGCGCGCTCCGAGAAACCCACCTCAAAACGCAGAACCAAAGTCAAGCGCAATGGACGTAAAGAAATGACCGAGACGAAGACCGAGGTTGTTTCCGAGCGAGCAAATCCCGAAGAACTGGCCGAATTTATCGATGTATGGAGACATAGCATTCCAGTGGACCGCAATAAATCAAAAACTAACCATTCACAGTTCATTGCCTCCGAAACCTTCGATTCCTTCCCCGAAGATCTAAAAACACTTTCCTACGCCGCAATACAGCATAATGCGGAACTTGCGAAGAAATATATTCCACCCGATAACGACACACCTCTCGACCGTGCGGTCCTCGATTCAATCTGCATAGTAACACCCGTCGATGTGACGGACTCGTTATCTGTGTACGGACTTATTCCAGACACGGCTGATTTCGCGGATTTCATATCTCCGGTTTTGTCGGAGTATATTGGTGGTGTTACGAGTGGTCCGCCGGCATGGTCTACGACGAAGACGGATGCGTGCGAGATCTGTGAGCGGGATTGGATTCCGTTATCGTATCACCATTTGATTCCGCGAGGTGTGCATGCGAAGGTGATGAAGAAAGGATGGCATGATGAGTGGATGTTGAATAGTGTTGCATGGCTTTGTAGGGCGTGTCATAGCTTTGTGCATCGGATGGCGGGGAACGAGGAGTTGGCCAGAGAGTGGTATACTGTTGAGAGGATTATGGAGAGGGAGGATGTGAGGGATTGGGCGAAATGGGTTAGTAGGGTGAGATGGAAGGCGACATGACGATACATTGGTAGTTATTGTTCATGGTGGATCTATAAGTGTATATCACTGATCTATTCAAGACGGAATGTCGTGGGATTGGAATTTTGGGTTATGATACAGCATTGCCAGGTTATATCCAGTGGTAAAACGCCCGACCCAGATGCAAGCCATGTCGAAAAATGGTATGGTACATGAAACGGGGCTAACAGAAGGCCCCTAAAGTGCGAACAAATCAAATCTAGAAATACATGCGTACAGATCACTGGGGATCTCAGAGGTAGCGCTTTTCGTGGATCTCCTCGTAGCACTGAATGTGATCGCCAACGGCAAAATCAGCCCAGCCCTCGAATCCGATACCACACTCGGTGTCTTTTCGCATCTCAGTAACGTCCTTCTTGACGTTCTTCAGCGAAGTCATCGTGCCTACTTCAAGTTAGCAAAGTCGAGCGTTGAAAGCGTAGATGGGATGGGTATATTCTTACCATCGTAAACAGTCTCATCACCTCGGATGACTCTGACCTTACGGGCTTTGTTGACTGTGCCGTTACGCACACGGCAACCCGCAATAGCGATCTTATCACGTCCCTTGACGGTGATTTCAAAGATTTGGCCAATCTCGGCTTCACCTGTGACACGCTGGGTAATGGTCGGCGCAAGGTATTGACTGAGGTCGGCCTTGACATCGTCGATGAGTTTATAGATAATATTGTGGTCCATGATCTTCACGCCCTCTTGCTCCGCAATGCGCATCATATTAGGATCAATGGGCATGTTGAAAGAGATGACCCTTCCTTTAGCAGCGGCAGCGTGCTCGATATCGAACTCAGCGACCGGGCCAACTGCCGAGCGAAGAATGTTGGCATAGACTTCGTTGTTGCCAATGGCAGCCATGGAGTTCATGACCGCCTCTGCAGAACCATCAACATCGGCCTTGATGATGAAATTGATCGCCTTCGGGCCAGTAGGTTCTGCAACAGCACTAGGCGCGTCCTCGGATTGAGACTCCTCGAGCTTGCGCTTTTCAGAGAGTTCTCGTCGCGCCTCGTTAATGGCAACCATATCCTGGCCAAGCTTCTCAGTATCAGCCCGTTCCTGACGATATTCCACAACATCCTTAGCCTTCTGCTCAGTGGACGCTTGAAGAATCTCAGCACCAGCAGCAGGCTGGTCTCTCCAGCCATCAATCTCAATGGGCATTCCTGGGGTAGCTTCACTGACGGTCAAGCCAGCCTCGTTACGCAAAGTGCGCACTCGAGCCCAGGTATTACCGGCAACAATGATATCACCCGGCCGCAGTGTACCACGACGGATAAGAGCTGATGCGACTCGGCCATATGTCTTGGTCGAAGCCTCAAGGACCCATCCTTCCACGTTGCCGGTCCTTTGAGCCCGGTGGTCAAGCATCTCCGAGAGGGCACCAATAGCCTCTTCAAGCTCAAGCATACCCTCACCAGTCTTACCGCTGACTCCGATGGCTTGAACATCACCACCGTAGTCTTCCACGTGGACACCGTGGACTGACAGATCTTGTTTCACTCGATCCGGGTTGCGGCCCTCCTTGTCAATCTTGCTCATGGCAACAATAATCGGAACGTTCGCCTGTGTTGCGTGCTTGATGGCTTCAATGGTCTGTGGCTTCACACTGTCATCGGCGGCCACCACCAGAACCACGATATCAGTGACATCGGCACCGCGACGGCGCATTTCCAAGAATGCTGAGTGTCCAGGAGTATCCAAGAAAGTAATCAATTTTCCAGAAGGCATTGGCACAGAGAATGCACCAATGTGCTGAGTGATACCACCGTGCTCAGTCGCAGCAACGGATGATTTGCGCAGCCAGTCCAAGATAGTAGTTTTACCATGGTCAACATGGCCCATGATAGTGACCACAGGCGGTCGAGTGGGCCAGTCAGAAACATCTTCTGGCACCGGTTCAGCCTCAATGTTATCCGCACCAGTATCGAAGATAGCTTCATAGTTGTACTCAGCAGCGACCAACCCAGCAGTCTCGGCATCCAGCACATGGTTGTATTCGACATCCTCAAAGCCCATTTCCTCCATGCGTGCAATAAACTGAGCTGGCCGGACGCCAATGACATCGGCTAGGTTATTAACACTAATGAATTCGGGGAGGTAAAGAGGTTGAGGAGCAGCACGCTCCTCCTCCTTCCTCGCCTCTCTCTTAGCTTCTTTCGCCTTCTTGCGCTTGCGTGCCTCGCGCCGCTGTTCACGTTCCTCAGCTTCAAACTCCGCGGACTCGGAATCCCGCTGCTTTCCTCCATCACGGCGCTTCGACTTTTTGACATCCAGAGGAACATCTTCCTCCACTTCACCCGACTCTAGGTTCTCTAGCGCAGACACATCCCAGGTCCATTGGTCAATTTTATCAACTTTGTCGACTTTGGTGGCCTTCTGTTTCTCGAGTTTCTTTTTTCAGCCTTGGCCTTGGATTCCTCAGCCTTAGGTTCATCCTTCTTTAGCTGTGTAGCAGCTTCTTGGGACTGGAGTGAGCGCTGAAGCATTCGGAGCTTCGCAGCTTCCGCATTATTCCGCGGTGTCCGCGCTTCCTCTGCTGGTAGTTCTGGCCGCGGTGTATGACAGAAAGGACAATCCGAGTATTTATCAAAGACATATCGTTGGCAACCGGGGCAGTCCCAGTCGGTTGGTGCCCGCTGCGGGACTTTTTGCCTTGGTTTTTTATTCCAGTTGTTTCGATTTCCCGAGGGCTCCCGATTATTATTGCGTTCGTTTCGTTGGCTCGAGAGCTCCCGGTTGTTATTCCATTCGTTTCGATGACCCGAGGGTTCCTGATTGTCAGTACGTCGTTGCCGGTGCTGGAAACCGCGGTTGTCGTCCCTGTCAAGAGAATCCCCGTAGGAGCGCTTGGCCCATCTTTGATTCCGTAGAGGATCCGATGAGCGCTCACGATCTGGCGCTCGTGGTGGGGGTGGGGGTGGCTTGCTTCTAGCAACCAGCGCGTCTCGCAATGTCTGCTCCGCGGCACTCAGACCAGTCGATTGCGTTCCTCCAGTACCCCATTTGCTTCCAAACTTGGGCGCTCCGAACTTGGGCGCAAAGCCGGAAGTTTTGGGAGTGGTCGCAGATTTTCCATCACTTTTATTATCCCCGGGTTCCGAGTTTCGATGCGATGCAGAGGACTGAAAGCTCCGTTGAGAGGAGAAGGTCGAGGTTGAGGCCGTTACGCTGGTCGAAGAAAGCTCGACGCGGCGTGAAAACTGGACAAAATGTTAGATCCTCAGATAATGTAGTTATTATGAAGGCCAGCTCACCCTTGTGACCGCTCGCCTGTGCATTGCTGGTCTTGTCTGCTCTACTGTTTGGCAACTGTCAAATGCAGAACTGATTGCGGTCGCTTACGTAAGTCCTCGGTCCCACACAATGTGATTGGTGGATCAATCAAAGAGATTGTATTTCCTGTTAATCCATATTTATTGCTGTTGCTGTTTGAGTTCGAAACATCATAAAAATCAATTTTGGTGTAATAAAATACCAGTAGAGAGTCCAGAGCTATTAGGCATCCGAGGTTTCGTAAAATTGCAACATTTGAAGTTCAAATGTTCAATTTCCAACCAATTCCACAAATTATACAACAGATTGACCTCAGTGCTATCTGGCTATTGAGATGCTACTGTTGAAAGCTAGTCACTTGACTCGCGGGTTCTGCATTTGAAGACGAGTGTGTTGGATCTCATATACAGATAGTCCTGGAACCCAGAAAGAATTGGCGCTGGTGTCAGCTGCGGCATCAAGGCATCAAGTGATCAAAGTGTTACACAGCATAAATCCAAAGAAGATAGTACCCCGGTGGGCTAACTACGTAACACTAGCTAGATGACTGTTGCAACCCTCAAACATCCAAAACAATCTTTCTCAATGAAATAATGACCCGCAAAAGATATAAATCTGACGGCTAGTTAATTCATGGTTATATCACAGAGATTGGAGCTGAGAGATCCATATATTGATCGGTCAAAGCCAATTCTATTTTCGAATATGCACAACTGAAAGAACATTTGAATCATCAAGTACTCAAATACAATTAGATTGTAGGATTCCTATGCTTATTTGGCCACCCTGCCTGGTACCCACATCATGCTCATTCTGGAATTACCCGCTTCATTGATTCTGAAAGTAGCTGCAGTGGGTTGGATCCAGGTGAGTAATAAATTGAGGCGTTCAACTAATGTATCTTTGCTAAGATCCATTAGTATCTCGTCATCAAGGCAATCTATAATGTCTTTTTTCATCCCCTGAAGGACTACCCCGGTCCGCGAACTATGGCTGCTAGCCGGCTTCCAATCACCTACGCAAGATTGGCAGGCCACTCTGTATATTTGACCCTGCAGCTTCACCAAAAATACGGCCATGTCGTCCGTATGGGTCCAAATGAGCTGAGCTACTCCGACTCAAGCTCTTGGAAAGATATCTACGCCAGTCACCCATCCCGACCCGGCGGTATGCCACCTGAGCGATCTACCGCCGAGACCTTTGAGAGAAAGGACACCACCCGATCTCTTGTTAACGTCCACGGCAAAGAGCATTCAAGAATGCGTCGGGCCTACGGGAGAGCACTCACAAAACAGGCCCTTCTGCAGCAAGAGCCACTCATTCTTGAGCATATTTTGGATCTTACCAGAAAGCTGGACGAACAAAAGCATGACCACATCAATATAGAAGACTTGTTTACCTTTCTTGTGGCGGATATCACAATACAATTTCAGCTTGGGAGCCACCTTCACATACTTGATGATACCACTCGCCAACCCTGGGTAAAAAGCATGATTGGCATGATACGAAACTCTACAATACTAGGGATCCTTGCGGAATTTCCTCTTCTCGGAGCCATCTTCCAACTGGTACTTCCCCTATTGATGAAGCAGGCACGAAACATTCATTTTGGATGGATGACAGAACTCCTCGATGATCGCTTCGCTACTGAGGCAGATCGGCCCGACTTGGTGCACTTTGTGATAAACCATACTGGAGCAGAATCATCAGTGTCAGAAGCAGAGTTTCGAGCCAATGCACCCATACTTTTCCTCGCCCAGACTGAGACAACTACTACGGCACTAAGTGGGCTAATAGCTTTGCTTCTTAGTGAGCCGTTCATACTCTCCGAGTTACAAACAGAAGTCCGCTCGAACTTTCGAACTATCTCAGACATCAACATGGCAGTGATTGAACGGATGAAAGTTCTCAACGCATGTATCAGTGAAGTTCTTCGGGTTTATCCACCTGGGCCATCTTCAGTACCACACGTTGTACCACAAGGAGGTGGAACAATTTCCGGAAGGTGGGTTCCAGGCGGAACTCGAGTGTATAACTCCATGTTTGCCACCTTCAGGTCCTCTGAAAATTTCCATGATCCAGACTTGTTTCTTCCCCAGCGGTGGTATAAGGAAACGGACGAACAGTTCTTGACGGATGACAAGGCATCATGCCGGCCATTCTCTATGGGTCCAACTGAGTGTCCCGGTAGACAGTAAGTCCAATATTCGTATTGCCGAGTTCATGTTCAATCTTCATTGTTGAACTAATATTGGTGGGAATAGCATGGCCAACCAGCTAATGACCATGATAATGTGTGGGATGATATTGAGTTTTGACTTTGAACAGGACACAGAGAGTAAGCTATGGTTCCCCAAGCAAAAGGCGTGGACTTTTTGGAATAAGCCACCTCTGATGATGAAATTGAAAACTGTCAAGACCGGTGTTTGAGGCAAGGGTGAAAGATGGATCTGATTTGTGATTATGTGATTGTTTAATGCCTTGCCTTGTTAAGTTGGAAGATCTCAGCACAAGTCTTAACCAAAAGAATGCCTTCTGTGATAATTTCATCCATAAAAGTTTGCAAATAAGTAAACACGGCGGCTGCTGGATTCGACAGTGACTCTGAAAAGACTTTATAAGCACGAAGATTCGAGTCAAACGCGTTAGATCACTCCGCCAAACCGCCTATCAATGAATAAAGAGACATAAGAGGGGTAAGACAGTGATCTATTTCGTATCCCTTCAATTCGATCTTCTTTCAGTGTAGATTTCTTGATATGTTCAATCCAGTCCGCCGTATCATATGACTAAGCATCATTGGTCTAGTGGTAGAATTCGTCGTTGCCATCGACGAGGCCCGTGTTCGATTCACGGATGATGCATTTTTGATGTTTTTATTGTTTCTTTCGTCACTTTATACAGTCCTGGACTTTTTTATGATTTGGTCTCTTAAGAGGTGGCTAGTTAGATTGCGTATCAATATAAATCACATAGCCAGCGAGAAATCCCCAAAAAAGTCTTGCCACGCAGTAGGAAAATAAAAGAGATTCAGACCGGGAAAGTCCCATTCCGAAACAAATTGTTCCGGTACAAACCACTGTAGATCTGCCTGCGCATCAAATAGCTCCCAGAACGGAGACGTCGCGGTCGTGCTGCCAGTACTCGGTTGCTGCGATTCTTGTAAAGCACGGCCATATTTTTCAATACTAACCTTGAGAATCTGGAGATAGATGTTCCCTGCTCCGGATTGATTAGTATTAGAGCCTGCTTTGCTCAGTTCATGAACGAGCCGGTTTCCATGTTCCAGAAGCTCCTCGTGTTCTTCGTCGCGTTCAGGTAGGAGTCGGGAGAGTTTCAGGAGGAGGAGGAATGCGAAGGCGCATTTTGCCCAGACAAAGTCCATCGCGTATTTGAGTTTAGCGAGATAGAAGTCTGGCTCGTTCACCATTAGACGAAGATGTCGTCGAGCGCTGGATTTGGCTGTGTGGAGAATTTTTCGTTCAGTTGGGGACATGGTACTTTGTTGAATGTCAGTTTGAAAATTCAACATAGGGAGATTGAATGCATACGCAACGTTCTCAACGCCCATGGCTCGAAGGGCTTTGCAGTTTAGCATCATCTCAGCCCAACATTTTTGTACTCGGAGGGCTGCCAGGAGGAACGGTCTTTCCTCCTGTGCGGCGATTGAACTCTCTATGATGGTGTTAGAAATAGTAAGAGATTGAGTATTCGCTAGCCTCACCTATAATTCGTAGCCAATCACTTCAGGGGTCAGCATGAGTTTCTCCAGTCTGGGTATGTGACATACTCAAACCAAATGTCCAAGTCCACTTTCATTTCATGAACGAAGTCCGAAATTCCTGGACCATCCAGTTTTGTTCCAGGTCCCAGGCTATCGTTAATAGTGGCTATTAAGTAGTCAGCGAGAATAACCTCCAGCCCGGGGTCATTTCACTTCATACCTCTCATAATATTGAGCTACCAAATGACTGTCAGAAAAGTCTGTGGATGATTAATTTGTCTTTATTGAACATACCTCAACTTGAGAAAACAATCTCAGATCAAGCACCGTCGTCGAAGGATGGCTAAGAAGAATCCGACTCCGTCTTGAATTCCCCAGCAACCGAATCCCAGGGGGCTTTCCTCCATCAACACGAAATCTGCCCAAAAACAATCAGCACTACTCTCCTAAAATCCACAGGATTTACTCACATATGCTCCAAAACCAAAAGTCCAAACCAAGTCCTCGACTTCCGCATCAAATCTCTCTCTTTCTCAAAGTCATGATCCGGCACCCCTGCCGCATCTTCGTCGTTCTTGTGCGCTAGTCGTTCAGTTAGCTCCTCGAATGCCTCGTGGAGTTCAAGGTCAAGTGCCATCCGCGTAGCGAATGATAGAATGAGAAGTCGCTCTGCTGAGTAGCATGCTACAACAAGCATCGCCTGGATGGACTCGAGACAGTTGAGCCCTTTGTTTTGGATTATGACATTGATCCATTTTTTGAGTTCGGCGTGGAGCATGTCGGAAGTTGGGCCGCCAGTTCCTGTAAATGGTGTTAGTTGTTACAAGGCTGCTAATATTGATGTGGTAGTCTCCGGCTTCTTTACTTGTTTCAACCATGCAGCCAACAGTGCAGATGGTATTCAAGAGAATACTGCTTCGGGATCGGACGGAGTCAAAGGTATCGAATTTTGGGTCGAAAATCGGAATATATCTGTCCTGTTAGTTGAGAGAGGTTAAAAATGTTCCATATCCAAATAACAGTTGTTGAGTCCAAGGTCGGTTCTTACACAACCTTGGAAAAAACTGAAAACGTCAGCTAGCGCTTAGATATGCATAGAAAGGGTATAAAACGTACGTGTTAAAGCATGATACTGCGCACTCCGATGTTATAAGCCCCTTTTCAATAAAATCTGCAATTGACTCTTCTCGAATCTCAAAACAGGAGCGCTTCCGCTTATTGGGTCGAAAATTGTCTTCGTTTGACGGCTCATGCATTGAAGCTACTGTCGTGATCCCATTTGGAGAAACATCTGGCATAGATCTTTGGTAATGATTTGAGCCACTCATATACTCAGCTGGGCTTGGGTGGACTATTAGAGCACCTAGACCATCTTGCTGGTGAAGGTGAGTAAACTGGGATGCCGCAGTGCAGGCACTACCGCGGCGTGTATCTCCTTGATCATATAGTTGTGGAGAGTCAAGACCTTGATCTTGAAATCCGGTATTTCGGTTTAAATGATGCTGGTTAATCAATGCTTGCATATCATCAAGTTGTCGTCGCAAATATTGAACCTCGGACTCGACGCCCTCAAACCGCCTGGAGATAGGTCAGCTGGTTGTTTTGGCTGAGTTGAAGACATTCATGTCATACTCCGAGACAGGGTCTTTGGGTATTTCAAAGAATATGCATTGCTTATCGATCTTTTGACATCTGAAAAATTATCAGGGACCGTTCTTGCATGACGCAGTAGTGGTATTGCATACCTCCCACAAGGCCGGTCTCCATCGCATTTAACCTAAAGCGGGGTTTGTGAGCTTCTCAATCATATTAGCTTCGATGAAAACTCACCTTGGACTGCCGACAGGCACTACACGCTTTCTAGACAATGGGACATGGGTGTCAGGGCGCTTCGGAGAACAGGGCCGAGGTCCGAACTCCGGGGTAGGTCACATACAGGGATACGCTTTTTCCCGGTTGGCACTGGCAGGACATGCAAAGAATCATCGTCATGCATTTTCAGATTACCCTTTCCTTTGTAAGTCAATGAGAAGATAATCACCGCGAGATGTCAAAACGCAGGGCTCGGGTCTTCCTCCGCTGTACGGAGTTTGCGGGGGTTGGACCCACTCAACAGGGTGCCACTGACCCAAGCGCTATCGTTCATCTCTGCGTAGCGGACCATGCTGTCTAGGCCATCACCATATTGTACTTGTTTGCCTCCATGAATGAATTCCATCGATCTATCCATTTAATAGTCTTAAAATATAGCACACGCTGGACAACTCGGGAACTGAACTGATCCGCTGCTATATTTTTCCACCCCCAAATCAATTTCCAAGGATAAGATCATTTGGTCCCACTCGTCTCTGTCACAGACCTATCTTATACTATGCTTATGTATTCTACAGCCCACGATACATCTTGAATGTGAAGGCATTCTTGTCACTTTACTGATTTGAGTTTTTAACTTTTTTCATTAGCCCGATCCCATGTTTCGCAGTGCCTTCGCCCCCTCTATTTTCTGCACTGCACTTGAAGCGCTTTTACTGCGCGATATCTTCATCAGGTCACGACAGATTTCGTTACCCATGATGCGAGAGAAATCCGATCACCAGTAAGCCAGCCACAAATATTTCACGTCTTACACATACTGATCCATAAGCCTAGCATTTCGCGGAAGGTCTAGCCAGAGTGGACGGAGACCGAAAGTCTTACTCGATCAGCTCAAGGATATGTGAAGTCAATCTTGCTTCGTTCCTGCCATATCGAAAATCGCTCGATACAAGACTATGGACATGGGTTGCCAATCTACGGCTGAAATAGGGGAAATATTTATTGGCAAAGGATAAGTCCTAATGTTATTGAAACTACCCGGGGCTAGCATCCTGGTACGATGGTGCTAGTCCTTGAATGACTATTGGATATTTTCATCATACATAGTACAAATTGCCCATGTACACAGCTTCAATTTTAGGCGAGAGGGGTTAGGATGCGATAGGCGCAATGTACCGCCACTTTGATGTGGTATTCAAGCTTCAAACCCAACGAGCTGACCGCCAAGCCAGCAGATGATGGTATGCACTGGCAAGCTATTAAGACAATGCGGGTTCGTATCTGGTCAGACCATAAAGCTCCTGAACGCCATGCTGTGCGATACATCATGGTTGCGAAGATGTTGCAGATGAGTACAGTATTTCCCTGGATGACTTTTACGAGTGGAATCCTGCTATCGGAGATACGTGCGCAGGACTGTGGCCGAATTAACATGTCTGTGTGGGTGTTAAGTACTAGGTTTTATCAGCATTGAAGTGACACTCAATGCTTAGGGAAAGATGGTAATGAAACTAAATACATGTCATCAGGAGTGATCACTATTGTATATCCTGCCATTTTGAACCAGGTGTATCTAACTTCTTGCGAAGTAACGATGCCGCATCATCAATACCGGCACCCGAAGTTGTAGAGACTGGGCAAAAATGCTATGGAGAGAATGTCAGTGTGAATGGTGCCAGAAGTGCTGAGGAAGGTGATTTTTAGTTAAAAAAAACCGCTTACCCAATCCACATCTAGTGCATCCATTTGTAGTAATTCAACCTGTTCCTGGGCTTTCTTTTTATTCTATTTAAATCAAAATAGCGGAAAATCCAAATTAATAAAAATATTACGAATACGCCGCAGCGGGGAATAACATACCAGTGGCTCTCCTTTAAAATTGACCAGAACCAGCCATGGAATCCCTTTCTTGGCTGTAGGGTAGAAATCCTGCGGTTTAGAATTGACGGTTCCCTTCGCAGACAGCTCCAAACAATCCTTGAGCATATGGCGTATATATGGATTGAAAGCATCAGCGACCACAATCAAAGCATCTGAATCTGAGAAAAGCAAGCCATTTGCTACGAGCCAGCGTTTGGGACCGACGATACCCAGATAGCCAAGTCTGAAATCGAATCTATATTGACGATTGCTGCCTGTATAAGCCGATGCACCCGAATTCTGATCTGGGACATAGCGGTTGATCGGGCTGTCACTGAGATGCTGTAGCAAAGCCTTGTCCCTCTCAAAGTCGTCTCCCTCACTCACAATGCTCACTTTCGTAAATGGCTGAAGGGCGGGTGTTGCCACTAAGATGCTCTTAATTCGGGTCAGGAAAGTCATATTGAGTATCTGGGTGAGTTATTAGCGGAGACGAACAGGATGGAGTGCGGCGCCGACAAGTCAACTATGGCTAAATATCCAAGTACAATTACGATTCAGAATTAGAGAGGGCGGTGAATGTAATATATGGTACTGGGCCATCAACATTAGCCCTATTGTCCACCGTTAAAAGCTATCCAGGTCTGAAAATGTGGTGAATGGGGAGATAGAAAATGTGTTGAATATACTTGATACAATTTTTTGGTTTGAGGCAGCACATGAGCATGGTGAATGTGATGGACGGGCAAAAAAGGAAAGGGCAAAAAGTAAAAAGTTGAAATGTGCTCCCACGCCGGGAATTGAACCCGGGCCGGCCCGGTGAAAGCGGGCAATCCTAACCACTAGACCACATGGGATAGTTGATGTATTACGAGGGGAAGTATGCAATATAATCGCCCAAGCTACATTTGCCGTATTCTGTTATGCCCAGGGCAGCCGATACGATATAGATTGTCCGGCAAGTTTGGAGATGCCATCTATCATGAATGCCCGCAGGTGTGAAATCAAATAGGAGATATCCTATTGCAACCAGCGTCAAAATTTCATAATTTATTGCGTCCTAGTACGCACATATTTTCGGATCATAGGTCTTAGGCACCGTTATGTGACAGTGTCCACCGAGCGTCTAACAACGAGGTTTTGAATAACCGCGAGTAGAATTGCCCAATCTTCCATGATTTCTGAGTTGCTTACATAAAACACATGGCTTGATGTGGAACCGCACAGGGCTGACGGTCATACCTTGTTAACCGTAGTAATACCCAGGTCCAACATAACCCGATTTTTGCGAAAAGATAAGATCATTTAGCTTACCAGCCTGAATCATATACGCGCCCGGTTACTACCTGGACAACTGAGCTAATAATTTACATATGCATCATTTTGATAAAAATTATATATATAGATTGGCGGTGTCCGGTACAGTCACCATATCTAGATTTCTTGCGGCTGAAAGTCAGGCTCTTCCGGATATAAGTTCATCTCCGGCTGTTCAGCCACCTCAATCTCAGGCACAGGTTCCACCTTATGCTTCGGCACGTAGGGCTGTCGATTAATCGTTCTCCAGAATCTGCTTGTCTCCTGAATATAATCTGTTTGGTCGAGCGTGGGCTCCCACTCTGCTTCATGCGCCTGCGCAATCTGAAGATACGGTGACAGAGTTTCATTCAGATGTGTGCTGGGAGTGCCTGGGAAATGAACCAACAGATCTCCAGGGTGTACCTGGAAATGAGCAGGAGAGTCCTTGTTCTGTTGCCTTCCGTCTGGCGATCGCATATAAGCGTTGAACCATCGCAGTGGACAGTAGACAACAGATTTTGCAAATTCTTTGTTCTCGTTGAATAAGTTTGTGAGGGCTGATTGATCGGGCCAGTATAATTCGACGTTTGGATGGACAGTTGGGTAGGCGATTGCCGCGGATAGTAGTTTCACGGACCATTCATGTACGCGAAGGAAGAACACTCCATTATTCATTCCGTTCCAGTCTTTTGTAAGTAGAAGGTGGACTTCTGCAGAGTGGTCGGGTGGGAGGAAGACCTCCAGGGGCATATTGGGGTTCATGAGAACTGTGTCGCTGTCATGCCAACTATTGAACGAGTCGCGGATTAGCTATGCTCGAAGTGCCAATAGATCCAGCGCGTGACTCACAAAAGCCACTCTAATCGTTGTCCTTCAGGCTTTTCCAGTTCCTGGAGGAGTAATGATAAGAGAATGGCATATTTGTTAAATGTACCGTCAAGGATGGGTTGACGGAGGATGAAAAGTGGATAGTTGAAGCGCCTGCCATGCAATTCATGTGTTTCTAGCGCTTGGTCGTATATTGTGCTGTTGCCATATATCATAGTCACTTTGCCAATAGTTGGCTGTATTCGAGGGCAGTTGTTGTTGTCTTGGATGTGTTAGCTTTCTTCGCAATCTGAATCTTATCGTGAATCTGCACCCACTATATATGTCAAACAACCTCACGAATCCCAAAATGGCTAAGGCCGCAAGAGCCAGCTGCTGCCATAATTTTGACCTCGTACGAGGGCTTCTGTAAATGAACTTGGACATGCTGGAGAGTTCCTTGTTCTGACTTGGTTCCCACGATTAAACATTGAAGTCGGATAATAAGGGGACAAGGGTCCCCCACTAGAGCAGGGAGTCGGGGCCGTATGGATAAGAAATCGAGATTAGCTACGCTGTATTGAAACTGTAACGACATGTTTTGTTGATTGATGCGTAAAATGGCTTTTTTTGGCGAGTGCTATTCAAGGCAATTAAGCGTTCGTGGTAATGATTCGCTTGGGCCCGCCCGAACAGTCTCGGTAAAAGTGTACAGCTACAGCTTGGCGGGTGATTCTGGGCCTCGTGTGGAGCGCTCCCTTGTTGGCAGGGATCAGTGAGCCGAGCGCCGGGTAGCTGCATGAACTAAGGAATGATCGGTGCGATCACTGCGAGGCATCGAAGATTTCAAGTTTTTTATTTTTATTAGATATATTAAATACAACTTCACTGGTCGCCTTTCGTACTACTACTATGTTTGATTTCCGCGCGTTTGGAAATCCATTGAATTTATGAAGAATGTCCATAAAAGAGACTTTCGAACTTGAAAACTTAAGGATCAAACATGTTCGAGTTTGCCAAGTAATTTGTAATTTGTTATACTTTTTATGTGTAATAATTTGGGTCTGCTGGTATAGGATGTGGACCGCTTATCTCCAGCTAGAACCGCGACTAAGTGGAGCCGCAGGAAATAAACAAAAGCGGCTCCAGAGTTTCAGCTTTCGGTACTTTGTATGACCTTAGCCATTGTATGGAGGAGTATTCCGTATAATTGATCCCGAGTTCAATATCTCCACTATGGCAGGATAGAATATTGAGCTACGGGATTAAAATGGTTGATATCACTTATATTGACATATTGCGTAGATCAAGAATCTTGGAGACTCATCAATACTCGTCTGCAACATCCGCATCAGGGCCAGAATTAATGTAATCATGATAGATGTGTGACATGACAATGACTGAGATTTAACCTTGGAGGGACTGCATTGTTAAATCAATCATTGGGTCCCAACTTTACCCACGTATTTATACTAGTTCTCAACGACTCTGACGACCTGGACTTGTGTGCGCGCCATACACTGGCCAACCTGTTAGTCTAAAATACCCCGTAAAGGCCCGGGGTCACCCCTTTAATGCCTTGTTGAAGCCCTTAACCCTCTCAACCTCGGTATTTGGTTGGAGTTCTTCATCTTCTTACAATATACAATATTGGAACCAGTGCATTTCCCTCCTTAAAGCACCTTTTAAACACATTAGGTCGTCATATTAGCCTTAACAGGAGCAGCAGTGGAGGTAATCGCCACTACCACCACGGCCTCCGCTACCACTACGGCCTCCACAAACACTATAACGACAATTGCTATGACAGGACTGTTCACTCCACCGACATCATGCTCAAACTCATAAACCTATGAAGGGGAACTAGCAAATAGTGTCTACGGTGGTCTTTTAATGCAGAACTGCGTGTCTGTAGATGGTGATAATACCGCATGCTGGCCATCCGGGTTTGAAAAATGGGGGAGAACTAGTGCTTCTCAAGTCTTTAGTCCCGGTCACTGCCCGGTCGGTTATACGTCTGCAGCCATGACAGTTGCGGAGTCGGTTACTGGTGCGGTCTGCTGCCTCTCGTGAGTGCCAGAAAGCCTTTTCCCTTTCTAGAGAAATTTCGGCTAACCACTCAACTCGCTAGGAATTTTAACTGCACTGTCAGCACATATTACCCGGGATGACTCAGCCTGTTAGCATCAACATGTTCAATGCTCGTGCCCATCCGCCAAGAAATTGCGGACAGCACAGAAATCACCGGACCAGTCACAATGTGGGCTCAGCCCATAACAATTCAGTGGGAGGAAAAGGATTTAAGTCTATTTTTGTCTGTAACTACAACCTCTGCCTCAACCTCGAGCTCAACCTCGAGCTCAACCACGACCTCTGAAATAACCGCCACTTCGTCGATATCAACATCACTTGCTTTGACT
This sequence comes from Penicillium lividum, assembly GCA_028828245.1. Classification (NCBI taxonomy): domain Eukaryota; kingdom Fungi; phylum Ascomycota; class Eurotiomycetes; order Eurotiales; family Aspergillaceae; genus Penicillium; species Penicillium lividum. Next base: position 6,100,952 of record JAQJAG010000002.1, read on the forward strand.
TCAACGACGACTTCAACGGCAGCCACGACGGCAGGCTCTGGTAGCTTATCTGCAGGATCATCATCCAGCGGACTGTCGACAGGAGCTGGAATTGAAATTGGAGTGGGCGTGGGAGTGGCTGGAGTGGCCGGGCTTGCTGCTTTAGCCCTTTGGTTTTTCATGGGCAAGAAGCGAAATCCGAAAACTGCCCAGGAGTTAGCCATGACTCGGAAGATTTTCTATGAGGCCCCAAATGGTTCTTACGGTGGTCTTCTCAGCACCCGTGTGCCACATTTGCAGCCCTACAAACCCACTGAGCTGGATGGGTACACGAGTCGGGATAAGCATTTGCACGAGTTGGACTCTTGATGATATAAACATGAAACAGACTACGATCTGTATCTGTTGCTTTCAACTAAAATTTTCATGTTGGTATTATGGGCGGGTCTCATGTAAGGCCTCGGTCGACGTCTCCTACAGGCACGGGAGATGATTCAGAGTATTTTTGTTTATTAGCGCTCTTAAATACGTGCCTAGGTAGTCATACTATTTCTGTACATAATCTATACTGTCTAACCCTTCAAATGTTTATTACTTGGGTCCACCGCTGAATTTTTCGAGATGCGTTTAAAACCACCGGCCCCCGATTTTTCTTTTTTGTCTCTGTACTTTCTATACCGCTATATATATATTTACAGAGCGCCGTCACCGTTCTATTCCGGTAGGAAAGAAGGTAGAATACTGGGTTTAAATACCCGGGTAAGATGCTGAGGGGAAGATATGGCATAAAACCTACGTAGGCGCCGCGCTTTTAGCGCGGCGGATAGCCTCTAGTTGTGATGTTTACTGGGATGGGTCCTGACCAAGAATTAGGGATGGAGTCACGTGATTATTCAGTTTGTTAAACGTGATATTTCCAGGGGCCCAGACCTGGGACGAATCAGAATGTCTCAATGGGACGGAAATATAGTTCCATGCCCTTACAACAGCTGTCATGACGCGCTTAACCCAAAGTGGGGATGGAGGGGAAAAACTGATTCACCAATCACAATCGATCGATCAAATTTTATGGGGAAATCCGGTTTCCAGATCGGGGGGACTCCTCAAAATATGAAGCACCGTGGATCGAGTTCTATGCCAAACAACTATGGCAATAGACTCGGGATCGGAATACCCGCGGGAATCTAGGTGTGACTCCGAACAAGACAGGATCCGCGATCTATCAAGGTGCGCTGCCCATTCGTCTCTTACCGGCCCCCTTGCTGATCATCGTTTCCAACCGTTTTTAGATATTATTGTACATTTGACTCAGATCCACAATCCACCAGCAGCCCTCGTCTCTCGCCTGACTCTACACTAACTGCCTTGGCACAACTCGGGGTTTATCGATTTGGATGTAACCGTTCGTTCGTTTCCATCATTGACGGCGAGTCGCAGCATCTTATTGCGGAAGCAACGGCATCCGTCTCTCTACGCAATGAAGATCAACATCTCCCAAACGATGGCATATACCTTGGTGTCCGGACCCTCGATCTAGAATGGGGTGTTTGCCCCCACGCCATACGTCTTTTCACAGGGCAGGACCCCTCACGTGTCAAGGACTCGGAAAATATAACCGCCAATCGAACCCGCAACATCATTCGCAGCTTCACAACAGAAGACTTTTACAAAGACCGCCCTTACGTTCTGGACTGGCCCTACTTTCGCTTCTATGCTGAAGTGCCTTTATACAGCCCTTCTGGCTATGTGCTGGGCTCATACTGCGTGGTGGATAATAAAACGCGCACAACGTTTGGAGACGAGGAAGTCGTTGCTCTCCAGGAGATTGCAGATGCCATCTCTCAGCACCTTGAGAATGTTCGAGTCGTTCATTACCACCATCGTGCAGAAAATCTGGTCAAAGGCTTGACTAATTTTGTCAAAGGACACTCATCTGACCTTCCAGATCATCTCGACCAACTTGCAGCTCCGGAAACACTGAACTTCCATAACCTGAACTTTACAAGTAGAGCCATCAATTCAAATCAGCCGGACACATCGGCCTCAACAAGTAAATCTTCTAACACTAAGTCGACCTTGGATCGATCATCCTTGGCAACCAAAGATGAAGTGGTTTCTCTTTTCTCGGAGAACAAAGGCTCAGAAATGACACGGCAGACTAGCCAGCCATCATCACTTGCCCCGGGCTCTCCAGAATCAGCAGAACTACTAAACGAGTGCTTTGACCCAGAGGCAGCCACGGATGAAGTGCCCATTGCAGAACGTGTTGCTGCGATTTTTTCCCGCGCTAGTGACCTACTCAGAGGATCGATGGATCTGGATGGTGTAGCATTCCTTGATGCACGTCAAGGTGACTCGAATTTGTTAGTCTCGTCCTTCCAATATTTGCACCCTCTAACAGTATACAGTGACCTTAGTGATGATTTTGGAAACGGGCAGTCGCCCAATTTTGCAGACTCTAGACCTGTGATAAATCCAGAGCCTTGGGCACTGGGCAATCCTGCTGAAAAAACGCCAGATAATAAGGAGAGTCTGTGTCGCCCCTTGGACTGCCTGACCACCGATCCTCTCATACCAGGGTCCGTCCTCACCCTTTCGGAAGACTTTCTGCGCACATTGATTCAAAACTTCCCAAGCGGTCACATCTTCAACCTCGACAATGAGCCTTGCGAGCCACAGACCTTGGAACAGAAGGCTTCTAGCCATCTTGCAGCTAAGCTTCCAGGCGCAAAGTCGGTACTTTTCATCCCCTTGTGGGATTGGAATAAATCACATTGGCTAGCAGGAACATTGGTCTGGACACGGCAAAGTTGCCGTCCTCTAGGCATGGAGGAATTGCATTATTTCAAAGTGTTTGGTGACTCTATCATTTCTGAGGTATCTCGGGTACATTGGTCAGCGACCGAGAGGTCAAAATTTGATTTTGTGTCTTCGATCAATCACGAGCTTCGCTCTCCATTGCACGGTATACTCGGGAGCGCAGAATTGCTTCAGACCATGCCTCTTCAGCCCTCGCAGCAAGAAATGGTCAAGATGATAGACACCTCAGGCTTGGCATTACTCAACACTATTGATCACCTGTGAGTTTGTTGATCCAACATTTGTTACGAAGACATATACTGAATTTATCATAGACTGGAATACTGCAGGATCAATGATTTGGCAACGGGGGGATTACTCGACAAAAACAGGCCCGAAAGGGAGATGGCTAGTCAAGAGTCCCACTTTGACCTCGGCACGTTAGTCGAAGAAGTTGCGACCGCTGTTTGTGCTGATAAGAACACCCGATTTGTCTCCGCTCTCGCAAATGAATCGAAAGCCGGATCCGAAGTCGCCGCGGGCTCCCAAAATGACAGTAGAAATGAAGTTTCAGTAGTCTTGAGGGTCGACCAGCCCGGCCTTTGGGCAGTGCGATCGGCGGCCAGTGCCTGGAGAGGTATACTCCTTAATCTTATTGGCAACTCGATGAAGTGGACTGAGAAAGGCCTCATCGAGATCACGTTGTCCAAGATGACACCTGACGCAACGAACAAACCATGCCTTGCTCACTTGTGTGTCAAAGACACTGGCAGTGGAATCTCACGAGACTACCTCAAGAACCGGCTGTTTTCTCCTTTCGCCAAAGAAGACTCTCTATCGCCAGGTGTTGGCCTTGGCCTCAGTATTATCCGCAAGTTTGTCAGATCTCTAGACGGTGAAATCGATGTCAGAAGCGAGGTGGGTGCAGGCACTCAAGTGGACATCCGCATACCCGTCAAATACCCAAGAAAACCTCCTTCTGCCAATGTAGAGGATATGCCTTCACTTCTAGCAACATCGACTCTGTCAACTCCAATCCGAGCATGTCTAATTGGATTACATGGCCAACCGGAAATGGATGATATACCAAGTGGGATCCTAACCGTGGACGCGAAACGGAAGTTATCAATCCAAAACGCGCTTTTTGACGTGTTTATGTCACAGTTGGGGTGGGTTTTAACGTCAGCAAAATTTCCTCGCCAGGAGCATGGTGATGTTGCGATAATTGAAGGAGCAGATCTTCATGTAATGCTGGCCAATGGACTACTGGCGACGGATTGCGAAGATGTTTCAAAATTCTTCATTGTCCTCGATGGAAAGACATCGCCTCTGACTGATGAATTGCCTCCAAATTTCATACGCGTGTCGCAGCCGTGAGTATGAATCTCTTTTGTTGTGCACACATTAGCTGACGATTCTTACAGATTTGGACCCAGGTCTCTCCATGATGCTGCAGCAAGATTTATTCAAATCTTCAAGATGCCACTTGCGCTGGCGACAACAGAATTGGCACCGATCATCCCATATACAACCCTACAGAATTTAGACCTACAATTACAGCAAAGCTCTAAGGATACATCAGCGACGCTCGCATCTGGATGTGAAACTACGATCGCCAATCCTCCCGAACAGGCTGATATCAGTGAACCCCAAACCGAGGATCAATCCAAACCCGCAAATGTTCTCATTGTGGATGATAATCCCATCAATCTCAAGGTTTGTGAACGAATCGCCTATCGCGCTATTTCTATAGCAGTTTGCAGAATATCAGCTCACAAGTCTACTATCAGATCATGTCCACATTCGTTCGCAAATTCGGATGCCGGTTTGAAACCGCATTAAATGGACTAATAGCTCTTGAAAAGTATGAGGCTGCAGATCAACCATACGACTTTGTCTTGATGGGTAAGCTTAAAAGACCATGCTCGATATTCATAAGGAAACTTTTTAATATTAGCAGATATTTCCATGCCCGTAATGGATGGACTCGAGGCAACAACAAGAATACGTGCGCACGAAATCGAAAATGACCTCAAACCATCGTGCATCATTGCTATTACGGCTGTTGCTTCAAGTGATATACAAGATGCTGCTTTCAAGGCTGGGGTCAATGACTATCTGATCAAACCGCTATCTCTTGATAAACTTCGTGAACTCATTCGGGTATGATTTCACGTAAAATTTGAGTTCTACGCATGCAAACCATCTCATTTCAAAGCTTTTTCAAAAAATATCGATTCGAGGTGTCTGCTGTTCGGTCCATATGTGCCTGCTTGTGAATGGATCTGTGTTCAACGCAAGAATGGCGTAACGTTGAATCGCAGCAGTTATCCGGAAATTCTCCAGCTGATAGGGACACATCTGTTAAGAGCATGATGACCCTGAAATGTGCCGCGTTGAAGATCCTTTGTAAGTCGTATTGCTATGATCAACGATTTGAAAACGGTCTCCCACCATCACATTGGTCTCTGACATTCCACAGTGCCACCAGCGAATGCTTAAAAGTATCTAGTCTGTTAAAAGGAGATCTAATGAGCAAATAGGGAGTCTAAACGTTTGTTCCCTTCGTCCTTTGTAGTGCTGATGTAGTAAACCTACTGCTCCGCACTCATGGCATCCTATTTCTGCTCACGCGTCTTGGTTCTCCTCGTGCAATAGCATTTGATGGATGGTCATCACAACGTTCCAGCTCACAAGGGCAACAAGGCTCTTGTTTCCCCTTCTATAGAAAGGCTTATCATTATCGCGATATATCTAAAGATAGGTCATCCGATAGGAGTTAGAAGGGAATTTGCGAATTTGCTCTTTTCTATAAATTTGTCGAGAACGACAGGTGCCATATACCGATAAATACGCCATACAGGTCATTCATGACTCGCCGAGAAGAATGTGGGCATGGTGGAGACAAGGAAGCGAGGGTTGAGATTTGGAAGTGTACGTTCCTTTTTCCATGACAAAAATTGGAAATGATGGTCATTGTTGAGCCAGCGGAATGCTTAGTGGATGCCTATTAAGGAAGATGAGAGGAGGTAGTGTGGGATGGTGCAATCCTCTTGAGGTGAAAGCGAATAGTATTTGTACCTCTCTCCTCGATGATAGGTTTGATAAATATTTCTGCCATACTCTAGTATCTACTATATGCTCGGTTTGTAGTATCTCCTGCTATATCTCCCGCCAGGATCTAAGGTCATACCCATGGGCATAATTGATTGAAGGATGCCATGCAACACAAGATTAGATCATGTATCCTAGCAAGTAAAGACGACGATAAAATGGTGAATAGCTGTATTGAAGTTCGAGGATTCTTTCAAAATGATTAGACGAAGCCTAAATAGTCGAATAATATTAAATAAATAATTTTTGTGTAAACCAGGACACTGGAAAGTGATCAAGGAGGCAAGAACTTCATTGCTCTACACTCTCCAAAGGAATCATATTTGACGTTGTTCACCAGGTGTAAAGTCACATGGCGATTACCCCGTTTTTGGTTCAAACGCCCACCTGAACGTTCACCGAGTGACTGGGTGTTCCATCGCTGTTCATGACGAAGAGCATGTAGTACCCAGGCTGAGCAATACCAGGCGTAGCAGGAATCTCGAAAGTGTACTGGTTGTCCCCAGTATCTTCCAACTCAACCGCTATTCTGCGTTGGTCGGTATTCACCGTGTGAGTGGTGGAACCATAGCGAATGAGTGACGCCGAGGGGTTTACCGGGCCATCGGTTGTGATATCGACAGAACCACCGGGCTTAATGGCACCAGCAGTTACAGAATTGATCTTGGGACGGCTGCGGAGGGATCCATCGGATTTCAACAGATAAGCAGGCGTATAGATCTGACCATCAAAATGATTGGCGTTGCAATCTCCGCAAAGACCGCCACCACCAGTGAAGACAGTACCATCTTGCAGTAAGAGGGAGATGCTGTGGTAGACTCGGACGACGGAATTTTCCAGCAGCTTATCCCAGTTGCCTCCGTTCTCGCTCTCGGGATCGGGAGTAAACATCTCCGGAATCATCTGAGGCTGGCTCTCATTGAATGGAAGTCCAACTACCTGGCCACCGTGGACAAATACTGAGCCATCAGGAAGAACGACAGATGTGTGGAAGGTTCGCTTGTAGTTCATTCCACCACCTGCGTATGGAAGGACAGAGACACTTTGGTTGACTTGATCAAGGGTGATGATGGCAGCATTGTCGGTAGCCTCAAGAGTCTCATACCATGGGGAACCACCACAGGTGAGAATTTTACCTTGCTCATACATGACCGCGTTTCCGCACATTGCATCTTGATCACCAGTTCGATTTCCAGCAGAAGCAGTGTAGCCACCTGGCGATGAACCGAACCAGTTCATTTGCACACTGGGGCCGGCCTGGAAAATGGAACCGTCAGTCCAACCAAATAGCCAGGCGTGGTTATCTTGTCTGTATGTCCGCTGGTCTTGGGTGAGCATCGCTGCCGACGATGCATTGGGGAGCGAGGTCCAGGCATTGGTCATGGGGTCAAAGACCTCCCCGTTCTTAACACCAACGCCTCCCTGCCATGATCCACCGATCAAGAAAATGCGCCCATCAGACAGAATCGAAGACGCTTGGTAGCCGCGAGGGGTATTCAAAAATCCTCCCCTGAACCAGTCACGGACGGTAGTGTTATAGATACTGGTTTGGCCTGCATCGGCTCCTCCAGTAACGACAAACTTTCCTTCCGCATCAATCGAAGTACCAGGGCAGAACATGTCATGCTGGGTGTTGGTAACAGCACGACGTGTGACCGACTGAGCCCCGCCGTTCCAGGTCGCAGTTTGTGTCTTGCCTCCCTTGCCGCCGGTGAAGATGTTGTAACCCCAGGCGGACCAGGCGACCACCTCGCCAGAGTGTGCGTCGACAGCACCTGCAACGGGGACCAGGGGAAAGTCAATTGTAGGACCCCAGGCTCCAAGAGAAGGATTCGGGGCAATGTAATCGGTCTGGTATATCCTGATATCTGCGATGGCGATTCCGTTTGGAGCAGGAGCTGACAGTCGTACATATTGGGCTTTTTGAGGTTGGAATGCTGAGAGCTTCTGGCTTTGATCCGGCCACCAAGTTCCATATGCAACCAGGTTCCAGGTCTCATTGTCAGCACTGACAAAAATTTGGTGTTCCTCAATGAGCGCAGCTTTCTGATCTTGCCTGGGAACCACAGTCAAGCCACTGACACTAACATCTTTTGTCCCCAAATTGATGGTAATGGTCTGGGAAGTGGATGTGTTGAGGCTCTGCCAATAGGTTGCATTGTTGCCATCGAAGGCTTGGTTGCAGTTATGACCACCCGAGGCGGAGGTGCATACAGCGACCCAGTTGTTGCGAGGAACCTCACTGCCCTTTGGTAAGGGCTGTGAGAGTGACGGGACTTCGGTTCCGTCAATGTTCCTAGTGTCCGGTGTTGTTCCCTCTCTGTAAAGCTCCTCAAGCTCCGATATCTCGCGGGCCCTTACGGTCCCAAGGAGAAATACCGCCGCATGCCAGTCAAGTCTCATCTTGATATGCAAATGTGCTGTATGAAGTGCCAACAGACAAAGATGAGCTTAATCTCACGGGCACTCGAGGCAAGGTCGGTGTAGTGAAGTGAGTAGATAGGAGCAACTCATGCTTTTAATACAACTATTTTAGAGGTATGAAGCTCGACGAGACTTTCATGTAAACACACCAAGCATTTTCAACCTCCTGCCCAAGCATAACGAATTATGCAAGGGCTGTAATTGAGGACTTTCATTGTAGAACTGGGAATGTCAATGTGAAGATCTCACGTTCAACCGAAATCCAGAACCCAGAATGTAGAGGGGAATATCATCTCCGTGTTTATCATTGACTATATAAGCAGGTGACACAAAGAAGGAATGCTTGCCTCAGGTATGCCCGCAAAGCGCCTGCAGAAATGAATCGGGTGAGATTGACTGGAGAACAATATCCAGTGTATTGGTATAGGCATGGAATGTGCTCCACCCAATTAGTTAAGGTGCGCGGCCCGGAGCGAAGGGTTGGTGCAACGTCAACCCGGAAGTGGAAGGCATGGAATGTAGTGGATCAAAATCATTATGGTTCGCCTAGGTCCACCGAAATGAGTTTGAAAGCCAAAATAGGCCAACGGTTACTCGAATATCACTCGATATGATCTGCTACCGTAGCGTGATGATCATTATATTTGATTTACTTCGGCATTGCTCCCGGAAATGGAAATACTGGGGCAAATATGGACTTAAATGCCACCTGTTTGGATTCTATGTTGCAATCCAGTCCTTCGGCCAAACTTTCCAGATGTAATAAACTGAGATTACTTTAAAATACGCATTGTATCATTGGTCTGTGGTTAATTTCCCGTCCCGAAACCAGAAATTGGATGGTCGTAGCTGCCGAAATCCTCGGCAACGTTAGTAGAGGCTGTCTTTGCCTGAATGACTTTTTCTCGACACAATTCCCTCTTCTCATGAATAGGGTAATTTATGCATCATTCATGCTCTCTATTGTAGGACTACACTGGGTCTTGAGAAACACGGCGGCTTTATTCTGGAATGACTTGCCGGATCGGCAATAGAGTAGGAACGCACCAGAGAGGGACTGGAAATTAAACCCGAGATAGCATTTGGTCCCGGGGTACAGAAGAATGCCCCGCAGTTACATCGGTTTCAATTGATTTGCTAACACACATAGTTACATGTTCTTTCGCTAATTTGATACGAGACAGACGCTGGTTGCAGATGTCGCCCCACATACATCAAGCTATAAAAAGTGCCTCCATGACAATTAAAATCGTCCTTTACTATACAACTCTTCCAGAAAATAAATTCAAGAAATCATTACTAGCAGAAAATGGGCTCCATCTCTGAATTTGACTTGGACAACATCCAGGGAGACATCTGGTTAGTAATTGCATTTTGGCAATTATCATGAACATTAGTGCTGACCTTGATTTAGGCCTGGCTTGTCAAAAAGATATGAGAAGTTCATTTTTTTCACCATCCAAAACCCCGCTCTTTTCAAACCTGGACTGCAGAAGCTCGCCGATGAAGAGATTACTTCTTCCAACAAAGCCCTCCTAGATCGTGTTGCCATTCAGAAGGTTAACGAAGCCAAGAAAGCCGATTGCAAAAAGACACAGTCGGGATCAGGTCTTCTGGGAGTCGCCGGAGGTTTCATAAACCTGGGGGTTGAAATGCTCACTGCCCTACACGATGCCCTCCCGGAGCATGGTCATATTCCAAGAGCCAAAGGATCCGATGATGCCAGTATAGCTGGTGTTAACATATCCTTTTCCAACAGGGGTATGGCCAAGGTAACCCTGCATCCTTTTGTTTGAAGCATCTGACACCGAATCTAATCATTTAATTCACCTTAGTTGAGCAGTGAAAAGTTTAAAGATGACCCGTTCATCAAGGGCATGTTCCACGACATGGTGAACGAAGGCAGAGACGAAGCTCACCAGTGGATTCCTGAATTCACGCAAAACCACGTTGATGGAGTGGTGCTCGTGTGTGGCACCCAAGACGCAGTCGAAAAGAAAAGAGTTGATCTCCTCCACAATTACCTGAGCAAGTCCAAAGGCGTCGTTGTTGTCAAGGAATTGGAGGGCAAGGAAAGACCTGGAAAATTGAAGGGGCATGAGCAGTAAGTTCCTAAATACTGCCATTCAGAAAAGCTCTAAACCAGTCCAGCTTTGGGTTCTTGGATGGAATCTCGCAGCCGCTCATCAAGGGCCTCGATGATGAAACCGCAAAGCTTCGCGGGTCTCGCAAGGAGCTGACTCGTCCCGGGTATGTAAAATCACAGCCAAACAAACAAATCTCCACCATACTTACATATCACAGAATCATCCTATTTGGACACGATGGAGAGATGGACGATAACCCGGATTTGAAGCATCCCGCTTGGGCCAAAGACGGCAGCATTCTGGTCGTTCGCAAGATCAAACAACTTGTGCCCGAGTGGAACAAGTAAAAAATCCCCCCTTTCTTAATATTCTGAGCCATGATCTAATTTCTGTTAATAGATTTATTGAATCAGAGGCCCCAAAGCTCAACTTCACCCCGGGGCAATTTGGCGCTAGACTCGTCGGACGCTGGCAGAGCGGTAAGCTGCAAACTGTAGCAGCTCTCGTGCATAAGATCAGGACTAATAGATAATTTAGGAGCGCCCGTTGAGAAATATCCCAACGAAGATCCTGTTGCGAAGTATGCCGATGATGACCCAGAGAAGAAAATCATCGCAACATGGAATGACTTCGACTATCCCACGGATAACCAGTTCAACTGCCCATTTGCATCCCACATGCGTAAGACCAAGCCCCGATCTGTGGTTGGCAATGAGGACAAGTTCGACATCATGCGTCGTGGTATCCCATACGGAGAGGAGCTCCGTAATGACGAGGCTACTGAAACCAAATTGGATCGTGGTCTCATGTTCCTGTGCTACCAAACCAGTCTTTCCAATGGGTTCCAGTTCATTCGGAACCGTAAGTTATTCCTTGTTTCTTGACCTTAATCATGCCACTAACTTTGAAATTCCAAGGCTGGATCAATCCTGATACTTTCCCCTTCGGCAAGACTGAGTTTACGGGTGGTATCAACCCTGGACAGGATGCCCTTGTTGGCCAGTCAGTCAAGGGTGCGATTGAAGATGACGATAAAATCTTGAGCACGAGTATCTATGATGGTAATGGCCAGCACAATCAGGTCAATTTCATGCCTTTCATCGAGTCCCATGGAGGTGACTACTTCTTCACTCCGTCGTTGAAACTTCTCCGAGAACTCTCTGTGGCCCCAGCTGTTTAGCTGATGATCCATATTGAACCTCCCAGTGAAATCAATAGATCTTATGTTACGGTGTGTCTTGTGAGAATGTTGGAGGAGGAGCTGAACCTGTTTGAAGAAGCCATTCCCATGCTCGCTGAAGTGAAATTGCCCATTCGACATTTGGAAGTCTCATTAGGTATCAGCTGAACAAGAATGTTACTTCTTTATTTTGTCTTTTCACTAATTAACTGACGCTTTCATTTTCTTAAATTGGCACCTTGAACGAGGAAACGTAATACTAAAATCCCTTGCAGCCCTTTCCTGCGACACCTGATTTTGTTCTCTCGAGATACACTATTCTGCCGGCCAAATTATTGCGACAACTTCAATGTTTATCTTTCTTGGCAATTTGAAGTCAAGCCTAACATTCCACATGTGCATGCGGATCTATGTAGCTTTAGCGGGACTTGGCGGTTTCACGGTAATGAATTTATCCATCCCGCAGCAAGCATCGCGGCCAAAACTTTGACGAACAAGACTAGAGCGTAAGGCCATTATGACGCAACCTGAATACCTTGTTTTGTTTCATATCTCGTTCATGTTATCATTATTGAGAGAGTAAGCATTGATCTCGGTCCGTCACATGTGGTCCAAGTGCATCTACAATCCGAAGACCCCAAATAACGCCAGACGAATTTAGGGGAAATAATTCTCATGTACTTAGTTTACGGAGGATACACCGTCTTTCCTACGGAGCCCTCATATTAAGAGGTCCACTGTAGATTGTGCAGGCTATTCCAATGATGCGACATGGTGACCAACTTTCGATTGGCTCTTAGACATAGCCTTGAGAGCTCCCCTGTGATTTATATCAGCAGCAAATAGAAAAAATAACGGTCCACCCTCGGGCTAGATTTATGATCTGTAAAGTACATTTACTTTCCGCCGGGGCCATGTTTTGATCATTCCCTGTTGAGTATCTATAAAACCATCACGAGGCTGCAGAAGTCACTATACGAAGTTTGAGAGCAGTTATCGACAGTCACTTATCAAGAATTGATTTCTGGTTTGAGATCCAGCCGCGCTGTCCAAGTTATTCTTTTGCAGCCGGAAAAGTGCCACTGTTTTCGAATCAAAGCGGCTTTGCGCCAGCTTGCTCCTATTCGCTCCCGTCGAACGTAGAGCTTAATTCTCTTTGTAGTCGGACAGTGGGAGGATAGCGTCAATCCACTGGAGCCTGGTGGACTATTATTTCTAAGTGAATGCTAACATTCAAATATAGTATTCTTCTCATATCCACGCTGGTGCTTAGCCATGATTCATAATAGACGAGTACCCTCCGAACGTCATCCTAGATTTCCTAATAGTCCGCGTTCGATCATACGAAGGGAGCTGAGCGGCATGAGCCCCTTTTCTATGTTTCCGTCGAAAATGGAAATGCGCTATCATATAAGTTTAAGGTATCCTTCCGAATCTTAAACAGACCCACCTGTGCGCTTGGGTCGAGCGGGTCCTCCCGAGAAGTGGGGCCTGCCGTCCAGGGCTGATCATAGTACGGAGTACACCTGAATTCAATTTACTATACTGTGTGACGTGGGCGGGACTCCGTACTCATCTTTACCCTCGCTAGTGTTCTCCTATCACCTTCTGCCAATATTCCATCGTTCCTCGACAACTAAGTTCTTGTTCCGTTTCCTGAGATCCTTCTTCGGATGACTACCGGTATCAAATGCAAGCCTACATGGCGGACTTTATGCGACGCACACAAAAGCATGAATGATATCCAGTTGACACAAATCGTGCAAGAGCCCAGCTCATCGCAAGGTGAAGGGTTGACTTCCAGATGTGCATTGCGAGGAGAGTCCCGGACGACAGACATCTCAATGACCGCCGTGCTTGCTTACTCAGCGACAGCAACGTTGCCCTGCTAGGCTAGGCGGGGTAGGACTCCCACATTTGAGAAAAACACCGGTTGAACGGTTCGCTTTCTGCGCGACATACCACGGAAATGTCCTGGAAGCACCTGCAAAGATATTCCTTCGCGGACCCTGAACATGCTCAAGAGTTGATCCGCGGGATGGAAGCCTGGCTACGAGGCAATGAGCGCGACCTAGACGGGGTCCCAGGTGACGTGAAAACGGTCTGGACCGAACAAATTGATGCTTCCACCCTTAGGCTTCGTCGACTTATTCACACTGGTGTACGTGACTTGATGACCATTTTGATAACCCGACTGACTAAAAGAAATTCTAGCGTGGGGAATATACAATCATTCGTACCACCAAAGCGGCGAAAACACCTCAGAACCTCCTGCATGCCTTTTACGTAACGCTGATTGTCGATGAAGATAATCCCAGGCAGGTAGTTGCGAACGATATCATGGAGAGTGGGCAGGCAATCTGGATCGAAAGCCCAGTTCCGCTTTGGCGCAACGTCACGTTTCTCGTGGTCAAGATACCTAACAACCTTCTCGTGGCCAAGCCATCCAGCATCCTTCTCGTGGAACCGGAAGAAGCATTTCTACAACATAAAATCGAATGGTATCGCAGAGTATTGGAAAAAAATTACAGAGCTCCAATATACGTGTGTCCAAAGTGCCGCAAACCATGTTCCGACACTTCTAAGTTATACACGCATTTTAAAGACACCAAGGAGCACGATGCCTGGGCTTGCTTTAACTCACGTGATAACAAGTATGACCGGGACAAGTGTTTAGAAGTTCTGAGGGAGTCCTTAAAATGTCATATTCCCGACAATGAAGATATAAGGCATGGAAAATGTTTCAACTTGGAATGGGTCATAGGAAAAACATTTCAGCAGCAGCCATCCAACGTCCTTTTCGGGGAAGAGGTTGACCAAAAAGCGTTTTTACAACACCAAATCGATTGGTATCGACAGATTTTGAGACACTTCCACAAAGGGGGAACACACGTCTGTCCAAAGTGCCATCAAATATATGCCAGCACGTCAAGATTATACGACCATTTTGAAGGAACCACGGAGCACGATGTCTGGGCTTACTATAGGGAAGCTGGCAGGATCATCGAAGCTCTAAGGGAGTTCTTACAATGGAATATTCCCGATAATGAAGTTCCAAGCAGTGGAAACTGCTTCAACTTGGAATGGGTCATAGAAAACACATTTCAGCGTATGTTTGACTCTGGAATGCGTTTGGTGAATACCTGGCTAACCAGAGACCTCCAAAACTAGCCCTAGTAAAAGAATCTTCTCTGACAAAAAGATTTCAAAGGACAAAAGAAACCGTCGATGCATGTGAGTTTCATGTCTGTCTTGTACTATCTTAAGGACCTTTCACTAATATTCAGGACGTTGTTCCTCGAAAGGGTGTGATAGTTTATCAGATTATTCAGTGCCGACCCAGGAGAGCAATCTTGGAAATGTTAATCTTGAATGAAGATTTCGGTGAAGTATTGTATGCCATAAAGACTTTAGGGTTTTTCGCATTTCCCCTCCTTCTCCGGTTTTGCATATGCATCACACTGTATATACACACAGCAGATCTTCGCTTAGCCCCCATCTATCTCAGATACCCTTTCCATCTGGCATACCACAGCCCAACGACTCGTTCCTTGTACATACGTGAAACTGGCACTTGTTTAGCCTAAGACACAGTAGCTTCTTGACACTTGTAGCTTCCACAAGTTGAGTCTGGCACCACCGAAGTGCTCACCGTATGAGATTTCTATCGACGTAAATTGTTGTCGGCTGTCAGAACAGACAATGCGAGCCGATCCAGAAGGCGTCTGTCTCCCCCTTTCTCTTGGATGTTTCGCCTCCTCACGGACGCGTCCTTGTGAAACGACCATTTCGGGAAGCCAGACGGTGCGAAGGGGATGCCGTACCGCCAAGACCCAGTGGCCCCGGAGCGAGGACGAGGAAGAGCCTGGCGGGGCTAGTTAACTAACAAGGCCGTTCACGGGTAGTTTGTATGATAGCGAAGAGTTGATTTACTTGCTTGTGTGAGCTCCGATGCAGGAAGCTGGGAATAAGATTATAGGGACTTTGACACAGAAGACTCAAAGAGATGTCCTATGGGTTTAGGGAGGTGAAGGAAGCTCGGATTTAAAAAGCAACAGAAATTTGCTGCAGCGCCCCAAATGATATCCAAATCACGTCCTCAGGCCATTTCAGGCCAGTTATTCCATGTTTGCCTCACCCCCACCAGGCGTTTGTCTCGCTTATCCCAAGCGTGATTCTCCTCGTTTCCCTGGACTATAAATACCGTGAGCTTTTTCTCCTTTTCAACTTTTTCTTTCTTCTCTCCATACGGGTTTTGGGTTATGGGATTTAGTATTTGGTTTTTGGCTTGGGGTTTGGGCTCTTTCCCTGTGAAATACTTGCTTGTTGAGTTCATCTCCCTGTGAGACATTCCTTCGAAATTCCTTCCGGGTGGGTTCTTGTGGCTGCTTTGTTTTTCTTCTCTTTTCTGTTCGGTCCTTCGTGGCTATGCGTCCTTTGTTGTGACAGGATATGATGATACCTGCGTTTCGTTTGCTGTTCACAGCGCGCGCGGTCTGACTGAAAACAACAATTGCACCTTCCATCTGAGATCTCCGAGTCTTGCTTCTTTTTGAAAACAGGATGGTGACGAGAGTTTCAACCTTCCCCACCTTCACACCTTCACACTCGACTTCAAGCTCAGACTTTGTATCTTAGCTCCTTTTCTTGGTGATTTACCAAATACGGTTTGATTTCCTGTATTCCAAAGATACTCGTACTAGGCACACGTCCCTGAGTAATAGAACCTGAAATGCCAACGTGAATGAGCTTCGTTCAATGATCTTGCGGCTTCCTACGTGTGCTTGATCTCTTCCCCGTGGGTGAAGCCAGGAGTGGAGGCCACTACCAAAGCCACAACCGCTACTAGCCCCACAATTTTCCATGCGCGTTGAACTGTTGGATAAACAAAGGCAAAGACCCATGCCTCCACATGGAGGCTATTCTTTTCTGGGTTTCGGCTCGACCATGATGTTGAGCTGGAAAGAATATGCAATTGATAATCATACTATGGAGTTAAATTGGTTTATGATTACTCGAATAGACATTTCTTTTCGATCCACTACCATAAGACCCACTGAAAATCAAATAAAGCTGCAGGAATAAAGCAAGGAAAAACAGAAAATTGCAATTCAAAGCACGGAAGATCAAGGAAACTGCCATCCTAGTCACGAATCTTGGAGTTTGTGGGCGTGGGAGGATCAGCATCGTCAGAGTCAAAGTCAGTTCCACAGACACGGGGGAACGGGTCCTCGCCGAGATTCTCGCGGTATGCATCAAGCAGCACATTCTGGATGTTCTTAGGCTGCATGTAAATCCCCCTTGAAAGGATCTCCTTCAGGTGCTCGATGACCGCAATGATTCGGTCTCGATCCTCGAGTCTCTTCAGAATAACCCTGGCCTCTGGAGTGTCAAGCTCCTTTTCAATTTCCGCGGCTTCTGAAATTGATTCCATGGTA
The DNA here is from genome assembly GCA_028828245.1 of Penicillium lividum. Classification (NCBI taxonomy): domain Eukaryota; kingdom Fungi; phylum Ascomycota; class Eurotiomycetes; order Eurotiales; family Aspergillaceae; genus Penicillium; species Penicillium lividum. The sequence continues at coordinate 6,117,973 of JAQJAG010000002.1, forward strand.
TGGTTTAGTTCTTGTGCAATTAGATGGTCTGGATTGAGACTGATTGCTTCGTTTAGTTGAAAGGAAACTTTGCGTCTTTTAGTCGATGGACCGGAGGAAGCTGACTCCGATAGGGCTGACGCTTTGCGCTTCATAGCCGACTTTCGGGTCTTTGGATCCGGTGTATCATTCCCTTGTTTCTCGATGTGTGTGACTTTCTTCGCGAAGGAGGGGTCTTTACCCATCTCAGTAGCCTTGGACTTGGCTGCTTCCGGGGTCTGAGCTACTGTTTTTCCTTTGCCGGGGGTCTTTTTGGGAGTAGGCTTGGTAGCCGATGCTAAAGCCTTGGATTTAGCGGGCTCATCGTCTTCGGGTGCATCCGATAAATCAGAGCTGTTCCCAGTCGTAGCGGGAGTCCAGGTTTTGACAGCGGCTCTGGACTTGGCTGATTTGGGCGCCTGTGTTGCGGCTTTGCGTTTTGGAGTGGCCTCTTTTGGCGCAGGCTCGGTTTTCGATATTGAGGCCTTGGATTTGGCGGACTTTCCGCCCTCGCTAAGTGAATCCGCTGAATCAGAGTTACATTTTTCAGTGGCCTTAGACATAAACTTGCCCTTGGCATGGCTAATAGCCTTCGTCATGCCGGGCATTTCAACTTCTCCAGATTCCTTGGTTGCAGAAGTGACCTTGTTCTTTGCAGTTGCTTCAGGATTTGCAATTGCTTTAGAATTTGTCAAGGCACCTTGCTTGGCTGAGAGTGGATGTTTGAGCGAGGCTTCGGGCTGTGCTAGCTCTGGAGGTTGAATCATTTCCCGAGATCCATCAAGTTCCTTCAATAAAGCTGACTTGCGCGGTTTTCTAGTCGGCTGATTTTGAGTCGATCCGTTTGTCTTTGCTATCTCCGGAGGTTCAAGCTGTTTCTTGGATAAAGCTGGCTTGCGCAACGCTGGTTTACGCCATCCTTTCAGCTTACTTTGAGTAGACTCATCTTTCTCGGCAGACTGAAGGCTTTTAGTCGAGTCGGGAGTAATGTTCGCTTTTCCTCTTCCTTTTCCTTGCAATTTTGGCGTTTGTGTAGAATTAGAGCTTCTAGGAACTTCTTTCCGTACTGAAGCTTCTGATTCCGTGGTTTTTGGTCTTGGGGGGGCTTTCATCTTTCCCAGAATCTCGGGTGATGAGGTCTCCGTAGTATGGGTCTGGAATTCTGTACCATCACTTCCCTGGGGGCTTGCTTTGGCCTCGGGAATGAAAGTTGGCATCTGAGGAGAAGCTACCTGGGCATCGGTCGTGGTATCTCCTGGTTTCGCCCCAATATTCGACTCCTGAACTGCAACGTTGACTTTCATTCCAGAATTGGTCGCGGGATCAACTTTCCCCTGGTAGTCAGCTAAAGAATTTTCAGTGACAATTGGCTCCTCTGCAGGGACATTAACTTCCGTTGGGTTGGCTTCGAGAGTAGCATTTAGAACCTGGGGCTCAGCAGGTAGCTCCGTAGGTACTTGAACATCGCTTGCTTTCCCCATAATATTCAACTCCGGAGTTGGGACATTGCTTTCCTTTCCAGATTCGTTGATGTGGTGGGACTCAGCCATAGGTAGCTCTGTCACAGTTGGTTCCTTTGCTGGGAGATCGGCCTCTATGAGACCAGTCTTGACATTCGCCGGGAAGCTTAGCTGAGAATCATGTTCTTCCTCGCCTAAAGAATCAGTGGTTGAGTGGTCGGTAGACATTTTTGGAAGTCCAAATGGTATTTCAGGAGTGAATGATATCGGCTGAATAAAATATGGTCAGTCTGATAGATCCGATCAATAAAATCATTCTTTCGACTCACAAATCTAAACTTAGGGATCACTGCTTCACAGGATGAAAATTTATCACAATGGACTTTCAGAAGCCGGATTTTGCTGATCGAGCTAAGAGTAAAGCGAATTGTGTCGAGTGAACTATCACGGAGGAGAATAATATCTTGAGAGAAGAAGTTGCGGAAAGGGAAGATAAATTGTTGTTCAGATCACAAAGTAACTAGGATGAAATGTAAACAGATTAAGAGATCACGTCCTTTTCTCCAATTCATTTAATAGAAACTTTCGGTTCAATTTGTTTTGATTTTGTCGTCAACCATTTCTCTTTGCGTTCTTCAATCTTCATCCTCTTTTCCTCACCTCCATCAACCTTCCCCATCATTCTTCCCTTTCCCTTTATTTCGATCTCTTTGTACCATTCTGTTTCCTTTCTGTCTTTCCATTGAGAAGTTTCAAATATGCAAGAAAATCAAAAGCCAGTCGGTAACTCGACTGGCTCTCGGAAGAGATTCCAAGCCAGCGACCAACGTGTTGGATCTTCCACAGAAAGAAAACCGCTTACCCATTCATCCACTCGGCTGAGTGGACTGGGTCTTGATTTGAAACCCTCATATCTCCAATCTGGGAACGCCTTTGCCCTGATGAAGCCCATTGCCGCCAATGGAACGAAGCTGCCACGCAGAACCAGTGGTTAGTATCAGCAGTCATTGACTTCATTTCCCTGAATTTTGAGGCTCAATTATGATGCTTTATTGGTTGAAGTTGGCTAATCATTGCACTATTCTGGGCACCTCAGACACTATCCCCGCCGACAACCTCCAACGTCCTCGAACCCTTCGGAAGATGTCAAGCCTCGACTACGATGAGGAACTTGCACTTCCCATGCCTAAACCTCGTCATATGAGAATTGACTGGGACAACATTTCAAATCCATTTGAAGATGATACCGAAAGATCAAATGTCATGAAGAAACGTTTCCCCACTGATCCTATTGTTCCTACGGTACACGCTACACCTGAGCCGGTCAGCCTTCCGGATGGCCCCGATAGCAAGAAGAAATCACGATTCGAGATGATCAAGTCAAAGCTCAGCTTCAAGGACTTGCGAAAGGAAATCAACAAGGAAGATCCGGCTTTACATTCACCCATGCCACCTCATCATGTCCTCAATGAAAGTTCTATTGCCACCTTGACATCAAACGAGGGAACCAAAATGAAAGCGAAGATGCAACCACCTACGATGGTACGATCTACCACCTCCAAAACCCTGCACCACTCTAACAAGAAGCTTCCTCTGCCTTCCTCGGGAACATTTTCCAATGTAAAAGTGCCCAAGACAACAATTGTCAGAGAGGGAAGTCGTCGAGTCAGTTCAATGGGGGATGGACCTCCGTCTTCCACGAGCCCCTTTGACATGAAAGTGATATCAACCCCAGGACATTCCACCCTGACTCCAGTTGCCCCTGAAAGACGTCGGCCGGCGGTGGCCATTCCTACTTCTACATCAACCAGGAAGCCTCTGTTGCTCAACACCGCATCCGTACCGAAGGATCCCGTGCCAGATGACTTCTCTCCCAATCTCAGAGATTTGACTGAGGGAGATGGAAAAGTCAAATACCTTCCAAAGACTTGGCTTGATGGGTCATTCCGCCCAGTCTCTGATGGCAACCCACAAACCCTTCCTATCCTTCCACCAACTTTCTACTCCGACAGTGACTCTCCTGTTGAGTCTCACCACAGCTACCTTCCGTCGCTCACTGAGCGTTTGGACAAGCTGGATCTCTCGCACAAGAATTCTCTCAGCGAAGGCCAAAATTGCAGCACACCTATCCAAATCGATGAGATTTTGGACATGGTCAATTCCATTCAGCGCAAGGTAGATGGTGGAGCTATTAGTATGAACAGAAAGCTCGAAGAGCTTTACGCCTGGATTGGTGATCAACTCCAGCATCAAATTCAAAACAGTGGGGACTTGAGCCGTACCAACTCCGACCTGGCCTCGAAGCAATCCCAGATCTCCCGGGAAATGATGAAGTTCCAACTTGATATTCGTCTGGATATTGGCACCATGGAGCGACGGCTGAATATCTTTGAGAATAGGATTGTTGATGAGATGCAACATGAAGTCCGCTCCCTTGCCAGGTCTTTCGATGAATTGAAACGGAAGACGGAGACGATAATTGAAAAGCACTCTCTCAACCACAACCAGAGCTTTATTAATAAACAGGTGCTGAAGAACATGGAGATTGAACGAGAAATTGCATTCCTTAAGGCTCACCAACAAAACTCGTCTTTGCAGCAGGAAATTGGTTCTTTCGCTACTAAAAGAGTCACTCCTCAGCAAAGCTTTTCTAGCAACGACAGTTGCGAACCCTTGATCAAGCCAGCCTTGCGCGTGCATCCTTCCTCCCCTGAAGCTGCTCTCTCCCTCTCCGAAAATGCTCCGACCACCCCCAAGCAGATTCTGGCTATCCCCAGACGTACTCTCGCCACTCCCAAAAACATTCATACCACTCCCGAGGAATCAACTACAACCAAGGAATCCACCCCCAAGGGAGTCACCACCACTCCCAAAGACATCCGTCTAAATTCCGGATGTCACCCTCAAGTACTTTCCATGGTGGAGAACAAAGCTGGCGGTCTACTCCCACGCAGCGTCTCCATCACCGGAAAACAATTCATGAAGGGAATCAAAGACATCGCTTCCATCGTGCCCGACACGAACACTGACCTGGGCAAAATCAAGAGCCACGAGGAATCTAAGAAATGGAATATCTTCGGCATACGCTCCCGCCATCACCAAGACAGCAGCTCCAGTGGCGGCAGCGCCAAATTCTACTGGTCCCCACGCAACCGCCGCACAAAAGAAGCTCAAGTAGAAGAAGCGACAACACGGTCACGCTCTTCCACTCCTCCCATTCCACCTATTCCTCGCAATTCTTGCGGTAACCATGTCCGCTCTACCGAACGCGTTCCCACTCCGTTCCTAGCTAGTACCATGGTGGAACACATGCCTAATCAGTTCTCGGCTAAGATGATTGATCCTGTGTTCTCGGTTCATCCTGCGCTGCGAAGCCAAATCCATGGCCCTAATGGTGCATCAGCTAGTTCTTATGAGACTGCTCATGAAGCTGGGGTGGAGAATCTTGAGCAGACGATTTTGGATAGTGATCTTTCTGAATTTACTGAGTCTCCCTGTCTGGAATCTGGTGATGTTGGTGGTAATGTTGGTTCGGCTGTGGATGCGACCCTCACGTTGAAGACGGGTGAGGTTTCAGTTGCGAATGTGTCGCCGAGTACTATTGTTCATTGGGGCAGTGGGGACGATCAGAAGGATGCTGTTCCTGATGCCTTGCAGGACTGGGACCATGTCTCCGTCACTGAGACTAAGTCGACTTGATGAGGCTGGAGATACTAATGTCTCAACACTGTCGAGGATTATCCTGTATCTTCGTGACGATTATCGACAGTGGCGGGGAGAGACATTGTGATGTTGTGGTTTATTTGACTATGCTCAGAATGAAGCTAATGAGATTGAGAAAATTCAGACGTGGATTCACAGTTAGTATCCGATCAAGCATTCTAATGTGCACCATTTGTACCTATTAATTGTGAAGCCAAAGCGGGAAGAGATAGCCACAGAAATAATGAATCGCTTTTAAAATTTACATCCTCAAATAAGAACATCGTAACTGGCCTTCTATAAACATTCAGGTACACGCAATCCTCTATTTAGCAGAAAGCAACATCTTCTCGATATCAATGGTTGCATCACGGACTTGCGGGCAGTAGTGGTGGCGCAACAACTCGCCCTCATAAACCGATCCGGCAAACACATTTGTACCCTCAATATCAGTGGAGTACGGGTTGAAGACACCATCACCCTTGCGCTCATCTGTGTGCCACAGTGGTGCAATGCGACGTCCGTGGTGCCTGGAGACCTGTTGCAAGAGCGACAGTGTCGCGAGAGCAGACTTCTCAGGGAGTTGGAGTGAGGACGTCATGAGACGCTTTGAGAAACTGGCAAGTCGGACTGGTGGCGGGTTACCGTGTGCCCGAGATAGAAGGGTCGATTGGAGACAGCGAAGGAGTAAGACCATTGGAGTCTGGAAATTGACCTTGTTCAGGGAGCGGATTCTGGAGGACTCCTCAGGGGAATTCGGGTCTGGGAGACGCAGGGATGTATTGGGGTTGAATTCGACTTCTGGGTTGAGGGATAAGGCATAGAGGGAGCGGTAGAGGTGCTTCATGAAGAAGCCGAGATCCAAATGAAGAGCCGTGGCAGCCTTGCTAGTATCTTGACCATCAAGAAGAGCAAAGGCTGTGACTGTGCACAAGAGGGTCTCGCGGCGTGAATCACGACTCTCGGCTTCGGAGACAGCAGCCCCTCTGTTTTCATCATCTTCCTCCTCCTCTTCGTCCACTTCTCCCTGCTCCTCGCGTTCGGCGTGGCCGATGAGATCCTTCAGGGCCTCCAATAGATCTCCGAAAAAGTCCTGGTTGATGAGACGAGCGTACTTGGCCAAACCCTCCAGAACGGGACCCATCAAGTGGGGAATTCGTTGCTTCAAGATGCGGAAGTAGTTACCGAATACAAGCTTCAAAGTTTCGGCTTGGTTCTTATCGCGCTGCTCGTGCGAGACGAGTGCATCTGCTTGTTTCATATCCTTCTCCACCACCTTGCGCTCTTTCATGACCTTGCGCTCGCGTTTCGTACGGAACACACGTGTTGGCTTTTGCTTCTTGTTCCGAACTGGCTCCGGCTCTTCTTCGCGGTCAATGCTATCTTGAGATGCCTTGAAAGTAAATTCACCCAGTAGACGTAGGTGGAGGAAAGTATCCAGAACACTTTCGTGGATGCGGAAGTCTCGAGCCTTCATCATCTTCGAAAGCAAGCGGACGATCTCAAGGGAAACAACGCCGTCAATATCCTTGGCAAACACATCCTCGACGGTCTCACGGCATTTAGCCATGTCGGGATCCACAAGTCGTCGTGCAAGTCGGTTGATAATGATCTTGATCAAATCGTTCCGCATGTTGAAATGAGGCACAGCCTGGAGCAATGTACATGCACAGTTGATTGCCATGCTCTTCAGACTGGCATCCTTCTCGCTGGTGTTCCGACCAGGTTTGGCCAGCAGAGCCAATCTGTTCACGTAGTTCTTGTATCCAGATACAAGACCCTGCTCGAAATCACGGAGCTTGCGCACATCCTTCGACACCTTTGCGGCCTTATCTTCTTCACTGAGAGGGCGAATACGGTATCCCGGAATGATATCCTTGTAGACCGCAGCCTGGGCTGCCAATGCCAGTTTCTTCACGGTGAGACACGAATCCGGGTTGTCTGCGATATCGGCCATAGTCTTGAACAGAGCGACATTTTCTTCAGGGTCTTCGTTGATCTGGGTAGCGATCCGGGCCAGGTCTTCCTTCGCTTGCATGATCTGCACCTTGATGGGGATCTTGGGTTTTTCCTCCTCGGGCTCCTCGTCGGATCCATCCTCCTCGTCATCGTCGGTTCCCAAAAAGCTGTCGGTGTCCTCCGCCGCTTCTTCTACTTCATCTTTCGTCTGTACGAATCCCTCCGAGGTTTTGATGGGCAATCGGGTGCGCTCCTCTTTTTTGGTCGTTTTGCGCGGGCGGCGCTCGTACGCCTGCTCAACGTCCCACTCGCCGTCATTGGTGTACAATTCAGAGTTGCCTCCATCGGCAGGAGGACTCAATCTCCGTCTTTTTGATGTTTGACGAGCCATTTTGTGATTGATTTTGGTCAGTGAAATAGCGGGAGTCGAAAAGCGCAAAAGCTTTGCGGCGAAGAAAGGCGGTGCGGACACAAAATTTCTGCCGCATTTTTTCAGTTCTCCACCGGGAGATTTTATCAAAACTTATCTCTCCTAACAACCATCTTCGCCCATCATGCGTTCTCTTACTGAGGAGGAAACCAAGACTCTTTTCACTAAGATCGCCAATTACACTGGCTCTTCTCTGTCACAGCTTGTCGCTCCCACTGCTACCGATGGCGCCAGTGGAGAGGTAGACCGTATGGTCTTCCGCATACAGAAAGACCGAGTCTTCTACATGCCTTTAAAACTCGCCAATTTGGCTGTCTCTATCCCCCGCGCTAGCTTGCTGAGTGTCGGAACAATGATTGGCAAATGTTAGTGTACCCCGGTTTCATTATTCACATACAGTCCCTTGGACCTTCGTATCTAACTTTCTTCATTCTTTAGTCACCAAGACTGGCAAGTTCCGTCTCGCCCTCACCAGCCTCGACATTATCGCCCCCCACGCCCGTTACCGTCTTTGGATTAAGCCTAATGGCGAGAGTGCGTATCATACCAACCGAATTGTGATCGTTCTCGTGTTAACCAATGACTGTTTTACAGTGCCCTTCCTTTACGGTTCTAACGTCGTTCGCGCTCACATTGCTCGTTGGAGTGAGGATGCACCGGAGCATTCTGGCTGTATAGTATATTCTATGGATGGTATGTTACACCGCTCCCTACTGGCAGTTGAACTTGGCTAATTTCTACGTTTTTAGATACCCCTCTGGTATGTTGACACATATAATTACTAATATAACCACGGACTCACGGCTAATGATACCTTTTTCTCCTCAATACAGGGCTTCGGAGGTATGTTCAATTGCTCTCTCTTCTCTACAATGCCCCGCTAATATCCAATCAGTGACTGCTCGATCCACCGCTGAAATTCGCAAACTTGATCCCACTGCCATTGCTCTCTTCCGGCAAGCAGATGTTGGTACGTTTACACTGTCATCTCAGTTCCGCTTTTTTCAAATGCTAACGTTCTTTGTAGGAGAATACTTGAGAGAGGCATGTGGCCGCTGCATGATACTATTATATGAATTGTGGCTAACATTTAACAGGAGGATACCCTTTTCACCACCTAAAAGAGCACCATTTGAACCGGAAACTGGAGTTTATGGAGTCATTAGATGTCAATACAAAAGTCTTATTCCACTTCGGTGTGGGTTTCTTTGTATCAAGTAACACGGTGGTTAGACATAGGACCGCTATGAAAAGCTTCAATATCAATTTGGAGTAAAACTTTGAATACTAAATTATGACATTCAGAGCCAATCGTCCTTGTAAAATTGTTCATAATTTGTATCTACATTTTATGTATTGACATTGCACCAATCATCTATCACGCAAGAAACAATTAAACTTAATTAAGTTATCAACTAGTCGACAGCCCTAGTCAACTGGTTGTCCTAGATAAGATAAGCATCCTCGCAGCCTCAGGCAATCGCTGACTAACCCCGCGGGCGATATAATCGAGCTTAAACATCGCAAAGACATGAACGTAAATCGACGGTACACAAACACCTTATTCGTCTATCACTCGAGTCTGCCACTGTCAATCTCCCCTTTTCGCCGAATTTTTCTACCTCTCCGCCCCCGTCTTAAACCGCCCATCAGTCCTCAGACTTCAACATGAGTTCCGGCATGCGGGGCTCTAGCTCGAAAGACTACCGCCCCTCGGTGCCCTTGACTCCCGAGCAAGAGGGAGTGGTAGCTCAGTTCTTGTCCATCACGACTAGTCGACCTAATACTGCTGCTGATGTATGTCTTCTGCTGGTTTGGAACGAATGGCACACCCAATTCGAGACGCTGCAGATGTACCAGTATGAGCTGCCACTAACGTATCTTTTTAGTATTTAAAAAAGGCGAAATGGGATCTTAGACGGGCGATAAATATGTAAGTTCTTTGGATTACTTCTTCGATCTTAAAGTGTTGTTTTGCGCATGAGTGTTGTCGTGCATCAAGGCAACGCGCAAGATTCTCTCGCCGCGCAGCCTGGGAACAAAGAATACACTTCGATGTATATCACTGTGTCACCTAGTTCAAGCCTGTCCGCTTTTCGCAGTACCATGGTTATCGCATATCAACTTCAGACAAAACTCTTTTCACGACCCAGCTAACCAGTCTATTCTATAGGTATTACATGGATGAGAACAATGGCAACACGGCCCTCATAGCTCCACTGACCAAGATCTTCGAGAGCTACCGAGGTAAATCCACGATTCCTCTATCTTCATACCCAAAACACTCACCGTAATAGACGCGAACGACGAGAAGGACCAATTCGGTATCGAAGGCGCAATGAGATACTTCCAAGACCTCGGCGTTGGACTTGACGAGATTGTCGTTCTCGGCGTCGCAGAACTATGCCAGTGTCCCACAATGGGCGAATTTACCAAAGAAGGATTCTTGAACGGCTGGAAGCTCGTTGGGTATGTGTCGTACCCCATTCCAATCCATATTACCGCCATATATCTCTATACCTGAGATCAGATCAAACTGACTAACCTCTTCAGCTGCTCCTCCCTTACCGATATGAAAAAACATGTCAAGTCTCTCCGCAAAGATATCCCCCAGAACCCCTACGTTTTCCGCCACGTCTACCGACACGCCTTCATAATCTCCCGACTTCAGGGTCAACGAAGCGTACAAATGGAAATCGCCGTTGAGCAATGGCGACTATTCTTTGACGAGTCATCGGGCGGTATAAAGACAAACACGGAGACGACACCGTGGCTGGATTGGTGGCTGCAATTTATGGAGCAGCGCGGGGCGAAGGTCGTTAACAAAGATTTGTGGGAGCAGCTTGAGGTGTTTTTGCGGAAGGCGATTGAGGACGAGAATCTTGATTTCTGGAATGAGGAGGCGGCTTGGCCAGGCGTAATTGATGAATTCGTGGAATTCGTTAAGGAGAAGAGAGGAGGCAGTCTTAAAGTGCTGTAATGTGGATTGGGTTATTATTCCGTGGCTAATTCTTTACAAGATACCTGGTTTGAGATTTGGCATTGGGTTTGAATGCTTCGTTTCTACAGATTTATGACTGCAATGAGTGATACATATGGTTAATATCATTGCGAGCATTATTAATTCGAATAGACTTCAATGTTAGTATCAAGTGGGTCCGATCAAAAGTCCGGGGTTTAAGATTTATAGATGGATCAGTCTGCTATGTATTTCAATTGACAGTATAATCGGATTATCATCTCTAGAATTCCAAGGCTACTGAGCTAATTCCAAAGTATATGGGGAATTCCATTCGTCATAAGATTGAAATGGCATCAAGGTGAGAAAGATATTTGACGCATACCAAGATGCAGATGTGTACAAAGAGATCAAACACCAGAAATAAAGAAAAAAGACATCACAAAAGAAAGGGGGAATAGATATCTGCAGAAAGAATCCAATGTACGCTGTACAGGACGGATCCAACTCATTCAAAGGGGACACGGCTCATTCGAATTCGGATCTGCAGTGCAAGGCAACTCAGTCCTCTAAGGGTAGTCGCGCTTCTCGTAATCACGGCGCTGATCACGCTGATCGTAGCGCTAAAACAAAACCCATATTAGCAAGATACCTAACCTAACGAAGAACAAAATCTCTCACCTTGCGCAGAGCTTCCAGACGCTTCTTCTTGGTGTGGGTGTTAACATAGGTTCCAATGAAGAAACCGATGATGTTGAAGAACGGCACCCAGGTGTGCTCGGGGAGGAACTTCTGAGCGAACGCCAGCGCCAGCGGCGAAGTAACCCAGCTGACCTTCATAACAGGCAAGAAGCCAGCGCGAACGGTAGCGCGAACCTGGTGGAAGGTACGCGCACCAGCGATGACCGCCATCGAGGAAAGGTAAACGGAGTTCTGAATGGGGGAGATCTATCGGGTAAAGCGGGAGTTAGCGGATGGGTATCTTTGCGCGCGGTCGCAACGGGCGGAGGATTTGAGGGGAGTCCGGAGTCGGGGTAAACATACAATCAAGTTGCTAACCAGGATCTGGAGGATCTTGGCCTTCAGACTGGTGCGGCCGGCGAAGATCTTCTGCAAGATTCCGATAAGGACGTGGCCGAGGGGAGCGGCGACGAACATGCCGTAGAGCGACATCTTGGGGATGCGCGAGGAGAAGTAGTGGCCATGCTTGCCGACGTCGGAGGCAAGGTAAGAGGCGAGAAGTTCTTGGAAACCAGAGAGCACACCGGAGGTGAGCATCTTAGTGCGCAGCGGGTTGTGCTGGAGCTGGCGGAGGTAGGCCTGACATTCTTCAGATCAGTATGGAATGGAGGGGGGGGGGGGGGGGGTAATCGAATGGCCTCAACCAACATTGAAGTAGTTTAATCCGGGAGGAGATTCATACCTGGAGGTAGCCGGCAGTGGTGTGTCCGCCAGTCAATCGCTCGCCGACACGGTGAACGAGGTCCTCTGGCTTGCCGCCAGTGACGGTGCGGGTAATCTCTTCTTGAAACTTGACAGACATGATGGGCTGAAGAAACGCAAGACCCTAATGCGCCTAATTAGAAGTATTAAATTAAGTCAAAATGTCATAAAATGTATGAGAAAGTTGAGGGGGCGGGATGGGTGTTTGTTTATGAAATTGGGCGGGAGAAGGAGAAGGGGGGCTGGGCCGAGTCTAATCACCCGAGGCTGTTTTCTCTTCCCCGGTAAATTCAAAACTTACCTTGGTATTACGTATAAAACTGTGTATAAAAAAAATAAAATGAAGATTTCAGATCTGGGGAAGTTAGAGGCGGTCGGGGGTTCCAATGTATTTAACGGTTTCATTCATCGGCAGATGTGGACTGAACACGGTTAAGAGAAGGAAAATGGGGGATAAATGGGGCTGACGGCGATATCCATTGGATCCATTTATTCTTGTCGGAACTCTCCGAGCCCACTCATTGTATTGATTTTATAGATTTTGAATATCAAAGATATTCATTCAAACATCAATTGCCCTTCAATTTGTGTATTTTATTCAGTAATCAGATTACCTGGCTAGCAGTCCGGAAATCTTAAGCCCGGAAAAGCTTAGATTCCGTTGCCGGTTACTTAAAGAAATGACCTAATCATATCATAAGGAATTGTATCCCGAATCTACATATATTCAATATTCAAATCTCTGAACAGTCTGCTTCTGCTTATATGAGCTTGAGATAAAATAACAGAACTATACAAGAATATATATCTCAAAGAAATATGCAGTGGGCATACAATGCGGGTTACGTGAAAGCATGCACAGAGACCAACTTACCTATATTAGCCAAAAACAACCTGACATACAAAACATTTAATTCAAAAGAATGAGGTTTCTGGATGCCGGTTTATAGATGCCGGTTTATAGACGCCGTCGACGCCGACTAAGCGCCGACGAGGGCAAGAACATCATCTCAGACTCGAGGGTTCCTAGTTCCCATCGGATCCTGCAGCACCGGCGAATCAGCACCATAACCACAAACATCCTTCCAAACACATAAGAATTACCCTTTGCTCTGGACAGGATGTTCGAGCCGGTTCTTGAGACCATCTACGAAGAGGTCTTCAATATGGACGACCTTAGGCCGGCTATGTGGGGCAGCGTGGCCGCGCCTGTAAGTCATTCCAAGGCTCGACTCAACGAGCCGTACAGATCCTCTCCCTCAATCCCGGAACTGCTCAACCGACCTGTGGTACGAGTCGCCGTCGCCACCAACCTTCCCGCGCAGGACATAGATGACTGGCAGACGACCCGCCATTTTCACATCTGGTGGCGTACCCTGTCCCAGGTAATTGGGTATGAGCTAGAATCTGCGCTGGGTCTCACCACGTCAATGGGTCTGGCATTCTCCCAGTTTCAAAAACTAATGGGGTGGGTTGTGAAGCGCTGCGCATCAAAGCGGCAAGCTGAAGACACCATCCGTTGGACACGGGAGACGCAGAACTCTCCATCGCAGACTTCACATTTCCGCCAAACACTCGCTCACTTTCGATGCTCTTCCCCTTTGCAAATACGGGAGCCGCGGGTCGTCCGCTGCCGTCTGCAGCCGGAGCGATCCATCATATCGCGCCCCATCTGGGAAGAGGCTGAAAGTCAAGGTGAGCTGATAGAGATCTCTAGTTGGGAGTACTCTGATGCCCTGCCCTATTCCTCGCTGAATAGGACTGCTCATCAGACGAATACCGCTCGCTTCAGCATCGAGCAGATGGTGCTGGCTTCTCAGTCCAGCTGAGCGGACCCAATGAAAGGGCTTATCAGTGATCCTCGGGACCTGACCGGACAAACCAAAGCGTTCCCCATTGACTTTGAGTCTGGACGTCCTGTTAAAGACAGCCGATGGTGATGTGATGCTCCTGTTGATTAGTTTGGGGCATGAATGCGAGCCTGGCTTCAATCATATGCAAGTGTAGTGAGACTTGGTATGTGCGAGGTTACTTGTGCTACAAAGGGAAGCTGTTCAGTTCAAGGGGGGTGCCAGCCATGAATGTGGCATTGCAGGAGAGAGCGAAAATCCCCGAGATAAAGAGAAAATTGGCAATCCAAAAAGTTCCAAAAAAAACCCCCCAAAATCCGAAGTTCTTGAGTCTTGAGATGAAGTCCAGTTGATTGTCACAAGTGCCAAGTGGATCTCGCCGAGTAAGGAAGTCCCAACCTTGTTCCGAGCCTCGGTTCCTTCCGTGATTGCGCGCCATTTCCGTGAATTGTATATCTCCGTCTCCGAGAAGCTGGTCTTTCTCTCTTCTTTCTCCCTCTATCTCTGTAAATTTTAAAATGCCAGAGTCAGATCACACCGAGGCGGAGGCGCTGGACGATACTCAGCATGTGGGGGCATCCAGTCCGATACCCGCGGGGAAATCAACGACAAAACGACAATTGCTAGCAGCCCTGACTGCGACCGACGTGACTATCCGGCGATTAGATTTGTGAGTTTCCTCTAGACTTCATTGTCAACGCGATAATCATTCAAGTCAACCTTCCTTATCCCGGTCCGCTAACACCACACCTTCTCCAGACTCCTATCCTCAGCCAGCGGAGAAGAACGAGTCCTCGCAACTACAAATTATGTCGCATCAATCCTCCACCACCTCTGTGCTTCAGCCCCTTGGATCGCTTTACAAACCCGACTTGGAATCTTAGCACGATTACGAGGCATAGTCCCTTCACAGCCCTCCAATTCCAAACCCTCCCCCTCCTCCGCTAGATGGTCCGCTCTCTCCAACCTCGCCTCAGAAACCCGTTACAACATCCGCCTCTTCGGTCTCATTCCACTCTGGGTCTGGGGCTCCCAAGCGATCAAATCACCACACGCCGATCCTATAATCCACACCCTCACCATCCTCCAAGTCATCTCCAACGTTATCTACCAACTCCTCGAAAACATAGCCTACCTCGCCGGAAAGGGCGTCGTCTCCAAGAAATGGATCAATAAGTACGGTGGCATCGATCTCTGGTATATATGGAGTACCCGTGGCTGGTTCGGGCATATTTTCTTCCAATTCTTCGTTCTCTGGCGGGAACATGTCCTGCGCAAAAGACGCTTGGCGGCTAAACGCGCTGCCGTCGGCAATGTCGAGACAAAGGAAATCAAAGCTGAAGAGGCCGAGGCACTGCGTCTGGAGATTAGATCTTGGAAGAAGAGCCTGGTTAACAATACTATCTGGGCTCCGTTGTGCATTCATTGGAGTTTCGAGAAAGGTGTTGGTATCCCGGAGGGCATGATAGGGTTGGGCAGTTTCATGGCTGGCGCTTGGGGACTTTATGATGCCTGGGCCGCTACAGGCAAAGCATAATTCCATTCGCATTTTTGCAATAATGTTGTACATACTATTAATTGGATATATGGTTTATTTCATCGATGCGATGCAGGATATACACCATGCGAATATGAACTTTTAGATCAATGCCAATCTGCGGTACCTACTAGACAGTCTGTGATCAATTGCTGGACTCCAGCACCCCCAGTATGTGGGTCTTCTTCATCAATTTCGGGGTCCTCCGATCGATATACGCCGATTGGATACATACGCCTTATTTCCCCGAGGAAAGCAACACAACAACTTTGAAACTCAAATTCGCATAAAGGAAGTAACCTTGGAAATTAAATATCTCACCACCCTCGCGACAATAATCCAAGACTGATTATAGCCGCTGTGGAGATAGACCACGGGTGGAGAATTTAAGCTTCGGAAAAGGAAATTTCAGGCGCTTTACCAAGCGACTTCAGGTAAAGTATGTGTAAGTGAGTTTTCTTTAGTCATAACGTCAATCCTAAGTTTATAATTGACTTGATTTTCATATCTATTCGTTTTGGTGGAGTCCCGATCCACTTCTGCGGAGCGGATTAGGAAAGGCCACGCGGTTATCAGATCTGATCGTTGTCTGACCTCACTCTTTCCAACTGGAGAAAGACCACCAGGCTGAATTGTCGTACTCGGTCTCGTCAACATTATCGGACGAGAAATAGCACCTTTAGGCCCGATACAGACCAGATCGGATATCATATGCATCTTCAGGATCAATCAATCGTGTGTGATCATATTCTGCTTCACGACCCGCCGCCTAAGAATTAAGGAAGCGGATCCAGGCAAAACAGCGTACGTGCACGAGTGTATGTAATTCCTTTGGTGGAGAATCACTACCAAGTACATCCGCGATGATAATTACTGAATTGTTACACAAGCTTGTTAAAACAGAATGAATTCGGCTGGTGGATGAACGTCAAAGCAGATTGGGTATACATCTCGAATGGTCATCGACTGTAAGGAACGTAATGACCGCAAAGGTATGATAACAAGATAAAATAAAAATCATGACATACAATGCACGCCAAGAGAATGAATCATACAACAAGAATGAGAGAAAGATAATGGGTATTCTCATGGGACTCGCTTTGAAGAAGTTGTTCATCCTCGGCGGGATGATCGTCGTGTCGGCAAAGTGGCTGTGGCCGGTTTCTCTTTCTGGGCTCGAGGACTCTTGGTCGTGGCTTTTGTTCCACGCTTTGGAGCCGGGGGAGAGTTCTCTTTCTCACTGGCCTGTGCAAGGCTTTCCTCATCTTCATCGTCTTTGACCCCTTCTTCCTCATCTTCATCGGGCTGGTCCTCAGCCTCATCTTCCATTTCTTCGTCCTGATCTTCCTCTGTTTCCACATCGTCATTCTGCATCTCCTGATCATCTTCATCGCTGTCGTTGTCTACATAGCTAACCTGAGCTTTGGCAGTGCCTCGGCTGCTACGACGGCGGGCGGAAGCAGTGACACTTTCAGTACCAGCCGCAGACCACTCGTCATCGCCCTTGCGTTTGCGTTGAGGGGTCTTGGAGACGCCCACTGATGAAGAAGACTTGCGAGGTGGCCGTGTAGTCTTCTCCTTGCGTGCTTTCTTGACCGAGACTTTACCATTGATATCGGCAGATTCCGGCTTTCTCTTTTTGTTGGAGCCTTGTCCCTGCTTCATTGCGACTCGTACAACACGGTCGAGCATGTCGTCTAACTCATCTGGAAGGAAGTTCTTCTCGGCAACATCTTGAGCTTCTTCATGACTACCCATAGTGGCGAACAAGGAGCTAGGAACACCCATCTTACCAGGGTAAGTTTGTAGGATGTTAGTTCCTCCACTCCCGCCGCCAAATTTATGTTGTTGCGAGTAGATGTCAGCAAACTTCCTGATGGTTGATTGCGCCAAGTCAGACAGAGTGTGAAGACGAGTAGACATCTCGTCTGATTTGGTGATGCCATCACGGAATTGCTTAACGCGCTGACCAACATGGAAAATCAGTGACATGTTGTGCTCGTTGGCAACTGCAGACAGATAGAAGACGATGTATTGGCAGAAGTCGCTGAGATCACCGAGCTTCGTTGCCTCATCGAGATCTTCAGGTGGATAGTCAGGGTGGTAGGCAAGTAGTGATAAAAGACGCGAAAAGATCAATTCCATCACCATGGTCTGTTCATCTCGCTTTCCAATGGATTGGGCTTTATTGGCGAAGTCCGCTGCGCGAGACCGCAGCCAGATGAGCGTGTTCTCCTTCAAGCTTATGCTCGGCTCGAATGCAAGTAGACAAGGGACAACGTACCAGCGATGTCCGAGGTATGACCTTTGAACCAGCTTTTTCTTAAGGTAGTTGATAAAACTGGTTCGCACTGGTAGAAGTGGGTCTTGAGCCATCAAAGCAATCGCGTTAAAATCTGCAGGAGCCAGCAAGTGGTCACACAAAAGACTGGAAGAACACAATTTCACAAGTGACTTGGCAGCGAGAAGACGCAACCGCGACTTTTGATGCGCAGGAGTATCTTGCTCATTGGAAAGTTCACCTTTTCCGGCCACAAGCTTGTTCAAGGTGTCGTAGACGGGCTTAGCAAGGGTACGGAAGTCTTCATCATCATCTGAGCCATCCTTCGCACGAAGGCGGTTGACGATGACTTTGAGCGCCCACTCCTTTGCATGTGTTTCCTCATCAATTTCCTCCGACCAAGTATACTGCGAGTTTTCTTCTGGGGCGCGATTGATCAAAAGAATCTGCTTGATTGCAATGGAGAAAATCACATCGGTTTCATCGTCTGCTTCTACTGGGGCAAGCAAGTTCAGCTGCGATAGGGTTGCAAGACGAGTGAGGAAGTGGTCAGAACCGTATGTCCACTTCTTCACACATTTGTGTATAAGGTCCTTTGCGTACATTTGCTTCCGTTCAGTCGTGGCCATCAGAATTGACACGGCGTGCTTAGCAGAACGTGGCGACGTACTGTACAAAGCATAGTTCGCTAAGGCCTGGTGGAATTTGCGCTCCTTTGGGAGTTTGCCTGGAAGTTTCTTGGCAAAGCCTGCACATGCCTTGAGAATCTCTTCAGAGCCAGCTTCGCCAGCCGAGGAGGCACTGGGAGCTTGTGCTTCAAGGTCTCCACACATTTCTTGAACCTGCGCCTCCAGAACCTCGGGGTTTTGGGATGAGATCTGCTTTAGCATCTCCTGGGCGGCGTTGGCCAACCCATTCTCGTCAGTCCGGGAGAGGTTCATAATCGCTGGAATGTGACTGCGGTTGAAAATCAAAGATCCACTGCGATACAGAAGAGGGGTAATGGTATCAAGCAGGGGCGAGTTGTTGGCACTCTGTGCGCGTCGCTGAAGTTCCTTAATAGCCTTGGTCACAGTTCGATAATCACTCACAGCCGCCATGGCAAACCGAATGAGCTGGTAACTGCGTCGATCGTGAGTCTTGGCAAATTTCCACAAATCCGCAGATGCGCGTACAGCATCAGGGAATGTCTTGGACAGCGAGTCAATGACTAATGACAGCTCGCCCTTTACTTTCTCTTCATTTTTGTTAACCACACCACCATTATAATTCTCACATTTTTCCAGATACTGGGTCGTGGCCGATCTCATCTTCAGCTGACGAGCCAGCGTGATGAAGAAGACCCGTCTGGCCTTCTCATCCAGTCCCCGAAGTAGAGTCAGGATGCGACGGACGCGGATTTTGTCAACGTCATTCTCTTGGTCAGGATCGGAACTCTGACTATCCTTCTGTTTTTGGGTTTGATTGGATCCTGTGCGGCTAAGCTTTGACTTGACCGGTGGGTAATTCAATGGAAGAAGCGTCTCAAACAAAACACGGTCAATCAAGATAAAAACTTCTTGATCACCGGTATAGTAAGCGTCAAAAATCTTTGACGGCGCGTCTTTCAAAAGAGACACAACAGGTTCAGTGTTCTGCTCTATGTCCCCTGCAGCAACAGCCCATATACGTGCCAGGACTTTTATGGCACGCTCACGTACGTTTGGCTTGCGGTCCTTGACACGCTCAGCAAGAATTGCTAATACTGAATCTGGTGAAGAGCAGCCGCCCTTCATGCCCAATTTTTCAATGACGTGTGTGTAGCCGAATTGGCCGACAGTATCCACAGCAGCAACGCGGACCTTTTCATCAGCGTCGCGCAGCATAGAGGCAATGCTCTGGACAAGACCTTGCTCCTCGCTCTCACTGAGACCAGAGCCACCTGCTGAGGTCAGCAGTATCCGACCCACAACTGTGACCCACGCTGCGCGGATCGAGGCGGTCTTATCAAGACGCCGACTCAAGAATGCATCATAAGCTGAAGCATGCACCTGAGAAAATGGTTTTGGTGACACAGGCGTCAGAAGAACACTAGACTGGGGGATCGACTGCGCATAATCTTCAAGTGTCACTGGCGGGTAAGCCGCGGGGTCCATGGGTGGTGGTGAAGGGGGTCCTGCAACACCTATACCTGCCGCCAGGTCACCAATTGTCTGCGTAGCCAGTAACCTCAGGGCGACTGACTCTGCAGATAGCTCGGCTTCAACTTGTGGAATGACATTTTGCAAAACTTCCGGGCAGGCTCGCCATAGCTCTCGAATAAGGCGATGCGCTTTGCTTAGTTCCTTGATATCCTCGCCTTCTTCATCTGAATCGTCCAAGTTCGGCTTGCGAGTCCCATTTTTCGATCCATTGACTTGACCAGCATGTCCAGACGCATCAATGATGACATTGTTGAAGTACTGGCTGATGTGACTGGTCATTCGCTCTGGGCAGGCTTGACAGATTGCCTTGGCCATGTTGTAAGCTGGCGGATAGTCCTTCAACAAAAGTGTATCCTGCTTGGCATCAACTGGTGCATCACCGCGTTTACCCTTGCGAGGGTTGTCCAGGACCCGCGGGTCTACCCGCAGGAATTGTGCAACAATGGTGTCCACTACCTCAGCGGCCAAGACAGGCGTTTCATCGATCACCGTCACAAGGAGTCGGATCATGTCCAACTCCACGTGCTTAGCCACTTCCTCGCCAGTTGACGCCTTTGATGACCCTGAGACAATGTCGAAGCAAGCGGTGAAGAGGGGGACGATAAGAGAGTCAGGGTGGTCCATATCAGTCATGAGAACGATACTCTTGACCTCAGCAAGCGATGTTAAGACGTATATGTGTTGCGCATTGTAAGCGTTGGATGGATCAGCTAATGCGGGGATGATCGAAGTCACGATGCAGGTAAAAACGTCCTGCGTCAATTTGTGTTAGCACTTTCCAAAAAGCTCAATTGATACCCATAGATCCTGTCCTCTGGCAAGCGCACCTTGAGCTGATTCCTTGTAAATGGCGCGTCCGGCGCGCACAGTCGTAAGACATCGACCAGACAGCAAGTGGCCCAGGCCCGCACACCCTTGTCCTTGTGCGCAAGCAGATGAGCACTAGCAAGTTCTTGTGACACTTTTCGCATGGATTCTTTGTCAATTTCCTCCTGTTCAAGCTTCCGAAGTTCCTGAGCGAGGGTCTGGAGACGTTCAAGTAGATCGGCGATGGGGATAGCCGGGCGCCCCACGCGCCATGACAGTGGCTGATTGAAGGACAGGCTACGAAGGCCAGTCTCTTCCTCGGCCTCGTCAGCAGGAACTTGACGAGTGCGCGACGGCATGATTGCAACAACCAAGCTCACACAAGAGATGGAGGGGAGGAAGAGAGACAACGCGGTGCAGAATAGGTGGAGGTGGAGGTTGACCGCCCAGACGCGTCGCACGGGATCGCGTCTGCCCTACAAACTTCCCAATGTTCCCATTGACTTGACTTGATTCTTTCTTCTTTCCCTTTGTAATTTTCCAATATTCCCCAGGGAATATCTTTAATACATTTGGGTTTTTATCGAGAGTTGCTAAATATACATCATGAATTGCTTATGTGCACATTGTCTAAACTTGTAAAAGATATACACATGACTTCGACTCAAGTAACACTCATTCTAACTATGTTTCTGTACTCCTAAACTATATCAATAACATCTAGTATATCTATCTAGGTGAGTACCTTGATATCTACTCCTCTCTCCTATGATATACTATATCAGTCTTTTCAAGGCAGATAGAAAAGTCTTTAAAATGAAAGTTCTGCAATAAGATAATTTGTAATGTTGGTACTCAAACGTGCTCATTGCAGATACCAATCATTTCTCATCAAGCAAGAAGTATAGAATAGTATATTACCTTGTGCCCCTAAATCTCTCTTTCATTTCCAATTGAGCTTTGAATTCATGGACCATGGTTCCGAACTTCTAGTCAGCTAAACATAAAGTACCACCACCTTGGGCGGTGTATTCGTACTCCGTTAACTCCGTCATATCTATAAAGCAGGTTTCTGAACCACGAACAGTATCAGCAACCCTAAACCTGGTCTAAAGATCCTGGATTGCAGCTTTGCATCATCTGTACGGCAGACATGCATAAAATAGACTTGAACTTGCGGTGAAACCACATGTGTATCATCGGAATCCTCTTGTCCAGCAATGTCCAGCATGTCGTGCCCGGTGATAATTCATGAACGATAAATCTAATCATTGTGGCGATGACTATTCTTAAAATCCGATGTATTGGATCTGATTATATTGAAAATATATCAATGACATATTTCCAGATGATAGAAATGAAATCACCGAGGTCATCTGTGCAGGGAAGATTTCATAAGCGGGAAGTCTCCCCTCGGCATTCGGCCGTTCGGCGCATGTTGAGCGCGAAGCCGCTCATCAAGCCGACAACGCAATTTTATCGTTTCCGATACCATTCAAAATAGCCACAAGCTAGTCGATGTGACTAATGATCCAGCAGATGATAGAACAATCCCGATATTATATGAGTCGACTACTAATGAGACTCTGAAATAGGGCTTAGTATATCAAAGTATATGAATTTCGGCCTCGCGCTGGGCCGGACTTTAATTTCAGAGGGTCACGGACATTAGCTCGAACAGTGGAGATCCCGGGCTTTATTATATTACCTTCTAACGAATAGAATGGGTCCATGCGGGTTCTTTTCTGGATTTCGGCTTTTTTTCTTCTTCTTAGCTTCGCTCCGGGGCTCGGCCTTTAGGCCACGCGGTTGCTTAGCATGTATTTCTTCAAGATAAAAATCTGGTCCATTCCCACATTATGACGATCTCTAGCCAATATTAATACATTAAACCCTTAAAGTCCCAAGTTTCTTGCATTTAGCATTATTTCATGATTGGAAGTTTCGACCCTATTCTTACTGCATTCCAACAAGAGGATATCTGTTTTGGCAACTACCCCTTTTCATAGATTTATTCCAGATCTGATTTGAGATGAGTGGCGCTCATTTTGACTCTTCTACAACTACACCTCGCCTCAGCATGGATCGTCGTGATCCCACCATCGATGATGCCCTGGGGAAAGAGGTCCCTGCAGCACCACAAGAAGACACCGACGTCGAGAGCGCCCATGGCCAACAACCACCTGAGAAGCCCGTCGACAAGGATCCCAATTTAGTCGAATGGGACGGTCCAGATGACCCGGAAAACCCTCAAAACTTCTCCAGGGGACGGAAATGGCTGATCACTGTGACCATGTCATTAATGACCGTGTGGATCACATTTGCCAGCAGTGTCTTCTCAACTGCAACAGTCGTCACAGCCAAAGAATTCAATGTATCCACCGAGGTCATGGTTCTTGGGACCAGTCTGACCGTCTTCGGTTTCGCTCTTGGCCCTCTCTGCTGGGCCCCGATGAGTGAACTATACGGCCGCCGCATCCCACTATTTTCTGGCTATGCTATTTTCGCTATATTCCAAATCCCCGTCGCCGTGGCCACCAACCTACAGCAGATCATGATCTTCCGCTTCCTCATTGGTGTTTTCGGCTGCTCTCCACTGGCAGTTGTCGGTGGTGCCATGGCTGACCTCTGGGACCCTGTTGATCGGGCTGTCGCCATCGCCATGTTCAGTGGCGCTACCTTCCTCGGCCCAACCCTCGGTCCTATTATCGGTGGTTTCATCACTGACTCCTACCTGGGTTGGCGCTGGACTGCCTGGATCACACTCATCGCATCCGCAGCCTTTGGCCTGGTCGGTCTTTTCATCGTCCCAGAGACTTACGCTCCCAAACTCCTCCAGGAACGAGCTGCTCGTCTTCGTCAGGAAACTAAGAATTGGGCACTGCACTCCTTCCTCGATGAGCACAAGCCTACTTGGAAAGACATCGGGAATAAGTACCTTCTTCGTCCATTTCAGATGCTTGTCCTGGAACCTATCCTCCTCTTCATCACCCTCTACCTCGCTCTCATCTACGGAATCCTCTACCTCTTCTTTGAGGCCTACCCCATCTCCTTCGGCCAAGTTCGTGGCTGGAGCCATGAAGGCATAGCTGCGCTCCCTTTTATCGGCATCATGATCGGTGTCTTTTGTGGCATTTCTCTGATCGTCTACACTACCAAAACTCGCTTCGCTCGCAAACTAGCCAAGCACGGCCGCGTCGTTCCTGAAGAGCGCCTGGTGCCAATGATGATTGCCTCCGTCCTCCTGCCAATCGGTCTTTTCTGGTTCGGCTGGACCTCTAATAAAGACATCTCGTGGGTACCACAGGTCATCGCCGGTGTTCCAATTGGAATGGGAATCCTGGTTATTTTCATGCAGGGCCTGAACTATATTATCGATGTCTATATGATGTTCGCCAACTCGGCTATTGCAGCCAATACCCTCGTGCGATCTATACTCGGTGGTGCTTTCCCGCTTTTCGCGACTCAGATGTATGATAACCTGGGTGTGGACTGGGCGTCTAGTGTCCTGGGTTTCATTACTATTGCTATGATTCCGATTCCGATTTTGTTCTTCTTCTATGGAGCCAAGATTCGGGCTATGAGTCGGTTCAGTCCGAAGTTTTGATGCATTATTTCCCTAATACTGGTTTTGATCGCTTTTGATTGCACATGAGGAGTTTGAGCTGTTTTTTATACTTTTATGACTGCATTGTCACGATTTACATAGATTTCCCATACATTGGTACATTAATTTACTAATTTCTATAAGTACTATTCATATTCCAATCTATAATTGTATTTCATACGTAAACTGTTGTCCGAAAAAAGTTTCACTAGGCCTTGAGCCTACTATGTTGGATCTATGTACGGAGTACCCACTATGTACATTCGAAGCGGGGCTTTCAGGTACGAACAATTCAATACATACCTGTCAATGCACTATTGAGTAGTATTGTCATCTTTGAAGGCTTCGATTGTTGGTGGCGCCTGCAGTGACCTCGGCACAACAGGGCCTACAACTACAACTACTGTACTGAGTCAAGGTAATTCAATGTAGACTTTCTCTACTTAATTGGCTATTATGGCACATGTATAAGGCAGAGACAACCGTGAAGAACGAAAATTATCGAAAGGGAAAAGACCGGAACAGTTCGCAACAAGCTCCCTACTCTAAAAAAAACCATCTAACTAGCGATGAATCTTAAGGGCAGAAGAACCCCAGTCGAAACTGAATGGTCAACAGATGTCATCACCCAGAGCAAAAAATCAAAACGAAACCATTTAGTCGTAGAGGCTGTCATCATTGCCGGCTTCGCCGAACGTGTCGTTGTTCTGGACCTCCCCGGCAGAGGGGAAGCGGAAGAAGCTGCTACCTCCAGAGTTCTTAAGGCTCTGGGCGAAAGCCTCGTAGCGGCGAATCTCAACGTCGCTAACGGAGCGGCGGGCAGACTTCATGGCCTCCTCGAAGTGGGCCTTTGTGAGCTCTGAAACGGTGTCCTCCATGGCCTCGTCATCGTCCATGGTAATATCCTCACCAGCAGCCTCACGAGCCTTGATGCGCTCAATGTCGGCAGTGATGGCCTCCTTGATGGCGAGCTTGACGGCACGCTGGGTGACGAAGCCAAGATCGGCACCGGAGAAACCGTGGGTCTTGCTGGCAATGAAGTCCAGGTCGACATCTCCGGCGACAGGAGTCTTGCGAAGCTGGGCCTTCAGGATACCTGCACGGGACTCCTGGTCGGGCAGGGGAACGTAGACCAGGGTGTCGAGACGACCAGGACGGACGAGGGCGGCATCCAGTTGCTCGGGACGGTTAGTGGCACCAATAACGAAGACGTTCTTCTTAGAGGTCATGCCATCCATCTCTGTTTAGGGTGTTAGTAAGAAAATAATAGGGATAAGGGTACTTAAAAGGCACTTACCAGTCAAGAGCTGGTTGACAACACGGTCGGAAGCACCACCGGCGTCACCAACAGAGCCACCACGGGACTTGGCAATAGAGTCCAACTCGTCAAGGAACACAACGCAAGGAGCGGCAGCGCGGGCCTTGTCGAAGATGTCACGGATGTTGCTCTCCGACTCACCGAACCACATGCTCAGCAACTCAGGACCCTTAATGGAGATAAAGTTGGCAGCACACTCGTTGGCGACAGCCTTGGCCAACATGGTCTTACCGGTACCAGGAGGTCCGTAGAAAAGAACACCTCTTGAGGGGCTGAGACCGAACTTGGTGAACATCTCGGGGTGATCGACGGGGTACTGCACGCTCTCGATAAGTTCGCGCTTGACCTCCTCCAGACCACCAATGTCGTCCCAACGAACGTTGGGAACCTCGACCACAGCAACCTCGCGGAGGGCGGACGGGTTGGAGACACCGAGGGAGTAGCGGAAGTTCTCCATGGTGACACCAAGAGAGTCAAGGACCTCAGCATCAATGGTATCCTCATCAAGATCAATGAGGTCCATCTTTTCACGAATCTGTTGCATAGCAGCCTCCGAGCAGAGCGAGGCCAAATCGGAACCAACGTAACCGTGAGTCTCAGCGGCGAGGCTCTCAAGATCAACATCATCGCCCAGCTTCATGTTCTTGGTGTGGATCTGCAGAATCTCAACTAAATTTTGACGAGTGCGGTTAGTACAATACTTTTGAAAATCAGGAAAAGCAAGGAGGCACGTACGACGACCAGTTGGGTCGGGAATACCGATATCCACCTCACGGTCAAAGCGACCGAAGCGACGAAGGGCCGGGTCAATGGAGTTGGGACGGTTAGTGGCAGCCATCACCACAACATTAGAACGAGACTTCATGCCGTCCATGAGGGTCAAAAGCTGAGAGACAACACGACGCTCAACCTCACCGTTGGTCTTCTCACGCTTGGGGGCGATAGAGTCGATCTCATCAATGAAGATAATAGCGGGAGAGTTCTTCTCGGCCTCCTCGAAAGCCTTGCGCAAGTTCGACTCGGATTCACCAGCCATCTTGGACATGATCTCGGGTCCGTTTATTAAGAAGAAGAACGCTCCGGTCTCGTTCGCGACGGCACGGGCCATCAAAGTCTTACCGGTACCAGGAGGTCCGTACATGAGAATACCACGAGGGGCTTTGACACCCAGCGTCTGGAAGAGCTGGGGGTGGCGGAGAGGCAGCTCAACCAACTCACGAATCTGAGCCATCTGTTTCCGGCAACCGCCGATATCGTCATATCCGACTTCACTGAGATTACCCTCCTCATCCTCTCGCTGGATGGGCTCGCCCTCACAGTGAATAATTGTGTCCTGTGCAACGATACCGTACTCTGGGGGATCCACCTCAACGACCTTAAACTCGACTTGGCGCATACCTCCCCGAACGGTGAAGAGGTCTCCTTGGCGCACAGGTCGGTAGGCCTCACGGAAGTAGGGAGCGAGGAAGACATCGAAAATTGATCCGGTCAGACCCTCAATAGTATCGGCGATGGGAAGGACGGCAATGCGCTTGGCCTAAAGTTACATCCAGATTAATACCCGATCAAATAGGTAGAATGCAAAATAAGGAATCGACTCAAAATCCAAACTCACGTATTTGATATCGGGGCAAGGGTGAACAGTAATAACATCGCCGTGCTTAACGCGGAGGTTGTGTCGGACAACACGGTTGATGCGGGCGCTACCGTCATCGAGGTCGTCATCGGCCAGGACGATCAGCACGGTGTCCTTGCGCTTCTTGCCCTTCACCAGGACTGTGTCACCACGGAAGAGCTGGAGAGTCTCCATGGTGTTGTTGGATAAGGCAATAACGGAGTTGTCATCGTTGACGGCATCGGTCACGCTATTGATGAGCTGTCAGCTTCGTCCCCGCAGATCGCCCACGGCCCCAATGGAATCTCTTACATCAAGGAGTTGGGCTTCTTCTTCTTCTTGAGGATTGCGGTCGCAGTGTCAAGCTCCTATTTGTTCTGTCAGTCTTCTGATGTTGCGAGTTCCTGTGTGCTGGTCTAACCTCTTTCTTCTCGGCGCCGGAGGCATCCCTGGTGCGGTGTTAGTCACGGATCGGTGGAAATTCAATGAATAAGCAACATACTGGAGGTTGACCCTCTTCTTATCATGAGTGTGATCTGGCTCTGCAGACATCTTGAAGGATCTGAGATGTGGCGGGTTGATGGGAAGAGGAAGCTTAGAAGCGGGAACGATCAAGTGTTCACAACCAAGCTGAACGACAGCTCAAGAGAGTGAACGAGAAAAAAAAACAGAGAATCGAATCAACGATGGAGAGATGAGAAATGTGCGCGGTAAAACACGGGGAAGATCAGCAAGACGACGGTAAGGTGAGAGATGGGAGGTTGGTTTAA
Source organism: Penicillium lividum (assembly GCA_028828245.1). NCBI lineage: Eukaryota > Fungi > Ascomycota > Eurotiomycetes > Eurotiales > Aspergillaceae > Penicillium > Penicillium lividum. The sequence continues at coordinate 6,145,912 of JAQJAG010000002.1, forward strand.
CAGCTTCCAGGTACTCAGTGACGATATGTGCTGAGCTAAGCGTTAGACCGTTATGTCAGCGAGTTGGTGTCCGCCACCAGCGAATGTGATGGAACTTGGTCGATTTGTGCCTTAATGCCTGATGTTCAAGTTACCTTTTAATCAATAGTGTCCACTAGTGTATATTGATTGGTATTGATTATTGACTTACCCTTGGATCTTCGTGAACATGTCCAGGTACAGGTCCACGGTCGCAGTACTATATCCATAACTTTGGCCTCCCAATGAAACCACGGTTAAAACATCCAAGGATAACCCAAAAAAATGTCGGGCCTTTCATTTCAGTACAAGTAAATGAGGCTCTTATCGTTACTTCCTGCACTGCGCCATCTCCACGGCTCAGAACCAGATACACCAGGCAGCCCCAGGCAGAATGGTTGATTAATTCGCGCGTCATGTCACTCTACATACTTTAGAGATATCCTTTCTTCTGAACCTGTACTCCTTATGACTTGTTTCTACATTGCAGCAATATTTGAATGCAGCATTTATATACTCCCCAGCATTCTTCTACCACAACTACGACCTACAATTTCCCTTCTCTCTTTATAGTTGATATTGTACACTCTGACACCTGTGCCATTTCATAAAATGGAAATGAAGTCCTGGTACCCGACCGATTTTAAACAAGCATTAAGCAACACAATTCCCGAAGAAGACGTGGCACTCTACCTCCAGCGACCAGGTAGCTCCCCACGCTTTGTATACGGAGTCTTGATGCTCCCCACTGTTCTGAAATACTACATCAACCTTGAACAATGTCACGAAATCCACACCGTTATGACCCTAGCCACATTACCTGGATACCAACTACATCAATTTGCAGAATCAAGCTCGCCAGTCATCGCACCTTCACCAAATCCAAAAGCCATGGTGGAGGGAATGCTCATTTTTAATCTTGACGAGCATCAACGAAACGCTCTTTATGAATTCGAGGCTGGGCTGATGTGTCTGACCAGCGTGCAAGTGGATATTTGTCAAAAAGATACAGGTCAGATGCACTACCTTCGCACTGTGGATGCTGGGGCTTTTACCTGGACAAACTCCACACATGGACTGGCGCGAATCAGAGACTCGTCGGGGTATATTGGTGAGTTTTTGAACAGTCCGTTCTATCAGTATATGTCCCAATCCCAGGATCGAACCAGTGTTCGGCTTTAGAACGGAAGGGGAATGAAGAGTCGAGATTTAGTCACAGTCGCAATCCTGGCTGGGTGTTTAGCAAACAGTCTTCTTTGTACAGCATGGAGAAGGATGCGCAGTATGAGAAGGACCGAAAATTGGAATCGATCAATTAATAGGTTTTTCCATCACGTTGGAAACAATTGGTGAAATCTGAAGAAACCTCGGGAATTGCCTTTTTACGGCATTTCTAATCCAATAATGTGCATTAGGTCTACCAAATAATCTAGCTCTTGAAGCTACTAGTATCGTCAAGTTTCTCCTAGGTACCTATCTTAAACTATGATCTACTATAAAACAGTATGAAAGGTGTGTAAAAAGATAGTGAAAGATAGAAGCTTTAGGAACGGAATCAACCGAGTAAAACAGCAACATCATGATGCCCTTCCTGTGGCGCAATACTCAATGCCGTTCGTTGCGCAGCATCGGGGATCTTGAGATCTACTCTGCCACTTTCCATGAGTAGTTGAGCAATATCCGCATCTCCACTTGAAGCAGCATAAAATATAGCTGGTCGGCCGTGATCGTCCTGCAATATTGATATTCAGATCATCCCGCGCCAGGAGCTGTTTCAAAATCTCTTTATTTTCCAGGGCCACAGCAAATATGAGGGGCGTTCGATTGTGTCTGTCTTGAAAATTGACATTGATCCGGGGACAACACCGGGGACAACACAAAAACACATCTGCAAATGCGGTATTCTGCAATGCCACAGCCCAAGTGAGAGCAGGCTGTTGAGCGCGGACGTAAGTCTCTTGTTTTACCTCTCCAACAACATCAATTGAAAAGAGTAGTGCTGCTGAGGGAGCTTTTGAGACGAGTCAAATACTGCAGGGTCCCGCAATAGGGATTCGGAGCGTTCCTCGTTTTCAATTTTCTCGGCCTCGAAAAAGATATGGGCGATGGTTTGGAACTCCGGTCTTTTCATGTCGCCAGCGTGTGGATCCAATCTATTGGGAATGATTTCGGGATGGGCAAGAACTTTTCGAATCCTGTATTCGAATTCTTAGTACAGGAAGCCAGAGTCCCAAAATTCATTGTAAATGCTCCATAAGGCGCTGTCAGCAAAGCCCTTGTTGATGAACATTTTTATAAAAAGATGATTCATGTTGGCATCTGTGAACCCTACGCTCGCTGAATGAGATACATCCAAAGGAGGATTCTCATGGCGCGCAAAAGTGTCGCTGAGTGGCCAAGAAAAAAACTGACGACAAAACTCGAAGTTTCTTGTTTCCAATAGTTATGCAATCACATCATATTAGAACAGTGACATCGCATATCCGGGACTGAAGGGTATTAGTGCAAACGGTCCCTGCTTGCTCTTGGAGAGGTAGTTGATGTAAATACAGTATGTAGGTTGCAGGACCTGCCATCGGATCACATTATTACAGTCGGGCAAAAAGTATAAAAATGATGTGGAGGCGTGAGATGCCTCATAATGGATAATGAATAAGCACTAGTTAATTCGTTCTGCCGCTGCAGGCCCAAACAAAGACAATTCCTATACAAAAAACACCCTCGCGAAAGAGACAAAATGGTCGGGGAAGAGTAGATACCAGGGGTGATTTCATGCATAAAACAAGAGTAAAGGCGTTTGAAAGAAGGGGGATCCAGTTAGATAATCTCACAGGGGCACCGCAGTCGTGACTTCATCAAGGAAATTTATGACTCAATGCCGAGGTCCAAGAGCAGGGGAAGGGGCACCCGAGATTGCAGGACTAGCACTGGCCGACATACGGGCACCAGGGGCCGGGCTCGCACTACCCAGATTGGGGTTTGCAGGAGCATTAGCAGTCTTAGAAATACGCTCCTCCACACGTTCCTTGTGCTGCCGGTTGCGAAGGTGAACCTCAAAGTTGTCAACAGTCATGCCGGGGCCAGGCGTGTACAACTTGCCGGGGCAGTCGTGGCACCGAATTCGGGGTAGGTACTGGTATTTGATTTTTTGGCCAGGTTGGAGTTGGTTGGTATTGGGCACTGGGGCCAAAGTTTCCATATCCACGGCAGAATAACGCATCACTCCTTCGAATGAGTCATTGGGGTGGGCCTGTTGTAACCCTTGAAGTCCGGCCGCGAGCCAGCTGGGCGGTGGGGGCTGAAATCGTACGGTCAGCCTAAGACCAATATTTCGAGGGTCAATATCTACTCACAGCAGGGACGCCGGGCTGAGGTGGGTTCGGCGCGTCGACGGCTCCTGTTTGCTGGGGCCTTGGGGGGTTGTTTCCAGGAAGTCGAGCTTGCTTATCGGAGGGAGGTGCCATTAAGGCATTGGATACAGCCCTATTAAAGGATGATTGAGATACAATTCGCTGTCCGTTTCTCAAAGCCATCAACCTGTCACGTGACACTCTGAGCCTCACAATCAACTTGTCCGGTTCTTCTTCGCTTTCTTCTCGGTATTGTTGCCGTCGAGCCGACGCTCGCGGCTCGTAAAGTACAGGTTCTGGGGTTTCGGAGTGTCCCAAACCGGCACGCAAGGCTGCATGGGCTTCCCTGGCAGCTCCACGCATGCCTCTTGTGCGAGCAGTGCCTTGAGCAAGATTTGGCCCAATTGCTGGAGAACCTTCATCCGAATCATCACTTTCAAATTCATCAGAATCGTCGTCTCGTTGTCCCGCCATACCACGACGGCGGCCGGATCCTGAGCGTTTGATGACGTTGCTTTCTTCCATGGTTGCTGCTGAGTTTGGAATGACAGAAGACACAATCAACGTGCGAATCGTACGTTGACGGTCCTTCAGGTCTGGTAGAGCAGGACCACCACGCCGGTTTATGGATCGTTTTTGGCGACGCTGCTCCCGAGATATCGAAATCTCAGTTCGCTCAAGATCTGTCTCGTTCAATTCGTAGAGGTAAGGCGTGTGTTCCTTTGCCGATTGGTAAGGTCGGAAGGCGGAAGATACAGGAGTTGGTAGGAAGGAAGCGTTGAGATCGGGATCTTCGATGGGGCGACCATCGAAGGGGTGGGCAACGATGTAGAGGGACTTGGTGAACATTTGCGATTGTTCACGAATGGAATGAGCGATAGCGGTGGTGAACTCGCCAGAGAGAGAAAGGTCGTCTGTCATCCGTATGGCAAACTGCTCCGGAGAATTTTGTGGATCGTTGATGTCCCACTCGAATTGGTCAATGAGAGTATGCTGACCAATTGTGATATTCAACTTGACCAGAATACGCATCTCATCGTTTCGGTATGCGGTGTAGGGGAGATGCGGGTCAAGAGCCTCTTCGTGCATGTAGATTTGTGGGTAGTAGTCCATCAACTGCTCCTGAATGCTCTGCGAGATCTGGCGCATGAGGGGGCCAGATGTTTCCATGGGAAGGCCCAGATCCTCCACCAGCTTCTCGGCAAACAGGTCTGGTGACACAACACGGTCATGTAAATTCCAAGTAAAAGTATCGCGAATCTTAACTTTCTCCCAGTCAATATCTAGACGAATTGGCACCAGGTCATCCATCTGCTCGTTCTGCACCTTCAAATCTCGACGCGAGACCCGAAGTTCGCGAGTTTTGCGATTTCCAGGCCGACGTCGATTGGCTGGGTACAAAAGCTGGGGTGGGTGGTTTCGCAGATCCGTGCGAGTATTTCCAAATCCTTCGTATCCTGCGCCAAATAACGCAGCAGGGTTTGTCTGGTTTTCGCGTCGAAGTTGGAGGTAAAAATCTCGTTCCATCCGTTTCTCTCGCTGCAGCTCCTGGCTTGTGGTTTGCCAAGCAGTTGCGGCCGAATATTCAAACTCGCGGTTGACGAGATTCTCTATCATAATCTGTTCAACGGGTGTCTCTCGTGTTCGAACTGTCATCGTCCCTGAGACATCGCTGGGCTGCACGACAGACCCATCGCGAGATCTTTTTCGACTTTGCGCGGAGCTATTTGTACCGTTCGACTGGGGAGTGCCATTGGCATCACTAGGATCCGATCCACCAGACGCTGCCAGCATAGCTTTGGCATTCTGCTTTCCGCCTTCAAGTATATTGGTCTCCTGTCCATTGGCAGATGGTTGCGTACCCGGGTCGGAATCCTCTCCTCCAAGCCTGGTTTCAAACGCGCTGGAACCATTCTGCACGCCAGGCTGAGATTCGCCAGTGAAATACTCTGATGGGACAGAGCCACTTGCCAATTCAGGGGATGTCATGGTGAGTTATTAGGATGGAATAGGAAGCGGGCGTTGGGTGTCACTCGGTCGGAAATCTATGGGGAGTGGCACTCAACGCGACAAGAATGATTGAAGGCCAATTAGAACAGCATCATTGAATGATTTCCTAAAGACTGGATTCACCTAGGTTAGCTATTTTCTTAAGTGTTGCAGTAATGAGCCATCCTCATCGCGACTGCGCGGTCATCCTCGGCCTGTCCTGGCGCCGATCGATGGACGTGTCGCGACACGCATGGCCTGGGCGACACACTGTCACAAATTATAGCAGCGCGGGAATAACAATGAAATGGGATGGAATTGGTGAAGGCGACAAATGGCAAAGCTCATGGGAACGAAACAACATACCAAAACCGAAGGGGGTTGGATGCCGATGATGGCCTTACTCTGATGACGAGAAAGAACACGCCCAAGGCAGAACGGGACGATATCGGAGTATAAGAGGTCACTTAATTCAGAGCTTCGCGCGAGAAGATAATCGATTTCTTCCGCTTGAGTGCTCGGATGTTGGAGAGGCTGTGGGGGCGGTTGCTCAAGGCGTGGGTGAGTGAGAGAAGTTCAGTTCAAAGGGGAGGATTACGAGATGTCCGCACCCGGGCGAAAAGCAAGGCCTATCCTCGGCGCACCCTTCTACGGCCACGAAAGGTACGATATATGATTACAAGAGGATGTATACTGGATAGGAATTATATTCTACGTTCAGGGACACTACACTTTGCCCGTTTATGGCTGGAGACGGTGCTGCGCCAGGACCAATTTGACGGCATGTGGGAGTCACGTGGTCCTGACCCAGCAGACCCGTTGGTGCCTGCATAATCGGGCATTAACTATTTGACTAACTAGTCAACTTCAGGTCGATACTTCGGAACTTATCAGAGCATCAAAATCTTGTAATCATTGCATATTTTGCTGACTAGATGAAGTTTTGCATTCTCAAGGGGCAAAGGCTTATTTACTGCAAATCTTTGTTGGTCACTTCAACGTTATTGTATGAATCACCCTGCAGGTTCCATGGCACCAGGGCGGATAACGCTTAAGTAGAACCAGTATTTCGAATTTGGACTATCCAAAGCTTCTTTTGTGCTCCAAAGCTTGTATTGTGCTTCCCTCGGTCATTTTTGGATTTTATCTATTTCACAAATTGAAGTGGACATGATTCATATGGAAGTCGGGCTTCCATGGTTCGGCACTGCAGTATTTTGCCATCGACCGCAGGAATACCCTCTCTCATTTCAGATGGCAAGCTCAAGGACCCAATGTTTCCTCGTAATAGATTCAAAATAAAGATATCCTCGATGACGTCTACGCTAGCTGCGTTAGTCCTGGAAAAGCACAGCATTGTGCCTTAGATGGTAGCAACACTATACATGTCCTAACCAACCAGCGTGAGATCGGCAACCACCGCGCAATGATCTGAGTTATAAATCCCATCATCAAATCTGTTTGGTATCACAGAATATCCGTCAACTCGCCAGGGCTGATTTCCCTCAGGTGCCAACAGAATAAAGTCAATACGCTTTGGTGGCTCCTTGCCGTATCCAAACCCAGTGAAGGTGTTGTGGTTCCCATACCGACATGCGTCAGAAGCCATCTTGTATGTATCACCCAATCCTCCCTTACATGTCAACTCCAGGTATGCTTCTTGCTTCTCTTGGCTATTCAAATCTCCAGATAAGAACGTGCCCGAAATCAGACTCCCAAACGAACCTTGCTGGTAATCACGAATCTTGGATAGTATGATGCGCGCAGCCTCAAGTCGGGAATGCGATCCTTGATCATCGAGATGTGTGTTCAGGGCTAGGACAGTATTGCCTGTCTCGCGGTGGGTGAAGAGGCCAATGGTGACGATGCGGACGGAGGCTGCGTCCCAACTTTTCGAAGGCTCGGAGGGAGTTTTAGAAAGCCATACCGTCTCCCAGTGCTGCAAGTTCCACACCGAGGGTTTATAGAATATTGGCGAGTATTCACCCGCTTGATGGCCATCATCTCGACCAACTCCGATGTATGCCCACCCTTGAGACAAAGAAGCCTTGGCTGTGTTCAATCCGGCACGTATGTATTCAAGTTGGCTATGAAGAACTTCTTGCAGGCATATAAAAGTCTCATCACAGTGGCAGGAGTGGTATTTAAGTTCATTCAAGAGATTTTGTCTTCGTTCGGCCCAGGGGACTTCCCCCTTGAATGGAGAGTTGGTTGCATAACGGATGTTATGGGTCAATATCCGGACGGGAAGCGTTGGAGTAGACCTCATAGCTCGAAGTCTATCGTTCCAAATTTCGTAGTGGGAAATAAAAGAAGAAGCTTAGAAAGGGCTTTGAAATAGGTTTACATATGCGGAGAAGCTCGGGGGAGTTGGGGTTGATGGTTCTGAGGAATCTGGGCCCGTGGCTAACCCCTTGTGACCTAAACTTGATGATCTAGAAGAATGCAAGTACCTAATGGAATCTATACATCCTATTAATAACTCATTTTTTTAGTCGAAAAACTGCGAAAGCGGGGAAAAACCCAATAATTCTGTAGTCATCATGACCCATGACGTCTGCGCAGCCGTAACCCTACAGAGCCTGACGGTTCAGGCTGCCACGAAGTTCCCCCCACCACCGCTAAACGCTAAACGCTTCATTCGCTGCACACGACCTGTTCTCGATCCATTCCTCTCAAGCTTCCAGTGGATTTCAGATCTACCGTTAATACCCACCTGTTTTCTTCTGATTCTTTATACCGGCCGAGCCAACCGACTTCACAATGGTTGAGACTACCCAAACACCCGTGGTTGGTAAGTAAAGAACTGCTCCCGCGAAAGCTCTGACGTTTGTGGGCATCGCTGTCCGACGAACCGAAGAGCTTTGGCGGGGCTCTAGGATAACACTGCCAAACTTCTAAGATGTTTTGAGAGCTAATTGGTCTGAATTTGTCTTTCAGACTACACCCTCAACAACCCCGACACCTTGACTAAGTACAAGACCGCTGCTGGCATTTCACACAAAGTTCTCGACGCCGTCGCTGGTACGTTACTCTCCACCATTAATCCATATCCCTATATGATCTAACATCTGTTCATAGCTCTGTGTCTTGAGGGCGAGAAGATCGTCGAGATTTGCCAGAAGGGTGACAAGCTCCTCGATGAGGAAATTGCCAAGGTCTACAAGGGCAAGAAGATCGCCAAGGGTGGGTTCTAATTTTTTTCTTTCGTATGGATTTTTGACAGTTGAAATCTAACTGAAGAAAAAAGGTATCTCTCACCCCACCACTGTCTCTCCTAGCTCCTATGTGACCCCCTACACTCCTCTCGTGTCCGATGTCGCCGAGGCCGAGATCACTCTGAAGGCCGGTGAGGTCGTCAAGATCCAGCTGGGTGCCCAGATCGATGGATTCGGAACTATTGTCTGTGACATGGTCGTCGTTCCCAAGAAGGATGCCGCCAAGGAGCCCATCACCGGCCGTGAGGCTGACCTCATTGTCGCTACCCACTACGCCAACGAGCTCCTGCTCCGCTTGATGGTTCCCTCCGGTCTGCTGGCCCAGGGTACTGACGAGGAGAAGGCTAAGGCTGCCGCCAAGAAGCCCCCAACCCAGTCTCAGATGACCGACCTCGTCGAGAAGGTCGCCAAGGCTTACGACTGCAAGGTCGTTGAGAACACCACCAGCTGGATGTTCGACCGCAATGAGATTGAGGGTAACAAGAAGATCATCCTTGTCCCCGGCGAGGGTGTCCGTGGTGAGGGTGTTCCCGATGTTGGTGAGGTTTGGGGTGTTGAGATCGGCCTCAGCTTGGGATCCGGTAAGGTCAAGAACCTTGACCACCGCACCACCCTGCACCGCCGTACCACTACCACCTACGGCCTGAAGCGCCCCAGCTCTCGCCAGACCCTCTCCGAGGTTGTCAAGAAGTTCGGTACCTTCCCCTTCAGCTTGCGTCAGCTCGATGATGAGAAGGCCGCCAAGGTCGGTGTTGTCGAGTGTGTTCGTGGCGGTGTCCTGCGCTCCTACGAGCCCGCTGGTGAGACTGACGGCTCTCCCGTCTCTCGCCTGCTGTCCACCGTTGGTAAGTTCTGAATCACATGTTTTGCAATGAACCAAATTTGCTAATCTTTCATAGCCATCACCAAGAACGGTCTCACCAAGCTTGCTGCTCCCGCCCCCATCGACCTGGAGCTGTACAAGTCTGACAAGAAGATCGAGGATGAGGAGATCCTGAAGATCCTTGAGCAGCCCCTGGCTCGCTCGACCGGCAACAAGAAGAGCAAGAGCAAGAAGAAGAAGACCACCACCGCTGGTGAAGAGTAAATGCATAGACCAGAGCTCATTCTCTGTATCTCAATGTGCAATATACTTCGATCTAACTTGGAATAAGGCTTGATATTGGTCAATAGTCAAATCAAACAAAAAAAGATATCCAATACAAAATTCCGTCAACGTATAACGACTTGCCAAGTATCCTACAATTTAAAGGCCCAAAAAGCCAATCATTAATGTGTCGATATGGGAACCGGGTCTGCAGTGCCATTCATAGGGACAAGACATGACAATTGCTGGCTTTTTTTTGGCACGCACGCGCTAGAAGTGGAATAAAAAAAATATAAAAAAAACCGAAAGGGAAGTGCCAGCCTATTTCTGAACCTGCAAATATCCCCCGATATTGGCCGCTATAGTACAACCGTGTAGAATTCCCACAGCTGTAGCTATGGCATGGCAATGCCGTACCATTGGAAGTAACGTGCGATCGGACAAGGGCTTGCAATTCTTCACTTTTGCTCACCATCTTTGATCTCTATTTCATCAATCACTAAACATAGTAGCTAATATTGCAGTGACAACTCCACAAGCTTGGGGTCATCTACCCGACAAGGGTGCCTCTTGACCTGCCGGCAACAAGCTGGACAGAGGAAGAAACACCGTGGTTCGCAACTTACGCCTGCTACATTCTTTGCGCATCGTTGACACCCTTTCTTACTGATGATTATTTTCAAGCATATAGTATAGCGCAGATCATCATAGTGGAGTTTCCTTTTCATTTCCAGGAATTTGGTGTGTGGCTCAAATAACCAGAATGTACAGACTCTCCATGGATTTTGCATTCCAAGGTCGAAAAGTCGTAGAAGCAACGATATGGTTCTTCAAAGCAAAACCTTGAAGGGCTCACATTTCCCGAATCGTTTAGTCTTACGACCGGTGGCATTAGAGGTTGTCTAGTATGTGTTTCCTTGCCTTGGCATCCCTGCATATGAATGTGCAGGTATCAGGCCTCAATTTTCACTTCCTAGTTGTCAGCTCTACTTCCATAGATCTAACTTCATTTCTTAGTTGAATCCAAGCATCGAAGCAGTTACTAGAATCGAACATATGAAGAAAATATCTTTCTGGCATCCGGGCTTTCGATCTACTAGTGTTACCAGGGCTCAATTCTGTACGCAAAGAAAGAACTTTGATAAATTCAAGTACTCCATCAAACATTTCCATAACAAAGAAACAAAATTTCACAATTTACTGCATATTCCAAGCTATTGTGAGTGATCGAGTTCGCATGCCAAGTTAAAAGAGAGTTAGGGCAAGGATGGGCGTGACGCTAACCCTAGCAGCTGCTTTCCGCCTTACCGCGATGGGTTACTTGACTCGGTCCAGTCGACGAGCTAATTCTCAACCCGCGAAAACCGCGAAGCAGCGCAAGCTTCCAGAACCCAAATCGCGTCCAAAACGCGCTGATTCTGCGCACTCGGGCAATGCGCCTCTAAGTGAACACGAAAAGTCCCGTGAGACTGCATGGGAGGACCCCCCGGTCGCACGCGCGCGCCCGACTGAGGCCGATGCCGATTCCACCAAAGACAAGAACCCCATCTATACCATGAAACCGATCGGCCAATACCCATCTCCCGCAGAGTATAAAAGCGTTGGCTTGAAGCCGCCTCCTAAACATGTCCGCAAGGTTGCCAAGTGGGTGGCGGACACTGATGAGGAGGACGAGGACTTCATGACCGACACCCCTATCACACCGACTGCGGAGGACACTATGGTGTCTGGTGTCTCACGTGTGGATAAAAGAGACGATAAATTCTCAAGGGGGGTAAATCCGGTGGCACTGAAGAGTTCTATTGAAAAAATCGTCGGGAGGGATTTGGGGGTGAATGCGAATGGAGTGAATGATGAAGTGAATGGAGACACAGATAAAACAAACCTTGCCACTCCAGTTTCCGAGTCGTTTGATTTTCATCTTTTTCCTCCTTCGACTACTCATCCTTCCCTTTCTCCTGCAGAAACCCCCGTTCAAACTCCAGACGAGATCACGACTGACCCGATCTTGCCTGTTCCCGACTCTCTTCTTTCCGCACCCGACCCGGTTACCCCCTTGAACCAAACCCAATCCCCCCCAGCTACGACCATCGCAGACGCCAGCATGGCTTCAGAAGCGATCAAGTCTACTAGTCTCAATCTCGTCGCTTTGTTAAATTCTGTTGAACAGCCAACATCCGACGTCTTTGACGTGCCTCAGCTCAAAAAGGTCATAACGACCGCTGTTTCCCACTCGAAAGAGATCGGAGATGAAGAGGTTGCGCTTAGTCTAGTCTATTTCTGGTCTGATGTGAAAGATGACGAGTTCAAGATGGCACTGATTCACAATATCGGCGTCGAGCCCGCTAATCCCATACTTGAACTTGCTTTGCGCACAACTCTACGTCATTCTGTCACAGAGGCCCGGCAATGGTATCAGGATATCAACGCCAACAACGCTGTCCGTGCAAAGTGTCACTCTAACTACGAGTCAGATAGCGATTCCAGCTTATCATCTGCAAAGTCTGTTGTGGCTGAGCCGGGAAAGTCGTCTTTCAAGGTTTCTGACATCTACCGTGATACCAGTGGCCCCAAACTCGAGGAGTCATTTGTGAATGGCAAGACAAACACTGCGCCTTACAAAAGGCCTAAGAAACCGGTTCGTGTTCACGAAAACTCCTTCAAGCGTCGGTACGAGTGGGAAAACGACCCCACCATGAGTGAAACTATACGCACCAAACGTGCACGCTTTGCCAAAGATGCTCCAACGGAAGAAGTTCCTGTGATGCCTAGTTCGATCCGCCCTGATCTTCCAGGATCAGAGATTCAGTCCATCAACCCGGTTGAGGAAGACGTTGACGTGCCTCCTGCAGACATTTCCCCTCGCTCTAAGCGTATGCAGGATCGTCAGAACAAGCAGGACAAAGGCAAGAAACAGGCAAAAGGCAAGGGCTCACAGAAAGGAAAAACGAAGTCTCAATCTCCTTCAGATGCGCCTACTCAGTCATCATTCTCCTCAGATACCGCTACCCAGCGGTCCGATGCACCAGTGTCATTCGTCTTTCCGAAGGATAATTGGAGTGGTAACTGGCCTGCCCGCCGCCGGCCTGACTCAATGTATGTGAATATTTCTGTTGATTCCCTTGATTGCCTTGATTTCCGACTAACTTCGTCCTACAGTGATAATGATGGTGAAAACGTTGACAACTGCACCTTTTGCGGTGGGGGTGGCAAGTTACTGTGCTGTGACACCTGTCAAAATGCTTTTCATTTCAAATGTATCAAGTCTCCCAACAAGACATCGCTCAAGGATGATGAGTGGTTCTGCCCGAAGTGCGACACCAAGCATGAATTCACCTTCACCATCCTCGACGGCAAGGTTGTTCCGAGAAATGAGTTTAATCCCCCCACCGAAATCAAAGAATACTTTGAAGGTGTCGGTGAAGCAATCCAGTATGATCCTGATCATCCGAGCGACTTGAATAGCCAGCGCTACTACCAACCTGTTCCCCACATTCCACGTCTGACTAAGCCAGCGAAGCCTGGAACCTTGACACCGGCCTACAACGATCCCAACCTGATCAAGCTGATGGAAAATGGGCATGTGATTCTATGCACCAAATGTGGCAGATCTTCGGACAATGAGCGTCCCATTATCAGATGTGACTATTGTACCTGTCGCTTCCACCTGGACTGTCTTGATCCTCCCCGCGCCTGCCCCCCTAACCCGGCCAACCCCCTCGGCTGGATGTGTCCTAACCACGTCACACCTGAGGATATGATCGCCACAAAGGTTGTCAACGGCCAGGTGCAAGAGCGCCGTGTCCGTCGTCCCCGCAATCTTCTATTGATTGACGCGGAACCCATGACAACCTACGACAAGGACTCTACTTTTGACGAGGACTGGCGCGGGGACCGCCTTCGTTTCCCTCCTGGAGATTTGATCCAGGACTTTGTCTCCGCTGTTAAAGAAGACCGCAAAAAGCTCAACGACGATTTCATCGATCGTATGACGAAGCGCATGGTCGCCGTTACTACGATTGCAATCAAAGACTTGGCGGCCAGAAATGGCGGCATTCCTTCCCAGGCTTGGTTCAATAGTTTTGAATCTCTTTGCAAGACTGAGGCTCGTCGTATTCGACGTTTCGAACGTCCTGATGAAGAGGCCGATGCTGCAAACTGTCTCCTTAACCTGGCAACTAGTGCTCCAGCACAGTCCAGCCCCCTTGACAACTCTCAACCTGAGCAGACAGTCGAAGACTCAAAGTCACCTGTTGAGGCTAAAGAGAAGTCTCCCGCTACGGACACTGTCTAGCTGGATATTTATCTCTTTTTCTCTTTTCCTTTATCTCTTATCTAGTACACGCCACCCCCTATGAATCCTCCCAACCTGAGCAGACAGTCCAAGACTTCCAGTCAACTGCCGAGGCCAAAGATAAGTCTCCCGATACAGAGACTGTCTAGCCCAATATCTCATCTCTTTTTCTCATTTTCTTTTACCCTTACGTTTTCTTTCCTCTTTGTTTTGTCTCCCGGGCCCGGTGTTTTTTCGTCTTCATCTTTCCTTGATCTTTCTTTCCACCTGATGCATTTTTCTCGCTCTTTCTCCTGATTTGCGAAATTGTCATGTGAGCATGGGACGGCGCATTGTCGAAGAAGTCATTTGTAAGATAGCATGGGCCCCGAAAAAATGGATACGATCCATTCGATTCCGACGTGGTTTGATTTTCGTTTCGATTTTGATTCCAATCTTTTTTTTGTTTGTCGTCTCACACAAACACACAAGATGTTTAGTTGATTTTGCAATTCGGAGCTTCATAATGGAATCAAATCGAACTAAATTCGTATTCTACATTAACGTGAAAGGTCCGAGAATCGGCGTACACGGACCTAGTGGACCTAGTGGCGAACCGGGCAAAGGGAAAAACGTCAGAGCTAATAAACGACATGCAAGAAAAATGGAATCCCGTTTCAAATTCCGCCACAGAGCACCAGATACATCGCTCAGAATACGGCCGTTTAGATAATCCAGACTAGAAGGGTGGTTGTTGAATAGGATTTTTTTACAAGAAATCAGTTCCGAGTGATGCGATTTTATCCTTAGAGGAACTTCTTGGGCATGTTGGCACGGCGACGCTTGTAGACGACGTATGAAACAGCGAGAAGGATCTGGAATGCAATGACCAGGAAAATAAAGAAGCCCATACGAGGACTTGAGGCAGTAATAGCTAGAGATTTAAACGTTAGTGTATGAACCGGGAACAATAATTTATTCAAACTTACCATTGAGGAAGTGTCCCTGCAAGTTCTCGCTCAGGCTGAGATGCGAAGATCGCAGAGTATCCTGGAGCTGGGTGAAGCGACTGCTGTAGTCCTTGCCCTCCAGATCCCGCTGGATATTCTGCAGCAGAGTCTCGATGCGCTGGAGGCGAGCATCGAGGGAATTGAGCTGATCCCTTGATGCGGTGTTGCGAAGGATCTCATCGTGTCTGGTCTCAGACTTCAAGAACTGCGACTTAAGATCCTGGACAATGCTGTTGGTGGCTTTGCTCTGGGCTTGCATGCGGTTGCCCAGTTCGAAGAACTGGGTCGAGTAGTCCTTGACAGAGCCTGCTTGGGCCGGTGGAATCTCCTGCTTCACGATGGGCTGTTGCTGTTTCTCTTGCTGCTCCTGCTGGGGGATTCCCTGGGGAATTTGGCCGGCCGCGGTTTCCAAAATGAACTTGAAGATCTCGAAGGAATCGGGGTTCTCGGGAGTTGCGGCCGTGATACCGAATGTGTTTCCAGATGGAAGAACGACCTATTAGTGTTTAGTAAGATTGATCCAATGTTAATGAGAATATGGGCGCATACCTTGTCAGTCGAGAAGCAGACCTTGTCGTCGACGGTGACCTCGAAGAACGAGTTGGTGTGCTTGAGCTTCACCACCGATGGACGACCCAAGTTTCGGTATGCGTAGTCGCAGTGTCCGAATGCCAGGCTATCAACGTTACGGTGAGTCTTGTAGTCTGTTGTTCCATCGTTCAAGAATCCACGAATGCTTCCACCCTATAAGCTGATTAGTCGATATCCAGTAGTTTCATTCGGACCAAAGCATACCCTTCCACCATGTGTATCAATCACAAGGGCAAACCCGTCGAAGGGGCCCACGGTGTAAATGCTGGAAGTGCCCACGCGAGCCTGGCCATCCTTGGTGTACCATAATTGGAGATTGCCGCTAGCTCGCTCGGGACCCGTAGCTCGGAATTGGAATTCGGCGGCCCATTCAGGCTGGGAAAAACTGGCTGATTTTCAGTATGGTGTATATAGTTCGTTAGGTGTGTCACGTACGGGTTCTGGGCCCAGGCTGATCCTCGCACGTTTCCGGGGTAGGGAGGGGTTAAGATGAGTTTGTCGGATAACTAGATAAAAGTTAGATATAGTCGACAACAGGGTAGGTATGCTGCTCACCAAGGATGTTTCAAAGCCTTCTCCGTTGATATTCCATCCTGGAATCGAGTCTCGACTTGAAGAAATACTAGTGACAACAGTCAGACAGGGTAGGACCAGGAGGCAGAAGATATTCCGCACGTTTTGCCATATCCGAAGCTTGCACTCTCAATCACCTCAGCTGTGGCACTTGCAGCAAGCAATGCGATAGAAGCGTAGGTCTTCATTGAGGCGATTTTAAGGGCAGGTGTAAATTGATTGGTAGTGACGGGCAGCTGGGGGGCAATGCAATATAGACAGTTCCTGCGCGTGGGTATTACACCAGTCTAGATCAATTATTCAGTAGTAGAAGCTTTCGGACAATTGCTGCCACAATGTTCACAAGATTTCGACCTCCGAGGCAGTTCGCAGAGGCTAGACACGACACGAGTAGTGATCCACCCGGCCACAATAGCAATGACACAAAGGCGAGCCTCTTTGGCAATGGCGGCAGCTGATGGAGAAAAATCAATAAAATGATGCAGTTGGAGACTGTTCAAAATGGTGTGTCGGATGCCGACGTCCGTGAAGTCCATGCGGAATAGATTGGCCCTGCGCTAGTGTAGCTGTTGATACCTGGCCTTCTCCTGATTTGTTCTCCGCATATGCACGTGACCTTCTCGGGTGCGGAGGCTCCATTCCCTTTGAAGGTTGGACTTGATCTCCAAATCCCTCTAATCCTGAAGCCTTACTTTGATTGGTATAACATTTTTTCATTCTTAGTACCTGATTGTCACTCTCTAAATTCACCTTTTTTCGGTATTCCGACCGTCCCATATCAGCAAAATCACCAACTCGGCCGTCCATCACAACTTTCTCGCCAATCTTTATCCACTACCCGTCGAAAGATACCACTACAAGTCAGATTTAGTATACATGGTTAGCAACTGAATTTCTGGCTTTGTTCTGATTTCAGAATACCTCCAGATCGCCCACAAATACCTCGCTTTTGGTGGCTTTGGAATGGCCATCGCAAACAGCTACAGATGACGTTGGCAGATTTCATGGTGGATGATTGGTTTATGTGGGTAAACATGTATTCTATAAAAGCATAGCCATCTTAACCGAACTGGGCGTAGTTTATTCGGGTTCCTCTGCGGAGTATATCTAAGCTGATTGGAATACCTTCACCGGCTCCATCCCCCTCGGCGGCTTATAGCATGTTCACCGTTTCCGGTCGACTAGTTTTCGTTTTTTCTCGATGGTGTGACACTGATTTCTGATCAATGGTCTGGGTATCTTTGTGTCCAGCCGCCTCTCTACGCGCGTGTGTGTTATCCGCCCACTGTATCCCGCTTACTCCGTGCACATTTCCTACTCCACTTGAAACCTTAATGGTAATCAAAATCGACGACTCATACTTTTTAGTTTCTCTCTTTGTCATTTTAAGACCGGTTGCCGTCCTGGAGTATGTCGAATCCAATTAAGTACTTCCGTACAGCCTGCAGACAAACAATGATGTCAGATGTTTGTACTGTTTGACACACCACGTGGGCCAGCCCCACCAAAACCTGGAACCACACGGAGCCTAGCCCGCACTAGTCCTAATATGGTTAGTCCCACTTGAGATCCATGCATTGCCGCCTGCAGGATGCGGCCAAAACCCCAATTTGTAAATTCTTAGGACTAGGACAGGGGATAGGACAAGGTGCTTGGACTGAACATATGAGCTTATAATCACGCATTTGGGTTCTTCTAAACTAGATTCTGCTGTTTGGTCTAGGGTTGATGTTTATCTAACATGGACACCACAATAGGGTTCCCCAATGTATATATATTTTACGCAAATCCGTCATGGGTCTACCACCAATGTTTGGTGACATGGATTGTGAAGAAGTCATGCAACCCCATCAAATTAATTAATACCAACATGTGGATCAAATAGAGAATTAAATGGATTCAGTCAGGAGATTAGATGAGTATGCCTAGGTGCGTGTAAATAAATGACATCCTCCAATAAGAAAGGCCGACAAAGATCTGAAGGATCAAAGATCACCAGAAACCCAGAAATAAATACAATTAGCGCATCAACATGTATACTCTTTTATAGAGTATGGAGATGTGCGAGATGGAAAAGATGCAGAGGCTTATTCTCGAATGACTAGATAAGTCGTAAACACCCAGAGGCAATATATCTGTGGGGTAAATGAGTGTATTAATTCAAATCAGTGATCATTTGCATGGATTTTGGATTGATCGATTACCAGGGCAAGTAGATAAATCTAGCCTACCCAATGGAGAGTGTGTGCGAGAATATCGTGGATAGCATCAGGTGACAGTGGGGATGTTTACGACACCGAATCCACACCTTCGACTCACAAACCCCCTGTGGAGAGATTGGCCATATGTAACCCCTAAGATGTATGATTCGGTCCCAGACCATTTCCAAAAGCCACTGGACTTACAACAGCTTCAGAAAAGCGATATGAAGACTAACAACCATCTCTAGCTGTGGAATACTACCTTCTTGTCGTGCTGTTAGCACCAGCAAAGCCAGCAGGACAAGACCGAGAATTAGTTCAAAGCTGACAAAGAAAGAAATGTATGTTGGTTAAGTTAGTTGAAATATTATTTAGTCATTACAGAGAGTCGAACATCCATCTTATTGGGGGGGGGGGGGGCCTTCGCAGATATCTAACGAATGTGCCTTCCAGATTGGTGAATACATCTGTAAAAGCATGAGATACTTTCAAAAATGATAAGGATACCGACAAATACTATCTCCTAATTTTAGTACCCTAGAAACTAAGATGGTGGTGGAAAAATATAATATTTTGGGGGTATATGACAGTCACTGTTGCGACATGGCCCTTGGTGTCGCAGAAGTGGCCCGGGGAGATCAATTGATAACCGCAAAACCTTTGGTAGTTTGAAGTTAAAAACTAATAAGTATTTAACCAAAAAATTTCCCAAATCGCGACGACTCGAATGAGGGTAAATACAATGAATGATGGTGGGGAGAGTGGCAAGGGGAAGTTGAATAAGCTCGGGCAAGGGCAGGAGGGCCCAGAGGGTCCCGAGAGAAGTTCCAAAGCGGTTTTTTTGCTGGGCTTTTGACTTCCCGCTGCTCCTCCTCTCAGCCAATCAGAGTCCACCGCCGATTCGCGGTTGATCTACCGCTTCCTCCTCTTTTAGGCACTTCAACCTTTCGTTCTGCTTCTCCTTCCCCCAATTCTTCTTCAACGCGACTTGCGCGTCCACCATCCATTCTCCTCCACCACCAACCGTTCCAGCTTTGGCTACTGGAACTGCTTGGCTATCTACCACGCGTTTCTCCGGTAAGTCCGTCTCGATTCTATTGTCATGCCGCGATGGTTCACCCGCTATGGCCCTGGTCGCCTCAACCACCATTTCGGCGAGTTTCAACCCCATGGAACAAAAGCGCTTCAAGCTATAGACCTTGCATCAGCATGTCCTTGTCATCTATACTTGTGCCAAACTTGCTATGGCAATGGGGCCTTTCTGCGTGATTGAACATAATCCGCTAACTGAAGTCGCGTGCTATTTTAGTCGTTTGATGCTCCAAGTTGCTTGCTCACCACTCTCCCGGTAGCCCGGCTCGTGTCGGCACAATATTTAAGATATAATGGTATGCGATATCATTTAAATTCGAGACGTTCACTGCTCATGTCACTGGCGGAAGAATAAATGGTGGGTCATTTGGCTAACGTCGTCAACTCAGGTTCTCTTCAAACGAAAACCGGTCCAATACCTTCCACGGCCCGCCATTGAAGATGACAACTCCGAGGTATATTTGTCTCGCCCATACCCTCAAGTGGAATGAACAATGAACAATCCTGTTAATACCAACGCCTTAGGTCTGGGTTATCCCAGAGACCAGCGAGCTCTTCATGAGTTACGAGCCGTATCTCCAGCGCATGGACTTCTATAAGCAACGTCGATTTATTTGTGAAATCACCGGTCATTCGGGGTTGAACTTTTTTGAGGCGTTCCGGAGTGAGGTAGGTGGTTACAATGGCATTTGTGTTCGATGCATGCGAGACTGAAGCTCATTCTCGATTAGATGGAAGAGTCGCGTGAGGTGAACAACAGTTTCCCAGAGGCGTTGAAGGAGCCGATTTTGCGCCGAATCCAATTCGCGACGACCTCACGGGTTGACAATTTGGGTAAGATTTATGACGACATAATATACCGCAACTAAGCTAATACTCCTTCTATGTACAGTGGACGAGATTTATGAAGTGAGAAATCTCGACCCAAAGAGAAAGACGTTTACAATTTAGCTAACAGAATTTCTAGGAATTCAAACAGGATTTCTACCCCGGAGAGCCTGTCGTCATTCTGCTCCAGGATACTACCAGACTCCACGGCACCATTAGGGACAAGGCCAACTTTGCTGAACAGCTTTTTGCCGATGGAACCATCAAGACCCCTGCGTACGCTCGGTATCTGGTAAAAATTTCAGACCGTCCCAACGAGGAAGCGCTGCTGGACCAAGACCACATCACGCGTGATCGCAAGTCGTTCACAAAATTGATGCTGCGTGGCTTTATCAAGAACAATGTCACTCGGGAGTCTTGGACCGGTGCGCCCTGGTTGGTGAAGCCGTCGATCGCAGAAGAATACAAAATCTCCACAGAGGTTCCAAAGCACCTGCAGTACGGCGCAAAAGTCGCAGAGAAGAAGGCGATGAAGAAGGCGGACCAGGATGGTTTCTTCGGATTCTTCTCCTCCCAACAACTACCTGAACTAAAACCGGCTGTCAAGGGTCAGAAATCGAAGTTATCAGCAAATGACATGGCCAAGTCTCGAGAAGCCCAATACCAAGAATACCAGCGATCGCTGAATGGGAATCCCTCGTTCTTATCGCCTAACAATCCACTCCGCCCAACCAAACCGCCGCTGGTCGGTGACAAGAAAATGCCCCCTCCTTCGGTTGTTATTAAAAATGAATCGAGACCTCCATCACCACCACCGATTAAATACCCCATTGATGATCTTGAACTTGCCCCACGCCATGACAAGAGTCCTCGTCCTACATTGAAGCTTCTGAAGTTAGGTGAGTCGGAGGAAGATGGAGCAGAGGACCTCCTTTCCGATGATCTGGAGCCTGAATCCGTTGGATTGCTTCTTGAAACATGGGACACTCTCAATGTCTACTGTGAGGTTTTCCAGCTAGACTCATTCACGTTCGATGATTTTGTCCAGGCTATGCGTTTTTCATCAGAGGAGCTTGACTGTGAGCTATTGGTCGAGTTGCACTGTGCCATCCTGAAGAAGCTTGTCAACGCAGGAGACCAAGGCGGCGCAATCCAGATCTCACTTCCAGATTTCCCCACTGATGATTCGGATGACTCCGAAGAGGACGATGATGAAGAGGAGAAAGAGGAAGACGAGGAGCGACCGGAGAAGGCACCTCGTATGACAACCCGGGGCAGCCTCGCTAAGGAAGAAGCACAGAGCCTGAAGGCGCAAATTGTTGAAGAGGAGCCCGAAGAGGAGCGCATTCATCGTGCCGCTGAAATGTTCGAGAAATATGGATGGATCGATCGCCTGCGGAAACGCGACTTCCGCAATGGTGGATGGGAGGTTGTCATGATCGGCCTGCTGCATCAATTGTCTCTTCGCCCTCGTTCTGAAAAGACCTGCAACGACATCCTCCAACACCTCGCTCCTCTTGATGAAGAACCGACCCAGCGAACTGCCCAGGCACAGTATCGGACTCTCAACATCAATCTGCGTGTCAGCGCTCTTCAAATGATCACCATGCTTTGTCTTGAGACTAAAGCAATTCGGAATTACCTCGAGGAATGTAGCAACCAGATGACGGAATTCCGCAAGGAGAAGATCGAACACCAGAAAGCCCGCAAATTATTGTAAGTATATTTTTCTAATGAGAAACTCTCAACTAACTGTTTGATAGGCTGAGTGAATTACGTCTGTTGCATCAGGAGCGCAAGGCACTTCAACCAGAACCCGAGAAGTCGCCATCCCCCATCCCGGAACTGGAAGGGGAGAACATGGATGATTCGAAGATGACAGGGATCGAGGGTGATTCTGAGATTCCCATGGACTCAGAGGACGAGGATACCCCCAGACCCCGCTCTCTGCGTGGTGGAGTTGACCGCGCCCTTGAACGCAAGCGGAGGCAGGAGGTAGAGCGGGAACGCAAGGAGCAGCTGGCTAAACAGCCCAAGGGCACTAAACAGTACCAGCGAGTCCTGAAGAAGATCGACGAGCTGAAAGCCAAGGTCGCCAAGGAGGAGGAGGAGATTGAAACCATGGACAATGATTTGCGTGAGGCCGACTGCCCCCGGACCCGATGCCTCGGATTGGATCGATTCTGCAATCGGTACTGGTGGTTTGAGCGCAATGCCATGCCATTTGAAGGAATGCCAAACAGCTCGACTGCTGACGCTCGATACGCCAATGGCCGTCTTTGGGTGCAAGGTCCTGACGAGTTGGAGAGTGACGGGTTCATTAACCTGACGGATGAACAACGCAAACAATACCACAAACATTT
Organism: Penicillium lividum; assembly: GCA_028828245.1. Taxonomy (NCBI): domain Eukaryota; kingdom Fungi; phylum Ascomycota; class Eurotiomycetes; order Eurotiales; family Aspergillaceae; genus Penicillium; species Penicillium lividum. Next base: position 6,168,505 of record JAQJAG010000002.1, read on the forward strand.
CCAAACCACCCCTGCCGAGCGCAAGAAGCTCGAGGAAGGGTCTACTCATCTGTCGAGTGCCCGCGAATGGGCTTACTACGATGATCCGGACTCGATCGAGCTACTGGTTGAGTGGTTAGATCCACGAGGCAATCGTGAGTTTAAGCTGCTCAAGGAGCTTCAGTTGCAGAAGGGGTACATCATGAAATACATGAAGAATCGCCAGGAATACTTGTCCGAAAAGCCTGAGCGGGCCGAGTCCGAGGAGATGCCCACGAAGCGAGTCACTACGCGTACCAAGACCTACGTGGACGTGAATGAACATCGCCTTCGTTGTCTCCGTTGGAGAAACACAACCGCCCTGACTGAAATTGGACATCTGCACGTGGACCCTGACCGACCAGCCAAGCGCAAACGAAACACCGATGATATGCGCGAGATCAAGGCTACTCGCGGCAAACCTCTGACCCGACGAGGATCGCGTCGAGGATAAAATTGGTCTTTTATTTTGGTTTTCATTTGGCCAAATCACGCGACCACGACCTTTTGCCGATTTTCTGGTGTATTATTTCCATTTTTTTTGTCCCTTTTCACTATCGGGATAGGTTGATCTGTATACATTCCGTGCATTTCTGGAGAGAGGAGTTGAGGGGTTGTCAATTTTACAACATTTTACATGATTATTTTATCATTTCTACTACTCCAAACATAACCAAGGTCAAACATAACCAAGGTAACCAAACCAATTCGCTGACTAATGTACCGCTCGGGACTCGTCGGGTTCTTTTTCTGCCAAAACTCGGTCCGTTCTTCCTCGGTTACTGACGGGTGCGTCATTGGGTTTGCCTCTGACTATATTGAGTATTATGTACTCCGTACTGTGGTGACTGTGGTATTCGCAGCTTCAATTAACACACCTGTATATTTTGTTATTCTTTAATTACTCCTTAACGTGCTGCATGATCGACTATTTGTAATCTAAAGAACAGCCCGTTAGCCCGAGAAAAATCCCAAGCTTTTCTTGCCGGGTTATCGCCGAGAGTCACGAGGGGAAATACCGTTTTCCCCAGATCCTCTTTTTTGCCCCCAGGCTCGGTCTCACCCGCATCCTTTTCATGTCGACGGGCGCGACATATAATGCAAATCGTGACCCCGTATTTACAAAGTCTAGACATTCTTTGAACACTGCGGTATCCAGTCCGCAATCCCCGCAGATGAGTGAGATCGCACATTCACAATCGGCGGGCCCCATTACAGGCGGCGCGGCCGTGAGAGGTGTCCCCATCACAAATCCAGAGGGACAAAAAACTAGTACTCCGGTCAAGACGCGGAGTTTAGACTATGTCTTGCGAAGTGGTCTAGCCGGAGGACTGGCAGGTTGTGCGGTAAGTGCGCGCCAATCTCCAAGCACACGATTCTCCAAGAAAAACGAAAAAAGCGAGTACTGATTGTGAGATTCTGGAAACAAATAGGCCAAAACTGTTGTCGCGCCACTTGACCGAGTCAAGATCCTTTTCCAGGCCTCAAATCCACAATTCGCCAAATACACAGGCAGCTGGACAGGCCTAGCGGCTGCTATCCGGGACATCAAGCGCTATGAAGGAACTCGCGGCCTGTTCAAAGGCCATTCCGCTACACTTCTCCGAATTTTTCCCTATGCCGCGATCAAGTTCCTCGCCTACGAGCAGATTCGCGCCATTGTGATCCCCTCCCACGATAAAGAAACCGCCTTCCGTCGATTAATATCCGGCAGCATGGCTGGCATCACGTCCGTCTTCTTCACATACCCACTGGAATTGGTCCGCGTACGACTTGCATTCGAGACAAAGAAATCCTCTCGTTCATCATTACGAGATATTTGTCGCCAAATCTACAACGAGGGTGTTACGCCTCCATCTACGGCATCCGCATCACCAAACCCCCCCTCATCCGCTGTCGCCGCCGCAGAAAACGTCTCTTCAGCCGTAAACTCCGTCGTCCCTCGTTCAGGCCTCGCAAAATTCTACCGTGGCTTTTTTCCAACTCTCCTTGGCATGCTTCCTTATGCGGGTATGTCGTTCCTCACACACGACACAATCGGCGACTGGCTTCGCGAGCCAGCTGTGGCGCAATACACAACCATCCCCGACTCAGAAGCCAAATCGTCCCATAAAACTTCTCGACGGCCCCAACTCACAGCTGCAGCGGAGTTGTTTTCTGGTGCCGTGGCTGGTCTTGTTTCTCAGACTTCCTCATACCCACTTGAAGTGATCCGGCGACGAATGCAGGTTGGCGGCGCAGTCGGTGATGGCCGTCGACTTGGAATCATCGAAATAGGTCGCAAAATCTGGCTTGAGCGTGGATTCCGCGGTTTCTGGGTTGGCTTGACTATTGGCTATATGAAGGTTGTGCCTATGGTAGCCACCTCTTTCTTTGTTTATGAGCGGTTAAAGTGGTCTCTGAACATTTAAGTGCATGAGCCTTGACGTTTTCCTCGACTCGCCGCCTCACCCAAACTTTTTCCTTTTGTTCTTCCTCTTCTTCTTCCTCTTCCCCCCCCCCCCCCCCCCCCCCCCCCCTTCCTTTTCCTCGCTATACTTAGCTGCATATATCATCTGTTTTGGCGATATACTACCCATTCCTGCAGGTGCGATTTTGGCATCTGCCTCTGATTCCCGCTGTTGGCGTCTGTGGATATTGCTTTTTTTGGTTCGGGTTTTTCTTTTTGGTTCCTGCTTAGCATTAGAGAAGCCAACGATGGCTCACTTGGAGATACACTTGAAGAGGCACATATGATCTGTTTCCAGACTTTCATTCTCAAATCTATTAGGCCAATGTAGTGTGTTCTTCACCATGCCCAGGTGGTTGTCTCGCCACGGATACCAATTTGGCTTTAAGATTCTACAATTACCTACCATCCATGGTTTGACAAAAGATGCTAAATGGACATCATAATTGAAGAGTAAATAAATCTTAACCTTGGATCCCAAAGCTGTAGAAGCACAGTACGAGACCTAATTATGCTCTCATTGATTACTCATTTCTTCAGGCCGTTTGCTACGCTAAGATATTCGTAGATCAAGAGCAATAAGGCGACCAAAACCATATATTCGTTATTAAAACAGAAAATCATTTAATTCTACCAAGTTTAGTAGTATATCTTAACTACTAGATGATGTAACTTCAGGTAAGTAATTGGCGGATCCCAGATGGTCCGTGCGTTACTCCGGGCTCCGCAAAAAAAAGTTGTAGAAGTTTCCAAGCCGCTACATACACTCTGTACACAATGACAACACGCAAACACAACGATTTCCTGGATGTCGCTGCCAGTGACGATGAAGACGTCAATGATCGCGGCTATGATTCTGAAGATAAAGTGGCCGAGAGCAAGGGCCGGGCTGTGAAGCGGAGAAAGCGAGCGGCAGATACCCAAGACTTCTTTGGCTTGCAATCTGACGAGGATTCAGAAGGCGACGACTCGGAAGTGGAAGAGTCACGCGGAAAGGGAAAGTCGCGCAAGCAAACCAAGGCGACAACTTCTGCCTCAGACGAGGATAAAAGCGACGCCGAAAATGACGCCGAAGAGGGAGGTGACGACCTTGACGAGGACGACGAAAGCGCATACCTTGATACTGCGACAAAATCGAAATCGAAGGCCGTAAAGCCGATCGATCTCAAGACTCTTGGAAAGAAGAAAAAGAAGCAGAAGCTCGGAGTGGTATATCGTGAGTTCCATAGACAATCTCTATTCCCAAACCAAGACTAATATACAATCCAGTGTCCTCTCTTCCGCCATACCTGAAGCCGATGGCCCTTAAATCGATCCTCGAGAAGCGAGGCTTCCCTCTCACCAAGGTCTTCCTGTCGAAGCGCGTCAACGACACGAAGCAGAGAAAATCCAATAAGAGACAATTGTATTCGGAGGGCTGGGTCGAGCTGCGAAAGAAGGATGCGAAAATTATGGCGGAATCGCTTAATGCTCAGACAGTTGGTGGTCTCGGGTACGTGAATTCTCTCGATAAGTAAGAAGCTCTACTAACATAAACCAGCTACTACCGTGATGACCTGTGGAACATGAAATACCTCTCTGGGTTCCATTGGGATGATCTGACCGACCAAATAAACCGTGAGAGAGCAGAGCGGGAATCAAAACGCCGGGTTGAAGATGCACGGGCACACAAGGAAGAGAAGATGTTCCTGGCTGGTGTTGAGGCTGGAAGGGTCGCTGATGGTATGGCGAAGAAGAATGAGGAGAAAAGGAAACGCAAATTGGAGGAGGCTGGTAAGGATGCTCAATCTGTTCCTGAGAAGAAACCTGTTGTGCGGAGACGTTTCGTGCAAAATGATGTGGTGAAGACAAAGCAAGATTCAAATGCTGTTGGGGATGAGACGAAACGGGTGCTAGGGAAGATTTTCTGATCTTCTGTGCCTTCCATTGCATCTAGTCTGGTCTAATCGGGCTTATTATTTGGGATATCCATATTTTTTCAATGAAAATATCTGCATTGCCTACTATAAAGTTATGATCGTAACTGTATCAAGTGATGATACCTGATAGAAAGGATTGAGCAGCGCTATAGTTAAGTAGCTGTAGTTAGCTAACTTAGTCAAGTTCGTTGTCTTTGTGGATGACTCAGCCAGTTTGTCTGATTTGCACCCTTTATCGCCGCGTTCTTTCTCCGAAGCAAGATCTGTTTCCAAGATTCAAGCATCACATCCACCATGAGTAGAGCATTGCTTCGAGGGGCCGTGTGCCAATCTTGTCGCCATGAAGTGCTCCGATCTTTTATTGCTGTGTCGGGTCTACCGATGCCGCGATACACTCCTCATTTGCGCAGCTTGAACCCCAGAGCTTTCTCCGCCGTAGCACCAAAGCGATCCGATCGTCCCCCTACCTCGAATCCTCCAGATTTCATTTTGTCGCCATCTTTAGAATCGGCGCCGGAGTCGGAATCGGCTGCAGACACAGCTACAGAAACCGAGAACAATGAGCCTACCGAGTCGCACGTTCCTTGGTACCTGCAGGAAGAGGCGCCAACCCGAAAACTCCGCCCAGTATCAGGAGATCACATCCCACAGGTCCCAGAGAACTCTCCCGCTATGCTCCAGAACCTTATTGAGTACACATATCAAGATCTCGGCTTGGATGAGTTGAAACTTTATGATCTACGGGGTCTTGAGATTCCGGCAGCTCTGGGCGCCAATGTCATTGGGATCATTGGTACTGCTCGCAGTGTTAAACACTTGAATGTCTCCGCTGATCGCCTGTGCCGCTGGCTTCGCAGCACATACAAGCTGTCGCCATATGCTGATGGGTTGCTGGGTCGCAATGAGTTGAAGATTAAGCTTCGACGCAAGGCCAAGCGCGCCCGTGCCGCTAGCCATGCGGGAACAACGATCGACGAAAAGGACGACGGAATTACCACCGGTTGGATTTGTGTGAACATGGGTGTGGTCGACAAGGATGCTGCCAGTCCCCAGCTCAGCGATATTGGCTATGAAGGATTTGGCCAGCTTGATACCGGAACGAGCGTGGTGGTTCAGATTTTCACCGAAGAAAAGAGAGCCGATGTTGATCTGGATGGGCTTTGGCAGGGGACTCTTGATCGAGCTGAGCGCAAGAGAGTTCAAGATGCCTCAGAGCCTGTCCCTCAATCAATCAAGAGCCGTCGCGGAGGCATAAGCACCCCTAGCGGCCAGCGACGAGGTCTTCACACTGCGCGGCAAGAAACAACTACGAGTCCTGATACATTGGAAGAGTCATTCACTTCAAAGACCCCTGGGTTTGGCACAAGTACTGAGTCGTTGATGCAGAAGCTAGCTGGACTCACCCATGAGAACGCTCGAAGCGAGCTTGGTACAGGACCTGAGGACTACACATCGACTCTTTTCCTACAGCTTCTATATGCTAGCTTGCCAGCCGAAATCTCCGCAGCAGAGAAAGCCGTTCTACGATTGAGGTTGTACTCAATTGCGGTATCTCGCCAGCACCCTGGGTACAGCAAGGACACACTTTTCAGCGCATTCAGCAAACTTCTTACTGATGGCAATCGGATATCCGACGAACTTGGTTTTGACATTGTTGCCGCTCTTTTGACGCCGCGCCTGGAAATTTCTTCCCAAACAACTGCGCAATTCCTACCCGCAGCTGACGTCGAGCTCGCCCTCCAGGTGCTAGAGCGCCTGAGCCTGCGCGGCGTGCCCATTCTCAATATGAAAGTACTTAATATGTTCTATGATGTGGTCAACACCCCATCTGCGCCAGCTTTATCTCCTGAAGAGGTCGAACAAACCTCAAGTGACAAGCGGCAGATGTTGACCCGCCTCTCTAAAATCGTTGCCGAGGCAGAGGTTTCTTTTGATGCAGATGAAGCCCGCAAGCTTATGTTCACCCAGTTCCGGTGTCAGGATTACGATGGTTTCTGGCGCCTGTGGCGCCTATTTCCTTTGAAGAATGCCTCTCGCACCCAAGCAGATTATGCTCAAATGTTCCAACTTCATGCGGAGCTTGGCGAAGAGCGACACGCCCGAGATGTTTTGTCTACTTGGGTGCCCATGATGCGACGAGAGATGACCCCAATAATCCTTCAGGGTCCGATTGTCAATGCCATCATGCAATGTATCCTGGTGGCAGACCCAGAGATTCAATATCGAGCCGAGGACGGCTCCCCTGGCTACTTCATGGAGTTGTGGGCTCAGTGTCAGCGGGCACTTGACCAGGCTGAAGAAATGATGGTAGAGCACTAAATGTAATAAATCAGTATAAATTATAATTGAATCCAAATTTATACCATGAACCAAACTATTGATTTTGGTTGTCAAATGTACTCCGTAGTTCCGCTCGGGGAAGTTGAGCCTCGGCTGCTGATCACTGGATCCGGCCATGAGGATTGGACCTCCGCTCCCCGTCCCTCCGCAAAACAACATTAGAACCCTCCAAGTCTCCCATCTGCAGTCAAGGATGACCGGTGCTCCTGACAATGGAGTACCTTCCTAGCCTTCGACAAGAGTTCGATGAGCACAAACCATCACTCTTCGGTAAGTCCCCACTGCGTGACCTCGCGGGGAAGCCACTCAAAACCCGGGGAACTGTCACATATACAGCATTGCTAACAGAAGCATCGTCTACATCTAGAACTCCTCGCTGAACAGCAACTGTCCGACTTACTCCCGCCATCCCTCCGATATCTACTCGCAGTCGCGACACACCGCCACCCGAGATACCTACTCCGGATCCTCAATTCATATGACGAAGTCTACGCTCTCGTCTCCCTAGTCGTCGAGCGCTATTATCTCCGCACATTCGGCGGCTCCTTTACAGAAAACTTCTATTCCCTCAAACGTGAACGCGTTCTCCGCACAAAGAATGGCGAAATCCCGCGCGCCCAGGTTGGCGCCGGTGGCCCAGTCCGCGACGCTCTTAAGTTACACTCGGCCGACGTGTGGAAGAATCTCCTGGTCATGGTCGGGATCCCATATCTAAAACGCAAACTCGATGAAGGATATGATATTCACGCGGCACCACAAGCATCCCTGGTCCTGGGCGGGGGACCGCGATATAATCCCAGCGACGATCTGCCTCCGCGCCCGACAGTGCGCCAGCGTATCTTCCACTTTTATAAGTGGTTCCTGCGCAACATATACCCATCCGTGAACGCGGCATACTATTTCTCGATCTTGGCTTTTAATCTCGCCTACCTTTTCGATAATACGAAATACTCCTCTCCTTTCCTTTGGCTGATTGGATCGCGCATTCGTCGTCTCGGAGCTGCTGATCACCGTGCTATTGCTGAGGTGCTGGACCCGAAGCCTGCACCCGGTGGTAGCAGATCTCAACGCCCTGGATCTGGCCTACTGGGTCTTCTTAGCCCCCAGAATCTGTCTCCGCCTCTCCTCACCTCTCTACGCTACTTCCTCCCTGCATCCATTTTTGCGCTGAAGTTCCTGGAATGGTGGCATGCCAGTGACTTTTCGCGACAATTAGCCCGCAAAGCAACCGAGGTTCTGGACCTTCCTGCGCCTGTCGTCTCTGGCCTGACGAACCCAGCCGAGCGAAGAAAGGCCGGCCAAGAAGAGAAGGAGAAGCAGGCCGAAGAGAAGAAGCCTGCTGGGGATCTGAAATCCGCTCTCAAACCACCCCGTCGCCATCAACACCCGATCTCTGCCACCTCATATCTCCCCATATTCACTGTCCCGTTACCACTAGCAGATGCTTCCAGCGCGAACACCTGTCCCGTCTGCCTGAATACCCTCGTCAATCCGACAGCTTGTCAAACAGGATATGTGTTCTGCTACGTCTGCATCTTCCATTGGATCAATGGTGAACACCAGCGCCAGTTGGATTTCATGAACGGAGAGGGAGCCGGTGCAGCCTGGGAAGAAGAAATCATGGACGATGACGTGAAGGATTCAGATGAAAATGAGGGAGAAAAGGGCTCTCGTAAGCGTGGCGGGAAATGGGAGAGTGGTCGGGGAAGGTGTCCCGTTACTGGCAGGAGGGTCCTTGGTGGAACTGAGGGCTTGCGCCGTGTGCTGATTTGATGTATATATACCTGGATTATATCCATTGTTAAGAGATCTGTTATTTATCGAGAACCAGATGGTCCTTCACCAATTTATCTCGCCAGTTTTTGTGTAGTATATTTGACCTGCTACATTGCTGCACTCGCATGCCACTAAAGACTTTTTCAAGAATCTAAACTTCCCGAAGCCTCCAGGTCGATATCACCCTCTTCAGTCCCCGGCCATGAGAAATCAGTATTTAGTGGGGGCTTCAAAGAATGAGGGACCAAGCCAGCAGAATTAGGCGATATACATGGTTGATCCGAATTCCCCGAAGGCTGACTAGTCTTCGGACTAAAGCCAAGCGAACGCTTCACGCGACGAGGAAGTCCAGATTCCGTAATCAGCTTAGAAAGACAAGGCATACTAAAAATTAAAAAGCCGCAGGTCATTTCCGCGCAAGCCCAGAACAGTAAAGGACCAAGAAGATAAAATCTATCAGTTGTTTTGGCAAAGTTGACGGTATGAGCTAAACGGAAACAGGCAGCGATAGAGGCACTGTTATGTAGATTGATATTAGTAACTTGGACATTGTATAACATTCTACCAAGTGGGAGTCTAGGTAGCCACTCACAGTATTCCCACACCGAAGATGATCGAGACTCCAATTTTCTTTTGCCAATTGATGTGTAAACGCCAGATTATCTTTTGCGGAAGAAAGAACATTAATATATCGGAGACCACCTGAACGCTGGCGGAGGTGAGCATCACATCGGGAAGAGGGTAGCATGTGCTTTGAAGGTAGAATTTCCAGATAGCGTCATGAGGTCTGCATTGTAGATTCAATAAGATGATGCAAAGCGCTCCCCATACGCATTGAAGGGATATGATAGCCATGCAGCCCCACCAGAAGGGATTTTGGGTTCGGTTGATCTGGACGAATATTCTGCACCAATCTAGTAAGATTGCGGTTTTTATTAGAAGAAGAGCTGCAGAGTAGCAGCATCCATAAACGAGAATCAACTGTTACTGTAGGTGAGAAGTCATTCCGAAACTTCGGAAAGGAATTTGCGTACGTAGAGAGGTCTAATGAGGTCTCTATTGCGTAGATTCCAGGTATGAACGAAGTAACCCGGGGTAAAAATCAATGCATAGCCTACATATGCAGTACCACAGTAAGCGCCCTATAGAAAATTAACTTGACTGCAAAAGATCATTGCGCATAGAGCAATGGCATACAAATGCAGAAATCATTAGAACTAATAAAGTCATTAGCTTTGCTTCATCTAGCAGTCGGGATGAAATGCACTCGCCCTCTTCTGCGCGGATCTTTTTCTCCAGCCATAATCGAACAGCTAGACGTAATGACAGACATATTATGGCAACCACCAAGCAAAGGGTCGTCACTACCCAAGCGAGAGTATTGCTGGTTGAAGGGTTATCGAGGTCGGCTGTTACACCAGGCGGTGGTGGGAGGGCTGGCTGGTCCAACAACGTGGCTAGCGCTTCTGGTGACATGTTGCGACAAGCTCGTTGCAAAAGACGAGTTCTCGAAAAACGATGAATTTCATTGTTAGCTTCTCGTTGCACTTGTTTCGGGATGTTGAAGCTGTCAGATAATATTCTAACTCATGACCCGAAGATCAGTGGCGGTAGCTGTTGAGCCATGGTTTGCTCGGGATTAGAATATTAGCATCCGCCACTTTACGATGACAGGATCGATCTTCGTTGATCTTCATTGCTCAATAGATTTATAAATTGTATAATGCCGGAATGTAGATAACTAGGTATGCATATGGTCTTTAAATGTCTGGATAGCCATGTCTATCTAGCTTTGCCAGTCGTCGATCTTAAAAAGTGGGAGTCCACAATTCACACATGTCAAAGCTAGGAGACATGAACAACATAAGAATAAAACATGACTGAGACCAGCTCAGGTGAAATCATAATTGCCCTCAGAAGGACTGCCGTACTCGAACTTCGAAAGTAACTCGGCATCATGTTGCAAGTCATGCGAAGGAGGGTTCATAAGTCCAAGTACCTCCTGTCGAAATGGATCGGAGCCGTCATCAACCATCATCTGGTACGCGTTACTGGCAGTGTGGTATCGCACCGCATCGTCGAAATTTGCCATGCCCATATTAGGACCCGGGGGGTAGGCACTGTTCATGGCATTTTGTTGTTGGTAGCGCCGCAGCTGTTGCTGCAGTTGCATGATCTGGGGGTCAAGAGGCATCGGGGTGAAGTTCGCCATGGGATGTCCTGTTCCATGTACATTGACAGGAATATTAGGAACGTTTCCAGGTACTGCCTGGTTCATGAAGGGGTGGTGGGTTGGGGATTCGTCATGTGCATCGTCTATATCTTGAGAGGCATCCATATGTTCATCTTGCTGGTCCATGCCATCATCTGCCATGTCTGATGTATCAACAGAAGGTGACTCATCCTCCTCTTTGCTCCCTGGGATAGGCGGACCCTTGAGTGTTTCTTTGCATTGGGGACAGTCCCGAATCACTCGGTTAACGGTTTCTTTAATCCGTACCCAGTGGTATTTGATTGCAATGGCAGCGGTGGTTTTGTTGATGCCAGCATGTTGTCTGAGATGAACTTCCTTGGCGATCTCATACTGTTGCTGTGGATCCGAGACGACCTCTTTATCCTTGAGCATCAGCTTGTCGGGGTCTCCTTCCTCGCCCTCGATCAGTTTGTAGTGGGTCGCAGCACTACGCAGCCGACTCTTCTCGGCGCGGTCTGCGCCCCGGGGATATTTGGAGTGCTTCAGGTAGTAGCGAATCTTCTCAAATCGGTCTTGTGACACGGAATCCTCCCCATCTAGGCTGAGACCCCGACCGTAGATGATCGCATCAACAAACTCTCCAGGTTGAGACTTGAGCCTTCCTCCACCTGGAATTCTGCCGATCCGCTTGAAGCCAAGAGAATCCCAAAGACGACATGAGGCAACATTGCTCTCATATACCAAGTTGAATACTGCATATGTATAACCCTATTTGAGCGTTAAAATTGCTCGCTGGAATATTAGAAATAACACAATGTACTTACTAGTCGAGGTGCCCACTCCAGGTAGCCTTCACCCATCAACCTACCCACACCCTTATTTCTGGCCGCATCTGTCACAATGAATGTACCATTGCAAACATGACTACTCCAGCCAGGATAGTTGGGGCGAATGTGAAAGCCACCTAGGCAGATCTTTGTCCAGTTGGCACCAGCCTTATCCATGGCGTGTGTCTGTTGTACACTCTGGATATCACCGAGCAGCATGACAACACCGAAATTGGAGAACCAATAGCGAGCAAATTGGGCCAATGGGATAGGCTCTGACATGGCATATGTGTCACCCTTTTCAATCTCCTTGTTGAATTGGTCGGAGAGATACTTGAGTAGAGATCGGGGTACGTCGTCCCCTGAGGCGAATGGCATCAATGTTGCCACCGTCACCCGGTCGCGAAGTGTGACTTGTCGTGGCGCGAGCGCCAGAGGATAGTCCAGCTCTTGACCTGTCGGAACCATCTCTGCGTCTGGGAGCTCAGACATGATGGATAAATATACTATATAATGTCAGTGCTGATCACGGGACTTTTTGCCATATTAGTCGATGACTTTCGACAATGCATGCATTAAAGGGAAAGAAAAAGAATATGATCGAAACAGACTGTTCACGAGGATCCAGAGCTTTGAAATATGTCTTGACTACTCCAGAATCATCAACAAAGGGGTTACTGACACTCTGTTCTGCTTCTAGAAGCCTGTTGGCACTTCGTGGACCGCGTGAGTATTCTCGAGTCCGGAATCGCTGCAACGCAAGTTAAGAGAAGCCGTGGTCCTTGATGACTCATCAGCTGACTCAGAATTCCAGGCCATAAGTTAAGGTGTCAATATCGGAGTATCCACTACTATTGATGCCTCAGGCGGAAAGAGTCAACAGGTCCTTTGGAATAACAACTTCATTCAATCACAATCACCCATCAACACACATCTTGTGTTTTCTCTTCCTCTTTATCATCTCACAGAGTTGCTTTTGCCTTTTAGCATATTACATACGCCGATTTGTTTGTATTTCAATCGCCCCCTGTATCGGAGTTTGGGGTGCTTATCAACAACCAAAACTCCCTAGCGGCACTTGGTTGGTGTACTTCCGATCCCATAAGGTTGTTGATGGAGTCGTAGATTCTGACTTGAGCGCTTTTTTTCTTCTGGGAACTCTTTCCCCAAATCACCCCTGTCATACCGTCATGGCCAAGACCAGGACCAAGAAATTTCAACCTTGTACGGCCAAAAATGTGTCACCTGATTGCATGCCAGTCTTCGAGGCAAAAGAAAAGGTTATCCTCATAGTCATACTTACCGAATTCACGGAGCAAAGCAAAAACACCTTTTTGGAGCATTTGGAAAACGGATATCAGAAGGTAGTCAAAGGCGGCATCAGGTTCCAAACATGGACTCCTTCCAAACGCCTTCTTAATTCAATTGCTCTGCAGAGTTCTTGTCGAGACAGTCAGGCCAACATCCATGCCCTTGCCATGCTAGCCCACCGGTCCGGGCTGAAGTTCTTATCTGGCACGAGCTTTGTTGTTGTCGATGATCTCACCAAACGTTGCTGGCATGGTACCCACCGGGTTGGAGAACTGGGCAGAATCTCACTGCTTATGGTTGGTGTTCGGGAAGAGGAGATTGAAGCGTCAGAATGGATATCTCCTCCGCCGGGTGTTCATGTGACGGTTGGTCGCTTTTCTGAGGTTACAAACGAGTCCAATCGAGAGTCAGCTGAACGTCGAAACCCGTATCGGCATCTCGACTCGGACTCGTGTAGTGGTAATGACAGTGTGGACTCGGACCCGGACTATTGTGGCGATTACTCAAAGTACGGTATGTTGCCACTGGTTATGGATCAAATCCGCCGTGGAAAATGTTTCCTTGAGTGGGGATCTAACGGTAAACTTGCCGAACTTTGGCACAAGATGAAATACGAAATTAGATGGCCTGAAATTAGTAATGGTGATCAAGGCATGTACCTTCATGATCCCGATCAAAAGATGTTCTCCACCGAAAACGCGGCCTCTTCGACAAGGCAGCAGTATCTGAAAACCGCATGGACAACTCTTTCGTCTCGTCTCCCACCAGAGTTGTCCACTGAGATAATCTCTCTGGCCGACCTGACTCCGTCCCTCAGAGTACCCTTATGGAAACACCGACAGAGCCAGGAACATCTGCACATCTTCTTAATGTTTCCAACCACAGAGAGTGAGCTCCGTGAAGCACATTTACTTGTCCATGGCGCTTTCCAGCAGCGATTGAAGGATCATGAGGATGTTCCAAAAACAGCAGAGCTCATCCCACTCCATCGCCACAATATGAGAACTCGCCGTGATGTGGTGGCATTCTTGCAGGAGTATCGTACGCATGAACCAGATGAAAGATACGATGACTCAGTATCGTTGAATCTCATACTCAGCCCTCTCCAAGACAACACCCTCAACTTGCCCCACTGCGCCATTGTCTTTTCTAACCCTAGAAAACCAACGTTGATGTTGAGGACTTCGTTCAACACTATGGGCACACTGCCCAGCTCTGAATTATCGATTCTTTCTCACAATGCTTGTAAGGAATACAATATCGATCTCATCGAAGCCACACATCATCCCGACCAGCCATTTTATTGGAACCCACCCATCTGGATGCCAGGGGGCACATCACTGGCCAATGAATGCCTCCTTAAAAATTGCTGTATCTCAGTGTTTTACTTAACGAAGCACCTGACGGCATCCGAAGATCGGGTCCTTCGAAAGGAAATACATAAAGTGAATGGGCAGGACAGATATGACCTTGATCCCGAAGATTCCCCAGATGAATTCGATTTAGAGGACGAGCCAGAAAAGATGGTCTGTTTTGTTCCCTGGGAGCGCGACGAAGATGGAACTCTGGATGACATCTGGAACATCACTCTTGAGATTTACAAGCACGAAGGCTATGGTCGGCAGTTTCCCCGCTTCTTTTGCCTCGATCGACAGTCTGTTGTGGACCGAACACTCATCATCGTTGAGCCCGACTTCTATCTGCCCGGGAGAAAGGTCCAAGATGAAGGGGAACTGTTGCAGGGCATGAAGGCTCCTATGCTGGCAGGATTCCGTTACAACCGCGTATCATGTGAGGATGCCCATGATACCAAGATCGAACTTGAGCGATGTGCTCGGCTCATTGAAGAGGTGGGCGAATCTGACGACGAAGGGCAACACTTTGTTCGCCCCGGTTGGCCTGACCCTGTCCTTCTTCCTCCTACTCACCCCTGGAGGCTGGATTGGCCCGACCCTGGAAAGCCTGGCACTATACCAATATGGGCTTTATTCCGCGATTTTGCTGATGCTAACGGTGTTTCGGAAGACTGATATCTAGAGGCTCACGGGGTTCTCGGAAGAAACTGTCGGCAAGTTACTTCATGATTTGTCAATGAAGATTGTGGGGGATACTCAACATGATATAGTGTGGAGATCATTGAGAATTGTCTATGAGTCAACCCTTATCTACAGTACTTCCAAAAACTGGTGTCACCAGCGTACACTCTTTTGTGCTCTCCCGAGTCCCCGGCCCATGATGCTGAGAGCGGCTAGTCTTTATTTGGCATAGTCTATCAGCCCTTCTGTTCAACTTTCCGGATATAGGGCTAGTATACGTGAGCTTCACGTTTCTCGATTTCGTCTAGGCCTTCCATTTTATAACCACCTCAATAACAATATGCAGGGTTTAACGATTAATGTTATTACTGATTGACTGAAACGGAAACAAGTTAAAATTTGTCTGCTATCCATGGAAGTCGGGAAACAAAGCACTACTTTGTTTACGGTATAAGTTAGTAGTAATGATCGTCCTACGTATCTGCCCGGGTTCGTCTTCCCCTCAGTGGAGTCTAACCAGCCACCGACATTTCGAGAACCTGCCACTAATTATGTAAGGATTGATGGGGATTTTAATTATGAGGGGTCTGCTGCCTGAGGCCACAGTCCAGATCTCGCGGGGCTGAAGATCAAAAGCTCCCACCCCAGCTTCCCTTCCAAGGCTTATAGCACGCCATCCCGCAAAATATTGTCACATCCAAGAGCTTATTTCACATAATGATAGAACGCCCACAGTACTTCGAAAACACATTGAAGCCGCTAGAGATCAATGCGGCTTCACTCACAAATTCTCTGAAGGAACTGCGTGTAGCAGTCCGCCTTGGCACTGAAGCTATTCAAGCAAATGAGCCTCCCCAAGAAAAATGGTCGGTCGGGGGCATGTTCAAGTCCTTCCCCGGTATGTATACGGAGAAGTTGTCGGATCAATGCGCTTTTCTATAGTTCAAACTAACCCACCCAGCACAGGAGTTGCTCTCGCTTTCTTGCGTCTCGATTACCAGTCCTCAGTACTGAATGATGAAAATGTTTCGCGACCGGACTATCGTCAGCTTGCGCTCGAGAGAATTCCCTCAGAGTTCCCTGAGACTCCATTATTGCCGTCTCGATTGTCTCCTGCAGGATCGTTCTCACCTATCAGTGCTGTATCTCTGCGAGTCTTTTCGGCTCTGGCGAAGTCTAACTGGGGGAAAGATTTTAAGCCCAGCCTTTCTCAGCAGGACATAACTTGTCTTCTTGATGCTTCTAACCAGGCTCTGAAGAATGCCCCTCTTGTTCATCATGATGGCCGTAATATGGGTGGTGATGAGATGCTGTATGGTCGTGCAGGTCTTCTATGGACACTACTGAATATACGCACTCATCAATTTGATGATGAGACCCAGAAGGCACTCGGTCCTGTCCATGAGACAATCCCAAAAATGATCGATGTGATTATAGATTCTGGACGCCAAGGCTCGAAAGATTATATTGAGAAGAATGGGGCACAGGATGCGCATCCGCTGATGTATGCCTGGATGGAGGGACACTATTGTTTTGGAGCGTGAGTATGGTCTCCCTTCAATCTTTCAATTTTCAACTAATAGATTTTCAATCAGTGTTCATGGAATAAGTGAGTTATACCACAAAGGTCTATGGTACTGGTGAGGTAATTAGCTAACTATTGTGCACGTCTAGCTGGTATCCTATCTATCATCCTTGCAGCCAAGCCAGAGGAACTCACAAAGCATCTTGGTATCATTGGAGAGACGATCACGGCCCTGTGCAAAATGACTCTTTCAAATAACGGACACATGAGAATGACTCTCCCACCTATCAAGTCCGAGCATACCCGAACCTCGGAACTTGTGCAGCTCTGCCACGGAAGCCCGGGGATTCTGATTCTCTTAGGAGAGGCCTTGAAAAACAAATCCTTGACTCAAGGCCACTGGTGCCCTGAATGGAACCAAGCCATTTACAAGGCCTCTCAGCGAATCTGGGAAGAAGGCCTCCTTTCCAAGGGAGGTAGCTTGTGTCACGGAATCTCTGGAAACGGATTACCTTGGCTCACCCTGCACAACACTTTTGAGTATCACTCAAAGAGCCTCGAAGCTGCCAGAACCGCTTATGTGCAGCGTACGCAGGCTTCGGCCCCTTCGAATGAAGACACGAGTCTGAAGCTCACCCCGGATTTCTTCTTGTCGAAAGCTCTGGCATTCATGCTGCATTCTCGTGAGACTCCGCCGTATAACAAAGCTGCTGGGGTGTCTGAGAAGGATTACCGCATGCCTGACGATCCATACTCACTGTCCGAGGGTTTGGCGGGTACTGTCTGTGCTTGGGCCGAGACATGTGCGGTGATTCAAGCCCGATTGCGCAAGATGGAACTTGGTGAGGGATCAGACTTGAACTCCGATCGATTGTTTGAGCAAGCAATCAAGAGTGAGCTTGGGTTTCCGCTTGTTGGTGGAAACGGGGCTGGTGGGCTTCTGTAATACTTTTCTAATTTCATAGCTTTCATCTATATAATGAAAGTGAACAGCTGGAATAGTAAGCCCAATCAACTAAATGCACACTCCACATAACCCGATCAGGAACATACCCATGGCTTCCAGTCAGTTGGTCGACTCAGCCACCCAGATAGCATAAAGGATTTCCACTTGGACAGCGAAAATTTTTAAACAATAAACAAGTATAATTTAGCTCCTCTGCCAGTTGTCTGACCTTGATGCCTACCATTTCCAACATTGATAGTAAATCCCCCAGTTGTTAACCGATGACATCATAACCAAGCATTTGAAACTTCCCAAATGTACCTGCAATTGGAGCTTCACCTCACCACGGAAGTCCTTAGAGACTTGTAGTTTGTTATTTTCCAGCCTTGGAAATACCGAACCAATCAAATATGAGTTGAAAGCAATACCTGAGCTTCCCCGCCTCGGAACACGGACCTCAGGACGGGGCGTTCACAGCCTTACGGAAATCCCCACATTCGGATTCAAGGCTGTGCAGGGCACCTCACAAAGTGTAAAGTTGAATACTTGATCATCTCTGTGAAGTTCACATTCAGATAAAATGTGATCCATCCTGAGATCTACCAGTGAATTAGTTCAATCTAACTCAGAGAAGCCATGGATTTGATTCCACCGTCATATGAGTCGGCAACGGACCGAGATGCATGGGTCATTATCGCCCACTACATTCCCTCTAGTGACCTTTGTGCGGCCTCACTAGTATGTCACCGATGGCATGACTTGTTCATGCCATTACTATGGGGTGATCCGGCTTCCCATTTTGGCACAGAAAACGATGCCGTCTACGGTAAAGCGATACTTCGCTTAAGGTCGATCTATTACTAACCATGTATACGTAGTGGCCCTCGTGAGGTTCCGAAGAACCCTGAAATATGTGAGGCGAGAAGTTCGCATGCTAACACATACACTTCATCTTCCACCCGCTCTATCGGAGACGTATGATAGCCCCCGGCCCGGATGGCTGAGGGATATGCTAGAATATTTGCCTTGTCTGCAGTCGCTGATGGTCTCACGACTACCATTCTTGGATCATAATTGCATGCTTGCACTGAGAAATCTGGCAAAGCCAAGTCAATACAATGTTCGTCTCTTATTGGCGGACCACGAACCAAACACGACCTCGGCAGGTCTAGCAGAAACGCTTCTTCGATTTCCCTTACTGACTTATCTGGATCTTTCATATACGACTCCAGCGCGAGACCCGAGCGTACTATCGGCATTGTCCCAGCTTGAACGCCTTCAGGTGCTGAAATTGCGCGGTATTGGCTTGAAAGACCGCGATGCCGAGTTCCTGGCTAATGCTATCGGAAACCGAGTTCGATTTTTGGATCTGCGCAATAACTTGCTCACCGATCTGGCCGTTCGCTCCCTTCTCCAGGCCTCTTTTCTTCCACCGAATCAGCAACCACAGCAGCCACGATACCTTAGACATACTGGAACTTCGCCAGATCCTGTCGCCCAATCAGCCCTTCGAGGCCTCGGGTCGGATTTATTGGAATCGCCTTATCTAGACGAGCAGTACTTGAAGTTTTTGGCTAGTCAAGCCACCGGTCAAGCCACCGGTCATCCTTGGGTGGACTATTTGCCATGCATGGGTATTACACATCTCTATATCGCAAATAATCAAATCAGCGTCGAGGGTGTGGCAGCCCTCTTGGCCTCTTCCAGGCTCTACGCTCTTGATATGGGGACGCTGAAAAGTGCAGATATCATCCATAAGCAAGCCCGACATGAGAAGTACCCTGGTGCTGAAAAGGTCGTGCCACTTCTAGTGAAGTTTGCTGGAGACAAGTTGACCTATTTCCGTGCTCATCATGCAGTACTTACTGCTGAACCTCCGTTGAAAGATTTTGGCTCCACATCCGAATTTCTTCCAGAGCTTATGGCCAGCGAAGCGCCTAGGGAGGCTGAGTTGGACGCTTCACAAGAAGCTCCGATCTACGAGCTCCCCGAGGAAGAAGCACCAGCCTATGAACTTGAAGATACATCTCTCATTGAGTCTACAACCACAGTCCCAAGCACCAATACTACTCAAAATTCAAAGTCAACGCTAGATCAAAACCAGCTCACAGCTACTACTAGGCATGGATCAGCTTCCGCCTCAGAGGTCGTTAGAATGTCAAATGAAAGCAATACAACCACAGCATACTATGAGAACCCTAGTGACATTGACTCTTTTCAGAAAATCTCGCTCTGCAGTTCCTCCATACCACCGAATGATTCCCGTGCCCAAAGAATCCAGGAACTTCTCGCAAAACGCCCACGAAATCAGTCCCTACCACTGCGCGGCGGGAAAGAAAGCCGATTTCCTTATCTGCATCCCTCACACATCCCCCATTGCGAAACACTAGTCTTGACAGATATTCCATCGCACATTCCGCCGAACTCCCCAATACTATATACCCTCACTCGCTTCATCACGGCTTGCTCTAACGAAGCCCTCCTCGCGACCCTCCAAGCTGGCTCAGACTACTCCCTCCCACCAGGCCAAACCCGGTATCAAGCTGAACAGCAGCGCTCCCGCTCTCTCTTTGGCCTCCGCCGCATCATTCTCGAAGTCACTGATACTTCTACCCGACTTACGTCCTGGAAACCAGCTAACCAGCGCAACGGAATCTCAATATCTAGCACAGGAGACCGCGACTCAGAGTCTCTCTGGGCTGCTGCTACGGATGACTTTAGCTTCTTCGGCGAAGAGGAAGACGAAATTCCCGATAATGGTCCGGGGAAACACTTCCCCATGACAGTGCTTAACGAGAAAGTCTCGCTTATGCCCTCAGGCGACGACTCTTCCCCTGACACCGAATCAATCTTCCCCGGTGGTGACGCTTCGCGAGGTCTTACGTCTACGGTATCCCATGACAAGAGGGAAAGCCAAACGCGGCAGCTCTTGCAAAACGTGGATGTCGTTGCACAGCTGGCTGTTTTCCGAAGGGGGAAGAGGGCTGAGTTTGAGCAGCTTCTCCAACGGATAAGAGGACGGCGGGATACAACTGGGACCATGTCGAGTATTTTATCAACGGCTTCGGTGCATGGATGTATGGCGCAATTTGTGGAAGGGTACTGGAAGGGGGAGGTTAAGGTTGTGAGGAATCCTATGGCAGAAGTTCGGAGTGGGGCTGTAGATATGTATGGGAATTATTCGGAGAAAGGGTAGCTGTATCCTTGAGCTGCAAGCCCCCGCAATAGATACCAATTTGACGGATGAGATTACAGCGAGTTTCGAGGTTTTGAGAAGTTTTTTGGTATTTTCTAAGCCCATAGATAGGGCACACCCTCATCCCTGGTTTAACCTGGGGTGCAAGCAAACCGAGACATAACCCAGACAAAGCGTAGAAAGAAAAGTAACAGAGAGCCCGCAGGAATAAATCCCCATGATAATCCCACATGTCATTTTCAATCCAATATCCATCATATCAATCCATTCAACAAATCAATGCTGAATCCATCCATTTTTTATCAATTCGTCACAGCATCGCTGGTCGGTCTATCCACGTCGTTGAACGTCTGAGACCGAACCAAAGTCGAGTGGTAGATCAACGCGGGAAAAGAGAGACAAAATAAAAGAATTCATTTCAGACTAGTTCCATTTTATTTTGTTCGTTGAACAACCGTCTCCGATCCCTTAGTTGGCCTTGCCAGCCTGGGGGGAGTCAACTTCTTTCCGTCCTTGTTGTAGCGGATACGGGGAGGGGGAGCACGGTTGCGGCGGCCTTCGCGGGAACGGACACTAAAGTTGGGGGGTCAGTATTTCTGTTGTGGAATGAATGTTCGTCACGGATTGGCTGGTTGGAGGGTCGCGTACCGAACGATCTTGCCGTGGATAGCGCAGGACACGCAGTACTGGAGCTTCAGGTACATCTTGGGGACGGAGTACTCGGCGAAGACGGAGGCATCGGAGATATCACGGATGGCGGCAGACTCAACCATGTTGCGGATGGTGAACCGCTTGATAGCCTTGTCCTTGGGAACGCAGCGGGCGCAGTTGGAGCAGCGCACCGGCTTGACGTGGCCGCGACCATTCTTGTTGCGACCGCTAGAGAAATCAATCAGTGATCCGTTCTTGAATTCGTGATGTGTTGGTGCTGTGCTAATATATCCATCACGAATGTAAATTCGGATTCCCAAGTGGCTCCCATTCTTCTTGTTTCCGGCAATGCGCGTAGGTTGTTTTTTGTTTGAGAAAATTCATCGGCGTGCTTCATCCTGTCCTTCTGATGGAATTTGTGCGTGGGTTTGGCATCATTGCGGAGATTCAAGTCGAATGGGAGTCTGGGTGTGGAAATTCGAGGCGACGGGGAGGGATTCGGTCTTACTTGTTCGCCCGCTTCTTGACCATTTTGACGGATTGATCTGATTTTGGATTAGACGTTGAATAGATCGTAGATGGGGTAGGGATAGCGTACGGTTGATTTGTCGAGGGTGGGTTGTCGAAGCTCGCTCACTCAGAGACTCATTGGGAATGGATAGTGGTTGTGTTGTGGGAAGCCCTAAACCCTTAAGCGAGACCCACGGACACCTTGACACCTGTATTTACAGGCATTAACGGGCGACGTCACCTGACAGAGGTTTAAGGTCACGAGAATCACTAGTCTCAAAATAAACTAGCGTCCGGAACGAACCGTCAAATCATTGTATTACCTAATCCCATGTTTACCTGCGGGACATCGAGGAGACGGAAACACCCCTGTTTGGATCGTCAGTCGAGTACTTCTTTTTGGAACTTTGAACAAAAAATCACCCTTGCTTGCTGTCTTTTGTATATTCTCCTCATTCTTGTCTCTCCTCCCCTCTCCTCCACTCCCCCCTTCCTCTTTATACCTCCTTTCTGGAAATTATTCCGTTAGGATGTCGCATACCGGTACCTTTCGAGGAACGCCCAATAAGACCATCGGCAGGGGAAGGCTGCCCGACTTTGACGGTTCCAACTCCCACATCCCCCGTCCCCGATCCGACCGTCCTGAACCTACCTCTTCCCACACCCCATCCAGCGACGTTGGCAGTGGTACAGGCACAATGAGCGCCGCCAGCAGCAGACAGCGACAAACCCAGTCGAAGCGTGATGAGGTGCGTTATCACCCAAGCTATATTGTTCCCAAGACTCCGCCTGGCTGCTATTTTTTCGGTGTCTTTTCTACACCCGAAGACTCAAAACTCGCCCATGCTATACACTTGACTTAACTCGACTCGGCGTCCTAGACTTCTTTGACTTACTGACCGCTTTTTTGTTTTTAGGCGATCCGCCTCAAGATGGAGGCCAACCTCAACAAGAAGAGGCAAAACCCGACCAAGGCCGCTCGTTCTCGCAAAGCCCCACCGGGGACCGTCCTGGCCCTGAAGCCTAGCCAGGCCCTCCAGATCAAGCCCTCCCTCAACATTTCGGAGGCTGCCCAGTTGATGGCCGCCAAGCGCGAGGACTGTGTGTTGGTCACCGACGATGATGAGCGCATCGCCGGTATCTTCACAGCTAAAGATCTGGCTTTCCGTGTAATTGGAATGGGCCTGAAGGCCCGTGAGGTCTTGGTCTCTGAGATCATGACCAAGAACCCGCTATGTGCGCGAACGGACACCAGCGCAACCGATGCGCTCGACCTGATGGTTCGGAAGGGATTCAGACATCTGCCAGTCATGGACGAGAACCAGGATATTTCCGGTGTTTTGGATATCACAAAGTGTTTCTACGATGCGATGGAGAAATTGGAACGCGCCTACAGCTCGTCACGGAAGCTCTACGATGCCTTAGAGGGTGTCCAAACGGAGCTTGGCTCTAGCCAGCCCCAGCAAGTCATCCAGTATGTTGAGGCTCTGCGGTCGAAAATGTCCGGCCCGACCCTTGAGTCGGTGCTGGATGGCATGCCGCCAGTGACTGTCTCGGTCCGAACTACTGTGAAGGACGCTGCGGCTCTTATGAAGGAGCACCACACTACTGCCTTGCTTGTGCAGGACCAGGGCTCGATCACGGGTATCTTCACCAGCAAGGATGTTGTTCTGCGTGTTATTGCCCCTGGCCTTGACCCAGCCACCTGCAGCGTTGTTCGCGTCATGACCCCTCACCCTGACTTTGCTCCCTCTGATATGAGCATCCAGGCCGCGCTCCGTAAGATGCATGGTGAGTTTACCTAAGCTTAAGGCATTCATTGCAGTCTGCTAATTCGATACAGACGGCCACTACCTCAACCTACCCGTGATGAACGAGGGTGGTGAGATTGTCGGCATGGTGGATGTGCTGAAGCTCACCTATGCCACCCTTGAACAGATCAACACCATGCAGACTCAGGACGACGAAGGCCCTGCTTGGAACAAGTTCTGGCTTTCAATGGACCACGAGTCGGACTCGATGGTCTCTGGCAGCCAGAGTCAACAGCCACACCGCTCTGTCATGAGCCCCGACCTGGCCCGGTCAGGCTACGACAACAGCCTCCTCCCTGCCGATTCTGCATCACACAACGGCGCCGAAGAGCACTCGGAAGTTGCATCGCAACACCACCAAGTCGAGGATGTTCCCTTCCCCTTCAAGTTCAAGGCTCCCAGTGGTCGTGTGCATCGTGTGAACGTGTTGACCTCCGCGGGTGTCGAGGACCTTGTCAAGCAGGTTACAGCTAAACTGGGTGGCGAGCTCGAGGCCGTTGGTGGTGAGGCGGTGGTTGAAGAAGGGCGCCTCAGCAACACTGGCTATGCCCTCAGCTACATGGACAACGAGGGCGACACCGTCTCGATTACTACCGACCAGGACATGCTCGATGCTATCAACCTTTCTCGTGGGACCGGCCGTGATAAGGTCGACCTCTTTGTTCATGACCCGTCTCAGCCACCTATTCCTGCCACTGTTGAGCCTCAACCAGTTAAGCCCGCCACCCCAGTTGTTATTGCTGAAGATCAGGGTAGCTCTACAGACTCTACTGCCATTGAGGAACCCGTTGTGAAGCCTCGGCAGCAGCAGTTCCCCTCGCATGGACATGGGCACGGCCCTGAAGACCAGCTCATTGCCGGTGTCCCCAACGACCTGCTTCTTCCTGGAGCTATTGTGACTTTGGCCGCAGTTATTGCGGGTGTGTTCATTCTCAGCCGACCCAGCGGTCGCTAATTTCAAGCTTCCAATCTTGTTTTTCTATTTCCCTTTCTCTTCTTTTAGATATTCCCTTCCTCTCGTTTCCACAGCCTTGTTCCTAACATCCTCCCACATTCTTAACCAACTACATCTCTCGCCTGCTCATCTTGGCTCTTCTGAACTTTTGAGAGAGTGCATACCCCTTTCTAATTATCGATACTTGTGTATCGCGTGTCCAGATATCGCTGTTCTATTAGTGATCAGCTACGGCCTTAGCTTAGCCTTCAATGCAAATACTTCTTTGTGTCGGGTATATCATACAAAGACGGGAATCAAGGACTAGAAGTAAATTGATTAGGTACCTCCCCAAGTACTAGGTATTGGATTCAGAATAAAGAACAAAAACAGACTTAAGTCCCATATAACATACAACTACCTCAGGTGAGAGAGTTTCATCTTACAATTTCGGCTTCTTTCTTGTATTCTCCAGCATCTAGTGCTGATCCCCAGTTGGCCGCTATCGCATATCAATTCCCCTAATCATCAATCTTTTTTTCCCTTCCTCCCCGCCCCACCAACAACAAATCTCCTCCCTTCCTAAACCACCCCTCTTTCAATTCCCCCCACTTCACTTCTCACTTAAAGGGTTCTAACGACCTGGG
This sequence comes from Penicillium lividum, assembly GCA_028828245.1. Taxonomy (NCBI): domain Eukaryota; kingdom Fungi; phylum Ascomycota; class Eurotiomycetes; order Eurotiales; family Aspergillaceae; genus Penicillium; species Penicillium lividum. The sequence goes on from JAQJAG010000002.1 coordinate 6,193,595, forward strand.
TTGCTTCTGTCTGTTGGATCTTGGGAACAGACAAGCCCACCATGTCCTTACTGCCGCCCGAGGTCCACACCGCGCTGTCCCAGCTGCTGCGCTCCCTCAGCACTGCCGACAACGCCGTTCGATCGCAGGCTGAAGATCAGCTGAACAATGACTGGGTTCAGAATCGACCAGACGTCCTTTTGATGGGACTTGCGGAGCAGATTGGGGGCGCCGAAGACACACTAGTTAGTGATCACCCTCTTGACCCCTCCCTTGGAAGAATGTGAACTTCCTGAGGGAACAGAGAAGATCTTTGGTTCAAAATCCGTCGGATATCGACAGATGCTATAAAATGCAATACCTACTAGCACCGGAAGGCTAATATTGAGATTACTTCAAACAGACTCGTGCTTTCTCCTCCGTGCTTTTTCGAAGAATCGCAACAAAAACTCGCAAGGACCCCGTTACTGGTGACGCCAAGGAGATCTTCCTCAGCTTGCCAAATGAACAGCGTGTAGCTATTCGGGAAAAGCTGGTCACATGTCTCACCACCGAGACCGTTACTGATGTGCGCAAGAAGATCGGTGATGCGGTGGCAGAGGCGGCTCGGCAGTACACCGACAATGGTATGCAAACTTGCGCTTCCTCGGGGTCAGCATTTGCAGTAATTCTGACCGGTGGTTTCTTTATGTGATATTTTAGGTGAACAATGGCCCGAGCTGTTGGCTATTCTCTTCCAGGCCAGCCAGTCCCCCGAGTCTGGCCTTCGCGAGACTGCTTTCCGAATCTTCACAACTACCCCCGGTATCATCGAGAAGCAGCACCAGGATGCCGTCATCGGTGTCTTCTCCAAGGGATTCAAAGACGACAACATTGCTGTATGTTTTGAGATGTTGAAATCAACTAGGGAGAATTATATCCGCTTACGAATGTGTTCTCTAGGTGCGAATTGCTGCTATGGAAGCATTCGCTTCGATGTTCCGCTCTATCCCTAAGAAATCGCAGCCCAAGTTCTTCTCCCTCATGGGAGACGTTCTCAACATTTTGCCTCCCCTCAAGGAGTCCAACGAGAGCGAAGAGCTTTCTTCTTCCTTCCTTGCCTTGATTGAACTGGCTGAAATTTGCCCGAAGATGTTCAAGGCTTCTTTCACTGACCTTGTTAAGTTCAGCATCAGCGTTATTGCTGATAAGGAACTCAGTGATCAGGTGCGCCAGAACGCTCTGGAGTTGATGGCAACTTTCGCCGACTACGCACCGAAGATGTGTACGAAGGAGCCCAACTTTGCACAGGAGATGGTTACCCAATGTCTGAGCCTCATGACCGATGTTGGTGCTGATGACGATGATGCTGAGGAGTGGAACGCTTCTGAGGATGTAAGTTTGTTAAAGTGTAGATCTAAGCTGTCTTACTAATTTCTTTTCAGCTCGAACCCGAAGAAAATGACCTTAACCACATTGCTGGTGAGCAATGTATGGACCGTCTTGCCAACAAGCTTGGTGGTCAGGCCATTCTGCAACCCGCTTTCTCTTGGATTCCTCGCATGATGTCTTCTACTGCCTGGCGTGATCGCCACGCGGCTCTTATGGCCGTCTCTGCCATCTCCGAGGGCTGCCGTGACCTTATGGTCGGTGAGCTTGATCAGGTTCTTGCCCTTGTCGTACCCGCTCTCCAGGACCCCCACCCCCGTGTCCGCTATGCAGGCTGCAATGCTCTCGGTCAGATGAGTACCGACTTTGCCGGAACCATGCAGGAGAAGTACCACGCTATTGTACTTAACAACATCATCCCTGTCCTCAGCTGTCCCGAGCCACGTGTTCAGTCCCATGCAGCCGCCGCTCTGGTCAACTTCTGCGAGGAGGCTGAGCGTAGCATCCTCGAGCCATACCTTGGAGATCTTCTTAGCCGCCTTCTCGACCTTCTGCGCAGCCCCAAGCGCTACCTCCAGGAGCAGGCTCTATCTACTATCGCCACCATTGCCGATTCTGCCGAGACTGCTTTCGGCCAGTACTATGATAACTTGATGCCATTGCTGCTTGATGTTCTCAAGCAGGAGCAGGGCAAGGAGTACCGTCTGCTTCGCGCCAAGGCCATGGAGTGTGCTACTCTGATCGCTTTGGCTGTTGGAAAAGAGAAGATGGGCCAGGATGCCTTGAACCTTGTTCAGATCCTCGGTAACATCCAGCAGAACATCACTGATGCGGACGATCCGCAGTCACAGTACCTGCTCCACTGCTGGGGCCGCATGTGCCGTGTCCTTAACCGCGATTTCGTGCCCTACCTTCCCGGTGTCATGCCGCCTCTGCTGACCGTGGCGGCTGCCAAGGCGGATATTCAGCTACTCGATGATGAGGACCAGATCGAGCAGGTTGAGCAGGATGAGGGTTGGGAGTTGGTTCCCCTCAAGGGCAAGATCATCGGTATCAAGACCAGTGCTCTCGAGGACAAGAACACCGCTATTGAGTTGATCACTATCTACGCTCAAATCCTGGAGGAGGCGTTCGAGCCTTACGTTCTGGAGACCATGGAGAAGATCGCCGTCCCTGGTCTTGCATTCTTCTTCCACGACCCCGTCCGTGTATCGGCTGCCAAGTTGGTTCCGCAGCTGCTGAACTCATACAAGAAGGCTCACGGGCAATCTCCTGCCTTTGCTGAGATGTGGAACAAGGTTGCCGAGAAGATCATTGAGGTTCTGAGTGCCGAGCCCACCGTTGATACCCTGGCCGAGATGTACCAGTGCTTCTACGAGTCCGTTGAGGTCATTGGCCGCAACAGCTTGACCGCACAGCACATGCAAGCATTCATCGACTCCGCCAAATCTACTCTAGAGGACTACCAGATGCGTGTGAAGCAACGGTTGGAGGACCAGGCCGAGCTCGAGGAGGGTGACGAGGAGAACCTCGAGTACGAGTACGCTATTGAGGATGACCAGAACTTGCTCAGTGATATGAACAAGGCCTTCCACACCATCTTCAAGAACCAGGGCACAACCTTCCTGCCTGCCTGGCAGCAGCTGATCCAGTTCTATGACAACTTCATCACTAGCCAGGACCCCACACAGCGCCAGTGGGCTCTTTGCATTATGGATGACGTGTTGGAGTTCTGCTCTGCGGAGTCGTGGAGCTTCAAGGACCACATCATGCAGCCCCTGGCTGCCGGTCTGCAGGATATGAATGCTGCCAACCGACAGGCCGCTGCTTATGGTGTTGGTGTCGCCGCTCAGAAGGGTGGTGTCGCCTGGAGCGACTTTGTTGCTGCTTGCATCCCCAGCCTATTCCAGGTGACGCAACACCCGCAAAACCGCACTGAAGAGCATGTCTTCGCTACTGAGAACGCTTCTGCCAGCATTGCAAAGATCCTGCATTACAATGCCTCCAAGGTGCAGGCTCCCCAGGAGGTTGTGACCAACTGGATCGAAACCCTTCCCATCACCTTTGACGAGGAGGCGGCTCCATATGCCTACTCTTTTATTGCTCAGCTGATTGACCAGTAAGTCTTCGTTCTTGTCCGATTTTACCAAGACCTAACTAACTCAACTTTTTCCAGACAAAACCCGGCCGTCTTCGCCAAGGCCGACCGCGTCTTCGGTTTCATTGTAGAGGCTCTTGAGGCCGGTACTCTGCAGGGCCAAACTGCTGCTCGTGTGGCCGCCTCTGCCAAGACATTGGTGACAGCCACTGGTCTGAACGCCGAGTCAATTCTGGCGGGTGTCAGCCCGGATAACCAAGAGCGCATCCGCAAGTTCTTCCAGTAGATCCGATTTTTTCTATATCCGGCATGGTTGCCCGTTCTCCCGGTTGTCTTTTGTTATCATTCCCCTTGTCCATGTGAAACCTGATGCTAGTGAACCGAAATGTCCTTGTTAATCCATTTCTTTTTTCTGATCCGTATCTAAGTGCTTCAATTAAGAAATGAAGTACATGATAGAGCTCAGCAATGAACATCCCTGAATACCTATGTGGAAATATATATCTACCTACATATTGATATAGGTAGAAGCTATACAAATCTCCTTAGCAACATTGAAACTAGAGAGACGCAACCCTCTTAATCTCATTAGCGACAACCTCCTCCAACCCCATGACCCTCGGCTCCCCAATGACCCCATTAGCCCTCTCCTCATAGAGCGTACCTCCCTCAGTCCAGATCCTCCTTAACGTCAAAACAGTCGCCGTACCCTTCCCCTCCTCCCACGCCTTCCGCTCCAACTCCCGTAACCGATCAAGTGATGTGAACGAAACATCCCACGTCCCACTCATCTGACGCTCAAACTCCTTCTGAATCAAAGTAGGCGTCGTAGTAAAAGAATTCACACAAAATGCCCGATTAACATGATCCGGAGACGCATGCAGCAATGTAGACAAAACAAGAGTTCCAACACTACTATCATCAGCACACAATTCAACGTTTTCCCCAAGCGCTAGATATGGGGTAGAAAACGAAAGGAAAACTCACTCCTTCATAGTAGTCAAAGAAATCCTCTCCTCACCACTCCCCAACAAAACAGCCTTTCTACCTTTAACATCCCATCCACCACCCTCTAAATCCGATGAAAATTGGAGATACATCTCCGCGAACGGTCCAGTAACCACATACGCATAGCTTAGCTGGTCGCGAGGGATTTCCTCCAGAACAGCTCGCACTTTCAGTTTTTGTTGATGCGGCTTCTCGTTCACAGAGGCCGGGCCGTAGGCTATGTCAGTGCCGTATTCTGAAGGGAGAAAGAGCTTGATTGAGGGTGTTGCTGCTGCGAGGCGGATTAGGGGGATTTGGAGGGCTAGAGCTGTGCGGCCGAGAGATGAGATTATGGTGTCGATGCCTGGGGAATTAGTGTAAGTATGAGTATTGGTAGAATTGGATTGAGTTGGATCGGGTGGTACCAGTGTATGCAGCTTTAATGGCATCTTCATCTTCAATATCACCAACTATGATCTCGACGTTTTGTGCTTTCAGTTCTTCTAGGTGGGAGGCCTTTGTTTCGGCTGTGCGGGGGGAAGTGAAGATTGCGACGCGGTTGAATTGGGGGCGTGCGGAGAGGATGGCTTCTAGGATGAAGGAGCCTATAGCACCTGTTGCGCCAAAGAGGAGGAGGTTCTTGGACATTTTGATGCTCAAATTCTTCAGGATGGATTGAAAGAGAAGTTAAAGTTAAAGTGAGCTTAATATGTGATATGTTGATGTGGGGTCGCGGGGTTGCTTATCAATGAGGGAATGCATGAATTTATCCGGTGGATATGAATGTATTACACATTCCGGAAGAGAGGTATCCGTCGGATGGTACTTGAGCAGTTTATACAGGTATGATCGTCTATGATACTAGTTATGTACGGAGTGTAGACGCAAGGCTATGCAATTAATGACCTAATTCTCCATAGAATTGTAAACATCTTCCGTCCCTGCAATCTGAATTGATTCGATTCAACATTCATCTTAAACAGCACCGGCAGCAGCAAGCAAAGCGGTCAGCTCCTTCTTCTGCAACTTCTGCAGGTCGGAGTTACCACCAATGTGCTTCTTGTTGATGTAGATGTTGGGGACAGTGCGCTGGCCGGAAATCTCCTGGAGAGCGTTCTGAATGGCGTCGCCGTCCTCTAATCGAGGAATATTAGTAATTGTTTTTTACAAAGCAGCTTTCTTTTGGTTGGTGGAATAGTAATATAGGATGACGACAGAGCGGGGCAAATGGCGATCGATGAGATGGAGAGATCTTCGAATACAGGAAGTATTCTCCGATTCCTCCTGGACCCAAGGCGAAAAGAGATGAACATAGATGATGGAAAGGAGTCACTTACTCTCCAGATCCAACTCGAGGGTGGTGAACTTGGCATCGAGCGAGTTCAGGAGGTCCTTGCTGGACTTGCAGTAGGGGCAGTAAGATTTGGAGAAGACAACAACGGCATTCTCGTTGATGAGGTTCTGAGCGGTAGTCTTAGCAGCGGCAGACATGGCGGGTGATGGAGCGGCGGTGCCGAAAAGACGCTGGAAGATGAACGAAATGGTGGGCGAGAGGGGCAAGAAACCGGCGGGGATGGGCGGCTTCTTTTAGTTTTATAGGTGGGGAAGTATGTACAGAAGGCTAAGTCGATGGAAAAGACGATGTGATTCGGTCATGGCTATGATGTCAGGTGATGGGCTTTGTCAGCTAGAACGGTCGAGATGTGAATCACATGATCCAGATTATAATCATGCTTATGTTTATGTTTAATTGTACATATTATCTTTGTAATACGAAGTCTTTCGACTTGGCTATATGGGCCTTATCAGCTAGAACGGTCGAGATCTTAATCACATGATCCATATTACAGTCGATGCTTATATTTATGTTAAATGTACATATTATCTTTGTAATACGAAGTACTCATTCGTTGATGTCTTCAGACTTGGCTATAAGAGTAAAATAGCATGCACGAAATGTCCGACAAGAATAATAAAAAATCAAAACGCTTGCGACGACTTGGGAATATGGCAAAAGTGGCAATAGGAGCAAAAGAAGGGCCAAATAGAAATGAAATCGGAAGCAAAGTCGAGGAGATCGCAGAAAACCAGATGAATATACTGGGGCTGAAAGGGAACCCGATGAAACGCACATTTTTGGGTCAGTCCGGCACGCTTGATGCCGGAAATTAGGAACAATGGTCACAGGGAAAGAATCGAGAAGGAATGGATGTATGGATATCACGCTCCGGTGGAAGTCCGAATTAAAGGAATTCTGGAAAATAAGGAAAAATCAATAGGGAGAGGCGTATGTGTACGTGTAAGTAATCAAAGGTATCTCGAATAGTGAGGTAGAGCCGGAACGTAGTTAAGAGGGAATGAGATGAGATAGAAATGGATAAAGTGTCCATCACATCACAACGCAGCATCCACAACTCTTTTCCTTCTTCGGTTTCTCTTGGGCAGTGACCACCGGAGGAGTCCAGTTGGGGTTTGTTGTGAGACCTAGTGGGGGCGTATCCTGCACCTTGGGCATCGTACTGTAGCCGGTGCTTGTGTTGGGCCGCGGCGGCTCCGGAGTTCTGGCCTTGGGTGGCTCTTCGATCTGAATCTGCAGTGGTTCTTCCACAGGCTCCTCGGCCTTTCGTGGTACAGGGGGCATATCGTCCGGGTATACAGCCAGGGGTGCGAAGTCGCGGTCGTACATATTCGGGGTCCGTCCCTCTTTCTCCCATTGTTCCTGCTGCATCTTCTTGGCAAGGGTAGGAAGCATCTGCTGGTCGGGAGGGAGTCGAGGATCCGGCTTGTACATGGTTGCCAGCCACGGCGGATCGCCCTCAGGTCGGTTGGCAGAGGTGGTAGGCCGGATTTCGCCAGATCGCGTGGTAGGTCGCTGCATAGTGTTGCTCGACACTGCCCGCGATCTCGCCGTGGATGTCTTTCTGTTGGTTGGGGGCGCCGAGGTTTTCCGGTTGCTGGATCCGGTCATCTTGGTTGAAATCTTTTTAGCGGGGGTATTTTGAGTGGTATTGAAGCCATTAAAGCCACGGCTGCCTGGTCGACTTCCGGGAGAGGGAGTCGAAGGTCCTATCTCAGTCGTCAAGGGTTCACTGGCTCTGCGTCCACGACCTTCGTCGTCCTCATCAGTCGCTGCACGGCTACGAGGCCCGCGAGAATCACGGCCCATGATGGGCACAGGGCTTGCTGCGGCGATGGGGATCCGAGAAGAGCTCTTGCGCAGAGCCGGTTGGTTGTAAAAACCGGCGGCTGCTTCATCCGCAGCAATCTCTTCAGGTCGGCGGAGATCCCAATGCTGCCGCTCCTCCTTCACGCCGTTACCTCGGTCAATCCGGGATTCCTGCAGTTGGGGCCACGGTTCCTGGTGCTCTGTGTTCGGCGAGGCTACTGAAGCCGCGCCACTATGATGAGAATCATGGCTCCTTTCACGCCCCGCACTCGATTTGCTCTCAGCTCTGATCCGTCGGTGAAATATTATGGCTGCCTGGTGCAACTCCTCGCTCTCGATTTTAGCCAGCTTATCACGATGGATCCAACTCTCACTGTTGAACTCGAACGATTCGTCCTGACCGTCTACCGAGGCTCGAACAGACGCTTCATGTCCTGCATCACGCGGGCTGTTGTTTTCGTATCGATTCTGGCTTTGTTCTCGTCGACCTCGGCCGGGCAAGAAGGGCGCATCGTGTGCGTGAACGGTTCGAGAAACCGAGGAGCTCCGGGAGCCGTTCGAGTTGCGCTGTCGACTGGATCTCGCACGCGCGGAGTTCGAATCGTGGGAGTTGCGTTGTCGTGCGGAATGCTGGGCGCCCTGTGCGTGAACATAAATGGCGATCGGTCAGAAAAAGGAAATTCCCCTCCTTTCACCACACTTTGGGCAACGAAAAACTCACATCGCTACCGATCGGGACGGAAAATTCCCATTGCGAAGAACTCTCCGGGCCTCCAGATGTCAACGCATCAGTTGAAAAAGCGGTAGCCACGCCCGCCATTCCAAGACGTGGAGATGAACTTGGGATTAATAAGGCCAGGCCAGCTGGAACCCGTTTCTTATTGTAGAAAGCAAACGAGGAAGAGTCCAGGTTCGCTTTAACAAGTTTGGGTATTCAATCAAGCCATCCCAGTCGGCAGCCGCCTGTCACGAACCGGAAGGAAAAGGTTCTTTAAGGGGGAGAGTGTCCCGCAAGTGGGGAACCGAAAGCAGTAAATTGTAAATACGGTGACTGCAGGGGGTGGAGTTTCCAAGTCGATTTGGTGTTTCTCCCCGAGCCACGGAACAAGTTCTGGAACGTCGCGTGTTGGTACCGTGGAAGAGAGTCCGATAATCCCTGAGAGCCGAAGTTATGGAGATCTCGGATTTCTTGGAGTTCTTAGAGCAAAGGAGCACTGGACACGAAATATGCTAGACAAAGAGCACGAGGGGAAGAGGGGAGGGGGGTTGGGGGGTAGAATATCGTGCGTCTGTGTCCAATCTGGACTGTGAAGGTTTAGGGAAAGAAAAAAAAAGTGGATTATCAAAGAACGCGGGGGGGGGAAGGAATGAGAGAGAAAACTAGGATTGAAGTTTTAACTCATGGACTTGAGCAAAAGAAGATCAAAGAGGGAGAGAAACGGTTGAACTAACAAGATTCGATTTCCCCCAACTGGGATTAGCCTATAGTCACATTTGGCCTAGAACTTTTGGTCCACCGAGCATATATAGATGTTAGATATGTCTAATCCTCATACTTTGAACTTTGGATTTATTTGGAAATGTTTCAAGGGGAAGGTCGATTCAATTATTGATCTTAAAAAGATCATACATCATTGATTGACACAATTCCTTCAAGTCTCTTTGTCCTTCAACTTGGACCGTGCGTAGAGAAGTTTGCCCCTGAACCGTTCAAGACATGTTCAATAGTCAGTTCTAACTAATGAACGAACTAAGAACTGTTTGGTAAAAGTTCATTTTTTGGCTTGTTAAACCCCACTTTCAGAATACATGACACTTCGATTCGAGGCCTGAGCGGTTGACTCCTCTGAAACGCCGGCATATGCAAAACCTCCTTCGACGGGTTGACAGGTCATGTGAATTTCCCCTCCAGGGTATATCGATGATCTATGTGTAGGAAATGGATGGGAAATGGGAAAAGATGAAACATTGAAAAAGATCGGGACATATTCTTCCCCTATAGGATTAGATCCTGATAAATTTCGGAGATCAGGATCAGTTCTTCTGCTTCTCCTTATGCATGTCATCGAGCCGAGTGAGGTACGATTGCGCTTCCTTGACCAGGGCTCTGCGGGAATTTCGCACGTCATCGTTGCCCTCGGGATCGATCCCATCTGTCTTCAGGATGATCTGGCTTAGGATGGTCTCACTTAATTTCCTATACTCGAAGTCCCATTTCTTGGCATCGGTGGGTTGGTCGGCAAAGAACTCTTCACACATTGGGATGAGCACCTGTCGGAGGTACCCAGTCAACGCGGCCAGCTGCTCTAGAGCGGTGGGGATAAGTTTGAGATTAGGTGGCAGAGCAGGGTTGGGCGTGGGAGTGGGGGTGGAGGTGGGAGTCGAAACAGGAGCCTTCTTCTTGGACTTCTTCTTGGACTTTTTCTTTTTGCTTTTCTCGACAGGTGAGCCGGAATCTTCGTCTTCCCCGTCCACGCGCGAGGGCGAGTCTGAGACTTCGTTCGGGGTGTTGGCGCCGACCTCAGAGACCACGCACAGCACCTCGGAGTGCTGCTTGAGTCCTTCGGCCTTGCATGACCGACTATCATCCTTGAGAAGATTTCCCTTGTACAGCAGCCGGACCTGATTAGGGTGTTTGGCACCGGTCTGTCGTCCAGCCTCCTCCCGAAGTGCGCCCACGGTCAGCACACCGTCGTCGATGGCGTATGCACGGAAGTGGAGGGGGTAGATAGTGCCACGGTGTCGAAGGCAGATAATGTCCGGCTCGCTGCTATCCACATTCGGGTCGTATCTGGTCTGGTTGGCGTGACGTGCAGTATTGCTCGGGGGGTCGACGATATAGTCTGGGGTGATGTAGCTGTAATCCTCGTCGTTGACCTGCGGGGCAGCCCGACGCCAAAGGCTGGACAGGGGGTTTGTCCAACTCATCGCGACAATGGTCAGGAGACAAACGAGCAGAGCGAGGCAGATGGCAGAGGTTTGTTCGTCAAATGGCAGCGCCTGCGCGACTGAACGGAAGGGCGTGGTCGAGTAAGTCAGCCACGGGTCCAATCGGGGACGGAGGGAGTGTAAGAACACGGGGAGGTTGTCGGTGACGTGGTCTAAGTAGAGAGCAGCCTTCTCGCTCAATGTCGACTGAGCGAGGGGCGAAGGCAGGAGAGTCATGGATCTCTTCGAGGGACGAACTGGACCAGGTGGTGGCGAAGTCTTTCCCCGGAGTCGAGCGCCGAACGAGGCTGATAAGGCGGAGAGCCAGTTTTTTTTGCCATATCGTGATGAACCGTAGAATCTCCAATCTATAGGACCACGGATATTTGACAAGGCATACTCTGATCTTCGAATTTGTATGAAAATGTTGTTTTCGAAATCTTGCGAGGTGTTGGTGCCTTGTGCTTCCAATGCTGCCTAAATCCAACACAAAGGTGTTGGCGCCTAATGCTTCTTAATGGTTAGATCTGTAATCCCTGCCAACATACCGATGATCATTCAAATGTTCGAACTAAATTTGATAATTACTAGTACATCAAATTACTAGTATCTTACAAGAAGTAGTATGTAATGAATCTATCAACTTCAAGGTTTACGTAGCACATGTACTTTCAACTTATCAATGGCTATCTTCACACCGAAAATATACAGCAGTGCCAACCATTAATGGGTCAACGCCAAATGCCGTGGGCATGATTGCAACCTGAATTCGAAAATACAGTAGATCCGAAGATACATACTGTATCTGAATAATGAATGACAACACCCGTGGACAGAGATAACCTTGGAAAATTTAAGACTCCCAAATCCCTCTTGAAGCACCTGCATAGGCAGGTCATGCGACATCGGGCTGACCACAGTCAACATTACGTAGTCCAGTCTAGACCCAAGTGGAGGTAGAAATTACAAATGATAACAATATTTGAAGCCTTTGAATACAATAAAGTGTCTCAAACTCACCGATATCTCTCTATGCACATTTGCAGCCTCCAGATCTCACCTTTTTTGCCGACTACGCAAGGAGTATACCAGTCCCGCCACCACCATTTGAAAATAATCGTTTATGACACCTCGAACAAGAAGATAATTGACTCTGGGAGATCTAAAACGGGGGGGAAATAGGTTTTTTGTTGTGCTGAAAGAGCAGAAACATTGCTCTTATCGAGGTAACTCGGTAACGAGAGGAAAAAAAAAAATAGAAAAAAAATAGAATGCCCTCGTCCAGGATCGAACTGGAGACCTTCGGATTGCTATCCTGTTAACAGGAAAGTCATATATGAAAGTGATATGAGACCAACGTCATAACCAACTAGACCACGAAGGCTTCTTGATGAATGGCGGCTTCCTAATAAGAATACTAAATGGATATACAACACCGATGACAAAAACTAGAGCATGAAATTATTGGACGTCGAAAGTTGTTCAAGAGCTTGTGGGGTTGGTTGGAGTTTCAGTTTAGGATTATGCATCGCACCTGTGACCGCTTTCGCTAAGCACCAATAGATGGTGTCTTCTAATTGGCTGTAAGTACTACCAGGAAGGGCGGCACGAAGCCAGAAGAGACGAAGACACGAATGATAATCTTGGTGGGGAATAGCTCGCTGGTGATGTTGGGCAGAAGCCAGGGCTTTGTGAATCTTGCTTTTACTTGACTCTGCGTTAAAAACCGGGGGTGATCGACGGCTGGACCGGGAACATCATCGCCAAGTTGAAATTGAACGGAATACCGTGGTCCAGGAAGTAGGCTGGTAACACAGTGCGTTAGACGTTTAGAAGTTGTGGTACACTGTGAGTGGAAGCCAGAGTGTCATGCTGCTTGGTGTCCGCAGAGAAGGTAGTATGCTTTGTAAACCAGCCAGTAACATTGCCCATTAGCTGACCAGGTTGGTGCTGGGACGCGGTCGGCTCTTACATCTCTAGGCGCGTCGAAGTCGGCTGGCCATTTATGCGCTCAATGGTTGAACCATGTCTAATATCATGACCCTTATGAACAAGACGCCTAATACAGGGTAGCATGTGGAAATGGTCGAAATGGCTAGATCTATATTCCGAGAGGGATTAAGGAGAAAGTGTGTGTGTGTGTGTGTGTGTGTGTGAGAGAGAGAGAGAGAGAGAGAGAAAGAGATCTAGCTAAGACATGCTTTGGAAAGCTTTGTTTCAGATACTTTTCGGCTCGAGGCAAATGGGGAACAGGAAATCCCCCAGGCAATGGACGAGCTGGCAGATTCGAAAACCGGCGGCAGCACACTCGCGACGCGGGCAGATAACAGTTTGATTGTTGATTTTGCATATATTTCTGTGACTGATGACCCATTCGAGACCCGAAAATTGAAAAGTGCGCCTCGTTATATCGGACAGCTAGATAATTTGGGGGAGGGCGGATTTTAGTTGAATTATGTTTATTGGTACCCAGAATTTCATCCTTAAAAAGTTGGCACGTAGTAAGTCACAGCAAATGATGGAAGACGAAGATCAGAAACCTTACAAGTGTAGATCATTTGCATATGTAGACATGCAACAAATAGTGGAAGATACAGCCGGAATACATGCTCACCAAGACACACATTCAACGAAATATAGATGTCTCTACCAGATACGAAAAGGGGAAAAACCATCAAAACAAACTGAAATATTATGAACTTCTATTTATGCCCGCACAAATATCAAATCCATTCTTCGGCCTAGTAGTTGGGAATGCAAACACCGTCGTTCCACTCAGTGGCGCCAACACATTGCCAGCCGTCACAGCAGGGGTCTCCGCCAGACTGGCAGGAGACGGAGTAGTCTAGAGAATAAGTTAGTTAGATTATTACTAAAGCTGTGTTTTCATCAAGAATAATTTACTGGCGACGCAGGAGCGCTTCTCCGAGGCAGAGGAGGAGTCAGAGGAGGAGGCAGCTTGAGAGAAGGAGGCAGAGGCCACGGCAGCCAGTGTAGCGATGAAGAGCGCGATGAAATGCATTTCGAAGGAAATAGGCAGGTAGATCGGGTGAATCGGATGACGTATTGGGTTGGATTGAGTTATTCGATGTTCAAATTTTGGAAAGTTTGAGTGTTTGAGTTGATTGTGTTGATATTCAATTTATCGAGGAAATCTTTCGCTACTTAAACATTGTTGACTCCCAACGTCTAGGGCTTCATTGAAATCATGATAGACACAGGTCTAAATTGGCCTCTATGTCTATGAACTGACGTGACCGATTTTGGGAAATGTTGTTCCCGACCGACCCCAGGTGCTCCTTGGTAGATCAGTGCTAATCATGGGGATTTCTTGCCACAAGAATATATCTTTAGCATGAAACATTCAAAATACCTCTTTGGATCAATGGTACCTTGTCTTCAGCAAACCGAGTAATTGGATAAAGTTGGCATTTCATTTCATTTGTTAAATCTTTTAATTTTTCCGAATGGAGGACAGATTCAGTCAGCGATGGGGGATGGGGGCTAGCTATACTACCATATTAGTACGGATACACACTCCAAGGTTACAACGGCCCCGGGTCCATGATCTATGCTCTAAGCCCAAGTGGCGTGTATCTGTTAGCTCACGTAAGAGACAGTGCAATAAATTTCAAAACAATAAAAAAAAAAAATCGAAACCCAGTCGCTTTTCATTCACGGCAATTTGAGTGGAAAAAAAAAGAAAAAAAGAAGAATGCCCTCGTCCAGGATCGAACTGGAGACCTTCGGATTGCTATCCTGTTAACAGGAAAGTCATATATGAAAGTGATATGAGACCAACGTCATAACCAACTAGACCACGAAGGCTTCTTGATGGAGACTTCTCCGAAGTTATGCCTTACTACCAACATGAAGCCAAACTTTAGCGGCCCGCTGTCTCAACCCCGGCATCCCGTGAAGGGTCGAAAAATTGCACTCATGACATAACACCGTAATTCCGGGATTTCCCTGCGGAGTACTGTCGAAGGCCCCATCCCAGCCATGTCAGCGCGACCCCGCATCGCATGGGTTCATGTGCTGACCAGCGCCTCTTATGTCATAGCCATCATGCTATCTCCGCTTGAATCTTTGTTTACTGTACCTGTGTTCCGTATAATCGAATCTCAAATATAAGCCGTCGTTACCAGACGTGGAATCTCCGACTCACCCAACACTGGACTGTTCAACATTGCACCATCCCGTGTCTGTGAAACTCGCCGTTTTAATAACATGGTAGCCTATTTTGCTCGACATTGTATAAAGTACCACATGCAAGCAGGATAATGTAGTTCAAAAACAGGACCACTGCCGAGACCTACAGATGTGGCTTGCGGCACTACGCCCGTGCCCTAAGATCTAAATATCTGATCGCAGTACATATCATTCAAGTGTTGTATACCCAGGTCATAACTAACGATTGAACGCTAGATAAATAGAAACTTGGTTAGCGCAAACTATTCCCAGTTTCGGAAACCTCCGACGGGGCATTTTCCTAGAACCGTATCTTTCCCAGCTGAAGTGACTGTTAACTATGCTCTCCGTATATGTACATGCGACATGATTGTCTTAGTAGAGCTGACGGCAACTGACCTGATGCAGATGCCAAGAATCAATATTTTTAGATGGGCCGCAAGAGGCAAAGAACTGCAATCAAAAGGGATTCCCTTGGAGCTCTTTGTTTGGGTTTTCCTTGCATGGCACACGGTTCCTTGATTGACGAGATTAGCCGTTTCTTGACCCACCTTAATTTGGGAATTTCGGTTTCTTTTATGACGATCGGAGTGAGTGGGTCAACCCTGAAAGATGGATGAATTAGGCGAGGGTCTTTTGACCGACGAGAATTTACTTCAAGATGAGGTGCAAACATTGAAATCGCGTTCCAAGGTTTACGTATAAGCTACACTGCGTACTCCGTACTCCGTACATCGAGAGTAAACTATGCGGCTGGGAGACAACACGGGTCGCACCATTGGAGGGAAGAATATCCCTGCACGATATAGCGGAACCAATAAAAGTGATTTTGATCCAATTTTGTCTCCACAATTGAGCCGTTCAACTTAGGTAAAGTCCATGACTAAGTCCAGTCCCTGACTTTCATCCCGCTAGTCCAATGGCTAGATGCTTCATTTCTTTTCGAGATTCCTTTTTTTTTTTTTCCTTTCTCTTTTTCCTCTGCAAAGAACTTCCGTCTGTAAGAAGAACTTCTACTTCGCCTTGATCGAATTGTCACACCATCCGATCCAACCCCTATTGCAGCTCAATTTTCTACTGCCAAGCCAACCTTTTGGCCCCCTATTCAGACAACATTCTCCCCAAATAAATCCCCACCCCCGAGGACACATTCGATTGCGACTCTGCTAGATTCGCGCGCAACAACTATTGCGCTATAAACTCGAGTTCATGGTCTTCTGGACCTCGACTTTTCTTCCCTTTCACGTCACTGGAGAACTGTTGCCTCGCCAACTCTAGAACCCTGACCCGCAGTCCTTGGCGTTGCTTGTTTTGCGCGTCAACCCCTCCACCTGGGCACCATTTCATCCCCCTCCCACGAGAGAAGGAACTCAAAATATTCCTATAATATACACAATGAGACCGGCCGCTTTTCTTGTTGCCCTCGCGCCGGCCGTTCTCGCCGGCCCGTCACCACGCGCCCGCGATACCAACTTAGCTCTCCGTTCTGACGCCCCATCAATACCGGACCTCGTCCCGCGGGACCAGTTCCTCTCTATCACCGAAGAATCAATGGGGAAACTGGGTGCGCGGCATGTTCTCCAAGCGCGCAGTGAAGGCTCTCTCGGACAGACCCCGTGGATCGGAATGGCCATCGGGTTAACCTGTACGGCTCTAGCGGCGGTGATGCTAGGGTAAACAACAACACCCATAGCCAACGGCTACTTCTACCTTGACCTTGACCTTCACCTTCCACTTCTCTTCAATTCTCTTCGACCTTCCATATTTTCCCTCGATTCTTGACACGACACGTGAATACGCGCCCCCCGACCCTTATCAACAACTTCGAATTAATTCTGTCGACCTGTCGACCTCTTTTGACACTTTATTTGGCGATTTCAGCGACAATTTTTTTTATTTGCATCCATTGCCTGCTCGGCATGGTTCATTTTGATTTGAGCACTGATTGCATTCCCCTGTGGGAGTATAGAGATTGTACATGATACCTCTGGGAGCTTGTGTATACCTGGACCGATATTTGTCTGTATTTATGTACATAAATGAAATCACGCACGTTCCTTTTTCAAGGTTCTAAACTGTTCCAAGGTTCTTTGTTTGCTACTGGCACTCCGTACAGCTAATCGCTTTTGGTATTTTCTTTGTTTGCCTTTGCCCCCTTTACCCTCCCCGTCATTCTATCTCCCTGTTTTCCACTCGAAACTGAGCTTCATCTGATTCTTTCATTCTATCCAAGAGCCAGTATAGCTAGAGTACATTGGTATAGTGCTTTTGCCTTGCCAACCTCAAAACCAGTTCTTGTCTGATTGATACATCTTGTCCTAAGATCCTTTAAACCCGACAATGGCAGTCAATTTTCTTCCATACATACCTGCAACTTCGCTAGGTGATGAACTAGCCATCATCTTCGCGTTCACTGCCGCAATGATCGGGACTGTGATCATCTATTCCTTTTTCTGGCGGAGTATCTATCTCTTTTCAGCTACAAACTTGAGCATGATCCTTATACTCCTGCATATCCTGGCCACTGTTACTGAGTAAATACTAATCTTAATCCTAACCAGTCCGACAAAAACGCAACCACAAAGAGGATCTCGCCCGTCGCAAAATCTTCCAAAGTCGCACCGCAGCCCGCGCACCAACTTTCAACTTTGGCTTGCAACTCGGCACTACGGCAACCGTCACAGCGGGGAGTGTCGCGGACAGTTCGGATATAGGTACCGTTGTGGCATCTAGCTCAGGTGCTGGTGTTTATGAGAAGATGATGGATCGGTTTGCTATTCCCGAGAACCGGGCGGAGTTGCCGGTTCATGGGATGGAGATGGTTGGGCTGCGGAGGTAGAGTAGGTTTGGTAGGTGGACAATGTGTGAAAAAACTGCGATGATGGGATATGCAAGTCTTTGAAAGGAATTGTTTCGAGTGAGTATATTAGTATTACGAGTAATTTTATATCAACTTCATCCACAGACAGGGTGATCAAACCCACGAGTCCATAATAAAGACCCCATAATCACAACCATCAAGCCCAATCCCACCACCACACTAGTAATCCCATAGAAATAAGCATGTCTCCTCCTCCCCAATCCATTCAATTCCGCAACCCAAGTGCTAATCGTAGTCGTCGACCCACAAAACCCATCCATAACACCCTGCAGCACCTGACACCCAGTCCAAGCAGCAGGCACAACAGCACCTAACCCACTAACATGCTGCAGATCATAACACATCCCCTCAATCACCGTCCCAAACATATTAACCGCAAACGTCCCCAACGGGAACGCAGCAATGCGACTATTAAGAAAAAGCGACACATAAAACCTCAATAAACACCCCACTGGTGCAAACACAATCGCAAATACCGCTCGCCCCCGCCAAGTCTCCGAGCCTGCATCATTCCGATCCGGAGGCCAGATAGCCAAAAACACCGCGCCGAGCCAACATCCCCAACCCAGCACCACTATACACGGATCCAGTACGCGGCGCGCAAACTTGAACGGGATGGTAGGCGTGAAATGACCCAGGCCAACCGCTAAATGCGCACCGAAGATCAACGCCGAAAGACTCAGTGCAACGGTTACAAGAATTACGGCTACCAGCGCCATGAAGCTGTATCCGCCGTTCCGGGAGACTGGGGCTGCACCGGCAGTCGAAGGATCAGGGAGGGCGTTTGCCAGGGCGAGAAAGACATCACGGATAAACGAGGAAAATGATGTACAGCAGCCGCAGAAACCGGTTGTCAGACCGATGTATAGTGGGATGGTTTTCTTGGTAGCTTTGTGTTTTTTGATATATTCCTCTCTGTCTTCTTCTCCGTGTCTATTTCCCGAGAAATCAGTAGGTGGACTAGATGAGCCCCATTCTTCACGGAAGATGTTTCTGTCTTCGATTAAGAAGCCCATTATCAGGCTGCCTGCGACGTTTGCCCAGAGGACGCTTGTTAGGACTGGGGCGCCGGTGTAAAATGTTAGGGATTGGAGGCCTAGGCGGGCGAGGGTACCGAAGATGGCGAAGAATATTAGGTAGGAGATTGTGTAGAGGTGGGTTGCGTGTTTGGAAGGGGTGAATGTGGGTTGGGGAGCTTGGGTTGGCCATGATTCTCTGTGGGATGAGACCTGCTCGACGGGTGGTGGTGCGGTGGTTTCGGTGAGAGGGTAATCGTTGTATTTTTCGGATTCGGGTGTTAGGGGCGCAGCCCCTTCCATTGGGACATCGGACATGCTGTTGGAGGTGAGTCGCGGGTCGCGCTCGGAGTTGAGAAAATTAAGGTTGGAGACTTGGAACTGATTTTAGATAATGGACAATCCACCAGCCGATAAGAGCTTGAACAACACAACTTCGACCTCGGGAACTATGTTAGCCATTAAAGTGGTCATGCATCGTATAGCTTGGAATATAGTAGGTATTTCCCTTGCTATGGTCAAATAAGTCGGATTATGTTCATTAAAGTCATGAAGCTGACAAAACATCTACTTATCAGGACCCGCTGTGTAGGAAGGTCGCACTTCAATTCAACATTGAAGGCTATAGATGATTCCAATAGTAATATGGCTTCTTCCAAGGTTAGAATAGATAAAATACTAGCGTTTTATTAGTTTAATGTTATCTTAGGTACTCTTAACTTCTTAGAACTCTACTTACCCACCAGAGCTTACTTCCAATCTCTTTCTTTAACATTATCCTTGCCTGATCAATTCAACATATGGATATGGCAATGCATATAGAGATGACCCCATATCGTAAAAGGCTCACGTATATGTTAGAGATTAGCTCCAGATACCCAAGACTATCAGCGCTTGCGAGTCACAGTAAGATGTGGCAATCCCAATCAGGCTAGCTTAAGACGAAGTACTATATCTCCCTCGCACAGCTATTTCCCTCTTTCCAAAGTTCCCCTCATTCATCCCCGAGTACCATAGTGGTATCATCTTTTAATCTTTCATTGCATTTTATAATCATTCAAAACACACACGGATATCCTCTGTTAGCAGATAAACATGCCCCCCAAACCAGGCCGCCTCGCTTCCATTCTCCGTCCGTGGGATGTGATTTGGCTTTCTATTTGCCGTAAGTCTTTATCACCCCGCTAAATTTCCCGCAATTCCAACTAACACTCCTACAGTACACTGGGAAGCATTGATGCAAGCGATTCGTCGAGACGGTCTCGCAGCACTTGGTCATCCAGGAGAAATTCGAGATGCCGCCTCAGCAAAGTTGTTCAGCTTAACCTGTAACCTACCCCGCTAGCAAGATATTCTACAAATTAGACTGACCATACCCAGCTGGCAATTTCATCGCTTACGAAGACACAACCATTGTTCCCTCGCTTGTCAAAACCGCCAAGGGCGTTATTCTCGAATTGGGCCCTGGGCCAGGCAATCAGATTCATCGATATGATACTTCTCTTGTCAAGCATATCTATGGTGTTGAGCCTAACCCCAACTTTAAAGATGTGATTGATATCAAATTGGACAAGCATGGTCTGCGAGATAAGTATGAGCTGATAGCGTGTGGTGTCGAAGACAGTGATATTCTGAGAGAAGGGGGAATCACGGAGGGGAGCTTGGATGCTGTGCTATGTATCCAGGTGTTGTGTGCGGTGCATGATCCTAAGAACGTGATGAAAGAGGTGTGGAAGCTGCTTAAACCCGGAGGCAAGTTTATCTTTTGGGAACATGGATGGAGTCGAGACCGGTTGACGAATGTAGCGCAAGGTATGTCTGTTTCTTCTTTCTTCTTTTCTCTTTCTTCTTTAGACTGGCTAACGGGAAGAAATAGCTTGCTGGAATCCTGCTTGGAGCACTTTTGTTGGATGTGATTTGACACGGAATGTGTTGGGGGATATTCTTAGCTGTGGGGAGTGGGAGAATCCGCATGAGATCGAAGAACCTGAAGAGCCATTTAGTTTGTTGCCTAGAATTCAGGGTGTGCTTGTCAAGAAAGCTTAGCTAGGCCCTGGTAACACATCGGTTCATTTGGGAGGTCAGATCATGGAAACAGAGTAGATAGGTAGAACAAGCCTTGCTGTGCTGTCGTTGTCGTTGTCGTTGATTTCTGGGCCACAATCCGAGAAAATGAGAGTACTACTTTCTTTTTTTGTAATGAACTTTGCGTAGGAAATTCTCCATCTTTTCAGGTTCACAATTTAGTTAGACACGGGTATACACGGGTATGCGGTGAAGTGCAAGGATAAGATTCACTGTAGATAAGAGAAACCCCTCATTCTGTCTCTTAACTACCTTGTCATTGTCATTGTTTTTATCCTGACCTTCGACTTAACGTAGAGTTCCATTCATACTCTTAATCCTTTCCCACTCCTACTTCATCCCCCATTCCACCCATTACCCCACATCTATGACACAATGTCCCTCCCGCCAAATATCCACGTCTCCACCCACCCCTGCCTTCAGGCTAAGCTCTCCCAGCTCCGCTCAGCAAGCACCAGTCCCCGTGAAACAAGGGCCCTCATCCATGAAATTTCATCGATATTAGGTGTTGAAGCTTTTGCAAAGGGACTTACTGTTACGAAGACGGGGACGGTATGTCCGACATACCTTTTCGTTCTTTCTCCAGGATCTATTATCTTATACAGCTGCTAATACCATTCTAGGATCGTACTCCGCTCGGCGCAGAGTATGAAACACAGGGAATCGACCCAGCCGATCTGGCACTTGTACCGATTCTGAGATCCGGGTTGGGAATGGTTGAGGGTTGGTTCTTTCCCTTTTCCTTTCTTTTCAAGTCCGACTGGAAATGCATCTTGAATCTGCCTCTATCCATCCCATAATTCCTATCTTCATATTATTCCCCATATAATCTAACAAAGAAATCAAGCTTTAAACTCCCTCCTCCCAGCCCCCGTCCCAATTTACCACCTAGGCCTATTCCGGGAAAAAATCACCCTCCAGCCTGTAGAGTACTACAACAATCTCCCCTTCCACCGAAACGAACTCTCAGCACAAAGTCCCGCGCTTCTAGATCCATCTACTGCAACGACGAATACAGCCGCCGCGACACTGGCCGTGCTGCTTGACCCTATTATTGCGACGGGGGCGACGGCTGCGGCTGCTATTCAGCTGTTACGGGAGTGGGGGGTGCAGAGGGTTATTATGTTGAGTGTGCTCGCTTCCGAGGAGGGGGTTAGGAGGGCTGCTGGGACTTGGGAGGGGGTTGAGGTTTGGGTTGGGGGGGTTGATGGGGTTGTTAATGAAAAGGGTATGATTTTGCCTGGGGTCGGGGATATTGGGGATAGATTGTTTGTTGCTATTGGGAAGTAGGAGTTGGAGTTGGAGTACAGTCTGTAGTGCAGGTTGCGATATGAATGGAGCAGTGGCAGTCTACACAGTTTAGATACAAAATACTACGTTCAAGTAATTCCCCGCCAAATATTGTATTCATAGATTACGTATAGTACATGGAAATAAGGCATAAAAACATGTGCAGGTGAAAGCAAGACGATGCTGAGCAGGCAAAAAGCAGGGGCGGGGAACAGACATGCAAGTAACATCAAATACAGCAGCCAGGGTAGGCCTTGACCACAAGGAGCAGATGAAGCAGATGAGACAAAGGGGAAAAAAGAAAAAGAAGAGAAAAGAAAAAGGGAAAAAAAACCCACAAACAAACACAAAAAACCACAGATAAGCATGAAGCATAAAGTCAAAAGGTATCAAAAGATCAAAAAGCAGATGGACGGGGCACGATTAGGGGCTAAGGAGAAAAACAAAAAATAACTCCATCGAGTGCGAAAGAACACACAGGACCAGCCGAGTGTCGAAGAGGGAACCAAAGCAGATAAACACCACACCGGACTCCCTGGTGCAAAGATAGCAGAGGGATAAGATGCAACCCAAAGTAATAGAAAAGTCAGGAATCACACCAAAAGGCAGAATGCAGAATGAAGGCGAAGTATTCCATAGCCATAAAAACCCCGCCTGCCCACCGGTGAACCCGTTCCTGAGTTTTCCCATGTCCCATAAAGCGTCCAACAAAGGAGAGTAAGAAAGCCCGAAAAACATAAAAGATAAAAGATTTGAACAGATGCGATTTCAAAAAGGTTAGTACGCAGTGCCAACGCTGGCGAGCGACTTTGTAGGAACTGCGTGGATAGGCTGGTCCTTGCCAACGCGCAAGGAATCCTCATAGCCGACCAGAGCCTGGGAGTGGAGTTTGAATGACTCGCCCATGAGCTTGGTGATTCTGCAGACCATTAGTATAAATCCTAATCAAACGGCAGAGAGAAAACTTACCCCCAAACAACCACGCCGTCGAGGATGTTACCCCACACACGGGCCACGGTAGAGCTGAGTTTACCAAATGCGTCGATGGCATCGTCGTCAAACAAATTGCGAAC
The DNA here is from genome assembly GCA_028828245.1 of Penicillium lividum. Lineage (NCBI taxonomy): Eukaryota > Fungi > Ascomycota > Eurotiomycetes > Eurotiales > Aspergillaceae > Penicillium > Penicillium lividum. The sequence continues at coordinate 6,216,657 of JAQJAG010000002.1, forward strand.
CTTGTTGTAAATAGCCAATTCAGCCTCACTGGCTGGCTCGTCGTCATGTTCCAGACGGTAGAGCCAGAGGCTGAGAATGACCATCAGATCTAGTCCGCAGAGCGGGTGCTCAACACTCCAGTTAGTGGCGGATGTCTTGGCAACCCAATTGATGCCTTGAATGGCGGCGATCTCGATGCACTCGAAACATTGTTGAACCACCTTGTTCATCTCCTGTCCACGCTTGACCTTCTCACGAGCGACAGTCATTGCAGCAGCCACCTCATACGAGGAGTGGTACCGCATGGCCTCCTGGATGGACTTCAGGTCAACTTCCAGGCGGGCGCGTGTGTTGCGGTAGACGGCCATCGAGTTGAAGATCAAGGGGTGGCCCTTCTGGGGAGTACTGAGCGGAACAACGATGGTCTCGGACTCGCACACATCGAGGGAGTTCTCCCAGGTCTCGAGAGCAAGGCGGAGCTTGTACTCGGTGACAACATCTTGTAGAGCCTCGAAGCTGCGCTTGTGATTCCAGACCTGCAAGAATAGAGCGTTGATCAGAACACGAGTGGCAAATGCGCTGTAGCGCGTCTGCTCGCCCTGGAACAAGAAATCGTGAGCCTCGCGGACGGTAAGTGACCGTGTGGTGGCAGTGCTGCGGCGCCAGGTCTCCTCGTCGGATGGATCCAGGTTCCAGAGCGACTCGGAAGACGGAAGCTCCAAGTTGTCAAACTCGTCGAAACTCATAGCTGGGGTGTGGTTGAAGGTGAGAGTCAACATGCCGAAGAAGATGTATACTGCAAAGTAGGTACGGCGACACGACTCATCCTCGATCCAGTCCTCGCGCGAGACCGGAACGCCCTGGCGAGCATCAGTTCGGACCTTGAGCTGGTACCGATTGCCAGCGACCATGTTGGCCAGGAGACTCTTGATCGAGCAGGTCCATTCAAGACCCTTGGGGTCACCGCTCCAGCTTTCAAAGACCATGTTCAACAGGGTACTCTGCATCAACCAAAGAGGACACTTGCGAGAATCGAAGTTGTCTTTGTGTTGCAGAAACTGGTTGACCAGAACTTTGGAGCCGACGTGAAGCATGAAGGCGTGCTCGCGCTCGAACGTATAAAGAGCGCCGATCGAGAGAACTGCAAGCAATAGTGGAGCAGACACGGTAGCAGGGTTAAACGATTGCTGGTGCAGGAAGGGTAGATGAGGGTGGTACAGGTTAAAGTAGGTAGACAAGTACCGGTTCAATGCGACCAGGCCTGGCATCTGGAAAGTCTCGGGCAGACCACCAAGGGTGTCGGCGCTTTGAACACGCTCCACCACCATGTTACGATCCATCTCATCAATGATTTGCGGGGCTCTGGCAAGAGTCAACGCTTGACTGGGACCGGGCGACCGACGGTAGTTTACGGGACTGACAGGGCCAGTCATGGACGGGTAGGGGGACAACGCGTTCGGGGTCGAGTTGCCAGACATGGGCATCGAGTTCGACAGAAGCAGATCTCCGACGGGGCCGTGACGGTCGAGGGAGGGCATCGCATCGTGAGGCGAAACAAGGGTATCCCAGGGCATTTGCGGTAGGGTAGCGTTGCCGGAAAGGTAAGGCTCGAAATTGCCTTGGCCGGGGGACAATGACTCGGAGCGCTCGGAAGCTTGGCCAGTCGCCGCTGCTGCAGCCTTATGTTGGAAATCTGTCATCAACATGGCTGCAGTTTCAAGGTCGACCATACCATCACTACTTGCCTCGATCTGCTCCAGCGTAGCTGGGTCAATTGTGATCGAGGGTTTGGGGGTAGAAGTAGCCTTCTGAACACCTCCACCGCGTCTGCGGCCCTCAGCGACCAGAGGGATACCGCCATCCTTGGCATGCACAGTTCGATCATGGCGCAACAAAAGGTCGCGACGAACGAAGGTACTCCGACATTTTAGGCACTTGAAAGGGCGTTCTTTGGTGTCTACACAAAGTCAGTATTTTGGGGGGCGCGAAGAGCGGCCCGACTGGGCACCAAGAGCGAAACTTACGTGAGCGTTCATGTCTACTGCGATGTTCACTGCGACTGAAAGCGCGATTGCAAAATTGGCACTTGTACTTCTTCTCTGGGGCTGAAGTCTTTTTAGCCGGCGAGTTGCTAGCTGTCCCGGGAGCTGATGGAGCCATGTGTGTATCTGTTGTATGGATCTCAAACAAAAATCGTCGCGTTTGGTATAGTTCCCTGGGTGATCTCGCACCGGTTCCTTAAACGTGTCGACGACAGAAGTTCGTTGGGATGTCTGATCATTCCTATGTGGGGGAATCACGGGTATGTAAAGTTGAAAGTGGTTGTCCAGCCACGGATAGAAAAACAAAAAGGAACGCTCGAAAAGAAGGGCGGATGAGCGTTAAGCACCGCGATGGAGGGGTTGTGTGTTGAAGAAAAGGTGGGAGGGGGGGGGAGGAGGGGGGGAGGGGAAAATGAAAGTGTGAGGAGAGAAGAGGAATTTAGAAAGCCTTTCAGTTTTGGGGGGGGGGGGAAAGGGAGGGGATGGAAGGGAGGGGGAAAGGGACGTGGGCCCAAGCAATCGCTTACTACGCGTGAGGGCGCGCCGAGGGGCGAAAGCGGGACTGAAGTGACTTTGAGTACTTAGAGGGGTGAACCGAGGGGGCTGGGTCATTCAACTTTTAAACCGGCCACGCACTTTGACTTCCTATAACCACAACCACACTATAGTTGGACTAGATGATGTGCCCCCCCTTTTTACCATTAATCGACACGTCGTAATATTCAAACGCAAATCTCATTCGACCCGATCGCCAAAAATTAAAAAAAAAAAATCATTAAACCAATAAATCCCAAAATGAATCATACATTGGCCCGCAAATTACATCCTTTTTGAAACCCGTCATTTCGGTCCTGCCGAACGTTCATATTTTACTTTGGGTCCGATTCCTTAAATCTATAGATCTACTAAATTTATTTACGTATCCATAAGGAGGGGTCTTCTTTGACGATAGTCGATAAAGAATGATCTATACGTCTAAAAGCGTAAAATGGATAAAATCAAAGAAAAATAAAGCAAAAGAGAAAAGAGAAAAAAGCAATATTCAAGGGAGATCAGACAAAAGTGGGAATAGTGTCTGCGAGGGCTTAGTGGGCCATGCAGTGGCCCCTCGCTCAGCACAAGACCCATAGGGAATTATTTTGGAAAATGTGTGGCTGGCATGTGAGGCGATTTAGTGTCTCGATCGTGGCACATCCATAGCAAATGTAATCTTACTTTCCGTTATCTGGTAGGTAGCCCTGTCTATGTAGTGACGGTAGCCCTGTCTATGTACATGACATAACTTTGATGCCCGGGAACTTTGTCTCTTTCAACCATGGTTCATGCCCACGTTACCCCTCTCATTCAAACCCCTCCGATCGGCATAGATCTATAGTTACACAGTCCCGACGTCTAGGTGGGTTGGGAATGAGACAGGGATGGATTGGATCACATTTCTACTTAAGTTTGAGTAAACATGTATACGGGGACATCCCTCCTGGTCTCCGGATTCACGCTAGAATAGCCTCGATCGGTGTATCCACGGGGGGTTGCATAGTCGATCAATCCACCAAGATCGTTGTCTGGCAATTTTCGGTCAATCAAATTCAGGGATATCATGACAGGTGCGCCACACTTTTCCATGGATCCCCCTTTAATTATTGACGGATCATTGATATTCACGTACTTTTGTCTTCAGTTTGGGTCTGACTGGTCCAGATTCCGTCTCATCTCGGAGCCCCGCTTTGTGGCGGTTCGAAACTGAGCCACGGAGGGGGATTGCCTTGAAGGATAAAATATGAATTCAAGGATGCTCAGTTACGATATGTCATGTATGCAGTTATACATCTGCTTTGTCAGGGCGATGTACGACACCAGGTCATCTGTGTGACGTTGCGTCCAGACATCACCCGACAAAGATCTGCAAAGTGGGCTTGTGGGATAACATCATCTGATCCAGTACTACTTTGTATAACCGGATTGTCTGTTTGATCATAACTCGGCCCCTGCTCAGTATCGGGCTTCTCTAGGTCCACATTGTACAATAAACGGTCAGTCCGGAGTGAGTTGTCTAGCTCTTGTACACCGCACAAAACCCGTGTCCTGGACTCCCGGCTTCCATGGGGCTGCATCATTGGAAGCCCGAAGATCCGCTAGGACAAAAACGCGGAGCACCGACGCGGTTACTTGGGAAACGCGTCTGGCGCCCCCTCCGGGTGGAGCGCGATGCAGCCCACGGCACAGAAATGAAAGATCGGCCATCTAGCGAGGGGGAGAATAGGAAAAAAGTCCTCTGCACGGAGTACATTTTACATCTTACCCCCCTTGACCCCTCGAATGACTGACCTATCAAATTATATCGATCTAAACATTTTCGATGGAGATTACTTCCAAAAGTACGTTTTATACATCTGCAGCCACTGGAAACCGGAAATCCCAGCTTGTTTGTTCCAGCGGAGTTCCCGGATGATCATCGAAGCCTCAACGAACCTTCTCTATCCCGCTACATCAGCTGAGCAGAGCGGTGGGGAGTACTTCGTACTCAGGGATAAACAGGGAGCAAAGGTGAAAGCCCTTGAATTCAAAATTCCAATACTGGTTCGATCCACTTCCCGATGCAGCGGTCCGACCCAGTTTCAACGTTCTCGACCCAAGCAGGAACCAAGGGGGGAGAGAAGATGACGACGGAGTGCAGATTGAGCGGTGAGGTTTGGTACTTTTGTAGGACAAAGAGACCATTCCGATCCCTTTCCTCCGTAATATAACATTCCATAACTAATTGAAATGAGGCACAGCTCATAAACCTTATCGAATATCTCCGGATTTATCAGAATCATCAAATTTTCCCAAACAATGGATCTACAGAAATCGGAATCGGCGCAGTTCTCAATGAAACCTTGACGCAAACTTAGTTACTAAAAGTTCTCGAGTCAAGTTGATCCACTATCTGTAGGAATAGGAACTTTAGAAATCTTCCCCGGCGCCGGTCCCTAAACTAATGACCTCCGGCAGCCCGCCCATAGTCCCGACAACTCCCTAGTTTAACGAAGTGGACCAGTGGATACATACTGGGTCTGCTCACCCCGGTCTGGAGTTTTTGAACTTCGCTAGCAAGCTCTGGCCCGTTTGAATTGAGCCTAAGATTGTTGCCGAAGATGTCGGTGAGACCTCATCGTGCATGTAGCTATTCTCATGATTCACCGCTTCGTCACATTCGTCTAAGATTTGAGTAAATGCAGGTCCCGCCAGCCAAAAGTCCCATATTATCAAAAAAAAAAATTCTGGTTTTTCCCCCCTTTGTGCGCCCTTTAACCGATACACTTTCGCTAAAGATGGGGGCGTTGAAACCCCGACTTCCCGACGCCCTGGGAAGCAACACCTCCGAAATGGGTTCCACTGGCTTGCTCTTTGGTGTGTGTGGGTTTCTATCCTCCATTCTGATTGATTGTCATTCGCAGGAAAGAAGCCGAATGCGAATCGAATCCGCCTGCCTAGTTGAGCTGTCTTGGAGTATCTCCGTATCTTCCGTTATGCTCAAAGGATTTAATCCGCTTGTCCGTTCATCTGTTCTGTCCCGTGCCGAAAAACGAAAGGGTCTGGACTCGGCACAAAATCATAATCAGGAAATGCGAATTAATCCCGTTCCTCATCTCCCGGTAGTTAATTACTATATCCAGTTAGATCCCACTTACCAGGCAGCGACCGTTCATCATTAATTTGCCACACTGGGGTAGAACATCCAATATTAATCATCGGCTTCATCTAAGTGATTGTTTACAAAAAAATAGTTCGTGCTCCCTAACCTTGGAAAGGAAATGAGGGTTCCGGGGAAGAACACCCGGTCCATGGTTCACTCCCGCAGTCAGATCGATAAATAAATATCTGATATCACCACATCCACACCGACAGGGCTGCAGCAGCTGCCGTGCGTCTACGTGGCATTATTACACCGTCATATCCGCCATTTACAGGTTTTGAATTTAGCCTTAGCCCCATGCAGGGGATGCAGAAGCAGAAGCAGAAGCAGAAGCAGAAGCAGACGCAGAGCAGAAGCAATCAATCTCCCCTCCCAACATATTGCGTATCCAAGGATACAATCAATGATCCAAATCATTGACATACAATTTCCTACGCCCCGCGCTGATGCTTCGGAATTTTCTCGAAGGGGTGGAACACTGAGAGACGGAGGATCCGGCAAACTTTCTTCCTGCACAAGGTTCGAGAGCGGAGCTAGCGGTTGACGATAGCGTAATGGAGAGTACAGAAATCCCCACCTAGTCTAACGAATAATCTATCGAAAGCAACGGCCTTTCTCTTTTGAAAGCTCCCACGCGTGCGAGTGGAGCGAGGCGAAAGGATCACCCTCACTAATGTAGTGGCTCCGCCCATTGTACTCCGTACTCCTTATGTACTGGATAAAGAGGGGCGGAATGTATGCAAGACCGTTACATCTAGATGATTCCATCTTCAAAATCCACGAGCTCATAGAAAATCGAAACCGAGCCAGAACTGAACCGAACTGAACTTGAGTTGGAAAGGGGATGACCAGGAACATCGGGCGGGCCCGATACTTTGGATAAGCAGGGGCAGGACGAGAAAATCGGTCGCGATTGGATGCCCCCTGCCCCGAGCGGCAGGACGAGTCTCCGCTTGGTACTGGAAATCCGTCCGGTTGGGTAAACGTTGATTCCCACAGCAGGGTTCCTGCGACTCCCGTAAATCCGCTGCAAGGAACAAGGATGCGGATTCTCGGTGGCAAATTGGCCGATGGCAGCTGTTTGCTAACTATTGCTCTGGTGGTATGAGCTTTGAAGGTTTTCTGCTTGGCATCTATTTCGGTTTTTGGTTTCCGTGGACAGCTGTGGACTACAAGGTTGCTTGTGCTATTCAAATTGCGTGTTCACTAAATGTTGATGTCACATTAGGCGTGGGGGATTTGAATATTTCGATCGGCAAAAATCGCAGTTGTTGCACCTTTCAGAGTAGGTATTGAATCGCAATTTTTAGTCTCAAGATTGATTCTGTTCTAATATATATATGTACACCCATTGATGCATATGTATATTGTAACATTTCCCGAAGTTGAACCTTCGAAGATTCAAATGCAAGATTCCATAACAGTGCTTATTATGTACTTATAGCTTACCTCTATATATATACACTGCCGTTGCTTACAACGTTCAAACCTTCAAATGTTGGTTGCAACCACAGTACAGTTTACATCTCATAGTTTTTATACAGTATTATGTTCCGGCATGTCATTGCATCTTTACCACAGATAAGATAAACGTGTGGATAATAGAGCATGTGTTTGGATGCTAGACTTGGCCTCGTGGGACCTTGGCAGCTTGACCCACAACCCAGATGTCAACTTCTACACTAGAACTGCACTTATGTAGATATATCCTGATCGATTCATTTTAAGAATTTTTGTATTTAACTTCAAATGATATTCTAGTATATTGGAACATCGAATATAATGGATACTGCATGTGGAATATAGCCCGGGCCGGGTTGTCTGCTTTTTCCCGGTCCCTTATATGTCTAGAAGAGTATTTGGCCGGGGGCATGTAAGCACATGTGCATGCATCATAATATTGTCAGCAGTAAGATCAATACATGACACATGAATATATTAATTCGGCAATCACTACCCACGTGCTCATCTGCAAATCTACAATATACATGTCGCACGTGGGCAACATCGAAACGAGTGTTTATACCCGCTAAACCATACCAGGATCAATAAAAAAGCCGACTGATCAAATGTATTGGTAATAGTTCTGAATATTCAGCAATATACCCTTAGTTGGAGATTGCAGAGACTCAATGAAACGACCAGCGTTCCATGGAACCCTAAACCTTTCCAACTTCAACCAAACTTCACATGATAACAGGCCAGTCGCCCTGACCCCGCAACTTAACCAAATAGCTAAAAGATCTACTCTGATCTACAGGAACCATCGCGGTCCAAAAACAAAGAGCGAATTTTCTCCACTGACTGACTCAAGAACCAGGGAATCCCTGGATTACCAGCGGAAACCTCCGAGACAATACGATGTACGATGTACGATATAGCATGGCATCCACCCCAGACCTGGAATAATGCCTGCTTGAAAATAAACCGGTCCGGAGAGTTTCCCCAGCAGACCGGTTCTCGGCACACTCTATTGTGTCTAGCTCGGAGGCGAGGGCCAATTGTTTGAGATATATTGACAGGGAATATACCGTTTGACTAACATAGCAGATGTTGCCGAGGATCAACGGGCAAAGAATGGTTTTTATGTATGAGTGATTATTTGCGAGTTTTGGAGCCTAGTTGAAGTAAAGGTTGACATTGCGTATGAAACATGAAAGTGGGATTAGTGTTGACCCTGACTTATAAACTCAATTCCATTAATAAGTTTCCACGAACTTTGAGGAAACTTGCTACCGATGGTACCTAGGCGTTAAATTTCAATCTTAATGGAAACTAGATGCTGGTTAAGTCGGTTTATTGGGTGTTTAGTATCTAGCTATCTTCCCGTTAAATAACTATTAGCCTCGGTCTTGGTATTCATACGATCTTCAGGCTAGTGAAATGACCCGAACCTTGGAATAATCACCCGCTCAGTACAAAGTGAGGCGATCATGTACCATGAGCAAGGAAATCCCTGATTTTACAGTAGGATGGCTCATTTTGATGACGTGAATCGGAGTCGATTACCAACATGGCATCATCCAGTTGGTAGTTAGACCGGGATTTGACCGGTCTGCTGTAAGAGATATCTTCTCCTGAGCAACAGACCAGGGTCTAAGGTGGCTATGGAATACATTACCAATCCTTGTAAATACCACCAGCAAGCCAATCGCACAAATTGTACCCCATGTCGTTGCCGCGTGGATTAATTTCTGTATGCAGCCACCATCAACAAGGAACAGGCATGTCAGCGTGGTTTCAAGGTGACTTTGAGCCTCGGACAACGTCGGAAGCTATGCCAGCCACATCAATATAATATGGGTTCGACCTTCTAGAAAGGCTCTGGAACTTGTTGGTTCCTTCTTAGCTTGGTGTGGCTTTGTGGGTCGTGCAGCGAGAAAGCCAACGGTTGAAGTTCTCGCGTCGGAGAATGGGGCTGGTTTGATCATATCACCCGAGATTCATATAATTCCTGCCCAGCAGAGAAAACATGTTGATTTCCCCGAAGGTGCTCTGCTTTATCTAACTTGGTTGGATATTGTCCTGGAAAGGGTGTGATGGATCCACGCTGTGTACATGTATTTCTGCTGGTTAACAATAATTGATCAATTTGACGGGAGCTTAGCTTTCCGTCCCTTACCTGGACAGTTCATTATTTAGTCGCATCACTCCTTTGAATCTTATAGTTTGGCGCTTTTGTCTTCTTTTTGGGTTTTATCCAATTACCAGGATCCCCCCTGAGAGTAGAGTTCAGAGTTCAGAGTTCAATGGAGGTAAACCATCGCAGTTTGATACCGGTATACGAGTAACATACTACCAACAAGAGATTGTAATTTCCTATTGGGTGGACAGTAAAGGTGAGAGTTTACTCGGAAAACCCCCCTATGTGTCAAATCAGCGCGAGTCGCGGTCGATCCACCATGGGCGCACTTTCCAAACAAAAGCCGTAACATTTCGGTCTGGGCAGTAGTAGAGCGTTTTTCAGGCAAATGGCAGCAGGTTCCAGTTTTTTTTCCCACTAATTTTCGTCTTGAATCACTTATTAAAAATTATTTTAATTCATTTTATTTTGCCCCTGACTTTTTTTGCCTGCCCCTCAGCGCCGCGGGGATGTGACTGTAACGGGGCGAGTAGGCTGTCACACCGTTAGCAGAGACAGCCATGTCCTACCACGTTGTTAAAAGGCGCGACTGGCGATTGAGGCAAGATAATAAAGTAATCAAAACACGCGTTAGTTTTTGTTTCCCTCCTACTTGAGTCCATAGCGCGTGAACGTGCCACGGTAGATCCCAAGGCCAGCCGGGTCGATGGAGTACTCCGTTATGGAGCCAGGTGCTCAGACGCTGGTAACGCACTGTGTGGTACCGCGTAAGGACAAGATAACGGCCAATGACATGCAGGAAGGATAAAAAAAACACCAAAGATTCAAGTTGATGTCAGATTGCATTGGATATGGAAAAGTGAGACTTTACTATGCATGCCACTAAGATACTGCAAGTATACGGAGTCTCCGTAGATGCAGTACCATTCCAACGTATTCCGTTCTTGAGACCGTAAAAATACCAATAATACCCGCAGCAGATACATAGAGACCTTGACCAGCTGGTTCTCTCTACGCAGACGCCTTATCCGTCCCGCCTCCACTCCCTGATTCTCCCACTCTCTCAGACTTACTCCGTACAAGCTTCACGCTATCCCCTTCATCTTCATGGCTTAAGGATTTGTGGTGGTTTATCGTTGCTGAGCCGAACAGACGTCTTCTGACCCAACCCCCGGAAAGTGGGTTGCAAAAATTACCCACCCGCCCCTCTCCCAACAGCACATCAATTTCAGCCATGAGCCCCCCGGAGCGAGAGTGAGAAGAAATATTAGAAAGTAACGGTTCCGACCGGGCTCTTACTCGACTCCCTGAGACCTCCTTATGTACGAATACCGCTCAGTGGACCTAGCCGTGGATTCTGCGCTGGCTGCCAAAGCCGGGGCCTTTGCGACCGCTTTCGAGTACACCGACGAACAGGCCACCACCCCCACAGCTGCATCCCGACACCGCGGTCGGGGGACCAGTATCTCGCAGCAGTCCGACCGTTTCACTCAATCCCCCCTGAAAATGGCCACCGGATATGCGGTCAGCCCCGAGCCGCCGGCGCTGTTCGTGCGGGCTATGTACGATTATGATGCTGACGACCACACAAGCTTGAGCTTTCGCCGGGGCGACATCATCCAAGTCCTAAATCAGTTGGACACGGGTTGGTGGGATGGTGTCATTGACAATGTCCGTGGTTGGTTCCCGAGTAACTACTGTACCGTCATCACAGAGGCGGACGACTTTGGTGAGCAGATGTTACATGGGCACGACGAAGAGGACATGAGCGGAGAATCGGGACCCGAAGACGATTATGGGAATGGACACGACGAGGACGACGAGCTGGACTCGGAGGGCAATTCGCGCGACTCGCAACACATCCTACCTATCGAGGGTATTCCAGGGCAACAGGAGCAAGAGGAAGCCGCCTTTTGGATTCCGCAGGCCACACCTGACGGCCGCCTATTTTACTTCAACACTCTGACCGGTTACTCGACCATGGAGCTGCCATTTGAAAACCCCACCGCTGCGAATGAGAATGGCCCTCGAGACCGAACCAACTTTTTCGTCCCTGACCAGACGCGCCCGCCTCCTGAGTTGATGGCGCGGGGATTCGAGAGGGACGAGGATGAGTACGATGGATCCGCTTCTGAGGCCGAAGGGGAGTCTTTGATGCTGAATTCGCGTGACTCTATTTCCCGTCGTCGTGAGTCTTTGGTGGACGGGGTGTCCCCTGCCACCTCTATGGATTCATTATACCCCCCCGGGGCCGAAGGATTTCAGACCACAGATGAGAAAGAGCCCTCAGCCATCATTCAGCAGTGCCTCTGTCACAAGTGCCGGCACCTCGGTCGCCGAAATCATCTCCCGACCTTCCATCTCTTCCAACACACCCTTGCAGTTTGTAGATGATGGCTTCATCCCGCCCGTGGCCTGGCCCACGCTGGTGGATAACATGCGATTTGCCGTGGAGGCTTATCGTCAGACTCTCCTCTCTGGGGAACGATCAGAGTATGTAAGAAAGGCTGAGGATATTTCCGATCACCTTCGCATGCTTTTGGCCGCTGGGTCGGACACCACCGACAACCATTCCGGCAATCCGTCTATCATCTCTACCAACAAGGCACTCTACCCTTACTTCCGAGACATGATGTCCAAATTCTCGAAGTTGGTTCTCTCATCACATATCGCCGCGGCCGACTGGCCTGGCTCTGATTCAGTCAATAAATGCCTTCAAGAGGCCGACGGAGTCATGCAAGGAGTGTACGGCTATGTTGATGTTGCCCGTCAGCAGAGCGGGGACATCATTCACAGAATCGTTCCTGGCTTTGTTGGTGGTAGCTCTTGCGGTGGCAGCTGGCAAAACAACGGGGTTTCTTTGAATGCAGGCCCCACCTCTTTCCTTGTTCCCGAAGCTGGGGATTCTCGAACTGAGCCTTCAGTTCCTCTCGATACTGCCCTTTTAGATCACCTTGATATCCTAAGGAGGTCATTTGTGGGTTGTATTCGCCGCTTAGAGGAGCGTTTGATATTCAACCAACATATCGTCACAGCAAAAGAGCACGCAGAGATCGCGGATGCTGCCGCGGCGGCTGCAATCAAGGTTATGGAGCAATTTCGTCCCTGGATCTCAGCGGTCGAGTCGATCAACCTTCTACCTTTGGGAACCAGTTTCCAGAACCCTCAACTTGTGGACTTCAGCTTGCAGAAGCAACGGGTTTATGATGGCATTGGCGATTTCATCTTGAGTTGTCAAGCGATCTCTGCTCCCCTGCCTGATGAGTGGGCCGAGCTTCGAGGTGATTCTCTTGACGACCGAATCACTGCCGTGCGGATGGTGGCCAAACAGGTGGAAAACTGTGTCTCCCAAATTGGGTTTTCGTTATCTCTGCTTCTTGAACAAATTCCTGATGATCAATCATCCGTGACTCGCGTTGATACTCGTGAAACTCGTCTGGATGAGGAGGATGAGTCGCTCAACAAGACCACCCACAGTCGCAGTGAATCCAAAGCCAATATCTCTTCTGAGTCAATTGGCATTCCATCGTCCTACACCCCGGGTAAGGAACCTGGAAAGGTACGCCGCAACATGGACAAGGCTCAAAGATTCTTTGGACAAGCGCCACCTACCACTGTCACTCGTGAACCGGTTCAGCAGGAGCCCGTAAGAGAACCTGAAGAGACACCGTGGTTCCTGAAGATGGATCATGAGGGTGAAGTGTTCTACGATACCAAGACAGATTCTCCTATTTTGAAATGCGGAACATTGTCCGGGTTGGTTGAGAACCTCACGCGTCATGACAAGCTTGATGCATCCTTTAACAACACTTTCCTCCTTACCTACCGCTCCTTCACCACCGCTTCTGAACTTTTTGAGTTGATCGTGCAGCGCTTTAACATTCAGCCTCCATTCGGCTTGAATGCTGACGACATGCAAATGTGGGTCGATCGCAAACAGAAACCGATCAGATTCCGGGTAGTCAATATCCTCAAGAGTTGGTTTGATCACTTTTGGATGGAGCCCAACGATGAAGTGAACATGGATCTCTTGCGACGTGTCCATGCGTTTACCAAGGATTCAATTGCTACAACGAAGACTCCTGGATGTCCTACTCTTCTTGCTGTGATTGAACAGCGACTTCGCGGTCAGGACACAACCGCGAAGCGTCTTGTTCCAACTCAGAACACTGCCGCCCCGCCATCCATCATTCCTAAGAACATGAAGAAGCTGAAGTTCCTCGATATTGACCCCACCGAGTTCGCTCGCCAGTTAACAATCATCGAGTCTCGCCTTTACTCAAAAATTCGGCCCACAGAGTGCTTAAATAAGACTTGGCAGAAAAAGGTCGGCCCGGATGAGCCTGAGCCAGCTTCTAATGTCAAGGCTTTGATTCTTCACTCGAACCAGCTGACCAATTGGGTTGCTGAAATGATTTTGACACAGGGCGATGTCAAGAAGCGCGTGGTGGTCATCAAGCATTTTGTCAATGTTGCTGACAAATGCCGCACCCTCAATAACTATTCTACCCTCACATCTATCATCTCTGCCCTTGGAACTGCCCCTATTCATCGGCTGGGCCGTACATGGGGTCAGGTCAGCGGCCGCACTTCTGCGATCTTGGAGCAGATGCGCCGACTGATGGCCAGCACGAAGAACTTTGGCGAGTACCGTGAAACATTGCATCTTGCGAACCCTCCCTGTATTCCTTTCTTCGGTATGATATACAACGCATTATCTGGTGTCTTACGCCTACTCTTAGGCTCCGCAGCTAACCTATCTCAGGTGTATACCTCACGGATTTGACATTTATCGAAGATGGTATTCCATCTCTTACGCCATCAGAACTGATCAACTTCAACAAACGGGCCAAGACCGCGGAAGTTATTCGGGACATTCAGCAGTACCAGAATGTGCCTTATCTCCTTTCACCAGTCCCCGAACTTCAGGATTATATTCTCAGTAACCTACAAGCCGCTGGCGACGTTCACGACATGTACGAGCGGAGTCTTGAGATCGAACCTCGGGAGCGTGAAGACGAGAAGATTGCAAGGTATGCTGACACTTCCAGCAATAAGCCCAACACCGTGATTTTTTCAAGTACCGTCGCGTTTTTGCGATAGTCATGTCCCGATCTATTTTTTGCTCTATTTCCCCTTTCCTTGTGGGATGTGGCGTGCACTTTTCGGCGATACCCAAATTTGACCTCAACTTTCCGGTTCTTTTTTCCGGTGACGACCGAGTGGCTTTTGAAACCTGTTTTGAGCGTTAAACTAACCGCTTTTGACTTAATCGTAGATTGCTATCTGAGTCGGGTTTCCTGTAGTTGTGGCAGTGATCCCTGTCAAGCTACACCTGCAGGTGGCCGTGGCCAATCGAGAGCCACGCTCTCTTTTTCGCCACCTCAACAGCGCTCCAATCAAATCAGCCCGATACCCGATCGTCGTCAACTGCAGCCAGGTTTCACCACTAAGTGATGAACTAGCAGGGGCTAGCCTGTGGCTTTTCAGACATGTCCAAATCATGCGACATGGCTTCTGCAGCCGCCGCAGCCCCTGCATAAGTCCGGTCCACCGACACCAGGACGAATCGATTTCCATGAACTTCCCCCGCGACTCTGTGAGTATACCATAACGCCTTGGCAGACGGTCAATGACCTATCGCTGCAAACATCACTCGCATGCATCTTGCCGCTGCATGATCTATGTGTCTTCGACTTTCCGTTCCATATACCTTTTTGTTTGGCATAGAATTTTACTGGGATTTGACCCAGCTGTTTCTTCGTGCGTCTTGAAATAATCAAGAGGATTGTTTGTCCCATGTACTCGATTGTCGCACATACTGGCCGTTTGGTGTGTATATTCTGGCCTTCTTGTTTACACTGATATTCCCTTTTCGTTGTCGGGACTGAGGTGGGATGATGTGAAACCTTTTTGAAAGGATAATGCCTTGACGCTGTCTTCTATAATGAAATGTCACGACCGTTTGACTCAAGTTCTTGTCAATTGAGCTTTTGACAAGCCCATCTCTTATGAGCAGGAGCCCGTGGTTCTTGCTCAGTTCTTTGTATCTATTTTCCGAAAAATTATTTCGCCCCTTACTACTTGGATTCCTGTACTTGTTGTGGCCCCTGAATGATCGGTTCTGGGATTGAAATGGACTGCCGCTTGAGTTGGGTACCTATAGAGTACTGAGGTATGTATCTAGAGTACCTATTAGAGTACCTATGTACCGGATTTCCTTTGACGACTTTTGGCTTCCTTTTCCATTAGTGCTCACCCCCTCGCCGCTTTTAACTCACTGAGCAGATCTGAGCACGGCCTCCGGCTCAGTGATCGGATCAGTGAGTCTTATATAAGCCATGCTCATGCTCAGTGAGCCGATCAGTCTGCTCGGGCCCGGCTCACTGAGCCTGCGCAGTAATGTGATTTGTCACTGAGCGCACTCCGCAGCAGGCCAATTATATGCGTGAGCTACCCCAATAAAACGAATTTCACTACGCCGCCTCAAGGCCCCCACTCACTCAAAACAAGAATTTTATCATCCTACCTAAAAGCGAATGGCCAATCTCACTTGACTACCTACTATCCTTATTTGATAATGAACGACGTGATTAAACAGAACAGGTAGCAAGTTTTGGCCTATCAGCTTCTATCTAGCACTCTACTCCTAGGAACACTTAGCTCTACTTATTTGTTCTCGGCTACCCTTAAGTATCATCTATCTGATCTTTATGAATGCTCCTAGGAAGTACTATAGTTCGCTTAAGCATATTTAGTTTTTGTCCAATTCCTGGGAACTATATCTACCGTAATTAAGATTATAATTAAACTTTGCCACGTACTAGTCCTAGGAGCCTGTATATGCCATAATAAACGATTATAGCTTTAACGCGCCTTAACTATTACTTGCCTCCTGAGTTATAGACCCTCCTATATACGAGAATCAAAGTAGTATTTAAGAAGGACTGTATTCCTTAATAATAATGCTATCAGATTTAGGGTTTGATGATTTCGCAAGGCCGCTTCTTTGTACGTGGTTAACATTAATTATTTTTAACTAATTCTCTTATACCTGACCTTCGATTAAATATATTTTGGAATTTTTAATCAAGGAGAAGGCCTATAAGATAGGTTGGCGTTTATTTATTTTCTGATATACGATTTCCGCGGACCTTTCAATGCTTTACAAGACTGCTATATCTCGCTTCTTTCTAGAATTTCGAAAAATCTCTTGTACTGCTCACTATGCAGTCTTCTAAGCCAACACGTACAGTAAGCCCCTTATATAAGCAATCGGCTAACGTAGGGGATAGGTTTTTAGATGGCGTTATGTAGCTGCCCGCCTTCCAAGGGTCGCCATACTGAGACATATATACTACGCTAAGCGGTTCCGCGTGCTGACAAGGTCGACTGCAATTCCGAAGTGGCATCGTGGGATAAAAATTCCAGAGGTTTTAAAGCCATGATGTGAAGTTTTAAAACTCAAATTGGAGGTTTTAAGATCTTAGTGAGATAAATCTAAGAAATAATGCAGATACTATCACGACGAGGATTGCAGAGGACGTACACACGGGGGTATACCGGGCTGGCACTAGGTTTCTTCAGGATTGTGTTACTTGATAAGTCGACTTAATTATATACGCGCCCTCCCTTTTTATTTTATCTCTTTACTTTTTAGCTAGAAGTGCTGACTTCCAAACTTCAAATTCAAATATTTATTACTCGCACACTCATTGCCGCTCCCTGATATATTGAGTCGCGAATACACGAACATCCCCATAAAATTTCCAAACCATCGAGACCATAGCACAAATCGTGCCGCAGGCCAAAATACGTGAAATATGACTCTCACACGAAGCGGCCTCGCAGTATTTGCGACAGGTGAAGTAATACAGAGTGAAAAATGCGATAGTCACCAGCGTGACGCTATATGGCGCGGCTTTAGCTGTCTGAACGAAATTCTTCATGGAGAAGTGGGCGTACCTTGCATATGTAATGAAGGTGCCCCATATACGGTCAAAGTCTGGGTAGCCATTCTCGGTATCTATGTCCTGAGCCGATGCTGGCGCGGGATCGGAAGAGTTCTTTGTTTTCATGGTAGATAGAAAGTTTTTGATGATTGCTTCAAGTTTGAAATGTGAAAATGCAGGAGTGGGGGTGGAGAGCCGGAACATGTGTACAGTGATAGGCAAAATATCGGATCTCTGATACTTTTTGCAGCGTCACTGTACGAGTAAGTTCGATTGCTGCGGAATGAAAGATAAAACGAGAAGGGGGATTCTAGTGGGCTTATAAAATGTGGGTCACACAGTCGGGTGGTCCACATATCCACCTACTGTAAGCATGAATGTATTTAGCTGACCCTTACTAGTAGAAGTGGGTCAAATGGGTCCAGCCTCAATTTTCCACTCATACTACTCGTAGGGTCCCGTAAATCGTTCCAATTTCCAGTCCTTACAGTACTTAGATTTTTTAGGTTCGGTGGTTTGAGCATGTAAGTCAGTTCCCAACGCGGTTGCGACTCAATCACGAAGCTTGTAGTAATATGGTAGCAGATAAACGAATTTCTAAACTATACTTTTTATGACAGGTCCATTCGATCATTATCACACCTCTGGAATCAACCTAAGTCCCACTTCAAAGTATCCATAAGTTAAGGGTCCTAGGTGCAAGTCGTCTTAGTTGGGGCCCAGGTAGGTTCCCACCAGATTCGCCATTCCACCGCAAACATCAACGCTTTCGTAGTTCGTTCCAAAGCCCTTACTCTCGGCAATAGTACGGAAGTAGAAGTTTGCCTTGTTATGAGTCTCGACAAATCCGATAATATTCCTTTCATTCTTCACATGATACCACCAATTCTGCGTAAGAGCTTGGGCACCGTCCACAGCAAATATAGAAGAAGGCTGACCGTTCGTCCTGGATGTGAATGCAATCTTGACTCCATGTCCATCAAATCGCTTGCGTAGGTTTGAAGGACCGGTTACATTGCTTGAGATTGCGGGGTGCGAGAGGTATAGCTGGCCTGTGCCGTCCTCAAAGTGTTTTCCTGATCCACTGTGTGTTGATGCTATCAGATTAGCCACTGTTGCCATGGCCAACCAAATAATATATATTTTCTCACATTGAATATCTCACTTCGATCTTCTTCTTCAATGGTGATACCCACTGTTTCTTCGAAGCCGCCGAAAAGTCTCTCGGCACAATTGAGGACACTGGACATCACCGGGCGTCCATTCTCACTCTTCCTGCCATTTGTCTTGTGGATGTACCAGCGAATAAATTCTTTTATGTCCGTGTGATCTGGGGTTGCACAATCCGGTCCCAATCTGTAGCCCTCAAGGCCAAATTTTTCAGCGAATATAAAGGCAAAGCAATAACTCATTCAGCGTGAACTTTTTAAAAAGATTTCATATCAACTTACTCTATCTATAGATCAAAGCCGGTCGAGTACATTCCCTTGGTTCTTGGTAATCTTCGATCTTTTTTCCTGATGGAGTCATCTTTCGCATGAGCGCTAAAGATATAGTCGTCGTCTGTCCGTCGTCGCTAGCCTTGCTCTTTAGCGGTTTGATTGACTTTAGCAAAGAAGCGTTTCTTACTTATGACTATCGTAGCGAATATCAAATTTAAGAAATTGATAAGTAAGGTGAAGAAAAGGATAAGAAATATGAGAGCTAGGTAACTAGAGCTAAACTCCGGGACTCGAGTTCGAATTTATATTCCCATATTTTAGATGACGAATCTTTTCTTTTTCGCTAATTATTATCAAGCGCTAATGTATGCTTCAGACTTACGTTATTGTACCCTAGTGTTAAAATTAAAGATATGAGATTAAGACCTTATAAAGTATAGATAGTACGGTAATTGAGGGCCATCAAAATATAGATAGGTCAGTAATGAGTGTGGGGAACTTAGGCTTCTTTAGGGTTAGACTGCTAGTAGCCTAGGTAATCAATAAATGCCTCTAAGTAATCAAGAGGGTATTAGTGTCATAAGCAGCCAGTCATGATCACTGAGCGCTCACAGAGTGCTCACTAAGTACTCACTGAGCGTCACTGGTCTATCACGTGATTGGGATAAGCCGCTCAGTGAGCCTGAGTCTGAGCGCCCTTATAAAAGCGGCGGCATCCCGAATAGGAAATCCCTACCCGTCAAAGAAAATCCAGTACGTATAGTGACCTATATGGAGTGCTTACCAAGGGTAGCTACCCGAGGCTGGAGTACTCTAGCAAATTACACATATTTAGCTAATTTATGCAGAATCAGTATCCTTAACTCCTGTTAATAGATATGTGCGCTTGTGTATGGTGGCTGCTATTTCAGAGCGGCGTAGCTTAACTACGAGGTATAGCCGACTTGAGCGCTCGGGAATTTTTCCGCGGCTGTGATGATAGGCCATCTGCATATCAACCCCTGCAAGGTACAGATACTTGGAACAGGACAGTACAGGGCTCTACCATGGAGCTGGTATTTGATTCCCCAGCTGCAGCTAGATGCTCTATGTATATGATTCATCACTTTGCTTGAAAAGACTCCTTAAGATATGAGAAACCGAGAACCCAGCGCCAAAGACACCAGTTCAAATCTGTAGCTGAATGCGAAGAAAGAAAGCGTAACAGTCGTAGATAGCTATGGCATGGAGGTGGTCATGAGAAGTGGTTAGGCTGCTGGCTTTGGCTTTCCGATATCTCGGAAGAGTTTCAGCTTAACCTCAGATGCCATTAGACCATTAACCTCTTCCGCAACAATCCTTTCGCTGGCTCGGACAACTTTGTCAAGCTGGTCGTCCTTGGCCGCAGTTGAACCGGGCCGCGAATTGGTATTCTCGATTTTCCTCGAAGCCATGCGAATTTTATCACTGAGATCCATGATCTGCTTGCTACCATAGTCCCGAGAAGCAAACAACGGACTCTGACTGAGTGTCGAAACCCAATACTTGCTCCAGAGCAATGACAAAATCTCCGTATCAAGTGTGCTCTTGAAATGTGTCGTCTCAAGCGAATAGTATCGATTCGCATGAGTTCCGAAATCCTCCGCCTTGCCCACCGGAATAGTCTGAAACTCATCATCCTCATGAGCCTCCTTAGCAGGCGTAAACTCCAGAGGAAATGTCCGGAAAGACCCAATCTCCACTTTCCCCGCCGAGATCGTACGGTCGGGATCAATGACAACAGCCACGAATGGCCCGGACATTTGCTGTGTCTGTTGCGTCGCCACATCAATACCCGATAGCCAGCACCCATACCCCGGGTGACTGTGATACCAGCCAACGGCATTATCCATCACCCCCGCATCTCGGCTTGATTGTAGATAAGAGACCATGTATTCGTTCGCTTCGTCCTGCGCGTTCACACGGGTCTCTGTGCCTTCGACGGGGAGCCGGAATGCATCTGTTACCACGAAGGTTTCTGGGAGGATGTAGCCTTGCATTAGACCCATCACTTCAAGGTTCCCACCGGAGCGTGCGTGCATGGTCATTTTCAATAGTGCGGCGGCGCTGATTCGGACGTATTTGAAATAATATGGATCTTTGGCCCAGGGTCGTGCTTCATTGAGGTCACGCTGTATCTTTTGGTCATAATTGTACAACGCATCGCGTTCGGGGTCGAAGACGGTGATCGCATTCTCGAGCTCTAAAGTTGGTGTTGATGTTAGCTTGTGGTGGTTGTGAACGTCTTGCATAAGGACTGAAGGGTACAAACCCCAGGAACTCTGCGCAGCAGCCTGCATTTTTGCTGACTATTTATGCCTGCCGATAATTGGAGCGGCTTGGAGTGGTACAGTGAGGGGGAAAGTGATAATAAAGAAAGATAAGGTCTATCAAGCAGCTTGGTTGATGTAGTGATGAGCGTGGAGAAATGCGGTATAGAGAGGCAGAATGGAGGGGCGGTGTTGGGTATGCTTATCTAATGGTCACACACCAGCTGAAAGCCATCGGATGACTCAGCCGTTGCCCCGGACAACGATCGGCGCCAAAACAACGGGGCTTTCCTTGATGAACCTGTTATCATTCAGCCCTTCAGCTGATTCTCCATTCCCCTCATAAACACACCCACTTCTTCATGTCTCGCATCTGACGCATCTCTAAACCCACCTTCGTTTTTTTCAAGTTCGGTTCCGTGTGTCGGGACACGTTGGGTTGTCACAGTCGAGCTGTCGTTCGAAGTAAACCACACTCCTTGATTTGAGTTACCCTTGCTACCAGGGCCCGAGAAATGGCTGTCGACACAAGCTACTTGACCACTCAGGTCAACAATATCGTGGAGCAGCTCCATGGGATCTTCGATGACATCGGTGTCCCCGCTCATGAGCGCGAGACTCGCGAGGCAGATGTAAGTCCTATGCGAACCACAATTGACCATCGACGATCTAATCCCTGTTACAGCTATTTAATGCTCTGTCAGAGAGCTTGAACAATCACCTCAAGCTTGTTGATGAGTGAGTCGCATCGCAAATACTATCGCATGGTAGACGCCACTGACACAGGTTGCAGGGAAAAGGAGCAGATGACACAAGAGGCCGAACGTCTAATCACAACCATTCAACAAATAGAGGTGTCTCTCGGCGACGAGAAAGCCAATGGGCAGTATGAGCTGAACCGCGATGATGTTCGTATCACCTACCCGCTCAACCGGTGTATCGCATTCCTGCGTGAGAAGTGCGATGGAATGACCAAACTGCACCGTGAACGTTTTGAGCAGGTCAAGAGTAAGTCAAGATGAGCTGCGATGCTAGATCTTACGCTGATTCCTAATAGAACTTGTTGATGCGCTGGAGTCCTACTCATCCCACCTCGAGGCCTCATTCCTTATCATTGAACTGCCTCCCACCGCGCCAGGCTCAACTATTCCCCCGAGCTTCGACCTTTCACCCGATTATGTTACATCATTGGACTCCGAATTTAGCCGCGTTTATGAAGAATACCACCGCCGCATATCTTTCGTTCAGACGACTTCCGAAGAGATCATCAAGATGTGGGCCGAGCTTGGAACCCCCAGGTCCAGACCGATTCCAACATTGTCAAGTACTACCGAGACTCTCCCGAGCAACTTGGTCTGCACGAAAGTGACCTTGCCAACCTGAAGGCTAGGCGTGATAAGTTGATGGACGAGAAGAAAAACCGTGAGCGCAAGATTAAGGAGCTCAGATCCGCCGTGGAAGACCTGTGGGAGCGCTTTGGCGTTGAGGAATCGGACCGCAAAGCATTCTTGTCAGCCAATCGTGGTTGCGGCATGCGGACTATTAACGAATACGAAGAGGAGTTGAATCGTCTCAATGAATTAAAGAGGCAAAACATGCATTTGTTTGTCGAGGATGCGCGCGTGCGTTTGCAGGACTTGTGGGATAGTCTCTTCTTTAGTGAAGAGGAGATGCTCGATTTCACCCCTGCTTTCTCTGATGTTTTCAGTGACGCTCTTTTGGAGGCCCACGAGGGCGAGATCCAGCGCCTGGAAGCCATTAAAGAACAACGCGCGCCTGTTTTGGAAATGATTGAAAAGCACCGCGGCCTGCTGGCAGACCGTGAAGCCTTGTCTTCATCCAGCCAGGATGCGTCCCGTCTTATGACGCGTGGTACCACAGGCCAGAAGCGCGATCCCGGCAAGCTACTGAGAGAGGAGAAGATGCGAAAGCGTATTTCAAAGGAGTTGCCTAAACTTGAGGCAGACCTTCGGAAAGAGCTTGAACACTGGGAGGACGAGTTTGGCCGGCCTTTCCTGGTGCACGGTGAACGTTATCTTGATAACTTGACTCCTGCCACAAAACCCCCGCCTCGCTCTAAGACACCCTCCGGTCCTCCTTCTACCATTAAGTCTAGTGCTGTCCGCCAGCCGCCGCCATCGCGACCTGGGAGCTCTATGCGTGGACCCCCTCCTCCTCGCTCTGCAACCAAGACTCCAAACGGAAGTCATCCTATCAAGCACAACACAATCGGATATGCTGGATCCAGATCAGGGGCCATCTCTCCCTCCAAACTTCCTGCGCGGGCTCCCTTAAGCAATATGCCCCATGGGAACAACTCCCCCGAGCGTCGCACTGGCCCCGGAACCTACTCATCTAGCACTCTCAACAGCAAGATGCTTCCGCCTCGTAATGCGCCGCCTCGAATGCGTGCCTTGACCGTCGAGTCCAAGGATCGCCATAGTCACATCATGGAGCCCCCGCGCTGCAACAGTGCCATGTCCAGTGCCTTTGTCCGACCAGTCAGTCCAGAGGATGTATACGATGACCGCCAGCGTTCTTTTATGAGCTCATCTGTCATGTCCAACTCGCACCGATCAACCGGATTTTCACACTCTTCACACTCCTCCCTGTCATCTCTGTCTCTAAGCTCTTCTCAACAAGGATACCCGCGCATGAACCCTTATCTGTCACAGGCACCGCCTCCTCCGGCTCTTCGTCAAACATCCAATTCATCTACCGTCAATACTGCCACCTCCGGCTCTGAAAACTGGGAAACCTTTGAGGATGGATCCGAGTCCGACGATGGATCGAGTGACATTTACTACTCCAGGCTGCGTGCTGCACCGGGCAAGCGCTTTGCCCCAGATGATGCTGTGGATCTCATGGGGAAGAAGAGCAAGGGTATCAGAAGCGTGAGCCCAGACGGGCCCCACCCAGGCCAGGTCCTTCGTGTCGCTGGTAGTGACAGCGAGTGGACCGAAGACTTTGAGACCTACTAATCCCGTCAAGAGTTGCTTTCTATTGCATTGCGCGCTTACATTTGACTGCAATTTTCCTGGCGCATAGAACATGTTGTGGTTACGCAATCGCTTTGTTCGGCCCATGGCTCACGATCCACGGACGTTGACGATCCCTTATGAATGAGCTTTCTCAGATTCCCTACACGCAGTGATCACCAGCCTCACTTCGATTCATTTTCTTTCGTGTTCAAAATTCCGACATGGCTCATGTCAATACTGTTCATGCTCTGCCTTTCTTCTGTTGATTCTTCTTAAACTCGTCGCTGCTTTTTGTGGTCCTTGAGGGTTGGCATTTGTCTTTTTTTCTGTTCATTATCTTCGAGACATGACTTCTCTCTTCAACTCGACGAGTTTTAATGCTGTTCTCTCCTTTTTCTGGTGACATGGCGTTGTACTTTATTTTCTCTGTCTTATGGTTCTGGCTTGGTGCTCAGGTTTACTTATTCCCTCCTGGCCCCGTGGGATTCAGGATTTTTATTGATGCTGTCCTTTCTAACTTTTCTATGTTGGACTCTAGCGCAGTACAGTTTCTGTATCTTGTTCATAATACTACCTTCTGATTCAATTGACCTTCCTTCGATCTTCGACATTCCAGTATAATATACTAGCCACAACTGTAGTTGGTAAAGTACTCCAGCCTCTTTGTACCTATCTGGGGGGGGTATGTACTCCATTTAGCTACTCTAAGTATCTACCTCAGGATGTACTAGTACCTACAGTCAAACCGCCAAAGTATGGACATACCACCCCTAGAAAGCGGTGAACTGTCGATGTCCAAACTTTTGCGTTCCCACTTTGCCTACCGGCACGAACCACTCTTCAAAACTGTCCATTCAGAGGCCACAGAAAAAACACGAGCAGTGAGTGCTTGAGGGAAATCCCTCAATCTAGACAGGAATAGATTTTTGAGTCATGATCAGAAAGAAATCACTCGAATTTCAGGAGTTGCCACGGTATCCACCTCCTTTGGTCCACATATTGCCACTCGGCCCGAGGTCATGCATTTACTACTATTAGTTGCACGATGATGTCCAGGTCCAGATCCAGCAAGATTGGTCATTGTGGCTAAAATTTCAAGACTGATTTTTCCGCCTCGTAGCTAATTCCAGTTTTGCTATGACAACCCTTTCCGAGGAAATGATGAAATCCCCGAGAAATTAGATCTCAGTTGTGAAAATAACTCAATAACTCAATAACTCAATTGACGTCTAAAGAGAAACTAATGAAAAAAGTGCCGGTAAAGGACCTCCCGGCTACGTCTGCATGGATTTACACTAAATTTTCAAAATGCGGGGGATTTTCCCGCTAGGAGAATCCTTCATCATCACGGGGCAGTTATTTTCCGCAAATTTCTCAAAATAGCAATTGATTGAGTAATTGTCCCACACGTGAGTCACTTGACTGGTTTGCGTGATAAATTACATAAAAAAACTCGGTTTGCGTCGGGCTTGTACTTACCCGATCCAGTCATGACTTCCGTTTACAGACCAGAACCGAAGTCTAGAATTCCATATTTTCCATATTTTTCTTATATTTTACGTGATTTTACGTGATCTCTTCGAATCTTCCATGGGGGTGCTCCATAATTGCGCCTTGTGGTGGAACCGAATAGCGTCATTATGATCTTCCTCCCCCGCAAAATCTCTATAAATTGAGGTGTCCCCCGAACTACAATGTCGAATATCATCCAGCCTATCTATTGAGTCACATTCTATACTCATTCAAATTATACGTTGTTCAATCCCTTTCCTTTGGAACTTCAAATCACTTGACTTCGACTTTATCAACTACAAAGTGTAAGTGTTAAAACGTTGTTCCAATACCTTGGTCGCAGTGACTCATTCGTTTTTTTAGTCAAACCTCTATCATCATGACACAAGTCTGGAAGTGCGATGAGTGCGGACTCCCCGGTGTCCGCCTCTCAAGCAATGATGCCAACAGCGCAGCCTACTACAAGTGCATTCCATGCAACCGCTCCTTGGGCTCCTGCCCTTGCACCACACCAGGATCCAGAACCACCTCAACATGCCCATGTGGCGAGCGAAACGACTCCAGATCACCAGGTCTCGATGTGCCTCGCGGCATGTCCGTGTACTCCACAGAGGCAAACCCTCACAACCCGAACTCAGGGTTCGATGAGGATTGGGAGGCAAATTGCAAGCCCGGCTTCATGGTATCAAGATTCAAGGCTGCCGGCCATGAGTTACTTTGGGCTTGAGAGTGATGCGTTTTGATTTTGATTTT
Organism: Penicillium lividum; assembly: GCA_028828245.1. Classification (NCBI taxonomy): domain Eukaryota; kingdom Fungi; phylum Ascomycota; class Eurotiomycetes; order Eurotiales; family Aspergillaceae; genus Penicillium; species Penicillium lividum. The sequence continues at coordinate 6,242,866 of JAQJAG010000002.1, forward strand.
GATTTTGATTTCATGTTTGAATAGCGAGTCTTGAATGACACAGACCATACTCGATTGTTGCCTCTGGAGGCGACTCTACAGTTTCCGGATAAAAAGTTACTATCTGAATAATACCATGGTCTTATGACCGCCACTTCATCGGACCTGCTCAGCCACTTTTCCAACCTCGCGTAGTAGTCAAGTTTCAGGTGCGAACCGTTAAATTGGATCTGAGGAATTTTGCCACTCAGCTCGGGCTTTGTCATACACCTCAACTACATCCTCATTCCATATCCATTCCAGTTGATGCTCGAGCTCTTCCTTGACAATTGATAGAGAATCTTCATAGGATAAGCCTACTAGCCCATCGATTGACATTCTATATAGGTCCCCAGCTTGTCGAGGTGTGAGCTGTACTTTTGCTGACCGTGGAAAGCGAAATGAATGATACAGTCACAGACAATCCTGTAAACTTTGCGGCTGAGATATTCCCAGCCCTTGCAAATACTCTTGCAGCGTTCTACCGAGAATATACCCGTATTCGAGCGCTTGACCCGCCCCGGCCCCTGTTCAATTTAGCAAAATGAAGTATAGATAGTGAATATCATATAGCCCATACCTTGATGCGGACACATCGCATGAGCTGCGTCTCCCAGCAACGTAACCTTCCCACGTGCAAATATCCATTCCGGTGTTGGATGTCGTTCAAAAAGCACCCACCCCAATGGCTGAGCATTCATGTCCTGAATTACTTGCTGAATCAAATCAAACCTTTCAATATACAAACCACATATTGAGCACAAAAGGCAGAGATGAATCCATCAGCTCCAATAGCCAGATGTGCTGACGTGGTCGTATCATCTGTAAAGCTTATTACTACCATGCTGCCTTGGTCTTACACACCCATGGTCAAATATTAAATATCACATATTACAGTATGCAAAAAGCAAGTATGTACCTCAATCCCAATACAAAGTTTATTCTTATGCAACGTAGCAGCTCCATGTTCCCGAACAGCACTGACAATAACCTTCAAGAACTCCGCCCGGTGCATCGACAGCAGTATAGTGTTCCCCCTCTCTGGGGTCATAACCGTGCAGATCTCAACAACAGTATCATATCGACGAAATGGAAGCCACTGCACGATCGCCAGCAGTCTTCAAAGCTTCACTCAGCAGTCCCAGCTTCTTGACCAATGTAGCTGCATTCGGTCCAATTCCCACGCCGAGTCCCATCGCTTCGTATTCATATACTTGTTCGTGGGTGTCAATTTGGATATGCTTAGAAATGCAGTGCTGGTGGATGGGTAGAGCGGCGAAGGGGCCTTCTATGCTGCCTCCGATTATCGCGATACGGAACATGATGGTTCAAACTACAAATGTAGATATTCGTGGCAGGAATATGGAGCTGAGAAATAGGAGCTGAGAAGGAATTCAGCACGATATTTGTATAGGGATATAATGTGCATTTTTTAAACGTTGCTAGATTCACTATCAGATGACACTTGTGATGCGTTCGATTTCCCCATGATCAAGGCTTTAGAGGAATTCAGCAAATGCTATTTGCGGTTGACTCGTTCTACGGAGATTATGGGCCGATTCCAGGGCAATTGCTACATGTACCTCCAAAATTACTCTTGGGCACCCTAACCCATATGCAGGATTATATCAACGACTCCGAAATCAGTGGCACCCTACAACTTTAATCTTTCAATTGTTTGTTTTCGCTACACATTTATACGTCAACGGGTACGTTCGATTTACGTTCATCGTCTACTGTAGCTAAAGGGAGTAGATATAGGAGTCAGTGCTAGAGTAGATACACTTGACGCTACAGATTACTTTCAAAGGGTAGGTATACTGGAGGCTGTCTGGGTAGGCTATAATAAACATGATTTGGTCGGGGACAAGGTTGACTGCAAGTTATAGGTACAAGTATTCCTAATCGGGCTAGACAGGGTGTACAAGAGTAATTCAAGGGTACGTGGAACAGTTTCTGATTCCAAGTGTACAGATATCACACAACATGGAATCTCGTTATACTTCATGTGGGGCTTTGAGACTCTGGGGTTTAGACTGGGGCATAGTCGCCATTACGTACATGTGGATTTATCCACAATAGTTGCGTGCACCGATTTGATCTGACATCATGATAAGATATATGATAAAAATGAAGAGCGAATCTTTAATGATGACTTCAGACTGTAATAATGTTCATAGTTCAATCATTGAAGGGAAACCATAAGTGATATGAAAAGTGATGCAAGAAAATGGAGAAATTAATCCCCACAATCTAATGGTGGATCACCGATATCGCTTGATGCTTTGAAATCACGAGACCCGGTTGGCTGGGGATCTAAGGTCACATGACTCGATTGACCGGTCCTCTTGGCAACATCTTGCGGCGAAATTTCCTTGACTCACCAATCACTCAATTGTATAGTTGATCAGCATGGTTAGGCATCTGTGTGCGCTGATGCGCCGGCCAGTGAGTAAAAATTCACTTTAAAAATTTCTCGCTTTGATCTGACTTTCCTAGGTTTGGCGTCGGCCTCTTTTGACCCCATCGGTTGCCCTCCCGGGTAGACGAGTTCAGCCTCAATTGCGATCAATTGCGACTCCCCTTGCTCCTCGTTCGCTGAGCACCACCGCTATCGCCCAGGCCGAAGCCTTGAACGCGAAGCAAGATGTTCCCTCGATCAACTTGTCGGAGATTGAGACTGAGAAGCGGACACCGCAGACCTTGACCGAGAAGATCGTTCAACGCTATGCAGTCGGCCTCCCCGAAGGAAAGTACGTGCGCAGCGGCGATTATATCAGTCTTGCACCCCAGTACTGCATGACCCACGACAACTCGTGGCCCGTCGCTACCAAGTTCATGTCCATGGGAGCCACTGAAGTCCACAACCGCAAGCAGATCGTCATGACCCTTGATCACGATGTCCAAAACACCAGCGAGTCGAACCTCAAGAAGTACCAGCAAATCGAGGCATTTGCCGGAAAGCACGGTATCGACTTCTACCCCGCCGGACGTGGTATTGGACACCAGATTATGGTGGAAGAGGGTTACGCGTGGCCGGGAACTATGGCTGTTGCCTCGGATAGCCACAGCAATCACTACGGTGGCGTTGGCTGCCTTGGTACCGCTGTTGTACGAACAGATGCTGCGAGTATCTGGGCCACCTCGCGGACATGGTGGCAGATTCCCCCTGTTGCGAAGGTCAACCTCACGGGAACCCTTCCAGTAGGCGTGACCGGTAAGGATGTGATTGTCGCCTTGTGCGGACTGTTCAACAGCGACGTCCTCAACCATGCCATTGAGTTCAGCGGTTCCGAAGAAACCATGGCTAGCCTTCGTGTAGACAACAGAATGACCATTGCCAACATGACCACTGAGTGGGGTGCTCTCACGGGTCTATTCCCTATTGACCGGACCCTCGAGCGCTGGCTCCGATACAAGGCTACCGAGGCAGCCTTATCTGATGACCGGACCACTCGCGAGCGCATTACTCACGAGAGAGTCGATGAGCTGTTCGCCAACCCTCTCAAAGCTGATCCTGATGCTCAATACGCCAAGCAGCTCTACCTCAACCTCTCTACCCTCTCACCATACGTCTCAGGACCCAACTCAGTCAAGGTCGCCACCCCTCTGAACGAGCTCGCCCCGCAGAAGATCAAGGTCAACCGCGCATACATTGTCTCTTGCACCAACTCGCGTGCTTCCGACATCGCGGCCGCCGCTAAGGTCTTCAAGGACGCTGCTAAGGCCAACAATGATGTGGTCCCCAAGATTGCTGATGGTGTTCAGCTGTACATTGCGGCAGCTTCCATCCCCGAGCAGGAGCTCGCCGAGGCCGCTGGTGACTGGCAGGTGCTGCTCGAGGCTGGTGCGCAGCCACTGCCTTCTGGTTGCGGACCTTGCATTGGTCTCGGAACAGGTCTTTTGGAGCCCGGCGAGGTTGGTATCAGTGCCAGCAACCGTAACTTCAAGGGACGTATGGGCTCGCGAGATGCCAAGGCATACCTGGCCAGCCCTGAAGTCGTGGCTGCCAGTGCCCTCAGCGGTGTCATCTCCGGCCCAGGTGCCTACCAGGTGCCCGAAGGCTGGTCCGGCGTGGAGCACGGATTCGGCACTGGTGCGGAACCCTCCACCATGAGCGCCCTGGACAACATGATCCAGCAGATGGAATCCCTGATCGATCGCGTCGAGTCAACAGCTGGAGGTGAAGAGAAGGCCGCCACCGAGATCCTGCCCGGCTTCCCCGAAAAGATCTCCGGTGAAATCGTCTTCTGCGACATGGACAACCTTGACACCGATAACATCTACCCCGGAAAATTAACATACCAAGACAACGTCTCCAAGGAGGACATGGCTCTCGCCTGTATGATGAACTACGACCCCGACTTCAAAGAGATCGCCAAGCCCAACGACATCCTAGTCTCCGGCTTCAACTTCGGCTGTGGTTCCTCCCGCGAGCAGGCCGCCACCGCCATCCTGGCGAAGAAGATCCCTCTCGTCGTGGCCGGTAGCTTCGGCAACATCTTCTCCCGAAACAGCATCAACAACGCGCTTATGGGCCTGGAAGTCCCCCGCCTTGTCGAGCGTCTGCGTGCCACTTTTGCCGAGCGCCAGTCCACACGCCGGACCGGCTGGACTCTGACCTGGGACGTGAAGCGTAGTTCCGTTGAGGTGCGCGAGGGAGAGAATGGAGAGACCTGGACCGAGCAGGTCGGCGAGCTGCCCGCTAACGTGCAGGCCATTATTGCGGCAGGTGGTCTCGAGGCTTGGGTCAAGGACGAGGTTAAGAAGGCGGCTACCAAGTCGTCTTAATCGTATTTAGAGAAAATTCGACATGAATAGACGTCCTCACTTTGTAACATAGTGGAAAAGGTAGTAGAGGATTGGGTATTGATACAGAAAAGGAGTGAGGCCCTGAAGGGGTTTACATGTACAAATTGAAGATTGAGTCTCAACACCACTTACGCACCTTGTTTTGTTTCTTGTGTAGAGAGCCCAGTGTATTGTAGCGTCTTTATATAAAGGAAGACGCTATGTACATGATGAACACCACTTCGAACATGATTGGATACTCGAGACCAGTGCCATGAAGATGTATGCTAGGTGAAAGAGGACCCGACCTGGGAAGTTCGAGGATCTTGTAGCCTAGCATAAGTCAACGCTAAGCCTCATTGGATACTTACTAAACTAGATCAAGTTCGAGTACATGGCCAGGCCGCAGCTACAAGGTCATCGGAGCTGTACTTATGAAGTACTTAACTGGGCGGCGGCTTGCCCCCCGCGTCCACTATAGCGTCGGAGCTGTAATTCTGAAGTATGTATAAAAGTGACATCGGAAGTATATTCTAAGTTTTTTTGAGGTATACTTGAAACATATGAGATATGATATATAAGATTCTACCTCATATACACAGTGACACATACATCCCAAAAGGATAATATAATACACGACAGATATGAAAATCTCTCATCCTGATGTCTATTGCCCACCAGCAAGAGATCCCATCCAGCTTCTATCCTCACCCATAGTCTGCTTCCCTTTAGGAACCCGTCTCCCAACAAACGGAACAAGATCTTGCGTCAAAGCTTTAGCATCCTGGATTCGGCGGACAGTCTCATCTCTCCCGAGGATAGTCATCGTCTCCGGAATCCCAGGACCAGGTGCCGATGCAGATAGCGCCCAACGAAGGTAATGGTAGAGTTCCTTCTTGAAGATCTTATCCTTTGGCCCTGTAGTCTCAGAAGAAAGCACGACGGCATCAGAGCCATCATAGGAGTTCACGTTGAAACGGTGGGTTTCGATCGTCCAGTGGCTGGGTGGGACGAGGGTTAGAGCGGCTGCCGCGGTGTGCAGGGCTTGCATGGGGACTGAGGGTGGTGAGGGGGGTTTAGAAGTGGTTGTTGGGACATAGGGGGCTCGATCAAGCTTTGTGGTGAAGAATGTTGAGTTGCGCTCCTTGAATTCCGGCGCTGTGGTGTAGGATTTGGCGTCGGCGCGGAGGAGGGGGGCGATGTACTCTGCTAGGGTACGGCCTTTCAGAAGAGGGGTACTGGAAATGTTAGATGATCAACTATATTTGGTAAAATGCTAAGGGTACTCACAGATCTTCTTCGGAGTGACTTTCTTTGACGTCGTTGCATACTCTGTTGACCATGTCGTCAAATTCGGGACCACCAGTTGCTGCGAAGCGCTGAGCATGCGCTTTTTGTAGGAACCAGAGCTTCTCAAAGGCGACGATAGTGTTGCCGCGGGTGATCTTCAGATTGAACTGATCTTATGTTAGTAGACACTAAACAAGGTAAATAAAAAAACTTACAATCTGCTCGAGTTCTCGCAAGTCGAAGATGTCGGACTTTTGTAAATGCGACCAGCCTAGAAGAGCAGCGAAGTTGACCAATGTAGCCGGGAAGATTCCCTGCCGATCCTTGAACGAAGAGAGATCGATGTCCGCATTTCGTTTGCTCAGCTTCTGTCCAGACTTATCCACCAGCAAAGGAACATGACCAAAACGCGGAGGGGTCCACTTGAATGCATTGTACAATGCCATATGCATAGGAGTAGAGGGCATCCATTCCTGGTTCCGGTCAGAAATAGTTGGCGTATAGCGGAAAGTATAGACTTACAGTGCCCCGGATTACATGTGTAATCTCCATGCAATGGTCATCCACAACATTTGCTAAATGATATGTCGGGAAACCGTCTGACTTGATCATGATCGGATCATCATATACACGATCAATAAAGTCCAATTTATTGTTGTTGGGCTTATTCTGGCCCGTCTTGCCATAGACCAAATCGTTGAACATGGGGTATCCATCCACCTTCAACCGGACAACATGTGCCTCTCCCTTGTGTGCCCGATCTTGCGACTCCTCGGATGAGATATCTGCACACTTTCGATCATAGCCTGGAGGCAATCCGGCTGAACTTCGGTGGCGGGCGTGGGAATCGAGTCGTTCTGAAGAACAGAAGCATCGGTAGGCATGTCCATTGGAGATCAGATCGTCGGCGTGAGATCGGTACAAGGCAGTTCGCTCAGACTATGTCATAGAAAGGTTAGCCGTGATCAAGCGATGATAGTACAATGCCTTACTTGTCTATAAGGTCCGTATGGGCCTCCGACAACAGGACCTGTGATCGCATTAGTTTAGCCTATCATTTCAGCGCGCAAGACTACTATACCCTCATCCCAGTGAAGTCCTGCCCACCGTAGATCATCGTATAGTCTCTGTTCCGCCCCAGGAATTGTCCGTTTCTATGCTCATTAGTACATTGATAGCTATTCGCGCGTACGTCCAATGTAGACGAACCTGGTCGGTGTCTTCAATACGTAGCAAGAATTGTCCACCGGTTCTTTTCGCAAGCAGGTAATTGAAGAGCGCAGTTCGCAGAGATCCAAGGTGAAGGTAGCCGGTCGGTGAAGGCGCAAAACGCGTGCGCGCGGGAGCATCGGGGAGGTTGGTCTTGCCCTTACGAGCTTGCGCGCTCGATGAATGGGCTCTGCATTGAACGCAAGTCCAAGGTCGCCGGGCGAAGAGCCCAGTATGAGGACGTGGCATAGAGAATTGAGGTGCTGGTCTAAGGACGGATACTCGTTCTCGGGCGATTTTTCGGAGAAGAAGTTTGGCTCCGCAGAGCTGCCGCTTCCTTCAAACAAAATTTCGCCCGCAAACTCCGCTTGATCAACAACTTCTGCCTTGTTTGATCTTCACTTTCGCTTTGCTGTGAAGACCTTTTTCTTACCATTTTAAGCGCATCTTGGAGCTCTTTTTTTGCCATCTTCGAATAGAAGTACACAGCCAGTATGTTCCCAAAAAGCCCGCTGCTTTTTTGTTGCCTCGGATTCGTCCTTTTTGGTTGCATTTTGCTAACAAATACTGCAGTGGTCAACGCTGAAATCGACCTCTACGGTATGCAAATATCTAGTTCTCACGCGAGATGATTGGGCAGAAGATTAACTTGGTTTTTCTGGCTACAGAGGTCCTCGAGATCCATCGCGGTGCAAGCAAAGACGAAGTTCGACAGGCTTACCGCAAGGTACTGTTTTCCACACAGTTTTTCGAGATATGCAGAACTGACCGCATGCTATAGGCTGCCCTTTCCAACCACCCCGATAAAGTTGCCGAAGAAGAGCGCCCCGCTGCCGAGGTCAAATTCAAGGCTGTTCAGGAGGCATACGAGATCCTATACGACGATGACAAGCGCCACATCTATGACACACACGGCATGGGAGCCTTCAACGGCTCTGGTGAGCCAGGAATGGGTGGAATGGGCGGCGGTCCCGATCTAGATGATTTGCTGGCTCAGATGTTCGGTGGAATGGGCGGTATGGGAGGTATGGGAGGTATGCCTGGTATGGGAGGTATGGGAGGTATGCCCGGCATGGGTGGTGGCCCCCGTGGCAAGCGTACCAGCCCGAATGAGGAGACGGACTATGAAGTCAGCCTGGAGGACATGTACAAGGGCAAGACTGTTAAGTTCGCCAGCACCAAGGAAGTCATTTGCAGTCTTTGCAACGGCAAAGGTGGCAAGGAGAAAGCGAAGGCTAAGAAATGCTCTACTTGCGATGGTCTGGGACACCGGGAAGTTCTCAAGAACATGGGTCAGTTCATCACTCGGGCCCAGCAACCCTGTTCCACCTGCAATGCCCAGGGCGAGTTCTTCAGCCCCAAGGACAAGTGCAAGAAGTGCAAGGGCAACAAGGTTGTTGAGGCAAAGAAGATGCTTGAGATCTACATCGCTCCCGGCGCACGGTAAGATTCTTCACCACTCTGAATGGGAATTTAAGCTGATTGTTTCTTAGTGAGGGCGAGAAGATTGTTCTCGAGGGTGAGGCCGACCAAATACCAGGCCAGGAGCCTGGCGACATTATCTTCCGTCTGATTCAAGATGAGCACAAGGTGTTTGACCGCGCTGGTGCCGATCTCCGCGCTCAGATCAACATCACTCTGGCCGAGGCGTTGACCGGTTTCAGCCGTGTTGTCTTGACGCACCTTGACGGCCGTGGTATTGAAATCACGCACCCTGCTGGCAGTATTCTCCAGCCTGGACAGGTTCTCACAGTTCGCGGCGAGGGAATGCCGATCAAGCGCAGCGATTCGCGTGGTGACCTATACCTGGTGGTGAATGTGGAGTTCCCCGAGCAGTCGTGGAAGCCAACTTCCGAAGTTTTGGAGAAGCTACAGGAGGTGCTCCCTAAGCCTGCAGCGCCTATTGAGGCCGCTACTGTGGATGAAGTCGAGTACGACGCTCAGGGTAACATGGAAGAATTTGGCTCTCGCGACACCAATGGTGGCTCGGCCTGGCAAGATGATGAGGAAGAGGATGATGAGCCTGCGCAGTGCGCACCTCAGTAAAAGGCGAACAGTTCCCTATTCAGGCATAGAAGGCGTCCGGGGTTTGCATTTTTCTTTCTTCCTCCCTGGCTTTTCTACGATCATGACGAGTACAGTCCTTAGATTTATTTAAAAGATTCATTTGAAATTCTTCACTTATGATGTCTTTTTTTGGGGTTTAGCCCTTCTGGTAAGTGAAATGGGCGTGACATGCGGTTAGAGAATAAGAACCCTAACCCTTAGGATATTTATTGTAGTCTTCATTGAGCGGCTTCACGCCAGGTGCCTCCCCCCGCCACGATAGAAAATTTTATTCCCAAGGACAATGTTCGATATCTCAGCAAAAGAAGGGTGACAAGCATGTCGGTATGCAGCTTCAGGCCCAACCATACGAATATGATAGTTTCAGTGAGGTAAAGAGACTCGAAGGTACCCTAAAATGATATGTATTTCTATCAAACCAAATAAGCAAACATCCAGCAAAGTCTGGTACAAGCCCTTTATATGAATCTATCGACATCTACCAACAAGTTGACAAAATATCCCGAAACTTCTCTTCCCGCAGCGCTGTATAAATCTTACTCAACTGAGATCCAATACACATCTTCCCGGCAGCATTCTCTCTGGTGTAAGTAGGGTGATCATCAATTCCTCTATGATGGGGAACTCCAAGATCCTCCCGTACAAATGTGTACAGCTTCCGTGATGCACTGCAAAGGTAATTCTTCGTTGGAGGGTCCCTTAAGACTTCCTTGCGCACAGCATCATAACTTTCTTGCAAGGTAGCAGCCACGCTACTCTTCCATTTGCTGATACCCTGCGAAGCGCCAGCATCCGCGGGCAGGAGATCAAGGAGAGTTCCGACAGAACATTTCGTGACTGTCACGCAGCGGTTGGAAAGATCGCTTGTGCTGGTTCGGCGCCAGTGTTGCATGATCTCTTCCCAGATTGTCTTTTGGATTTTCTCCAGCTGCGCAGGGGGGACAGATGGACAAGTGTCTGCTGTTATGGTGTCGATTTTGGCGCGTGCGTCATTGACGAATTCTGCGTGGAGTACGCGGAGATCTAGGGCTTGGCATAGGACGTATAGGTACGCTGATACCATTAGCGATAGAATTTCGACGGCATCACCTGCGTAGCGACTGCTGATGAATGCCAGTGAGTTCAGTCCTTGGTTGTGCATCTCTGCGGACTGGACGTGGTTGCTGACTGGGTGGTTCAGATACCCGAGTTCGGATGTGTATGCTGCCATGTTGATGTCTATACCCTTGAAAGCAAAGGAAAGGCTTGGGTCGTCCGTGCTCAAGTTCGGGGGCAGGCCGTTACTCAGGGCAGGGTTGATTAACTCAGAGCACTGGGAGAAAATCATCTTGCCGATCATCTGCATGGCGCTTAATGTTTTCTCCATGGCAGAGGTTATGGCTGCGGCCTGGAAGTTCCCTCCGTGATGAACATGTCCGTTAGATGGGTCGGTGAGAGGGTTGTCAGTTGTGGAATTCAGTTCAGCTGAGACTTGCTGGAGGGCCAAGGCCATGTTTTCTATTTGTGGACCCAGCCACTGGGTGGATGTTCGCAGAGCGTAACGATCTTGAGCTAGTCCTTCGTGCTCCGGGCCGGCGGCGGTGACTAGTTGAGAGTCACCTAGGAAATGAAAGATGTTCTTAGCAGTCTCGATTTGACCGTCATGGGGTCGAACGGCGGCGATAAAGGGGTGGTAGTTATTTATCGAGCCCAGCATTGCTTCAGTTCCCATGGCTGTTAGAAGTTGGGATAGTAGGACGAGCTGATTGGCTTCAAACAGGACTAAGCTTGCAGCACCAGTGCTGAATGCGGTTCCGTTTAGAAGACCGAGTCCTTCCTTTGGACCGAACACGAGGGGCTCAAGGTTCAGCTCCTTCAATGCTTGATCGGCACCTATGATCTCTCCATTCCCCTTGTGAACTGAGATGTCTGGGTTTCCCTCTAGAGCACCAGCGATGTATGAAAGTGGCATCAAATCACCCGAGGCTGAGATGCTGCCCCTGAGAGGAACGACGGGAGTCATGGAATTGCGCAGCAAAGCTAGCATGTACTCAACCACTTCAATTCGAACCGACGAGTGGCCACGCAGCAAGGAGTTGCATCGGGTCAACATTGCAGCTCTGACGACTGGAACAGGGACGCTGTGACTTTTCAAAGATTGAAGAATAGCAGAGCTTTCCCGTCCCCGATCACTAGGAAGCAAGACAGCCGAGCTCTGATGCTGGAGCAGTGCCTTCTGCAAGGCGATATAGTTTGTTGTTCGGGTGTCTGCACTTCCTCCGAAGCCGGTATTGATACCGTAGACGATTTCATCCCGGGCGAGCTTTTGACTGAGAAGCGTTACACTTTGTTTGATCAATTGATGCACCTCCACATTGTCGGTAACAGTCGCATTATGTCCATGCCTTTCGCGGGTAAGCATGAAATCGCAAGATTTAGCGGAAAGGTATCATACCGAGCAACGGCAACAACAGAGCCCAGGTCAAGAGAGTAGCCGTCCAAAACGACTTTTGTGCCTTGTGTCAAAAGATCACGGACTTGGTGGCATGTTTGAAGCGTATCATCTGTAAAAGACGAGCTTTGCTTCGGATTGCCGACCGGGGCTACCGTACATATCGAGGGTGGGTATAAATCACCTGAGTCACCCATTGTATATGTGATTGGATCTGAAAGTGTGAAGGTGAAGATGTGAGAGATAACTTTGGACTGCGTCGGGTCACGATTTAAATATGATCAGCACAGATGCCAAGGTTGTGCTCACACGTAACAAGTGTAAGCCCTAGAGAATAGAATTTATTATATATTTTATTCTTTACTTTTTCCAATTCAAAGTTTGAGGAACCGCAAACAGGTTGAAGCTACAGGAAATTGTTTCCTCGCTTGAGACGATCTTACCGGGATTGGTCAGTTCGGGTTTATTAGCCGTCAGGGGATACATATCTTTTGTCAGGAAATCTGACAGCGGCTAAAATAACTGAATGAATTATCTGTGAGGGAGACCGTGCTGAACTCGCCTCGTCGAAGTTTCCAATTGGAGAGGCATTGTTGGAGCGAGATCTGCAAGGTTCCTCATTCGTTAGCGTTTGTAGGGGTATCTGTACTGAGACTTGGATCAAGTGGCGTTCTGTAGCTGATTTACTTTCAACTTTGCTTTTTAAGACAGCTAGTTATTCAGTCACTGGAAGACTCTAGCTCGTGGCAACCGTGTGACCAAATCTTGAGGATTGTGAGCTAGTGAACTAGTTCCATAATTACCCTGAGATCCGGTAGATCAGTCGATCTATCACATTCCGATCAATATTATCATAAATGTACCACCTTGCGTTCCACAGGGCCTGTTTATCTTCAGTTGCAGCTTCTCAAGCCCACAGCCACGAAATGTAGTAAGAACAAGTCTCAGCAGTAAGTCAGGGTATCAATCGTTATCAACATACCGTGAGCCAACCAAGGTAGAGCATAAGACGGGAAGAAACGGACTTACGTGGATCCCCACCTTAGTAGCTTTCGTGGCTTGGATGAGCATAAACAGTTCTGCATCTACTTAATCACTCGTGCATCAGATCCACAGCGAACTCCTCACTGTTCAGCTTCCCCGATCGGAAAACGTAATAGGTGGCCCACTTTTGTAGATTTCATACGGAGATACAGTTATACGGAGTAGTCCGTACAACACAATCCTTCCGGTGGCTTAAAAGGGAACCCTGAAAAGTTAATCAATCGCCGATCAGTAATTAACTAGTCTCACCGATCCATCGGTTACTATCGGGGTGGGGTTACATCAATACTGGATTAAGGCTGAAGAGTCCACGATCATAGCACAGTTTGACAGGTGCATTATCTCTGTGCAGGAAACAACGCTAATGCAGTCATTTTGATAATCTATTCGGCTATTGGGTACTGATCTGTCGATAGCCCAAGTGGCTGACTGGACTTGATTACCACCTTTCTCTCAAAAATAGAATGTTGGTTGTCGTGTCTCAGGATGCAATTTAGAATACCGTGGACAGCTGAGGACTGGCATCGACTAGGGGAAAAAATCTACGTCATCCGTGAAGGGTTCGGTTCCAGTCAATCACTTTGATAGACCAAATTAGTCTCTACCATCTAAACCATTCCTGTAGCTAGCGTAAGCATAAACCCCATTGTATCAGCCTCTGCATTCCAGGAATCCATCCTTCGAATGCCCCCATTTGCACAGTCAGGGAAACACTGTAGCAACCAAAGGCCAATTTTCTATATGTAGCGAATCTAGGTAATTACAACAAGACCATACTGACTTGGATACTATGGGTGAGAAACGTAGTTACTAAAATGGGTTTTTCAATTAAAGACCGCTACCACCTTGCGCAATCTGCATCTGATATTAGAGTCCCAACATTATTTGAGCATTCCCTGAAATTAAAAGCGTAGGCACTTCGCAGTAGGGTATATTGGTCATGAAGCATTCTTATATATGGATCGAGATGCCAATGTAAGTTTGCAATTAATTACCCCCATCTCTGTTTTGACAAAGGGCCCACCAGTATTAAACCTTAGGAAACTCCTTATATCCCTGGCCAGCAACAAATGTATCCATCCACGATCTCTGCTTACGATCCTGGCTAAGCTCCCAGTACCTCTCTGCATGCGCAATGCCGCTAATAGCGCCACTAGCAAAGTCGCCATTGGCAAGGCGTTCGTCCCCATAGTAAAAGCTGTGTAAATGGTTAGCTTAGCTTGATCCCGGAATAGATTGGATGCTTACGTATATCCTTTGCCTTCAAATGCGAGGGCAGCATTCTCAATTACATGACCCATGGCAGTCTTTCCAAGGCCGAGGCTAACTAGGCGAGGCATAGGCATCATGTTTAGTCCATTAGCTGTATAGATGAACGACTTAGGCACTTCATCCGGAAGAGTGTCAAAACCCTTGACAGCCTCCTGTGCGGCAAGGTAGGCTGACGTGAAGTTCACGGCCAGGTCATAGTTGAGTTGACCAAGACTGAGCGAAAGGGGATTCTGTGGATGTGCTGGGAAGACATGGTACGCTGTAGGATGGTGTTAGCTCTTTGGTCGGAGATGAACAAAACATTGGACATGTTACCATTGTGAATCACCACATTTGGAGCCCCTCCGTACTTGATCTTGACTTGGGCAAACCAGTCGGGGATTTCCTCGGGTTTGGAAAGGTCACCCTGGATGTAGAAGTAGGAGGGATCGAAAGAGGTCGATTTTCCGCGACTCACGAGGGCTACTTGGTATCCTTGCGCAGCAAAGTGCTTTGCAGTTGCAGTGGCAACATTAGGCCCTGCACCAAGGATAAACACAATTTTGCTGTTCGTCATTGCACTGATAAGGTAGGTTGTAGATACTGGCGATACTGGCCAAAGCAAGAGGGAGACACCTCTATTTATAAGGATGACCGAGGCCTAGCACCGCGTACCGGAGTAGGTCACTTCTAATAATGTCACAATCAGTCTCTATCTAGTCTCTTGGTTTTCCCCGGGGAATGGCCCAGCAGGGAATCAACTTCATCAGCAAGCCGGCGAAATTCGCCGCACCGGTACAATGCGCCACCAACTTTTATCAGAATCAATCAAATTAGCAGGCCGAATTCTTGCTGCTATATTCTTCAGAGCAGCAGCGCTTTACAGTAATCATATTTAACATGAGAAGCTGCCTCTTTTCTAGACCATTCGTGTCTTTTCGTAATCTGAAAAGCTTTATTCGTCTTTTTTGCTATCCCAATATGCCAGCATTTCAAACTTTCGCGAAAAGGCCTACTTTTGCGAGGCGCCTCTTTCTGGTTGTCAATGTTGACCACGTCCCAAGAACAAGGTACAGAAATCTGGATCAGGTGAACCTGAACTGTGTGCCTTGGACCAATTCGGCCATCTTGCCTGTTGATATAAGGTTTGAGATGAGCCCCAATCTGCGAATCGAGGATCTGAATCGGTAACAGATTGTTCCAATTGACTGCCACCAAATATGAGAATCGGAGAGCTCGCCACTGCAGCTGCATGGCCCATAACGCGCTCTGCGATGGTCCAAACCTCATCCCACGAAAGTGAAGGTTTGATTTCTGGCAGAAAGTCGTTGGCTACATTTGATGAAGGGCGATTTATCGGAGGGTTTGCAGCTGAATACAAAGGGCAGAATAAGTCGTTTCTTTCATGAGAAGACGATGGTACGTGGACACCAAAATTTGTTTTGGAATGAGAAGGATGGGCGTAAATGGCTAAAAATTAGGTACTTGGGAAGTGGACTGGACGAGTATGAGGATGAGGATGATATTCCATAGCTGCACCGAGCAGGGTCCCTATGGTTCACTGAGTATGCCAATATGTCCATGCCAGTCTAGCATTGTGCAATATCTTATCACCTATGCAGCTACTGGATATTTTTCGAATTTCAAAGTGCTCACTTCCAAGGTTTGTCTACGTTTCTCCTGTGTAGACAGTTGTGTAGATACCTTGATCTCGCAGTGCTCCCTGGCCCAAGCCATACAGCCAAGCGAGCCAAGACCGTCTTCTAGATTATCCCAACCACTAACCGAGTATTCATTAAGACTGCGAGCTGGCAGGTGGTATTGGAAGCGCAATTGCTGTGGATGAGGTCTCCAGTGCAACCTTTCAATGCTCAGCGTCAATTTGGCCATATTTGTTTAGAAAGTACATGCACTATAAACTTTGGAGCATATGAGAAACCTAGTGCCCTGGAATATCCCGTGTGCGACGAGACAAACGAATTTTCTATCTGCACCTCCATCCAAACACGCCCACAGAAAGGGTTTCTTCTTCTCTTTAGAACCCGATCACGTGTCGACAAGAACCCTCATGCTTCTTACAACCTCTCATATCATTCAATATTCCATACCCCCTGTCAATCCTCCGGTATGTTTGAAGATTATTTCAGTTTTATGGACATCATGATAATGCTGATGTGTTTATAGCGATGACTTTCAACCGCAGCATGTATTCCACTACGATCGGCCACCCAGGGCCAGCTCCGATTGCCTCAACCATTCTCTGCATCCCCAGGAACTCGCACGAGTTGGCTGAGATTCGCGCCCTTCTCGCAAAGCTCGAAGCTAGACGACGCCAGTACCGTTCCAAGATCCGATCCCGGATTGAGCTCAACAAGGAGGTCTACCGCGATCTTGCCTACAGCAGACAAAACATCCACGTGATGGAAGTTGTTGCCAGACGGGTTGAATTCTTGAACGAAATTTCGGTCGACTTTGAGATCATCAAGGCAATTAGCATGGAGGTTATGGACCGTATGGAGCGCCTTTACCTTTGAATATCTGAGAATATCAGCAAAATTCAAGGTGGCCAAGGCGATGAGCATAGACTTATGGAGCGCCTGTAAATCTGAATCTCTGAGAACATTTGCCAAATTTCGACTCGATGAAGCACAGAATATCGGGAAATTGTTCCTTGGCCCAAAGTATTTAACAGAGACAAGGTCCGCTCAATAACGTTTCGAATGCTCATTAAATACAACTAAATGCAAATTCTGTGGGTATATCCATTTTATAAGGTGATTGTGCCATATCGCAACACGAGGTCCATTCATGGTAGCTCATGAGCCGTATTTGGAGTCTGCGCCCCCTCCCATTTATCCATTTTCGGTCGTATAGCTGACAATTCTGCTTTGGCGGCGTCTGAGGGGAGCTCTGAGGGTGGTGCATTGGCTTGAAGTTCTGGAGGCTCGTATGCACCCTGTAGTTCTCGTCGACTTTCCCAATTCGGTCCCCCTGAACCTTCTGCACCTCCGGGAATCCTGCGAGTCCTTCGGAAGTACCAAACTGCTAGTCCTCCAACTAAAGCCATTCCGGCTATAGCACCCACCACAGGACCTGCAATCCAAGCCTGGGAAGAGGAAGAAGAGGAGGAGGATGTTTGGGAAACATTCGAGGCCGTCGCTGTAGCGGTATTCGGGGCCGATGTAGTGGTCGCAGCGCTGGCAGGCGAAGCATTGGTCGTAGTCATAGGCGTACTCGCCGCCGCCAGCTTCTCCAAGCCCGAAACAACAGGAATAGTAGCGAACGTCAAAGTCGGCTCAACGGCCACGGTTGTTCCATCCACAGAAGAGGAATTGGAAGTAGTGCCACTGGAATACCACGAATTGGTAGACAATACACAATCAGCACCCATTGAAGAATTTGTAACCACGCACGATGCGCTCCCAGTAACAATCCACAATATCGATGCGTAATAAGTGGTGATATCGAAATTCATGCCTTGAATCGAAGGACCGACGGTAACAGTCTGCGGCCAGAGCATGCCTTTAGAACTGCAGATGGAGCTCGCTGAAGATTGACAATCCAATTCGAGAGTGGTGGCTGTCGCGTCGACTGAGATTACACTTCCTTCTAGCAAAGTCATATTTTCAGACATGAGTTTCTGCATCAGTTGGATCGTTGTTGTTGATGTCGCTGTGCTCTCCGCACCAGCCATGGCTGGTATCATTATAGCAGCCGCGGTCACAAGAGACTGTAGGGAAAGCATTGGGGCGACGAACGAAATGATTTTGCGCACCCAACTTTGGGGCCGTTGATCTTTTAAAGGCCCAACTGGACTTAGCGTTAGGATGACTCCATCCTGTTGTTTCCCCTTAAGAGCTGCGAACGGACCAATCGCAAGGCAGTCGGTCAAATTGCGATTGGTCAGTATGTGAAATTCTGTATGATCCTCTCCTGATCACGTTTAAATCAGTGGATCTGTGGGTAATTCTTCGTTAAGGGAACTTAGCCTGCTGGAGCCGCTGTCAACAACTTTTTGGTCTGACTGGTTGTTTCTCCCGTTCAGTTACCTGCCTGCGACGATCTCTAACCCATCATGGGCTTTGCGCGACCCACAACTGAAGCTAATTTTGGGGTTCAGCCATTTTGTAGGCTTTAGGCTTTTATGACTGCACCGTGCACCACTTGGATGAGAAAATAAGGGTCAAGGGATTCAGTGGGCATTGGAACCGGTTAAATCCGAACATGTCGTCCTGATCTCTGCTGGTATAAAGGTTATATTGACATATGTATTATTGATGATATTTATCTCTTTCCCGACCCCACCAAGATTATAATGTCTTCCATTGTTGGATATTACGTTGAAATTTGTACCTCTGGTCTCCTTGTGTGTAGTCACGAATCACGATGCCCGCTATCATGGCTTTGTGCATTGTTCCCTCGGATTAGTATATTCTCCATAAGATTCTTTCTTATTTGAATTCTTATCCTCCATCTCTCTAACCATGGCCATTGTCAGAAGTAATATCCTCAAAATCGGGAAAATCTTAATATCAGATGAAGGTTCCGACAGCCCAGAACACCGGAGATAAAGCATCAGCCGGAGATAACCATCCCTTGTACTCTGTCGTCATACAAAACCCTCCAATCCAAATCTCACTTAAACATCTACCACACAATGAAAATCATCCTTGCAGGCTCGACCGGATTTGTCGGTCGCGAAGTCCTTAACCAGTGCCTGGCAAACCCCGCCATAACTTCAATCGTAGCACTGAGCCGACGCGACCTGCCAGCCCACGACAAACTCAAAGTGGCGGTGATCGAGGACTTCCTTTCGTACCCTGAGTCAGTTCGCGAAGATATCAAAGGTGCAGATGCATGTATCTGGTATAGTCTCTCCCCAAAAAAAACACCTGGCACACCCTTGATTAACATATACTAGGACGATCGGCTTAACGCCTGGCAAGGTCCCCAGACGCGATGATGGGACAGCACAACGCGTCAATATAGAATACACATTGACGGCAGCGCGGGTATTCCACGAGGTTTGTCAGAAACCCTTCCGGTTTGTATATGTTAGTGGTGCCGGCGCGGAGCGGGACCAGAGTAAGTCGCTGTGGGTTATGCAGGATTATCGACGTCTCAGGGTAAGTGAGAACTCTCGCGGGCATTGAAGAACATGCTAATTAAACGCAATGTAGGGACAAGTTGAGACTGTACTGTTGGATTTCGCGAAAGATCATTCGGGGTTTAAGCCGTATATTATGCGGCCTGCTATGATTATCTCGCCGGGGATGAGTTTGCACAGCTTGGTGTTTGGGCTTGGACCATCAGTTAGGGTGGATGTTCTTGCTAGATCTATGATTGATCTGGTTCTTAATGGTGGGAAGAAGGAAATTTGGGAAAACTCGGATATGGAATAGTATAATTTGACGGAATGGATCTGAGTGTATGAAATGGGCATTTATGTAGCACTAGGTTTTACATTGACTGGTTTCACGTTTATCTACTCATTTTGAGTAACCGTACTTAGTGTCTTAGGAGGGGCCTTGTGCTTATATTAGCAAACCTTGATGCTTAGCCAGACAAATGTCTTGCAAACATGGCATAGAAAGAAACCAATGGACCAAACGTATTGTCTACACAGCTTGATCACATGGAAAATAGCGGATTATTTCATCCTCTGAGCTATGATCAACACTATAACATCTCATGCTCAAGTTCTTTACCTGTCAAGCCCCAGGGTCCGGCTAATCACTACTCGAGATGGCATTGGTAGCCCCACCAATGGCCCCCGTTATTAGAATCAAGGTAATTAAGAAAGTCATGCTTTATTATATCTATCATCGTACAATCGTATATGAATAACTCAATACACGTATTTGAAGCCGAAAGCGACATCATCAACATCCCTCATCTATCAAATCAGACATTATAATCAAAAACAAACTACTTAACCAGCAGGGTTGGTACAACTGAACGGAGTCAGCGCCGTGCTCTTGAAGCTAGCGTTCATCCCCATGACAGATGCCCAAATACCAAGACCAGCAGTAGAAAGAGCAGCAAGCGAGTAGATGATGTCGAAGGTGTTCCACCAGAACTTCACCTTGTAACCACGAATCCAGCGCTTGACACCGTGATCCACACGCTGGGCCATGCCAGTGCGCGGGTTGAATTCTTCCTCAGGGAGCATCGCGTCTTTCTGGACGTGGTAGCCGACCAAGAGGAGGGGGGGGAAGGTGTAGGAGAATTGCAGGATGCAGAGGGCACCGACGAAGGAAGTCAAGTTGCTGATCTGGGGGATGGCAGCGGCGACGACCCAGGCAAGGATCCAGTAGACAGGTACACAGGCCACCCAGATCCATTTTCCAATCTTGCTGTCCAGCGGGGGAAGTGGAAGAGATCACGGAGGACGGAGGAGTAGAAGACCTTGATACCGATGTTGCCGTATAGCAGGGCAGCAATGACACCGGTGACGAAGGAGAGGGCGTTGCCCAGAGTTTGCCAGCGGTAGGCGCCGTGGGTGTTGGGGATTCCCTCGTAGGCAGGGTTATAGGTGAATTGACCCTGGGCGGAGTAGACGACCATTCCGTTGACGAGGTAGCAGACGTAGATGAAGATCTCGGCAATGATGAAACCCTTCCAGAAATCCATGGGACGTCTCATCTCAGCCATCAGCTCGTTGAAGAGGGTGGCGCCACCGTAGGCGAAGACGGCGTTCATCATGGCGTTGACTCGGTCCTCGAGGCCGAAACCTGCAGTCCAGTTCGCGCTGGTGGTAATTGGACCCTCCTTGATACCGTAACTCGTAAGCACAGCGGAGTAGTTGGGAGGGTAGTAGAAGACGACAACCATGGTCATAATGATGACAATGACGTTACCCCAGATAGCGATGTTTGCCAACCACGAGAGACGCTGCAGGGTTCGGATCTGTCCAAGGATAAGTCCAATGACCATAAAGATGACCTCGGCGGCAATGAAGCAGAGGAAACCGCCGGTGTTGTTGACACCGGCAACCATCTGTGCCAGGCCCTGACCGTTGCTCTCAATCAACAAAGCAACGTTGAGGAAGAACTGGAAGCTCTGCAGGATGTTGACACCAGTGCGGGCCCAAGTGCCGAAAATACGGAATGCGACATCGCCGTAGTTGCGCATGGGAAAGCGAGTGGAATCCAAGCCAACGAAGATTTTCCACAGCTGCATACCGGAGTAAGCGGCCAGGAGACCGAAAACAGTGTAAATTGCAAATCCAGGACCGTATCCCATTCGGCTAATAGCGTAGGGAACGTTGGTAGGACCCAAAATATCAGTGGTGATCAGGTAGAAGATTGATCCCCAGGTCGCAGTCCGAGCAGCTCTCTGCGCGGTCTCCCATTCTGTCTCGGTAACACCCCATTTGTCTGATCCTTCGTCGGTTCTTGGAGCGTTGACGTCGGCTGTCTTCTCGTCGGTTGGGGTCTTCTCGGGTACAGGCTCGGGCTGAGCAGGTGCGGTTGATTCTTCTTCTTTCCCCTTGCGGTTAAGGAGGAGCTTGCCAAGTCCTGCGAAGCCTACATTGTCGGTACGGATGAACTTTTCGACTTCACGCGATCGGTTGGCCCAGTAGTGATAGTTCTCAAAAGTGATGGATGTGTCCAAGTAGATATTGCCCTTGCCATCCAGATTCGGAGGCTCAATATCATGGTGCACATCCACCTCATGTTCCTTCTTGGTACCAATAATATCAGCCTCGTCCCCAAGACGAGGATCGGCGACACCACCGAGGTTGGCAGCAGATATAATGCCAGCCATTTTGGAGATGTGAAAATGGTCGCGTGTTGATCTCTCGAAATCAGGGGAAACGAGAGGGCCCAGCCGGCTTTTTAAAAAAAAAATCTAGGTACCGGGAATTTCTCGGATTCCAACCCCAGTGAAAAGAATCTGTGGCCCGTGGAGTAATACCTGTGGGCCGGACTTGATATCCGTTATCTGTTTTGTTATTGGATTGCATGATGATTTGGTGGGACCGGTATCAGGAAGCGGCATGGACATTCTCGTCCAGTCCCCAGCCAGGGACTTATCGCTCGGCCCTAAGGCCTCATCGTGTTTTAGTGCTTGTCTCAGCGAACGAACCGAGGGAGTAAAAAGACGCTAGTGAAGAATGAAGAGATATTGGTGGCTGTTGCTGACGACTAAGACCCACATCGTCCCTTGGACACTCGGCAAAAGCTTGTCTTCTCCGCATTCGAGATAAAATCATATGTTCAGCTGACCAATCATGTGGCGTTACCGGCAGTCGGCGGATCGCAATCTTTTCTTCTTTATGCCCCATTCTTCTTCAACCAGTCGTAGCACCGCGGGCGACCGACGGGATATGTGACAATTAACGATTATCTCTGCCTAATATGCACATCATACGGTCCGAGCGATTCCATAAACCAGGTTTGTATTCCCTGCAAGTGATCTGAGCGAAAATCTTTTCCCATAACAAGGATTGGACACGAGACTCTGGTTCGGACGTCCCCGTGTAGGTGGACCCGATCCACTGTTCGAAATGAGAAAAAATCTCGCTTGCCACTTCAGAATTCCAGAGACGCGTTGCTAATCTATCTTCCGCCCGGGGAATTCCGCACGCTCGCGAATAGCAGAGAATCGCGCCACTTCTTCTGTCTAGATTTTCACGGCAATTCAGCACTTTACGACCATGGCTTTACTTTGTCCAGCCACTGACTATTCCTATTTAGGGTCTAACTCACCTGCCAAAACGAGCCTAAATGAAAAAGTAAAAAGTAAACCGAACAGAAATAGTCAAACTGTAAATAATGAAAATGACCCGCATGTTCCATTATGAACTAGATCCATTAGGGCAGTTACTCGGACGCACAATCCGTTTCTCCGTTATCTCCCCACATCAATGATACTCCACAGATAGGAAACCTAATTCGATCGAAAACAGTATACGTTCTCATATGTTGATGGGAATCTTATCCTGTATCAGTCGTTCATGTCAAAAGTGACATGAAAGCTTATATTCATGCACATCGACTTGGCATCAACAAGCCTCTTGGCGGTGGTGCTTAGTGGTGCTTGGTGGTGCTTGGCGCAGAAATCGAGTCTGAAAGAGTCTAGAGATCCGACCAATCGGAATTTGGGACGAACTCCGATATGAGTCTCCACTGTGGCTTTCTTAGCGTTATCTATTATTCCACGTGGATTTTGCCTGTCAGGATCAGTCTTTATTTTGCATGATAGGAGCTGTGACTATGGCAAATTGGTCATTCATTTGCACTATACAGAGGACTCCACAAGTACCAAGTCGTTCTCAATTAAACGAGATTGGGCTATTAAAAGTAAACCTGCTAATGGGAATCAAATCTGATCGAGCCTTAAATAAAAAATATTTGGAGGTAGTAAAACTATAGTTGAATCACAGAAACTCACAGCAAGCTCAACAATCTAGGTATAAGGAAACCCTCAAATGCTTGGGAGAAACTTGAAATCAACAGATCTCTCTCTCTCTCTCTCTCTCTCTCTCTCTCTCTCTCTCTCTCTTCCAGAAATAAAGCTTTTTAGTTCCCGACATGAACTACTCTATACACAGAATTAAACCCAATCTACACGAAGGGCGTGGCCTAACCAAATCCGACAACCATGCAGACAAGATCGGCAAAACTCTCATGGCATGCATTCAACCCTATTTCAACCTACTTTACCCAAAATCCCCGCAATCTGTCGATGCAATGCTCCGTCTCCGCAATCTTCGCCAACTCCACCCAATGCTCCTCCAACCTCCCCAGATACGACAAATCCTTCTCCTGATGCCCAAATATAAACATCTTCGCACACAGAAGCGCTAAAACGTCCCTACAGGATCCTCCTAATCCGACAACTGGACAATTGAGTCAAAAACAGGCCGTAAGGCACCCACTCGCACCCGCGATGTCAGTGTACTCGCATATGACGAGTTCCCGAAGGACTTCATCTTGCGGGTGCGCTTGATGAATTCATCTAGAAAAGCCACCGGATCTTTCGATGGGAATTTGGATATCTCTCGACTGAGAAAACAGTCCTCTGATGCGAGGCATCACTTTATATCTATGAAGCTGAGAAAGCTTTTCGGGTGCCTTTTTGTGAATAGTAAGCCGGTGAGTCCGCCCATTAAGTGACCTTTCAAGTGGAATTTGTCAATTATTAAGTGTGAGAGTATTACCTCGGCGCATTCAACGAGAAAGGGAATGTTGGTTATGGATACGTTGTTACTTTCCGATTGGCCCCGGCCTGGAGCGCCGTAGACTATGAAGCCATAGTACTGGAGGGCGGGTTGGAGGGGACGTCGACTAGAACTTCTTTGCAGGAGCCGAAACCGTGGAGGAAGAGGATTGGTGGGTCGAAGTTGAAGTAATGTATTGTTGAGAGGTTGAGCTTGACAACCTTGACTTGGAGGGGGCTTTTTGAGCTTTCGAATACCATAGTTGCACTGTATAGGGGCGTGGTATGGCAGTGCAAAATATAATGAGTTGTTCGATAGATTGGAGTGGAAGGTATACCAGATAGTGAGAAACAAATTAAAAAAAGAAGAAAAAGAAGGAGAAGTCCATAACTCTCCACAATGCTCTCTTTCTTAAAAATAAAAAATGGCTGTGAAATATATGCGAGAATTGCCAAGGCCTCAAGGTTTCCTCGACAAGAAACTGCTTTACTCTTTTACACTCACTGCCACCCTCCTCTCTCTATCTACACATGCGCTGGATTTAAAGTTTTTTCATAGTATTTGCAGGAAATAAATGACTATGTGTCACCTTTTTAACCCTGTATGTAAATAAACAAGATACCTAGTATAGTAGGGAGACTCGGTCCCTGTACGGGTTACCATACCGCCACGGGTCACATCTCGTCGCGTAAGGGAAACGGTCAAATTAATACGAACATAGCACTAGATACAGAATACACACTCTTACACCTCTCTCACTTTGACCTCTGTCGAGGGACCCGCTGCTTTCCGAGGGCGACCTTCGGTCGTGGTGGGTTTTGCTTAGTATATCCGATCCGTACGTCGTCAGAGTGTACTGCCAACGAGCATTCCCCTCTTCACTGAGTAGGAAAGTCTATATCTCCTGGTGATAGTGGCTATCAGATTTCGCAAAGCTTTGATCATGAGAATTCGAGCAGAGGCTACCTCTAACTTTGAAAGTATGAACACATGGCGTGAGGTCTCATGGATTGTGCCGAATTCGGTTATAAAGAATAGCATAACTACTGGACATCCAAAGCCCCAGGGATGTCCTACTACTTCCCGAAGAAATTGAAATTGCAGGATGACGACTCGACGGAATACTCTGATAGATGGCCAAAATCAGAAAGCAGTGGTGCCTTCACATCCACATCCAGGACTTCTTCAATCCCAGGGCCGATGACCTCTGAGTCTGTTCAAAACCAATATATCCTTCAACAGAACTATGTCCCTTGGGAAATGCAATTCCCTGTCCCTTGGATAAAGCAGACCAAACCTCCTAGAGAGCGGACCCCAATTTTGGGTCTCCCAGCACACAGAAGCGAACCCTATCCTTTTGACAAAGATACACTCCACGAGGAGATGAATGAGGTTTTGGGGGCTTTCACTGATCAGTCCTCCAGTCAAGACGAGTACAACGACCGAGAGCTGGGCAAGGCCTTGAATCACCTGAAGCAATGGACACATGTCATTGAAGAAAAGATAAAATCGGCCAAAAACCGGGTCTCGAAGAACAAACAACCCAGAGCCGCACTTCCAACACCGAGATTCCCTCCATTGAGAACATTTTGATGCAGATTTCCTGGATGTGGAGCAACAATGACCACTGCAGGGTTTTTCCAGCGGCACGTTGAATATGTTCACCATCCGAACGTCAGCTTCTATTGCTTGAAATGCGACTCATCTGTCTTCTACAGAAAATACAAACTTCGGGATCATTGTCGGACAGTACACCTATGGCGGCCATCTAGCGAAGAGATAGAGGGGATGTCCAAAGCCCTTGATTGCCCATCCCATTGCAGCTTGTGTGAGAAGTCAGTCACGGATTGGGACAACTTTTACAAATGTTTCAAGAGCCATTGTCGTACCAGCAGCATAACGGAAGAAGAACAAGAATCATCTCATGGGGATATCTGCGCAAGACAGGGGCTTGGAGAGGCGGAAACGCCTCCCACTCAAGGCTTCGATACCTATACGGATGTCTCAGTCCAGGACTGGCATCCTTTCTTCCCCATGCAGAGCTTGGATTCCACCACCAAAGTTGGACTGCTCCGAAAGAGCCAACAGAGGATATCCAGCACAGCCAGGACCGAGTCTCACGAAGACTCCTTTGGTATTGATGAACGTTCAATGCGAATTGGTATGCGTCCAGTTACTGAGCCAAACCCAAATGCTTACCGAGATTTCTCGGCTGAGAGTCGTGCAGCCTTGATGGCCGAGCTAGGCGTGGAGATGGCCTACAAACGAGAACGAGCCAACGGCAGGACGGTCATGAAGGCACCTCAATAAAGTTTACCCACAGAGATCATTTCTGACCTGAAATTAGATCTATCCCTCCTCCTCTCTGTCAAGAAATTGCTCCGACCACCATTGTCTGAGATGTAGACACAAATTCAGCGAATGTGTTCTCTGTAAAGGCAGACCCGTTCCGGTTGAGATGTGCCATGTGTGTTCTTATGCCGCGAGTGCTCTGATGCCGCGAGTGCTCTGATGCCGCGAGTGCTCTGATGCCGCGAGTGCTGTGATGCCGCGAGAACTTTAGCAAGTCCGCGCCAGGGTATAAGCAACACAGCTATCGTTGTTCCTGGGTGCCAGAAGTAAATGCGACGGGGCCGATGGATGCATGATTTTGGCTTGACATCCTCCCTAAATTATCTCAGGGACATTACCATCAACTGCAAGGGTATTATCTATTGAAGAGGGGAACGCTCGTTGGCAGAACGCTCTGACGACGTACAAACGGATATACTAAGAAAACCCCACCACGACCGAATGTCGCCCTCAGAGAGCAGCGGGTCCCTCAACAGAGGTCAAAGTAAGAGGGGTAAGAGGGTGTATTCTGTTACTAGTGCTAAGCTCGTATTGATATGACCGTTTCCCTTACGGGACGAGATGTGACCTTGAACGGTATGGCAAACCGAAATGGGGACCAAGTCTCCACACTACACTATATAGAGCACCACACTAGAGTAGTAGGTCGAAGATATTCTAGAGGATCCTATAGTGAAATATCTTCGTATAGGGTTTGAAAGGTCTCTTTGTTTATTTAATATTTATATAGCTTCCTAAGTAGAGGGAAGTCGTAATTAATGAGTGAAATTCCGGTAATAAACCTAAGCTTATTCTTTAAGGGCAGGTAGGAAACTAATTGTGGTTTTTGATATACATACTCTAATATATCGCTGGATAGTCGTATATAGATAGTGAGAAGGGCGACTTACTCTATGATCTTTACTATTGAACAAAGGTATACTTCTCATAAAATCATAAAATAATAAGACATATGTAAATAAATTAATATTTCTTCTACAGTTTCGACTAAACTGACTTGACATACTAGCTTTATTATAGAACTAATGATATCATTTTAATATTCTATTATATAATCTGGTTAAGCGGCGGCTCGCTTACCAATTAACTAGTCTATACCTAGACAACGAAATTGAAGTGCCCATTGGAACAGGTCTTTTGGTGCAGTGGTTTCAAAATAGCTATCCGTCAAAGTCAATAAGAGTTAGCCCAGCGGAGGACTCATCTATTACGAATGGTATTGTAAGCCACATTTTGTTCTTTTCTAGTACATTTCCAAAGCATAGCCAGCCATTTATTTCATGTTTTGCGGCACAAGCTCAATGGTATAACCGTCCTGAAAGATTTTTAGCTCAAGGTCCCCATAAAGACAGGAGTCAAACCTACCGGGTCTCTAACGAAGGCAATCTGCTCAAATATCGTCTGGTATGCCGGATGAACAGCGCCCAATCCGATCCCACGCTGAGCCTCCCACTGACTCAAGGGGATAGATTCCCGAGTAGCAGCTCCCAAATCCTTCTCAACCTCAACCCCATGCAATTTCAAGTACTCCAAAGTCTTTTTAACATCAGGAACCGTGAATCCCAAATGTCCAAGACCGAGATTCGGGGGTTGATTGCCCGTGCTGTACAGGCCAGCAGGCTCATGTTCAGTGCCATGGATGTGATAGAGCTCCAGAAGCCCGAGAGTATGCGCAAGGTTTGCGAAAATTTCCTCACCAAATTTTACCGGATCTTCTTGGTGTTCGGGTGTCTTTGGGTAGCCGAGGTAGTAGATTGTGAAGGGACCAGTGTTCATGACGAAGACGGTTCGCATGCCGAGTAATTCGATATAGAAGTGTAATGAGCGGACTGGGTCTTGAATTCGCATCATCATATGGTTTAATTTGAACCCTGTGGTTGGGTTATTTGGGAGTAATGGGGACTCGGTCTTGTCACCATTGATGAGCTGTTCACCCACTGGGTGAGCCGTAGAGGCTGTAGAACCATCACCCATTTTGCAGTTCTTCGCTATTTAAAGGTGGAACAGGATCAGAATCATGAGATGTTTCATGCGGAACTTCCCGTCTTATAGCGATTTGGAAGAAAGTTATGCCAATGCGCGGGGGTAACGTATGTGGGACCAGCGGGGAAATCTGGGGGGATGTCCGGCCTGGGTTTCGGTATAGCATCGAACTGCATTCCGAGGCCTTATTCAATTGAAACACTTATTGAAACAGCTCTTAGAGTAGTATTCTTTAGTATAAAACTTTCTCCGGATATACCAGAATAATGAAAAGTAGATGAAGCTCAAGCTGATTCTTTATAGAAGTCATTTCCCTTAAGCCCCACATTTACAATGGCTTATTAGACCTTCAGCTGGATCTCTACTGTTGAATGACTAGCTCGATACCCTGCGGAGGTACTTGAATGCTGATCTGGAAATAAAGAATCTTATGATGGTCGAAATACTCTTTGATAATCAGTGAAGGTGGTATGACATGCTTTGATATCGGTTCCAAGAACTCTGAAAGAAAATTACGGTTTCGGAAGTGGCCAATCGAGTCCAAATTTGGATAGATGTTATTTAGGAGTCTAAAATGTTCGATTTGAACATTGTCATATTGGAAATTCTC
Organism: Penicillium lividum; assembly: GCA_028828245.1. NCBI lineage: Eukaryota > Fungi > Ascomycota > Eurotiomycetes > Eurotiales > Aspergillaceae > Penicillium > Penicillium lividum. Next base: position 6,272,080 of record JAQJAG010000002.1, read on the forward strand.
AGCTTTGCGTTATTCGGGGTGATCACCGGAACAGCCCCAGCCTCCGCATTTCGCTCCCGCACTTCCCCGGAATCACACCATAAACTTCACCATTGGTCCCCCTTCGTACGCTGCCTTTGGAAACAGAAGCCAGAATCTCATTGACCACGATTAACGACACGTATATGGCACAAATAGACTCTGGGAGACCCAAAAAGAAACGTATTCGGAAGTGGACTGCGGAGGACAGAGCTTTTCTCCACGAGTTTGAGAAGTCCATCAGGGAGGCATTTGGCAAGCGCTTGATAGCTCGTAATGCATAGTATAGTGCTCCCTGTTAGACTCTAACCTGTTTCAGGAGCTGAGAAACTTACTTCCCATGCTCCGAAAAGAAGCGTGACCCTCAAAGCATATTATTGTGGATGCAGTATCTCCCATCACAAGACCCAACAAGCAAGATGCAACAAGACACTACTTCATTCTAATCACTGCTAGCTGAGCGTGATGAATTGCTCAAAGGGGTCGATAGCCTTCGATCCTTGAGCCAGCCAGATGCCTCTGTCCTGCGACAAGCCCTGCCAATTGATCCGGCTGTCCTCGAACTCCTGAAAGAGGAAAAGAAGGTAGAGGCCAATCGAAGAAAATCGACGGGAAATCTCGTCATAGATGGTTCACAACACGATCAGCCACATTCTGCCTTTGCGCCAATACCTTTCGTACCTGTTTCGGGTGATGGGCTGTCTCAAGTGACAGCCCACAACCCAAATATCCCACAAATTCTACCCATAGCATACAACTCAACGGAACTCAATTGACCGGCTTAACTACCATCTACTACTGTACCGGTGAACTTATTTGACGACCCTGCTTTTCTATGGAGCCAACCACCTGGGGTATCGGCAACGACGCGACCAAAAGATGTGGGTATGAGATACAGTAACGATATTTCATACCTTGTTAGAGACTGTTCTTTCCACACTGCTCTTGATTCGGAGAATAGTAGCAAGCTATTAGTTGAACTCTCTCTTCCTACGGTGTGTTACGTATCCTTCATCCCTTTGTGGGTGCTCCTATCCGAGCCCTCAACATTTAGTAACTCATTTCCTGGAATTGGGGACCTCCTAGAATTCATGGATTCAAACTGAGTAATACATATGATTTAAGGCAAAGAATAAAAATTAGGCACGTTGCTAAAGAACTCGGGAATGTGTCAATAATATTTTCAATACACAGAAATTCCCCGGCTCCCCTCCCCTCCTATAGCTGAGAGTCGGATAGAATGTGAAAGCCTTTACGTTACAGTAGTGTATGAATGATCCTGCATTATCAATCAAAATTTATCAGTACAAGTTCGCATTCCCAGGCCAGAATTCCCGTCAGGAAGCCAATAAAAATGTGTCAGGGCAAAAGTGTACAGAACAGGGGCATTCTTGGGCACACCTGCAAGGTCCACTACAGATGTCCCCTTCTTTACTCGGAGACATAAGAATGTATACCCTTATTTTTTGTAAACAGGGCGGGCAAACAATATATATTGTCATCGGGTGCATTCAGGAGCAAGCGACGTCGCTACTTTTTAATCTTAATATTCCGGTTGCTTTATACCATCCGAGCACTTGAGGCCATTCAATATTCGCTACCATGCGCTTCGTGACTCTCGCCCTCTTCCTTGGGGCTGCTCTGGCTGATACTAGTATCATGCTAAGACCCACTACCAATGGCAATGTGGTTCGTTACATACTCATGATATCTTAGAAAAACAACGTTCATCATGTCTACATAAAACATGCTAATCGCGACCCATTACCACTTCAGGACGCTGAATATCCCGCAAAATGCTATCCAAACCCATGCAAAGGAATCACCTCCGTGAACTCCACCGCCGTCTGCGGTGACCCACGCCTGGGCCCAATCGAGCTCCCTAAATACTTCCCCCTCTCGACAGAGACCCGAACCTACTACCGTTTCGGCAACCTCTGTCCCTATGAGTGGCTTGCAAAGTACACCTTGAACGTCTCCGACCCAAACGCATACTTTATCTACCCCGGCGTCGGCGGCTTCGCCAACACAACTGACCAGAAGCCCATCTACGGCAGCGCAACATTGGTGGTGGGCCAAAAGATTGACCGATTCGGAGACGCCGCTGGACAATACTTGGCTCCCCTAGGTGCTCCCTATATAGAGCGTGCCTTGCCGCCCAAGAACTTGTTCGCGGCGAAAAATAGCAGCTACCCCTATAACTATCATGTGTACGAGGTGATGAAGCCGCTCGATGTTGACTTGGGCCCTGTTGCGGGTTGGTTCGAGCAGCCGGGTTTTGGAACACAGTTTGCCTTGAAGGGGGCCTTGCAGAATAACAAGACCATCACTGTTGCCACTCTGATGACGGATGGAACTTTGAAGGAATTGGAGAAGAGGGAGTATGATGAGGCTAAGGACTTTGCCGCGGACTATCTGCCTACTCCTCCACAGTAGGCGTATGCTTGGATTGGCCTTGGTGCTGAAATAATTGGTGCGTGTATATGGTCTTATTGCGTTGGTTTGGGAATGTGTTTATCAAGTGAATTAATAATCTAATGAAAAACGGTTATACTTTCGGCTTTATCGCTTAATGGCGTAGACAACCATTCTTTTGACTGTACTAGGTATCAAAATTCGTTCAAAATGGATAACAGTAGATACGAAAAATGAAATGGGGGCCATTGTAAACTATCTAGACCAGCTAGAAGTGTAGTAATTCTATAATGACAGGAAAACATAAAAAAAAAAAAAAAACTCTCAGTGCCATCCCTTAGTAGTTGGGGATGCAAACACCGTCATTCCATTGAGTAGAGCCAACACACTGCCAGCCATCGCAGCAAGGGGTGCCGCCAGATTGGCAAGCAACATCGTAGTCTGAAAAAGCCCTTATCAGCCACAAGATCCTAAATTGTTTCTTACGTGTAGAGGTCAACTTACTAGCGATGCAGGTACGCTTCTCGGTGGTCTGGGAGGCAGAGGCGACAGCAGCCAGAGTAGCAATGAGAACGGTGATGAACTGCATTTTGTTGGAAAGTTGGTTGATTGGGAAATCGGGTTGATTGTTTGATGTGACGGATTGGATTGTTGATTGATGATGTTCAAATCTTGAGGAGCTCTAGCTATTTATGCTTCAATCAACTCACCATGAGATACTCAATAACATTCGAATTAAGTGATCGCCATGCCTATTCAGGAACTAGTTCCAAGATCGGAAACTTCCAGTTACTCTAGGCTTTCTCTGACAAAATCGAAGCTCATGATTAATCAAGGTTGTAGGTGAAAGTTCTCAGTGCATGATCTTTCACGTGGCAATGGGTTTCACAGAAAAAGTGGGGTCATTACCCTTTTGGGATACACATAAGATACAGGTCTGGATTTGCTTCAAGGGTCTTTTCCTAATATGGAAAAAATCGAATTACTATTTCAGTATAATTAAATACGGTAAAGTCTGTTTTATCGGAAATTCCACAGAGAATCTGTGCCTGAAGGCTTTTCAGTTCTAGCTCAGGGTCCCGTCGGGTGGCGCTCCAGGTTTTCCCTCCCCCCTTCTCCGTGCCTAACCTCCATGGTTTTGGTCACTCTTTGACTTCTGTCGGAAGCCTGGAGTCGCTTCTGCCTAGACTAGCGTCCAATCTATATATTTCCTTAATCGTCTCTTTTCCACGCCCACAAAATGTCTTATCTACCGCCAGGATGGACCCTGGAGCAACTTCAAACTGCATCAGTCGATGATCTACGTGAAATACCAGAAGAAGTAATGGGGTCGAAAATCATCCCTACCATTTGGATATCGATTACTAATATTCTATTTCTAGAAACTCCGTGAAATTGACACAAATTTAATTCCAGTTGAAAATGTTGCAGTCCGTCAAGTGATCGGCCGTGCAGTGAGCAATGAACACCGACGGAAAGTGCGCGCCGAGCGGGGCCTTCCACCTGCTCCCGGGAGACCAATCTTTGAAGACCCTGACGATGCAGTCGTAGAGGTGGTAGAGCGGGGAGGATTTGATGACTTTGGATTCATCGTATTCCGAACTGATTACTCGGATGAAACCCGCTGGGAGCAGTGGCATAAAGAGTTCTACCGCAGGATAGACGCGTCGATAGACAGCGTTAGCGGAGGAAAGAAAATTGAAGATAAATGTTTAATGCCGACCTTCGAAGATGAGGATTTGGAAGGTGCCACCTATCAGCAAATTCTAGAGTATATGAGATCTTATCCCTCTCGTTGGTGATCAATTACTAATTATGTATTGTTATAGGGTGTACTATACCTACCTCGAGACTGATGGTGTGCCTCCAGGACTTGAGACTGATATGTGTCTAGTTGTCGACTCGAATGTTATGGACTCGATAGCGAATGACAAACCGTGGATCTATGCATTGGACTTATCATTCGATCATCAGAGCGAAGTTGAAGAAGGTGATTATACTGGCTACTTTAGGGTCGCTGTGGACTCGGTCATTCCGGAACTTTATCCGATGCTCGCGGCGATGACACCGCCAGAGCTTTGGCCCTCAAACAACAGAATATGGGAGTCAGCCTTTGATGATATATTTGCGTCTTCAGATTGCCTTCAAACCTTTGAGGGTATTGGCCACGAGGTCGCCAATATCAGCAGCACACCCCTTTTGCAGTTTTAGCCTTCCATGTACATAAATCGCCTCTGGGTGCGAGAGTCAAGTGTAGCGCGTTCATTGCACTCGTAACATGGCCTTTATTAAATATTACTTAGCTGAGGACTCTAGCATTCCCTATAACCCTTAGGAGCCATTGGGTTCGTAGAATTTATTTATAATCGGTTTTATCGGAAAGTGCAGGCCCATATAGAGATCCGCTTGTTAATATCAGACTATTTTTTATAATGCTATCACTCAAGTTTATACGAGGTGCTGAAAATTCTATTCTTGAGGTAGCAACTGAGAAACTAGGTGTTGACAGGCTTAGGAATACAGCCTAAAGCTTCCACCAAAAGCAACAGTTCTGGGTTGGAATTCCCTGTCAAGACCTCGATCTCCCTAATTTCTTGTTCAATTTGCTTTTGTAGCTGCTGAATATAATCGAAAGTATCGCTTAGGGCAGAAACACTCGACATGGCGTGCAGAATCGCCAATTTGTTTCCGTGCTTCATTTTCGAGTTCGTCGCACGTGCCTCTCGAAATATGCCAAATATGATGGTCTTGACGTTCTCACTCTTTTCACAGCTTTTGACAATCGGGTAGGACATTTTCCCTTCCTCAAGATCCTCACAGAATCCTTTTGCTTTCGAATACTCTTCCCCTTGAAGGTTCATGTAGTCATCGCGAATCTGATACCATCGACCGAGAAGACGGGCCAGAGTTGAAAGTCGATCTGAGGCAGGCGATGCTTTTCCATTGGCCTGCATAAGTTGAACCATCATGGTCAACATGGCACCGGTCTTTTGGTCCACCATGGCGAAATATTCGGCTTCTGTGGGACAGTGCAAATGATGTCTCCAATGTATATCCCAACTTTGGCCAATGAACTGTGTATTCAGACCCTGGAGGAGAGCGCTCATCATTTGGGGAGCAGCCATGGCATCCACTGCCTGAGCTGCTTTAACGACCATATACGTGGCGCTGTTGACTGCTTGTGCGGGTCCGAAGATTAGATGGGTTGCTGTACTCCCTCGTCGTAGTGGTGAGTCATCTTGGAAATCGTCCAGGATGAGAGAAGAGTTATGGAGGTCATTGACGATACCCTTGATAGCTGTTAATGGCTTAGGGGGTACCTGTATCCAGACATCGAATGCATCGATAAGCTTTGAGATTACGCCCTTGGACGATAGAGACGCAATGTAAAGAGCTGGAGCAAGGAGAACTGAGTCATCTAGAACGGTTGTAGATTCCATCAGATACAGAGACACTGAATTCGCGGACTTTAGGCAGTTCAAAGGTTTGTCGCGGGCGTAAGCTTCAATGTTGGAAACCGCGTGAGAAGGCGCAATTGTGAAGTTGCAGTTCAAAAGATAAATTCCTTACCGCCTCTTGTGAGCAGCGCGTCTTTCCTCCTTAGCGCTAGTTACATTGGTACATGTAGAGAGCCTAACCACATCAGAGATCTATATATCGGACTTATTCTTTGATCATGAGAGCCCTTCAGGTCGCAAATGACACGGCCCATATCCGAGCCCAGATCTGACCCTCTAAGCATACCTTTAGCAATGCCTAGTTTAAGTAATAAAATAGGGGCTCTATTTAACGAAGTTATTAAAAAGCTTAGAGGTGATAGTCCGGAGCACTTGATGAGAGCTTAGAGGACGTATAATACGATTTCTAAAACTTAAAAGGTTGATTTTCGGGGTTATATGTCTACATAGACCGGGTGCGGGTGGAGATATATATACATAATCCCTGATGGACAGGCACATGATCAACAATCGGAAGACAAGAATCCCCCTCCAGAGATTCCGTCTAACAAATTGATAATAGATCATCTTGATGATATACTGCTATGGACTGGTACAAAAGACACGACTACTTCGAACCATATGCGCTTAAATTATGGTCTAATTCGTGATATCGGCCAAAATTCGAATGGATGAGAAAGTCAGGTGACCTGGGGGACATGGAATTTAAGCTTAAATAGGTAGTAGGGCTTAGGGTCAGCTTCCAGATCAAATTTGTCATTTTTCAGCTTAACAACTTTCAGTTAATGCGCATATTTTGCCTTGGAAAATGGGGTATGTCATAATGTTTCCGTTAGTCGGAAAGTTATTACATGTGGAGAGGACGGTACATGTGGCAGTGCGACAGGACCCAGCGATCTTATCCCTATAAAGTAAAACAGACCTTTGATATGTGGCAAGGATGAAAATCCACTTATCTAACTAGGTCAAACTACAGAGAATAGACTAGCCTTTAGAGGGTAAACGGTGACAAATTTTCAAGTGACATCAGATGATGGCTGGAAGCTGAGTCTAGAGTTGAAGGGTTTTTTCAAGGCTGAAACTCTAAGGCTGAGTCAACGTCTGATCCCATTGCCAAGAGCTAAGCAGCGATTCTTACATGTAATATCAGAAAAGATTTGAGACAAAGACAAGAACCTGTAATAAAGTCGCTAATTAGTGTGAAAAAAAAAACAGGCAACAGTAAATCAAAAAAATCCCTCGTTCTCCACCCTGAACCAGAAAAAAGAAGGAGAAAATTCGACGAACGAAGAATCTAGACTTAATTGGGTTTAAGGTGATGGGACCCGAACACGGGACCCATACCAAGCTTGTTAATATCCCACAATTCCCTTGCAATTCTTTCTCCTGGTATTCCTCCAGTTATATGCTTCATCTCTTGCATGCGCCTCTTATATGCAGTAATACCGGCTCTTTGACGCACCCAATTGCTGCAAGTTGCCGATTTCTGCTTCGGCCAAGTCGTGATATTCCTTAAGCCACTCATCTGATTCGCCCTCAGATCAATCCATTTTCGGGGTTCTCTCAAGGTGTCCAGCTGCAAGCTAATCACTCTTCCCGAATTGATTTCGCAACTCCCCGGGGACGTGTACTCCGTTCTCACCGCAACGATAACGATACCCTATTCTCTGTGTGCTTGGACAATCCCTGCCCTTACCGCGCTTCTTTTGGCCTGTGCCTACCCGTGGTATTTCTCTCTGCGAGAATAAAGAGAAGACACTCTTCCTCCAAGGCCCTTCACGAGCTTCAAAATCGAAGCTGAAGGCCTTGTCCTTTTTTTTAAAAACTTCGATTTCGACCTCTTGATCTCGACTTTCTCACCATGGACGTCGATTTGTAACAACGCCGTCCTCTGGGATCATTTTTTATCGCATTTCAGCGCTGCCGCGTTTTGCTTTGACCTTTTTCACTGGTCTTCACACTCAATATTCTGATTCTTAAGCCATACTCATCATCATCGTCGTCATCATGGCCCCCAACCTCTTTATCTGCCTCCGCACCCTCTGCTGCCCCATGTACTGGTTCCAGCGCGGCGACCGCATCCACCCCGATAAAAATCGCGAACAACACTGGGAAACTCCCGTCCCAGGAACATACAAGTTCCTCCCCGGCCAAGGCTGGCACCTTATCCGCCGTGACGGGCACGAAGATGAAAAAATCCCCGCCGCCCTCGTCTACTGCCGCGTACTACACCGGTACATGTTCGAGTCCGAGCTTGAAGAGCGTTCGCGCTTCTTCATGGCCCCATTGCACAAGGGCGGTCGGCCCGAGAAGCTCCGCTTCTTCCTTCTTGATGACGGCGTCCACTGGGTTGCTGGCTGGGACGCTAAGGGTCGATTCATTCCCGGTCCGTATCCTAAGTGGCGGCTGGATGAGGATGGTGAGACTATGCACCGTGGTGTCTCGCCGCCTACTAGTGCGGATGTCTCTCGCTGCAACAGTATTGTTGTGAGCAAGATTGAGTAGATGCGGAATTTTTTTCTTTATGATTTCGCATTTATGTTTTATATTTACAGCCAATGATTAGCGCTTGTTTCGGTTGGGAAGCGTTTAGCGTGATTCGGTTACAAAAGTGTTTTGAATATTGCGGGAGGACTGGGCTTGGGGTGTTTCTTTCGGTTCATGTCTTTTTTCTCTGGTCCTGAATACATGAGATTTCGGTTGTTTTCGGTTGGGATGATCTGTGACGGCGCGAGAGTTTGACGGTGCGCTTTCGTGAATTCAATTGGAGCTTCCATAAGCTTACTATGATGATTCGATAATTCTCGCAGGATTTTATATCATCTCATCAATGGCAATTGTAATCATATCCTTACAACTTACCCTGAATAGTACGTGACTAAAAGTAATTGGCTCGCTTCTCATAGTCCCGAAATATGCACATGTGAATCTGGTGCAATTCTACTTTACCTTTGAATCTACCCTGGTATATACAGGTGCTATCATATTCCTCACAGCTTCGAATCCGGTCTACTAAGCAACTTCTGCAATCCATTTCGCACCTTATCCTCCATACCACCCTTCCCCACTCTCATTGTTTCCCGCAATACAAAGACATGAATATAAGTTCCCACCATCTTCACATCCTCTTCTCCCTTCCGAAATACTCCAATCTCCCACGTCACACTCGACGATCCCAACTTAGCAACCCGCAGTCCAACCTCTAGAATATCGGGAAACGCAACAGAAGCAAAGAAGTCTGCGTGCGTCGAGACGATAAGACCGATCTGCTCAGCCCCAACTGCTAGGCTGGATGGATGGCCCTGCTGGCTCTTGGGGGTGGGGTTGTTCACGCTGAAGGGATTCATGCCGCAGGCCTCAATCAGGTAAGAATTGGCGATAGTGTCGAAGAGGGCTGTGTAGACTGTGTTATTGAGATGGGCGTACATGTCATTGTCGAACCTGGGTGGTTCTAGATTAACTTTTGCTGCTTTGGGTTGGACCTTTGGTTGTCATTACCATCTTGTTTGGTGGACTTGGTGATAGCCGTAGTCGCTGCGCACGCGGCGTTTCTTGGCCTCGTAGTCAGAAGTGGCCATGGCTGTATGTATCTGGAGTTTTGGTATGATTAGAGGGAGAATGATAGAATGAAACACCGTCCAGCGGGACGAGAGGTGATATGCGATCGTCTTGTCTCCGCGGCATTGATGAACCGAGGTACAATGAGATTAGGTAAGCAAAGTCAGTACGGAGTATTTCGCCTGGAAATTCAAAAGATAAAATGAAAATAACAAGCAGAAATCAAAAATCTAATAAATCTAATATAAAGAATATTGATATCAGTATATATAACATTTGAAGTATTAGAATTCAGTTCCTGGTTACGTGGGGGTTTGGTCTCCACAATATTTTCTTATCGTTAATCTCAACTTAAATCTCAAAATCTCTTTTTTTCCCAAACTTTCCCCGCCAACTTTCTTTTAGGAGCCACGTCGCTCATTTCCCTCCTGGCTCCCTCTCCACGTATTACCGCCTATCTTCTCCGGCGAGGAAAACTTCCTCTGCCCCCTCCGCCCGTCATGGCCCTTGTCAATTTCGAAGTCAAGCCTGACCCCGTTCAACCGCCCCCCGACGTCTGCATCACCCCTTGCGATCCATGGCCAGCACCATACTATCTAGAAGGCGGACTTCGTCGCGTCAAGCCCTACCACTATACCTACAACACCAATTGCAAGGAGAGATGGCGCGGTCGTACACTGGAGGATATCTTCACATCGGAGTTCCGTGACCGGAGACCAGACTATTATGTATGAACCCTCGAGGCAACGATGCACAATGAAATACTAACATATACCAGCGATGGGCACTCGACCAAGGTCTTGTCGCCGTGAATGGCAAGCCCGCCGCCCGCAACACCGTCATTAAGAACGGCCAGGTCATCTCGCACACCTGCCATCGCCACGAACCCCCCGTCTCGGCGCAACCAGTCGGCATCATCCACGAAAGCGACGACCTCATCGTAATCGACAAGCCTGCAGGAATCCCCGTCCACGCAGCCGGCCGATACCACTTCAATTCCATCGTCGAGATCCTCCGCTCAGAGCGCGGCCAAGGCTGGCTTCCACGGCCCTGCAACCGTCTCGACCGCCTCACATCAGGCGTGATGTTCATCGGCAAGGACGCCAAGGGCGCAGAACGAATGGCAACAAAGTTAAAGGAACGCTCGGTGCAAAAGGAATACGTCGCTCGAGTCAAGGGCAAATTCCCAGACGGCGTCATAGTCTGCGACCAGCCCATTATGCAAGTTAGTCCTAAACTGGGACTGAATCGTGTGCGCGCTACAGGCAAAACAGCCACCACCAAGTTCCGCCGTCTGGCATACTATCCCCCCGCATCAGAACTCCCCACTGCGCCGGATTCCAACGGCGACGGAATTCCCGCTCTGGCTAATGAATCAGAGGGATACAGTATCGTTCACTGCCTCCCGCTTACGGGCCGCACACACCAGATCCGAGTCCACCTTCAGTTCTTGGGACATCCTATCTCCAACGATCCCATTTACTCCAACCGCCGCGTGTTCGGGCCCGAACTGGCTAAGAACGAGTCGCATGGTCAGCGTGATGATGAGATTATGGAACGGTTGAACCGAATGGGCAAGACCGAGTTGCCTGATACGGTTTCCTACCGCCACCACTTTATGGCGTCGCCGGATGTACCCCCCGATACCGACCCGGCTATTCTGGCGCAGCTCTTGGAGCGCGAGCAGAAGGCTGCTGCGGAAGATTATTCTGTTCGCAAGGGTGAGCGGTTGTCTGGTGCGCTTTGCGAGGTCTGTGATACGGAGTTGTATTCTGATCCTGGTCCCCATGAGCTTGGTATTTTCTTGCATGCTGTTGCATATGCGGATCGCGAAGGTGACTGGTCGTATCGGAGTGCGATGCCTAGTTGGGGAATGCCGCCGTTTGGTCTGCTTGGTCCTCTTGAGGTTCCTGACTGGGTTCCTGTGGCTGAGGGTGAGGAGATTATTATTGGGCATGGAACTGTTCCGCCTGAGATTGGTGTTGATGATGACGGGAACGTTGCTGAGGGGACCGAAATTCCCACCGGACCTGTTCTGCTTGAGGGTGTTGGGGTTGTGAATATGTCGTCCCTGAATCGGGCAGCTAATGGGGCTGCTCCCACTGGTGCTGAGTTGGTTTCTCCTGCAGCGCTGTAATGGGTCATGGTCTTTTGTTGCATTTTGTCTTGTCTTATGATACCATATCGTTGATTGAAGTCGAGGTGATGGACATACAGCATAGAGTGGGTGTTACATTGCATATCGCTTTAGAGTACATAGAATTTGATGCCTTTCATGATTACCTGAATCGTACCTTTCCAGAATATCAAATGATTTAATTCGCTGGCAAATTCTAGCTCCATTTATCCTCCGAGTGTGCCAATATCTATACAAAATCTAATGCTATCTCCACCCAATGCACCATTCCATACGCCGTCTACCGATGTGATAAATCCCAACACAAATCAAAAGCAAAAACAAAAACAAAAGAAACAAAAAGGAAAGAAAAAACTGCTTACAATACCCACATCGGACTCTCACACTGTCCCAATAACCGCACTTTTTCGTCGATCCTCCACATCATCGACCCAGCCGTCACACCTGGTGAAGGTCGGCCACTAAGCGCATAGTCAGAGACCTTACAAGTCCCAGCTTCGTCAAAGCGATACTGCGTGCACCTTTCTTTCTTGGCACAAACCTCCGCACACTCAAAATGTGTAAACGGAGTCTTATCCTCGCCTTCTTTCTGGACTTCCTGCGGAGCAGAGTTCTCCCAGTTCTCTCTCACATCAACAAGAGTTGGACGAACAAGTAGACGAAACACATCATTATACAAGGGATAGGAAGGATTTCCCTAGAAAAAGTCATAAGCAACGACCAAAACCACCCTGAAGACAAATACTCACATCCGCATGCCACTCGTTCTCAAACTCGAACATCCGCCCAATATCCACGGGTGTCATATGATGAAATGTAACAGGCGGATAACACCACTGAACCTTCCCGAAAGCCTCGTTAATCGCATCCTGTTCCCAAACAGAATGCCCCGTAACATGAGGCCACGCCCACATAAGCGGGATCCCAATAGCCTTAAGCACCATTCCCAGAATACAATCACCAGCCCAATGCCGATTCGTCGTCTCATGCCAATATTCCATATGAAGCAGGTACTCATCCGCAAGCGCATGCATCGCCGGATTCGAGAGTATAATGCCGGACCCCCCGTGCGCGAATACGTCCTCCCCAATCTGCATCTGGTTGCCCAGGTAGAGCTTCTCGGTTGGATCAAGCTGCGCAAGCCAGGCTACCAGGCTAGGCCAGATGGGGTAGGTGTCTGCTTCGAGGATGACGTACCATTTAGCGGTTGGGTTGTAGTTTCGTGCTTCAACGGCCATGGGGAGGAATTTCCATTTGTCGAGTTTCCAGCCTGGGTTTTGGGTCATTCCTGCGGCGCTGTTGGCGACTTTGATTACATCTTCAGAGAGGAGGCCTGAGCGGCCGTGTTGCTTGGCGCGGTTGTAGAGGGCGAAGTCTAGGTTTTCGAGGAGGGTGTATGTTGTGTTGCGGAAGACGTCGTGGGTGGGGAGGCCGGATATCTCTTCTTCGTAGTCGGAGACTATTAGTTTGTTTGGGATGCAGCGGAGTGTTGTGTTGATGTGGATGGGGACTTTTTCTTGGGCTTCTGTTATGCCGGTCTTTAGGATGACGAGGATGTCTTCGATGCCGGGCAGTGGGCGGCACGAGGCGGATGTGGGGTTGGAGTCAGCTGGGTTGAAGTCTGTGATGTTGGATTTGATGTCGAGATTGGTGTTGGTATTGGTGTTAGTTGTTTGATTGGATGGTGTTATGGATGGTTCGGTAACTATCACTGGGGTATACAATCCATGGCCGGAGTGTCGGAGGTGCAGGAATAGGAATATTATGACTGCCCCGGCGAGGAAAGGCAGCCAGCGCGAGTACCGGGCGGGGAAGGTGAGCATTCTAGGGATGAGAGGATAGAAAGACTATATTGATCCCTCCATGGTCGAGTGGATGAAACGAACTTGAGGGAAGGCTGGGGGGTTAAGTATCAGCTTTCCCTGGGTGGACCTTAGGGGCTTGTTTCTGGGGCTTGTTTCTTGTTTGGGGATGACATTGGCCAGATCGTCGTGTTCCACTTTTTTTTTCTTGGAGGAATGACGGAGCAAACTTAGGAGTACAAGCTGGTCGGTTTCGAAAAACAACTTGTAGATCGGAATTACAACTGTCATTGTGTTTCCTTCGGAGTCACATAGTCTTTGCTCTTCTCTTTAAGTGCTACAGAGTCCCGCATCGAGGACCCCTGATGAGGTGGGTCTGGCGATCATTTAACCCTGCACGGACAAAGAATTCAAGAATCCAAGAACCCCGTGGGCTGTGCATTTTAAGTATAAGTTTGAAGAGATTGGAGTTTGGGAGTGAAAAGTATGAGGTTAAATCAAGCCACATCTTGGCTGCGTAGCCGATCATTGCCATCTACAAAGGTATCATAATCATAGCTGTAACAGTAGGGGTACATTTTACACGCAGCAGTTTGCATGCCCAGAAGAGAATTTTTGAATTTTTGTTTGTCATTTCAGAACAAGTTTCTCTCGCTCTATCGCCCAGCACTCTGACCAAGCGCGAGCCGCACATGGCATGGCATGCACAATCCTTGAAATTCGTTATCGCCAGAGAGATATCACGACCGTACAAAAACCCTCTGCTCCTGCGAATAACCCCTAAAACAAAATGAAACAGAACTTTTTGGGGTTCATTCCATTTAAGCCTCAGTGGTGACACGGCCCTTGGCGTTGGTGACCTTAACACCGAGAGCCTTGGCCTTGGCGATAATGTCAACACGCTTGCGGGAAGAGACGGCGTGGCCGATCCTGTAGACTGGGTTAGCGGGTGATCCTTCGAGCAGTCTGACTAGTTGTGCTGTGGCGGTTGTGCCATTCAATCATGATCGCGTAGGTGGACGTACTCAGCAGCGAAGGTGCGGTTGTGCATCAGGAGGAGCTCAACATCCTTGGGGTTGTGGACGAGGAAAGCCTTGTGGCCGGAGGGCATCATGTGACGGGTCTTCTTGTTGGAACCGTAACCGATCTGAACAGTTTATTAGTCTTGGTTTCTGGCATCCTGGACAAAGGGGTCGTACGGAGGGCATGGCAATTTGGCCCTTGAAACGGCGGCGGACGCAGTTATCAATACCCTTGGGCTTGCGCCACGAAGCGCCAACACGCATGAACCGGTCACTCTGGTGACGGGTGAAGCGGTTGGTACCTATTTCATCCAGTCAGTCCTTCCATTCTGAATCTTTATTCGTTGAATCCCTTGTGGTTGTGGTTGTGTCGCTCTCCGACCGTGACAAATTGGCGTAAAAAAGTCAAAATCAAAATCAAGATCTCCCCTCATGTCGTTCCAAATGCCCTTCTCTTTCTCGTCTATGATTTCGATTTCGATTTCGATTCCTCACGTCGTTGGGTCGAAGGGCGATCATATCCAGGCCATGGGATTCGCAGAGTCGAAGATCGGGTGAACATACGCTTCTTAACGATGGGGATGTGCTTCTTAGCGGCGACCATCTGTAGGGAGAAAATTGTCAGAATGCTGGAGTTGTCGATCGAACGGACGTGACTCACTTTGTCGGTGTTGCTGGGTCTCGCCGGGCGTTGAGAGTTGTCGAGTCGGAACGAAGTCAATCTCGAAAACTTCCAAGCAGAGCGGCGTGGGCGACCCACACTAGTGTGATTTGGGCGACCTAAGCGAAATAGGTGGGATTATGTCAGCGTAGGGCTGGCTGACACATAGCCCTGCCAAGATTGCCTAATTGGGAAAACTCATGTATACATCGACGATCTTCAGATTAATTGATTAGTTCTGAGCAGAATTAAAGAATATGGTTCTCGTAAATTATTGACTCCTGGTTTTGAACATGACTCACGCTCACATTTCCTAGTCAAAAGTCACGTAATGATATGAACGGATGACGATGTTCCTATCTATAGAGTATACAGAGTATACAGAGTACTTCATCTGAATCTCCTATGGTCCTATTAAATGTCGTATTTTGTTACCAGGTTTTCAATTAATAGGTGTATCAAGTAACTCCTATCACGTGGCCTTTCTTGACACGTTCGAAGGAAAGTATGTGCAGTGACTCGTAAGAGCGCTCATGGAACCTTAAGATTATATTGGAGTAGAATGGTAATCAATCGCTTTACCTGGGGAAAACAAAGCTTCGACTATCTCTTTGCGATCTATACTTTCTAAGGCTGGTTTTGACTTGTTCCAGAATGAGAATCCAATGTTTTGCAGGTCAAGTAGTCTAGTATATCAACTGTCACCACCGCAAACCTTGAGCACATCCCCTACCTATCATTTTTATCATCTACTGCCACTGGAACCCCATCCTCGCCCCCTCCTTCTCCCCGCTCCTCAACATCTGCTCCAGAACCTCCAAATCAGCCAACGCCTCCTCAGGCGATTGCCTCTTCGCAACAGGCCTCCCATTCCCAATAGCCATCGCAAACTCGGCAACCTCAGGAACCACCCCCTTCCCATCAAACTCAATAACATGGTCCTTCCCATCAACAGTAACTCCATCAAAATGCAATCTCACCACGCCCTTTTCACAAGCAAACTCAAACACGTTATCATTAAACGGAGAGCCCCACGACAGAGACACAACGCCCGTAGCACCAGACCCGGTCTTCACAACCGCATCCACCGTATCAACATCTGGCAGGTATGTCTGCTGTAGCTGTGTATGCGCAGAGAGAGTGGTGATCTTCTCTTTGGGTCCGAGAATCAGTCGGAGACCGGCTACCATGTGGACACCGCCGTCTAAGAGGAATCCTCCTTGGTATTGGGGTGTTCTGCGCCAGGCGGTTACTGATATGATTAGTATGGGATTCAGTATAGGGAATTATGTATCCAGGTCAGAATTTGACTTCGTGACGTACAGTAGTACTTGTTATCCTGCATGATAAGGCTATGCACGTTGACTCTGAAATTGCGTACTGGTCCCAGTTGCTGGACTTGTTCCGCTGCAAAGAGGAACTTTGTTAGGTATCGGTAGTTCTCGCCTACGGCCCAGAATACCTTGTTCGTGTCAATGTTCTTCTGGTACCATGATAGAAGCTCGCGGGCGGTTGTGACGTCCTTAGCGATGGGTTTTTCGGAAAGAACGTGCTTGCCTGCGAGGAGAGCTTGGCGGATGAAATCTGGCTGGACTAGGATTGGGAGACTGCACACAGTTGGTTAGAGTTTGATTTTCTGAGGCTATGCTTGGGTAGATTTTGGTTGCGTACGCGATGATTACCGCGCTGATATCTGAGCGAGCTAGGAGATCTGTGTAGGAATGTCCTGGGTCGGAATCTTCGGAGTAAAGATCGACGCTGGTAGTACTACTGGCGAGATCTTGTGCTGATTTGAGGGACCGTGAGTAGATAGCTTTGAGGGTAAGGTCTTGGACTGCTTTCACAGCGGGCTATACATATATGGATGAGGATGATTAATATGTATAGTAGGTCAGTCGGGTGGAGTTCCAGTCTCATACCAAATGTTGCTCTTTAGCAAAATTGCCTGTTTAGACCATCAGCTTCTGTGTTCGTTTATTTGTAATTAAAGATTCGGCTCGGCACCTGGAGGTTCACTTACCACTGCCAATGATAGCTACACCAATAGCCATGGTTTGGTCCGTTTGAAGTATAGTTGAGAAACAAAATTTAAGGATGAAAGAGGATGACAAGAGAACTTAGGTGTGAGTCCGTGGATGGGTGACAATGTGAAAAACAGTCGAATCCTTGCTGAAATGGCATACAGAAGCATGCAGGCTGTAAGTGGGGTTCTTCAGTCCGGAGCCACCGACTTCCAAACATGGGAAGGTCCAACCCTCATTTCGCCTCCACAAGCTTGGCTTCGCCCTTTTCGGTCCGATTTCTATGCTAACTGCCAGATGCCGTTGAATCTCAGGGCTTGAGATGATCATGTTGTTTTGAAGCTTACTTTACTTCTACTGAAGATGCATGGCGCAATGTTAAGCACTAATGCAAGATGTTCCCTATAATTGCCTTCAATACTGAAACTTCACTTTAAATTACTAATACTAATAGCAAGAGAAGTAAATTCTCATGGGCAGCACCAAACAAATCAAATCAAAAACCCAAGCGCCACCAGCATAAAAAAAAATCACAACGCAAAGATGGGAATCGAAACCTTCCACAAATGGAGGAAGAAAAAAGCGCAGTATCAAACCAAACACCATTCCCGGCGCAGCTCATTATGAACTCATCATGATCCTTGAACTTGAATCCAAGCCGCAAACCCAACAGAAAAAAATCATAGCAGTCGTTATAATCAGGTATCACGAGTTAACCAACGCTTTCAACCTATCCACCCTCGCCATGGATTTCTCCAACTTGTCCAATCGACTCCGTTTTTCAATATCTCGACGCTCGAGTATGGCAACTCGTTCTTCGAGCTTTGCGCGCGCTTTTCGCTCTTGCGCGACCATTTCGTTTGCTTGGCTGAATAGCTGTACTGTTAGCTCTTCAAGCTCGTTGCTGGCAAGAGAGAGCTGGGACTCGGCTGCTTTGCGGAGACTTTGTTCGCGTGTTAATGCGTCTTGTAGGTCGGCGTTGTCACTGTTTGCTGGGGATGATTGTGGGAGGGGGTTGGGTGGGATCGAGGTTGGGGTTGCTGGTAGGGGTGTTGTAGTGGTTGCGGAGGCGCTGGTTGTTGAGCTCCCGCGGCGGTAAGGGAGAAGGGAGGTGAGTGTTGAGAGGCGGCTGTGGTATGTTGTTGGTTGGGAGAGAGTGTCTGGTGTTGTTTGAGTTGGGGAGAGAGTTGATTTGTTGGTGTGGGAGGAGGTTGGTGGAGACGTGCTATTTCGGGGTGTGTCGTAGGAAGTTCTGTGGGAGTTTTGGGATTTGCGCAGACGTGCAATCTCGTCTTCGTAGTCGGCGAGTTTGTTTGCTGTAGGAAACAGTCGGTCAGCAGATGTTTGGAGTTCTCCAATTTCAGAAATTTTCGGTATGAGGATTCTTTGCTGGATGAGAGCGTGTTTTTTTACACTTTGGTTTTCCTGTAGTATACTAAGCTCGGGCTTTATTTTGTTACTCACCATCTAAGGCAACACGATGGGTCAAGTCCTGAATCTGCCCCTCTAACTCCTGGATCCGTAGTTGAGCCTCGGAAGGATCAAACGAGTCGCCATATCCACATGCTGGACAGTGGCTTTTTGTGGCTGTAGCGACAGCCTTCATGGTAGAGGTTCCGACAAGAGTGGCGGTCGCGAGTGTGGTGGTCGTTGCAGACATGACAGCATGGGGATACCCCGAGGTCGTTTTTTAAGTGGAGTCGGACTGGGGTGTAACGATGAGGGGAAACCGAGCGGAATTCCAGAATTGCAGTCCTCAAGTGACAAGTAAATAAGAACCAAGTGAGCTCTGGAATGCTCCGTGCCTTGGAACGTTTAGTACATGAAACGAGGAAACAAATGAAAGTCCGAAAACCTTTGAAGGGGTTCAATTTACTCCATACTGCGCCACCGGATTTTTTATCTTGGGCCGTGTCTCACGTTGTAATTATTTTTGTTTTCTTTAATTTGAATCTCTGACGATAGATCTAGATCTATATCTTTATCGATATCTCTTTCTATATGATCTATCTTGTTTGCCTATTCCCGATGACATCGTTGTACATGGCCCCGCCCCCATGTCATCGTGACCACATGTACCAACCTCGTGGTCGATGAACTTGCCTTAAGTAATACAAAAGGGTAACCCCTGGAGGCTGGTATCCCGGTATACTATTTATATCACCCTTACCGCTAACTGGCTGCTTTATCCCTTGGGCGCCTACATGTACAGGGGAAAAAGTGGCGCAGGAACAGTCCCACGGTATTCCGTAGAAAGCTTCAAATTTTCAATTCAATGTCCTAGAACCTGGAATCGATTCCTCTCGAACAGTACGGAGTACTTGAAACGTTGAAAATGCAGGGAAAGTATTGTGGGATCCACTTAAAGCGGTCAGACATGTACCCCATACTGCCTTGGTGGGGTGCATTACATCTAGTTACCACATCTCTATCGTTTTTCTAAGGAGTAGAATCAAAGTCAATGAAGACTGAAATTCATTCTATATGGAATGGAACACCCTAAGATCACAAGCACGTGCAGAGAGGAGATGACCAGGACAAATGCGGCCTTGAGTGGAGAGGAATTGAGGAGAAAAGAAGACCGGGAAGAATATCGGAGATTCATTGTCATCGAAGGCTCAAGGGTGGGGTTATGAGAATGCTCATGGCGACTACTTCGTCTCTCATAGAGTCGTTCGTGATCACATAGCAGGTCGAGTAGGAAATCAGAGGGTGCATGGTGGATGATGGACACCAACTCCTTCAAACAGCTCTGATCCCACACGCAACACATAAGAGACATAACACGACCACCTGGGGTCAATTGGAAAGACAAGGAAAAAAGGAAATCGGGTAATCTTCATTTCGCATCGGCTGTAATGGTCATGGGCAAATCACACGAGTCACACGCACGGGAATAGTAGCTAGATAGCGAACATCATACTAGACAGTAAAACAACAACGTAGGAAAATAAACTTTTCAGACTGCCAAATCATCAGAGCGAAGACTAGATGTGTATCGAGAATCTAGCCTGAGAATAGTGGGAAGATCATGAACCAAGGACAAAATGAGGAGGAAAACAAGTAGGGAGGAGGAGGGAGGGCAAAACAACTACCGTCTGTTGCACAGCGTACAAAGAAATATACCCAAAGAAACATGCTCACGGAAGCGACATCGAGGCCATAACTTATAGCCTGATCACCCAAGACGTCATAGTTCTCGAGGGAGCCCCGGTAAGGATCTTCGAAGCAGGGTCACGAGTTCATTTGCACCCGGGTGCGACAATTCGGAGGTAGGCGGAGGTTGTTTCGGGGGTATCGATAAGGTTATCAGAATCCACGGCCACCACCACGACGGTTGCTGCGCTTGTTGGTGCTGACGGTGCTCCAGCCATCGTTTTCGTCGGTGGGCTGCTCGGCAGTTCTCCAGTTGCCGTTGGCAGTAGACTCCTTGGCCTCGGTGGCCTCGGTGGCAGGAGCAGGGGTCTCCTCGGCCTCGGCATCAGCGTTCATACTGCTCTCCTCCCCACCGGCCCGCCGGAGGATCTCGAAGTTGGAAGCGCCCTTCGGGGTATCGACATCATCCTTGTTGGAATCGGTACCGGCAACACGGATATCCTTGCTCTCCTTAACCTGCTTGGGCTTCTCAGCCTTGGCCTTCTCTTCGGCCTCCTTCTTCTGGCGCAGAGCCTGCTGACGCTTCTCCTCTACCTCACGCTCACGAGCGGCAGTATCGATAGGGCGAGCAGCGCCGAAGGGGCTGGCCTTGGAGTCACCAGCGCCAGCAGCGGCGGTGGCAGCAGCGTCGGGGACGGTGCGCTTGGCCAGGTTCAGCTTAGGACGAGAGGCAGGAACAGTCGGGGATGTGGGGGTGCTACCCTCCTTGGGAGGCTGATCAGGGCGCATCTTGGAGCGCCACTGGTTGTCCATATCAGCGGCAGTAGGGGCCCGCTCGACACGGGGGGCAGGTGGGCGCGAGCCATCATCCTGCGAACGACCCTCGCCCCATGCGGGGGAGCTTCTCCGGAAGCCAGGTCCTCCTTCATTGCTGTGGGGGCGACCACCCTCACGGGGCGGGGGGCCAGCGGGCGGCGAAAGGGGGCCCTTGCGCTCCCAGTTACCAAAATCACGGAACTTACCATCCGACTCGAAGTTGTTGCGACGGCCACCACGGTCACTGCCAGCATCAGATGCGGCATCCATGTTGCGACCATAGCTGGAGCGCTCGGGAATACGGCGCTCAGGAGCGGCGGGAAGGGGTCCACGGCGGGTCCAGTCAAGGTCACGGCCTTCCGGGCGGGATTCCTTGGCTATAGACAACCTGTCAGTTCTGGTAGAGACATCTTACGCGATTGAAACACTCACCAGGCTCAGCAACGCTGGTGCGAATGGTGCGGCCCTGCAGGGAGGTACCAGACAGATCCAAAGCCTTCTGGAGGCCCTCAACGGTCGCGAACTCAACGTATCCGAAGCCCTTGGGGGCCTTGGTCATCTTATCCTCAACAATGCGGACGTTGGTAACGCTGCACTCCGCGAAGAGGTCGGAGATATCATCGGCAGTCGCTTCGAATGAGAGGTTGCCAACGTGGGCAGTGTAAGGGGGCTCGGTGGGAAGGTCGAGCGGCTCGCGAACGGCGTATCCTCCACGGGTCTCACGCTCTATATCGCAAATGTTAGTTCTCGTATAAATTCGCATTCTCTTATGGCATACCGAAGGTGCTACCACCGCCGAAGCTGTTACCGAAACCCATGCCACCGGCAGGGCGACTACCAAAGCCAGAGGAGGCGGAAGGTCCTGTTGCGAATCAGTAAATCGTTCGAGGTCAAATTGCAGGTGTGAACTGTAGAGATCAGGCGACATACCGGCTACAAATCTCGTTAGTAAACGCAGGATCACAATATAGCGGGGATATTAGCGACTTACATGGGAGAGGCATGTCCTCCATCTCATCAGCCCAAGAGCCAAGGCCTATGGTCCATTAGTATGAATTTTGTTTCCCAGTAGACCTCCCAACACTCACTCTCATCAGCCAAGAAATTGCTAATGGTCATCTTCTGACCCTTCTGTTTAGGCGCTAGTGGAGAAGACTCGTTAGCGGGGGTTTGACCACCAGATATGTCTCTGCTGATCGAGACATCCTGCTCTCAAATTGATGACTGGGTAAGAGAGTGAGGCGATCCCGACATACCCATGATTGCGGTTTAGAGGTTGGCGCGCCAGCAGACTTGTGCGCGCTTCACACAGTAGGGTTTGAGGTGGGGAAATGGCGAGAAAAAAACCGACAGACACCCAAACGAAACTCGGGAAGCCGATCGAAAGTAGTGTATTAGGACAGGTTTGGCCTTGATATTCAAGGTCAGTAGAAACACACTTCACGAAAAGTTGGTAGAGGGGAAGTCGGCAATCGAGATGGAAGTGGACGGGTTAGTTAATCCGTGATAATTTTTAAGTGGTGCCGCTAGTCCAATCACAGCCGCCAGACAACCGGTCCTACAGAGACAAACCACAATTATAGCGTCAAATCATCAAACAGAAAAATCACATAAGGGACATTTATATTTCGACATTTGGCTCCATCAAGCTATCATATAGGGGGTTTTCTATCATATAAATCTTATAGAGAAATGCCTGAAGACCAGAAAAGTCGCAGGATTGAACAACCGTGGTCAAACCACTGAGAAGTTTAGTCTTGGGTTTAGCGGGGAATCAACAGGGAAACATACAGCCGCACTATACGTAACTACATAGTTACGTCAGTCTGGTTTGATGGTCAATCCAACATTTAGATTAAATGGAAACAAGCAAATGATACATCTTTTGGCATACAAAGTAGACATTGTGAATGCAAACAAAACAAACATCAATCTAGACTGAGAAATGGGCACGTTTTCATACTTTTCGATAGACCAATGGGTAAGGAAATTTCATCAATTTGTCAGCTTGAATGGACTAGAGACATTTTTTCTAGACTGTAAGGATACCTGTATTCATGGACTTCTGTAGACTTTTTTGTCATTTCCTGTCGCTTCATTATCTTGAGTAAGAAGTGGGTAGTCCAACGTTGAATTCTAAAATGCCCCTTGGTTTGTTTAATTTCTATTGCCTTCAACATCACTATCAACTGTTAATATCCTGGTTTGGTGCTTACTATACGCTGATCTAGGTGGAACGTGATACCTATGTCAGGTTGTTTCCAACTTGGAGACATATTTATTTACATGTGCGTATAACGGACTGCAAACCAATGCAAAACCTTCAATGTTAGAAGCACAACCATGACAAAATCCACAAACACCGTAAGCATTTCAAATAAGGCTTTATCCAATCGTCAGAAGCAACAAATGCCTTACGTGTCTGGCTCCTCCTACTCCGCTATTTCATGAGCATAAATTTGAAATGTTGTAAGTTATCCCATTGTTGCGATCTCATGGATTACATAAACGCACGTGACCCCATATTTTCCAGCTGGATGAAGTCGACTCTGCCGACATCTGGAATAGCACAGGAATGCTTGCATCTTTGTCCAGTCCGTTCACAACATGAACGGGGACAACCGTCCAAATGACAGCTTTGGATCTGATCCTCTGCTGGCGGCAGTCAAAGTGGGCGCCTTGAGCGGTTAGTCTCAACCTATTGCCCACCGAGATCCTGGAATACCCGGTTCCCATTGTACTTATGCTTATCTGTTTCTTCAGGCACTGCCGGTTTGATATACGGAGGAGCAGCAGGAGTGATCAAATCGCCAAACCCAGTGATCCATTCGCTATCCTGCGGTATTCACTGGTTTGCATGCGGTACAGCCTTTTGGTGTAAGTCCATTCCCAGTCCACTATCTGGTCAACCACTAAACTTGTATGTCCAGGGCTACGGAGCAACGTTATTAAACTTCACTTTCAAGATCAAGCGTCCCCACAAGAACGCGCATATGTCAGCGCTCTTACTGGAGGAATATCCGGTGGAGTTGTGACTAGGCTCATGGGTATCTATAATTCCCCAAATCGAGCCGCGTTTTGATCACTGACCAAAGTCTTTTCTGTTATCTAGGCGGCAGGCTGATCCCTGGCCTTGTTGTGTTCTCATTGCTCGGTTACTGTGGTCAAAGCGCTTTCAACAGAGTTGATGCATGGCAGGTGCAAAGGGCACAGAACCCTTCCAAACCATTCTTCCAGCGCATGGCTGATAGCAAATGGATTCCTCTACGGAATTTGTCGGATGACGAGTACCGTGGGATGCTTAGCGAGAAATTATTAGGTATTGAGGCGGAAATTGCGCTCCTTGACGAGAAAATCGAGGATCTTGAGAAGACCCGCCCAGTGTCTACTGCCGAACAATGACCCCTCCCCGCCGCTTTTATTCTGTCGACACTGTAGGTAATGTTGGGGAAGTTTGCAGTGCAAAGACTTGGCATGACATCTGCATGTCTAATTTTACTGGGTCAATTAACTGCATGTGGGTGGATGTATAATTGTATCATACTTTTCGAAGCCATTGTATTTTTCCTTCTAAATTTCTTCCATTGAATCCACTTTTCGGTGCCGTCATGCTTGGAGAAAAGGGGGATCGAATCCGGGAACGCCGATCGTGAGCCATAAAAAAGCCTCACAAAATGAAACCATGGAACAGAACACAAGTCAAGATCTTGTTCACGAGAGGGTTCTTTTGATTGAAGATTAATAGAGCAGTTACATAGATAGATTATTAAAAAAGCTTTTGAAGGGGAATTCCCCATGTATATCGGAGTTTACGGAGTTGTTAAAAAGGTCCAGCCAGAGAAAAGCCAGATGTGCAAAGTGGCAGATTACGGTCCCGCTCAACCTTTCTCCGGACGCGTCCGAAGAACCACTACTTGTCATTTCTACAGCTCCAGTATGACCTTTTACCAACATAAGATGGGGATGTGGTGTTTGTGTTACTGACATTGGAGCTTTCTACCTGCTTTCGCAAGTTGAACACATCAACTTCTCACCCCCGACCACCCAAAAAAGTACGACACGACACGACACTTTACCCAAAGCGGATGATTCGGACAGCTTCCCTGTGATCGATTGAAAGACATCAACCATTAATTAACCCAATGTTCTTTGTGCTGCGCCGTGTCTCTGTTCGACAGATCAGCCCCTGCTGATCGCGACCTCGCCATGTTCTTCACCCCGACTTCCATCCTCTTGGCCTTATTGATCCTCTACGTACTCTCCTTCGTCTTATTCGCGGTAATCCGAATCGCAACAGGAATTTCCATCCAACGAATCGGTTACTTTTCGCTTCGCCGCATCGCATACACCCCGAGGGAAGGCCTACACATTGAAATCCGTGGACTCGGATTCTCGCTACACCCCCCGTCCTTTGCGCAGCCAACATGGATTAGTATTCGCTTGACGGACTTAAAGGTGACACTGGATACGGCGACACTGGCCAAAGGAAAACCAGAGCCCCCTCGAGATCTCCTGGGATCCTCGAGTCCTGGAAGCCCCATCCCCGAGAGCCCCAACCCCGACTCGACCACCCCGCGGAGTAAAACATGGAGGACACTCACTCGGCTGAAGGAGCGCCTAAAGCGCCTGCATCGACAAATCGAATGGCTGGCTCTCGTTGATATTTCTGCCCTGAACACGACCGCTCATTTTGTCGGCGCTGGTCAAATACAAGTGGGGTCATTGTCGCTGGCCGTGGACACCCGGAGTAAGATGGTGGAACGGGGCAAGCTCTTCCGGCGCAAGAAGGATATGTCTCAGGAACAGCGCCCAGCCGAATGGATTATGAGAGTTCAAAATGTTCTCCTCGCAGTGGACGGTCGGGAGCCAACAGAGATCTTGGATATTGTTGGTGTGAACCTGCATGGACTGCTCTATAAAGATCTCGAGGGACTTCGGGACGCCTCGATCGCGCTGAAGATTGGCCGACTGCACATCCCCTACGATGACATCAGCTCGCTTCTCCAACGCATCAAATCCGCCCAGAAACCATCACCGACGAAGCCGCGCGGTGACACGGATGACGAGATCTCCTTTGCCGACTTCGTGGAGGAGCTCGATAAGCCTGGCAGCCGAGATGACTCCATTGTGCAGACTGTGGCCGATTCGAAGGAGTTTGCCAGTTCTCTGCTGCGTGGAATCCAGGAGGTCCAGGTCGCTTTGAGCTTCTTCCGATTCTCGCGCAGTCTTGGATCCCTTTCTGCAGGCCAGAGCCCTATGTTCCTGCATGTGGTTTCCCACGAGCTGGGAGTCGATCTTCACCGAATGGACCAAAGGAGCCCCGAGCACCGCATGTATTTCCAGTCAACCGACGTCGCCCACCAAGCGTTACTGGCCGCCATTTCTCTTTCCGTCAGCTTGGATGACAACTCGGGTGAAATTGAAAATGTTCTCTATATCCCCATGGCTACGACAACAATCAAGACAACTTTGCCATCGAAGACAGTGAGCGGCTTCGATGTAGAGAATCTCGAGGCGCGGAACTCCAATATTCTCTTCGCAAACCTTGTCATCACGTCACCGTCACTCGATATGCGACCTCAGCATGTATCTCGTCTCTTGAAATTGGCACAAGCGCGAGCTTCTTCTCCTCGAGTAAAGAAGCGGAGTAACCACCAGTTATTTACCCGCCTGCTTCCCAAGGCCACCATCAAGTTGTCCGTTCATGAACCTGTTATCAGATTTGTCCTCCCCATACAAAAAGAGTCAGGCACTCCGGATGACTACAATCTCCTCATTTCATCCGTCTCGTCAATATCGCTGGACATCGAATCATCTCATTCATCCGAGGGCGGCGCCCATTATTCTCTTTCAGCCATCTACCGCGTTGCGTCTCACAAATTTTACTACCAGACTCCTGCTGGTGAGAAGCATAATCTGCTGACGACAGAGAGCCTGGAGCTCAAGGCTCATCTCGATGCAAACCCAGAGGTAAAAGTCATTGCCTCAGGTAGCGTGAATGATAGCTCTCTCCACATGATCAACGAGGAAGTCAACCGTGGAATCCGAGAAGTTCTTGAACAATTCCGGATGCATTTGCAGCCGCAAAAGAGAGTTTTAATGCCGCCAAATGAGCGCAAGACGAGCCCATTGAGAAAAATCCCGTCATGGCTCCTTCAATTTACATTTGAGTCTACTGGGCTCAGCTTGGAAATCGCTGGGGTGGACAAGCCGGTGTCTGAAATCTCCCGCGGTGTCTCTTTCCAGCTACAGTCCTGGACAGCAGAATACAAGGTGCAGGAAACTGAACACAATGTTGGCAGCATTGCTAGGAGGCGTACTTCCAGCCAGTCAATTAGTGATGAATCGCCGTTCAGATTTACGCCAACATCACCTCCGAAGAGTGTCCCGAAGAATGTTCAGCGTGGTGCCACAGATGGCAGGCGACTCGCACTTCATGTGCGAGGCTTCGATGGCTTCGTGATCGAGTCAGATGATTATCTCGAACCAGAGCCTTTCTTCTCGCTTCCTCGATTCGAGATTGCCTTAAGCACGCATAGCGACCGGCTCGGACCTATGCTGCACATCAACTCCGTGTTCAAAGGAATCTACCTGCAGTATTCTCTTTATCGATTTTATTGTGTGGGCGTTGCAGTGTCTGTGATCAAAGACGTTCTTAGACCTCTACCGCGAGACTCCAACTCCCCTCAGAATAAACATAAAGGAGCTCCAAGCGTATCGATGCCACCTCCTCCAATGTCACCTTCATCGTCAACGAAGCACGAGCTCATCACCATGGACGTGAAAGCGACTGTTGTGCAGCTTAAGACCAATCTGCCACACGATCCCCCGATGATGCTCCAGATTTACGGACTGGCAGGTGGCTCACACAGACTTTCCACTCCTCACGTTAAGGCTAATCTTGTCCGTCTCCACGCCGAAGCCCCCAAGCTCAAGGGTGTTTGGGCAAGAATCGGTAGCATGAATAATGTCAGACTTGATTTCCGAAAGATGAAATACAAACAGGGCTCAAGTTTGGTTGAGGAGAGGTCAATCGATTTGTGGGCAGACTTCATTCGAATTGGCGTCCCCCACCACATGGTGATGCATCGCATTTTTGATAATATTATCAATACCTCAAAGGCCTTTAAGCAATTGCATCATCGCTTCAAGGCCCGATGCAAAGAGTTTGTCTCTGTTCGAGAACCTGAAGGACCTAAGAAAGTGCCCCGAGTGTCTCTTCGCAGCAAAGCTCTCCTTTTTGAGCTTGAAGATGACGCCTTTGAATGGAAGCTGGGTTGTATATATCGGACCGGTTTGATCGAACAGACACAGCGCTTGGCTCGTGAGGACGCGTTCTTTTTGAAAGCGCAAAAGGTTAGAGAGTCTGACCAACGGCGCGCTACCTCAAGGTTACGGGCCAAATCCAGCCATCGAACCCTGCGCAGCGAACGAACCAGCCAAGAAACCCGCAGAAGCAAGAGCGCAGATACACGATCCAAGCAGGACGAGCCATCTCGAGGCCGAGCCCGGAAATATCGCTACGATACCGTGGGTGAAACCTGTTTGACAGCGGAGCAGAAAATATCCGCAGAAGCTGCTTGGAACCGTCTTCAGCAACATAATGCCCAGGTGTGGAAAGAGAAGATCGATGCTTCCATGAAGTTTCAAGGTACTTCTATCAAAGAAGTCCGAAACCTGTTCTCTGGTGCAGATGAACCACCTGACGACGCGAAGGAGACTGAGACCATTCTTGCAATCCCCAATAGACCGGGCTTGTTGTCTGCTCTGATCAGTGATGTGAATCTTGTTATTGACAAACCATCCTTCCCGATTGATGACTTCCCTAAATTCCTTCACCGCGTTGGCAAGGGCATGCCCATGTCCATGAAGTATGGCTTACTTATTCCAATGAGCTTTAATCTGGAGATGGGTGAAGCGCGCGTCAACTTGCGAGACTATCCTCTGGACCTACTGCATATACCGGCTCTAAGGCCCGGACAGTCTCCAAGGCTTCCTAGTTGGTCATTACGAACCAATTTTGTCATTGCTGAAGAGTATCGTGACCACGAATCTGCAAGACAAGTTGAAGTGGAACTTATTCCCTCTGCTTCGGCGGCAGATGGCTCTCGCATTGATCCGTTCCATATGAAGGTTTGGCGTTCAGTGTCTCCTGTCAAGACATATTCCGACCCAGTCATTGAGATCAACACGAGTTTGCCCACGAGCATCTCCTGGGGAGTCTCTTATCAGCCCGTGATCCAAGATATGATGAAGATCATCGAGGGTTTCACCAAACCTGAGATTGATCCTTCTGACCGGGTTGGGTTCTGGGACAAGATTCGACTAAGCTTCCACTCTCGCATCAAGGTGCTCTGGAAGGAAGACGGCGATGTTCATTTGCGCCTCAAGGGTTCTCGAGATCCTTACGTTGTAACAGGATTCGGAAGTGGATTTGTTATGTGCTGGCGAAGAGATGTCAAGTGGGAACTTCATCCCAATGATGATCCAATGGAGTTCATGAGCGTGACCAGTGGCGAATATGTGCTGGCAATCCCAGACTACAGCGCAGAAGCTCGATGGGCAAACGAATTAACCACGGAAGACGCGGATGCCAGCTCTCAATCAAGTGAGCAGAAGAATGCCGCGTACTTCAAGAAGGTCATTATGAAGTTGTCCGGTGATGTGAAATGGGCTGCTGGGTTGGTGTTTGAACGTGATATTGATGCCGAATCACGATCTTTCGCATTCAAGCCACATTATGATGTTATTCTCAAAAATCCCAAATTCGTCGATGCTGCACAGCGCGCTAACTACGATGCCTATCGTGGCTTCCGGAGTGACCATATCCATCTATCGATATCAATCATTGCTCCCCATGGACGCAACTGGACTGTGGATGGTGTCCAGCCATCTTCAAGTTACAACACCACTCATTTGTCTCCCCGTTTCTTTACTCACTTTTTCAGCTGGTGGTCGCTCTTCTCCGGTGTCATGTCTCTTCCAGTTCGCCAGGGCCCGCTCTTCCCGGGTATCACGAAAACAAGCAAGAAGTTCAATCGTCATCTGGCGACTGTCAAATACAAGGTTCTGCTTGCCCCATTGTTTGTAGCACATATCTATAAGCACAAGGACCGCGAAGATTATGGCGAAGATGCTGTAACTGCCACCGGTCTTAAGGTGCGCCTCGATAGCTTGAAGCTTGATGTTCACCAACGTCGCGAACAGATCAAGACTCAAGCCCGTGGTCGTTCTAGACAGACCAAGACAAGTGCAATGCGCATCAACCAGGCTCTGATCGATTTGCAGTCAGCCGACTTCCGTGCTGTTTCTGCTAGCATCGAAGGCACGTCAGCAGAGGACATTGAAAAGAATAGAGATGACATTATATCATCCTTTCAGCAACCTGTGGCCACGGTTGACCTTTCTCGGTTTACAATCCCGGATCAAAACTTAGACTGGATTGATATGGACGATTTCGTCGAGCCAGACTGGATTCTACCCCAAGAGTCTAATCCGAAGACACATATCCTTCCGCTTGCATTTACTCCACGCTTCACCTACTTCCGGCAAACAGACCATGGTGATATCGGATCAGAAGAAACCGGCTATAGTACTTTTGGACATGAGCCAACTCATGAATGCGTGATGTCAGACACCAATGAGCCTCGTCGTGTTCAGATCGAGTTGATCAAGGACCGCCTTGCAACAGTTGAAGCTCAGATTCGCAACTTTGATCGTACTATCGGGGAGCTAGAGCTTCGATTGATGAAGGATGTTGACCACAACCCTGATTTGAAGATTCAGCACGAGACTTTCGTTCGCCAGGCCGAATCCCTTTCCAGGCGGCGCAAGTTCCTGACATCGACTTTGAATCGCCTCGAAAAACTCCTAGCACGCGATGAACGAACGCCCAATCGCAACAATTTGGGAGTTAACGCCGCACCCAGCGAAGCCTCTTTCCGCACAGGAAATGATGCAGACTCTACCGCCGATGGTCGTGCTTCTGGTATTGATGGCATCTATTCGTCTGCTAGTGATGAATTCTCCAGCGACTTCAACAATCGCTTCACGATTCACAACGTGCAGCTGAAGTGGAACAACTCGCTTCGAAATATCATCCTCCGATACAGCCACCAAGTGAGCCAGCGCCGAGGATTTGTTTACTACATGTCTAGACGGGCCGTTAAGTTCATTCTCGATATTGTGGACGAGCAAAACAAGTACAAAAAGAAGAACCCCAAGATGTCCAAACAGCAGACTCGCAGCGACAACGAGGATGAGAATGTCGAGGATCGAATCGAACAGCTTCTGAGCGATGCCAAGCGCTATGTCAATGCTGAAGAAAACGAACCGACCGATTCAAATACCGACTTACCCAATACCGACTCACCCCAGGATTCAGACAGTTCCAGCGAAAATATTGCGCCAGAGTTCACCCCGCAAAACAGTTATTATCTGCGGCTCATTGCTCCTCAGATCCAACTCCTTAGCGAGAAGAATCACAAGTCGGTGTTGTTGGTGGCTGCTAAAGGAATGGAACTCAAAGTGGTGTCGATCATGGACAAAGAGCGTGTTTCAGACGATGTCAGCGGCTTGGTCCAACGCCGGTTCTCTCTGGAGATGGACGGTGCCCAATTCTTCGTTGCGACTCAGAAGAATCTAATGGCGAACTTGCAATTATACGCGGGTAACAAGTATGGCAACGCGCCAGGATCTGCTTGGCCACCTTGGTTGACCCTTGAGGCAATGTTTGATTTCGAACTCAACCCCTTCGGATTCTCTCGAATCGTGCAGAAGACCTCGGCCAGTCTTCGTTACGACAAGTACAATAACCTTCGGTTGAAGTACAACGAGGAAGTAGGCAAGGGCCATCATGGATCTCACCCTTGTGAAGAGGCCCGTATGGACCAAATCAGTGTCGACTTCCCTCACTTCCGCGCTATTTGCGACTCTGCCGAATATTACTCCATGTACATCATTGTTTTGGATCTTATGCTCTACAGTGAACCACTCGAGAAGGTCCGGAACGAGCGCCTGGAAAAGATCATGCTTATGTCTGATTTCAGCGATCTTCGCGGTGCCCCAGAGATGGTCTTCAAGTTGCAGTCGCGTATTCGCCAGCTGGAAGAGATCAAGGAATACTTCCAGATCAATGCCAAGTACCTCGACAAACAGGGTTGGGAAGACCGGCTGGCGCTGGAGCGCGATCTATCTCAATGTGAGGATGAGTTGTTCTTTATGATGAAAGCTATCACGACATCTCAAAGACGTGCCGAGCCTAGTTCGTCTGTTGCGAATGGCGTGCTGCGTTGGAGCATTTCCGCAAGCGAGGTTGTCTGGCATTTGATGAACGAGGCATCTGCCCCATTGGTAGAGTTTCAACTTCAAAACGCTGTTTATGAGCGTACAGACAATACCGATGGATCCAACCACAATCTCGTGGCTATTGAAAGGCTCAACGGTTTGAACCTCTTGCCAGATGCGATTTATCCCCAGATCATCGCACCTTATCTCGACCAGCCACGGACGTTGGATGATTCCATGCTTAGAGTCAAGTGGCGTATGTTGGAAGCCGTTGCCGGAATTCCTGTGGTTGATGACTTTGAGGTTTCTCTATTCCCGCTTAAGATCCAGCTTGAGCGTGAGCTTGGTCACAAGCTTTTTGAATATGTCTTCCCTAACATGGGCTCCGGAGGGTTTGGAGATGGCGGTTTCTCGCCTTTCAAGAACATCAAAACATTTGATGAGTCAGATGATGAGGACGACGACTCCAATGCCCCGTCGCTCTCCCAGTCAATCAGCGCCGACGATGATAATGTATCAGTGGACGATCTATCTTTATCCAAGGGCCCTGGATCTATTGAGCTACGTTTGCAACCCACCCTCTCACTTTCTGAAGAGGGAAAATCCAGCCGACGGAGCCATATCAAGGGTCTTCACATGACTCCTATCCATCGGAGCAATACTCAGTTGAACGTACCTGATGCTTCCCGGGGGTTGCCTCGCCCTGCGACCACCGGTAGCTTGTCGAAGAAGAAGTCTACTGAAAGCATCCGTATGCTGGTTCAGCGGCCTACCGATAGATCAATGTCTAGTCAAAGCGCGGGCGAAGAAAGGAAAAAGTTCGCCCTGCACAAGCCCAAGAGCGGCAAGTCCAAGAAACCCACTGATGACTTGTCGCAAATGATCTCCAGAGCCTCCAACTACATGACCCTTGCACGCGTGAAAGTACATGACGTGGTTCTCTGCATGAGCTACAAGGGTAAGGGTGAGCACAACATTGAAGATCTCCACGATTTCGTTTTCCGTCTCCCAGTTCTGGAGTACGGAAACAAGACATGGTCGAATCTGGATCTTGCTCTGCGTCTCAAGAAGGATGTCATCAAAGCCCTCATCTCGCACGCTCCTGCTATCCTCGGAAACAAATTTTCCCACCACCGCCCTTCCAAGCAACAGCAAAAGAAGCTCCGCGAGCTTGCATCCTCGTCTCAGCTTCTTCCTAACGCGGGAACCCTTATTCACCCCCCGCGAAGCAATCCTGCTAGTCTGATCAGCTTTGACTCCAATAGCGAGTACTCCGAGTCTCCATCACGCAAGTCCATGCAGTCAAATGCCTCACCATTGGCGAGATCGGTATCTTTGAGCTCTGATGCCCGCGATAATCAAGATCCTCCAATCTCCGACTCGCGGTCTGCCAGTGGAGTGGATGTGGATTCTCGTTGGGAGGTTTGTATCCAGATTCCTACCCACTAGCTTCATCTACTAACTCATCTTAGGAATCCCGCCGCTTTGTCAATGCACCAAGACCCATGACTGCTGGCCACCTGACTTCCGGCCACACAATGACCACAGTCGAAGCCTCTCGCCCCGAGCAGGATGACAGGTAAGAAAAAACTCGGCACCTACTATCATGTGGAAAACACTAATTCTGTTTCGCAGCCACAAAAACAACACAATCCGCAATCTTAGTCGGAAATTCACATTTCGAAAGGGATGATTGCTCAACTCTCACCCACCAGCCATTTACCTCATATCAATCCTCTACACCTCTACCTGTTTTAATCTCACCTCTGTGGCTTTCAACCTCCAGTCACATACTCATCCACTCTGTTTGGTTTTTCCCGTGTCTCCTCTTAGATACCCTCTATATGCAGCGGGGCCGTATATTGGCGTTCAATTTTGTGTTTCTTTGTATTTATCTTATTTTGGGTCGGAGGTGGGAGAGACAAAGTGGGCTTTCTTTTCTCCCCCTGCATTTACCACATTGTCACTATATCTCGGTTCGTCATTTTGGCCCTTTTGGCATGCATTGAGGGAGTAGAGGGTTGAGGCTTTTGTTCCTCAAAATTCATATACCTTGCTGCTGCGCCATGCGCGTCTGGCAAGCGTGGTCGATATTACTTCAAACATTTGAACGTTCCAAGGTGATCAAAAGTGTAGTACATATATACACATGTGGTGTGACATCAATGGTCCAATTGGGTTAAGTAAAATGTATATTTTTCATTTTTCTCATATGCGTAAGTAATATCAATGGACAAGGATCAAGGGTATATACAACCGACAGAAATTGCAGACGGAAAACGTATTTGAAAATCACTCCAATGCCAATGTCGCCTGCTTCTATGACGTATTTCCATATGCAAATCAACATATGAACAAGAGTATCCAAAATATCCAATATAGCCACCAAATAGGCCGAAAAATGAAAATAAAAACTTCAAAAAATATCATCAAGTCATGCTTTGTTACAGATTAGATTTTCAAATGGCTGTTCGTCTGGTCGCCAGTGGTAGCAGTGGTTGAAGTAGGCGCCTCGCCAGTCGTTTCGGCAGCAGGAAGCTCAGCTTTCTCATCAGGAGCAGCGCTATTCGTCGCTTCTGCCGTATTTTCACCGAGAAGAATATGCTCAGGCCTATGGGCATTAGCAGGAACTCTAGGAGCCCCCGCAACGACTTTTACAGCCTCGGGTTTCTGAGTCTCATCATGCGCGCCATCAACAGAAGGAGTCGACGGCACGCTCTGCTTCTCCCGATTCCACGGATTAATCCGATCATGGACAGAAGCGAAACGCGTGCGCGCAGTCGGCGCGTCAATATCGTCTACCCAGGGAATACCACCTTGTCCCCTATTCTCCGCCCAGGCCTTCTTTTCGCGACGCAGGTCACTCTGTACCCAGGGGATGGTAATAGCAGTCCAGACCAGAGCCCAAGCGAACGGAAGGGACCAGCCGAGCTTTGTGACGTCAGTGTGATTCAGAAACGGGGTTGGGTTGGATTTTGGACGTACCGTGAATGCAACGGGCTCTGAGACTGTGAAGATAATTGCGGTGATGGCTGCTGCGCATAGTATTGATCCACCGCTCCAGAAACAGTTCATTTCGAAGAGCATGCGGCGGAAGTATGGGCTGGATAAATATCGGGTTCGGAGGGCATAGCGGTAAATTTGGCCGCCTCCGCCGTCCACAGCGACGACATCTTCGATTAGGGCGTATAGGGCTGTTGGCATTGCGGAGCCTTTGGGGGTGGAGGAGATGCGGAAGGGGGCTTTGAAGCCGGACATGCGGAGGATGTCGAGGACGAGGTGGACGATTCCGAAATAGAACATAACGGTTGGGAGGACCATAGCGACGAGGCGCACTATTTGCATGTTAGAAGATAGACTTTCATTTTGTGTTTCTCTTGTGAATTTGTCTCACCATATGGTTCTTGAGGTACGGTTCCACTGGTATTGGATTAGCGTTGTCCAAAGTAGTACATTGATGTTGTTGACATACACAATCAACTCGATAGCCAGTATGAGCCAGACGATAGTGAAGTTAATATGGAAAAAGTCCAGCTAACAATGGTTGTCAGTATGCGCCTCGTCTTTCTTTCATGGAACTTAAGCATACCCGTGATTTTCGAGCATTGAGCGGCCGGGCGCGCGAGTTCTTACGGAAGAGATGATGTAGGCGATAGAAGTATTCAAAAACAGAAATACCTCCCAGACAAGCCGTGACAATAGAAAATACTAAGGAAATCATTAGCCATTCCGTTCGTGGAGATATTATCCCATGAAAACCAAAACATACCCAAATTATGCGACAGATTGGTTCCGTACCATAGCCCCCAGTATAACCCGACCGGCTGGCCTAACGTATCAAGCACAAATATAGTCCAGAAGAAGGCAATCGACTTTTTCCTGGTATGTAACGAATATGGGAGTGGAGGGGGTTCATCATGCACAGGAACAGTGTTTCTTTCGGGGTCCTCCATCAGCGTGGCGATGTGGCGGATCGCGTTGGGGAAATTCGGATTGATTCAGGGGAATTTGTTGTCTTATCGATAGATACAGGTTTTCCGGGGTACTTAGGACATAGTGGGTTTCGACTGAGAGGAAATCCGACGATAGTATAGATATAAGGAGAAAGAAGATTGTAAGAAAGAATCCAAAAATAGGATGATCACTTGGTCTTAGCCAAAACGAGATTTTTAGTTCGCCAATGCCGGAAACGACGGATTGATACGGGTACCTCCGTTCACACACAAATTAAGGCGTGGGAGGAAGTACCTGACGTAAGGTTCTAGTGATGTCATTCCTTGATAAAACGGGTATAATCGCAGCACTGAGGCATGCATGTGTACATAACTTCATGTCATGTTCTATGTCTCTCTTACCTTGCATTGTAAGCTGATTCACATTATTCATGTTAATTTTTTTTTTTTTTGGATTATGCACCTTATCATTGGTTCCATCGTCTGGAAAACAAGTTGTATACAATCATCATATGTGGGCGTATTCGTATGGATTGATCAATGTCACTGGAGCTGTTATCCCTTGGCAATCTGCATGGGAAAACAGGAATCAGCATCCTTGGGGCCGACGGGATTCGGGTACGCAGATCCCGAACATTCCCACTCTAACTAGTAACAGCATTAAACGGAGTACTTATCTTTTAACTATTAACTGTCCCCTAAGTTGTTAACTTCCAAGTTTTTCTGACTAAGCGGGTCTGCTTTCGAAGAGTGAGACCAGATAGAGTTGTGGCATTTGTATTAGAATATGCCGTGTAGCCGAATGCAATCTCGACTCGGATCATACTGCCATATGGAGAAAAGGTTATAATAAGCTGTTCAGACAATTGTACCATAAAATTTTCGACCGTGGAGGTTAAGAATAACTTGAAATAACCTATTTACTAGGAGACCCTGGACAGGACAGGATGACTAGTTGGGAATTTATGATGATCATGTGGTGCCTGAATGTCAAGGCCTCTATTTTGGTCACGTTGAGATAAGACACATGTTAATGATAAGCGCAAATTCAAAGTGGTCCGAGTTCGAACCTCAGTTTCTGCTTCGAATTCCATCCCTCTTTTCACCCACCTTTACGCCTGCATCCCAGAGAGGAACTCTTCTTTTCTAATTCACTTTTCAATTGATTATGGACTAATCATGGCTCCCAGCTTACAGGAGCTGATTGCCTTTTTGCTGAATGAGGTCGCGCTATGCGGTAACCAAGGTGCGTATAGCTCTGCTACTCAAGACCCACTTTACTCGGCATGTACATCCGGGCATTGGTCTACAGAAACCCTAGTCTTTGTTGAACGTGATCAATCACATTCGTACTTGTTTTCTGTCTCCTGAGCCATGTGGACAAAATAATTATAAAAAACGATTCCGCTTCACGAAACTAACTATCTGCAGGTGCGACCTTGCAGGATGTCTTGAAAAGCATTGAGATATTCTATCGTAACTCATCCTGCGATGGTTCTGGGCGTCAACAGCTCGTGGATCGCCGTTTCCAAGCCAAAGTCTGGTCATGGTTGACAAGAAATCCTGAGGTGTCTGTGGGCATAGGCAATGAGTGGAATCACCTCAGCCTAGATGAACTTGAAAAGCTCGATCAATCTATATCCCCTCCGAATGACGCCGAAGGAGAAACTGAACAGGATCAAGACAATTCGACATCGGCTCCCACGAGAATCCCCATCTTTGTCTCCAAAGAGAGGGCCTGGTATGCAGTTGCCGGTCATGAACCTGATGACAACAAGCTTCCAGCGTCGGAGTTTTTGTTACTGTCTATCATAGCTGCTCGCAAATCGGAGGGTATTCCACAGACCGAATTGGTCCAAATTAGTGGCCAAGACAAACGATCGGTGCCCAAACGAACAGACGCACTGGTCGCGAAAGGATACATTGAGAAACGTGCAGTTCAAGTCAAGGCGGCCCGCACTAGTCTGTTGACTCTTCGTCGATTTTTGAATGCACCGAGCGCTCAGCCTAGTGGCGAAAATGCAACTGAGGCAAGGCCAATGATTGATTTCCATGATTTTGCCAATAAGCTGTTTGCGGCTCTCAGGGATAACAATGGTACCATGACACGGAATGATCTCAAGAAAGTCTTGGGGATCGAAGATCTCTGGAGGTCGCGCATCCTCTCTCGAACTGTTCGCAAATATGAAAAGATTGGAGTGCTGAAGCGAGTGAGGGTGAAGTCGCAGTACGATATGATGCACCCATGCGTGATGCTACTACGAGAACCCACAGCAACGGATGTTCAAAAATGGTTCGAATTCAGCCGATATGGTTTCACGAGAGGTGATGATGATCCAGCGGATATGGATGAAGACATGGATCTGGAGGCCGATGCTACAGAGCAGATCGTGGACGAGCCAGGAGAAGGCGACATGCAAGTTAAGAACGAGCGCGTCGTTGATTCTGGACGCATTGTACCAGTCTGGACACCCGATCGCATGCTGGGCAACCAGCTATTTGACATTATTGACAAAGCAGGCACGTCTGGAATCACCAATGACGTTATCAATCGGACTTGCTTTGGGCATTTCTACAAGCGACCGTCCGAAAATATGGTCCATCGTCTGACCGACTGCTGGCAGATTTCTCAGCCTCCTCATCTTCGACACCTTGCAATTGTCCGGGACTCCGATGTGCACAAAACCATTATCTATTATGTTCATTATTCGGCGAGAAATTTTGCCAAGAAGGTTATGGAGGGGACCGCATTTTGGGAGGCTGTTGAATTTCCAGCCAAGAAAAAAAAGTCCAAGACCGAGCTTCCCCCAGTTCATGCTCCCGCTCATCTTGACCAATATGGGCTTCCCCACAACAACATGCCCGCGGGCATGATGAAAAAGGGAAACATAAGCTTATTCGAGGGTCTTGCTACCTGCAAACCGATGGACTACAGTCTTACCCGCAAGGATCCCATGGGGTTACTACGCCCGGATGGTTCATACCGTAAGTATCCCTCTGCTTTTGTTTTTTGAGCTTTCTCTAACAGCAAAATTGATGCAGGAGTCCAACCCGGTAACACAATCTCCCTTGAGGGGTTACAGCAATTACGGGGCAACAAAAAGGGCCGTAGCAGCCGCCCCCCAAAGAGAATGAAGAAAGAATCTTCTGTTATCTCAGCACCTGATGAAGTCGACATAGTAATGGAAGAAAATCTCCCAGTGCTGTCTTGGGGGCAAGGCAGGCGTCAAAAGAAGCGGGATAAATATGAAGGCATGTCCCAAAAAGAGCGATTCGAAGCTATGGGCTGGGATGAGACATGGACCGAGTACAACGCTCTGGTCATGGAAAAGCCCACAGCCGGAGTTTATGTCACTCCTCATGGAAAGCGCAGACCTGCGGGAAGAAAGCAGGGCCGCCCGAAGGCGAGCCGAATAGCTGTTTTCAAATCTTCAAGGCTGTCCTCTTTGCCTTGGTTCATCAAGGACGACAATGACTTGGATAATGGGGATGCGATGACCCCTGCAGTTGCTACATCCGAATTTGCTGACACCCCAAGGCTGGTGACTGAGGAACCCGTTTCACGTCAACCAAGTGAGCCAATTGAGTCTACTCCGAGCCGGCAGAGAGGCAAGCGAGTCTGTCCGATTGCAGATGTCCTTGACTCACCAACTTCATCGGCAAGTGCTACTACACTGAATGGCTCCAAAGGGAGACCTAGAAAGCAAGCTCGACTTCGTGGGCCTGACGAGAGTGAAGCGCATCAGGTTGCCTACGGGTCTCCAGAGCCGAGTAATGGATTGGCTGCAGTCGATTTGATCCCGGCAGTTACCCAGGGCACCACACCTATGGCGGGATCATCCAATGGTGCGGAAGCCGAAACGCCAACGCAGAACAACGGCATCAAAGCTCCAGAGAGAAATAACACCATGGAACCTCCTTCCAGATTGGTCACACCAAAGCCGACCCTCGTGCATCTTATTCCTATGAGCAGCACGCCAACGGAAAAGAGCGCAACCCCTATGAGTGAAACCTCTAAGACACATGGCTCAGCTGACCGTGGTGGCTCCATACCGTTCCTGCGAAGAAGAATTGTCATGGATATTGTCGAAAAAGCTGGCGGTGCATACCCTGGTGGCGGTGAGCTCTGGAATCCATTCACGACTGCATGGATGAAGATGAACCACAAAGAACGACCAGACATGCGAACTGTGCGAGCAACGATCAAATACCTGGTCGATTCTGGCAAACTGATTCAGTTGACCTTTTCTGGAAAGGATTGCAGAGGCACAATGGTAACAAAAACCATTTTGAGAAAACCAGACATGGATGCAGAGGACCCTTTAGTCTTGAAAATGAAAACTGAGCTGCTTGCGCAGAACCACAACCCCAAAGTTGTCTTCTCGCCTCACATCGAAACGGACCAAACCATCTCGCGAAATGGCGGTAGTTTTGGCCCGACTGGCCAAAAGTTCCAAAAGTTCTCGTTGCCAACTGTATCTGATGCTACCGTTCATCTCCGTTCAAAGCCTGCTTCCGTTCTCGTTCAGGAGAAGAAACGAGGCCTAACGGTACAGAGAAAGCTGATGAGAAGGTTGGCAATGGAGGAAGAAAGTGATTATTCTGAAGATGATTTGGACATGTTTGAGGATAACTTTGACCCGAGATTTGGAGTCCAACGACTCATGAGGTTCCCACCTCATCTGGGCTCTGGGAATATGACATCCCTCTACCGTCCTATGCCAGGTGGTGACATGATGCCGACTATGTCTAAATTCAGAATCAAAATGCCGGCGATCAGGCAGAGACGGCTTCTTACCGGGCTTGAAGCGATGAAGATATTGATGGACCCAGGACAGATGCTCCATGACTCTACACACACATTTTCCACGGGATCTATCAAGCGTCGTTGGGGAGGGAAAGACTCTACATTTGCAGATACTAGTGTCACCAGACACTTCAAGTTCGCTGATGCTGTCCAAGATCTTACAAATCTGGCACAACAATCCGATGGTTTAGGTGTAACGACGGAGGCACAGAAATTCGGGTCGAGAATTGACAGGATCTTGGAATGGGAGCTTGAAAATGACGAGATGGCTCATTCGAAACTCGACGATCATCTTTTCATCGTGCATACTGTCGACGCAAGTTTTGAGGAGTCCCCGATAAAACGACCAATTGTCTTTGATGTCGATCAGGTTGCACGATCTACCAAGTCCCGTAAAGCAAACATGGTCACCAGGGGACTGTATCATCGTCGTCAACGTCGTCGCAAACATGAAGTCGACCCACGAACTGTCCCCGGCTTCGATCGAAATGGCAATCCAGTGCAAGTGCGCGTTGCTCCGCGTCGCCGGACAACTTTCAAACCACTTCCCGAGGGAGTTGTCCGGAAATACATGGTCGCCATTACAGCTGTTCGAACACTGGCCGGTGGACTTGAGGGAAAGATTGTCGATTGGGATCTTGTGCCTCTTGCTTTTCCTGCCAGCGAGCCAGATTTCGTTCAACACCACGGTAAATCGATCCTCGCTCGGAACCGGATGGAAATTCATAAGATGCAACGCGATTTCCAGGAGCGATTCCTCCGAGCCTACGAGAAAAAACAGGTGCCTCGAATTGACTACGACAACCTGGCTGGATACAACTGGCCGGCCGTGGTTGAATGGGCGACCATTGAACTCGAATTCTCCATATCTGAAAAGGCTCCTACCCTCCCTGCAACTCGTGAGCAGTTTGACAGCCTGTTCGAGCTCCGCGAAGAACCCGTCACCATTGCCGAGGAAGTTCACGCCACCACAGGATCTCTCACCATCGCCAACAGAAGGCGTCTAATGGGCCGCGTACCATTTGTTGTTGAACAACCTCGCTCCACCACCTCAATCCCCACCAGACAAGACATTAAGCAGCTCGAAGTCGCCAAGACATGGGTTCGTGCCAACATCACCACACCCACCGATCGATACAACGCCCCCGCAGCCACCGAAACCCTAGCCCCATTCGGAGAATCCCTCCTCTCCGCAGCAACCCAATACCTAA
Source organism: Penicillium lividum (assembly GCA_028828245.1). NCBI lineage: Eukaryota > Fungi > Ascomycota > Eurotiomycetes > Eurotiales > Aspergillaceae > Penicillium > Penicillium lividum. Next base: position 6,314,341 of record JAQJAG010000002.1, read on the forward strand.
TGACCGATCGCATCATCTGTAATGCCAACCGCGGCCGCGTCACCCCAGGTCGCAATTACATGCTTCACGACAACTTTCTCCAAACCATGGAACGCCGCCGCGCCATCGATGGCGACCAACTCGCACGCGCAGCAGTCTTCAAAACCACAGTCCTCGATCCCGCCCTCCAAACCTCAGGATCCTTCACAATTAACTACCACGCCGGTGATGGCGACGCCCTAGCCGTAGACGAACTACTCGCGAACCACTACATCGAACTAATCCCGCGCGACCTCCCGCGCGAGAAATTCGGTCTGGTGGACGGCGGCGCATACCTCACTCGACAAATGGACAAAAACCGACTACGCTTCGAGATGGAAGTCCGTCCCTTACCGGAGTATGTGTATGGGAACCCAATCTACGATATCGTGAAGGGTACTCCCCCTCCACTTCCACCCGCATCGGGACATCTACCACTCTGGTTCGATATTCATGGCTGCTTGATGCGTGATTGGTGGCATAAATCTATTGCAGCGGTGCTGGGGTGTCTTGTTCTGAGGCCTGGGGTGTCGGTTGAGAGTATTGCTGTGATGGTTAAGCCGGGTTTGATGAAGTGGGAGATTGAGCTTTTGCTGGAATGGTTGCTGAAGGTGAATCTTGTAGAGAAGTCGGGAGATCCGACCCGGCCTTGTTGGAGTGTGAAGGAGTGGTGGTGGATGGCTTTGGGTGAAATTACCCAGTCAGAATGATGACTTTCTAAAGTTCTTCAATGTATTATCTGTTACCCATAGCATCACCCAAGTGCTTTTGAACATCAATTTTGGTTGGTTCCAAGTTCTGATATTTCATTCAATAATTCAGATCTACGAATTAATGTTTACTTCCTACAGATATCTATATTCCCAGGGTAAAGATGAGATGAAAAACAATGAAATAGCTTGCTCAAGACATGACCGATCTATAAAACCAGAACCATAACCATAACCAGACAGAATCTAACACGAACCCACTCCGAAGCCCGCTCCGAAGCTCTTATCGTGCAAAGCCCTAATTAGGGATGCAAACACCGGCATTCCACTCAGTAGCACCAACGCACTGCCATCCATCGCAGCAAGGGGTACCACCATTCTCGCAGGCAACCTTGTAGTCTAAATAAAGTCAGCTAACTATATTTTCGTTTTTGTCAGATGAGCTCACGGCCAACGCAAGTGCGCTTCTCGAAGGCATCGGGGTAGGGAGAGGCGGCGGCAATGGCGGCCAGGGTAGCGATGATGATGGTGGTGAACTGCATTTTGATTGTTGATTGGAGACTGTAGTTGACTGTAGTAGACTGGATGGATTGGATTGAGTTGATTGATGATGTTTCTCGAGGAAGTGGGTAGTTATTTATGCTTCTACTGAACTACTCGGAATTTCCTTGTTCAGCGTGAGTGTGAATGTGAATTTGCCTCCAAGCTATACATTTCCTACCTAGGATCGATGATGTTTCAAGATAGAGACGCTTGGCATAAGACGGAGATGATCCGCTTACCTGTTCAAAGTAAGCGGTGCCAAACCTAAAGCCATGCTATTACCAAGATAGGATATCTGGATTTCTGGACATTGACGACTGCATGCTCCCTTGCTTATGGAGAGATCTTCATAGTAAATTGATTAGTCTAACCACCAAAGCACCGAATAGAGTAACCAAAACCGTAACAATTCAAGACAAAAATTACTATATGTGCAATACAAAAATTGAAAATTGCCCCGATTCCGTAAGCGCCAAGCTGTATGAGTGTAAACTGAAAAGAAAAACAGATGTGGCAGATGTACCACTACAGATCGTCTACGTCCAATGTCTGGCGTAGGATCAGGATGATCAAGGCGAATACAATAACCACGATGGCTCGATCTAGCCATGGACTGTTCGCTGGTTCTGAGGAATGTGTGATAGTTGCAGTTGCAGGTACAGATCGAGCTTGTAGAGCAGTGGGTGGAGTGGATGAGTGACTTGGTAATGTTGACGGAGTAACAGCAGCAGTGGGTGGTGATCGCGGAGCTTCGACCAGCGCAGCAGATTGAGATTCAGGTTCAGGTTGAGGTTCAGGTTGGGATTCAGATTCGGGTTCATGTTCAGGTTGCAGCTGTGGTTGCGATGGTATAGGCGAAGTCGACTCAATAGCAGCAGTCCCAGCCTGCTCTTCCACCTTCTTCGCATTCGCATCCCCAAACCCCTCAACATCAACCTCAACCCCCCTTTCAACACAAACCCCCCACCAATCCCTCATAATTTCCCCATTACTAACCCCGCACTCCCTACAAGCCCACCCCGAACTAACCTTCGCATACTCCCTCCTTACCTCCGTACTACCCTCAACCCCTCCAACCTGCCCCTTACTCTCACCACCCATAATCTCCGACCGAATCGCCAGTAACGCAGTCCTCACCCCCCAAGCTGGCTGCCACGTTTCCTCATGATGGCCGGAGATACTAAGACAGATCTCGCGGTTTACTTCGAAGCGGCCAGATGGTGTTAGGAAGCGGAATGAGGGGGGTCGGAGGGGGTATGTTGGGGGGAAGGTTATGCGGCCATGGTAGAGGCCGCCGGCGTAGGGGGTTGGTGTGGGGGGGCCAGCTAGGGTGAAGTGCCAGTCGTGGAGGTTTGTGTCGGAGATTGGGGCGGCTGTGAAGTAGGGGCTTGGGTTTTTGTGGATGTCTATTGATTCTTTGAGGAGGCGTTTTGTGGAGGGGCTTGTCATCTTTTAATTCAATGTGAGCTTCAAGGCTCGTTGGTTCTGGTTGGAGGTTGGGTTGGATAAGGATAAGATCATTGATAGTGATTAGATTGAGTTGGCGATCTGTCTATGGGTCATGTGACCAACAGGAACAATATGCAAAAGAAATGAAGTCATAGATAGATATTCGACATTAGACATCACCTCTGTAATATATCTGCTAGTATTACATGAAGATGCCATTTTCAGTTCGCTTGATCGCTGAAACGCCGACAATGCAGTCAAGTCAATCCATAAGGCATGGGAAATAGATGAGTACCAAAATGAGACGAATTTCATTCCCAATCCCGCCACTCATCCGTATCCCGCGCACGCGCAGGACGAGACGCAGTCTCCGGATCCAAAAGTCCATTACTCTCGATTTCTGGCTCATCTTCATAGTCACTATCGCCTGGCCGGGGCCGTGGAGATGCGGGCGCGAGGGTCTGCATCGAGACGCTTGTTGGGGGACGGTCATGTGGTTCTTGTCGGTTCCGATTGGCGATCCAGCTGGGTTGGGCTGGTGACATGCTGGTTCCAGCACCGGCAACGCCATTACCGCCACCATTTCCAGTGCCAGCGCCAGCGCTAGCTCCGCCGATCCAGGCGTGGCTGTTATCCATATTCCGTTGGTATAGGTCACGGTAGTACTGCTGTTCGTCGTATGCTTCCTGCGCGCGGCGGAGACGGAGCCGTTCGCGGGCTTCAAGGAAACGGGGGCTCGGTTCCCAGCGCCACCCGTCGCCGGTGGTTGTGCATACAGGAATAGCCCAGAGGAGGGGCCGGTCACCGAAGAGGTGTGCAAGATTCTTGCGCCAGCCGTGATCGAATGCGCTGGGTGTCTTCTCGCTATCTTCTTCGTTGAGATAGTCCTGGTACCGGTCGTGTTCACGTTGACGCTCCATATCCGCATAGGAGCGGGAAAGAGCCTGCTGGGCAGGACTGAGGTTGTTTGGATTGTGCAATTTCGGACCCTGGCCTGGACCATAGGGCGCGGGCGATAGGCGCTCTTCGCCTTCTTCCGCACGGGTCACGCCCGGAATAGCATTAGCGTGCGCATCGATGATTTGGTTCCCGTATCCCTGAAGACGGTGGCTAAGACTTTCTTGTGATAAGTCATTTGAACCGTTGGGTCCAGATTCGTTGTCGAATCGTCGCTCGAGCGCCTTGCGTAGCGGTGAGACATATCGCGTCTTCTCTAGACATTCAATAGTTGTCACCCCGCGCACTGCGAGACTGATGTGCCATGCGGTAAACCCGCTCAAAACCAGGCCGATTATTCCACCTAGAATAGCCAGTAAGACGACGTTGACCGGCAGGAAATTGTCCATGTACACTGTATCGTTGAGGACTTCCTGCCAGGTCCACGTGCCTGCCACAGCAAAGCATACCCAGCAAAACAATGAGGTATAGATCAGAAAAAGCAGGAAAGCTTTGTAATTATGTAACCCGACACAGGTTGCCAGCCAAGGACAGTGGTGGTCCATTTTGAGCACGCAGCGCTTACACGTTGAGCAGTGATGCGCTCGATCCGGTTTGGGGCACTGGCATTTCTTGCAGTATCGTGATCCACCTGTAGAGCTGACCGTGTACGATGTGAATTCTGGAAATTCAGATTCAGTGACCGGCAGCGCACTATAATTGTGTCGGTCATTTCCTCGGCGCGTTGATAACGGAGATCCCGGATCGGTGAAGACGGCAAACGTATACGAAGCGTTAAGTGCGATGTATAACAGGAGTCCGAGGAATGTACTTGGGAGACCTGCAAAATGAAAGATCGAAACCGTTAGTTATTTCCATCCAACTTGGAGATAATTGAATCCAGAACTGCTTGTCCATACCAATCCATTTACTCTGCGACCCTTTTAACCCAAGACTGGCCTCCACAAAAACCGCCCAAGTCGTAAGTCCATACACAAACGCAAGCGGGAAACAACTGGCAGCCGCACAACAGTATCGTTCACATCGGAGCATCCAAGCTCGTGAGCGCCGTTTCGGCCATGACGGCGAGGTCGGGGGAGACGAGGCCAAGGTGGCCATTATTAATGCTGCTGAAAGGCGCGGACGCTAAGGGAAGAGGATGTGCATTTGCACATATGTGTTGATGGAGCGGGATTGATCTGTATGAAGAACAGACCTGTACGGTCGAGTGAACGACCTAGGATGTTTGAAGTTCGGGCGCACCGGACTGCGTAAGCGGTCCTGACTCAGCCACTGTACAGCCACGCGTTTTAAGTTCGGAACCGTAGGGCGGAAGTGGAGACTTCAATGTTCTGTTCCTGTTATGTTCCAAGGTTTGATTGACATGGATATCTTAACTGGCGTAATGCCATGTATAATTTGGATCTAGTATGTCAAGTATCCAAGTAAATTGTCATGGATATGCATTTGTTCAAATTCTATTTACAGCTCCCACTCTTAGGGAAATCATAGATAAACGCCTAATTCAATATACCAAAAAGGCGGTTATGAGCTACCGGATGTGCTTGTAAGCTGTAGGGTACCTTCCTTGCACCAACCGTGAACAGGCTGTAGAAACATCATTAGCAAATATTCAAAGCATCCCAAAATAATATCACATACCAGACAGCTCAGACGGTAGCACCAAGAGCAGTTCGAAGAGGGGTATTTATAGAAATCGATAATAAGCAGAATAAATCCAACCAGTACAGCGACGAGAGCGCCAGTACGGACCAACCACCATGCCCACCACAAGGGCTTCCGATCCTTGAATAACGCCAAGGGACCCTTCGGTACACCGGCATTGGCATCACCGCTCGGCGCGATCTTATTCCCCTTGCCCTTGAAGAAGTCCATTAATGAGGTGGTCTTCCTGCCCTCCGGGCTATCAGGACCAGCGCCACCAGACATGGCAACATACGGCTGGCGGGCTAGACCAATACGTTCCCGAAGAGCATTGGGTGATCGCAAGATAGTCAAGCCTAGAGCGAGACCCATAGTGAAACCACCGATGTGGGAAAAGTTGTCAAGACCGGGAAGAAGACCAAGCACAAATGAAATGACCACACCCAGAACCATGATGAGAAGTTCCACCCAAGGAGATGGGCGGTTGGGCCAGTCATACAGCAAGTCCAGCAACTGGAGAGCCATAATACCAAATAAGGCACCCGAGCAGCCGTCACTAGCCTGCAACTGAGCGGCGTAGTTTCCACCCAGCACGAACCCAAATATGCCACTGGCAAAGTAAACGAGTGTATATCTCCAGATTCCAATCATCCGTTCCATCTCCGCACCCATGGTCATCTGCACCAACAGATTGCACCCAATGTGGATGAATCCAGCATGAATAAACATGGGTGTGATGAAGCGCCACCACTGATTCGGGGCGGGAGTATCATCAAGACTGCCATAGGCATGGTTATTGGGAACACCGTTAAAGCCGCATGCCTCTGAGAGGGTGCACTCGGATGCACTTGACGTGGCATTCGGGCACGGGAAGTAGATAGTCTCATTGGCGTTTTGAATGCCGGGGATATTTTTCATGCAGGGATCGTAGCGGGCACCCATCCAGATCTGAACGTAGGAGGAGGGGCCGATCATCGGGTTGAAGGAGGGTTTGGTTTCGATAGGTGAGCCAGTAAACTCGGCTGGAGATAGTTAGCCATTGAATGCCAGTTTCAGACAATTCGAGGATCACTCACCGGCCTTGACGAGTTCCACGATAAATACGACGATCTGAATCAGTGTGAGAGTCCAGGTTACCCATGCGGGCTTCTTTTGGAAGAATCCCTTCTTCCGTCTGTCCTGTCCCCGCCGGGAGTCCTCCAGGGCCCCTGGTGATTGCGGCGGGTATTGAGTTTGCTGATGCATCCAGTCTGGATTATTCCCGTACTGTGTTTGAGCTTTTAATGGAATGTTTTCGGCGTAGTGATCGCCTTCTCCGACTCGGCCAGTTGTCTGGTAGGCGCCATTTTCTGATGCAAATGACTGTTGACTCTCGCGGTTGTGATAGGGGGCGGAATGGTCGTCGCGGTTGGCCAAATTGGGGGCAGCATAGCCGTATCCAGGGGCGAAAGAATTTGCATGATCTTGATGTGCTGGATTGACCTGATCGTAGCTTGGTGGGCTGGGGATATTGGAGTGATAGTATTCGTTGGCTGCCATGGTGGGCAAATTGCCGAGGTTTGGCGGGTTGAAGCGATCGGGGACCTTAAATCATAAACGTGACAGGTACGTAGTCAATTCAAAATGAACGAGAGTCCTAAAAGTATTCCAATAAAAGCAATAAAAAGAGGGTTGGGGTGAAGTTTAGAAAGACAAATCGTTGAAAGAAATGAGAAGGCAGTAACATAAGTTATTTTTGGGCTGATCAACACAGCCGCGCGTATCGTCATCTCCTTTTAACATTCACTTGGCAAGACATTTTCATTCGCTATACAGACCCAGTTGTAATTTTTTTAAGCCCTTGGCAATGGGAACTGTTTTGTCTTTGCAACTAAATCTTCTCTTAATTATTTTCCCCAATGTGTTGTCTGTTGTTCCATTACGCACACAATCTGAGCCTCAATGCCAAGCACGCTATTCAAGCCTCAAACACAGACTACGAACAACGATTACGTATGATGAAAACATGGGATTCAATATTTGATCAAGTTCTAATAGTAATCAGATCCAAAGGTATAGTGAAAAGAAGAAGGAGTTGAGTGTCTATTTTGACTGTTCGGGTACGGTGATCGCCGCTAAAATTAAGGGTAAAAAGGGTCAAAAGGGTCTGTCTATAAGGCGGACATTATATCTCCGACCACAACAATTGACCAGTGCACATTTCTCAAATCGAAGAATTCAACCCATGAATGCCGCCAACTCGTATTAAAAGGATATATAGCAAAATTAAAACCACCAGTGTGTCCGGGCATAAGAATAATCATTCAAAAAGGCGCATAGTATGCAATATTCCCTTGCAGCCAAAATTGTAGCCGCAACCCGTAGTGAGACATATTGTAAGGCATACCCCTGGGGGGCGCGAACAAGGGCCTCAAGTACTGTCACGATGCGATAGCTGCCTACTAGGCGACCGAAGGCGAAATATGAATACCGCGCTTGTCGAGGACCCCTATTGTCCCTGCTCATCACTATGCCCTGTCACCAACCACGTTAGGCGAGTGAACTTGTGATATAAAATTGCCGGAAAGTAGAGAGCAAGTGCCCATAATAAGAGCATCAAGACGACCACCACAATAATGTTGACAACACACTTTTCGCCCGGTGTCATCACATAGAGCCCATAAGTTACCTCATACCGGTAGTACCCAAGTCGAGAGCAGCCGATCAGGCCTTGGACGGGATTGCTCGATGTCCGCTTTATGTGTAACGTGGACGGCGTGCTCGTTATCGTCGAGGATGAGTATTTCTGAAAGACCTTGTCCACCGAGGCATAGGACACGTGCGGGGCTGTGGATGAGGTATAGAAGGATTGCGTCTTGGTCGTCATGATGATTGGTATCGCGAATTGTAATCTCCAGGAAGCGTGAGGAGTCGAGTGGAGTCTTGGGTATATATGGATTTCTTTGAATATTCCCAGGGTTTAATGTTGATATATTCGGTAGGTTCTTTCGTTCCCCTAGGAAAATACCGCGAAGGGTCCCGGGGAAGAAGTCCATGCCCGATCCTAGTATATAAGGGTTGTCCCGCGGAAGTACGGAGCCCAGCGGATGTAGATGTCGGCAATAAATTGGTGGATCACAACCCAAGGAGATCCGATGAATTAGATAATCTACAGGTTCCAGGTTTTTCGTGAGATTGGAACCACAGAAATGCTACATTAGTATTTACATATCATGCTGATCAATCCCCTAAAAATTGACCAAGTATGTATGTACATACTGTATACTTGCTCCTTAGGGCTGAAAAAAGTGGATCGTGTGAAGCCACCAACCTTGGTCGGAGTATGTTTGATGGCCGAAGTAGGCGGTTCTAGGAAACGTTCTCACATACCTGTCGCAGTCGAGTCGGATGCTGATGTACTGCACTTTTTCCTTCTTCCAACTCTCCAGATCGTGCACTTTATTTCCTTGAACAAAGGCTCTCAAATAAGATGCCACACGTGCACTCGTGTCAGCGACGAGACGGCATGGCCGAACTCGGTGAAAAATCACGAGGAATCTTTATCTATCGTACCTTTCACTATGGCGATGCGCAGTGGGGGAAGTTTGTCAAGCGAATGGATAAGTTTACACAATGGATATTACCCGATGACGAAACGAGTAATCGTAAGGGGATGGTCAGGCTAGAATGGATTGTTCATTGATTGGTTTGACCCTTTGCTGGAGGCCTTGTCTAAAGAAGAGATCTGGCGGTATGAGTTCTGGGCTCCTGGTGCCTGAGCAATGAAATTTCCATTCCGGAATTTATTTGAGTATCAGAGACTAAATTTTCTTGATAGACGCCACCGGAAGCCTATCAATATCAAGTCTCTTCACGGAGATGTATATGGCTTCCAAGTTAGAACTACGTCAAGCATTTAACAGAAGCTTTGACCACCGGTCCCTATATAAAGCGGTAGAAGAGTGTCATCAAATGTCAATTGATTTATCTGTCTATAATTACAGTTTTTTACTTTAATGATAGTCTTGTTTCATTCAAATGTCATATATGACATTGAATCTATTTTTATCACAAGTTTCATCAAGCCACACTATATACGCCACTAGTGGCTGAATGTGATGTCACTCCCCAATGTACCTTTCTTCCCCGCGCGGGACCGAATCAACAACTCATCTGTATCATACAATCCCCAACCATGGACGCTGACGCTGAAAACCCGCTCGTTAAAGCCTTGCCCCCGGCGACTGACTATCTAACCTACCTGACACTCCTGGAATATCAACTTACACCCGAACGTCTGCCGCTGTTGCACCGCCTCCTCCAAGATGAGAAGCTTACCACCAACATCGGTTGGGACCTTATCAATCTGCTTCTCCCCATGTTGCCAGAATCCACAGACTGCCTCCACGATGTGGCAAGATTTGGGAATCCCCGCGAGGTGATTTTGCGGGTATCCGAGGCCTTGATGCAGCTGCAGCCAGACGACGAGGATGATGAGGACTTTTCAGGTCATGAATCGGAAGAGAAGCACCTTCCTAAACATACTCGCCAATTCAATTGTATGCTAGCGATGCTGTCGGAACTTCATACACGCATTAAAACCAAATCTCCCAGTCGTTTCATCGCGACCTCGCTTCAAGCGGCCCTAGAGGCGTACACGTCCATGCCTAACGACGAGACGACACTAGCCTTCCTTGAATTCCTGCGAGACCTTTCACCAAACAAGCGACCAGCACCACCCCCACGATCGGACAGTCAGTCAACTGTTCTGCGGGTCAACTCAATCACATCTGCCCCAGATCCGGAAGCAGAGGGGGCCCCAGCTGTAGCCAACGAGGCCATTCTGGTTGAAAAGTTCATCCAGTTCGGTCTTATTGAAGTGCTTAAAGTCTATTTGTTGAGTCACTCGAGTCCAATGGATCCAGGAATGTCTTGGACGGTTCGGATGCAGGAGCACTTCCACCCGGCGTTGAAATTGCCTGATCAGTCCCAAACACAGGCATATGCCAGCACCAAAGAGCTGAAGGAGCGCGACATGATCATGGGAAAGATTATTGTATGTAGAAGACACTAAAGTGCCCCAGTAATGGTAGAGATGCTAACCTTGCGTCTTTCCAGGCTCTGTCGCGAGACGTTGGAATTGAATCTGCCGACCTTCTATCCATCATATCCAGCTCTCCTGAAAACCAGCCTCAGCCCCTCGACTTCGAAGAGCCTCCGATCTCCCCAAGCGAGATCTCATTGGAACGTCACGGCTCTTTGTTACTTCTTGCGGCTCGTGTTGCTGGAGCAACTTTATTCACATCTGGCCAATCTGTACCAAGGATACCCATCTTCCCCGACCTAGCTGTGATCTATCAGCACTTCCTGGGAGATACCGACAGCTTGGATGAAGTTGCTTACGGACAACCGCAAGCCCTCATTGATTCACTCTTAGCTTTGACCGTCTATTCCCTGCAAGAACCAATTCCTACACCATCAAGCGACACAGAGTTCAAAAATTTTGTCATCACCCTGACGGGCTGTACCTCCAACAAGGAGTATGGTATTGTGCGCCAAATTCCGGCGACCATTGTACACAGCTATCCATCTGAAACCGCGCGATTCAAGCTCATCCGAACTATTTTGGAGGATGATCGTCTTCAGTCCGCTCGGGATAGCGCTGTTTCGTGGTTAAAAGACGAGATCATCGGTGCTACCTCATCTGACACCATATTCCACGACCCTCTCTACTTCTGGTCCATTTTCCCACTACTCTTCCGGACAGTCAAGACTGCTACATCCTCTAAGATTGTCGATAGCTGGATCAACCTAACCCAGACTGAAGGCCCAGCTCTCCACTCCGCGCTGAGTCTGTATTTCTTACTCCTATCTTCACCTCTTCGGAATCAATTTGATCTAGCAAAGACCGTTGTCAGTTTTCGAAATGAGGTTCTTGCGCCTCTCCGAACCCTCTTCCGTACCTATGAGGCGGACCTTACTGCCAACGGGGGCGATGGAATCGTCGAGTCGGCCGTTGGCGAAGAGATGGCTCAGGTTGGGCTTGCTCGGACTGTGGGATTGATTGGTCTCACACTTGATCAAATTGAAGATGCAACTAGCGAGGCTTATGGGACGGATGATTCGGACTTGACTAGCTACTCTGAAGCGGAGCAGGCTAAGGCCGCGGAGATACGTAAGGAGACTCTGGTTTGGAACTAGGATATCTACATCTATTTTCTTTCTAGATCTACAGTACTGTGAATATTACTTTGTTTAAAAATTTGTTCTAATCTGGGCTGGTCCTATGACCGAGAAAAGAGGGGAAAAATCATGGAAAAAAGACAAAAAAGTTATCCGGACACGCGGAATCGAACCGCGGACTTTCTGATAAACTGAAATTCTATTACAGTCAGATGCGATAGCCAACTACACCATGTCCGGATTATTATTTGAGCGACCTCAAATACGAAGTAAGTACAGCAACTTTCGTATTTGTATCAAAGTGGCACTACGGATTTCCATACGCTCTAGTCATACTGTAAATTGAGAGGAAATCGACATTTTTTTCAATCTGTGGAGAATTCCACTGGATTCGAGGTAATAGATATGAAAACTTCATAAATTCTTGTTTTATTCATGTTGTACTCTGCTAGCGCCACTTAAATGCTGCATAAAATCATTTAGGTTGCCCAGTTCATCGGTTGCCATATTATTAAGATATGCAAGACCTGCTTCTGGTTGATTTGAAATATCCAGCGTTGCCGTTAGAAGCCACCACAATTCTCCAGCGTGTTTGGGATAGCCGAGATGAACAAAGTGCTTCTGGTCAAGTGAGACGATCACTGAATCCCATATTCGTTTCCAATTTTTTGCCCCACGACTGATTGTCTCGAGTGGAAGGAATTTTAAAAGTCCTGTTCTTGTTTGGAAGGCAAGGGAACTCATGGCTTGAATACTAATTAGTGCTGTCATGAGCTTTTGCGGTCTTGTCGGTTAACATACCGTATATGAGAATCAGTAGATTTTCCGCGGACAACGCATGACTCCATGGAATGGGGGGCTCTGATTCGGGAGTTTCTAACAATTGTGTGACCACGTCTCGTAGAGGCGGTATAGGATGTTCGGTAGATTTTGTTGCCGCAATCTGAGCGAAGGAGGCCGAATCTTCGGCTTCCCATAGCTCGGCGCACCAGGGCAAATGGCAATCCATTTCAAAAACCGATAAAGCTGGGTGATTCTTAAAACAGACTGTGAGGAATCCATCTGCTAAGAAGACCCAGCACGCAATTCTGTTCATCATCAGCAATATTCAGAGAAGAAAATGATAGGTTGACTTACCGTATACACACTTCCTCGGCGACAAGAATCCTCCATGCCCGATCGTCGTGTATTGCAGGTGCAGGGCGTCGCTTTAATTGAAAAATTCCAAACGACCGAATCGTGGACACCAAGCATGGGTGCCGCATTATACGGATGCGACGCCTCGTTTGCATATCATCACGGCCGAATTGGAGCATTTCCATGATGAGGGCGGCTTGTACCAACTGCACTGTGGGCAGGATATGCATTGGATCCTTCGAGGTTGGTATTTTCGTCAGGTTCAGAATCTTTCGGAAAATATACTCCTCTGCCACATCGAAAATCCAAGGCGAAAGAGATGCACCGTCCAAGGGTGTTGTATATGTTGCGCCCGACAGAAATATTGCGAGCAGGAGCGGGTTTGATACATTTCCGGGATCAAAGGTTGGGAAATGAATAATGGGCAAATGCCAATGCAGGGATTGAAAAAAGGCCGGGATAAAGACCGCAAGATTGGATACTCCAAATAACGCGGTGAGTTTCATCATATCAAGCGGTTGTTGATCTTCCGCACCGCCAGATGCCATCGATTGTGAGGTTTCAATTAGCTCAGTCATCAGCTCCGTTAGTTGTTTGGAAAGTTTTGAAGGGAAGAGCGTGTCGGATGGGTATAGAGAAAGAAGAGAGTATTCTGTCGAAGGCGGAAGCAGGAATGAGAGGTCAGCCTCCCCAAAAACCTCAGCAAAGGCTGCTAGTGGATCAGATGGTACGAGAGCATCTTCTAGATGAGAATGAATTAACTCAAGATTCCTGCAAATGGAAAACTTTGCTGTCTCCCCTATCGCAAGTCTGTCCTTTTTAATGGCGGGGTTGGCAAAATGCTTCAAGAAAAAGAAGGGCGTGGTCCCGTTAGAATTGCCTCTGAGTGTAGCAATAGACAACGAAGCTGGCATCTTTGGCAAGTAGGAAGGACCGACAGTGGTGAGTGCTGAAGACTGCTGGACTGAGACCCCAAAAGTGCACTGCCTACCAATAGCATCGCAACGAGTGCAGGGCGACTTTTGATCACAAGCTGCTTTCGCTGAGAAACATTCGTCGCATGACTTCCTCTTCCTTCCTGGTTTTGCAGCAGGAGGAAGAGGCTGGTCGTGCTTCTTGGCACATATCTTACTATGTCGTCGGGTGACCTCTCTAGGGCAAGTTAGTTATCGTGTCAAACCGTGGATCCTCCGGACTCGATGGTATCATACGGCTTCAAAAAAGACTTATTACAGAATGGACAGCTGGAAGCCGGTTGTTTCATATCTGTTACTTAGTCAGTTGTATTGATCATGGTAAGGGGATGAATCGGGGCTCACGTGTAGCCTCATGACGGTGCAAATGAGTCTTCCTCTGATAAGATTTGTCGCATTCTGTACATTTGAACATAATGTAATAATTCTTGAGCCCCTATCGGAACCATCGTTCACAGCGACTCAATTGATGGCTGATGCAACTCCGAAACTTGGGAAGCCGCGAGGCCGGAGATACCCTACATGGCGCTAACCCTAAATAGGTAACTCCGTCGGACCACTTATCAAGAATTGGTACCTGCATCTGAGCAATTGAGTGCACTCGGGATATTTTGAGGTATGAACCTTCAATGTTGGAAATTGTCTGTAATGTTGATGCTACATGTTCATTTGTACTCTCTGTCACCGAGAATAAGGGTTTACTATACATAATTATATACAAATTTGGTCTTTGTCTTCCATCAATCAATTTTCTTGATAGTCTTCGCAGCTTTTACAGCTTTCTCCTCCTCCATTTGCTTCTTTTTGAATTCATCCACCTCAGGTGTGCGGTATGTCCCTCCGAGACGATCCCACAGTGTGATATATTGCCCGTAGTTATAGTTGAAGTATAGGTGATGCATGGTATGACACGCCGCACCATTGATAATCCGAGAAGTAGACAAATACTCGGCATCATCTAGAGTCAGTTAGTCATGTTCCACAAGAAAGGAAGGAGGGACTTACGAATCAACACAGTCCAGAGAGTGACGAAAACAAACAATCCCAAGTACGCACACTTCTGCAACGGGAAAAGAAGTGGGAAAATATGATACGGTAAGCTCTGCGCCCATCCATCCAATGGATGAAACGCATAACTGGCAAACGGCGTCGGCACAATCCATTTGTGGTGTGGCTTATGCAACCAGCGATACACCAGCGGGTGATGTAGACCGCGATGAATCCAGTAGATTCCGCTATCGGTAAAAATTATGAAGAGCGGGTATTGGAGCAACGTGTATCCCCAGAAGGGTGACTCGCTGCTGAAATCATACAGTTTGGAGAAGCCTCTTATTTCGGCAACGAAGAAGGGGGCTGTGAGAAGTGATATCACGGGGATGGCAGACATGCCCAGGGCGATTTCTTGTGATATTTGATTTGGGAGGAAACGTGGGTGTTGCATCATCCGCTTGTCGAATATTGTGTGGTAGAGAAGGAAGCTACCAATCAGGTACAAAGCCCAAGCGAAGATTCTATAGTTGGTTAGTTATGGCTTTGGTCGGTAAGAGGCAATGGGCGCTCACAATGCAATTAGGAAGAATGACACGCTTTGCCTGGCGATATTATCTCGTTTCCATAGACTTGCGTATGCAAGGTCAGAGGCCTGCAATGGGTAATAAATGTTCACATGTTGATTGACTGCTGGCCTGAAGTACAAGGTCGAATTCCCGAACGAGGGATCCGGTAAGAGGGATGCGTAACATCGGTCAAAGACAAAAGTGTCGAGAACATCTAGAATGATATCCATTTTGCCAATATTTGTTTCAGAAATATGCAGGAACAAAAACAGGTACAACCCCTGGTTTTTATAAGCTGCGGACGGGCAATCCCTACTGGGGAATACCTACATGGAAAATACCTACATGGGGGCCCACAACGGGAAATCCCTACATGAACCCACTTTATCCATCGCGCCACCTAACGGCAATCCGGCTGCCGGAGTCAGCTTACTCGCCCCTTTTCTAGAACAATGGAGATCTGGCCTACTTTTACCATCTTTTTCTCCGAAAAAATGAGTTCTATAAGACTGGATACTATGTCATATTTCTGCCTCAGGCATGGAGGGCTTATCCCCTACTTTATCTCCGAATGTCTTTTCCCTTTATTCTAAACAGATATGAGAACTGGAGAGTAAGACTCTGGTGACATCTCTTTGAAGCTAAAATCTGCGAGTCAGAAAATCAGGGTTTGCGGTGGTATCAGCGGGGAAATCCCGTCTAATCTTAACCTTAGCGAATATCCCGCATCTGCGGGGCAAATCAAATGTTGATCACCGCGTATTCTTATACTTTAGGGGACATTCACGTTGATAAAGAGCATCTAAATACGAAATACTAACCCCCCACCCTTTTTCTATAAATTGTAGCCAAATTTCCTTCCCAATATATAGCCTGTCAACAACATTTGAATCAACACATCCTGGTGGATGCTCATATATTCACAATGTCAATTCCGATTCCACACCCATTCGATCCCTTGAATCCATTGGAAATCAGTCAAGTACGACAGTGCCAAGAACAAACTGGGAATGTTGCTCATCATGTATAACAGAGTGCCCAAATCGTGCGAAAGGAATTCCCTGGACAATCGCCCAACTTTCGCGTTATAACGCTTCAGGAGCCACCGAAAGATAAAATGATCCAGTTCCTAGAGGAGGAGCATCAGGGAAAGTCCGGTATATCGCAACCTTCCCGAAATGCGCGAGTTCAGATCATCATAAGGGCCCAGTCTGGCTTAAACGAGATGTTCGAACTTATCGTCAATCTTGACCAGGGCGTGGTCTGTAAAAAAGAGCATCTACCAGGGAAACATCCATACATAGATTCTGCTTACATGCAAGCAGTGGAGAACGCCTGCAGAGCCGACCCAAGAATCGAAGCTGAGATTCAGAAACTTCAACTTCCAGAGGGGAGCACTGTTGTCATCGAACCGTGGGCGTATGCCACTGATGGAATGAGTGATATGATTGAGCGCACAACAATGGTAGTGGCAAGGCTTTCGTGGAAACGTTGTACCAAACAATTAACGTATTATAGTGCTGGTTCTACATGCGTCGTTCGAAAAACCCAGATGCGAACTACTACGCGTATCCTCTGGATTTATGTGCAGAGGTATCGGAGCAACTACAGGTCACCAAGATTTATTACCTGCCTTCGTCGGAGAACGACCTTGTTTCCGAAGACGTTCGACCATATGACCGCGAGAAGATCCACTCCACCGATCTGAGTGAATATCACCCAAGTCTCCGACCACCACCACGCACATCGACGAAGCCGTATCAAGTCATTCAACCTCGAGGCCCATCCTTCAAGACCAACGGCAACCTTATCACTTGGGAGAAGTGGACAATGCGCGTGGGATTCAACTACCGCGAGGGACTTACTCTCCACGATATTCGCTACGACAACCGCAACTTATTCTACCGCATGTCATTATCAGAGATGTTTGTCCCCTACGGCGATCCCCGATCTCCGTTCCCCCGAAAAGGCGCCTTTGATCTCGGGAATGATGGCGCCGGAATCAACGCAAATAATCTTCAACTCGGCTGTGATTGCCTAGGTGTAATCAAATACTTTGACGGCTGGCACAACACGACAACCGGGGAGCCAGTAAAACTTCCCAATGTGATTTGTTGTCACGAGCAGGATGATGGAATTCTTTGGAAGCATACCAATTTTCGCACGCAAAATGCGGTTGTCACTCGCTCCCGGATTCTCGTCCTACAAACAATCATTACTGTTAGCAACTACGAGTATATTTTTGCGTTCCACTTCGGTCAAGATGCCTCTATTCACTACGAGGTCCGAGCAACGGGGATATTATCCACATGTCCAATTGACATTGGCGATAATGTAGGCTACGGTACCGTCGTCGCACCCGGCGTTCTGGCACCCTACCACCAACACCTCTTCTCTCTTCGAATCGACCCTTCCATCGACGGACACAAGAACTCCCTGCAAGTCGAGGAGTCCCACCCACTACCAATTGATAACCCTTCCATCCACAACCCCTTCGGAGTAGGTTACACGACCCGTTCCAATATAATTTCCGAAGAACGCGGCCTAGATCTCGACGTGACCAAGAACCGAACATTCAAGATAATCAATGAAAATGTCTTAAACCCGATAACCGGCACGCCTGTCGGATTCAAGCTAGTCCCATGTTATAGTCAGATGCTCCTCGCGCACCCGGATTCCTACCACGCCAAACGATCAGAGTTTGGCAGTCATGCAGTCTGGGTTACGCGATACAAGGATGATGAGCTTTTTGCTTCTGGAAAACACACTATGCAGTCCCTTGGTGGAGAAGGGATTGCGTCGAGTATTCAGCAGCGTAGGGAAGATGGTTCTAATGAGACGAGCGTGCGGAATGAGGATATAGTCATCTGGCATACTTTTGGATCGACGCATAATCCGCGCATTGAGGATTGGCCCGTTATGCCGTCGGAGAAGATGGTGGTTGGATTGAAGCCTGTGAATTTCTTTATGGGGAATCCGAGTTTGGATGTTGCTGTTTCTACCCAGGAGTGGAACAGAAGTGTTTTGGTTTAGATCCTCGGGTTTGAGAGGATGGCCTTGGAGTTAGTCGGCTATATATGCTTTTAGTTCACTAAATCGAAGAGAAATTGTTCCAAACGAGTGACTAGGTTAAATTTCAAGCTGGCTGCAAAAAACTAAATAACAATAAACATGGAGAGTGCAACACAACAAGAAGGAAATATTTCGGGCACTTTTTTCCATTCTTTTCTCTTTTCAAATTTTTTTTTTCGTTTTTTTTCCCGTTTTTTTTTTTTCCGTTTTTCTTTCTTCAAATCAACAAGATGAGCGAAGCGCCAAAATCCAAAATAAGAAATCATCCATTCGATCACTGCAAGTCCAGTTACTCGTTTGTGCCAAGCGAAGTAATTTTCTCCGCCCTTCGACATGAGGGAGCCCCGGTACCGAAGGGCTTTCTATGCCGAAGGGTCCAAGAAGATCCCATTCCTGACAAATTCCAGCAACTAACAACCAAAGAAGTATTTGGATACTATTCCAGCCATACTAACCGTCAGATGCACTTATAAAGGGGTCCTCCAGCCCTTTTTCGAAGCGGCACAAGGTACCAGATGTGCCGCTTTGAAAAAGGGCTGGAGCCCCCCTTTACGGGGGCATGTGAAAGCAACTATTGCCGCAAGGGTATACAAATACCACTCGGGAGATGCGATCTAAATACAAATCAGTATTGTGAGGTTGATCTCTTGGGGAGCAACTTCATGAGCTTACCCGAGGATTTTGCTTAGAGGGCGTCTAGGATGCCCAAGAGAATAATCACCTGTCGGGTGACCGTTATATCTTTGCCACAGTCCAAGTAGACTGCCCCAATCAGGGCCTCCATCGTGGTGGCCATGAGCTTCATAGGTACGGCCCCTCGAGCTGAAGGATTCAGCTCAATCAAGTCTGCTAGACCGAGGCCGAACCCGAGGCGCGCCAAATTCGCATTGGTCGCATTGGTATTCTGGGAGCCCGTCATGGTCTCTGTTCATACATGAGTACTTATAGGATCAAGAGTATAACGTATGTCGTTGAGAGGATCTCACTAGTTGAGGCGTCGGCCTCATAGCCATGTTCATAGAGAACGAGTCTCAAAACGGCATCTCCAATGAGTGCCATGCCTTTGTTTCCTTTCGAATCAGCGGCGCCTGGGGCCCGAAAGGCGATATCCAAAAGCGTTAGGCTTTTAAACACATATTGTATAATGTCATCGATAATTTTTTGGCGCTCGGCGGAAGTCACTCTGCGCCTATTTGGAGATTGCTGCCCGTACATAGCAAGGAGCTTATAACGAATGGAAGAAGAAGTGAAATTAAATGGAAAGAATCAAGGTCTTCGGAAAATGAGAGGAGAGCAGAAGGAAATCAAAATGTTGTGGGAAATTAGAAGAGAGTACTGGATTCTCCCTCTACTTATACCTTTTTAGCCCCGCTGTTCCAACTCAGCCTCACCTTGGACATTCGGGTATGAGATAGCCAAGTCAACATGCAGCGCCACGTATTCCTAGAAATTGAATGGATGAGAGCGCTTGAAAATCGCGCAAAGTGTCCATGCAACTGGGCAAACAAGGGTAAAGATGCATCCTGCATAGTGTACTAGAATATATTACGCCCAGATGCACAGATGCCCAATGTTGAGCTATGTTTATTCAATATGGTAGAGGTACTTGTATGTAGCGCTGTATGTATATGTGTAGATAAGGTCCCAAGTTTGTGGTTGATTGTCGTACTGGTGCTACCGACGGATCGGAGCCGATCACTGCTATTGATTGAGTTCATAGAGAAAAGCAGCGTTAGAGCGAGCTCTGACACTGTTTATACAAAGGACCGAGACCATATTCAGCCAAATCTGATTCGTTCTGAAGTCTTATACTACAGATGCCATTTTACCAGTTCTAAGAACTCGTCCTTGGTGTCTCTTTCCCTTTACTGGGAACATAGCTTCCTCCATGGCTACCACGCTGGAATGCCAATGTTCTGGTTGTTTCCTTGACAGTCGCATTATTATTCGCTTCGCATGAACCATCGATGTTTTCAACGAGCTTGCCGTTAAGCTTAGGCTTATATTTCGTGTTCGAGGGAATGTATTCGCCACCATGTCGGCCAGATTGAGGATTCTTTCCAAGTTAGATAAGGGATTACGGGTAGTCATTGGAGCGGCTTTCATACTTGGCGAGATTCCATTATTGTAAATCGAAAGATCTTTATTCAAGGTTCAGGTTCTCTCAGAGCCGAGAAACGAGGAGAATTTATATGTGAAAAGAGTGAGAAGAGAAGGAAACCGACAGGCAGGTCACAATTGTTTTTTCGGGGCGAGGGAAGGGGCTGAAGATTATTGGCTGTATGTTTGCCATGGCACCCTGCTTCTTGGCAAGGCAACGGAGTGCAGATGAGGGGTCTAACGCGGCTGACTTCTACTCAATTGGAAGTGTAGAAACAGGATCAGCAAGGAACCACTGCCACCCCCTGGCCAGGGTCTATATCTTGCATATGACTCTGATAATTGTTGATTTACGGATACTACAGGAAGATGGATGACATTGCGTGAGTTCGATGTGCACGGCTGTGCAACGAGATAACATTCTATTGTGGTCTCGTAAGGTATACAGTATAGTAACTCAATCCATTTATCTTGAAAGCACTACTATTTTTTAGCAAATTACCAGTTAGAGCTTCATCTAATTACATCTTAGCTTGGTTTTGGGCACGGATCGAGAAACGAACGGGAAGTGTCCAAGGGGGTAATCTGGGTTTAAATTCAAGTGTACTAGTTTGTCTCCAGCCAGATAGGGCAAGCCCATTTAAGAGGCCAGGTGGAAGTGAGTTTTGGGAAAGAAACAGGTGCACAAAGGTATCTCCAGGGAGTTGCGACCTAAAGAGGTCAATCATTGAAGAAATTAAAAGAAAATTTGATGCCATGTTGTATGTCACATTGCCCTGGGATACTGAGTCATAGATCTGGTCAAAAAATATATCGAAAACAGTCCATTAAGTCCTTTCCGAATTACCATTGCATTTCGTTGATGAACCCCTCCCCCCCCAAGACAGTACCATAATTTGAAGTACTTTGAAACACCCAGGGACATGTGCGACTCTACAAAGCAAAGAAAAAGATTTGGCGGAAAATATTGTATTCCTATCAACAAGCATGACCAACATAAAAAGTATCAAACTAAGTAACAGGCGAATCCACAATCCACCCCAAACAAGCAAAGAAACCATCGAATCCACACATCAACCATGACAAAGACAAAAACCAACCGAATTTTTTTAACTTTGAGAAACACCCGATAAGTCGACAGGAAAATAAAATCAACATCATCCGCCCCCTTTCTATCATAGACAGTCCACGAAAGTCGGAAGAATCGGAACCACGTCGCACATCCAACCAATGCATTCTCAACTCATCTCTGAGAAACCGAGGAGAGAGGGATTGTGCAGGTGCAAGGATGGAGTAATGGAAATCGACCCGGAAAAGAATGAACTGGACTGAGACATTGAAGCATGTAGGCGTTGGTCATGTTCGGAGAGTTGTTTTGTGTCGATTGGTGTTGTTTTTGTGTGTTTGGTGTGCGGAGCAAGGAGGTGAGCGGTTCGTTGCCATCATGCTGATCATTGGGAACAGATCAGGCGTGTTGAATGGGATGGCAGGATGGGTGTGTCATGTAAGCAATTTACATGATGACACAGCCGCCGCCGGGGAAGCTAGGAATGTTAGTTAACTTGAGTGGAATGTGGAGTAGATGTCTTACCCTTGACGATAGCAGAGTTGCGGATCTGAGTGTTGGCCATTGTGAAGATGGTTGGTTTGCTTGGGAAAGCGAAAAGATTTTTTGAAGATTGAATTGGAAGATGAGTGAGTAGTGGATGATGAAAAAAGTCTGGTTGAGGGGGAATCTTCCAGATATTTATATTTGGTTCGAAGATGGGAGTAGTAGGTGAATTTGTGAGGCTATTCGGTATGAGGGCATGTAGCCGATTGAAGCCTCGAGAACAATACTAACAGCAGACTAATCGGGGTGATTGATACCTTAGTATTGTTCTCCATCCCCGGCCCGGGATGTCGTTGCAGGCCGAGAACTTCAATGGAACATCATGACAGTTCTAATGATTGTTCTTCCCTGAACAATATCAGTACAACCGACAAGGCGCGAGGCCATGTGATGGGTTTCTTTCTCTGAACTGCCGTGGCTACAAGCACCACAAAGAGAAAACCAGATAAGCAGAATTAGTATGACGAACAATATGAACAAATCGAAAGAAAAATGCGTTGGGAAGCCACCATGTTGGGATCGCACGAATGCATGGCAAACAAAAAAGAGATTGAGTTATCAACTTCGATTAGGGCTTAGTATTGTTGCTTAGTATTGTTCTCTAGAACAGTACTCACGAATGCTTGGCAGGCACGTGGCACACGTGGCTACACGTGTACGATATAATCGCTTCCAGGGGCAAATCACTGACCAGACAGCCAGGAACAGATATAAAACGGGTCGCCATGCCACCGGTTTGAAATTACGTTCCAAGTCAGAATTAGTTAAATATCTCCAACGTATTTTGACTGGACCTGTTCCATCACCAGCTCTTCAGACATTATTTGTAGGAACCTGTCAATCTCATTACCCCAGTAAGAGTTTTGTGGGTTGATTTGAAGGTAGGCGATAGTATATTCCCAATATGATGGGTACCTACCAGTAATTTCCCAATGAATAACACCAACGATAAGAATGTTAAGACTGCTAAGGTCGCCGTGTGTAGTTACCATAGTCCAAGTCTTGCTTTGCTCTTTGATAAGTTCCTGAACTTCAAGGGTAGTAGGATATCACGGCTCGCCCCCAAAATTCTCATATACGGTGGCCCCAATGGTTGACCCCTTCGATAGAGTTCTCCGATATTCGCCCAGGCCCAACAGGCATGATCATCCAGATAGGCATTTGTCAAGGCTGTCATTTCCACCGACTCAAACGGTTCTTCCCGCGCGTAGCGAACTGTCCGCCCAAATTCATCAAAAAATACAATCAGAACTTTGCCTGCGTCGGAACCCACGGAAGCCAGAGTTCTTGCATCCACTATGTGGATCCGATTTAACGATATCGCTTGATGGTAGGAAAATGATATTTGTAGGTCCAGATCAACATCGTCCACTGGGTCACGGCCATTTTCCGCTCTCTGAGGGCTATCGGCCTCAAGCTCGATTCCTTCCCTTAGACCCAATTGGGTAGCTTCTTCGTATTCTTCCGCGGTTAAGCTGGTTTCGAGAAGCTCTGGCTTGATGAGAAAAATTCTCTCCCAGTTGGGACCAAAGTTGTATAAAGATTCATCGTTGCAAATCGAATCTTCCTCCAGTAGACGGCTTATCTCTGTATCATAGATGGTATTCCAAGCAGGCTCTGAATCCTGTCCATAGCTTGTACGCAGCCAGTAGATATCACCTAGAGTTGCGCGCCCATTGTTTGGCTGATGCACACGCCCAAGTAACTCTCGGCTGTGGGCTGGAAGGCGATCCATATAAGAGAATGTGGTTTGTTCTTTTTGGATCCTGTAGGGCTATATGATTCGGTAAGTCTTAGCATGCGGATATTAATAGAACAGACCGAGCGCACCTCACGACCTCGTACTCCGAGCTGAATGAATTCAGACAATATTTGCTGGCGTTGAGTCTCCATAGAGAGGGGGAGAACTTCTTGCCATCGCTCCTTGGGCAGTATTAGCGCTAAACATCACGATATTGCGAACAGAATTACCAAGAGAAATAAGTCCGACTGGTAAACGGTCGCCTCGCGCCTTGGGTAATCGGCCATTTTGCACAACTCGGTATGAAACTGATGGGTGGAAAAGACAAGGTGATAGAGGAAGCTGCGGGAAACAATGTTCTCTCAGATCGGGCGTTGGCTTGGCGGGGACCTTGAGTGGAGAATGTCTCGGAATTGATAAAAGAGTTGTAGTAGATCCACTATCCATCTGAGCTTCAGAGCCCCATTTTCTGTACCGGATCGCAACCGCAGCACAGTACCAACAACCAAAAGTTCCTTTCAAAGAAGAATATTCAACATGCCAGACGCAGCAAATGTCGCAACAGGGGGTGCGCTTCTCGTGGACAAAGGATGGGATGTCCTACCTACAAGAACACGTCAGAATCAGGCCGAGTTCCTAGGATAATCAACCTCTTCCACTTCGGGGACACCGTTTCGGAGCCTGCTGACTTCAAAGTGTGGAAGTTTCGCGTGATTGACGCACTGAAACTACACGGTCTTGACCACCTTATCAAATCGTCGGTAAAGCGCCCTCCTAACGACAAAAGCGCTACTTCCAACAACTGGCTCGCAGTTTCTACCTTGGTAGGCAGCTGGATAATTGAGAATATCTCTGGAAAGACCATGGCGACGCTCCGAGCTCAACATGAACGTTTACAACTAGCCGACGAGGTTTTTGACGCGGTTACCAACGAATTCCGCGGTATTAGCACCTTTATCGACGCCACCAAGGCTGGCGACTGGTACAAGATGAGAATCGAAGACTTTCCGCAGCCCAGCATTTACGGTACAGGCCCTCAGGGACGGTTGGGTCGATTTAAAGGTACGCAGCATGGAAATAGCCCCTTATGCCATGCTGATGATCGTCGTATCTACCATGGGCGACAACTCGATCAAGGATATGATCATTACCACCTTGAATGCGACTACGAAAAACCCCGCCACCACCCTCAACAGCAAACTTATGCACCGTCATATTACCTACATCATTGATCGTCTCCAGGCCAAGGCAGCTGGGTCCACTTACCAAGCTACGTCACGAAACGCTACCAAGACTCCAAAGTCCAACAAAGACAACAAAAAGGGTTCGAGTAGACGCAGAAACTACAAAACTGTTGTGGATTTGAAGGACCAGAAAAACCGCCCTGGCCAATTCGAATCTCCGACAGCGCACACGTGAAAGCACAGCTTAACAAACCACAAAACAAGACCAACTGCTGTGCTCACTGCGGATTTCGGCACAAAACCGTCAAATGCTATTGTCTACGACAGGACCTTCGCCCACAAGGATAGGAGGGCCCAGGTTCTGTTTGGCAATACAAGAGGGGCACAAGCGAGGGTGCGAGTACGTCGACTATGTCTTCTGACAGATTTGCCGAGGACAAGGAGTCGCCAATGACTGCCAGCGTGCAAGCGACAAGCGCAGGCTACATGGACGAATACTATGCTGGTCACTTTTCCTGCATAGCCGCACCCCACTTCTAAGGTCAATTAGTAGGTCAAATCGAATACTTCCAATTCGCAGAAGCTCTTGCAGAGAAGCATAATCGCCTATCTTAGATTCGATTCTGTGGGAGATTTCATCGCTAGTTCAATTTAGGTACAAATCAAAGATCTCGCAAACGCAGATTCATGAGTCGTATCGATATCATAGATCCATCGATATCAAGTGTAGATGGGCTCAGTCAGATCGTTCAGAACCAGTCCTGTCTTTGCAATATCCTCCTCGCCAAGGAACATCAAAGGCATCTCCACCAGTGTACCCTTAACCTGGCTGAGCAGTTCTTTAACCTGCTTTGCGCCCTCAGGGCCGGGGGCGAAATCATCACGCACGACGTGGCCCCACTGGTACCGCGGGGGTCGGCCGAACTCACCCTTGCCCTCGGCCTCCTTATCAGCGCCGTGGAAGTAGTACTCGTAGAATTCTTTGTATGTGGCCCAATTACGGATGGTGTCATCGGGAACAGCATGGAACACCTTGCGGAAAACTTCCGTGTTGGTGTGGGCACGAGAGTTCCACAGGCTTTGCAGAGTATCCGAGAGCGGATCAGAAACGATCTTGCTTTCGGGGCAGTCAAAGTCGAATTGATTGGGAACACCGACAGGCTCGAAGTTAGCATCTGGTCGCTGGTAGTCTTGTGGGGCCACAAGTCCCAGATGCTTGCGCATCAGCTGGCGGCGGAGAGACGAAGCAAAGCGACTTGCGGTCCAGGGACGGCCATTCATAGTCGACTGAATCGGAGTAAAGTCTTCGATGACAACCGCGATCTCCGAATCATGGTCTCCCAGCTGCGATCGGTCGTTCAGGTTCGCCGATCCACAAATCACCACGCGGTCGTCGGCAATCATAACCTATTTCCATTAGAAAGACCCAAAGCGATTATTCTCAGGTTACATACCTTGGAGTGGATGTAGAGCTCCTCGCTCACGAATGCATCAATCTCAGCTTCGGGGTGACCATTCCACGGCACATTACGAATATCCTCTCCACCCAGCATGTAGCAGGAGCTGACGGTATCCCAACGACCAGCACCGGGTGCCGTATTGCCAGGCACCTGCTGAGCAGCTTGCTGGTACTTCTGGAACGGAGCAGTGGGATCGAAAACACTTCGAGGAGCCCCAGTATTCTGTTGGCCATAGTTGGCAGGAGCTGAAGCATGTTGGTCATATTGGTGAGTGGCATCTCCATAATTAACACCGCTCTGCTGTTCCGCGGCAGCCATGATGTTTCCATTGTTGATGCGGTCATAGTTGCGGAGGTTGTAGAAGCGAATGTACTCCATGGGGTTGTAACCCTCCTTGGCAATCAGCTCCATGATACTGTTTCCACCTCGGTTGATCGAGTTGTACTGGAACTCCATAATGGCACGCGTGCCGAGGGTTTCATCATCGTGGAGGTCTCCAACAAAGGAAGGCACCGAGGGCATCACAACAATGATCTTGTACTTCTCGCCAGAGCGAGCAGCACGCAAAATACGTTCAACGATGGCAGCACCGATAGTGTTCTTCACCGGGTGCTGGTGATCCCCAGTAGCAGTGATGAAGAACTGGTTTTCGATATAGACAAAGTGCTGACTGTTCTTGATCACAGCTGCGTAGGCGTTGGCAATGGAGTGCTCCAAGGGACTACCATTGCTCCACTTGGCACAGCTGCGCACAATCTGGCAGGACATATGGCCTTGATTCTTCGATGCGGGGCGCCCGTAATTGGTCAAACGATCTTGGTACTGATGAATCTGGCCAGCCAGCTGTCCACGAAGTGGGTTGACATAATTGTTAAACTTCTCTTCGTAGCGCTTCGGCACAAAACCACGCTGTCCATCAGACTGGTTTGGGTCAACATAATGGGAGAACTTATCCTGGTAGTGCTGTGGCACAAATCCACGCGCACTGTCATGATGCTGATCATCGAATCCCCGAGTAGCTGAATGAGCTTCCTGTCCCGGTGGAGGTGGGTAGTAAGGTGCCTGAGCCTGTGTTTGACTCTGATTTACTGGGGTTTGACTCGCAGGTGGGTAGTGGGATTGAGTCTGAGACTGATTATAGGCCGCATAGTTTTCAGTGGACTGGGTCGGAAGCTCTGAGACATTGGAGGGTGCGGGTGGGTAATAAGACGTCTGGCCCTGCTGCTGGGAGTGTTGGGATGTGTTTCCAGGTGACTGGCTTGGAGCAGGACCTGGAGGTGGAGGTGGGAAGGAGTCCCCGGTGTAAGAGTATTGAACGGACCCGTGACCCTGCTGAGCGCCGCTGGAGTATGCAGGCGGAGGAGGGGACTGGATATTGGACGGAGACTGAGATTGACCCAGGGTAGAATAATCGGTCTTACCAGAATCCCCGTAATGTGGGTAATCTGACTGTGCATGACCCTGCCCTTGTGTGGGAGTGACGGAAGGTGGGTACTGTTGGTAGGGACTCGGTGATTGCTGTGGCTGCTGCTGTTGCTGTTGCGACTGCGGGCTAACAGACGGCTGGCCAGAGGGGTGAGCATTTCCAGCTTGCCAAGACGGTTGATTCTGTGACTGCTGGGGCTGCTGGGGCACTTGACCTGGGGGTGGAGGGTAAGTAGGTGCACCTCCCGCCTGAGTTGGGTACTGCTGTGTCGGCTGCTGAACCTGTGGACTCGCCTGACCAGACGGGTACAGATTGGCCTGCTGTGGGCCACCCTGGGTAGCTTGATGGGCGGGATGACCATACAGAGAGAGTCTTTGGTATCGCGAGTTATTGCGGGCATGGTACTTGGCATCATAGATGAAATTCCATCGTTCAACAAAGTGTCGACGCAGATCCTCTACTACGGCACCATGCAGACTGATGGAAATATCCGACCAACCCATGCGAGACGAAACCCTCCGGTCCAGCTGGTTATTCTCCCAATCAGCGACATTGTGGAAATCCAGGACCCGAGAATTGTTGTAATCTTGGCCTGGGAAGACCGTTTCATTCAGATCCTCGGGGTGGACATCAGCAATTGAGTGCTGGTTTGTGTCCCAGCGACCAAAGCAGAGATCCAGTCCACCCATGAAGGCAATCTGGCCATCAATCAAACAAAGCTTTTCATGATGAGCCCAGTATAGGATCATCTCGTCGGTTGCACCATATACGCTTTTGAGGTTATCCTGGCTCATCTGGGTTAGGCTGGTAGAATTCAGCGTCAGGTGCTGGAAGGCATTTGCGATCTCAGATGCCACCTCGTGACCATCCGGCAAGTGGTCTGGATGACGGAAGACCGCAATATTCGGGTGCAGGCTCTCCAGGGCCTTCTTGGTGTGTTCAGAGGAGAGTGTCAATGCCTGAGTCACTTCCTTGTACACAATGATGTTCACGCGCACACCGCGCTGGGCAGCTGCCTGCAGCATGCGATCCAGGCGATAGTCTTCATTCTTGGTCGGAGGACGTCTGAGATACAGCTCAGGGGATAGCCACCCTGATTACGGTTAGATACGGACCGGACCCACTGGAAGAGCTGGAACTTACAATCCAAGATCCAGATGGATTCCTTTGCATTTTCAAGAGCGCGAGACACGGCCCAGAAATAGCTGGCTCCATCCACATACCACTTTACATCGTTGTGCTCACGAGGGGGCGCGAAACTACCGAATCGATTCTCGGCGGAAGGATTGGTGTGACCGTACTGGGCATAGGCCTGGGGATCAATGGTACTACCGATTTTGGTAGCCAATTCCGAACCATACTCAGCGACAGTCCCCTGGATCTTGTCCAAAAACCAGAAAGCTTATCTTGCTTCTGTGGATGCCCCTGGTATTGTGATTGCTGATACTGTGGTTGTTGGTACGGATGATTGGGGGTCTGACCGGATCCATATTGCGGGGGCTGATTCTGGTCCGGGTACGCCTGTAATGTAAATCATGATCAGTTAGGAATAGGATGTATTCTGAGAAGTAAAGTTGAGTTGACATACTCCTTGCGATCCCGATCCTGATCCCGACTGGTAAGACTGGTTATAGGGCTGAGCCGGTTGACCCGACTGTGATGAGCTCTGGTGGCCCTTGTAGAATTTCTTAAGAGTATCTCCTAGGCCCCTGGAGTTATCGCCATAGCCTCTCGAGGAGTCATAGTGGCCGTAGGCCAAATCATCGTTCTGCGACATAATGGTGTGAGGTGATTAGAGAAAAAGAAAGGAAGGATGCCTGGGGTGGGGAGAGTGTTTATGAAGCTCGGGTGCCCCGCTGCCCAGCCACGTATATGGAGTTGTGGCTGTGTCGTAATACGTATAGCGTCTCAGGTAAAACGCCAATAATTTCAGCTGAACAGTTTAGGTAACAGAGTTCTATTTAATGTGGCACTATTTTTGATGACCAGTGCAGGTGCCGATGTCATGCAACACAGGTCAATGCAGCTCGTGAGATCGGCAATTCCCCGCGGAATTCCCGTATCCGCATAACCATGATCTGGTTCCTACGCCAGTTCAAAACATTCGAATATTTTGTTTCTAAGTCTACACTCGGTTCCTTTGTTATAATCAAATATCAAATACTACATAAAACTTTTATGGCTCAGGAACATGTTCCAGCCATTCCTTCCAGTGGTTCGTGCCTAACAACAGCATGATTACATCATCCCAAGCTATTTATATTTCGCCGACTAATCCTGACTGACAGTGTAGATGACTCCTATGAATTTATTTAGTTATGTCCTTGATTTTCCTCAACTAGAAAAATGCGAAAGCACTCTTATTTCAAGAGCCTCTTGAACAGGATTATCCCACCCTTATAACTTGCACATGTGGCATTGCTCCTGGGACGCGATCATGGGCGCCGCTCGGGGTCCACCAGGGGGAACAGGATCAGGCCTCGGGAGTCGGTTGGGCTGTGATTCAGTAGGATCTCCAGAACCTATGCTGTCATTTTCTGCAATGAGATAAGCGACTGATATAAGCTATTCTTTCGAGTGGGCTTAATGATACAGCAGTCTCCCAGTCTCCGGTGAGCACCTGCGAGCGCCTGTCCGACCCATCCGAGAGTTTTGTCTGCCGAGGTCACTCTCAATATATAACTTTTAGTGTCTGGTGAAATTCGTTCATACGAGGTATTCGAGTCATCTGGGATAATTTTTTAGTGGGGTGGATTGCCTCTATCGCCCAAGAGCAACGGTCTCAGTGTATGGGAATTTGGATTTCGAGGTTCTACTAATAGACAACATGACCTTTAGCTATGAGTTTCAGAAAAGAAACTTTCTTACTAGAAACCATGTTTTTCCATAGGTCTCAGTCAAACGAGATGAACGGTTTATCTGCATGGTGTTGAGTGGCTGAAGATGATGTCCCGGTGAAAATGGGGAAGAGCTTGCCAGAAAGATTGGACATGCATCTTCATGCATCCTTTACTTGGCCTGCTCAAGCCATCCAATCAGCAAATCCTTCTTATTTGTGGAACAGTACTCCGTACTTTGGTGAAACGACATCCCCGCACTTACCTTACTTAACATTGAGGTCATACCCCGCCTAGAAAATAACGACTTCATTATTTCAACTTTCAACACTATTCCCTTCAATTATTATAAGCAAAAAATAATAATCATGTCTCTGGCAACTTTAGATGTACGTATATTTTTCCAGAAAACCAATCTGACACTTACCTCGACTAGACATCCCAGCACCCCAATCTCCCCGCTTCCGCGGCCACCCTCTTCTCCGCCAAAGCAGCAAAGAAGTTGAGCTTCGAGCAAATTGCGTCCCACATCGGCCGCAATGAGGTTGCCACTGCTGCCATTTTCTATGGCCAAACCAAAGCTTCCGATGCCGATATCGTGAAATTGTCTGAGGTGCTCGGCATTGACGTCTCCCTACTGGAGCAGCAGCTGGCTGGATTCCCAGATCGTGGTCGATCAGTGGAGATGCCACCAAAGGAACCTCTCATCTATCGTCTGTATGAGATTGTGCAGAACTATGGCTATGCTTATAAGGCGGTGCTGAACGAGAAGTTTGGGGACGGCATTATGAGTGCAATCTCGTTCTCGACGAAAGTGGAGAAGGAGACCGATGCTGATGGCAATAACTGGGCAGTGATCACTCTGCGCGGTAAATGGTGAGTCAAGTGCCTTGATTTATTTTATTTCTATGGCTAATGCGTTCTCAGGTTGCCATTCTCTCGATTTTAATAAATATATTAGAATCAATGAAGTCTCGCTTATGAGGTAACATGTTGTCATTGGGCCCTAATGCTTGAGATTTTATATGAATTGTAGTGATTCGAAGTCTGTAGCGCAGTATCACCGGCTTAGACATATGGAACCTCCTAGCTACTATATTTTGGTCTTCCTAATGTGTATCAGTATACTAGAGACTTTCAGCCGCACATTTCGCGCGGTGCCTAGAACAATCAATGCTTACCTACCTCTAGTTGCATTTAGTGTAAGAAGACGTTCGAAAGCGCATCCGCACTGGTACGTCATATCGAGGAGGAGAAAAAGCGCTGCATGGGGGACTAGAATAACCAACGCTTTGACTGGTTCTCGTCGGAGGGTATTGATGGGTTAATCACCCGTCATGGGACACTCAAGAATAGTTCGTTCAAAGCATTCAACCTGTATCCGGAAAGTTCCCTGGTAAACTGATTGGCATGAGGGCCGGTTCGTTGTTACTATACTTGCATTTTATTAATTTTACTTCATTACTTTCATTTCGTCACTTTCGTTCTCTTGCTTTCTTCCTCTCATTCCTTTACTTCCATTGCTAACAGTTAACAGACCACATGTATGACTAGTTTACCGGTATTGGCTCTTTATCTGGCACAGCCAGGAACGCTGTAAATCAGGTTCACCTCTCTGTGTATATGAGAAGTGGAGTTTGAGTAAGGGTAATTACTACGTAACTCTCATCTCTACACTTTTGCACTCACTGTAGAGCGTTTGAATAAGCGACCAATGGGATGAATTCTAGGTACCGAGATAAGAGGCTGAGATCCAAGGCTCTTGAGATGAAGAAAGATTCAGTAAAGATTTGCTTAGCTAGAAGGGTATTGATTTAACATTTGACTCCACTCAGAGACATGTCCAGTATAAACGGCAAGACTCGCAAAAAGCAAAGATAAGCATAATAATATAGCAGTAAAGAATAAACCGAAAGGGAAAGAAACATGGGCGATTTTGATGGCAACACCGCTCCACCCCTTTTCAATCAAGATAAAATCGAACATCCTTGATGGTTCAGTCTGCCTTGGAAACCGTCAATCGTCTCCCCATGGGCAAGTGCATTATGTCGTTGAAGTCGTAGATTGAATATGGACGTTGGTGAGAAAAAATGGACGCTTAGCAGCAATCCTCACAGCACTCGAAACAAAGAAGACCGGCGCAGCTAGATGGAATCAGTATATATTCTGTGTTTGTAGGAGTTGGTCGGGGTTACTTACAGGCCACAGCAAACATCGCCAGCACCACCACCACGCAGCTTCATCATGTTCTCCTGGGAGTTCTGGCAAGATTGTCAGTTAGGGAGCTTAAAGGGATCTGGGTAAAAGCGATGGCGTACAGGCTGCTCAGTGACAACGCGCTCAGTGGAAGGCGCATCAGGGCTGGTAGGCTGCTGGTTCTGCACAGTGGCAGTGTTTGAATCCCAGGTAGCGGGGGCAGTCTCCTGCTTAGAAGAGAACCAATTGAAGAGACCGTTGGCGAACATTCTGAAATAGATGGGGCTTGAATGTGGGGAAAGGTGAAGAGAGTCAAGAAAAGCTTGTTTGGTTTTGTTGATGTAAGTGTGGGATGGTGAGAAGGAAAAGAGGGAAAAGGCGGGAAAAAGCTTTCCTTTATGAGATCCATGTACTTGCAGGGATGCATGGGTCCGTATAAAGCGCTTACAAGCCCACTCACTTACGCTGTCAACTCCACTGATGTAATGAGAAACCCTGACACGCGTATCCACTCGGTGTGGCTTGGAGGCCCTGGCGTCGTCATGATCATGCGTAATCTTAAGTTACGACCTTTGAAAGGTTGTTTCGGCTGTCGATCTCAGCCACATTTACTACTCTGTACACTTACCGAGGGGATTACTGAAGAACCGTATTCGATGTTTCACCGCTTACGTTCTGTTTGGAGTTTCTTTGCCTGTGTATCCCCGGTTACTTGAAAGGGAAATTCCGGCCCCACTCAGCCCTACACGCTTCGGATAAGCTTCTTCAATTGGTGCAAATACTGAATTTTATTTTTAGAATGTGGCTCAGTCACAGCCGAAGTACCGACTGTGGCTGAGCCTTCGGGAAGAGTGGATTAAGAGGCTGTACTGGTTATGCTCAGTCTATATGCTAAATCAATGTTCTGGACAGGAATTATGACATACCAAGTAACCCACAGCACCCACAAAGAAAATTCTAGACACAAAGAAGCCAAAATGAACTATTGATCAAGGCAATCAGCCAAGCTTTCGAGTCTGAAATCGGGGGACTCGGCATGTTGATAACATTGTTCAAAGGTATGTTGAGAAAAGATGTGTGCGGATCAATCATGCTAGTGATGAGGGCAATACAACAGCTGCAGGGCGTGTGGGTGTGGGCCTGCGCAAGAAAAAAAGGGGATGCGGATCCACCTGCGGTGTTTAAACTAATCCTGAAACTTGGGTGATCTTGTCGTCGAACATGTTGCCAAGGTTGGCTACTGGCTCGGCTACTTTCGGTAGTGCAGAGTGCCCAGCCGGCGGTGCCAAAAAATGCCATCTTGATGCCATTACTGGAAACTCCAGCGGACAAAGCCGAGCCCGTGAAAGCAGATCTTGCTGACGAGTTGATCAGAGTGTTTAGAATAGGCGATGGTTCAGTTCTCTCGTTGGAAGCCTTCTTCGAACGGGTTTGCCGATTGCCTTTCTTGAAGGCACAGGTTTTAAATGTGTCCCAAACCCGAAGCGAAGCATTCTGAATTCCCTGATTTTAATATTAACGCCGGTTCAGCTCATCGAGGGCTTCTCTGGTAACGGCTTCTACAGCATCAGTGCCCTGGTTGTTCAATTGGACAGGCAGCGAAGTGTCTGATGGAGAAGGTGTTCTGCTTTGCTTGATGTCTGGTATGCCAAACCCATGTGGATGAACCGAGGTTATGCTGCAAAGAAGGCAGTTTGTCCCTTTGTAGGAAGTCGGTAGTATCTGGGACCAAGGAATGCAACTCTTGACGTGTGAGACTTCTCACACCAGAGACGGGTGGTATCTGTAATCAATAACCAGTTAGTATAGGTCTGTATATTTGTTGGAGAGTCAGGCTCCGCATTCTCTTCGCTTCCCTATCGAGGATGATCGTGGCTTTCATCTCAGGCAGGAGCAAGTAGTGCATGATCTGGAAAAACCCTTCACCAAGAATTTATACTCAGAAAATTCAACGTAATGGATGATAGGATCCCACAATCATCAATAACCGCATCGACAACAAAGCAACGGATGATAACACGAGGATTGCAACGGTGTCTTTCTGATCATCAGGTTCCTATATCTCCACAATAACAATCAGTGTCACCGTCTCACCCTGTACTCAATTCTCTATGCACGCGGACCATGCTATAAATTGCGAAGTCCAGGGCAAGATCGCAAAGCAATTGGCAGATTTTGTTGAGGAACAGAATGGGTTTTTCAGTTGGCCGACGACCGAGTTCTTTTTTCCATGGAGCCTAGTGTTCACATCTGGAGGCATGGCGCCGAGGAAAGTCAGTTGTAGGATTCTGGCGACTTCTTCGCTGAAATTGTGCTTCTTTGCGATGGCTGAGACGCTTGCGTTAGGTTCATGGATATCTTGATACAGGAATTTACACAAAATATTTGCCATTTTCACCACATATGATAGCTGTAGCCTGAGGATGTAAGCGGCCGATTCGGCTAATTCGACTTTTACCGTTCTGCGAGTTTGATTCTCTCTGTGGTCTTTTGCGACCGTTGTGAGATCCAAGGGGAGGCCATTGTCATATTGCGGGTTAAATGTTGATTTAAATAGAGACACTTGACTCGGCAATTCCGAACAGAGCCGAACGCTGATAATTTGAAGACATCATTGCCTTGTAGCCTTTGTCCCGCAGAGTGAAGGGAAATCCCGATGTTAGGCATCATCCGGTACACATGGATGTGAAGAGCATGGCAGCATTGCATCGTAATGATATTGGGTATATTTATAAAACAATTCAACCCGTTGAAAAATCGAGTATGGGTTGTTCGGTCTGTCGAAAATCCATATTCGGAAGCATAGATCTTCAAAGACTAGAGCACACCCATGAAGGACATGTGCACACCTAGCGTCCCTTCTTCATCTTCCTCGCTCTGCCCTCATCAATCCCAGCTCCAGACTCAGAATCCACGTTCCCTCTAGCCCGCTTCTTGTGAAGCCGCAATGAGCCAGGCGACACGTTATCGGCCGAAATGCTTTCACGCTTCCGCTTATTTGACTGTGAGCTTTCCTTCTTGCGGCGCATCTCATCCTTAATGCGCAGTCGTCGCTGGACCTCCGCGGATATGTCTTCTGTCTCGTTGGAATCTTGGTCATCTTGAGTCCACTGGGTTTCGACTGGAGGTTGTTGGAAGGACGGCATATCGCGCTTGCGCTTGAAGGTGTGTGATTCGTCGGTCTGGTCGGTGGACGCGTTGGGCTCCTCTGTGTTATTCTGAGACCAGTGGGAGTTGACTGAATGTTGTTGCAAGGGGATGTCTCGCTTGCGCTTGGATGAGCGCGAGTCGTTATTTGTATTGGTGGATGCTTTAGATTTCTTTTCGTTATCGGTGCGAGGTCGCTTCCGGCTGGCGTTGGGTTCTGTGTCTGTGGATTGTGATGTGGTGGTCTCCGCGGCGTTTTTTCTGGATTCTGTGGAAGTGGACTGGAACGGATTTTGGGGGGTTTGTTCTGCCAAAAGGTGTCATTTCCATATCCTTCTCATAGGAAATAGGTTCCGTTGATTGTTGTCTCATATAGACATGTACGCAGCGTTCGCGTGTGATTCGCGTATAGCAGACTCCAGATGGGAAGTGGGCGACGTACTGTTTAGCTAAAGGTGGAGAGCATTAGTCCTATATCATTGAGAACTCTTCCAGTCCCTTGAGACATACTGTGGAATCTCGGACAATTTTGAGCTGGTTTATGGCTTGCATTGTCTTGTCGAGCATGGAGGATACGGTCTGATAGGCATCGTCATCTGAGACATGACCTTTCACCTCTTTTAACATGTGAAGATGAGACGAGAGGACTGTTTCGTGCCGAGAGAAGATCTACAGAGGGTAGATTACATATCAGCATGGGAAGGTTCTCAGACGTGACGGTCAACATTGGGAGGTTACAGCTGTGCTTTCCGTTTGTTGCGCGGCGGAGAACGTCACGCGGGGAACCAATCGTCATGACGACATACCTCTGCCCAGGGAAGTTGGGAGCCATTCGCGGCAGATTCTTGTGGGGTCGAGTGTTGATTGCTTCCATACTGATCTCTGGTGGGATCCATGGTATTCCGTCGCGGGCGTTTTGGGAGAGGCGAGGGCGAAAAGTTGCAGGGATCGGCGGAAAGGAAGCTTCTCCGGAGTCCACGCCAAAGGACCCACTATGACCTGCATACTCTGCGAAGATGGAATGACCTTGGCCCCGGCATATTCTAGTGTTTGGTTTATTATGAGATTTTGCTAGCAAGAAAGTTGATTTGATATCGATTATGCAGTATGTGTACATTCCAAAACGCCAACCTAAAAGATGCCCCCCAATCCTCGCAAAAATGAATAATGCTGCAGTAAACAATGTAAAACTCGCATGCAACCATCACCATGCACCAGCATCAAAGTCAAATCGAGTCAGTTCTTTTTGCGAATCCTCAACATCCTTCTTTGCCTTCATACGCATATAGAAAATGGGGCAATCACGCGATGAACAGATGACTTCGCAGTGAAGACTGCCTTGACATCGCTGGCACTGGGTCCACAAGCGACCAAAACGAACCTCAAGGTCCGACACCTTGGTCAGAGCCTTGGTGTACAACTCACCGAGACGAGGACGGCAATTCTCGCACACGGCGCCGGCCATCTCTTCTTTGCCCGACAGCGGCTTCTTGCAGCCCATGCAAGTCTGGGTTTTCTTGGCAAATTTCATCAGACCACCTAGGCTAGGTGCAGCAACGGAAATAGACCGTGTGTGCTCGCCAGTCAAGAGTTGGTTGGCTTTCTTCTCACCCATAATGGGCTCGAAAATCCGGCCAAGCGGATTTGCAAGCTGATTGTCGAGATAGTACTTGGTGTCGATCGGGACATTGTTTTCCAACACGTAGATAGGATCTTCCGCTCGCTCGTAGTTCTTGGAGTTGGTGGCACCACGGATCATTACGTAGGCCACACGATCACCGAGAGCAGGGGCGGAACCAGCGTCACGCTTAGCCATCCGCTTGGCGAGTTCGACGTGGGCTTGCTTGGCGGTATACTCTTTTTGCGCGTAGGCTTTGGTGATAACCAGCTTGGACATATCGACCTTGTTCTGAAGGAGATCCGAAATCGTTGCTTTGACGTACCTATGGCATTGTTAGCATGAATTTGGCAGATGAAAGATCACTCCTCTTACTCTGCAGCTCCATCAACATCTCGGTCGATGAGAATTTTGTTCAAAACAGTTTCAATAACATTTTGCACAAGCAGACAGTTGTCACGCCGCACGGTCTCAATACCCTTTGTGTCCATCTTGTCGTGCTTCTTGGTATTGGTCCAGTAAAGACCGGCGTATCGCTTCTTGTTAATGAGAAGGTATGGGAAGTACACCTTTTCGAACTCGAGTTTGATAGGGTTGATGAACTTGGATGAGACGAAGTCTGCGGCCTCCTCGCCAAGCTTCATCGCGTCAGCTAACTCGGTGACTCCAAACTTGACCATGACGGAATCGGTATCACCGTAGATGACTTCAGCATCATGGGAATACCCATTGGCAATGGTATACCGTTCCTCAACCTCTTGCTTGGTTCTCTCAATCATTTGACGACCATAGCTGGTTGTACTACTGGCAATGGGAAGACAAGGAAGCTTGCCAACTGTGGCTCCAGTGAGACCATACACACTGTTTGCGCTAATCTTCAAAGCAAGTTGTCGACCGTTCAGCACAGCTTTCTTAAAGGGATCAGTCTCGACTGCCAATTCTTTCTTCGCACGCTTTCGGGCACCCAACAACTCCTCAAGAATCTGTGTCAGGAGACCTTTGCGAACTTTAATCGTGCAGAACATGTCTCCATTCGGGGTGACAATGTAGTCATCATCTTTCACAAGACCCAGCTTCTCGATAGTGGTCTTATTAAGAAGAGTGGTGTAACAGAGATTGTGTGCTTGGATGATAGAGGGGTATAGTGACGCAAAATCGAGGGTTGCAATAGGTACGTTGTAGTATCCACGCTTGGGCTCAATGACTGTCGCACCTTCATAGTCTTGTTCGTCCTGACTTTTTTGATTTGGAATAACAAGTTGTTGTTCAAGGGCCTTTCGGAACAGCTGACTGATGAATTTGACTTGCTGGCCTCGAGAGAGGAGGAAGTTGAAAGGAACACCCGTTACTCTTGCCATCTCCGTGTAGTTAACCAGACACATCAGCTTGTCCATCAATCTCTGCGGTAAATAGGCATCTTTCAAGCAGTATACTGCCAAACGGCGTCGAGAATCCGGAGTTCCGTTGAACAGTTCCGTGATCATCGTGTGGTGGACATCTTCCTTCTGCTCCTTCAGAAACTCGTATGACACAGAGTTGAGAGTATAACTTCGCAATTGGTGATCCCGCTGCACCAATTGGAGCAGGTCAAGTTGGATACGACCATTAGTATTTGTCGCTTTTGTTTCTCGGTTGCCCATCTGCTTGCTAGAGAAATTGGACTCCTTGGCCTCTGTTTTCATGCTCTTCAGTCGAGTCCAGTAGGGGAATTGTGTACACTTGAGATGCTTAGCGCGGTCAAGAAGATAAGGAAAGTCGAAGTTCGCAATGTTGTATCCAATTATGACATCCGGGTCAACCTTTTCAACAAAGGTTCGCCATGCCATCAGCATCTCGTCTTCCTTTTTGTATTCCAGAACCTGGGTGTTGACGATGAGACTTGTCTCGTTGAGACAAAATACATTTCGAATGAAAGGTTTCTGTTCTCCATATCGCGTAACGACATTCGCGATTTGAATTACCGGGTCAACGTTTGGTTCCGGGAAAATACCCTGTCGACCAGCACATTCGATATCAAACGACAGGATGCGGAGTGGTGCCATCTTTGCCCACTCGCCGGTCGGTGGATGTGCGATCATATCTTGGTAGTCGACAACAGCTTCAATTTGACAGGTTGATAACTTGTCGGGTCCGTGTAGAAGTGTGTATTTCCCTGCCTTCGCCTCCACCCATGCCATGCCAGATAGTCCGGTATCAATCATGAAGCGCAGGAGGTATTGGATATTGTCGAAAGTAAGGACACCTGCGTCCATATTGCTCCACATGCCTTTGTAGTTCATGCCAGAGCCGCCACTCTCCAGTATAGTGCGCACCTTGGCAATGAACTTGGGATCAGCGACCGTGATCTTGAGATACCAACTCTTCTTGTTCCCTTGGAAGCCATATATATTTTCGCGCAATGTCACCTGCACTTTCTCAATGACCCTCGCGGGTTGCCCCATTTTCGACTCCAGGAAAGCCCTGTATGGATCACAATCCGCTTCGGTGAAGCCGACGGGCGCGGCAATGTAGAGGTAGTGTTGGAATCCGGTGACGTGAAGTAGAACAGATTGACCAGTCTAGAACATTCGTTAGATTTGATGCCCCGCGGCGGGAAATTACGCATCGAGACAAACTTACCTCTGTCACACCAAAGAGACGAACGGCCATGATATCTCCACGTGGTAGTCTCCCTTCCTCAGCGTCAATCTGCTGGAAACAAATATTCTCCTTCGCGGGATCCCATTCGGGGAGCGGTGGGCGTTCCCATTGTTGATCCTTTTCCGCGTTGCTGTCTTTCAAATCTCCGATGTCCTGTGTGAATTTCTCGAGCACTTCCTCTTCAAACCGACTCTTTTGCGGCTGGGTCGAACCGAATCCCTTCCTGTGAACTGACTGCCCGGGCGGCTTGAGCTGAGATGAAGGTTCCGCGTCTAGCTTTCGCTTTTTTAGCGCATTGGGAGTCGCGACGCCATTGCGGGCATTATGGGTCGAATCGACCAGCACCCGCTTGTGGGGCATGGTAGCTTCCAGCATGATGAAAACTCGTTAAAAGTGCATGTACGGACACAAAATTCGTGGGCCCCAATGTGTATGAGGGAAGATAGGTTGGGCGGGCAACTACTCAAAGCGTGTCGTGGTCGCGTCAAAAGCGTGACACTCTTTACGCGGGTCGGTCACATGTCGATAAGATAAGGATTGCATGACGCGAGCTTGTCACGTGAAAACATCTGACAGCCTAAACTTCTACTACAGTAATCTACTACAATAAGGATCTTAAGTGTCTTTTTGTATAGTAGTATTTTACTTAAACGTATACATTATGTCAATCTTCTTATTTTATTTCATCCACTGTCCCGCCCAATAGTGGGCCTTCAACCCTAGAAAGATGAGATAGTTAGCTATTTTGACGCTGGATATCTTATCCCAAAAATTCAAGAATCTCTCTACGATCGAATTTAATAATATCGTAGTTAATTAGTGAGATAGAGAGCGGATCGGACAACTAATAGCATGTTACATGTAGCTAGCTGCTCATCAAATACTGTTGCCTTGATATTCAGGCACATATCAATCTCGTTCAGAAGGATCATGTGACCATACGCTTTCAATTCAGCAATCCTACATGGAACGAAAATTGAGCTTGACCTTCTCAAGTCCTTCTTAACTGTGGAATAAAATCAGTCCTACCTTTCGATCTCTTCATTCAAGTTCATAACTCTATCAGGCTACCATTGTCTAGATCTCTTTTACAACAACCCCAGGGAGACTCGAACACAGAACGGGTATTCTCTGTATCACGTGACTACACCACTGCGCCATCCGGGCGGCACCAACTAAGGAAAAAACTTCACAGCCCGTGTGCCCCACCAGCGCGACTCAACCTTCACCCGCGTTCTTATCACTTATCTTTGTTTCGAAAAAGATCCCAAGCAAAAGATACTCGGTGATTCGCACCTTGTGAACAAAATAAGAGCCTTGTTACAAGGAGTACCTGCTCTCCACTCCCATCCTCATTCGTCCTGACTTCAATCCCCATCTCCTTGCTCCGCCGCTTCATCCGTATCGAAACGATATGCAGATGGTCCTAATCTAGTTCCGTCGCAACGCCATTGCATTCAGTCCTAGAGTTTTTTAGGGTACAGGGCACACTCATCTGAGTTTCACTTCCTTGCGCCTTCTATTTTACACAATGTCGACCTCAAATTCCACACGGATCACCGTGGCTCCCCGCAAGCCCCGAGCCCCGATTGGCCGCTTGGCCAGCCTTAAACCCCAAGGCTCAACATCCATCAATCGCCCCCAGT
This sequence comes from Penicillium lividum, assembly GCA_028828245.1. Classification (NCBI taxonomy): domain Eukaryota; kingdom Fungi; phylum Ascomycota; class Eurotiomycetes; order Eurotiales; family Aspergillaceae; genus Penicillium; species Penicillium lividum. Next base: position 6,356,170 of record JAQJAG010000002.1, read on the forward strand.
CAATTGGACGTCACCATGCTCCGCGACCGACAACTCACCCAAAGACAACGAGTTGTCCAAATCCGGGTTGTCCTGCGCCACATATCGTCGAAGAAGAAGGGCAGAAACTTTGTACCGGATGTGGTACCGTCATTGCCGAGTCAAACATCGTGTCGGAAGTAACATTCGGCGAATCTTCTTCCGGTGCAGCTGTTGTTCAGGGTACTTTCGTTGGAGAAGGTCAAAGTCATACGAGGAGCTTTGGCCCGGGCTTCCAACGAGGCGGTGGCATGGAAAGTCGAGAACTGACGGAAGCAAACGGCGAGTGACACCATATATGTTTTATTGGCTTTGATACTGGAATACTAACACTCACCAGGTAATACATGCATATCCCAGCTCGCGCGACCCTTGAACATCCCCGAGAGTGCTAGCAAAGCTGCTGGGCAGGTGTTCAAACTTGCTGTCGGACTGAATTTCATCCAAGGTCGTCGAACCAAAAACGTGGCAGCAGTTTGCCTTTATATTGCTTGTCGTCGTCAGGCCGGAAATACAGTCATGCTGATTGATTTTGCTGATATTTTGATGGTAAGTCTTACATTGAGCCTCTGGAGGGAAACTATCTCTAACTTACACCTCTAGATCAATGTTTTTAAGCTTGGTCGAACGTACAAAGCTCTTCTTGACGAGCTTCGACTGGGTGGTAACGTCTTCTTGATCAGCCCAATTGACCCGGAAAGCTTGATCTATCGTTTCGCTAAGCAATTGGAGTTTGGCCCGGCTACTATGCGAGTTTCTGCGGAGGCCGTGCGCATTATTCAACGGATGAATCGTGACTGGATGACTATTGGCCGACGGCCAGCTGGTCTCTGCGGAGCGGCTCTCATTCTGGCAGCACGCATGAACAATTTCCGCAGAACAGTCCGTGAGGTTGTTTACGTTGTCAAAGTCACCGAGATCACTATCAGTCAACGCTTGAATGAATTCGGATCGACAGAGAGCGGAGATCTCACTGTAGATCAGTTTCGATCCGTGCAACTTGAGAACTCGCATGATCCCCCAGCTTTCACTCGAGCGAAGCAGGGTCACAAGTTCAGCCGATCAGCGAAGAGGGCCGCAGAAACAGCAGCCGATATCGAAGAAGACTTGATGAGTGAGGCAGACTCGGTTCAGCCCAGGCGCGTCGATGCAGATGGCTTCACAATCCCGAACATTCCGATTGATCCTGCCTTGATGCAGACTCATCGGCGGACATCTGTTAGCAAAGCAGTGAACGATATTCTCGAGGACACGAAACAAGAAATGGCCAAAGCCAGGAATGGGAAGGGCAAAGACGCACGTCGGCCGTCCATTCTCGCCAATCCCACGCCACAGCAAATCGCATCTGAGGATGCGTTAGAGGCAGAGATGCAAAAGATGCTGCAAAAGGGGTCGAACTTGGTTGACAGCGTCCCCCCAGAGCCAAAGAAGGTCATCTCTGATAGCGTTGACATTGATGCTACTGAGTTTGATGACGATCCCGAAATCGCCAACTGCCTCCTCACCCCCGCAGAAGTCGACATCAAAGAGCGCATCTGGGTCACCGAGAACAAAGAATACCTTCGTTTACAACAGGAGAAGGCTATGAAGCGCGCTTTCGAAGAGGCCATGGGTGGCGGAACCACTCGCAAACCCCGCAAGCGACGCAAGGCCCGTATGGGTGATGTCACCTATCTTGAGGGCCAGGACGGTGAGGGGCGTGGCTCTCGAGCGTCCACTCCGGCTGAGGCCACAAGACGGATGCTAGAGGTGCGCGGATACAGTAAGAAGATCAATTACTCTTTACTGGATACACTTTACGGTGGTCAAGAGGAAGGCGACGATGCGGAAGCCAAACTAGAAAGTTTTAGCCGAAGCCGAAGCCGTAGCCGCAGCATGAGCGTCGCATCACGGCAAAGTCTTCCTCCTGCAGCCACACCTCGTCGCCGAAGAAAAGGCGCCGCCGTCAGAACCTCCCATACCGCTACTACTCCTGTTCCCGAGTCACCTTCTAGATCTGCTTCTAGGGCTGCCCCAGTATCTGCCCCTGTATCCGCCCCGAAATCTACTCCTGTGTCTGCTCCTCAACCTACTCCCCCAGCTACTCAACCTACTCCCGTGCCTGCTCCTGTGTCTGCTCCCGCTTCTGTTCCTGAAACCGCTCCTCAACCTACTCCTCCCCCTACAGCACCAGGGGTTACAAACACAGACAAGAGCGCCAAGGAAGGCGAACCTGCTAGCGAACAGCCAGATCCCGATGATGTCGACGAGGACTACGGTGATTATGACGTGGATGACCACCTTGATGAAGCATTCGCAGGGACCTATGAAGACGACTATTACGATGTTGGCAGTGAATCAGACTAGAACATGAACAGACGTTATGTCTGCCTTTGCTTTTGTGTTTTGAATACCCATGTTACCTTGATAAGCATTCGTACTAGCGCCGACTCGGCTACTTTTTAGCCCTTTTATGGTACTCCCTAGGTTGTCCTTAATTAAATTTTTCCCTTCAAGACTGAGCCTTACTGTATTTCTGTACGTACTACTGTATGTATTCGCTTTTTCTCTTAATCTTCGCACATAGAGGAATAAAAGCCTTAAGTCAACTGGTCCTGATCCTTCAGCACTCAGGGGCTGACATGTCTCAGATAACGCGTACAGTACTTTTGCGCCGTTGGTTTTCGTAGCAATTTCCATGTTTGTTCAACGGAGACCAGCATATCCAATAATCAGCGCTCATCACATTCCCATGCTTCCGTATTATGTGCATTATTTTCTTTAAATTTTCAGTTGAAGCGCATGGCATAATGTACTAAAGGTGAGGTCCTTGGTATTGCATGTGAGACTGCATTTCCAACACCTCGGGGTTATAAGCACGCCCTACGCCCAGGTGGCCGGACTACCAGATTTATTATAGTGGTAAAAACGGTTCGTAAATTCCGTATTTAAAACCGAATTTACTGTGGGCATGGATACCAGCATGGTAATCCGATTTCAATATTACACTAGACAACCCGAGGAGAACGGGGAGCGTTCAGATAGAGGACTTAGCCCGAAAGGCAACGTTCAAACATGTGGTACTCCGTAGTCTTCATTTAAATGTACACGTACAAGGAATAAAGTATATGGCACATTCATATTTTCATTTTAAGTCATAAATAAGATGGACCAAATCGAATACATGCAGATGAAAGAAAAAAACTCCACGATTACGACGCCAAAATGAACTAAGACCCCGCCGGTTATATCCATGAAACACCATACCCACACACCCTCCAGGGGCGTGAAATGGACCGGGCTGCGCGAACTGGGTCAGTTAGGCGCAAGTGAACAAAACTAAATCCAGTAAACATTAAAACAGGCAAAGAAACAAAAAGTCGATCGAGTCGGACACGTTGTGGTCGTGGTCGTGGTCGAGTGCCGACGAGTCGTAATGTAGGCTCACGCGAGAATCGAAGTTTTTCCGGGTTATTTTGATTTTTTGTTGGGCGAAAGAAAAATGTTGGAAGGATAAATATCGGTTATGAGTCGATTTCCATTCCCATGTCGACGCCTTCGTTAGGCTCCGCTCCCATGGCGGATGGCGTGTGTGAGTGCGTTGAGAGGGCTTGCTGAAGAAGGGGCACACCTATCTCGCCGTTGTTGAAGGGGTCGGCGGAAGGAGGAGTGTTGGATCGGCTTGATGCAACGATGGGAGCGCCTTCGAAGATGATAGGCGTGTTGCGTAGATTTCGGAGACAAGATTCCCATGAGGAAGCCACAAGTTGAGTTTGGGTAAGGTCTTCATTGAAGAGGTAGAAGGCAGGGGAGAAAGCAGCGACGGGTGTGGCGGCAACGAGGTAGGCATTTAGAGCGCGGCTTTTCATGAGCATCTGCGAGTTGTGTAAATAGGCGGCGTATTGGTTGTCGATGTACTTGATCCAGCCGCGCACAGCAGGCGCCATGTCATTATCGGTATCCATGCGTTGCCAGCTGATGCCGAGGAGATGGGTAGCATCGTCAATGAGTGGTTCAGCAGGTGGCGTGGATCCACCAGTGAGGTTACGGTGCTGATCAGCTTCGGAGCCGTTCAGGCGGTGCTGGTTCGAAGAAAAAGCAATGTCGTCAAGACCCGGGGCGGAAGTGTCGAGTCGTTGAGCTTTGCGGGAAATATCGGCAGCATCAATTTGCAGAGCGTTCGACGAGACCGGAGTCGCTTTAGCAGCTTGCGCCTCGGCCGTCTCTTCGTACCATGTACCAGTTTGACTTTCGGCTGAGAGAGCCATGCCAGTCTGAGGATTCAATAAGACCATTCCCTCGCCATAGATGGACTCTACTTTAGGAGATGGGGCGGGCTTCGGCGCGGGTACGGCTAGAGCTTCTCCAAATGAACCATCATCACGCGACCTCTTGCGAGATGGTCTGGGTGCGGTAGCAGTAGATGCGATGCCAGAGTTGAAAAAGGGCTGGACAGATCCATTGGCAAGCATCGAGTTATTGCTTGCGGGATAGCCATGTCGGTTTGAGTCCAGCAGGGAGGACTGGGAGGAGAACTGAGCGAAGGCGTGTTCCTGGGTAGGAGAGAGGCCCATGGCAGGACCATCGGAAGGACGATTGAGGATCATCGGGGACATATTTTATAGAGCCAAGAGTATGGGGAAACTGTTCTGTAGGGTTAAGTGAGCAGCACACCAAAAGCTACAACCACCTATAGATCAAGAGCCGAAATAACGGAAGGTGATGGATGGGAGATAGGAAGGATAGGTCCAGGCAATATAGAGAATATACAAAGATGGAAGATCCCGACTATGAAAGGAATCCAGTATGTATGATGGGGAGGGAAGAAAGCAGATTGAAAAGAGATAAGGCGAAAGGGAAGAAAAGAGGAAGTCGCGTAAAGCGAGCGCAAAGAGAATCAGAGGCGATCCTATCTTGCAATTGCGGAGGGTACAATACAATACTATGTTACCCGGGCCTGGAGGGATGTTCCGATCGGCCGTTACAGTAATAATTCAAAAGTGGATCCAACAAAGTCGGCGCAAGCGGATTGCGCTGTTTGGCTGTGTGGAGCTTTCAGCTGCAGCGATTGACCAATCAAGGAAGCTTAAAGAGTCCAGCCCTTGGTTCTAACCGCAGATGCAGATGCACCAGTGCGCAGCTGCGAGGCCCCAGCCCACACTCACTTTGCCCTACAAGGTTCCGGCCCCAGTGATACTACCCTATGAAAACACAGTAATCTTTATGGGAAAAAAAAAGTCTATTGGAAATAGTATGATGACAAGAAGAGATAAGAAAAAACGAAAAAAACAACCAAAAAACACCGGAACGTAAAAAAAGTCCAAAGCAAGCCGACACCAGAGCTCGTGCAAGTCTAACATCAAATCAATGTTCGTGGAAAGGAAGGAAAATCAAGTACACCGCCAGCAACGCCAGCTTGGGTATACATCACAGGTATTGAACAGGGAACGGTAAAGAACTGCCGGAACCCTCCGTTTTTAAAGGAACAGGCACCTGGCACAGGCTGGATTTCCTGCATGTCGCCGTGCCGGGTTCAGAATAAGCCAGAGAAAAAATAAGAAATGAATATGAAAAGCTATTTCTTTTCAATCGCCAACAGCTAGCTAACTCCATGAGAGGTTGCCATCATAACAAGCGGTCTGAAATATTCTCCATATCGAGTTCCCCGGGCTTGAGTCTTCTAAGGAAGCCAAGATATTTAATTGGCCGGGGTAGCACCACCAAGCATGCCCTTCACGGATTCGGGGGCATAGCCGGGAGCCATAGTGCCAAGGAAGAGGAAGAAGATGATAGCAGCCGCACCAAAGATAACCAACTTGCGCTGGCCAGGGCGGTTGTTGCCATACTCGGCCCAGGCACGGTTAGCCTGGCCAGTGTACTCGCGGATCTTGTCACCACCCAGCTTGTAGTAGACTAGACCGATAAGAGCGATGGAGTAACCAAAGAACTGCAAGGGAGTGACCGGGGTGTTCCACAGCATCATAGAAGCGGCAACAAGCAGGATATCCTTCAGGACACCGCACAGAGTCATCACCAGAGACGAAGTCTTGCCAATCTACAGATATTATTAGCAAACGGACTCGGGGTTTTTTCGGATCAGAAAGCGTACCAAGAAGACGACGGAGACGTTCAGCAAGAAAGCGACCATGGCGTTGGCGAGCAGAACCCAGATACCCACGTTGTAGATGTGGTCCATAGTGAGGCGGGGGAACTCCAGGAACAGAGCCACGGAGCCGTTCATCACCGCACAGATAGGAGCAAAGTAGTAAAGAGAGACCATGGGATCCATCTTGTACTCCGCAGAGCTAAGTAGGCGCTGCACCATAACCAGACGGGTGGCTTCGAAGACAATACCACCCAGCTGGAATAGGAAACCGATCATGACGAACTGAATCTCACCGAAAGAAGCAATGACGACACCAATGACGATGATCGAAACGTTCATGAGAGTCCTGTAGTTGACGGGAGCCATACCCATACCCCAAGTAGCGATGAGGACAGCAACGGGAGTAGTGGCCTGCAAGTAATGTTAAACCGGGCATTCTTCGAAGCCAACGATTTCCGAGATTCGAAACGCACCTTGAGCATCTGAATGAAGGCAACACTCAGGTATAGATAGGTCATGTTGCCGCAGATCAAGGAAAGACTGAACATAAGACCAATGGGTACGATGGCGCGGAGGTAGACACGGCCAGTCATTTTCACGCTCTTGCGACCATCAAGGACGGTGGTGGTGCGGGCAAGGATCTGGGTCATGATGGTCGCGAAAGTCAAGTGCCATGTTGTAAGGATGATAGCTAAAGAGGGGTCAGGAAGGGATCTTTGTAGGCCAAAGGTGTAGGAACGTACGGAAACCTATACATCAAGATCTGTTAGCAATATTCTGGCGAAGTAGGGAAATGGTACTCACGGAAGTTGGCATAGTCGAGGAGGTACTTGTTGAACAGAATGACACTGGAACTGAGAGTGATCCAGATACTAATTCCTCAAGCAATTAGCTACCGTTTCCCCGCGAAGTGTATGCCTCTTCTCACCTCACGTAGACCACCGGGTGGAGGGCAGCCTTGGGGGCCTCCTGCTTCTCTGCTGCCGGGTTGACAGTGGGGAGAGTCTCGCGCACTACCTCACCGGAGGTGCGGACCTTCTCGCCATCGGAGCTCATTGTGAATGTTCGAGTTTGTTCGGAGAAAAACTGTCGGAGTTCAAAGGGCCTCGGGCGCGAAAGGCTTCCTTGGCCAAATGCGGAGGAAGCCACGGGGGATGTAAAGTAGTGAAATTAAAGGATCACTATTCAAAGTGATGATTAACGAAGGTGATTGACGTTCCAAAAGAGGAAAAGCAGTAGAACCAAAAAACGAACGTGGAGGGGGGGGGGAATGAAGAAATGATGATGGAAAGAAAAGCTAGGGATGGAATGGAGTACGTACTTCGGGGAAAGGACACTAAAAGTGTTAAAAAAAGGTACAGGCTCGAGAACAACCAGAACCAGAAAAAAAGGGAAATTCAGTGGAAAATAGAAAATGGAAACTCGACGGGATCCGCTTGGTTTAGATGGAACTTCAAATTGTATGCAAACGGTTAAACATGAGTCTCAATACTCCGTACAATACTCCGTACTGTAAGACGCTAAGGCGACCTGTACTTTTTAACTTTTAACAGTGGGGGAAATAGATTACGGTATTGGTTTTATCAGCCCTTTTACCAAACTCCCCACTGTTCCTGTACGGAGTACATTCGTGGCAACTCCTTTTCGTCCTGAGCCGCACGCCAATGAGCAACGGTACTCTCACCCAAGGTCCGATAGACTCTTGTTTCTTCTTAACTATTATTAGAGTATCATATATGCCCCCCCCCCCAAATCCGGATATCCTTATCAACGAGAATGTAACCCACTTGATATCTTGGTGTCTCCCCTGTCAATTTATTCCGGTTTGAGATAGAATCACTGAACGCGACAACTACTGACTGCTTCGTCACAGGGCAACGCTGATCCAAATTAACCGTCAGTTGACAGAGGTCGACATTACGCAAGCAGTTGTTAGCCCGACCCACTGTGGCCCGCGTTCAGCAACTCTATGGACCAGGTCCCTTACGGGTGGAGAATGCGACGATCGTTCTGAGGAGGCTGTGCCTTACGCCATCGACCCATTCAGGGACTGTTGGAGACCCACTTAGCGAGGAGCAGGGGGTATTAAAGAAAAAGAAAAAGAAATAATGATAATTCAGCCCCAGAGGTATAGGAGCCGAGGGCGGCTAGTTCCCGCAGCAAAGCTTTTTCTTTGTCGGTGGTGTACGGAGCACTCTATATCAAGTTAGTATGTATTAGTCTTTGTCAAATCCAAATAATTCTCCCGCATCTTTGTAGTGGACTCGAGATCTTCTCGCTCCTCTTCCAGCCATTGTATTCCCTTACCCGAGCAAGCTGTCGATCAAATGAGATCCAGCAGACTGAAGGGATCTTCCTGATCCTCATCGTCCTTTCCCTGTTTAGGGAAGGCCAATCAGTGGATCCGCTTGCCGCTGCTCGCCTTGTACCCTGAACTCTGCGGATGTCCGCCCGGTGTTCAAGATTGTTTTACAGTACAATTGGTGTCTAACCTCTGCAGGCAACAGGAAGATCCCGATACATTGACGAGTCATTTACTTTGAACCTAACATGTACGGAGTTTTCGCTCCGGAAAGAAGATGCACAGTACTCTCGATGCTGGGTCTCAATTAAATGATTTAAATTTCTCAATTACGGAGTCAGTCCATAACTAATGCCCACAACGTGCCGAACGACATCGGTGGCGTTTTTAGCCAAGTCTTGTTGCTGATTCACGATCGTTGTTTCTTTTTACCCGTCAAAATAATATGACTGAATCATAGTAATTCTATCATGAAGCTTGCCAGTCTACCCCTTTCCAGCCTATATCCTGTTGAGACGAATCAAAATACGCCGAGAGATAACAGCATTCCTGATTCGTTAGGAGGACGCCGAAACCAAGCCAAGGACTGAATTTTTAACCGCATGCAAGCGGCAAGAGCCCTTCAATGGGCATTTGATGGTCCGATAGGACTATCTGCAGACCAATAACGGCCGTTCGCGGATTGTGATAGATTCGATAGTTTAAAGCCAGGGTCCAGTGAGTGGCGTGGTGATAGCGAATGAGCATTTAGAATTCGTTGCATGGCTTCCAAGAATTACAAAAATGAAAGAGAAAAAAAGACACAAATTTCCTAAAAGGGAGAGGGGCGAGGATCGTGCATACGTGTTCATGGTTGGGAAAGAAGGGTACACGCCCCTGAACTGTAAAGGCTGTTATAGGCTCTGGGACGATGTGATAGGGTCTGGACCTAGATCTCTATGGTTCAAGTAATCAAAAGTAAATTAGTGTAAAATCAAGTGGAGGGAAAGTAAACCTGAAACAGGAACAAGACCCAACTCCACTCTTGTCGACACCGCTCGAAAGTGCCGGGTCCGTTTTACCCCTACCCACGGTTTCGTGAGTCCCTCCCACTTCCCCTTTCTCAACCTTTATTATCCCTCCCAGTCGCTTCTTTGCAGTCACCTTTGCTGCTCAGTTCATCTTCTATGCTGAACATCGCTCGCAGGACTTTCAAACGCGTGCCCAGCTTCCAGGACCTCCTACAAGGCAGGATGACCCACCCCGACATGTATGAATTCCCCCCCCTCACCGTCACTCTCACCAAGATTAACACCAATTCCAGTTCTGTTGACGTTCTCGTCATTGGTGCTGGCCCGACTGGTTTGGGTGCGGCCAAGCGTTTGAACCAGATCGTAAGTACAACTTCTCTCTCTGCATTGATTCTGATTCGGTGTTGGAAGGCAGAAAAAAAAATAGGGGGAAATGGAGGGGTACACAGCACCCAAGAAAGGAATCAAATCACTAACTCAATTGCTTCTAGAATGGCCCCTCTTGGTTGATTATCGACTCTAACGAGATCCCCGGTGGTCTGGCTTCGACCGATGTCACCCCTGAAGGCTTCGTAAGTCGTGCCTGTGTTTGGTTGCGGGGAAATGATCCAAGAAGCTAACATACTCTTAAACAGCTATACGATGTTGGTGGCCACGTTATCTTCTCCCACTACAAGTACTTCGATGACTGCATCGACGAGGCCCTCCCCAACGAGGGTGACTGGTTCACCCACGAGCGTGTCTCCTACGTTCGCTGCAAGAATGAATGGGTTCCCTACCCCTTCCAGAACAACATCTCCATGCTGCCCAAGGAGGAGCAGGTCAAGTGTATCGATGGCATGATCGACGCCGCCCTGGAGCACCGTGTTGCCAACACCAAGCCCACGAACTTCGATGAGTGGATTGTTCGCAACATGGGTACCGGTATTGCCGACCTCTTCATGCGCCCCTACAACTACAAGGTCTGGGCCGTTCCCACCACCAAGGTAAGAACAGATGGCTTTGTCGCACGAAAATCCGCACAAACGCTAATTATCCTCCCAGATGCAATGCGCTTGGCTCGGTGAGCGTGTCGCTGCCCCCAACCTGAAGGCCGTGACCACCAATGTCATCCTTAACAAGACCGCCGGTAACTGGGGTCCCAACGCTACCTTCCGTTTCCCCGCCCGCGATGGTACTGGTGGTATTTGGATTGGTGTTGCCAACACCATCCCCAAGGAGAACACCCGCTTCGGTGAGAAGGGCAAGGTCACCAAGGTTAACGCCAACAACAAGACCGTTACCCTGGCCGATGGCACCACCATTGGTTACTCCAAGCTCGTCTCCACCATGGCCGTCGACTTCCTCGCTGAGGCTATGGGCGACCAGGAGCTGATTCCCCTCACCAAGCAGCTCTTCTACTCCTCCACCCACGTTATTGGTGTTGGTATTCGTGGTGCTCGTCCCGCCCACATCGGTGACAAGTGCTGGCTCTACTTCCCCGAGGATGACTCTCCTTTCTACCGTGCCACCATCTTCTCCAACTACTCCCCTTACAACCAGCCCGATGCCTCGAAGAAGCTGCCCACTCTCCAGCTCGCCAACGGCTCTAAGCCCGAGAGCTCTGAGGCCAAGGAGGGTCCTTACTGGTCCATCATGCTGGAGGTTTCCGAGTCTTCTATGAAGCCCGTGAACCACGAGACCCTCCTGGCTGAATCCATCCAGGGTCTTATCAACACCAAGATGATCTCCCCCGAGGACGAGATCGTCTCGACCTACCACCGCCGCTTCGATCACGGTTACCCCACCCCCAGCCTGGAGCGTGAGGGTGCTCTCACCCAGATCCTGCCCAAGCTGCAGGAGAAGGGTATCTGGTCCCGTGGTCGCTTCGGTAGCTGGCGCTACGAGGTCGGCAACCAGGACCACTCGTTCATGCTGGGTGTCGAGGCTGTGGACAACATTGTCAACGGTGCTGTTGAGCTGACCCTCAACTACCCTGACTTTGTCAACGGTCGCCAGAACACCGAGCGCCGTCTGGTTGATGGTGCCCAGGTCTTTGCCAAGAACAAGCAGTAGATAATTTCCCCCTTTTTCTTTACATCTTTGTCTTTTTTTTTTAACAAGCTTGTTTCAAATACACTTGCACGATGTCTTACACTGTCACGGAAAACTATACACGCAAAGGAAGCATCTGAAGCGGCATCTGGGAGACGATATTTGTTGGCGTTTCATGTGAATTACGTCCCATCTTCACTTTTTACTTCAGAAGAGACTTACCATGTTGGATTTCCTGGCCTTTCATACTTGATACACCTTTTTAGGCTTGCTGTGGAAATAACTAGCTTATTATCCCTAATTGACTGTTCACAAATGTTTCTTGTTCCACTTCACCGTCTATTGATGTATACTAAAGACTAACTCCGCCCTGTTCTGACCTATCTGACGCGTTTCACTGTCAACAAGTGCGACAGTGGGACGGACCCAGTACTCTCACTGAATCGACTCCCCCAATCGCCACTGATCCATCCCATCGCCACCCGCAAATCTCCGCACCCCAAATCTCCAACATGTTCCACACAAGACTACCGGTACAACTAACTCCATCGTCCCAATCCCCGAATGAGGAACCCTTGGAAATAGCCAGGAACAAAATTATCATCCACGACAATACCAAAGACCCACGAAATGAGAACCAAAATGACCATTGGAACCAATAAACACTCGAGAATGGTTCTACATGCTGGTTGGTTACCGGATAAACGTTATCATAACAGGTGGCGTTACATGTGGGCCCTGTCGTCGAAGCCAAGCATCATGGAACACGAAGATGAGACTAAAATAAACCGTGGGCTTGCGTCTTGATTGGGTCGAATTGTGGGATTCTAAATTTTGGGGCATGGTCTGGTAAGAGGTTAAATGGTTAGGTTACGTGGATGGAAGTGTGGAATTGAAGAACGTGGTTTTATTAAAATTTATACATTTTTTTATTATATTATTACATGCAAATTAAAGTAATATAATAAAGCTAAAAGAGAAATTCGAATTCTCATTCTTAATTCATCAGATTACCTGCGAGCACTTGAGGATGATACATATGAGATTTGATAGTACACTACATTCTATGCATGCATTGGTTCATACACGTTTTCATTCATACATTATGATAAATCTCGCGAGTCAATGGGTTTCACCCTGTCAATTTGCTAAGTATTTTAACAGGTTGGAGTTGAATGACCACCACATTGCAACCTCCTCCTTTCAAGCAACTTGCTATTGTTGAGATTAAGGTTGGAAAGAGCAGAAATTGTTCTGGTGAGCATAATCCTGTCTCTGAATCCTTGAGGTGCTCCTCCGCCCTTTGATTCTCGTTGCTGTGACTGGTGTTCGTGCTGTTGCACAGAATGCGCAACGTTGTAGATGTCCCGGATATTGGGAGTCTCGGGATAGGAATGCCCGCTCTCATTTTCTGTAACGGCTTGGAAATGTTCTTTAAATGAGTCTTTCTCCTGTGAAGCAGAGTGGTGTTCAGGTATGGGTGTTGAAGCGTCGCTGTCACCAGCAGTCTCTTCATCTAAATCACCTCGCATCCAAGGATGAGCGAGGCAATCCTTGATACTTAACCTTTCTTCAGCACTAACAGTCAGAAGGCGAGACACGAGATCCTTTGCGCTATCCGAAATATCATCCCACTTTGGTGATGAAAATGTGTATTCTCCTTGCATGATCTTCCGCCTCATGATGTCAAGGTCTTCGTCGTAGAAAGGGGGGAATCCGGCCAACATGGTGAACAGAAGACATCCGAGAGCCCACATGTCGACACTGGTTGTATATTTATGTTGTCTGAATAGTTCCGGTGCAGCGTAGCTCATGGTACCACAGGGTGTCATGGCTGGAACACCACAGATGACCTTGGATAACCCAAAGTCGGCGAGTTTGACCACACCAATATCACTAGACCCAACCTCGGCAATTGAAATGGCTTCTTCGGCTCCATCTTCATTCCCTGATTGTGTGGAATTGGAATCTTTGCCCGGTGTTGAAGAATTAGGGTAAAAGAGAATATTTTCCGGTTTGATATCCCTGAGAATTTGTAAGTTTGGGGATCACTAGTGCAATCTTTTGGACTTGGCAAGGAGAAACTTACCTATGAACAATTCCCATGGTATCATGAAGATATTCCACGGCATTTGCAACTTGTGTGATGACATGTCGGCCCATTTCTTCACCGAGAGACGCAAACTTGACTATTTGGTCGTATAGTTCGCCTCCGGGGCAAAGTTCCAAGAACATATAATGATATTGAGCTGATTCAAATGAGTCGATAAGTCGAACCACATTGTCGTGATCGAGTTTCCGTGTAATCTCAACTTCGTCGTGTAACTTTTTTTTCTGTGACATTGTCAGGATATGTCCATGTATCCACCAGCGCTTTAGAGACGATTGGCAGATGCTGAACTGAGAGTCATTTACTCACCTGTGTTTCTTTCATCTCATATTTCTTCGTGACTTTAATAGCGACTTCACTGAACTCAGATTTGGTATCGCTCGCACGGTAAACACAGCTGAAAGCGCCATCCCCGATCTTCTCCTGTAAACGCCAACGATCAAGGCCAGGGTAACTCGGCATATTGGAAGCGCGTCGTGATTTTGACATGAATCCGACAGAAAGATTTGAAGTGTCGACCTCTTGCGCTCGTTTAGCTTCCTGCGCTCTGCGTCTTTCTCGGATACGCTCCATCACACTTCGATTTCCAAACGACCTTGTCTCAACTGGTCTAGTTATTGTAGTGGTAGACATGATTATTAGTCTGAGATTGAGCTGTGTGTGAAAATGGAAAAAAAAATCAATTGTGCTCTAATAGTTCTTACTTGCGACAGTTAAGGTTGAAAGCGGACTGGAAAATGACGTAAACCCATACCTTGATTCGGGGCTCGCAAATCGCATGCCCTGACAACTGCGTCATAATAGGAGATCCCTAAGAGTTTGGCATGTAAATTACGGTCTGGTAAGGCTTAGTGCGATTTATTCTCGCTTTGTACAAATGTTATCCTGTGGTTTATAGATTCGTATGCCAAAATCTTCTAATATGCCTCTTACCTGCCGCATTGAATCACCTGTTCAATGAACGTACCTTCAACTTTGTCAGTCATAACGATATCTTGTTGCTATTCAGCTTCATTGCCATAATACTGTATATACAGTGGTAATTATCTGGAAGGAATTTGTTTCGAAAGAAACTATCGAGTACATTCAAAAAGATCCTGATTGGCTGGATTGGAACCCGACGCGATGTGGCTCGACTGTGATTGGTGGACGTTTTTCCGTTAGATCGCTATGATGTGCCTGATCGATGATCTTCAATTTTGTACTTAACAGATGATATCAAATAAAATTGTACTGTCACACGTACAGTGGGTATTTTCTTATCATCTCCATCCAAAATAAGTGGTTTCAGCCACGCAAAACCAATGATTGCGGATCCTGTCGATTGAGGATTGGATGTATAAAATAAATAGGTGGCGAATATTGAAATCGATACATGTAGATCTCCCAAAGTTTCCTACACGAGCATTCAATCAATTAAGGTGCACCCCTTACCTAGTTTTTCCTGCTTTTGATGTAGTAGGGCTTGGCTCTCCTAAAAATGTACACGTGCGTGTGTAAGGAGCTGGTGCCTAAGCTGAGCTCGATCCAATCTGAGCTACGTCACGCGTCAACCTCGTTAATGCCCTATGTTGTTATGTGGCGCATGAGTCCGGCTTGAGGCATACACGTCTAACAATAGTAAAATTATAGGTACGTCCAAATGTGTATGCATCTTCCCCTATGGCGCTGGTATAGTAATTTGTGACCATAGCGACGAAGCATTACTTATCGGAAATCAATGCCAGGTTTATTATTAACCGTTTACCCCTGGCCAGATCCACTAATCGCCACCGGATTAATTCATCTCTTCTCCAGCATGTATGTCGAATTAATCGCCTTCTAACGGGCGGAAATTGAGCTCCGCACGTTTATCACCCGATAATTTCGAATGTACCACTCGGTGGCGGATCCTCGAAGGCACGAGGGAAGGTTTGCGCGAACAACGCCTTCCGTCTTGAGAGGAACCATGGCTCGAAGTTGACTAAGTATTTACATATTAGTGTAGTGAGTCGTTTCTTGGACAGTTTTCCGATGTGTGAGGGCTGTTGGATCTGGAGTGAAAAATCCAACGTCCTCCGTCTTCCACTTTGATAGACGTCCGATGGCATTGAAATATGGAAATCCATTCTGTCCGGCAGGGTCTGGTGGGCTGACCGGGCCGCTCTGTGTGTCGTCAATTGCCCGTCTAGCTGCCTTTTTCCAGCATTTCCTGTACCTTTTCGCGGGTATCATGCTTGGTGGAGACGCCATACTTGGCTGGGCTGATGGGATCAGTGGAGTCGCAGGATGGGTCCCGCTGTGGAGAAAAGGCGTTTCGCGGCGTTTGTGACTCGATGTCTGACGAATCACGACTGGGCTGGCCTCCTGTACTGTATTTCGTGAACTGTGTTAGACGGCCGAAAAGGGAACTGTCGTTAGTGAACGTACGTAGGTTAAAAGGAGCTTCCGATAGTTGTCTCACCGGTGCGATGGTATTGTAACTGAAAGACTAGACGGATGACTTGTCTTCGTCGCTTATCAATCGGCATGTGTGAATAGGTCCGACGCCATACGAAATCCGAAACAGATGAAAGACGAAACGTTTGGGGGAAGAGAGCCTGGGGGAAGAGCAAATTTTGTGGACATTTTCAAGGTTGGAGGGCGGCTACTGATGCTGTCTACTTGCCCAGATTTCACACGCACATGGGCATGGTCCTTATTCAAATAAATGCAAATGCTATTCAAGTTCTACCTGTTTGTCCTTACATATATACAGCATCAACTATTCAAAGGCCTCGTACTTTATACAGACCCACAGCCATTCTGAGGCAGAAGACTAATCGCATCGAGATACACCTGCCCAGTAACCGAGTTATCCTCAGAGTCACAAGCAGCAAGGATATTCAAGGACTCGACCGGATGCTTTGGCACATAGGTTCCAGATACAGAGATCCACTTTCCGAAGCTTTCCTCATACACATCCGCGCTGGCGATCTCGCCGACCGTTGAATTGGAGCCCGCGTATACGTACACAAAGCAGTAATTCGATCCCGACAAGGGGACCTGAGCCTCGGCGTTGAAAGTGTAGTTGCGTCCTGGCTTGAGATTCTTCAAGGTTTGGGTTATGGTGTTGCCTTGGTTGTCGATGGCGGTTTCCAGGTTACTATCGAGTCAGTCAGGGGTTCAGCTCGCTTTATTTTGGCGGTGCTACTCACAGATAGTAGTTACCACTGTAGGCATTTGCGCCAGTGCTCACATGGGCAACGTTGATGGCAGATGCACGCCATGGGAACAGGATACCAGACTCGAAGCCTGGGTTGACAACGGCATTGCACGCTGAGAGGGCCATCTTTGCGGTTGTAGAGCACTGAAAATCTGGGTTATAGAAAACTAGACACCTGGACTATATGCTACTACTATATAGGAGTAAGAGTTTGGACAAATTGGGTTATCAATGCGTACTCTCGTGATGTCTTAGACATTTTGCGGTTGGGGTCGCGGGTTTGGCCGCCATGGAACGCCTTTAGCCAAATCAGGGACTTCCCATCCCCACATTTTCCTCATTGGATTATGATTAAAGTTCAAGGAAGCTGACGATATGTAACATGAGGTCCAGGGTTACTCTGATCTATAAGATCTATTATTAGTAGATCTTATATAGTACCTGTTACTATGGTGGATTCTAAATCAGCAAGACAGTGCTCAATGAGGAGGGAAAATTCTAGAAACTAGCATGGATTATGTGGTCAGTTCATGCTAACTTAGTTGAATATGTTTCAACGGCTGTGTTGACCTCGGGCACTGGATTCCAAAGAAACTCTGGCCGCCTCGTAATAGTAATAGATTACTAGAGTTGTAAAGACTAGTCGATGGCAGCTACCGACAATGATCTAAGACGGCACTGTTGCCGGTCTCTGGCATATCCACGCGCAGAGCAGATGTCGCTCTAAGGGGGTGCATTTAGCGGTCAGACCACTCGGCCACCACGGACTTTCATGATATTTACCCCCATAAATCAAATATAAGGGAGGAATGATAACTTCCAGAGTCACTTTACCCACACCATCCAACCCCACCATCTATTTGTTCACCCAGTGGTATGAACCTGAACAACTAATTCATTTTTTTGGAGTTTACAAGCATCACCAGAATCCTCGAGTCCTTTGCTTAATGAAGATGGTATCCCAATCCACCTACTGTCCAACCATATTTTAAGTTGCCAGGTCTGTCAGGCACCAAAGCCGCCTTTTAGACTAGACTGCTTTGATAGCCCCGCTTCAAAACAACTCGTGCAACTCCCTCGGGAGGTGCCTACCATCAACCCAATATGTTGCTATCATATGGCAGACTGATTCTTTGTTATAACCTTTTTAGAAGACAGGTATGTTTTGCCATCCTTGATCTCCTAGAGAAAGACTAGAAATTAACAAACATTTCTCCAGGCAAATCGCTCTCCGGATACGTCATTTCACCGAGGACAACGGGAAAAAGCAGGTTTCAGTTCAGTTGTGTTCGGCACATGGACCGGTATAGTTATTCTTCTTATTTAAGAACCTCTAAATATATTCCTTGGATAGCCCTGGATCTTGGAAGCTCAATCTCGTGAATCTAGCTCTGAAACCCAATTTCATCTTCTCTACCGGGGTGCCCTGATTCAGACATCTTCAGCTCTTGAGTGATCGGCAATCGTGAACTCGGAACTTCCACATCTGCAATCCACATGCACTAAGTTATGAGATATCCGTTGTCTCTCCTTGGTAAAAGTCACAGTTTACTCCTGGCTCTCAATGACTGAATCCTAGTCCACCTGCGATTGGATCAATCCTGGAACTCACACCATGAAGATCACACTCCTAGCTTTGTTGGCATTTGGAACGACAGTTGCATCTGCTGATCTCCAAATCCAGACCTCTAGCGGTATCGTACAAGGTGGCGTGAAATACACATATCACCAGGTCCGCCAATTTTTGGGAATTTCTTTCGCCCAGTCTCCCGATGGAGATTGCCGTTGGCTTCCTCCCCAGTCGCTCCCTCCAGGTGCCACAAACAAATCATATCAATGCGACCATAATGTCTCCTGCCTGTCCTCAGATCACCACTGGTACCGTATTTGCAAAATACGAGCCAGAAATTATCACCGCTAGTGGTATGAGTGAAGAGTATTTGACTGTGCGCATCTGAGCCCCAACCAACGGCAAAATCCACCTGCCCGTAATCATCTGGTTCTATGGCGGGGAGGGGGTTTCCGGTGGAACAGACGTACTTGCATGGTATCCAGGTCCTTGGGTAGGGCGCTCCCAGGAGCACATTGTTGTCGCTGTGCAGTATCGTGTGAGCGTATTCGGTTTCCCTGCTTCGAGGGCCCTCAAAGACCAAAATTTGGATATTCTGGACCAGCGCGCTGGCATTGAGAGGGTGCACAAGAACATAGCTCAATTTGGAGGTAGCCCCGCGCAGATGATCCTCTGGGGTCAAAGCGCAGGCGCAGGCGCAGGCAGTGTTGATACCCAGAACTTTGCATATCGCGACGAGCCTATTGTAAAGGGTTTATTGCATACTCTGAGTCGGCTTTCCTCACGCCTGAATCACGTTCGACAGACACTGTGGGAACGAAATTCTCTGTTGCTTCATACTTTGGCTGCTCAGGTTCGGCTCAGCACGAGCTGAATTGCCCGCGCAAGGTTCCCGCATCTAATATCACTGCTTATTTTGGCAGTTTGAATGACTCTGGCCTGAAGTTTTCTCTTTTTATCGACAATAGAGTCGTATTCAACAACTTTACTGAGCGCTACCTGGGCAAACATCTTTCCAACAAGCCTGCCATATTCGGTTCCAATCTCGATGAGGGCACTCTCTGGTATGGTGCCACTACTAGCGCCGCGGCCAAAGCCACGGCCCTGTCTATATTTGGATGTTCTGTTCCATACTCAACCGCCCTTCGACAATCCCCGGGGTTGACTGCCTATCGCTACCAGTACCGCGGCAACTCCACCAACATTCCACCCAAGTCCGGTCTAGGTGCTTACCACTTCGCTGAGCTGCCACTCAGTTTTGGTACTTCGAGTATCTACGGCCGTGACTCTCGCTTCGAAAAGGATGTCAGCGTCAAGATGCAAGATCGATGCCTGGCCTTTGCAAAGGATCCCGAGATTGGCCCATCTAAGCAAGGCTGGCCTGGGTCGACGAGTGGAGAAGTCTTGCTGTTGGTGAACTCTGTCAACCAGATAGTCTCTTCTCTGGTAGCTGACAATGTCATCGATAATGCTTGCACCAGCTATCATTCTTCATATTTGGTATAAAGGGATGACATGTGATATTTGGCTATAAAAAACTCTCAATGTCGATCAATTTCTCATACCAAATGGATTTCACGAGAGTCAGCGGTTTCACCCGCAATATTTCCATTAAACGCTACCAAACTCTAGCTTTACTACCACCTTTGATTTTCCAAATGTGATCCTTGCATTCTATTATTTGTTGAGCGGCTAATTGTGGTCCACTTGGGCCCATAAAAAGCTCCTTCCGGCTAGCAGCCCCATATCGGCTTAACCCTCCCAACGGAGTCAACTCAACAACTTTTCGTTAATTTCGCATGTGCCAATTCGTATTCGGCTTTTGATCGATCGAGGGAGAGAAATTTTCGATTCTCGAAGGTTTATTGTTAACCGTTTACCCCTGGCCAGATCCACTAATCGCCACCGGATAAAATAATGGTTGAAAACCCAATCTGTCTCACTGGAAGTCTCAATTCTCCGGCCGAGGAGAACTCAAATGGCTAAGACTAATATAGAATGGTGTTACTAATTCAGGCGAAAGATCGAGGCAAAATGAAAAAAAAAAAAAAAAAAAGATGAAAAAAAAGGTCAGGGGATCTTTGAAAGCGCTAGCGAATAGACTCAAACCTAGTACCGATAGAGCCTATCAGAAGCAGCCGATGGAGATTAAATTGCGCGCTAGCGTCTAAAGTAGAAATTTTCTCCACGAGAATCCCGCGCAAATCAACGTCTTTTTAACGGTTCTGTTGGGTAGAATTCCAGGGGAACAAAGTCAGGAGTTAGAATCTGAATCATATTATTGGACAATTAGAGTCTTTTACCCACAAAACGTCTAGAAAGAGCCTAGAATGGTTCCACATCAGGATCCATTACCAGAGTACTCCATAGCCAATCAATTTATCATCCTATCCATGTAAATATTTTTTTTCCCAGGGGCAAAGATCTTTGTTTCTACAACATTGCTGTTTGTGAAATCAAGTAGACATGGCATCTTCTACTATTCAGACGGCGCCCGTCATTCAATTGAAGGGAGAGACTGATGTATGTGCTTCATTTGGAATCTGGTGACTTTCATACTGACAATAGACTAGCCCCAGGATATTACCTATGCCTTCTTAAGAAGCAAGGTCCCCGCTCACTGCTTTGAGCGTTCAGCCATCAAGTCCTTCTCCTACCTCGTCCGGGATATCATCTATGCATCCATTCTCGTATGGCTGGCCCTCAAGATCGACCTCCTGCCTACACCGTTGATGCGCGCCTCGGCATGGATTCTTTATACCTTTGTGCAAGGCTGCGTGGGAACCGGAATGTGGATCATCGGCCACGAATGTGGTCACGGCTCTTTCTCCGAGTACACCAGACTCAATGATGTTGTTGGCTGGGCTATTCACTCTCTCCTGATGGTCCCTTACTTCTCTTGGAAGATCACCCACGCCAGACACCACCGTTACCACGGCCACATTGACAAGGATGTTGTCTTCGTTCCTGCGACTGAGGATGAGGTCAAGGCACAGAAGCCTACTATGATCAGCAAGTTCATCGAGCTGGTTGATGAGACTCCTCTCTACCACGCTATTGCTCTGCTCGGCCACCAGATTCTGGGATGGCAATTGTACATGCTGTTCAATGTCAGTGCTGGAAACAAGAGTCTCCCGAACAAGGGAACTGCTCCCAAGATGTTCCGTAACAGCCACGTCGACCCCACCGGCTCCCTTTTCACCAACGCGCAGACTCACCTGATTGCGATCACTGATTTGGGTCTTCTCATCGTTGCCGGTGCGCTTTACTACCTGGCCACCCAGATCGGCGCCTGGAAGGTCGTCCTGCTTTACGTCGTGCCCTACTTCTGGGTCCACCACTGGCTCGGTAAAAACAGTCTAATCCAAACATCCGCTCACAACCTTTGCTAATTAAAAATCTAGTCGCCATCACTTACCTGCACCACACTCACCCCACTGTCCCCCACTACGACGAGAACAACTGGACCTTCGTCAAGGGCGCCCTGGGCACAGTCGACCGCCGCTTCGGCTTCATTGGACGCCACTTCTTCCACGAGATCATCGACTACCACGTCATTCACCACCTGTTCAACAAAATTCCCTTCTACCACGCTGAGGAGGCCACCAACGCCATCGTGCCCTACCTCGGAGACCAGTACCATCTCGAAGAGGGCTCATTCATGAAGGATCTGGTCAACACCTTCACCACCTGCAAGACCAAGTACAACCCCGACTCCAACGGAGAGTTGCACTGGAAGTTTGCCCAGGATGCCGAAAAGAAGGCCAACTAGACCAAATCGGCCAGTTTGAGTCGGCTTGGCTGTTTCAGTTTTTGTTATTAAAGATTATAGAGTTAGACTAGATTGCATTCTGCCCCATTCTGTTTAGGGGAGACCATCTCCAATGTGAATAGAGGAAAAGTTCTCTTTCTGATGATATCAATTCTTGATCCAATTGTAAACCGTTTAAAATGCAAGCTTGCCAAGGTCCTCGTTTGCGGGGGGTGGTCCGGGCTTCAAATGCTGCCAGAATTGGTTAGATTGTGCATCAATTCATGTATTGTTGCCTAGGACGCTAGGCAGCATGGCCGTTTGAGGTGCTAGAAGCCGAAACATTGAATCTTGTATAAATCGGTCCAAAGCCAGCTTCTTACCCCAATCTGTTCTGATTGCCTCGGTCCTCACTTAATATTGGTTTCTTTTAAACGGATTGCAATAATGGAACTACTGGAACTAGATGGAATCGGAATACCTATGATCCAGGTAGTGGCTGGTGTACTATCCATCTGCACCATTTATGCATGCTCCCACATCAAAAGGGCAGTGTTTCAGATGGAACAAGTTCGATTCGGGATCTTGGTTGGCCTCGGAACATGCCTCTTACTTCCAGCCCTGACATTCCTCAGACACGGGCCCAATGTCATCGAAGTGGACCTTGGTCATATGCCGAATATCAGTATTTGGATCCTGTCATGTGTGCTCTATTGGTTGTTAGTTCGATACTTGGTTCATTAAACATGACCAGGAGAGCGAGCAAAACGATGGTTGGAAGAACAATTCCGGCAGAGCAGATGTTTCTCATCTGCGCGAATATTCCGCTGATGGGTTGGATCTGAAATGCCAGACGGAGGTTGAGATTGAATTTCTGGAGGAGATGCTGCGTGTCCGAAGGGAAAGACTTGCAGACTGCAATTGAGCTCTCATTTTACTCTTGCTTTGTTCTGGCCTAATATCGTTACTATTCGCCTGGTTTGTCATTTATTGTCTGGGCTATTGAGGGCTTATTGAGCTTGATTTTACCATGTCGTCTGACCCGGAGGTTCGTGACACCATTTCGGCTGTTCCAAGCGAAGCATTATCTACTATAGTACTATGATACCGTTTCCAAGGTTTTTCAGACGCGACCTCATGTTTTTCAGAACCGTCGGGACACCGAGCTGCGTTCCACACGAGATCATCATATCCTACGACTCGTGTAAGTAAACCTAGTAATATGCTAGGCTTACTTTAGCCTCCCCTCGTATTTGTTACTTCTCATTGACAAATACGAATTGGCTGATATTTTTACTGCGCATTAAAGAGCACGCTTTTTTTGGTTAGACGGTTCAATTGAATGCATGGATGCCGCTTGCGTTGTTTCTTGGAAGATAAGGTGCATAAGCGACTTGCATGAGTATACCTACCTTGACAGTTATGGAAATCCAATTTTTTCTCGAGAAGTCTTTCATTCGGACCCGATAATTCAATGGTTGTCGAGTTGACTGCAATGGCAACGTAGATCTCAGTTCTATAGATAGCTCAGCACTCGGTACCGCAGACCTGTAACAATGACAAAAAATTCCGGACAATTATAGAATTGACCAAGCCCGTTTCGTAATGTGCATTGCATCTGCATCTGCGTCTGCATGGAAAGTTTGTAGATTTTGATAAGACATGATAAAGAAGTCCGCTATTGTTTGAGTGTTGATTGGTCCCGATAAAATTCTCCGACGCTTAAACAGATCAACGACTAAGTAGGAAGTACTCCGTAAGGACGGGCCAACCATAAAATGTATCATTTCTATTAATATCGCGAGGCTGGGGAAAGAAGGGCCCAGAACGTTGAAATATTCGCTGGTGCCTTCTTGCCAGCCAAGAAAACCGGTGAGACAATCGATAAGCATGGAAGTGAAGACACGCGATTGTGGATGGGACAAGATTGGGGGAAATAGAACACAAAATACGCAGTGCCTGGGGTAGAATGTCCCAATTGTGCCTTGTCCAAATTGAATCAGATTTCAATTTTCCAGATTCGTCTCCAAAAAACTCCCCAGTAAACAAGGCATTTGGAAGGACGCGTCAGTTGCTCGGTCATCCAAACGCAACCGAATAATACATGGATCGGGTTTCTTCTCCCCACCGGAGCACAGCCGAACTATACAACCTATACATAGGGGCTGTTTCATCCCCATCTGTTTGGTCGTTGTACGGAACGAATATTTTGTACAAAACTAAAATCAATATTCGATCCTGGTCAAATGATAAGGATCAAAGTTTTTCTATTCCCTGCAGAATGACGCTGGACACACGTCAGTGAGAAAAATCCAGAGTTAACAAGCTAACCAGCAATAAACGATAAAGTATACAGACCGTATCTCGTAGAAGCAATAATGGGACATCAATCATAATCCATGTGAACTCCAGTCCAGACCAGGTTGGTCTCAAGAGTCGTCTAACAAACCAAAATCCCGATTCGCACGTTGCTCGATAGTCGAAAAACGGTGAGTAATAGTGTCTTTCTTCAACTGGGTCCCCACTGAAATGGCGGCCAAGATCGTAGAACTGGCTAAGCCTGCCTCGTCAGACCGTATGGACGCTAAAGTTAGGCCCCGGAGTGGAACGGCATTGACAGTCTCCGCGGGTGACTGGCGGGAATCCTGGATAGTGGGAAGCCGCGAATGCTCATCATTTTCAGTGGTCAATGCATGTTTATATCGTCGGCAGTTTTCTGCGAGATGTGGTCAATGGTGCGATTATCAGACTAAACTGACGATCACCCCTAGCACAGACCTTCTTTTCCAACTAAATAGGTGAACCTTCCCCCCTGTGTTAACGCAGCCCAGGTGGCTTTGAGACGCGAGTTTGCGAAGAAAGCGATAATCCCAACCGAGTAGCGGGGGCATTGATGGTGTCCACTGTCTGGTGGGCCGACTCTGTCAAGGCAGATTCTTCCACTGGGCTTGTTATGACGCCTGGCGCGGAACGCGTTCCAACACTGGATGATTGAACTACGCGGCTTTGTTTAGCATCCACATCCTCGTCCGAGTCGTCGGATGATTCTCCAGAGCTCGAAGGGTCGAACAGATTGTCCCTTTCATAACCATAGTTTCGATCTTGATCATTCAGATTTAGGCGGCCGAAATCGATGGATAGAGAACGGAGAAAGGTGCGGCGCAAATAGTATCGAAGTTCCTCATCCCCCAAAAAGATGATTGATGGTGGGCGTCTGATCATCAGTGGCAGCATGAGAAGAGAGAAGAGAAAGAGAAAGAGGTAGCATTTCTATAAGAAAGGAAGTATAGAAAGGAAGTCACGACTTACGAGTACTGATTGATACATTCCCCTACGATGACGACGCATTCTATGTCGAACTCGAATTTCTGTTTATTTATTTTGCCTATACGTAGTCCGTTGGAAAGTAATGTCTTAAATACTATGAATCGGAATTATACTTAGCTATTTCTCATTAATAGGAAGCTCAGCCCACCGTGGGACACTAGACCCGATTTCCCCTACTGAACGGAGCCTCCTGTTGATCCTTTTCTGCCTTTTCTTCCCCCTCTCACCTTCACGTCGTCACCCAAAGAGGTCGGACCATGCCTTTACTGTTGCTTTCGCCGCCATAATTCGTTGGCTTCTGGATTCTTCCCGTCTTCCTTTCTCCTCTCTCCTCCATAGCTCCCATACCTCCGGTCGCCCGTGCCCGTGCCCGTCATGAATGGCGATTTAAGCCTATCCCAAACCCTGGGAGGGCTTCGGATAGCAAATCCAGATGATTCGCCCTTGCCATCAGAGGAAGCGACCGCTGGTTCGATGGGATCCAGTCCATTCGGCCAAACGGACGGTTCGGTATCAACACACCCACAGAATCCCGCACCGAACGACGAGCCCCCCTCAGCATTCCCTCCTGCACCCAACGAGGCTCCAGCACCAGTCGAAAATCGTTCATCCGTCGTCTATTCAACTCCTGATCATCCTCCCTCTTATCAGCCCTACTCTACACACCCCCACGCTACTCCGCAAAACGCCCCCCGACCCCTTTCCTCTCTTTACGCCAACGGCTCGGCCTCCTCCGCACTTCCCCGAGATAATTCATACCGCATGCGAACGGATTCCGGTGCCTCATCTACCTCGACATCCCATTCTCGAAAAGACGCCCGCGGTGCCGCCGTGGCCTTGCAAGCAGGCGTCCCAGTGCGCGATAACTCTCACAGCGACCGTTCCTACCGAACAGCGCACATCCCGGCCAATGGGGCGGTAATGCGTCAGTCATCTAGAGCACACGCCCGAGGAAGTGCACAATCGCAAATGGCCCGGACTCCCTACGGCATGGAGAACGGTCCGGCACCCAGCAGCGACGATTGGCAGGATCGTGGGGCGGCGGTCTCGGTACGACAGGAAGTGGACGCCAACGGGAAAACAGTTTCTCGCTTCATCAAGAAGGGCGTTCGTGATTTCTCGTTCGGAAATACCCTCGGAGAAGGATCATACAGTACAGTTGTACATTCAACAGATCGGCAAACACTGAAGGAATATGCGATCAAGATTCTAGACAAGCGTCACATTATCAAGGAGAGGAAAGTGAAATATGTCAACATTGAGAAGGACACTTTAAATCGCTTGACCGACCACCCGGGGATTGTGCGACTCTATTACACTTTTCAGGATGAACGATCGCTATACTTTGTGCTGGATCTCTGCAAAGGAGGCGAGCTTCTGGGTGTTCTCAAGCGGATGACTACTTTTGACGAAGAGTGCACCAGGTTTTACGGTGCCCAGATTCTCGATACGATAGATTATATGCACAAGCGTGGTGTGATTCATCGAGACCTGAAGCCGGAGAACGTCTTGCTGGATTCCCAAATGCACATTAAGATCACCGATTTTGGCACAGCTAAGATCCTCAAAACTTCACATCGACCAACCGAGAGCACAAGCTCAATTCCGCAGATGGACGCAACAGAAATTCCGGAGGAAGAACGGGCAAGCTCATTTGTTGGTACCGCAGAATACGTTAGCCCCGAGTTGTTGACCGATAAGAATGCCTGCAAGGCAAGTGATCTATGGGCGTTTGGCTGTATCATTTACCAGCTACTGGTTGGTCGTCCGCCTTTCAAAGCGGGCAATGAGTACCAAACGTTTCAAAAAATCGTCGCCCTGGACTATGAATTCCCAATCGGATTTCCCGCCGTTGCTCGAGACCTTGTTGAGCGTCTTCTTGTGCTTGACCCAGCTCAGCGATTGCAGATTGAGCACATCAAGAACCACGAGTTTTTCAAGGGTATTTCCTGGGGTACTGATATGTGGAAACAAAAGGCCCCTCGGTTGAAGGCCTACGTGCCACCCCCGAGAGAGCCAATCAAGCTTAATGGCGATAGCAGCGAGAGCTTCCCTCCCACGATCTCAACAGCTCCATCCAACACGCCCAATGCCAGTTCCAGGGCTCTGCCCAGAGTGGTCACTGAACTGCCCCCGCCTAGCCAATTAGACATTGAATGGTCACCGGTGTTGAGCAGATCCAACGAGCGAATTCTGAAGCTGGGCAACATGGTCGTTTTGTCCTCCCCTGCATCCCACAGCCCAACATCCAAGAATGGCAGCAGCGAAGCCGAGGCTCCCAAGAAGTTTTCACGTTTCTTTTCGAGCACCGCAACGAAGAAACGTCAACGATTGGTCATGGTCACATCATCTGCGCGGATCATTCTAGCTGCATCTGGCGGTGACGAAAAGAAAGCAAAGCTTGAAATCTCTCTCCTTGCTCCCGGAACACACTGGAGGAGTACGACCGACTCCAAAGGGCATTCATCGTGGATTGTGGATACAGTATGTGGCATCTACCGCCAGCTCTTTTACTTTTTGCATTGCTAACTTGAATGATAGAGGGAGAAACACTTTGTCTTTGAGGATTCTAAACCGTCATCGAGCAATATCGGATCCACCGCGGTTTCAGCACAAGAATGGCTGGATGCGCTGGACCGGGCTCGTGAGATGGCATTGACACAACAAAGCTCTGGATCTTATTCCGCCGAAGATGCATTCCGCAACATGTCTTCGGGCTTTTCCAGCCATGCCAACACTCTTGATCGCAATTCAGAACTGCAGAATGAGAACAATATGCCCCTTCCAGGACGTAATACACTGGTTAAGCAGCAGACTGACACGGAGTCGGTGAAGGGAAAGAAGAGATTTAGCCGACGTCATTCTAAGAATGGCCTTGCTGCTGTTTTCTAGATTTGCTGAGTTCACTAAGAGATCACAGTTCCTTATTCCACTTTTTCGCTACTTCGAGCATGACGGGTATTCCCGTACAAGCAACATCATAATCCTCCAAATGGCTTGTGCATAAGTTTGCTGCCTGTTGCTCTAATGGCTCACCTCTGGCCATTTACCACTCGCCAGGATATTCCGAATCCTGAGAACCATTCTCCCATGGCCCCTTCCCACCTTCCATCCTCGCCAATTTTCGCGCAGAAGACACATGTCTTCTTCGCATATCGGCCATTCTCTTCTCTTGCATATTACAGTGATGAGCGTGTTTTGTTCGTGTTGGGACATGTTTCTGCATTTAGAACCGGAGAGGAGCATGCGTATTGGTTTCTTTCTTTTTTTTCTCTCATTGCGTCGCCTATTCAAGTATTCATTTCTTGTCGCTTCCCCATTTCCTTGTGTGTTATATATCCCTGATTCGATCTGATGCATACTGTCGACACCACCATCATGGCCTTGTGTTCATTTCTTTTCCGTCCGGCGATTCAAGTTTGTTATTCAAGACTTCTTTTCGAGATGTTGCTTACTGAGCTCCAGGCTGCAGTGAAGAAAGAGATTTTACTTGGCTGTTCCTACTCTTTCAAACCCGTTTCCCTGTCATACTTGCTCTAAAAAAAGAATCGGGCTTAGCTCTCATTCATTGTCTTTCCTTTCTGTCTTCTTTCCTGGCTCCACTCTTGTGAGTTTCTCCTATTATACCACTTCTTTTTCTTCTTTTCTACTAGTCCATTGACCTGGGCGCTTTCTTGTGACTTTTCTTTGTCTTGATTTCAACTTTCCCATACACAAGTCCCTTTTTTCATTTGGTTGGTCCACAGGTCTCCATGGCAGACTAGTTTTCGATTTCATTTTGGCAAAATTCAAAAATGATATACCCAGCTTTTTGGTTGAAGATTTTCCATGGTTTTGCATGATTTTCTGTAATCCAATCGCCTCCTGAGGTCCATATCAGGTGAGTATCTCGGTCATACCTTTGGCAATAAATCCGGTTAATTGTCATGAGTGGTTTGTACACCATGAAGTTGTTCCATAATTGAGTTTTCAGGTACAGAAACCTATTTCTATACTCATTGTATTAATCATTTCATTAAGAATAAGAGGATTTCGATCCTCACTTTTATACATGAGATGGACGTAGAATGCCATTAAATAAACAACCAGTCAAGACGAGATGCGTCCAGCTCATCCACCCAATCGAACGAAGAATCAAACGTCTCGTCATCATTTTCTTCCAAGAAAGCGTCTTTCGGAAGAAGTCCATCAACAAGTCCGACAGGAACGTTCTCCCGCTCCCGGCGCTTGAGATCCTGTTTCTGCCACATAAGCCGAAGCACCCACGCCGCATTGCGGACATTGACACTCGTGACAGCCTGGTAAAGAGAGCCTATCTTCTCCAAAACCAGCGAGCGCTGCGATAGGCGACGGCATTCTGCGCCTGCGATAAAGGTGGGCCATATAAGGCATTTGAAGTGGGGATCGGAGGTGGGGACGGAGCAAATGCGAGTGATGAGGTCGTGTGCGGCTTGGGGGTGGTCGGAGGGGAGATTAGTTTCGGTCCAGGGAGCTGTGTATCCTTCTCTGGTCTTGGAGAGGACGCGACTGGTATAGAGGTAGACGGCGGCTTGATAGGCGCTTGCGAGGGCGATGCGAGGGGAGAGGTCATCGAGGAAGAAGTAGGTTTGCATTTCTTGGGCCCAGGAAACGGGGTCAAAGGTGCGGATTCCATGGAGTAGATGTGCGAAGGATTCACAGGATAGGGGCTGACCTGGTTGCATGGAGATTCCCAGGGTTGTCGGAGGGGCTGCAGGTGCTAGCTCCGAGTCTTGGTACCAGAGAGTGTGGACGAAGAAAATGACTTCGAGGAGGTAGGCGGGGCAGCCGACCCAGGACGTTTCCTCGAGACGCTTGAGCATGCCTGGTCCCATGTCTTGAGCGTAAAATGGTTTGGAAAGAGCGCCGGGTCGCGCCAGCGTCGATCCCATGATCTCCATGATCAAGCACCCATCAATGGCGACTGCTTCGAGTCCCTGAAGAATACCCTGACCAAGCTGGTTTTGGCGACTCCTCATGATTTTCTTTGCACCTTCAATGTGATAGCTCCACGCCCCGCTGCCGGACTCGAATAGATCCAGAAGAGCGAGTATGACAATGGCAGCCAGGGTTATTTCATCGTTTTGTTTGGCGGGATTCACAAGATCCTGTGACAACTGTTTAAGTGTCACCTGTTTGAATTCCAGGAAATGGTGGTATGTCTTTGAAGTTGTTTGTCGAGAGCTTGTTGGTATAATCATGTTCTCGATGTCCTCCGACGATAATAGAGAGTTGGTGGTCAAGGGATTATGGGATGACCAAGGCATCATAGATGAGTCGGAATTGGAGATAAGCGAGTAGTGTAGAGCACCCATTGCAGATAATACATTTGCAATAAGGGGTGAGTGCCCTACTAATGCCAGCATATCCCGCCAGGGGTTCTTGAGCTGCGGATAGACCAAAAAGTCATTTGTCATGTATTCATGATCTTTGGGTGATTAGTGTGGATCGAGAGATGGTGATTAAGAGGAAGCCATACAGTGTTTCAGGTACATTCTTGATGTCGGACTGAAGTCCTTTAGCAAAGGATCAACCATTCCCCATGGTGCAGGAATATAGTCGATGAAAATGTTATGAGGAGTATGGACCAGCGCGGTTTCAAGCTCAGGCGGATTTGATTCCAAGAGGTCTCCTTCATTAAGTCCAAACACAGCATCGAAATTCCCTGCATCCAAGACTTCTTGGAACCAATCTGTCTCTGGGCTGGGCTGAGCCACCGAGTTCGGGGATGACTCTGTGTCGGATGGTTCAGGTATGGGAAACAATGCCAAGGTGGCGGTTGACGGTCTTGGTTCATTTGTTACGGGCGATTTATGACGCTCAGTAGCATTGACTGGCGTCTTCACATCCTCGAAGCTCCGACCCATCATTTTGCCCCGGCTGGCAACACCACCCTTGACCCATACCAATGGTTTTTGGTAACCCAAACATTCCTTCCCCGCATCTCGGCACTTTCGACAGGTTGGTAGGCCATTATCGCAGATAATGCGACGGCGACGGCATGTATAGCAGCCTTTAGTCATGATCGGAGAGGGTTTGAATTGAGACTTCGGTACAGAATGCTGGCCGCGGGTGTGCTTGGCCACTCGACATCGCGGTGGGATCGGCGGACGGTTGAGCGGACCCTCTCGTTTATTGCAGGCCGACGGTCTTGTGCGAGTCACAAATAAACAGCATTACTGCAAAGATATATACAGAGAAATATATGAGGTTGAAGGTATGTGTCAATTAAAAAGGCGGAACCTCGGTGCGGGGCTTACCTAAGGCTCTGGACATTTCTCCAGATCCCCTCATTTCCGGCAAGATTCACGTTCTTTCGCCTCCACATCCTTTTTCTGGCTCACCGCCATCAAGATGGTCTTTCAAGGTCTCTGGCTCGCAGAATTAGAGGTGAGTATCTCTTGCTCTCATGTTGCTTCTGTGCTAACGAAGATAGCGCGCGTTGGTCAGCCGAGTATGTGATCCGTTCCCCCCGACCGAATATCTCTAACCCCATCCAGCTCCTGCAGAGTCGTGTCTGGCATAACATGGTCGGCCGAGTATACCACCGAGTTCAATATCATCGCCATGGTGTGCCGATGGAAGAAAGCCGCACATCCCTCAGTGATGGTATGGTCGGACTCGAAAGGTTTGGATTTGCACATAGCTGACCGAAGCTAGGAAATCAACTGAACCAATTTTTGAAGTTTTTCAAGGAGGAATTGAAGGATCAGGCGAAGGGAAAGCCACCGAATAAGTTGTAAAGGAATCCCGCTGGCGTTAAAGTGTTTTGAACCATTATACCCATGAATTTGATTACAAAATCTTTATCTTTCTTGTTTCTGTTTTTGTTCTATAGCGCTGGATATGATATCTCTAAACCATACGTAAACGTAATCACAGGATCACGCTTA
Source organism: Penicillium lividum (assembly GCA_028828245.1). Classification (NCBI taxonomy): domain Eukaryota; kingdom Fungi; phylum Ascomycota; class Eurotiomycetes; order Eurotiales; family Aspergillaceae; genus Penicillium; species Penicillium lividum. The sequence continues at coordinate 6,388,472 of JAQJAG010000002.1, forward strand.
CTACTAGTAACTAGTTAGAGATCGGAGATTGGCCCCCAGTCTATGAACAATGACGAGTGCCTAAATTCCTTATCCAATTACCCCAACGGTGTACTCCGTATTCTCCTTGAAAATTACTCCGTACGCAATAAACTAAAGGGGCTTTAGTGACATATATGGACCCTATTCCAGTCGTGCATCCTCCAGCCTGGTACGGCCCCATAGGAGTCTAGACTCCCAGTGGTGCGAAATACGGAGTGGAACGGGATTGTCGCCCTGCATTGCCTTTGTTGACCCAATTCAGGCCCCTGGGCGTTATTGCTATTTCAGCGCCACACAATTTTCCCCCAAGTTGGGATTAGTGAACTCGACCGGCTGAGTCGGCTTTGCTCCGGAGTTGTGAGGTCCTACGGATAAACAGATCAACTTGGTTTGACCTTTCAGGTGCCCCCCCAGGTTCCAGATTTAAGTTCATGGAGTACAGATGACAGCACAGCCATGATCAAAGTCTCTCAAGTAGTATTTATGAATCCCATGCGGACATGTAGGGTGTCAATGCAGGCGTTACTAAATATGGGCCAGCGCGAGGGGTGGATCCAGTGGGCCAATGATCCGCCGCTTGGGGAAGGACGCGAATGCAAATATTTCACACAAATGACAATCCATCGAGGGCTGGGAGAAGGGAGGAGGGGGGGGATAGGTTTGAAAGGATTGAAAAAAATAAAAAGGACACTGGATGGATTAAGTGAAAGAATGAAATAGAATTCTCCATGAAAGTACTCATTAGTCTTAAAAGGATCATTGGAGGCCTAAAATACAAAGATTTGAAACTAGGGCCGGACTAGTGGGCCAGATCGAGTTAGCGCCAACTGTCTACATCCGCCTGACTCCCTTTCCCTTTTTCTTCTCCTCTCCTCCCACCGTCGCTTACTCAACTCACTCTCGTTTTGATATACTTTCACTGGGTGAAAGACAATATGCGTCTCGCCAAACTCTCGTTTATTCTCCACGCTTTGGTCCTGACTGCGCTTGCAGCTCAGGACCAGAGACGGGACTCCAGCAACCTGGTCTCTGATATCGTCAACAACGACTCGGCCACTGCCGTCACCTCGTCCGATCCTGCCACAACTTCTTCTTCTGAACCCACTACTTCATCGACCTCAACCTCGTCCACCTCAACGACAACCTCGTCCACTTCTTCGACCACCACCACCACCAGTGAAGAACCTAAAACCACCACAACTACATCGGAATCCTCCACGACCACCGCTGCAGAGGCTGCCAAAACTACCTCCGAGCAACAGCAAGCGCAACAGACCACTACCACCACCTCCTCCACATCTTCTTCTGAAGACGAGAAGAAGACAACTTCGACTACCTCTGCCACGACTACCCAGACTCCAGTCGTCGAAACCATCACCTCCTATGAGACTGTCAGCGGAAGCACCGTGGCCAATGTCATTACCTCTACCTCTACCCCTGCTGCTGCTACCAACACTGCTAGTCTCAACACGGACAGCTCTTCTTCGAACAGCAGCAGTGGTCTGTCGTCGTCCGATAAGAAAATCATTATTGGTGTGGTCGTTGGTGTCGGCGGTGCGATTGTCTTGGGTGTTCTGGGTATTGTAATCTGGCGCATCCAGAAGAAGCGCAATGAGGCATATGGCGATGAGGACACTGATCTGATGGGCGGAACCGCTGTTGGCTCTGGGCCTCGTGAAAAGGCCTCCAGCCCTGGTGTCGGCACCCCCTTCAAGAGTACACTGGACCAGTACCACAACCCTGGTCCCGTCAACGCTGCATCGAACTTCTAGGGAATTGGTAGCACCGTTCTCTTTCTTTTCTAGTTATTTCTGACCTCGATGGCAGAACAGCAGACGGTTCATATTTGAAAGTGTAAAAATCTCTGTACGATGATCATGCAATTCTCAGGCGCAATGGGCAGGGCCGGCGAAGATCACGGTTCCTTTTTTTCTTTGGTTGCGGTCTTATTTTTTTTTTACTTGGAGACCGATTTGGTTCTCTTACACTCCTTTCTGTCATAGACTTGACTGTTTTCACTCCTTTGAGCCTCGCCAGCAACCTCGACATTCCTTATCGGTGATCTCACCCTCTCTCGATCTTGATTCTTGCGAAATTCACAATACTCTCCCGACCACGTTAGTTTTTGGCATAGCCTCGTTTTGATTCCCCGTGTCGAAGCGCTTGGTCTTTTTTCCTGACTCCCTTATCTCGATATCCTGATATCCTGTTACTTAATTACATCTGTTTCCTACTATTGATCCTGTTGAGGATGCTATGGACTGTACATTGTTCGGCGTTGAAAATGTAAGAGTTTCCTTGATTTCGATCCATCTGCATTTATCCGTAGTTTTCCATCTACTATATTTAGGGGTAAATTGCGTCATCAATAGTGCTGGATGCCAGCTTGAGGCTTGTGATCGACTGGTGGGATCTACACTGCTTAGATAAGCATTGATATCCAGTGTTTCAGTCTACGCTAGGTGAAGAGGTGTACCCCGCGGAGTACATGTTCATGCTTATCCTGAATATCTGTATCTATTTAGGTATCTACTGTAGGTCATGTATCAACTTGGGCTTCATACATTGACCTGAACCCTTGAACCCTAAAACTCTTCCCCATACTTCTCCGTAGGCCCTAAGTACCCCAATCGGGAAAACCGCCGCCGATAATCGGGCTGACTCACAGCTCCGGGGACGGAGAAACCCACCCCGCTATCAGTGTGTCATCGCATACTTTATTGAACTTCCCATTCTATTCCCTTAGCATATTCTTACCATATTCTTTTCCAATTCCCCTCCTTTCACTATGTCGCAAAAGATTTGGCTACGTGCTGAGACCAAGCCCGCTGAGGCTCGGTCTGCTTGTAAGCTTTCCCCTCTATACCTTCGTCATCGGATGGGCGATTGCGATTGTTTGCTCACAGCTTCATGTAGTGACCCCAACCACCTGCAAGGCATTGATCGATGCCGGATATGATGTCACTGTCGAACGCTCTACTCAACGTATTTTTGATGGTATGTCTTTCAATTTCCAAGTTTTGACCCTACTATGACCTCAATTGACTCATTCTCTGAACAGACGAGGAATTCGCCAAGGTTCGACCATTCCCCTTCGCCACACCACCAGAGAAAGCTTCTAACCATGCCAATGTCTTTAGATCGGTGCTCCCCTTGTCGAGGAAGGTTCATGGGTGAAGGATGCTCCCAAGGACGCCGTTATCCTGGGTCTCAAGGAGTTGCCCGAGGAGGACTTCCCCCTGGAGCACGTTCACGTCACTTTCGCCCACTGCTACAAGCAACAAGGTGGCTGGGAGAACGTTCTGAGCCGCTGGCACCGTGGCAATGGTCTCCTGCTCGATTTGGAGTTCCTTACCGATGAGGTCGGCCGCCGTGTTGCTGCCTTTGGCTTCTCGGCCGGTTACGCCGGTTCTGCGTTGGCTGTGAAGAACTGGGCCTGGCAATTGGCTCACCCCAATGGTGCTCCTCTGCCTAGTGAGGTTCCCTACGCCAACCAGGATCTCCTGATCGAGTCCGTGAAGGAGAGCGTTGAGGCTGGCAAGAAGATTTCTGGCAAATACCCTACCATTCTCGTTATTGGCGCTGTGAGTAACCACTGAAATTATTGAGATGCGAATTTCATGCTAATATAACTATAGCTTGGCCGTTGCGGTAAGGGTGCCGTGCAGTTGGCTAAGGATGTCGGTATCCCCGAGTCCAACATCATTCAATGGGATATGGCCGAGACCAAGAAGGGCGGTCCCTTCGAGGAGATTGTCACCAGTGACATCTTCATCAACTGCATTTACCTTAGCTCTAAGATTCCTGGTGAGTTATCTTATGAGAACTATTCTGCGGGCCTAGCTAATGATTCGCCTTTTGCAGCCTTCGTGGACGTCAAGTCTCTTTCCACACCCAAGCGTGCCTTGTCCGTCATCTGCGACGTGAGCGCTGACACCACCAACCCCTTCAACCCCGTGCCCGTGTACTCCAGTGAGTGACTAGTACTTAATTTCTGGATGAAACACAGACTTACAGTGACCGCAGTTACCACCACATTCGATAAGCCCACTGTCCCTGTGACTCTGCCTGCTGGCAATGAGAACCCTCCTCTCAGCGTGATCAGCATTGATCACCTTCCCTCCCTTCTCCCTCGCGAGAGCTCCGAGCAGTTCAGCGAGGCTCTTATGCCAAGCCTTCTGCAGCTGAAGGACCGCTCCACTTCTCGCGTGTGGAAGCAGGCGGAGGAGCTTTTCCAGGAGAAGGTTGCTACTCTCCCTGCGTCTTTCCGCTCTTAAGCGAGCTTGTACTCGGCTATTTATTAGGTAATGATGCGATGGAACATTGATAGACTCCGGGGCCACGGAATAGTATAAAAGCCTTTGTATTGTCCATAGTTGAAATTTTGGGACACTTTTCGATTGAAGCCACATGCATTGAAGACGTAGACCTGGATACAAGAGTATGATAAGAAAAAGTTCCTAGGTTGGTCAGTACAGTAGGTATCTAGATCTATCAACATAGAATGTCACATATGCTGCTTCGAGTCCCTAGATGTTTAAATTGTATATCGTATAACGACAGCCTGCTTGAGATGAAGATACCTGAAACCTGATTTCCACAGGCATCCATTAGCCAAGACATTTCAACCTGACCCTTCCACCTTTCTAAACATCCTTTCATATCATTCAATGTTTCCATCGAGGTTATCGAGGTACCAAAAACTATGGGTAGTACCTATCATTCGAGTGAATTAAATAGCCTCATCCCATGGTTTACGCAGATCTAAGAACATTTACAGTTTCCCCCAGTTTCATCTCAAGGTTCCTGTCAATTCCCCGAAGCAACCCTGGTATTCTTCCATGAATGCGGGGGTCCCAATTTCTGAATATCCGAGGGATCCCGTCGCGGGGAGATGACTCAGTACGTCTTGGCCAAAATGACCCCGTTGGGGGTCAAGATTGGGCACGGCGAAAACGAATTAATTAGCCTAGAGTAGCCAATGCCATGAAGCTTTGTCTATTACCCGGTCGGACTTATCCCTTTTTTATCATGGGTGCCAGGAACTTGTTATTAAGATCGAGAACCCACCGGTTTCTCCGCATGAACTCTTTGGTCCACTCCCGCTCCCCTCTCTTCCCCGGTCTGCCCGCAGAATTCTTTCGTTTCCCCAGTTCTTCAGACCTTGAAACTCAAGGGCTAATCTATAAGCTCACTTTTCTTTCATTTCCATATTATATTTACTTTCTTCGACTTACTGTGTACGCTCTTTCTGCCATTGTCCCGTGGAAGCTGACGATGGGGCGCATGGGATTGCCAAGCTGAATCGCCTCACTTCCTCCCTTACGCTACGGACCGCACATCCTTCCTCCACACAAGCCTTGATGCAAGAAAAGCCGACCACAGTCGCCGCCTACGCGGCCGGCGCCTCCCTTGCAGCCGTTGCCCTATTCTACGTGTTCGGTCCCAACTACACACTTGACGGTGACGAGTCCAATGATGACAACCGCAAAAAGAGCATAGTCGGCTTATCCAACCTAGCCAATGACTGCTTCATCAATTCGGTGCTCCAGGCTCTGGCTGGCCTGGGCGATCTCCGTGTATATCTGAACCGGGAGCTGCACCGGCGTGAGCTGGACGGGCCGGAGATTTACAACGCGGTGCCGAGCGAGGATGAGCTTTCCCGCGGAGCGAAGCAAGACAAGGCGCGGGAATTACAGCAGGGATTGATTACGCAGGCATTGAAGGAGATGTTGGATAGATTGAATGAGCGTCCAATCTATAAGAAGACCATTTCGGCACGGGGATTCATCCAGTCGTTGGAATTCGCGTTCCGCACGCGCATCAGCCGAAATCAGCAAGATGCGCAGGAATTTCTACAGATCATCTTGGAGCGACTTTGTGATGAATATCATGCTGGCGTGCGTGCAAGGAAGAATGCTCTCGGTCTGGTTGGTGCGCCTGCTGGTCTGAGCGCGCCGCCAGAGTCTGAAACCGCTCTCCCCGATAGTCCGTCCGGGGTGGAGGTGCGGATTGATGATGGATCACCGAATGGTTTACCGGCTATCATTGATACCAAGCTCAAGGAGATTGATAACGAACCTGGATTTATGTTTGAGGGTAAGCTGGAGTCGCAGATCGAGTGCCAGTTCTGCCACTACCAGTATAAACCGAACCAGACGTCATTCGTCAATCTCACGCTGCAAGTGCCGCAAAAGAGCTCTACCACACTCAACGCATGCTTCGATGGTCTTCTTAAAACCGAGTATATTGAGGATTTCCGTTGCGATCATTGCCGTCTTCAGCATGCGATAGGACTGAAGACCCAGGAGAAGGCTCGGACGCATTCCCAGAGCGAGCAAGAGCGCCTGGATCAAGAGATTGCCCGCATCCAAGAGGCATTGGAGAAGGACCCAGAAAGTGAACTCGAGGGCATTGAGCTGCCGCCTTCTGATCTTGCCCCGAAGCGACGGATTGCACGGCACATGCGCATCACGGCATTTCCCAAGGTCATCGCCATTCACTTGTCGCGATCAATCTTCGACCGAAGTAGCTCCAGCAAGAATGCCGCCAAGGTCTCATTTCCCGAACGACTTCCCCTGGGGGGTATCTTGAGCCAGACGTGGTATAAACTCCTGGCGATTGTTTGTCACAAAGGCAGCCATCAGAGCGGTCACTACGAGTCCTTCCGTCGTAATCATATCTACGCCCCGTTCTCCACTCCTGGGACATTCAGCTCGTATGCACAGAGTCGTGCCGTCAGCGATAATCCTTCCGAAGCCCCGAGTCCTCGCATGGGACCCCTCAGTCCGGACAACGTAGGCGGCAGTGACATCTCCCCTGCAGCCTCCTCCACCTCTCTATCGGGGGTCCAGCTCTCTCCCTCATTACCCCGCCCTACTACGTCCAGCTCTCGTCGCTCGTTACAGAGTACCCTTTCCCGATCCTCAACCCCCCAACCGATCAGCTCAGATAGCAGTCCGACCTTGGATCCCGGGCGGGCAAGCACTTCATCTGTCCCACGATCATCTCGGACCATCCCGCGATCCTCTGTGGAAACCCCCACGGGGATTGGATCGCGCCTTCGTCGAAAGCGCAAGCCAAATGATCGCTGGTGGCGGATCTCAGACGAAAAGATTAAGGAATGCAAGACCTCGGACGTGCTGGGCATGCAGAAGGAGGTATACCTGCTATTCTACGAGATTGAGCGGCCCGATTCCAGTCCCGTTGCACAGGGGCACCTTTGATGGAACGCAGGCGGCTTTTCTTTTTTGGTATGATTTGGCTGCGATTTTTTTTTATTTCCTGTAGATAAGCATGTTGTATATTTGAGGCCTTTCACATGTACAGATCAACGTGATTGGAGATGTTGATATGCATAAATAGCACCAAGCCGGTTTCTCCAGCAATTGACGAGAGCAATAAATGTGGGCACAGCTCCTTTACACTGATGTCACCGAAGTTGGGAGGTCTGAGTGTGCAGATCCACTTGCTCTCCCTTAACCGGATTGTACACCGGAAATGGAGTAGACCGAATGCGAGTAGCCTGATTGAGGGACTAGATGCGTTGTTTTCTATCTTTCAATCGAGTTCTTGTTATTGGTTGAAAAGAAGCTCTATAGAGTGAAGTATATGGGAGAGTAAATACTTTTGCCGTTAGAAGGAAAGCGAATGGTCTCGAATTCCTCGGTTCCCCGCCTACGAACAAAATACGGAGTGAACGGGATCAAATGGTTATTGATGATTGAAGTCTTAATGACATTGAAATACTTGAAACTTCCTATCAGTTTTAATTCTCCTTCTAATTTAAAAAATCCCTATGAGACCCTGTACTTCAAAACCTTCAAAATGTTAAATGTTAAATGTTGGAATAAAGTCGGTAATTCTAACCCCGCGGCTAATGATGTTATACAAGGCCGAACGGTAACTCGCCCGATTCACGGAGAGATCCGGAGGAATTGATGGATTTACAAAAAAGATATATATAACTGAAATCCCCCTTCTAAAACTTCTCCCAATTGATTATTATCTTAAATCTTATATCACTGTGACCTCAGTTCCGCTAGGTTTCAACCTAAGGTAAGCTCCACCGAACCCGGTGAGAAGGTGTCGATGACGATGCTTGCCCCTCCAACTTTGCCCCTCCCTTTCCATTCCCTTTAAATTGCCCGCTTTCGTCGTCCGGTAAGGGAGTGTCAATTATATTATTCCCCCTTTCTAACTTTCCTTCTTCTTTCTCTTCAGTTTCCAAATTTAACGAATTCTGTACATTTCATCACAATGGGTGTCACTGAGATCCTTTCCCGCAAGACCGGCGTCATCGTCGGCGACGATGTTCTCCGTCTCTTCGAGTACGCTCAGGAGAAGCAGTTTGCTGTCCCCGCCATTGTATGTTCCCCTCAACACAACCAACCTTCCCCTCAAGCAACCAGAATGCAGTCACTGACTTGGACTAGAACGTCACCTCTTCCTCCACTGTCGTTGCCTCCCTCGAGGCTGCTCGCGACGCGAAGTCCCCCATCATCCTGCAGCTTTCCCAGGGTGGTGCCGCTTACTTCGCCGGTAAGGGTGTTGCCAACGGTAACCAGGAGGCTTCCATTGCTGGTGCCGTTGCTGCTGCCCACTACATCCGCAGCATTGCCCCCGCTTACGGCATCCCCGTCGTTCTGCACACCGACCACTGCGCCAAGAAGCTCCTGCCTTGGCTCGATGGCATGCTCGACGCCGATGAGGCCTACTTCAAGCTTCACGGAGAGCCCCTCTACTCTTCTCACATGATTGACTTGTCTGAGGAGTCCGTCGAATACAACATTAACACTACCGCTGCCTACCTGAAGCGCGCCGCCCCTATGAAGCAGTGGCTCGAGATGGTAAGTTCTGATCTCAGCACCCCTTCAACATAGTTCCATGCCTAACATTATTAACAGGAGATCGGTATCACCGGTGGTGAGGAGGATGGTGTCAACAACGAGGATGTTGACAACAACTCCCTTTACACCCAGCCCGAGGACATCCTCGCCATCCACAACGCCCTTAAGGATATCAGCCCTTACTTCTCCATCGCCGCTGGCTTCGGCAACGTCCACGGTGTCTACAAGCCCGGTAACGTCCGTCTCCACCCTGAGCTGCTCTCCAAGCACCAGGCCTACGTCAAGGAGCAGACCAAGTCCTCCAAGGACAAGCCCGTCTTCTTCGTCTTCCACGGTGGCTCCGGTTCCTCCAAGGAGGAGTACAAGGAGGCCATCAGCTACGGTGTCGTCAAGGTCAACGTCGACACTGACATGCAGTACGCCTACCTGTCCGGTGTTCGGGACTTCATCCAGAACAAGAAGGACTACCTCCAGACCATGGTTGGTAACCCCGATGGTGCCGACAAGCCCAACAAGAAGTTCTTCGATCCCCGTGTCTGGGTTCGTGAGGGTGAGAAGACCATGTCCAAGCGTACCCAGGTCGCTCTTGAGGACTTCAACACTTCCGGCCAGCTGTAAAAAATTATGCCGTGATTGTGTTTTGTTTTAAGGGATTCCCCACGTTATTATGTTCTTTTCCCCATGTTACGCGATGATGCCAAAAAATTTGGGCGCCTGGGGATGTCGGCGTACTGTATGTAGCGAAATATCATTCGACACGTAATGAAGATATCAGACACGGTTTAACCGTTTGGAAATTTTATTTGAAGCAAGGAGTAATATTATGCGTAGGAGCATGCTGTACGGAGTAGGATCATGTGGTATAGACTTTCTCGTGTATGCGAGGGAGGTAATATCGTGGTGCCTTGATGCCTTACTGCCTTACTGCCTTTCGTCTGGAAGGGCTTAATGCATTGATGCCTGGATGCCTGAATCCCTCGGCAACCTGATATATCAGGTGTCACTATCAGTGTGCGAATCTCCGACAAAGGAAATTTCAGTGGAACCAAACCAAAGTAGGTACTTCAGCTGTGTCAGTGCTACCCTGGTTTACTCTGGACCCGAAAATGGCCAAATGTTCCAGAATGCAACACACTTACAGACGATGATTGGTTTTACCACGAGGCGCAGTCTTGGTTGATCCAATCAAAATTGGATTTATGGGTCTCCGATGGAGTGTCAGACGCGTCGGAGACGCCACCAGGGACAACAGTACTTACTGTACAGTACACAGACGACTGGGGAAATATGTTGACGCACTTGAAAACCCACAGCATTAAGAATAATTGTGCACTAACAATAAGCAGGTCGCTTGGACGATCGGCAACGCCGCTGATCGACTTCTCTAATAATAGGGTGAATCCAGGCCTATCAATCTCCACTTTTCTTTCATTCTACATTGTCTTACTTTCTTTTGATCATTTTTCACTTCCCTCCTGATCACCCCGCTTCATGAACCCTTGACCTATTCTTGGTCCTTCGCTCTTCATGTTTTTGAGTCATTCGCTTGAACTGTGACCGTCATTATTCCCTTCGTTTTTTTGGGAGTTGGGGACGATATGGATCTGCTTCAAAGGTTACAGCCGCGGGACTCGACTGGTGATTTCCTTGAGCTTATTGCGAATCCTTTCAAATCACAGGTAGATCAGCTTCCTCGGTGGTCACAAATATCTGCTAATGATCGCGTGTCATACAGTTCACCACTAGCTCCATCTGGGCTTCATTAGGCACCTCCATCGGCATCTCCATTCTCCTCGCTCTCCTCTTTTCCCTTTTCCGACCTCGTCACTCGCTCGTCTACGCTCCTAAAGTCAAACATGCCGACCAAAGACACGCTCCGCCCCCGGTGGGCAAAGGAATCTTCTCCTGGGTCAAACCCGTCATCAGTACCCGAGAAGCGCAGCTGGTGGACACCGTTGGATTAGATGCGGTTATCTTCTTGCGCTTCATCAAGATGTGTCGCAACATCTTCATCCTCATGAGCATTATTGGCTGCGCAATTATGATTCCGGTGAACTTGGCAGAAAGCAAATCCAACGCTAATTATTCAGCACTCTCTGTGTTGGAACTCATGACACCCCTTTACGTGACAAATACGATGGCTATATGGAGTCAAGTGGCATGCGCTTGGGCATTCGATATTATCGTGGTTTTTTTTCTCTGGAGGAACTACCGGGCTGTGCGAGTCCTGCGGAGAAAGTATTTCCAGAGCTCGGACTACCAGCGGAGTCTTCATGCGCGAACTCTCATGATCACCGATATCCCTGCACCGGATCGCTCCGATGAAGGTATTCTGCGAATCACAGATCAGGTCAACCCTACGGCCGCTTTGCCCCGCGCTGCTATTGGTCGTAACGTGAGGGACCTGCCGAGTATCATCAAGGAACACGACGAGGCCGTGCGACAGCTGGAGTCTGTACTTGCCAAATATCTTAAACGGCCCGACAACTTGCCTGCGAAGCGTCCCCGTATCCGTCCACCCCGCAGCCAGCGCGACAAGCACCCGGATGGGAAAGTGGACGCCATTGATTACCTGACGGTACGCATCCGGGTTCTAGAGGAGCAAATCAAGCATGGTCGAGCCTCTATCGACCGCCGGGATGCAAAGCCCTATGGATTTGCTAGCTGGGAGGAGATCGCACATGCACATGCGGTTGCCTGGACGGCGCGGAAAAAGCATCCCAAAGGCACTACCGTTAGGCTTGCTCCTCGCCCTAGTGATCTGATCTGGGAGAACTTGCCACTTTCCAAGTCCTCACGCAAGTGGAAACGATTTGTCAACTTCATCTGGGTTACTGCGCTGACCCTGGTCTGGGTTGTTCCTAACGGTCTGATCGCCATCTTCCTCTCCAACTTGTCAAATCTGGGTCTCGTGTGGCCCGCTTTCCAGACCCAACTGGCGACCAATCCTAATGTTTGGGCTGCGGTTCAAGGTATTCTTTCACCCGCAGTGACTTCCATTGTTTATCTGGTGCTGCCTATCATTTTCCGACGCCTTTCGATCCAGAGTGGCAGCAAGACCAAGACTGCTCGTGAGCGAAAAGTCATGGGCCAATTGTATGCATTCTTTGTCTTCAACAACTTGATTGTCTTCTCGCTCTTCTCCGCTGCCTGGACATTCGTGGCAGCCGTTATCGACGATACCGACAATAATGAAAGCGCTTGGCAGGCCATTATTGACAGTGCGCTCTTCCAGAAGTTGGTGAGCGCTCTTTGCAATGTGTCGCCGTTCTGGATAACCTACCTCCTGCAGCGCAACCTGAGTGCAACTATCGATCTCGTTCAGATGATCAGCTTGGTCTGGGTGTGGTTTTCCAGGACTTTCCTTTCGCCCACACCACGTCAAGCAATTGAATGGACTGCACCTCCTCCTTTCGACTATGCGAGTCATTACAACTATTTCCTCTACTGTGCTACTGTTGCAATGTGCTTCGCCACTCTCCAGCCGATTGTGTTGCCGGTGACCGCATTGTACTTTGGTTTCGATGCCATGTTGAAGAAATACCTGCTCATGTATGTGTTTATCACGAAGAATGAGTCTGCCGGTGCATTCTGGCTTGCCATCTTCAACCGCATGGTCTTTGCAACAATCCTCGCCAACGTTATCATCGCCCTAGTCGCCCTGTCGCAGGGTACCCGGACCATGGCGTATTGCGTCATCCCACTTCTGTTCATCATGATTGGGTTCAAAATTTACTGCTCGCGAACCTTTGATGCAGACTGCGAATACTACAACCGCGCCAATCTCAATGACGCCGAGGCACTGGGCCCCACCAAGTCGGACAAGAAGGCTGCGGACCGCCTAAACGCCAAGTTCGGTCACCCGGCCTTGTACAAGGCACTCATGACCCCCATGGTTCATGCCCGTGCAGCTGAAACGCTCAAGAAGATCTACCAGGGCCGCTTGGATGGCGGCGACATGGTAGGCGAGTACTCAGATATCGCCATGAACCCGATGCTGTCGTCCCAGCCCGGCAAGGCTGCCGACCCGGCGCCATTCGAGGTTGTGCCCGAGAACCATCTAGACTTCTCGTACTATAAGGACCGTGCCGACTTCCGTGAAGAATTCGGTGGAGGCATATACGGCCGTCCCGAGGACCTGATGACAGAACGTTCTCAAACCCCTCGTACATTGGGCGGCGATTGGTCTCCCAGCTCTTCGCGTGCTTCTTCGCCTGCCCCGTCCTTGCCATCCATGTCTGCACTGAGGGTACACGAGAGCTACGGGCCTACTGATGACACAGGCCTTATCCACCCTGCATTCCGTGTTCCACTTTCGCGGGGCGACAGTGGCAATGATGTCGGTGGAGGCTTGTATCATCACTCCAACGAGAGTGAGACTCAACTCCTCAGCAGTGCGCAACCACCCGCGCAGGCCGATGCCAATCCGCTTGATCGCTGGCGTACTGGGGGCAGCGGCTATGGTCCTGTTGAACAACAGGGAGAGGAGGAGGAGTATAACCCTTACACAAACACCTCGTATGATGCCTATCGGGCACCACGGTAGTGGATCCATCCTCGCTGGATATTGAGGACTAAGTAAACCATGTATATGTTTTCATTCTTTGTACAGTTTTTGGCGAACATTTATATCCCGGTTTTAGATGGCGGTTTGAGTCTATCTCACGAGATCACGATTACTTCCCCTTTGAATATTTTGTATAGAGCGAAATTCGGACTCATCTGTACAAATAAAAACAAACTCTCGGATCTCTTGAACATATCAAAGTAAATTCTATCAACCAAAACTGTAACCACCAATGCCATCTACCACTTAGTGATTCTCCACCTCCCCCCATATCAAAAAGAAACAGCACTAGGAAGCGCACTAGGCACATCCTCGCGCAAAGAACTCAAGATCAAATGATCAAACGAAGCAGCCTCATCGACCCGCGGATTAAACGGCGCAAAATCCCAAAGATACCCCAACGTTCTCAAAAGCGAAGTAGCAGAATAAGAAACCGTCTTTCCGACATTATTAGTTCCCTTCTGCTCCACAAATCCCTTAGAAATCCAAGGCGAGATCAAAAACGTCGGGATCCGACCTCCTAACCGATTGAACTCGTACGTATAACTCTCCCCATTAGGCGAAGTCTCCGTATAAGTCAAATTATCCGGCCTAGCCGCCAACGGCGGCGGAACATGATCATGGAACCCACCCGTCTCGTCAAAAGTCAACACGAACAACGTCTCATTCCACTGCGGCCCACTGCGAAGCGAATCATAGACCTTCTTGATGAATGCCTCGCCGTCAGAGATCAGGCCGCTGTCGTGCATGGATGTTGTACCGACACCGCAGCAGGAGGGGTTTAAGTATGAGAACTCAGGCAGGGAGCCGTTTGCTGCGTCGGTGTAGAATTGCGTCATGGGGACTACTTTGTCTTGGCTGTCAGTTGTCTTTGTCCAAGCAAACCAGTGCGCTTCTGGGCCTGTGCCGCCTGCTGTGTCCCAGTAGTTTAGCCAGGTGTGGTTTGTTTCGCCAAGTTGTTGGAAGATTGAGCGTTGGGTGAAGGCGTATGTGCCGAATGAGTCGTCGTTTGAGCCGTGACCGGCTGTTGTGCCTGCTACGAGGGCGAAGCGGTTAGGGTCCGTTGGCTGGTTGAGTTAGTTGGAATGTACATGCATTAGGAGCACTTGGGATGGGGGGTTGGGACATACGCCTGCGACATCGGAGTGCCAGTGGTTGAAGGACACGAAGTTTTGAACCAGGGATGTGAGAACTGGAACCTCTTCTTCGGTGTAGTAGTTCATGACCTGCTTTGCGAGAAGGGTTTTGTTTGCTTTGGATCCATACTTGTAGATCTGTTCGTGGATGAACCCATTGTTGTTGGGTGTCAGCTTGCCTTCGGCAATAAGCTTGTTATCAGGTGTCCAGTCACTGTAGAACTCCATTGTGTTCCCGGTGACAGCGTGACTGGGATCATCGGTGACAGAGTCATAGTCCCGTGCCTCGGTACAGTGGTGTCCCTGGGAAGGATCGGTCACGTTGTACGGGTTACAGTACGGACCATTGTTGATGGGGTTCTCGAAACCTTTGTGGGTTTGTCCACCGAGAAGATTGTCGAGTGAGCGGTTCTCCATGCAGAGAACGACGACATTCTTGATCTTGGACTTGAGGTTGGAAATTGATGAGGCGGAGTGCGCTTGGTGGGGGTTCGCTGGGATGGCTTGTGCCGCAGCAGCAAAGGCCAACAGCCCGACAAGAGCGCTGGGATGCATGATCATATTTGGAGATCAATTGCTCTGTTTTGGAAAGAAATACATTTCGATTAATGGCGTCCACAGGTGGTACTTTTATACCTATTTGCAGGATGTTCGGACACATGCATGGTTGCATTGGGGAAATTAGACTTAACACACGTGGGTGATATAATGTAAACAAAGCATTTCGAGGGGAGACAGCCGAGATCTAGACGCTTTTCATTCGAGTTTTCTAGGCCCCAATGACATTGATTTCGACGATCACGGGCATAATCAGACTGGAATACAATTAAACTAGCTGGTCAATGCCGGTGACCTCAAGAAGGTTGAGGTATACGATGTAGACTATACATCCCCGCCCCGGGTCCTTATTCAGCCATAATCATACTGGGCATTGTAAATATCTTTAGATAGCATAAGGATCCTTTGACTATGAAAATTATATATATTGCTTCTAAACCTCAGAACACTTGACAATTCCATACGTTACTCCCATCTTCCCCGCCGATGTATAGATCGACTGCATAAACTGCCAAGAAAGGAATTGGCGGCACTAACCGTCACCCTGAACCCAACCAGTCAATTGCTAATTATTTAAGCCTTTAGTCTGATTGATTAACAGTCACCCGTGGTTTTGATAAGCATGGTGATTGGTACTTCTGTTTCTATGTTGCATTACATACATACACTACGGACTTCATCCCGATGGTGTGATATCTTTTGGCAGCGAATGAACATCTCCTTATTTGGCGCACCGTATTGAGACGGTTATGATTGGAAGCAGAGAAAAAACAGATAATTTGGTTGTCAAATCGAGCTTCTAATCAAACACATATGCAAGATTGGAAAACATATTGTTGAAGAATATCTGCTGCTTTTAAGCGTAGTACACGGTCCGTTCTCTTGGCAGTCAGAACAGATCCACACATCGGCATCAAAAGGCACATTGGGTGACATTTTTGCGCATTCCATATAAGACCAAGCATATCAGACAGAGCAGCAAATACCATTTCCCTACCAGGATATCAAGGATACTAATAGTGTTCGACCAGTCACGGGGAATCCATACCATCCACATGCAAGTTCCAGGCTATCGATAACTTCATCCTCGTCATCGGTCCAGTCAGATCTGCCTAGGGGAAGCACTGAAACGCCTTTGTCGGAAAGGTCAAGCTAAGGCCTGGTAAATGGATTGGCGTGAGAGAGGAAAGCGTTCAAGAGGGAGTAATGGGAAATTAAAGCTTATGGACTGATGCTTTTTAACACTATTTCGATCCACCATTGCTAGCTCTGACCACAATAATAACATTTGAATAAATCCTCCAGAGTCAGTACTCAATGCCCTCAAGTCTTCTTCTTCCGACCGGGACTCCATTTTCGCGGAACTTTCTGCTTCTCGCTCTTTGCTGCTCGGTCCTCTTCTGTCCACGAGTTTGAGTAGAGCCTGCTGTTGGATCTTCTACGTAACCAACCCTGGTGATAAGATGATCGATGCAATCTTATACTTTCCAGATGAAGAGATACTTGTAGGTCATTAGACCACACGTACTGTGCATATTTAAGCTCAATGTTACCACAGGACTGCTCCTAATGACAAATTTCCTAATTAGGACATCAGATCGGGCCTCGGTCCCCGCTTTCCCGCACCTCCACGCGTTCCTGATCATCAACTGCTTTTAGCTCTTGTCGCTCCTCTTTCTCCCTGACTCCCTGATGAGGCGCTTTGGAGATTAAACTTATTCGCCAGATATCGCATTTCCTCTGCATCCGATCTACTTCTCTCCTTCCTCAGGGACCGTGCGGGGAGCGGTGTCCGGGCATTTAATACATCACTTCCCTCCACACAACAGAGCTCTTGCACCTTGGAATATCCTGTACCCAAAAGACAGTCTTTACCGCCCAGATATCCCTGACTCCGGAAATGGGAGGAACCCCTGAGCAATAACTACCAACAGGCAACAGCTCCCACGCCCGAAGAATCCAGCCTGCGAGACCGCCGGATCTAGCGGCTACACACGGAAAGGATATAACTTATCGCGCTTACGACCACTGCTTCAGCTCCTGGAAACATCTGCGACCAGAAAAACCATGGCGTGGTATTCCATCCTCCCACCGCAGCTCATCCAGGTCGAGAGCTGGGCAGTGCGGATTTTTGTATGCGCCCTTTCTACACCGTCTCGTCCCTGGCTTACCTTCTTACTCCTCTCAGTTTCTCCTCGGCCTCATCACTATCGTCCCCTGGGCCGCGCTCATCCTCTTTGACGCAGGCCTTTGGCTCTACCGAATGCTCTTGTGGGAACTACCCTGGATAGGCGGACGCGCACGTGGCCAGCAGCGACCCCGTGCACCAGGTCTGAATGAACGACCTGACGGACACCGACGGGCGTTTGGACTGCGTGGCGTGGAGACTGATACCGATCCCGGTCAAGAACAATCGGGCGACGCGAGGGCAGATGAGAAGAAAGGAAAAGAGAATATACCTACCACCGATGCAGCTCATTCAAAGGCTAGCGGAGAGGTGAAATTTAGAGCGTCTGGGCGGGCATGACCAGCCCACGCTTGTTTCTGAAGTCCGAATGTTTATATGCTTGTTTATGCTCTGAATCGTGGGTTTATAGCGCGCATGGCGTTGACTTGCCCAATCGGGAGTTTCTTTAATGTCCTGCATTGTATGCTATCTGGGATGAGCGTTCGTAGTCTATTACTTTTATGTAAATGTTTTTTTTATCATCCAAATGTATATCTGATAAGCAAATTTACGTCAAAGTGGAGAAGGGAAACAATTGCCTATCTAGATCTTAACCCCTCCCTCGGTCTGCGGAGTCAATCCATGGTTGCGGAGTAACAGTCCAGATTTGACTCATTCCTTACACTTAATACATACATAAATTCAATCCAGGTCATGACAGCCTTGGAGAAGGCGCATAGACTATCGAGACCAGAAGATGAACCTGATCACCGAACATGAGTTGTCAACTCCCCTGTCTCTAATCGGAGTCCTTGTAGTAGGATCATGCCTCTGGTACGGTTGGCTCCGACGGGTGCACAATGAAGACCAGACGGGAAAACGCCTAGTGATCACACCTTTACAGGATTTCGACTGGAAAAACACAGAACCACTTCAATTCCGTCCATTCCTGGGAAAGGAAAAGTATAACTTGACCATGGGTAAGAATCATATCATCCACCACAAGGAACCAGCTAATAATCCCAGCAATCGAGAACCTGGATCCATCAGACCTCATCACCATAGACAAAACATACCAGGACCGACTCGCACTCCGAAAGCAACTTCTCGAACAACACCACGACATCGTAGTCGCAGTCAACGAAACATCCACAGCAGACCCGAGAACCCACTCCGCAGTCCGCGAACTATACTCCTTCGTCCTCGGAACATACCTTCCATCTCGATACCCAGGAATATTCAAACTCCACTCCAGTACCGAGAAAACGCCTGAAATCTTCGAAAATACTATAACAGGCACATCATGGCCAACAAATCTCCACCCAGAAACACCCACGATCCGCGCACTGGAGATCCTAGCACAAACCGTCGACGAGGAATTCCTCATTCTTCTTCCTGATATCTCAGCCCCGCTTGATCAACCGAAATATATACTTCAGGCTTATGCGACATGTTTCCCGTCGGGTTTTAACACGCGTGAGAAGCTTGGGTTGCGATTGGCTGATATCCATATGCCTGTTCCCGGGTATAAGGAGAAGATCGAGCGGAGTATGGATCGGTTCTTTGCGAAGATTGAGGTGGGGAGGTTTGTCAAGAGAGTAAATTGGAGTGTGACAACGGAGACGGAGTTGTTTGCGGCTTTTGGATCTGTGCATGGGTCACACGGGTCTGACTCTAAGGATAACGAGTATGGTGAAAAGGAGGAAATGGGACAACGGGCTCTTCGGCTTGAGGAGCTGAACATTGATAAGGTTCGTGGGTTTTCATTTCCTTGAGGCGTGGAATGCTCCTGCTGATCGAGTATAGACGGTTCTGCGATGCGAACGTCAGACCTTGCATCGACTGCCGAATTCTGAGGCTATTGTTTTTTCTTTTCATACATATGCCTACCCTGTGAAGCAGATCAAGGATGAGGGTCTTGGAGAGGAGTTTGCGGTGGCTATTGATGGCCTTAGGAAAGGGAATGTGCCAGGTATGCATGCCTATAAGAGAGGGAATCACTGGGGGGAGGCTGTTAAGGAGTTTTTACGGTCTTGAAAGTATGATATAGAAAGTATATCGCATGATCGCATCCATCGTCGTCTTTTCATTCATCAGATTTTTATAGCTTTTACATATCCATATCCCCTTTTTTCATTATTCAATGTAATTTGCTTACTGCAGGCGCTGGACGACCTTGATCAGATCGGCGGACACTCCCATGGCAGTGACCTCACCACCGGCGCCGGCACCCTGCACAATAAGTGGGTTGGCACCGTACCGCTTGGTGTAGAAGCTAATGATGTTGTCACTGCCCTTGAGGCCAGCAATAGAGCTATCCTTATCAAAGTACTGGAGGCCAACCTTGACAGCCTTGGTGGCAACATCAATGCTACCAACATAACGCACAACCTTGCCCTGCTTCTCAGCAGTGTTCTTGACTTCGGCCATCTGGGCATCGAACTCGGGCAGACGAGTCATGAACTGAGTAATACCCTCCGAAGAAGAAGGCAGCGAGGCCAGCTCAGTGGGGATGAGCGACTCAATGGGGAAAGAGTCAGGGCGAGACACCTCCAGACCAGCCAGACGGGCCAGGATGGTGAGCTTGCGCGCAACATCCATACCGTTCAGGTCATCACGAGGATCGGGCTCGGTGTAGCCCAGCTCCTTAGCCTGAGCGACAACAGCACTCCACTGGGCATCCGAAGAGCCAGAAGCAGGGGCGAAGGTGTTGAACAGGAAGGAAAGGGTACCGGAGAAGACACCCTCAATGCGGGTGACTTCGTCACCGGTCGCGACGAGGTCCTTCAGGGTAGACAGAACAGGGAGACCGGCACCGACGGTGCTCTCGTGGTAGACGAGAGCCTTGCCCTCGGCAGCGGAGGCGAAGATGTCCTTCCACAGTGACAGGTCATCGGAGAAGCCCTTCTTGTTCGGGGTGACGACGGAGATGCCCTTCTTCAGGAATGTGGGGTAGGAGCGGGCGAGGTTGATGTCGGAGGTGTTGTCAACCAGGATGGCGCGACCAGGAGCAGAGGCGAGGTAGTTAGCGATCTCCTCGGCGGGCAGGGCGCCGGTCTTGGTGAGCGAGGGCGCGGCGGAGGCAGTTGCCCAGTCGGCCGCGGGGATGGCGGGGGAGTACGCCGGTGTCGGAGCGAGGAGGGTCTGCGAGGAGCGGGCGAGGAGAACGAGCTGGGGGGCATTGGGGATACGAGCAAGCTGGGACAAGAACGCGGTGCCAACGCCACCAACGCCTGGAGGTGTTAGTATTATTTGGTGATGTTGTGACCTTCAATTTTGAGGCTTGAGTCTTGACATGGAGGGGCAGCATACCAACAACACCGAGGTAGACAGGGCTGGACATGATGAGTCAATTGATCAATTCTTTGTCACTAAATTGAAATGGAGTAATTCAAAGGACCGAATATGTAAACGGCGGGATCAACTTGGATTTGAGCACAAGAAGATGTTAGGTTGGGAGATGATCTGCTTTGACTCAGCTTAACCTAGCGAACTCGGCCCGGAGTTATTTATTCCCACTGGCAGTATAGGTAGTTACCATTTCTTACCATTTCTCCCTTATATTTTGCAATTTGAGAGATAATATCATAAAACCCCCGGTGGCCGACTGTTCAATCCTTGCCGGACGTATTTCAATCTTTCGCTCGTCTTTAATTAATTCCAAATTACAAGACTTCGCAGATTTTAAGCAATGTAAGCGTAGCGGGGCATCTAGTAACTTTTTCAATACACTTACAGTCTACACAGTTTACATGTATATGTATGTTCACTCAGTTATCTGCCTGCTTATTTTGCATAATCCTACTAGTTTTGTGAGCTTAAACCCTGGAGTACCTGATCTACATTCTACTTTAATGTATATGCTACCTAGTATTCCCATGACATTTCAACTTGTAAGCTGGTGCATCATGGATGCTAACCAGATATCCCTAGATATATTCTAATGGGGCATCATCATCGTAATAGAGTTATTCTGAATTCAATCACTTGCGTTATTGCCAAATATACATGCCCAGACCATAGCAAAATCCCTTGGGCTAGCTGTCCTAATTAGGTTAGACCCATTTCTATATCTCTTATCTCTTATCTCATTCCATATCACTTCAAGTCCATCACTTCCAGTTCATCGTCGACAAGAGCGCACAGCCATGGCCTCCGATCAGACCTCTCTATACGGACAACGCCGTACCAAATCCACCAAAGGACCCGATATCTCCAACTCATCCAACCTCGCCTTCACTTCCCAATTATCTTCTCTCATCGCCCAAGACTCCAGCACAACCCGCGGTCGAGCCCGCCCATCCAAGACCCCCAAAACCGACCTCTTCGCCAAATCCAACAAAGGAGCCGAGAAGCGCGTAACTTCCGACCTCAAAGATGACGGCCATACCCCACAACTCCACAAGAGCAGCAAGGACATCGGCACAGTCGATGAAGCCACACTCGGTCGATCCAAGCGCAAGATGGAAGCGAAAGTGCGCCTATACAACGACATGAAGAAGGGATCACACCTTGCAGCCGAAAGCAGCGATGAGGAAGATGCACTCACCCACAAAAAGGCACGAGCGGAAGATTACTATTCTCGACTACGGCGCAAAGAGAAAGAAGGACTGGTAGACTTCGATCGCAAATGGATAGACGAAGATCGCAACCGGGATGGATCCCCGGTAGATACATCAGATGACGATTCAGATGACGATTCAGATGACGACAATGCGTCACAGGTATCCTATGAAGATGAATTTGGGCGCACGCGTCGCGGCACGAGGAAAGAAGCTGCCCTTGCAGCGCGCACGAAGGAGCAAGAGGCAAATCAGGGCCGTGAGACTCGGGAGCGCTGGCAACCTGCGAGACCGGACAATTTAATCTACGGAGTGACGGTCCAAGCGGAGGCATTTAATCCCGAGGAGAATATAGCGGCGCAGATGGCCCAGCTTGCTGCGCGGAGAGATCGGTCGGCTACGCCACCGGAAGAGGTGCACTATAATGCCGATGCGGAAGTGCGCAATCGGGGTACTGGGTTTTATTCGTTCTCAGGAGATCAGGAAGAGCGGAAGAGGCAGATGGAAAATTTGTTGATGGCACGGGAGGAAACTGAGCAGCAGCGACAAGCTAGAGTGGATAGAAGGGCAGAGTGGGAGGAGAGAAATAATCACCGGAAGAGGGAGCTTGCCAAGTTACGAGAGAAGAGGATGACGGAGCGGCTTTTGAAGGGTCTTTCTAATGATGGACTCTTGTCCAACCAACCTAAGGCTTGAGGGCTTTATACTATGTATTTTTCGATCGATACCCACTATGTACTGGCTTTTTATATACTGTCGGATGCAACGAACAGACTGTCGATTGCCAGGCGCTGATATTTCAAGATATAGATTAATTAGAATGCATTGAGCCTTGGCAGCCAGCACAAGCAGACAAAGCATAAAAATTCAACGCTCCGAGGCATAAACAAAATCAAGCGCGACTCGGCTCCAATTGATACCAACTTTTGATCTTAATCATGACATCATATCAGCATATATTATCAGTCGTAAAAGCCCAAAATTTATTTGGAGGGCAAGTGTCGGTCGACGTGTCTACCGAATATTCGCCGCTACATCATCCATTATGTCCACAAAGTCTTCAGCATCTTGATGAGATCTATTAGTCAAGAAAACAAGAGTTTTAGGGAGAAGGACGTACCACTACGAGAAGAAAACTTCAAGATATGCTCTCCACGGGTCGTCGTAGGTGGATTATAGTCGTCCGTCGACATAAGGATGGTAAGTTTTAGATCACGTACTAACACAGTTCGCGTGTCCACGACCTTCAACCAGCCCCGTCGGTTGAGCTTATGAGTAACGAATGCAGTCCAGACAGGAGTACTATTTGAAAATGATGAGAGTCGGTAAATATGGAATTTGGGACTCGAACTTACCGATCCATAGTTCCCTTGTGAACAGACGCCTGGAGTCGAACGGCCCCAGAGGTCTTATCTTGATAAACACGTAGGGCATGAAGATAGCTATCATCAACGATTTGGCTTGATGCAGTTAGTATTCGGGAAGCTCATTTAGAACTAGGTTGACTTACCCGCCAAAAAGCTCCTCTTCACCATCCAATTCGTGATCCCGAATGTCGTCGATCGGGTGACCAGCATCTTGAGCGCGAAGAGCCAAAAATGAACAGAAAAATACAACCATACCTAGAACTAATGGTTAGGCTTTGTCTCAATTGAAATTTTGATCATCTAGATGGCACTCACATTCCATTGTCGTGAACTTCAGACGAGCCCACAAGACCAATTCCTTGCCTGAATTTTTTCTCCGGCACAGCTGAAGCGTAGAGCCTGCTCGAACAACCTCCAGCATGTTCAGGGGCATACAGAAGTACTCGCTGGATCGAGAACCGTGGGGTATCTTGCACACCATGCGAGCGCGGTGGTCTTGATCCCGCAAATAGAAGTAGATGGTCATCCTCGACTCGTCATGAAAGACCCTAGGAAAATGACAATCAGGGATATAATCTTCAGGATTGATCATCTGGGCGACCTACAATTGAAGAACCCGCTCAAATCCGCCCTCTTTGAGAACCTCCTTGACCCCCTTGTGAGGCTTGGCGAAACATCCCGCCCTGTAGCAGTGTTAGGATGCTATCTCAGCCCAGAGTAATGCACCAGGAACTCTTACTTTTCAGGTGCGTTTCGAAGCGCAGTCTCCGTATCGTAACTGCTGAAAATATCTCTTACCCAATGGTACTTTAAGGTATCTTGTTGAGTAGAGTGGCTATTCGTTGTAGTGGCAGATGCTGATCCAGTCAATGGCGAGTGTGGGGCCTCAGGGACAGAAGGAGGAATACTATCCGAGAAAGTACCAGTGCCAGAAGATGGTGACAAAGGAGACTGAGGGGATAGATTCAATGGTCGAGACCGCTCAAACGACCGTCGTCTGCGTCGATCGCGGTCACTGATCGGGCTAATAGGGCTCTGAGGTTCCACGATATTGCCTCTGGAGGGAGGACGAGAGATGGGACGAGAGGCGTGACGCGAGACAGGACGAGAGACAGGACTAGGGATTCGAGGAATCTCCGGTTCAGGCTGAAATGTTGCGAGACCAGGACTGAAGCGACGGTTCTGCAATTTGAGGAGAGAGGTCAAGCTGGTGCGAACACTTGCAAGGAGGCTTGCATCATGGGGTCGACTAGTAACAAGGCGATCGGCTGTTAGTATAAGATTGAAATTGACAAGTGGATTTACATACTTCTTCGCCACGTCGCCCAACTCTCTGAGGAAAATCTTGTATCTTGCCAGGCGGGTTGAAAGCGTATACTGCGACTCATCCCAGAAAAATCTACCCATCGCCAGCCATACGATCTTGTAGTTCTCAGGTGTGTTCCCGCCATCGTCAAGGCGGTAAAAATAATCGAAGATGTCCTTGATAGTATGTTTCATACTCTTTAGCACCAAGTCCAAATCGGGCCGCACATGAGACCAATTGCGCCGGCACTGGGCATCCTGCGAGAGTGCCTCCAGGCTCGTCAATGAAGAGCTGATAGCATATAGATCAGATATTAAACCGGTCACCTCAGCTGCACATTCAGGAAAAGGGGCACGAAAGGTAGCGAAGCCGGCTGCCGCATCCTCGGCGTCTACAACATACGTGCGCAGGGCCATGGGGCGGGTCAGGCCATATGGGGGAATTTCGATCGAGTAAAAAACACGAAAGTGCGGGAATTGCCAAAAGTAACCCAATCTCACGTGGTTATGCGGCTCTTACTTTTCTCTCCCACCCTTGCGTCCCTGCTTCCTGACGTGGTCGCGCGGGAATGGCGGGGCGTAGTGGGGGGAGGGGGAAGGAGAGGGGAAGAACCTAGGAGAATCCAACACGTCAGGATGTCGTGCAATTCATGACATTTAGAGACTTGAGTATTCAAATGTTATAAGAATAAGTAAATAATATCATATTCCCTTGGTTCTAAACGGGTGATGAACGAGTTTCCATGGTTGAAGTTCCCAAGTTTACCTCAGCGCTTTGAGTGTTCAGGTAAGCATCTTATGTGACCCACTTGCCCTACGAAGTAGCGGTGACATTGAAGCTTGGCTGTATCAAACAAATAGTAGTATATTTAAGTCATGCACGTTTTACCCTCTAATTATCTTTTCAATAATCATACTGAAGCAGGAACTCGAAACTACTTGGGGCGAGAAATCTTCTAACCACTATTGGAAGAACTCAGTTCACAGTTCATCTAATGCCTAGATTTTATTCATAGTGGGGCTATGTAGATCGAGACCTACACAATGTAACTAGGAATTGACCGAAGTCGGCAAGGAGAAGGGTGAGTGATGAATCTTTCGTAAAAGTATCTCTAGGGCATCACAGTCCCCAGCTGACTCCTGACAGCCACATTTCCTTTACTTCCTATTTCTGGGAATAGGGTAACATTGACACCCTGCCGGAAGATCAAACAGTGTGTTGACCCTCCAAAATGAAACATGCCGAGCTGGTGTCCCTTTTTCACATATTCCCCTTCCTTGACAGTGATTTCACACGTCGAGACTTCAGCCTGTCCAACCGCAAGAAAGTCATCAGACCAATTGCTGGGTTGTCGGCTTCAATAAGTTATGTATAACGGCCCGCGTCGACGTCGCCGTGTTATATGCTGGGTAATGAGCCCAGGTTGATGGACTGCCATCAGTGCTCAGTGGCGCCGAAAAGTATGTCCCGTTGATAGTATATGTCTTGACAGTTTGCCAGATACAGGAGCATGCCACCGGTGATAGCTGAAGGCGCTCAGAAAGCCCTGATAGACAGTGCCCCCAATAAAATGATCTGAATAATCCTGGCCAATCATATCAGACAAAGAATAGGACTGTCCTTTGATCCAGAAACTATCCTGTGCTTTCAAGTCCTTGGCTAGTGCAGTGGGTTGGGATTCACACGCATTGACAATGATACTATCATCGTCTGGAAAAGCCACAGTGCGGATATCTTCCCTGAAAGTTCGTGTAAAGAAGGCGTCCCAGGATTGGAAGCCATGGTATGGTGCAGTTGGATCGCAAACAAACATCTCGTCAAACGTGTAGGTGGTTCCACCAATATTTACAGCACTCGTCAATGCAGCGAGAGCTGGACTGCTGAACCAGCCACTGGCAGAATCATCAAGTACAGCGGCTGAGTCTTTCGACTGTAAGAAATTGGCCCATGCATTCAGTACATTCTTGATCATTGAATTCACATCCGGGTCAAGAAATGTCGCAAAGCCAACGGCTGTTTGAGCATAGTCGAAAAAGATCGCTCCAAGTGGGAGGCCAACTTGGCGACCTTTGGCACTCCAAGGAGGGCAGTGGGTGATTACGTGGTTCAGAACATGTAGCATATGCTGATAATCTCGAATCTTGGAGGTACATGTCTTTTGCTGGAATAAAGATCGAAAAAGCATATCAACACGCGAATTGGTTTCAATGAGCTGTTGAAAGTCCTGTAGAACAGGGTGGAGGGTCCGAGGTCTTTTATCGGTCTCCTCGACAATATCCCATGCCCAGGCTGTGGAGTCATTCTCGTCAACATGGCCCGGTTCTTTAAGTATTGTTGTAGAGGTAGTACTTTATAAATCTGTGAATTTTCGGCCTTTGGAACGAGAAAAAGAACCTTTGGACTGTTTGTTGGATATAGCTGTCACTATAGTTCTTCAGAGGAAGACATGTTACTTTCTTGGACAAGCATGAGCTTATGTGTAGAACAGTCACTCACGTTGCTGCAGGAACTGGAAGCTGTTAAGACCGCTTGTAGCAACACAAAAATGAATATTTTAAGGGAATACATCGTGATCCGCTTGCCATTGATCATTGAGATTGTACAATAGAGTGACACTGAGAAACCTGTCAAGTGAGTTAATCGATAATGCTCGATATCAGACCGAAGGACTCACAGCGACCAGCGAACAGGTTACGAGATGAATCCTGGTCTAGATACACCTGGAAAGTTGCAAGTACATTCATGTGAGTTGTACGATCCTATGTGGAAATTGATGGTACAGAATGAGCAAACCTTGGAATGCTGGAATGGTAAGCAAGGGGAAAAGGGTGACATAAACGACAATCTAGTCCGCTGCACCTCGACAGATATCTAAAGACTTTTTGGAAGCTCCTGTTATCTTCTCCTCTCGAATGGTTGTCCGCTGCATTGACCTGGATTTGGATCTTCATTGGGCCTGTTGTTCGACAAACTAATACGGGCATACTCTAGAATCGCCCTTTGTTTGGGTGCCTGAGCAAGCAAAATTCATAAATCCATTGGGGTTTATCGATCATTGGGTATCCATCGACTTGAAGTATTGAAAATGAGTCAAAAAAACCAGCGAGCTTGCTGGATCGAGCAGTGGTGAAATCCATCAAAAGAAGTCTCCCATCTCAAGGCGTGGACAGTTATATCCGGTATCCTCCTGATGCTCTCAACCTCACTGTCCGTGGTATCCTTTCGACGATGAAATCTGGAGATCAAGTCGGCCATTGAGGCCTGTGATCAGTCTGCATTGGCACGGACTCGGATGATGATTCTCTGGATACCGAGGACGCCTCAACGGCAAATGTAATGGCAGTGACTTGTTAAGCATTTGAATCGAACAACGACTTCATCAGAGATAAATGTGGAACCCTGCTGGAACTATACACTGTATGGTTCAGGGTGGTAAACCAAAGTACAACCCGGGAAGTGGATAGGGCAGCGGAACCAGTCTCAGCCCTTTTCAGGTGATGACTGGTTGCAGTTCCTACAGCTCAAAATGCTCTTCAAACTTGATGAGTTCACTAACTGGTTTTCTGGCCGGATTCTTAGATGACCCAGCCGTTCCTATCTAGTACAAACAGGGTGACATGCTCAATGCATCTTTTGCTAAGGGCGACTCATGAAAGCTTAGCTCTGACACTACCTCCATCCATTTGAGGATCAAGAAATACAAGATTAATAGGGAAATAAAATAGGGTTGATTAGACTAGTATACAGCAGACTAGGCTTGCGCCGAGAGATCCAGCAAGCACCGTCCTGGCCACCCTTCAGATCAGTCATGCGGGGTAAAAGTTGTGTTCTTTTCTTTCCTATTTCCCAGCCGGTAGATAAGAAAAAAAGTAAAGGAAAACATAAACAAGACTGTTAAAAGGATGGGGCGTCAAGATGAAAACCATTTTCCCGCGAGGAAAACACAAGTTCGGGCCGAATCAGGCCATCAAAAAGCAATCAAAAACCACCGAGGAACCCATCCGTTAAGCCCGTAAGTGATAAAGCAACAAGGAAAAAGTAAACCGGGAGAATCATTGAGAGAGCACGAGAACGCCAGCATCTTCGCAAGAAAAAGTTTGCGAAGAGACATTTAGGAGGACTCCTCATCATCATCACCAGCAGCCAGGGACTAGGGATCAGGTTAGTTGGGGTATGATCGTTTGGGAAGATATAAAACTTACTTCTTGGTACTTGGCCTTCTCTTCCTCGTAGCGCTTCTTGTCAGTGGCGGCCTTCTCATCGTAAGGCTTGCGATCATCCTCAGTCAGAGCCTTCCACTTATCACCGAGCATCTTTCCGACCTGGCCTGCAGGGGAGTTAGATACAATTGGCAAGCAGGATTGGGGGAAAAACAATCTTACCGAAAGTGATGCCGGGGTTCTCCTCACGAACCAAGTCGCGGTTGTCGTTGGCGAAGAACATGTAAGCAGAGAGACCTCGCTTGGGAGCGTTGGGGTCTAAAGATGAATTAGGACTTAATCAAGTCAATCGCGTCGACAATGACTTACCCTTCTTGCGGCGAGGAGCGCGATCGCTCTTAGCCTTGCGGGTGGCGGGGACTTTCTTAGCGGGAGGCATCTTTCTGGTGACCTTCGCCATGGTTAGTTGTTGGTGGTTCGAATATGAAATGAGCAATAAGTTGATGCAGGAGATGGAAGAGATGCAAGGAAATTGCAGATGAAAGGATTGCGATAAGTAGGAAGAAACAGAGGAAAGGAATTGTTGCAGAGAAGATGAGTTGGGGAGCGGCCGCGTTTAGGTTGACCTGAGCAGTTGACCTAGCACGCGTTGAGGCGACCAAGTCACCCTCAGTTGGTCCTAATCGCACCAGAATAACGCGTCAAACTCGGGACGAAACTCACGCGAAACGTATATTTTATATTTAAATAAACAGTTTCGACGCTGAATCCGTCCTATTGAGCTGGGCGCAAGTTAGGGTGATTGGAGCGCAAAAATAAGAAATGCGCGACCGCGACCGCGACGACGAGAAAAAAAAGAAAAAGACGTTGGAAAAGAAGAGATGGACAAGAAGAAAGCAGAAAAAAAAGGGAAATGGTGGTGGTGGAGAGAATTGGGTGATTGGGGGTTGATGTTGATATAGATGGGGATATGCAGTACCTGAGGTTTGTATGGTCAAGTTTGTATGGGTGAGAGTTGGTAGTGTAGGAAGAAGGGAAAGAGAGGGGGGAGAGCTGTAGTAGTAGGGAAAGACTCAAGAGAGGGGGATTCCCTTGCTGTTTGCTTACACACGGGAATGTAACAGCCTGCGTCACAGTATTTTATCTTTTTGGTGGCTCCTTCCCACCAAAAGTCTGTACTTCTGGTATGGTAATTAAATTCACCTTTCATGAAAAATATAGTATCTCTGGAGTTTTATATTTGACAAATTCTATTTATTCTAGTATTTTATTATTTTATTTGATTTATATTGATTTTTCCAATTTCTTGATCTAAACAAGAGTCAGCAACTAGCACTAGTACTCTGTTGTCGAAAAGCGTACCAGACAATAACATACCCAAGCCCTCTCACAGTGGAGCACCAGCTAAAAACCGCGCAGGTGGTCGTACCATGTACCGTTGGAACCCATAGTAAAGTGACTTCCCACGCAAGTACCCAGTACCACTCCAAAACGCAGCTCAGCTGGTTTCCTGGCGAGCCAGAGTTACTGCACTGTCTTCCTATGTATCATATAGCCCATTATTAATCAATAAATCAAACGATTGAACTAAAGATTTTTATCTTTACTATGATAATTTAATGTTGAGTAGAACCATAATAAGAAACCCCAGCTGGCAAGGGACAAAAAGACTGGGAAATTGTAGACTATACACGCCTTCAAAGACCTTTCATGTGAGCTTTTGTAAGGAGCGTTGCGCGATACTGTGCTCACAGACAAATGGCACCCGCACAAAATTCTCTTTGGCCATCGAAGCAGTAAGCCCGAGACGGATACGGCAATTACGTGGGGAGTAGTACCCAGTATGTACTAGTCATTGGTAAGTGACCATCACCAAAGTACTCCGTACCCCGGAGTATCTATATTAAGTGTTCACCATTCCGTCCTGGGAAGCTAGACCGAGTGCATATCCAGTATTTAACCAGCAACAGTATAATAGAAATGGATTTTTTTTGGGAAAAAAGCACCGACCTCCGTGTGATAACACGCCCCATATCCATGATTAAATTAGCGCGAGGTAAGGGCCTGGAGTCGCAACCGTAAGTTGGAGCGTTGCTCAGTCATAGGGCGTAACCTTTGAGCGATACCACCGATTGGAAACACAGCCATACCTAGAACTTGTGCGTAATTATCAAATTTTCTGATTATTTTGAAATGTGGCCAGAGCTGCCGATATCCTATCCACCGGTGCCCGTCCTACGGGATTTGGCAACCGAAGGTCGCGCCATATTATGGGAAAGGATGGGAATATTTAAAAATAAAAAATACCGGGGCTTGGGAGATTTATTCCTTGCAGAGTTCGGATCATCCCATGATCACAAGCCGGAAATCATGTATTGTTTCCCTTGCGAGACGCGTCTTGAAAGATCCATTGGTTACGGGGTATTATGCCTGGAAATCGGAAATGGTCTGCGAGTCCAGAAATGTACATGAAGGATTCGGCCTACAGCGCTAAGAATATTGATATTTATGTACCTACAGGTAGACTGAATTGAAGGCAATGGCTGGTTTATTCCGATACAAGATGGGTACCTGAGTGTACTGGTTCAATTCCCGCAGGAAACAAGTACCACTCCACCTTGTAATATTACCCTTTCCACTTCTTCCGAGCGTCATAGAGTTGCCCTCGCGTAATACGCACTGGATTCTGCACGCTAACCGAAACGCTAATGTAAGTCTGAATTTAGTTACAGTCGGTAAGGTATAAACTAGATGTATCAAATGCGATCTATGCTATACGTCAACCCATGAATCTGGGTAGATTTTGTTGCGCAAGTCCTTTTCCCGCAAGTCCTTTTCCCGCAAGTCTCTTATCTATCCACTCCGTCATGGTGGCTGTGCGGTGATGTAGACGTGGGTCTTACACAGATCCTATGTCGGCCATGATTTCACGGAAATTTCGAATTTGTAGGAAAATTTAAGAATCCATCCAGAATATCGAAATTTTCAATAGGTCGATCATATCAATTCGTGGCCCTTATCGGACCATGGGGGTATAAACCTTTCTAAGTGCGCGAAGACCGAAAAAGAGCCAAAGCACACATCAAAACGCGTTCGTAAATACATTAATCATCGCTCTCATCCAGAACAAGTGTTTGAAGATCATCGTCCTCAGCCCAATTGAGTCCGCTGCCGACTACCATGGCACTAGCGATGCTCTTCATTGTTTCCCATTTCGCCTTGCTGGTTCGGAGTTCAGCTTCGAGTTCGTCTAGTTGCGAGGCGAGCTTTGCATCCTGAAGCCTTTCGCGCCAGGAAGAATCCTGCTTGGTGAGCTCTAATAGCTGGCTCACGAGCTCCTGGTTCTCCCGGTTGATCTGTAAATTCTCCACCTTTGTGTTGGCGAGCTGTTTGAGAACATCGTTGTGGACGGAAGCCAGATTTTCATACGCGAGAGCTAGCTCGTCGCGACGGTTGACCAGCCGAAAAAGCGCCCTGTGAGAGTTTCATAAGACGGGGCGCATATCAACTAGTCAGGGGCAGCAACGTACTTTTCAACAGGGTTGGTCGCTTTCAGGTGAACCGCTTTCAATATCGGGTCAGTCATGAGGATGGTACGCGCTGCTTTCCTTCTGACGCTGTAGGTAGCCCGCGCCTCCAAGAACTCGCGCTCGGCGATCGCGAGCTCCTCTTCCACATTGTCACCAGAAAGCGACTCCAGTTCTAGAAACGTGTAAGAGGCCAAAAAACTAAGAAATAAATGGAACAAAAGTAAGGAGAGAAAGAGGTCTTGTGTACAGACCTTGTTCCAGCAATGCCTTTTCTAGTTGTTGTTCCTGAATCTGCTCGGCGAGCTGCAGGACTAGAGCTTCTTTGTCCGAGAGCGTCACCACATCGCGGGTGTCATCTGCAGCATAATCAAGGAGAGTCAGCTCCCCTGACCGAAGGTGTGGCCACTGGCCATGTTTTGTAGCCATGAGGAGATCGCGTGCGTACCAAGGGTATCTTGTGATATGGACTGGAGGCGGTGGGGAACTCACCTGGAAGAGCTTCAGCCCCTGCCAAACTTAACTATGTACACTCCCCTCTTCCCTGAAAACTAGAGCTTTTACGCTCAGGTGAGGAGGGGGAAATGTCTTTACACATTTATATCGCTCACTCTGGTGAACATCTACTGGCCGATCCAGTAGCCTTTGCTTCGTATGTTTTTTTATCTATTCCCCAGGTTTTCGATGAGGGGAATGCCCATGCCGATGTCCCTAGCTTTATGCACCCGTAAGCTAACTCCACCCCATTTGCAGCCCTGATGCGCTCAAATCATGGGTCGTCCGGTATACGTCGATTGCTCCTTCCAGGCAGATCTTGATGACTGCCCGGGGGAAGAACGTAAAAACACAAACGCTTGCCACTGAGGTGCGTGGCTACCTAATCCCGAATCTCCGCATCACGTCCCCGATGTGCTAACAAATGACTGGCGTGAAAAACAGACTGAAATATTCGTGTACGACCGACAATATGTGAGCGAACCCCGCGATATCGAGCTTCCAATGCTCCCTGAACCCGAACCCTATCAGCCCAGCAGCCCTCCGGCTTCTCTCACCGATCAGAACGACCTCCAGGCATGGCGAAATCTCTTCATGGCAAGGAAGACCTGGGCTCAGGATTTATCCAAGAGCTGTGGAACGACTGATAAGGTGATCCAGGAGCATAGTGAGCGAACGGATGTCATCAACCGCGCCGTGGGTGTCGCACTCGAGAACCTCAAGTCTCACGTGGGCAACTTGGAACACCGGTTCCAAGATGCTCAGACATGGGCCTCTAGCTTACTTGAAGAGCAGCAGACCGCTCTGGATGGCTGGCAAGATGCTCTGGCGCGACTTGAAAATATCCCGGCCCGGAAAGATTTTCCTCTTCTTGGACGCCCATCTACACCTAAGAAAGATAACAATCGACCAACGGGGACTCTGAATGATTTTGTTGATGCAAATGAAGTCCTACAAGCTGGAGCCGATGCTGCCATTGCATCGCCGCGCTTCGCTGGGCAGATGCAAGATATTGGGAAGACGGTCGGTGAGATTGCTTCGGATACCCAACGCTTGGTTGATGACATCCTCTCTTCCCCCGCCGAAGTGGACGAGGGTCTACTCGCCGAAGTGGAAACCATTACAAAGAAGATCGGCTCAGACTATGAGCATGTTCTTGCGCTCCCAAATAACCAGAAGATGCTGGCAAATATCTCCAGGCTTGCACTAAACCATACTCAAAATCTCCTCCCGTCTCTTTTGGCGGCCGGTGCAGATCTTCAGCAAGCCCTCGCGCATTCTGTGCGGCGGCGCAATGCTGCCGAGAAAACAGCTCTTCAACACATGCGTACCATCTCATTCCTCCAATCCCGTCTGGCCGACGCCCACACCCAATTGATCAACCTTGACGTGAATACCAATGCTTTCGAAGTCATCGACTTGGTCTTTCAGATGCCAATGGTCTATGGCTCGATTCTGATTGAGTCTGTGCGGCGTCACGAGTGGAGCGGCAAGATCAAGGCAGACTCCTTGAACTTGGCGGAAGAGATGGCTGTCCTCAGAGACGAAGAACAAAGACGCAGAAAGAAATGGGTCAAAAACATGGGAGATCACATATCCTTTGGGGATTCTACAACCATTGGGATTGAAGTGAACCTCCAAGGACAGGATGAAGAATGGCCTGTAGTATCCCGGAAAGAGATCGAGACTTACATAGAAGATCTACGGTCGAAGCATTCCCTCACAAAAATGGCTGATGACTTGTCTCAGCAGTTGAAAGAACTGGATGCACCCACACGCCAGCAAAGACGACGAGCGAAGGCATTCAAGAATGGCAGTGTGTTTGACATGGGCCGAAGCTCTATGTTGCTACGTGGAGATGACATGGTTCGAAGCTTGCAGGATGAGAAGACCAAATTGGAAGAGCGGCTCAAGGGCTCCGAGAGTCGGATCCGTAAGCTGGAGGACCTACTCCATCGGCAAAGCCACCTCAGTCGGCCGTCCAGTGGGAATTTCGGACCGGAATTCCCAAGCTCACCGGCGTCTCCACATCTCGATACCCTCTCTAGGCGGTCCTCGGTATCATCGAGGCGTGTGTCTATGACTCAGTCCCCTGAGGACAAAGTGCTTGTCCAGCGCATAGTCTCTCTCGAAGCCGAACTAATGACCGAAAGGGAGGCCGTGCAGAGACTTCAGAAGGAGGCCCATGCTGAGCGGCAGACTAATTCCGATAAGTACCAAGAAGCTCAATCCACCAAGAAGGACCTCATTGGAAACCTAGAGGCTCGGCAGCGTGAGTTTGAGGATGAGCGAAAATACCTCGAGGCGGAAGTCAAGAAATGCCGGCTTCGTAATGAGGAACTGGAAGAAGAGCTAGACAAGCTCATGGACAGTCGAGATCACGAGAGACAAGAAGCCGAAGAGCGGATCCACCAACTCGAGGCTGATTTGCAAAGTGCCCAGGCGAGCTCAGCGGAAGAGGCTCAAAAGGCCAAAGATCTCGATGAACGGATACAAGTTCAACGAGAGAAAGAGCAAGAGCTTCAAAATGAAATGAATGTTCTTGCACGCCAGAATAGCGAATGGAGCCAAAAAGCACAGGATAACTACCAAGCCCTACAGTCAGCTTTCATGAATCTCTCTCCTGGTGGCTCTGTACCACTCGAACTCCCCGATATCATTCATGCCATCGAGGTACTTTCCGAAGGCTTGTCCATACACGCCAAGAGCGCTGAAGACAATGCATCAAAGGCGATGGCTGAGATCAAGTCTCTTGAGGAGAAGACTCATGCGCTTCAATCGCAATTGGAAGAACAGGTCAAGGTCTTTGATGGACGTGAGGCCGAGGTGGCCAAGTTGATAAAGGAGCTTTCTCAAGTGCGAACTGAAATGGATAGTACAACGCTGGAGCTGGAGCAGGAACGCGCGAAGCTGAATACTTTACATTCACAAGTATCTACGGGTGAGATTGGCTCAGATGCGCTCCGGGAAAGAATTGCGGAAGAGGAGCGAAAGCATGCAGATTTGTCTCAGAGGCTAGCGGATGCCGAATCCAAGGCTCAGGATCTACAGGATCAAAAATACGAATGGGAAAGGAAGGTTGAGGCGGCCTCAGAAGCGGAACGGGATGCTCTAACCCGCTATGAAGGCCGAGGTACTAAGTGCTATGAGACGTCCCGGCAACTATATTCGCAGGTCGATAAGTTAGAGCGGATGCTTGAGCAATTGGGATTTGCGATCATTCAGCAGGATGGCCGTCTCGTCGTCCAGCGGGCATCAAAGCTTACAGCTTCGGTGTCTGGGCTGGGTGAGAGTATCGCCCAGTCTGGGATTGTTTCTGCTAAACCCGATAGTGCACTGCTTGAGTGGATGCGAGCTGAGAGCCCAGAAGAGGAAGATGCCAAATTCTCCGCTTTTCTGGAAAGCCTCTCTCGATTCGATGTTTCCATTTTCGGAGATGTCGTGGTGAAGCGTGTGAAAGACATTGAGCTTTTAGCACGAAAATGGCAAAAGGAAGCCCGGGGCTATCGTGAGAAGTACCATAGGGTTCAAAGTGAGGCTCACGACAAAATTGCCTACCGATCTTTCAAGGAAGGTGACCTCGCTCTGTTTCTCCCGACTCGAAACCAGGCTATTCGCTCCTGGGCCGCTTTTAATGTGGGCGCGCCACATTACTTTTTGCGTGAGCAAGATTCTCACAAGCTCAACACTCGCGACTGGTTGCTTGCCCGCATATCCAAAATTGAGGAACGTGTTGTAGACCTCTCGAAATCACTAAATGGGATCGCCCCCGATCGGCACTCACTTGGAGAGGCCAGCGAAGCCACCTCTATCGACGACGATAATCCCTTTGAGCTATCAGATGGATTGCGTTGGTATCTTCTTGATGCTGCAGAAGAGAAACCGGGGGCGCCTGCTACTCCGGGACTTGCCAAGACTACTGTTGCATCAACACCAATAGATGCTAAGGGTAGTATTCGTCTCAAGCGTCCGACCGAAGAAAGCACTGTCGCCCAGACTCTGTCTAAGAGCTTGGATAGTCGTCGGAATAGCTCTAATTCTAAACGGGGCACACCGACGCCCTCTCAAAGGGCCAATGACTCAGCGGTCGATCTAGTTCGTCCCATCGACACCGACGATCCTGCTGCTGCAGGATCTCATCGAGAAAATGCCCCAATCTTTGAAGAGGTTCGCCGTGACCTCCTCTTGGGCCCGTGAAAAGTAGGAAAAGTCACAGTTTCTACCTTTTCTCGGGTGTAACCTTGATTTGTCTGCTGACCTAGCTTTCTCAACTATAGACTGCCAATCAAGCACAATCTCCCCCACGACCACTGGCAGGTGGTGCTGCTGGGGGTGAGGCAGCATCGCCGCCCTCAAGATCAATATCCACCCGACGACAGGGAGGAAGGGGTCGGCCGTGGGAGAAGCTATGGTCTCTTGAATATCGGCGGGAAGATGGTCCATAATAGAAGTTCAAGTCATATTTTTGGATTTACGGAGTTATAACAGAGACTTGTTCTTTTTTTCTGATAATGATGCAAGATGTTTTATTGGTTTTTGGGGGATTTTTTGTTCTGTTCTCTGTTTTTTTTCTTTCTTTTTGCTTAGGACGGTCATCCATCAACACGTCCTTGCTTTCACTTCCCCTCAAGATACCCCCACATACAAATACTACTGAAATAAGACCTCAAGTCTCACCATTCACCATCAGAATGTCTACAATGTTCCGTTGGCCACTCCAAGATGCGTGGCTCGATGGGGAGGGGAGCTTGCCCTGGTAGAAACGTTCATAGGTAACATTCGGGTAAAGTCCTGAAAAATCGCTCAAAATCATTAAGCGTTCAGTTTTATATAAAATCTATTCCAAAAGAGCCCTAAGAGAGATTTAAGCACATATATGACTTACAGAAATTCCTCTAATTTATTAAGCTACTTAAGAGACCTATGGGCCTCCAGGATTACTGTTTTGGCACCAGCAACAGTCATTAATCTATTCCAGCGATTCCAGCTCTATGAAACATTGTTTTTAATGCTAATAGCTACTAATTACCTTCCAGAATATAGTCTAGTCATCTGCAGGTTGTTTCCGAGAACATAGGGAACGCAATGTCTTGGGTTGATGGAACTAGGCGAGGCAGAAGCAGACAGGACCGGAAATTGTTCCTGAACTCGGGGAATTACCAGTGAGGGCTCATTGGAGTAGGAATTTAAGATCATGACTTTTTAGAATTTGCCTTCAAATGGGCATAGGGAAGTACAGCATATAGAGTAACTCCTTAACGCCTAAACTAGCAGGAGAGCTTACTACTTATGTATAGTTATTGAGACTTTATAAATGGCCGGGATTACGCCAGCCTAATTAGCAATAATCTAGTGAATGAATGCCTTAAATAAAAGCTCTTGGGATTCTATGCATTATACAAGATCTATAGAATAGCATAGGTATATGATTTCAGTAATCCTGGGCAATTTTTTGTGAGTTTTACAATTATTAGGGCACCTAGGCAATCTAACCAGCCGGGGTCACGCTAAATAGTAATATTATGATCGAAAGCCTTTAAAGATACGAACTAGGCCTATGAATATTATGAAAGGTATGCAAAGTAGTTATAGTTCTTTCCGGTGATCCTACGCTATATATTCGTCTGATTTTTACAGTTACTGGTATATGTAGGAGCTTTGGGATTGATAGGATACACTGCCATTGATTACTAGTATGGCTGAGGTGTTTTTAGAGAGATTATCTCTTTGTTCAATGTATATATCGAGTATCAGTTATGAAATAAATACTGTGTTGTTGAGGAGCCTCCATGTATGTACATAACATATCTATCTTTGGATGTGCGAGGGTGTATACATGTCCAAGAAGTAAGTGGCTTACAGTTACAATAGGATTATATATGTAGGGTAGAATACGATTGTAATTAGAGCGAAAGCGATATTCTTTCTTCTAGACTAATACTGTCAACAGACAAAGAAATAGTATGCCTCGCAACAGCAATTCATACCGCCCACACCAATACCCCGGATTGGAAAATAGGAAACCATGCACACGCGCCATTCGCTTGATTTATTCCAACACAACACCGAAAACCCATGAGAACCCGCAAAATAGGATTGCAAAGACCATTAAAAACTCAGTGGAGAATAGGAGGAAAGAACAAGGTAAACCTGTAAAGCCATGTTCAAGCGAGAAAGAAAGCGTTTCTCAACAGGAGTCAAGATATGACAGTCACAAACAGATTAGAAACGTTCAAGAAAGTTTTCATGCACCAGTCAACATAGCGGTCATGTTCGAATGAACATACACGAGAGTAAAAAAATGGGACTCCTATGACTGTATGGGAGTGCCGTTCTGCTTGCTTCCTGGTGTCAAGCTTCCCTCTTGGGAATGGCGAGCTTCAAGTTGTGGATGAGCTGCTTTACTCCGATCGATTATAGTAGCTTGTTCAATGGCACTGCGAGCATACGCCGCGGTGGTAGTGCTGTTTGAATGTGTTTGTGATGGGGTTTGATTTGCGTATTGGTATCGTTGAGCCGGGGCAGCTGCAGCGCTGGGAGTACGTCCCTGAGGAGTGGCGTTGTAAGCAGCTGCTTGCCCAGGTCGTGGAGTGTAAGGCTGGGGGGTATATCCATTGGAAGTGGGACGCTGGAACTGTGGTACGTTGTTGGCTTGGCTGTATTGCGAATTTGTTTGCGCAAATTGAGAGCCATAACCAGGGCGTTGGGAAGGAGTGCTTGGTGCACGACCTCCTGCATAAGGGGGGTGAATGACCCGGTCGATGAGGGTTGCCGGGCTTGTGGGGGACCTTGGAAAGCCCCCTGTGATTGGGGCACACGAGCGTTTGCATTGAAAGTGCGCTGGTTGTATGCGGATTGAGGCGCTTGGAGACTGTTGGGTCGAATGGAAGATGGCGTTGAAGCACGATTTGCGGCATTAGCCTGAGCAGCGATGGCCGCAGCACGCTCTTGATGAAGGGTATGGTCATCTTTCTCCATTGTGCCCTTCCAATCAGGGCTTTCGATGATGATCTTTTGGCTGATATTTAACTCTCCCAATTGATCACCATTCACCTTTGAAACGACATACGGAGGCAAGCTGCTTATTATGGAAACAAGTTTTGATCTCAAGTTTTCGTAAACAGCGATCTCAGCCTCGGATGGAGTTTCTGAATCATCGAAATCTGGTGCAGGTGAATCGTTTGATTCGGTATTCTCATTGACAGAAGGGATGGTGGCTCTGCGAATGTTTTGGTATGAACCCAGGGTCTCCAGCAAGTCGGAAACCTCTGCGAGAACCTCGTCGATGCCTCGAGATTCCAGAGGTTCTTTGGATGCGACTTCGTTTTGAGCAAGATATTCAGCATAGTCTTTCGGTTTCATCGAGTCGACCATTTCGTTAAGGGTGCTTTCATCGATATTATCGATGGCTTCGAGATCCACCTCGTCAGGTGCTTTTTCTAGAGATTGAAGAGAGAGCAAAGTACGCAAACGCCTTGCACCTCGTTGGCCCCACCAGACCATGTTTTTTGATCCCGCTTGCAAGACGGCGCCTGAACTGTCGAAAGACGGGGCAAATGATGAGTAAACACCCTGGAGAAGAGAAGAGTCGTCACCACTCCAGAGAGCAGGGTCTCCGTACTTCGAACCAGTGTTTGCATCTTCATTATGCTTTTCAACCCGAGACCAATATGATGGTGATGAGGTGACACCACCATATTGCAACCATTGTCCGGAGGGAAGGGGTACAAGATTGGTATTGCTGCGATCCCCGGAGAAATTTTTGTAATCCAGGACGAGATCGAACGGATCAATCCAGGTGACTGCGCTTCGACTATTTCGTTTCCGGTGTTCCGCAGGAGGTAAGCCTGAACGTGGTGCAAAAACTTCACCAAATGTTCTAGGCTTTGGAGCAGTGGAATCAAGATTATAAGGCACCACGCGAGTAGTCGTAATGCCATTAGGCAAGCCACCTTCACGAAGTGGTTCTTGCACCTCCACGAACTTCTCTGCGCCAAACTCAGAAGATGGCAGTGGTACCTTGATGGATTTTTGCAGACTGGAGAATAACTGTTTTGGGTGTGATTGATTCCCACCGAACAGAGTCAAGGCTTGTTTGTCTTCGCGAGCGCCGGCATATGAAACTGTAGACTGGAGCTGATCGTCGTCATCGTCGTCTGGTGTCTCCGCCTTGACATCAGTCTGATTGACAAAAGATTGTCCGACGAGGCTGTTCATGTGCTTCTTAAAAGCCGCAATGCGATTGACCACCTCTGTTACAGGTGCGCCTTCAGCACTTGCTCCATTTGTCTGGTTCTGGTTACGCTCAATTACCGCAGTGGATGCCCGCTCAATGTCAGCCAAGAATTCCTGCAGGGTGTTGTAATGACCCGATTCAACCCGTGTCTGAATGCTGGATGTCTCTTGGTCACCAGATGTTTTGGCGCGCTTCACCCGAGGCTTGGCTGCGGACGTGGCAAAGGGACAGGAAAGGAGCTGGAGTTCGGTGTCATGCCTGTCAATTGTTAGCAAATTCTACCCTAAGAGTACTACCCAGGTATAGTTCGGCTTACTTCAAAAGAAGGTTAACAAGAGTTTTCAAAGTCTCGTGGAGATTGATACTCTCGCGCGACGTAGAGGAAGCATGCTCGACAGCTGAATTCTCGTCCTGAGTCGAACGCTTCCTCTTACCCGGAGTCGCGGTCGCAGTTGGCTCCGGATAGTGTTCACCATTTATCGGAGCCATCGATTTGGGATCTACACCTTCGTCGGCGTTCATGGCGGGGGGATTCGCGGGAGGGACAAGGGTGACAGAACTTCCGTCGACGCGATCTCCTCCAATGCAGACGACGTCTTGAAGAATCCGGATATGTTTAAGGAAATGATCTGAAGGTCGCGACCAGACAACTGTAAATCAATGGCTAGTCGTGGTTGTGAGTGACCTGTGGTCTTGTTCGCGACTGGTGGTTTCGAGGAGTCTTGATGCGAGGGCCGCGACAGGATCAAGAAAGGATGAAATCGCGACGGATGGGGGACGAACAACACGTAAGAGCCAGGTTCTTGGGTTTAGATCAGTGAAA
The DNA here is from genome assembly GCA_028828245.1 of Penicillium lividum. NCBI lineage: Eukaryota > Fungi > Ascomycota > Eurotiomycetes > Eurotiales > Aspergillaceae > Penicillium > Penicillium lividum. The sequence continues at coordinate 6,430,246 of JAQJAG010000002.1, forward strand.
GGTAAAGAAGAAAACCCGGTAGAGTATCGGTCTGGGACGTAGAGTAAATCAATCCACCACCTAAAGTGAATTTTTCTTGGGCAGTGGTTTTAATTCTATGAGAATTGACGGACGAGGGCGATACCGTTTCGTGAGACTCAGAATGCGCGCTTGCCCGAAATGTGTCGATCCGGCACGTGACCTGGTCCCATTTTCTGCCGCGAAGCTTTGCATTCATCTTCCCGAAATTTATTTTTATTCAATGTTCTAGCTCTTTATTGTTTTGGGTCTGAAAGGTTATTGCGACATCTGACTGGAGTTATCGCTCTAGAAAAGGTGTCTCTATGATTACATTCATGGATGTCATCGGCTCTCAATCAAGTTCGAGGCCTCTCGGGGATATCCTCTTTAAGAGCCGCGCAAAGGTGCAGATACACAAATCGCAAGGTAAGTTGAAAAGAGCCCTTCAAAAGCTAAAACATCGCTAATAGGGGACTGTGTCTTAGAACCCTTACAGTGACATATTATCTCCTATACATCACCATAACGATCTGTTGCGCCATAAACCGCATGGCATCCGACGTTCATTCCATTCGGGCTCTTCCCGCGCTTTCAAATCACAGGTAGCGCAGATCGATGAGGAACAGGATGAAAATCATGCCGAAACCCAGAAGCCATCCCTTTACCATCTGCAGAATCCACCTGATCCGGAAAACCTACTTCCCAAACACACGCAACAACCAGCATCAAGATCGTCTAAAAAGTCCCCGAAATACCAACCTACTCCATCCGATTATCTCTCCGAATCTCTTCGGAGTGCAGGGCATGCACTTGGATCCAGCGGGATTCCACCACGAACCACGATTCATCTAGATGATGTTCTTCCGAGAAAAGTGTTTCAAAAACACGCCAACCCCGGGCCACACTTCGTGCGACAATCTCTACAAACTACACTTGGGGAATATATAAGGCAAGTTGAACCGCTGTTTCAAGGCCAAACTGAGGGCGATGAGTCAAGTGCTTTGGATATTGCCCTCAAGGATGTATTCCGAAAAAGTAGCCGCCGTTATCTGACAACGAGAGGCTACGGTGTCGAAGATGTGGCTGCATGGGCCTGGATCTTGACAAGCAATGATTCTCACCAAGCAGTCTCTCGTATATTTGCACTTGAAGCCGACTACAGAACTAGGGCGGGATGCGTGGATGGGCCTCGGGTCCCACCCTTTATCACCCTATTTCTGTTGAAAGAGCGCTTTCTTGACCCCCATACACTTCGGTTGTTATTGATACATTCTTTACACCTCATGAGCGGGGAGCCACTACCGAGTATTAGCGATTTGGAAAATCCTCTGGAAACGAATCAAGACCGTTTGACGGAAGGGCCAAATGCCAGATTACCCAAAGTTGATGTGACTACATGTGCGATGCTGACTGTTCGCTTGATCCGCCATGCACGCCAGGTTTGGCCGGAGGCTTTTCCTGTTATTGCACGCCAATTTTCTCGTTTTTTGACGAGATCCAATCTGAACGAAGCCGGGAAATCAACCTCTGACCGGGCGAAGATACATCGCTTCAAGACTCAAAAATACAACGAGTGTCTTTGGGAATTCTCGCTTCCCACCAAAACGCATCCATTTCGGTCTGCCTTCATACAACAACAGGCACAGTTTGAGCTTCTTAGGGCCATGGCTTCCAATAAGCCTGTTCTTCCTGTTACACGGACAGGCTACCGAGCTGTTGTTGCAGTCCAGCTGGCCCATAAAAAGACAACAGCCGAGCGCCAGTCTGCCGATTTGAAGGCCCCCTCATGGCCTCCGTGGAAAGAGGAAAGGCTTGGCATGGATGCTCAGCGAGGCAATGAAGGTCTTCACAGTCGTGCGATGAACGTGCTGTCTCAGATGAAAGAAGCCGGTTACTCTCCCCAGCTGTGGGAAGAAATGTCTGCTATTCTAGCTGGTTGGGACTCAGATGGTAGTCCCACCGTGCAAACAAGAGCTCTAGCCTCTAGGCGGCCTTTGTCATTGAAAATCTCCCTCGACCGCAACCGCGAACTGGTGTGGGCCGCAAGAATCCGCGCTACCAGAACTGTGCGTGAAGCCTGGGCTTGCTTTCTATCATACCAGGACCAAGGTCTACCTCTGAAGGCCGTCATTTATGCTGCAATGGCCGAAAAATTGATATTCCGCCACAAGGCAGCCAATAGCCATTTTGATCTGACTAGTCATGCTTTACCCGGTGACGGCCGGGAGGTCTACCCTGAACCCGCTTCCGCTCGAGACATCATCTACGTGCGTACAGAGCCACCGACTTTAGACGATTTTCTGGATGGAATGATTTCGCAAGGATTCCGTCCTTCTGGGAAACTGCTCTCCCTTCTTCTTCAGTCTGCTCCAAGTTTTTCCTCCGGATTGGCCTACTTACAATGTAGCAACCTTACAGAGGACCAGATCATAGCGCTGTGTACTGTGTGGCACCAGCCGTCAGAATACCAAGCACATCGGAAGGTGCTTGAGGCTCTACCAGATTTTGTATTCGGCTCATTCATCCAGTTTTTATGCCGGCATTCGCGGACGACTGTCGCCACCTATGCAAGGGATGTTTTTATGGCCGACCGACTACCTGAGCGAATAGTCGAAGACCAATACAATGAGCCGCTTGCAGATCTTTCAGAGTACCAGGAGCCGGAATGGCAGACTGGTCATCCGATGGCCCTTTGGCATGCTATCCAATTAGTCAAGTTGCGGCAACCACCTTGTCGCTGGGCTTGGCATAATCTTCTTTCTACCTTCAGTCGTGATCCCATTCAGGGATTTCATCGAGCGTATGATAAATGGCTTGTCCGCATATTGGCATGGCACGGGATGCTTCAAGTTTTGAATTGGATGCGAGCCCGCAAGATCGAACTCGGGCCAAAGGATTTCCAACCCTTATGTGTGTCATTTTACAAGGCTGTTGATGCTGGCATCCAACAGCCTTCGAAGGCAGAGAAGGCCTTCAAGCTCTATCAGACCGCTACGAAAGCCCCAGAGGTTGAGGGCCGAGATGAATTCGACACCTTGATTGAGGATGGCCTGTTGCTCCTGAAGACCCATTTTGATCAGCTGGTCCTTCCTTCGGCGAGAACATCCGGCGTAGCAGAGAAAAGCATCTTTGGGATGTATAATAAGAGTGAGTCGCCGCCTGAGATGCCTACAGTTCTTCATGTTCCGTCGTATGCGACGCTGCATAGTTTTGTGCGGGCCATGGGAATTGTGGGAGACGATGACGGCCTGTTACATTTACTGAGGTGGATGAGCCAGTCAGCTGAGTTGCTCAATGAGCTTGCTGAAGAGCGCCTGAATGGAGAGCGAATGATGCGGCAGACTCTGGTGGCGATCCGTTTGTATCTGGAGAAGCTACACCCCCAGTCTGTTAATGGCGATCGGATAGCATCGGACTGCAAAGTGCAGGAGGCATACGACATTGTCAGCCGGACACTTGGCTGGGAGTGGCCAAGTAATGCGGAGATCGAGGAATACCTATTGTACAATACTGTAACTTTTACATAGATCTGAATGAATTGTGATACCCCTTTGATACCCCTGCCCATAGTTGTTTTCTTATTTTCATATGAGGAGAGAAGGGGTAGTTCATGAGCTCGGCAATCGTCGGAGTGAGCTTCCCCACACCGGGAAGCTCAAACTTCCAGCATTTTATGATCTCCATCTTTCTCACCCCAAACACCTCGTACGACCCTGTGATCGAGAGAAATCTCGGTCTGTCAAATTGACTCGGGCAATGACATCCGCAATGACGCCCCGAATTGCCCGCCTGGCCTTCTCTCGCCGGACGGCGACACAGACAACCCGGGTTTTCATCTCGCAATACAGCACCAGCCCCGAGGACGTAATCAAGACCCAGCAGATTCCCGCCCCAGGCTCTGGTCATGTGCGCCTGCTGCAGCTAAACCGACCCAACGCCCGAAATGCGATCTCTCGTCAGCTGCTCGACAGTCTATCGAAGCATGTCAAGTCTGTCGCCGCGGAGGAGGGCAACGGCCCCACGCGTGCCTTGGTAGTGACAAGCAACGTTGACGCCGCATTCTGCGCGGGCGCAGACCTGAAAGAGCGCGCCAAAATGTCACCTGCTGAGTAAGAACTACAATTCCAGTCCCAATCTCAAGGCCTTGCTAATCGGTGCTCGAAACAATAGGACAGAAGATTTCCTTTTGGACCTCCGTAGCACCTTCAAAGACCTGGCCAACCTGCAGATCCCCACCATTTCCGCCGTCTCCTCCATGGCTCTAGGTGGTGGTCTCGAGCTCGCCCTCTGCACTCACCTTCGCGTCTTCGGCTCCTCCTGCTTGGTCGGTCTCCCGGAAACCCGTCTCGCGATCATCCCCGGTGCCGGTGGCACCTACAGACTGCCTGCCTTGATTGGTATGAACCGCGCTCGCGATATGATTCTCACCGGACGCCGGGTGACGGGCCCAGAGGCGTATTTCATGGGGCTGTGCGATCGCCTGGTGGAGGTCTTGCCCGAAGAGGCGACTCAAGAGGGCGTTGCACGTGAGAAGGTTGAGAAAGCGGCCATTCGGTTAGCGCTTGATATCTGTGAAGGTGGCCCAATTGCCATCAAACAGGCACTTTTGGCTATTGAAGGATCGCCGATGGGCGAGGCTTCTGAAAACAGAGCGTATGAGGGAGTGATTGAGACAGAGGACCGGTATGAGGCTCTGCGCGCCTTTGCTGAGAAGCGCAAGCCTTCTTTCCGGGGACGGTAAAGTAAGCATGCCCGGGCGTAATTGATTTCCCTAGGCATTACTGTTTCACCCGTCTTCATGTTTGGTTTTCATGAATCGGACATGGTTTTTCTTCTTGGTAAAGTGATATAATGCGACCTACTAGGAGCCTTGATAACAATAAGAGAACTTGTACAACACGACCACCAGATAACACCTACTCGTATGCCGAACCCTTGAAAGCCTCAGAGCGTTACATAAAATCCGCTATATAGTTGACATTTGGACCTTACGCAGGAGTGGTAATTCAAGGTTACGTAAATTAATCTACTCAGGGTGAAATAAATACCTAGGTATACCTATTGTCCATGATTTCAATTGATAATCAGACCGTTGATACACTTGATCCGGGCACCGGGCGTCATTGTATAGCCACGTTAAGCCTGGTCTGCCTTGGAACTTCGCCCCAATTACACACAAATTTATTTTTAACTGTGATTATCTGTAAAGTACAATGATCTTTGAATATTAACATAAACGTACTTAGATATTCTAATTCCATAGATCTTAAGACTAAACGATAGATTAAGGTACGATCGTTGCTTATCTTGTCTTACCCGGATGTATACTTGACGGCCAATTCAGCCGCTACCTTGCACATAGTTCCATGGGACGCAATAGGTTGCCACCAGAATTAGTTTCATGTAACATGATGGTAGGGCGTGCTATGACTCAGAAGGGTCTCGATTTTGGTCTTCTACGCCTTGGATGCACCCGTTCCGGGGAATAACCAGGGTTCCTGCAGGCAGCTGCACACCAATGACTGAAAATAGATTTTACCCATGTATTAGTCGATGAGATAGAGGATATAAGTATATGGGATATTAGTACTCCGTGTTATATGGGCTATTAACATCTACCCAAGTGGATAAGTTTCTCTATTTCTAACTTGAACTTCTTACCCATATAGATCCTGATCAAATATTTAGTACTCTTCTCTACTACTTACCTGCTCTACTATTACTCTGTCTACTACTACTTTGTCTACATAGTACTCTGCCTAGTGTCTTCTGCAAGGCTGAGTACCAAATACAGGGCAACCATACGGCCCCACTTGGCCCACTTGGCCCTGGCCCCAGGGTGGATCAGGGGGTCTGAAATCGAGTTTCCGTACCGTAATGTAATTCTGCAGGAAAAGCTTCTGTTTACTTGTCATCTGGATGGGTCAGGGGAACCGTATCACCTGCAGCACTTGCCCTTTATAAATACTCCCCTTCCTCTTTGTGTCTCTTCCCCGCACTCTGAATCTGATTATATTTAACCTCAAGGTTTCTTCCTGTTTGCTAGAATGTCCATTTGATCTGATCTTTAACCATGCCTGAACCCCGCCCCGTCAAGCCGTTTGGCTTGACGCAGGTATATCTTCCCCGTGGTGACCCCACGGTAGATATTGTACTTGTTCACGGCCTTAACGGCCATCCTCATGACTCATGGACCAGTAAAACGACCAACTGCTTCTGGCCAGTTGATCTCCTGCCCGAAGTCCTTGCCTCTCAACGCCCTCGTATCCTAACCTATGGATATAATTCGCATGTCACCGCATTCACCGATGGTGCTTCTCGTGATTCGATCGTTAGTCATGCGGAGACCTTAGCTTCTAACCTAGCGGCTAATCGAAGCCTCCGCGATTGCTCCGACCGACCGATTATCTTTATCTGTCACTCACTGGGCGGCCTCGTGGTCAAGCGTGCGCTGATCTATTGCCGCAGTCTGTCTAACGAGCGTACCGAGCACCTACGCTCAATTTATGTGTCGACTTTCGGCATCCTCTTCCTCGGTACACCGCATAACGGATCTGATATCGCGAAATGGGGTCTATTGTTGCACAACATCTGCAACGCTGTGCTCCCTAAGAAGTTCATGGAGTCTTCTCCACAGCTGATCCAAGCGCTGCGTACCAACAATGAAACGCTGCAGAACATCAATAGTCTCTTTGCTGATATAATGAGTCGTTTTCATATTTACTTCTTCCACGAAACTCGCTCAACCGACCTTCGAGGAACAAGGGAGATCATCGTGGATGAGACTTCTGCAGCACCCTATATAGAGGGTGTCGAGCGTATGGGTATAGAGGCAGATCACAGTCACATGTGCAAGTTCGACGACGAGAATGCTGCAGGCTACGAAGTCGTTGCTGAAGCTCTTCTGCGATATTCTCGACAGGCCCCCGCTTTGATTGGAGACCGCTGGATAGCAGAGAGAACTACCCGCACCATGGAAATGAAAGCGAAGGCCCGTGAAATATATGACGGTAGGCATGAAGCATCGACTTCAGACATACGCTCACCAGTCCCAGTCAGAATGCTGACCAACTCAGTCAGACTAGACGGGGACCCTCTCACCCAGAGCACACCGAATTTGAATATTGGTAGGACACACCTTCTTCCTTCACCCGGTGAATCACTTACGTTGAGGGATTATGAGGTTGAGGAGCCTTCCGATCAATTTGCTTGGCACCACTGACTGCTGGTTCATGATGTTCTTTTTTGAATTATTGGATGCCTGGAAGCGAAAGAAACGAAGCAATGTTTTTCAAAGTTCTTGCGATGATTGTTTACCCATACCCTTATTTTTGGCTTTGCTGTCCCCTCATCTCCTGCTTTTTTTCCCCTGGGGCTGGAAGACTTGAAGGCCAAACTGATGTTTATTCGGGTATCTTCACCGATATCTACTCGTTTTGCCCACTCAGGTCCCTGCTTTTGTCTTTTTGACTTCGTGTTTTGTTGTTTTCTGGAACATGCACCTATGCGATTGGTAGCGAATGCTGCGTTGCAGTCTGTGTATCTTAGCTTGCAGTCTTTGATTCCGGGGTGGCCCCCATCTCTCCTCAACAGTTTAGCTGATATCATTCAAAATTGCCCTTGAAAATATCTGAAGGCAGACAGTTGGCTGACTGTCTTCTCTTAGGTCACTCCGTACCAGCCCTTCCCCGTGTCCCGGCTACTGAAGGGCGCAATTCACCCGTATCAGATATGAGCAATAGTGGCGTGCTTTCATTTTCGCACTATTCTCACCGAGATCCACAGATGTTTGTAGCACCACCGGGCTTTCATCCCAATGCCACTTTCTTTGGCATGCAAAAAGAGCTAGAGGTATTGCATAACCGCTTGTTCAAGGCCAAGGCGCGCGCAGATCGAACGATGGCTGTTCTCATTTCTGGAGTGCCAGGATCTGGCAAGACTCATCTGGCGCGGCAGTATGTCTTTATGCAGCGGGAGTGCTACCCAGGAGGTGTATTCTGGATTGATGCCAAATCTCGCGAGTCATCATACAAATGTTTCTGGGAGATTGCTCAAGCCGCCAGGTTGGTGGAACGCCAAGATGCCGAAGACCCAGGATACTTAGAGGCTCGGACATACGTGAACACGGTTCGAAACTGGCTTCAGACACGCCACGAGTGGCTTTTGATTTTCGACGGTATCGTATTTGATCATGATGTTGACATTAATGAGTTCCGATCTTTTCTCCCCTGGCAAAAGAGGTGCAGTATCATTTATACCTCCATTGACACTACACTTCGAAAAAAGCAAAGACTGTTTGAGCCATATTGCCTCTCGATTCGCCCGCTGCTGATTGAGGATGCTTGTAAACTCCTTTACAAAGATCTTGGAATCAAAAAGCCCACACAGGAGCAGTCTGTCCGGGCTGTGGAAATTGTCGAGCACTACGACTGCTTACCTTTGGCAATTCATGCTATCGGTCACCGTCTCAATGCAACAGGAAAGCCAATCGAAAGGTATCGTGTCAAGCACCAGGTGACGGATAAAAAGCTGGCCGAGCCATTTCTCAGCATCATGAATGATCTTTATCGCTTGCAGCAACATCAAGCTTTGAACCTCATCAATCTACTTTCTTTCCTAGGCCATCAAGTCCCTGTCGGCCTCCTCAATTTTGGAAAACATGCCATGTCCGCTGAAAATGCCGAGATATTGAGCAGTGCACAGACAGGAGAAGATCCTGACCTTGATACCACGCTGGGAACTTTGATTCACTACGGCCTAATTGAGCGAATCTCAGATCCACATCCATTCTTCGTGCAGAATAGCTTCGCACAACAGTCTGGCGAGGAGGCCCAGAAGCCTGTCCCCGAATTGTCTGAGTCTCTGACGGAAAGCAGCCAGGAGGGCCCTTTCTCTCTATATCCTGGCGGCGATGCCATTGATGTTGTCAAGATCCACAGTGTGGTACAGGGGTTTTGTCGAGATGAGCTTCGAATCAAGGATGAGGAGTTCAAGGAATCTCTAAGTATAGATGAGCCTGGCTTCTATGATTCGTGGCTAATTGTCGCCACTCGTTTCTTGTGCAAATCTTGGGAGGCCGCCAAGGAGAGAATGACTCACTATGAAGGCTGCGGACTGGTTCGTGATTACCGGGAGTATGAAACCCATGCATCTCGACTGGTTGAGCTCTTCCCCAAAAGACAGGGATTTAGTGCACACTCGCCAGTTCTTCGTGAGGCACGAGAGAGTCTGCGGCGGTTAAGGAGGAGTCTCAGCAACGTCATCGATGGCAAGTCGCCCAACTCTTCCCAAGAATGCGGAGGTAATCAGCGGTCGGTCTTTGATCGTTCAAGCAGTTCATCGTCATCATTCCCTGGGTCTTCTACGGACGAGGGTATTTCACGTGAGTCCACCTGGGCTTTCACCGATTCTGGGTCTCCTCGCGATACTCGCACCGAGTCTCCGGAGGCGGTAGAGCGTCTTCCAAGATTTAAACTGGAATTGTTTCCTCCCCATATATTTCGACAAGCAGGCTATGAGTCAGAAGAAGGGTATGAAACGGATGGAGAAGCGAAGGAGGCGCCTCGGATTTCTCCTGCTCTTTCACAAATGAGTCAGCTTACAGAAAAGCCGAAACTGTCGCCTCTATCATCCAGTCCTCCTATACAATCTGAAGAGAATAAGTATTGGCAGTTAATGGACCGACAGTCAAAACCTTGCTCAACGAAGGTAAGGCAACCAAAACGACGTCCTCGAAGCCCTCTTCGACTTCATGGTGATAAAACAGCTACCCCGTTGGTGAAAATATCACCTATCCAGGGACGAGGGTCATCAAGCCGCAGGTCTGCAGATGAAAGTGGAAGCTCTACAATATTGGCATCGGCCGCCGAGCGAGCACTTGCTGCGGTCCGTCGGTCGAGCAATGCCCAGGTATTGAGCGAAAATATAAGGCCCACACAGAACCCCTCAACAGAAAATGGAAACGGTGAGCCAACTTATGCAAGTGTTGTCACTCGCCGTATGCTCGAGACCGAGCCAAGGCGCCCAGCATCCATGCCTTCTCGACGAGGAGCAGAATCCCTTGGACTGCAAATGAAACCATCTGCGGAATCTTTGGGTCAAGGAAGTTATATGTTCGCCTCCCCACTATCACATGAGCTGGCGCCCCACGAGCTTCTTGCGGAGCCTTTAAATCGATCAACATACAGTGATCCCGGTCGTGACTACCTCGGCCAGCCACTGCGAGAGCTAGACTTGCACACCGCACCCAACTCCCAATTCAACTCTCGACGCGCATCACTTGCAGCATTCGAGCCTATACGGGATCTATCGGCCAGTTCTCCCTCGCTCATTCCATATGGCCCACTTCTGCCATACGAGAACGACATTACTATCACGAGATCAAGCCACTCAAGGCAGCAGCAAAGAGCCTCTGGCCCAATCTACATACCCCAAGCTCAGCCGGCCTTGATGGTCCACCCATCTGCAATAATGCCTGGCACATTACCTCTCTCTTTACCTTCCGATGCTCCAATATCACAGTTCAACGAACGGCCTGGGTCTGAAGCCCTCTCGCGTGCATCATCTGGATTCTCAACCCAATCCTGGGCCACAGAGCCTGTCCGCTATCCACCACGCTTCTCTCCCATATCGAGTTTCCAGGGAGCAATTGAAATTTCACGGAGTGCCACGCCAATGATTCAACCCCAGCAACAGACTCTTCATGGGCGATCCAGCTGGACTGGCGAAATCCCCGTCATGAACAGTGCCCTTCAATCTGATCTGCTGTACCCTGTTCCACAGGTATCCAACCACCGCCGAGTGGGGTCAGTGGATGAGCGACTGCAGACGATGAAGCCAGAATGGGATTCAGAGGTGGAGCCCGCACAGATGCTCAATCTTGGAGCATACCGAGTTGACGTGAGAGATCCTCGTCAACGGCTATCGGAGTCAGGTCGACTGCAGGCACCACGCCATGTACCGACGTACCAGCTCTATCATCCTAATATGTCCGGTCCCTTAGTTCAAGAGGGTGGGCATGTCTTTGCATCGGCTCCACAAGAGGTATATGGGAGACGTGCGCGAAGTGGAAGCTCACCTGCACATCCTGATTATGCTGGTTTAGGTGTACGATTTGCATGATACCCTTTATACTTGTTGATTATTCTTGCAATACCTGTTATGTTTTGCTGTTACCTTATTTCTTTGCATACACTCTCATAAATTTGAGCAGTGGAGTTCTAATGCCTTTGGGTTGCCATTATCATAAAAGACTTAATAGATCGATCTGAGTTGATGCATATGTTGGAGTCTCATTTCTAAACAGCATTGAAACTACAATTTGAACCAAGTATCGTCAGAGTATAAAGGGAGTCCTCGAGCTTTACGTTAAGCTATCAGTTACATTAAATTACATGCAGGCTCTGGGCTGTCTAAAGCCTCACTCTTCTTCCCACGAAGCCGGTGATAGAAATCCCGAGTTCGTGCAAGTTTTTCTTTTTCTACTTTCAAACTTCCTTACGAATTCTCATCACTATCCATAATAGGAAATGCAAGTTCCAGATCATCCAACTCACGCTCTTGTATCGCAATCTCTGACCGAAGAAGTCGATCAAGATCAAACATTTTCTCCTTCCACTCTTTTCCTCATGACACATTTCATCCATCGACTTCTCCAAAGCCCTATAATCTTCCATAGTCTATCTCACAAGCTCCTCAATCTCCTCCTCCAAATCTCGCAACTCATTCACTGCTCTGCCGTTGGCCAAATTCTTGATGGATGAAGACGGTGGACCGGATAACACAGTCCTTTCTAGTCGATCAGAGCCTCTTGGATAAATCTCGAGTATCTGATAGAATCAAATGCTCGTGTCTTTCTCTCGCCGTGTTTTAATCTCCGAGTCTTATGCCCGCATTTGTTACTAATAATAGATAATAAATAGCATTCGTCCAACATTAAGTTGCCTCGAACCTTTTGATAATAATAATTAATAAGAAAATTCAGACCTCTTTCGAAGCAGCCATGGCTTCCTTCTCAACAATCCCAGAGTGGCCATCAATCACAAAGACCGCTTCCCTCATGTAGTCATTGTCATCAACATAATCCTTAGGTTCTTTCCACCCGGACTTCTCCATGCCCTTAGGCGCAGAAACTAAGCAACTAAGATAATACACACCAAACGCAACCAACAATCCAGTTGGATATGCAACATAATAAAATCTCTGAATACCCAGCGGTGCCTTGACACCCATTTGATGAAGAAATCCGTAGAAGTTGGGGGCCACTGCAATTATATATGCAATGAATGCTCGTGGGTTGAAACCGTGCAAGTACCGATAGAGGCTTTCTGGGTGTGCGGTATACAACGCGGGTATGTTGAGATAGCCTCTGCGAATGAGGTAGTAATCGCAGATTAAAATACCCGCGATGGCAGACAGGAAGATTTGGTAGGATGACAGGAAGGTGATGAAGATTGAGGCGCTGGAGAGAAGATACCACGGACAGATTGCATAGGAGAACACTAAATGGTATTAGCTTTGATAAATGAAGGGGGAGCTTTTACCCTACCAGCGCAAATGAAAAATCCTCGCTTGATCGTGATGTATCGGGGCATTAATGCAGCAATGTCATTTCCGGCGCTAGAGATAGTCAGTCTTGCTATTCTGTTAGCAATGAATGTGAACATACGGAATTGAGTTCTCGAATATCGCAGAGAAGACATTGGAGTAAACAAAAGCCAGTGAGATAAAAGCGCAGGCTGTTCGGTTACCATGGGTATAGCGCTCGCCTTCCATCAATTTGTCCAAGAAGGTCAGGGGGCTCCAAATCAGCTATACGTGATGATTAGCTTTGCATCAATGCAGAGAATGAGCTTCATAATACCTCTCCAAAGATTGACTTGCTAGCCGCGGCAATCAGATTGCCCAGAATAGCCACAAGGAGATTTGACACTGGAAAGCTAATTATCTGGCCGATGAGTACATCATTCGGCTTTCGCGCATAACGCTGCAGATCTGCCGCATTGGAGATAAATGTTCCACAGCTCGCCGTTCCCAAGAAGAAGAATTTGAGGATCAGATAACTCTTCTCTGTGCCTTGAACGGTTGAAGGAGAGTGCAGGGTACGCAGGAACTCAGATGATCCCCCTGACAGGGATACAGTCCATCCTACCATGGCTAAGGTGGCAGCGAAGAAGACAATGACCTTGGCGTAGACAAGAGACTTCATTTTCGGGACAGGCACAAAGAGAAACGCGCAGTTTATCAGCCTATTTGGCGGTTAGAGATGCATCTTAAGAGACTTTGGAGGCCGAAACACACCAGTAGACAAAAAAGCACATCATCTGCGCTGAAGTCAAGGCCGATTTGGATCCCATCTTGTCTGGGATATTGGCGATAGACGGAAATATCGCGTGAAGAAAGACACTGACATATGTTAATGGAGCCCTGTCTATCCTCCAGAGGATATGAAGACATACTACAAGCACTGTGCCCCTTGCACAGAATTGACTCCGTTCCACACAATGGACATGGCCGCGCGATTGAATGTCGGCCACATAGCACCCCATGAGCCGAAACTCGAGCGGCAGAGGACTGGAAATGGAATTCGATACATAGCACCGCTTCGTCCGTTGATAGCCATTAAGGCACCTGCCAGGATCTGGCCCCCAAAGGAGCAGGCGATAGCCTCCCACATGGTTAGGCCCATGGCCATTCCTGTAGAAGCAGAGTACAAGTTGCTGACATTGGCAGTGGCAGACCACCAGAAAACGATATAGGTGAGTTGTGACCATGTGCGATCCTTCACTGGGGTTGGGCGGAGCGAGTCATTATCAAGCATGTCAACAGGGCGTGGAAAACCATCGTGGTCAACGGCCTTGACGAGCAATGCCTCATGGAGTCGTGATAGCTTGGATGCCATTTTGAAGTCTATCCAAGGGGTTGTGAAAGAGGAAGTTCGGGGTATGTCCATAGGCTGGCATTCATAAATGCGACCACAACAGAGTCCGCACTCAATAGCGTTACAGCGGAAGCCAAGATACCAAGGGATTTAGGGCTACGCCACCCAGTGGACAACCGATAAGAGTCTCCAGTCATCTTTCTTTGATTCTTTCCATTCTATGATAAGCAGATACAGAATCAAAGATTATGCGGTCGAGATAATCTTATCAGGGCCAAGAGACGGTCTCTCCGTACAAATTCGATAAGGGCGTATCTATAAGCGGGGGTTATCGCGTCTTTTATAGCTGGAACCTGCATGACCCCCGACGACCCCTCAATCACACATCTATTCCTGTGCAACCATGACCGAATATACTCAGATAGAGCTTCTCACTCTTCACGGCCCGGAGTTCCGTCGTGTCTCAACTGCACCACCTCGGCTTCCTACTGAAAATGAGATCCCAGTCATTGACCTTGGTAAAATTGATGGCGACCTGGAATCTAGAAAGGGCATTGCAGCTCAAGTGAAGGCAGCCGCCGAAAACACGGGCTTCTTTTACATCAAGAATCATGGCATTTCGGAATCATTGATTGGAAGAGCCCTGGAAAATGCCAAAGCATTCTTCAGCCAGACAGATGAACAGAAAGATTTGGTCTCACACAAAAGATTCAAGCACTACAATGGCTACCATGGAGTCGGAAGCACCCAGATCAACAAAAAGGAAACAAAGGGTTCGTGCTACGTCAAAAATCCTCAAGATGCTTCAGCTAACCACTCCCAGACCGGAAAGAGACATTCTCACTACGCTACAACCCAATCAATGACCCAACAATCGCGGATCCCTCTGCGCTTCTCGCAAACGAGAGATATTCAGACAATGACGATGACGCTCTATGGCAGGGCACATCACAAATCCCAGGTTTCCAAGAAACAACCATCGAATTCTGGCAACAGCGCCTAACCCTCGCCCGCAAGATGATCCGCATCTTCGCACTAGCCCTCGACATGCCAGAGACCTACTTCGACAAGGTAACCACCAACCCCGGCGCAGACGGCCTCTATGTACACTACCCCGGCTCCGCAGAGACCGTCCCCGCGCACGCTGCAACAGATGTTGGAATCGGATCACACACCGACATCCAATGCGTTACCCTCCTCTGGCAGGATATGTCAGGCGGTCTGCAGGTGCTATCGGCCAGCGACGAGTGGCTCGATGCGCGGCCGATTGCCGGGACATTGGTGGTTAATATTGGAGATTTCTTGCAGCGGCTTTCTAATAATCGATTCAAGTCGACTGTGCATCGAGTCTATAACCGGCAGACTACGTCACGGTACTCGATGCCTTTTTTCTTGGGATTCAATCCGGATTCAGTTTGTCGGGTGATACCTAGTTGTGTTGATGAGGATCATCCTGCGTTGTATGAGCCGATTTCCTGTGGGAAGGTATTGTTTGCTTTCTTTTCTGGACTTTGATGCTTGGATTGCTTACGTTTGGCTAGTGGCACCACGATCGACTTTCACTTGCGCAGGGCAGGGTTGTTACTGCATGAGCTCAGCCTTAGCACGATGCAAGGAATTGAGTTCAACTGAAATGCTTGAGTCAATTATGAATCGGACTATTGTTACATACGACAAAAGTGATCTACTGATTTAATAGAAGAAAACAATCGAAATCCGGGGAACTCCAGCTATGGTGGATCCACTATTTCCAAGGTTGAAAATGAGAATCAAGAAACATGAAATATACCGGTGGCTTATTTGTTACCATTTCTGTATGATGAGGAACTTGAAAAAAAAACAACCAAAACCTGGTCATAGTCGGTTCTCGCCGGGAGCATGACCGATCATCGACGTAAGGAATGTGAGGCCAATGACGTCGATGATACCCGGAATAAGTCAAACCATAACCAACTATTTCACTATAAATGGCAGCTGCGCGGCAAACAATGGTTTATTACTTTAAGCATAATCAATCTCTCGAATAATTACCACATCTGTTTGAAACAGAAACATCTAAACCTCCACCACACTACACTTATCCAATATCCTACGCTATCCGCCCACAATGTCTGCGACACGCTTCATTACACTTGCTAAGTCCCGCGTGGCAACTGCGCCGAGCTCTATTGCTGTTCGATCTATCTCGTCTACTGCTAGACTGCAGAAGGGGCCCATTGATGCGGCCAAGGATACCCTCAAGAAGGCCGATCGGGCAGTATCTGATGTGGCGGTCGATGGCATCAACAAGGGTGGTATGTGTCCATGTATGAATGAACACGTCTGGTTGCAGATGCTAACATGGAACTTGATACAGCGGAAGTTACTGGCAAGGTGAAGGAGGTCGTCGGTGGCGCAAAGCAGGAGGCCAAGAGCAAGGCCGGGGACATTAAGGGCAATGCATCTGAGTATGAGGGAAAGATCAAGGGCACAGCAGATGAGGTTGCCGGCAAGGCCAAGGGAAAGGCACATGAGGCAGCTGGCAAGGCCAAAGAGCACCTCGGCTAAGGGATTTTAATTAAGTAACGTTGAATTAATTTAAATTTGTACATCATGCCAGAAATATGAGCACTCATGAAAAATGGATGGCTAGCTAAAGAGAACTCCAAGCAAGTTGCAATCGAAGCCTGTATATGGCAGTATATCTAATCAGTCCAGACCTTCAATACCTTGCATGCCACCCAAGTCTTCCCAGAAGCTGTCGAAATCGACGTTCTCTTCATTGAACATCTTTTGCACTTGAAGCATAGCGGATTTTTGCCTCTCTTGGGTGAAGCCACCAGGCTGTGAGCTTTCCGCCTGTATCACCTCGACCCAACGGAAGAAAAGTTCTTCCTTGCCCATCGCAGTAAGTTTATCTCTGCACGCTAGAATTTGATCGCGCTGCGCGGAGCGCTGCTGGTTAGCCGGAGTGTTCTCGTCACCGACGCGCCAAATCAACCATCCATCGGCATCGGTATGTACCAACACCGCAGTGCGGAACTCATTCAGCTGCACACCGTCACCCTTTGTGATTCGGTCGATCAAAGCATGCGCACGGACCATGGCAGCATAGTCGAGATTCCAGTCCTCATCAACGAGCAGGAATCCCGTCTTACTGATGCGTTCAGGTGTCACAGCTGCCACGATTTTATCGCGCATGGCCTCGTTGTCGCGGATCCACTTGTTCCGCTCGAGCTTCTTACTCCAGCTGTGATGACTGCGACGAACGATGACTTCTCGATTCTGGAATCCGACAGCACGGCGCCAGTATGCGGGGCCGAAGATGAAGTTACTGGGCCAGGTCAGGAACTGCGTCACGAGGAAGTAGTCGATGAAGAGTGTGCCTGTCCGGCGCAGGATGAGTTGTGCCATTTGAAGCCATGAAGTATTGGTCTCATCTACGGTAAGAGAGCTCTGGAATCCGAGAAAGGTCTTGATGAGGGCGGGGTAGGTGCTGATTCCAAAGTACACTCTCACCGCGAGCGCGACGGTGACCACGACGTTCATGATCAAAGGCACAAGAAAAGTCTGCCATTTCAGGTCCGTTCCTGTTGTGTCGATGTGGACCAGGTATACCTCTTCGGAGGATAACGGTTTGACAAAGGGCTCGAGAATGGAGGGAACTTTGGTGAAGGGAGGCATCGGGCCGGAAGATGCGGAGCTTGGGGTTGAAGCTCCTGAAGAGGCCGGAGTTGACGCGGGCGTCTTGCGGCGGGAGGATTTTGCCATAATGGCTATATATAATGGTTTGAGGCTGAGGTCGAAGTCGTTGGTAGCTTGTAGGCTGGGATATTCCCGGGGCAAGCTCTTGCGCCCGGGCTTTGGGGTTCTTTTGTTGGAAACGCGTGATATGCGGATGATCAAGGCGACTGGACGGGTCACATGTCAAGGTAAGTCACCAAGAAAGTTCGAGATAAGTCCAAAAATAGTAGGATTGTAGAGACTCGGTAGAGAAGATGGTTCAGAGATAATTACGAAGGTGGATCATCGAAATGTTAAATTCCGTGAAGCTGCTAACCTCATCGGGCAATGCGGGATCTCCAAGTTATTATCCTGCAGGGAGACTTGATCAACTCATACATGTATTGATATTATTTCTATAGAAAGGACCCCTTTCCCTGCGCAAGGGGCGTAAATTTACTTTCACCATGTCAACCTCCTATGACCGAATTCCACTTGCGCGTCATAATTATCCTCAGTCACCCTTCAACCGCGCGCGTGAACCCAACTACGAATTCGATCTAGATACCTCCAATTTTCCCACCCCCTCCAAGCAGAATGGGCCACGTTCCCGTCACAGTTATCGAACAAGCACACTAGCTGGAGCGTATCGAGCCGCGTCGGCTACCTCGATGGAGGAAGGCGCGCCGCTGGGCTCGTTCCCGAGTCCCCGACGGACGCGGGAACCAGTCGACGCGATTTCACCGAATTCCGACAGATCGAACCCCCCCGAAGAGCTCACGGATGCATATCGAAGAATTGAAGAGGATGGAACACTGGCTGAATACGTGTCGTGGGACGGATGGGAAGCACCGCCGGGGGCCCGTACCGGAAGTCGGACGAGTCGCTCATCATCACATGGAAGGGATCACGACTACAATGGGTTTGCCCGCAATGGACTTGCACTCTCAGAACCGAGTCTATTCAGTGACACTGGGCGACCTTCACCGCGCCGGAGGAACACCGATTTCACCAAAGATGAGCAGCGCCTCAGACGCGTGACCAACAAGGATTCCCCTGTGTTTAGCAAGGCTAAGGTCAGCGCACGATCGCCATTGACAGCCGATAATCTACAGCGGCGTGAGGAGGAGGAAGTCCAGAGTTTTCATGTATCAGAGGAGGAAGACGCCGAGCACGGTCCCTCACTGAATCTGCCAACTACCTGGGGGAGTCGCGCCACACACCAACAAAAGTGGCTTCGGAAAGTCAGCAGTCGAAGTGTTTCGGATCCAGAACTTCCAGGGCAGAGGGTAGAAGAGAATTCAAGGAGTCCAGTGAAAACAGCATCGAGGACCAGGCCAGAAGACGACCTAGTCCCGAAACCTCGCATTTCTCCCCGTTCCCTAGAACGAAGCCGCGTTCCAAGTCGAAATGTTCTCGAGGAGCGCACAGCCAATCTGTATATGCAAGACGCCCAGGAGACTCAGGAGAAGAGCAAAGAAAGTACATTTGACTCTGGCCAAAATGTGCCTGAAGGCGATCCTATCCCTAACACACCTATCGTGGTATTCAAAGGCTCATCAAGCTTTATGAAGCCAAGTACGACAAAGCGAGACTCCCAGGACTTGCTACGCCGATTATCGAGAACCGAAAGCCCAAAGCTAGATCAAGTGCAAACCCCGGATCAACCAAAGCTTTTCGAGCGCCGCATTTATGATAAAACACCTCGAGTCACGGGTGCATGGATCGATACTCCCATGACGGAGAAAGTGGCACAATTTCCGAACGACTTGACCAAAGATATCGTCCCTCCACCCACGGCACCAAAACAGGCTGAGCCCTCAGTTGAGCAAACTAAACCGCCTGTTGTGGCTCCAGCTCCAGTCCCAAGCAAACCTGAAAGTTCAAAGAATGAAACGAACAGCAAAAGAGAATCTTCGAAGGAAGAATCAAAATCAAACAAACGGCCAAGACCTCCAGTCCTTCGGCCTAAGCTGCCCAAAAGTGGGCTTGAAACAGTCATTGAGGACGTCAGCTCCGGAAAGGAGACGCTCGACCTGGGAGACGATACCATTGAATCTCTCCAGGCCATTATGGACGATCCAATGGGGTTGAAAACGGAAGAAGAAGAAGAGGCTGCTTTTGAGAAGGAAGTGCTTGAAAAACTGGCAATCGCTCGTTCGAATGGACAAAACTCTGTCGACCTCGACCGGCTGAATGACAAGCTAGCATCTCTCGCAAAGAACATTAATGAGGTAAAGAAAGGTCTCAACAACCTAGAAGAGCATGTCACTCACAAAGCTACGCTTCCGTCACGGCCAAGCACTCCCCCCAAAGCGGCACAAGCAACACATTCACACGACGAGTCTTGCACATCTTGTGTCACGCAGTCTGATGGTCGTGTTTATGCTGCGATTCCGCTTCCTCAGCTGTGGACACAAAATCCAACTACCCGGCGCCGCCAGCTCACTAGGCTCGGCTGGGTCATGCTGGTGTCACTATCGTGGTATGTTATCGAGTGCATGATGGTAGAGCAGTACTGCCACCCAATCATGTCCGACACTTGCGACGGTTATTGCCTCCAGCCCGATGCACCTGAATTTCCATGGGTGACCGTGACAATGCTATGGCGCTGGTCTCATCTATCAGCCCTCCTCATGCCCATCTTCACGGTGGGGTTGGCCGTGTTTCGACTGGCAGCGCAGTTGCTCGGACTATGGGATGGCTATGTTGATGAGCCGGCACGCTTGGGTAATCTTATGGGTGAGATTCGTATCAACGGTACTTCAGTCTCATTCCCGTGGTTGTCAAATCCCACAACGCAGAGCATCCCGTCTGCACCCCCACAACGGCCGGTGTGGACACCAACACCGCGCAATGAGGCCTCTGTCATATGGGAGGATGACCAGCCCTCAATTGATGATGATGAATATCTTTAGCTGATCTTGATGGCACCGGGTGGGGTGTGCCCATATTTAGCGGATTCGGAGAAAGGCTCAATTTGCAAGAATGATGAAGGTTGGATTTTGGATTTAGCGAGTATAGCTCATTACCGTGGCTTGATCAGACATTACACACTATGCTTAGTCTACATTGAATCTTATTATATTTCCAAATCAAAACTGGCATGTTCCACGGGAGATGCTTGTGATGTATGAAATGCAATCAAAGGATATTTCGTGTTAACAACATTATGTATCTTGTGCAATATGCCACCCAGTGTAAACCTGTATACCTACTAAACTCACAAACGTGCCCTCTCGCGCCACTCCTTCTGTAACTTCTTCTCACTCTCCACCCTCCAATTCAAATTCCTGCGCAACCGATCTTCAGCCTCCTCATCACTGACCTCACAAGCCTTCTCCAACGAAATCTGGCGTGTACTCCTCAACTTAAACCCATGGTGAGTCAAACACCCAGTTGGTGTAACATTCCCCGCAACAGCATCGGAGCAAAACCCAGACAAACCCTGAAAGAACTTCTTCCCCGTCGGCGTCGAAAGCATAAGTAAACCATGGCAATGCGGCTTACCCTCAAACATCTCCGCTACAACCGGCACGCCAGCTTGATGAACTCGGCGCGCAACAATCAAGGCTTCGTCCGTGAGACTCTCCTCGCCGACAGTGATGAACACAGGAGGGGCATCCTTCCACAGATCAGAAGAAGCGGCCATCGGCGAGACGAGGGGGTGGTTGATTATCGATGCGTTGCAGAAGGTATCCAAACGGGGAGGGGAGGTGGGCCATATGTCATCCGCCTGGAAATGTAATGGCGTGAAAGGTTTGGAATAGTCGGGTTCGTCGACGCCTCCGGGGCGGATGTCCATGTAGTCGAATTTTCGGTAGCTGATGATCGAGGGCATAGAGAGTGAGACATCGCACCAGGGTGAGATACCGGCTACACCTGCTGGGAGTTCGATGTTGACTTCTTTGCCATGGAATGTGACGGGCCGTGAGGCGCGACGCAGGGTGAGGAGGGTTTGTAGTAAGGCCAGACTCAAGTTACCACCAGCCGAGTCACCGGCGATGACGATCTTGTTGGCTGGTACGGGCTCGTGCAGTGAGCCCGGGGGTGGGTGAATGAGTGAGAGATATGCCGTCAATGCATCGACCAGCGCAGCGGGAAATGGGTTCTGTGGTGCTAGTCGATAGCGCACTGACAGGATCTGGGCGCCTGTTAGACGGGCCAGAGTTGCTACGGGCACTCGGTGTGTGCATGGATCCATCATTCTGTGAGTTCGGTAAGCAACTTGAACAACAAGGGGCGGTAATTTAAAACTTACAGGTAGGCGCCTCCATGGAAATATAGGATGGTCATGTCAGACGTGACATCCTTGCGCAACTCGCGATATTTCTCTTCCTCGGAGATATCAGGCTGCGGAGCCTTTTTATCGACTCCACGGCGATATCCTGTCCATTCAGCTTCAACGGCTTGGGTAGCAGGAACATCTAATGTCTCCTGACCGGTCCCAAGTTCTTGAATTGCATAGAGAACCGCATCGCGGGTATCCAACTCAGGCTGCGGTAGGGTGATCTTGGATACCCACATAGGGCCTTGGATCCCAGGATCCCGCATGCTATTCTTCTGTGTCTCTGTCATTGTTTTTCTCTCATCACCTGTGATGAACGAGCGGATGACCACAGTGATGAGCTCGGTCCGCAGGTCTTGTTTTCCTGACACGGGGGACATGTGAATGCCATGCAGGATGAGCGTTTTCAGAATCAAGGGGATCCGAGTTAGCAGCAGTTTCAGCTGTGTGATGGTATGCTTAATTCCACTCATCTTGTGTGATGAGGAAGCTTACCAGGGCTTAGTCGGAGTGAAAGCACATGAGGGTGAGAATTGAGATTGATATAGATTCTCCAAACCGGTTCCTTGCACCTCATGCCGAGGTTCGATTTTAGTGGATTAGGCAGAGATCCGCTCTGCAATAAGTATCCACTACCATTCAAATGATATCTTGGAAGCTTGGAAGCTTGGAAGCCATGCTCAAAGATTTAATTTTTCAAACATATTTATATTTTATTCGAGTATGTAAATATTGACTATTTACTCGAGATCACTTGCCCAACCAGTCCATATGCCCGACACGCCACCCATGCATTAAAACGAAAAAATTGCGATCATCTCTCGACATCTTTCATAATTTCAGTCTGCGACTCTGATATACTTGGACGGTCATCCATGCGCTTCTCTATACCCTTCTTGGGATGAAGCTCCCTCTCATAAACAGTGTGTTCGTCATCCTTGAGCCCAGATCCTGTAGGGTCCCTCCGAATCAAGAAACTCTGCACTCGAGCATCATTCGACGGCATTTGGGTGACCGTACTCTGCCTCCGGCCACTCAAAAACCGCATCGAATCCTCACTAACCGCACGAAGGCGCTCCTCGTACCCTGTATTCAATTGACCAATCCACGACGCCTGCACCGCACCACCGAACAGTACCAGTAGAATCACGAGTTGCGTAAATGTGCGATTGTCCACGATGTTCTGCTGTTTCCCGTTGTGCCGATTATTCCAGCGCTCCCAATCTTCCCAGGTCGCGTTTCTGTAAATGTTTACGTCGGGAGCGTAGGGGCCAGCTGTAGGATCTGGTCGCGCAGAGTAACTCCATCCTTCACCAAACTTGTCATAAGCTGCACGTTTAGTAGGATCAGAGAGGATCTCATGGGCGGCAACCACGATCTTGTAGCGGTGGAGGCGGACTTCGGGAGTGATGTCTGTACTGTGACGATCCGGGTGGTAAAGTTTTACAAGGTCGTAGTAGCGGCTTTTGGAGTATGCAGCGTTTCGGGGGATGTTGAAGACATCATATGGAGTGAATGAGGAGGTCCTTGGCCAAGACTCGTGATGTCCTACATCTGATGTGGTGGCATAGCCCCGGATGGGTCGGAAGGCGCTGAGATGAACTGGGAATGAGCTGGTATGTTGGAGATTTAGTAGCTGAGTGCTACCCCAAAGGATATTGGAGTTCTTGAGCATGGCGTCATTGTTGGGACTCGCAGAGGATGAGTCCTAATACTCGTGTTGTCACGAGAGCAAGTTGTCGGATCAACTGGATCCGGGGAACCTTGAATCTATCAAACCAGCCAAACAACGCGTGACCCCGCACCGGCGTAGACAATCGAGCTTCATTTCTTCTCAATCTACCCAGGCTCCTAAAATGTATTCTCATACCCATTATCCTATCTAGCCCAATATAAACCCCCAATTATCATAAAAAAAAGTAGATAAACTCGCTAGGGATCAATTAAAAGGGTCTATGACAGTATATTTTACGCATATTCCATATATACATAGGTCTAGGTAGTATCTTTGAAAGCTTCAAATGTTTCATTCATAGTACTGTTCAAATGTTGCATGTAGCATGAGCCTAGCCCCTTGGAGAGCCTAAGTGCCCTATACTGAGACCCCAGGTTCAACGCTGCAGCATCCCAAAAGTAAACGACGATTGCGCCATTCTTCCATCGCTGCCCATCTCACTCAATCAAGTATGAAATTTTTCCGAAATGAGACGTCAAGATGTCTCCAGATCAAACAGCTAGTCCTTCTCCTGGCAAAAAAAGAAATCAAACGCAAAGAACCCCCTTTGAGGACGAAGACAGCGAAAAGAAAGAAAAAAACAAGGGGGGGGGGGAAGGGGGAAAGCAACAATCCTTTAAAAATGACACGTTGGAGAAGAGAATTCATTACTCATGACGCTCTAAAAATGGCCTTAGCTAAAGCTAGGGAATGAACATGGCAGCAACAGTCATAAAACCAAAATATCTAGAGAAAACATGTTAGCTTCCGTTTGAATCCCTGATAAGGTTGTAGGTATGTCTTACAGTGTGGCACATCTCCAGCCATCTCTTGAGTCGACTAGAGTATCAATTCCGGCGGAGTAATTCGCGGCGACAGCTGCTGCGGCACCACCGACTACTGTAACAACGACAAGTCGGCCGGAGAACTCCGCGATCATGCTGAATGCCAGCAGCGGCAGCAAAAGGGCAGCCGAGGCAACCATTATGGCCATGTAGACCGGAGCAGTAGCCGCAGAGGCCGCCATGCGAGGTGTAAGAGAGACGAGATCAACACCTTGATCCAAGAAACGGGTTTCGGCCGCGGCGATTGGATTGTTTGTTTTCATCCAGGAACGGTAGTTCTGGATATCGTCGTCTGTGGCACGGGGAAGAGTTTGGACTACTTTGCTGTAGGAGCTAAGAGCATTGTCTACAGGTTATGTTAGGTTGGTTCCTTGCAAAGATATCATACGGGACTTACTGTATTGCTCTGTTTTTTGGATCAGAGCCGCCATCAGGTCCATTCGCCGGTAATGTAGGTTCGAATATGACTGAGACTGGGCATCTATCCGACGTGATGCGGGTACGGGCTTATTGCCCTCTTTCTCGGCGACAGCGGCACGGTGCATTTCTTCATACTCATCCAATAGTTGCAAATCTTCCTCCATTTGTGAAATTTCATCTTGGAGGTGGAGAAGCACACGGTGGTTCAAGTTCTCGAAGCGTCGGTACAGAGGAGGGAATGCCCCCTTGTCATCTTTGGCTGAGTGGGTGAGATGTGATGCCATAAGCCCATATCCCGATGACACCTGCGAGATACTCGAGCCTCTTCTCTGCAGCGCAAGATGTATGCTCTCCTCTGGGCTACTCGGCGGAGAGGGTGGCAGCGGTGACCGTTGGATTGCAGTAAGATCTCTTGAGTGATTCTCTGGTGGGGAAATCCGCAACTGACGCTTTCGTGGTGGAGACTCTGGCCGGGATTTATTGTACTCCTTTGGAGATGATTTTCGTGCCGGCGACAGTTGTTTCCGTGTTACCAAGTCCATTTCTGTTCGAGCCCCAGATGGTGGTGACGGTGCTGGCGGAGGGCGCAAGTCACTAGGAGCTTTCGATGCCCCGCCAGCGGGCGATCTTGTTGGTTTCGAAGAAGCACTGTCCTTTGATACCAATAGAGCATGGGGTACGGGACTGGCGCGCGGTTTCGGTGATTGAATATTCGTTAGAGCCGATCGATTCGCAGGAATGTCATCCTCGGAATCGGATTCGGACTCAGATTCAGACTCAGAAGATTCGGACGATGATTCAGATGAGGATTCATCGCTGCGCTCGAGGAATTGGAAAACATCAGGGACCTGTTTCGGCGGCTCTGGGGTTGGCGGCGACGGTGGGGCCGCCTGCGGTTTCACGATTTGTTTAGATGTATTGTTCCGTCCCAAAGAGGTGTCTTTCTCTGAGCTTGTAGATTTTTCGACGGGACCAGCCTGCGTCGTGGCATTGGAGAGCGTGGATGATGTTCTCTTCCTCCCATCCTTCCTTGTCGACTTCCTGCGCATGCTATTTTGAAGTGGCATGTTGATCGGATAGAATCGGGAGAAACGCCGGGGTCATTGCTCTAAGAAGTTATTATACGGATACTTCTAAGCCCATGTGCACACCGGTGGTATTTGATTGGCATGGAGCGAACCAGCTTGGTGGTAATGATAATCGGATTCCAAAGCGTGGATATCGGGCCATGAGGCATGGCACAAGGGAGGGGTTTGAAGGCGATCTCACGACGTCAAGCCGCGGAATCTAGGGGTATGTCCTGCAGGATGGAAGACAAGGTTTGAAAGAAAGGAAAGTAACAAAAAAGGAAAAAGAATCAAACGATAGTCGAGATGATGTCTCAAATCTCCCACTGGCATTCCTCGGGCGAGGGCGGGAGGTATGTATGGCCCCAAGCCAGTTGGATCGGATGTAGATAAAAGTAGAAACTGGGGGCTGCACGTCAGCTTTTTACCTGGTGGAAACGAGTTCGCGTCACCAGTGCGGGACTGAAAACACACCCGCGTTTCCCTTTAGAAATGGAGTGTTGCAATTCGTCACACAGGGAATCCCCGACAAATCTGAAGCAGATGAGAAGCGCCGGGGGCTTCAGATCGGGAACCAATGACGGGAGCCCGCAAGGAGGTTTCCTTGTAATTCCTGCCTATCGAAATGCGGAGGTGATTTCAGCTATCACAAATGTACTTAGTGGTACAGATTCCCCAAGATCGCAACCTTTTGAAGGAAAAGAGGGTGGAATGGGACTAGCGGCCTGAATGAGGAACGTTATTCAATAGCCCTGTGGGCCCGTGGAAAGGAACAAATCAGCCGTCATCCTTTCCGATCCGAGGGACAATGCATGCGTGTCTGAACATAGTTAAGTTAGTGAGCTGGCGACTCGCCTGTCGATCATCTCCTTGCGTCTGGACTCTGGACCATCTGGCGGTCTGGCGGTCTGGCAGATAAAGCCCCATTTTTTGGGTAGCGAAGAGTGATGCCCAGGATGTGACCAGTCACCATTCTTCATGCACCTGTTGTCTTGTCTGCATTTATTGCAAGAGAATGTTACATTGCACTGTATGACAAGGTTCCAACATTTGATCTTTATCTGTGAAAGTGAGGTGACTCAATAGATTTGGATTTTATTCTAGTAGTCCCACAAGCTCAGTGTTTGTTACGTCATCAATATCGAAAAACAAAGCATCCATGATTCTTTATTTAGTACTTCGTACTTAGTTTAATGATTAATTTTCTTGTTTTAGATTGTCCTAGTTAGATGCCCCTCGGCCTAGTCAGATCGGGAGATCGCCAAGTCGGTCTCGGGGGCGGTTGGATTCCGCACGTTCACCAGTTGATTCTACCATGACGCAGGGCAAATGATATTTAAAGGTGTTGTCATGTTTATATCTCAAGTATCCTAAGGTTTTACCATTGTGTATCTAGTGACTTTGGAATACCTCAAGTGATATATAGACACATGCAAATATTGCACGCGTGAATATTGTAGGTTCAACATCTGATCTGAGCTCATCATCTGAGCTCATCTCATTGGGAAAATATACATCCCCGGCAACAGCACCTCGGCACCTCGAAATTATCCTAAGCGCCGATACAGAGAAACAACTTGAAGTTAATTCACATACGCAGGTATTCCTCCAGCCGCGAGAAGCGCTCACATGTGCAAGTAACGATGTCGATTGCGGTGTCAGGAGTATTTACAATGTTTCTAATCTGTATCTTTTCACTTCATCAACAAGTAAACAAACATTGAACAGTAGTATATATAACTAAACCTTCAACGTTGGCCTCTCCTTCCTAGATTCAATCTAAACCTTAATGACTGGATCCGCAGATATGAATACTTATTTGTAGTGAAGTGATTCTACTGAGTGTGATTTTAACTACGAGGCTATACCCGAGATGATTGAGTGGTATAGATCTAGTCAAGCAGCGACCATCTACGAGGACCGGAGTGCGAGCGATACGCTTTTATCATTTTTAGTTTAGTGTAAAAGTTCCCCTTCAAAATTCCCTCTCAGATTATCCATAGAAATTTAGAAAGATTTAATCAAGGAAGAAAAGTCCCGGTGTGGTAATGACGTTCAAAGTGGATAGTTTTGTATACTAAACCCCAGCCATCTCAATTTCCCCATGCGACGATTCCCCGCCTCTTCCATTTCTTACTCTCGTCTTACTCTTTCCCCCCTCACCAGATTAACTTGCCAAGTCTCTCATTCCACAGTGCAGCGACAAAGACCCTCGTTTTATTTCTCAAAGGTCCGCAAGGTTAAGGCCTTGCCTCGACTCTGCGCCTTTCGGCGCCCGATGCGCTGTCCGCCCTTATCGCTCACCAGATCCAAAGCCGAAACACAACATTGCACATCCCACCACCTTGAAAACTTGCGCCATTGGGTTTAAACAGGTCGCACTCTGGTGGCAAACATTCAGGCGACTTGATTGAATCAGACAGAAAGCTCCTGTATACTCCCGAGGGCTTTTATATATCGCTTTTTGCTGTCGCAAATCGATCTCCAACCTTCAGCGAAGATCAACATCTCCCCTGACGCGAATTACAACTGCCATTTCCACTGCAGTTGCCCACCATGGCCAAGGGTGATCGCCATGTACGCCTCAACTACCACTGGCCAGAGATTCAGCTCAATATCTGGCTTATCGTCGTGCTAGCAGGCTCCGCAACATGCCTCGGCATCTTCGCCTGGTTTATGACTGTGCAATCAGCAATGGAACTTGGGACACCCTGGTGAGTTTACCAGCTACAATTCAACTCGACCAAAGACTAACGTCCATGGTGAAAATCAGGCTTTTCCCCTTCATGGTTGTATCCAGCGCCCTGGGCGTCTTCTTCATCTTTCTCGTCCTCGGCCTAATCGCCCGCCAACTCTTATTACCCGGCATCCTGATACTGGGCAGCTTCATCCTCTTTGTCCTCTTCCTGACTGGCCTGATCGAGACATCGTTGCAGCTATATGGAGTCTACGGGAATGTGAATAGTAACTGTCAAAACTATGTCGTGGAGAATAAGTCAAGGGGGAATAACATCAACACCTTGGCATGGTTGACGCAGATGACTATTTGTGAGTTCTTTGATTTCCTTACCAAGCCTAAGATTCCGTTCCATTGGGGTGGGTTTACTGATAAGTTATGTTTGCAGGCAATTGCTGGAAAACCGCGTTCGCTATGGAACTCGTTAATACCATCTTTTATGTATGGATGATGGTGATGTCGTGGCAGGTGCATCGGAACTTCTATCATAGGTGATTGCTTCGAATTTGTAAAAAATTATGATGCCTTGATTTCTTGTTTTACATATTGTGGTACCATCTTTTGTGCATATACTTGGCGTTCAGGCGATGATGTTGAGTTAAAAACCACTGGTTTCTTCGATTGCGAATAATGACAAGCCAAAATTTTTCTCATGTTAATGACACCAAATTTTTCACTGTACTACATACACACTGCCATGAAGAATATGGCAGGGCTCGTTGATCGTTACACTGATGTACAATTCAAGAGTCATACGAAAGCAAAAGCTTAGATGCATATCTCACATATTTGACATTCGACACCAGTCAGGAATCTACCTAGTACATGATGAGAACAAGTTGACACACTTGACCAGTGAATAGAAATACACAAAATGAGTTATAATAGAAAATAATCAATGCGAACGCCGTCGCTATGGCAGAAGCGCTTGCAACCGCAAGAATCAGATAGATAAATCAAGTAGAACACATAGTCGAATCGAAGAGTGGAATGTAAATGGGGCACAGATAACGGAGACATACAGAGGCGCAGACTTGGTGTATGGAGGTGACGTGTAGAGAAAAATCAATCATCTTCCTGGGCCATGTCTTCCTCTGCTTTCTCATCGTCATCTTCGAATGCCGCAAGCATCTCGCGCTCCAGAGCGTCGTCGTCATCGTCTGGGTTCTCTGGCAGACCATCATCTGTATCTTGGTTGATACTCGCTTTGTCCATGTCCAGGTCCTCTTCACCGACCTGTAAAGTCATGCGAGACTCATCGGAATCAGTGGGAGCAGCGCTTGCAACTTCTCGGAGACCAGTGCTCCGTTTGTACGAACGCTTAATCCGCTGCGAGAGGCGCGAGCCCTTTTTGATCCCCATCATCCTCATCCTCGGCAGATTCGTCGTCGGTTGTCCCACCAAGTCCATCGCCGCGCTTTCGTTTCTTGCTCGCTAGATTCTCCTCACCCCATGCCTCGCTGTCACTTTCACTCTCATCGTCACTGCCAAGGAATTCCTTGAGTTCGTCATGTACGGCGGCTTGCTCGTCCTCATCGTATCCGATATGCGATGTCTCATCAAGACCGGTGTCTTTGAACATTTCGGACTCTGGATTGCCTTCCTCATCAGTCCAGAATGAGCCTGTCGCCTCGTCCGAGGAGGATATCCAGGAGCTTTCGGCAAGTTCTTGTGCGCCAGGGGAGAGAGGCTCACCACGGTCATCGGGATGAACAGGAAGCAAGTAAGGCTCCTCATCAAGACGCCTCCAACTAGTCAAGCAGTCCAGGAGCCACTGCGTTGTGACAATCTTCACATTGGGGTACCGTGTGGCTTCGCGCACTTTCGCGGTTCGGTTCCGGCCAGCGATGAGGTGAGTGGTGCGGCCATCGATCTTTGATGAAATGACGATACCGAATGTCTTGGCCCATAGGGAGATATCGGCATTCTGCGTATCAGTTCCGAGAGGAAGGACACCCGAGAAAACGATTACCACCCCTCCGAGAATCCGTGCCTTGATCTTGGGCATGATGTCTTTGACATCGGGAACCAACTTCAAATCAACATCCTTGTCTTTCAACGGGGTCTTCTCACCTCTCAAAGCTGCCACTCGGCCTCCCAGGGCACTTGTGCGCTTTTTATCGTACTCCTCATAGAATTGGAGATGGACTTGCTCTAGGCGATCCTGGAGCTGGAAAAGCTCTCGATCATGGTCTTCAAGTAGGTGATGCCGGTGTTTGTTTTCTTGGGTATCATCAATGCTTGGTACTGATTCGCTGCTCTCGGCACTGGAATCATCCTCTGCATCTAATTCTTTTTGCTTTTGCAATAACGGTCTGTCTTCCACCTGATGCAAAATCGTCTCTTCCTGTGCATTGGTCTGCTCTTGCAACAATCTCGGATCGTCACCGCCTCCCATTGTCACCAGTTGTTCTAATGCAGAGACCGCAGTCCCATCGGGCGACTTCTCAGTTGAGCCATTAGCATGAGTTTCCTTTGTTTCAGCTTTCGCAGCCTTCACAGCCTTGTTGGTTGCACCAATTTCCTGCTTTTTGGGCAAAAAGCTTGAGTTGATGTCACCAATGCCAACGAAGAAGTCATAGGGAGAGACCTTGATGAGATTAGGATTCCAGCGCCACACATCACCACGGTCGTCGATAATGACAACCATCTTTGTGTCAACTGGGAACAAACGTTGGAGATTTTTGGCAGTCAGGCTTCCGCTTTCATCACGGCTGAGAATACGGTCTCCGAAGAGCTTGCGGGTTGGATCAATGATATCGGCAATGTTTTGTGCATATGCTCGAGTACCCATAGTGTAGATATGCAGTTCATAGAGCTCAGCAACATTCTGCAAAAAATCCTCTAATCCTGGCCGCAGCTTGATGTAGTACCAACAGCCACGCATTCCCGGGCCGTCGTCAATCAATCGGAACTGCCTGACGCCCTTCAATGCTTCGTAGTTTGGATTGTCCTTGTCCTCTTTCCATTCTCCGACGGTGGGGTCAACGGTAGCATGAATAATGGTCTGATCGAGATCCACGACAAGTGAGAGACGCCGAGATCCCAGAAGCCGACGCTTTGCATCCTCATCAACACGGGTTGCCTCCTTCTCGCTGACTGTTAATGTAGTGTTGTCATGGGACATTTGGATCGGCGCGCGGAAGGAGTCCATAATCTCGGTATTGTATGAAGCTCTATTTGTAATGAGAAAACAGTTTGTTAGAATGATCATGCCTCCAGCTGTTTGCCAAAACGGTATACGTACTCGGTCATATCCTTTCCACACTCCGCGCACATTCCTCCGAATTGCACCTCATGGGCACATGGCTCGTGAATCTCAACCACATCAATCCTGTACATATCTCAGTCAAAGTCCTCAATTTCTCCGGGTAAATAGAACTTACGGTCCGTCAATAACATCTCCTTTGGAAATTTTCCACCCCTCAATTTCACCATCAACAGTTGATTCGAATCGAGTTGGAAACTTGCGTTGTTTCTTTATGATGTTCCCTATGCCATCACCCTCCTCAACCTCAGAGTGATAGATATACCAAAACAAGGCTTCATCCCTCTGTACCTCATCACCAGGCTTCTTCAACAACGAGGTGATGGTGATAGGATAATGCAGGCTGGGCGGCAGACGAAGAAGCATCTTTGCTCCCAGTTCGCCCCCCAGGCGACGGAATCCACGAACTCTCAATCAATGGCTCAGCGAGCCCAGCGTCCCCAGGTTTCCCACAGCACAAGCAAGCGGGGGTGCGGATGGTAGGTGGATGTGATCGCGTTCGCCTCTGGCTACGGAGCCATAACCAGCACGCGACGCGTGATTGAAGGTCTTTTGGAGTCTCGGACGAAGGGAAGTGCAGATGAGGAAACTGGATGAGGCTCGATGTTCCCTATGAGAGCTGAAACGCCTTCAAATATGAATAGATAAACGGATACAAGCGCAAGGTTTGGGCTTTGACAGTCAAAAGTGGATGCGAAGTCGCCACACGACACAGGTGCAATGATAGATGACCTCGCGCGCCTTGCAAAGCCTAGCGCGTGAATGGCAAAGTCAAGAAGCACACAAAGTTGCAGAGGAACAGGGTTGAAGGCGGGGATTTGAAGGTGGGAAGAATGCCTGCGATCGGGGAATGGGAAAGCTCGGTGCGGGGACTGTGAACAGTGGAAGAAGCTCATCCGCTTATGTCAACTCTCTCCACCGCCCCCGGATATGCCATGGATTGCCATAACGTCAACTCCACTCTCCTAACATGAGGAACATTCACTATAGAAGAATTGAATGATTGCAATATTATGGTGTTGAGGAGGCCATGAGCTTGGCCTACTGCCTTTATAGACCTACAACCCTAAAATTCAAAACCCTTAGTCCAAATTACCATATCTGATTGGCCACGGACCTACCTCTGAACGGCTTTTGATGCACCCTTGGGCTATCGGCTCCATACAAGCTGGTCCACGAATCACCATCGGAGCAGGCAGAAAATAGATTCTAAGAACTACAGGCTACTTAATATCACAAGAAAATATGATTTATGTATAACTTTAGTATACTTCTATAGTACACCATATCTGAACTGGTAGGTGCTAGGGTAGATACTGAGGTACTAGGGTAGGTACTAAGAATCGAATGTTACATTGTGGTAATACGATGATGTGGAAGCTCAATACAAATGCCAGGAGCCATAGATTCAAGCGAAAAGAACGAAAGATGCAGAGTGAATCCATGCGAGGCAACCAGCGACTGTGAAATTACTGATGAGCGAACTCAGGAATAGAGGATGTGTCAAAATAGAAAAGCAAAAAGATACAGATCACTGAAAATATGCTTGGATAGGGCGGATAACAGAACGTGTTCGCTGACCCATACCTCACCATCCTCGTGGAAATCGCATGTACAACAATGTATATACGAAATAGTCCCTTGAGTCCTGGCGTCAGGTTCATCGGTAGCTATCGCTGAAAATCCTCAATTTCGCTAGAAACCTATTTGGCCTTGGCCAAGCCAACGGTGCCGTTGCCAACATCATAGATAGAGTACCACCTGCGCAGGAAAGAATCTCCAAGAATGGCAAGGGGGCCAACGGGCTCGGGGAAGTCCATACCCATGAAGCTGCTGATGCAGGAGCCCTGGACCTCCAGGATGTAGTCGTGAGGACCAATGGTGAAATCGTGGCCGCTAAGAGTGAAGGTGAGGTCAGGCAGGGAGTCAACAGTGGCACAATCAACGCTGTACTGTCCAGTGAAGCCCTTTGTGGCTCCAATCTCCTTGTTCAGCAGCTCGGCCATAGTGGAGGGTAGAGCGATGAGCGAAGTACCGGTGTCGAGGATGATACCGGTGTTGTCCAGCTCAGCCTTGTTGTCGCCAAGAGCGATGGCGTTAAACTCGACCTCCCAGTAAGCCTTGCGGCGAAGAGGGATAGTGGTCACCTCACCGGTGTAGTGGCTCTTGTCTACACCACCGAAGGTGGCCTCGGAGCTGTCGCCCTCACTGTTGGCATTGCCCAGGTAGAAGGCAAAAACAGGCTCATCCAGAAGACTCTGATTGATCATGTTGTAGACGGGGGGAACCATCTTATTGACGGAGATGGTGTCGTATCCAAGACCAAGGATACCATCGAAACGACCGAAAGCAAAGGCCAGACCAGGCTCGCTGGTAGCCTCGGCAAAGTCTTGTTTAGCAATCTTCAGATCTCCAATCTGGACAGTGTCCTGGGAGACGAAACCACTGAGGCTGCCAGATCCATATTGGATGGCAAACTCGGTGCCGTTCTTCTTGTAAGTGCTGGACTCGGACGAGTCATACTTGCTGTGGAGATAGCAGGCGATCGAGCCGCACTCCGATGACGGGACCCACAGGTTGGAGCTACCAGTGTCGAGGACAACCTTGAAAGTCTGAGGAGGGGTACCGATATTAATCTCTGAGAAGTCTAATAAGGATGATAAATCAGTCGGTGAGCAATACTGGTAGGGGTAGATGAAGGATAGCTTACACTGCGCGTTCAGGAAGTTGTCGACCAGAACATCATGGCCAGCCTGGGGCTTGATCGAAGCATCCTGGAACATCATATCCTGGTGCTGGTTAGGGCGGATGCCCATGTATTTCTGGCCCAAAGCGTGGACGTGGGCATCGATGTTGTGGGTATCCTAAGATGGGGGGATCAGCCGGGAACTCCGCTGGGGGATGAGGAGTATGGGGATTGCTTACCAGTTGCTCGCTGAGAGGAACCTTGTTGAGCTTCAGCTTGTGGACCTCAGCAGAGGCACTGCCCAGCAGCACGGAGGCTGTCAAGAGGGCAACAGACTTCATTATGGGCAAAGAGTGTGGATGTTATTATGGGGGGAGAGGATGAAGAAGATAAGAGGGAGCTGGGGACGGAGTGACTGGAGACGGAGATCGACATAACGTGATAAGAGTGCGTCATGTTCCCGGAATCAGCTGCGCCGTGGGTTACACCTCACATTAACACATTCATTCCCCTTCCGTTTTAGTTAATCCTTCCAGTTGTCCTATACTTTGTTTTGTAAATAAATGCCTCGATTAATTTTAGTCAAGTTACATTTCTATAGAACGTAGTACATTAAAATAATTAATCCAGGTCTACTCTGTAGTGTTATCTTGTGCTGCTTTGAGGGGGTTGGGTGCCTTGCCTTGCTTAGCGCCAACAAAGTGAGGGGTCATAGCAACCTGTTCCTGGCAGCTGCAGTGAGATGGGAAACCCTCGCCACAACGGTGAATCGAATCTAGCCTTGGCTTACGGAATTTTAGGTAGCTGCCTTGCCTTGCTCCGGTCTCTTCTGCGTGGAACTCGGGCCTGCTCGCTCGATAATTAAAATTACGCAGTCGTAATACCAATCTTTGACACAATTTCATGCATTTATAAACCGGGGTAAATAAATCACCCATCATTCCCAAGTGCCATAGATTATTGATAATACAACGAAGAGGAGGAAGATTCCTCCATGCGTACCCAAACCCGACCATGTCCCAACAAAATCCCCGAAAGCACCATATGTTTACCGGTAAAAGTCGAGTCTGCGAAGCCATCAGTAACACCAAACTGATCAGAAAAGGGAGAAAAACATACCGGTCGTCCTCATGGCCACTCTTCACCTGGGCAGAATAAGCATCCTCCAGGTCAGATTGGATGATGTTGTAGCGGTTCTTGCGCACTGCCCGAAGACCGGCCTCCTGCATGATAGCAGCAATCACAGCACCAGACAGGGGCTCGTTGCGCACAATCAGGGAGTCCAAATCCACCTCGGGAGACAGTGACATCTTCGCCGCGATGGTACTGAAGATCAGTCGACGCTCACGGCGATCGCGCAGCGAGGGGAACTCGATCTTTCGGTCCAGACGACCAGGACGCAGCAGAGCGGGGTCCAGAGTGTCAGCTCGATTGGTGGCCATGATGACTTTGACATTGCTGGACTGCTCGAAACCGTCCATCTGGTTCAGCAACTCCAGCAGGATACGCTGGACCTCACGATCGGCACCGGTTTGGGCATCGAAACGCTTAGTAGCGATGGCATCAATCTCATCAATGAAGATAATAGCGGGAGAGTTCTCACGCGCCATTCGGAAGACATCACGGACCATGCGAGGACCTTCTCCCAAATATTTCTGCACGAACTCTGAACCGTTCACTCGGATGAAGCTGGCGGTTGTACTGTTTGCCACGGCCTTGACCAGCATGGTTTTACCGGTACCCGGGGGGCCATAAAGCAAGACACCGCGGGGAGGGTCAATACCTACTATGGGTTAGGGAGGGTTACCATAGTTAAATCTGGTGCCCAAACGTACCGATCTGTTTGTAAAGCTCGAAGTGCGTCAATGGCAGCTCGACGGCTTCTCGGATTTCCTGCTTCTGCATGTCCATGCCACCAATGTCGGCGTACGTCACGTCTGGCTTCTCGTTATCACCGAGCATCGCAATCGAAGAGTCGGCCTCAGGAGGAAGGATATCGACCAGGGCGTTGGAGTGTCGGTGGAGGGCGACCGAAGATGATGGCTTCAGCTTCTCGCGGTCAAGTGTGGAAAGGATGCGAACAACGTAGTTGGATCCGGTCGAGCTCTGCACGATACCAGTACTAGAAGACACTATTAGCGACTGTCCCCATTCATTCAAGCGATATACAATTCAACATACTTCTGATCGATAGCTTCCATGAACTGTCCAATCACCAGCGGGACACTTTGTATACGCTTAATCTCCTCCTGTGCCCGAACCAGCTCTCTCTTCAAGCTCCTATAGACACCAAGACGGTCAGTATTTGAATTTTATCAGAAATCCAGTAGACATCAAGAAATACCTCTGCTCATCCTTGATGTATTCCTCCTGCAGCTGAATGTATCTGGGAGGCGTCAGTAGGTGGCACAAGTTGCACATCCAAGGACCTGGCATACTCTAGGTGTCTCTGTAACCGTTTCAAGGTAGCATATTCATCATTTCCATCAGCCCCCGTTCCATCCAAGGAATCCAAGTTCCCAAGGGCGTCCAGAGCACTTGGCTTGGGAAGAGGCGTGACGTTGTTTGCCGGGTTCTCCACGGCCACGTCTCCCATGGTGAAAATTCTTGTTGATAGATACTAGATGAAATTAGATGGAGATGAAAATGAGCGGTGTTATCCGATGCGGGTGGGCTGGTGTGTGTTGAAATGGAAGGTGAAGGGTCTGGAGATGGGTTGTGTCCTTGGAGCTCATCAATCGGGCAATTGGAGCTTCCGAGTAAATCACGTGATCAATTCAAGGTTCTTTATTGACTTTTCCTCTGTTAATTGCGTATGAAAATGCCATAATATTCAAGTAATCAAGATTTTTAATATTGTAGCTGTTTAATATTTTTTATTGGAATCATGCTGGATTCCCAGATGTACCAGTTGGCCACTACTCTACTGCATGTTGGATTTCGTCCCCAAGCTACTTAGTAAGAGGGCTAACCTCGCCGATTCACAATAGTAATTCGATAATTGTTGTTCATTTCTTAGCAGTAGACATGGAACTTTACGGTGGAAGAATTTGCACCATTTCAATCAATTTCAATCAGGAAGTAAATGGGTTTGGCTACGATATGACGTAAATTTTGTGGTATGGTAGGATATGGAGTATGGCAGTGAAATAAATGAAAGATCCAGATCATTCAGGCTACAGGTCAACCTTTGGATATTCTGGCTAGGCTGTGTTCATGACATGTTCCAAGGTGATCACCGGTGGTCAGATAGCTGGGCTTGTCACGTAGCCAATGAGGTGGGACTACGTCTGTTAGGTTGGTGATGTTAAGCAGGCGACGTAGATCGAGGCAGCTGATGCATGTTTGCTCTGGGGAAACCATCTGGTCAAATTGAATCTTCTACACCCTTTCACGTCTTTTCCATCTGGCATTGAGCCCGGACCCGATAATGAGAGTGGAGTAGGGCCCGCGGCTAGGTGGGACAGGCACAAAAGACCATGAATGGATTTTCCCATGCGGATTGAGTCGGATCTTTGCCACTGGTTGGAGGGTAGAACCTAGTCTTGGCTCTCGTTCTGGTTCCCTTGGTGCAGATTTGGTTTTTGTTTTTTACCATCCCTTTTTCCTCATTCCGTTACGAGAGATTGGGCGCTCGTCATGATTATCAGACGCTAGCCCGAGCTTTATATAAGGAGCGGCCACACCCACGCCTGACCCCGGAGTTCTTTGCAGATTTCTATTCTTTCCCTACTTCTCTCTTCCCCTCTCCCCCCACTAACATTTACACAATTTTTTTTCTTCTGTCTTCCTTTCAGTGATGGTTTTCGGGCGCTCGGGACAGTCCACGGGCCTAGCACCCTTGGGAGTATACAGACTAACCTGACTAGGCGAAGACCGTTGGAATGGATCATCGCCCTACTTAATTTTCGGAATATTTCCATGGGATCTTTTCTCTCTTTCTTTTCTTTTCTTACATTCTCATCCCATGGAAAATATGAAGAAATCTATAAATCACCAGTGTTGGGGAGGTGAACCCTTGAGTACTTGGCCTCGTTCATTATGGTGGATGAGCCGCGAACGCAGCCGAGACCCGCGACGAACGTCATGACGACCTATTCAATTTTACCAGGAGAAAGAATAATCAGTTCATTTCTTCTTTTTTAAAAAACCAAAAAGAAATACTAACTAGAAAATTACAGAGAAATGATTCAGATCTGCTACTAATTAGCAAAAAAGGACAGTGGAAAGGAGAGAATGAATGTGTTACAAAGGAGACCGGAAACAACGTTGCTTTCTCCCACTGATTCCTCCCGCAGTAATTTTCCCTCTCACCTGAATTCTCTCCACTTGCCCTTTCATCCCTAACTGCTTCGCGAACTGTAGGTATTCGTTTCCCTTGTATTTTATGTTTTATGGATTTGTCGTGTTTTTTATTATTTACACTTTCCTGGTTTGTTTCCACTTTGGCCACGCACTTGTCCTTCCCACAGTCTTCGTTTCCCCCCCTTCTTTCCCGGGAGCCCACACCTATGCAATACCTGTAACCCCCATTTGTTCTCTTTATGGTTTATCGGGCCGAAGCTGGTCCTTTGATCATCTAGAGCCATCAGCTTTATCCCCAGACTATGATTTGACAGTTCTCCTCCCCCCCCCAGACCCCATACACTCAATCTCTCCCCACCCTACCTTGTCCCTTTATTGCTGGCCTGGCAGAACCTAGCTGCCTCAGGCCACAAAACCACGTGACCCCAACGGAACACCAACCTCTGCCCTTTTCGTTCCATCTGCTAATCCCGGGACTCGGCCTTAGCCATCCGTTCGCCAGTCGGAATTTAAGTAGTCCAGCCTTGTCGGTATGTATTCCCCAAGACTTCATTCTTGACCTTCGTTTTTACCCATCTATTCCCTTTACGACAAAATTGTTCTTCACCTCCCAATATTGTGGAAGGGCCTCCTCCCCCTCCCCGACCCGTGTCGCGACCGAGCGCGCATTTCCTCAAAACAGGCCCACCCTACGCGTCTCTATTGTCTAGAAACGTCATCGGGAGCCCTTCATTTACGTGCCCAATGATGCAAATGATGAATTCCGGGTTGGATCATTGATTCTTGATGATGGCGCGCGACATGAAATGAATACCGTTACTGATAGTGATTGCGCAGATGGGTTGGTAAAATCGCACGACATGAACGCCTGGGCCGTCGACGCCTCGAATCTCCCTGGTCAGGATAACGGAGCATTTAATCCTTCCACAATCGACCCTTCCGCCGCTTTTCTTCATGCCTCTCCAAACCCACAGGACCCGAATCAGTTCCAGCGCATGTTCAATGGCGTACCGCGGAACGCTTCCCCGGGCTTCCACAATCCCAACCAGGTGATTCCATCAAAACGACAAAGACCGGAAGATGGCATGCCTATGTCACCGCGTCCTGCTCCCGGTGGGGTGGCCGGCGGGTCGCGATCGCAGACTCCCCAGGTTCCCTACCCGGGCTATCAAGGCCAGGCCAATGGAACGCCGCAATTCCCTCAACATCCTACTCCCTACCAACACCTACAACAAGGTGCCTCGCCAAATGTGACTCAGTCACCAGTCATGCAGGATTTCGACCAGCAAAGCGTTCGCATGGGGACAGCCTCTCCCAGTCCATTCTCTCCAGCTGGCCCCCATGTTGGTCCTCATATGTCACCGTCGCATTCAGATAATGGAAGCCGTGTCAACACCCCACAAAACAATAACTTCATGCCAGGACAAGCCTTCGCACAAGGTATGGGTGGCCAGTTCCAACAAGGTTCTGGAATGACTTCGGCGGCATCCCAGCCATCTATGCAGGCTCAATTTGGTAATATGCAACAAGTGCCGCCAGGATACCATCAAGCTCTGGCGG
Organism: Penicillium lividum; assembly: GCA_028828245.1. Classification (NCBI taxonomy): domain Eukaryota; kingdom Fungi; phylum Ascomycota; class Eurotiomycetes; order Eurotiales; family Aspergillaceae; genus Penicillium; species Penicillium lividum. Next base: position 6,470,717 of record JAQJAG010000002.1, read on the forward strand.
CCCAGCAGCAGCGACTTCATGCAATGTCAATGCAAAACCGGCAAATGAATCCCAATCCGCAGATGGCCGGGCGCCCGGTTTCTGGTGGCATGAACCCCATGGGAAACCCCCAACAGATGGCCGCGATTCGGCAGATGCAGCAGCATAATATGGCAAAGCCCACCAACCCTGAAGCGTTTCTGCGAGCGGTGCATAAATTCCAGACATCGCGTAACCTTGCGTTTGATCCAAATCCTATTATCAGCGGCCGCCAACTCAATGTTGTCCAATTGTATGGAACAGTCATGAAGATGGGTGGATCGAAGAAAGTCACTGCGATGAATGGTTGGCCTGCGGTTGCACAGCATCTTCAATTCCCTCAAATGCAGTTTCCAATGGCGGCTCAGGAACTTCGGGAATACCACCTACGAAATCTGGCGCCTTATGAGCAAGCATTTATCAGCTCACAACAAAAACAAATGGAACAGATGCAGCAGCAGCAGCAGCAGCAGCAGCAGCAACAACAACAACAACAACAACAACAACAACAACAGCAGCAGCAGCAGCAGCAGCAACACGGTCAGCACCCGCAACAGCAGCAGCTTCAGCCACAGTTGCAGCCAGGCGGCATTCCCCGACAGCCGAGTGATGCGTCAGCGATGCAGTTTCAGTCTCCTGCGATAAAACAAGGCCAGGGCTTTGAGCAAACACATCAAGCCTCCCACTCCCCCCAAAACAACACACCCGTCCCGAATCAAGCTCCTGCCCCACCAATGAATGGATTTGCGACCCCAACACAAGCACGCAGCCAAAGCAAACCCCCTCAACCTGCACATCGACTGAGTGTCTCTCGCCAGTCACAGTCATCGGTTCCCCCGTTAGACAGCACTGGGCAATTTGCAGTGCCTTCCCCGTCACAACAAGGCAAAGCTGCCTCCGCCACACCTGGACCTGTCCAAGCCGAACCTAAAATGGAACAGGTAACAAAGAAGCCTATTGAGGACCCGTTCAAGCCCAAAGTGCTTACTGAGCACCATCTGCATGGCCCCATTGCAGTGGATGAGATGTATCAACTTGGCAGTGACATATTGAAGTTGAAGCCTAGTGTGCCGGCATTTGCAGAGTTAGGTGTGGTGGATATTCACGCGCTGAACATGGGACTCAAATGTGGAATCCAGGCAGAAATTCGGGTTGCTTTGGATACTCTCACTACCTTATCATTTGACCTTAACACGTCTATTTCTCTGGAGAACTGTGATGATTTGGTTGAAAGTCTGGCAGATTGTGCCCAGGACCAGGCCGAATTTTTGGCTGAACACACCCTCGAACTGCCTGAGGCCATGCCATTACGCTCTTACGAAGAGGTAACACGGGGTTGCCAGTCTGAATTCACATCGCTTGTGGATGTCCCTGAATTCGGGAGCATTGAATACCGCCTTGACCGAGCTGTGGAACGCTTAATATGCATCACTACCATCATTCGCAACTTCTCCTTCAACGAAAGCAACGCAGCAATTCTGGGTATACCCTGTGTTACCCAGGTCTTCGCCGACGTCTTCCGCTGCCTTGGAACCCATAAAATGTTCCTACGGACTGACCAGAATACATTGGATTTCATGAAGGACGCGGTCATCTTCATGAGCAATTCGGCGCACGTCATGCAAATCCCCGGAAAGGAAGAGGCTTCGAGCCTGCTGGAATTTCTTCTTGCCTTTGCACCTTTGCCAGAGCCGACATCGAAGCCAGACAAACTGATATTCACAGCTTTCAACCCTTTGATCCATCGATATACCCCTGCTGCTGTGGATGGTCTGGCTAAGCTGCTGGCGAGAGATGACCCGAATCGAATCTACTTTGGAGCCATCTTCTCTGGGGATGGCTCTGTCTCTCCTCGGCCGGATCTCCTGACCCGTGCATTTGGCCTTGCTATCTGTGCTATTCCTGATAAGAAGCATCTGGCGGTTGCAGATGCCCGCAAGATTCTCCTCCTGCAAGGTCTGTTAGCTGCGGACGTTTTGACATCATTTGCAGACGGATATATGGCAAGATCGTGGTTTGGGTCTATTGATGGGTTCGCTATTCACCTCCTGCGACTCTCATGTTTGATTTGTACCGAACGCCTTCCACAACTCGCCAGTATCCAGCAAAGGGGGCCCCACGAGGCGGATATTTGGGCATTCACCAGCATCATCAATCGTGGATTGGCCATCCTACGCCGTCTGGCCGAGAAATCAAAGCAAGTGGACAGTACATTGCCACTGAAGCTTCCATCTGGGGTTATCCCTCGCAAGGAAAGTCTACTCGGGGCGTTATTGCTTCCCAGCATGGACCCGAGGATCATGCGCCATCTCCTCACATATGCTAGTCTTGCAGAGTGAATCTGGTACTTTTATACCCTTATGTACGGACGTTGGCAGGTATTTTTATGTTCTGCCATCGGGTAGAAAGGAACCGTACTTTGTACGAAGCATTTACGACAATTTGATTTCTGTCATGTCATTAGTACTCATGTCTCCAGTCAATGGTCAATCTTGCTTTCTTTAGGCGCCTGTGGAAATGGGGGGAATCTCTTTTTGACTATTACTTACTTCCATTATTTGTTTTCATTGTCAGATAGCGTGTTCAGTCTTTCAGTGTACAATGCTCAAAATACCCTTGACAGGATCATACGATTTGTCAAAAAGTACCATACACATATGTACATGCTGTCCGACTGAGGGCCCTCGCAGTTAAACAATAAATATATAAGGAACTCTCTGATCCAGGAGTGTGATTTATCATGTAGCCTCCTTCGTCAAGACCTTGCGATCGGTGATACGGTCCCCAACGCATATTATTCTACAAGAAAACCCACTAAGATAGGTCTAAAGACAGAAATTAGGCTGATGCATTGAATCATTCAATTAGAGAAAAGACCTTGGCACCCGCACCGAGTCATGGAACATATACAGGGTAGAAATGGTACAGGGAGAGTAGAACTCAAAAGCAAGCGCCGGGATACTGCAAATGGAAAATAAAAAGAAACCAAGAGGGAGAACACCAGCAATCGAAGAAAAAAGAAGGCAGAAAGGAAACAGCCCCCAGCAAACGAAGATTAGAAAGAAAAGAACATACGAGGCAGGAAAATGAAAATACCCACGGGCGTCTCAGCCCACCAAAGCCACTCGAGACAGGAATGACATATGATATCCCCCACTGCCTTGTATGCTTGCTGGCCTCAGTGTGATCTCACCCTTCTAAGGATCTATTCTTCAGGGTCGAATCCATTCCGCATGTAGGATTTGCTCAATGCTTTTTGTGGCCACCTTGATTATTGGATGGCCGGCGACACATATTTCGCGAGGATATGGTGCGAAAAAAAGGAAAAGATAATGAGATGGAGAAATTAAAAGTTCCGCTCCTGCAGGAACTTCAGGATTTCGGTTTTGCGCCAGCCCTGCACCAGATAAGTCATTAGCACTATAACATGTTGATGTGCAGCGATAGCACGATGAAGAGCCAAATTGCTTACCTTGACAATGATATGGCCTGTCAGGCGATTGATGCTCACGTCAGAACTCCGCAGGTCAACGCCCAGGGCCTGTGCCAGGTCCTCGCGTAAAGCATCTAGATCACCCTCGGTCTTTTGGATCTTGGTAAGCTGCTTCGTGCCGCCGGCTTTTGTGACAAGGTAGACAGGCAGCTGGTTGGAGCCAGTGCGGCGGATGAAGTAGGGGAGGTTGTTGAGTTGGAGAGAGGGAGTGGCTCGCGCAGTCTGCTGGGGGAATGGGGTCGAGGACGAGATGGGTTGCTCTTTAATCGCTTGGGCTTGGCGGTGGAGGTGCGTCAGGAACGTGCGCGTTTGAGAGTTGTAGGTCGATGAGCGGGGAGAAGCTATTATGAATTGCGATGGTTAGCTGGACATATTTCTATATTTTATCCTTGTTTCTTTCAACCGGGACCCATTTCCCGTCAGACTCTAGAGTTCTGAAGCCCGATGTTGAACCTGGACTGCCACAAGCCATGACCACGGCAACTGGCGCAGTGTGGCTAGTAGTACTAGCCCCGAAATTCGAGTGAAGTGTTCTTGGTTGTATATCCAGCCACTTACAAGATGTAGGCCGTGTAAATATGGAAGACAGGCTAGATGTCTGCACGGAAGCCACGGACTGGGTCAGACGGGAGTTGGCGCTCTGCTTGCACAAGGTCGAAGCGACCGAGGCCGAGTGTCGAAGAGACGCCATTACGCGTCAAAGAAAAGAGGTTGGGGAAAGGAAAGAGGGCAACAAGCGACACGACAAAGCTTCTATCAAGTACCGAGAAACAAGAAAAGCGCAAGTTTCTCTCACGTCCTGATTCTGCCACCGCCCCACGTCTCCTGGCCACCCAAAAGGGTTTAGCGTATCAAACCCTCCCGCACACAAATTCAATCAAAGAGACATCGCTGTATCTTTTGAACCAACCCACATCCTGCGTCCCACTATGGCAGACAACGCCCCTCCTTCCGCTGAGCAGCTCAGCGGCGCTGCCCCTACCGATATCGCCCCCGAGCATGACCTTCTACCCCGGTTGATCCCTTACCTTGACCGCCACCTGGTTTTCCCGCTGCTCGAGTTCAGCGCCGGCAACGATGAGGAGGACAGCGAGATCATTCGGGCCAAGTACGAGCTGCTCAAGCACACCAACATGACTGACTACGTCGCAAACCTGTGGAAGGAGATCAACAACACCGACTCGATCCCCGAAGAGTTTGTCAAGAAGCGCGAGGAGGTTCTGGCCAAGCTGCAGCACTACGAGGGCCAGGTTGAGAAAATCACCGAGTTGCTGCAGGATGAGGAGGTTGTGGGTAACTTGCGGAGCGACAAGGCCGCTAACTTGCGCTTCCTTGAGGAGCAGCACGGTGTCACCACCGAGATGGTTGACGGCCTTTACGACTACGGCCGCTTCCAGTACAGCTGTGGTAGCTACGGTAACGCCGCCGAACTGCTGTACCAGTTCCGTGTTCTGTCCACCGATAACGACAAGGTTGCCTCGGCCACCTGGGGTAAGCTGGCTTCCGAGATCCTGACCACCAACTGGGAGGCTGCGATGGAGGAGGTGCAGAAGGTCAAGGACTCAATTGAGACTCGTCTGTTCAACAACCCGCTCGCCCAGCTCAACAACCGCTCTTGGCTCATCCACTGGTCGTTGTTCCCCTTTTTCAACCACGACGCCGCCCGTGACGTCCTGACCGACCTCTTCTTCTCCCCCGCCTACATCAACACCATCCAGACCAGCTGCCCGTGGGTTCTACGCTACCTTGCCGCCGCGGTCATCACCAACCGCAGCCGCCCCCACAAGCACTCCGGTGTGTACCAGAAGCAACTGAAGGACCTCATTCGTGTTGTGCGTCAGGAGGACTACGAGTACACCGATCCCATCACCGACTTTGTCAAGGCGCTCTACGTCGACTTTGACTTCGAGGAGGCCCAGAAGAAGCTGGGTGAGGCCGAGGAGGTTCTCCGCAGTGATTTCTTCCTTGTGTCCGCTGCGGATGCTTTCGTTGATGCTGCTCGTCACCTTATCTCTGAGAGCTACTGCAAGATCCACCAGCGGATCGATATCAAGTATGTATCCGACTTATTTGAGAGTTATTTTTGGAGACAACACACTAACTTTTATCTCCAGCGATCTCTCTACCCGTCTCGGTCTGAGCCAGGATGAGGGTGAGAAGTGGATCGTCAACCTCATCCGCGACACCCGTGTTGACGCCAAGATCGACTACCAGGAGGGCACAGTTATCATGAACCACCCGCCGCAGTCGGTTTACCAGCAAGTCATCGAAAAGACCAAGGGTGCCTTCTTCCGCACACAGGTCTTGAGCTCATCTGTCGCAAAATGAACAACCTCCCCCTCCATCTGTCCTTATCCATGAGCTGATGCCAAAACTGAATCTTTCTTCTTTTGTTATTATCAACCCCAAATGTTTTTTTCTTTTTGCCTCTCCCTTTTATAGTCTCCCCGTGTATGTCACAACACGGTTCTTTTGTGAGGGATGAGGGACTCCGAGGCAGAGTGGCATCCGGCTGGCGTTCTTAGGTGGTCCAACCTTTTCTGATGTTTCTTTTTTACCTCTAAGTCCACAGTTTCTCTTCTTCCATTTCTTATTTTCCCCCTTCTGTCATCAGATCGTGTTTTCCTCTTTTCGTTGGTTCCTAGGCATTGAAGAGCTTTAGTTGAGAAGCGGGTGAAATAAAAAGGGCACCGTGGTGCTCTCCCCGCACTTTCGCAGAAGAACAAAAAGAGAAGAGATAGGGAATTATGCAGTAGACTCCCGAGTTATTCGGGGTCTGATGGATCTATGCTGTTACGAATGGTCTATAGAGATGAGTGAAAATGATGTCTGACAATATGTCTGGTCCAATATGTGTCCTCGTAAGTCGCAACAAGCCGCATAAGATAGCCAAGGGGAAGAGACAACATATGGCCCATGACACATCCATAGATGTGCACGAGGTTTAACCACGATAACCGTTATAGCCAGAGCAAACGTGGAACTTGGGAGCATTCGAAGGGTATCGTAAAACAAGGTATACTCAAAAGGACGAAATGGCTTTCCAATTAAATACCCAATTGTCTGATGTATCATCCTCTCGCAGAAATCGAACAAGATCCGTTTCGCCTCATCCAGAGATAAACCCAGTCCGTGGATTGAAACATAAAGCAGAAAGAATCTGGCAAAAAGAGAGATCCGGGCAACCTGGGGCATCTTATCCTGGGAGAAGGATCTGACCCTGGAATTGGAATTTGCACGAGATAGAATGGATCAAGATCAGAAAACAAAGTATAAATATGTCGTCCTTTGGACAAAGAGTCCCATGGAATTAGATCGACGGCCATGGATAGTCCTGGATGCAGCCCCGATAGGATGGATAGATCAAAAAGTCCTGGGAAATTCAGGAAGTGACAATTTCCAGTCTCAAGTTTCCAGTTCACGGTTGGTATTAACGTCCACTTCTGGTCTCCTGTTCTGGGTGTCGACGAGCCCGGGAGGTTTCAACCGGTATCAATTCATTGATATAGGGCTCCGAATGTCGGGATGAAGCATGGCCATTGGTATTCTGACTTTGGTTTGTCATGCGTAGAGCTTCCTGTTTCTCGTACTCTCGAGACATGGTAGCCAAATCGTCGATTTGCTCCTACATGTGAACAAGACTAGTCAGCTTCTCCTTGATGCATTTTGAATTCGCTTTGCTCTCTTTCCATTGCGTCTCCTGTTGGTCGTGGTAGAGAACAGACCCGTGTAAGAGGAACCCCTGTGATCAGATATCCTTCTCGCCCCTTGAAAACACAAGGAAATCTGGTTAGAGTGGGTTAACTGTGGCGCGCAGTGGGTGGTGTGGCCCGATATACCTGGTAACTATATGGCCGGACTGAAGCAGTGGGACCGAGGAAATAGTGGATATGTCCGAGCACGATATGACGGGATAGCCCATATCCTGGGAGCCAGTATTGTTGGACTGGCGACATCGTGATTTAAGGGTTTGGCGATAATGATATGTAGACAACGGATCTTGATATTGAAGTAATACCACCAACGAGTAGTCCGAGCACCTGTGGTAGATGCTTCGGGGTGTGTATACCCGCTTGTCTTTTTGTTCTTTTGGCTTTCTTCAGGATCACATAGGGTATAAATAATCCAGCAGTACTATCAAGTCGAGCCTAAGAAAAACGAAACCCACATATCACCCGTAACAAGCGGTCTATGAAGAGCGCTCCGGAGAGGAGATGACGAATAAGATCAATCCCACGCCAACTTGTATTTCCCCCTACGGATCCTTGAGCGGAGCCAGGTGGAAGGTGGTCTCGGAATTCAAATCAACAGCAAACGAGCGTACACCATGAAACCCGCTTGCATTCCAATTTCAGCCGACAAATAGAAAGCAAGATATGCAGGAGAAAGGCCTAGGTAAAATCCCCAAAGGAGACGTATAGTCTCCACCAGCCTGGAGTGCACCCGGGTAGACGGTAGGCTAATACCTAAATGGGGGTGCATCGCATAAAGGGTGAAAGTATAAACCCACAGCCAATCGATCCAGTCCTAATTGGCATTGAACATTCACGGAACTGTCGGGGAAAGGGGGTTGGTTCGCCTCACTCTTGGAGTCAACGACACCCAACCCTTCTTCACCGGTCTGGCTTCCATTGATTAATTTGAATATCAAAGTCTCAGTTGGATCAATCATTCTTGGATCTGGTCAGATCTTAGCTCATGATGTTGGTTGCCGACCTGTTCCATCCCGGGTCAAAAGTGAGGCTTGGCTTGGTTGGTGATAGAGTTAGCATATGATTCCAGATATGCATTGAACAACGCAGCAAGACGGATCATTTTTCGTTCCCAAAAAAATCATTCAAATCAATTGAAACCCAGTGGAAACAACATTACCCACACCGCACATTGTTCAATGCGCCAGAGTGGCTCTTGATGTCGTGGCACCATGGAGTCTAGTCCCCTTTGACTAAAGCCCGCGCTGAGCCGATGCAGGCTGTTTCTGCCATCCAACGCTTCCAGGACGTAGTGCCTTGGTCTCGTATGTCGAACACATTTCAGCCCACAGTTCCTGGGTTCGATCAGCAAAGCCACGTTCTGATTTGTCGGAGACTGCATCTGCCCCGAACCTGTTGGAATTGGAACTCTAACTTCGGGGGACTTGATGTTTTGCGTTCGGTCGTCTGCTCTGGTTGGGTTGGATTGGGCTGTGAGAAGGTAAATCCAGAAAGTCGGAGGTGTGTTGAGGACTTGCATATGGAATTTCCCATGGTTTTATGATCCTAGGGCTCCCTGGATATTATAACTACGCAGTATATGTATACAGATCCAGCCAGGATGATCGGCGTGTGAAGTAATATTCTCTAGTCTTTTCATGATTCGTTCGAAAAACCTGCCAATTCCATCTCGTATCCTGTCAAATCACATCGACCTCTCACTGCGGCGGGATATAGGGGTTGATAAGCATGTCGCTGAACCTATAAGAGAGAAAGAGTTGGTTAGCCGAGGTCACAATGCAATATGTGCAAGAATCAACTCACTTTTCCAGCTTGTCCTTTCCACGGACCTCCTCCACCAATAGTGGCATGCGAACCACGTTGAAGTCTTCATACAGCTCCTCAATCTGCTCCAAGTACTTCTTCTGCATCTTTCTGCGCGCAGTGCACTGATCACAGCCGCTGCCCTCCTTGGGGAACAACAACTGGTTCACGACAATCGAATGGGTATCAATGCCATAGCTAGTCAACTCTTGAATCATCCGCTCGGTCTCGTAGAGCGACAAGAACTCCGCAATACACACACAAACAAAGGTGGTCATATCAGGGTTCTTGAACTGCGTGTTGACCTCACCAATGGTCTCCCGCAGCGACTCCATCTTCTGTAACAACTCATCCATGTTCTGTCCACCAGGCAAACCACCCCTAGCGCCCAGAATCGAGTTGAGCATGGGTCCGAACTGCGATGACAGTTGCGACAGCTTCGCTAGCGCCTTCTCAAGGACTGTTGGGAACTGCAGGAAACGCAAGGTGTGACCGGTGGGTGCGGTATCGAACACAATCACCTCGTACGAGAGCGACTTGACCTGCTTCAGGACTTCGGCAAAGGACATGGCTTCATCAACACCGGGGATCTAAATCGTAGAAACAGCGCTCCGCGTTAGTTGGATGTTTCCGTATACTCCAATATCGCCTCGCCTCCTTTTCCACTCACACTGAACGCCAGATCCTGCATCATATTGCCCATACCCATTCCGCCCATAGCGTCATCCTGACCATCTCCATTGGCCAGGAGATCCTGGATGCTGCCATTGGGATCGATCTCCATGGCACTGAGATTGTCATAGCCGTCAATGAGACGGGCCTCCTTTCCGAACTTCTGGCCAAAGGCATCGCTCAGGTTGTGGGCGGGATCGGTAGAAATCAGGAGCACGGATTTGCGGGCTTTGGCGAGCTGAATGGCGAGCGAACAGGAGGTGGTGGTCTTACCCACACCACCTTTTCCGCCGACGAAGATCCAGCGGAGAGTTTTTTGGTTGATGATCGACTGGAGCGTGGGCTCCATGTCGAGGTCGTCACTATGGACCACGGCGGAGGAAGACATGGTGATGTTTGCGGAGCTTAGGAGAGGTGTGGGGGGGGGAGAGACGGAGGTGATGTTCAAAATTGATGATTTGCCCCGCAAAGGCGATCGAACGTTCCGGAACACAGTCTAGATAGTTACAAATGACATGGAGCATGGAACATGATGACTGTTAATCTTGTTTTAGTTTTTCAAGTAAAATAGAGATAGACTGATTGGTTCCAGTACCTAACGTTTGTTACTCAGAGAGATGACGTACATAAACGATGTTAATGCCACATCACCTGATGGTAGTTGTGCCAACTCTCCAATACAGCCATTTAACAAGAAATATTTCAAAATATGTCTGATAAAGTGCCTGTCCCACGGGTTTAATCAATTCTGTGCTTAAAAGCTTTCTTGTTCATTTTGCCTATGAATACGTATATGTTCTTTTCTCTTTTCTTCCTTCCAGTTTTCTACTTACAATTGGGAGAACTATTGAATTGAGTAGAAAGCGTACTAAGGTAAACAGTATAAGTACATGAATAACAGAAGCTCGGTTTCGCTAATAGAGTAGTTGGCCGTAAGAGACGAGGGAATATCGAGGGTTGATCATTGGTTGAAGTGATGAAAAGATCAAACCAACTCACTCATAGTGCTTCGTGAGCATCAATCGTACAGAGAGAGAGAGAGAGTGCATTCCAATTATCAATTTTATCAGGTCAACTATCCATGGGAAGTATAAAGATTGACTGATTAGAGCGGAGTGCTGGGGATGAAGTCTTTATCACTGAATAAGCATTGATCGCAGCAATATCTTAGTTATTTCCTACATTCTATAAATTTTTAGTCAGAATGAGTTGACATCTAAATGATTGAATCAATGATCGTCGAGAACCCGAAGGTAGATCCACCCATGGCATCCTCCGCATCGCTATCGGTGCTCTCCGATGCCAATGGCCCATAGAAATTAACCAACTTCCCGTGGATAACTTAAATTTTATTTCACCAAAAAACTGACGTTGACTTCCCCTCTCACCTCCCTCATATCTATATGGACCACCACCCCCGTGAAACCGCAGACCGCACAGCCAACCGTCTCGCGCTCTACCAGCAACACCTTTCCTCGGCCCCGCTCTCCAAAACCAACCCAACTCACCAACCCACAATGGCCGCCCGCGACCCCATCACCTGCCACTGTCTCAACACATTGACTGGCACACCCGCCGCAAACCTACCTGTCACATTGACGCTGCTGTCCACACCTGCAGCTTCTAGCCCCGTCACCTTCCACGCTACAACCAACGCCGACGGCCGCGTCGCAAAGTGGACGCCTGCAGGCGGTGCTTCTGCATCTTCTGTCCCAGATATCCTGGCGGCACTGCCGGGCGCAGAGAGCAAGACAAACTGGTCTGTGCGCTTCGACGTTGGACCCTGGTATGAGGCGCAGGGTATTGAGAGCTTCTGGCCTGAGGTTGAGGTTAAATTTACTGTCAAGGGTCGCGGCCGTGACGGAGAGGAGGGTTGGCGCCACTACCATGTGCCCGTCCTTTTGGGTCCTTGGAACTACTCGACTTACCGTGGATCTTAATGGATGTTTCAATAATTAAAATTCAAGATTATGTTTGCTATGTTCAAAATGCCTTGAGGTTTCGAGAGGTTGTAGTCTTGGTAGATATATTCTCTGATTCTGAAACTGGGTTTATTGTTTTTGGTCATATTGGCAATGAATTGCTCGCCTTATATCAACAGGCAAGATGGCCGAGTTGGTCCAAGGCGTACGGTTCAGGTTCACCTGATCCAGATTTCCGTATCTCGTTTTCGGGGCGTGGGTTCAAATCCCACTCTTGTCATTCTTTTTGTCTTTTGTGTCTATAATGATGCTCAGTGATTTTTTCTTCTTTCCTACTTCCTTTTTTGGCTTTTTTCTATTAAAGTAGAATGAGGCAGGTTTTATTTTGAATTTTTGTCATTTATAAAGAGTTCGTCATGTGTGCCGTTAAGTTGTCTCTATGATTGTGTAATTTACATTATGAAATGACTCCTTATGCTCCTCTGCCACGACCGCCACGACCACCGCGGCCTCCACGTCCCCCGCGGCCTCCGCCACGACCACCTCCACCTCCACCGCCACCATTCTTCTCTACCCCACCTCGTCTCTGACCACCTCCAGGGCTGAGAACATCGCGTTTCTTGTTATTGGGACGGCCATTGGGACGGCCACGGGGACCACCGGAGCTGTCTCCATTCAATTCACTCAAGCTCCCGAAGTTGAATCCAGGGACACCCTTCAGACCCATTTTACCAACGACCTTCTTATCCATAGGGGGAGCCTCGGGACAGGCCATACCTTCAATGGCCATTTCGTTGGCGAGTTGGACAAGACCGGCCTTATCGAGACGCAGCTGCTTCAGAAGACCTGATCCAGCAAAGAATCCAATGTAAGATGAGTAGGCACGTTGCTTTGTGACTTCATCGATCTGGTACATGGCCGCGTCGACGAGGGTCTTGAAGCCGGGAGCCTCCGCAATGATTGCGTCGGACTGGGGGTGCGGCTTGATGGGCAGGTGACGGTTGACGTTCATGAAGAATGACTCGGCTTGAGTAAGGAGGATGATTGCGCGGCCATCATTGCCAGCACGGGCTGTACGACCAACACGGTGAACGTATTGTTCGCCGTTTGAGGGCAGTCCAACCTGGATGACCAAGTCGACGTTGGGGAAATCCATACCACGGCCAATAACGTCCGAGGCGAACATGATTCCGGTGGCCGCTTCTTTGAACTGGGCAGTGGTTCTTGTGCGGATGTTCTGGCTGAGACGGGAGTGAATTTCAAACACATTCAAAGAGGTTAAGCCTTGAGAGAAGACCTTGGCGCATAGAGCAACCATGTTGGCAGTGACGCCGAAAACAATGATCTTAGAGCACTTCTGACTCTCAAGCTTGATAAGAGTAGTAAGAGTGGTGAAGGTCTCTGCCACAGATGGAATCACCACGTGGTACTGGGGTACTCTCTCGTGTGTTGGTGACTCGTTCTTATCAATGGTAGAAATGCTAGTGTAGCCCTCCTTCAACACCACGCTGACCACTTCCTTGACCTTCGGTGGAACAGTGGCTGAGAAGCACATGCCTTGCCAGCCGGTCTTCTTTGATGGAATAAGGCGAAGGATCTGCTTCACGTCGGCTAAGAATCCAGCTTCAAGCATGGTATCGGCTTCATCCAAAACCAGGGATTGAATGTGGGAAAACTTCTCGGCCGTGTAGTCGTCAGACAGGTAATCCTTCAATCGGCCCGGTGTTGCTACCAGAATAGACGGAGCTCCCTTCATGAAGCGCGAATGAGCGGAGGCGCGAGCTGTTCCACCAACCGCAATATGACACTCGAGAGGCTTGGACAATTGTGAAGTAAGTTGGTCACACGATTTGGCAATCTGCTGGGCAAGTTCTCTGGTGGGAGTGATAATCAGAATAGCGACCTGGCCTCTGGGTGGCGCACTATTTCCCTGGAGGAGGCAGTGCAACGCGGGCAGTAGGAAGGCAAGAGTTTTTCCGGTACCAGTCTTGGCTTGGACGAGACAATCACTGCGCCAATCTGGAAGTTCGGTCAGGACACGCTGTTGAACGGGGGTCATGAACTGGAAGTCCATGACTGCCAGGGCTTGAAGGAGTCTGGGATCGAGCTTCCCAGCCATGGTGGTATATGGCTGGGAGCCAACATTTGTAGGAGGAGTTTGCATGATGCCTGAGACTTTGTATCTCAAAGAGTCACACAATGGTTGAATGAAAATTTCAACCCGAAAGGTGTCTGGGTAGGCACGTTGTTGACGGTAAGATATGGCAGAACATAATTTTGGAATTTCTTATCGATAAGACTTTTTGGTGGTTTGGGGAAACTTTATTTACCAAGTCAACAAGCGAGATCAAGTAGTTCCTTTAGACCACCTAGTGACTAGAAGGTCAAGTTACTTTTTATTACAGATTTATCATCCTATGATATAACGAGACTTTGAACAGTAAAAATAATATGACAAAAGCTGATAAGCATACCTTGATTGGCCATCGTGAGATCTGCGGCTCGGGTGGGTCATCATTTTAGATTTGTTCCTGTAACTGAAGAGTCTTGACTCTTACCTCAGGGAAACACTAAATTAACTCTATAAAATCCCATGATCAGATAGCGAAATAATTAAATAATCAAATTCAAAGCCAGAATATATCTATAGAGCCTAAACAGTTGTTCTTCCGAGTCGAAGTTTTCAAACAGGCGGTCCTTAACCCATTGGAAGGCTGAAGTTTAATTCTGCGTGTACTTAAAATTTGCACATTTATTCCAACTAATAAGTGGCAGAATGGACTCATACAAACAACGGATGGTAAATATAACATCATACTTCTCCTTATCTGGAAGTCCCTATTGTACATCAAATAAGACTGGAAAATGCTTTCATTTCGTTTTGAAGGCTTCCTCGATCGGACCCTCGTCCGAGATATGGTTGTAAGGCCGATCATATCGGTTTTCCATTTCTTCATTGTGCTTTCTCACATCCTCCGGTAGTTCCTCATGCTTCTTGCCTTCCATGTCAGATAGGTTTGACTGCCTGCCATCTCGGAGAGTGGGATGGGCTCCGTTTGAGGGAATTGGGTGGTTCGGGGTATTGTCACGATCACAGTCTTTCTCCTTCAGGTCATGCTCATTGGCTTTATCAAAGTTTTTGGCTGTACTATGAACATAACACGATTGGCCAGGGAGTTTGGGCAGAGGGCGACCGAGAGGAGTAGAGGAAACAGGCGCCCGGATTCGCGACGGGAGTCGTAAGAAGGTGCTCATTTTGGGTTGTAGGTAGAGGATGAGGGTGGAGAGGATATAATAATTTTGTAGTTACAATGTTAAAAAAGGAAGAAGAAAAGAAAGCCTAAGGAGATTTGAATTTTGAATATTGATTGTAAATCAGGTTTCTACATCTCACAAGGAATATGATGTGATGCTTGCTCTTTCTCGCCGTCGTTGCGATGACGTATATCGATGTCATATCTTGCCAAGAACATTGATATATTTCACCCTACCCCTTGTACTCTATGATCGCCCCTCTACATATCTGGCTTGGGCTACTCGAAATTACTCAACTCCAATCAAAATGGCAGAAAGCAACAAACGCAGCTTGGTGTTCCTCAGTGAGGTAGTGTGTCATCCATCAAAAGACCAGCGATGAGACCAACATTGGCGAAAGCACCATTTGCACAACGGAATCAAAAATGCTTCGAATTAAATAAAATAAAATGAAATCAATTTACCATAATTCACATCACCCTTGATATTTAGCAATTCCATGGGATGCTGGCTGAGCAAGCACCTTTTGCGTTGTAGGTAGGGAGTCAAGGATTGTACATGCTACAGATTGCACCGCCACTTCAAGCCGACTGACTAATTTTTGTCTAAGGTAGGAACCAATTTGGGTCCTGTTAAGTCATCTTATCTTAAAGTCACCAATATCAGTGAAAAGGCCTCGAAAAATATCAGCATGTACTTTTATGGTGACTATATTCTCTGCCCTCAAAGCTCCAAGGGCTAAGATAGAAAGAACCAGTGGCAGAAGGTATAAGAAGGGCAAATGATAGGCTTCGGCCATGAGTAGTAACCAACGGCAGGGATATTGTGATAATGGTGATACATACAATCCAGAGCTGCACAAAGAAAGGCCAGGATGGTACGTAAGAGTATGTAAATTGATCTGCGTGGCGAGGTAGAGCCAAAGACTTGAGGGATTTATTATAATCTGATGTGTAATAGACAGTTCATAACCAATCTCATCAGCCTCAATGGTCATGTTCGTTGATTGTTGAAGTTAAGAGTATTTTAATTGACTTGCGCACGGTGCTTCTGTCTGACCCTGAGCGTGTTCGGTCGCATGGCCCCGGATCGCCAAGATCCACTTGGGCCCTTGAAATCGTTGGTTCATAGGTGAATTTTTTTTTGACAATTATCAATTATAAATGATCTTGGATTCGTGGATAGAGTCTTCAAGTATTACTTGTGGAATGAACCACGTTGATCAACATTCCATTGGGCCATACTGTAAAGTGTAACCGGAGCGACGATAGGGCAGACATGTTATAAGTTAGTTAATACCACTTTCGAACAGAAGCGTGATAATTGCACAAGCAAAGTTGTTACTACTAGTACGTACCAGTACCTATCAACGAAAGCTTTTTTACTTGATTCATAACCCGTGGACCCTGGGGTCTTCCCTAGCGTAGATGGCGTGATAGATTTCTCAGACTTGGGGAGTTTTCCATTACAAATAAATGGAGATAACGAATGGTTACTAAGGGGTATTCCGTACATGTTCAAGTGAAGCTGGGTAATGAAGCCGATGTCTCAGCCACTACATAGTTTGCTTTAGAGCGCCAAAACTTCTGGAAATAATAGGTCAACTTCACCCAGGTGAGAAAATGCAAGGTACTCCATGATACCTGTCAAGTTCCTTTGCATAGATGAGTAAAATGCCTGTTGATCAAAATGTAAGAAATGTAAGAAATGTAAGCACATTCGCGGCGGCGGTTCTGACTATACTGTAGTCGACTTCTAGCATCCACGTGACCAAACTCTGACAGCCGCGGGTCGCAGCCGAAATGCCTCTCCACCCTAGAACGAAGCTAATCTCTTCCAGTCAATTTCGCAGTCTATTGTCTCACCGTCATCTCCCCATTCTTGGATTCTCTCGGAAGATGCTGACCCAAGTTTTTTTGACGAGTTCGGTACTCTAATTCTTCACTTTCTCACGCCTTTTTGACTCTTCCCTCACCATGGCGTCACTCTCAGGTTATACTGCTACTGGGAGGACCCGATCATCCGATGGCGTCACTTCCATTAACGATGATACCTCCACGGTTGAAGGCACCTCACCTCAAATCGACTCGACAGAGGATAACGAGACCGTGTTCTTAAACAAAGCTGCTTCGACTTCAAGCGCCCTCGACAATGTGACTGACATGACCGACAAGGCTATCGGTCGACCTTCCAACTCCCCGGATACAATGCAAGAGGAACCTCGAAAATGCTGGATCTGCTACACCGACGAGACAGAGGACTCGCCACTCAATTTAGAATGGCGATCTCCATGCCCATGCGCCTTGATAGCACATGAGGCCTGTCTGCTTGATTGGCTCGCAGATCTCGAGAATCCTCGTTCACGCAGACGAAACGGCGGTGCTAAAATGCAGTGTCCCCAGTGTAAATCTGAGATTGTTGTCACTCGGCCACGAAGCTACATTGTTGATGCTTTACGTATGGTTGAGAGAGTGGCGGGACGGCTTGTCCTCCCGGGAATGGCTTTTACAGTGGCGGGCACAGTATGGGCAGGCTGCTGCGCACACGGTGCGTACTCAATGAATCTTGTATTCGGTGCGGAAGAGGCCAAGCAAATTCTCGAGGAGAGCATGGACGGCCCGTGGAACCCTGGAATGAACCTCGGTCTACCCCTCATCCCGCTCGTCCTCATATTTTCTCGTACTCGTTACGCCGAAGGCCTCCTTCCGGCTATCCCCGTTTTATTCTTCGCCGCGCACAGCCCGGGCCAAGAGCCCGACCTCGACTTTTGGCCGCCGACTCCAGCCTTGACTTTCGCCGCCCTGCCATACGTGAAAAGCTTCTATGGTGCGCTTTACGACCGGATGTTTGGTGGACTGGAGCGAAGATGGATTGCAGAGGTGCAGCCTCGCGCGGCAGAAGATATTCTAGACGATGCGCAACAACAGGATCAGGCGGAGGGACTCAACCGATTTGGCGACAATGTTAATGGTCAAATACTCATGGAGATCGACCTCGAGTTACAGGTAGGGATGGGCAATGACGCCGAGCTTGCCGATGCTCTAGCTCTTCCTGCCGCCGATAACAACGATGGCGCTGACGTAGGCGCTCAGGACGGACAAGCTCAAGGTCAGCCTGCAGGCCAGAACGGACAGGGACTGGACCTGGGTCGGCGACAAAACGAGATCATCCACGACACCGGAAACCTCACCGATATTGTTCTTGGGGCCCTCGTGTTCCCAGCCATATCCGCATCGGTGGGTGGTCTTCTGAAATACGTTCTTCCCAAATCCTGGACCACGCCATCATCAGTCCTAGGGCGCAGCCGCCCCGGACTTCTCCAAACCCGCTGGGGCCGCAGTGTTGTCGGTGGGTGTATGTTTGTGCTGCTGAAAGACGCACTCGTTCTCTATTGTCGGTGGAAGCTGGCACAAACACACCGGCGGCGCAAGGTTCTGAATTACGAGCGGTCCAAGGCCAGAAAGCAAGGGACAACAAAGCGGTAAAACCGAATTCGCGGAGCTGCTTCATTTATGAGTCCACGGTATCCGTATTTGTTCTCTCTCATTTGCATCCTACGGCGTTATTTTACGGGGCTTTGCTTGACAATTTTGGTGGGGTGTGCCATTTACATGTATGTCGCTTTGACATTTGATGCCTCTTACGACCCTCAAGATACCGCTGCATATTACGATTCATTCAATCAATTCTTTCATCTGATAAACTTCCTCTTGTCTTCTCGATTTTTCTCGGACAGATTATGCATTTCGATTACACCCTGTATTTAGTATGAGCATCTTTTAAATTGACTTAGGGGAGTTCAAACTTGACAGTAAGGAAGGTACTAAATATCACTTATTGGATTTGTAACGTGAAAACATAGCGAATTCTATTTTTGCTTGTAGAAGCCTTACCTCTGTAGGGTCGATGGAGGTATATGGACATCCAGGCGCGCGGCTAATCAAAGGCGGCGACGATTCTGCCGTCAGGGAATTATTCGCCCTGAACTGCACCGCAACGTCCTCTTCCACATCCCCATATACCCCAACCACAATGCCGTCTCTATCACCAGCGCTCGCATCTCTTGCGAGTGTCTTCCGAATTCCCATGTCTCTGGCACCGGTACGCCCCTCAGTCACCCGCGCCTGCCAAGAGACCCTGACTCGACGAGCAACACAACCGGGCCCGATTACCGCTGCCGTGCAATCCGCGCCCTTCTCATCGACAAGCTCTCTGGCAAAGCGCAAGGGTGCCCGCCCTGGAACGGACAAGCGAATCAGTATGTTTATGCCACAATTGTCGCAAAATGCGGCCTATCCGCCCCCAATTGCCGAGCCACGTGCCCCTCGAGATTTGATACTCTCAACCATGAATATGAAGCATCTAAAGCTAACAATAATATCCTCAGCCCTTATCCGCTACTTCCTCTACCACCCCCTCACCCCGCGTCCCCTCCGCTTCTCCCGTAACCGTTTCCTCCGTCACTGGACCATTCACCGTACCTGGCAACTCTTCCAGTCGAAGCAGCGTCAAAACCACGAACTCGAGCTGCAGCGCCAGTACCAGAGCATGCAGTCTGCGTGCGAGGAGCTGCGAACTGGTGCCGGTGATGGTGGCAAGCTGTTCCGGAAATCCATGAACAAGAAGGGCATTTTTAATGATATGTTCCCCATTGAGTACGGGCGTATGCAGACCGATTATCCACCCGCGGAGGGGTGGAACCACGAGTGGAAGAGACCGTCAAAGAAATAGATGCTCAGATCCTGTCTCGAGCATTGGTTTTGTGTTGACTGAGTGAGATTTGGGGCAATTGCTAGATTCGCCTTGGGTTGTCTTGTATCATTGGCGCCATGTACTATATATGCATTTTATCTTCATTGTCAAGGTCGCTTGAGATGTAAATCAAAGACCCATGAATTCCGTCCTGTTTTGTAATGTCTTCCCATACAAATAGCCCGATCGACCCCGCTCTTAGTAGATGCATACATAGTAACCTTGAAGGGCTGAAAGCTTGCGAGACCACGGAAATAGTGTGGCTCCTGCTGCTAGCAAATGTTTGTGATCCTGGAATACTATGTTACATCAGATACACAAAAACCCAGGTAAAGTAATTGATTATGTAGTTCCTAGAGAAAAAAGTAACAACACACTGTATGAAAGGAGAGAGTGACAGTAAATACTACATGAGAGAAGGATCAAAGGAGCGGGATTCGCCATGCACGTCGGGGAATTTGCAAAAGAGAGACAGGGACAGGTATCCGGAGTTGCACGTGCATAAAGTCGGGTAATGATAGGAAAAGCAATGGCCAGTCAAGGAAAGACATGAAGTGAAAGAAAAAATGTACTCCGAGAGAGGATAGACAAGGTTGAAACAGCCTGGGCAAAATAAAAGGCAGACAACGTGCCCGAGTCAATTGACTAGGCAAGCACTGGAACCTCCCAAACGCCAATGATGCATGATACAGCGGAAGGTCGATTGAACGGCAAACTAGAGCTTGACCCAAGTTCATCGCTTTCCCAAGTCGAGAGTAAAACAAACCGAACGCTGACAGAGAAAGCAGTTGCAATATCGCACATTCTTGGAATGAAGTCGTTATAGCACCACGCAGCAGGAGCTTTTCCGCTTGTCAAAGGTTAAAAGCGCAGCTCGGGTGGCTGCTTCGAACACATCGTCGACACCCTCGCCGGTCAAGGAGGAGCATTCGAGATATTTGCGAGCTCCAATATTGGTGCCAGTGTCATTACCCTCTTTAGATGTGACAAATTTGAGGGACTTTTTGCGCATTTCTTCGATGGCCAGTGGATCTTCTCGCAAGTCTTTCTTGAGACCGACTAGGATAATGGGTACGCCGGGGCATCGTTCGTTTGCTTCTTCAATCCACTATCCTGTATGTTAGTGGCCATTTCACATGATGTCCGTTAGCAGACCTGACGAACCTTATGTTTTACATTCTCCAGCGTGTCAGGTGTGTCCACGGCGAATCCAATCAGGATGACATGAGCCTTCGAGTAAGCCAATGGGCGCAATCTTTCATAATCTTCTTGTCCAGCTGTATCCCAAAGAGCCAATTGTACGGAGCGACCATCGACTCGACAATCCGTCACGTAGTTTTCGAAAACCGTCGGGACCTAGGCAGCAGGTTAGAGTTGCGTTGGTGGGGTTCAGACGGGCGAATGAACTAACATAATGCTATGGTGTAAAAAAGTGTTAGTTCATAATTCCTCTATCACGCGAAATGTTGACTTGCTGACGAAGACTTACAGTTGGGAAGTAGCCAAGTGTGAAAACGCTGAGTAAACTGGTTTTCCCGCACGCGCCATCTCCGATAATCACAAGCTTCCTGGATGTATCAGTTGAGGTTAGCATCCTGACATGGACAGTTGAGAAATTCAATTGCAGAGTATGCAAGAGTCGTCCCAGTCCTCCGCGGGATGGAATTGCCACTCTGCGGAGACGCTATGGGGGCCTCGTGCGATCTAGCCCGGAGGGGGTATGACAAAGTGCAAATGAAGGAACTGGCCGCGCGTACCTCCGCATAACATTATCACCCTGTTGTTGCGCCATATTTCAATGGATCGGGTGGGGTAGGAAGTTCTCCCAAGCGCTTCTTGACAAGGTGGGAGAAGAGAGAATGATGACTCGATCACAGGTTCGTAGTCGAGTCAGGCCCACGAAGGCGCAACACAGGAAGCAGGGGGAAGGGGAGGTCAGCCCTGCGCGTACACAATTTTCACGCCCAATCGTAAGGTGCAGGTGTGGCAGGCCTAAAGAAAAACAGTGAGGACGGTCGCGCCGGGGCTAAAGCGTCGGAGAGAGGTGGGATACAGTTGACGAATTGGATGACCGGATACGAGAGGCTTTGTAAAGATCTGATCCACCGAAGAAATTAATACAGTAAGAAAAGAAGGAAAAAAAGTAATGAGAGATATTGAAATTGAGTAAGCGAAAGAGAGTTGCTTTTGATTTTACGATAAGATGAAGGGGGGGGAGAAAGGGAATGCGGTTAGTGTAGGAAACAATCCGGAGATTTAAGGCACACCGGGAGGAGTGTTAAAAGGGACGCAATTTCTAATAAAATAAGTAATATAGGTACGTGCTTCATAGAATTATTTCTGATTTTCGGTTACTCCGTAAAATACCCTTTTGGTAAGAACAGTGTCATTTAAGAAAGTTATTTTTATCATTTAGCGCATGTGTCTCACTGCAGGTGGAGAGCACTGAACAGACTAAACAATACGTAAGGGAGACAACTGGTAAATGTGCTCACCGCCTGATAAAGACATATATAGATTCAGCATTATTATACAGGCGGTAGGTGTTTTAGTCAGGTGACTCCATGGTAAGGCACCACATCATGAGAAATTGAAACTTGCATATATCCACGCCTCAAGATATAAGTCTAAAAATTAAATCTTGTGTATGTAAAATCTAAGCATAATTTCATGAAACCTAAATAAACCTGGATGTGAGTCCATTTCAGTGCCTGAATAGTCAGGCACCAGCTCGCTTGCGGCGGCTAAGTATCCTGTTGCGGCGGCACGACAACCAGCCAGAACGCAGTAAAGGCCATCGCTCATTCATCATCATCGGCCATAAGATCTCGCTCCCCTCTGTGACCCGTGCTCTCAGGGCTCTGCTTGCTTGCTGGCCCTGGTTCAGACTTAGCTACACTTGCCTCTCCGCGAGTCCTCCAGCCTCCCGCGGGCCCGCTTCCGACTCAGCACGTCCTGCGCCGGCGGGTTCACTGCCTTTCCACCCCTCCCACCCCATCCTGATCCTCCGCCAACCCCTCTTACTTCCTACCACCCTCGAACCCCCCCGAAGTGTCTTAACAAAGGGATTGCATTCGTACCTTCGCCAAGACCCTAAGGGGTTTGGATCTTTTGGTGAGTCCCTATATGGGATTGGGTTCGGAGCTTTGTTGGTTCTTTCGCCCTACCGGTCTCCGCTTTTTGCCCTGGCGGTTTTACTCAAACCCCCACCCTCCAACCTTTGTTGATGATACATGGGTGCTAACCTTGCACTCAAACGGAACAGAACCCTGCTGAGGACTATCGCTCCCAGCTTCATTAACATCCACAACCACCATGGCGACCCACGTATCGGCCAACCCGACACCAACCAACGGTGATGCGCGGGGACCCTTGAGCCATACCACTGCTGAAAGCATGCCCGCACCGGCGCCTGTGAATCGCAAGAAGCAGAAACGTCGACAGAAACAGGCCGCCCGCCTTGTGGATCCACCTGATGTCCATGCCTCCGCGGAACAGGACTCTACCGCCGATGACCGACATTCCAATGATCATGAAGTCGACAGTACAGATCTTAACCATGCTGGATCGGATGATGTGTACCACAATGGAGTACATTACGACCTAAGCGGACATCCGATATCGAATGATTATGACGACGCAACGAGCTCGAAAACAAAGAAGAAGAAGAACAAGAAAGGCCGTTCTGACTCACACACTCTCGCCGATGGTAGCTCGACTCCTCTTTCCTCACCCTCCGCTTCCTTCTCCCACCCTATGCCTCCACACTCGCTGCCATATTCTCGCTTCCCTGCCAAGTCCACCAAAGAAAGCAGCATTTGGAACCAATCGTCTTTGGAGGAGCGCGAGAATATTAGGACTTTTTGGTTTGAGTTAGGCGAAGAGGAACGGCGTCAACTTGTGAAAGTAGAAAAGGACGCCGTTTTAAAGAAGATGAAAGAGCAGCAGAAGCATTCTTGTAGCTGCACTGTCTGTGGCCGAAAGCGAACCGCAATCGAGGAAGAACTTGAGGTCTTGTATGATGCTTACTACGAGGAGCTTGAACAATACGCAAATAACAATCAAGGTTCCTTTGACGAAGGCGCGCCGATCATCCCTCCACCTCGATTATACCAACCACCACTTCGATCTCCTGGTCAGCATACCCGCACGCACGGTCAATACCACCCATCAAGGGGCAGAGTTCAAGAATTGCCCGAAGATGAAGAAGAGGAAGAAGAACTAGAAGACGACTATGATGATGAGGAGGAGGATGACGACGATGAAGATGACGATGAGCTGTACAGCGATGATGAGTTCGAGGACGATGAAGCTCGCGCAGCTCGTGCGGACTTTTTCGCGTTTGGAAACAGTCTGACGGTAAAAGGTACGTTGATACACAGGTTCGGTCTTATCCAAAGTTTGGTTGTTTTCTGACTGTTTCTGGTTAGATGGTATCCTTACTGTGGCAGATGATCTTCTCAAAAACGATGGCAAACACTTCATTGACATGATGGAGCAACTAGCCGAGCGTCGAATGCAACGAGAAGAAGACACACAGTACAACATAGCTGCTGCTCACCAGTCATTTCATGCAGGTCACAATCACGGGCCCCTTGACGATGAAGACTATGACGACGAAGAGGATGAAGATTATGACAGCCAGGAGGAGGAAGAGTTCGATGAGGATGAAATGGTATGTTCTGAAATCGTCATTCCTTCATACCGATTTTACTGACAGGCATGGAAGGATGCTATGACGGAAGAACAGCGCATGCAAGAAGGCCGACGAATGTTCCAGATATTTGCCGCTCGGATGTTCGAACAACGAGTGATGACCGCATATCGAGAGAAAGTTGCAGAACAACGCCAGAAGCAGCTCATAGAGGAGCTGCTAGAAGAGGAGAGTCGAAACGAGCAGCGCAATGCTAAGAAAGCACGAGAAGCCCTAAAGAAGAAGGATAAGAAGCGCCAACAGAAGCAGGCTAAAGAGGAAGAGAAAGCTCGTCGTGAAGCTGAGAAAGCGGCTGAAGAGGCGGCGGTCAAGGCTGCCCAACAGAAAAAGCTTGAGGAACAACGATTGAAGCGTGAGGAACAGCGCTTGAAGCGTGAGGCTGAACGTAAAGCTCATGAGGAGGAGCGCGCACGCAAGGAAGCAGAAAAGCAACGGCGCATCAAGGAGGAGAGGGAACGACAAGCCGAAGCAGAACGCAAACAACGAGAGCAGAAGGAGGAGAAGAAGAGGCGCGAGGAAGAAAAGCGCAAGGAGAAGGAAGAGCGCGAGGCCTATGAGAAGAACTTGAAAGAGGAGCAGATCAAGAAGGACCGTGAGATGGCAGCCAAGGTAGAGCGTGATGCTAGGGAACGATCTGGGAAACGGGATATTCAAGGAAGAGCCGCACCTCATCCTGGCACTATTCCCATGCCTCCGAACTTTTCATCGCACGCTGTCTCTGGCTCCGTCCAATCCCCTCACTACAACATGGCGTCTCCAGCCGCTCCTAAAGTTTCGACCCCCGCAAGGCCACGACAGCCGTCCCAGCAGGGATCTCACACCTCTTCTCCTCATTCTCAGCCGTCTTTGTCGGAGATCTTCCCACAACCTTCTATCTCTCCACGTTCTATGGCACAGTCTCATTCTGGAGCTATCGGTAGTCGATCGGGCCACCACCAGCAACCTCCGTTACACCATCCTCAGCCTTCTGCTCCTTTATCACCCCTGGGTAGATCACATCCTCCTGGCTTCCAGGCCTTTGGTGGGCTATCTTCAAACCCACCCGGCCTGCCAGGTATGGGTGGTCGGCCACTTGGGGCTCCTGACTTCCACATGTACTCTCCCAGTTCAGCAATGATAAACCCTCTCCGCGCTTTCGCTGGGCCGGGTGGAATCTCTGCGCCCCCTGGAATAAATGGAGTACGTCCAATGCCTTCTGCAAGAGGATTCCCAGCAGATCCCGGACACGGTCTTCCTTTCTCTGGACACCATGGAATGCCTGGTGCATTTCCTATGCAACAACCGGGGTTAACAAAGACTCACTCAAGACAGCAGTCGGGATCATTTGAACGATCTCCGCTTGAGAGTGGCCAGCCGTTCTCGTTTGCGCGACCTAGTCCTATCAAGCGACCGTCAAGTGGTGCACAGGATCAACAAGAAGGCGGCCATACCACGTCACGCCGAGAAGTAGATGCTTTGAGCAATCAACTAGGTAGCAGCGCACTACTCGATGATACTGATCCTCATTACTATGCACCCAACTTATCTCAGTCGTTGCCCGGAGCCACCCTGGCAGGGCAGTTCCCTGTCCCATCGAGAGCTAGCTTTCAAGGGGCATCATTCTTCGCTGATCCTCTAGGGTCGAAAGCCACCACTTTTGGCAATGGCTCCACTGGATGGGGTGGGCCATTTGGAAGTTCTGCTTTCCCCGCTCCGTCAACCTGGGGAGCAGCAACTGGTAAGCCATTCTTTGCATTCCTTGTATGTGATAATTCCACTAACAATTGGATAGCGAGCGGCTGGCCGCAACCGCAGCCACATAACTTCTTTGCTGCTGGTGGTCATCATCGTGGACATACCTCTCGACCTGTTACCATTCGTCTCTTGGTGATCCAGGCCTGCAAGCACTTAAACACATCAAGCCCGCAGCCTGGTTCTGGAGGCTATCACGACGTGAACAAGGTGCTCAGCCAGGTAGAGAAGCTGCGCTCTTCCAGCGAGCCTGCTATCAAGTTGGATGAGATGCTGGACATCTGCGACACTGAAGGTAACCCCCAGAACGGCGGCGGATCATTCTCCATTAAGGAAGATGCGAACACCCGCTACGTCAAGTTCGAGCCAGATACCAACAGCTCAGTACCCGGTCACCGTGGCAGTATTGTTCCGGGTGATATTGGTAGCCCAGTCCCTAGCAATAGCCACCCTGCTGGCTTGGGGGGATTTAACACTGTGCTTCGGCAATACTCCTCGCCTACCGCAGGATTGTTTGGTGGGACTTCTTAATCCCCTTATGATTATGACCCCTTTGATTGCTTAAGACCGACTGAGCTCTTCTATTGGAAATGCAAGGCCTCAATCCTTTATTTTCCAGGAACTAGTCTCCTTACGCGCTCTTATGGGAATGACTCCTGAAATGCCCCTCATCTCTCTGTTTCATTTCTTCTTCGATTTTCCTTTTCTTTCTGTCTTGAATTGAAGCGTCACGGGTTAACGTCTCACACATCCACATGTCCTAAGTGTCTGGTTTCTGCTGAT
The DNA here is from genome assembly GCA_028828245.1 of Penicillium lividum. NCBI lineage: Eukaryota > Fungi > Ascomycota > Eurotiomycetes > Eurotiales > Aspergillaceae > Penicillium > Penicillium lividum. The sequence continues at coordinate 6,497,573 of JAQJAG010000002.1, forward strand.
CGGTTTTCTCTTTATCTTTGCGATCAAGTCTATTGGACTTGGATCTGAGGCATCAGGGTTTATTTTGTGTACGGTATGAGTTTTCTTTTTCGTTTTTCTGCATTATGCAGCGATATCCAAGGAGCTTGGGATAATCTCCCTCTCCGCATTGTCCTCAACAATTGCATGATTGAAGGTTTCTTCGTCCGTCTGTTTCTGGCTAGTCTCCCAGACGGCTGATACTGTAGTCTGTACGGAGTGTTCTGATCAATGGAAGTTGCATGGTACTTGAATAAATTCGCAACATTGAATATCAGACTTTGTATTCCGCTTAGTGAGGAATCCTGACCTCAGGGGCTTCCCCGTCAACCACTGGCAGGGCGAATACATATGAAGCACAAACATTTGGACTCGATTCAATGATCCATGCTTTAGGAATCAGGCATGTTTATATTTCTATCATGCACCTCACCAGTGCTCCATCTGATCCCTCATAGCTGCATGCTTCTGCGACTTCTAGGGAAAAATATATTGTTTATCATCCTGAATACTCAGTTCTGAAGTGAAATAAATAAGTTGAAAGGTAGGTATGGTATGGTGTGACAATGGTACACTAGTATATACTCAAAAACGAGACGAAATAAGCATCATAGACAGGGGCTGGCTTCCAGAAAGCGAACAAAGGTAAGAAAGGAGACAAGGGAAAAAACAAAACAAAAATGAGACCCAAAGGGACCTTGTAATCAGAGGCTTCAGGGACTATGCACTTATCGCATCTCGTACAAACAAAACGTATGCCTCCTTGAGAGGCCCAATTTCTGCAAAGCTCAAAGAAAAACTTTGACACAATCTCAGACCACACCAAGGAACACATTTAATTCATTCACTCTACTGCTTCTCTGTAACGACACCTTCATAGTCTCGAGTCCGGATGTACTCGAGCGTACGTTCGAAATGGCGCTTTGGACCATCAAGGTTCGGGTTGGGTTCATCCTCGGTGTTAGAAAGGTTTGAGTGAATGAGCTCAATAAGCCCATTGAGATACTTGGTGGTGACCGTCTCATTTTGCTGGTCAAAGTAGTAGACATAGCGATTGAGGATCTCCACGAAAAGCTCGACGGAGACTGCCGTGTCCATGCAAGCATCGGCAACACGAAGAGCACGCTGAAGGCACTCCAGGACTCGTTTACCGTCGCGGTAAAGCTGTTTTCAAGTTAGTTCGACATATCAAGAAACGGGGTTTATGGATTCTTACATTCTTGGGATCTTCCTCACCACGCTGCGGGTTCTCCACCACCCACCAGAGATGACTTGCAAGGTAGACTGCACGGCATTGATCTGGCTTCTTGAGAAGCTTGCTGCCATGAAGTGCGGCCTTAGTAATCAAGGTGTCGTAGTTCTCCTTGGAGAAGCCACGGGTACCATGCAGAGCACCAGAGATGATGCAAACCGCCTGGAACTGTGCACGCGAGTCGCTAATTGAGTCCTCGTAGATAGTAAATGCTTGCGCGAAGAACTCATAGCTGACTTCTTCGAATCCCGTTTGATCTGCGACCTCACCACACATCACAAACAGCCGCAGCGCCAAGTCAACGCAACCAGGATTCACCCGCTGATACAGGTTGTTTACACATTGGTGCAAGAAGCGGTAGAGAGCGGATGATTGCGATTGCCAGTTGTCATCGTAGTGTTCGCGGGACTTCAATTTCCGAGCGAGGCGAATCGAAGCTGTCACAATGGCAGGGGTAGTGTATCGGATGCGCTCGTTTCCATCAGCAAAGGCCTTGCGCGTGGCTTGAAGGAGCTATTTGTTGAGTTAGTTTTGAATCGTCAACGTTAGACGGATTGGTTGCCATCCATACCTTGAGCTGAGTATCATTATCTGGGCCTTGAATTAAGTGCACCAATCTTGCAAGCCACCCTTGCTCCTCCACCGTCTCATCGGTCTCACCTCCACGGCGCTGTGATTGCGCTCCTGGATACCCAGTAGACTGTTGAATGCCCTCCTTGATCAAAACTCTTGCAGCTTGTAACACCCGGTCGAGGTTTTCCGTGCTCGAAATGACAATCTTATTTTTGAGGAGACTCCGAATAATCTCGCCAGCAATGGATCTCCGAGTGGGATATGACTGCGAGGTCAGGAGCGGCAGGTAATGTGGCAACGCCAGAGCAGTAAAGATCGAGACATAAGAACTGATGGGGGCGCTAAGAAGGTGGAGAATGTGTTGTTGCGTGGGGGCTGAGTGTAGATCGGCGTGGTCAGTGTACTCAGCAGTCTTTTGAGCCGCGAAGTCCAAGACCTGATCGACATACTCCAACCGATCGGGGTAAATGTTCAATGCGAGATTGACAAGCGATACCAGGAGAGCCATGGTATCCTGAATGGGTAACGCGCGGGTCTTTATCAAGTTGACAACCTGATCATAGAAGATGTCATAGAGCTTGACCTCTGCAGGAAGACTAGGCTTCGCGTCTTCTTCGTTAACGGGTTCCGACTCTTTCGCAGGCTCTTCAGTCTTGCCTGGCTCTTCGGTCCCGTTTTCTTGGGGTGCTTTGCCCTTGGCAACCTCGGACAATTCTTGCTTTTTCGTCTCCTTGTCAAGTTCGAGCTTCTCCAATAACCGAGTGACCGCTTGCTCCTCGCTCTGTTTCTGAGCCTCTGGCTCGGCCTCTGTCGACTCCGTCTCTCCTTCTTTCGCCGCATATGTCGAAAGACGATCCATTAACCCAATGACAATTTTCTTGAGATCGACGTAGGGGTTGAGTCTGGCGATAGCGGACAAAAGGAGGTCAAGTGTATGGAGGTGGAATTCATCTGGAAAGACCTTGGTGATTACTGTCGCGCAAAAGTTAGCAATTGAGCCGCGTAGATCATTTAAGGCACAACTCTACCCTCTAGGAGATACTCCTGCGCTAGAACATCGCGACACTGCACCACCTGTTCCAGAAGTGCCTGCAGGATACCAGACTGATATGCTTCGAGATCCACCAGCTGGCTCAGACGAACAACGTTGCTACCCACTAGTAGCTCGAGCTCCCGCCTCTCTTGTATCCGCCTCTCTCGCTCTCGGGAGGGACCCTGGTGCTGAAGCCGCACCCAGAGCTTATTCATCTCCACGAAATTGGTCAAGACGAAGTTGATCGAGTCCTGTAGGTTTCCTTCCGGTCCATCACTGGTTCCAGAAGGCAGGTAGTCCCGCGCCTGGCCAGACAAATAGTATCGCAAGAACAAACCACGAATGGGATGTTGAATTCCACGGCTCATCTCCATCATATCCTTCATGATTTCCTTGACCGGCGCATCCTCCACCGACATGTATACGGTACCGACAGTGATCATCAGATACAAGCGAGGAACAATATTGCCGGCATACTGGACAAGCTCGTAAAGGTCCGCCAAGTGGTTGACGGGATGGTTCTCCTTGAGGTAGACGGACAGGTGTCGCAGCGCATCGAAAACGGCCATGTACAATTCATAATATTGCTTCGGACCCAGGCTAGGAGTTCGTAATTCGGAGACTAGAGTTGATCTGTAGAACCCAAATTGGGGGTTGGTTAGCATTCAAATTCATTGCGCGGTAACCCGGCATGGTTGCCTGTTGAAGCGAGGACAGCTCACCCGCACTTGAGCGCATCCATGAGCTTCCCGGGGGTCTCCAAGCATTTGCGCATCATAGCCGACTGTTGCCTCACCACCCCCAATGCCTCCTCAAGGAGGCGGGTTTGGTCCTCCGGGACAGGCGGTGGGCTGGCCATGGCGGAGGGAGTGAGGGGGAGCTGAGGGATGAAAGCAGGCGGTAAACACCAGCGCGTTTAGAGCAATGATCAAGCTTGAAAGGGGCTCTTGACCATTAACAATTCATAAAAGAATTGAAGGGTTTGGTGGTTGGGTGTGGGTTGTTTAGAGGAGAGGGAGGTAAGTTCAAGTTGGAGTCGGGAAGGATAAGCTAAACTAACACCACATGGGGTCGACGAACCCCCCGAAACGTCACTGAACACGAATTTCCATCTCCACTTAACATTCTACCGCTACTTAATATATGGAAAAGACAATTTCTCTTCTCAATTTTTCTCAATTTTTTTCTGGTTTTATTGATTTTCTGATGGTTTTTTTTTTGTTCAAATCCCCCCTCAAACGACTGGCAAACGCCGCCAGTCCTTCAGTTGTTCAGTTGTTCGATCGAATCCTCAATTTAGTCGCAATTCAAATTTCCATATCATCAAAATCCTCTTCAATCCCCCGTTCAACATCCTGTTCAAAATTCCGTTCATAATCCTCAGCTCTGGTAACCCCGGGTGCTAGGAAATGATCCTCCCCTCCGACGGGGGCACCGCATTCTGGGCACGAGGCTGTCTCCATGGCTCCCCCACACTCGCCGATGGTGAAGGGATGATTGTTGCGGCAGTAATACCAGTGACCCGTTCCTTCGAAACCGCGGGCCATGACTGAGATAACTTCCATTCGCTCCTGGCTGGTGACTTCGGCGTAGAAAGAGCCCCCGTTCAGCATTTGTTGAGCGTTGTCGACTTCAATGCCCAATCCACGTGTTTGGCCCGAGTATTCCTGACAGAGTTTTTTTGCTGCATAAATGCAGAGGCGGCCATTCTGGAGATGATCGTTGCCTAGCTCTTCGGACACGTATCCACGCTCTAGGGCGTAAAGCTGAGCCTTGAAAATCCAGCCTTCGGTCTCGTGTACTGGTCGATGAGAGGCTTGAGCCTGTCGAACAAGAATCTCACAGTCATTTCTCAAAACTCGCAGGTCGATTTTGAGCGCTGCTTCCTTGTACTTGGTTAATCTTTCCAGGTCCAGGAAATCTGCCAGTAGGGCAATATCAAGACGGAGACTGAGAGCTGCTGCTTGTAGGACTCCCTTGGTTTGTAGGATTTCGTCTCCGAACGTGAAATCCCCTGAAGTCGTTTTGTGGCGCTGCGCGTTGACCACCATTTCACGAACCCGTTGGAAGGGTTGCTCTTCTGGGTTAACATCTCGAAGGTACTTCATGATCTGTTCTCGCAATTTGATCATGTTCTCCCATCTCTGAGGCTTTGCACTGTCCATTATCATTTTCATCACTTTAATCTGGCCACTACTCCGTCCACTGATCTCAACCTCTGGCAACCTGCCCAATTCTGGAATATGTGTACCCTGAAGTTTCTGAATTTCTTGAGCAAGCTTCTGCGCAAGAGGGATGAATTCTTGATTCAAGCGGAGAATAAGCTTCTTTGTAGATTCATCCAGAAGAGCTCGCCGAACAAGCCGGCCATATCTGGCAATGTTTCGCAAGGGACCACGGCAGATTCCACAGGTCTTGATGTCTTCCATTGAAAAAGGCTGCGACGAGGCGAGAATGGCTGTGGGTTTTCCATCCTTGTTGACTTGATAGTGTCTTTTCAGATCCATTTGCGCATCCATACTTTCCATAGTCAGGAAATGTCCACATGTAGGGAAAATGCAAGGGTTTTCATCAAGATTGATGTTCTTGTATGTGGCTCCCTCAAGATAGTCCACATTCTGATTCTTGGTATTATCTGTTGCACAAACCTGGCAGTAGGACGAAGTTGGACACTTCTCTCCACACACCGAAGGACAACGATGTCCACACTTGAGAATTTTCTCACACCGAAGGGAGCAAGGAATATGGTCACATGGGGCAGCACAGGGCATAGAGCATTGGCTGTGTGGGCATGCAGAGAGACAAATGTTTTGTGCGCAAGGAGTGCAGGGCTCGAAACACTTCTTCGGGCACTGTGAGTGTCCGCAGGCGACTTCACATTTGGAATTGCATGGTGGACATTGTTCATTGCCGTGGCAGGTTGATAGACAACTGTGTGAGCATGTGGTTTGCTTTCGTCCACATACTTGCTGGCACTTCCCATGTTTGATTCTGAGGGTCTCGCTGTCAAATTCTTTGGCACAGACAGAACATCTTCTGGCGCACAAGTGGCCACAAGGCAATTCACAGCGGCACGGAGCGCGGCATCGAAATTCCGAAACGTTAACATCCACATGGCATTCAACAGTCACTTTGTGACTGCAGCCAGGAACTGTCTTTTGTACTTGCTTTGGACAGAGGTATGTGGATTTGTTCTGGTCCTCCCAGCACTCAAGTGTTTCAATGGTATGGCCGCATGAGAGCTTGAGGTCTTTTTGAATTATCACAACTTTGCAGTCTTCTGGACAGCGATCTCCACATACATTGGGGCATTGATGATCGCAACCCTTTCGGGACCGAGGGCAAGGCTCAAGGCACTTCACTGCGCTGTGCAGAACATCAGAGTGGCATTTCTGTATGCAGGGATGGCCACATGATAGGCGATTTGCACAGGGTAGATCACAGCCTCCTTCAGGGGACAGCCGCGCGAAGTCATCAGGTTTGGTGACCTTAACTATCGTGTTTGGATGCCGCGGGCACTGCAGCTCTAATGCTCCACCGATGTTGTTATTTCGTCGTAGGATGTCAATTACCCGAGCCCACATTTTGACGTGCTTCGTTGTCGTAGAGTTGCCAATGATGTACATTCCATGTTGAGCTCGGGACAAAAGGACATTGATCCGATTAGAAGTGCGCAAGAAACCACAGCTACTATTTTGGTTACTCCTGACGAGTGAGACCACCACCACTTTGGCCTCCTCGCCTTGGAAATTATCGACAGTAGAAACCCTCAAGACTCGTGATAGAGGTGCCTTCATAACCGATTTGTTCCCTTGAGGATCATATTCGAAACCGTCATTTTTGAGATCTTCCTGGTCATTTTCATTCAGAGCAAGAATAACAGAATCCTGAAGCTTCTGGCGAAATCTGTGCAACTGGCCCAGATATGGTGTTATGACGGCTATGTCGCCTTCCTGATATCCGCCCTGTCTAATGAGGTGGTTGACCAAGGCCATGGTCATATCAACCTCGAAGTCATTCCAGTGAGATGTTGACAGGTCTTCAGCATTTGACAACCCGCCTTCGGGAACCCGGTGATCTAACCAAAATAGCCTTCTCCTCATCCCAGTAACCTCGGGCCATTCCGAAACGACTGGGTGATCCTTGAGGTGTGGATATGAAGGACCACGGATTAGTTCAGCGATTGATGGGTGCATTCGCCGCTGCGTCTCCAACGCTTTGAATGGAAGCTCGCAGCCCAGAGCGGTCTTTTTTGAATTCAGTAATCTTTCAAAGAGAGACACATCGAGGGAGTACTGTGCGCCATTATCCCGGTTATCTCTGGAAAGATCATAGTTTTGCACACGTGGAGGCAGTTGTTGATGGTCCCCGATGAGAATAACATGTTCCACTTCAGGTAAAAAGGCCGTCAGAAGATGAGGCTCAAGGACCTCACCGGCCTCCTCACACAAAACGACCTTGCACTGCAGGTTTTGGAGCATTTTCAACCTCCTGGCGAGGCCCGCTGTCGTCATTCCAATGACGTCTGCTCGATGCAGACAACGGAGATGCAGCTCATCCTGACTTGCCGTATATCGAGATTTCGCGACGGAATGGGATGTAATGGCTTCGATGGCCCCCTTTTGGGCGTGTTCAAGAATCTCTTTAGTCCACAGGTTGTGGAGCATCCAGCGCTCCTGGTGAGATAAGTCGAACAGATTGGCCACCAGGAGTTTTTCCATGGACTCGGGGTCTTGCTTCAGTTGCAAGCCTGAATTAACCCACTTTCTGATGATAGAATTGGAATTTCCGGATACAACGGGTTGGAAATCACATCCATCCTCCCCGAACAGTTGCTTGTGGTGATGAGGGTAAAACACACGGAGAAAACTCACCAAGTCCGCAGCAGGAACTTGTTTCCGAAGATTGATATTGTTGAATTCAACCTCAGACTTCTGCATTATCTGATGTTCCTGGAAGAAGGACCCCTTTTCCATCTTTGTTCGCTCCAAGTTTCTGGCAACAACGTTGAGGTTAAACGCATCTAGCCTCTCCGACTTGGACTGTCCGCCAATTCGAATGACTTTCGATGTGATACCTTGGTCCAACACGTCTTCCAAGAGTTGATCCAGAGCATGGTTTGTGAAAGTGACACAAACGATCGGCCCCAGCGCGACAGATTTCTTGCTCTCTAGAAGAACCTTGATCAAGGCCGCACCGGTGTAGCTCTTACCCGTACCAGGGGGTCCTTGGATGAGACCAATGTTGTGTTGCAGACAATGGACGAGAGCTTCAGCCTGAGCTTCGTCCAGAGTTGAATTGCCATGTAGTTTTTGCAGATCAACTTTTTTGTTTGGATAAACCAAGAAATCAGCTTGGTTTTTCATCAAAGGTGCAAGATTAAAAGCGAACTCAGATTTGAGAGAATACAACGGAGGGGCCAGATGGATCGAACTAGGCATTCCAGGGGTTGAAGGCATGAGCAGATCTAGAAATGGCATGACCGGATTTTTCTTGATCGTCTGAAGGGCTTTGAGTGTCGGTTCAAAGGATGGCAAAAGGATTCCGGGGAATTCGACCAGAGATAAGGCCATCCCGGTTCGATCATACAGGTCTAGGACGGTTTTCACGTTTTTCTCCCTGGGATCAACAAGCACCAATGTAATTGATGCAGTAGCTGCGCGTCTCCACAAATTCCTTCTCGGTTTCTTTGTCTCTCCGTTGGGCTCCGCCCGAGGGCGTTTCTGTTCTGCAACTGTGCAGAACAAAATACTTGCCAGTTGGTGGATGGACAAGCATACAAGGGCACCCGGCTGTAGGCGTCGTGAGGCTACCCACCATTCCTCTCGGGCAATCGTACTCTTGCCTGTCAACATAGCGGGCTGGGGAATTTTGACTTCGAATTCGAGCCCAGTGAGCCAGTTAGCGTGACAGTCGGCAATTTCTGCATTTTTGTACTCGTGCTTGCGAAGCTGCACCCTTGGACGAATAGACTGGGTATCATCGAGCAAATGGTGAACAGCATCACGAAGCTGGCCCACTGTGTCTTCTCTCAGAAGACGAAAGTTTCTATCGAGAAGACCGTCGATGCCCTCAAGATGCCATTCTGCTGAACTATTCACTGGTAGATACTCTGAGCGACCACTGGCGATCTCTTCAAAAGTGGGCATGATTGCGATATCACAGATGTCGCCATGATCATTGCCATGTCGACCGCCAGGGCCTTCACGCAAAAAGACGAAGGCGTCGTCATTTCGTTCAGATCTGTTCTGAGTGGACGCTGTAGGGAGCGAGGCTCCAACCGCTAGACGACGTTGAAGGCGGGTCAAGTAATCCCGGCAATGGGCAAGTTGAGTTGGCCCATGAACTTTGACCATGGAATTAAAAACCCATTCAAATCTCTTTGCCAGCTGATGGAGACTTTCCTGAATAATAGCCGTCGAATTGAGATCCAAGATGCGAGAAAAGAAGAGCAAGGACACCTCTAATCTCTGGATGCTTGTTTCTTTTGCGGTAGCTTTTTCGAGAAGATTGCAGATCTTTCCGAGGACTCTGGCTGCTCTAGCTCCCTCGATACCGAACACGTAGCCATAGATAGTGCCCACATATTGCTGTAGAATCATAGAGCCCAGAACAGTAGGATGCGTGATAATCTCCAGAAAGGGCATAATCTGTGAGTTGAAGATGAGATCATCATCGTTGAGTTCAAAGCTCTGTTCTAATAGAGACCGAATGACATGTAGACCATGTTCTTGCGAGAGTGTTCGAATCACATCCTGCTTGGACCCGGCGTCCATCTCGATGAGCTGACGGGCTTTCTTGAAGAACTTTTCAAGTTTTCCATCATGGTCTGACATGAAAGAGCTTTTCAAGACAAAACTGTTCTTCCACGCCTGAAGTTCTCCGTCTGCTTCTGATAGAACTCTTGTTTGTTTGGGACGGTTTTGTCGGTTTTGAGTATCTTGGATAGATGGCTGGGCATTCCGCGTATGCTGGAATCTGCATACGGACTTGCTGCAGCGGCCCAGTCGGGCAAACTCATGACAAACGCTGCGTTTGTTAGCGTAGTTCACTATCTGAACTTAGAGATACAAACCCGGCTGATGCCATGGTGCTTACTTGCACTATGCTGTGAAGGATACTGAAGAAAGAAGAAGTGTGTAAAGAGGTTGGGTGAAAGAAAGGAAAGGGACAGGGTTGTGAAGAAGAGTAGGGAATATGAAGTGGTAGTGAGAGATGTGAAGAAGAGAAAGAAAGAATGAAGAGGAAAGGGAGAGAGAGGATGTTTGAATGACACGTTAGTTTTGGGGGTTTGTCGTCGTCGGCGTGGCAATGGCGAGGTCTACTTTCGAGTCAAACGGGGGTGTAAGCGAGCCTAGTGAAAGGGAGAGTGAAGGAATCATCACATAGAATGTTTTCAATGACAGCCTGTTTCTGATAACTGAAACAGGATATCCCTAAACTGGACCTGTGGTTCGCAATACATGAACATTATGTACACAAACTTATATGAGAGGTAGCATGAACGAAAAGAAACCCTGAGAATAAATGAATAACCACATAAATGCAGGTCGGTTGTAATCCCTTGGTCTGATCCAGCTTCCCAGGGAAAGGGAAATAAAGACAACAACCCGAGAGTAAAACAGGCATCACTTCCCCTATATCGGTCGATCTGCAGGGGGGCGATGGTTTTTTTGAAAAGGAAATTTTTCGAGTTCAAGATCTTTCCAATCGCTTTTGATGAACCCGCCAAGTAAAAACGCCATGGATATCAACGGTAAAAATAAGTGACAGTCAACAACATGGACCGTCATTCCATCTGGAGGCTAGCTTGCTTGCTTGCTGGCTGGCTACTGGCTTTAAGACTTCATTTGCGGACAGCGAAGTCGACATTGCGCTTGCGCATCAGATCCTTGCGCTCCTTCTCTTTGGCCTCGTCAAAGACAAGGAATTCGTGCAGACCACGACCGGAAGGAACCATGGGCAGCACGGGAACCTTGCGGTCAGTGATAACCTCCAAAAGAGCAGGGCCATCTTGCTCGATCAGCCACTTCAGCTTGGCCTCAACCTCGGCGGGGTCGGAAACACGGTCAGCGGCAACGCGCATAGCCTTGGCAAGGGGCACGAAATCGGGGTTCTGCTGGTGGGTATGAGCGTAGCGGTCGTCGTAGAACAGATTTTGCCTATAACCATGGTTAGCAGTTGAAGCTGTGAATAATTGAATATAGAGTGATATACCATTGGGTAACCATGCCCTGCTCCTCGTTGTTCATGAGAAGAACCTTAACGTTGATTCCGAACTGCGCAGCAGTAGAAAGCTCAGTGAGAGTCATGTTGAAGGAGGCGTCGCCATCAATGTCAATAACAAGGCAGTCAGGGCGGGCAACCTTGGCACCGATGGCAGCAGGAAGGCCGAAGCCCATAGTACCAAGACCACCGGAGGTAATCATGGTACGGGGGTGGCGCCAGCGGAAGTGCTGGGCAGTCCACATCTGGTGTTGACCCACACCGGTAGTAATGATGGTCTTCTCCTTCATGTGCGCGGTAAGGTCACTGAGCTTCTCAATGACGGCCTGGGGCTTGATAGGACCATCCGCCTCCTGACGCTCATAAAGCGAGAGAGGGAAACGGGCCTTCCAGTCATTAATCTGCTCAAACCACTCAGGACGCTCAGTCACGGGCTTGACGTGGGGCAGGAGCAGACGGAGGTTGTCAGCACAATCACCCTCAACAGCCTCGGTAGCCTGAACAACCTTGTTGATGTTCTTGGGCATGATCTCAAAGTGCACAATACCACCACGGCCCTCAGCGGCAGCCAACTTCGCCTGCGGGGCAAACTTGGGAATGCTCAGGGTCACACGGTCATCGAAACGGGCACCAACAGCAATGATCAGATCGGCCTCCTGCATAGCCATGTTGGCGTAAGCCGAGCCGTGCATGCCGAGCATGTGGAGAGCCTTGGGGTCCAACTCGTCGAATCCACCGAGACCCTGGAGGGTGGTGGTGACAGGAATCGAGCACTTGTCGGCAAACTCCTTCAGGATTTCAGGGCCTTCAGGACGAGCAAGCAAACCCTGACCAACGTAGAGAATAGGCTTCTCAGCCATGTTGACAAGGCGAGCAACGCGGCTGATAGTGGTATCAAGAGAGCGCTTGCTCATCTCACGAGCAGCCATGGTGGCCGCACTGGGGAGAGACGGGATAGTGCTCTGCATGGGGATGGGGTTGCGGAGGATGCCGGCGGTGACATCTTTAGGCAAGTCAACCAGGACGGGTCCAGGGCGACCGCTGGTGGCAATCTCGAATGCCTCCTGGATACGGCGAGGAAGCTCACCGACGGACTTGACCATCACGTTCCACTTGGTGCAGGCACGCGAGATACCCACGACGTCAGCCTCTTGGAAGGCGTCGGTACCAATGGCGCTGGTCACGACCTGACCAGTAAACACGACCATGGGGATACCATCAGACATGGCATCCTGCATAGGAGTAATGACATTGGTGGCTCCAGGACCAGAGGTAACCAGAACGACACCGGGCTTGCCGGAGGCACGGGCGTAACCCTCGGCCATGTGGCCAGCACCTTGTTCATGTTTGGGGAGGATGAAATCGAAGTTTTTGGAGTTGTAAATGGCATCGAATACAGGGAGAATGGCACCACCAGGGTAACCGACTATATTTTGTGAGTTAGTAGATAGAAAGGATTGAGCAATATATAAGTGGTTTGTTACTCACAGATGTGCTTCACGTCGAGACGCATCATCATCTCATGGAAGATCTCACCACCGCTCATTCCGACCATACTAATTCATTGTCAGTCTGAAGGAATTGGCCCCAATTGACACTCGGGGTAGAGTTAGTTAATTTCGACATACGAGTCATCGAGCTCAGGGAGCTGGCGGTTCTGAAGAGGCGAAACCTCATTGCGATGAGGTTCCTGATTGAAGGCCGGGCTAGGCACGGGGCGAGGAGTCCTGGCAATACTGTTAATGCTGTTGATTCCTTTTTTTTTTCCTGATGTTGCTTTCGGCAACACTCACGTAGTGGCCGTCGCTGTACTCTGAGCACGCTTCTGGGGAGAAGAGCGGTGGGGCGAAGCAGCCGAAGCCACGAAGGAAGTTGAGAATGGCCGGCGTCCAGAGGCGAGTTGCCTCTGGATATGGATAGACCGCAAAGCGGTCTTTGATGATCTGAGAGGCAGCATCTTAGACAACCCAGCAAACAAGAAGAATGTGAGTCAAGAAGAGGCGCTCATGAATCCTTGGGGAAACGAAAAAAGCACCCGACCGCGCTGACTCAATTTCGGAGCCTGTGATTGGCCCTGATCCCCATCTCTCCTTTCCACACTCTCCGACCTCGGCGTAAATCAGCGCATCACATGATCTAGCCGCTTGCGTTGTATGCATAAAATGACTAGCTACATATATCATGTGATAGGTATACAAATAACTCTGACCGGCTGCCAAAGTAGGAAATCACTCATATCCACGGAACTTTGGATGAAGGTATGATTCAAAAAGTTTGCTGATACCCATATGATCTATATATCTTTCGAGTAAAACAGTGATTTGATATGCACCTTGGAAACCTCATAGAATTGGAATAAATGTTGGAACATCGAATTGATCGCTGAAGCATGAGACCTCCACAATAAGCCGATCCCTTAGTAATACCCGACGGATATGATTCCTTTGCCCTAGTGCTGGGATACCGAAAATTGAACAGCCCTACACGGAAAGCCGGGCGATCATCCAGACAATTCGGGCCGGAAATCTGTTAGAGGGATGGTATCTATTATGTGCTTCCACATGTGTTCATATGGCACTGTAATTTCAGGCTACTTCTGAGGTCCTATTTTTCCTTTCAGTCCATTACTTACGGGCATTTTAGATCCCCAACCCCTTTAGATATCACTTCAATTATTCAATCAATACGGTAGGAGATGTCTATGGTGGGAGACCACTAGTACATAAGTAACATTTATACAAGTACTAGAGGCTCTCCGCCGCGCTTTTTGCGCAGCGCCTACTTAGGTGTTAGACAACACCTCCTACTGTATCTCCTACTCAGTCTCCTACTTAGTCTTCTACTCCGTATCCTATTCAGTATTCTGCCTTCTTTCGTACCGTATTAGTCAAATGGTCAAAGGGCTCTCCAAATTCATAAATAGCGGAATGGAAAATAAAAAAAGAAAAAGAGAAGAGAAGAAAAGTGAACTGGAAGGAGAAGGGGAAAAAGAAAGGTCTGGTGGAGGTTTCGAACGTATGTCCAAAAAGTCTGCGGAGAACCCGTATAATAGAGGGGTAGACTTTCAATCATAAGAGTCTCAAGAGATTGTCCTGAAACCTGTGTATCTACCCGTTCCTCCCTCAGAATCGACTTTGGTGACTTTCGGAACAATTAATGGAGGCGTAGGACTTGAGGAATATCACTGAAGACTTCGCGAATCAACATTAGAAACCACGAAACCAAAGAATTCTCGTTCCTGAGAAGGTGAATTCAAAACCAATCAGAGATAACAAAGGAGATTGTGCGGGTCGGGGTCAATGCAACCCCCCGCAACAATTACACTGGAGATGGACACCGGAAATGACAAAGTGGACACTTTTGACTGATTCCCCCACCTAATACTCTTCAATTTAGCCGGGGTTGGAAAGAGCGTCATCAATCTCGCTTGCCGGTTTTTTCTCCTAATTTACTGAGGAGCTTTTTTAATTAATTGCCTTATTCCCCTGCTTTCTACTTTTCTTCTCTACCTGCTTCGACATAATTTCTTTTCTAACTTTACCCCGCCATGTCACCCCCACAGGAGCTTGTCCCACAAACAGAATCTATCGCGGAGGTCTATGCCACCGACGATGCTTCCGTGAATTCGGTTGCTGCCGAACACCAGCAGCGATTTTCAGGGCTGGTTTCTCAGTTCAATAAGCAATACAACCACCGACCAGACTTTGTCGCCCGCAGTCCCGGCCGTGTCAACATTATCGGCGAGCACATCGACTACTCCCTTTACGATGTTCTCCCCACTGCCGTCAGCGTTGACGTGATTATGGCTGTCAAGGTCATCCCAAGCACCTCTGGTACCACTATTAAGATCGCCAATGTCTCGCCAGACAAATTTCCCACCCGCGAGTTCAGCGTACCGCATGATACCGACATTGAAATTGACCCCAAGAAGCATGAGTGGATTAACTACTTCAAGGCTGGTCTGTCGGGTGCCCTGAAGTTTTTGCGCAAGGAGAGACCTGATGGCGCGGCTCCGGTCAGCATGGAGATTTTGGTCGACGGCAATGTGCCCCCCGGTGGTGGTATCTCGAGTAGCGCTGCGTTTGTTTGTGCCAGTGCTCTGGCTGTCATGAAAGCCAACAACCACAATGTGTCGAAGCAGGACCTGCTGGATCTGGCTGTTGTTTCTGAGCGCGCAGTCGGTGTGTACTCCGGTGGGTAAGTTACAACAAGCATCTCATTTGCATTGTCGCAAAATTATACCAAAGAAGAACATCTCCTTTACTAATGATTAATGTCTTTGAAATAAACAGCATGGATCAGGCTGCATCTATCTTCTCAAAGCGCGGTTTCCTACTTTACACCCAGTTCTACCCTGCCTTCCAGGTCGAACACGTCCCCATCCCTACTGCAGCCGATGAGATCACCTTCCTCATGGCCCAGAGCTTTGTTACGTCGAACAAGGCTGACACCGCACCCCGCCACTACAACCTGCGCGTGGCTGAATGCACCCTCTCCGCTGTGATCTTGGCCAAGAGCTTCGACCTCACTCTGCCCAAGGATAGCAGCTCCTTGGGCTACAGCCTGCGCAACTTCCAGAACCAGCTGATGACCAAGGAAGGCCGTCTGGGTGACCCACTAGAGTACCAGATTGACTCCGTTATTCAAGCGGTGCAGGATCTCTTCACCAAGGAAGAGGGATACACACGCGAGGAGATGGCCCAGCTTCTGGACATCACCGTTCCGGAGCTTGAGACAAAGTTTTTGTCTGCATTCCCTGTACAAGCGGAGCGGTTCCGTCTCCGCCAGCGGGCGCTACACTGCTTCAAAGAAGCGCGCCGTGTATTGGATTTCAAAGCTTGCTTGGCGAATGCTTCACAGCTGGATGAGAAGCGCATCCATTACTTGGGTCAGCTGCTGAATGAGTCTCAAAACTCGTGCCGTGTCGACTACGAGTGCAGTGCACCTGAGGTGGATGAGATCTGTGCTATTGCGCGGAAAGCAGGTACCTGGGGTAGCCGATTGACTGGTGCTGGATGGGGTGGCTGTACTGTTCACATGTTGCCTCAGGGCAAAGTCGAGGCTGTAACGACGGCCTTGCGAAATGAGTACTACTTGAAGCATTTCCCTGATATCAGTGCGGAGAAGCTGGCGCAGGCCATGGTTATCAGCAAGCCGTCAAACGGCTCTTTCGTGTATGTTGCGCCCCATTTGAGTGTCCAAAGGGATCTTCCGTTACTGATTTTGACTACAGGGTTACTGGAGCTGCCATTGATAAGGTTCCTCTGTGAAAATACTGGTATTATTGACTGTTCAAGAATTCATCCAATATTTTGAATAGTATAATATGTTTCTTCAAAGTTTGAATGGTCAAAGGTCTAGCCTTTAAATATAGTACATGTCAAGGTAAGCAGTCGCATTTTTGGGGATCAGACTTGAAGAAACCCCAGGCAAGGAGAGACAGCTCTTATACAGTGGCCAAGGATCTGAGATCGATGCATCAAGCCACTTCCTCTGAGCAGACCTTCTGGACATCGCAAACCTCATTTATTTTCGAATGACATCGATCTCACCCGCGATTAGAACGATAGGTTGGAGCGTGTCCACGTAGACTGGCCGGATTGAGGCCCGGCCCAAAGCTCTCGGCAATGTGGATGGCCTTTGCAAAAGCCGACTGTGCATTCCTGACTTGTTCACGCGTCGTTGCATGAATTCATATCACAACTCGCGAAAGCGAGGCTCATACCTTCTTCTTAGCGGCAGCCTTCCCGAAGAAATCACTCATTTTCTTCATGCCAGTAATGTTCACCTTTTTTAGATCGCGAACACCCCTAGACTCCGAAGCCTTGGCCTTCTTGTCCTCTTCCTCCTTCTTGCGCTTCTTCTCGGCACGAGCCTCGACTTCTTCATCATCGAGACCACGCTTCCGGCTGAAATCAGACATCGTTCGGGACGAGAAAGCCTCCGCACGGAGAGCAACAAGCTCCTTCAGACGCTCTGTCAGAGGTTTGAAATCCAATGGGCTTTCGGGAGCAGCAAGAAGCTCATCGATGCGAGTGGACAATGCTTTCGGTAGGTAGGATTCTTTCATAAATTCCAGGGCAGTGGAGATGCGCAGCAAGTGAGCGACGCTCTCTCCAACAGATTCACCTCCACCAACAGGTTGGGGTACAGGTGTCGACTCACCCACTGGAGTAGAAATGGACGGGGTAGTAGTTGTGCCAATTGTTGATGGAGAGTCCTGTCTCTCATCTGAATTGTTACTTGTCTCGCCATCATTCTCTTTAGCATTCAATGTTTGATTAGTGAGAATATCATCTCTCTTGACCGACATAAGTGGAGCAACCAATGCCTGGCGAATGAAACGCTCCTCTAAGCTTGCAGGCAGGCCTTGTGTTGCCATTCTTTCAGCCTTGGCAATCAACTGCTTGAGAAGTTTTGTTTCGTTGAACCGGAACATCTTCTCGTCACCAGCTTCCACGGTATCACAAATAGCTTCTGATCGCGCGAGTAGAGTATTTCGGAAAGCGTCGTCGTAGAGAACATGGCGCAAGTGGGGAGCAAGGTCATCATTGGAGTCAATAATGTCGTCCAGAGGCTGGTAGAGTGATTGACCTGGTTTCGAGGTAGGGGAGAGAAGAGGAATCAAGAAGAAGATTGGGTCAACGGGAGTTGCGACGAGAAGGTTTGCTTTCTTCGAAATCGATCCAGTCGAAGGAGGGGGCTTCTCATCATCAGCCGCGGGACTTGGCTCTTGCGCACAAGGAGTGAACAGGATGCTGCGAGCCTGATGAGAAGGTGAAGCGACCACTGTGAATTCGAAAAGACCACGTTGGGGGCAGAAGAAATAGCGGTTTAATTCGCCAGATTGGGGGTTCGGAAGAGAGACCAGGCGCGCATCGGCGCTGGTAGAAGCGGGCAGGATGAATGTTTTGGCAGGATTTTCAGCGGGTATTAACGCCTTTTGCTCTGAAGGCTTTGTCTGCTCGGTTGGAGCCGTAGAACGAGTCCGAGGCATTGTGTCAAGATCGTAGCGCAATGAATTGGAGTGGAAGGAACGAATGGTAAGAGGGACAGAGAAAGCGCGACACGCGCCGGAACGCGCCCAAATCATGTGTCAGTCATGCATGTGTGATCCATCACTTCCACTACCTCCATCCCTAGCAATTTACGTCAAAATTCCACAAAACCATTGCAATACAATTTTCTGTCATTTTGACTTTCATGCCCAGTCTCAACGACTATTGCTGTCAGACAGAAGGACATTGTGCGTTCGGCCGCGGCGAAAACGGCTGGTGCTGCGGGGAATGACGCTTATTGTTTACGGCCGTTGTTAACTGATTCTCCCTTTTTTCCGGGATAAAAGTGAGTCTGCTAGCCTGGAGGATCGATTCTTTGACCTAACAATGCTTTTTTTTTTTTTTGCAGTGGTTGAGAATGGTTGGCCTCCCAAGTCACCCCGGGACGCTATGCTAAGCTCCCCTGGGGGGCGAAGGAAATACCAGGACATGCAACGACGACAACTTCTCTCCTCACCCTTGAAACGCTCCAATGCAACTCCGAATTTCAGATCAAAAGCGAGTCAAGTCTTAGATGAAGACGAAGAAGATGGGGAAGAGGACGAAGAGACGCTGGAACTGAGACTCGCCGAGATCCAGGCCCGCCTTAAGCTGAAACAACTCCAAAGGTCTCGTGGTCGGTCCGGTACTGCCACGTCTCACACAGAAGATGAGGAAGATAGCCTTGGCTTGGCTCCGCGCTCTCAACGTCGAATTACGGCTCCAAGAAGCCCCCCGCCTAGCCAGCGCAAAGCCTGTATCGACCATGTCCAGGTTCCAGTATCACCTACAAGACGGGCGGCGGCAGCCCCTGAGCCTTGGTCCCCTCGAAGGTATCAACTGGGCATTGATAAAGGATGGAAAGCGAGTGATGTATCATTGAAACGACCCCCAGCCCCAAGAGTGGAGGCTCGGCCTGCCAGTCAACTTGGAACGCGTAGCGGTGCAATGTCTCGCGCAAATGACATGTATCCACCACGGCCTCAAACTTCTCCAGGCGGGGTAGGGCTGAATCGAATCAAGAGCTTTAGTGAGCGGATGGCTGAGGGCCGAGCAGTTGAACGCGCTGAGCAATCTCGGATTGAAAAAGCGGAAAGAGTACAAGCAAACCGCAGCTCAGCATTCCAGGTGGACAAGGCAGAAATCGAGACTTTGAGAGCTGCAGTTGTGGAGGAACCACAATCGACACTTCCATCGTCTATGAGCCGAGAGCCTGAAACATACGCATTCAACCGAGAGGAGATTCTTCGATCACTCAACCGCCCACAGGCTGGTGGGCTGAAGCGCAGTCAAACGACCCCAAACATGCGGGGCACATCAGAGGAAGTCGGCTCAGCACAAAGTGCCCCTGATGCCTCCAAATTCGAATCTTATTCATCGTTGCATCTGTCAAGCCGAATTTTGCCTCATTCATTTCTAAGCCGCACGATGACCGATAAAACCGTTCTACGCATACCCGACCTTCTCAAGACTATCAAAGCTCCTGCATTTGAACTTCCAGATGAAATCGATGGAGATTTTGTGGTGTTTGGAATTGTTGCATCCAAGTCTGAACCGAGACAGAAAAAGGCATCAGAGCTAACCACAGCAAAATCAGCCGACCCTTGCGACGATGGCCTCCAAAACACCAACAGCTATATGGTCATCACTTTGACTGACCTGAAGTGGACAGTTAATTTACTTCTATTTGATACTGCATTTCCCCGCTACTACAAGATTACGGAAGGAACTCTCGTTGCAATCCTGAATCCCACAATCTTACCTCCTCCAAAGCACCAGCAGGATACAAACCGATTCAGCCTTTGCCTCTCCTCATCGGATGATAAGATCCTGGAGATTGGAAAAGCGCGGGATATTGGCTACTGCAAATCCGTGAAAAAAGATGGTAAAACTTGCCAATCTTGGATAGACGGCAGGAAAACCGAGTTCTGTGATTTCCACGTTGATCTCCAGGTGCGGCGCACTCAAGGACAGCGTTCTGGCGTTAACAGCGGGACAGGTCAATTTGGCCCTGGCGGTCGATCTGGATCGCGAACTGGGTTTTATGACGGAGAGCGCAAACATAGTCGGCTAGTGGAACATCGGAAAGAAGGGCTCAGGTCGGAAGGAGGTCGGTATGATTTGGCCACCGGGTCAACCTACTTCGTGGCACCGGCTCCAAGGAATCGTGGCGTTGCCCGTATGTCCTACGACCCGATTGCTGCCGGGCGTGGGACAGCAGCCCTACTTGATGCCAATGATGACCCTTTCATCGCGGCGGGCATGATGGGAAGAGGTAGGGAGAACAAAGAAGAGCAAATGCGCAGGCGTCTTGCAGCGCAGAAACGTGAGCGTGATATCACACAAAAGCTGATCTCTGGTCGAGTCGGCGGCGTGGGCGCAGAATATCTTCGCACACGCACCGAAATACCAACTACCATTGAAACCTCCAGTACGCCAAAAGCTCTTCCTTCGAGCGGCAGTGATTTCAATGTCGCTAGTTTCGGTAGGGCGAAGAATGTCAAATTGGGTCCCATGAAGCGTGCCCATGATGGTGATAAGCCCCATGGCAGTGGTGTCAAGAAGACACGGTTCATCACCGCAAAGGGTATCCGAGAAGCCGGTCGAGAGAGCCTGGGTGGACCCGAGACAACAGGAGGTCAACAGCGGGCTTTATCAGATGAAGATGATGACGACCTGGAGTTTGTTTGATTATGCAGTGTATTGGAGGGTTGATCTACGTATCTTGTATGCTAGTGGTTACATGTACCATTTCTTGGTCTTTGGCGCATTATTGTGAGCCATAACGCTATTATGAACAAAAAAGAGGCAAATCTCGAATACATTAGACATGTTTTCTTCCAATGTTAGTGACTTCTTGACTGGCTCTGCGTATGTATGTTTTCCGGCGTGAGACTTAGGTTGATAACACATTGCCATGATGCCTTGCCTAATGTGCATGCTGTTTTCTGAGCAGGGGCATGATCATAAGTGCCTAGTATTATATCGTAGTCCAGTATCTGCAAATATAATATATCCTTTTTGGAAAGATTTCATTTCGTGAGATCAAATGCGGATAAGCCACATCGATAAGTACTTGAGAGGAGACCCAAGGATAATGATAAGTGATATGTGAGTCTGGAGACAAACGGAAGGGACAGAATTGCAAGAGAAAGAAAATCAAACAAGACCCATAACATAAAGACACTGAACTCCTGGACCCATTGCGAGATAACAAAAAAAAGCAAAACAAAAAGCAACGCTAGGTTCCTTGGTATCTCCATTCCCCATTTCCATTTCCACGCGCCACAAGTAAAAAGCAAAGCAAAATAAAATAAAGCCAAGTGCTTGTAGAAAACGCACAAGTCATGAAAGGGCAAGCAGGGAAATTAGATCATGAAAAAGAAGGGCAGAAAGGCCATGTGCAGCCACGAAGAAAGTGTGGATGTGCAAGTCAAGCAAGAAAAAAGCTCAGAATATGTGCTTGATGACCATCAAAGATCCGGGGTAAGCGATCACAATGCAGGAAAGAAGACCAGACAGAAGAAAGGCGCTCAGGCAATGCATATGTGGTGAAGAAAACACCAGAGGTGGTTGAATGATCAAATGTCAAGTTCCTATGCACTTTGGGTGCTGCGAGTAGTAGCACGGGTTCTCTTAGGACCTGGGAGGCTTCCACCTTCATCCTCGGCCTCACGCTTCGTAGGAGTGACAGCGGGTTGTTCCTCAGTGCTCCTCTTCTTGCGCAGCCAGTTGTTGAAGGGAGTGCGCTTCTGGTTAGAACCTGTCCCCTTATTTGCAGTAGGAGATTCATCGTTATCGTGATCATAGCGAGCAGAAGAGCGCAGCTTGCGAATGGCTCTAGGGGAAGGAGGGAGCTCAGGTTGCGGGGAATTGATAGCACGGGCCTTAGAATCATCCATCAGATCCTCATGGTCTGTAGCTTCATCTTCGGCAATCGATTCATCAGCAGGCTTGGTTTCAGCCAGTTTCCTAGGCGCAGGAATCGGACCCCCACCCTCAGGCCAGAGCAAGCGAGGTACAACATCCTTGCGACGAAGGGGCTTGATATTCTGTAGTACAGAAGAATCAGGCAGCAAGTGCTCACGACCAGCGAACAGGCCGAGATCGCTGGGGTCATCTTCTTCATCCTCCTCCTCATCAAAGTGTTTGGTGATTCTTTTGCCACGGCTGTGAGAACAATGTTAGAGTGGAAGTAATCAATAGAAAGAAAGTACTCACAAGTTATAGGTCAACTGGTCATCGCGGTCCAGACGAAATAGCTCACGCGTGGGACAAAACATGGGATCGTCAATACGGGTAGAATAGTCAGTGGTGGAGTCAGAACCTCCAGTGAATCGATCTCGGATTGAAGAATCAAAGTCCCCACTGAATGGGTTTTGCATTGATGGAGTGCTCTGGGGCATAGGGATACGGTCGCGAGAGTCGGTATGGATTTTGATACTCTCACGGCCAGTTGTCGCGTTGAAAGGGTCTTCGAAAGGGTCAAGTGAGTGTGGCACCTTTGGTTTCGACATTTTGGCAGTTGGTGGAAATAAAGTGCGAGCAGTTGATGAAAGATCGGTAGTAACCTTCTTCTTTGATGGAGTCTTCGCGGGGGTGGGAAGCGCGTTAGTTCCAGAGCGCGTAGCCGAAAATTGAGGGTGAGAGAGTTGAGAGTTGGGTTCGTTATATCTCACATCACTAGCGCGGGTTTTGGAGGTACTAGCGTGGGAGGTTTGTACAATGTCCCTTGACTTTGAGTAACTGCCTGGTGGTGATATAGTTGCTTCTTCCACTTTTTGATACTTTCTTGGTGACGCCTTCGATCGGACTTTGCTAGGCGAGCTTGGGCAATTGGTGACAGACGTTTCCTTTGATCTCGAAGCCCGCTGGCTGGCTAGTCTAGCTGAGTATCGGGTGGCATAGGGCTCGAAACTGTCATATCCAGCACCATGGCGCGGCGCAGTCGGAACCCTCAAAGCTGACGGAGACGGTGGCGGTGGGGTGGACGCCATAGTGAATGATTATTTCGACAAAAGGAGCGCAGTAATGGTTATTAACGAATTTACACCAATTACTAGAATCCGGTGCTCGTGAGATTGTTCGTTGAATTGCTTATGCGGTCGGCTTGAATCAAGGGCGAAGCGCAAGTCCGTCCAAACTTCAGTAAATCGGTTCCCGTAGATTTGGATTTTCAATAAGCGATATAGACAGCGGGGTAGTAATTTCGTAGAATCAATGCACGCAAAAAGCGACAGAAAGTTGAGATTGAGATGCGTGGAGAAACAAGGGCGAGGGTTTAAGAAAGGGCGCATGTTTGGACTTCCCAGCCACCTCATCGGTGTCACCGACCTCCTTCACCGCCTACTACTTTTAGTTTGCACTCCAAGTCCCCGCGACTATTCTTGTTCCATGGATCTGCAGTGTTGATACTCGCTCTGGTCTAATTGCGACCAAGTCCCCAGATTCCACCATGGCTCGAAGCACCGCCGAGGAGATGGACAGACTTCAACTTTCAGATGAGGATACTGAAGACCTTTGGGATTCACCTTCAAAAAGAGGAACTCACAAGAAGTTTAACCCTCGATCCTCGGACGAGATCCCGGCACCAGAGCCTCGACAACCTCGCGATGGTGGTGACACTTTGTTTGATCGTCAAGAGGCAAGACAGGCAGCCCTTCACAACGAACTTCGAACTGTTCGAAACATCAACGAAGTAATTGAGGGACTTCTAGGTAGCATTGACCGTGCTAAGGGAAACATGGATGTGAGTCTACCCTCTCTGTGCAATATTTTATACAAAGAGCCGATTCTCATCACTAATTTGCAGACCGTATCGAGAACCGTGACATCGGCATCAACCCTCCTCAATACATGGACCCGAATTCTGTCCCAAACCGAACACAACCAACGTCTGATCCTCAACCCGAATTGGCAAGGTGCCAGCCAAGATGTGGCCGATATGGAAAATGAAGAAATTCAGAAACGGCAAGCGGCGGAGAGGCGGGAACAAGCACTGCTGCAGCAACGAGAAGCTGCAGCCCGCAAAGCAGAGGAAGATGCGCAACGACGGGCGCTAAGCACAAGAGGCACGAGGGGGACTAGTCGAGGTACTGTGCGCAGTACTGGTTTGGGCAGAACACCTAGTGTGAGCACTAGTCGACCGGGAGCGACGCGGGGATCATCAACAACCACGACTCGGCGACCAATCAGTGGAATTGCGCGCGGTGGTGGAACAGTTGGAACGGCCAGGGGAAGGGGGAAACCTTGAACAATAAAAATTTTGTTCTTTTGTATATGATATGGAAATCATGGAGATCAATGTGCCCAATGAAATAATGATACCCCCCCAAAATCCAACGTCGTAGGTGCCTGAGGCCACAACATAAACACGCGGACACGCGACCCCGATAGCGATAAGGAGCTTAGTTTCCCCGAATGATTTGCCTAAAGCTCTACTCTTCACCATTCGGACACAATGAACTTCGCTCCTTATCAAGATGAATCCCCCGAGATTGAGCGGGCGCTGTCCCCTCCACACACAGATATCCGCAAGTCCCCGAACCTCCGGTCGCCGAGAGCCTCTGCCGACCTCCCGTCTCCAAGCAACTTCGTAGGAGGTGGGCATGGCAACACCGGTTTTGGACGAGATGTCGAAGGAGGCCATGTGAGCCTTGGGGCATTTGAAACAAGTCTTCCGATTCGTATGGACATTGAAGCTGCGCTGGCGTATTTGCTTCTGCCTCCGGCTGGAGGTGTGTTCCTGTTATTGGCTGAACACAAGAGTGATTACGTGCGGTAAGTACCGATAACTGCTTTTTTTGGCTTGAACCCCAGGAATAAGCTAACAGGATTCTTCACTGCAGATTTCATGCTTGGCAATCTAGTATGCTCTTTGCTGTCCTATTCGTGAGTATCTATTCCCTTCTTGATTGAACTTATCTTTGACCGGTGTAGATCATTCATCTCATACTTTCTTGGTCCTCCTTTCTGTCGTGGACTCTTTTTATTATCGATCTCTTCCTGATGGGTTATCTCAGCATGCGGGCTTATCGCGACGGTAAGTTTGCGCTACTGATCCACAGAATCCATATACTGATTGATTCTTAGTGGACACTTTGGACCACTTTGAGGTTCCCTATTTAGGCCGCCTGGCCAATTCCTTTGTTGACGATGAATGAGTCTTGTCTGCTGTATTGTACTTGAGCTTTGCGCAAACTTGGAATATTTGCTAAGAGAGCGTGTGTTCTTTTCTCCATATACCCCTGCTGCCTATCATTGCGCTCCTATACTTGGGCTCGGCAAGTTATTGATTCTCGTGATTATGTATGTGGAATATCATTGCAAATATTGAACTCTGTCATCTTGTAGGTATCTACCACCTCCAAGGTACTGTTTCGCATTCACCCTGACCTCGAGGGTAATTAGCATGATCCATGGAAGTAATCAATTGAAGGTCAGAGCCGTCTTAACAGAACGAGTGTCGATGATGTATCTGATCGGATAAACTTATCGCAGGGTGATCTCCCTAGTGATCAGGCACCAGGTGGTTGCTCAAGTAAGGCAGAATGGCGGGGTTTGAACTGGTAAGCCAACACTCGGAGAAGTTCCAGTAGCAGTCTGCCAGTTGTGCAGAGAAATGGAATCATATGTTAAAAAAATTCGCAAATGTTGCCATCTTAAATATACAACAAGCCTTACAAACCACACTGCAACTTCATTAACTTGACCTACCAGCTGCAAACTTAGTGCAGGGTCTCAGCCTCCTGACAGCTAACTGGCCCACGCTGGTAGTTGAGACGCGTAGTTGTGTTGTAGTTCCACCAGAAGTCAAGGGACTGCGGGTAGGATTTAGGAACCTTGCAGGAGGTCAGGTAGCTAGGTAAGCTCTCCTTTAAAATGGCGGTGTAGTTGGCCAGGGGACACGAGTAGCCAGGACCGGATTGGCATTTGTTGAATGGAACAACGGCCTCGTTAAGCACCAGGCGAACGTAAGTTCCCTCGTCAGACATGGCAGTGGCGTTGCAGCTAAGACGTTCAATAGTGAGATGACCACCCATAGGAACGATGTCCGTAGCGACATAAGGGTTTCCAAAGGGAATGCGGTCTAGAGGTAAGTCCTCATCGGGAATGAGGATCCCTAGGGCGGCAATGATAGGAGTGATGTTAGTGTCATGGGCACTGTCCCAGTTAGCAGGAGCTCCACAATCAACCCACTTGGTTGGAGGAGGGGGGGGCAGGGTATAAGGCATACAAGTTGAAGAATAGAGATCCCGCTTTCTTAGGGCCTTCGTTAAGAAGACTGAGACTAGCATTCGCATAGACGGCTCCAACAGCCGCCATGTTCTTGTCACCAGGTCTTCCAAGAAAGGTCAGCAAGGTGCTTCCTTTATCAAATCTCCTGGCTTAACTCACCCGGCACAGTAGTAGTAGTATAAGTCATTCAAGTAGCTATAAGTGACCCATTCATCCTGAGTGAAGACATTTATCCACTCGGAAAACGCTCGAGCATTAAGCTCGAAGACAGCCATAGCTGGATGAACATTAGTAAAGTTATTTTACGAAAAAAGTTCGATCACGTACACATCAAGTTATAAATATCAGACTCAGTGAGATTGAGACCAGAGTTTTGAGAGTTCAGACGAGCTGCGGCAACCTTGAACTGGGGCATGGTGGAAGGTATCTTGTCACAGGTCGTAATGTCATTGTCGGTGTCACAAACGGGAGTCAGACTGTTTGCACCCATAGACGCAGACTCCGAGATGATATTGAGAGCAGCACTGGTCGAGTAGTTATACCCGAAGAAGCCCTCACCAAACTTTCGCGCGGTGTTGATCACACGACTATAACCACTGGTGAACATTGGAATTACCGACTCGCCATCCCAAATATCTCCATAGCGATCTCGGTACTCTGTTCCCTGTTGGTACGCATCCGACAATCCCGCGTAAGGACCGCTGTAAGTCTCGGCATTGTACCAGCATTTGTTGGGGACGAAGTATTCCCAGTTATCTAGGAATGCCAGATCGTCCTTCCATTCTGTGACACCAGCGCCATAAACCTTGGCGAGAGAGGTTTCAATGTCGTCACCCATTGATGGCGAAGGGTATCGTTCTCCGTGTCGCTTGATCATGATGACTTGGTCAACGGCACAGCTCTCTGGTGGATCACGGGAGATACCGTAGGAGCGTCTCTCTGAGTAGGGGCCATAGCCACCATGGAACTTTAAGATGCTGTAGCCTTCTGGGAACGCTTGCGAGAATTGTTTCTCAGCAGAGTCACCAAACCTGACTGCCGTAACAGCAGATGTGAGGCCTAGGGCACACACAACACCCGAGATAATAGAAGAGGACATAATGGGAACCATGCCAAAAAGCAAAACAAGAGATGTGGAGAGGGGAAAAGTCGGATTATGTGTTTTGTTTTCGACATAATACAATTGAGGAGCGGAAACGCAAGGCTTTTATGTTGTTCCTGCATAGAAACCCGAAGCTACTACCCTACCACGATAGCTCATGGATCAAATTAAATCAGGCCAATTGCTAGTTATTCCAAGATTGTACCGCAAGTGGGTCGATCAACAAGCTGTTGAGGTATATGTGCTGCATCGAGGCATAGCATCCGACATTGATGCCAGATAAAATATAATACGCTGTGCATTAATCTAAACGAAAATTGACTCAATTGATTCCACAATAACATATACTTGCCCAAGTGCTTTCGTCTGAGGGGATGATTTCTATGAGAAGCGGACACTCCGGAAGAGGCAAGGGAGCACGCGCGCAATCGATAATCCAGGTACAGTGTTGGTTTCCAGGGAACCGCATGTATCCAACTCCATTTTGATTGGTCTACAAATGCCTATCTACTTAGCGTCGAGCGGGGTAAACAGTAAAAAGTGGGGCTTAAAACATGTCTCTCTTACCATCGGAACTGCCCTCACCAAGCTTTTTAGTTCGCAGCTTGGCCAACAGCCATGATGCCAGTATTTCATTTTTATATATTAAAAGAAGCCAAAGAACCAATCGGTTACTTAGGCTCATCAAGAAATTGGAAATGGAATTTTATCGTTTGGATCTGCCGATGTTGCCGAAGCAATCTCACCAAATGAATTAGACTAGAGCATTAAGTTTATTGGCCGAAGTAGTTCCGGATTTCCAACTGAGGGGGTCATCTTGAGACGTTAAATTACACTGGTCCTGTCGCACTAAGCGCTCTTCGGTTTACCGTTCTTGGCTCATCTCCATGTACTCCGCATAACAAGACAAGGAGACCGGTAATGACCGCCTCTGACGCCATTTTGATATTTCTCACTGTTGAAGGACTTGGCATTACGTGAAAATAAAGTCATATCACACTTTACTGTACTCCGTAAAGTTCTATTTACTAATAGGGCTCAATAGTATAACTTAATAGTAAGTCATCCCATCTCCATACAATGTCGATCCTGCAACAGGCTCTTTGACAATTCCCGCTTCCACTAGCTCGTTCACCAGATTGAAAACCATAAGATCGCATCCGTGAGGCGCGATGAAATCCACTGCAACCGGTAAATATTCTTCCTGTAGCGTGATGGTAGAGTTGTATAATGCTTGGCCAACTATGTTATCCTTTGGTTAGTGTCTTTCTGTCTCTCAATTCCTTTTTTCACTTCTTAACACTCACTTGGAACAACCATGTCAGGCACTCCAGCAAAGTTGGCAATACGAGAGGATGCAAATCCACTAGGAATACCGGGCATGCTACAATCAAAATTTAGTAAATCTGTTCTTGTAAACAAGCACAAGGATTTATATACCTTCGGTAAGCATTTCGGTACGTTGGCGTCGCCGCAGTCCCAACATACAAAATCAGACTGTCGGAGCATGTTTCTTGATCAAATACCTGAACAGTGCTATTCCACCAACTAGTAAAGATATCCTTGTGCAGAATTTCCGCTTCCAGTTGCGAATCTGGATACTCAAGCCCCCAATCCCAACGGGAGAGAGGAACAGGGTCGATGAATGGCCTCCGACCTCCATTCGCAGCCCCATACTTCTCATACAGCGGGGCAGCAACAAGAGGGTACTGCTGTTTTGAAATAAGGATTGGGTAAGTGATATTCAGCAAAGTCGTCAGAGTTTCGTTTGTCGGCACCGTTGAAGGCTTGGTAGCTGCCCAAAGATCATCGTAATCCAAAGTGGAAACATTAGCACCGCCCAAATAGGTCGATAGACGGTCGACAAAATCAATCAAAATTCCATCCGCGGTAGTGGACGCACTGGTCGGGAACTGAATGGTCTTGATACTCTTCGGGTATTTCGTGTAGGACTTCAAGCCCGCATCCTTGTACAACACCTCAGAGGCAGCCCTCCACAACTTCACATCTCTTGTCAAAAAGCCCGCTGTATCCAGGAGTGGAGACATGGGCATCACATCATCTAATGAGACCAGATCCCATGAGGGCCGGTTGCCGAAACATCCATTTACTTGGGACGGGTTCCGGATTGAACCTCCAGTATCACTTCCAATGGCCAGGTCCAGCCAGTTATATGCTCCGATTCCAGACCCTGGACCAGATGATGAAGAGCTTGGATCTTGGTACCCGTCACCACGGGCGTTGAAGGGGGAGTGGTAATCGACCCAGTCATCCGTAGCGGTTTCACCGTTAGCGAATTGACTTGTCTTCATCTTTCCAACGATAACGGCTCCCGCATCGATAAGGGATTGAATCGCAGGGCCTGTGACATTCGCTTCTGGATAAATATCAAAGTAGGCGCGGTTACCACACCCTGTTTTCACACCTTTGATGTTATAGAGATCTTTGACTCCGAGACGGACCTAGTAGATCAGTCAGTATCTCTTCTGCTCGATTTAAGACTCCAGTAAAAAGAATAGATCGGGACATGCATACACCAGCTAGAGGCTTCTCGGTCGTCTTCGTGAAATACAATCTCGAGGGAACTCCAATTGTCAAGGAGGCATAACCTGGTAGGTTTGCTGACAAAACATCGTACTCATCGTCACCAACTGCGATGAGTCCCTGAGTGAAGGAACCCATCACATCTGAATATAACAGATAAGCCTCAAAGACCTCTCCACTGGACGGGTTGAAGAAATAAGGGCCAGCAGGCAAGCTCTTCGACGACGACAGCTTTGTCGACGCTTTCGTGTCATATGCCGAAGCGAATCCAAGGAACTTATTATTCCACGCAGAAGGCGGCGATACATTCTCTGATGGCGTTTTGTGGGTACCATTGTACTCAACGTAAATATATTCAAGGAATCCAGTATTGAAAACATCGTCTGTAGACTGATAGCTTTCTACCAAGGACTCGACCATGGAGCTTGTCAGTTTCAAAGAATCACTCCGGATCACAGTGAGAGGTTGCAAGCTGTTTCCATTGCTAACTTGGCCACCGGAAGCGGTTTTCAGGGTTGCCACTGCTGTTGGAGGGGCGTAGTAGGTCTTGCCATTGAATTCAATGGTCTGGCCTTTGAGGGTGATTGTGGCGATAGCACTGGTAGAGAGTGATATGAGGAGAGACAGTAATGCCGGTAGACCAAATGGCTTGGATGTGCAGACCATGTTGATTATCCGAGTCTTGAGACTTCTTTGAAATGAAGAACCAAACGCAGCATCCTGACGATCTTTGGCGTAACTACTATATATACCCTTTGGCGTAACTGTACGTATCTTTCGGCTGTGATGTTCTACTGATAAGGAATATATTGAAGCGATGGGCTGTGTTCATAGAATAAAGATAAGGAATGCGAAATTAATAATGAAGTTCTAATCAACTTGGGGTAAGATTGATAAAGAATGGATTAGTCTCATCCGAATCCGGCGTAGTTTATACCCACATCGGGACTGGTGTCAGGTACGCCAGGTCCTTCGATCCCTTATCTTTGATTCAAACCTCGGATAACCAGCTTTGCAACGGCCTAACGAGTAATTTAAAATTACCTTCGGCTAATTAAGCGATGCTGCAGATAATTTACACTGCCACTCGGATGAGCCGGCCACAATTTCACATCTGGTTATTCAAAATGGCCAGATAACTGAATCAGCACTCCACAGGCAAGTCTATCACTACCCAATCAGAAGTGGTCGGTCAGAAGTTGGGGAGTGCGCTGAATCGTTCCGATAAAAACCTCGCAAGAGGGTGCATACAGCCTTGGAATGAAGTTGTTGTACTACAATCTACGCGGAAAAGAGACTCATGTAGAGCGAATTGTATGGTTATGTATCCTCGATTTGAGCAAAATAGTGCTTATGACATTCAATTACATGATACTCGTAACCTTTGGCCTTCAACCAAAATATCAAGGAGCGATGAAACATTTCAAGTAGGAAAAAGTAAATGTGAGAAGCATTAGAGAAGAAATAAAATAAAGTCAACCATGAAATCCGAGGAATGTACGTGGCCCAGATTGTTCCTCATGCAATTTGACTTGAACGGATCTCATATCCCTTGTAACGAAAATAGAGGAACCTCAGTGAACAGATCAGCAGATTCAAGATATCAAAAGAAGAAAAGACACGCTAAGTATTCCAGGGAAAAAGAATCAAACGAAAACAACATTCAAGTATCGAGTATGTTGCAGAGCCAAGGTAATTGTGAAGGCAAAGCGGCAGGTCAACAAACAGTTGAGAGGGGGAAATAAGGCTTGTCGATGTGCAAAAGGAATTTAAAAGAGCATGGTATCTACGTGAAAGCGCGAGCAGGACAAAAAAAGATCGCCGTCAGGACATAGGCTTGTCAGGGTCGTGGCGGGTCATAAACATGGAATTTGGTCAGATCTAGAAGATCTGCAGGTAGTTGCTCGGAACCAAGCCTGGGTGTCCGCGGCCATTGGTGACTTCAGCTTCCCACCATCCATCATCTTGAAGACGGATGACAGACAAGACATCACCCTTTGTGAAGCCGAGCTCTTCGGGGATGGCAGGAGAGTAGCTGTACATTGAGCGAGCTGTGAAAAAGAGTTAGCAAGATCTCGATATATGTACAAGGTAGAAACATTCAGTACATACCGAAATGCAGGATTGGACGCCCATCACGGCTGAACTTTCGGCCTGGATCGGCAACCGCAACAGTTCGGCTTCTGGAGCGACCGACAGGCGGGCCACCATTGTCTCCGCCGTAATGGGACCGGGGACGACCGTCCCCTCGAACTGAGCCGCCATAACCATTTTGGCTGCCACCTCCGTACATGTCATCTTGACCGGCAGAAAGCTGCAGCTCCATGCCTCCAGCGCTGGATGGACGAACTTGCTGTCTGAACTGGGGCTGGGGAGAAACTGCACGGTGCGATGCGGCCGGGGAAGCCCTTCGAGCGTAGTCGTTGGGAGAGTAGGGCGATTCTTGCGCTCGATGCGGAGTTGGCGACTGGCTATAGCGGCTTCGAGCGCTGCCAGATTGATACGTGCTTGGACTAGGGCTGGCACCACCACCACCATATCCCGTGCGAGTGTCGACACGGGGAGAGACTTGAGGGCTGGCGCTGCGCCTAGGAGCGGGCGACCTAGAAGGTGCCGGTGATCTCGCCCGAGGGACCTCCTGAGGCTTTGCAGCCTCCCTGGGTGCCATCGCAGGGTTATTACTTCCACCCCGAAGCATGCTCGCAGTCTGACCGGTGTATCGTTGAGTAGTTTTTTGCATCTGCTTGGCCGTGAATGCCGGTTCGGGGGCGCCAAGCCGCTTCACGTTAGGGTCATTGTATGCAGGTGGCGCAGGTGAGTTGCTTCCGCCATAAGTGGACGATGGGGCTGAGGGATTTGGGGTCGAAATTCCATGGTATCGATCGGCCGACACGCGCACGCTGGGCTGCTTACCACCAGTTGTCTTCAAATCGGCTAGGGCGCGCGCAATAGGATCCGAATCATCGTCAGCTACATTTGCAGCCTGAGAACTTTGCTTCTTGTCAGGCGAAGCAACATCAAACACATTGTTGCCAACATTCAGTTGGAAGTTAGCCCGAGGATCAACGGGTTCTAGGCTAGGAGAGGGGGGCTCGGGCTGCGAGACTGGCTGCGAGACTGGCGCTGGTGCAGTCTTAGTTGGACTGGCCTGCTTAGTAGGCGAGCTCCAGGGGCTTCGAGAAGAAGATTGAGCTGCGATAGCCGGCCTCTCCTTGTCGTGCCGACTCTTACGGCGGAATGGGCTGTTACTGAAGAAGGCGCTTTTCTTCTTTGAAGTCTTGTCATCCTGAGTACCTGGCGATGACGAACTGTTGATGGGCTTCTGAGCGGCCTGCAGCTTCATAACACTTGGAAGTGGCGGGGCTGGTTTCTGGCTAACTGGAGCCGGGGCTGGGGCTTCAACACTAGACATCGAAGTGGGATTTGACACATCGCTTTGAGAATCCCGGCTGGACGGTCTGTATGGACTGGCTGCTGAGCTACGTTCTGAAGGTGGACCGGTACGACAGAACATAGTCATTCCATCAGTAGGGTACGCATTATGCGGTACTGCATTGATTGCACCGTGCTGCTCAGGATTGTAGTTTGGTGGCGGTTGTCCACCCCGGCGAAGGTCCAGCGGAGCCGGCTGCTGCGGCATCCCATACATGGCTGACTGCTGCGGTGGCAGGCGCTGCATTGATGACTCTGGTTGCATATTTTGGGGAGGCTGTTGCTGGGGCATGCGCTGGACAAGTGGCTCTTGCTGAATATTTTGAGGAGCTGGCTGCTGTGGCTGCTGAGGCTGCTGCGGCATACGCTGAATAGGACGTTCTTGCGGAATGCTCTGCGAGGGCAGTTGTTGAGGCATACGCTGGACAGAGGGCTCTGGATGTATGCTTTGAGGCGGCGCCTGCTGAGCCATGCGTTGGAGAGGTGGCTCTTGTGGGATGCTCTGGGGAGATGGCTGCGGCAGACTGGCCGGCAGAGGCACCGGGTGGCCCATTTGAGCCGCAAGAGGAGACTCTGGATCGTGATGGGACTCGTAAGTCGACGGCTGTGGAGATGATGTCCGGAACGCAGGGTTCATGGTTCGCTGAAACTGTGCCACTGAGTAACCCTCTCCTGAATCGATGTCGGATCCTGCATCATCATCCTCTTTGCAGAAGTTGATGAAGCGAGGAGGGTCTGGAATCTCTTGACCAGTTCCACGCTCCTGGATGAAAGATAGGATATCCTTTTCAACCTCGCAGTTCTCCAGAGACAAACGAATCTTTTCGCAAGAGGCATCGTCGCTAACGCAAACAGTCGATGCGATGTTTGCATAGGTCCAGAGGCTGCTCTTAGTGAAATCTAACCTTTCCTCTTCTAGATCCTGGAATTTATCACAGGCACTCTTCCATTCCTTGTTCCAGCGTCCAGTGGTGTCCTCAAGGACCTTCACGGCGGCTTCATATTCCTGGCTGTTCGAAGCCATTTGAATCTGAGTCTTTTCAAGCCTGGACTTGTTCTTGCGCTCCTCCTGACCCATAACCATGTGTCCTTGAGCCAGATAACCCTTGATTTGGAGGCAATTTTGCTCGAAACGGTCACGAGCCTAATTCGTTATCAGTTGAATCCAACCCTGCAAAGATGGTTTCTGTTCCCTTACCTTGTTGACCACATGTGTTTGTTGCATTTTAGTTTTGTGGAGGCGCTCGATGCCATTCTGAATGATCTTTCGTCGCTCCTTCAGCCCGCTAGCGAAGGCGCCCAGTGGCTCCTCCAGTTCTGTTTTCATCTGGCTGGCAATCGCCGCGTGTGCTTTAGCAATCGCCTCTGTCTCTCCCCGGACTATATCCAGCGATTGGCGAAGGGATCCGGTTTCGCATGTTCCGAATGGCTTGCGACACAGTGCCTGTAGTTTCCGTGCATATTCGTCTTCGATGGCGGCTCGCACTTTAACAAGAACATTATATTAGTAGCTGACGCCCCGATAAATTCCGCAATCGCTGCAGGCGTACCGTTGTAAAACACTTTCAATTCATCACTAGTGTTTTTTGATCCATGCATCCGATCAAGCATGGGTTGTAGGCCTGCATCATCTTTACCCCAAAAGTTGTTGGCAACTAACTCACATGTTAGCAATACATTAATTTTGAGTATTTCTTGGGAGTCTCCTCTTACAGGACATGGAGACCGACGGTCCCTCTGCCACTGTGCCAGGCATTGTTGTGGATATTGAGCCTCGGCCAGCCTTTGCTCACGGTTTGAGATGAAAAACAACAGATCTAAAGAATGAATGAAAATGATGAAACAACTGGGAAAGGATGGAAAGAAAACACCCAAAGAGACCCTGCGGTCGCTGAATGTCAAGGTGTTCAGTAGAGGGTCAAGCGTGGGCAATGTTTATCGGCGCGTCTCTCGGGGCAACGGGCGCAACGCTGCCTTATGTAACCAACACTGCTGCCCTATTGGACGCGTCACCTATATTTTCTTTGCGATTTCCAAGTTATTCGAGATTCTTTTGACTGTTTTAATTATTCTATTTCGTCATTTACAATTCAAGTTCGTAAAATTTGCTTTTCATTTTCATTGTCACTAACTATGTTGTAATTGAAGCTAGATAAAACCGGGGCATCAATTCAGGCAATCTATGTAGTTTAAGCCCCTCAAACATCCACCCACTTTCATAAAAAATAATAACACAGGTGGATTCGATGCCTAATCGCATCCAGGAAAAAAAACGCCTCCAAATGCATTCCAAAATGTGAGTCTCAGAAAGAGAGTAAATGAGCAGGAGAAATATCAGAAAGTCGAGCTGTATCGACGGCGAAGATTGTTGCGTTGTATCATGTGTCGTCTTTGTCATCTTCGTATTGATTCGTAGCGTGAGAAATTCATCACTTCATGGAAAATATGTGCATCGTATTGTACGAGAACCTCGTGCTCCATCATCCATGTGAAGTTGCTTTAGTAAAGCAGAGCGGACGAACGAGGAATGGAGAAGCTGGCGCTAGGTGTAGGAGTGGGAGCGCCAGAGGGAGAAAAGTGGTTATCAAAGTCGCGCTTGATGGGGAAAGATGTGGGTGCGACAGGAGTGCTCACGCCGGAATAACTGCCAGAGGGGGTAGCGACAGAGATAGGGCTCCAAGCACCAAACTGACGAGCCACCAGAGAGACGGAGGGAGAAGCAGACGGAGACGCAGAGGGAGTCCCCCAAGGAGCAACGCCGTAGCCCCGAGCATAGACATATACAGAGGGGCTCACACTGGGAGTAGCAGAGGGGGTCGGGATAGAGCTAGGGTTCCAGCCGCCAAACTGCCGAGCAACCATAGACGCAGACGGAGTAGCCACAAAGCTAGGAGAGAGGGGCACCGAGGCACTGGAAGCCCAGCCACCATATTGGCGAGCAACTAGAGGAGATGCATATGGTGTGGCTGATGGAGTGAAAGAAACACTGGAAGACGGGATGTAGTTCTGCACGAATTGAACCGGGTTACCAGCGGCGTTGAGACCACGGCGGAAGAAGCCATTGCTCTGGGCAGGAATGAAAGATTCCCCAGGAGGAGGGGCCTGATGAAAGACAGGAGTCGAGCTGGGGGCCCCAGGTGAGTATGGCATGGGAGACGGAGTGGCAGTCACTGTGATGGTCTGAAGCACAACAGGAGCGCCAGCGGCGGTTACAGTAGACTCGGCGGTCTTGGTCACAGTCTCGATCTCAGGGGCGGCAGAGCCGTCTGAGTCACCATCCACATTGACTACTTGGTAGTTTATCTGACGGCGGTTGAGTTCATCCTGCGGGTTGGCGAAAGGAGCGGCATATACGACGCTGATGGAGGAGAAGGCAAGCAAGGCGGCAGCGTTGGAGAAATGCATGGCGAGAAGAGAGAAGTTTTTTGAGTACTGAAAATGGTGTATCAAGTCGACCGCAAAAGTGAACAATTCAATGCGCTTGGATTCAGGAAGGAAAAATTGTGTCAAGGGAGTTCAGGCGTAGAAATTGGGTTATA
Source organism: Penicillium lividum (assembly GCA_028828245.1). Classification (NCBI taxonomy): domain Eukaryota; kingdom Fungi; phylum Ascomycota; class Eurotiomycetes; order Eurotiales; family Aspergillaceae; genus Penicillium; species Penicillium lividum. The sequence goes on from JAQJAG010000002.1 coordinate 6,534,567, forward strand.
GAAAATTGGAAATCCAGAGAATGGAATTCAGGGTTTAAAAGTAGCAAGAATCACGATCTCGATCAGCCAAGTATGTCAGGATGAGTATACCTCACATCCACATGGCAGTCATTCCATTGGACCAAAAATAGGTAGGCTGGGGATCTACGGAGGCTGGGGATCGAAAAGCAAGAGAGCTAGACCAGCCACGGTGTTTTACACTGCCTGATGATCCACATGGCAGCGCCACAACCGTTTTTGTACATGTTGATTGGATCTCGAGGCTTGTGTTGCCAGGGTGACCCACTTTAAGCGTGGCTGGGGATCCACTTCTATATCCACCATATTGTATCCGGGAAAGCCGGTGCCTAGTTTCTTTTCTTAGTGTGTGAATAATATTCGTTAATATGGATTTTGATCAAGATGTCACATATTGATTAACTTTGACTGATCGACCAACCGCCAGTGATGCTCCCACAGAGGCAGTGACACTACACGGCAAGATCTTCAACCCGCAGTAGACCACAACCAAGCGCGGCGCTGCCCCAGGCGGCACACAGGCGGTTGGGATTCCACCCCAGCGCTGTGACGTGTGTGCCTTCTTCATGAATGGTGGTAAGACTAAATCCCATTGGCCGGGGCTCTCCATTGCGTAACGTGCCCTGAGTTTCCGCACTGAATCCCTCGTAGAAACGGCTGACACCCGGGTGCTCGGCTTCAGATCCTGACGCCCAGTCGTGAGTAAACCATATCTGTTGCCACTGTGTTTCCTTTGGATGTAAGGTTTTTCGTAGAGGATTTGTCGCCAATACCTCACCTCCCGTCCCACCATAGAGGAGGCTGGGATGCCAGAAACTGCACGGAGCGAGGGCAGAGACGGTGCTGAGGATCCTGCAAGCAGTGGCGGTGGCAAAAAATCGTCGGATTGGCATGATTCGTCCATACTCATTTTCATCACTGGAGCAAACTGACTGAAGAACCGGGGAGAAGCTAAGATGAGAGGAAGCTAGTCGCACTCGAACCGTGCCAGTGGTCTCGCTCTGAGGTTCAAGAATAGACCATAAGCGAGTCTCACCATCGACTGAAATGGTTGAGATAAGGTGTGGGTTTGTTGGGTATATGGATGTGATGTTCAACACGTAGGTTGCATGAATTTGATGATAGAAGTAGGGCTGAGGTTCTGAAGTGGAGCAAGGTAGAATGCTATAAACGGCGACAAAGCCATTTCCACAGCCTACTGCGATGTCACTGGGTGAGAGCCAGGTCAAACAAGTACAGACAGTCGAGGTGGGGATTGCCTCAAATGCTGGCGAAATGATTTTGGCTACACTTGCATGTCAGAATTTGGGCAACACAAGAGCAAGCGCTGAAGAAAGACAATACGCACCATATTTTAGTGTACTGGAGCCTTGACGTAGCTTTATGTCCAGCACCCGCACCTTCCCATCCCCCCAGACTCCAGCCAGAAGGCCGATGTCTATTGAACCTTTGTCGGCGTCGCCGCGCTTTTCTCGCCCCATGGGGCACCAGGCCATACGTCTCAAATCCCCCCACTCTGAACACAATATTAAACGAAGTTGTGGTTCGAAAGACATGTCAATAGTATTTCTCTGGGTGCCGGCCTCTTTAGCCCGGAATTCCCATAGTTGAATTGCTCCAGGATATGAGGGTGATGGCACAAATGAGGAGATTGGATTACTTGCAGGGGTCTTGTAACCGTTTTTTTGTGCATCGGTGACTGGTGCAGCCACAGCCAGATACTGAGATGCGCCATTTTGGTTGGGAGCCCAAGCCATGCATTGAATTTTCTGTCCAATGTTGATGATCCACCCCTCACGTATCTTCGCCAGTTCATTGCTTTTTTGCGCCTTTTTGGAACCCCAGGCCGGGCCGAAATCAACACAATCGTGGTAACCGAGATGAAAAGCTTGTTGGTCATCTATTGGTCCCATCAGAACTGTATGCTGTTTGGACTTCGGTCGCGGCAGATAATCTCGACGCACGTCAATCTCTGTAATTTTCGAATCAAGTCGTTGTCTGTTTCGAAACCTTTCACCATCCTCTTGCTCATAGTACCAGTTCCAGCCTAATGTCCGTTCTTTTTCCAGATCCTCTAATGAAATACCCAATGTTGGACCGTAGGGTGAATCGGACTCTCCGTCGGTATTTTCTAAGGAAACACGAGTAGGAAACGTAGAGTCCCGGCCCCAACGCCATCGGCCTCGCATGTGGATCGTGAGGCCTAAGTCTCGGTCATCGGAACCATAAGTCAAGGTATATGACATAAGCTTTGAAACATGGTCTCGAGAATCCATAATACCCCGATAATGTGTGTTATCTGGCGATAAAGAAATGGTGCCATAGGCTGCCTGCATATTCACTTTTGGTGGTTGGGATTGTTGAGGTTGTTTTTTCTTGGGGACATTCCCGATTTCATCAACATCCATTACATCACCATCTTCGTCCACACCAGATTCGACTTCAACATCTTCATCTGCAGAAGCCTCGTCTTCTTCTGGGTCGGCGACACCCGGATCTGAGCCCGCGACAAATTCTTCGTCGGACACGGAATTCTCTCTTTTCACCCTCTTAGCCTTGCTTGCTTTGTCAATCGCTTCAGAACCTGAGTCATCATCGATGATTCCAGCCGATACAAAAGGATCCTCAGTGTAGAGTGTTTTGCGACCCTTGACGCGGCCGGATCTGCGGCCGGGAGGCATTTCAGTTAAAGTGAAGTCAAGACACCATCAACGTTGGAAACGAATTGATGTATGGCTTTGGTCTTATAATCAACAACTTAATTGATTGGAAGCTCAAGACGTAATGGCAAGCGACACATGAGAGGTGAAATGACGATTTCAGCAAAGAATGTTGGAGTTTGAGGATGCGGGCAGATACATCAATGACGCGCTATACCCGATCGGGTTATTATCTACTACACCCGTTTGCGTTAGCGCGAATAAACAAAATGTATACACGGTCAATCCCGTTTAATTGGCAATAAACAACTATCCTTCCAATCAGGCACGCGCAGATAGTTCTGGCATTCTGGAAAAAAGGCCAGTCCCATGAAAACCTTGTAAAAGTTGGTGCTTCTAAACCTTAGTAAAGATCTAGTACCTAGCTTCTCGTAGGGTTGGTTCAGAAGTCAGTTTGTTCATTTCGGTTCTCGTTCGACTCTGTCCGTGCTCGCGGACGCGCAGGATAAAGATTTTCAAAGGATATTATCTCATGTTGCGGAAAGAAAATCACATCTCAATCATTAATATATTCACGCTTTCACAGATCCTTTAAGTGGCGATGAAGAAAGCACATTCGAGCCTGTCCTGGCGCCAGTTGCGGCCCCGCCTCCTTCCAGTTCATCATAAGAGGGCAGTCGCTCAAGCTCCTCGAATTCTGACATCGTAAAATCGTAGCCGAGATGTCTCTTCAACAGCTCATGCGTAATAAACCGCTCGGGTGTATTTCCCTGGGAATCAACAAAGGAGACATGAGGGTTGACCTCGCTGATCCTCTGCAATTCGTTCGCATGTCGGTGATGATGCGGGCAACCATCGACACCGATCAGGAATATTGTGACATGAACCCAAGACAGACTGAGCAAATCGAGCTCGAACTCATCCATATCACTTGCTTCACCGTCAAGCAGTAGAAGCAGTCGAAGTTTGGGGGTCTCAGGACCAGCTTGCCACCCGTAGACTGGGTGATACGTTGCGGACTCGGAATGTTTCTGGAAATGAAGATTCTTAACAAGTTGCCAGCCAGTCATTACTCGAGTTCTGCCGCCGAAAACAACTTGGTTCCACATTTTGTCGAAGTTTTCATGGTTGATAATACCAATGTAGTCTGCGCTGTCATGAAAGGTGACGAGTTGATAACCAGTTGAATTTTGATCGTAATGAATCATTGTATCGGTCAAGCGACGAATAGTGGCTCTGGCGAGATCTACAATGTTAAATTATTAGCATTAGTAAAAGCCAATCGGCATTGACTCTTTGAGCTTACCCTTGTTTTTGGGCTGATTAGACCTTTCATAGCCCGTGATAAGAGCCTGTTGGTATACCGGACGAACAGGTTGGAAGCCCATAGATCCAGAAACATCCAGTAGAAGCATTGTATCATCTGAAGGTGACCCTGGAACATCGGAAGGCTTGAAGGGACCCGGCAAAACTTGCTTTGAATAGTCATCTGACTTATGCTGGGTATGGCACACGTCATCGGGGGAGTAATATTCAATAGGAGGTGGAACTGCAGAAGCCATCCTGGCGCGGGCCATAGCCATCGCAGAAATAGGATCAGGCTTCATTCGTGGTCCACCGCTTCCTTCCCTATGATTTAAAACCCAGTAAAGACGTTCTTCGGCAGTGTCTTCGAATCCTCTCCAAGTAGGTGTAATACCCCTCCATCCAGCGGAAGCCTCGATGCGAAATTTGAGAGGATTTGAAGCGAGATTTGCCCAATCCACTGGGATGGGCTCAAAGTATCCCGCCCGAAGAAGATGCAGATACTGAATAGGACACCGAGCTCGAAGATCCGCAATCTTTTGTGTCATGCCGACGTGCTCTTGATATCCCATAACTATATCTCGCCATTCTTTGTTTGCCCATCGTCCATTTTCTTCGTTGATGATCTCAATTCGCAGTCCCTCGCCCTTGGAGAATGTTTTCAGCTTTTTCTCAGCCACTCTTTCCTCAGAAGTCTTGATGGAAAATGCCTTTCGTAAACTGGAAAGCCTGGAAGCTTTGACCCATTTTTCATTTCCAGAAGGTGAGGTCGTGGCAGAATCATCATCTGGACTTAATGGCGCTGGCTCATTGACGATCCATATACTTGATTTAGGCTCTTTGGCATCGATAGAGGCTTGCGCGCTCGCGTTTAATGACGCATTCAGCCTGAGTGTCTTTTCCAGAGACCTTGTATAGTTATAAGGATCTGGTCTTGCCATGCCATAGAACCCAGTAGCACCATAAATACTCGTGGCAGCAAAACCACTCGTGCCGATGATACCGGCAGAATACGATGATACAAACTGATAGGGGTTGCTGCTGAAAAGAGTAGCCCCCTTATAGCAATCATGGTAGGCTTTTTCGCCTATCGAATCATCAGTCTAAATGAATCGCACTTGTCAGCAACCGCAGATATCAGCTGACCTGGATACATGACGGCTTCAGACCATTTAGTCTGGACGCGGAGTCGGGCCAGCTTTCTGGCCTGATACATGTGGATTGAGCAGTTGCAAATAAACTCGGTATCGTGTTCCGGTTCGACATCGGAATTGTAGATACCATATTCTAGCTGAAGCTTCTGCAAGTGATTTTGCATATCTTGCTATCTCCCCAAAATTCGTCAGCTCATTGGCCCTCGAGTAGCGATCATACGTACTTCATCTACCGCGCGCAGATTCCCTGCTTCAATAACAGCATTCGTATGTCTATGCCTTGGTGGATCTCTCATTTTGGCAGTCGATGGATGGTTTGGTGTAGGTGTAGATGTAAATGTTTCTTGTCCGTTTCATGGAAGACGTCTTGGCATGCAGGTTGCAGCCTTGTAGGTTCCACGGATACACTGCGGGTATCAAGCGGGGGTGCAGGCTGCAGCCCCGGTCACGTGGAATTATTGTCTACACCTACTACGGACTCCAATCTATAGACGGAACTATCCAGCTTTGCCTTAATTCAAATTTTTATCAATGATCAATCTATGTCAGATATACAAAGTCACTAGCGCGATCATCCCACTCAGCACACTGTATATCGTCCATGATAGATTGATTCCAGCAATGATGTACATGCCGGTGGTGATCAAAAATGTAGAGAAGTACTGCACACCAGCAGGAAAGGGACACAGAATAAGAACGTTTCCTAAGGCAGTGATCGATCTAAAAACCATCACGAAGATGTGACGTTGCTGAAGGCGATCGGATAGCCATGCGATACTCATGTAGACAATAGCACCCTACATTTGCACTATATTGCGGTTAGCTTTGGCGTGAATGCCTCGGATATTCAATATATACCAGGAATCACTAGGTACTGTGCCTAAGCACCGCTAAACTCGAGCCCATCCTCGATAATAATTGGCAAAAAGTTGTTGAATTCTGGGACAATCAGACAATCAGTCATGATCCAGGAGAAGGCAATAATCTCACCATAGAGCGGCGTAATCACACAAAACTGCAAACAAACATGCAGCCAAGCTTTGATATCCTTGGCAGCCCAAGAAGCATGGTTAGACCCAAAATGTCCTTGCCCTCCCCTGTATTGGTGCATAGCCTCAGCTCGACGTCTCATCGCGACTTTGTCATTTTCATCCAAGAACCAAGCAGTCTCGAAAGATGTAGGCACGAGCCAAAAAGACATGAAACCGAAGGCAATGGTCAGACTTCCTTCGATAATATAGATCCATCGCCAGCCCGGTATACCAAAGGCGACCAAGCCACCAAAAGCACCCGCAAAAGCTGACGAAGCTGTTTCCTCGTTAGTATTGACTAGTTCCAAGGGGGAAGACTGAAGATTCTCATCTATCAAACAGAATAGCCATTCGAACGGCGGATTCTTCTCTTTTGTACCAGTTCGCAACAAAAAGAGCGAGACACGGAAACAGGCAGCCTTCAAACAGACCCAAATATCAAACAAGACTGGCGTAATTGGTCATCCACCCACTGCCAAATGTAACAACACCAAAGGCAATTGTGAGAGAAGGAAGCACACGTTCAAATTTCCACCGCTTGGCGACCATTGATATGGGTAGCTAAGAGTCTCTCCTCAGTTTTGAGCTTCGCCAGTGATTTCCGAATAAATGTACGTGCCTCGGACAGCACATAAAAAAAAGACATCGCCACCTATATACAGTTTAGCTTGTGATCAACTCTTGCGTCATGCGCACAAAATGACAAACTCACATTCAATTGATCGCCCTCGAGATGTGGATCCTCTCACATTCCTTGAGTGTCAGCAAAGCCAATATTCTACCAATCGACATACCTATCGACAAAAGACTAATCAGGGTCAGCGAGATACCGGGTTGTCGATATATTTTCCATACAAGAAAGTTAAATGCGCCTATTGAAGGAGCAATGGCAAGATCTAGTTAAACAACGCAGGTGCGTTCCATTTCCACGAGATGATCATAGTCAACTGCCCCAACTTCAGTCAGACTGAGCTCCTCTGCGGGGTCGGATTTGACTCCTTCCTTGGTCAAAATTGACCTATTAGGAGTAGAGATTCCTGTCATGATCGTCAAAGCCATGCCATCAGAGCCAATTAATTCGAAAAGAATTCGGGATGCAAGTTGGAGAGAAGGAAATTGCGGGGGGGGGGGAGTTGAAAGGATCAGCTTGTTAGTCGCATTTGCTTGTTCGGCATGTTCGCCGAGTCATGGGATGATGTATGATATGTACTGACCCCATGGCCAATGGCTGTGCGGATATGGACATCTGGAGTCTGGGGACAGCCGATAGAGAATGCTTAGCGTCTTCCACGCCCCGGATGAACCCCGGATTCTGTGGTACTTTGCGAATGGTTGCACATGAACAGATTCACACAGACGTGGACTTTGATCACACAAATTCAAATGACCCTGACTTAGGGGCTCGATTGCAGCCCATCAAACTAATTTGCTCGACAATAAGACGCCCACTTAGTTATCAGGGTCTAGAGACTGAAAGCTTCAAGCCCCGCGGTGGGTCAGGTACGTCAGCCAAATCAACCAAACTTGCCCCTCCGCAGCTCCGCAGTAACAACCACCCAAACAAAAATGTCGCATTCTGGTGTTCTTCACGAATATGTATGACTAGCCCGATTCAATTATCTTGCTATGAACTAATAATCGCATAGGCTCCTAGGCTCGTAGCTTTCGAGTTCACATCGCCTGAGAAGCCAAACAAACCGAACAGCTTGATCTTCGTGGGCGGGTTGACCGATGGATTTTCCACAGTCCCCTACGTCGCTCCCTTAGCTAAAGTCCTTGGACAAACGGAATGGTCCGTCTTTTCCATCCTACTTTCTTCATCCTATAATGGATTCGGAGTTAGCAGTCTTGACCTCGACGTAGAGGAGATCGCGCAATGTGTGCAATTCATTCGAAAACTGAAGGGTGAATCTGGAAAGGTCGTGGTTATGGGCCATTCCACAGGCAGTCAGGATGTTTTGCACTATCTTTACTCGCCCAACCCTCTTTCCAAGAATTCTGATTTTGACGTTGGTCTCAAGTACCTGACCCGCCCGAAGCTTGATGGTGCCATCATCCAAGCACCGGTTTCGGACCGGGAAGCTATTAAGCACCTCATCAAAACATCCCACCGACCCAACGAAGCCCAGAGCGCTTACGATCAGCTCGTAAGCAATGCTAAGAGACAGCCTTGGACTGAGGATAAGGTTGACTCGATTCTTCCAATGAATCTGACCGGGCTTCTGGGATTGCCGGGCGATGCACCTCTCAGTGCCCGCCGATTCCTAAGTCTGGTCAGCCCAGACAGTCCTCAGAATCCAGCACAGGACGATCTTTTCAGCTCCGACCTGACTGACAAACGTCACCAGGAGACATTTGGGCAAATTGGTTCGCGAGGCATTCTGAGCTCCAAGTCTAAGTTCTTGGTTCTTTACTCGGGCAACGATGAGTATTGCCCACCGTGGGTCGATAAAGAGGCTTTGCTGCAGAGGTGGCAAAAGGCGACCGAGGCTGGGGGTGTTTCTTGGGATGCGGAAAACGGCGGGATCGTTCCTGGTGCCATTCACAATGCCGATGGCGAAGGCCAAGAAGACCTGATTGGTCGCGTGGCGCGGTACCTGCAAAGCATCTGAAAGGACAATTGTCCGCCCTAGGGAAAAACAGTATCGAACAGATGACAGAACTCCGTAGGACATGAAATAGATCATGGGATTTTTCTCTTGACATACACAAGTTTCAAATTAAAGAGACATGCAAAAAACCGCCCAAGAGTATGAAATAAGGGAAATGGAAATTTTAATGAGAGAGGAGACCAAGATGGGGTATATCGAAGTAACGGACAGACCGTTCAGAGTTGACACCAAGTGGGCCCGAATGAAATGCGCACGACTCAAGAGTCAATTAGTAGGCCATGCGTTGTATTTTAAACCTTCAGCCACAAGGTAAAGACACCCTTGAGATACTCGACAATCTCACTGCCACCCAGCTTACTCTCACCGTAGAGACGATCGACAAAGGTGATAGGGCACTCCTCCACCTTGTATCCCAAAGCCTTAGCACGAACCATCATCTCCATCTGGAAACTGTAGCCCTTGCTTTGAGTGCTAGTAATGACCTTGTCAAGAACCGGCTTCTTGTACAGACGGAAACTACCAGTCAAATCGCTGACGCCGGGCATCAACATAACATCCGCGATCATGTTCGCAGTGCGCGACGTGAATTTGCGGAACAGATCCCAGCCATAGACACCACCCTTAATATCCCCACGGTTGGCATAGCGGGTACCGGTCACGATATCGGCATCGCTTTCCTTTTGAATACGGACCATCTCGGGGATGAATTTGGGGTGGTGGCTGAAGTCAGCGTCCATGATGATGACGAAGTTGCCGGTGGCGTATTGTAGACCGTGAACATAGGCAGTTCCCAAGCCGAGCTTGCCTTCGCGAGGCTTCAGGATGATGTGCTCGGGCCCATAGAGTGTTTGAAGCTGCTTTGCGATCTCGAGGGTTCCGTCAGGGGAGCCATCGTCAACAATGATGACTTCCCAATCCAACTTGCTATTCAGAAGAGAGATTTATTGTCAGCTATCGCATTAAAACAGTGATGGGACAAAGTACTGCATACTTTTCGTTGAAGGTCTTCTGAAGCAGCCAAATAATGATAGGGAGGTTCCTCCGTTCGTTGTAGGTCGGCAGAATGACCGAGTACTTGTTCTTGGTGGCGCCCATTCTGAGATGGTCGGAAAATAAGATTCAATTTGTGTCTCCGGGACGAAATCGATCAAAATGAAGAAATAAAAGAAAGTAGGGAGCGAATGGCTGGATAGCTTATTGAAGGGGATGCAGCGTCGCGCCAACTCTGGCCAGATCCGGCGTGGTCCACCGCCTTTGGTATTGCCCGATAACTTATCGCGAGCCACGAGCTTCCCCCAGACAAAACTGACCCTCGTGGATTTGTTTACGATACTAAGTCTCCAAAGATGACATCACAGATAAAACACTCTCACAATGTTTCTAGATGTAAGACTTCTTGTTGTAATTGGTCACTCTGACATTCTTTCGCCCAAATACTGATCAGCTCTCCAGCTTCACGGCCCCGCAGCTCAACACGGGGTCCTTTAGATGCACCAGATGAGTGAGCAACGAAATGGAACTCCTATGATTGCGAATCCAATCTGACGTGCACGCAGTTTTATTGCATCAGAAAGCTCATCATCTTCGCCAAATCCGAACAAAGATACCGAAATGGACGTCTTCTCGGGGACTTCTTTTCACGAATTAGACCCGCTGGCCCCCGATGATCTCCCAGAAACGCTGGGCAAAGACCTTTCTTTCATTCTCCGGCATAATATCTTCCATCCACTAAACCATAGTGACATTCCTTCCTCGTTGCGCTCCGAATTCATTGTCCTCAACCCCGGCGAACCGCTCTCGTCCTCACTCGGGGTGCTTGAGAAATTACTTGTTGAAGGTCGTTTCTTGGTCGCTGCACACTTTGCCGCCTCCATATTGACCTCCTCTCTGATAAAACCCACGGATATCAGAATCATATTCTCTCTGTTTTATACCCGCCTTGCTTGTCTAGAGCTATCCGGAAATACCGTTCTTGCGGCCCAGGAGTCAAAGGCATTGGAGGATTTGAATTCTGCATTCTATTATATTGACCTAGGGCTTGATTCCTTCGAAGCAGACAACAAGGACAATCATGTTACCAGTCATTATCCTCGCCACATAGTTCCATGGCCATTGCGTGTTTTAGTCGTGAGACTTCAAAGCATCGGATTCGGCGATCCCCGCAGGAGTATCGGTGGACTATATGAGATTGGGCTGGAAGCACGACGAGAGATAATGAATAAAAAAACTGGAGAGGCAGAGCGAAAACTTTGGAAAGCCAGGCTGGCAGACCTAGGAATGCGAAGTGTCAATGCTCTAATCGAAATGGGTGACCTTGATGCAGCCAAAAGATCATTGGAAAGTCTACAATCATCCGAGCCAGATACAGATGTTACAAAACTGCGAAAAGCACTTCTCTTCCTACGAACTGGGGATGTTGATTCTGCGCAGCGAGTATTTGGTGACTCTCCCGAATCGAAGGAGGCGGCCTTGTTGCAGCCGCTCCTGAGCATGTCAGACGGTCGTTACAATGATGCAGTGGACGAATGGCAAGCTTTACAAGAAGATAAGACAAGGGCAGACGGTGCCTTGATAGCGCAAAACCTGGCTGTTTGTCTTCTTTACTCCGGGAAACTGGATCAGGTATGTTCAATTGCCTTTTGGTCGATGACCTTTTGCTTACGATTTTCCCAGGCGCGTCAGCTATTGGAATCTCAAGTTTCTACCAATCACTCATTCGGCAGTCTTGTTTTCAACTTGTCAACGGTCTACGAACTCTGTTCTGACAATGCTGGTCAATTGAAGGGGCAGCTGGCCGCTACCGTCGCAAGTCAACCAGTTTCTGGGCAGACTAACATGGACCGACCCAACACCGATTTTAAGCTATGAGATGATCGAGAGAAAGACTTAGTATGGTTATCCTTAATTCAAACCTTCTTGTAAAACTCCAAGTGTGCAGAAGATGCGAATCTCAACAGTCCATGGAGAATTGAGCAACTGCAAGCCAATAAAAATATTCATGATCTTGGCACCAATGCCATGCTTCCAACCAAGAACGCCAACCAAGAAAATGCAATTATGTCCAGTTGGCTCATTTCTCTGCTGGAATGGGCCCCGTTTTCGACGGGGGTCGAGCCTTGGGAATCCTAATTATGACCTTATCATCCTCCAATTGCCAGCCCAGATTCTCTTTCCGGGTCAGCTCCTCCCACGTCCATTTTCTATCATCACCGGTACACCCGCCTATGATCCAGTCCACATTTACGTTCAGGTACGCGCTGCCCACAGCCTTCAAGGCGTGTCTCCGCACTCGGTCCACGGCCCAATTCATCACCGCGCGCAAGTATGAGTCCACACTTTTGCGCACCTGCCAGAAAGCCACCCAGTTGTCATGCATCAAGGCCGTCAAGACACGGTCAACAGTCTGCGATTGAAAGTCATAGTCCCGCCGCGCCCGCGCCCGCAACTCAAAGGCCGACACCATGTTCTGCTGCCGACACGCATAGTCGAGAATCAAGTATGAGATCAAATCTTTTACTTCCGAGTCGGCCATTGGGTGGGATTTGGAATGCAGTTTGCGCAAGCAGTACTCCAAGGACGGGAAATAGGATGGAGGGTGTTGCGCAAGAATAGACATGCGGATCGAGAAATAGTGCACGCGCTGTGCAAATGCGGGCGGAGTTGTTCGTGATGTTGCCAAGATGCCTTCTCGCAACTTCCGGAGGGAAAGCAGCAACTTTGACAATTCCGTCGACGGTGGGGGGATGTGCTTTTCTGCGGGGTCGGACTTGGTCCTTGCGACCGGTTGGGCTGCAGGTGGGTTGGAGGTTGCGTCATTCGAGGAGCTTAGGGGAAGCGATGCATGTGCTTGATCAAAATCCTTCTGGTGATCGGAGCAGAATCGCAGATATCGCTCGACAATCTTATCATAGTAGTCCTGCTGTGCTTTGTGGTCGAGAAGCCTGCCATGGATCGCGTCAGAGTGACTAGTGAATGGTGTGGGAGTAACATACGTCCTGTCGCCCTTGGAGACAAAACCGACCCTATCCAGAGGGTCAGCCACGGGCTTCAACCGGCTTTTGGTCGACTGCATCGAGGACGCGTGAGGGGAGATCTGGGGTCCATGTGGGCCAAGGCTAGCGGCTTGAGACCGATTGCGGGTGTTTGTGCTTGTGAGGTTTGTATTGTTTGCATGAGGGAAGAGAGGCCGAGGTCCCAACTACTCAACGCTTCTTTCCATTTTTAGTTCGCCATTCCATGTGAATACTTCCGAGATAATCTTCTGTGTTTTTAGACGTTCTGGGATCAATAAAATCCACACCATTCATCTGCTTTCATGTCGTGCATGATTTGTGGCTGATCCGTCCAGTTCCAAACACCACATTACATTGGACTTTACATGTGACGATGTCTCGCCAGCGTCGTCCAGCAACTGCGGTTGATCCGGTCCTTGAAGTTCCTCCCAAAATGATTAACAAGCTTCTTCACTGGGACGAATTACCTCACTGGCAGCGTGATAATCACCACATCCATACTGGATATCGACCAGCCTCGTCTTCATTCTGGGTCTCGTTCCAATCACTGAGCTACTTTCACAACGAGACCATCAATATCTACAGTCACCTTCTACCGTCCCTTTTGGCTGTTCCTGCGGCTTATCAGCTCTATAATGCCTTGGAACCTCGTTATCAAACTGCTGCAGACTCTGACATCGCTGCGTTTGCCTGCTTCTTCGCCGGTGCTGCTTTCTGTATGGGAATGTCCGCGACATACCATGCCATCTCCAACCATTCACCCATGGTGGCCCGGATTGGCAATGCGCTTGACTACATCGGCATCGTCGGGCTCATCGTGGGCAGCTTTGTACCCAGTGTCTTCTATGGGTTCTACTGTGTACCCGAGCTCCAACACCGATACTGGACCATGATCTGCAGCATTGGGCTGGGCTGCGTGTGTGTCTCAATCATCCCACGGTTCCGGACACCCCGTTGGCGACCATTCCGAGCCGCCATGTTTGTCGGGATGGGCCTGTCGGCCGTCTTCCCCGTTCTCCATGGCTTGGCTATATTTGGGTTCGACCGTATGCGACAACAGATTGGCCTCAGCTGGCTTCTGCTCCAGGGGTCTTTATATATTCTCGGAGCCGCCATATATGCGGCAAGGGTACCCGAGAGACTACGGCCCGGCAAGTTTGACCTTGTTGGCAGCTCTCATCAAATTTTCCACGTGCTGGTTGTGTGCGCGGCGGTAGCTCATCTGACTGGGCTCTTGAAGGCGTTCGATTACCGGCATAGCGGGACTGCCGAGATTTGTCAAATTCCACGCGGCTGAGTTATGACAGCAGTTGCGTGAAGAGAATAGGGTCGGACAGCATGCTCATGGCAATTCTAGAGGTCGTATGGAATGAAACATTCCACGCGTGTGGCGAGAGGGTATTCGCTCGTCTTCAACGGTGAAAGTCCCTGCTGACGGTGACCCTGTTCATGATGTGCAACAATGACTATGGTCAGAGTGAAGCGGTGAATAGCTCTGACAGGGAAAAGACCCCAAGGCTGTGGCTCGATCCGGTCAGCCGAGTTCAAACGCACTGGATATTTCACATGGTGCTCGTCTCTTGAGAGATTGTACATAAGTCTCATTGGTGGTGCAGTCGGGTCTGGCCGACAACAGACTCCCTGAATAGCCCTTGTCAGCCGCGGTGGTCGTCAAATTCCCTTTCAAGAAATCCAGAGAAATTCCACGAGCGAAATACAATAGTAATTGAAAACCTAACTCCGTGGGTCATTTACGATGTTGCATCAGTGTGTGTGACTGTGAGGGCCCCTAGGGGGCTCCAGGTCCCAAACATACCTTTCTGCTTTAACCTATCACGAGCGATGCGCCAATCGAGCAACAGCTGGACCCAGCGATATGTTCCCCTATATGGCCTGATCATTGACGCTGTGGGGATTCGAGGGAGGGGAAGGAGGGCAACCTCTTGACTTTTACTTTCAAAGTGCCTGTCGCCATCCCAGACCAAGTCGATCAGATGGAAGCATTCTTGGGTTCCACAGCGGCTGACCTCTTTGCGGCTGCCGCCGGTATAGGAATCCGAATGCAAGTGTGACATTTCTTATTGCTGGATTCCTTGGAACATGAAGCTTGAGCTTGTTTTTATATATACGAGGACATTGGGGACGGTGTATGTGTGTCAGAAGAAGAGGGGGAAGGGCTCGATGTGTCCTATTGGATTGTATACTGCATGCCTAACCCAGGATTCCCTATTTATATTTTCTTGTTCTTATGCACTGATCGCCCCGGCATTGTCGATCTTCCTCGTGAGATATCTCTATCTTCCTGGGTCCGAGCCAAAATACTTATCGTTTGATAATTCTTTCCAGTCTCTCCTCCTCGTTTGCCAACCATGCTTACCGAGTCCAATGGTAGTTCCCATGTCGGGGGTAACGCACCGAAACTTCGAACCGCTTGTGAGAACTGTAGGCAGTCAAAAGTGAAATGCAACTTGTCAGGGAAGAATGTCTGTACGAGGTGTCTGCGACATGGCTTGCAGTGTCAGTATGGCTTTGCCAACCGATCTGGCAAGCCAAAGGGCAGCAAAAATCGAGCCACGCTCCGCAAGCTGGGCCAACTCCAAGAGGATAAGTCGCCCGTCCGAGGGTTTCGTGGCAATCGAATAGTACCTCCTGTGACCGATCGAGGGCCTCGGGTCTCCTCGGAACATCCAAGTCATATGGGAGATCCAATGATGAATGATGATGTAGGTGAATCGCATTTCCTCTTTGAAATCTGTGGTATTTTCTAACCTTCTCTACCATTTAGATGTGCTTGATACCAGGCCCACCGGGGTTCTGGGAAAGCCCACGAAGCTTTGGTAGTACTACCGCATTGGACACGCCCATATGTCCTTCGAACCTGGGAACGGTTGACGATTCACCCTTCACCGATCTTATGGATTCCTGCCCTACAATGCCTCTTGGTCTGGGATACCCCCACACACCCGTCACACCTACTTTCCTTCCATCAGACTCTCTGATCGATGGGATGGCGAGCCCGCCGTTTGGTGGATCTGTCTCTTCGCCGTACCCATCGGAACCATGTGAATGTGTGGACAAACAGATATTCTATATGAACCGACTGAATCACCTCCTCGCGGAGTCGATGTCTCTACGATTCGACAACAGCCTCCAGGCCATCAAAGCCACATTTTGTGCATGTCAAGTCTTCATGCAGTGCGTCAAGTGCACGAAAGACAGCGCAAACCTGATTCTAGTCATCTCCGTTCTTAACTTGACTCTACAAGTATTCGAGTATTGGATCTCACGCGAAGCTTTGCGAATTCCTCGGGCAGAGCTTGGGGGCGATATTCGCTATGGATATTATGAGCTTGGCCAGGATGATAACCGACAGATCCGGGCTTTCTTGCTTCGGAAGTTGCTGCTGCAGTGCAAAGACGTCTTGTCTGTCTTAACGGTCGTTGTCAATTCGGTTTGTCTCAAAAACCCCAAGCTTCTTGATGGCGAAGGTCCTGCTGAGCCGAGCATGAAGACTGAAGATCTTGTCAATCAGCCTTGGGCTTCATCAGAGCACTTTGGTGCCAGTTTCTCTCATCATCTAGAATCGGACACGCTGTCTGGCCCTGGAAGTAATTGTCTGCTGCCTATCATTGTTGGTTACGAGGCTACAGTCGAGGCATTTCTCCAATCTGTCTCGAGTGATTGTATCTGCGGATCCAAATACTCGGTACCAGACGAGTCCCTTTGATTTTGCAAATGTGAATAAGGAAGATCTGGATAGGAGAGGGTATTGTGCCGCCATCACTTTCGTTTATTTTCTTTTCTCCTTTCCCAGGTTGCATCTACGGGAGGATCTCGTGCTTAGATAGTATTTAGCTCACGGTAAACGTGCATCGTAAATTTATTTCGACTAGCAAATTTGAATCAAATAGGCTATATGATTTGTGCTTCTATTTCTCCTATTATGTCTGGTATATAGTTCATGGTCTATTAGTGCCTTTGACAACCCCACACTCTCGGTCCGCGGCGAGCCTCGGCATTTCAACCGCCTTGTATAAGACACCAGCTTCCCCCTCATCTTAACCGATGCATCACCAAAGCAAAACCACATATCAAAATGGCGCCTTCCGATCGTCTCAATCAAATTAACAAGCACCTCAACTTCCCGGCGGGTCTACTTGCTGGGCAAGTGGCCATCATCACTGGTGCGGGCCAAGGTATCGGTGCGGAGGCTGCTCGGCTGTTCGCCAACGAAGGCGCAAAAGTCGTAGTAGCAGATATCGATGGCAGTATGTACTCATGACCCCTCTCTCCACCCAGATCACTTGAAAATCTCCTTCATCTTGCTACCTTGAGAACGTAGCTAATATCCCAAAAATAGAGAAAGCCAACGCGGTCGCTGACGCCATTAATGCCGCCGAGCCTGGCCGCGCCTTGGCTGTGGCCGGCGACGTCCTCGACAGCAACTACATCACCGAACTCGTGAAGCGCACAGCCGAGTTTGGTGGTGGCAAGATCCACATTATTGTCAACAATGCCGGGTTCACTTGGGACGGTGTGATTCACAAGGTGAGCCTGCTTCTGCAACTTGATTCATCGATTATTACTCGTTCCAAGATCACTCCCACTGTCCATTGCCCTAGCTAGGCATATGAAGAGCTAACGAGGGGCATCCATGCTTGCATCTGTAGATCACCGATAAGCAATGGGATACCATGCTTGCAGTGCACAACACTGCGCCTTTCCGACTGGTGCGAGAGGCGGCGCCGTATTTCCGAGTCAAGGACAAGGAGCCGCGTGTAGTCATCAACATCAGCAGCACAAGCGGCATTCATGGTAATGCGTAAGTGGGCTATGACTACCCTGATAAATCTGATCAAGATGCTAATCAATCCCTTCAATAGTGGCCAGGCCAACTACGCAGTCGCCAAAGCAGGCGTTGTCGGTCTTACCCGCACAATCGCTAAAGAATGGGGCCCTGCCTTTGGTGTGCGCTCTAATACGATCGCCTTTGGCTACGTGACCACCCGTCTCACAGCTGCCAAGGAAGATGGCGCCTTCGTCACCACCCCTGACGGTACTAAGGTGGCTCTGGGTATTCCCGGCAAGCAGCTTGCTAGTAAGAAGGGAGATGAGGCCAAGGCTGAGACTTTCCCGGATATTCCACTGCGGAGACCAGCTAGCCCTGAAGAGGCAGCACGGTCAATCTTGGGTGTTGCTAGCCCGTACTTCTCCTATGTGAACGGGGAGACGATCCGGGTTACTGGTGGGCGCAATATGTAATTTGGGGTTGGCACTTGTAATTTTGTCACATGCAATTCTGGGTTATGTTTGACTGTCCCACATTAGCTTCAGGATAGGCAATACCTAGATATACAGTATCTGTTAAGGTTCAAAGTTGGATATTCATGGATTTACCTTGTGATAGGTAGCCAGAATTCCACCGGCAGCTTCCTCTTTTGCATCTATGGATGAATTATAAAGCCCACAATAGAAGGAAACGAATTGAACAGAGACAATCTCTAACATTTCAGATGACAATTTTCAGCTATATGTATATGTATGATTGGTTCCACCTCTAATGAGCAGATCTATCCCACCAGCCCTGGAGGCTGTGCTACTCATGGCTAAAATAAATAGAGAAGGGAAAAGACGACTGAGAATTTTCTCAGTCAATCTAGCTGATAACATTGAATTGAAAGTCAGAGATATGATTACTGATTTCTCTCACAACTTCTACGTGGTCGACCGAGCCGACTATAGTGGTCATTGTACATATCAGTACATGTCAGTGCTAGATACATACAAACCGATGTTTGGAAATATTCCATGGCAGTTGCCTAGAAGGTTCATAGTTAGGGCAGCCCTCCACAGCCCTCCACAGATATAGAGTTCTATCTCAACAAACCTCCCTCTCCTGTCCCGAGGTCTACATTTGACTCGATATACGCAAGTAGCGAAAGTCTATGTGAGTCATTTGGAAGAACTGACAGGGATAAACAATAGAGTGCAAATTTATCTCGCACTCACCCCTCAGTCCACGAGTAACGGGACAGAGGAGGTGCAGCCTAAGCGCCAGCCTAATGCGTGCCGAGGAGCGAATCAGCCACGCAGTCATGAACACGCGTCTCAATAGAGCGAAATGAACATCAAATGCCAATGTGCATAAAACTTCAGACTTCACGGACCATTGGCAACTGACTTGTGTTTACGATGCAGCTGACGCAGAACAGGGCTTGAGCAAGCCTAGGCACCCACTTGTCATCTCTGGCGGGTCTTTTTGAAACTAGGGTAAGCTCTATATCACGCGCTAAGGAGACATGTCTCATGTGGAGTGCAGATAGCAATTAAATGGTGTTGCCGTGGCAGCATATAAGAGATAAGGCACGATATGGGGTCGACAAGATCAAACGAAAAAAAATTAACATTTTCAAGTACGAAATACTAAGTGCGGAGTGCTGGGTGGTCCATCGGAGGCAACGGCATCATACTCTCCATTAAACCTCCTCTACGAAGAAGGGGCGGTGAGTTCAAGTTCGCTTTCCCTTTCCTATCGTTGCCCAGCCCCCCAGTACGAGACCCAATTTACTCTAGACAAGGCTCCCCCAGCCCCGCTTCTGGGCTCACACGGACCACAGGTACGGAGTAGATTGCGACAGGTGGCGCGACCGCTAAAATGTAACTACCTAGCGCACATTAAATTTTGGTAAGGTGGATACCTAGCATTAGCCAGGTACCTAGTTAGGTATGCTGCAGAGGACCCGCCATGGTTAGGTATTTAGACAGATTTGGAACTCTGGATTGTGGATAGCTCGAGTAAAGCGAAGCTAAACCTTGAGCTCCAGATGAATGCCAAGAAGCAAAATGGAAAAGCGGAGAGAGAAATAAAACGGCGTAGAGATTGATAGGGCCGTAAGGGTATAGTTTGCATTGGAATAACGTTACTCAGTGGTTTGCACAATGCAGTGAGCATGAGGTTCTTCCAGCCATCTGGACGCAAAGACTAAACGCGAGTGACGAATCAATCCCCAAGGATCGCACATCTGTGAGATCCAGACCGCATGAATTCGTGGGAAAAAAGTCTCGAATATCCTCCTCGGGTTAGTGCTCGTTCATGCCTCATGCCTCACGTTTCACTTGGGCAGCAATGGGTGGTACGGCATCTGGAGCATCCACAGCATCCACACGAGACGACCCGCATCGTCGGCGCCGCTGCCTTGCGGACGTGGGACATGGCAACGTTGTACGGGAAGTAGAGAAAATTCATTGAAACCCAGAGCTTGAAGATAGTGTAGATTGTATGCAATTATCGCTTGATTGTCGGTATCATTGTAAAACAAATCCCAGTCCCAATAATCCAATCCAATCCAATCCAATCCAATCCAACCATGATGTGATAAGTCTATGCACATATGCAAAGTAATCCGAGATCAAATCACCACCCATAAAATCATGAACAGGTAACGAGATAGACATGAATCCCTTCCCGGAAACAGAAACAGAACATTCACAAAAAAGTCCACACCCAATGTGATGAAATCAAGACTCCCAGCGCCTCGAAACGACTCCACGTTTCGTAAACAAAAATAAACAAGTGTCATCTACCCTCCCAGGGGTAGTCTTCAATCATGCCTCCCAATATATGCCAGAAACATTTCAAAATCCAGTTCAAGCAAAGAAAAAATAAATAACAAAGTTGGCCTCCTGGTATGTGGTGCGAAATATTAAAACAGTAGAAGCGAAAGCCAAATCCTCCATGGGATAACGGAAGTGGCCAGGGGGAAAGTAGCCCAGAATCCAGTGGATGTAGGAGAGATGTAGTCCAATGGAAAGAAATATGTCCAGGATAAGATATAATAATGGAAATTGGTAGTCAAGTCCCAGGATTGGAATCTTCAACTTGGCGACCTTGTTTTTGACGGCTTTTGGGGGAGAAAGACCATAAGGAATCCGAAAAATGTATAGAAATCAAGAACTCCCGGTGCGCACAGCGGGTAAAGATGGAAGTAGGGCGTGTAAATCGTGCAGCGGCGTTAAAAGTCGACCTTCGGGGGGGTTTAACAGACCAGAATGGGCGCTCCCGTGAAGTTATCTGGCATGCCATGGTCCACGCAGATGGGATGGGGAAAGACAACCTTGCAGTCCGGTACTTGGACCTGTTCCGAGACCATGGGCGACATGTAGTTGTAGTCGTAGTCACCGTAGTCCTCAGTCAGGGCCGAGGTATCGGAGATGGCCGAGTCGGAGAAATCAGAATAGTGTGAAGAATCCGACGACGATCCAGATTGTTGGGCATGCAGGGGCTCCACGGGAACGAAGGGCATCTGGGGCTGGACCAAGTAGTCGGCCTGCGGAATCTGGTCCGGCACCCAGGAGGTCACAGGGGGTTGTTCGGTAAATCGGGGGCAATCCACGATCAGTTGGCGCAATTCCGGGATGGTGATCCTCTTGGCAGGGTCGCGCTCAAATACGCGGCTGAGAATACAGACCATCTCCGTGGATAGGGGCAGGATGGATTTGAGGAAGAATGGATCCTTGAGGTATGCCCGGAATGTGGAGTCCTCGAGGGAGGCACGCTTCCATGGGTTGCGACCGCAGGTCAGGTTCACAAGCATCACACCCAGGCTCCAGACGTCATTGGCTGCGGAGGCGTAACAAGACATGGGTCGGGGGTTGGTCTGTTGACATTCTATTTGGGATACATTAGGGTTGGGTCCGGGCTGGGGAACGATACAAGATCGGTCTCATCTATGGCGTGAGTCAAACTTACCAGGCGACATGTAGAAAGTGGAACCGCAACCGAAGTCCGTGGTGAAGTAATCCGTGGTGGCCAAGCCAAAATCGGCCAATTTGACAGTCATGCCTTGATCGGTCACCAAAACGTTCTCAGGCTTAAGATCCCGGTGGTAAATCCCAATGGAGTGGCAGAACTGTACGGCATCCAGCAATTGCAAGAATACGCGCTTGACCAAGGGGTCATTGGAGACAAAGTTTCCCTTATCGGTGATACTGGAGAACAAATCACCTTCCGGGCAGTATTCCATGACGACGTAAGTGCAATCCACGGAATCCATAATTCGAACCAAGGAGACCACATTGGGGTGTTGGCTGGCCAGATGGTGTAGACGGATCTCTCGCTGTTGGTATTTCAGTTGTCGGGGATCCAGCCCAGATTTATTCAAGGCCTTGACGGCATAGGAAACGTTGGTGTGAATGTCCACGGCAGTATAGACGACTCCATAAGCACCGACACCCAGAATTCCGGTGAGTTCAAGACGGTTGGCCAAGATAAATCCTAATCGGTCCTCGGGAGTGTAACAACGGAGAGTGGGAGAAGGTGGTGGTGTAGGAAGCATGGCCGGATACATAGTAATAGGATATAGGGTAAGATAGGGTATAGATCCGGGGAATTTGGGAGGTGAAGGAGGTATATAAAGTATAAATCCGGATGAAAAAAAAGACTTCTCTAATCCTTAGGATAAAGGTAGAGAGTAGCGAGAAGTATTTCCAAATAATCCAAGGAGGTTTGTTTATCCAGGGAAGTAGTTTTCGATTTCCAAATGCAACGGCATTCAAGGGCAGGTATCCATTCCAGAAAGTAAGCAAGAGTTCCAGAGAAAGGGGGGCCGGTCTAGTTGATGATCCGGGCGGGGGGGTTTTTTGGTTTTGGGAGAGGGGGTTGTTTGGCGGGTATATAAATATTAAAAACAAACACCAAGATGTTTGAAAGGGACAGAAAAATCAGAAGGACTAAAAGGAAAGTATAGATCAAGTTTGAATATCGAAAATGGAAAATAATAAAAATAATATAAGGGGGGGGGGGGAAGGGGGGCGATAAAAATATCGATGATGCGTCGAGTCGTGTTAGTCCATGTGGACTTAGGCCAGGCCACCGTGGCTCCAGGAAGCGGTGTACATCAAGTACACTAGTGCCGGGACTAGTAGGGTGAACTGACCATCAAAGCCAATCATAATTGTAATTTTAACTGTGCGCAACTCCATGCATGCGCCACCCTGCGGGTCTTGATTTGTGACTTTTCTTTTTTTATGGATTTTTGGTTCAATTTTTCCCATTTTGCTTTTTTTTTTTGTTGTCACTTGGCCCCTTTTGCTTCTCTTACTCTTTCCCCACCCCCCTTCTGCCAACTTCCATTCCTTGTGGCAATTATGATTCGAGACCTCTCCGACCTCTCCGACCTCTCCGCCACTTCATCCCGTTCCCACATGGACTTGCCTTGTGTTTCCTGTAGCCCCGCAATTAAAACCAAAAAAACTTGTTGGCAAATATTTCCCCAACCATGTTCCCGTGTTCCGTTTCACTTGTAGCAGGGGGATGTTTCCACTTGCAACAGGACTAGGATCAGTGTATAGTACAATATGAGTGTGATAATATTTCTTTGGCCCCAACTCTATTTTGCCCCGTGCGAGCTAAGAGAAAGCATCAACCAAAGCATCGACCAACAAAGAAAAAGTGAGGCGATGCAAGAGGGGTCTCCACCCAATCAAACCATAGGGCGTTGATGTGTATTCGAGAACGAGTGGATCATCTTTCTTACCAGTCGTTGCACGGGCCTGCAGACCCTGGGCCAAACTGTGACTCCCCCCAATTCTGGACTGATTGGTCAACGTGGTGAGTTGGGGGGGGCCATCCACGGCCTTTGTGTGACTCCGTAGGCGCCAACTGTGGCAGAGAAGAACTGGGAAATTCTGCCTTTGCTGCCTTCCGGGACTAACCGTAAAGGACAGCTCATATGAATCAACCAGTCAAGCTGCAGTGAGAGTCACCTGATCTACACGATGCATCACATCGACTCGTTATGCTCTGCACCCCAGGATTGGCAATGCAGCTGGACCGCTTGCTTCCGAGAGTTTTCTCACCGCTACCTAGAATCTACCAGTTCCATGCTCCTCAATCAATAGTTTCTGCATGGATCGGACATACTCCAGACTAAGCTATCCCAATTTCCGGTCTTAGTCAACTAGCCCTGCATGGAGGCGCGGAATGCGACCTGCCAGGGGGAGAAAGGAGGAATCACCATTCCTATAGCCCCACAAAATAAACACATCTAGACATCATTCCGCACATGGATTTCAAGTGTAATCTCATCACCACTTCTGGTTATTCATCGTTCCCGGATATCTTTGCCACTAGAGTGGTGGCAACCATGGAACGCGGAGATCTTCGCCTTCGAGAACTCTCCACTCGAACAATGCGACCCCAACGTTCGGTTTGATCCTTGAAAGTGTACACAAACCCGTAGGTCCTGCAAACCAATTGTACTCTGTACTTCGTAGTCAGATATGTTTATCGTCCTCGTACATGTACGTTGCAGGGTCAGTTGCACCACCTATTCCAAGTCCAACAAGTCAACACAAGTCCCCCACAAGGCGTCCAATATAATCCACATTGAAATGCATGGCCCCGAAACGCCATGCATCATCACCCGGGCTAGCTTCACCCCCACCATTCACCTTACTCCTTTCTGCCCTTTTTGCCTTTCACTCAACATCCTGATCCCTCGTATTCTACTCGTCAGCCCAGATCACTAGCCACGCAATTTCCAGCGCCCAGTCCAATCGGCTCTCATCCTCCCCAAATAAATCCCAGAATCCCCAGCTCACCGGCCTGCCCATTTGTCCATTGTCTCGGGAAATATGGCCCTCGTTCGAGCGGGGGCAAACACGGCACGCTAACCTGCTGCTAAATGAGTACGTAGATGGCTTTTTGGAAGGTCTTGGTTTCTGTTTCTTTTTTTGTTTTCACCTGGCTTGCAATATCCCCTTTGCTCGGGTCCGAAAGGGATGGATCCGACGCGTGGTTTAACGGGCGACCGTTTGTGATGGGTCAGATATGTTGTGAGATCGGCGGCATCTTAAAACCTCTCAACCATGGATAGGTTCATGGTGTCAACTTTCGCTGATCTAGACCTACTTACTTCATCGGGTCCGAGGACGTGACCCAATTTCCTATCACGTATTGGAGAACTGCATTTGAACGAGTTTCTTTTTTTGGTCAAGAGCTGAAACATGGTTGGCTGGCTGGGGAATCGCTCTTCATTGGATGGGGGGTAATTCCATTCTCTTGAGCCTCTTCTGGCTGACCCAGGCACAACTTTGGTCTAGAAAGTTTCTAGAATGGTTCCCATGATTGCCCTGGTTTGATCTGCCCAGTATGTACTAACTAAGTATCGATTGACATATTAGTCAACTACTACGTACTTCGGACTATTTCACATATTATTGTTTGCCTTCCTGGGGGCCAGGCTAAGCATATACATGCAGATCGATATGATGTCGTAGACAATATGTACAGTCTCCACTCTGCATTGCCACCTGCATATGATATTGACTCAAAAGTGTCAATACCCAACGTCAGATGCTTCCCCCCCTCTTTTGTACATTGCCGAGGGTTACGGAGTACAGCAGGATCATTTGCCTCCGGCTTCCAAGCTCTTATCTAAGTTGCCACGAAAAATGACTGACATCAGTCTTGGTTTCAGGCGATGGCTGTGCAGGCTAAATTTCGCAAATAGTGGAGAAGAGTAGTATGCGACTATCGTTGCTCAGCGAAAGAACGTTTTGCTTCATGAAAAAACTATTTGAGCGTGCCTTGGAAGGGTAGTAGTCCAGTGGACTATAGTAGCAAATGCCTTGGTGATGATATCTGGACGTGAGGCCATTGCTCGTGGCACTGCTGTCTCGGGCACCTGCATGATAGCTCTTAACTCTGTACTGAAAACCAAGCATGTAGATTTTCAAGGTTCCAGGTATATCTTCATCCGCATTGATTGCCTAGTATCCGTGCTGTGAATATATTGATGAACATGTCCTGTAGTGATTTATCAAGCACTTGGAGGGGAGAGTCTTTGATTGAATCGATTATTGAATATCAAACATTTAAATGCTCTCAGTTATTGCAGTGCAAGTGGATTGTTGTACATGCTGGTATATATTTGCCCAAGGAGCCCTGAGAGCAAAAAATAATGTTCAAATATTGGGATCCGAGTTTATTGAAGTTCCAAGACTATCAATCAACACTAGTATTTTTATTCAAATTGGTGTTTTGCTCGATTCTATGTTCCGACATTTGAACTTCAAAGGTTGGGTTCCCCCCCCCCGGGTCTCCCGAGACTTTCCTCTATCCCCGTCTAAGAAAAGCCTCGAAAGAAACTTGAAAGTGCGATTAAATGAGAACCTGACAGTCATGTTCGTTTATTATCATAAAATAACAGTGTATCTGGCGGGGATGGTGGTGTTCCAGCCTCATTGGTGATTCTGCAGCACCTGGACGCTGCAGAGTTGCAACCATGCTAATATGAAACATGGTTGCAACACCAGGAAAATAAATCTTAACTTCCTCCATAATATCTGATTTGAAGAAATGAGCGTAAGAACCAAGCTTACAGTCAATATACGTGGGTATTCTCCACCATATCGCGTTTCCCAAGATCATCCGCGGTGACTTCGATGTATCTGGGCTTGGGACCATAAATGCCTCATATTCATGGCATCTATACTATATCGAGGAGTGGAGGTGACTTCTCTTGACCAGCTTATCTGGTCTGAACTTAACTTTAGGTGAAAACAAAATAATCATGCATGACATCCGGCCATTGCTAGTGTGACTCCACTGACACGTCGGCTCAATCAAAAGTCGCCGTCGGTGTTTTAAAATTCAGATAAAACAAATCCAGGGAGGATATTAGAGGATCAAAACCACTCATAAACAACTTTGTAGCTCTCTGGAGGTGGAAGGAGAAATGTAATTATCAGCCAATGGGTTAAATGTTGATTAGATTATACTATATGGAACTGGCCCGTCCAATTTGGAATTTCTCTGTGTTACTCTATTGCCAATAATAAAGATCTGCTTGTAGCTTAGCACTCGTATTCGCACCAGGCTGCAAAGAGCTGAAATACGAATAAGAATATCACCCGGATACCCCTTTCTATGACAACGGCATCTCAAATATATATACCAATTTCATGAATTATTCTCTTTGGGTCTTCATTCTGTACAGTACCCAAGGTCGACCAGCAACCTTGGAATTCAAGTGAGAGTGGATCAGAGGTATTAAGCTTCCGCAAGGACGAGGCTTAGCCTTGAGTCAAAAGCAGACAAGCCCCATGGGGCTTGCGGGTCTCGAGGCTGAGATGCAATGGGTCACGACATTGAGGCAGACACATTTCTCGCCGATTCTTCTTCCCGACATTTGGATTTGAGCGTGCCAGCGCCCTGGTTCAAGTATTCCTTCGGAATGTCTTCCAATGCTGGGCTTTGAAGCTGCCGTTCGACCACAATGGCCGGTATATAGACAAACTGTGGCAGATTCGCTGGCTGATAGTACTGCCGAACGATCACTTTGGCTTAGGCCATCCATCAATGTCGGCAAACCAGCGCGACCGATATATCTCATCGCCCAAGTTGATCTTGCGCCGCACACCGTTCACCACCAAACTGGTATGAAAGCCACGGAACTTGGTCCAGAGCGACTGCACATAAATAAAGCTGCCATCCGGCGCCAGGTTGAAACTCTTCAGATCTGACTGTGGCAGCTCTTCAAACTGACCCGTGTGATTTATACCGCGACGGTCATCGGTCGTTACCTCAAAGCCCTGCATAAACAAGTCTTGAACATCTTGATACTCGGCAAAGAATTCGCCCTTCTCAATGTCAAAGGCGTGCAAGCCCCGATCCTCTGAGATGAGAAATTTGCGCTGATTTGGCACGGGAACGAGATCATGCGGCCCGGCCCACCAAGGGTAGCCTTTACCCCATTCAGTTTCGATGGTGTACGCATTGGGAAGATGGTAGATGTACCGGTCATCTTTTCTCAATTCCCCCGTCGCTGCATCGAACGGGTAGCCTATTATGGTACCGTAGGCTGGAACGGGATCTGTTCCATCGGCAGCGGCGTTGGTCCCGGTCGCCCAGAGCATTTGACCCTGCTCATCCCAGATCATGCCGTGGATGGCACGGAGACCTGTGATATTCTGCAAGACAGGCGGGTCATCGACGAGGGGATTCTCAAGACTAACGTTATACACGAGAATACCATCCCACGGACGTTGACCGGTAGTGGAAACCGCGAGGAGGTCATTAGGAAGGGGTTCGACGCTGTGAGCATTCCACAGGTACTGATTATCGCGACAGGTGGCCCAAGTGATTTTTTTATCCCTGGTTGGGTCATCCGGGGTGTGGTTCACAACCAACACGAGGTCACTATATATGGCAGCGACACTGGTGCCGTCGCGCATGTACTTCATGTCGGTCGCATCATTTGCACCTCCCCACAAACATCGTTGTATGTTTGGAGGGAGATCTTGATGGACGTCTTCCCGGCGAAAACTCCATTTGACATCTCCAGTTCGGTCGTGGATCTTGAGCAGGGGTGGGTGGCCGTATACGCCTGTGATAATGTTTTGCCAAGGTCTATTCTCGGGCCGTAATCGGGCTTGGGGTTGTATAGGTGGAATATACCAGTCGGCCAATGGCTCAAACAACAATGTGATCCAGCCCAAGGCGCCCAACATGTTTCAGACTTGGTGTTTGCGGAACCAGAAGGGAAGGGAAAAGGGATCCTTTTGCCCGAAGGATTTCCTCCCTATACGAGTGGAGTGCGGAGAATTTGGGGGCGGGGGTATTACGCCAACATTGGACATGGGAATACCCATTTACAAGTTCGATGGATTTGGGGGAAAAGTACGGAGAAAAGTTAAGATGACAACGATGATGGAATCACTCAGCCTCGTTGGATTTCTTGGCAAATTGGGTCTCAAAGTGGATTCCAACCAATACAGTTAATGATCGAATCGAATCCACACCTGAAGGACCCTGGCTTGGTTAAGGGTCGCGTGCCTTAAGACCAAAATCATCTCATTCTCATCATTTCCTTTCCCCTAAATCTCTTATGCCATCATGAAGAAGGTGGCCGGCGTGGTGAGATATGTGCGCCACCAGGCCAGCCAACTCTATCAATCTCCTACTAGGACACTTGCTGTTCTTGAAGTCTTTTGGGACTTTTCGCGTCGTTATTTCTACGCTTTAGCCTTTTGGTCACTATTCGGTGCTAAATTGCTTCATCTTTTTGCCCACTTATATTCTCTTCCCTTACACAAGTTTATTCTCTGGGGACCATCATTCTTTTTCCAAGATGTTGCAATCCTATTACTATTTCGCATTTTGGTGCAGAAAACCTCGGGTGTCATTGCAGCGATATGCGCCCTCATTGTTCTTCCATTTAGGTAAATCTTCACGTATCCTCTGTTATCTTGTCGAATCCAATCTAACGGCCAAATTTGCAGTTTGATTGTCTCAGGAATGGCTGCTGCCAACTTCTCTGTCTATGTCTTTACAGGATCCGAGATTCATTGGCGACAGGCCAAAACCTTTACTGGTGATGCAGCTGCTCTTCGAACATTATTATCCGGGTTGACCGGATTTTTGATTGGCGAGGCGCTGCTTGTGGCGTGCGCCCTGTTCACTAACCGTCCGATCCACAAATTTGGTGGTGGCGTTTTGCATGTCTTGGCGTGGCCCTTCCGCTCGTTGCTGACGCGATTGCAACCTTGTGTGGGACCCTTAGTGACGCGATTTCAACGCACTACATCATTGCCGGACCCCCGGCTGTATGAACAAATTCACTTGGAAGATGATTATCTAAACGAATCCGACGACGACGATGATGACTTCCTGCTGGATCCGCTCAGCAGAAGTAACCCTAGACATTCGACCGATCGTCTGATTCCAAGGGTACTCGTACTCGGCTTTGTATTCTTGGCAGTGACGTTGCGCTTACTCCGCCCGTCAGAACCAGTGTACCTATATTTGTCGGGAACCTTACCTTTGGCCTCATTTTTTGAAGGTGGTCACCGGAATTCTCCCGTTGATATCACCGGCCTACCTCTTTATCAATATAATTATCTAGCAGGTAAAGATTCTTCACACTCACCGCCATCCTGGAACTGGATGCCCAAGGAAGCCGGTCCCGGTTTTACCGATTGGAAGCCCAATCTCAGCGCGAATGAGTCTCTTCACTACAGTCCACTGGCGAATCCCCTGCACATCTCCAACCTACAGCAGCCAGTCCTAGAGTCCATCAAAGGTGTTCTTGCCGATGGAAGTGTCAAGATTAAACATGTGGTGCTATTGAAGCTTGAGAGTGCTCGTGCAGACACCTTTCCTGTGCGCAAGGACTCTTTCCTGTATAATCGCGTTGCTGAAACGTATGACGACGGTGAAATCCCCCGGGATGTTCAAAACCGCATTGCCAATCTCACTCGTACCGCCGAGTTTTTGACTGGGGCTTCCTCTGGCTTCCAGCACAATGACACGCTCCACGCAGATCGCAAAGCATATGGTGGTCTCAGCGCGACAAACGCCTACACAACCTCCACATACACCCTCAAGAGTCTCGCCGGTACCCTCTGCGGAGTGACCCCACTCGTCGCGGACTTCAACCGCGAGTGGGAGTACCACATTTACCAGCCCTGTTTGCCCCACGTCTTGGAAATGCTTAGCAACCAAGAAGGTATCACCAACGATACCGATGATTTTACCCGATGGCCCTGGCACTCAATCTGGATGCAGTCCGTCACCGAAGGCTATGACAACCAGGATAAATTGACGCCGGTTCTGGGCTTCAAGGACAAGTATACGAAGGAAATCATCGAAAGCCCCTCGGCAAAGCACTATCCGGTGGAATCCGATGAGGTAAATTATTACGGGTATGCCGACACCGAATTGCGCGAGTACATCCGCGACGCCATCGACGATGCCGAGCGCGATCACAAGCGTCTCTTCCTTTCTCATCTGACCGGCACCACACACCACCCATGGGGCCTGCCAAACAACACTTACGAGAAGATTCTCGGCTCGAACAAGGGCCACAACGAAGACCTCAACCGGTACCTCAACGCTGTTGGCTTCCAGGACAAATGGCTCACCGAAATCATCGGAATCCTAGAGGAGAAGGGTGTCGCCAACGAAACCCTCTTCGTAATGGCAGGTGACCACGGTCTTTCGCTTCCCAATGACGGCGGCATCACACCCTACGACAACCCGCATGTCGGCAGCTTCGCTGTGCCCATCGTTCTCGCACACCCACAGCTACCCGCGCTTGAGATCACGGCGCCAGTCATGAGCGATCAGATCGTCCCCTCGATCCTAGATCTCCTCATTGAGTCCAACTCCCTCACCAAGAAACCCGCTAAGGCTGCAAAGGATATCCTCTCCTTGTATGAAGGTCAATCTTTTATCCGCCCGCTCATTCAAGAACAGCACGGCGTTCAAGACTGGCAGTTCACAGTCATGAATACCGGCGGCTCGTGGCTTGCCGTCCGATCTGCCGTGCGCCCGCAGTACAGACTTGTCATCCCGCTCGTCAACGACGTGGAGTGGCGGTTTTCCGATCTGAGCACCGATCCACAAGAGCTGAATCCGATCTCGCGGTTCAATCTCGCAGACTTGGCCGCTTCTCTTGATGACAAGTATGACGATGATGAGGTGTTGGATTGGCTTTTCAACGCGGCTTACGTGACGAATTGGTGGGTTGGAGAGAACTGGGCTCGGTATAGATACGATCCTAAACAAGACCATCCTAAACCAGATGGGGACAAGTGATTTAGAAGATTGTTTTGGTGACTTGATACTTTGGAAGTTGAGGTGCTTGATTCGGTCTCTCGGTTTTGCGTCGTTTCCATCTTTGACTAACCCTGCTGGCCTGGGTTTCGTTTTGTGAACATCAAGCAACGAACGAGGTAGAGACCTCCATATTTCCAGCGTCGGGGTCGATCCCCAGTACATGTGCATCTCATCCTGGTCGGCGTATCCGAATTGGTAGACAGGATGGCCTTGTTATGATGACTCCTGGAATGGCCTCCATCATTGATCTTACTTTGGGTTTGACAGTGATTTCTATCATTGGACACGAATCTCGGATGGACCTGTGTATTCACATTTCACATAATTGTGGGATTGCCACATGTGAATTGTTCCGTTTATTTCATCTAGCACATGTATATAGGAATTATAGTCTAAGATGCCTATCAAGTGAATACAGAAGAGGCTTACGCCCGCAACTTAGATCTTATCACAAAGCTACAAAACTGTATTTCCACCGACAGGGACTCCACTTCCACAATTAAAGTTGCGCAATGCAACAAATGCTTTAATCTCCTGCTCCTATATCCTCATTCAGCTTTAGCGCCGGTAAATTTCTGATTCATAACGACATGGATGCACTATTAGTACATAATATGCACCTAAATACTGGTTGGATCGAAACTATACTTCAATTGCAGCTGGATATCAACCACTACATAGACAATAATACTAGTGGCCTATCTTGACTAGTAGTAAGATTGATGATGTATGCAGTCCGCAGGTTAAATTGATATTTCTGTACACTAAAAGAACATATGCAAAGAAAGTTATATCTAGAAACAAATGCCCGTCAACACCCATAAACACCCGCTGCTATCTGGACTATGTCTTGCGCATCAAAAAAGGATGTTTCAGCGCCTCGGCGGGTGTAATTCGCTTCTCCGGATTCAGGGTCAGACACCGATCCAAGAAATCAAAGAACAGTGTCAGCTCCTTCACGTCAGCATCCAACATTCCACGGGTTCCCTTGCCCGTCAACCGAGTCTTCAAGTCGCGTGTAGGTTTTTTGAAATCCAAGATGCGAGTAACAGGCCGACCCGTGATTTTGTCTTCCTCCATGCTGTGGAAGTTGAGCATGTCGTCGAAGTGCAGGTGGGCCAGAGACCCACGACGAAGAACCTTAGGCGGGTACTTGCCACGGCATTCCATGATGGACTTAAGCATCTGGTTGTTGTTTCGGCCAGTAAAGAGAATCTTTCCCGTGTACAACTCGAAAAGGGTACATCCGATGGACCACACATCTATAGCGTAGTCGTACGGAATTCCCAGAATGACCTCTGGGGCACGGTAGAATCGACTAACCAGATACGGGGTGATTTCATTGTCCGAGGCGGGGGACGCGGAACCGAGATCACAGACCTTGAGCACATTGCGCTGTTCGTTCACGAGGAGATTATCAGGCTTCAGATCGGCATGAAGAATGTTACACTTGCGAAGGAGACTCAGTCCAAGGAAGATCTGCTGAGAATAGGCCCGAATCGCGCGCAGGTTCAGTCCAACATCGCGTCCGAATTTTTTGAGTACCTCTCGAAGGTTCATACTCAGATTTTCAAATACCATGCACAGGTGGCCTTTGTGTTCGAAATAGCGTTCGAATTTAATGATATGCTTCTTGTCTTCGGGGTCGGCTTCGTGCAGCTGCTCCAAAATCCCAATCTCTTTCATACCGGCCTTGCGCATTGTATCATTCTGGCGGATAATCTTAATCGCAACGAGGGCTCCCGTTGTGGAGTCGGTGGCCCGGACAACAGAAGAAAACATGCCCTTACCGAGGGTTTGCGTGACATGATACCGGCCGTTGATCAACTCACCAATTCGGAGGTTGTAATATCCTTCGGGATCATCCCAGTTATCCATCATGCTGATGTCCAATTCCTTGGCTTGTGGTATGGCTGACATTGCCGATGCATGGGTTGGTTGCCCCTCTTTCTCCTCGGCGAACATATCGTCGTCGTCTTCTGCAAACATATCATAAGGATCCTTTGTAGATAGGGGTTGAAGAGGCGGATCATCAGGGATAAGAACATCCTGCTTCACGGTTTGCGTCTCATCGTATGCTGCGGATGATACATCCTCCTTCACACTTTGACTACCGTTGTGTTTTTGTCTTTCTTCTTTCATGTCCATAGTAGGATCATAATCTGCAGCCGAAGGTCCATCTTTCTCCATACCGTCAAATGACACGCTAGAGTTGACCAGGTCTGTGTCCTTTCCAATTTGAAAATCAGCAAAAGCTTGTCCTGTCTGTTCATTGGGTGTCTGCGCTGGTGAGAAGGATGGGGAGTCTATAATTTCAAATTGATATATGTTAGTTTTGTGCTTTATTCTTTGTCTCGGGTTGAGAAACATACCCGCCGTATCCTGTGCACTGGTTGGCTCCGTGCCAGGAGTGGACGAGTCCGTATCGCCATCGCCAGCATGCAGCGCTTTGAGATGCAGGGGTGTTGCCTGGCTTCGATACTTCGCCTGGATGGCTTCGCGGCGTTTTCGACGTGCCTCCAAGGCAGCAGTCTCGTCGACCGGCTCAGAAGGCTGCGATTCCTCCGCAACATCCAAGGAAGGGGGCTTTACACTGCAGTCTTAGTCAGTTCATGGTTCCTCAGATGACAGTAACGGGAGACATACCCATGAGCGAAATGAACACGGGAGGGAAGAGCCTGCTGCACCTGGTTTGATTGTGTTTCAGCACCAAGCTTGGAATTCCGAGAGCCAGCCGGGGTCTTTCCTTCACCCACTACCTGACCAGAGGAAGGGCCTTGTCGCTTGCGGTCTGCTGAATTCCCATTCGAGTCTGGCTCATCATACTGTTTCTGTTTTCGTGGATCGCGATACGGAGATCGGTTACGGGTGCGCTGGCGCTTATCTTGACGTTGGTCGTAATCATCCGTATACCGTAGACCGCCACCATAGGGTTCTTCTCGATCGTAGTCGTGATACGCCTTGGTGTGTCTGTTTGAAGACTCTCTGTCTTGTCTGTCGTCGTATCTGGATCCATAGCGGCGCGCGGGTTCGTACCGGGCGTTCCGACTCTCGTGCTCATCATAATCATCGTCGCGCCTGCGCTTATAACCTCTGTCTCTGTTTTCCCGATACGGTGAGCGAGAAAGTGATCGGGATCGCGACCTCGTCCATGATCTGCGTCGGCGTGGTGATCGGGATCTGGGTGCAGAGGGTGTACTAGCTCTGGGGGGACGGTCAACGCTGGTGCCATTAAGAGGAGGTTGTGACGCAGTTGCCTTCAACTCTGAGCCTGTCTCAACTATCTCACCCTCGGAAAGGGTCGATGGAGACCTCGACCTTTGGTGTGATGCCATTGCTGACAAGGTCTTGATGGCACTAACTAACCTGCTCCGGGTGCAAGCTTCTCCTTTCCCGTACACTTGAGACTTTTCTTTCTTGCGGCCTTGGAGGAGGCTTGAGAGGGCAATACGAGGCTCAGTTAGCGTGAGCACGAGGGATAAATTGTATCTTTGGGGATGTTTGAAAGTCCAACCGGCTTGATAGGCCTGCCTTCACACCAAAGCCTTATTGCAGCTTTGACTAATCCAGGCACATAGTTCAGTGACTAGATCTGTGCTAATAAACGGGGGATTGCGATAATTCGATTAGGACGAATCACGCTTGGATGGAAAGTGAGGTGATGAGAAAGAGAGAAGTCGCGAGATCTGCTCCGAGATCTTGACCGATACGCCGATTCTGCCCGACCGGATATAGTAGGCGGTCTATCTGATTCCCCGCCTGCATGATAAACCGTTAAAAAAACTTTAGCATTTGCCATCAACACCAACCCCTCATTCTCCCTCCAATACTCCCACATTCAATTAAATCCTGCAAATATGGGTGGCGCTAGCAGAGAGGGTAAGCATGATCAGCTAATTCTGCCTTTTCAGCCATGAATATGCCGCTAATCCTTATCAATAGGTGGCAAGGTCAAGCCTCTTAAGGCCGCAAAGAAGGAGAAGAAGGAACTCGATGAGGATGAGCTCGCATACCGTGAGAAGCAGAAGGCTGGTATGTCATACAATGATGTTATTCTGTATCACCTGAGCGTCCAACTAACAGTTCGGCGCATTAGATGCCAAGGCGAAGAAGGACATGGCCGAAGCCGCCAAGGGCAAGAAGGGCCCCCTGAACACCGGTCAGCAGGGTATCAAGAAGTCTGGCAAGAAATAAACTTGGGAAGGAATGCTGCCAGGTACATATCACATGGAAGGACTTGTTCCTCGACATTTTACGATCCAAACGAATCTTATAGCCAATGAGAGCGCAATACCTTCTCCCACCCATGCTATACCCACTGTCAGTGCTTCGATTCTATGTTTAACTACCTGCATATGTGGGCTACTGTGTATTCTTGTATAGAAGTGGCTTTCAATCGAGGTTCAGCTTTGCTACCATTTTAAGACTACGAGACCATGCACGGAGACATGATGCATTCTTTCATTAAACCAGGGGCCCGGAGAGGCACACTAAACATTTGAAAAGCACAGCAATGTAATACACCGGGTATCCAGACCAGAGAAAACGGAAAGTCGCTCAAGATTGCAGAAAACAAAGGGTCAGGACAAGCAAAGAAAGTCACAACGGGGAGATAGAAACTAAACAGATCGGACCCAAATGTCGCGTGGGAAATTTTAATCACCAGTCGGCATGCCTCGAGCATTTAGCTGGTGATACGCTTCACCCACAAAGTACTACCATCGCCATGACCATTCTCATCCAATCGTCTCCACGACCGAGCGGCTTTCAATCCCAGCTCATGTTCCTCTCTTTTGATTTCGGCAATATCATTCTCGATGCTCTGGACGCTCCTCTTCACCTCTTGCTTGGCGGCAAGATCATATACAACATTGCCAGGTTGAATGACTCGAGTCAACTCTTTAATCACCGTTTCCAAATTGATCCGACGGCGTGCGAGTCCGTCTCGTTTGGCTTCCAGAGCCAGGATGCGATCCATAGGCTCGTTTGGTTGGTCCATATTGGGCTGAGCCACTGGATCTGGCTCTCGGACAGTCTCTGTTGGAGCGGGTTTCCGAACTGGTTTCCTCGACACTGGCATGGCGTTGGGGATTGGACGCCGGCGGGACATGACAGAGGGTGAATCTTCTACGAAGTTGGGTTGGCCACTTGAGTTGTATTTGGGGCTTTCCTGTGGACTATCTCGCAAAATATCTCTCGGGCTGTTGTTCGGGCTTTCATCTGGACTGGGACTGCCGGTATTTGAGACAGTGGTGCCACCAAACAGGGAGTCAAGTTGCTTGGAAAACATGGTATCAGCTACCGTGTTGATTTCTGGCAATGGTTTGGTATCTCGCTGTTCCCGCCATTGCTTATAAGCATCTCGTGGTGCTGGTCTCTGCGGCAACGCCTTTGGACCACCGGCGGAGATAGTTGTCACGGTAGTTGGAACCAACCCGATGTGAGAGAGCTGCACACCCGATTTGCTCGCGCTAGGGCGTCTGGGATGTACTTCCATGCTACCCACACGTGATCCTGATCGAGGACTACCGTTCTTTAGTTTGCTGTCATTTGCTTTGGTTGGCACGGGGATTTGGCTTTTGTGGAAACTGCTGTTTCGACTGCGGGATTGGGCAAATTCCTTTATGGGCTGAAGCTGCTCGCGCCCCCAGCTCAAAATGTTGGATGCGGACCCGGACGATTTATGGAAAGTGGCGGGCAAGTTGACTTGACCCGCCTTTCCAGCGATCGGAGCTGTTGGTTCGCCGGAGTAGAGATCCCGGGGTGTTGATTGTGCACCACTTGTTTGCTGGCGGTCTTGTTCTTGGAGAGCTGGTTCCTTGGAAATTGGTTGTGGGGTAACTAGCCTGTCGGAAGCTGATTGCTGGGAAACAGGTTGATAGAAAGTTGTTAGCTTTTCCAAAGCAGGCTCCTCTGAAGTCGTCTTGTGATATTCTAAGTCCCTGTAGATAGGGGCGCCAGTGCCTATTCCATGAGTTGGTTGCATGAGGACCGGTGCCTCAGATGCTGGTGAGAAGTCTTCCAGGACAGTTGGAATTTGCTCTGACTCTGCTGCGAATGCAACGACTTTCTTCTTGCGAGGCATAGGAAGCACTGCGGGTGGAGATGGTGGAGTATCCACATAAAGCGCATTCAACTGAGCATCCGCGAAATACTCCATGGCGGATGCCTTCTGTTCCTGGCGTGGAAAGCCGTTTGACTCTTCAATCGGCGATACGCAGAAGCTGCTTCCGCTGTCATGTATAGCCTCCAGGGCCGGCGACGTCAGTGGGGAAACGGCTGAATATCGCCGTTCATTGTCATCCTTTGCAACCGCCAAAGGCCCACTCGCCTGATTCGCTCGAGTCGGGATGTCGTTCTGAGATGATACGTCCGAAGTCCTAACAGAATTATTAGACAAATGTATGCCCGGATGGCCACAGATAGTACGTACTCGGGCAGCGAAGGAAGGCTCTTGAAAATGGGCTCTGTCCGCATTGAACCTGCAGAGGTCGATGTATGCGAACTGTAACTACTCGATGTGGGGTTGCCCGTCCCGCGCGATCGATTCAATCCTCCTTTCGGCCACATCTTTATCTGCGACGATGTGATTGGCAAGGAAGTCGCTGATTTTATTACAAATCAGGCAGGCAAGAAGATAGTTGCAAACGAAAGAGCACACTTGCCTCGATCAACAAGGTGAAATGAAAGAGAAGATGAAAGAGGCCGGGCTTGCTGGACCAGAGAAATTAAGGTCTGACGGTTTGATCACGGGTGCCAACGCGGGGTGAGATTCCAGGAGAAGATATCAAAAAAGCAGGGAGAACGTGAAGAAAAAAAGAGACTAGACCCCAAGCAAGAACAACATGGCATCACCGGGTGGAGTTGGCATAAATTAAAATGGGGGCGATGACCGAGTGGAGATAATGACAATGGGGGGCTTTCAGGGACTAAAAGTTTCATGTTTAGGCTTGGGCCGATATATGTTTCTTTGATTTGCTATATATAGATATTAACAAATTGTACCATCAAGCGCCCATATCTATCATGATTGGCGTCCACAAGTTTTGCATTTAGTACGGAGTAGATACTAATAGATACGCGTCTAGTGCCTCTCAGTATACAAATAGACTTCACGTGATGCGTCAACAAACCGTGAAAGCCAAAAACGTTAGAATTCCAGGATCCATGGTTTATATAACTTACGTTCTTCTACATCACTCTCGATGGAAGGAAAAATCGGGTTGATTCATTTTTAACGAGAATAATAAGTGCCCCGAATTTAAGTCATATCGTCGTGATCTGAGAAACTTCACAGAATTTCAAAATTCGTCCCATGTTTCCATGATCATCCTGAACCTGAATTCCCGAATCCCGCCTCAACTTTCGTCGCTAGAGCCGAAAGAGAGCCCAAAGAAACCAAATAACAAAATAACACGCAAATGATTATCCATTGATCGAGATCATCTCCAGCAAACAGAACTCAAAGCTCACAGCTCATTGCGCAAGCGCTGAGTCTGCTCAGCGGCCTTCTCGCGGACCTTCTCAGCAGCTTCCTGGCCCTGGACGCGGCCACTGGAAGCACCAATCTTCAGCTGCTCAAAAGCCCATTGCAAGGTATCTACTACCTTGGCATAAATGGTGTCCTGGGGGCTATTTGTGCCATATTTGAAGTAGGTAGCGTGGCGTCGAGCGGCAGCCCGAAGCTCATTGATGTTGGAACCTTGGTACACTGGGATACCGTAGGAGTCCAGGTACTTCTTGAGATCGGACTGCGACCATTGCTCAAACGTGGTATCCTTGACAGAGCCAGTAGCCCGTGCTGCAGCCGCAGTAGCCGATGCATATTTGTCGCCGCCGACCTTGGAAGCCTTGACGTAGTTCTCCTCGGCGTACTTGGCCAGCTCTTCCCGAGAAGCGTCTGCCTTCTTCGCATACTTGTCATTGACGGCAGACAAATATTTGCTACTAGATATTAGTAATTGATCCCCTCTCAATAAGCTTCACAAGCAACTTACAGCAGATGCTCCTTATCCCAAGTGTCAAAGTTGTACTGGTTCCACCCACCAGCAGCCTTGTGCGCACTAGCACGCACGGCGGCGATCAGTTCATCACGCTTACCAGCCTGGGGAACCGGAACGCTCCGAGCATCGAGGAAAGCCTTGAGGCGTGAATCCGACCAGGTGTCGACAGCAGTATTGAATGAATCCTCCAGCTTGAGCTTCGCATCATCCGTCGCCCGAGCATACTCATTTCCAGCTTTGGTAGTAGCGGCACTGAAGGCCTCAGAGGCAGCAACGGATGCACTAGCAGCTTGGCCAACGAGATAAGCGCGATGTTTACGAGCAAGGGCGATCAGCTCGTTACGCTTGGAGCCTTGTGGCACTCGCACATTGTGCTCGTCGAGGAACTCCTTCAGCTTTGAGTCGGACCAGGCGTTGAACAGTTCTTCACTCAGTGATGCCTGCGCGGCTTCGGCGGACGCTCTAGCGGATGCAGTAAGGGCGCGCGCCTGGAGACTAGCGCTTCGGGAGTTGCGGCGCACCATGGCGATAAGCTTGTCGCGGGTTGTAGGCTGGGGGACGGGCCATCCGCGCTCGTCGAGCCATTCCTTCAAATCGGACTCGGACCACTGCTGGTACACCCAGTTACCAGGGTAGGCGGCTGTCTCGCCAACTTTCTGAGCGATAGCTTCGTAATGTTCACGGGCAGTTTTGACGAGGACGTCGCGTTTGCGGGGCTGAGGGGCGGGAATACCGTGGTAGTCGAGGAATGCTTTGAGCTGCGAATCCGACCAGCTTTTACATTTTTAGTTGAGTGTTCGCGGGGACCGATGGAGCATTGAGCCAACTTACGTATCGAAGACCCATTCTTTCGCATGGTGAAACTCATCTGAGATCTGATCAGAGATAGAGCCCAAGGGCTTCTGCACCTTGGACTCCCAGTTGCTCTTGACCAAGCTTTCGAGGTCCCTGCGGTCGGCGGGAGTAGGGTAAGGAATGTCTGAATGGATTATCAGTTCTCAAATCACAAAATTATTTTCGATGGGAAGCAAGGCTTACCATGATCTGAGAGCCATCTCTCAAGCTCTGTCTCATGCCATTTATTGTAAACTAGAATGATGCCGTTAGTGTTGAAAGGTTGGATAGTTCCCAACATAGCGACGAACCAGCTTTGCTCCACCAGCTAGAAGCTCCTACAGCTTCTGCAGTTGCAAGGAAAAACACTAGGCCAAGGGCCAGGTTAAGTTTCATGATGCCGTTGGTTGCTTAAACAGATTATTGAGTCTGTGTCGCAATTATTAGAGATCACTTTTGACGATAGGACACCCAAAGATTGAGTAGAATCAAAGAGAGAACAAGTTAAACAGGTGCATGAATGTTCTTAAATACGAAGGGTCAGATCTTGCCTTCAAATGCAGGGAAACAACAGGGATGATCGTACAGTGACGTAGTTATGGAATTTGCCTGGTTCCAAATGCATGATTCATCAAGTATCTCATTCTTCCTAACAAAGAACTTGGCGTCATCTAATAATCTTGATTTGCACTTTAAATACAATTATAGCTATGCGATCCATAAATTGTTTCGTTGACTTTTTGCTATTATTCCTACTTCGGGGTCCACTTTGTCACCAAGAGAATCTGTAAACATAAGGAGGGACTTTGGACGTGAAATCACACCAGTTAATGTAATTCAATTATTTCAATAAACGAGAGTCAATTACTGGCTAGTTTTCAAGAATGATAATCCCACTCGATCTTTTAAATCAATAGACACTAGCTCGTGCCTTATTGCCTGAGGCATGACTACACCCCAGAACCAATCAGCGTTCTGTTTCTATATCTCTGTAGATGTGCCAGGAGTCCAGAACTCGGCAGCATCAATCCCATTTTATAACAGGTTTTTCATGTATACCTCATCAACCTATATGTATCAAGACCGTCTCGGACTCTTTAGTGAGCCTGTCATTTTACACTCAGAATGATGGGCATGATCAAGAGCCTGGGAACTGAATATGCATAGCTCGTGGTAGTGGAACTGGTTCGGAAACAATGCCTTGAGTGGGGTAATTCTTATTTTGATACAAAAGGGCAGAGCCGAGATTGAGATGTGGACTTGTCATGCTCCAACAGTACTAGCACGAAGCTCAAAGACGGTTGAACAATCTTGATTGGATTGGCATTTCACTCAAGGCGGTGAGGCAGTGGGACTGGAGCCTTGGGCGGGTAGTTATCGGTTTGCGGGGACTGAGGTCACCAACCTCTCTTTCGATAAACTCCCGAGTCCCTGTATCTTTGCAATTTGACCTTCCATACCAATTCTCTCTTGTCTGGGTATAAATTTGGTCATCAGAGCCATCATATGTTATAATTTGGTTTTAAACATAACCTCAAGCTCACTCAACCGAGTCAAGAGTCAACCCCTTAGCTCGGATCGTCATCCGACAATCTACCAAGTAGAACCCATGGATACATTGTCACCGATATGCCGTGAGCTTGCCTCACCTGGCATCTTCCAGCCTGTGCTATCTGTGTATGCACCCTCTGCATACCCTGTATGTGTTTAAAAACTGACCTATCCCATGCTAGCTTGATCATTTTCGGCATTCTCATCTCCTACCTACCACAACACATTCGAATCATCACACGACGAACCTCCTTTGGAATCTCACCCTATTTTGTGCTTCTCGGTACTACATCTGGGACATCTGCTTTTGCAAATATCCTGGTCTTCCCCAAGACTGCGCAGGATGTTGCTTGTTGCAAGGAGATTGACGGGCTGGCCTGCTTCGCAGGGCTACTTGGTGTCTTCCAGGTGGGCATGCAATGGCTAAGCTTCTTTTCGATGTGAGTCAAATTGATATAGCTTCCAAACATTTGCAAATTTGAAAGTCCAATCCATATTAACACTGTCCAGCCTACTCCTCTTCGTGATCTACTTCCCAAGGGCCACCTCCCCGACCAACCCAGTTGCCTCTGTCTCTTCAACCTCCAGTGGCCCGACTTACCGCACTGCCCTTACAATCACTGCTATCTGCCTATTTCACGCCCTTGCTACACTCGTCATCTCGGTGGCATTTGCACTCCGCCAACCCACTGCTCTCCCCGCGTGGGCGAACTTCCTCGGCGTCTTATCTGCCATTCTCGCGTCTATCCAGTACTTCCCGCAGATCTATACAACTTTCCGTCTGCGCTGCGTGGGAAGTTTGAGTATCCCGATGATGTGCATTCAGACCCCCGGAAGTCTGATCTGGGCCGCTAGTCTGGCAGCGCGCGAAGGGGTCAAGGGCTGGAGTATTTGGGGAGTGTTAGTGGTGACAGCTTGTCTGCAGGGTACTCTGTTGGTGATGGCAATCTACTTCGAATACTTTGCCCCCGATAGCAAACACAAGGGAAGTGCGAGCGAGGGTGAGGATGCGCGGGATTGTCAATCAAATGGGGTTGTCGCGCCCTCGTCTGAGAGACCTGAGACCCCGACACGGGAACCAGTATCCGTGGAACATCCTTCTGAAGAGACCCCGCTGTTACAGAGCCAGTGATTGTCCTTGATGTACAATATCTCGTGTTCTGCGACCGGTCTTCGCCACGAGGTAGAAAGTGATCATGCTATGCGTATATAGAAATAAACATAGCAATAAGATTTAGAAATCCACTCCAAGCAAAGAGAAGGTAGATTGGGAATATTTATTCATTCAGAAACTATTTTATTCGTCCCATGTGCCAGGTCTGATTGTATCCTGTACATCAGAATAAATTGAGTCTTTGGGATATATCGTTCCAGTGCATTATTCCCACGCCGGTAAGAAAGGTACCCTCATCATCGCGTTGTAATCATGTCTCTATGCGCGATTAAAGACCGGTGAAATTAGACTGCAGGGAAGATCAGACGGAAAACGTCGTTCGCGATCCAGAATCCGCCGTTTCCTTCAGGCATGAGGTTCCATGTCTGGACAAAGTTCTGGGGTCTGTCCTCGCCGTCGGTCTAATGATTGATTGTGTTAGCTTATCAAATTCAGAAAAATCATGTGAAAGAAGGTCAGAAATCGTTTTCACGTACAATAAGAGCACCGACCGCGCTCACAAGGACACCGCCAGCGGCAGTGGGCTGAGCATCAATGGTCGCAACCTCGTGACGGACTTCGTTGAAGCCTAGGGTCTATTTGGAGGTTTCACGGTTAGATCTTTTCACAGCATACTTGGACACTTTGGTCCGATTGAGAAAGAACAAACCGTGAGCTTCTCCATGATGTCGGCGACACCCTGGAAGTTGTTTCGCTCGAAGGTGAGCATCGACTCAGCGCGCTGTTATGATCCACAATCTCATCAGTATCTATCTGTCTTGAAGTATCTGCACGAAAGAGGTTTTCCGTAGCAGAGCTGAGAGCGAACGAGATTGGTCTTACGTAGAGATTCGCCAATGCTTTCCGGTCGGAGTCAAAGGTGGGGTAGTAGTAGGCAATGAAGTCCTCTGTTGGTTGATATGATAGGGTCAGATATACATATAGAAGCATCCATGGGTATAAGTGCCCTATTATTGCGCAAGGATCGGAGCGCCGGCGCGGGGCTAAGATTATGTGCCTGCGCATACGGGATCGGGGATTGGATGGGAGGGAAACCTACTAGCAACTTGTTCGAAGTCTGCAAGGAGAGAGAAACTGTTAGCTGAATCC
Organism: Penicillium lividum; assembly: GCA_028828245.1. Classification (NCBI taxonomy): domain Eukaryota; kingdom Fungi; phylum Ascomycota; class Eurotiomycetes; order Eurotiales; family Aspergillaceae; genus Penicillium; species Penicillium lividum. The sequence continues at coordinate 6,578,633 of JAQJAG010000002.1, forward strand.
ATAATATATCCAGTTCGTGTGAAGTTTTATCGATCTGGCAGTTGCATAGGAATGCCAGGCGCAAACCTATTCACACATGAGGGGCAGACCTATACCCCTGCCATCTGGGGTTGGGTGGTTGAAAAAGACATTTGAGGGATTGGTTATCTTCCAGACTTACTAGCCATTTTTAAAAAGGTTTTGCAGGAGACGCAAGTGAATAAAGAAATGAATATGGTGGGATGAAGGTATTTGTTGACGCGGGAGGGGTTGTGGAGGCACGAATTCTGTTACGGATGCCTTGATGCCTTGATGCCTTATGCGTCAATTTAACCCGATAGCGATAACGACGTCACTGAAACTCAAATGAGGCGAATTGGGCAGTTGGGTTTGCATACAAAAACAGTGGGATTGTGATATTTGGTTGGTATCATTTCAGTCATTAACATCCACTAATATCATAGCGTCCTAACTATTCCGAGTCCTCCGCAAACATGTCTTCAGCTTTGGGGCGTGGCTTTCGAGGACGTCGAGGTGCAGAGTCTGGTTCTTCAGGCTCTGGCCTAGGTTGTGCAGATGCTTGAGTTGAAGCATTCCCCTCGCCTGATTCTGATTTGTCTTCTTGCATGGGTTGATGATCCCCAGTGTCCTCAAGGTCACTATCTTCCATGGGGACTCCATCAATGTCACTCATGGATTCATCTTCTGGGACATTGATACTGGTAAACTTGTCATCTTGGCTCTCGGCTGCAATAGGATGAGCCAGATCTGGATTTTCAGGTACAGAATCTTCTTCCAAAGCTTTCCAGCCACTCTTCCCTTTAAGGAAAGTGTTCGTGGCCTGTTCTGCTTCGGCTTTCTCTTTCTCCTTCTTTTGCTCCTCCTCAGTGAGTGGTGGCTGTTCGAACATTTGAACAAAATGGCCATGGCTGTCTTGTGGAAAGACACACCATCCTTCCCACAGATGTAAAAGAGTGCCAACGCTGCGTTTCCATTTTTCGGCCTTGAGTCTGCCCCAGTTGAGGTCTTTCTCGAGTCGGCCGAGGTGCTCGAAAACCTTATGAGAGCGAAGAGAAGATTCAAATATTTGTCGATATCGCCATGCATGACGTATGCCGCTGGTTGCTGATGAAGAAAGAATATCGGAAACAATGTAGAGCCCAACGAGTTTAGCAGAGGACAAATCCAATTTTTTCTGTGACAAAGCATTTACACCGTCCTTGTTGTCATTCTCTGGATCCGCTGCAGCCTTCTCAAGTTCCCGGTCAGGATTGGCTCCAGTGTATGCCAGCGGGCTCAAAATATTCAAGACAATCATATCCACAACCTCGTCTGCGCCAGCGCCAGCGTGTTCAATTGCAAATGAGGTGATGCGGGCGACATCGCCTCGGCGGAGCTTAGCATGAGTCGTTGGCAATCGGGCCAAGAGATGGGTAAGCTTGGCCTTTTTCATAGGGTTCATGTAGCCAAGGCCGTCTTGTTGGCCAATGATTCCTTCTGAAGGTGGTGCTCCGCCATGATTCCGTCTGTCATCTTCATTGTCTGAATGCTCTTCATCTGATGAATTATAGTCCTCATCGGAAATAAATTCATCCAGATGCGTAGCATATTCAAATTTAATGCGAGAATCAGGTGGCTGCCAGTTTGCCCCGCCCTCGAAAATCGAAGCAGGCTTATCAATCTTGCGGCCAGATTGAGGCTGCGTGACAATCTGCCATAGCTTCCAGCGGTAGTATACACCACCTGGGCTTCGTGCGTCCCAGATCCAAGCCCATTTCTCGTCTCGTTGCACTTCGGGTCGACTCATAAGTAAGGCCTCAAATTCTGGGCCGTATTGCAGAAGGGACTCCAGCGTCTTATGAATTAGCCTGAGCTGTTTAACATCCAACGGTGCCTTAACTTCCACCTGTGTGGAAGTTGCACCTCTTCCAATATTTGGCCCATAAGAACTTGGAGGTGCGAAGCCTCCGCGGTGAGACCCTGGTGGTGGAGCACGATTGAGGCGACCCCCGTGGATTGGTTGAAAATTCTTTGCGCCAAATGGAAGCAAGCTGGCGGTAGAGGAGCCAAGTGTCGTTGAGATATTCGAAGTGATCGTTGCAGAGGAGAGGTGGCGAGACAAAGATAGATAATATCCTCGACCTAGGTACTTGTTTTGAAGCGCACTAACAGCGTTGTCAATATCAGAAGCTGCAGTATCGCTCGCAAGGGTCACAATAGCCGCCGATGATTTTCGTTCTGTGGCGGTTTGACTGGATGGGCGTGTGATGTGCACGTTATCAACAACCAGAGGAGACGGTATCAATGCCTTGACCACTGACGGGGATGTTCCGGGGGGTAATAATGCTAGCTGCAATGTCGGCTTAGCAGCTGCTCTTTCGGCACCTTTGATATCGGCTTTTCGATAATCGTCATCGTCTGATAGGCTGTTGAATCCAGCTGGAGGACCGGTGGTTGTCTGATCGAATCCCAGGACACCTTGTGTAGAGTCACGATTGCGCAACAGAGGTGCTAGCCCATCGTGTGTCCTTTTACCAGGCAACGAGGGTGAGGGCAGCCCTAGCGTACCTGGGCCGCTGGCGCGTGAGCCGGAGTTTGTAAAATGCCGTCGCGCTGGTCCTCCTCCCAACCCACCACCCCGGGTTCCAAATGAGCTTGGCCGTGTATCGAAAGTTCTTGGTCCGGTAGGTGTGTCGTCCTCGAAAGATTTCACAAAGTCCTCGTAAACTGCCGCAGTTTCGGCCTTCTCCCGGGCACGTTTGGCTTCGGCTTCAGCTTTCTGACGCTCGAATAACGATTTCTTCGGCAGGGCAGAGAGTTTGGCGGATATGTCAGGGAATCCTTTCCCTTTTGGATCGTCGGGCATGATGTCAAAAAGCTGCTCCTGCAGCAGTCCGAAGCCAGCTGCAGTCGACGTGGTGGAAAGTAACGGGATGTGGAAACCTGGAGTCCTTCCTGATTGGGAATGCTCCTGGGCGGTGAGCACATCGGCCTCTCTTATCGTCCCGTGTAGATATTGAAACCCCCTTGAACATCGTACTTCTTAACACCTTAATTAATTGCTAGATATTCCACTCAGTGATCACTTGGAGACAGACTCTATTCGCATGCATAAGATCCAATCATTGCAGCTCTGAGATTCCACAGACAACCTTGGAATTTCCCAATCGAAAATCCATACCCCAACATCCCGAAAGGTGACATCCTATGAGTCCTTGGATTTGATTGAAGTATGAACATCAAGCACATATTGGCTACAATTAATGAAGTTCGACGGACTATGGTTTAGGATTTGGGGTCAGACCTTAATCAACAAGTAGCATTGATGTTAAAAGGGCGCAAGTCCTATATAGGGCGCGATGAATAACATTCGAAGGTTCAAGGCAATGTAGACACCGGGACAAATGGACATCTAGAGTGATCTATGGTGCCATGAACATTGAAATAGGACCTTCTAAGACCACAAAGCACGATTTCTTATAGCTATTATCCTCGTCGCGTGGGATTTCACTCTGATCGTCGTCGGCGGGCCCCATGCTGCAAGAGTAAGGCCTTCACATCATCCCATTGGGCCTCGCGAGCTGCTTGAAGTGCATTGAGAGGCGGCTCCTCTGAATCAGCGTCCGCTCCACTCTCAAGTAGCAACTCCACGATCTCATAATTCCCCTCACGAGAAGCTTTGAATAGAGCATTTCCATGCCGTTCGTTTCTTCCTTTGGAATCAACGTCTGCCCCACTCTCGATCAGAACCCGCACAATATCCAAGTGGTCCTTTTCAGAAGCCCTAACAAGCGCGTTGCTGGTTTCGCCCTTTGCGTTAACGTCTGCTCCATGATTGATCAAGAAATGCACGATATCCAGACTGCAAGAGTAAGCAAGGGCATTGCCATAGTCCCCCTTGATATTCACATCTGCTCCATGCTTGACTAAAAGCTGCACCATCTCCAGGTTATTATTTTTACAGGCACAGTGGAGAGCAAAGTCTGCACCCTGTATATTGACATCTGCCCCTTTTCCCAACAGTAACTCCACCATATCCAAATGGTTTCTCATGCAAGCTGTGATAAGTGCTGCCTTCCTACCACCCAAGTTTCCCGACAGCTTATTGATGTGGGCCCCACCTTCTATCAGCACAGCAGCAAGCTCCTTGAAACCTGCGTGTGAAGCGATATAGAGAGGTGTGTCCTTCATTATACCCGTTTCAGAGTTGGCATCAGCTCCCTTCTCCAGTAATAGCTTCACAATGCCAATGTGGTTCCCGTGAGACGCAGCATGGATTGGATACTCATTCACAACGCTACACAGTAAGGGATCGGCGCCATTCTCCAAGAGGAGCCTCACCATATCTTCTTGACCCTGTGCAGAAGCAGCAAATAGAGCAGTTCTGCTGCCTTGGCCAATTTTGGAATCGATGTCGGCATTATTTGAGAGCAGGGTCGGAGCGGGAAAACCTGGGTGGACAAGAGGCTGACTTCGGGTATTGATACCGGCGTTGTGCTCCAATAAGAGCTCCATGATTTCTCTGTGACCTTTTTGGGCTGCAATAGATAGGGCAGTGGGAATCAAATATCCTTCTGCGTTGATGTCAGCCCCATTTTCCAGCAGCCATTCCGCCAAACAAGGAAGATTTGCAAAGGATGCATGATACAAAGGAGGGGCTTTATTAACCAAGTACCTCTTGTACCCTTGGTGTTCACCGGTAAGCATGTGATGAAGTGCATCCCAGGCTTCATATGCGGGATCATCCGACAAAAAGGACCAAATTTCTTGAAGGGTTTCCATTTCAGTAGGTTTCGCATGGTCGATCCAATGTCGAGTAGAGTACAAGGCCAGCGGGAAGTTTGTCTCGAATTCCCTTAGAATGCGAGAATTGTGGCCACTGAAGCAACCCTTACCCCTTAGCTCACCCCAGTAAAATTCGGGATGCGTGTAGATCTCTCCAAGGGCTTCCTTGTCAACACATGATAAAGATTCGAGACAGATCAACAGCATTTGACGGTGCGACTCGAGCATATCCAGCCGACCTTTCCACTCGCCTTGACGCTCCCGATGGGCGAGAAATTCTCTAGCTGTCTGATGCATAAAGAACAACTTCGATCCATGAATATTGACAAGAAGTCCACACAAGTCCTTCACAATATCCTTGAAGACCTCTGACGGCCACATATCTGACACCAAGACAGGCTGAGACTCTTGCTTCGCCAGTACTGTAGTCAATGCCATATTGGCTTCATCCAATGTCAGAGGCTCCATTGCAGCCAGAAGAATTCGCAAAAGGGCTTCGGTACGAACCGGACTCTTGCTCCGGGCTAGGATCCTCTCATATGCCGCTGAAACTTCGTCGGGCAAATTTTCCAAAAGCGCTTCCACATCGGACCGGCGTCCATATAGAGTCGGATTCTCTTCGATGATGTGAAATGTGAGATGCAGCCAGAGATATGTACGGTTTTCCATGCCTTTCAGTCGCTTCGAAATTCTTTCACGATCCTGAGCGTTGAATGCACCGGCAATGTCATTCAACTTGTGATCAATAACTCGGTCAATATCCTTGGAAATCTCCACAGACTTCTCGTCACCATCGAAGCGGAGGTATGCTATCGACTCAGGGAACTTTTTGAAAGGAGCCTCCAAATGAGCATATGGGCGACTCGTAATCAAGAACTTGAGCTTTGAATTCGCATGAGATTTGGGTTTAGAATAGTAACCTTTCAGAGCGTCAATAAGCTGTCGTCCGCTACTCTCATTGCATTCGTCCAGCGCATCAATAATACAAACGACTTCCCCAGCCTCTGAAAGGCTGGTGCATCGAACGAGAAGTCGCCACAGCTCAGAGAAATTCCGCTTCAGTTCTGTGCCGAATCTTTTATGGCTGCCGATTGCAGCCTCGATCAAAGCCCCAGTGGGATCCTGTATGAAGAGTTGATGAAGAATTGCACTCAAAGCGCTCGTGGCGAGTACACGGCTTTCGTCGCCTTCATTAAAGAAAAAGTAACAGACAGTAGAAGTGGCAGGTGTAATTGACAATCGGTTCTCATCAATCAGGGTGCGCGACAAGACTGACTTTCCACATCCTGGACCAGCAGTTATCCTCAATAGACATGAGGTGTCGCTGTCGCGCCAATTGCGGAAGCTTTGATCTTTAAAGAACCACTCGCATGTATCCTGAACACGGAGCGGAATGACCTCTTTGTCATCTTCATACTGAGAAGCAAGATCTTGCAGAAGGGCTTTTTGTTGCTGATCTTCATATAGCTTCTTGTTGAGGCTTTGTCCTGCCTCTAGAACTTCTCGGATCTCTTCTAGAATAGCACGTGATTCTCGAATTTCTTGTAGTGTACTGTCTCGGTTCTTACGGATCTCCTCTGCTTCGAGTGGGGTAAGATAGTTCGTACAAGCATTGCTCGCACTATCGATCTTTGTCGTCATGTCCTCCCATGCATGGGCACCAGCCACATTCTCCCATGCCCGAGAGAGTTGAGCCTTGGAGAGATGGCATATGGCTCGCGCCTGGTACTCGATAATCAGCGAGTAGAGCTTCGCCAAGGGCTCTCTGAGAGGCTTATACTCTTCTTGATGCTTAGATTTGAAGTTTCTCTTCTCGCAGATATTCCAGTATATTTGGATCTCGCCAATCAGGTTGAAGCCTTTTAGCATCGCTTCATTGTTCGTTATACCACTCGAAAGCAGCTTTCAAAGTTAGTTTTGACTCAGATGTAGAAGGATCTCGAACATACCGGTAGAAGTAAGCATACACCACCCCAAGCCAGGGCTATGTATGGATCATTGCTAACAGCGCTCTGGATTATAGGAGAAGCCCAGAGGAAGAACTTGATCAGCTTTTCAGTCGGCTGACGTATCTTCATCTGCTTCCCTCGAAGCGCGACTTTCCACTGCTTCTTCTCGTGTTCATCTAGTAGATTCTTCACAACTGACTCTACCGATCGCGGCACTGAAAAGTTTACTTCGACAATGACCCCCCTCCCAATTGATCCCAAGTGCTTTCTATAGTCCTCCATAAGCGCCGGCTCTCTGTTCGCGAACAATTTGTATGCCCAAGCCCAGAGATCGTCATTGTGTGATGAGATGGAGAGCGATCTGATACTCAGTGAGTCAGGACTGTGTTCTGGATGGGGTTCGGTGGTTTCAGAAGACGTTTGGACTCTGGAAGGAACCGAGAAAGAACTAGCAGAACTAGGGGCCCGGGGCCCTGCGCCTGGCCATGACACCGTGCCGTCCTTGGATGAATTGGTCGTTTTTGACCTCGCCAGGCGCTTCAGCTTGGTAATGATGTCCATTTCTCAGTTTATATAGACACGCCGCAAGTATTATAGCCCAGAAAGAGGCTTTTGTCCCTTTTGAACAGAACATTGGGTGGCGTGGAACATTTTGGTCTGGAAATATTCGCCAAAACAGCGTAGCTCCAGTCCTGCGGGGCTGAGTTTCGAGCAAAGCCACTTGCGCAGGGAGTACGTATCAAAATAGTGCCGAACGACCAATGAGGGAGAGGTCTCCACGCGCAATTCGCTGGCCGGCGTTAGCCAGAAAGAGGGGACATGGATGATAGGGCATCTTCGCCAATCCAATGAATCTGCTGGTGAGGAGGAATCTTGAGAGTAATCTGTGATGATGTTATTCACTCGGTTTCCTATTAAAAGATATGGATTGTCAACTTAACCTTAAACATTCCCTTTAGAATGTTTGTTTGGTAGCCGACATGTGGCCCCTGCGGCAACGGACCGCTGCCGATCGCCCGATCGCGGGCGAGAACCTTGGAATGCCATTATCGACTCACACCGTTGTTCCATCGGATTAATGGTTGTCCGCTAGAAGGATGTTAAGACTAGCACCTGCACGTCCGAGTATTCGGTCTCCGCTGTTTCCATCTGGTCGACGGACCGTGCATAGGCAACATGCCCTACCAGCAGCCTACTACCGGGGCGGTACGTCACGAGCGATATTCTTCAAACAAGAAGACCTCCCCCACGACAAAAAGGACTGGGACTCCATTTTCCGCGGAACTATCGGCAGCCCAGACCCTTATGGTCGCCAGCTCGATGGGCTCGGGGGCGGTATCTCGAGCCTATCGAAGGTGTGCGTTGTCGGCAAATCGACACACCCCGACGCGGACGTCGACTACACCTTCGTGTCGCTTGGTGTCAAAAACACAGATGTCGACTATTCTAGTAACTGTGGAAATATGATAAGTGCTGTGGGGCCTTTTGCGGTCGACTCAAGGCTATTTTCTCCGTCACAGGAGAACCTTGACCTGGCATGCGTACGCATTCACAACACCAATACCGGAAAGATCATTCACGCCTTGTTTCCCGTTGTCGAAGGTGAAGCAGCTTCCACCGGTGACTTCTCGATTGATGGAGTTGCGGGGACCGCGGCTCGTATCCAGTTGGACTTCATAAACCCTGCTGGGTCGGTCACCGGTAAGCTATCGCCAACGGGTCAGGCTATTGATATATTTGATGGTATCCCGGCGACTTGTATCGATGCAGCCAACCCTTGTGTCTTTGTCCAAGCATCGGATCTTGGCGTACATGGAAACTTAACTCCAGATGAAATCAATGTTCACCCTGGTCTACTATCACGCTTGGATTCTATTAGACGCCAAGCTGGTGTGAAAATGGGCCTTGCAGAGACACTGGTTGCGGTCACGGGAAGTATACCTAAAATTTGTCTTGTTTCTGCACCTTCTACCTATGATGCGAGGGATGTTGAGCAGAAGCAGACATCTGCCCATGTTGATCTCCTTGCTCGAGCCTTGTCTGTTGGACAGCCGCATAAAGCAGTACCTATCACCGTGGCTCTGGCTTTGGCTGCCGCCGCAAGGGTATCTGGGAGTACAGTCGCCCTATCTGTTGCGGGTAAAGATCCCATCGATGATGCGGGTATCACCATTGGTCATGCTAGTGGGAACCTGTTGGTTGGTGCCAATTTTGACCCAGCCGGTGCGCTTGCATCGGCAACTGTTTTCCGTACAGCCCGACGACTTTTCGAAGGGCGGGTATTTTGGAAGACGGAGGATGAACTGCGGGGCTCTTGACGAATTTAAAATTAAATCTAATGACAGGGATATCAGTATCAATAAAACAAACAGGTATACATAGCCAAGTGCTTAATAGTGAACCCCAATAGGACAGGGATTATAGGACTTTCCAAAGGTTGTGGCCTGATTTATGATACATGTGAAATGGTTCAAAATACTCAAATTGAACTCCACTACCTTTATAGTAAACTTTTTGATATAATCCAATTCGAACCCCCGGAGTCCTCGAAGAACTTTTATGCACGTCTACCAAGATCCAGATCCGCCACCAACTTCATATCACCCTTTCCGTCATTCTCTCCCAATCCAAAGAATGGCTTCACCGCAACATCAATCATCTCCTCAAACAACCGTCCAACAACAACCTCTTTAAGATCCTCACCCGTCTGTGCAAAGTCCGGGAATGCGTTCAACTCCAACAACCACGCACATCCAGTGCTATCAACCAAGAAGTCTACACCAAACAACTCAAATGCATTAGGCAGTGTCTGGAAATGCACCATCATACCCCGAGCTGCAGCTTCGAATGTCTCGCTCGTGATATCACAGATTTGGGAGAAGATCTGCTCCTTCCAGTCTGCGCCGAGACCAGGGACATGGTGGTCAAGGTCCCAGAAGCGACGAACACTACCCTCATTCGAGCTGCCGCCTTCTTGGAAACAGGTGTTTGTGAGGTGGCGGGCGAGGTCTTTGACTTCGTCTTCCTCTTCGTGGGGCGGGAAGTAAGACTTCGCGGCAAACAGAGCGAGCATTTCTTTGAAGACATATACCTTCAGTGAGCCCGTGGCGAGGACATAGGTGCGGATGTGGAATTTCCGGTTTGAAGAGGAGGGCAGGAGAAGTGGTGGGTCGATGTAGGGTTGAGCGATGAAGTGGCGGAGTTGGGAGGTGACAACGCCTGTATCATGTGGAGCATCTTCTGCATCTTCTTTCTCAGATCCACTCTCCTCCTCGTCTGAATCCTCTTCCCATTCCTCGAAAATTTCTTGGAGCTGGGCTTCGCTGTTGAAGAGGCGGATTCCCTGACCGCGATCACTCATGCCGGGCTTGAGGATCCACCATTCCTTTTCGGACTCGGGGCGCTCTTCATTCTTGTCGAGGCTCTCACGAAGCTCGTAGGCTTCCAGGAGGGCTTCGTCAAGGAACTCAGCGTAGTCCAATTCAAAATCGAACGCGGGCTTGAAGTGCTTCCGCAAGACGCTATCTGGATGCTTGGAAATCCAGTTGGCCACGGTGTTGGAGAGGTAGTGTTTGCGAATGAGGGCTTTTCGGATGACGTAGGCGTTTCCAAGAGAGGTTGACGGTCGTGAAAAAATGTGTTCGAAATCGAGACGTTCGTATTCGCGGTATTGGAAAACCGGTGCGGCAGACTCTGGTAGCTCAGAGATAGATGAGATTCGTTTCAAGTGAGCAGAATCTCCCAAGCGGCTGGCCAATGCTTTCTCCACAAGCTCTCCCACATATGGAACGTCACAGTCGACAATAGAGTACACCGTGGGCTGGCTGACCGTGGGCGCATTATCTGATCTACAAGAATCCTCCTCTATCAGAATCGTCTCGTGGAAATATGCCAATGAATTGCAAGAAAAACGCAGAACTTTCAACGATGGGAATAGGGGGAGCATGAGGTCTATCAGCTATGCCAGATATCTAAAGCACAAGTACCCTGTACATCTGAAACAAATGATCTTTGCAGCCATCATGTCATAATCTCCACTCACAGCTTAATCTCGCCCGTGATGCCGGGCGCGTGCATGAAACAAGCTTTCAACGGTGTAACACTATAATGAAGAAGATGATGATTAGCGAAAGGTGATAGGTGTACATATCTGCAATGATAGTCAACTAACCTGGTCATTTGCTCCTTGACGGCCCAGCCGTCATTACCAGGAGCACTCTCCTCAACACTTCGAAAGACGTCCTGCAAGTTCGGTGCCCACTTGAAGTGTTTGTGTTGGAATCTCGAAGGGCGAGACTTATCACCACTTGCGGCATTAGCATCAGGCTTCTGTCCCTCCAGCTCGCTCTTAACGCGTAATCGTTGCTCCTCTAATTCGGGTTCACCGCCTTCAGCAGGGTCGGCAACCTCGAAGCAACTTCCCGCTTTCCACTTATTGATTAGCATATCGGTATATAGAATCTTGTTCTGGCTAACACCAGGCTCCAGAGGAACGTTGACACTGTAGAGGTCCACACCGTCCACCCAGTTGGCGCAAAGATACTCAATCAATTTGACTGAGTGCTTCGACGCCTCCGCAATAACCACAGGGTCATGGGTTCTAGAGCTGAAGGCATATGATAAAGCGATGGAGGGTTTGCCACAGGCAGCACCCTCCATGGCGCCACCAATAGTTCCACTCGACATGGCGAACAGCGCCGTGGTATTACGGCCATAGTTGGGACCTGAAACAACCACATCAATCGGACCACGCTCCTGGAAGTAGTGGAAGAGACCGATCTGGACGCAACTGGCTGGGGTTGAGTCAATCAAGATCCATTCGTCACCGCCGTCATCGGGCTCGTCAGTGCTACCCCGCGGTAGGTGATGCACTGTTCCATCTTCCTGGTGCAGAGTACCCGGTCGGAAGTAGGTTGGTTTCACGGATGCACCGACCAAGTGTGCTTTACCGATCCATGATCGTTGTTGATGTGGGAGAACGACGGAAACTGTGTGGCCAGCAGACTGGAGCCAATGGACGAGAGAATGCACGTACGGCGACGACTGGTTTGATGGTGGACCGTCGTCGTTAGTGACCTGGCGTAGGATGTGTTAGTCTTGCCATGATTTTGTGTAGAAAGATATATGCGAACCAGGATATGCATGGTGAGTACTGATCAATTGGTGGGATGGATGAGAAGAGATCGGAGATTTGCCCGCGCGGGGCGCTTTTTATCGGAACCTAAATCTGCATGTCGCGATGTCATACCCCACACAGCTCTCTTCCAAGTTCCAACTTCCTTTGCATTGGAATACCCTGGGAGTTTCACGCATCCCGTTAATTTTACTTGTAACGAGTCCTAGAGGTGGTGTTTACTTTTTCTGAACCATCGAGAGTAGATCCGATGCGCCAGAATTCTAGGAACTACTAAATTATTTGCTTTCAATGTTGCTGTCAAGATTTGGCTTATGGGTTAAGCTTAAGCATTGGATATTCGACGACTTGGCATTGACATCAAAGTAGCTGTTAAGCAAGGGTATATCAAACATTGAACTGCACTTATAACATAAAGGCGAAAGCAGCAGCAGGGCCTAGCTATCGTATTCCGATAAATGACTCCGTCGTTTCTGTAGGCCTCTAACCTCTGGATCCTCCAGTCCGGAGCCAATGCCGCCCTCATCATCGGCTAGATAGCTCTTGAACAAGGAGCTACTACCTTGTTCTTCGGGCTCCTCCTTGACCTTAACAGCTCCACTAGATGAGCCAGTATCTTCGGTTTCAGGTTCATCTTTCACTAAATCACGATCTTCATCTTTGATATCATCCATTGAAACAGGCTCGGGTCGCAACACCCAGTTCAACAATAACCAAGTAACGGTAGCTGAAGACACCGAGACGGTCCAAAATATGGAACTAAATATCACAAAAGACGTGAGCTTCCATCGGTACATAAACCACCTATGATGAATGTTAGTCAAGCGCCTTTAAGAGCAATAGTCATATGGAAATCATACCGAAGCCCAGTGAATCGCGCCCGAAATTCCACGCGCGCGGAGTATATCTGCATCTTTCCATCGCTCTGGATCTCAAGGCGCAGACTTTGCGGTAGATTTCGCGCGCCCCGTGCAAACTCAACCTTCTCCATCATGGGTACCTCCAGCATCTCCGCCTCTCGGTGCCAGCCAACGACGTATAGCGGCAGTCGCGCCATTCTCCGAGCAACATCCACCATCGGTGAGCTATAGGTAAGGATAGCTGATCGGCGTGACTGTGAAATCGGGTTCAAGGGACTGGCGGACTTGGGGAGCACAGAGCTCGCTTGGGGAGAGTAAAGGGTGAGGTCGATCATGAAGTTGCCCACCTCCAGATTGGATGGCGTGCGAGGCAATTCAAGGGCCACAGCAACATCATAAGGTTGTGAAGAAACGAATTGGGACTCTATAGAGGCTACGCCCCAAGGGATCTCGTCACTATTGCTATGAGCGTGAGTAAACCGCTGACATTCATTCAAGCTGATGGAATGGATGTGTCCCTACCCAAATTGCAGGTGGACTTCTCGATCGACACCGACCGTGGGAATGAAACTCAGGTAGAATATTGCATAAGCAATTCCGGAAATCCCCACTAGGAGCAGTGTGGCGCCGATAAATAGAAGTGTGTTCAGGTATATGCGGAGAGCGGTTTTGGAGAATAACACGCGGAACGGTGTCCAGAGCGCGTCCTGTCTTCTGTTAGACGCATTGAAGAATATATCGACAGAAAACATACCAGGACGACAACTCGAGAGGAGGGACCTTCATACTCTGTCTCATCGTCCGTGTACTCTGAATCCGCCATTGTGGGGGGTGTAGTGATTGGGGGAAGGTCGAAAACAAGTTCCTCGGCAGAGAACTACAGCGCGGGTCCAATCAGTCTTATCTGAATACATGGCTCTACCATGAGGTCACCCACTCACTGCACTTTAGGATACTGTAGACAACTTGAAGAAATGCACATTCAAGAGCTGCGTGTAAATTATTTCCATAAAGATAGAATAGCTTTAATTAGGAATCCCAAGCCTTCAATGCAGATTCCATCAACTCCTAGCTTTTACGATTTTATCATTACAGGTCGCAAGTAGCCTTGGAACGCGAAAATAAAATCGTAGTATCTCAGGTCATGCGGAAATCGTAACACGAATAGGAAAGATGCATACCGTCCACATGGCAAATCCCGGCCGTAACATGAGACATAATAAGTAAAACGTGAAAGCAATAAACCCCGTGAAAGAAGAATGGAAAAAAAAAGTACAATGAGTAGAGAACGGTATGATTACGCCGTCTCGGTATGTGATCGGGGAAGGAGAGGGGGAATAAGATCAGCTTATGCCACAGGGCGAGGGCTTTGCTGCTGGATATGCTGGAGAAGGGCATCAAAAAGCCGACCAATCTGTCGTGGTGTCGTTAACATAGCTGTCAAAGAAGGCGCGTAACATGGGAATAGACCGTACCTCCGGGGCCGCCTGGATGAAGGGAAGGCGGAAGAAGGAGTAGCTCCGGTTTTGGAGCAGTTCCTGCAAAGTAATGATCAAGCCCCACGGGTGAGGACGGTGGACAATGAGGCGCTCCAAAAGCACACGGATGATTTGCTGGCGAATGTCGGAATCATCCTGCTCGGTGAAGTCGACACCGAACAGCCGCAGAATTGTGAAGCTGAAGAAATAGGTGTGACTGTTGGGGTACCGCAGCTGATTTGCCATCGCACTCAGGAGGTAGTACCGAGCCTCAGGCTGCATGGCTTGGGCGAGCTTCTCGAGAAGGGCCGCATGGGTCGAATTCTCGAAAGCGCTGCGGATGTCGCTCTTTGAGGCCTGCTCCTCCGCAGCTTGTTGGCCAATATACAGAACCAGCGCGTTGAGAAGTACAACGTCCACGTGAACTGGTGCGTATAGAAGGGCGGTGTCCGTGGCTTGGGGGTTAGTAATAGCACCACAAAGCTGCTGGACGATGGTCTCAGACGCATTGCCGCTTTGAAGAATACCGTCGACAGCGTCCTTGATATTTACTAGCTCCAAAGGTGCTACAATGTCACCCGCAATCTTGGGGATTTCCCGCATCTCCTCAATGCGTTCCACTTTGAGGCCCTCACGGAAAGGATCCGGGAGCTTTTGGAAGGAGGATGGGTAGGCACTGAGCACAAGGTTGCGGAGCTGGGCGCAGTGGGCGGGGATCACATTGCAGAATTGGAAGTGGTTTTCAGCAACAAACTCCGGGAAGTCGTGGTGCAAGATCAACAAGATGCGAAGCACACCCTTGTACAGATCTTTGGCGATATAAGAGATGTTAGTGGCTTTGAGTTGCTCGCCAATGTAGGAAAGCAGGGTTTGCATAATCTCGCAGTAGGGTGCCCAGCCTTCGCGGTCCGGCATATTGAGCATGTACGACATGAATAGACGGTGTGAAACCAGTGTGAACCATCCATAGACAAACCCGGGCATATATTTGGGCTGGAGAGACAGCAGGCGGTTGGCGAAAGCAAAGATCATGCCCTTGTGTTCCTCGTGATGCTGGAAGTCGGCCAATGAGTATTCACAGAGGATGGTAGAGAACAAACGGAAGAAAACGCGTTGGTTGAATGCTTCACCTCGCATGACCTGGTGATGGTTGAGAACAAGAACCAGAGATGAAAGGATAGAACTGAAGTAAGCCGGCTTGTTGGCTTTAACGGCACCGGCATGCTCGCCCTGGAACTTAACAAGTAGAACGACGAGCTTGGCGAGGGCATCAATGTAGAGGAATGCTTCATCGAGGCTGCCGTTGGGGACCTGGCACTCATGCTCGAACATGCCCACAGAGATATCAATGCTGAGACGGAAAAACACAGCAGAATCTTCCGGGTTGTTCATAACCTGTCGATTGTGCAAATCTTGGAGGAAGGAGTGGAATGTCCGATCAGTGGCTCCGGAGGCCTTGTAGATTCCAATCCATTCGCTGAAAATGTACTCCATCTGGTCTCGCTTGGCCCGGGCGGAGTCGTTAAGGAGTGGGTTGACAACTTCGGGAATGCCACCGTCGCGCAGCTTGCGGACGATCTCCAAAGCGGGAGTCACGTTTGCATCCTCGGCTAGCCATTGGCTCATTGCTTCGAGACTGCCAGAGAAGTCTGACCGAAGAGCTGCCGGTTCGTCGTTGAGAAGAACACGGCTCATCAAGTTATCAAGCAGTTCTAGGGCACGGACGTCCTTCTGTACAATGAGGCGGGCCAACACCATGTCGACACGACGAATGTCCAAGAGACCAGCATCAATAAGGGAAACAGTCACCGGCACGTTAAACATGTGTTCATCATCAATGTCCGCTAAGAGCGCCCATGTGTAGCGTGCGATCAGTGTAGACATATCGCAAATCTTCGCAAGTAGGTGCACAAGGACTTCAAGTTCCAAGGGACCTGATGGTTGCGAGTACAGAGTGGTGCAAATCTTCAGAGAGGTCAGTCGTGCCAGCTCCTCACCATTTGGCGACGCCAAAATAGTACGCAGAGCCGTGTTGTACTCTTGCAGTACAGTACTATCCCTGCCAAGGTCCTTCACACGTTCCTCTGAGGACTCGCGAGTGGCCTGTTGGAGTTCCGAGATGAGAGACTCAACCTTCTCACGTGGGTTCAGGGTCTCGATGAAGCCGTTGGTGTGGACACCGCTGATCTGCGATACAGCCTGCGCCTGTGGTGTTCGGTGAGGAACGGCAGGCTGCTCGGCGGGTGTAGAAAGGTTTGGAATGGCTGGGTAGGACTCTTGGAGCACGTCAGGAAGTTGACGGCCAGAGTCGGCTGGAACATTCTGAGGGTGAACAGCCGCCGCGGTACCTCGCGATTGGCGCGCAAAATCTTCGTAGATGGCCAACTGTTCCTTGTTTAAACCACCGGGGGTTTGGCGATAAGGCTCAGGGATGTAGAAGCCCCAGCGGTTCATCGAAGGATCCATGAAAGGCTCACTCGGTCTAGTAGCAAGGTGACGACGGCGCGCCTCCAATTGGGGTTCAATCATCTTCTCAATCTCAGGAAGTGACTTCTCTTCCGCGGCCTTTTCAACAATTCCACAGGCAGCATCCAGATTATCATTAACGCACATCAGAATCAAACCTTCCGGCATAGGCTGATCTGAAACATCCTGCTGAATCATTCGAATGTAATTGGTCATGCTGACCTTCAGAGGCTCTTTGCAGGTGACCAGAGCAAGACTTCCAGCAAGTTGTCGAGCCATGATTCCGGCTGCATGCCGCACCTTCTCCTCGTCGGGCTCCATGGCGAAATCCTTCGAGACGAGCTGGACGGTAGAAATGGAAGCAATAGTAACCGAGCGCTCGACGACAGGGGTGATAATTTCTGCAATCGCACGCTCCACTGCAGAAGTAACAATTGTTCTCAGAACGGTGGAGTCTACCATGCCGCTTGCCGAAGGGGGCAGGACAAGGATCTTATCGAGGCTTGGCAGACTAGACATAATAGCAGCAGGCGATAGCCGTTCATTACGAATTCCCTGGTTGATGGAAGTGAGTCCCATTTCTTCGAAAGCTTCGAGCCCTTCTGGAATGGTTACGGCTGCTGGCAAAACCTCTTCAACCTGTGTACTGCGGTCTCGGATGATAACGGCAGGCTCAACAGTCTTGTGGTCAAGGGCAATTTCTTTGCACAAGACCTCGATCTCGAACTTGTTGTTGAGTTTTAACTCGGCAAAGTGGTAAAGTTCCAGTAAAAGACCCAAGATGTCCATCAGCCATGGATTAGGTGGCTTGAACACGGTGGATTTGGCAGCCTGGACAAGAACCTTGCAAGTGAAGGGGATCGCGACTCCGAGGCGCTGGGCATCGAAGCCTTCCAAGAGAAGACCCTTGAAATAAATGTTCTTGTGCTTGATGGGCTTGTCTTTCGCGATTGTCAACGAGCCAAGCCAGGCAGCAAGGTTTTTGAGGTGGCCTCGCTCGGTGGAGGAGCTAACAGTGGCGTCAGAGTTCAACAGCTTAGACACACTAACGTAGGTCTCCCTCAGAACTTCGGCCCAGAGAATTCTATCTCCAATTCGATCGAGCAGATCAAGGTAGAGCTTCTGGAAGTTAGGTTGCAACTTAGCGCGTTCTTCCACCAGATATGCTGCGAACCATTGATGGTGTTGATCACTCAAAACCTCACGGAGATCCCGTAGCTTCTCCTCGATGTTTTGCTCAGAAACATTGTTCAGTACAAACAATATCTTATCCTGGACATCTTCATTCGGGTCCTGATACAGTTCTGATCGCAGGGGAGGGTCCACTGAGACAGAGCGGAATTTGAAGGTGTTGCCATCAACGGAGCGATCATCAGCATCACCATTGGGCAAGGGGGAAGGACGAATGTTCCATTTTTCGGCTTCACCATCAGCGATCTCCTTACCTTGGGCTCGAAGAACCTCCTCGGCTTTCTGGAAGATCGGTGTGCCTTGCAGTGTTGGGATTTGAAGAAGAAGGTGACAGAAGCCAGCCCACTCAGGGAGACGATCCATGAGCTGTTCAATCGCCTCTACACCGAACTTGAACATCGGGTTGTGTACTTCATGTTCCCTGACAGCCTCTAGAATCATGCCAAGGCCAACCTTGAGCGTGATTCCATCAACCAATCGGAAGTTGATAATACCGCCAAACATGACCGCAGTTTTGGTCAGGGCATCTAGCGGGTATTCATGATAGCAATGGTATTCATCGATGAGGCCATGTACCATACAAGCAAAGAGGTCTTGCTCCTCGGGCTTGCGCGATGACTTGTACTGCCGCATCAGCTCCAACATCTCCCTGAGTGAGAGTTCATCGTGGTACATTTTGCCGAATAGTGCCTGCATCTGCTTATCAATCACATCGGGCAATGTGTTCCCATTCTCGCCATTCGCATCGATTATATCATCAAAAGCTTCGCCATAGTTGATCAATCGAGGGTAGGTCTGAATGCAAATACGCTGAACAGGAGTGAGGTTCTCGCGATCCCCAACAAATTCTTCCAAGACGGACAGAAGTGTGTACACAGTTCTCACAGATAGGCTGACCATTTGAGGAGTAGATTGTTCCTTCCGTTGCACATGCAGCTCATCCTCTGCCTTGATTCTCAAGAACTTGGACAAGAGGCTACCCATGTCAACCTGCCCTTTTTGGGCAGTGCTGCGTATCCATTGTCCAAGATCAAACGAGCCCCTGCGATCAGAATAACAAGCAAGGTCTAGGGCAAGGCCATTGGTGAATCCGAGCAAATAGTCGAGCCAACCAAAGCTTACAGCGTGTTCATAGATCATCGCAGTAGAATTAGGGTCTTGGCTAAAAGCCGCGAACAGTTGCTCCGAAACCCACTGCCGATCCTGACGCCAAGCTCCATGAAGAGCCAGCTGGAAGCCATCTTCTTGTTTTGAGATGAACACAACAAAGGTCCGAAGAACGAAACTCTGTTGGACAGTCGTCCAGGGCTGGGGCATAGCCAATGCAGAAATCAGGAATACTGGGAGGTCATACTGCACTACTGCCTTGATGAGGTGCTGGCTTTCTTTCGCAGCCCAGTGGGCTTGCGAAAACAACGCCATGTCGAAGACTGCTTTGATGGCATCAAGGGACCGAAGGGGTGATTTGGCTGCACGCTCCCCCTGCAGCTTAACGGTCTCGGGTGCGTCATCAAAGAAGTCTGTGGAAAATGTTGCGCGAAAGTCGCGAATCTGAGAAGGATCAATTCGAGATGCAACTAAGGCTGTCAAGAATGAGATTTGGGTATCACGGTTGTCCCAGTCGCCACCCCAAAGCTTCTGTACGTCCAAGGAGGAATCGTCAACAGCAGCAGCCGAAAGAGCCGTGTACAGCTTTTCAAACTGTGCCGGGTCGACTCTCAAGCCTTCTCGGTCAAATTGCCGGAACACAAGAGACCAGTTTGGCTGCTTCTCGGCATATGCCCCGATGAGGGTTTCCAACGAGAAATGTTGCCAGTATTGGGATAGGGTCATGAATAGAAGAGCACTGGCAAGTGTCTCTTCCGTCCAGCTGTCTGGGCCTACCGCATTGATCATCTCAGTGATTGTCTCAACGTTGGCCGTTGCACGAGGTCCCTTGGAGTGGAGCTGTCGCACAAGAGTGAATCGAGGGTTCACAAAGTTGAACATTTGCAAAGCAGAGGAAACTTCGAATGGCATGTCCAAGCCCAGCTTTTGGTATCGCAGGTTTGCCGCGTATACCAGCTTCGCCTTAACGTCGTCGGTGAAATTTCGGGGAGGGTAGAGGATGAATCTTTCGATCGTCATTCCGAGGAAAGAGTTGTGGAAATCCTTATTTGCTTCGGATGAGGCTGATAGGCTATGCAAAAAGGGATTGAGAGAGTTGGAGAGAATCGCATCGGCTAGATGGGCGCAAACGTGATTAGTGCTACCTCGAGGTATACAAGGAAGAGACAAACTTACCCTTGGCTCGAAGATCCGATTTGTTGGTCATCTTGAAAGCCAAAGCGAGGGAAACCTTGACAATGGGATCCAGACGGAAGTGATCCAAGAAGGTGGAGAGATCGAAATCGCGGAAGATGTCACCTTCGGACGTATCGACTGTCTCTGCGATCTTCTGAGACTGTTCCATATCTGTGGAAACTTTCTGCATCTCCTGCACAAGAAGGGGGTAGTTGCCCGCATTTTCGACGGACTTATTAACCCCAGGAAAAATCTGGGGCGCATTGCCAGTCAAAAGACGACGGAAATATTTCGAGAAAACCTCCATGCCGTTCGAAGTCACGAGCTGTAGAGCATTTTTGATTAGTCTTTGTACTCGAAGAAAAAGATTGGTGAAGCCTAATTTTTACCTTGTGTATCTGAGCAGCCTTGGTCTCCCACTTTTCTTTTCCTTCCTTCTCCGTAATGGAATCTAAGAGGAGGAACACCTGTGCAATCGAGATCTTCGTGAGCGACGATTGACTTGAATGAGCTGCTGCTGATCCGGGCTTGTCGGAAGCGAAGCCTGTGGGTGAATTCACGGTTGTGCCTGACGACAGTGGTGAAAAGGCAGCACCTCTGGAAGAACCCGGCCCACCACCTCCCCCTGAGCCTCCAGCACCTGTGATGGAACCTGTTGCTGAGGCAAAATAGGACCCAGCAGATGGGGTGTGTGCTCGGAACTTAGGTGAGGAAAGCGACTGGGCTTGTTGCTGCGAGCCTGTCTGCAGCGAAGTGAAAGGCGAAGATGTAGGCTTGGGGCTGTTGCCAGAGAGACCCCTGGTGGAGCTCAGAACGGCAGAAAAGGATGACGGTGTAGAGACCCCAGGGCCTGCGTCCAAGCCCCGGGAAGAAGCAGAGGTAGCGGTGGCGGAGGAGAGGTTAGTCGCGAGAGGAGTCAACCCACGACGAATGCCGGACTGCGACGCGGACCGACCCCAGGCACCAATCTCAGTCCTGGTCGAAGAAGGTTTATCGGTGCCAGAAGCAATCGACGATTGGGCGGAAGGGTGAGGGGGAGGGAAGGTCATCTAGGAGACGCGATCATTTGATCTGGAGGGTCCAACGACAGATTTTTAAGCGGGCGGGCGCGGTGGACACGATCGATAATATCGACCAAATGGAAATCTGATGTGCCGTCGTCAAAATGGAGGGGTGGGAGAAGAGGGTTGGAGAGTGGGATGGGGGAATGGATAGCGATGGAGAGGTTGGAGGAATGGTGCGTCAAGGTGCGAGGTGTCGGAAGTGTTGGTGCCTCAGGTGTCACGAGGGAGGGAGCTTGGGCTTGAATTTGTCCCGTTGGGCACGTTACTGCTCAAGTTCTCTAATGGATTTGGGGTATCCAATGGCAATGATCAATCTACGCTAGAGAAAATTCGCTTTCAAGACGCCAGATACCTCGAACTCTTCTTTATTCACGGAAAAATCATTCATCGACCAATGCTCAACTACACTTTCAAGTCACGTGGTATTCAATGTGTGCTGAGTCATCTTAGTCCCGCCCTGCCGAAAGTGGAACGAGTGGGCTTTTCCCCGGGTATTTACGACACTTCCATCCTCGATAGATCGATTTCCACCCTCCTTTCTTTGGTTTTGGAATATATCCATGTCCCAAGAGCATTACTTCTTACATATACTCCACCAAGAGTATGAAAATGAGAATGAGAATGACAAGACCGGTAGCCTACTATGAGGTCGAAAATATGCATACTTGACGCTCACGAAAGCTATATTTAGTACTCATGGCTAAATATTTTGTGCCCATAGTCCTTCTATCCATCTTGTACACGTACAATTCTTCAGGGCTGTCAACTCTGATAAGGATCACCTACTACCTATGTATATAGGTAGAACCCTGCCATATCCCTACGCTAATCTGAAAAGGCCGCTGTAGACACAAGTCGTCGGGAAAGTATTTCTTCACATATCCTAACTAAGCCATAATAGTCAAATTGTAGTGAGTACATGCAATCACGCTTGGTAAAACAAGATTTGAACAGCCCAAGGGGTGTTTTCAATGTTGGCCATTGGGATTTATTCGACGCCCCATTCAGCTCTACATACCTAGATAGATGTATGTACATAGTACATAGATGTACCTAGGTATCTATTTATAGGGAAATTGAACATTTGAAGGACTATTTTTTGGTCATGCCCTGGGCAGGTGTTCATAATTGTTGCCAGCACAACATCGCATTTCGTATTGCTACAATGCATGTTCATATTGATTATCTACCTAAGTGGCGAGTTGGAACCTTCAAAGACTCAAGTGCTACATGCACATGTGTACACAGGAAACCTTACACCATTGATATGTACGTAGCCACGAAGATATAAATGGCCCCTGGTCGGTGGACGGAGCTCCAATATGACCACATGACACAGGACTGCCTACATATGTTTGTAGGACGATAGAAATCTCCCAAATATCGACCATCTCTGTTTCATTCAGATAGATATGAGCACTTGGGTAAAGGACATCATGTGAGATGCTGAAATATAATAAATTGGACAAAATAGCCCAAGGAACAAAATAGCAACATGGCAACAATTGACTTGACCATACATTAGAAGACCCGAACCGTACCAGTTGACCCAATATAACGCCAAGAAACGAGTTTTAATCAAAAGACCATATAACCCCGTGAGAAAAGAGGAGTTGCGCGGGGGAAATCATGTCGTGTCGAAGTAGAACTTCAAAAAAGAGCAAATAAAAGAGAGAAAAAGGGCAAAGGATATGAGGTGTGTCGAGATTCAAGAAGATAGAAAGAGCCCCCACAAGGCTAATGGTGTCGGGGGATACGAGAAGAATAGAATCACATAATGAGAAGAAATTTAATCGTGTGCACATAACCCGATGCTAGTTTCACGGTCTGATCTAACGCCAACGCCAGTGTCCCAGTACCAATACCACAAGAAGAACAAGAAGAATCCGCTCAAATGCCGGGAAATCAGACTAATCAGACAGGGACAGACAATAGCATGGTGTTGCCCATTGTGCTTTGGCAGTGTATGTCTGACTAGAGCCATGGGCAGTGTTGATGTAGGTAGTGGTCGGTGTAGGCTCAATCTCCTGGACTGAGTACACCTTATTGGGAATGGACTCAATGTGGCCATCGCTCTCCAGCTGCATTTGCTGACAATACGGGGACGTGGCACCTGTATGATCACGTCGTTCTTCCATCTTGATGATTCGTGGGTAGTTGGTAATGTCACCACGCTTGGACTTGGCTTGGGCAGTCGCCATGCTTGCCGCGAGATTGCCGCCAGTGGCAGCAGTAGCATCGTAAGAAATATCTGTTGCGGACTGGTTGACATAAAGGAAAAATTCCAGAATCGTCTGGTTCCACCAGCAGAACCACGGCTTCTCACCAGACTGGACAACCTCCTTCCGTTCCATATAACTTGACAAAATGTCTTCAGGAAGATCCCGCTTCGAAGCAGAAGTGGAGTCAAGGGCAGACTCCGGGAGAATGACAAGCTTGTCGATGTAGGACCAGAAAAATAGAGCAGCACCAAGGCCTGTATCACTCGTATCCAGAACCATGCTCAAATTTTGCGTGGGGGTGGGAAGGATCGGCTGCTGGGCTCCATAAGAGAAGGTAGAAGTAGAGGTTGGAACATCATTGGCGAAAACAATAGACTGTTGACCATTTGAAGTCCCAACGTAAATCTCGAAATCCTTGGGTTCTTCCAGACAGCTCCAGACCTCCTTGATATCGTGATCCTCAACACACATGCGAGAGTAGTTTTGCAAAATGGCTGGGATCAGATAATGGCCGGTCGGAGCAGGCGTATAGTTTGTCGGTGTAGATGTGATGGAGGAATAGTCCAGCTGAGCAGAGGCTGTCACTGTCACAATATGTGGGCTCTGCTGTTGTTGGGCTTGTGCCTTGCGATCGGCCTCCTGGGCCTTTCTCGTGCCAAGAACACCACCAATCACACCACCAATAGACCCGCCGATCAACATAATCGTAACAATAAGGACAATAGTCCAGACAGGAAGACCACAGCATACAGTCTGTTTTCCTTTCCGCTTGAGTTTCTCCTCAAATGCCATGATCCCCGTGACTGCTGTAGCACCCGTAGCGCCGGTCACTACAGGACCTGCATTAGGCTCACTGCTCGCAGATGACTGAGGGATCAGAGCCCTTGATGATGTATTCGAGATCGTCTGTTCCCTTGAAGTCGAGCTGAGTTGCTGGTCTTCCTGTGGTGGTAGGTGGATATCGACAGGGCTATCCGCTTCGGCCATGGTTGGCATCTGCACACCCAGGGGCTTAGGAGCCGCTCCTGTTGGGTAGCGTGAGTAAGGAGGTAACGGTTCAGTGTGCCCATCAGGTCCAATGATATCGCCTACGTCATCAATCCGACGACTAGGGGGCGACTGATATTGTGAGTTGAGGCCGGGAAAGCCGACCGGGATTTCGTCATCCATCCCTTCTTCGACAACATTTTGGGTGTACATCCCATATGGATGTTGCGGACCACTCGTTTCGCCTAAGGGACGATCGAGTGGGCGGATGGTCGAAGTGCTTCCTACACTGGGGGAGCGACCGACACCAACCTGAGGATACATAGAGTAGGGATGGCTTGGGCCGGTCGCACCGGTGTAGGGGCTGAGGGCGCGTGGTATCGAGAAACGGGAAGAGACACTCTGAGTCCTTTGCCCAGCAAAGGTGGCATTATTGAGAGATGTGACAGAATTTCGATTGTTCGCGAAGCCTCCCTTCTGGGGTAAGCTGGATCGACGGGGCGGCTCATCGACGGAGGACCGGGCATCGTCGGCAAATGGATCATCGTTTTCTGCTGCGGACGCACTAAACGGTTTTGGAGTGGGATGGTTTAAGGTGGTTGAAGAGGCTATAGAGGCAGGGCTAGGTGCACGCTCAATTTGGTCGACATAAATGGGTTCTAGGGAATATTCGTCGGAGAAGACATTGGGGTTAGAGGCGCGCGACGTGCGACCAAGGGAGTGGCGAGGCATCGATTCATATTGTCCTTGAGACTGTCGTGGATTTTGAGATGACCTTGACGCCGAGCGAGAATGGTCGGATGAAATGTGTCCAGACATATCTCCTTGCTCTGGCAGCCCTGTCGGGCCACCGCTGTGATTTCGATTCAATCCGGAGTCCTTTCACCCTCGAAAAGAATGGGTGGCTATAATAGGTAAGTCGAAAATGCGGTAGGGCTCTTCCTCTGTATTGTACGGAAGAGTATGTAGATGGGTGGCTTGGGGAGGGGGGGGGATAGATGGGGTGAAGTTTGAAGATGAGGTGAGAAGGAGGGAAGGGAGACAAGTTTGAGACTTAGTGTGACGGCGGTAATACAAAGTCGGGGAGGGGGCGCCGTAGTGGGAGATTTACTGTACGGAGAAACTTGGAAAACAACATGTAAAAGATCTTTGAAAGATCAAAACCCCATATTTTAATTACGCTCTCCCTTTCACCTTTAATCATCGTCTTCTTGTTTCTTTCTATCTTTTTTTGTGTTCTAGTTAATGAAGACCCTTAACCCATTAATTTCCCCATGGCCCTGAGAGACCCTTTGACCAGACGCGATCGACTGGGACTCCTCCACGAACGCTACGCCCACTAGGGCCACCAAACTAGCGACTAGAGTCACACTCCGGCTGCTCGCTGTGGGTCTAGGTCATTGCCACCCACTATTGTATTCCCGGGGGTGGAAAAGGTTTATTTATTGGAATAGAATGAGCAGTGAAACTAAAAACAACAAGTAAAAATGAAACCCAGTTCTTCTTCCAAATAGTCATCTTGAATGTTGAATTAGGATCAGCTCTCTACATGCGAGGATCAGCGAAGTTTTCTCACATCTCCGCCACGAAAGCCTAGAACCACGCGAATTTCGGTCTTTGTCCGGGTCTGGATTCTCAACCTGCAGTTCAAACAGGAACAATGTCTCCAGATTACTGACCAGCCAACAACATCGCATGATTGTGGACCTGGCATCCACACCCCTGAGCCCAACATCACAGGCCGTTTGGTGCGTTTTTGTTCACTTCGTTTCGGTATTACAGTAGGTACTCGATTTTGCTTTGCGAGACCGAAGCGAAAGCGAAAGAATCCACCCTGAAACTCAATCTAACTAGGTGGTTACCGGTATTTGGGATTTTCAGGCATCATACCGACCCCTCACAATGAAGATTGGCCAGCGGATATCCGAACCTTGCCCAAGAAAAGGATGTTTCAATCGGGGGGCTAGTTGTGACCCGTACGAAACGGCACCGTCAACCTGAAAAATACTTTGCATGGTGGGTTTCAATGAACAATTCACCGACGGCATAACCCTGGAGTGATCTGTGTTTCCCAGGTACAAAACCTGTGCGAGACCGGCAAAATTATTGTCGGTGGATGCATCTTTCAATTACATCAGGCCTTGGATCCATGGAAACCCTAGAAGGTCCTTGGAAAGAAATGGGGCCTTGCCAAGGCCCAGGATATTGATTAATTAGACGGGTTTTCCCGTTTGTACTGGAAATGCTTACTTTGATAAACCTGGTCGATTTTATGCATTACTTAGGCGCAACGCCATGAAACTCAAGTTGGGTTGGCGTTTCAGCCGCCCTCCATGCTTGAATGAGTAGCGCAGCCTCAACCCGGCGGTTACTGTGTGAACGCGTAACGCTAGTCAAGGAGCCGGTTCAGATTCTCTTTGTTCAAATCCGATTTTATTAAATCTAGAACGGTGGATAGTGTATTGTTCTGTGGTTCGTATCATCATAGGTCCCACAGCATCCTGACCATCCGCCCAATCCGGTTGCACGATCTGTCCAACCGGCGGGGAAAATAGCCGATCTGATGCCCTCAAGCTGAAGTAAATTAATAAAATGATAATATAAGATGGGGTTTTCAGATATCTTCCATGGAGAGAAACACCAATTGCATCGAATAGTTATTTTAATATTCCACCATTCTATTGGAAGTCTGGGAGTGTTTAGTGTCCCTGAGTCTGGCGAAGAATTGCCTCCAACGCAAGATGAAGATTCAATTGTGATCACCTGGCACATCCCGAGGTCATCGGTAGACCATGAAATCATTACCTAGACTATACTTAGGTTCACAAATAGATCTATGACCTCGGGAGAGCTCTACTTAGATACCTCTTCACCTAAATAAGTGCATGGGATATACCCCCAGATCACCTTACCTAGTAGTTACTGCACACCAGCTATTTGCGCAGTCGTTCAATAGCTGAGGCCATCGACTCGCCGACCCGGAGTGCTTCCATAGTCTTCTCGTCAATCTCGAATCGCGCCTGGCACAGTTCTACAACCTGCTTGAGCAATGAAGGTGGAAGAACAACCACACCATTCTCATCGCCAACTAAATATTCTCCGGGTTTGTTTAGAGATCACCCCTGAACCGCAGCGGGATATTGATCTCCGATGCACGGGTAAATGTGTTGGATCCAAGAACGTACTTACTTTTAGCAAAGACCAATTGACACGTTTAGTTCGCAGAATGTCATGGTGAAACTCCAAAAGGTCCCCGTAAGGCCGAGACACACTCACCGGGAATCCCATATCACGATGCTCCTGTACATCCCTCATACGACCGTTAATCACAGTTCCCAGGCTACCAAGTTTTTGAGCCCGGGTGGACATCAGGCCACCCCAGCAGGCGAAAGGCAAATCCTTTGGTTGTTGGATATACATTATATGACCCTCTTGGTTCGCGTCTACATAGTGCGAGGGGCGGGGGCTGGGTTTGGACTATTCGTCTATACCATCTTAACAGCGAGAGTACGCACACAGATCCTCGTTCCTCCGCCCGGAGAAAACGCCATGAGGCCTTTTTGGAAACCACCATTCGGATTATTAAGCTTCACAAGCGCGTCGCTAATCTGGATATCGATGAATTGTGTTGATGATCTGACCAATTGGTGCTGCTCAGATGAGTTGAAGGATTACGTACGTTACAAGTTGTGAACCGTTTGAGGCTTTGTAGGGCTTTGGATATTGTAGCCATCCTTGCGGTGCAGTGACTTATGTTCAGGTAACGTCTCCGGACTCCGTTATGTTGTTATCGGATTTTCCCCACGCCGAGGCGCCGCCCACTGCGATTCGACAGCACGACCGAGTCTATCACCTTGTGAGTCACATGCTTAATGTCAACAGCTCGATCTGGGATTCTATCTGCATTAATCATATAAAAAAATTGAAGCAAGTGTGCCTCGTACTATATGTGAGTCATTTCCCTCAATTTCTTCAATATTTGAGGAAATTTCTCTCATCCAATAGCTCACCATTTCTCAGCTATCCACAAACAACATAGGAGTTTTGGGAAATGACTGGAAAAGTGGGATCACCTGTGGATACGCATCCTGCGAAACCACCACCAGCGACCACCTTGACAGGTCGCACAGTGCGGCTCGAAAAACTAGACCCTCGGCACACCGACGACCTCTATGAAAGTATAGGACGACCAGAGCTCTCCGCAATCTGGACCTACATCCCCAGTGGGCCCTTCCAAGATAAAGAAACATTCATCACATTCATAGAGCGACTCTCCAAGTCCCCTGACCCATATCTATACGCTCTCATCGACGTCCCATCCAACAAAGCAGTGGGATTTCTATCACTGATGCGCATCGACCAGAAAAACCGAGTTATCGAGATAGGCTTCGTCGTTTTCTCGCCCTTGCTGCAGCGCACGACAGCCGCAACAGAGGCATTCTATCTCCTTGCAAAAGCCGTCTTTGAAGAACTGGGATATCGCCGTTTTGAGTGGAAGTGCGATAGCCTGAACCAGCCGTCCCGGAACGCTGCTGCTCGTTTTGGATTCACGGCAGAGGGCGTGTTTCGTCAGCATATGATAATGAAGGGCCGAAATCGAGATACGGCTTGGTTTTCTATGCTGGATTCGGAGTGGCCTACTGTGCGTGAATCATTTGAAAAATGGTTGAATGTGGAGAACTTTGATGCGGATGGGAAGCAGATCGCTACACTTGTTGCTTTGCGAGGTCATTGATCGTGCGTACAGTGAAATTCGATGAAAGAGCTTGAGATTTGAAACGGACTCAAAGGAAAAAGATAGATGGCTTTCAATACATTTTTTGAAGGTCGGATATTCCCTTGTTGGGTACATCATCTTCCCAATTGGGTTAAAGGGGAGTGATATGCTGGAAACCTGGCGTTTGATTCAGCAAGTGGGAAGTTGATTAAATGTACATTTTAAATCAAGCAACCTCATGTGGAAGCAGTAAGGTCATATAGTTTTCAATTGTAAAGTATGTAAAAGAGAGTCAAGGCTTAACCAAAACGTTGCTTTGCTAAGGTGTGCAGCCAACCCATTGT
The DNA here is from genome assembly GCA_028828245.1 of Penicillium lividum. Lineage (NCBI taxonomy): Eukaryota > Fungi > Ascomycota > Eurotiomycetes > Eurotiales > Aspergillaceae > Penicillium > Penicillium lividum. Next base: position 6,608,092 of record JAQJAG010000002.1, read on the forward strand.
CTCCTGCTCCTTTTCACGGTACTTCTGAATGCGCTCATCACGCTCTGCTAGCCGTGCCCGAAGAATCTCCTCGCGACGAATCTCTCGTTCATTCTTCTTGCGATGATCTTTCTCCTTCTCTCTCTTCAAAGCAGCAAGATCGTTTTCCCCAGATCCCATCAGATCCTCTTCTGGTGCCGCCTCGGGTGATGCACCCCGAGCGTTTGCAAATTCGCGATTGGCAGCAGCAGCTTCTCGACGCTTCTCGAGCTGTCGCTCCCTCGTACCAGCTTCCGCTCGCGGCGCAACTTCGTCTTCGAGATTCCGCACTGCAGCTTTGTGGGATCGAATCTCGCTACGATGTTGCTGCCATGACTGCTCGCGCTCAGCAATGGCATCCTCAGCTGCAGACTCTGGATAAATTTGTCAGCGGGCTGTGAGTATTCATTTTGAGGGTGGTCGTAAGCTTACCTCTCTTGAGTTCGAGGTCCTGCAGTCTCGGTATCGTCGGCCCAGAATGCGTAGGATCTCTGCTCGAGTTCGGGTGAGGTAGTTTTGGCCCATATTCTTCATCGTCGTCGTCGTCATCTTCTTCAGCGGTCAGGGGTGCCTTGCTATCTACGGTATCATTATGTCCGCCCCGCGCATAGTCTGGCGACCGTCTCTCGCGCTCCAAAGGGGGTGGTCTCTCTGCCATGCTTTCACGGGCTCTTTGCAGTGTGGCCGGATCGTACCAACCCTCGGCCAATTCTGCTCGATTCCTGTCTCTAGTTAACAGCCGGACTATTCAATACAGGAACGATACCTCATAATACCATTTGTGAATAAAGCTCTTCCATCTCCCTTTTACTTCATCTTCAGACATGTCTTCAATGAATTTGCCTTTCTGAATATCCAGGTACATTGCGAACATAGGTTGGAACGCTTCCAAATCCCGCCTCGAGAGCTGCCGAGCCTGTAGCGGCAGAGTCACGGGCTGTGTGGGTGTTTCATTACTCTTTTGATCATGATGCTCTCGGTCTCGATCGTGGCGACGGTGGTGGCGGTCTGATCTGTGTCTGTCGGCTCGATGGGGAGAGCGCGAGCGCGCGTCATCGCGGTGTCGGTGCCGGTGGGAATGCGAGTGGCTATGTCGGCTGCGATGATGGTGTCGATCCTTCTCATTTGTGGATGGAGAATGAGATCTGTGCGAGGGTTTTGGTGATGGCATTGTGAATATGTTTGGAGGAGAGTCGCATGAAAAGGCCTGACTTTTGAGGATCCGATGGTATGCGGCTTATCTTATCTTATCGGACCAGGTCCAGTTTCGCAAGCTTCCATACAACGAACTAGGTATACCTGGAAGCGTCTTGATTGATTTTCAAAAATTAAAAACCTCTTCAGACTAACAGAAGGTAGAAAATTTCAGGGTCATTCTTGTATTCAGCTTATTACAATGCAAAAAGAAAAAATCCGTAGTGATAAATACATCTAACTGAAGAGGTATACAGGGACCGACCAACATTAAACATTCCAAATCTAGCTAGGTGGAGTAGTCTGCTCATCAGCAGTTCCTGCGCCTGCGGGCTTTTCAATCGGAGCCACTGCTGGGCTGGATGGCGAGGAGCTCTTAGTTCGGTTGGCGGCAGCCATTTGCCAGGCCGGGATAGAAGCCGACCGATTGAGTTGTGAGAGGGGGTTGCTCTGAACAGGAGCGGCAGGAGTGCTCACCGACGACTGAGTTTCCTGCTCTGGCAAGGTTACAGTTGCCTGCATACCGTTTGTGGTTGAAGCAGCGGAAGCAGCAGTGGTATTTGTTGGGGTCGACGGGGACGCAGCGGATGGGACAGGAGTGGGAAGGGAAGGGGGAGTAGAGCTACCCAGAGTTCTACCAGCCACCGGAGCGGCACCACTACCACCGAGACGATTACCCAGAAGAACCTTGAGGCTCTTCAACTCGGTTCCAAGTTCTTTCAATCGGTTCTCATTGCCCTCCCGGGCGCCCTCGAGAGCTTTGGGAATGGCGTCCTTTAGCGACTTGACCTCGTCACTAATACGGCGGGTTTCATCGTCTCTCCTTCTCGAAGATGTTTTTAAATCTGCAACAAGACTTTCTACGTCCTTGAGAGCGGAATCCAGGCGCTCGGTGCGAGCATCTTCGGCGGCCTTCAGGGCTGCAGTATCGGTCGAGAGCTGTTCAATTAGATCAAATGCCCGAGAGAATTGCTCGTCAATGTTCTCTTTATCTTGTTCCAGTTGAGGAGGAGTTGGCGGGGCAATCAATGGGGAGATATAGCGCTGGATAGGTCAGTTAGCATGGGTCACAATACACAGCGGTCCATCCCAAAGAATCATACCTTGGTTACAGAATACAGTCCATATCCCACTCCACCTACTACAGTCGCCATGATAAACCAGTCGCGCCAGTCACGCTTTGGTGGCCTGTGATGGGATTAGACAGAGGCAATGATAGGGATTTATATCGGTGCATACTCTGGAGGTGGTTGCCATTGGCTGTATGGGGGGTAGCCATATCCTTGGGGTGACTGTGGTGATGGCCGGTAGGCAAGCTGTTGTGAAGAGGAGGCTGGTGATGATGCTGCGCCGATGGCAGCGGCAGCGGCAGCGGCGGCGGCTGGATCCTCCTCACCTACTCGCGATAAGGCGAGGTCGACTTCTTCTTGGGTTAAGTTCTTCGATTGCAGGAATGCGACTCTCTTCTCGATAGGCGACGAAGCCACTGATGGGTCTTGGAGAACTGTCCCATAGTTAGCGAACAATTCTATCACGCGACGGTTGCGATAGATGCGTACAGGTCACCTAGAGGCATGAATTAACGCTTGATATCAAAGACCAGGAAGGAACATTCTTACAGCAGATGTGATCAGCTCCTCGCGGGGAGCCATTGTGAATGAGAGTCAACTCAATCTAGGAGGATGGAGAAGAGAAAGACAAGAGGATGGAGTAGGGGAAAGCGACTGTCATCGGCAACCGCCGTGGACCTCGGAAGTTAGGACCGCCAAGCTTCCCCACACCGAATCTGGGAAAGTCTCGTGATTGTGTCTCTGTTTGCTCTGTTTGCTTCATTTGGTACCGCCTTCCGTTTTTGATCGCGACCCGCTTCTTGTTTACATCTTCTTGCCTGACCCTGCTGCACGATAACAATGCCCCCCCTCCACGAGGCAATTTCTATGTGTCTGACTTAGACTTGACAAAATTGAGACCCCACATACTCTATTCAACTGCTTGAATCCCCGCGATCTAAAACGCCGCTTTTGTGGCATTTGCGATCACAATGTCGCAAGATACTCATTTGTTCAGCGTCAGGCGCCCAGGCCCCCGAGAGGTATGGATTTCTTTCTGGTCACGATACCTTTGAGCTAACAACGAGCAAGACACTTGGGAGTGTACAGAATTATTCTTCGATTCCGCAGCCCGCTTCTGCTCTCAAACGCACGAGCTCCATCGGGTTTAACAACCCTCCATTCACATCGCAAAATGCCCGCCGCACGTCGCTACTAAACTCGGCAAGCAGGCCTCAGCAGCCCAATTTCACACGCGCTTCCATCGGAGGTCCGTTTGGTGCTGATGCTGGTCTCTCATCTGTCCGCCGATCCGTGTCGAGTAATATGTTTCATGGCGCTAGTGCGGGCCGCCAAAGCTTTGCGCCGGGCTCTCTTTCATCGAATCCTGCCCCCCCAAATTTACAACGTCGGAGCAGTGTCTTTTCGAGACCATCAATGAGTGGTCCGATGGGTCACCAGTCTTTTTTCAACCAAGTCCCCAGTGTAGCTGGTGTTCCCCGGGACCCGCGACCACTTCGGGATCGATCTTTCCAAGCGCGAATCGGACAAGAATTGCTGGAGTATTTGACCAATAACCAATTTGAGTTGGAAATGAAGCATTCTTTAGGACAGAACACCCTCCGCTCCCCGACACAGAAGGACTTCAATTACATCTTCCAGTGGTTGTACCATCGTATTGATCCCGGGTACAAGTTTCAAAAGGCTATGGATGCCGAAGTGCCTCCGATTCTGAAACACCTACGTTATCCGTATGAGAAGGGAATTACGAAATCACAGATCGCAGCCGTTGGTGGTCAGAACTGGTCGACTTTCCTGGGAATGCTACATTGGTTAATGCAATTGGCGCAGATGATGGAGGGCTATGTGCATGGGCAATACGATGAGGCTTGCGCGGAGGCTGGTGTGGATCTCACAGGCGATCGCATTATTTTCCGCTTTCTTACTCAAGCCTATCATGACTGGCTACAAGGTGGCGAAGATGAGGATGACGATATGGCCGAGCAGAGATTGGTTCCGCACATTGAAAACATGTCCGCAGAATTTGCCCGCGGGAATGAACGATACGTACAGGAGCTGGAAGCCCTGGAGGCCGAAAACCAAGCTCTTCGTGAACAGATTGAAGAGATGGAGCGGAATGCCCCCGACATGGCCAAGTTGGACAAGCACTTCCGAATTCTGGAGGACGACAAGCGGAAATTCGAGGATTATAACCAGAACGTCAAGGGAAAGATTGAGAAATACGAGACTCGTATTAAATTTCTGGACGCTGAAATCCAGAAAACAGATGCTGAACTGCACACGACTGAGACTGAGCGAGCCGATCTTCAAGCCAGCGTGGATCAACAGGGGATCACTATCCAGGACATTGATCGCATGAACACGGAGCGAGAACGTCTCCAGAAGAGCCTTGAAGACACAATGGCTCGATTGGAGGAGACGCACGCCCGCGTCATGGAGAAGGAGGCAGAGGCTAGCCAGAAGCTCGAGGATTTAGAGGAAATTGTCAAAGCCTACAACACCCTTGGCTACCAGACTAGTCTGATTCCATCTTCAGCAGAAAACGCCAAGGGCGAAGACTTTGAGCTCCAACTAAATGTCAACGAAAACAATTTCTCCGCCAGTCAGGCTGGAAGACCACCCAATCGAATTTCATCTGAAGGGGATCGTCTCTTGGCCGAGCCTTTCACTGGATACCACCCGGCGCATTTACTGAATCTCGATCTCCGGGGCTTTGTGCGTAATAGTCTACAGTCGCTCCGGAAGGAGATCAACGAGCGGCGCAAGAAGGGGATCGACGATGACCTGGACCGCCGTAATCTACTTGACAACATTAAGGAGGCGATGGACGAGAAGCGAAGCGAAGTGGAGGCCTTGGAGCACCGACGCCGGGCGGCAGAAGAGGAGTTCGAACGCACCAAGGAAATCACCACCACTCAGAAGTTGGCGTCTGACGCCCAAATTGAGAAGATGGAGAAGGAGCTTGCCAAGATGCGCGCCACCCTGAGCGACAGTGTGCAATTAATGGAGCAACGGGAGATGAATACCAACATCGAGTATGAACAGCTGACTCTACGGGCGAATGCCCTTCGGGAGGAGCTGCACACCAATGTGGAGACTATGCTTAACGATGTCATCCGGTTCAAGGTCCATGTCCAAAAGGGCCTGGAAGACTACGAGAGCTTTGTAATGGATGAAGTGGAGCAGGAGCTAGGAGGTGACATGCCACCCGAGGAGGAGGAACTATGAGAAATCACTTTGGCGCCTTTATGATGTGACGAGATTCTGTGGAGTTCTGTGTTTTGGTACCACGTTAATTAAGTCCCTACAGGGTATGTTTCAATGTACAATACATTATTTTCCCAAATGTTTTTGATCCACACTATTAATGTTTCTATTTTGACGAAGGGACACGCAATTTGCGGGACGATTGTGTAGCAGACTTAGTGTGAGACCGCCATGGCGTTCTCTTGTTTGACGATTAGAAAGCCTTTAAAGTCCCTGCTGGTGGAGTTTGTCCGTTTTAGTTTGCCACGGAAAATCTAGGAATTAGCCAATCGCCATCGAGAATGAAACAATCCGTTTCCTCAATCTGAAAGAAGCGGCGGATTAGATCGACAAGAGGACGTAAGCCTCGGTGGATCGCAACTGTGACTCGTCCGTTTCATATTGACATTTCACACCTCACAATCGACCTCTCTCAAACATCAAACCCCGTCCTGACTTGATCCTGCGAGGATGTTTCATCTAAACAAAGCCAGCGCTAACAAACTCTAGGTTTAGGGCTGCGGCATTTGTGACCTGAGAATGGCGTTGTCCCTATAACCTGCCTCCAAATGTATCGGCTCCACATCGATGGTCCAATATGCTCGTGGGTCCCTGGGGCTTCGTCTGCCCACACTCTACCATGATCATCGTTGATTCGACACATCCACCACGTACTGTGCATTACAGCTGTCCCCGGCACTTGTCTCAAACAGCCGATCTTCACTGTTCCCAGGATTCAGGGCCCGGTCCAGGTGTCTCAGCTAACTCTAGCGGCTGGAGGTCCACTTTGGCCAAAGACCAGCCAAGAGTCCCAGGTGGGATATATAAAGCACTTCTAGTCCTCCAAGAACATTTTTTGAACCAGAGTGCTGCGCGCTTCCTTCTTTTCCAATAACATTTTCGGATCATTCCAGAGTTTGATACTCGACCTATCCATTCCTTCACAATTTCTTGATTTTTGACTATATCAAACACTTTCGTTGTTTATTCTTATCTCAACAACATCTTCACCATGAAGTTCAACATTGCCTTTGCCCTTGCTGCCGCCCTTTACCTGGCTCCGAACGCCGTGGCTTGGAACCTACCCGGGGTATGTGCTTCTATATTTAATCTTGCTTTCTGAGTATGAGTTAACATCCACTAGCTCGGCAAGCGTCAAGATGCCACCCCTACTTCTCAGATTGCGTCTAGCTCTGAGCCTACCGGCACATTCCCATCTGGCAGTTTCGGTGGTGGTGAGGGCGGATCATTCCCGTCTGGTGGTGCCCAGCCCTCGGGTAGCTTTGGAGGATCTGGCGGCCAAGGTCACGGCTCTGGTAGCCAGCAATCTGGCCGCCCTGGTCCTCGCCCGTCTGGCGCTGCTCCATCAGGGGCTGTTCCGTCCGGAAGCTTTGGCGGCGGTGAGTCCGGTGGTGCCCAGCCCTCAGGCACTGTTGGAGGCACCAGCAGCGGTGGCTCGGGGGGTGCATCTCCCTCTGGTGCACCTCATTCCGGTGGTGGCTTTGGTGGCTCCGGCGGAGGTCAGTCCACCTTTGTGACAGTTCCTGCCGGCCCCACCGCTACCCCCGACGCCAGCTCTCAGAGCCAGGGTGAGTCCTCCGAGGGCGAGAAAGACCAGCGTGTTCACGCTCGTCAATTCCGTGCCATTCAGGTTTAAATGTGTGGAGAAATTTGGGCTCATTTATGGCATTCTCGTTGCCCTGTGTGATTGAGGTAAAGGTCGTTGTGTTACTGTGGCTGCTGGTGCAGTTATAGAGAAAAGTATATAGGCATATAAACCTACACCGTATCCACGCAAATGAGACTCTGGGATGATCCTACTATCTCTTACCCTCCATTGGCTTCGAAGATCAATAAGTATTGTTTACCCGAAGCTAGTAGAAGAAAAAGTGTGCATGTACATTTGGCATTCTAATACGCTTCCAATTTGTACTAATGAACTCTATTTGGAGTAACTTTCTATTTAGAATAGTCCTATATCTCAAAATATGGCATATTTACATGAAATGAGCTTTCTAAAGACATTTTCGAGTCTTCAGGTCCAGTCATGTATCCGAAGTAAATGCGGTGGCTCCGATTGGCTGCAGCTTGTGTATGCTGACTCATCCATCTGGGACCAAATTTCCAACGATTCGTTTTCCTTCAAACATTTTCAACACTCCCGTCTTAACGGGCTCACAGCTATTACCAATCACACCTGTACGGATTTAACGGATCAGAGAACCTCCGCGACCGACTAAAGTTTATGTACGACTCGAAATGTGCCACACCGCACTGGAACCCATCGAGTTCGTGAATCATCCACAGGTGCCTTTCGCGAGGCTTCTCGCCGTGTCATGAGAAGGTGCCTATGCCCCGGCGGCCTCTTACGAATAGGTCGTGGGTCAATAATTCCTCGTCGACGTGTCTTCCCTCATACTGCGATATCTCGCCTCCAGGCCCGGCCTTCATCGACGACATGCAACATACGGCCTAAAGATTACGCGCTTCTTCTCACATATAACACCTTACCGCCTTCTCCTCTCCGGTCGTCGCTCAAGTATAAGGTCGATTCCTGGTTACCACTTTTAGAGAAATGTGTCCCACCAGCACAGGGGGGCAAGAGCCCTCCTGGTAAGCTTGAGGCTTGCCTTCTAGGCCATGCGGACACTTTTGATAGAAGTCATGCTTTGAAGGCATACCTTTATCATGCCAGAACGGGTGCCAAACTGAATCTCCTCAACCATCTGGGTTTCAATTTGGGTCAGTGGTCGTATGTTTACCGCCTCCTGGGCAATTTTATCGACACATACGAAGTGCTCATTCCCTTCATGACCCCTCAATGCCCATCCTCACGCCTCGCTTGGGGAAAAACTGGACTCTCTCTCGAGGAGCTGACAAGGGCTCCTCCCGGTGATCTTATAATTAAACGCGAGTTAATCCCGATGCGTGCGCCTTCTGAAAATATCCCCCTCAGAACCCTAACAGGGGCCCGGCCAGCAGTACGGGACTTTGCTCGCTCATTCTTGGGGGAAATATTGGTGAACCTTGGTTCGTTGGTACTGGAAGCTGCAGATCGACCAGCAATTGAGTCCGAGCTCGCAATGTCATGTGTTTACCGCGTCCTAGCTCGTTTGCACCACCTAGATCTGGTTTCCAACAGAGTTTACCAATCTCCAGAAGACAAAACAAATAGCTTTGCAATCCGACCACCCGGACTGCATTTGCTTACGGGACACATCATGAGTGTCCTTTCTGACGCAGCATGGTTGGAACACGAGTCCACACTTACAACCGCAGCCACCGAGGCTGGAGAAGAACCCCCTTTCGTTTCTTTCAAAATTGGAGTTCGAGAGTTGGGTCATGAAATCTGGTTAGAGCTTATCCTTTGGTGCTGTGTGGAACACGGATTCAACAGGCAGGGCGCTTGGTTGGTGCGTCAAATGTGCGAGCGCAAATCCCAGTCGAGCTGGAAGATTGAGAGCTGGGCCCCTCTTATGGAGGCTCTCGATCTTCTTAAACAGACCAACATTAGCACTGAGCAAGTCTGGCGTCGTCCGGGCCAGGAAAGCCCAACGGTGACGCCCAAGGGCTCCAAGAAGCCCCCGTTCAGCGGACTTGGCACAAAAACAATCAGTTCTGAAGTGGTTTCCAGTTTACGAAATGGGCTATCTGACATCGCTTATAATGGCGTCGGTTTCCATGGGTTGTCTCCTTCCGAGCTGCTCTTCCACTCCAAGTCTCTAACCGCTTTACTTGACCCTCCCGGCCCGGCCGACGATCTCCGTCCGACCAGAAGAGTCTCCACCGAGCATATCATTCGAATCATTGAATCTGGCTGTTTAGAACCGATGGAAGATCCAATCGCGTTGGAGAAATTATTACGGTCTACCCAAAACCTTGTACCTCCGTGGGAGACTGATCCAGTTCCCTCAACGGTGGACCTGAAAAACATGACGAGAGCACAGCTTTATGACCAGACAGCAGCTCTAAGTGGTCTAGTCCAATACAACATTAAAGGCTATAGCTACAAACGCCAAGCTACCCTGGCCTTCATTCAGTATGCTTTCCTTCAAAACATCGTTGATGCCAGCAAGGTCCAGCACATACAGGCATTCTTTGACCATCTCAATCAATCCCATTCGATGGACGTACCATTTTTCGATTCACGGCAACTAAACACATCTCAATTACAGCAGTCCTCTCTCCCCCAGTTGTCACTTTCAACTTTGGCCGATTTACTTGACTTGGCAACTGCTATTCGTGCTGTCGACTTTGGAAACTGGTTGCTCTTTAATGATGATCTTGATGGCCCCTCGATTCCACCCGCTCTTTATGGCAAGCAAGTTCTAGCCTCGTCGATTCTTCGTTTTGCGACTGCTACGCGGAATAATGAGTTGAGTCAAGCGGTCATCAAATCGCTGGAGTTCCCACTTGCCGTGAACACCCTCAAAGCGATGGCTAATGTACACATTGAATTTGGCGACTGGGCCCGCGCGATTTTGGCCTTCGAGTACCTGCGTGACTACAGGCTTAAGTCTTGGGGCTTTAGTAATATCCTGACCCTGGGAGCGAAGATAGTCAGGCTCGATGGTATGTTAAAGCTACGCCAGGCCAATGGGGCCGAAGAAGAAGTGCAACAAAGATTGAGGCAAAGTCTCGACCACGGAAAAAATCTTCTTAGTCGTTTTTTTACTGGGGAATTCAATACGCCTAAAAGCAAGAGATGGAGACAACATGATTTCCAATGGAGAGCTCTTCGGCGCGTACAGACGGTTTTCCGAGGAGTTCCTGGTGAACTGGGAGCCCTCGCGGCGCAAACAAAACTTGACCGCACCTTTTCCAGCCGTGACAACATACCCTATGTTCCTGCTGCCTCTTTCCATGTACTTCTCAGCGCGATACTTGAAGTCCACGGCTGCAAAGTTGGTCATAAATTCGCGATCCAGTGGCTCCAAACCGTCCCCAACCCAAAGGAGTGGCGTCAGAAAGAAGGCGGTGTCACCCGACTCCATCTTCACACGGAGCGTGATATGAAACTGGGCAACCCCGATTTCAGCATTCCTTTCCATAACCATGTCATGAAAAAGGCCGTCGTTCCAAATCTGAACACGATCCGCATTCTTATCCAATCTGCCATGCGTGAGCTTGAGGCAGATCAGCAGAAGGCGAAGGCCGGACCGCCTTCTAGTGAAGGTTATAAACTTGACGTTTCGAGGGCGGTTTACAAGAACCTAACAGTTGATGGCGGTAGACCGCCGGCTACTGAAGCTGAGGCCGTCCTCGACTGGTGTGCGGCTTTCCTCCTACGTTTCGGTATGCGAGAAGACGAAATTGATTTGGAGATGCCAGGCCACACGAGTCGCCTGCGGGCCCGAGGCGTTTTCACTTCACCGCAAGAGAAACGGAGCCGTGTCCGCGTCAAAGAGATTCAGAGTAATCCCTGGATGAGCACCTTCATTAAGGAAATGGATGTGAGCACATGAAAGATCCAGTCTCAACCCACGACCAAACTGGGTGGGGTGATTCACGGCTTCCCGGATCATTTCGTGATTTGCGAGTTCGTAAACTCGCGTGTATAATATTTTGTTCTTTGGACCATGGACAAACAGTGTATATACCCTTTTTCTTTTTCCATGTTCATATGATGTATTATCACTTGGTTCCCTCATCCTTCCTTTCCTTAGGGTGCCTGTACATAGCGGAAATCCAAATGTAAAAGCATAAACTCAATCGATCTACTGAAGCAAGGCATAAAGAGGGGTAAAATGGTATTCAACTCATAAGATATTTGAGCCCAATTTAAAGATCTTAGAATTTTAAGCAAGATCATGACAAACCCAATCCGTCCCAGAACACCATCCGGCAATCAAACAGCGGGCAACCAGGCCTACCTAGCCGATATCCTTCCATCACGCCTCCCCCTTGAATGTACCTCCGAACCAATGATAATAATAACCCATCCCATGTCGATTATGCAAAAGCACGCCGTTGTTGATATAAAGCAGTGGAGGAAGGGAACTGGAGAAAACAGAACCAAATAAATGATAAGCCATCAATTTGCTCCAATAACGAGATTGGAAAAGGTAGAGCAAAGAAAAAATCAGAAAAGAATTTCCAAAATTACAAGTCGTACTTTGCAGGGCGAGTGAAGGATAAATAAGAGGCTTACAAAGCCAAGAAAGAAAAGCGATATCACTGTCAAGTGATAACAAAGTTGAGGTTGAAGGAAAGAGAACGAGAAATTAAGTCATGCGTCTTCACTCATAAACATGCATCATTCAGTAATTTTTCCCTTGACAAGATCAAATTTGATCCCAGTTCTGATCTTCGTTTGAGTATGGGAAGAAAGAGCGGATAAACTCGCCGCTGATAGGATCATACGGGAAGTACAGGTCGTCTGTCATCTGTGCATCGCCCGCAAGTGAGGACATGATATCTGGTGGGGAAATATCTGAGTATCCCGCAGCATTGCTGAAATAATCCACACCAAATTCGGTGGGCTCAGCCAAAGATAAGTTTTCTAAGTGTGAATTCCAAGGCCCTGAAATGGAGGGAGCAACGGCCTGTGCGGCGTCCTGTGGACATTCGAGGGAGAGAGTAGAAGCAGGGGCGGATTGATAGGAGTGGGTAGGCATGTCATCGACGTTGAATTTCATGCCGACAGACAGACGGCGCAGAGAAATGTCGCAGAGCTGCCATGCGCGACGCGAGGCAATGCTGTGCTGGGACATAGCAAAGAGCCAACGGATGGCCTTTTTGGATAGGTGGATGAAATTCTTTTCTTCTTCTGGCATGTGAACACATCCAAAGGCGAGCTCAAGTAGGAGGACCGTTGCGGCTTGCATGAGATAGTGCAAGATACACCACCACGGCGCAATCTCATACAATTGGATAGCCATTGGCTCCTCGGGGATAAGATCGAGCATGAGGTTTGCGGACTCCAGGGTCAGTTCAGCCATGTCGTGGCTGAACGCTGATCTTTCTGAAGGGCTTTTCTTCTGAGTATCGCGCCGGCAGAGACATGGGCGTCCCAATGTGATGCGTGCACTATAGTAGTGGAAGGCCAGAGCCAGTTTGTAACGGAGTCGGTCAGGTTTTTCATTTTCTTTCTTGGTGAAGTCGAGTGTGGCCGGAAGACTGTGATACCAAAGGTCGATACGACACCTTAGCTCGCCGATTCGATTCTCGATGTGAGCCCAGGGTACCATAACGCAATCCACCGAATACACTTTGTTCACAACTTCCTGCACCACGACGGCTAGATCACAGTAGTAGAGGTGACAAAGACCCGCGTTAACAGGCACGCTCTTCACCCACGTGTTGTCGCGTACGCGGCTTGAATGGGACGCTTCTTTGCCTCCAGTAGGGTTGAGGGGCATATGTCGAACGCATGAACTTGCCATTATCTTATTGATACGGTCATCTCGGATTACCGTATCATTTAGCAATTCAGCAGCGGCTGGTTCTATAAGTTGGTCCTCTTCAAATGGCAGTGGCAGAGGTGTGGTGCAAACTCCATCCAGGATACAGGAAGCACGGCCAGTCATTATACCCAGAAGATGCTCGAACGTGTAAAGACACCACCAGACTCGATAGCGAGCCTCTTTGGACACATTTGGTGTTGTAGGACTGCTGTTTTTCATATTGATTCCCAGGGTGATTGCAGACCGAATCGCCAATGCAGAGATTCTCCATGCCCTGCGGTTATGTTAGAACGGCACTTCATCATAATGACGCATAACGCATCTGCTTACCGGTTGATCTGATCCGATGCAAGCAAGTAGAAGGCGATCAATCCTTCTACCTGAACCTGCTGGAGATCAGGATGGCTGAACAAAACATCACCATTCATGCTGAGGATCCTAGCCCGATTCAGATACAACAAATGATCTTTTTCATCTCCGCGCCATGATGCCTCGAGAAGATCACCATGTTTTGCACTGATAGCAAATATCATGTTCAGAATAGCGAGCCATTTGTCTCCGGGTTGCGCGTTGCTATCATAGAACGTCTTATACTGCGCAGTGAAAAGAGGTCGGTTGATGATGGGGAAGAACGGGTGGACGGTTCGCAGATAGTCATCGAAAAGATGATCAGCCTGCTCTCGCGAAGGAACCGAATACACGTCTATCGGTCCAGGAACATTGATGTCCAAATCATCAAGATGGTAGTTGACAGCGTGAAGAGCGAGGTCATCATCTTGTCGCTTACTTTGACCAGGCTCTAAGGATCCTGGTAGTCCTTGTGATCGGTGTTCTGCCTCTCTTTGGAGCCTTTGCATCCAAGTGACCTCGGAGTTCTTCCCCATATATCCAGTCGCCCGAGAGTGCTCGCTTCGGTTCAAGTCCTCTTCCACTCGATCAATTGCCTCCAGCGAACCAATCGATGAAGGCGAGCTTGGGTCATCCGCTTCTGGAAGGTCATCCTGAGGGGTAACGGAGTGAGATGGGGCACTACCGGGCGAGGATTCTGCTGCGTCCAAACCATGCTGCGGGTGTCGAAAGATTAGTATGTCTAGCACGAAAGGTCCGACAGCGTACGAGCATACCTTGTCCAGCAAGCTTTTGATCCGTTCCGCCGCACGGTTTTCCACAATGTTACCCAAGTCCTTCAGCATATTTTCATAATCATAAACTTTTTCGGTAAGTTTTTCGACGTGTCTAGTTGGGTTCGCGATAATTGATTAGCTCACTGAAACTCCAGGATGATGCTATCAGCAGAAGAATCCTACTTTTTCGTCTTTTCTTTCCATCCAATAGGGTAATTACAGGTCACCCTGAGTTCACGACATTGTCGACAAACAGGAGTATCGCCACTGCATTTTGTCTTGCGCTGGCGGCAAGATTCGCAAGCCCGAGGTACCCGGCGACTATATCGCGGGGCGATACCCCCGCGATTGCGGGGAATAGCGACTTTAGCGTGCGAGTTTCTCGGTTCGGCGATCGATGAGCCATTTCCCAAGATCGAAGCTGTATCGGCGACGGAGGCGGGTTGAGATGGTCTAGTGGAGGGCAGTGGATATTGCTGGTTGCGGGCGTCGACTGGATTTGCCACACCCTCACCCGATGGGTTTTGGGGCGGCTCTTCCATCGTCATGATAGCGGTCAAGTCAGGCAGTCAGGATTCGCAATAGAGAAGTGAAGGTGCAGGTTCTCGCCGAAGGAGGGTCCTGATAAGGCGCGATGCGATTCGTCGGCTCGGTTTGCCGAGATTAGATCGCGCGGGCTAGTTGCTGCCCTAGAGAACGGTGGCATACATTTGCATTGAATAGAAATCGATAACAGAGATAAATGACATGAGACTTAAGATAGAGGTTTCAGCTGAATGAAGTTGGAGTGGCGGGAGATTACAGTCCCACTTGATTGGAAGTTGGAAATTGGGAAGGCTTAGGTAAGATGAATTCATACTTGAAGATGTTCCATGGATTTGCACAACGCCTTTTAGCATACAAGAAAAATAAGGTCGCTTTTTGCCCTTCTTTGTCGATAAATAAATAAAATCCGATAAACCCAAATCTCCCATCTCATCCACCCATCCAGGGCGATTAAAAAAAAAATCAGAAGAACAGATATGTATATGTACAAGAATAGGAATGAGAGGGGTCAAGAGTAAAAGCACGGCGGGAGATGAGAGCCGAGTATAAAGAGGTTCAAAGGCGATAAGAGGGTATAACGACAAGAGTGGCTCCCAGAAGTGAGAGGAGAGGAGAAAATAAAGAAGTGGAGAGAGAAATGCCCGAGTTGTCCAGGTATCAAGCAAGATTTGTTTAGATTTCGCCAAACATTTCATCAAGCTCGTCAACCTCAACGTTTTCTGGGTTTTGTAATTCCCTCCAAGAATCAGAAGCGAACGAAGGCTCGGTCTCCATGGTAAAGGCCCGGGGACCGAGGCTGAGCTTCTCATGCGATTCAGTCAGGTCTGACATCTTCAAATCCACATCGGGGAAGCCACTGTTTAACATGTCAAGGGAGCGCTTGAGAGTTGAAACGGGCGCGGCATCCGGATCGGTGGGAAGACTGATCTGGGGAGCAGCTGGAAGAGAACCAGTCCTTTCGTCACAATCAATAGCATCATCAACAGTGCTCGTTCCAGACGAGACGGATGATGCGATCGAGGTGAGAGAAGGCGAAGGCGAGGTACCGAAAAGAGTGGCGGCAGCAGCCTCGTCTAAATCGTGTGACCCATTATCGGTAGCGTTCATGTGTGAGAAATAATCATTAAACTCCTCTTCCCCATGGATAGAGGGCGACATCTGTCCACCATTTATAGGGGAATCGATGCTCATATCTTCATCCATTGAACTGAGACCTTCGGATAGAACGGAGAGACTGCGCTCCGATTCATCCCGGCTGGCCTTTTCCTCCGAAGCACGCTCACGAACGGCACTGGCGGTCTGTGTGAATTCCTTCTCATCGCCCTCCAGGGGCGGGGAGGCCGCACGGTTTGAGTGCATCAGACGTGTATGGCTGGACGGGTCTGGGAACTGATCCGACGCAGAACCCCGGCTGGCGGGACTATCCAAGTCGACATCCTCTCCCTCTTCAAAGTCGGGGGATGATAGGTCCACTTCAGGACTGGGGCTGCGGTGTCGCGAAATTACATCTTCGTCATCTTGGTCCAGACTGGAGACGCTAGGAGTGTTCTTGCCGTCAATGCTGACAGTAAAGTCATCATTTTCGGGAATAGGCTGACGAGGAAAGGTCGTCAAATAGTAATACACTTTGCGTGGGTGGATTAAAATAAGTTCTTTGGCCATAGGACAGGGCGAGAGGGCGGTCCATGGTCGCTTCATATACGCTGCCAGGCGGGAGGAAAGAAGCGCGGCAGGATTCGCGGAACTTTGAGAACTCCTGTTAGCAAAGGAGCGGTTCCAAAGTGGGGAGTTCAGTACTTACTTGGCGACAGTCGCATTCAGTCCCACCAAGACGGCAGCGAGCTCCTTAACAAGATGGGGGCGATTTCCGGTCTTTTCCAACTGATCAATTACCGCGACAACAATATCATCGTTGATGCCCTCGGTATCAATCTTGGGTGCAATCTCACCATCTAAAGGCGAGGGGGGAGGTGTATGTTCGAAAACACCGTGACGACCCGCGCGCACGATAGATCCCTTCTCGGATGGCTCCGGCGATAATGAGGTATGCGACCGCTTAACCTTTTTCGCCTGGTGATGATCTTCCGCGACACCTTTTGAAATGGAGGAAGAACGACGTGACGAGTTTGGAAGGTGGATGCCTAGTGATGGGAGGGAGAGTGACTTGCGACGAGTATTGTACGGCATAGTGGTGTGATTGGGGGGGGTAAGGAACAAAGGAGGGAAAGTAAATCAAGTTCTTATGAAAGGAATCAACAATCAGATAATAAATAATAATAACAGTTTCACTCGGAGGGAATACTCGCGAGGATGTGTAAAGGGGGAGGGGGGGAAGTAAAAGGGAAGATGCGACTGAGCTACGAAGGCGACTTACACCTGAGGAATCTCAATGGGAGTGGGTAAACTGTGGATTCCAAGGTAACTTTTTTTCTTCTTTTTTTTTCTTTTCCTTTTCTTTTTTGGTAATTTAGTAACGGTTGTAATGACCGAAACATGCCGTTTGGAATTGCTGTGGCGCTGATTGGCCTGGGAACTCATTTTTCTGGTTTTTCTTACGGCATGCTCTTAGTCTCAACCATGGTCGATTCAACACTTTCCGGCTACTTGAACCTCCTCTGCTTGAAATCTTATAAAGCATTAACTGAGTCCAAAGTACTTTTCTCAGATACTACACTAATAAACCAACCAGGAAATTTGAACTACATGCAACATAAGGGGAATTTATTAAAATTCCAGGCGGTGAGTGGATCTTCCAGGTTTACAGTATTTCATGACAACCCGCTCCATTCCCTCTTAGGCCTTAGTGCATACCGATGGCTAAGAGGCAAAAAAAAACACCAAAAAAACAGAATATAGTGGGGAGGAGCCATGTGTACCATCTCCCAAAATGGATTCCATGGCCCACGGTGCTCCAGTTTAAAACTCCATCAGCTCCGGTATAAACCACACTCAACCATTCAGAAAAAGCTGGCGGAGTTGTATAATATGGGTCTCCTAGTGGTCTGATTGGCCATGTAGAATGAGAGACAGCACTGGACCGAACGGCGCATCCCAGCTCTGTTCCTGTATCCCGATTATGCATTAGATCTGTCAATGGTTGCTAGGTGACCAGTCGTCTGGTCGCATCTTGACCGCTGCTCTGACAGTATAAATTAGATACGGTGTGTATGATCTAGTATCGAACTATAGAATCTGACCGCCTCATAAATGAATACATTAAGGTTGTTTTGCTTCTCTATTCTTTTTCTCCCGTAACTCCCGTGCACGCGAGCCAACCCGGGATCTCCGGGCGAAAAACACCGGTTCCCAAAGAAGATCCCTAGCGTCGCCGTTTCAGTGGATCTCCAGCCGAATCGATACCGTATTGGTATTACCTTAAGGGATGCGCGCAGTAGCGCCTCGGGGGGAACAGGAGAGCCTCGCCACCCTAGCTTGGGAAACCAAAGAAAAAAAGTGATACCCCGTACGCCTCTTTCTGCACGATCGCCCAACTCACAGACTTTCTTTGTTTGACTTTGGTTCTAAACTAAAATATTCTATATCACATCCAGTTAGTCTATTTGCGATCATGAAGTAATTGACATCTGGGGGGGAAATACTTTCTCTTTTACCCCCTTGGTTCCATCAGCCGACGTAGATATGATGCCAACTCCATTTTAGCGCTCCACCTAGTGCCCCCTCAAGCTGGAATATACCTTCCCCTATGGCTGAGATGGAGCAGCCCCCATTATTATTGATTGTTATTGTCTCGGCATGCTGAAGTCATTGTTTGATTCTCAAGTAAAGATCGGCTAAATGTCGTATCCCGTACATCATCGTTCTCCTATGTTGATGGCGTCCAGCAAGGGCGGGTAGAAGCATTGTAGTACCTGCAAGTCTGGGATCATTCCGACAGATCTTTTCCTCTTCTAGAGTTAGTTATGCATGTGCGGAGTAGTAAATAAAATGATACAATATAGTCGCCCCCTTTGTATACTCCTAGTGATGACATCGTTCACTCTCGGGAGGGGAAAGTTATTTCCTCACCCATGGATCCCATACCAAGGTATTCGCCCGAACATCAGCCCATTCTTTGAGGTTGGCCGGAAGGGCCCCATTTTATCTGATCTGGACTGAACTGTACTTGCGTTTACCTGCACTTTGCCGCTCGAAGGCCTGCAGGTGGATACTAATTCTCCGCATCTCCCCAGGTCCGTTCAGCCTGCATCCAACATGCGATGCAATTAGGTTTGGCAATGCTAGAACACTACGCCATCTCCTTTTCCGACTCTTGGTTGATATTGCGAATCGGGAAAGATTTTACTTGGCTAAACCTTAAGATCTATCTACATGTCTATTTGTCGGTTCAGTTCATCGATACGTCTTGATACGTCTCGATATGGCCTGGTCGGCCACATGCTTTGAATCTAAAGTTTGTGATAAACAATATCTTCCAAGGTTCATATCATCATGATCCATCAAAACAAGTTTTAGTCTACGGAATATATGCCCCCATGTGGCAACCTGTCTATACTGATCCCATTTCGAATACGTCAGATGCAACTACCGAGTGGATCAACACAATATCATCTAGAGTTCACACTTTTTTGTAAATAAATAAAAACCTTACATGATGTCTCAAAACGTCTAGCTGCATAGCCCTCTCCTACCAGGCCACCTGGGCAACACAATAATCTAAGACATATAGATACACCCCTGCAGCCGATCTGCGACCTGCAT
The DNA here is from genome assembly GCA_028828245.1 of Penicillium lividum. Taxonomy (NCBI): domain Eukaryota; kingdom Fungi; phylum Ascomycota; class Eurotiomycetes; order Eurotiales; family Aspergillaceae; genus Penicillium; species Penicillium lividum. Next base: position 6,627,415 of record JAQJAG010000002.1, read on the forward strand.
ATCATGACCGATCCAGATTGGAGGGTTATTTGCGCCGTGAGTCCGTCGTTTGAATGCTGGGTCGCGTATGTCCAGTATCCAGTAAGATAGCATTGCGACCCCTCCAATGTTAAGGTCCCTTTCCCGCTTTCAAAGGAAAGGCTGCATTGCATGTAGCCGATCTTATCTACATATCCTTGTCAAACCTTTCCTCGGCCAATTGGTCTATATTATAGTTGCTGGTACGTACGCTACTTTGTATCTAAGTATTCTTTAGTCTTTGTCGGAAATATGAGTTGCAACATTTGAAGTCCCAATGTCGTGTTTCAATGTGCATGGCAGTGCGGGGATATTACGTTTACTTCAACTCTCCGGAGTTAGAATTTGCCCGGTGATGCTAGTACGGTATTCGAATTGAAATTGTCATGTCTTGACTAGTGTATACATGGTATATCAATTCTGGTTTCATAGCAGCCCCGCATTCATTATTCTGCGACAACGGGTTGCAACTTGACAGGTCACGATTTTGGAATAGTTATTTTAACTTGCAAGGCGATTGTACGTATGTGAATGATTAATACATAAGTTGCTTATCTCGAAGGCGACATGCTGACTGCATAGAATGCTAGGAGTTTGAACTATGTCGCGCATCATGTGTGCTTTCTAGGATCCAATATTATACATCGCTTCTAAATTTACATGTGTCGATACAGGATATCTATGGGAGACCCCCATGGATATCAAAGCCACAATGGAACCTTGGTCAAGACCTCAAGTGCTCTCAGAACTGGCTCTCGGACGCAACACATACCGCCACGTCGTTCCAAAATGCCACCGTTTCTCCTCCACAATCTCCAATCCACTCTCCTTTACAATCGCTCCAATATCGCGATTCCACCAGCAACCATGTCGATCCGCGTGCGCAGGAGCAAGATTATCTAAAATTCGATTCAGCCAATCATAGTGCGACCGCCCATGTTCCAACAACAAGATGCGACCATTCCGTGGCTCCGTAATCTCCCCCAAATGCCGTAGTGTACGCACAGGATCAGGCATCGAGCACAACCCCATAGTCTGCACAATAGAATCATAATAAGCCTTCTTATCCTCACCCCTGGGAGGACATTCAACGGTAACGGACCCGGCATCCTGTGCCTGGAACGTCACAGGGGTGCTTTTGGTCTTATACTCATGGTGTAGTGCCTCGAACTTCTCTTCTGCAATGGACACCATCTGCGGACTCAAGTCCACAAGTGTAAGCGATCGACATCCTAGGATGGCGGCACGGCCTTGTTCGTCCACGCCCCTCCGTTCTCCGATATCGTAGTACTCGAGGTTCCGGCCTGTGCCGCAGCTTACCTCGAGTACATCTCCACGAGCGAGGCTGATCAGATCTGCGCGCTTGGCGCCCATGCGCATGGCTTTCTCAGAGAGCTCGACCTCTGCGTCGAAGGTTGGTGCTGTGGTATTGTACCGGTCTGACACGTCGGTGGGGATATTCAGTGCCTGGGACTTGGAGACTTCACGACGATAAGACGCGTATAAGAAGCCACAGTAGGTACTGATTCCTAGGATTGAGATTCCAAGGAAAGTCATTAGGCGTGGTGACATTGTCGGGCCCTTGTAGTCCGGGTTTTGTTGTCCTGGTCTGGACCTCCGTGAGACTGGAGGCCTTTGGCTGGATGGGACGTTAGAATGGGATGAGGGATATAAATATTTTGTAATACACTACCACTTACCTAGGTCTCTGGCGGGGTATTTGTGCGTTGCTTTGTATGCCTCTGCGGGCTATACTTGCGGAGGACCATCTGCATGTGGGTTTGAAGACGGCCCTTCCTATCTGGGTCGCATTCATCACGGCGGTGTCAAAGGCCACCTGGGCTTTTAGGTATATAATCAGACACTTGACTGAAGGCTTATTTCAATCTTTGTAACCGATTCACTTGGTCTATAGCCAACCTTCGGGGCTATTTTGCCAGTAGAGCGTCCAATGCACCAGCAAGAAAAATCAGGAGCGCGTAGAATGTAGCCAGATCAGGTGTCGCAGGGTAGGCAAGAAAGCCAATTGTAGTTGTGCCTCACAAGCCTCAGCCAAGAATCAGATACAGATACTCAACTACTTATTATTGGTGAGAGTGAAGTAGTGAGGCTCCGCGGTCTTTATTTCGGGCAAGTTGGGGATTGGCAGCCGGACCGACGATAAGTTTGAGTCCGTTATCGGGAGCGCATCACCGATAAGACATACTCAATCGCATCTTCAAGGAACATTGAATACAACTTATATTTCAAATGCACTTGAAATATCCTTGTCCACATAGACGCTTCATCCTCATGATAAACAAATCGCAAAGCTTTGAAATGTTCAACTTTGTAGGCCCGTGGGCCTGATACAAAGGTATTATATATATACGCGCCTTGTATAGATGACAATGGTAGACCGCATGAAAATCAAAATGCATGGATAAGTTTAGAACACACACTTAAGCAAGGAAGTTGCGTGAGCTTCCAGACTGGATAGCTATCAAGGTAAAAAGAGTATGAAGATACATATAAGAGAATCCCATACCGGGGCAAATATAATCTTCAATGTTGGAAGATGGCTCTTAGTTGCAACTTCCACAAGTGCAAGGATATCAATAATAATGGCAAGAGCTCATTGTAGTACGACCTCGGGAGGGTACTTTATGATCCATTCTTAAATATATGGGCTTATAACCACCACTGTGTAACCTATGGTTATCAGGAAGTCTTGGTTGGCTCCACTTTACTCCACAAAACCACCTGGACACATGGGCATGCCGACCCTGATAGGTATTCCGTTATCGGGACATACAAGCCCACTTGTGCAGGTATCTCCAACCCTTCTCCAACTCGTAAATCCACCTGGTTCCTTACTGACCACAAAAGCTCAAACCTTGGAAGCACCCAAAATACCATCCCATTGAATGCTGCCATGGCATTGCCGTCGAATATTTTGATTGTGGGAGGTGGTGTCTTTGGCTGTAAGTTCTAGCAACACTACCCTAATTGCTTTGACTCCAGTCGACCACAACTCCTCATTACCCCTCTTCCCCAGGGCCCTCCCCTCAATGGCAAAAATTTGAGCCCAACTAACCCTTCTTCCAGTATCCACGGCCCTTTCCCTTAGCAAACGTCATCCAGACTCCCAAATAACCCTAATTGAAAGCGCTCCCACCATTCCCAACCCGCACGGCTCTTCTGTCGATACTAGCCGGATTGTCCGAGCTGACTACGCAAACAGCGCCTACTCCAAGCTCGCTGCTTCTGCTATCCAGAAATGGCGCAGTACATCCTGGGGTGCTGACGGTCGGTATACGCAGACTGGCCTGTTACTAGTGTACCCTGCCAACAGCGCAAGCGCAAAGAAATACGCGGAAAAGAGCTACGCAAATGTGCGGGCGATCGAGGGCGACAACGTCGTTTACTTGCCAACGAAGAAGGATGTCCTAGGTGTCGTACCGCCATACGGTGAGACACTGGATGTTGCGGGGGGCTATGTGAACTGGGGCTCCGGATGGAGCGATGCGGGAGCGAGTGTAAGATTCATCAAGGGGGAACTGGACAAGGAGAAGAAAGTGGTTTTCAAGCACGGCGATGTGAAGCGAGTCCTCTTTGATTCTGCGTCCGGGTCGAAGGAACGCGCTACCGGGGTCGAGTTGGTCGATGGAGAAACGATCAACGCTGACCTGGTCATTCTTGCGACAGGCGCCTGGACTCCTCGACTGGTGGATCTGCGTGCTAAGGCCGTTGCGACAGGTCAGACGATTGCGTATATCAAGATCAGTGATGATGAGCAGCGAGAGCTTGAGAACTTGCCGACTATCCTTAACTTTGCGACTGGCATTTTCATTATCCCGCCGCGGGATAACCTCCTCAAGATTGCGCGGCATGCGTATGGGTACCGGAACCCGACGACGGTGCCGGTGCCTGGTTCGCAGTCTGGAGAGACGATGCAGGTTAGTCTGCCTGAGACGGGGTTGCCGGTGCCGCTAGAAGGAGAGGAGGCTTTCCGTGTTGCGCTGAGACAGCTTCTGCCACGGTTCGCAGATCGGCCGTTTGCCGGCACGAGGATTTGTTGGTATACTGACACGTAAGTCTCTTTTGCTTCTTATCTTGCGTATGATTGTACAGAAGACCGGTTGCTCATGCTGTTTCTGCAGCCCGGATGGTGATTTTATTGTTTCGTACCACCCTGAGTACGAGGGCCTCTTCCTGGCTACCGGCGGCAGTGGACATGCTTACAAGTTCTTCCCTGTTCTTGGAGACAAGGTTGTTGATGCATTAGAGGGTACGCTGGAGCCTGAATTGCGAGCGCTATGGGAATGGACCGAGGTGATACCGCCGACATCTGCTTCCGAGGATCTGTTTGATGGTGATGGTAGTCGGTCTGGCGAACGAAACTTGATCCTGAAAGACGAGTTGGCAAAAACCAAAAAAGCTGGCAGAAGCAGTGTTCTATAAGTCATAGATGCAGCCGTTGGCATCTAGTTGTGCATATTATAACAAGACCCTAGAACAGGACTCTAGACATAAAGTTTCATGCTACGAGGTTATAAAGAGGAGTTTTTAAAAAATTTCCATTTTGGATAGCAGAAGGATAACGGCATACACCGATCCATCAGTCTCGCAGCTGGCAGACTCGCGACGGAATCTAAGCTCACCATAAAATTTTTTTTGGGCCCATGACAAGTTGCCTTGCCGACGGGGATGACCAAGTAACGTCACATGATTAAGAGGCAGCCATTCGACCAGCGCACAGAACCGCCTCGCTGCGGGGTGCAGCAATCTCTAAGTGTAAACGGTCGAAGAAAAGAAATATCAAAAATCAAGATGGGACTGGGGAACAATCCAAACCGCTAAAACGCCCAACAATGCTTGCGTAGAGAATCGTGAAAAGAAGGGGAAACGGGGAACGGTATGATGGACTAAAAGACCATATACCGACCGATCAACCCATAAGCGAGAAAAAAAATAGAACGAAGATGTTAATACAATGTTGAAAGCAAGAGGGGGTTTGATCTTCCTGATGGGAGCAGTCTGATTAGACTTTGCGGAAGTCTAGTCAAATGTTAGTTGTTGCCACAAGCCGTGAGCCAAAGTGGAACCTACCAGAAAGCACAGGATAGATCATCTCGAAAGCCTGATAAATCTCCTCGCGCACTTTGGCACCAGTCAAGACGATCTTGCCACTGACGAAAATCAAGAGCACAATCTTGGGCTTCATCATGCGGTAAATCAGACCGGGGAAAAGTTCAGGTTCGTAGGACGAGAAATTGTGGTGACGAGAAGCCAGACCCTCCAGGCGGATGGGGAACTTGATGTCACAGGAGCCGACGATGTTCTGGATCTTGAAGTCGGTGAACTTGGCGTTGAAACCGAGCTTCTGGATGATACGCGCATACTTGCGCGAGGCCAGCTTGGAGTCATCCTCGGACTTGGCACCGGTAACGACCATCTTGCCAGAGGCGAAGATCAGCGCAGTGGTTTTGGGCTCACGGATACGCATGATGACGGCGGCAAAACGCTATGTGTTCACAAAGTTCAAAGTTCAGCCACACTGTACCCCGATAAAGGAAAGCCCAAATCTCAGGGGTGTGGAATATACCTTAGGATTGTACTCGGCGTTGCGAGCGTGCAACGCGATGGTCTTGAGGTCCAGGCGACAGTCAAGGTTGACGGTAGCAACGATGTTTCTTTAGAGAGAGACAGGATTGGTTCAGCCATTTTGACTCTGGGAATGTGGTTTTAAGACAAGCCAGAAGAGTCAATACTCACTGCAAAGTTGGCACAATGCCACTGCTTCCGGTAGTAGCCCCCGGGGTCGCGACCGGAGTAGCCGGGGTAGCGGGCATCACCCCGTTGCCGTTCATGGCATTTCCGCCAGCTTGGCCGTTCATCATACCGTTGGCACCTTGGATTTCCTTCTCGGAAGAGGGAGGGGTCAAGTCAGCGGCGCCACCGGGGAAGGAGAGCGACGAAGGCGAGGTGAAGGCACGGGCCTGCTGCGCGTTCGACGGGTGAGTCGTAAGCGAGTCCATGATGGGCAGTGGATCAATAATCAAAGGTCAAAGACCAGAGAGATATGTGTCAAAGGGAAGTGGATCACTGCAGGAAGGTGAACAAGTGAGGTTAGTTGACCAAAGAAAGTCAAGGTGAAAGGAAGACCAAAATGGATGGCGGTCAAAGGTGGCATTAAGACACTCACCAGAAGAGAAGGACAAGTCAATGTATCCCCCCTGAGATGCAGGACGTGGTAACACGCGAAATTCAGATTTCCCGAAAGATATCAGCCTCAGAATCCAGAAAAGCACACTGAAGTGTTTTCAAGAAGAATCGCCACAGGAAAGAGGGTAAAAATTATGATCAATGAGGTCAGACAGCAACAACTTTTGCGATAGGGGTCTTTTTTTGGTCTCCTTGTCTGTTCTTTTTTTTTCAATTAGAAATTTCTCTGGGTTTCTATCTGCAAACGCGACCTGAATGAGAGTGGCAGAAGCGAACAACTGGGACAGGCTTCAGTGGAGCACCGGCTGGAGATTGATATTATCCTCGGCCAAAAGGATAAAATAATCGAAATGAACCTTCTTTCCCACAAGGGACCGGTGATGTGAATCTTTTTTTTAAATTTCTTTATCTTATTTCAAGATAAGAAAAATAAATAAAGAGCAAATTAGTACACTCCGTAGATGGCTGTAAGTGGCCACAAAAGGAAAGAGTGGGGGGAGGGAGTTTTATCCAAGAACGGGAATTTCAAAGCGAAATTCTAGCGAAATTCCAGGTGGGAGATGCTTCCTACTTATAGTGCTGAGTCACTCATCAGGGGGAGGCTAAGCCGCCACCAGACGGCCAACAACTCTCCCTTCACCCATGGTTTATTCATCCAATCATATCCGCCACGAGCTATCATTGGTCCACGCCTTATCCCCCCCACTTCCACATTGAATGTAATTGGATAAAAGGGATAGTCCTCTGCGCCATGGTTACAGCCAGTAGTCGCCCAGTCCGTTGCGCTCCTGCAGCTGATACCCAATCATAACCATCCCTTCTCGGTCACCGCTTTGAAAAAGTTATTACCGCCGACCTGGTTCTTTCCCTTTTTTCTCCCCACAAACAGGCTCCTGTCGGTTTGTGCTTCGAAGCGCCGGCCCCCCAAATCGACCATTTATCATGCTAAAATTCACTGACAAGACTGCAGCCTGAATCAAAAGAGACTAACTAATCGCAGACTTGTTTGAGGGCGTGTTGTTGGCATTTTCGAAAAAAAAGAAGAAAAAAAAAAAAGAAAAGAGGCCAGCGTGGCCATTTGGACTGGTCGCGTCAGAGATCTGATCCACCGCTTTCGCCAAGCCTTGGATCAATCTCATGGCATGCGATCATCACTGTTTGTACGGCGGTATGGTATCGGTATGCTAAATATCATGCTTAGCAGTGCGAGAGTCACATTCCACCATTTTCCTATGAATTCCCTGGCCACAACGTGGAATACCACGGGATAACGTGGAATATTACGGGATATGCCAAAAATGCTCAAATATGATATGTCTACATTTGAGCTGTCAACTTGAATGATTAGCTCAATTTGAAAACCTTCTTACAGGTATGGGCATGTTTTGTGTCCTATTACATGAATGACTCAAAATCGACTTGCATGTGGTCTATCGGATTTTCTACCGATCGGATTCTGATATAAATTCTCTTCACAAACAACTACTCTGAGACCATGCTGCATAAAATCCAACGGACATTCGGCAGGATCGTGAACTTACGGGTCGGTGCACCCGAGTGGCGATTTCTGAATCTCACCGCCTTTGATTGGCTACCGCACGTGCGGGTTTAGTCTGCATTTGGGGTACTTTGGTAAGGATTTGGAGCATAGAGCAGTAGAGGCTTTCCGAGACGCAGTTCACGCGGCGCCTACCTAGATAGAGACTAATATCATAGGGTCTCTTACTTAGTCTCCCACCCAGTCTCTTTCTCAGTCTTTTACTCAGTCTCCTACCTAGAGTACGAATCCAAGGTTTAGGGGGTACATGTAATGTGGAGTAATTCCCAATATATTATCACTAGTCACAATTTTATCATCTTCCAAATCCACACTCACTTTACCCATTATCAGAATCGTCTTTACGCTTTTTTTTTGCGTAGTACATAAATACTACAAAACAGGGACCATTTACACATATTCTTACTAGGTAGGTACCTAACACATCAAGTAGGTAGTACTTGCAAATTACAATCATATACACATGCAGTAAGAGATTTTATGTATTAACACCCCTCAGATCCCATGTTTTCTTGCGAACGTTTTGATTACTCTATATGTATGTTTATATGATCGCACTATAGACTAGTGCGGGGCCTGAAAAATTGATTTTCTATTTAATGTTTCCATCTTTCTAGATTTGGAAATTCCTACGAAGCTGAAAGGAACATTTCTAGAGAACCCACTCTGTGTGCTATAAGCGGTCGACACCTCTGCAGGGCAGCAGGGCAGAATTGTGAGAACAAGTCGGAAGCCATTCACCTAGTTCACTTGTGGATCCAGATTTAAGCGCCTGCCGTCCATCACGATTCACCGCCATCTGAGGTCCTGATTTGGCCGCGTCCCACGGTCTTCCCTATCACGCTGGTACTGTCTTTGACTTTTCCCCTTCCCCCCCAAACCCGTGGATATTCATTTCGACAGACCTGTCCCTGAACCAGCCATGACGGAGGTTTCATCGACCCGACTGTATCTCGGGAACCTTCCCCGCAACGGTATGGCACCCACACCCTTTTTCTCTTAGCCTCAAACCACGGTCGGCCCTGCTGTGATTCCAGTCTTGTCCATGGTTTTAGCTTGGTGTCCCGCTGAGCCACCCGCGGCCCACTCTCTTCAAAAATTCCAGACAACAGCATGGAAGCAGTATGGAAGCAGCATGGAAGCAGCCCAGGAACTCGACACATGATATTGATTCTGTGCACAGCTAACACGAATCTAACAACTTGTAGTCACCAAGCAGGATATCGAGGAACACTTCAGCACTCATGGATCTGGTAAGATCACAGAGATCAAGCTGATGAATGGTTTCGGCTTCATCGAGTATGAGGATGCGATGGACGCCCGTGATGTTGTACCTGGTAAGTTTCATAGGTCGAACATTGATGGAGCTTGCTAACTCGTCCTCTCTCTAGCCTTCCGTACGTCATGACTGATTTCCTGCGACCACCTATACCCTTTTATTAATATCGCAACAGATGGCAGCGACTTCAAGGGTGAACGATTGACTGTGCAGTTTGCTCGTGGTCCCCGGCGCAAGGAGAATTTCCCCGGTCCAGTGGACCGCCCCGCCGCTCCTCGTCCACGCCGTACCATGTTCCGGATGCAGATCTCTGGTCTCCCAGAAACCAGTTGGCAGGTTAGCAGCCCAAGCCCAAGCTCATTCTTCCCTGGACACCTCCCCCAGACTCTATACCTTGGCCATATCTTTCTTTGAATTTGCCGTGCCCTCCAGCCTGCAGTCCTCGGTTAGGTCGTGGGTCTTGATTCCTGGAACCAAAGGACCCTTTGCACTATCGGTCCTGGTGTTACGGACAAGGCTTCTTTGGCCTTCTCCTACTGGGAAAATCGTTCGCACCTGGCGAGACCTTGAACAGGCACAATGCGAGTTGTTGCCGAGGATTTGGAAGACCTGGAAACCATGGCCACCTTCAACCCATCCCCTTATGCCTGGACGTAGAACCCAATCCTCACTCTTCCACCTGGACCCATTGGCCATATCCGTCACTTTTTCCTGGAACCTGGACTCACCATTACCTTTTCTAGGATCTGAAAGACTTCGCTCGTCAGTCAGGACTGGACGTGGTCTACTCGGAAACAGGCCGTGAACAAGGAAAAGGGTAGGTAACCATCATCTTAAGCCGGACCCGGGCTTTCCCATTCAACTTGAATTGACAATAGAAACAAGGTTTGTTGAATTCGAGACTGCCAACGACCTGAAGACTGCCGTGGAAAAACTGGATCAGCGAGAGTTCAAAGGCGCTTCTGTGTCCTGCATTGCGGATGTAAGGAACCAAATCCATTCTGCCCTCGGACCAGTAGGAAGGACCCCCCATCTTATAATTACCCACAGATCCAAACCAACTTTGATGACCGTCCCTTCCGGGACCCCTATCGGTCTCGCTCCCCGCGTCGGCCATACCCTCCCATGGAAGAATATGATAGAAGATTCCCAGCACCTCGAGGATACAGCCCCCGGGACCACTACCGGGAACGTTCGCCTATTCCCATGCGACGGGATTATTATGACCGAGAGGGCTATGGACGTCGTACTCCCCCTCCGCCGCGGCCTCGGATGGAGGACTACCCCCCTCCCCGTCGTCCCTACGATGATCCCTATGATGCCCGGCCTCCGCCCCCTCCTCCACGCCATTACGAGGACCCATATCTTGCGGCGCGTCCCTATGCCCGTCCCCGTTCTCCTCCCCGAAGTGACTACGTTGGTTATGACCGCCCTCGCTACTGGTAGATGACGATCCTCCCCTGGTGGTTTTCCCTGATTTATCCTTTCGGATGTTTCCTGCAGATGCTTTGCTTTCTCTCTCCTCTCGAATACCCGCTACGTATTGCATTGTGCTTTATGGTACCATGAATCTTTTCCATCTGCCGAGATTTTAGCGTGTTTTCCTGGCCAGATTTACTCTTTGAAATGGACAATACGATTTAATTTTCATGAGTTAGTACCCTAATTTGTGTACATAGGCTAGAGTATATCCTGGCCCTGATCTATAATAACCTTGGAAGTTAATAACCTAGCATTGTTCGCTACCCAGGTTTCGTGGTACCTTAGACTTTGGTACAACCTTAACTAATTAGACCGTTGTGATCTGCGGGCAAGCCCCGCCAAAAAACTTCCCAAGCTCCCCCACCTCCCACCATCTCTCCACCTGAGATTCTTTACAGGCTCGAATGAAAGCAAACCTTGAAGCCCTCAATCCAGACATCTAACAAGGAATCTACACCCAGAATTATTAAAAATGGCCCAATCAAGCTCTACAGTCCACATTCCTCAACCCCCACCCGTCCTGGACAATGTCCTACTCAAGGACATTCAGCTTCCCCTGCCTGCAGCCCCAGAGGCCTGGCACCGTCCTGGCAAAGCCCAACCCTGTACCGCAAGCCTGAAGCTTTCCTATTCCTCCGCCATTGCCTCTGCCGACACAGACAGCGTCTCCCTCTCCATCGACTACGGAAAGCTCTTCCGCCGCCTCGAATCCGATGTCCGCAACATGGACGCTGCCTCTTCCCCGGAGCAGCTCCACATAGTAAGCTTGGACGGAACGCAGCGCGAAGATATGAAAACCAGTGATGTGGGCCAGGATCCGCGCGTGACGGCGGGGATTGTCGCGAATGCGGGGCTAGGAATGCTAGATGAGACGGCAGCGGGAGTGCGGCGGATGGCGCATGTGCAGCCGAGCCCGCGGAATGGATTCTCGGGAGCCGGCGATCTGAGTGCGGCGTCAGCCACTTATCCGATCGAGGCGGAGTATGGAAAGTGTGAAGTCTGGTTGCATTTCCCGAAGGCGTTGTTGCGGGCCGAGGAGGGATTGCGGTATCGCAGTGTGACAGCTTGGGGATACAAGCAGAGCGATTTGCAGCAGAGGTGCCAGGTTGTAGTGGAGGAGGAGTTCCGTATTGAGGGGATTCGCTGCTATTGTATCTTGGGCGTGAATGCGCACGAGCGTGTTGAGAAACAGGCAGTGATTGTTTCGCTTCTGCTTACTGGGCCTGGACAGTTGGCCTGGGGCTCGACTGTTGTGGAGACTTATCAGGCTATGACGAGGGCTGTGGCTGAGGTATGTATAATTTGTTATGCATTGTGTGGATTTACGCTGATTTTCTGGGTACTAAAGCAAGTCGATGATTCTACATTCCAGACTGTGGAGGCGTTGGCCACTTTGGTGGCTTCCATTGCGACAGTAGAATTTGGGAATGAGCGGGTGACAGTTAGAGTTGAGAAGCCCAGTGCATTGGCCTTTGTCCAGAGATCGGGAGTTGAGATCACCCGATCTAAGGCATTCTTCCAGAACCACGAGGCTCAACGATAGATACTGTACTAGTATGTTATGCATGATATTTGGAGCAGTCCGCTGCAGGGAGCTGCACCCACAGACCCTTGTAAAACAACCCTCATCTACCTCTACCATAGAGTGGAAGAAACTCCTGATTGGTTTTTTTTTAAAACAAACCACTCAAATGATATAGATATTAATAGCAGGAAATTGTGTTATCTTAAGAGAAATTAAATGAGCCTATCGTAGCACATATAATCGACTTACACGGGAACGCCGAATCTGGCTTAGTGTCGGCCCCCGGATTTCCGCCTCAAAGCAAGATGAATTTCTTCAGCTGGACTTATACCTCATCTCATTCACTTCCACTTCGTGGGAACCTTGGATTAATCACTCTCAAGCTCTTAGAATTACCAACGTGCCACTTCTCTATGTGCCTATCTGCGCTACCCTCGCTTTCCTTCATCCCTCTGACCAGCTACCTGGTCAACCTCGACCTGATCTCCCTGGATTCTCCCTCGCAGAGAGCACCCCCCGGCCTCCTCGACGTGTACACATATCCTGCACCGACTACATCCGCCTTGGCCTTCGACCCCGCCGCAGGTGAGGTGATTTGGCTAGGGGTCCCAAGTCCGTCCTGAGGAAGGGCGGACGGTAAAGCCACTCGAGACATTCCAGTTGGGGTCCCACCCAAGTCAGAAGAGATTGTGCTGCTTGTTTCTCAAGCTGAGGTACGTGTTGTCTTTTTCCCTTTTTCCAACATTTCCTTGCTTTATCCGCGATACGATTGGTGGGGCAGAAAATCTCAAAGAAGAAAGCTCGAATTTACCCCTCCAAATTTTGAAAGAGTGAAATTGTCAAAAAGCCGACCGAGATGTTGATACGTTCAGTAGTTACGATTTGCGTATCTTGAGTACCTGGTTACCATATTTCACCATCTACGCAATCAATTGCTTGCTGGATAGCGACTATTGTCGATTCTGCCGAACAACTGCTGGAGGAATTTCCTCGGCGTCAATAACGCTTTGAAACCTCGATCGACGCGGATCGCATTTAGAAACCATGGATCCCACTGTATCTCACGATGATATTTCCGTCGGAGATGTGTTCGCCCCGCAAGCCGACAGCGCGCAGCCCTCCGTGGACATTCCGACCAATCATCACGGCCCGGATGTCCACATGGGAAACCGGCAGTCGCCGCGCAAAGATATGGCCAATTACAAGGCGAATGAAGAGGGTGCCATGAAACCACCGGCTCTGAACCCAGATATGCTGACTGGCAAGGCGCGCCGAAAGAAGAAGAAGAAGCAAGCGAGTCAAGCCGATCCGGCTCGATCGACCGTACGTGGATTCACACCATTAGCCTCTGCGGATGAGGACTCGGATTTCTCTACGAAGAGCTCGCGCGCAGTAGATTCGCGAACCGCTACTCCCGGTAGGAGAACCAGCCCCCGTGGGCTTCCAGGTGGCCACGGAGTCAGCGCATTAAAGCTACAACTCGATTCACTGAACCTTTCCAGCAAATCGACCGCGGGAACTAGCGGGCTTTGCTCCGAGACTCCTAGCAACGCGAGTGTGTATTCCGACAGTGACCAAACCGAGATCTTAACCAGCTATGAAGTGCCTCTGGACCAGGATTTCGTCAGCACGGACGCGGCAGACGAAGAACCGAACAGTACAGATCCAGGGACAGCAGCGAATGGTATGGATATGCGAAGCCAGATGTGTCGCAAGATGACCGCGCAAGACTTCGAGCCTATGCTCTGCCTCGGCAAAGGATCGTTTGGAACTGTGTTGCTGGTACGGCATGTTGTCACAGGCAAGCTCTACGCTCAGAAGCAATTCCGAAAGGCCTCGATCACCGTACACAAAAAGCTAGTGGAGCAAACCAAGACGGAGCGCACGATCCTGGAGAGTGTCAACCGACACCCGTTTGTGGTCAAACTGTTCTATGCTTTCCAAGATCATGAGAAGCTTTACCTGATTCTGGAGTATGCTCAGGGTGGCGAGCTGTTCACTCATCTTGCCATGGAACGTATGTTTGATGAAGATGCCACTGCCTTTTATATGGCTGAGATGGTGCTTGCCTTGGAACATCTCCATCAGAACGTTGGCGTCCTCTACCGCGATCTGAAGCCCGAGAACTGTCTTCTGGACCGCGAGGGTCACCTGCTTCTCACCGATTTCGGACTGAGCAAGATTGCGCTTAACGATGATGAGCGTTGCAATTCTTCCCTAGGTACAATCGAGTACATGGCACCGGAAGTCGTGCAAGGCAAGCCGTACGGTAAAGCCTGCGACTGGTGGTCCCTCGGAGCTCTAGGCTTTGATCTCCTCACCGGCTCCCCGCCCTTCCGCGCAGGCAATCATGCCAAGCTGCAAGAGAAGATCATCAAACAGAAGCTTGTCCTTCCCTATTTCCTTGGACCCGATGCCAAAGACCTTCTCACTCGTCTGATGCGCAAGGACCCAGCCAAACGTCTGGGTTACCACATGCCCAAAGATCTGTTAACCATCAAAAAGCACCGCTTTTTCCGCAAGATCGACTGGGCTGCACTCGAACGTCGCGAAGTTGACCCTCCAATTAGGCCCGTCGTCACCGATCCGGCTCTTGCTGAGAACTTTTCCCAGGATTTCATCAATCTCCCTCTTAGTCCTACGGTTGCCAATTGTTTTGATGAGTTCTCTTCCTCACCTTGTGTTCCTGGCCATTCTCGCGCACAGTCCATCAGACTTGGTGCGAAGCCCTCTGGTGATAATGAAATGTTCGGTGGATTCAGCTTTGTTGCTTCAAAGAGTCTACTGGATCATGGATTAGGCATTGAGGATTGTTAGTTAGCATCAAGGTTCCCAACCTTGGTAACTTGTCGTTTTCCCCGGGAGTTTCGGCTGATATCCAAAGTTCTTCATTCATTCATATGCATATCGTCAGGGGTATTTTTTATTTCTATTGTTTCACTACACTACTCTCATGAATAGATCTCGAGTGATACCTCCAGTGTATCCAATTATTGATCATCTTCCATAGCCATTCAATTTCCTATTTGAAACTAGCAGTACTCTAAATGTAGACTGTGAACATTCTATGTACACAAATCTGGGATAAATTTAGACGTCGCCTCAAGTTAAACCTTGCAATATTCCTATACAAGATGAATAAATTGATAGTAATCTTTATCATTGTAAACGTTCGTAGATATTCATTGATGTACAGTTCGTCCATATTTCCTCCCCCATAGAAGCAACCTGCAACATTTAGATGAGGTAAAAAGAACCTCTCCCTATGGTAGAAAAACAAAGGCAAAAGGCAATGAAAGTTAAAAAGGAACCCCTCAGGTCAACTCCCCAAATGTATGCATCCCAATTCAGAGCAAGTAAAGGCAAAAGGAAAAGGAAAGGAAATGAATCTAGATCTCGCCCTCTTCACTTCCTCCTCCATCGTCGGATGCATACTTTCGTGGCGATAGCTCAGTGTTCGGCTGATTGGTGTCTTTGTCATCTGAGATTTCGCCCTCTTCCGTGCTGGCTCCATCCTTAGGTTGAGAGCCTGGATTCGGATTTGAATCCGAAGCTGCATGCGAGCGGGAAGTCTCGCCCAAATTAGACGAGTCCTGAAATCTGGGTTTCGCAGGCAATGACGCCATTGCTCGCAACGGAATTCGAGGACGGGATGTAGAAGGCGGAGGTAGGCCCTGTGGGGTTCCCGAGTTGGGTGCGGGCGATACTGTGCATTGGCGTTTGGGCGAACGCTCGCCGTTTAATGTGGGTTGGGGGTGAGGAGGAGGGATGGGGCTTGGGTAGTGGTTATCTGCAGAAAAAGACTCTGGCTCACGGGAGCGTTTGCGGCCATTCATGGCGGGAGAGTCTGCTGCTGGTGTGGAGAGAGATGAATTTAGGTCTGAGGCGGAGAGGGGGTTGCTGTGGAAGAGGCGAGTAGGGTCGTTGGGGTCGGCGTCGCTGATAGTGAAGTCCGGATAATTCTTGCTCAAACTTTGCTGCACACGCTCATAGATTTTGACGATGAGTTTGCAAGCGGTGATGAGATCCTCAACGCGGACATCGATCTGATCCCACCACGGCCGACCTTGGGAATCATCCGGAAATGAAACCTTGCAATGGCGCGCAGCAGCGTAAAGGGCCGCGGCGGCGATGACGCGTGGTTGGAATTGCAGCGAGAGCACGGTGTATGTGGAATCATTGAGAAAAGCATAAGCAGCGTGCCGGAGGGGTCGATTGTCGGGGACACCGAGGAAGAGAGTGTAATCCCACAGAACGCGGTAGGGCGACTCGAGCTGCATGTCAAAGCAAAGGAACTCGAGCATGACGCTCTCGTTTTGCAGAATCAGGTCCCGCCATTTCCAGTAATCCTTTGACTGCTCGTCAACAATCAAATCAGACTTCTTCATGGCAACGCGGCAGCATGCCACGACAAAGTCCTTCATCCGGCGCATGGTCTCATCCACCTTGAATGCGACGAAGAGCGCCACCGCCGCAATGACCTTTGGATGCATTAGGTCCCCGCCTTGTTCAGGATATTGTCCACGCAAGGAGTAGCGCATCAGGAATCTGTGCATGAAGACGGTGGCAGTCATTGAGGTCTGTGGTGGCATCTTCAGCATCATGCTGACTTGCCAAATGAATTCGACAGCTCGGTGCCGGATGTAGTCCTCCTGCTCACGGTCGATTTTGTCGAGGCGCGACGGAGTGCGCTCCAAGTCCTCCTCCGAAAATAGCCATTTTTGCTCAGCTGCTGCTACCACAGGGTTGGGCAGACCGGGAATGCGGTGCTTGGACGGCGAAGGAGACGCTGTAGACTCCATTGGGTAGGCGAATGCGATCGTTCCAGGAACGGCGAGGGCCGAGAATAAAGCAAGAAAGAACGGAAAGAGGTGTCGAGAGAGGATATAAAGTGGTCTTCTCACGAGAAAGATGTCAAGGAAAGCGCGCCGGCGCGCTTGAGTGAGTTTATAGATTGCGATCCGAGGCGTAAATGTCGTCTAGTCCAATCAAGCATAGCGTAGCTTTTTATCACATTCCGGGAGGGGTTAGCGAATTAGTTGGGCATCATATATGGTAGATAATAGTGTGTACCTTTCTGAGCAGAATGAGCGTTCATGAAAGCGCCGGAGCGGAACAACATTACTACGAACCGATTTTAAGTGAATACATTCAACGCCGCAACCTATACATTATGGACTGTCTTCCTTTACCTTCTACTATCTTAGCCTTTTTACTTCTAAATAATTTGATATCTATATGTATGCCATATTAAGTACCAGAATTGCTAGGGGTACTCTCTTACTTGGTCACCTACTCGGTCTCCTACCTCTAGGGAACGAACATTGGAAGTACATAGTAAAAAGGTAGATTGGTAACTGTACCAAGAAGGAAAATCTCAGTATAAATTTGGTATCTCAGGTCCCATAACCTAGCGCCCACGCTGATAGTGCTATACAATATTTTTTCAAAATAAATGAACATTAGAAAAAAGGAGACCAAAGGCTTTTACTCCTCTTCGCTAACCTCGCTCTCGTCATCACTAGCCACATTATATCGTCCAGAAGCATGCTGACTGTACTGTTGACTGCGAGCCTCTTCTTCCCGAGCACTTTCCTCAAAAGCAGCTTCCATCTCCGCTGCGAGTAGATCATCCTCATCCTCCAAATCACCAACGGGGGCAGGCGGTGGATGTTGAGTATTGCGTGCCGGTGATGGAAGCTGAAGGCTGTCAATATCATCCTCCCCATCTTCGTCTTCATCTCTGTCATCGGGGGTGTTATTGGAAGAGAAAAAGGCTGGGTTGACCAATGTTCGGGATGGACGCGGTGATCCCATGTCAATGATCAAATCACCGTCGACAATGATATTTGAGCCAGTAGATTGGACAGTGCGTTGAGATGTGTCTGATACTGCGGAACGAGCATCGTCGTTGTCCTGTGAGTCAGGCTGTGTATAGGTAACCTCGATGACAGGTTCTGGGGCCGCTTTAGGTGGATTTGGCCTAGCTTGTGGATTTGGCCTAGCTTGTGGTTTTGGCGCTGGGCGTTTCGTCTCTCGGAGTGGGTTTGCCTGCTTCTTGGGCCGGGGTATGGGTTTTGTGGCAGGTTTAACTACCGGAATAATGGGAGTATTTGTCTTGCTGGTGTAGATGGGCTCCGGGGTGTTGTGGCCCGAGGCCGGTTTGAGCTCCTCCGCACCTGGCTTGGGGAGGAAATGCCGGAAGTCATATGGGTTGCTGTCATCGGCAATACCTTCATCTTCACTGATACCCCCAGAAATGCGATCGTCTCCTGATATGGGGTCATCCTCCTGCGCTATCTGGAGCTGTTCATATTGCTCAATGACCTGTTTCTCCGTCTTTCCCGGTGCCGATCGGAGATTGAAGTTGAATTTGGTGGTGACGGGTTCCAAAACGAAGGCTTTGCGTTCGGGATCGAAGACTAGGACCAGGCTGGGTTCGCTGACAGGGTCCTCGCTGCCTTTGTATGCATACGTCAACGTGTGATCGGCATTCGGGGCCTTATCGGTGACGGAAAGGTCGTAGAGGTCGGGCGATCGACCGGAGGGAGTAACAATCGAACGTTGCTGTGGTGTTGCATGCTTGGTCTTGTAATTATAATTCACATTGATCAATCTGCTTCGGTCTGTATCGGCCAGCCGTTCACCGAGGATAATGGGGTATTCGGCCTGCTTGGTCGGGTCAACCAGCGTGGGGGCGGCCATGGCTCCGCCACTGGGGATAGAACAATGGACGAGGTTGCGCGATAAGCCCAATAATGTATTGGAAGGTTGAGGGGGTTTTTTTGGAGAAGAAGAGGATATAATAGTATGAAAGGGAGGAGTATATGAAAGGAAGACAGGTGACACAGGATTAAACACGACGAAAGGCGGAGAACTCGCCCCGATAGTTCTATTAGTAAATAAGGCTTGGCGTTACAATACAAAGGTCGGAACTGTATACTATGGAGAAACGTGGTAAATGTAATAAACGAATTCATTGCATTTAATGCACTGGAACTCGACTGGTCAATTGTTCCAATCGTCCTGCCAATGCTCGGTGTTTGCGCATCACTTCCTCCCACTCATACTCCATCTCTTCTTCCCCGCTTAGCTCTGTTAGAATCATGCTAAAATCACCCCCTAAACGACCTAAACTGGCCGCGCAGTACAATAGTTGTGTCAGAAGACTCTCACGTGAGCTGCGATCCCTGACATTGGGAAGGTATGTTCTCATAGTATCGGTCAAGAGCTGCACTAGGTGCATAGGAAATGTCGCCAGAGCCGACGGGCGATTTTGCAATGGATCCGGAGACTTGTGATTGGAACCAGATCCTCGTCGGCCCGATGCAGCAGTATCAGACTCCGATTGCTCTGCAACGAATATATTCTTGTATAACGAGACAATGGCAAAGCTCTGTTCGCGGAAGATCTCAATGTATCTTTTCAGGTAGCGGTCGGTCTGCTGACCACCTGACCACGAGCCAGCCGTATTTTTACCACTTGTCCTCCGTTGGGTTTCTTGGTCGGCAAGTTCTTTCAGCGGGTCCAGTGCCTCCAGAGTTGCGACCAAGTGAGCCAGCCGACAGATCAGGAAGATGGCGCCCAGCGCTCCTTCTCCTGTCCCTGTGACACCTTCGCTCTGTAAAGTCTCCAGGTCTGGCGCTACTCGCCGCAGCCAGCCTACGGTTCGCATGCCTGCTGCGAGTCGTAGGTTCTGGGCTCGGAGCCCCGCAATGAGATTGGTGGTCATTTCTTTCATCGCATCTTCGGCCTGAGATGCTACATCTTGAATTAAGGGTGATTCGGGGTATAATGTTTGTAGTCGCTTGATGTGTGCATGCAGGTCAAGTGCGGAAGAGTACGTGGTGGATGCTGCACCCGCTCCTGAATTGGCCGATGCCGCAGACACGGCGGTAGAGAGGAGTGAGGGCAATTCAAGGATATCAGACAATCGTTCTACATTGCGCATCAATTGCATTGCTTTTTTCCGCCGTTCTAGAGCGGCATTGTCGGTGATCTTGCTGTACTTTGTGGAGAAGCCCACAGCCGCTTCATCCAGCTTCGGGAGCGCATCACGGAGTTGTTGTGCCTCACGTGTCAACTTGGGAATGGAGGTTCGGAGGGTGGATAAATTATCTGCGGACGTAATAAAAGTCCGGTGAGAGCGGTTGGACAATGCTTGAAGCGAGAGAAGCGTGGAGTGGGAGGATTGGGCGAGAGATTGAGGTTCGGTGGTCTGGAGGTTTTGCAAGGACAGGGTGGACAGTCGATTAAGATATTGAGAGGTTGTAGCATCACTAGATTGTGGTGTCTCAAGATGTGGAGCCAATAGCTCCAATAATGAGTCCGCCATGTTGGAGTGTTTGATGTTGAAGCTGAAGCTGAAGCCATAAAGCCGAACGGAACGGAGAGTTCGAGGTGGTCCGTGCACTCGGAGGAAACAACGTATTGGTGACGAGAACCTGGTTTGGTATCATTTTCATCCCAAGAAGCTCCTTGTAAAGATATCAAGTGGAAGTAAAAATTTGTTGGAAAGAGTTAGGGGGTAGACTTGTGTTCTATCATCGACAGCAACCCTATACTTCCTCTCCAATATAGCCCCCTCCCCCGCATCTCCAGTTTCTTGATTCTCTGTTCCACATGCCCCTACAGCCATGGGGAAACCTCGTGTGAGCCTTTTTACGCCGACAGTGATACAGGACCAAACCTAATCTTCTTATAGATGATTATTCTTGTTCGCCATGCGCAGTCAGAGGGCAACAAGAACCGTGACATCCACCAGACAACCCCCGACCACCGAGTAAAACTCACGCCTGAAGGATATCGTCAAGCCCAAGAGGCGGGCCGGCGACTGCGGGAACTGCTGCGACCTGATGACACCCTTCATTTCTTTACATCTCCATATCGCCGGACGAGGGAGACTACTGAAGGTATTCTAGAGTCATTGACTTCCGACTCCCCGGATCCCTCGCCATTCCCTCGAAACACAATTCAAGTCTATGAGGAACCCCGGCTACGAGAGCAAGATTTTGGAAACTTTCAACCATGCTCGACAGAAATGGAGCGTATGTGGATGGAGCGGGCAGACTACGGCCACTTTTTCTACCGCATCCCCAACGGCGAGTCTGCGGCAGACGCATACGACCGCGTGAGTGGTTTCAATGAGTCTCTGTGGCGACAATTTGGCGAAGATGACTGCGCTAGTGTCTGCGTCCTTGTTACACATGGTCTCATGACTCGGGTCTTCCTCATGAAATGGTACCATTGGAGCGTAGAGTACTTCGAGGACCTTCGCAACATCAACCACTGCGAGTTTGTGATCATGACCCACAATGAAAATAATGGGAAATACATCTTGCAAAACAAGCTTCGAACCTGGTCTGATCTACGAAAGGAAAGAGATGCCGAGAAGAAGCGCGAACGAGAGGCACTCGGGCTGAGTCCTACTATTCCCGCTCTGACGGAGCATGTCCCCATCCGGCGTAAATGGGGTGGCTGTCCTGACGGATGTACTCATGGTCTATCTGCAGATATCAAAAAGTCGGTTGATACCATGCGCCATGAGAGTAGCAGCAACAGGGGAAATGCCGAACCAAAATCGGCCACATCAGCCTCCTCCAAGGATACAGATCAGGCATACAAATTTCCGAAAGGCGAATCGATCCAGGATGCCTCTGATCCTGACTACGATAATGCGAACGAGAGCTCGGGAAGCGATCATGCACAATCCAATCCTCGACCCGAGGCTGAGGCCGAAGAAGCAAAAAGATATAGAACCGGTGATTCTAATGCCGACGCTCGAGCCAACACTACTTCCCGCCTTGTTTCACCAGTCTTGCAAGGTGGCTATCGAGACACCAATGATCACCTGCATCCACCGGCTGTATCATCCTCCACGGCATGTCTAAAGATGGCTCTTCTTCACCTCAAGGGCCGCGATGGAGGTGGCT
This sequence comes from Penicillium lividum, assembly GCA_028828245.1. Lineage (NCBI taxonomy): Eukaryota > Fungi > Ascomycota > Eurotiomycetes > Eurotiales > Aspergillaceae > Penicillium > Penicillium lividum. The sequence continues at coordinate 6,649,416 of JAQJAG010000002.1, forward strand.
CGATGAGTGGCGCAAACAGCCTCGCACCATCCGACGACGAAGGAGAAGACCACACAACCCCGCAACTAGTTTCCGGGCATCTCCAACCAAATCCTACCTTGCATGTCCCATCACAAGGTGCAGAAGATGACGGCGATGACGAGCTTAGCGCGCACCCCACGGAAGAAATGAAACGGGTTCGACACAATAATCATTACACTCATCACCATTACCACCGCCATACTCATGCATCCCATCATCGCCACTCCTCTTCCACGAATTCTTCGCAACCGCCGCACCGGATGGCTAATATCCTCGGGGATGGCGATGACGTCTCAACAAACTCTGGCGGCCATAGCCCCGAGTCAAGTTATCAAAACCCCGAGACAAAGTCTCCAAACACCAAGCACCATAATATACTGGAGCAAGAAAACGAGAATCCTTCCCTGGAAGAGCAGCAGCGCCAAGACCAGAGTGTCCGAGGGAGCATATATTGATTGAATCCATTTTGCCCTATTCTGCGGACGTTTCTTCGTCCATCTTTCCTTTTTTTATTTTTTTTTCGATCACATTTGACATGCATGATATTCTGCCGACCCCTATATGACAATGTACGGATATCGATGTACAAGGGGAATCATCATTGATACTGGCTGAAGCTTTCTACCCGACTCAGCGTTACGACTACGACGATAATATGAACGATTCAGCACTCAGAGACCGGATACAAAGGATATTAAGCTCGTCATGGGCATATTCTGAGTTGTGGTTTCGATTTTGAAAATAATACTACGCTATGATTACATTTTTCTACATACTCCCTTCTCTACTAGGTAAATGATATAGTTCATATGTGCACTTCGGTGTAGGTTGTCGCTATATCCCATCGCACCCAAGTGTATATATTAACCTTCCAGGGTTCTAACCTTGGTTTGGAGGGTCAGGTACATTCCAAGGTTATGTAGGTGACATACTATGTATGTAGCGACAACATGTACTATTCCTGTACTGTTATTGTGACAAGCCAGCCATCCATAGATACAAGAACATAGATCTACCCTGTAAACAAGCTAGTCTTGACAAGCCACTCATCAACATAAGGACTGGGGCTACCCTGAGTCCAGTAGTGTACAAAAATCGTAGGTCCTGGTATTCTTATCATGATACTAAACATGAATGGACAGAAAAGCAGCTATCAGAAGCTATGCAGCCCCTTTAGCTGGCCGAGAACAATACAGTGATAGCCTGATCACCCAACAGCCTTTGTCACTGCAAGCCTTGTCACTATCAAGAAAAAGGCAGATAGCTCCTATCCTAAGCTTGAGCAACCAGTCATGAAAAAGTAAACCCTAGACCTGACCTGGTGGTCAAGGTCATTATCTTTATCTGCCTTGTTGTCACAAGAGTCAGGATTTTACACATTGTACTAGAGGAGTTCTGTCGCGCGAAATGCGTAAAGCCAAGAAGAATTAATGTTGCTAGAATACTTCCTATTTTATTGACCTTCGTAGACTTCATGATCTCTTATTATATCTCCTCATCATATAAAAAGTTCGGATTTCTGCCTAATATATCAATTATTAATAGTAAATTAAAAAAAACCTTATTGAGGTTTCTACAGGCTTGCGGCACCTGGCGCGCAGGCTTCAACCCTAGCCAAAACTAGACATCTAGCTTGATTGGGTTAGAGGTGCACATGAGCAATTACATAGGAGACGTCAGGAAGACTCTAGCAGTCTCTAGTTCCAAGATTAACTAGGGGTGACTGTCTTGGTTGACACAAATGACCCAGGGATCAACTCCCACAATAGTGAGACATCGATGCGAGGGACAGCCTATACAATCCCGATTTGAGTGCACACATCATGTCGAGTGAACTACGCAGGGCCAAATTCTCACAAGCGTGAGGTTAAGACACTAGACGGGAAAAAAAGAGAGTACTGCATGTAGACAAAGATAATAGTTTGTCAAATATTGGCTTCCACTATCTTCGAAAAGCATTTCAACACACAAGACCATAATGACAATGAGATTGACGCAAGGACACAGAGAAAACTAGCGACCAAGAGAAGCGTAAAGTCAAGAAAGTGGCGGTGAAAGAGGCGATCGAGAGCAAGCATCAATACTACGTACACATCAGATCCTCATGCAGGAACTGACTAACTTGATCCCCAAAGTTGATGATAGGGCTCATCAAGGAACTGGAAAAAATGCTTAGGCAAAAGGGAACAATCAGTCGGATTGGAAAACCGCGCGGCCTGCCCCATGTTTGTCACTCTGCAGTCCAGGCTTCAGGAATCAAGGGAGAAAAAAAAAAAAAAAGAAGTCGATCTCTGATCGATGGCGCTGCAGAAAAGTCGTAAATCGAGGAGAGCAAGGGAGAATGAAACCATGTATCAAGTTTGTTTGGTCGAATTTCGGTATTTGAGGTTGTCAAAACGAATTGGGGAAAACGTAGAGGAGAAAATATTAACGCCGGAGTCGACTGTAGCGCGGGGAATTGAAATCAAAGTAATGTACCGACATGAAGAGTGGAAGAGGAAAGAAGCAATCTATAGGTAATCAAGGCGAGACGAAAAATGCCGGACATGAAGGCAAAAAAGGAGTGAAAGAAATGAAAAAAAATATGAACCGAAGGCATGGGTAATAAACAGGTCAGATTTTATGAATTCGTGATCGTCGTGACTGCGTCCCCAGCCACCAGGGACCCGGTCTTGGGAGAAAAGACAAAGTGAGCCTGGCTGGATGTGACACAATGTCCAACCGAATGATTGGCAAAGTATCGTAGGTTTTGGGGCTGGGGCGTGCCAATGTCGCCGCGGGGCGCGTTTTTTCCTCTTTTTTTGGTATTTTTGAGTTTTTCGCTTAGCCGACACGAACCAGCAGACGCAGAACTAAAAGGACTTTTCGGAGGTGACGCGGAATGCCGATCGATCAAAGAGTAAGGCCAGGCGAGTCAATAGAAGATGACAAGAGGGCACAAGCGTCGAATCAGATCAGAAAGCAGCGGAAAGAGGAAGAATAACAGTATCATCAGAGAAGAGAACCATGCAAAATCACTCAACCATCACAAGGGAAGAAAGTCTAAAAAAGCTGCACCGAAAAGGACAAAAAGTGGGTGACCCTTATGAAGAGTGCCCACTTCTATCCGTAGTCATGAATCAGCAGAATATGAAGGATCAAGGAATGACACGGCTTTAGCCTGCAATGATGGGCTGCAGGGCCGGGAAGGCGGTGTTGCACATGTAGTGCTCAACGTGTTTAGCACAATACATGCAGCCACATGAGGAGCCATGACCGGTCCACACACTCTGCGCAAAGGGCAGACCATAGGCCGGAGTGTGGTGGTACGAGGGAGGTTGTGATCGCGGGGCCGAGGCAGGGAGGTACTGCGGGGGCGGAATCCAGGCCCGCGAGTAGGGAGGTGGTGGGTTAGGGTACGTCCAGGTGCCAGCCGCGTAGTAGTCAGGCGTGTTGGGGCCGCTGTGGGGGGCCGACGGAGGCGAGTACTCGGACGCGGCCGGGTTGAGCCACGAGTTCTCACCGCGCTGATACTGAGGTGGAATGGGGCCTTCGGGGGACATAAGGGGCTTGGCGACAGTCTGGGGTTGGCGTACAACGTTAGTGTCGAGGGGTGCCAGAGGCTGGCGAGACTCCTGCTGAGCACGAGCATTGGCCTTGGCGCGCCAGTTGTCCCAGTGTCGACGCCATGAAGAAAACCCGTCCTGCTCGTCATACATGCGGTTGTGGATCTTCCACTCGAAGGCGAACAGCCACTCCAACTCCATCTTGTTAAGCTCGGACACGGGGATGTTGCTCACTTCCGACCACGATTTGTTCTGGAAGGTGTTGTCGTCCAGAAACTTGCTACCGAGTAAAAGGGCCACGGTCAGCATACGGTAGATCTGGCCGCTGTTGGTCTGGAAGACACGCTGGGACGACAGCTGGCGCATGCGGCAGGAAAGGTAGTAGAGACCCAGTAGGATGGTCGAACTCGGCAGGCGGGTCGAAGACAAAATCTGGTAGACGTATTTCCGAAACTGAGGGGGGACCGAAGATCCTGGGGAGATGCTTCGCATGATGTCAATATCTTCTAGGGTGATCTTGGTGTTGTACAATGCATACATTCCCTGGGTCATTTCCGCCACGAAGTCGGACATGCGATCCATCTCGTAATCCAGGTGGGCGGCAACACCTCCGGTGGCCTTTTCCTCCTTGCGCACCTGCTCTTGCTGCATAGGGGCGATATCCTGACGACGGTACTGCGGGGGGATGGCACTATCCATGGGCGGCAACTGGACACTGGAGCGGAGCGGAGGCAGGGTTGCCATCGATCCATACATGGGCAGTTGACCCATGGCGTGCAAGGACTCCCGAGTAGGGTGCATCATGTTCGCCGATTGGGGGTGCAGGTTCATCGAGTTTGGCTTGGTGTACCGAGACTGGGAGTAATTTTCAATAAACTCACAGCCACTCTGATGATAGCGAGGAGGAAACGCAGAGTGATTGATCGGGTAAAAGGACGGTTCGTCCAAGCGACCACCGCTGTTGACGTGAGGAGGGGTAGGAGGCAGGCCGTGGCCTGGAGCGAAGAAAGACGGCATTTCAAGGGGGAGGGTAAAGAAACACCAGTTCAAGACGGGGAGAAGAGACGAGTTTGAATGCTGTGACGTCGGGTAGAGTCAGCGGTTGATTCGAGCGAACCTAGAAGAGTCGACGCGGGATAGAGAATAGAAAAGTTCAACGAACCGTCTACAGCTCCGCGCCGTCCTGATCCTGGGAAAAGTGAGAGCGATGCTCAGCGAGCGGCGTCGCTCTGTTGTGGTCCTAGGGAAAGTCTCTAATCGAATGACATGAAGAGTCGTTCAATATCTGGGACCGAGAAGCACAAATGAGACAGAAGGAGCGTGGTTAGATCTGGAACTTCGCTTTGAATCTTAATGAAGATCGCAACGGAGAGACTGATCCACACGATTGAGAATCAAAATCACAACTTGGAAGTGTATCCCTGCTAGAGATTATTGGTTCTGGGGAGACGCGCGCACAACGGATATCCGCGAAGGGGGTTTTTTGTTCTGATTTCACTCTCGCGAAATCAGCAACGACACCTAATGAAAGGCTCGTTAGAGGGAGGGTTGAAATTGGTCTGAGGAAGCCGAAATAAGCCAGCCAGAAACCAAACTCAGGGGAGATAGAAAACGAAAGGGGGGGGGGGACAAAAAAGGAGAAGAGTAAAGAAGACGAAGGTGCAGAGGCTGTCGAGTTGTGTGGGTAAAAGTGACCGTGTATTACAAATTACATACTACGTGGATCTCAACCAGACAAAACCAGCCAACCCAACCATCGAAAAATTTCCCACTTTCAAAGCTGAAACTTTCCCCCGGATCATGTAGAATATATTAAAATGCTGAAACTTCTGATTAATTCAAAATCATTTTTACATGAAATCAAGTCACCAGGGGGGAAATGAATATTCATACCATCTCGGTGGCTGTTTCTCTGTAACATGGTCGCCCCCCATGTAATTACACCGCCCGTGTCACGCCTAAGTAAATCTAAAAAAAATTGAATGGACTCCACCTGACTAAGCTTAAATTACTACTTAAAATATACCCAAATGTGTACTCCGTACGGAACACGTCAAAGCTTTGAAACATTCCAAGTTTCTCCCTACATACATAAATCACTGGATTTCTAAACATTCTCTACATTATGTATTAATATATATTTAGAGATCGGAACTATGGAATTCATGTATGCAGTAAACATAGTTTGGACCTTACTCCCTTAGGTGCTCTATCTTATCACCCGGTACAACCAAAAAGTAAGGGAAATATACTAAACTCCTGATGAGTTGTTAGGTGTCTATGACTGGGCCGGACCCTTGTCCAATGACAGCATGCGGCATGACGCTATGCACCAAAAAAGGTATTAAAAATAATTAAATGTCTGCACTTATCCACTCAAGTGCTCAAGGTCTGTGACTCACAGAGGGGGGTAACCAACTGCTGACACTGCCATTGACTAGGTAATGAGCAGATCCCGTGGTCCTTGCCTTTTGTCCTAACTTGGAATTGTCAACGGCTACCTTTTTAGAATCGCGCTACAGACTAGTGCGTGGCTGAAAATTCTGATTTTTCTCTCTCTAGCTTTCTAGATGGCTTGGATTCCCTGCACATGAGCACCAGTGTGGACTAGCCTTCTTCAGTAGTTCCCCTTTTTCGGTGGAGAAGCGGTCGTACCCGGATATTCTCGGCCCCAACTATTCCTACACGTTGCGTCGGGCAGCATAGTTCTTAACCCCGCCTCTAAAGAAGAATTCGGCCACCCCTCTACACATCTGGAGCTGTTTGGGTTTGATTCGAGCGGGGAGAGGCAAAACAAAAACAAGTTTTCGTAAGAATACCGGATATTGGCGGCCGGGATCGAACACGAAGGAAAGGGAAAATCGTTCTATTGTACAGAGTACAACACCAAGGGAAATTGAAGTTACTCCGTACAATAATAATATCTTATGTACCGGTCAAGACGGGGAACTTCTAGTAAATTATGGCTTATATAGACACTACCTGGGCCGGAGACTGAGGAGATGTTTGGGGGTGGGTATTTGTATGTACAGTGACTGGACAAAAGTATTTGCCCCCAAGGCTCCACATTTGGTGAGAGGGGGTGCAAATACTTTTGTTTAGCCACTGCAAGTACAAATCCGTTCTGTCACTAGTAGGTGCATGTTTCCAGGGTTACGTAGAGATAACCAGCTCGGAGTTATCAATGTAGATTTCAATGGTGAGTCTAGATTTCCTGTGGTATATGGATTGGTATTTCTATAATGCTAGCTTTTGGTTTTGTTTTTGGAAAGATGCCCACCTCATTGGGAGGTAACAAAGGGATGGTGAGACAACAAATGGGCTCGAGATCTACCGACCCCTCTGGCAACGATGGTGACCATGTGCCCACGGAACAAAAAAAAAACAGTGGAAAGAAATCAAATCAAAGAAAACACAAAAGATGTCCAGCATATGCCAGAACAGGGATATCATTAGATTCAACGGAACCCACAAACAAAGACATAGACTCGTATACTATCGTCAGGGAGGCAAACACATTGCCCTCCCGGTCGAGTGCTTCCAAAGGAACAACTTCGATCTATCGCTCCCCCGGGGCAACCCCCACAAGGAGCAGACCGGGTCGCGCCAAACTTTGATCAGAAGAAGAAAAACAAGCAAAATGGAATAGATGGTAGAAAAGAAGGAATAAAACTCCAGGGGAGCCATTCCCCAAGAACGCGGACAAGTTCGTAAGTCGTGATGAGAGAATACCAAACGAAAGACCGTCAAGGCGGCTAGTCGTCTTTCAAGCTTCCAACAAGGTTGCGAAGCACGTCCATGATGACGCCCTCGTCCTTGGGCTCTCCACCGGGGAACGAACTCTCAGTAGCATTACCCAACACACGGGCACGGGCACTTCGGAGCACCTCTCGGATGTAGTTCTTATCCTCGTAATCTTCCATAAGAACGGCCTCAAAGTCATCGATGGCTTTGTTCGCACGCTCAGTGAATGAAGATGTTTCCGGTGGTCCATGCGGCATAGTATTTTGTCGCGGAGGCATTTGCTGCGACTGCGGATGCGGCGGCGGACCAGGTGGCGGCGGTGGTTGTTTCGGTGCCTGGTGATGGGGCGGTCCCACATGATGCGGCTGGTGCTGGTGCTGGTGTTGGTGCTGGTGTTGATGTGGGTGCTGCTGATGCTGATGCTGATGCTGATGCTGGTGTTGATGATGATGCTGAGGTTGATGCGGTTGCTGAGGTGGCTGTTGCTGCGACTGGACCGGTTGCTGATGCTGGGGTTGGAACTGAGGCACAGGTGGGAAAGATTGGGGTTGCGAATTGATGTGTTGAGGTTGAGATGGGGGATTTGAAGGTGGGTATGGGGACTGCTGCTGAGGCGGTGGCCCTTGCCCGGGCCTTGAGGGCTGAGGCTGTTGAGCCTGAGCCCCCTGTACAGGTGGATCGACTGCATAAGGAGATGTGTAGGTGGATGGGACAGTTCGAGCAAAAGCCGGTGGAAGACTGCTGCGAATAGTACCCACAATGGGAAAGGACGCAGCAGCGGGAGCGGGAGCAGGAGCGGGAACAGGGGTGGGGGTGGGAGCAGGAGCGGGAGTGGGGGCAGGAGCGGGAGCGGGAGCAGAAACGGGGACAGGAGCAGTCACAGCAGGAGTTGTAGAGGGAGCAGAAGAGACTGCAGTAGAAGGGGGCGGAGGAGGCGGTGCTGCCGCATAAGGACTTGAATGCTGAGGTGCTGGCGGTGGCGCAGAAAAGTTGGTAGATGGCATCGGAGGGAATTGGAAGTTGTGATGCTGAGCTTGCATCGGCGGTGGACCGCCAGGTGGGGGATAGGAATGAGGGATAGGTCCCATATATGGCTGAGGAGCTGGTGCCGACACCTGCGGCGGTGGCGGCTGTTGCGGCGGTGGTGGTGAAGGCCGTCTCTTCTTTTCCTTCTCGACGGAGGCACCAGGCCGAAGCTGCCATGACCAACCTTTACCATCTCGCTCTGCGTGCATGAACAAGTGACCATTGCCATTAAGGTTGTGTCGTACGCTTGAAGTCCATCCCTCTGTCTCGCACTTGAAGCGAAAATAGGGATACTTCAATTTTAATGCACGGTATATTTGCTTCAGCGTCATTGGGGTAGCAGCCTCTGTAAGAGCATCAAAGATGAGAACAGCATAGTTGTATGGAGGTTTCGCCAGATCCTCCTGTGTGTAAGCAGACTCGGGAGGATAGTTCGGAGAAGGAGACCGAGATGGTTTGCGTTTCTTGACTGGCGGAGGCTTCACGTATTCCTCGGGCCGTTGCTCAGTAGTGAATTGGCCACTTTCCATAGAAGGAAGAGGGAAATCCATCGAAGTGCCATCCTTTTTCCGTTTGTTATACTTCCGTTTCTCCGATGGTTTGACAGACGAGGGTGGCGATTCAGCACTAATAAACTCCTGGGGAGTAGTAGCAGTCGTTGCCACTGTCTTGCCTGCCTTGGTTGGCCGGTTTTGCAGCGGCGGTGTGATACCCCCATTGGCTTCGCGCTTAGCGGCAATCTTCTGCTCCCGAGCAAGCTCAGCTCTTTCACGCTTAGACATTATTCCGTCCTTAGGAGGCCGGCCAGGACCACGGCGGCGGGCTGGTTGATCTCCCGAAGATTCGACGGAGTGCGCCTTCGAGTCAGAATCCTTCGTTTTCAAGACAATCTTGGTCACCCTGGAAGAGTCTCTGCCTTCACCACTGTCGCTCAGGGGCCTGTCCATGTCATCATCAAGCTCATGCTCGGCGTCGGCGTCGGCGTCCGCATCGACATCAGCGTCGGCATCTGCATCGACATCGACAGATTCCAGAGCATCATCTTCATCTGCTGCCTGTTCTTCCAAGCGATCCGCTCCTGTCTCTCCAATGGGAACATCTGGCAGCAAGAATCGGATGCGCACACCTCCAATTTGTATGTAATCTCCACTATGCAACGGACGGAGCTGACCTGGCGATAACCAGTCAGCTCCAATAAATGCTCCATTACGGCCCATGACCTCCATCTCGAAGAGACTTCGGTCAAAATTATACGCAATTCGGACATGTCGGCGTGAGATACCGCGGTGACCTGCAGCACTGCCGTCGATGGTGGATGGAGGGTGAATGGGAATCGTGGGACAAGAATCAGGAGACGGTAGCAAAGCCAATGCATCAACGGGTTTGGGATCACCGTTTCCATCCTGGAGAGATTGCATCGCAAGCGCATTGTAGTCCGTTGACGTGGTGGTCTGTAATTGCGCCGGATTGGCATGCAAGGGCATAGCCTCACCGAGAGAGGATTTTGACGACCGCCGGCTGAGGTTAAGATTGGTTGGAAGATGTGGGGGGACGTCCGGATCAAAGCCCATGATACCTCCTCGATCACTAACCACACTGCCCATCATGGCAGCACTTTCCTCCCGTTTCATGCGGTTGGGAGTGTGTGAGGCGTTACCACCACTAGAACTCTTTGCGCGAGAGCTCCGCACGGCCTGCCGGTACTGAATTTCTCGCTGATGGGCGGCGCGTGCAGCTCGGACATCTCGCCCTAGAATGAAGGAGTAGGTGTTGCAGTAGAAATGCCCATCATCGAACTCTAACTTAGCAAATGCTTGGATACGAGGCTCGGATCCGGCAATGGAAGCCGAAGCATCTTGATATCCGAGAGCTGATAGGTCAGCACCTTGTGAGAGGTAGGCGGCCGTCAAAAACTCGTTCTGCTGGAGGGCCTCAAAAGCATTCTTCGGGGTTCCAGCCAAGTCGAAAGCAGGGAGAAGTGAGGGCTGGTCCAGGTCCTGCTTGGGGTTCAACGGGTCGGAGATAGAATCCATAGCGTCTGATAATCGATGTCCCATGTCGCCTCCTTCCTGCGCAGACGCACCAAGTCCTGCAAGGAAATCCGTCATCGGAAAATCAACATTCGACATATTGGGCATCCCTATAGAGTCCGTAGGATTTTGGTGTAGGTTCGAATCGGCGTGCGTAGAGAATGGAGTGGACATGTCGATTGACGGGCGGTTTGAGTCGTGTAGTTCCCCATCCTGTTCCTCTGTCTTTTGCCCGGCCGCTTGCTCTGGCGCAGAAGGATTCGGCGCGGACTGGTTTCCGAGCAGTTGGGCCAATAGCGCACCGGCAGCGGATTGGGCATTCGAGTCCTTTTCATCCTCTAGCATGGCGAAGTCCTGATGGTCCAACGACTCCCTCTTTATTCCAATCGAAGTGGCGGGCAAGGCTTTGGAGGCTGGGGCAGAATTATGCAAGTCGGGGATTGCGGAGTTGCTTCTAGGGTCGGACGGGGACGAAGCGTCGTTCTGTGAGCCGCCATAGTCGTACATGGGCGTATCGGTGCCTGGATCAGGCGGACGATGGCCCACCGCTGGCGCCGTCATGGTCTGCGACGACATGGCTCTGGGAAGGAGAGAAGGGCAGAAGCAAAAGCTGAAGTTCTCTCTTTAGGGCCGGGCGGTGAGAGTCGATTTGCCCGACTGGTCACTGCACGTGGCCGTAGCTGGAAGGATCGTTCCTAGCGTGAAGGCTGGCCCTGCATGATCACGGATAACTATGAATAATGAAGTCAAAGGAGTGAATAGATATCAAATGATAACCAAGATCCAGATTGTTGAATAGAAAAAGGTTGACATTGTTCCCAATTGCCCCTAGGTAGAAGATCCCTCCGGGTCAAATTTTCTCTTCCCGCCCCGCTCCTTTCTCCGACTCGATCCACTGGTTTGGGTGCCTGGCTCCTCACCGATTCTAGTGATCGACTAAGATACGAACCCAATTCCTGATCTCTATAGATCATATAACTTTCCCATGATTATAAAGATTTTCAAAAGTCATATATAAAATCATTCTTATGTCCTACTTACCTAGGTAAGACATCCCCTTAGTATAACGGTCAACAGACGGTGTAAGGTGGAGTTTACCCCTCTACTGATAGTCGGTGGGTTGTCTCCGCTGCAGAACTCGGGACGTACAATCTACACGCCAATTCCCGGGTCATTGCTTAATAGGGGAGAAATCTATAAATATTAGTCCGTTCAATTCCAGTTCCATACACATTTAAATGTCCTTAATCTTATCTAGATGAAGCCCATAAAATCTCTATCAAAGTACCAACAAGCCATAGATGAACCAAACTGCGGGGACAAGCGGAGCAAGCTTTTTGGAGTAGAAAAAATGGCCTGCATGCAAATGTCACCAATCTTATCAAGCAGTAGACGCACACCCCTCCTCATACCACACTCCACACCTGGGCAACCCCACGCCCAAATAGCCTGTGTACAGTATCGTCAAGGTAAAACCAAAATGCCAAAGCCCAAAAAGATTGACCCAAAAGTCCAAGCGCGTACAACACCCAATCCCCCCACCATCCCCAACTGGCCACCCCTCCGCCCCCCTCCTTCCCACGGCAGACCTCAGTCTCGTCCCCCTCGTCCCGGACCAGATCTACTTAATCCAGAACTTCCTGTCAAGCTCCCTGTGCAAAACCTATGCCTCGTTTCTCGCGTCACTGCCGTTGACCACAACACCTGGGAAACCGAAGAAGGATGAGGCAGTGCGCGTAAACGATCGGTTCCAGGTGCAGGATGCGCGGTTTGCGGAGATGCTATGGAGTGGGACTGCGCTGAAGGAATTGGTCACGACGAGATTTGCTGAGGACGAGGAGGTCTATAATGAGGATGGGGAATATGAGTCTCTATCTCTAGAGGACTTGGCGAAAAGGGCGAAGGAGGTTTGGGGTGGGGAGCCACTGGGGTTGAATCCGAATATACGGATTTATCGATATTCGCCGGGACAATTCTTTGCTCAGCATTGTAGGTGGTGTTTTTGTATGCCATGGTGTTTTTGGAGATGACTGATTTTTTTTATTAGACGATGAATCTAATTCGTTGACTTTCTTGCCTCAATCCGCTACGAAAGCTTCCCCCGCTCGTACTACATGGACTCTTCTGATTTATCTCACTACCTGCTCCGGTGGAGAGACGGTCTTTTATCCCGAACCGACACGCGCGGACCGGAACCCAGAGCCGATATCTGTGGTACCGGAAGTAGGGATGGCGCTCTTACATCGACATGGGGACCATTGTATGCTGCACGAGGGCATGGAGGTGACAAGTGGGGAGAAGTGGGTGCTGCGGAGTGATCTGGTTGTTGCTCGATGATGGGAACATTAATATTCATATACTTGGTTGTTGTGCATTTAGCAAACTTGGCGTTATAGTGGATGGGTGCATCGATGGGAACGTTGAAATGACTCTACAATCTACTAGATTTTGGAAACATTCAGATGGATTTTGGTCAATTTGCTCTGCCCTACTGTAGGGGAGAAAAGGAGAATACGAAGTCAACACAGCAAGATAGTATGACAGGGACGATAGGTGCCTGTGTCAGGGAACCACGTCACACGTAACACGTAAAAGAGACAAGAATTTGTAGATACAGAAGTCATAAGGAGTGTCGAGGTCTGGGAATAGGGAGAGTCGTGGAAAAGCAACAAACACAGGCATGGGAGGATAGGAACTGGATGATCGGACGGCTGGGATTTGCAGTGAAAAATAGAAGTAATTGTATCACACCCAGCACCACTTTTCCATTTCCTACTTCGGTTTCATCGTATCGTATCACATTTATGAATCACCAGGAGACTTGGACGCATCCACCTTATAGTCAGCCCGGCGCATGATATCCTCCACAGGCCCGAGCAGCCTCTTGAATCCGTCCCGGCCCAGGCGGGCCACCTTGACATCGGTCTTCGTGACAATGCTCGCCGCACGCGGCTTGTCATCCAACAAGGCCAGCTCGCCAAAGTAGTCACCCCGATGATAGCTCTTCACAGGCACGTCAGCCTTGAATGCCTCGGCCTCGCCAGATTCCAAAAGATAAAATGCGTCACCTGGATCACCTTCGGAGATAATGGTAGCACCGGCAGGATACTTGATTGTATCTAAGGCGTCGGCGATCTTAGACCGCTCGTAGGGCTTGAGAGAAGAGAGAAGCGGTACTTCCTCCAAGAAGGCCTCGTACATGCGGCGTCGCTGGAACGCGGAATCCATCAAAATCCGCCGGAAAGTGATGCGGTCCAGTGCCCAAAGAGTGCATTTAGCTTCAGTGGAAATGACCGTCGCAGCACGGGGTGCATTATACATCAGAGCCAGCTCACCAAATGAGCCACCAGGTCCAGTACTGCTAACCTTGTTGCCCAGACCATCTGGACCGGGCTGCACTGCACCGGACGAATGAATATAGATGTCGAAGTTGCCGTTCTCCACAATGTAGAAATAGTCGCCTGCGTCACCCTGCGAGATCACTTTGATATCCTTGGCGGGAATAGGCTTCTCAACCAGTGCATCCAGTACGGTCTTGAATTGATCGTCGTCCAGGTGAGAAAACAGGAAATTCCCACTGACAGCGGTCTTCAACCGGGCCAGCTGTTCATCCGTCTTGGGGTGATGTGGGGGTGTCCATCCTTCTGCACCGGCGGATGTTGGGTTCAAGGACTCTGCGGAAACTGAGGTGCGACGGCCCAGAGCATAGTTGTTCGGGAATCCCTGCCCTGCGGGAACCGGTAGATGTTCATGCTGATCGTCACCTGCGTTACCGCCCGATGGCGGGCCGGAGTCAAAGGGACTTCCCCGGCCAAACAAAGAACCCCCGAAGCCTTGTGATCCGCTTTCACTAAACGCGCTTCCTCCGAAAAGGGCGGCCTCGGGCAAAGCGCCTATGTTGGCTTGTCGATAAGTCATGTCGGTCGGTGACGTCACCTCGAATTCTTCGTCCTCCGTGATTTTCTGGATGTGAGACTTGTCGGGTTTAGTGCCGGCGTGGTTGAATGGGGTAGACCCCGGGAATGTGCTTTGAGCCATGACTGAGTTGTTGATAGGGGCCGGAGAGGCCGCTCCGGCCACGGGATAGTGGAAAGAGGGGTGGATTAGGGTACTGAGCGAAGCAGGTAAATCAGATTCTGAGATTGTCCAGCTGTAATGTAATTAGAAGCGGAGATCTTCGGTGGTGAATATATAGCGGTTTAAGATGGAGCAAGGACAGAGACATGTGTAGGAGGGGTAGTCTCGGACCAGGTAGGAACGGGGATTGAGCAAGAGTTTAATTGAGATAGAACAGCGGAGTGAGTATCCTACACAGTTGTGTCTGGATGTGCTGATGTGCTGGTCTCGGAAAGGGCTTTCTGCAGAAGATGAATCCTGGGAAACGTCTTACCTGGCGTTGGGAAAGAGAGTAAAGGAGGCGCACACAAACCCACAGGGAAAGGAAAAGGAAAAGAAGTTGAAGATCCAAAAGGAAGTTGACGGGCCGAGCAGGAAGAACTCCAGGTCTCGTGCAAGTCAATTGGACAGGGAGAAGGGAAAAGGGTTAGAGGAAGGAGGGGTAACGAGTAAAGTTGGGGCGGGTTGGTCTGAGCTTCTCTCGCGTCGATCAGTCTCTCAGTTATGGTGATCGACGTCACTCGTTCCCATCTTTGGTTCAAGTGGAAGGTTTGGAAAGGAAAATATCCAATCAACTAGCTTAATCTTTAATTATTGATGACAGAATTTGGTCCATTAGAAAGTATAATTAGATTCAAGTGGACAAGTATTGTGGAAAAAAAGAGAGAGAAAAAAAAGAAGCTTGACACCCGAGTCTTCCAACTGTCTTCTAGAACACGGAGAGCACGGCAGACGATCATTGGCATTGGTCGCCACTACTGTGGGACAGTGTGGCAAACGGGGGGTCCCATATGACTCTTGAAGTCATGCATTTGGAACATAGTTACATAGCGACTCTAGTTGCTTTTTAGCAAATTCAATCGCCGTTTGCAGGTTTGGGTTTTGTCGCAGATTGCCTTCCATTATTCTTGTATATATTTATCTGATAAAATTTACTGCGTATATGACAATAGGAAATGAAATCCAATTTACATGGGAACGGGTAGTGTCGATCGCCCCAGGTCACTCGAAGCAAGCATATCCTTGCTTGAGATTTTGAGTTTTCTTTTCTTGACTTTTTACCCTATAGCTCTTGACAAGTTTAAATTGATTGGATCCTTCTACTAATTTCAATGTTTCTAGATAATAGATGAAACGGACTTCCGATATTGCAACTTAAGTGTGGGAGGCGGCCGGGTCTAGATGGTGGCCCAACGTTACAACCATGGATCTTACAGGCGATGGGGGAAAAGTTCATTACTTCTATAGATAAGTGATCTAAGCATTTCTTTTTGCGACTCATAGGACTCGGACCAATCGAATCCGGACTCTTTTTCTTCTCTTTATTTTCTTGCTTTCCTCCTTTTTTCCCCTTTTAAACGTTCCATTTGACTTCGACAGGAACCTGATCAGTTCAAACTCTTGGGCCCTGGCAGTTGGTCTGTGTCACACCCCACCCGATTTAGAGCTTGGAAGCGCCCTTCCCAACTTTGTCTTCTTTTCCTCCTTCCAACTCTTTTCCTCTTGATTTCATTTTTTTCCCGTGATAAAGCTCTCTAGATGGGATCAGTTACAGCAATGGGGACCTACACATTTCAATGGTGAGTTCGCCCGATTCAATTTTCTCTGCCGGGCGCGGGCGTCCGGGGATGTGGAGAGTTCGAATCCATTTCTCTACGCCCCCGAAGTGGCACAGACTCAATTCTGGATTGGATCGCTGACTGGACGGTTCCTCACATCTGCATGTAGGCCCTCTCCCGCGAACGAGGTGTTCGTTACTGGCACATTCGATGATTGGGGTAAGACGGTGAAACTGGACCGGGTGGGCGACATTTTCGCAAAGGAAGTGTCTCTCCCGATCGGAGAGAAAATCTATTACAAGGTAGGTACATTGTTTCGCCTGATTTCTCCCTCTTATTTTCTTCCTTATTTGCCCCCTATTTTTCACTTCTTTCGTCCTTTTATTCTATAGGGGCACCGCAACCGTAGATAAAAAGATGCGGTGAGCTGTTCTGCCTCAGGCCACAATAGGCACCAACCCCAGCTTTGTATGACGCAGTTGCTTCCCACTGACGTCACTTTCTTTGTCCCGCTTTCCCACCATAAGATCGTGGACACGCCACACCGGGTTTGTGCTAACTTACTCAAGTTTGTTGTTGACGGAATTTGGACCACCGACAAGCGCACACGCGAAGAGAACGACGGCTCAAATAATCTTAACAACGTACTCTTACCGGAAGAGATCCAACCCCGGACCCAAACCCAGACCCAAACCAAAACATCTCAGAACCAAGCAACTCCAACCATTCCCACTACTGCCATGTCTGGTGTGACCCCTGACTCCACTACCGCCGTTCTGGCGGCCAATGTGCCTAAGGAGGAGCCGAATGGACACCTCCCAGGTGCCTTCCCCGACACCCCGGGACAAGAGTCCGAACAGATCTTCTCTGTGAATCCAATCGCAGCCTCGGGAGGATACGAGAACCCAGTCAAGCTCAACCCTGGCGAGAAGGTCCCAGACCTCAGCACGATCCATGGCAACACTGTCGAGTCAACCGTGAAACTGGACAAGGAGTCCTATGAAAAGAGCGACAGCGTGCCCCTCGCCAGCGCTGGCACTCAGAGTGACACGGCTGGTCCCAGTGCTTTCACCTTGCCTCCTGTATCCAAGAACACCGTCCCTGAATCTAGCCTGCCAATGGGCGGGCCTGCCCAGCGCGCTGCCTCTACTGAACTGGAACAAAAGCAAGCCGGAGGCCCCGCGCAACAGGCCGCCATGGCTAACCCCGGTTTCACCATTCAATCCGCCCACCCCACCTCCACCACTGCCGCCTTAGCCGCACAAGTTCCCTTGGAGAATCAAACAAATGGCGCTCCCGTGAATGAAGTCCCCGATGTTGTTAAGGAGTCCATTAGCGAGGCGCGCAAGGACCCTGAAGCGACCGCCAACAAAAAGGCCGTGGAAGAAAAGAAGGAGGTTGAACAAGAGCTTACTAGAAAAGTCGACTTGGACGAGTCCACCGGCACTCCTGCACCCGCCGGAACTGCCGCCACTACTACCAAGGCTCCCGTGAATGAAGTCCCCGATGTGGTGAAGGAGTCCATCAGCGAGGCGCACCAGGAACCTGAAGCGGCCGCCAACAAAAAGGCCGTGGAAGAAAAGAAGGAGGTGGAACAAGAGCTTACCAAAAAGGTCGACTTGGACGAGTCCGCCGGCGCTCCTGCGCCCACCGAAACTGCCGCTACTACTACCAAGGCCCCTGGCGCTACCAACGCTGGTATCACCGCTTCTCACCTGTCTACTGGTGGCTTTGACTCCGCCGATGTGTCCCCGACTTCGAGCCCACCTCCGGGCCATGCCGCACCTAAGTCCGCACCCACCTCCGCGCCTACTTCCGCACCCAAGACCGAAACCAAAACTCAACCGACTGCGACCTCTGGCGACACTACCAGTTCCCCTGCCAAACAAGTTTCAACTGGTGCTGAGAGCACCCACAAGGATGAGAAGAGGAAGCACCGCCTGAGCGGATTCTTCAGCAAGCTCAAGGAGAAGCTGAAGTAAACGTTCGATAATACTGTCTCTCTCGGTGGTCCCTTTCGAATGCTGGGCCAAGCTCAAAGCTTTCAGATGGCCATTCAGTGGTCTTAGTCACTGGGAGATGTTTACGTGCTTTTGCTTGTCTGGGGCTGTAATCGTCTTTGTTTTCATGTCTTTTAGTTTTTTTTGATTGATCGTTTTCGATCTGGATACCTCATTTGCACGCACTGTCGCATTGTACTCCAGCAAGCCTAATTCTGTCTTCCTCTAATAGTGCTTTTCATCGAATGGATTTTATTTATTTCAATCTTTCTTTCAAATATTAGGTCTAATACTATCCTTCTTCAGTACCTTATATGCCCATTCTCCAGATGCATGCTCTAATCTTGAGAATCGGATTGTAGATATTGCTCTTATACATATGTACATGAATGATATTTTATTAAGAACCGTCCGGAAGACTCCATAAATGTCCAACCTGGTTTCAAGATGGGTCCGCGATTGAATTGACGCGTCTCAAGGTTGCTCACAGCTCCATGAGTATCAAAACGGTATAGCAT
This sequence comes from Penicillium lividum, assembly GCA_028828245.1. Taxonomy (NCBI): domain Eukaryota; kingdom Fungi; phylum Ascomycota; class Eurotiomycetes; order Eurotiales; family Aspergillaceae; genus Penicillium; species Penicillium lividum. The sequence goes on from JAQJAG010000002.1 coordinate 6,667,975, forward strand.
TACTGACTTGCCCATTAAGTTTGACCGGATATCCCAACATACTAAGATCTCGTTAGAAATACTTCCTAGAAAAATCATTCCCATCTCAAGGGAAATAAAGAAGGGAATAATCATACTCTCTCCCAGTCTGTGTGCACCCACAACCACAAAAGATCGAAGCGGGCCAGCAAACCACCTAATTGAATCAGTCTCCAATGATGACTATGCAAAGTGTCTAGGTTTCACCTACGGCAGCGACAATCGTACAACAGAAACCTAAGATGACCACGTTAGCTCAATAGCTATCCTCTTGAGATATATGTATCATAGACACATTTATTCCAAGACTTACCAAGCGTCGGCCCGACGACCTTACAATGACACGGATTCTGATCGGTGCCGCATTGGAAGCAGATAGGGAAGAATGGTATGAAAGGAATGTCACACATTGCAAGAAACGAGATAGGCAAGGAGGCAAGGGGTATGCTCTAAAAAAGATGAATGTGACTTTGGAATCTACATAGCTTTTCTATTCTAGCTTTCCCCAGATTGCAGAGCCGGAATTCACCGCTTGTTGAGTTTGGATGCTATCATCATGACGCAGATGAAGAGGCATTCCGAATCTGGATAATTGTGGAGACTCTATCTAATCTTGTTAATCTACTGCGTGTACTCAGCTAATTTACTTCTATAGATTTTTTCTGAGACAAGCTCTTACAGGTAGAAACCATGTTTGATTTAGATTATGGTTAGCCTTTGCGTTGGCTTTGAGATATGTGGAAACCGTAATTCAATAACAAAAGTCATATCAAGGCATCGCTTAACTAGGTTATCGCTGCATAAGTTCATTTATCCATAATTGCCACCCTGATATTCCGTCCCTCACTTTTACATACAGGTTACCCAAGCCAAGTCGGAACATTCATTCTGCAAGAATCCACTCAAGATGGTCGCAAGAACGACATATTCGGAGGGAAGAACAGCAATCGTCAGGTGCACACAGTAAATTCTTCGTAAATAGGTATTTACATAGCTGGGATTTTTCTGAAGATCTAACAGGATTCCCACAAAGGCTTAGGAGGATCCGCTGAGAGAAGAGGCTCCATATCAGGGTCGCCCTTTTCCATGGCCCGCTTATAAGCATCACGCTGACCCACTCGCTGAAGATATGCCAGAATGTTCGGGTACTTATCAAGGCTGAAGGGAGCAAATACACGGAAAGTGGTCAATGAGAAGATAGACATGCAATCGGCAGCTGTGAAGTCCTCGCCGGCCAGATACGGGAACTTGCTAAGCTGTCTATCCATGGCCTCGTAGGTCGCGTCAACGCGTCGCTGCATATTCACATAACCAAAGTTCTCCTTAGAGATACCATTAAGCTGCATGAACATCAAGGAAATTAGAGAGGGCATTGTGGAGCCGTTTTCTCGGTGAAGCCAGAAAACATAGTCGACATAGTTTGGATGTGTTGGAGGAAGAACCAGCTGGCCATTTCCGTACTTGGCCAAAATGTACTCGAAGATGGCACCGGTTTCAGCAAGACAAATATCTCCATCTTGAATGATAGGGGCGTTTCCGGCCCAGTGAAGTTTGCGAATCTCATCTGGAGCAACGAGGTTGGGGGGTTGGCGGAGATGGGTTTCGAGTTGGTAAGGAATGCCGAGTTCCTCACACAGCCATAGTACTCTTTCGGACTGGGAGCGTCGTAAATGATGGATTGTGAGCCTGGACGACATATTTCACAGGTAGCGGTCTTCAAAGGTGTGATAACTGGGCAAGCAATTTGGGGACCTCGGGAGATTGGCTTGTATTCGGGACGGGAGGTCCTGTAGATCTTTATACTCGTGGCCAGGAAAAAGAAGCTCAGTTCCAATGCCGATCTCCAGTCTAATTATGTAATTATGAAAATTGCACAGAGTAACAATGAGCCCACTTGAACAAAGATAAGCAGATCAGTAAAGGGATGTTCGGCTAGGGATTTGAGGCACCCCTCTAGAGACAAGCCCACCCGGATATCCGGGGCTTCCGAAGCCGGTTTCCACTTCTCTATATGCATGTTGAAGTCATGCAGGTATACAGGATGAAGAATCCTTATTGTAACAACATGTCACCAATGATTATTTGTTCAGCTGGGTGCAATATAAATTCTTTCCTTTCATAATAGCAGTGATATTAATATGGAAATCCATTTCATCTAAAATTAAGAGCATGAATGCCTCTCGCTAGTGTCCAGCTGGACGATACACTTAGGGATCCACAGTATTCCCGTGCAGAAAGAAGCATGGAAGCTTTTGTGTTTGTCATGCACATGGTCTAACTAGAACCCTAGGTCATCTTCTGCAACAATCCTACCCGCACGTTCTCCATGCGATCGGCAGAACACATTTACTCAGTTGGGATCTAGAAAACGATCTTACACAGGTTACCATCACCCAGTGATTTATCATAAGAGAGAGATATTTACTCTTAAAAATATTTTCAAAGTCCGATTTACTTGTCTTTCTAGCCAAGGACTGAAGAAAACATTGCAAACCTTTATCCTATTCAAAGCCTTAAAGCTATACTCATCTGGCTTACTATTTTGCCCCTGTGGTTGTTGCCTTTACCACATACTACGGTCGAGCCAAGACATCTGCTTGTAGCGACACTCCTGGGACTGTCTTCTACGCTTGTCAAGGTGTCCGAGTTATCAATACCATAGAATACTTGGGTCTTGGTACAAACCACTCTCTCTACGAGTTGAGCTGAGTCAATGTAGGTTACCATTTATAGAGATGGGCATGAATTCGCCAAAGCCTCGACGAGAACTCCGATTAAGGCTGAGTAATGTTTACGCTCCCACAAGTAACTATGTTTTCTGTAAAACTTGGTGAACCTGCCCCACTTTACCTGAGAGCGCCCTTGCTGGGAAAACCCCAAAGATCTCAAAATGTCCGAAAACTCCGGTGGTCTCAGGATTTAATTGGGGGTTCCCTAGCATTAGTTGAGCTGTTACAAGGAGGATCAGTCGACAGGTGACATGACTCAAACTCGAAGGTCCGGACTCCGGAGATCAGATACGTTGACAATTCAAAGACTGAGAGTGAGTTCAGCTGGCACGCGAAACTTAATTGAACCAACTGGGCAACGACATCAAATTGGTCAAGTCTTACTGTGGAGACTTGCGTGGTTTGTAAACCAAAAAAAACTGGTTTTCTTTACTGACCAAGTTCCATAGGGCTTAGATCCGAACTATTTCCGTGTGTACTGAGCCACAACCTTACCACACAGCCTCGCCACATTTCCCCAAATTCACGTCACAGGAAACCGATAAAGGAACTGTTGGCGCTGATCCATTCAGACTCGCTAGAAGTCTCGCTCCTGTTCTGGATTTCTTTTTCCTTTTAACATACTGCTCCATTCCTACCAGGCAGCAACTTTTGCCAAGCGCCCCCATTTGCACTATCCAAGCTCTAATCCTTGGCGTGTCAACACGCGCCTTTATAACCGTGACACTCGGACTCCACATCAGCCCGACCCTCAGAGCCACACCTCCCACCTGCCACCTGTGCTCACGCTCTACCGGGAAGAGTCGAACCTTGATATCTACATCTTACCAATATTCCAACAAATATGGCGGACCTAAAGAAAGTCGTTCCCCTCGTTCTTCTCCTCCTTTTTGTCGCCATCCTCGCTGCTGTGGGGTTCGCCGTCTATAGCGTCCTCCAGGATGTCAAGAAAAACACGCACGCAGAGATGCAGCGCAAAAACGTTGTCTTTTCAAAGGATGGAATGAAGGTCAATATGAAGGAGATCGACGACGAGAATTATAAAGATCGAACTCAAAGGTGCGTTACGCAACATCTTTTCCTACACGCGAGACTCTGTTATGTGGGGTTGGCGGTGTTCTTTTCCCCTTCTGTCTTTCCCGGAGCCACTTCAACCTAGATCTGGACTGTGGCTGACTTTCTTGCATTACACAGCGTTCTCTATAATATGTGGAACCACACCTCCTTCCCGGCATACAAGAGTCGACTGTGGAATACGACGGGCACGTCGACCTCGAAGAGTGAAGGTGGTGCTGAAAAGCGTCAATCGTACGTGTCTCCCCTATTGAGCTCTCTTTTCCCCGAGAAGTCAAGCAATATATCTAACACACTTTATTATTTTCTAGGCGTTCGAAGTAAACATCACACATTTTTTGATTGCGCGCCAATCTTGCAACACATAGAATCCGCAGAAAATACCCGGTTAGGGCTCTCTTCTTCGATCTGCACCTTACTGCCTTGCGTGCATATAGCGTGGCATTTGTCGTGTTCAGATTAGCATTTTTATAACTGAACCCTCAGGCTCAGGTTAATCTTTCTTTCTCATTATTCTTCTTTTTCATTTCTGGTTACGGTTCGCGATTTCTGTTGACACGACTTTGTGGTTCTCGGGAATCACGTCATGATGTACGATAATGCCTTTATACCCCGGGATCCTGAGCCATGACTTCTTACCTCAGTGTATGGCCTAGACTGGGATCTTGCGATGACACTCCCGTTTTGACTTGACCTGACCTCCCTTCTCCTGGTTATGATTTGATGTGAACAAGACTTTTCTTTCTCAAGAAATGCATTTTGAACTATCTGACAGCTTAAGATATACCTTTCTATATGCACTCAGACGTCGGGAAGGCCTCGTCCGAAGCATTATGAACTACCAGACCCCTCACATATCAGCATAGTAGCTGTAGTCCTGGTTCAGGAGATAAAATGACTCCGGCTCTGGCTCTCCAGCTCCACCGTACCATCTAGGGGTGGTGAGTTTCTCTGGCGTATCGGTGCGAAGCTTATTCGTGAAGACCGTCTCAAAAGTCTTAGCCCACTGCACACGGTTGTTGAGACCTTCCAACTCCCATAATTCCTGCAGGAAATGCAGAATAGAGCTGTGAGTGTAAGCGGAGTTGCTGGCGTACATAGTGCCCTGGTCGTGGATGAGAGTATTCGCGGTGAGGTATGGCGAGATGAGGAAGGCGGGAACGCTATGTAACCCCATTAGCATTCGAATCTAGTATATCAGAGGGAGACAACATACCGGACTCCCAGACGGGTAAAGTCGTAGGTGACATGGTGGCCATCAGAGGTGCCGTTATAAGAAATGCCGTCTTTGGGCTGGGGCACGTTCATGGGCGGGGGAACGTGATCCGCAAACCCACCGTGTTCATCAAAGTTGATGATCAGCAGACTGTCAGGTCAGAATTGATGTCTCTAGTTTTTCTGCAGGAAAGAGCACTTACGCATTGTCCCAGTACTTGGAGGCACGAAGGGCATCGTACAAGTGCTTGATCATCTGCTCGCCAGAGGACATAGGGCTAGTCGGGTGCATCGAGTCGATGGTGCAGCATTCTGGGTTGATGTAGGAGAAAGTAGGCAAGGTTCCCTCTTCAAGATCGGTGTAGAACTCGCTGGCGTGGGCAAGGCGGTCCATGGCATTGTCTTGAACCCACTGCGAGGGAATCAGCAATTGGAAGCACAATTTCAGCTATCTGCAAACTGACCTTGTACATGAATGCATCGATGATGTCGGTCTCATAGTACTATAAATCGAACAGTTAGTCTCTATCGGTTTATTATGACTTCATCACAACGTACGTTCTTCCAGGTAATGTTCTTGTCGGTGAGGGACTCGAAGATTGATGTGGCACATGTAGTTCCTGTCACGTTATTCCAGAATCCGGACGCCTGGTTGGTGTTGTCGACAAAGCCACAGGACGATCCTGAGGTTGCAAACTGGCGGTTGACATCAGTTGGGCCAGGGTGCTCGGCGAACTATATCTCAAATGTCAGCACTGTTTCTAGCGACTTTCTCTCCACACAACAAAACCTACGTAAGAATCAAAGAATGCAAAGTTCTTTGCCAACTCCGCCAGAAGAGCAGTCTTCTTCTCGTCATACGCCTGGATGACAAAGGCAGCATCACCAGGGGTTTCACTGTACTTTTCCGACTGGCGCTCAACAAAGCCGCTCATGTCAGGCACATCGTCCTTAGTTGGGTTCCACTTGCGGAAGATCTCATAGCTGACACCGGCAAAGTTATGATCCGGGTCCTTCAGCGGCACCTCAGTCTCGTAGGGCCCTGCACAGATCTCTAATGGCTCTCCCCATACCGTCCAGTTGGAATTGGTGTACTCGTTGCAGAATGTGATGTTGCGCAGATTGTCGATATCCGGGTGGAAATCCCAGTAACCAGCAATGTTGTCGAAAGAGTGATTCTCAAGTGTCAAATAAATAACGTGTTTGATCTATGATACGCTCAAATGGTGAGTGAGATACTCATGACCGTTGCATTGAACTGCTCTCACATTATTGCGAAGCTGACTCCACACTTGACTGTTGTCCGTCGGACGAGCCGATGCCACTCCGATGAGGCCCGAGAGAGCAGCTGAAGCCCAGAATGACTTCATAATTGCGGTTGGCCTTTTTCAGTGGATTGAATTTGCAAGGAATGCTTCCAGGGTTCTCGCAAAAATGAGATGAGGCGGGAGTATGAGCTGGAATGAGGAATGAAGGAATTTATAGAGTGGAGATTGCGCACGCCAGTGACCCCGACTGAGGGCCCATCACTCATTCTTCTCAGGCTTCATTTCCAGTTTTTCCCGTGCCGGAGCCCCCCGTCCTTGTACAGATTTGGAAAGTGGACACACAGTTTGGCTGTTCTAAGCAGCCAAGACCGAAGCTAAGAGACCACGAGGGCCAGGTCGGACGCTAATTGCCTACTCCAGTAGGAGCATAGCCTAAGTCCTATCAAGAGCGGAGGAGTTAGCACAATCCACACGACTTGTGCAACTGATTCCCCATTCTTGTCAAAGTGGGGGGAAGTTGAAGCTAGCGTCCACCTGATAAGGATGCATTTGAGCTAGGAAGCGGGAGTAAATTAAAAGATAAACAAATGTAATTTCCTTTTAGTTCCTGGTGTGGATTTGTTCTGAAGGTACTCCGTAGAAGAATTCTTATGTATGATATGCATGTTTATGGATAATCCGATCGCGTGTACCTGCTGCGGGCGTGGCTTCTAGAGCCTATGGTCGCTTCGATGTAAAGTCCGTGTTTGAACGGAATGTCGAATGAGCAAAAGGAGAGTGGGTCAGCAATGACCCACCGCTTACATTGTGGAGGATATGATTGGTTGATAATAAACAAATAAGCACCAACCGGATCCACCTTGATCCACTCCGGCCTTTCAACTCACAGGATCTCCTCGAATCAGCGTTGCACGTGCCTGTTGTTGCATTTAGCCCCGGGGCCAATGTTGAACTTAGTACAAAAGTTGCCAAGCACGTTTCAACGCGCAAGCCTGTGATGGGCTTAAGTCTCCGCACGAGAATTATTTCTCCAAGCGAGGCACACGCTCATTGTCCTTCTTAAGTCCGACGATCCCGATCCCTAGTTTTCCTCTCGCTTTCCCTGGCTAGATTTTCAAAAACAAATCCCATCCCTTGCTTGAGAATGTCCATTACTTCAATCAGCGGCCTGATGTCCCAGTATTCTCCCTTGTCAGATCGGGGCTCATCCCTGGAAGATGAGAAAGAATCACACGCTCGACTGAATCAAGATGTCGAAGCTGGCGAAAAGCAGGCCACCGAAAAGAAAGCTCGCTGGATTGATGGCCGTACTGTCTCAGATGCCATTATTGGCCTGTCCGACGGCATGACAGTGCCTTTTGCGCTCACTGCAGGCCTGTCAGCGCTGGGTGATACCAAAGTCGTTGTTTTTGGTGGCATGGCCGAGCTCATCGCGGGTGCTATCTCGATGGGACTCGGTGGGTATCTAGGTGCCAAAAGCGAAGAGTATGTACCCCGCACGAAACATCAAGTCTCAACAGTGGCCGGCAAACCACTCAATTAATATGATCAAAAATTAACATCACCCAGGGAATCATACAAGGCGACACTTAAGGAAACACAAACACAAACCATGACCGACCCAGCTTCTGTCACTGGTACGATCTCCGAGATCTTCGAGCCCTACGAGCTACCATCCGAACTGGTCTCCCAACTCACCAACCATCTCGCCGTCTCGCCTCTGCTTCCTTCTTTCCTAATGAATTTCCACCACACACTCCCCGAGCCATCAGGCTCGCGCGCCGTCATTTGCGCATTAACCATTGCTTTGGGCTACTTCATTGGCGGCTTCGTGCCCCTTCTACCCTACTTCTTTGTCGGTCCTCACGAGGCTTTCATTGCTCTCCGTTGGTCCATTGCTACCATGGTCGTCGCCCTCTTTATCTTTGGATACGGAAAAACCTGCTTCGTGAGTGGTTGGCGCGGTCGCCGCAACATCCGCAAAGGAGTGATCGGCGGCTTCCAGATGGTTCTGGTCGGAGGTGTTGCGGCCGGCTCAGCTATGGGTCTTGTCAAGGCTTTCCAGATGCTGGCCGATGGTAAAGCCGGGCACCCAGAACATCAATGATCTTAACATGAACTTGTATTACAACCTACCCAAATCTTGAATTTTTTCTGTTTCAATGGCGTTGGTGGCATGGGCATTTTCGACAATATACGAAATGGGCGTTCAGCGGGTTTCTCTTTTACATTTTGTTGGCCCAGGTGGTCGGGGTAAAAATACCCCCAGTTTACAGCCTTTGCTGGGTTAAGTTATCTTATTTTATTCATTCATCATAATCAAGCTTTTTTTGAAAATTTGAACATACCTAATGTTACTGTGCAAGGTCTTCCAAGTAATTATAGATGTACATATGCACATGTCCTGCAGAAGTTTTCTAGCACTTGATATCCTCCATTCGTATGCTAATTGCCACCAGTCGAGCTGTAGGATCTATAGAATGCGTCATCTATAGAGACCGCAGGAGTTGAGGTGGTGGCAAAGTCGTGGGGGACAATTCGCCGTCTTAGGTGATCCGGACAATAAGAGTCAACTCTCTACGAAGATCTATTTATACAATATTCGGATACTATTTTGCCGGCGGCGAATTTAACATCTGGAGGGATCAATAAACTCCATAAAATAAGCACCGGCGCTTAAAGTATATGATGACGTGAGGGTACAGACATTGGGGGCTGTGGGGGCTATGAAACAGATACCTCGTGAACCACTGCCCAATTATCGGGATACATACATGAACCAGAATCAATAGCTGACAGTACAGTATCTCGGGGGAGATTGAATGAAACACTGGAGGTGGTGAATAATTATCTAAGAAAGGTAGAGAAGCATTGAATCTTCATGACATCCGACACAGTGGCGACCCAAGTCTAAATTCTATCATTTTCCTTTTCATTCATCTCTTGGATTAATATGTTCTGCAGCTTCTGTGACACAAGAAAATTGAGATCGTACCACTAAAAGCTGCTGAGGGGTGGAGTTGAATATTGGAGTGATATGGTTGACAATGTCTAAGTAGTCTTCGAGAATATCATTTTCGTGGCCATCGGGGTGAATGGCCATTCTTTCTGGTTGTTTTAAAGTGCTGAGAATCTTGGTAACACCATGGGTAGCTATTTTCAAGTAATTGCCGATACCCCGATTGAGCCGCTGTATCGAATGATCCAGATGTGCGGTCCAGGTTTTCGAGCAAATGTGCAACCAATCTCAGAATAGATCAAAGGTCCCCCCGCTTCTCCCTAGGCAGGCACCTGGGCAGATATCCGTCTTTTGAACCAGGAAATTTATCAGATCAGAAGCTCGGACCTCAGGTGATCTGATAAAAGAGCTACCCATTGGTTCCGATGTCTCGCTGAACCTTCATTTGATAGTTCCCATGTCTGGACTGCGGCAGCTGTCCCATGGGTACGCAATATTTGTTGAAATTACAACTTGCGCCTTTACAATTAGATCAGGAATTCTTATTCATCACAAGAAGCCCTATTAGGCGACTGGATATTGAATGTTGAATACAAGATCTTGTTCAGTTTTCAAAATCCGATGATTGCGTCATCGTGCATTCAGAACAAAGACCAGATCCTGCCTATGACTCCCAATGAAGTCAGCCAAAGGCAAGAAAATTCGGTAGATTTGTAATGTAATTGAACTATTTTTCTATTTCATAACGGTACAATAACAGACATATGCACATAACAGCATAACATACCCCATACTGTATACCAAATGTGCCCCCCGGGGGTGGCATGATGACACACCCGTTCAATTTACACAACTAGGATCTACGATTTCCCCTTGCCGATCATATGATGAGACACTGAGTGTTGGCTGTCACTACTTGCAGGGCTGATTATGCAATGGTGAAACTAGTCAGGAATCCTGGCTGTGCTATGCCAAGCATGGGGGTTGTGCTGCCGTAAGGGGGCTTGGACAGAAGCCCACAGTAGCCAGGTGATGAGGCTCGAGTACTCCGTACAGTCAGAGGAATGTGAAGTGTTCCAATACGAAGCAACTCAATAAAGCGCAAACCTTAAGTCAACAATAGAAAGTTAGTTATGACCGAGCTCCGTCGTGGTTTGTAATTTGTACACGTGTAAGCCTCGGCCCCAGCCCCCAACCCAAACCCAGTAATCTACTCGTTCAACGGTTTCTGCATGTTGGCTGACCACACATGTGTCCCCACAGTATGTGGCGCAGACACGTCTATTTAGTACACATCACCAAGCTAAGTGAGGGACCAGCGTTGCCGTATCCACATTTTTCCAGGCAACCACATGAGGTTGATTGATATGGGGAAAAAAGCCAAAGCGAATACAATCTTACCTACACAGCCGGTACTGGTTAGTAACGTGTTTTCATGAATACTGATTCTCATATGACGTGAACGTTTCAAGGGTGGACGGAACGGTATGATTTGACGTAAGCGCCACGGGTCGTGAGGCTGATTAGTATTGCTTTGTGATTGGCCTCAGCCGCACGACGTTGAGATCTGAAACGTGGATAATTAACTTGTTAACGTTCCTTTGAGTGGTTGATCCAATAGAAGACACGGAAAATGACATTTTTGATTCCTCAAAATGTCCGAGATTTGACGTTCATTTTTGACATGTCGGGGCCACGGTGAGGTCTATCATTTTTGAAATTCCAAAATCGAGCGGTAGTTTGTAGGAAGGTGCTAGTCCCTGATCTTCCAACGTCTGAGTGGTTCTCTTAAAGGGACTCAATGGATAAAGCTCTTACTAGATTTCCGAGGATCCTCAACTTAATCCAGCATCCGCCTCAGCATCCGGCGCTCCAAAGAGCAGCGTTCATGTAGTACGTATCGGCATTGATAAATTTTAGGACTCAATGAAAGGGACTCATTCTCATTCATCAGTGCATATCATTCTGATCTAGAAAGAACGATTATTATTGAAATTGAACAAATATCCAGTCCCGGTCAAGGCACGACCTCCAGACACCATGGTCGTCATAATTCTTCCCAGCTGCTCTTTCCTCTGCGCTCGTGGTTCTGGTGGAAAGCCAAAAATTTCAAGGTTAAGTCGCCATGGAGTATCAGCTATTTTGGACATTTTGACTAACTCGAAAGGGATAAAAGCAATCGAGCATAGACCAAGAGACTGTGAGGCTCCCTACTTCAAGCTGCGGCGTGTATACATACCCAGCGGCAGTGTCCTTCCAATTAAACGTCAGCGCCATCACCCGTCCGACACGTGTTGATGCTTCACAATTGTCTGACTACTCCATACTCGAGTAAATGGCTATGAAGCACTGAGATAAATCGAGTCCGAAAACAAAGCTGCATATCGCAAAATTGGCATTACAGGTCACCTTGTCAGGACGGAGCTTTGGCCCTCTTGAAGGGATTGTGATTGGCCATAGTTGCGCGACTTTGGAATCCTGAAACTGGGGGCGACAAACTAGGCCATGATCGGCTTCAAGATATCCAGCTCCCGTGTTTAGTGAAAGTTTGCGGGAAATTGGATTGTTTAGTGTATTCCGGAGTTTGAAAAAACCACGTTTGTATTAGCTGATTAATTGATATTAATAAACACAAGTCTAGACACAACTGAGACACTTAATTCTGTACTGAGTAAGAGCTGCACATCTTAATTTACGCGCTGGGTCCAGTACTAAATCAAAAGTGATAGTTTGGAGTAGTGCAGAGTTTGCTCGGAGTTTTAATGAATTGTAACCACTCATCTGTCGTGCCTAGCCTTAAGCTGTCAAACAACGCCAGCACCTGCTCTACTGAACCTTAGAAATCAATAAAGCCACACTTCCTCCACGACGATCACTGCAGGTATTGACACCTCATAGAATACTCCGTTGAATACCAGTCCCAATTCTTCCAGGGTTAGGCACGACCGTGATGCTTGATGTTTAGCTCGCTTGAATTCACCAATGAATAACAAATCCTGAGTAATACGGTTGAATCGGACATGGGCGTACAACAGTGGGCTAAGCGAAATTGGGCATGAGGATCTGACGCCTCCCGTTGGATAGTACATTTGAACGATGGGGCCGCGGAAGGAGAGGGTGGGCCAATCGGTCTCCTGCAATGGATCTTATATTGAAAATTTGCGTCTCAACCAATACTTGTAATGGTACCTGGGCTCACTGTATTGTAAGCGTCTGTTTTGGGGTTAGGCTCAACTTTTGGCCCTTTCGGTCCTCTTCCAAGGTTGACTTGTGATTTGACCCTTTTTTCCTTTTTTTTTTACCCTTTTTTTCCCTTAATGTTTTTTTTTTTTACTGACTCTGTACTCCGTATACAATCTTGTACTCCCTAGGTTTAGTACTAGTAGATAGTAGAGATGGACATGGTTTAGATCTCTGAACCATGACTAGGAAGAAAAATCCATAGAATTTTATTCGGCCCCATTCAACGGAAATTTCAAAGCTATCGGATGCTAATATTCATAATCTCCGTTGTGATCTCTCATGCATCAGCCTCTCGGCCCCCTAAAACTCCGTTCCGTCACATCCGCCCGGCACAGTCGGGATGATCTCGTATCCGTACTGTCTACCATATTCATGAGCAGAATTGGGATGATTTGAAGAGTAACATTTGAATTATTTAGAATAAAAAAAAACATCATAGCTTTAAGGGTTTAAAAGTAGCATAAGATTGGAACCAAATAGCCCCAAACCGGACATGGTTACAATAGGGGCCGAAAACTAGTGACGCCATGGACTTTTCATTTGTGCCAAACTTGGAAACCTCTGTAATACAATACCGAAATTTACGGAAATCTTGCCAATCTCTTCCCCTTCATAATCCTTACCTATCCCCCTCTCATCTCTCTTTCTTGTTTGCTCTTTATCCTTTTTAGGGCTCGGCGCCTTACTTCAATCCGGTCACCTCGAACACTCTCATCCCATGCCGGTCGGTCCACGCTGATTCCCTACCGAACGCTCTTGCGAATTCCTTCCGTCTCATCCCGCGGCATCCCTCGAACCTTTATTGCCCCCCTTCTACATTCGAGTGATTCCAAAGTCTCCCAGCGGGGGCTCACGCCGCGAAGATGTCCACCTTTCCGTCATGGAAGGATCGCACGCAGAACCAGTTCGGCAAACTTCAGATTCAAGTGCCATGGCGCTCATTCAAGCTCCTGGTGCCACATCGCATGCGCCGCAAGATCCGCTCAAAGCTTCGGAGTCGCTTATCGCCAACTTCGTCTATCTCGACATTGCAGACGTCGTTCTCACCCTTCGATACTCTCCGCTCGCTCCAGTCGCATCGATGGACCGTCTATGATTTCCAGTACCTGCTGCTGCTGATCATCGGCATCTTCTCCCTGACCGTCATGCAATCACCGGGTCCACTTGGAAAGACCGCCATCTCGAGCCTTCTCCTGTTCTCGCTACTCATGCCCATCACACGACAATTCTTCCTGCCTTTCTTGCCCATTGCTGGATGGCTCATCTTCTTCTACGCCTGCCAGTATGTCTATCTCGGCTTTGATGTTCGCCCCACGTGACGTTATCATTGCGCGTCTCGGCGGTCACCCCGTTGAATTTCGCCTCAATCACGAGAGAAAAGAGCTAACAAATGCGTTCATAGGTTCGTTCCGAGCGACTGGAGACCCGCAATCTGGGTCCGAGTTCTACCAGCCATGGAGAACATCCTATACGGTGCCAACATCAGCAACATCCTTTCAGCCCACCAGAACGTGGTGTTGGATATTTTGGCGTGGATCCCCTACGGGCTCTGCCATTATGGCGCGCCATTTGTCGTCTCCATAATCCTGTTCATCTTCGGTCCTCCGGGCACCACTCCGCTCTTCGCCCGCACTCTCGGCTACATTAGCATGGTCGCTGTCACCGTTCAGTTGGTGTTCCCGTGCTCACCACCGTGGTATGAGAATCTGTACGGTCTCGCTCCCGCAGACTACTCGATGCAGGGAAACCCTGCCGGTCTGGCTCGCATCGACAAATTGCTCGGTATCGACCTCTACACCTCCGGATTCAAGCAGTCTCCCGTTGTGTTCGGTGCTTTCCCCTCACTACACGCTGCGGATTCGACCCTCGCGGCTCTGTGCATGAGCCACGTCTTCCCTCGGCTGAAGTTCCTTTGGGTCACATATACCCTCTGGATGTGGTGGGCTACCATGTATCTTTCTCACCACTATGCGGTTGACCTGGTCTGTGGTGGTCTGCTTGCCACTGTGGCCTTCTACTTTGCCAAGACTCGCTTCCTCCCTCGCGTCCAGCTCGACAAGATGTTCCGCTGGGACTACGATTATGTGGAAATTGGCGACTCCTCGCATGAGTTTGGTTACGACCTAGCTAGCCTCGACGGTGACTTCAACCTGGACAGCGATGAGTGGACCGTTGGATCTTCTTCTTCGGTCTCCTCTGGCTCCCTCAGCCCCGTCGATGACCACTACACCTGGGAAAGCGAAACCCTCACCTCCAATCACGACATTGAAGCTGGTCGCTAATTCGGGTGGTATGCACATACCCTGTTCGACCTGTTGATTATTGCATTTATTTTTGAAACGGCGTTCTACTTTTTCACGATCATGTTTGGACCACTATCTGCATTGCACCATTTTCGACAACTAAAGGTTTTTAATCCTATTGGAAACCTCCGGTTCGTGCGGCACCCAACCCGCCTTGAGCCGAAGGATATCTACCTTCTGGCTGTACATGCCTCGTCACTCTTGAGTGACAACCTCCGTCTATAATACTAATTCCGGTGACGGGCCTCACTTGGGTCCCTTTGCGTCTCCCGCAATTGTCACTGTTTGGAAACATTCGCTTGTACAGACTCAGTCGCCTCTATTGAGACGATTTGCCCTTCTATTCTTTTCTGACCCATGTCTTTCGCTACGATTTCTTGCACAGGCCACCCTTTGCTTCTCGGCCCGTGCACATGCACAAACATTTTATCATTCGTGTCGATCGCTTATGACCGGCGTCTCGGGAAACGATTTTTTATGGAACAAAAAAAGTTTCGGCGCCTCTTGCTTGCACTACACTCGCTGTGCATAAAACTTTGGATATTTTTTAATTGCTTTTGAGGACATTTTTTTTGCATCGGCACATAGAAAGAGAAGGGTTGCAACTTGGACCGTGGAATCGGTCTAACCTTCGTTTTGGTGCCTTCGCCGCTGGCAGGTGAAACCCGGCGTCGGCATCGGGTGATTCCTGAAGAATCTTCCCTGGGAACATCAAGTGGCCACCGACTGATAAGGAAACCTTCGCGGGTGTACTTTCAGCACGGACCACTGCGGCGGACTGGGAGAGGAGACTGAGATTCGACGGAGCTCGTCTCTGCATCCCCAATCTTGCCGATATCTTCGCTTCTGGCTATGAATGAGGCACGCGATCCAACTGGGCTGGCATGGCTTGCATCCACCTAACACCTAGTGTCTCTGTGACCTCTCTTCCCTACTCAAAGAGCGTGGTGCACATGTACGATCGACCGGATTGGTGACGATCGTGTTGGATTATCGTTAGCATTATTCTCTATCCACTAGATGAAGTTATGAAGAATTGTACATTATTATTATCCCACACCGCACCTGACCTTGAATTGTAAACGTTGCTCAAATACGGAATACTCCGTACATAAATACACCTTAAACTTTCCTACCCAATACCCAAAATTCCACTGAAAAGAAACCAATACTGCAAGTCAGTACCATCATGCAGCCCGTAACCGTATCCCATCCCTTCGCCTCCAGACTCCACTAAGACCACTGATTTGGTTCAGTGCAGATCACTCAACCTTAGCAAGTTTTCTCGCCCCCGCTTTCGCATCACGCAGATCACCTATCATCTCTGATCGTGAGTGGCTCTTGCACTCCCTCGTCGATCCAACGGACAAAATCCGCATGCGCGCTTCCGAGGCTGGGCAAGGAGGGGCATGTCTCAAATTCGGGTGCATAGAAATACATCATATGATAATGGTAGTGGCATACCAGGCAATTTGGTAAAGGCTTACTGGAGACACTGCAGCCCCCATCCCTAGATTCTGGTGATTTACTAACTGGTCATTGAGGAATCTCCTCGTATTCAAAGCTGGATGCGTTACTGGAAACGAACGGTACCAGAACGGATGCTCTGGGTCTGTGGCTCATGTGATTTAGGGTGTTTTCAGTATATTGTAAGCTTCTACCAATTATATCGTGGATTTGAATACTTATGATATCACCTCTAGAGTATAATATCCCTTGGAGCTTGTTCCAGGGTACACTGAGCCACGTTCCCCTGTCTGATTCAAGCTGTCATTTGAGCTATCTAGGATTAACTGATTATCTCATGTCTCAGGAAACTGTACCCTTTACCATCACTACGCTACAAAAGGTCACTTTTTACTACCTCGGTGCCTCTGCACTCGAATTAATCAAAAAGCTTATAGCAGCTGACGATAGATTTATAATACGAGAAACCTTAAAAGGAACGAGCGTCTGGCTTACTTGCCGTATCATGGTACACGAAGTCTGTCCACGGGTTTAGTACGCCCTGTGGGGCTGGGTCGGCGATAATGTAATACTGCATCTTAAAGCCGGTAAGCCATTCAATTTTCATATTATTATTGGGATGGGCAGCTTATCGGATTCAGATAAAGGTCATGTGGGTGCCTTTCGATAGTCTCCTGCAGCTTACTTGAGCTACGATCTGCATCCATGGTACCACTATTGATCTATAACAACGTACCATATAGCCCCAAATGATATGTCCATGCCCAAGTGGGAATATGGGATCTGCATGTCTACATCAACTGAAAAGAGCAGATCGTAAAATAACAGGCTTCTGCCCATATGACATTTCAAGGTTACACTTCTATTTATCATCAAAGATCTTTACACGTTCCGCGTACTCGCGGATGTTGGATACATATGTTTCCTCGATATCGTCGCCTTTACCCCCGCTACGCGGAGGATAAGGTCGTTCAAAGAGGCACGGCCAAGAATATCGACATGATCGCCTAGTTTATGTAGTTAGCGTCAAATGATATAATGATTTAGAAATTGTAAACATACCAGTATTAGGTCCGCCACGTGGCGAGAAGCGATCCGGTTCGTGTGGCATCTCAAAGACCTTGATCTTTGAGCCGGCTGGGTTATACCGTTTGATGCGCCAGCCCTTGGCACACATATAGCCCGTGCTAAGTAGGTTCACCGTGCCATCGCCCTCACCCATGTTGACACCATGGTCAACGTTTTCGTCCAGGGTGACGGTGGTATCGATGCTGACGTTGAGGTTTACTAGCGGATCGGTCTCCTCCTGGTACCAGTAGCTGCGCTCAGTAGGCTTGCCCACGCCGTAGAAACAATAGATCTTCATATCGGGGGCATAGGGTAGACGAGTCTCAAGTGGGTTAAGCCATGTACGCGGGTCTTTCTCGTTGGCCTCAACTTCGGCTGCGGTATGTGCGACTCCGTGCGAGTAGCTCCCCAGTACCTGATTGCGGTACCAGTCCTCACTTTGGTCAAGAAGGTACTGCAGACTTTCAGGAGCAGTGAGATTGCGCCGCGTCCAAGATGAGTTGGTCTCGCGGAAGTTCAGTAAATTGCCAAAACTCATCGCCTGGCCTGGCTGATCATCCGGGGCCCATGTTGCATTTCCCCACACAGCTTCGCCGCCCTTGGGCAACATGCTGGAGATGCCTGGCATGGCACGGAAGATCTCGGCTCGCTCTTCTTTGGAAAGGAACTTTTCAAGCCCGTAGACGGCAAAGGCGTTCAGTTGCGCTGTGTCGCGCATCTCTCCCGAAAGTACAGCCGTCAAGCCTTTGACGGCACCAAGCATACATCCGCTGATATTGATCCAGGAATCGACGTGCTTGTTCACCCAGTCCTTGCCCCCCTTGCCATGGTCTTCGCTCTCTACCCACTTGAAGAAGTATAGCACGACCTGTGACCCCATGCTGTGCGATGTCAGAGTGATCTTCTCTCCTTCCGTTTCGACCGCAGTCTCAATATAAGACTTGAGCCGACTGAAGTATTTATCACGCACTTCCAAGTTCGGATAGGATAGTCGCCAGTCGTATGCAGCTGTAAAAGCATTTGTCGGATCGTAGCCGATTGTTGCCAGGTTTTCCAAGATCTTATTCCAAATCCAGTATCCTGTGATAAAGAAGTCGGTCGCATCGAAGCCCTGCGCCGCACGCAACTTGATACCGGGCGGATCCAAGCCAGTCTCCCGATCAAGCATGACGTGATTCTTCCACTCTGCCTTGTCCATAACCAGCGCCCGCATCATGCTCCAACTGCCCCATAATCTCCGACGGAAGTATTGACGCGAACTATCTCCAGTTCCCCAACTCTCGAGGCCCGTGGAAATAACCCCAGGAATCATCACGACTGGATGTTTAGCTTGGACGCCTTGTGCTTGGAGGTGGAGGCCGATCGCGAAAGAATCATAATTGACGGCATCGCGTTCGTGTTGCTGTAGTTCCTTGACTGATTAGCGGGTTTGGACGGATAGTAAACAGTAAGCTGCAGGGCATGGGAGCATAATACCGAGAACTCCCTCGCATCACGCATGATTCCTTGTGGGATGACATCAATTAAAGAATCGAGGTTCAGTTCCAGCAATGACTCTAAGCTGATAACCTCCTGCTGATTCGCGAAGAACACCGCAATGAAGATGCCAAAGAGGCCGCCCAGCACGAAGATCAGCCCATTGCGACGCTTGCTCCGTCGCGGAGGTTGAATGACGAGCTGCTTAACCTTGGCACCATCAAATTCTGCACGAAGACGATCCTCCTCTGTTTGTGAATCGAGATCCCGTTTGTTGCCGTCGCGGGACGAGCTGTCGTCCTTGCCCGTGCGGCGGCGCAACATCGTGACCGCTCAGAAAGAGAGAGGGCGAGGGCCGAACCAAACCCAATTGATTGGAAGAAAGGAGCTTAACCAGATGATAGATAAAAGACGACAATCGGAAGCTTGGGAAGATCAAGGAGAGAGAGAAAATCAGAAAGCGATGTATTGTTAACGGGACGATCGGCGTCACATGGTAATTAGTTGTGCTGTGGTTTCCGCCTTGTGATTCCTTGCTATCTCACTATCGCTTCCCCACCTCCCCCTCCACCACACCTTGAACATTCAATGACTCCGGAATGAGCCAAGATGCCTCTCCACTCCGCTATGTGCGGTATGACAGTGCTCACGAAAATGAGTATGTCGCGGCAATGCGCCAGCTGATCTCCAAGGATCTCTCCGAGCCGTACAGCATCTACGTCTACCGTTATTTCCTTTACGAATGGGGCGACCTATGCTTTTTGGCGATGGACGACAAGAATGAGATGGTTGGAGTTGTGGTCTCGAAACTAGAGCCGCATCGCAGTGGTCCACTACGAGGGTATATCGCCATGCTGGCCGTGCGTGAGGAGTACCGGGGTAGAGGCATTGCGACAAAGCTAGTGCGCATGGCTATTGATGCAATGACTGAGCGGAATGCAGATGAGGTTTGTGGTGGTTATGGAAATTTTATTGCAAGTCTTTACTAACCGGCGTCATGCATAACAGATCGTCCTCGAGACCGAGATGACAAACACCGGGGCGATGAAGCTTTACGAACGGCTTGGCTTCCTTCGCAGTAAGCGACTGCATCGATACTATTTGAATGGAAACTCTGCATATCGGCTGGTCTTATATTTGAAAGAAGGCGTTGGCTCGATTCGACCTGCCTTTGAATCCTACGTGCCACCTCCAATGGTGCCACCCCCAGTGATGGCAGACCCACCCGCTGCAGTTACTGGACTTGCAGGGAATGGGAGCCCCTGGTGATGTGGCCCATCAAATTGGTGTCTGACACGCAGATTCCATGATGCGAAATGACCAGAAAAGATAGATTTACACATTACATGGAACCGGCGTCTGGATTGAATAGCAGGATATTCTCCTCTTATCATTTAGCCTTTAGGCAATGCAAAATATTCCCCATCGCTCCATTCTGCGTCGGTACTCAAACCATGGATAAGTCCCGCATCCCAAGTACGTAAGGTTGTCCTTGGACAAACCATGCCTATTCGGGATGGCATAAGGCCGACATTCGATTTTAAGTGAGCTCCCTCGACAGCTCTTCGAGTTCTCTAACATTCTGGATCCCTATATTCTCATATTATTTGTATCGCAAAGCAACAACATGAAAGATCAACAGCATACGAGGCTTCACAAGCTCAAGCATGGAATCCAGCTTGTATTCACAGCAGCCGTCGACAGAACCGAGAGCAAGATTACATCCCGGCAGCTACTAAGAACAGCCGATCGTCCTTTCTTTGATACTTTGATACCGGCAGAAACCCGGACGATCGATGATGTTGGTAGTCTTTTTACCAATACCGGGAACATAGGGCTTCGTTTTCTAGCCGAAGTCGACATTACAAGGAAGTGGATGAAGTCTCGTCCTGAAATTAATCTTACTCGAACATTTGGTAACATTTCTCAACTTTTCTTCATTGATTGGGTACAGCTAACCCCGTGTAGAGAGACGGTTGAATTTCATTGACCTCCATGAGCTTAAAAATATGGCCATCCGAAGAACCCGGCTCGATGTGCTTCTCAATCATGTATTTGGAAGGGTAAATAAGATGTTCAAGCTCTCACTTGAGCTTCAAATCGATCTCGAGTTCACCTATGGAGGTATTGCATACGGGAAAAAACAAAATGCTTATTTCGGATTTCCCTATTATAGTCTGTGGTACGGACCCGTGCAGGACTTGTCCACAAATTTCGTCGTCGTGCACACGGACACACCAGCGTTTTACGATGAAGGAACTGTGCAGACATATATGGGTAAATATCCTGTTAGCATTTGAATACTGTACGGTTTTAACCTCGTATAGGTATGATTCACGCAGCGCGCAAACAATGCGGCAAGAAGAACTGTATAGTGTACGGACTTGCTACAGACTCAAATGAGTATTGGTTCTACCAAGTCGACAATGAAGGCTATGTGAGTATCCAAGGTTTCTGTGAACAATGTTCCTTCGAAACATGTATTGATTAAAATTCGTCTAGTGGAGTCATACAGTTCTGAAACCAATGGATGAGTACTTCTATGAAGATATCGCCGGTCTACTCGCCTCTATCCTACGTGAAGCCCATTTTTTGTCGAAGGAGAGGGAAACCTCCAAAAAGAAGCCAGTTTCTCTCTTGCAAATTAGGAAGTTGCCCCACGAGGACGAACATGATGACCATGACGACTGATAGTTTTACCTCCGGGGTTGGACACTTGGATCGAATGAACAGAATGTAGCCACGATTGTTCTACGCAGATGGAACAGATGGAATAGAGTTTTCTGCTCAACGCTCTTCGTTGTCTGTGTCATTTTTGCTATGTACTTGAGCCTGTTTAGTTACATCAATGCAGAGTGGATTGTCCAAATTAATATATTTTTATCAAGTTTGCGCGGCGCCCCCTACGTCATACCGATCAGTTCTAACGGTGATAGATCTATACCCTCAGATCATAATTATCTTCAAAGCAAATTCCAGTCCTTGACTTCCTAGCCTGTTGACCTAGGCCATCCTTCCAAGCACTCCTCGTCTGGCCACCTCCAGACCTCAGTTTTCGCCACAATGTCTCTCGATCCCGTTACCAGCGGCCTCGGCCGCATCCCAAAACCCGAACCTACAAAACCCGTCAAAAACATCCCCAAACTAGACCGATCCGTGAAACAAGTTCACAAGCAAACAAAAGACCTAACCGACCCCATCATCCCCGGCGAGTTTCCTCGCGATGAAGGAACCCCCCGTACCCAACACGAACCAACCCCCCCATCAACCTTCACCGGAATCTGGTCCAGCATCACCGACTGGTTCTCAACACTAGTCCCAAATACGATGGACCGATTCGAGTCCTTTATGAAATGGCTCGTGATGTACCTTATCCCACCGCAGAAACAGTCGCAGGCGTTTGACGCAGCGATGAAGAGACCTATCTCGTCGACGTTTCTTATATGTCAGTTGATTTGCTGTGGGGTGCCGTTGTTAGTGTTTTTCGCTGGGGTTTTTGTTTTTGCGGCCGTTTCGTTGATTTTGTGGGCTCTATTGTCATTGTTGATTCTTGGACCGGTCTTGTTGGTTGCTAGTATGATGGGTGTGTCACTTTGGGGGTGGGGGTGGGTGCTTTATGGGTTGATTGGGTGGGTTGATCAGAAGTTTTTGGGGGGTATGATTAGTAGGTTTTGGCTTCCCAAGTTGGAAGCGCAGGCGGATGAGGAGGAAAAGGGAGAGGGAGAGGGAGAGGGAGAGACAGAAGAGAAAAAGGAGGAGAAAAAGGATTGAGGAAGGCCGAAGGTCCCTAAGCAGAGTCTTGGAGGTATCTGACCTTGTCGAAGTTGTGAACTTGGTTCAGTAATTGTAGCTTGTTGCAAAATTCTGATTCTTCTAGCATAGTTTGATAAAGCATCATGTTGATTTCCATGTTACTTTCACCTAAGCCTTAATTTCCCCACTGATTAAAGTAGGTATTATCACTGGGGCTACATAACCCGGGTTAACCTCGGGATAGATACGTATCAGATCGACGGATGTGGGGAAACCAACGGTTGCAACCTTGGAAGCGTTAGATAAACATAACCGGAGACACCTGTGGACTGTCACCGTTAGTGATAATCGTGATTTCGCAGGTCAAGGCAAGGCCAAATTTGGAAGCCTATTCGCTGACACTACTCTGTACAACCCTTTTCAAAATTGAAATCACGTCTAAAATGCAGGCCTTCTATTATCCGGCCGTTTATGTTACGGGATGCACATGAGTCACTTGGCAAGTTTCAAGTTTCAAGTGTCAAGGATGGTATTCTTGAGGTATGGAAAAGACGATAGACCATGGTCTCACTGCAATGCCAGGAAAAAGCAACTCCCCTATCCAGGATAATCCCGATTCGGATGCCCTCTAGCGTAGATTGTCGATCCAAAGCATTGCGTCAACCAGCAACCAGCCGAACTCGTTTCAAGCCTCGCAACTAGCGCCAAACTCACCTGGGGTAATCAAAATCCCTCAAGTTCTTGCATTGCGCCGAACCTCAAATGTTATCGCAGCGCAGACGGCAAATGCAGTCAGCCGACCCAGCCTCCGCATGGACCATTCCCCACGCTTAAAAGAAGAATGCAAGGTTCAGTTAACAAACTACATGTCAAGATGGGACGGGCAGGCTCTGAGCAGGTATGCATTAGTCCGTAGAGACGATCCGAGCCCCGCTCACGAGCTCCAGGAGGGAGCGGCCCGTTGATTCCAGCCCTTTCCGCGCACACCCATATGTCAATTGTGCATTGCAGATCGCAACCCCCTCCGACACCTACCCGGTAGGCTAGCGATATCTTGCACGGGAGCCCCGGCATCGACAAAGGGGCTACAAATGAGCTACAGCTACAGCAACGGATCTACGACGGAACTTGGTGCGTTTCATGACGGACGGGGTCCATGTGGCCCGTGTGGTTGATCGGCCGGACTAGGATGAGCATGACGGTAGGTAAATAAAGAAAAAGAATAAAAAGATAAAAAGAACCATTGAAAGCTAAAAATGTGTTCTACATGCAAAGAATGATTTATCATCTGCAGTTGCATTCACTCAAGCCACGAAGTATGCATGAAAGTTGTCTCAGACATGGATAGACGGGATGTTGGAACTTAACGACCAGGGGGTAGGACATGTACAGGACAGTTCATGCTGCGGAGGAACTCTCGAGTATCCATCCCGAGTCCCACTGGGATCCACTTTCGTGCGCATTTACCCCTGAACAGCAAAGCACTGACCAGGAATGCAGCAAAAAAAAGTGTGCAAGGTTAGCATCGGCCAAGGGGGAAAAAGCAACGATGTCTAGTGCACCCCCGCACACGTATGCGACAGCTTCGAATTGGGAATAGTAGGGTTGAGCTTGGGACACCAGAAGGTCCGGAGGGGTTTATCTCAGCCATTTGGAGTCAAGGACTTGAAGGATCTACTGTACTTCGTACAAGGAGACATGGATGTTCTAAATGTTACAAGTTGTTCCAGGTTGCAATGATGTCCACTTCCCCCCCCCCCCCCATTTTCAACTCGGGAAAAATAGAAAGTGGAAAGAGTCCGTGAAGAACGAAAAATGAGAACAACCGTCCACGCGGACCGCACGATGTCGGATGAAGGAACCGGGACTGCCATCCGGCTAAGAGATCCGCTGGAGTCCTTGCATTTGAGACATCCGATAGTGTCGAACGATTGCTGCACCTGCAGTAGGCGAGTCATTTCTATGGGTCAAGAACAGTGGAGTTGATAAGCACCCGAATTTCTTCCCATTACAACTGTAGACAAACTTGAGTTTAGGTCTAACCTTGGACTGAATCAGATACAGTCAAACAGGAATAAAAGCAAAACACGACTCAAAACTGAAACTCAGTTAATGCATCGTCCACATGGAGGTCTCGTGGACAAAGCCAGTTCGGTTCAAATTGACGGTTCAACTGGGATCCCCACTTAGGAGTCAGTGCGGCCCGGCTAGGGCCCTCCGGATGCAGGTACATGTACCTGTACAGAATACAATGAAGTCAACAAGTTTTAGATTGCATGGCACCGTTGTTTGACGTCAAGTGGTGCGAATGGGGGAGATTAGATTAACAAGGATTGGAACGATCATGACGAATGGAAGATCTGACAAGTTCCAATTAGAATTTGAAATTTCGAGTCTTGATTGAATCAAGGTTCACAATGTAAAGAGAAAAGGGGGAAATTGTTTCGGTGGCGAACACAGGTTTATGGTTGATGGGACAGGGGTAAAACCACAGTATGTACGGAATAATGGGTTCTAACCTTGTTAACCTGTATAGAAAATTAGTTTAAAATAAATAGATACATATACTGAAATAGGAAAGACCAAGGGGGAGAAAAAAAAAGAAAGAAAAATAATAAATAAGTAAAAATACACTAAAATACACTAAAAATCCCCAAGATATGGGATTATGGTTCCCCTTGCATGGGAAAAGTCACGGATCCAACAAGAATACGAAAAGCTATCGGTACATTAATCGATTTTCCTTGTAGAAAAGTAAAGTTATGGGAAATCATGATGGTCTATAGCTCCACTGTAAATCCACCTTGTCCTTGACCTTTTTCCCCAGAACCGCCCTAACAGCGAACTAACGAAATAATAATCTCCCCCTCCGATCAATTCTAACTCTCCCCTCTTTCCCATCCCCTCCGACCTCTCTCCTCTTCACTCAACCCTACTTTGCGTACATTGAACGTGATTCGCTGCCATTCCACCGCTTTTACCGCTCCCCTTTCCGTGGTCGCGACAAAAACCTTCTTTGCCGACCAAACCCCCCTGTTGTGGGAAAACCGAAGCAGTTCAGCTCGGGGATTGTGAGGTATGCGAACTAGTCCACAGGGCGCCTGACCTGTAAACTTCCCATTCGGAACAGAACATGCATATCTTTATGATCAGGAATTTTTGAGCCCTTCTGACCTTTTTTCCCTTATCTACCAGTTTCGCGCCAACGACCCTGACAACAACGGTTGTCGGAAGTGCACTCGGACTTTCGAAGAACCTCCCTCAACCACACAATGTCAGTAGCAACGATGCTTCAACCAGCATCGAGAATGTCCCGAGCATCCTCGTCCTCCTCATCCTCGTTTCAACCCGTCGCACGACAGAACACCATGTCGTCCCACGATACTCGGTCGCTCCGCCAATCCAAGCGGATGTCAGTCACCGCGTTATACCTGTCCATGTCCGCCAAGGACAGGGATTTGGAAATCTCGGATGATTTGGCGAAAGGTTCGTGAACCCCTTATACATCCTTGGCCGTGCTGACTCCCGCCCAGCTCAGAAGCACTTGCGAGAACTCAAGTCCAAGATCTCGTCCCAATCCAAAAAGAACTTCGTGTTGGAAAAGGATGTACGATACTTGGACTCACGAATTGCCTTGTTGATTCAGAACCGAATGGCCCTCGAGGAGGTAAGACTTGCCCAATTCACTGACAAAGATCCCCGTTGACACCCAACCCTAGCAAAATGAAGTTGCCAGTCACCTCGACGACACTGCCGACCCCCAGGAGGGATTCTTCCCCAACGACGAGCGAACCCAGAAATACGGCAACCTGCTGTTCCTGCTGCAATCCGAGCCCCGCCACATTGCCCACCTATGTCGACTGGTCTCCATGGCGGAGATCGATTCTCTACTACAAACCGTCATGTTCACCATCTATGGTAATCAATACGAGAGCCGTGAAGAGCACCTCTTGCTCACCATGTTTCAATCCGTCCTCACCTACCAATTCGACAACACCCCTGAATACTCGTCCCTCCTGCGCCAGAATACCCCTGTCTCACGTATGATGACCACATATACACGCCGTGGGCCCGGTCAGAGTTACCTGAAGCAGGTCCTCGCCGACCGCATCAACTCCTTGATTGAATTGCGCGACGTCGATTTAGAGATCAACCCCCTGAAGGTTTACGAGAGTATGGTGAAGCAGATCGAAGAGGAGACCGGTTCCCTGCCAGACTACCTTGCTCGGTCCGTCACTGCTGAGGTCGCGGCGGCGAATGAGCAGGTGCAAGCCATTATTACTCCCCGCCTGAAGATGCTGTCCGATATTGCCAATGGCTTCCTCACCACTATCATCGAGACAGTGGATGAAACCCCCTATGGAATCCGGTGGATTTGCAAGCAGATTCGGAGTCTGTCGCGCCGCAAGTACCCTGACGCTCAAGACCAGACCATCTGTACTCTGATCGGTGGTTTCTTCTTCCTGCGGTTCATCAATCCCGCGATTGTGACCCCTCGCTCCTACATGCTGATCGACGCGACACCCACCGATAAACCCCGACGAACGCTAACCCTTATTGCGAAGATGCTGCAGAACTTGGCCAACAAACCTTCCTATGCCAAGGAGCCCTACATGGCGAGCCTGCAGCCCTTTATTGAAAAGAACAAGGAGCGCGTGAACAAGTTCCTCCTCGATCTTTGTGAAGTTCAGGACTTCTACGAGAGTCTCGAGATGGACAACTACGTTGCTCTTTCCAAGCGCGATCTCGAGCTCCAAATCACCTTGAATGAAATGTACGCCACCCACGCTCTTCTAGAGAAGCACACTGCGGCGCTGGCCCAGGATCAACACTCCCACCTTTCTCTGTTGCTTCAGGAATTGGGAGCTGCGCCTCCTCAGGTTCCTCGCAAAGAGAACAGGACCATCACTGTGCCTTTGTTCAGTCGCTGGGAAACCGCCTTGGACGATCTGACAGCCGCCCTGGACATTACTCAAGAAGAGGTGTTCTTCATGGAGGCCAAGTCGACCTTTGTTCAGATTCTACGATCCTTGCCCCAGAACTCCGTAGTCGCACGTCGACCTCTGCGGCTGGACCGCATTGCTGAAGCTGCCGCCACCTTGAAGAATGATGCTGTTATGGTACGGAAGGGTATCCGCACCATGGAACTACTGAGTCAGCTACAAGACATGGGTGTGATCGATCGTTCCGATGAGTTCAGTCTTCTCCGAGATGAGGTGGAGCAGGAGTTGGTGCATCTTGGTTCGTTGAAGGAGAAGGTGCTGGAGGAAACACGGAAACTTGAAGAGGTTTTCGCCACGATCCGCGATCACAACGCGTATCTGGTGGGCCAGCTCGAAACTTACAAGTCGTATCTCCACAACGTGCGCAGCCAATCTGAAGGCAAGCAGCGAAAGAAGGAAAAGCACCAGGAACTTGGTCCCTACAAATTCACCCACCAGCAACTGGAGAAGGAGGGTGTGATCCGCCGCAGTAATGTGCCGGAGAATCGTCGGGCGAACATCTACTTCATGTTCAAGAGCCCACTTCCTGGCACCTTTGTCATCAGCCTGCACTATAAGGGCCGTGCCCGTGGGCTGTTGGAGCTTGATCTGAAGCTTGATGACCTTTTGGAGATGCAAAAGGACAGCCTGGAGGACCTTGATCTGGAGTATGTCCAGTTCAATGTCAGCAAGGTCCTGACACTCCTAAACAAGCGATTTGCGCGAAAGAAGGGGTGGTAAGGGTGATGCGCCCCATATTACTGCCCGCTTTTTATGACTGATATGAGACTGAGTGCAGGGCCTACAGTGCCCTTCTCTCTCCAACCTGAGATGCAACGGTTGGCGGTGAGTCTCGCCACCTAATTTTTTGATGATATGATGGACTCGGACATATGTCCGATTTTTACATGAACCGTCCATTCTCGACCGTCGATGAACGGAATGAAATGCTC
The DNA here is from genome assembly GCA_028828245.1 of Penicillium lividum. NCBI lineage: Eukaryota > Fungi > Ascomycota > Eurotiomycetes > Eurotiales > Aspergillaceae > Penicillium > Penicillium lividum. The sequence continues at coordinate 6,696,483 of JAQJAG010000002.1, forward strand.
CCTCTGCTATGATTCTGACGCTCTTGCTCTTTCCCAGTTGAGCCCATGCGTCTGTGAATGTTGTCGATACACGGACATATCTGACGGAGGATGATCAACGCTATCCCGCTGGTTCGGGATCTGCAGACGATCTTTTGGAAAGACATTCGGACCATCTCCTTTGTACTGTGATTTTCTCGTCTGCAATTTATACCCAGCGCGTCTTGTTTTCTGTTTCTTGTTTTCTGGGTTGGGCCAAGTCCTTTTTTTATGGCATATGATCTCGATTTCTGGCTTGTTTCCCTCGCACCCTCACCGCTCTGGCTCTTGAGCCTTTGCGCTGTGTATAATAATATCTTTGCTTTTCCGCGCGGTTGTCTGGATTTAATACCCGTATTTTTTCATTCATGATTGCTTTTGTACACCCTAGATGCAGATACTAAATGATTTTTTGAAACCTGTACATCGTTCAAGTACGCTAATCGTCCCAAAATCTTGACAGTCAATTTCAACGTCATTTTCGTTTTAGCTTAGGGTAAAGTTGGAGCATATGCATCAACCTAGCGACACCGCCTCGCCCCTCTTTGCCCCTCACTCTGGCATATTGGGCTTTCAAATGTGTCTGGCAATTCAGGCTTCTAATTAACATTGGATTGGACAAAGGCCGGCTGCATATAGGTTGGGCCGGTTGCGGACAACTTCATCTGTATGAATGTTCCTTGACAATGACGGATAAATAGAGCATAGTTTTGTTGTCTCCATTAAATTTTAAATTGTCTCTGCATGCAACTATACTTAATAATAATAATCCTAAGGGGGAAAAAAAGGAGTTCACGGTCTTCGTCCCCGAAAACTTGCCCCCTAATTTTCAAACCATTGACTTCAATACTCGGCGAATAACGCTACTTATTTTATAATCTATCTTCCATAATAATTCCCTGGTGAAGGTTTACCTCCGCAGAATTAAAACAAAAAAAAGAGAGAAAAACTATCACCCCGGGCGCTTGTTTACCGTGAACCAAAGAGGCCGATCCCTCCGACGTTTTTAACCTTGTGGCCACTTACGCCTCCCTCCGCCTTCTCCCTCCTACAACCAACTTCTCCCAAACTTCTACATTCGCCCCTCCCACTACATCATTCATCATGGCAGCCCCTGCTGAGAAGATGTCGCCTACTGATCCCAAGTTCGATCAGTACGACTTCCCGACCACCGCCCCGGAAGCCCAGTCTGGTCACCCTGGCCACACCACCCCGGAGCAGGATGAGAAGGTCGTCAAGTTCCGTGCGCAGCTCCTTGAGGAGGGCTACACCGAGCGATTGGATACCTTGTCGCTGTTGCGCTTCCTGCGTGCCCGCAAGTTTGATATCGAGGCCGCCAAGCTTATGTATGATTGACGATCCTTTTGTTATTCACATCCCCACGGGGAGCCTTGCGTCTGACATGTGAAGACTAGAGCTAACTTTCTCTCTTTTTCTACAGGTTCACCAATTGCGAGAAGTGGCGCAAGACTTTCGGAACTGACGAGCTCCCCGCCGTCTTCGACTACAAGGAGAAGGCCGATGTGTTCAAGTTCTACCCCCAATACTACCACAAAACCGACAAGGTAGGTTATTGCCACCCTTGAAGATACTTCGTCACTGGCCCATTTAAGTAGCAAAACTAATGATACCCTCTCCGTATAGGATGGCCGTCCCGTCTACATTGAGAAGCTAGGCAAGATCGACCTCGACAAGATGTACAAGATCACTACCGGTGAACGCATGTTGCAAAACCTTGTGACCGAATACGAGAAGCTGGCCGACCCCCGGTTGCCCGCTTGCTCGCGCAAGGCCGGCAAGCTGCTCGAGACCTGCTGCACCATCATGGACCTGAAGGGTGTTGGTGTCACCAGCATTCCCTCCGTCTACGGATACGTGCGCCAGGCCTCCGACATCTCCCAAAACTACTACCCCGAGCGTCTGGGTAAGCTGTACATTATCAACGCCCCCTGGGGTTTCAGCAGTGCCTTCAGCTTCGTCAAGGGTTTCCTTGACCCCGTCACCGTCAACAAGATCCACGTTCTTGGCAGCGGATACCAGAAGGAGCTGCTTGCCCAGATCCCCAAGGAGAACCTGCCCGTTGAGTTTGGTGGCTCTTGTAAATGTGAGGGTGGCTGTGAGCTCTCCGATATGGGTCCTTGGCAAGAGTCCGAGTGGGTCCGTCCTCCTGCCTGGGCTGCCCCCAAGGAGGAGGCTCCCAAGGAGGAGGCTCCCAAGGAGGAGGCTCCCAAGGAGGAGGCTCCTGCTGCCGTCATTGAAAACGAGGACCCCGGCTACGAGAAGAAGGACGCCGAGGGCCAGGAGGGTGCTGTGGCTAGCGCCTAAATGGAATCATAGAAAATTCCCCCCTTTCCACTCGTTAATCACATCCACTGGGGGGTTGATACTGCACCACTGCGGCATCATCCCCGTTTTTCCAAGAGAAAAAGAAAAGAGAAAAAAAACCCCAGAAGAGAAAACAAGATAATTCATTTGGAGGTGTATTCTTATCGACACGAGATCCACCTAATTTGCATCTGATATCCCCACGTTGGCAACCGGGTCTTGCCTGGAAGTTTTCAACATATCATCGCCGACTACCCGACCACACAATTTGTGGATTCCTTGCCCCTTGCGTTTTACCTTTTGCTTGCGTTCGATCTAGATATCATGGAGAGTTTTTACACATGTCCTATTATTGCCTATTGAACAAGCGATTATTCCTGCGCTTGATATAGAAGGGCCATTCAGGGCGGATTTCAAAAGCGAGTTTGGGGAATGTTGAAACTGGCTTTTGTTTATGTTTTTGTTGAGATGAAGTGTACACATGGAGCACATAGCGAAATCGCAGCTGTCACAAGGGATGTATTTGCTGGTGAATCTTTGCACAGAACTTAAACGGGTAATTCAAATATCTCGTAATGGTAGACAATGTAATTAACATGACCAACATAATCGGGTCTGTAACCCAAGAGCGCCATAAACAGAATAAGATATGGTATCATGATCCCTTGGCACCAAAACGCCTCGCCCATCAAATAATCAAAAGCCCAGCCCCAAAAAAGTCCCATCTCCGCTTTACATACTGTCCACGACATCTGCAGCCCGCCCAGCCCGTTCGGCCTTGCCCACCGTCGTAGCCAATGCATTGCCCTCAGAACCGTCCTCACCATCCGCATCAGCCTCACCCTGCAACCGTTGTAACGTCCGCAATGCATGCTCATACACCTCTGCCATATCCCCACTCCGCCAGCGCTCCGCCTCTGCCTCCGTGCCAAGCGGAATCTGTAAGTCCCACGCAGGATCCGGACGATTGCGACGGCGCCGAGCTTGTGACTGTGACGCTTCATTTTGTTTTAATGAACCATCTCCTGCGTCAACGTCCATCGCTCCATCTTTCGATTCACTGTCCTCAGTCTGTGGTTCGTCGGAATCGTCTTCGTCCTCCTCCTTGAGTACTTGCATCAAATGCGCCGCATACTCTTTTGCCGCTTGTCGTGGCGCATCCCGCCTCTGCTGCGCAACCGTCGTGGTGAGTGACTCAAGCTGTGCGTAAAGGGCTGTCACGCGCGATGCTAGCTCAGTGTCGTAAGGTTCATATTCGACCGTCTCGGGTGCAGTAAACGATGCCGGAAAGGGGAACTGCGGATGAGAAGAATCGATTCCATTGATGCTAATCGAAGCAGAGGCTGTTATGAATGTGCGATTTATGTACTATATTCCATACGACCTGTCAGCCGTCTTGCCCCTCTACTTTATCCACTCTCTCCCTCTATTTTATTTTTTGTGAGGTCACAGAAGAGATACTTCTGATATATTCTCAGGGGGGTCTGATTGCAAACTCACCTCGTCCACCAATTCTCGTACGCGTTCGCGCATCGGATCGGGTGTCTCATCATTTGTTGCGGAAGGGGGGAAATAGAGGTCGAGTTTCTTGCGCGAGAGCGCCATTGTGTTGGCATAGAGATAAGTCAAGTCTGCTGGTGATTGCAGCTCGATCTTACGCTGGTGTGCGGCCATGGTGGCTGTTGTGGGGGAAAGTAGATAGATGCGGTTGTTTTTCACGCGTTTAGGTGTTGCAGGTCTTGGCGTTTGGTCCCCGCAAACGATGTCATCGATTGGTTGCTCCTTACACCTTAACTTGAACTTCACCTCGGTTGAGGTTGCGTCATTCCTTTAAACTATCGCACTTTACTATTTTCTTATCTCTTGTTTTGCTTCATACTTCTGTCATACTTGCCACTCTCCTGTTACGCGGCATTTGGACGCCACCTGACAGCAGTGGGTAATGAGATACGTCCAAGGATAATGTGGTGATTGATGTGCCAGTTTCCGCAGCTTCAACTGAAGGGGGCATTTGAGCAATATACCAAAGCACTTTGAAGATGTCTGCAGAAGCTATGGAGAACTCTCCTTCTATTTCACTCGTGGACAACACTGCCCCTTCGGAACAACCGTTGAGCGGAGAATCGTCACGACGACCCTCTAAACACACACACAGATTGTCGAAACACATAAGTCGCACATCGGTATCTGACCAGCTGGCAAAACGCAAATATGCCAAATGGCAACCCGACAAACTCGGTCTTTCGACAGATACCGATACATCACCTAGCAGAGAGTCGTCGCAAGTGCGCGGGTCAGTCTCAGCAGAGAGCTCGGCGGGACCGTCAACTGGGACCAATCCAGAAGTACAATCAGATCATGCAACCGAAATCACCCGTGTTGATACAGTGGATTTTGCCCCTTCCCAAATCCAGAGCATACAATCAAGAGGAGCAGGCCAACCGTCCGATTCCGATACAACCGCAAAACCCGTCTCCGAATTAGATATCTTATACGAGAATCAGCGTGGCTGGTTCTTCTTTGGAGTTCCACGCTATTCTCACAGTTCGCTTCTCAACTTTGATCCTAGCGCCTGGATGACCCAGGACAAGCGACCAAGCCCCGTCAATATCACCAATGCTCAAGTTCCCGATCCTAGCTGGGAGTGGGCATGGCGCACGTGGTATGTAGATATGTCGGGTGACGTCGACGAACAAGGGTGGCAGTATTCGCTCTCCTTCGGCTCGTCCCAGTGGCATGGCACGCATCCGTGGTTTCACTCGTTTGCGAGGCGGAGGCGGTGGATTCGTTTACGCCAGAAGGTTCCGGAGAGGCGTTACCGTGGACGCTCGGAATTTGAGAAAGCTCATATGTTGACTGAGGATTACTTCACTATTCATTCTTCCAAGGCGAGGAGTCGTGAACAGAGTTCTGTCGGTCTGTCGAGGATTGAATCGGGCTACTTGAGTCGAGCGGCCACTGGATTGGAGGAGGAGCTACCCATTGAAGAGATTGGGGACATTCCTTCTCTCATGTACGCATTGAAATTGGCATCCATTGATCGAGAGAGGATCGATGTGTTGAAGAAGTTTGTCGAGCAGGGAGGGGAGGAGCTTTATTATCTAAATGATAAGGTGAGTTTTTCTAACAAACGGCATTTAGGATACCTCTTTGAAAATTCTTGTTCTTTATCCAGTGGCTAATTAATTCACTTTAAAAAAGATCCAGGAGATCATGCCCATGTTCCTATTCCAGACATCACGCTGGCAATTCGTGACATACCTGGTCAGCATCATCAACCAACTATCCACTCCAAGCGATGATCAGCAAAAAGATTTCAACAAGATCAAACGCAAGAAAGATAACCTTATTCGGGTGGTAGAAAGTGCCAAGCAACATGTCACCGGACCAGATGTGTTCACTGGTACCGGGGGGTCGGCATCTGAGCTACTCGATTTGACACCGATTTCTCGACATGATACTTTGCTTTCCAAGCGAGCGCAGGCTACCGACGAGCCATTGCATGTAATGAAACAGAAGGAAATCACGGGGATCCCAAAGGCCGCGGAAGTCGGCCACGAAGGGCATATCTATTAATACCCGGCTATACAGCCAACCAGTCGGTTTTTTTTTATGAGTTTTAGCTACGCACACGCCTTTTACTACTTTTTCAAAATCAATAATTTCGGGATTCCCTCAACAATCTAGGTGTTCACATTCTAGCCAAGAACTTACTTACGTTCGGTCCGTTCATCCATCACTGATTCCTAGTGTTACTCGGGTACTCCTCAGTTCGTGGAAAGTGGGTCGGCCCTTTAACTGAGTACATATAGTGAGGTAGCTATTTAGACATGAAACATTTACTAAAGTACTTAATTCGAGCACCTACTGAGATAGATACCAAGAGGCTGGAGTGCTAACAAATTACAGTACCTGTCGCGTGCTGTCGGGAACTCGGCCACCGCCTTCCCTTCCCGCATAGATTTTTCGGAGCCAAAAAGATCGGACTTCTCAACACTTTGCGCTCTTTACCATCCATCTCTGGTTAAGTACCGGATGCCACGAGTGCATCGATCCATATGCTCTCGAGTGGCCACCCGTGTCTAAGAAGGCGCCTTTCTGCCGTCTTGGATACTGTTGCGGCCGGCCCCGAAGATCCTCTCCTCTTCCTCTACCCCCGATGGGCCGCTTCTGCCCTGCAACAACGACGACCGATCGCGTCTCTGACGCCTGCAGCAACTCCTATTAAATGCAATCGAACTCCTAGCAACAACCTGCGTGCCACACTCCCATCGTATCCATCCCCGCCGTCATTCCATCGCCAGTCGAGCCGATGGAACTCTTCCAATGCCACTGTTCGGTTCCCCGGTGATTACACTTCAAGACTGTCTACACCTGCGAAATATGGCGTTGATGGGTCTTCGGAAGGAGGGAGTGGCCCTGGTGGTATTGAGTCAAGCCATGACATCATGGGATTCCCTGTAAGACTGTCAGGAGAGTCTAATGATTTACTTGAGCCCGCGTCCGATACCTCTGAATCGCGTACCAGACGTCGCGGTAATATAAGTCGCAGGGAGCTGCGACAGAGACGAATTGTGGACGAGAGAACAGCTACCCAATCTCCTCGCGAAGAAGACCCGAAGACGGCCTCGAGAAAGTTATTGATAAACAACTTATCCGTTCGGGATCGGAGAAAGCTTCGCTATGGAGACTACTTGAGAAGGACACGTGGTCAGAGCCCGTTTGGAAACTCAATGGATAGTTGGAATGACATGAAGGCGCTGTTGGAACAGATACAGAATGATCCTCGCACGCAGCCCAAGAGAAGCACCAGATCCAAAGAGTTACAAGTACCCGAGGAGACGGTAGCTCTTGTGGCTGGCATCATGGACACGAGTATGAAGGAGAACATCTGGTACGTGCATGTACGGAACGGGTGTAAGGTGCAAATCTTGCACCCTAGAGAGGGTGACGGAACGAACCGCAAGGCCATCTTGACAGGATCAGAGCACGTCATGGAGTTGGTTGAAGGACGCTTCAAAAGCGCGCAAGCTGCTCAGGATTCCGGGGATCCTCTTGCCGATATCAGCAAGCCCCCAGTGCCCATGTTTGTGGAGAAAGAAGTTCTCTCGCGCAGAAACATTCCAGCTCCGAAGATTCGTGGAGTTTGGACTTGGACCCGCAATGCTGAAGAGCCGCTCACACTAAGGGACGTCCTTGCCTTGCGCCCGTCTCTAAGTTCTGTGAAGGACTTTGCGGAACATGTCGAGGATTTAACGAACGCACGAGAACGACCTAGCCCTGGCGTGCCGACACCTCGGAATATAAAATGGACGCCACATGCCAAGCTGATCTGTCGTCACCTTCTAGAGCTCTTTCGACGTGACGCGTATCATCAAATCATATCTACCGCTGCGCTGAATCGAGCGTTGGAGTTTCTGTGTAAACACGAACAACTCAATGCTGCTAGGATTGTTTTCCTGAAGTCAGAACATGTTGCGACAGCGGACACTTATAATGTTCTTCTGCGTTCCGCAGCGCGGCGTCACGATACTTGGGCATTTCGCAAGTTTTTGACCTTGATGCCTCGATCGAACATCCGGCCCAACGCAGACACCTGGCTTGCTTTGCTATCGGCTCTGGTCACTTCCAATGCGAAGGCGTCACTCATTACACATATGGTGCAGAATGGCTTAATGATGGATGTGAAGGTGATTCGAACAGCTCTTCAGTTGACGATTCAGGACTCGCTTCGTGTACACCTTGAAAGCGGACAGAGTGTTAAATCATTCGTTGCTCTTATGGATAAAACTCACGGGGCGGGTTGGTTTAGTCCATCATTACTCGGACAAATGTTCAGTGTGGCTGCGCGCTGCAAGAATTTTGCCGCCGTGGATGAGCTGTTGGATATCTGCGTCGAGCAAAACTTTGACATCGACAGCTCTGTCCTCAATCAAATCTTGCCCATGTGTCGTGCCAACATTCTTACTGCACTACACTACACATATCGTTGTGTCAAGTTCCCTTCCTTCCGATTTGCGCCTCAAATATGGGAGCGTCTGTTTTTCATTGCCTTCAAATCCCAGAACTTCAACATCTGCCGAGTGTTGTGGCGATATGCCTGCATGGATGGGTCTGTGACCCGCGACATGAGGAAAACGGTAATCGGCTCATTGACCCGCAATGTGTCTTTCAAAAAAGGATCTGATCAAATGAGTACAATCTGGCGCCTTGATGCCGGCAAGATCATCGTTGGGATCGATGCACACTTTGAGGACTACAAGATTCGGGAATCTGTCCTGCAAGGAATCCCTTCTGAATTTCACGATATGCCCCTCGCCTTCCTTACATCCGGCTACAAGGAAGGCCAAGAACGCCTCCACCAGTTTAACCTGGCTCAATATCTGATTTACCGTGACATGAAATACGGTTCCAAAGTCTATGAGCCCATCAACTCCGTTTCAATCATGCTCCAAGCTGCGGCTATCATAGATCGCGATTGGAAGGGTGTCCCACGTCCTTTGACGTGGAGGATGCAAAATGCCATCCATGTGCCAATCAAACGCACCCGGGATTGGTCCCAGAATATAAAAACTCCGCAAAGGTCTTTGGAATGATCTTTGCCACCCTTCTCCTCTTTTTGGTTTCTGTCTGCCTAGCGCTGCCGTGTTGCATGAGATATCCTATTCAGCGGGCTTGGATAGACATAGACTTGTACTATATTGTGTTTCTGTTCTACTCATCTGTATATAATCATTGTGCATTAACTCAACAAATATACATTCCATGTGCCTCCCTTCAAATATTAAAGAAAGTGCAGGCTACGCACAGGAAGCACAGACAAGTTCATCCCCATCACTCAAAGCCCACCATGTTAGGATCGACGAAATCAGCCCAAGACCACAGACTCAAATCCGTTGTTAAGTGTGACAATATACCCTCGCCTCTATTATCTCCCTCCATCTCCGATACCGAGCCCATCATAGAGTGCATCTCCTTTCCAGTACGATGCAACTCATCCACAACAGATAAACCCATCTTACTCAGCCTATCGCAGTGTGTTGAGCTGGTGGGATCTACCTCACCAGGACAGAAAGGGGATCTATACGGGCCTGGATCGTCATGTGATGCAACTTGCGGAGATAATCGCAAGACGCCAGAACAGAACGTATCGATGCGCGTAACAAATTTCAGCGTCGAGTCCAGCTGATAGGTTACGGATACTGACTCCTGCGGATCTGGTGGATATGATGTCTCTTTGCCATTTTGGCAGGAGGCGTGAGCTCTAGAGCCCGATGCTATTGTAGAAGCTGGCTGCAATGACAATATTTCATTATTGCGAGAATCCCTTTTATTTATGGTTGTATGGGTAGACCGCAGGCGACTGCAAGAGACATCATGGTCAATGCACTGGGAGCATGGAGTATTGGCATCGCATCGGATGCGCTGGGCACGACAGAAATTGCACGCTCGGTTCACTCGTCGGCGTTTAGAAATTGAACGGGGAGCAGCAAAATTATAGAAAATTTCGACAGGAATGAGCTCCCAGAGTCAGTTATTGATCTGGGTTAGCTACTAGGTAGAAGATGAGGCTGGTTTGTAATACAGAGGGAGATCGTGAGTCTGACCAATGGGAAGCGTTGGACCATTCCAAACCCGGTAAGACAAGAGTAGTGGATGAATCCTGGAATGGTAATGGCTCCAAGAGGCAAGTTCACCAAATAATGTTCACCTTTAATAAGAATGTTTTCATAATACTGTAAATCAGATATAAAAGACGGGTAGGACATCCAAAAGTCCTGCACATATCAAACCACCCACATCATTCAATAACTGCAAAACATCCGATAGATACTATGGCTCACAACATTCTCATCACCGGTGCCTCAGGATATCTTGGAGGCTCTCTTCTCGCCAGATGGAAATATGCCAACCTCCCTCATCACGGCAAACTCCACGCCTTCGTTCGATCAGAGCAGCAAGCTAACGCTGTGAAGCAATATGGCGCTAAGCCGCTGCTCTGTGACCTAGATGACCATGACAAGCTGAGAGAGAGTATTATAAACCATGAAATCTCCATCATTCTATTTCTTATGGATTCCTTTAGTGCCCGGCATCAACCAACTATGATTAAAGCTCTACAAGAAGTCAAGACCAGGACCGGAAAGGAAGTTCATTTTGTTCACACCGGCGGGGCGAAGCATTTTAGTCGTCATGCAGGTTTTCCTACTAAAGAAAATCTACTTGATACGGATCCGGGAATTTACGAGATGCTGAAAAGTGTCGTGTCGCCTCATTCTCTGGTTGCTCAGGTACTACATACATAACTAATGTCATTGGCCTGGCGATGAGATCTGTGCTGAGTATGGATTACAGACAATCAAAACGTACGCCACTATCATTGATACGTGCGAGGAATATGGTGTGAAAGGCTACATATTTTTACCATGTATCGTGTATGGACGAGGAGAGGGATTCGGAAAACAAATCTCTATTCAGGATGTTGCGATTGTGAAAGCCGCCAAAAAAAAAAATGAGACGAGTTTATGAGGTTGATACAGACACCCCGGTATGTGCACCTCGTCTTCAGACGAATCCCAGTTCGAAGATCAGTACATTTGTACTAACATTGCTCAGAGTTGGCCCGTCTGCCATATTACAGACAACTCCAATCTTTACTTGCAAATGGTGCGGAACATGCTTTTGAACAAAGACATGGGCTATAACAAGCAGGGCTTCTACCTGGCTTCCGGCGGTAGTGTTGCGTGGAATGATATTTACCAGGCTTTTGCAGTGGCTCTGGCGAAGCGGGGCGTTGTGGACGATGATACGGTCGAGCAAGCAGATGATGCAGCCTTGGCTGAGATGGGCGAGGCGCGGGGCGTGCCATCGTCCCTTGTTTCGGTCATGCTAGGCGGGAAGGATGTATTTAAATATGTATCTGTTTGGTTTTGTTGGATGTTTTCACTTATGAATGTGTGTCTTAGGTGTACATTTACCGCTGTCCATGGTGGTGAGATCGGTTGGAAGGCTGAGTATCCGCCCGAACATATCCTGGAGATTGCGGACGAAGAAATTGAGACGATTATTCGCAGCCTTGGACAGTAGAAGGAAGAATCCTTTATTCCCGAATCCCAACCCACAACCAGATGGACTGTACCACGTCCCTCGAATATTTGAAAGATATCTGGGTACTGATTCCCCGAATTAAGGTTACCGTTTCTGCTCATAGGATGTATTTCTACCAATGTGATAGGCTCCCAAAAGCCGTTGTGAACTAATAAACGATTCAAGATAAGCAGACCTAAGTATAGAGATACGGAATCCCTGCACCGGGTAAAGCACCGGTCCTATAGCATTGAAAAGCCTGTTTTTTTTTTAGTTATGCAAGGGCATTATGAACACCCCTGAAGAGACCGGGGTCTGGGCCGCTGTCAAATGCTGATCGACCACGTTTAATTTGCTAATGGTTCCACCAACGCGTTTGGGCCATTTGCTCCGTTGGATTTCCACAGAAGAGCGGTCATGGCTACTGTATCCGGTGTTGTAGCCCACCTCGATAAACCTTAAGGGGGCTTCGGTATTTTCTTTCCTTTTGGCCCCCCTGACGAAGAATGCTTAGACTTTTGTATGTGGAAGTTCAAGCTTCTTGGTATTGGCCATGGCCGATCGTCGCTGCAAAAATGTGAGATGTCCATGTGGGTTGGGGGTTAGTTTTCCTTCTCCATACTTTTGGAGGCGTTCAGGTGGACCGTTAGATTACCATCGGGATTTGGTTAGACGTTCAAATGTTCACCATTTGAACTTTGAATTATTCTATGCATCTCTACCTGTGGACAAGTGAAACATAATATTAGAGTAGATCCGTAAATATGCATGATACTTTCCATGGATGCTCAAAGCCTTCCCGTAAACCTTGGAAGGCGCCATTTCTTAAATTTTGGGAACTGGAGCATGGGCATGTAATCTCTACCCCGGAGGTACCTTTGCATTTGCTCCGGCAAATCCCACTGCTGAGAAACACGCTAACATCCACTTCTTTGGCGCATGGATTTACAAACAGCGTTTAATGTATATATTCATCGCGGCCAATTCAACTACCTTACAGTAAATAAGGGGGTTTATCTACCAGATCGGAACCAAGGCGTGCTTTCGATCAAGCAGTGATGATTTATAATATAGGGAAATATATCTTCACCGATGGAGGATCACCCCCTGCCTTGCAGCGAGAACGGCACGGGTGAAAATCTTCCCGAAGATCATGAAACCGGAGTGACGGATGTAAGCCTTCGTTTCAACTTTCGGCGCCTCGACATAAGTCCGGGGTGAACACCAAAAGGACCAAAAAAACATTGTCGTTAAAGGGGGAAAGCGTTGTCCTCGCCGAATCTGCTTTTACCAATCAGTGAGTGCATGGCAGAAGCACGGGCACGACACAACACGGAATGTACATAGTGGAGTGCTCCACCTGGTCTGGTCTTGCCGAACCTGCGATGGGTCATTTGTGGCCGTTTGGTCCCTGAAGGCGTTTCTCTAGCGAAATACCCCATCACTGATTGGTAAGTCGAGCTTGGGATGTGGTTCCCAAATTTACCCGGATTGGCGCAATTAAACGAGAGGAAAAAAAGACGTTATACCAAGGAGTGTAACTTTATTTCTAGCGACAGGCCAAGTCCCCTTGGGATTAGGGATCGAGCAGGCGGGGTCCAACATCAACAGGAGAGCCGACATGTGGAGACCTGGCATAATCTGTGAACTAAGCAGTCGAAGCCGGAACAGGATTCCACCCATTGTTTCAGGATTTTTCCTTGCGTCTCTACGGAGTATGCGCACAGCCCATGCGGGTTTCAGCAATTGTGTGCCGATCGCTGCAGCTGAATCCAGCCTGGCGCCTTGGCGCATAGAGGAAACATAGGTGGTTCGGAGCCACAGTTATCCACTGGGAACTCCATAAGTATCCGTACTCCGTTGGTATGTCCGCGTTCCTGTATCTTTACTGCGTCGAAGTAGACAATCGATAGCGTCCATGGATGCAAGGATGGGAAAGTGAAGAATCCATTGTTCTGGAAACGTCGGTGCACGAGGGAATATTATTGGTCGAATGGTATGGAATGGTCCGACGATTTTCAATAGCGTCGCGATGGACCGGATCATCTCTCCGGAGCAAGCTGTTTTGGGGGAGGTAAAGGTGTCATAGCACCCATGGACTTAAGAAATGATAGATCCTTGTCAACATTTGAAGGGAGGGATCTACCTAAGCTATACGTGTATGAATAGCAGGTAGGTTAGGAACAAAATGAAACCACCAAAATTGAAGTTGCTCTATAGAGTATACCATGCATATAAATCTTTAAAAAACCCCAAAAAACCCCAAAAGTACTGTAATCTAATCATTGAACTCCGTAATCAACAGGAAAAGAAAAAAAGAATGAAAAAAGTCGGCCCCATTGTCTTCGGTGGATCAAGTCCTAGCGCCCCCTTAGTACATACAACTCGTTCGTCGGTACATTGAAATGATGATTCCCTTTCCACATTCCATACGGAATTTACTCTTTTCTCTTGACTATAATCCTTGGGGAATTTCACAAACATTTTACACTTCGGTTCGGAGTTGAAGAATAAATCCCTACTAATCGGGAACCATCATCCTCCCCGCTTGTGCTTGTGGATTCCCTGTGAGACGGGAGAAAGAGAGACAGATGTGCTACTGACCTATTCGGCTTGACTCCCTTCTTTTCCTCCTGAAACCTCAACCTCCTCCGATCTGGTCCATTGTTGGTGTTTGCGTGCCTTTGTTAGGAAATTGCCTCCCTCTTTTGCCTCCCCGCGAACTCCACCTGGATCCTTCCCGTCGATCTTTGCGACTCCGAACCTCCCTTCCCTTCCAACCGTTTCGCGAAACACAGGTCATTGGTACTTGCTTGGTGACGGACTCGGTGTCTCGGAGGATAATCTGGTCCAATTGGAAACGCGGCGACGACACATTCGTAACGGAACGTGGCAAGCCCTGAGTGTGGGGAACCTGGGAAGAACCGATCGAAGCGCTCCAGGCGTTGACAGGATCTCTCGGATACGCCCGCTCATTCGTCGCGTGGGAATAAGGTGTTGAAGAATTCTTAATCGGTAGGCCACCCAATTACACCCCCAGGGAATTCAAATCTTGCGGTGCGCGCCTGTTCCAGAACCCTTCTCAGCCTCAATGGGTTTGCGACGTGGCTCATGCGGAGCTCATCCCTGATTCAGATCCTCCTCCGCCCGATGCACTCGAATTTTCCCCCTTTGTCCTCGACTCGATCACTGACTATGGTTTGCGCCAATCTAGAATTTTCCTTTCTTTTCGTCGTATCCTTGAAATCATGGGCTGTATCGCATCGAAGCCCGCTGAAGCGGATATGGATGCTAGTCAGCGCAATGCCCGTATTGACCGTGTCATCAAAAGTGATAAGAAGACCATGGATCGCACTATAAAGATCTTGTTATTAGGTAAGAAATCACCGACTCCCAAATACCACTCCCGTGCGCGATCAATTGGACTGACCGTTCTCAGGTGCGGGAGAATCGGGGAAATCGACTATTATCAAGCAAATGCGCATTATCCACAGTCGAGGCTTTCCCGAAGATGAACGTCACCAAACACGAGCTGTCATCTACTCCAATGTTGTCATTGCCTTCAAGGTTTTGCTAGACATTATGAAAGCGGAACACATAAAGTTTGAGAATAGTGAGACGAAGGCCATGGGAACCCTATTAGACAAGACTGAGCCCGACGTTGGCTCGGACGAGGCTTTCTCGGACTTGAAAATCCGAGATGCCATGAGGGTCATGTGGCTTGATGCAGGCGTTCAGAAGGCTGTAGCTCGTGGGCATGAGTTTGCGCTGCATGACAACCTCAGCTAGTAAGTTCATAATCTGCGCGCGACGGGTCATCCTACTGACCATTCATCTAGTTTCTATGAATCATTGGACCGGATTTTCACTCCCGGGTGGCTCCCTGATAACCAGGACATGCTGCAAGCTCGACTCCGAACAACAGGTATCACTGAAACCTTATTCGAGCTTGGCCAGATGAACTTCCGGATGATGGACGTTGGTGGACAACGTTCAGAGCGGAAAAAGTGGATTCATTGCTTTGAAGGAGTTCAGTGCTTGTTGTTCATGGTCGCTTTATCTGGATATGACCAATGTCTGGTTGAAGATCAGAACGCTGTAAGCGTCCCATATCTTGCCTGTTATACCATTTGCAACTGCTGACATCCCCCAGAATCAAATGCACGAGGCTATGATGCTGTTCGAATCCCTCGTCAATGGCGAGTGGTTTAAGCGCAAGCCCATTATCCTCTTTCTTAACAAGATTGATCTTTTCAAAGCAAAACTTGCCATTTCCGCCATCTCGAAGCACTTCCCGGATTACAGTGGCTCTGACACAGACTTTGAAGCTGCTGCCCGGTACTTTGCCGACCGATTCCGCGGAATCAATCGAATCCCAGACCGTGAGATCTACATTCACCAGACCAATGCCACGGACACCACTCTATTGAAGGCGACCATGGACTCGGTCCAGGACATGATTATCCAAAAGAATCTCCATACCTTAATACTATAAGGCAGTGGAATTTTAAATACCGAGGGCCTTTATGATAAACGCCATTGTTTGCCTCGAGATCGATTGTCGTTTCTTGTCGAGCTCTTGAGCCTGCCTTTACTTTTTCTTCGTTGCATAATTCCGGCGGTTTCTTGCCTTTCTATCATGGAAACATCACCATGTCTCTTTGCATCTATCCTTCCGACTTTTCTTTCTTTAATGAGGCGTCTTGATGATAGAGTCGTCGGTCCTCTGACGTATTCTTGGGTCTGTTACGTTGCACCCCAAAAGTCCGTTCGATTTCGCCAACTAATGCCAAGCTCCAAGCTCTGATGGTTTCTTTCCTCTCTTACTGTGTTTTTGTTTGTTTGATCATGCAGGATGATACCACTTTTTCACTTATTTGTCGCTGCAATTGTTTTACCTGACAACTGTATTATCACAGGTCTTATTTCCTTTGGCTATCTACAACTTTGAATGAACTTGATAACTTCCCTCTGGATCTTATTCCACATTACACGTCGTCCTATTTCCCGCAAGGCTTCGCATGCTTTAATTTATGTAATATATTACTATACAATAGTGAACATAAGGTGCCGTATACTTGGTTCTTACCCAGATGGGTTGGAAACTTAGTACTAGGTTCTTTCCTTGAACCTCCCTCCCATTTTCTCCTTCCCTTCCAACTCCATCCCCTCACTCTCCTCAACGCACCGAGGACTCTCTACTTTTGTAATGATTACGATATATTCGTAAATATTAACTGCTGCATGCTTATTGAAATCAGGTATCGCTTCTCCACTTTTGTTACTATCAATCACATATGCACTGCTCACCTAATGACGTTATTCGTCGCTAGAGACTTCTGCTGCGCGAAATGCGCGCCTAGTTGCAGTGTTGGGGTGCCTACCGTGATACAAAACATGGAAGGGTACAAAACTAGTTGTCAGAAGCGATGTAGTCCCCCTTATCTTGGGTTAGTATACTGGCAGTCTTCTCAACAACAGTCTTTTCATTATTTATAGAATAAAAATCACATATCAGTCAATTCCACATGCCCCCAAGTAGCGAAAATTATTACATCTATAGGTGAGCCTGCTAGAAGAAAGCCGGATAGCTCCCATCCGGAGCTTCAGCAACTAGTCAAGAAGAAGCAAATCCTGGGCCCGACCTCCTGTCAGTTAACATACCATTATTTTCCGGCACCTCGGCATAGAAGCCAGGATTATATGTATGAATATCTCTTATATATTGTCGCAATCATATTCATGCAGTTTGAATTTTTGCCTGAAGTATATGCGGACCAAAATTTATATCGGAACAAATTTATTCCGATGATATCCGGTTAATTTGCCTCACCTTCTTCCCTGACGCTCTTGTCCATATCAACATCCAGTACAACCTGCTCGGCACAGGACGTAACTGGGCTCGTCAACCATGTTCTCAACCTCTGTACGCCGGGCTGCATGGGCACCTCTTACTGGTGTATCTTGCTCTGCCCAGACTGTTCCGTCTAGCGGTCTTCTCGGAGCAACCCGCTTGCAACGCCGATACTCCTCATCTTCCTCCAAACCACCAGTTCCTCCAAGTGATGGGTCGCAGCGGCTGGATACCTCTACTCCCGCGAAGAGTGTGAACTCTTCCGGCGAGAAGACCAAGGCTGCCCGCCGCCGAGGCAAGGACGCGGGTGCCCGCAACGGATCTTCCAAGTCTAGCCAGCAGCATGCGGTATTTTCGAAGCTCCCCAGTGTCCCCTCGACACAGCACCGACAACCTCATGGTGAGTTCTTCGATCTCAAAAAAGAAGTTACTGCTGCTTTTATCTACTTTAGTAAATACTAACTTCGGCTCAATAGATGTCCATGTCGCCTCGTTCTTCTCCATTCACCGCCCGATCTCCGTGACCACCACGGTCCCCCCAACCTCGAGCTCCGAGGCCTTCGAATCGATCTTCTCCAAGAGGCTCTTAAAGAACGAACCCGACGATGTCATCTTCACCCTCTCGAACACAGTTCAGTCCATGGAGGGTTCCAACGGCATGTCGGAAGCTGAGGACCCGTTCGGCCAGATGCACGGTCGCTTCACCAGCGATGCGAACGGCGAGCTCCAAATGCTTGACAACCCCGAGGCCCACATGTCCATCGAAGAACTCACTCGTCGTCTTCGCCCCTTCCACCCTCCCCCACCCCCGGTCCCCATGAACATGAACGCCGAGGCCGAAGCTATGGAGTCCCAGACCCAGAGCGAACAGGATACCACCTACTCCACCGTCCTCACCATCCGGGAATCCCGCCACGCCGATGGTCGCAAAACCTACGAGGCGTCGACCGGTCCCTTTGTCCGTGACGAGATGGAGGCCCCGGCTGGTATGCACGAGCTTACCATTGATGCTCCCAGCTCTACCACTGGCATGAGCTACGTTGAGCGTCTGCGCCACAACTCGTCCATGCATGCTATCAGCACCAAGAGACGGCGCAAGGTGAAGATGAAGAAGCACAAGTTCAAGAAGCTGATGCGGAGAACACGCACTCTCCGTCGGAAGCTCGACAAAGCTTAGATCTGGGGCGATTTCCGCGTTTCCATTTGTTTGGTGTCTTTCTTCGGTTTTCATCGGATGCATCTTTGGCCTGCTTCTTGCATCTTTACTGGGTTTAGGGGGGTTAGTATTGTCTGAGCTGTAGGGCATATCCTCTTCTTCTTTCCCTCCAGTACATTGCTCTTATTTATTTCTTGTCCTTTTTTTACTCGGCTTCCTCTATTACTATCCTCCTATCCTAACACCCGCCAATTTTTATTTTTTTACTGAGTCTCAGGTCAGAAGCTGTGATATGTGGCCGTTTTCTATGTGTGCCATATCTTGCCTCATGCATCGCGGACATCTCTATAGAATCTTCTCTCGATCAATATCCTGCCTTGAATCTTCACATAATCCATGATTGTTACCGCTCGTACTTTGAAGATAGAACTTTACTAGGAGATGAGCTATCTTGCGATCTCTCAACGCGATACTTCAAGAGTGTCTTTTAATTAGAAGCCTGAGCATGGTACTCAACGATAATGATGAACAGGAAGTGAGTAGACGTCTCTACGCAGGATACAGTTGAATCTAATATCATGATACACAAGATCGAGATTGGTATATCACACCGAATAAGGACCCGATAAGCCAAAAAGAAAAGACAAGAAAGAGTCAAAACCGAGAGTGCAAGTTGTAGAAACGAGTGTCTCCAGAAGCAGCGAGACTAACACAGTCAAACCCACTGCAGCCGTGAGACGAAAAGGGGAAAGGCTCCCAACCAAGCGAGAGTCAATATAAAGTACAGTATCCAGCGCGCGCATTCATGCAATGTAAGCCAATCCAATATCTACCCACACCAACCGTTGAGGCCGATGATAGCCCTCCGATTCTACATACCACATTGATCAAAAATAAGAAATTCCCATTCACAATTCAAATTTATCATAGCCGAAATCTTTTTCCATCTTGCTCCATACTAGTCATCGTACCGACACCATGGGACGGAAGAATCAACGCGCTTGTCATGTCGGGCTCCGAGGTTCACAAATTGAGACGTCGGGTTGCAAGACACCTCACGCGCTCGATGAGTGAAGTGTCCAGTTTCCGAGCGTTGTAGTGAGGCATTGCTCGTTTAGCAAACGGCTTTCGAACGAGAGTTCATGAGAAGAGCAACAATCAGACCGTAAAGACCTAGATGACGTTAGAACATACACTAGCCATTCATTGAGCAGACAGAACTTACCCAAGACTTCAGCGAAAATGAGAATCAGAATCATTCCAACGTAGAGACGAGGTTGCTGAGCAGTTCCTCGAACACCAGCATCACCAACAATACCGATAGCAAAACTGCAAGTATCCGTTAGCGACCAGAGCCATGTGGATTTTTAGGAGGATTGTGAATTGGACGTACCCAGCGGCCAGACCGGCCAGACCGACAGAGAGACCAGCACCCAGCTGGATGAATCCGGTGTAAAGAGGGAGCTTCTGGGTCAGGTCGTTGGCGACCAGGACCGACACGACGAGACCGTAGATACCAATGATACCAGCCATGACAATGGGGACAATGTCTGTTGATTTATCAGTAAACGGGTTCAGACACTTCGATAGATTGACCGGATTGATGGTTTCCGGCTTTAAAGCTGGACGTACTCTTAACGATCAGGTCGGGGCGGAGGACGGCCATGGAGCAAACACCGACACCAGCCTTAGCGGTACCGTATGCGGCACCGAAGCAGGTGAAGACGATGGCTGAGGTGCAACCCAGCGCGCCGAAGAAGGGCTATTGAAGATATATCAGTCATTCGGCCAATGTGATGGAAGAAACCGTGCTCTGGGGAGGGGTGGTTATGACGGAATCGCCGGTTGATTGAACTCGATGGTGATCGAGGAAGCTAGACATACCGCATAGACGGGGCTGTGGAAGATTCCAGGTTAGCAGGAGTCATCAATGCAGGTTTGCCCATGATGGATGAAGCAGTCCGAAGATCGGTAGCTGTCAAGCACCCAGGGGGCAGGAGTCGGAATGACAACGTACCAGAGTTCTGTGGCCATTTTGACGGAAGTGCTCGACAAGACTGTCGAGGGGAATTCGGAGCTTTGGATGATAAGAAGATCCGAGAGATAAAGGCGTGAGCCGAAGAAGAGGTTAGCGGTGATCGGGAAGGAGAGAGCCAGCTACGAGGTCAGAGGCCACCACGCTGGTGTTGCGGTCACGTGTTTCTTGGCACGGCATTGGATCCACTCTAGCGTATACATCAATCTGCAACTTGAGATGTGTTTGATTCTACATATGCACCATCCCAGCAGAATTGTCTCTTCAATCGCCTAATTAATAATTGGCTGGGTCACGCCAATCAAGTATGAAGGTCTGTGTGAGTTTGACTACCTTGACCCTGCATTTATAGGACCCTGCAATATAGACGAGCAGGATTTCTCATATCTGGTGACTATAAACAAGATAACTAGGTGAACTTTCAAATTATTACACTCTTTAGAACTCCCTGGGCCTATACCCTTAGTAGTTTCTGGTATATTCACGAGTTAGAGATGGGAATACAACCTATCTCCTATGGCATGGCTTCCCATCAATCGTGATTAACTCATGGATGCCCAGGTGGGCCTGGTCGACTTATATGTGAAGAGATTTGGCAAAATTGGACATTTTCAGTTTACTGGAGATGTTTGTCAGATTCAGGAACTTCAAAAGGTTCTTAGTGACCTCGGGACAGATGCTACTAATGCGCGTAGCTGTTGATGAAAATGACGGTAATAAAATGTATTAAATACCAACCAAGCTGAGAAACATACCTCTAAACGTTGAAATATATGAAATGTGTTACATATCACGCTAACCAGAAGGGGCAGTCTTCTCCGCGGAAACCCGCGGATACCCATTGATTCCTCCAAAAGTACAGTGTAAGACCAACCTTGGAGTTTGATTGACTTTCTTGACAAGGCTGGGAGTCATTCTCCATATATAAGAACCCCGCGGACGTCCGCGGCCTGAGAGAAATCCATCAATACCACTTTTGGACTATACGCCATGAAGAGAGACGCCAGGGGTAATCCAATTGCCACAGTGCATCGGTGGAGCCGACCGCCGTTATCATGTCAAGCTTGTCGTGAGAAGAAACGTCGGTGTGATCGCGCCCAGCCGTGCTCAAACTGTGTGCTCAGAAATATTCCATGTGAATACTCGGGACAAAGCCCGGACATATTGAGTGGCCCAGAGTCCTCCCAAGGTCCCATTTCAACTACAACTAGCCATGTTGCTGCAATGAGGCCCACAAATTGGTCCGAGCCAACTCCGAAGTAGGCAAGCTTTCATTCGTTTTTATGTCTTACTAACTTTGGGACACCTTTAAGCAATTCCGATGAGATGTTATATCGAATAAGAAGGTTAGAAGCGGCCTTTCTTGAAAATTCCAATCAGCTTCAAGGACCTGGAGTAAAGCCCCAGGGTAATTTCCCAATTTCGAATCCATCTTCAGATCAGGTAAGATTGTTGACATATCTTACTCCGCAGATTCATACTGAACATACCTAATCACTTTCCAGAATACTGTCTTTCATTATGTCACCCCGTTCAGTGCTCATCATATGTCCTCAAATGAAAGGGTATCGGATTCGCCAGGCATTATTGAAATTGCAAGGGAGCTTCCACCCTTACGACAGGCCAAGGAGCTGTTCAATCACTTTGCAGTAACTCTCCAGCCAACCTATGGAGTTCTTCATATCCCTTCATCCCGCATTATGATGGAAAAGGTATATGAATGCATTGTCGAGGGCGAGGTACCACAGGCTGCCGATTTAATGCTCCTCTTTAGCATCTTTGCAGGTGCCGCTTTGGCCTGGACAACCACACTTTTGGAGAAGTTGAACGCAACAAGCGAGGGGGCACAAGCGGCCTTGACGGCATATAGCCGGCTTGCCTTCGTCATCCTGGATCATCCTTCGCGGATCATACAGCCATCGACGACCGCCCTTGTAGCCATGGGTACCCTGGGCCATATACTCATGAATACAGATGGCTTTCCGTCCCGTGTTCAAACTCTTCGGCATTATTGTTTACTTATGTCGAGGGAATTAAAAATACATCGATTGGATACAGCGAAAGCCCGCGAGGAACGAAGACTGAAAGGATGCGACATGATTGATGTCGAGGTTCAACGACGGGCATGGTGGAATATGGTAGCATCCGACTGGTATTTTCTCTGGGCACTTGAATGGAATCCGCACTGACTATAGTAGGCTTATGTCGTTCTGTGGAGGTCCTCAAGAAGGCGCGTATATTTTTCAACCCAAACATATGAACGTGAGTATACCCAGCAACACGGACGATGAATTTGTTACGAGTGCTGGAATCCAGCAAGAGTTTCCAATGTCTGTACCCACGTCGATGTCTGCTTTCATTACTCGAGTTCAGGGCGCAGATCTCTGTCGTCAAGTGATCGATGCTCTCCCGTCTATTCTACTCGACTCTCAAGAACCAGACTATAGCACCATCCTGGAGCTGGATACTAAGATCCATGATCATATCGCCAGCCTTCCTGTTTATTTCCAGCTGGACCCAGAAAGTATCGAGCAGAGTCGGCAAACATGCAAAGAGCGACCGTATATTGCTTGGCAGCGGATCAGCGTCCATTTCAGCATCCACACTCGACTTTGTCGATTGCACCGACCCTATCATCTAGAAGGTATAACGAACCCCAAATATGCTTACTCACACGTGGCTTGCATCCGTTCCGCGCATAAAGTCTTAGAACTTCGGCGCGCGATGGACGAGGTGGCTCCAGAAGTAGGGCTGAAAGCCGCCCGGTTCTGGACCGTCATGCATCATGTCTTCTTTGCCGCTCTGATCCTGGCGATAGATGTATCATTCAATCCCTCTGCACCCGATGCCGAGGCTCGGAAAGCTCAAGTGATTAATGCGTACGAAACGTTGGAACAATCCAAGCGAGAGTCCAATAACCTGATGGAGGGCATTCAAAAAAACCTACAGACCTTGATGTCGACATTGCATAAAGAACGGTCGCAGACATCTAGCATACCCAAGAATGCTGCCGCCCGCGAGGGACTTGTCGCCACAGGTTTCTCAACGGGGGACCGATCGGCAAAGGAGGCGGAGCCTGTGAATGCCCATGAGAGTACCTTCTCTGCACCGCCATCTTTGATCGCTGCTGATGGTGGTAGCCTTCTCAATGATCTAGGGAAAGATGATTGGGAGAAACTTTGGACCGATTTTGTGGCTGTGGCTCCTGATTTAGATGTACTCCAGTGGAACGCTTTGCTAGAGGATGTGGATTTTACTCCCCACTTGGAAATATTTTAGATAATCCCATCCGAGACTTAAAATGATTCAAATGCAGCCTTATGGGGTCCTGTTACTAAACGCCGGGTGTTCTGGCCCTTGCCCAAACAAGGAGTGGACCTGAGGGGAGTGTACAGTGTTGCGTCAGGGGCTTTTCCAAATTTAGTGTGGGGTTTCCTGCTTTGTTGACCATCTGGAGTTACACACGCATGCATGAACATTTGCCAACCTTCTACTGTAGGAACCTGCCAAGGGTTGAAGTCACTAAATCAAGGTCAACCAATTAAGTCGTCGTGGCTGCAGCGTGGCCTTGGCAGGTGGGGGGAAGAGTATTACATAGGGCTGGACCGTTGGTAATGATGCGCCACAGGTGACGACAGGGATTTTGGTCGGCCTTGATGGGCTTGATGGGATCGTCACTATCATGCGACTTCGTGCAGACCGATTCTAATGCGTTCCTAACCTAAGACGCCATGAACCAGGTCATGGCGCCAAGCTTCTCCTTCCAGGCAACCGGGAAACGAAGGAATAAGATAGGACAGTTGAGAATAGAGGTATTTGTAGGATGATGAGAAAATTAGTAATCATGTCCAGTTACCGAGTTAATTCATATCCAGGGAAAGTGTAACTGGCAACACGAATGAACCTTGGAGATGACGATCATCATAATTTTAAATTCAAATAGTTACAACGCAAGAAACCTTGCTTATCTTAATTAACAGCCACAGGAGATTATAACCAATCGAATGTTGGATTGATGTGCCGATGAGCCACATAATGTGGCGTCAATGATGTAATAGAAAGCTCTCTTGCTTCCCTTTTTCCAGTTTAAAAGAAGCTCCGCCTTTCCTCTCCTCAACTCCTCTTTCTCTAACTCAATTCTTGACCTCATCCCGCAAAAATGCCTTTCACTGCTTCGTAAGTTTACCTTTGTTGATATTCGACACACATCCTCTTGCTCCGTGCTATACCATTAAAAGCCCTCGTTTCCATGTCGCATGGAGCTCACTGCCAAAGTACACCTGGAACTTGTAACTGACTCAAACGCTTGACAGTGATATCTGCAAGATCATCTTCGCCATCATCCTGCCTCCTCTGGGTGTCTTCCTGGAGCGCGGATGTGGTGCAGACTTCCTGATTAACATCTTGTTGACCATCCTGGGTTGGTTGCCTGGTGTCATCCACGCCTTGTACGTTTGCTCCCCTAGCTCCAAATTTTTTTATTTTTACCAGAATTCTTGAGCTAACCAATGTCTCTACAGTTACATCATATTCAAATATTAATCCCGCTGAAACGACCACCTACGGTGCCACCCCTCGACCCTGCATTTCGACCATCATTCATTGGGAACACAGTATTATGCTGCACCATGCTGCATTCCACTAGTCATTCCTTGCTCCTTGAGATGCGCGGTGGCTTGACCGGTCAGGTGCTATTGCCAGTGATTCCGCAGAGGTCCGAGAAGCCACCGGGCACGGCCGAAACGATGTTCATAATTCCTTAATGTTGGTAGTGTGCCATGTGGGCACCGCCAAGGATTTTGATTCTGATTTGATTTATTTTGTGCGATTTGATTGCGGGTTTTCTGTTCTGTTTTTCAAACGATACCAATCTTGTATGACCCGTGGGCTTATGTTGACCGGGTTGGTTAGCTTTTATGATCGATGGAATGGCAATTACTTGATTCCGACCTTCCGGCACGTTGTAATCGTGTATCCGTAGAATCCACTAGATTCCCCATAGTGGGACCGCTATTTGTGACTATCGGAGTATGTACTCGGGCTTTCCGGGAGCCAATGGGATGACATCTTTCCCAAAGAATTAAACAGTCGATTTCCCACACTACTTCTAAACTAAGCACAGCAGATCACCAGATCTGTGGATGCTTTTGAAACAGTCGTGGTGCGATGTGCTGCAAGGCAAGCGCTCACCTTTTGAGTCCGGCGCGTAAAGCAGCCGCTAGGCCTGAGTCTCCTCAACACAGAATAGGGCGCTTCACGAACACCACCATTCGTCCACTCCGACAAGGCCAGGATTGAGCATGTCATCTAGTTTCAACATGGCGCCTACATGCATTGCCACAATGACTGTGTTTCAGGTCCTTGTTGAGCTGGATTTGCTTGGTCCGTATAAGCTGATCCGCGTCATAACGTCCGTGGCCTGGAATCGCGACGCGCCCGACTTTTCCATGTTTAATTTGGCTCCTAGCCCGACTTAGAGGCGTTTAACATCATCTTTGACCCTATCTTGAATACTGTCCTTCAAAATTCGCTTACGCACCAACAATACAGCTGTGCTGATGATGGTCAAATCAAGGACATGCCTACAAGGATAGTCATTCCTATGTATTACTTGAACAAGTCAGTTGGAGATGGAAATGCAATTCAGAAGTTACTGCTTACACATTACGTCCTATAGGGCCGCCACAGAATGCTCCTCCATCCTGTCTACAGGATCCTCGCTGCGGCCTTTCCCTTAGTCGCATTTTGTGCGGCCAGCAGCGATACCTCCGATGAAACAAATACCTCTCTTTGGGACATGGTCCCCGATTGTGCAAAAAATTGCACTGAAAACTTTATTGCATCCGAGTACACTTCGGCAGAGTGCAGCGACAAATCGAATATCAAGTGTTTGTGTCGCTCGGAAACATCTAGCAGTCTTACTATTGGGGAAGGAGCGCTGAGTTGTGTATATGCTTTATGCTCAGAGAAAATCAAGAAAAGTACCAATGTTTATCATATTTGCGATTCGGTGTCCGGGGCTCTGGCAGAGACGCATGCCACTCTCACTGCAACTACATTTGCTGGTGTGTCAACTACGACGACAGAGGTGACGACAACAAGTTCAATCATGACAATATTCACGACGGAGTCTACTGCAAAATCGGCGACATTCACTTCCACAAGCTCGACTTCGACATCTGACGAAGCGGCGTTGATAACGTCTTACCACCCATCGACCTCTGCTTCCGAAATATTGCCTTCTACTAGCGCTGAGACATCCACCACAGCACCCACAAATTCGTCGATCGCTGCAACCGGTAAAAGTGACAGCCATGGCGTCAGTTCAGCTACAGTCATCGGGGTGTCCGTTGCATCTGGCGTGGCTGGCTGCTTCATCATAGGAGCAGCCGTATTCTTTGGTGTGAGGAAATGGAGGAAGAAGAACCAGATGGATTTTGAAATTGGAGGAGATATGTCCGAGCCTTCTAATTTCTCCGAGCCATCATACTCGCGAGGGCCTTCACCAAATCCGAATCCAGGATCGTCAGAGCTGACCGCCATGCGAAGTCCCCAACAGATGTCCCAACTGTCGCAGCCACCACGTGCTTTTCAGTTTACCTCATATTCCCCAAAGTCTACAGCGCCGGGAATTCGCCTGGTAGAAACACCACGGGACGAACAAAATCAGCGAATAGGCTACGCAATTACCTCAGAGTCGGACTGGGAGGGCTCGCCTAGGACCGTGGATTCGCAACACACCTTAGCAGAGCTGCTGCCGATTCAAACCCCTAGTCTATACCCCAGGCCACTGAGACTGTGGTATCGACCGCCTAGTTCAGGGACTGTTTTTGAAGAGGATGACAGCCATGTCATGGCAGAAAAAAGCTTACCTCCTCTACCCAGTACGAGGAAGAATCCGAAAACAAGATCACCGCCGGTGATACTGGGTCTACCAGCGAATCCTAGAGCTGTGAAAGAGGGATTCCCGGCATCGAAGTTCAGGCGTGTTCAGACCCAACAGTCAAGCTCGACACGATCGCAAACACCTCGTGAGAAACCAGCAGGCCCTCGCACCTTAGGACCGCCATTCACCGCCACCCATTCCCGCAGATCAATGATCTCAAACAGCAGCAGTGGACAGAACGACAGCTCCGGAGTATCGGACCACACATTCAAGACCTACCCCACAACACCACCTGGCACGACCGCACCAGGCCGCAGTCTCAGCGGCATACCCGAAAGAGACCCCCATTCACCCAAACCACCATCACAATCCTTAGCCCGGGCACCAGACATCGTATCCCGACCACGGATTGTCCGCGCAGCAGACATCAAGCGCATCCCGCCTGGCGAGCGTCCACCCAGCGAAATCCTAGCCCCATACTGCCCCGAAGATTTCTGGCTAGAACGTGGTCGGGAAAATGCGCCCTCTCGCTCCGTTTCCACCGAACTTCCATACCCGTCGGAGACCTTTCCGGGTGTGGTTCTATATCCAAACAGCCCGAAGAAACGGCCCGAGGATGCTCCCAAGAGGATATCACCTACAAGCAGGAATCTAACCCCTTCCAGAAGAGGGGATGACTTGATTCTTAGCGTGGATTAGACTTTTGTGTTTCTTTGTTTGTATTTTTGGCTTTCACTTCTTGTGAATCTAGTTGCAGCGGGCTGCTTCTGTACATTATTGGTGAGATTCTGGTATGATAAACGCGAAAATCAGTTGTATAGATATCAAGTTAGTACATACTCTGACATTTACACTTAATGAGCCTATCAAGAATTAGCAAATTGAAAAAATCGGTAAATCTTTACGGCAACCGCGATCGAATAAGCGTGATTGTGTTTCGTAGATTTATCTCGATCACTATAAATAAATGAGGCGCCTAAGGCGTGATTGATTCGCAGGAAGCAACACACCCCAATGTGATGGCCCCAAACGACTTTTCTTTTCGCGCAGAGTACCTTCTGTGGGATTATAAGGGCTTGGTGACCTTCATCTCTTACATAGTTCTCTCTCCCTTCCACTCTTCTCAGAATACAGGTATTTGCTCCGTCCTGTCTGCTTTCATCTTATCCTGACTGACAATAACGCATGATGAAGGCCCACCGCCGACTCTTTCAGAATGTGCAAAATCGGAGATATGGGATAAGATCATCAAATCTACTGGTTTAAATAGAGAGAAAACGTACAACCAACTACTTGAAACCACTACAAGAATCGGGTCTTTAGCTGAGACGTACGAATTAATAGTAATTGAATGTGTGAGAGTCTAAGCTGACCATCTAATTAAGCTTTTCCCATTAGCAATATCCCTGGTATCATCCGCCGAACATTAATTGGTGACATCCTTTGCCTCCTGCAAGATATGATCAGTCTCCAAAGCCTTATTCATCGTCCGACCTGCGACGAGCGGCGTAATCAAAAGACCAAGGGCCCCAATACCAGTCATCACTTCAAAAATCGAGTCTAAACCATACACATACGCGCTCAAAACACCTTCGTGCAATGAAGATCCAACAGACAGAGTCTTCAGGGTAGTAATATAACCTTCCGCATCATGCGCGATAGAGGTAGGAAGTCCCAAATTGCTTAATTCTTTTCGCCATGAAATTCTGCAGCACTGTCGAGTCAATGATAACACCGATGGCGAAGCCCAGGGTGTGGAAGAAAGTGTACATCGAAGCAGCGTATGCCACATCCTTGGCTGGTGCACAGGCCTGTGCAGCAACCAACAGCGCATTGAAAAGAACTCCGTGACCGAAGCCTACAAAGGCAAAGATGAAGATCCAAGAGGCTGTGCTGGTGTGCTTGTGCAAGATGATGGTCACGCCAGTAGCTGCGATGATAGCCACCCAGCCGAGCCAAAGGGCCCAGCGGTATCGTCCTGTTTTGGATATGATGAAGGCAATCACTATACTGGTAGGCATGAGGGCGACGGAAATGAATAAAAGACCAACGCCAGTCATGAGTCCAGATTCGGACTTGATGGCCTGTAGCCACACAGAGACATAGTACAGACACCCGTACATCTTAGAGTGAGCAAGTTAGTTAGGGAACTCACTATAGTGCCCTGGACAATAGCAGCAGTGTATACAGCCAAGGAGGATCGGTCGGTAAGAATAGAAAGTCGAATAAATGGATGACTTGTTCCGAAGAACTCCCAAAATATTTTTACGACGATACCAACCACGCCGAGGCAAAGTGGGAGCAACGTCTGGTAGCTGCTCCATGAGTACTGCACCCCACCCCAAGACAGACACCCCACCCCAAGACAGACCGATCAAAAAGACGGACAAGCTCGCAATAAACAAAGCCTGACCAAACCAATCAACCGATCGAAGCTGGTTCCCACCCTTTTGAAACCGAATTGACGTGAAGAACATCACACCCGCTATAACGGAGAGTGGGAAATTGATGTAGAATACCCAGCGCCACCCCGTAGAGCGACTGGTATATTCCTCAAAGCAACCCCCCATCAAAGGTCCCAGGATGGTCCCAAATGCCATAGACACCTGGACAATAGCAGTATACTTGGGCCGTTAACGCAATGGGATCAGGTCAGTGATAATGATCATTGCGAGACTAATAAGTCCACCTCCTCCAACACCTTGGGTTACACGACCGGCCAGTAGGGTAGCCATGTTGTGAGCGACGCATCCCACGATAGACCCGATCACGAAAAGGCCCAAAGAGGCAACGAGCGCTTTTCTTCTGCCGTAAATATCCGAGAGAGAAGCCCATGGAGGCTGGAAGCCAGCGCAGGGGACCAGGTATGCGTTACCTACCCAAAAAGTGCTGGTGGCATCTCCATTGAGCTCTTTGGCGATAAGCTGTTTTCACGATCAGAGCTGACCAGAAGGACGACCAATAAAGTACTCACAGGAAGAATGGGTAGAAAGATGGTCATATCTAATGAAGCCATTATACCAATGATGGATAGGCAGAAGAGGACCTGGAATACCTCTTTGCTAGCTTTCCATTCTGGCTCATCGACAGGTCGACATGCCTCTATAGCTTCATTCTGCTTGAAGCTTTCGTCAACCTGAGTATGACTGTCCCGCGGCATTGCGCCGACTGTAAAACTCCAAGCATGAAGTAGCCAAGATGACCAAAGGGATGTGAAGGACAACGATCTGGAAATCAAAGAAGTTTGATTTGGACCTAAATCAAGATCCCCTTGAGGTCTCGAGCCGGCGAAATGACCTATCAGTTTCCCCCCTGCCTCCAATTAGTCGACGCATCCTTTGATTCGCCATGACGATCATGAACCATAGCTGAAGCAAAGAATATCAAGAAGAAAAAGGTAAAAAAGCAAAAATACACCAAAAACGAGCCCACAAGATCAGCCCACGTATTCCGACCGATGGCGTAATTTGGCTGCAAGCCCACAAATTAGGTATATGCGGCTGCAATGCAGATCAATCCACTAGACATCTCTTAACAAAATTACAATAAAAACCATACCGGTCGGGTTTACTCGGGTGATAGGGGTGAGTTAGCCGAGCTGGATGCCTTTCTTCGAGTGGGCCTACCCGTAGCCTTGGGAAGCTTCAGCTGAAAGAAAATTCAATATGGACCCGCACACGTGCTATAGATTTTTCGGGAATTAGCATTCTTAAGCGAGTCATTAAACAATAACTACTAGTAATCAGCCGCCAAGGGGATATTTATCCTTCACTATGGCTTGGTATTGTACAAAAAAAAGCTTAAGAGGACTACACTCAAACTACGTACTCCTTGCCATTTTTCCCTGCAGATTTTCATGAGGTTCATTAGGATCCATGGATATCGATTAGAAAACAGGGAATCTACAATTTGTAAGGGAAAGATATCAGGAGCTTGCTAGGTGGAGGACCCTCTAATCCAATTAGGGATTCACACTTCAAATGTTGGCTACTACAATTTACTCATAGGTTCCACATGGAGTACATAGCCTACTCTATTAGCGTCTAAGATCGCTAGTTAAATAGATATACTGTAATGGATGGATGCAAGGTCTTTCCAAAGCCAGTCATGGGTGCTCCGAACGGGTCTCAAGATATTAGGTGTAAAGTCGAATTAGTTGATATTGCGTATGTAATTTTGGGCGTAAGTTTTATCACCAATCGCCAGAAAGATCGCTAGAAAGCCCATCCACTCTCCCACCCATCAAATTCAGCTAAATGCAGACATTCGGCTTTCCTTTGCCTATCGCATTTGCGTGCTGGTCATATTGTTCGTCAGATGATCCAGCAAAGAATCAAATTCAATCCGCTTGTATCCATGGAAAAACATGGAATCTCACAGCTCAGTGTGAATCCAACTCGAGTTGTTGGCCATGTCCATGAACTCAGAAGCAGGCAAAGTCTTCGACAGCGAGTCCGCCAAGAATCCCGCAAGGATACTCATGCCAACCATCGTGTACCCACGGCTAAACCACCACGCACAGTTTTTCTCATCCTTGAGATTAACGGACGAGATAGTAAGAGCCAGACCAACAGATGCGCAACCAAAAGCAAAGACATAGTAAAGCGATCCAACCTCAGTCAACATACCAATAGTAACGAGCAGGCCAAGCATCACAACAGACAGAATGGAGGTAACAAGCTTGGTGCAGTTCTGGTATTTGACAGCCATACCCTTTAAGCCAACGTGAACATCATCCGCAACATCCTGGTGTGCGTAGATGGTGTCAAAGATCATACTCCACATCGTATTAACCAGAACAACACAAATGGACGGGGCGAGGAAATCCTCCTCCATGGGGAGAACATGCACAGACCGGGCGCACAGCAGAGATCCCACACCAAATGTTGTTCCCAGCACGGCTTGCGGATAGTAGGTGAAGCGTTTCGCGAAAGGGTAAGCCATTGACATAAGGATGGTGGCTCCCAGGTACTTGAACACTGCAGCTGGCATGGCATAGACCAATGCAACCATCAGTATGGCTTGTGCAATTGCCCAGATATTTGCCTGGAAGGGTGTGACTGCGCCACGGGCGATGGGCCGCACACGACATCGCTCAACCTTCTGGTCAAAGTCTCGGTCTACGCAGTCATTCCATGTGCATGATGCACCGCGTGCGAGCACACAGCAGAGGTAGATTCTGATGGCACGGTCCACGAGAAGTGTGGTAGAGGGTTGGACGGATGCAATGGAGGTAGCGTAGGCGACACCGAAGAGGCAGGGGAGGTAAAAAGTGATGAAGCCGCCTTGTCGGTCAAGACGCATGAGTTCGGCGTATGGAACCCATAATGCTGGGAGGAAAGGGAAAATTCCAACCTCGGGCCGCTGGTATGCGGTAGGCTTGGATTCGGATTTGCCCATGGATGTGGTTATAGAATGGGATGGAGAGATGGGAAAAATCAAAGAAGCCGTAAAGGTTTATAGTATGGGATTTAGTCTCTGGAATAACCTGAGAAGGGTGCAATGCAAAGTAGATGCCTTTAAATCGAATCCTATTGTCAGTGGTACCAGTCATCTGTGCATAGACCCAATCGTCAATCCTGATCTTCCAAAGCCGGGTCTCAATACCTTGCATCTAGGAGCCAATAGTGGGAAGGGTATAGATCACGGCCCCGCCGATGAACAGTCCGTAGGAAGGTACTCCGTACCGTTGACCAAACTATCAATACAAGTATTTTCCAGTGGATACAGATGAACATACGACATGTCTCCAAGATCCACTATAAATTACACAAAAATAAAATAAAATGATAGATCTAGATTTCTGGATGTTGATTGGCTCATGAAGATCTTCCTATTTCGCCAAGTTTGTTTTGATACAGAACTGCACACGTTGGCATATTTCAATTTTTGCTTTTTATTGACAAACAACTCCAACTGCTTAAATACCCAACAATTACAGTCGGAAAAGGACACATTACAGCAATCATGAAAGTTATCATTGTGGGGGCAGGTTTAGGAGGTCTGGCCTGCGCCATCGCCTGTTGTCGCGAGGGAATTGACGTCGTTGTACTCGAAAAGTCCCCTGAAGTTTGCGAGATTGGCGCGGGTATTCAGATCCCCCTAATGGCGGCCGCATTATGCGGGAACTAGGAGTCTTGCCCAAATTACTTGAAAGGGGGTCTCAAGTCCAAGAGGTGGAGTTTCGTCGCTATGACGATGGTCATTCGCTGCGAATTATGCCTTTTGGCGACGACATTACCCATGAATATGGTGTACCGTGGTTGTATGTTTTCATTGTCAACTCGCATGTTTTTTTTTGTATTTGCTAAGAATTATCAACCTAGAATTATTCATAGAGCTGATTACCATCAAGTTCTTCTTGAAGAGGCAATCCGACTTGGAGTCAAGTTTCAATGGGGTGCTGCCGTCGTGGACATCCTGACTGATGGGCCCGAAGTCATCCTGGATGGGGGCGAAAAACTGTCCGGCGATGTTGTAATTGGCGCTGATGGTAAGCATGTCCAATCTTCTTTATGCTACCATCTTCTCATTTGGACTAGGCATCGGCTCTACCGTTAGAAAAATTCTTCTTGGTGACTCGATCTCTTTGATCGAGACTGGTGACTTAGCCTACCGGGCGGTATTCAAGCGCGAGCAGTTAGAAGCCTTGAATGATGAAAAAGTCACGGTGCTGTGCCAAAGGGTTGGTGTGACAAGCTGGCTGGGACCGGACAAACACACTATATTCTATCCAGTGCGCGGTGGAAAAGAATTTAACTTGGTTCTCCTTCGACCGGATACCTTCAGCCAGGTTTCTCATCGAGAGAAAGGAGATATCTATGAGATGCGAGAGAGTTACGCAGACTGGGATGAAACGTAAGCCAAAAAGCAACCCAAGACTTCGACTGACTTTTCTGACTGACTTTTCATAGACTGCAGAAGATTATATCATGTGTGCCATCCACTGACAAATGGAAGTTGTCAAATCTACCTGAGCTACCGTCCTGGACAAAGGTTGGTATCGATTCCTGTCTCGACATTCAATGCTAATCGGGTAATCAGGGCACCGTAGCTCTTCTTGGAGATGCATGCCATCCAACACTGCCATATCAAGCACAGGGAGCAGCGATGGCAGTTGAAGATGGCGCACTCATCGGCAAGCTTCTTGGTCTTCTGCAGGCCCGCTACAGCAGTCTTGGAAATGACCCATCGTTATCGGCAAACGAGTCAACGCAAACAACGCTTGTCTCTTTACTAGAACTCTATGAGCAGATTCGAAAGAAGCGTACTACACGCAGTGTTCAAGGAGCAATCATGAATCGCAAACTGTTTCATATGCCAGATGGACTTCTGGTACGCATCCGAAATTTCCTCGTGCGATACGCAGGCGTTACTCTCAAGTCTGATTGGACATGGTTTTCTTCGTTCCGCCAAAGACAAATTCTAGGATACGACGTGCTGCAGGATTCTAAGAAGGTTTTTGACGCCTGGGCCACTTCACATTTTCCGGTGAAGAGCGGATAGTGTGATTACAACCCACGGCCCCCAGATTAGATTAATACAAACATTCGGCTTTTCCTCTACGGATACTTTGTATGCTATCCATTCATCTGCAGTACAGTCTACAAACATGTCGATCAACCTCCCAGGTCTATCGGTGAGGGGCAGCTCAAATATGGGTGCACTGGAGATTACAGCGGGACTGCGGCTCCATACCAACTAGCACTAACCATAAAATGTAAGTATATAGTCTCGGGGCTTTCATCTCACCGTCTACCCGTGCAGCGTTGTTCTTTGTCACATGTGCAGAAACTGGTTATCTTGACCTCGTTGATCAGACCGAATAGTACCATGTTCCAAATTTTACTTGGTTGAATCGGCATTCTATACACTGGTACAGATAGTGGACCCTATGGGTCCCACAAGGCACTGCTCAATACCGTAACGGGTCGCGCGTACGGAATAGGGCAGCCAAAGATCTGCATTTACACGTAAGATCGTCGGATCGTTGAGTGAGCTGTCCAACGCTAGTGTCGAGTCGCTACCGAGATTCCCAGATTGGGCTGAATCTCAACCAGAAAATCCCTAGAGGATTCTCCACTTTGTTCCAGAGGGAATAACCCTGTGGTCAACATAGATCCGCTTTGAATAGTGGAATCTTGTGGCGGTGTCAGGTTAAATTCCTTCTCGCTTGCCTAACAGATTGTTCATACTCTCCCCTTTGCAGAGAAATCGAAAAATCGAATTTTAATCATGGCGACCCCATCGGCAATCACTATCGGGAACTCCTTAACGGGAAAATGGGTGGTTGTAAGTTTTGATGATTCTCTGACGGATGAAAAAGCGACGGCTGGTAAGGGGACGAAGAAAGAATTGAAGTTAAGGTCTTATGTTCGGGCATTCTGGGCCGTGAATCTGAAATTTAAATGAGGCCCTCATTTTTGCATTGCTCCGCAGAGAGATATTGCTTTAGTCATACATAATTCTTCACCTAATCATAATTCTCCTAATTAATGTTTCCGAAGCCTATCTGTCTTTCTTCCACCACTCACCCATTTTCCACTTTCCCCCTTTGCTTTCAGCGCAGTTATGGCTAAAAGGGGTCTTTCTCCCACATGTATTACAACCATTTGCCAAGTCAGCAAAATTCATTTTGTCTTCTCTCCCAGTCTTTGGAGCGCAAAATTGCTGAGTTTACTACCTAAAAGACGATTTTAAACCTTTCAAAGCATATAAAATCTAAAATTTACTCATCTTTCGGAGTTTTGACAAGCTCGGCGGTAGCATTGGTCATGTTAGGTAGGCTTCACTAGATGCTCGAAGAATCATGGACTTAAAACGATGGGTCAGCATTTAGAGTTTCAACAGAGGTGTGGGTAACTAACCAATTAAATCAATGGACCTGATCAGATAACACGGATTTAGTGCGTGGCGCTATTGATAACATTAAAGTACATGTATAATACTTAATAATCTGCCTTTATCTGATCACTTGAACATCCTACTTCTATAAGGATCTTAATGTGAGAATAATTGTGTAGCAGGTTCATGGTTCTCATCTTGAGGTATATGCTGCTAGTTCAGCGTAAAATCAATCATTGTCTATATTAGTTCGACGTTTATTGCTCCAGGCAATCAAGGGAAGTAACTTCATCGCCATGTTCCTTGCACATGTCCAATATTCGCTGGAGTCTCATTCATGCATCAAGTAATCTATAGTTATCTGCGTGACAAAATTTAACATATAAAGGAAAACGCAATCCTCTACTCCGGTGAGCCACAGGTGAAAACACCATGCACAGTGCCAGCATCATATTTGCTGATCTGTAAAAATGTTAGTTCCATTCAAGTAATTGAGCACGGCCAGGATGAGACTTACAATATCAGCAATGCTAGCGTATGTTCCTGCGCCCAGAGTGACGATTCCGATGATAAAAACAAAGAGGTTGATCACCCCAAGTATGATGTTTTTAGGCTCTCTCCAGCTGCCCTTCTTAAGGAGCAGAACCCACATCATCGGCGGGAAGTAGAATGTGAACCCAGAAATGAAGAGCGACGATGAAATCGAAAGCAGGTCATTGAAGAAGGGAATCACTTCAGCAATAATGAAAGCAAGAACAGTACCAGCAGCGATAACCGCCAGCCACGTTATCCAGCCCATTGTTGTGTTGATGAACCGGAGTTGAGAGTTGGCGAAAATACGGCCATGAACAAGACGACCGAAAACGACCGTGTTTATGGAGCCACTGATGAAAATCACTGGCAATGCAATACCAAATGCAACACGCTTCAGCAGACTACCCGCTGATAGCAGGGCAGGGCTCTGAACATCCTGACCGACGAAAGCGTAGATCAGAGCGCCGGTAAGGGTATAGATAACAATTTCGATAATACCCAAGGCCCAGATAGACTTAACATAGTCCCGGGGTGTGTGCATCTCGTCCATAAAGGAGAACTGGCAGAGCGCGAAGCTATAGGCGAAAACGATATTTGTCACCGAGACAAAGGCTTCATAGAATGAGATTCCTTCCTTGGGCCATGCCGACCAGTTCACGGCCGCAAGCCCGCCAGGAGCATTGCTTGCATCCACGCCAGTGGCAATGATGGTAATACCAATAGCGATGATAATAGATGCAAAGTCGATATAACCTAGCACGGCCATTTCGGTGAAGCTAGGTGGAACGGCGAGTAGGAGCAGGATCACCGCAGAGACGACTCCGAATACCACTGAACACACGTCACTTTTGGTGATATTTAGGAATGCAATTGTACCAGTCAGACAGTGAGATCCGGTAAGGAAAAGCAATTGAACGGCCAGCATTGCATTGATTAATTCGAAGCCAAAGCGAGGGCATCCTAAACGTGCACCCATCAATCGACCCACATCGGCATAGTGTGCGACCTCAGGGAACGCCAGCTTGACCTTTCCAATAATCCAACTGGTATAGATTGCGACCAGACCAAGGCCTACCGTGCAGATCACACCAGCAACCATGCCAAGAGTCGCAAAGGTGGAAGGAATAGACAAGCTCCCCAACGCAATCGCTTCAACTATAAGCACGACCGTGAGGCGCTTCCAGCCCAGACGACTGAACTTCTGAATGCCACTCTCGTAAATTTGCCTGTCCGCCTCACTCATGTATCCAACCTTAATATCTCTCTCTTCGAAGGGCTCGGTAGGTTGCATTTTTTCTTCTTCGTCGCGACTCGCTTCGCGGTTCTCGTCACGAGCAGTATCATTATCGGCACGACCATCGTGGCCATGAGAGATCTCGTCGTGATCCATAATGTTGGAGAGGAGGGTAAAAGGGAGAACGAAGAAAAAGGTGGGCGACACTCCAAACAATCGCTAGTGCCAACAAATTTCACACAGCAACCCAACGCTTATAAACGGACAATCTCGGACAGAGTCCGGCCCACTTGTATCTCCAATATTTCTTGGCTTTAAACCTAGCCTCCACTTGTGTGATCGAACCAGCAAGCGGACATTGGTAAACCGCGCTCCTATGGTGTATTGGAAGCGGGGAAATGCAGGCCAAATTGGATATGGGGAAAATCAGGTACATTGTACCTCGTGCAAGGGGTCATCACGTAACAAAAAACTGTAGATACATCAAAAAAGTGGACCATGACCGCATATGGCGTTGAAACATGACCGCAGCCCTAAAACTGGGTTGACCCACTTTTTCCATTAGGGTTTTAGGATTCGAGCTTTCGGTGAGAAAACGTAATGTTCCCGAGAATTCTCCAACCCAGTCCCGATAATTGAATTATCGAGTGCGCTGATTTGCTACTTGGCAATATAGTGGGGATCCATATGAGCCTCCGATTCATTCGTGTGGCCGAAGATTTTGGAGTAAATCGGGGCGCATGTTGTATCCAACCTGAAGTTTGCCCGCAAGGCTTAACCAACAGAGTTGGACCTGGGGAAGGTCGATCTGGAGATTCAATGGCGGGGATATCGGTTTCTTGTACCTAAGAGAATCCACCTGATGCAGTTCCGAATATATTGACCTCACAATTGGGCTTCAGGGGAGATGATAGTGCGGGGGTTTGGCTTCAGGGCGAGTAAACAATGATGCATGCTATTTCGGCTAATAGACGGGTTCCTCGAGCAATCTGATGATTTGCTGTCTGACCTTTCTCTCGAAGTCCCCTGCTTCGACTTGGCGTCGAAAATGTACCCCCACAGCCCTGGGGGTAGCGTCTGGCAGTAAAGCGACCGTGTGAAACTTTCACGGTATCTTTCAGGTCGCAAGGTTTTCTATGAAATATGATGAGAGGGAATGGGATGCTGATGCCTGGTACTTGACTCATTCTCTCACTTCTGTTTATGCTTAAAAGTGAAAGGACTTGGCAAGGAATGGTGGTGGTACAGACCAAAAACTATATCCACATTATGCAAATCCAAGCACATTCCAAGTTCAGTCTAGAGGCATACATATTGAGCTGACTGTGTGAGCATTGGCGTCAGTTCTTTTGATGGGGATCAAGATCGATGTTCAACTCTTATCCAAACGGTTGAATATGAAGAGAAATTCACAAGGTCAAGTCTCAAGTGGCTTCTGACGTCTTCGGTTCGGAAATAACCTCATTCTTTCCAGCCGCATGAGAGTATTTCGCACCTCCCGAGTCGCCCTGGATTTACCACGCATGACTACGCACGCTTGGGCTCACGGCAGAATGAGCGTAACATGTTTCATTCATATAAAGTGTAAAGCTGTGCCGCTCGAACGCTTGTTCATGCGGTTGGCCGGAGCAATTATCGGGTCAAGATCATTGATGGTCGAAAAGCCACGTTCGTCATCCCGAGGAACTAGGCTCGCCCATATCAATTATAACCTGTAGAGACTAATCTAGATTTGGGGAAGTGCACATTTATGCAGCAGTACCACAATTCATGGGCGCCACATGCTGATTTCCACTGGCTTACCACCGATCTTCATTTCGATGCTCCGGTTGCGGCTTGTCCTTCGCGTTTTGAAAGATGATTGGTGCACAGACCATCGATTCATCAGGCTAGATCGAGTCAGGTTAGATCGCTGAGTCAGCTAGGGCATTCCATGACGTCAGAAATTCCAATTTCATGGTAAAGCAAGATGATTTGGTCACTAACCTGAGCCTGGAAAGCATAGAGAGCCGCGGGATACCCTGCCAAGATACTGAGAAATCAAAGGGTGGTTAGTCAAATGAAACATATGATTAGTTGTCGCAAGGGCTCTCTCTGGCTTTCATATCAACGCCACGAACCAACCTTTCGGTGGTACTCCATGTGGCTGGTTCCGATTTTTGAAATGAACATAGCCAAAGGATTGTCTTACACGGTTGAATGGTGATAATGAGCAATGTTTTGGAGTCTTACCAAGGCCCTACTCCATGAAAATCTTCCCGCGTTTCTAACGGCCCAGTCATGAATGGCGAACGGACCTGGGAGCACCCCACTCCTTCAATTAAGAGTGTTTACATCTGTTTCCTTACGGATGGATCAATCGGCGTCCTCGAAGTGTTTCCGGGTTGATTCATTCCGGCGCCAGGGACAGAGGTGTGTTGATCCATAGAAACAATCTTCTTTTTCTCCGGCACATTCTAGAGTCATATCCGCACAGCCAGTCAGAACTGACATAGGTAAAAGCCAGGCTATGACGAAGGTTGATTGAGTTCAAGGTAATATGTGGGTCCGGAGGCTTACAGGGAAGAAAGATTCCTGTTGCCAAAGGTATATTAATGGCCCAAGTCCCCCTCCTTGTACCATCTGTTCTAACTCACATTGACAACATTTGCGCAAGTTCTCGTTTCCCACTACAGGCTGCACATCTCACATCATAAATTGTGCAAGGGATCTCTTACACTTGGCGTCAACCCCTGGAAAGATTTCTCGGATTTAATCGCGGGGTATCGGTGATCTCACATTTACAGATACGCGTTTTGACCCACTCTCTTGCCGTCTACAGTCCACAATGACGACCAGTCACGGGCTCGGTTCCCAGCAGACCTGCATTTCTAGCGAAGACGCCGATCGGCCCGGCTTTTGCAGTGGATCCCATGTCGCCGTTCCTGAAAACCTGATGGCTTCTAGTGGGGATGGTGACTTCATCTCTTCGGTCGAGATGGATAAAGTCCACGAGGAAGACGTTATCTCTTCCGAAGAGGAGAGTCTTCAAACAGACACCCCCCTTTCTACCCCGCCAATGATCACCAGCGACGACTTTGCCCTAGCCTTCGATATCGATGGCGTCCTCCTGCGAGGTCACCAGCCCATCCCGGAGGCTGTGGAGGCTATGAAGTATATCAATGGCGAAAATCCATTTGGAATGCAAGTGTAGGTCCCCTCAGTCTCATTGCATTAACGTCTCCTTCTCTTATCTTCACTGAAATTCTGACAATTTTTTCAAATAGTCCGTTTATTTTCCTAACCAATGGAGGCGGAAAAAGCGAACAAGAACGATGCGAGGATCTCAGTCGTCAACTCGAGACCGTTATCCATCCTGGTCAATTCATTTGTGGCCATACTCCCATGCGCGAGATGGCGGAGCGATACTCCACCGCTCTGGTCGTGGGTGGCGAGGGCGAAAAGTGCCGTCTAGTGGCAGAGGCATATGGTTTCAAGAACGTCATTACACCGGGCGATATAATTAAGACACGACAAGACACAACTCCCTTCCGAAAGTTGACGGAGGAGGAATGGAACAATTCGAAATTCTTGGATTTGAGTACTCTTCAAATCGAGGCTATCTTCGTGTTTGCTGATAGTCGTGATTGGGCTGGGGATCAGCAAATCATTTTGGATGTTACCATGTCAAAGAATGGGTGTCTGGCCACACGGTCGGAAACCTTCGACGACGGGCCTCCAGTCTATTTCTCCCACAACGACGTCGTATGGTCCACCTCTCACGATTATTCCCGCATTGGAATGGGTGCACTTCGCGCCTCGCTTGAGGCTCTCTTCAAGGCCGTCACCGGGAAAGACCTCAAGAGCATTGCGTTTGGCAAGCCACAAATCAGCACATTCAAGTTCGCCACACGCTTACTACAAGAATGGCGCAGTGAGACCCATGGCATCGACAAGC
Organism: Penicillium lividum; assembly: GCA_028828245.1. Lineage (NCBI taxonomy): Eukaryota > Fungi > Ascomycota > Eurotiomycetes > Eurotiales > Aspergillaceae > Penicillium > Penicillium lividum. Next base: position 6,738,393 of record JAQJAG010000002.1, read on the forward strand.
CTCCGTCTACTGTGTACTTTTTCGGTGATACTCCGGAATCCGATGTGCGCGGAACGAACGAGTACAATGAAGTTGCCGAGAACGAATGGTTTTCCGTTCTCGTGGAAACCGGCGTCTACCAGGGTGGCCTGGGCGCTGTTCCTCGCTTTCAACCCAAGAAGATTTGCGAAAACGTCTTTGAAGGCGTGAAATTTGCGATGGAGCGTGAGCACGAGAAAATGCTCAATGGCGGGTGTTACACCGATGACTTGTCGGGTGGCAATCAAGGCGAAGTGCGAAATTGAGGCAATTTACTTTACCATCACCCACTATCTGGCTGAACTAGGCTTCCTGTTCAAGACAAGATAAATTCTATTCGATGACTGTGTTTTTGGCGGTATATGTCAACATGATTCCCAATTTACGATCAACATGCTATTCGTCGCTTTTGCTTTCTTTGCAAGTCCTGGCGCATTTTTCTACTCATTTCGCCCATCTTGATCATCACTACTACAAGTTACATATGTAAAGAACAATATCATAAATCATAGAGAATTCTTAATCTGGTGTCCTGTATATTTTCTGTAGGCCCTCAAATATGATTAGCCACTGTTATTGGACTATATAATCACACACTTACTTAACCCGTAAACTGAGCAAATATTCCTAGATAAGTCTAATTCGGTGAGATTCTCTCTATTTGCATTTGTATAGTACACCTGGGCATGTAAGCAGATGTTTCACATTGGTAAGCTAAGCCTAAAGGGGTTTCTTAGATGCTTTTCTGTGGGGCAATATAATCCTCATCTTCCTAGCCTGCCAGGCTCCCTCGTTAATGAAACCTCTACGAAACCACCTTGCATCTCTCTTTCGCTGTCGCTCTTATTAATCTCATAAAAAAAATGGTATTCCTAACAAATCATTTAAGGCTTGTCCTCGTGCTGTTAGCCCTGGGAGCTGCCGCATGTGTATACATCAGGCGGTTCTTCACCCGCCGCCAGATTGCCCGCGCCCACGGCTGCAAAAAAGTGGCGAGCGCATGTAACAAGGATCCATTTCTCGGGCTCGATACTATACGCTGGACTGCCCGCGCCTATAGGGAACACAAATTGTTAGAAAGAACCACCGAGCTCTTCCGGATCCACGGCAACACATTCACAAAAAAGGTGCTACATACATCCGCAATCGTGACCGTGGAACCAGAAAACATCAAGGCAATTCTATCACTCAAATTCAATGATTACGGAATTGGTTTCCGACTTGAACCGTTCAAGGCACTATTAGGAAAAGGCATCTTCGACACTGACGGCGATCACTGGGCCGCATCGCGTGCCCTTGTCCGACCTAGTTTTACGCGTGACCAGATAGCTGACTTGACCTCGCTGGAGAATTTGATCCAGGATCTCTTCAAACTACTTCCTCGCGATGGAAAGACTATCGTCGACTTGCAGGAGCTCTTTTTCCGATACACCATTGATTCAGCGACCGAGTTTCTGTTCGGAGAATCGGTTGGTACTCTGAAAAAGGCTCATTCGGAACGTGAATTTGCCCAGGCATTCCAGTATGCTCAGAATGCAATCATCACACGAGCCACGCTGGGTCCATTGAAAATATTTCATAGTGATCCAAAGGCCGACGAGGCCAATCGTATTTGCCGGGAGTTCGTTCAGCGGTTCGTTGATGAGGCGTTCCGCGTTGTTGAAACCAAGAAAGACACGGAAGAAGGTGAAGCGAGTTCGGAACGACAGAAACATGTCTTCGCACATGAATTGGCGTCACGGACATCTGATAGAACTCGTGTTCTGGATGAGCTGATGAATCTCCTCATAGCGGGTCGCGATACCACTGCTAGTCTACTCAGCAATTTGTTTTTCATGCTTGCTAAAAGTCCAGCAATATGGGACAAATTGCGACAGGAAGTTGCTTTTCTACAGGGTCGGGTGCCAAGTTACGAGGAGCTTCGCAGCCTCAAATACTTACATTGCTGTATCAATGAATGTAAGCAGGACTATCTATTTCCAGACCCTCTGCAACCTTTATCTGATTGACTTTCTTAGCATTACGTTTACATCCAGTTGTGCCACGCAATGAAAGAGAGGCAGTACGAGACACCATACTACCACTCGGAGGAGGTAAAGATGGTCTCTCGCCGGTCTTCGTGCCCAAAGGAACGATAGTTGGATACTGCGTATACGCAATGCATCGACGGCAAGACATATATGGAGACGATGCGGAAGAATTCCGTCCAGAACGCTGGGAGGGTGGAAAACTGCAACCTCGCTGGGGATATCTGCCTTTTAATGGTGGCCCGCGAATCTGTATAGGTCAACGTTACGCTTTGACCGAGGCCGCCTACGTTACTGCTCGGATGGCACAGGAGTATAAGGTGTTGGAAAGTCGGGATACAGGAGTATGGGAGGAATCTGTGGCCTTGACTCTATGCTCCAGGAATGGAGCAAAGGTATCCCTTACACCTGCTTGAGTGAAATGAAAGCACTCAGCCAATTTTCAATACCTAAGTCACTGCTATTTTAGAATTTCCTTCAAATTTGCTTTCCTGCTCTATTCGCATCGAGCTTGTTGGTATTTTGTCTGGAGTTCCCCGGACCCGGGGCTACCGGGCAACTCAGGATACCCGTTACCCCAGATTCCCAAATAAGTTTTCTGTCTAACAAATGCTATTACCAAAAAAACATCACAGTGCCTTGGAACGACGTAACTTTTCCGGACTGGACTGCAACCCAAATATTCGGCTTTGAACCTTTTCTGATGACGTCCCAGCCACTGACTTTATTTTTCAGTAAGGCGGGGCTCTGGGATGTAGGGGAACTAATCCGGGGCAGTAGACGTCTGATTGCCTAGAGGGGCATTTTATCCACATGTGATGTACCTATGCAATATTTTTCGAATTGGATTCGAAATTTGCTCAAAATTTCCCTTCGATTATCTCTTAAGGTATATTGATCAGTTAGAGTACTGTTTGACAATTTTACGTCTTACCGTGCCTTTTTGCCTGATAGTTCAGGTGTGATTTCCGCCCTTCAATTGACATGCCCCACTGGGCGGGAGAAATCCCCGATTCCCGGCTTCTTCTCTCCTGATTAGCGAATTTCAATTATATATCCTGGCAAAACTTCTATTAGAAGATATGGTATATAAATCTCTAGAACTTCGTGTGAGATTACTTGCTAATTGGGTTCAGGCGACCCCTACAGAGGCAGTATACCTGCACGACGCCTCTCTGAGAACTCTGAGAACGGAGATTGTGTCATATCAAACTATCTCATCACTTTCAGACGATGAACGTGACCTAGCAAAAAATGTCGGCTCGGACGAATTAGCGATGACTATGTGTCAGACCATCCTGTACCCGCAAGGAGGCGGACAGCTCAGTGACACGGGCACCATCGCAGCCGAGAACCAGGAGCCTAGCTTCACGGTATCTCTGGTCCGCAAGACACCAGACGGTACCATCATTCACTTCGGAAAGCCCAGCAACGGAGACTCATCTTCTTTCATAAAGGGCCAGACTGTTGTGCAGAGAGTCGACGGTGCCAAACGAGACTACCATTCCCGACTGCATACGGCCGGTCATATCATCGGTGTGGCGATGGAGCTTCTCATGCCACATATGAAAGAGATCAAAGCCAATCATACACCTAAAGAGGCGGGAATGGAATATGAGGGGTTGCTGTATAATGAACACAAGCCAGTGATTCAGGCGAAGATTGATGAGCTGGTTCAGCAGGATTTACCTGTCACTACCTCGTGGATGGATGCTGGCACGGTTGTTGATGATCGTGCTAAACCGGGGGATGGTCCTGTTCGCATTGTCAGTATTGGTGGGCTTGATCAGAGTCCCTGTGGGGGTACTCATGTCCAGCGCACTGGTCTGGTTGGCTCGATCAGTATACGCAAGATCACAAGAAAGAGTGGGATTAGTCGGATCTCTTACGAAGTTAAATAGAAACTGACCGAAGGACTCCATTTTTCTTTAGCAATCGCATCTCTCGTCCTCTTTCTTCTTCTGTCACTTCTACCGTGGATTTATTTAGCATAAATGATTTGGAAAGACCATGAAGACTCATGATAAAAACTTAACTTTAGGAATATTCCTCTATCTCTCACTGTTTCTAGGTTTATAATTGCAAAATCTGCACCCCTTTCCAGCAGTGGTGTGGAAAGGTCCAACCACATCAGAAATTGATGAATCTCGATCTAGTTCGCTGGTCTACTTCAACGCCATGGTGCAATTTAAGCAATCCCCGAGCAGCGTGCTTTCCAAGAGCATCGAGACTGGTCACCCCCATAATCTCAAATACACTGATATCAAACCCGAGAGTCATCTTCCACCACTGTCTTATCTCGATCGCCACAAGGGAATCTATTCCCAGATCAGACAGGGGGCTAGTTGTTTGTAGGTCTTCCTCTGGCTTTAACAAGAAGCTAAAGACTTTCTTTCCGATCTCCACGGCGAGAAGCTGAGAAGACTCGGCCTGCCCGAGTAAAGCCTGGTCACCCTTGGCTGCAGCTAGAAAGGATTTCAGACCATCACTGGATTGAGAGCCCGAGGCATTGTCATTTTCTTCGTAATTGTTGAATACAGCCATTCGGATATCCTTCTTCCAAAGGGAACGGGCTCCGGAGTTTTCCGAGATCCTATCTGCACGGGGCCCAACACAGAAGTCCTTTGAGGCAGCGAGTGGTTTTATATTCAAGGAAAATTGCATAGCTCCTTCAATTGCCTCGAGAAGCTCTCGAGACGAGAGTGTCCAATCACCCGTGCCGGAACTCTTGAGTTTTTGCATAAGCGATTCATGCTGGGCAAGATAGCCAACTTCGTCGACAGCTCCAATCTGGATGGAGCAGGCCGGCAGCCCCAAGCCCAAACGCCACTGAGAGAAAGCATTCAGAAAGCTATTGCACCAGACTCACCCGAATGAAATCTTTCTCACTCTTTAAGAAGATAATATGCAATCCTTCACCATTGTGGACAGATAGAAATTCAGAAACGGTATATCTGATGACCCCAATCTACCAAGGAAAGGTAAGCACACGATCGTTTTTTTTTCATGACATTGCCCAGTAGCAACATGCCATTCCAAGACATATCAACCAGTCATCCAAACCAAATTTTACCTTGGAGTATAACCGCGAGATAATGCGAGCTCCAAGGGCATTGAGTGCTAGAGTCAGGCCACACACGCTAGCAGCAATCTCATCTGGACGAAGATCATCATCCCTATGGGCCATATAATATTTGTATTGCGCCGTAGTGACCGACATCTTTGTTAGATCCGGGTGTATCCTTGCTCGGATGGATGAAAGATTAAGGTTCTTGATGATTGGAATGGGATAACTCGAAGAACATACCCAGTAGAATGAAACGACTTGTTATAAACGAAGTAGACATCCCTCAATTTCGAAAATATATTTAAGAAAAGCACGTGGCAGAACTGTTACATCATGTTGCGTCTTGGCCCCACAATGTAGAACAAAGAAAAAGTGATTTGCGGCTGAAAGAAAGTGGCCCCCAAATGGATTTGCAACGACCCACATCTGTTTTCCCCTCATTTTTCCCTTAATAGGCAAGACTCAACTTCGATAGGCAAGATCCCAGAAAGTATGACGAAGACCCTTGACATATGAACGTGGCCTGTGCTGCTCGAGTGACTTCACTTTCTTTGTCTATTTAGATGTTTAAAGTCACCGGTGTAAACATACTTTTGCTGTACAGTCAACTGAAAGAATTTTTTGATCAAACCCATTCCACATTGAGGCCAACTCCAATCAGCTGGAAATATTTACTAGCCATGGCTGAACTTTCACTTCCAAACGGTGTTCACCTTGTTGGTAGTATCCCTCTCTCTGACAGCCTAGAGGTCTTCAAAACTCTATCCGCCGAGCTGCCTGGTCGACTACTATCGATTCCTGATGGGGAAACCGGGGACCGATTCAACTATATCGGGTGGGAGTGTCTTCGATTCCCCGTGGAAACAATTCACGAGGCTATTGGAGAGAAGCCATTACCCGAAAGCCATTCTGGAGTTTTCACGCTAGACGATGTCAAGCCTACCGATTATGATCAGGTTGCAAAGGATTCCTACCAAAATTTCCTGCAGCTACGTCAAGAGGGGGTAATTCCACGCGATATGCGATTCCAAGTTTCCATACCTGCTCCTTACGAGTGTATCCAAGGTCATGTGCGACCGGAATTCCAGGCTCAGCTGGAACCATTTTATGAAACCCGGATTTTCGATGCTCTTAAAACTATCTTGAGTGCTATCCCGGCAGAAGATCTGGCAATCCAGCTTGACATGTGCTTTGTGGTTACTGCACTAGAGTATGAGAATGGCCGGCTTTCTGGCGATTTTTTCAAGCCTCATTTCTCTCCTATTCGCCAAGGACTGCTTGATCGTGCCCAGAAGCTATGCGCCCAGATCCCTAGCAAAATTCCCCTTGGATAGCACCTATGCTACGGTGACCTAGGTCATAAGCATTTTATCGAACCGGAAGATATGGGACTTATGGTGGATTTTACCAATGATCTGGCCCAAAGCATTTCATCTAAGAGTGTGAATTTGAGTTGGATTCATATGCCTGTCCCGAAGAGCCGTGATGACCCAGCATATTTCGAGGCTTTGAAACGGCTCACCCTCGGTGATAAGACCAAACTCTATCTTGGACTGGTGCATGCAAATGACAAAGAAGGCACGCATCGAAGGCTCCAGGCTGCGCAGAGCATCATTCCCGGCAAGAACTTTGGAATTGCCACCGAATGTGGAATGGGACGAACCCCGAAGGAAGATCTCTCAGGTATCTTGCAAATTTCGAAGAACCTTACCCGGGAAGTGGAGTCTTCACTTTGAAGTCTCTCCACTTTGAACTCGGTAGATTGTTTCAAATAGCCTAGTTAGATGTTATCTGTTCGTATTCTGGCAACAGGGCGCCTTTTAAAGTTCTTCCATTCTCAATAGACTCCAAAGCTTACTCAGTCTTCTTTGTCCTTACGTATCGTAATATAAAGGTTTTTCGGAACTATGCTGGTAATGTATGACGTGACCTAGCCGGGTGTCAGCGATTTGGTGTATAGAGGCTTATGCTCCTTCTGTCCTCTATACCGCGCTACCACCTACACATCTCGTGTATCTCCCTTTTTTTTACCTTGGGTGACGAAATTATCCTTTGTCTTGGATGACATGAAATTGCTGTCAAGGAAACTTCAGCCTTATTTGTTTGATAACATCTACCAATCGTTCTAAATGATTGAATTTCACTAGTAGGGATAAAGTACTGGGGAAAAGGTGAAGAAAAAAACGAAGAAAATATCTGGTAGAGCTAAATTAAGAGCTTTGTAACCAAATAAAAAGAAGCTGCAGTATAAGTCCTACTATCTCAGATACATCATATTGGCAAAAAGTAAACAGGGGTCTAAAAATAGGCATAGATGGCTCTCAACCACGCAGCATGTACTATTAGCAAACTATTCCATCGAGATATTACAGGGGAAATCCGGGCAATCCAGAATTTGCAAAAAAAAACCGAAGTTTAACTAGAAAGAGTGACTTTTCGGGCTATGTCTGGGTTCTATGAGAACCTAAACAATTTTATTGCTCACAGTAGTATTTTATAGGGATGTGAGATTGTTTGTCTATTTATTATATGTAATACAAGTTGCCGATATCGAGAGACTGCCAAAAATGAATCCAAATTTATGATCCTGAACCAATGTACTTACCAATCAAAAGCACAGTGTGCCGCAAATTTATAAAACGAAGCCGTTGTCAAGCCAGTGCTTCATGACCAGCTTGCCCTCGTTGAAACTGTCCTTTTGAATTCGAACAATGATAGCTGCATGGGTATGTCGGTGCTTGTGGATATAGACGGGGTATTTCCGGAATCCCACGTCGTCCAGAGAATCAATAATGTCGAATTGTTCGGACGTTAATGCGAGCTTGGGGATTTTGGGAACCGCACCCCCAATGTGCGAAGACTGCGGATCTGTAGACGCATTCAAGTCGAGTCTGGTCGACTTCAAATCCCTTCCGAGGGGCTTCTCAGGAGAGTCAGAAGCCTCGACGTCAGATCCCGAAAGATAGGCTGGCTCTTGTCGAGCATTGGCATTCTCAAAGACTTCGTCCATAACGTGTTGCATGTCTTGCACAAGTAGAGGCACCTTGTATTTCCCAAAAAGCGCACCATTTTTGCCTTCCACATGGAGGCGGATTCGTTTTTGGCTGCGGAATGTTTGAATGACCGCGTTGATGCAGAATAGTGTAGAAGCGGGAGGAAGGAGCAGCATAATTAACAGGTAAAAAGGCATGTTTTGTACAAATGATTTTGTCTGGTTCCACGTCTCGGATGAACAATCATCTTGTTCTTTGGGTGTGAGCGGTAGCAAGAACTCATCGGGGTCAACGATCACTTGCTCGTAGCCGTCCACGTAGTTGATATTGATTTTCTCAAGGTCCCGAAAAGGATTCGTTTTCGTAAATAAAGTCGTGTAAAGTGCCGTAGTGCGATCGTTCACAACATTGCCGTACACACTTCGATTTTGGAATCTCTTCAATCCCTGGATAAAAATGCTCTCTGGGTCGGCGAGGATGCTAAGCAGCGGTCGTCCGGTGTCACGGAACGAATCGACCATGAATAACTGCTGGCCCGATATGGAGACCAGTCGAGGTCCCAGCCCATTCCAAATCTGACCCCTTATACCCTTGAGGGGCGTTCTCACCCCAATATGCGGCGAGGCAAATGTTGTGAAGTTCATGGGTTCCACTTTATCCAGCCATCCGTGGGCCTCAAGCAAACCAATGGCATATCGAGCTACCAGACCCCCCAAGGAGTAGCCAACAACGCTGATTTTCGTGATTTTCTGTCCTTTGGCCTCCAATTTTTCAAAGGTGTCTTCGATCTCATGCACCACCCGTTCGCCGCCCACTTCGATTCCATCGTAGGTGAAATTGCCGCTGTTTCCTTCTGGGCATAGAATGTGAAGATTTTCTTCCCCATATCTCTCTTTAAGCGCCGCTACCATGTAATCAAGGTGCGATGGCTTACCCCAGAGCCTACGCAAAGAGATATCAGCTTGTCTTATTCCGACGTCATCAAAACAGGGGAGAGAACATACCCATGCACCAGGACACATAAATGGTCGGCTTTGATCGAATTTTCAGTGCCGGACATTTCTGCAGTATGCGACCGAATTATTTTCAGGAGGAAAAATCCGGAGGCCAGGCTGACGAGTTTAAAATCAGCATTGGTTGGAATCGGAGTTAAGGCAGGCTTATGCGCCTGCAGCCGATAAGCCCGCGTCGATAAGATCATGACTTTGTTGCCTAGATTTTCAGGCCTCAAGTTTGGCTCGGTTTGCATTCTGATCTTCAACATTTCATCAACTCTGGCCTTGGCTTCTCCTACATTCGAATCCATGCATATCGGCTATATTCATTTTGAATGCTGTCCAGCAATGAGGATATGTAATCTTTCTTTCGTCTAACTTGGCTTAAATCAAGAACAAACGGTGATGCTCATGTTTGCATTCTAAGGTCTATTTGCGTGTCATAACAGCTGCGCCAACCCGAATAGATGCCTTTGAGTTCTGTTCTTCTTTTCTGCATGTCCTTAATGCTCCCTTGAAACGATCTCTCAGATCGTCTTTTCATTACGCAACCAACGCCTTAACTTTCACTTTGAAGTCTATCCCAGGACTTTTCGCCCAATAATGTTCACACCTCTGGGTTTACTCGACGGCGTTCCCTGCCCTCAGGCTACGCAATGCATGCTCATAACTTGCCTATTCTCTCACAAGGCACAAATTTTCAATCCGCCTGTAGTTGAGAAATGTGCTTCAAGCTCGATTAACCACGACCGTGCTTTCAAGAGGCTCAAGGTTGAAAGCACCACTCCATCATCAGACTCGAAATCAATCACATCTACTCATGTTCCAGCTCGAGGGCATTCAAAACAACCCCCAGTGGCTGTTCTTGGATCGAAACAGCAATCTCAAAGTGCCAGCTCGGATGTTTCGAAGTTGACATCGGTTTCTCGGGAAGTCTCTCCTCCGCCAGGGCGTGCGGATTGCAAAGCTAAGAGCGAAGGAACTGCAGTGAAGGCCATAGCCAATTCAAAGCCCACGCCTCCACAGCTCCCCCCGCGAAGGGTGCCAAAAGAAAGCCTCAACCCTCGAATGCTGCCCAAAGCTCCAGCCAGTCATGCTGTCCGGTCGGCCATCCTGTCCAAACTGCATTCTGGCATGTCAGCGCTCAATGAGAAGCTTGCTAAAGACAAGGACCCTTCGAACAAATGCTTTGTCCTTAGCAAAGATGAACTTGTGACAATGGCCCTGGACGAAGAAGAAACAGTAGCCAAGGATAGCCCTGGGGTTTACTCCAATGTCATCAAGCTTCGAATAGTAAAATTGACGAAAATGGGGAAGGAAGAATGGACGAAAGAGGTCATGGCTCATCTTAATTCTCGGTACTACCAAATCCAGCCCGTCCAACAAAATGTCAAGTCATCGAAGCCTATCAACACGGGTCTCACGAGGAAGGAAGAGACTGCTCTTGCAGCTGCACTAATCACGCCATTGGCTGGCCTCGAAGAGTTTGGCTATGTCACCAAAGCACCTACTAAGGCAGAGATCGAATCTGCCAGGAAAGGGGTCATCGAGTCTAAGGGCTGGGAGAAGTGCGATCGATGTGGTGGACGCTTTCAAGTCTTTCCTGGTCGCCGCGAGGATGGAGAGTTGGCTAGCGGAGGTCACTGTACCTATCACCCGAATCGACCTGTTCACCCGCCCCGCAAAAAGACAGACAGTGTCACTGGCTCTAGAGAGGCTTACTTTCCATGCTGCACTGAATCTGTGGGCACTTCGTCAGGCTGCACCAAAGTCAACAACCACGTTTTCAAGGTATCAGAGGCTAAGCGTCTTGCATCGATTCTCCAATTCGAAGAAACACCAGCGCAGCCCGATAAAGGGCCCCTAGACGCAGTGTGTTTCGACTGCGAAATGGGTTACACAACCTTGGGCTTAGAGCTCATACGTCTGACAGCAGTCAGCTGGCCGCAGGGGCGTGATCTTTTGGATATTCTGGTCAGGCCTATGGGTGAGGTGCTGGATCTCAACTCACGATATTCGGGTGTCCTGCCTGAACATTATGCATCTGCTATCCCATACGGCACCCCAGCTGCGGGTCATCAGAAGGGTGAGAAAGATACCAAGCCTATGCAGGTTGTCGATTCTCCTGCGGCAGCGCGATCCCTTCTTTTCAAATTTCTGCAACCCGATACACCCTTAATCGGCCATGCAATCGAGAATGACTTGAACGCTTGCCGAATCATTCATCCCACTATTATTGATACCATAATCCTCTACCCCCACCCAAGAGGAGGTCTGCCTAACCGCTTGAGCCTCAAATCTCTGGCACATCGTTTTCTCGAACGTAACATTCAAATGGGAGGAGATCAAGGTCATGACTCCAAGGAAGACTCGATTGCCACGGGTGACTTGGTGCGGGTGAAGGCAGGTGAAATATGGACGCGATTGCAGTCGAAAGGGTGGAAGTTTTCAAACCACAACCTGGTTGCACCTCCTGGTCAAGACGTCAAGAATATAAGAGAGGCGATACGGGGAATTGAAGGTCCAAAGAGAAAGATTTCTAGCACTGCATAGCATACTCTGCCATTTTAGCCAATGATACCACATGATGATTGTCTCCTTGAAACATTCTAGAATCGGACAACTTTCCAGCAGAGATTATTAGCACCTACTCTTCTGGCACACTCACACCTAGGCAATTACGATTTCTACAGAGATCCTCGAAAGATAAAATGCGTGAAGGGTATAAACTTTTTTTGATTTCATAGCCCGTAAGGGCTAGTCTATCCCCACAAATCCACGATCCAACTTTCCACGGCTCTCATACTTTTGTCCGACAGAATCACCAGCCAAAAAAGAATGCACATATACAAGTTCGAATCGATCGACAATGAGGTCAAGAGTCAGTCGAGTGGTGAAGAATTTACTCCTCATCCTCCTCAGCCTCGTCGTTGACGACGTTGTAGAAGCGGAGCTCGTAGACGCCCTTGGAGGTAGAGACGACACGGAGCCAGTCACGGAGCTGCTGCTTCTTGAGGTACTTCTTGGTCCTGTAGAAGAGAAAATGCACAGGTCAGAGGGATGGCTCTGGTAAAATATCGATGGTGCCAATAATCAACTTACAGGTACTTGAGGTAGCGACCGGAGAAGGGGATGTGAGCAACAACCTCGACCTTACCGTCACCAACGGAGTTGATAACGACGTTCTCACCGAGGTTGCCGACACGGCCCTCGACCTTGATGCGGTCGTGGAGGAACTTCTCGAAGGCAGAGACATCGAAGATCTTGTCGCTAGCGGGCTGCGAAGCGTTGATGATGAACTATAAAAAGAATGTTAGTTCCTGGCTCTGGATCCAATTGAGTCGAAAAGTTTTGTAGATTGCAGCAACGTACCTTCTGGGTGACCTTCTGGGCCTTGCGACCACGGGCCTATTGACCGAAAAGAATTGAATTAGCCTACTGCTCCAACATGTCGAGTTCCCCAGTGGCAGTCGCAGCAGACCATGACCATGCAACTTTTGAGCGACCGAATAGATATTTCAATACTCGATCGCCGTCATGTTGGGTGATGTATGATCTGCTGCAGACATAACCGGTGGGGAGGAACAGCAAAGCGTTCACGGGGTGTCTTTCAACGTACAGCAGCAACGGGAGCCATTGTGAATAGATGGAAGTGGATGGGGACGGAAAAGGGTAAGGTCGCAAAGAGGTGAATATCCTGCGCCGGCGAGAGAGATGGTCGGAAGAAGATCTGTCGGGCTTCGTGGTGGAGCCCTTAGTCGAATAGGCAAAAATCCCAAAATTGCACTGCGCGTGGGCTGCGCTTATCCTGTTTGGGATATATTAGGGTTGGGGCTGATCGCTAGATCACGTGGCTGTCTTTGGCAGCGGTGAAGGGTGGCAGATAATAGCTTTGGTCATGTGATAAGTGACTCATCTATGATCCACTATTTCGTGTATTCTGGTTGGTTGAAATACGCGAGAAATCCACTAGTGTCGTTTGCCTGGGGGTATAAATGCCTTCTTCCTCCCTCCTCCATTTCCTCTTTTTTTTTTCTTTTCCAGCTCTCTTTGCCAATTGGCTTAGATCAAGTGTAGTATCTGTTCTTTTCAGTTTAATCTCTGAAAGTTTCCTACGGGAAACACATTGATTATTCTCATTTTTGGATCTCGCGATCAACCTCTGTGCTTGCGCATGTTGAACGCACAGTGTCATCGGGCTTACACTATCCCCGATCGACGCAAACCCTTTTTCATCAACTGTATCGGCTTGTCCGGTCGCTTGGAGAAGAAGTTCTACTTGTAATTACTTTAGTGAAATCATAATTTATACACTTTCACGGATCGATGTTGCATGCTAGTGGGGCTGGTTTCTTTTCCGTACTGCTGTCACTAACATCTCCCCAACAGGCAAATTACAGTGAAGTCTTAGCAGAGTCTGTCTAGCAGGCACACGTCCCGACTACATGCTGTTCAACAGAAACACCTCTATCTACGTATATTCTTTATAGGATACCATAGCAGTTCACGGGAAAGACATTCATTCAATCGCAATATTTATGTCCAAGAAATCATTCCTGCCTGAAAATCTCCCGAGTGTTGATTGTGGGTCATTTGGGTGGGTTGTTTACCAGCGGCCACTCTGGTCCATACGGTCCTCAAAGACCGTCTTGGCGTGGTGCTTAGCCTTCTCGTTGTCAATGAAGTCCAGACCGCGGGTCTCAACCTCGCGGTCAATGAAGGCACCGGCAAAGCCAGCGAGGATCTCCTTGGCCTTGGCGTGGTTCTCAACCTTGCCTTTATAAGAATAAGATGTCAGTCTATGAGCCTTTAGACATGCAAGGATAAAGTCTTTACCGTTGCGCTGCTCGTGCTCCTCGTAGGCCTTCATGGCCTCATAGGCAGCAGCACCGCCAATGAGCTCGTGGGACCACTTGGCCTCGTGAGGGCGCTGGGTGACCTGCTCGTGGTGGCGGGCCTCCTCGCTGTCGTCTGTAGTGAAGTTGTTAGGTCTGGTGGATCTTTTAAGCGCAGAATGATGATTTGGTGCTCACTGTCAAACCAGCTCATTGTGATAGATTTTATGTGATGTGAAGGGGGTAGAGGTGTGTGTTGTGGATGGAGAGAGCGTAAGAGAAAGAAAGGACCGCAACTTTGTAGCCCCTCCACAGCCCCGCGCCACCCTTGCGAAACTACCAGAGCCAAGAAGATATTTCCAGCGATTCGCTCCAGATTTGCCAAGCCTACCGAGCTTGGGTTTGGGGCTTATTTTGAGGATGGCGCATCGAATAGTACGTAAACACTATACCGGTTTGAGATGGTGGATACCCCAGATCGGGTTTATGATTGGAGCAGTGGATGGTTCTCCCAATAATATCCAATATTTTCACGCCTTCTGAGGCTTAGACTGTCTTGGCCATGACCTGATCCGAGTAGGGCAGATGATTTGCTGAGATATCACCCTCACCGGCATGGAGCGGAAGACATGACAGGGATTTGAGGCGGGGATAATTCCCCGGCGCCACGACTGCACGCATCTAACCACAGAGATGCAGGGTCGTGTATGCTCCAATGGTTAATACCTATGTGCTCTGAAACATGTGAAAACTTGCACGTATGTCTGAATCCAAGTCTTGCATCTGCTCTCAAGTGCTCCATTGCCATGGGGCTTCGTCCAGAAATGATATCCTTACCTATGTAGTACCCGGTGACAATGGACAAGGAATTTATGACTCTCTGAGCAATCCATCTTTCTGATCGGAAACTACTACTCAAGCTAGTACATAATACATGGTATATGTGCATACCATCACATGTCTAATGGGTTGGCTTTGAAGTACATACCAGAACATATATATGCGGATGTATATATTAGGCGGGTGACGACAGCAAGTGCCGGACCATTCGAAACATCGGAAATTCAATGCTGAAGGAATGAACACCAAATTTTGAGATCAGTCTGTAAATCAAAATCTCAATCATAAATTTACTAGCAGAAGCCCTAACCCATTCAATCTAACCCTGGAAGGTTGACACTCGCCTGAAACGTTTGGGTGTATGTAGAGTCGATCTCACGTCACCTGACCCTATCGCGGGGTCTAGCGATAAGCACCAGCTTCTCCAATTTTCATCATGCGCCTTCTCCCCCAAAGAAATTCGCCATGGGTTCCATTGTCCTGCCTCACCTACGGTCTGCCTGGCATGTTGACCAGGCTATCCTCTCCGAGGAGGAACGCCTTGTAATCATTCGATTTGGCCGCGACCACGATCCCGACTGTGAGTTACCTGCACCCCTCTCTCGAGGTCGTGACACTAATGACCCCACCCAGGCATTCGTCAAGATGAGGTTCTTTACAAGATCGCCGAGCGAGTAAAGAGTACGTGCTGTCATCAATTCCGCACAAAGCAAATGTCCTAACACTAGCGCCCGATTAGATTTCGCCGTCATTTACCTTTGCGACCTTGACGAAGTCCCCGACTTCAGCACCATGTACGAGCTCTACGATCCGATGACGATCATGTACTTCTATCGCAATAAACATATGATGTGTGATTTTGGCACGGGTAACAACAACAAGTTGAACTGGGTGCTGGAGGACAAGCAGGAGCTGATCGACATCATCGAGACCATCTACAAGGGCGCCAAGAAGGGTCGTGGTTTGGTCGTTAGCCCGAAGGGTATGTCTCCCCTTTGAAAACATTGGAACTCGGGCTTATGCTGACCATTACGCAGACTACTCGACGAGATACCGATACTAAACAAGCCGTGTTCGAGATAGTGACGGCTTCCAGTGGTGTGCCGAATGGCGCACCTATTCATGACATTTACGATTACGATCGCTAGAAATAAAAGGGGAATTGAAGATAAAAAGATCTTGGATGCGCATGGGGTGGCTTTGGCAAGAAAGCTTTTTGGTGGCTGGTCCTACAGATCACGATTCCAATGAGATCGAATGAGAGTCTCTTAACCAAGAAACCGCCGGTTATGCACCCGACACCTCTATTAGAAATTACACAAAGGATTAGTGACAACAAGTAAAAGAAGCCTCTAAATTTCAATAAATGGCGCTATAGAAAGGGACTTGTCCCGTAGACAACTTGATTCCCTCGAGAAGCTCGTTATATGGACCGCAAGAGATCTCAAAACCGAGGAGAAAGCAAAAAGCCCAATTATTGTTCAATTCCATCTCAGAGTTTCCAATAGACAGTAGATTTTACGTGTTTGTAATTCTTAGATTTTGACGTAACTCGCTCACCTCGCACCACCACCAACCACACCGCAACACCTTCAACTCCCACCTCTCCACAGGAAATTTCAGCATAACGACAAAATGATTGACCAACGAATTTTCGAGGATCTTCAGACAAAGATCGACGAGGAAACCACCGTCCGCGACGTGAGTTCCCCCCAGCACCCGCGAAGTCGCGCATAACGAAATTCTTCGCGTGCCAAGCCCAAGCCCAAGCTCAACCTCAAGCTCAAGCACGTCCGCAGCGCGCACAATATCCGGCAACCAGAGCTGACTTTACTCGTACAGGAACTACACGATATTGTTCACACTCTTGCGCGGAAAGGTATATTTAACTTCTAAATTGATTGAAGGCTTGATGTTTTATTTCTGAGATATGACGAGTCCCTTCGTTGGGATTGCAAAAATGACTGGAGGCTGATGCTGCTTTCTGCAGGACGCTCCACACAGGCAATTCTCTCAAGGGCACACTCTACCCCGACTGATCAAAGTAAGTTTTTTTTTTTTTTTTTTTTGTATATCCGTGGTTCTTTTCGATCCTCTTGGATGCCATGCTTTGTTTTCTCTCGGCAGCATTGTACGATAGCTTGAATATATACACTTGCTGATTTGACGAAATAGTCAAGTCCGTTCTTGACGATGCACTTGTGGCAATCAATGCCCAAAAGCAGGACGTTGCCCGCCTGAAGGTTGTGGCGGACAAGCACCCTTTCTACAAGTACAATGGCGTCTGGTCACGGGAGCTGCAGAACCTGGTGAGCTTTAACGATAAGATCTATTCTCCTGGGCATGATGAATGGGAACTAGAAAACTAATTATCCCCATTAGGTTTCTTCTGTTGAGCTGTGTGCATGGCTGGGAGGACTTGAGGAGCACAAGGGACCTGACTCCACCTCGTTCATGACTATCGAGGATGTGGGAAAGTTCCTGGAAGGTATGTGGCCCCCTACACGATATTGAAATTGCGAAAAAGAGAACGAACGATACTGACATTTTCTCCAACTTCAGTGCCTGTCAACCTCAAAGAGGAGGATGCATTCCACCTGACCATCGAGGAGTATCTCCTCGCGCTGATCTCTATGGTTGAAGAGCTGGTACGCATACGTCCATCAACTCCTCTAATGAATCAACCCACTGACTTGAATATAGTCTCGTTTGGCTGTCAACTCCGTTACTCTGGGTGACTATGAACGGCCCATGCAGATCGGTAACTTCATCAAGGAGCTCTTTGCTGGATTCCAGCTGCTGAACCTGAAGAACGATATTCTTCGCAAGCGAAGCGATGGAATCAAGTACAGCGTGAGTTGGATATTTTATTTCCTTTCCAATGGGGAGTCATGATAGATGTACTAACGTGTCTACGATGCACAGGTCAAGAAGGTTGAAGACGTCGTCTATGATCTTTCGCTGCGCAATCTCATCCCCAAATAAACTGAAAGTCAATATATTTCGAAGTATTGAGAAAGTTCCAAAGACGAGAATTTGACGACGCAGATTAGTGGTAGTGGAGGTATCTCCAAATTTCACGTCCTGTTGAAAGCAACCTCATTATTACTACTTATATTACATAGTAGGAGTTTCCCAGGGTCTTTTCCAAACTTATCTAGAAGGGCTGAACCGTAGCATAATGAAATAGGGGATGGTATTTCATACAGGGGGTACCTAGATCATAAGGGTATCTAAAATTAAGATACAAACCAAGAGATAAAACAGGGGAAAATGGAAAAATGGTATCGAAAGTCATCCCAGAAAAGAACAAGCCGAGTAAGTCCACACAAGTTAAGCCTGTTTACTCAGCAGCCTTCTTAAGCGAAGCAAGAGTACCAGCCTTCTCAGCCTTCTCAATCTCCTTCTCAATAGTCTCCTGGAGACCCTCGGGCTTAGTCAGAGACGAGTACCGAGCGACAACCTTGCCATCGGCACCAACAAGGAACTTCTCAAAGTTCCACTTAACGCGCTTCAGACCCATAACACCGGGCTGTTGCTCCTTGAGCCAGGTGAAGAGGGGAGCAGCCTCGTTGCCGTTGACGTCCAGTTTTCCGAGGACGGGGAAAGTGACACCGTAGTTCAATTGGCAGAAGGACTGGATATCGTCGTTGGAGCCGGGGTCTTGGCCACCGAACTGGTTGCAGGGGAATCCGAGGATGGTGAAGTCTTCGGGGTATTTGGCCTTGAGGGTTTGGTAGAGCTTCTCCAGGCCTTCGAACTGAGGGGTGAAGCCGCACTTTGAGGCGGTGTTCACCACCAGGACAACCTTGCCATCGAGGGAACTGAGGGGGAAGACATTGCCGCGCTCTGTTGGGTGAGAAAGTGGTTAGTTATTAGGTTCTTTTGCGATGTGGTGTGCAGATGGGGTCAGTGGTTCATGGTGGGCTGGATTGATCATGGAAATCCAAATGACGGGGGGGGGGGTATGGGGATAGAGCGACACGTACTGTCAACGGGCTCAAAATCGTAGAAAGAGGTTGCGGAAGACATGGCTCTGATTGTGGGTGGTGTGAAGCGTGAAGACCGTAGTCGACGAGGGTTGGAGCTGTGTTGGAGAAGGTTACGCGATGACGTCGTAGAGTAGTAAAAGTCTTGAACGGTGCGGGGAGGGAGCCAAGACTTTATATAGGGACGATTAAAGATCCGCACTTGCAGGTACTGCTTTTTAATTTGCATTTGAGATAAAGGAGACCGAGGCTTCGAGAAAAGTGATATTACCAATGATCACAGGTCCAGACGCGGAGAGTTGAGGGGCCGCCGGACTGCTGCATTGCCGAAGCCGATCTTATTCAATTCAAGTGAATTGATTGGTTGATCTACAAACGGTTATCCATTTCTGGAGTTTCTTCTTTTTCTTCTTTCGATTGATTCCATGATCCACTTTCGAATCCACAGCTTTTCCGTTAATGAGCTTATCCAGTCAACTTTTGCATAAATTTTGTACGGATAAACGAAAACCAGGCACAAATTCCATTTCAAATTCATAGTTCATTTTGAGATTCTGCTTAGAAGAGCGGGAGGGTCTCGATTCCCTCCCAAAAGGGTGAATGCGCCCGTGCCAAGAACACAAATACAAATACTTGCTCACGCAATTTGAGTACCAATGGAGGTCACTTTCCGAAGCTAGGCTTGTATAGCCCTGGCGCGAACAGCATGCGACATTGCATGACCCACTTCATCGCTGTAGGTATTCATCAAGAGGGAGATTGATCCGAATACGCCCGTACAACAGGATCCCCGCGCCTGTGGTCTGATTCCCCTGCGACAAATATCTAGTGGCACCAGATTGATCAGAGGCGCCCTGATCATATGAATATATTGATGCATAGAAAGCACCGTGCGTCGGTGGCGGCGACATTGCCGAGTAGCTCTGCCGACCCTGTCCTGGTCCAGAGATATACCCCGCGATCTTGGCTTTCCTTATCCAAGAAACAAAATCTTCAAGGTTGTCATCAAATTCATCCTTCAAGTTCGGCTTGGAGAACATCGACGTCTAGCTCAGTCATTACGCCCAAGATTACACCCAAACTCTCCATGAATCCATTGACGGCGACTCGAAGCATGCGGTTTGTAGTGGCGTAGTAGTTGACCTGTAGGACTGTCTTAGATTCGTCCGAGTTGGGATCTTGCTTCTGTTTCTTTTCCTGGGGCTCGGTCGCTGTTTCGGGAACGGGGCTTGTGAGAGTGAGGGTGCGTTGCACAGAGGCGGATAATTCGGGGTCGACATCGAGGGTTTGCAGGGCAGATGAGGCAAGACGTTGAGTTGGCAGTGGAATTGAGAGTGTCCTTTATTCCGAGTCAGCTTTTTATTCACTTGGAGAGAACACAACACAGGTATTGATCTAGACGTGGGGAGATCGTACAGCGAGTAGGGGAATTCGGACTGTGAGGGTGATGCGGTGGCTGCCATGGTTGACGTGTATTGGGATTGAATGGACGGTGATACAGATGTCGAGGATATTGCAAGGTTGGTAGAATAATTGTGGTTTTGCGACGGGATGTAGCATTGGGAGATGAATCGGTGTGAATATATTTGTAGCGGGGTCCTGGAAGCGGTGACTCAGCAACCAAGCTCTAACTATCTCAACTAGAAACATTACATTCCAACACTCAATATGTACATCAAGAACATTGTAGTGTACAATGACTACAAATATGTGGGGCTTTAAGGATGCTTAGGATGTGGTTGTAAACTTCAAGTTAAGAAACATCATGAAATTTGAGTATTCTAGTGGAAAGGCAAGTTCAATATTCTCTAGGAAGATGGCCCCCAGAGGTATTTTTGCAAACCGAGTCATCAAGATGGAAAAGCGCACTCGTCAGATATAGTACAAAAGTTTGCTCAAGAAAAAGCCTGATATCATCCAGGTTATAGAAAGAATGAAACAAGAAGAAAAATATCACGCCAATCGAACCAAGTCATGAAGCCTTGAATACATAGTGACAGTCAAATGTTTTATGCCGAACATCAGGCCGTTTAAGCGGTGTAAAGGTAGGCGACAACGAGCTGCATCTCAGCAGGGAGGGTGGAGATTTGGCTGGGAAGAATGCCGCCAGTAGAAAGAGCAGCCTGGAGGCCACCGAGAGCGCCAATGAGACCAGAGGGGTCTATGAACAGTAGTTAGCGAGGTACAATTTTCCGAAGCAAATTTATCACATACTCCCGCTCAACATGCCAAGATCGTTCTTGATAGAAGCATCGACAACTTGACCGGCACCAGGAAGCTGACGCTTGCCTGTTGAATAGGTTAGTATTAGGATGTACCCGTTGGATTTATCCAGAGCGACTTACTAGGGGTGATGCCAGCAACCTCATGCTCGACAGTTCCGACAGCGCCAGACGTGGTGCTCTCACCGGTACCGGCAAGGCTACCAGCAATTCCAGTGACTCCGTTAAGCGAGCTAGTAGCACCATAAACAGCACCACTAACAGCATCACCACCGTCACGCTTGGCTGCTCCGAGGATCAGTAATTTGTTTCAAACATAAGTAGTCACTACCAAGGCGACTTACTAGGGACAGCGCCAGAGACCGTGTGCTCGACAGTTCCAACGGCACCCGATGAGGTGCTCTCCACAGTACCGGCAGCGCTGCCAGCGATACCGGTGACGCCATTCAGCGAGCTGGTAGCACCGTAGACGGCGCCACTGACGGCATCACCACCGTCACGCTTCAGACCAGCAGTCACACCACCAATCACATCACTAGTCGCACCCTTGACAGTATTCATAAGACCACCCACCTGACGCTTGGCTGCTCCCAGGATCAGTAATTTGTTTCAACCATAAGTAGTCACTACCAAGGCAACTTACTAGGGGCAACGCCAGTAACCGTATGCTCGACAGTTCCAACAGCACCTGCTGAGGTGCTCTCAGCAGTACCGGCAGCGCTGCCAGCAATGCCAGTGACTCCGTTTAGTGTGCCAGAAACACCGTAAGCAGCGCCACTAAGGGCATCACCACCATCACGCTTCAGACCACTGAGGGCCCCTGTGACTGTGTTAACAACACCACCTACG
Source organism: Penicillium lividum (assembly GCA_028828245.1). Classification (NCBI taxonomy): domain Eukaryota; kingdom Fungi; phylum Ascomycota; class Eurotiomycetes; order Eurotiales; family Aspergillaceae; genus Penicillium; species Penicillium lividum. The sequence continues at coordinate 6,760,228 of JAQJAG010000002.1, forward strand.
GCACTGCCACCAGGGACGACGGGCAGGGCAGCGGAAGAGACAAGGCCAGCAAGGGCGAGAGAAACAGAGAATCCAGTGAACTTCATCGTTGCGTTTGTTGAATTTTAGTTGGTTGAAATGTGGAAAAGAGCGACTAGGCTGAGTTGAAATGGTGAACAACCGAAAGATCCTTCAAAGAGCGTAAGGAAAGGAGTGAGTGACTAGAGTAGTGGACGGGGAAGAAAAGACGAAGCGGCCCCAGAGCAGATTTTATACAGCTCCTGTTAGTTGTTTTGATGAGCTCGAGCAACAGCATGTGGCCCTAGTGAACTCCTCGCATGTACGGTAGCCGGGATCATCAGGGGTCCATGGTTTTTCCGGGTCTGCTTTTTGTCGGTTTGGGCCATGGCTGATAATGATCGACATCGAGAGGGTGTCATTCGCAGTGCCGCACAGGTAGTAGTGTCAAGGGAGGCCCACATGGGCTCCAATAAAATCCAGATGCATGATGTCCAAGGTTTTTTAGGGCGGTATGCTCGATCTGGGTAAGTCGGATAGGGTTTCAGCAAGGATCAAGATGTGAAAAGGGGCATTGATGGTTGCTAAAACTTCGCCATCGGCCTATTAAGTCATCGCGACTTTGAGGTACAGATCCTATGCTTACATTGGAGTGCCCGAAAATTGAATTTTAGAAGCAGTTGGAAAACATCTCGTTGATCTCGTAATAAGGAATTTGAGATAATCCCTCGACCTAGAAGAGCTATGCAGATGCGTTGATAAGTCTTGCAAGCTACCAGGGACTCATTTCATCTTGCATGCTAGGGATAGGGCGGATGCATCCGCTATGGCCTTTGGTGGAGAGGCGGAAGTAAGGGCGTTAGTATCGGAAGACGCAGGACAAATGGTCCTGAGGTTGCCCTGTCGATCCTCCAATTTTGTTCTTAAAGGTAGCGGGTTAGGTCAGGATTGGATACATCAGGCTGTACAGTTGTAGCTACCGCAGGCTTGGGGCTCTGCATGTTACTAACGATCGTTCCATGACCTTGCGTTGATCGTGCACTGACCCGACCGAATGTCCAACCTTGGAAGTTTTCAAGGTAATCAATCGCCGGTAGCACCAACGAGGTGCTGTCAGCCTTGGAGCGCGTTGGATAATTTAACCTATTCTGAAAATGATAGGCCGAAAGCGAGACTGAGTTGGGATCTCCACTGTCCAGATGTCTGTACAAGTTGAGGCCTCGGGGTAGATTACGGCGGGAGCCAATCATCTCAGGCAAGTGGGGACAAACAACAGTTGAATCTCAAGTGCTTGTGGATCTCATCAATTGGCCGCAGAATGTGAACAAATAGACCTCAGTGGCAAAAGGGCCTTGAATCTTGACCATCTCGATCAGCTTCTAAGGTTCGCATCGGTTATCAATTATCCAGTAACCGGCGATAGCAGCAGGTGGGCGCTTGGATGCAACGGGATTTCCAAGGTAGCTGTGTGATCTCATGGGAACATCAAGGGGTGTGAGTTTCGTCAATGGTTAATTTTTCAATTCTTGGGAAGGTCATAGCGACTTGATCTAATCTGCAGAGTGGGAAGCTGTAACATTAAAGACAGGACCAGTCTCCAACCTTGGGAACCTTTGTCGGAAAGGGGGCCAACTCTGATTATGCTGCAGTCAATGTTTGGACCCGTGGAAGATATATATTCGAAGACTACCCGGCAAGATTCTGCCCCTCAGCTTAAAATAACATTGTTGATGATATCAGCTGATCACAATCCTTTGCTGGTCATACGGAATGCCATGCATCAACAAGTTGCCCTTTTCAGGCATCGACATACAGAATTCGTTGATTGTTTTGATAACCAGAGAGGGGAATCATCACAGATACCTAGGCAACAATAAGAAGTGCAGTTCATGCAAGCCAGGTTGTATTGGTGAGGGGAAAACTACGAATCAGAAAGGATGTGATGGATCATCGAGCTGTCAATTTGGGTCAATGTTTGGATGAGGTAAGCATCAACGTTATTGTTAGCCTGAGGCAAGTAAACATAACTAATGGTTGTCGAGTCAACGGGGGGCACTAATCCCAATATGGCCCAGCACAACATAACATCGTTAGCGTGGCATGGTAATAACCCCAAGAGATTCTTCTTCCACTCTTCTATGTAAAGTCTCTCTTCCCCAGGTACTATCTTTACCTTTGATTGCCATTTCCATTTCTATTCTTTCTCAGATCCCTCCAGATCATGAGCTTTTGAGGTCTTACATTCTATCAATTGCCGACCTTGTGTTTTCCACACCATCGGGCACCGTCACCAAAAGTGACGATTTGCGACACCGACCAAGCTTGCATCGTTGACCTTCAATATCTTTCATCTGTTAAGGTCGCAAACTGCTCATCGACACCATGTCTGCTGATTCTGGCAAAATGATTGAATACATTCAAGGTGCGCGACCAATGTTATTATTACCGTCTGTTTAGAGAGGTGGGGTCTAACAACAAACAAACATCAGACCGCCTGTACCTGGCATCCTACGACTCTGCTCCAAGCTCGAGAACGGCATTCCCCTTCCCTGTCGACTCATCCAAGTCTCCAAGCAAGCGGTCGCGTGCTCAACAGCCCGCTACACCTACCAGCAAGCGCCGCGCCCCCGTGTACTTCACCGTCGATGATACCCTCCTTTACAATGCGTTCCATGCGGACTTCGGCCCCCTGCACATTGGTCACCTTTACCGATTTGCCGTGCTCTTCCACGAAATTCTCGGCGACCCAGCCAACAGCGAGCGGCCCGTGGTCTTCTACAGCAAGACCGATGCACGAAGCCGTGCGAACGCCGCGTGTCTGGTTGCATGCTACATGGTCCTAATCCAATCGTGGCCGCCCCACTTGGCCCTTGCGCCGATTGCGCAGGCCGATCCTCCATACATGCCATTCCGTGATGCTGGATACAGCCAGGCGGACTTTGTCTTGAACATCCAAGATGTAGTCTATGGCGTGTGGAAGGCAAAGGAGAAGGGTTTGTGTGGTCTGCGAGACTTTAACCTGGAAGAGTATGTACTTGAACCTTATTTTCCTTATCACAACATATGCTGATTCTTCATGCAGGTACGAAAAGTTCGAGAGAGTCGATATGGGTGACTTCAATTGGGTGACACAGGATTTCCTCGCTTTCGCGTCCCCCCAACACCAACCTGTGGAACCCGTGCCCGCCAACACCCCCGAATACGATGCGCTGCCATCCACCATCTCCGAGGTCTGCTCCGCCAAGTTGCCTCTGCCATTCAAGAATGTCCTTGTTCACTTCGCGTCCCGGAATGTGGGCCTTGTGGTGCGGTTGAATTCCGAGCTCTACAGCCCATCTTACTTCACAGCTATGGGTATTGCTCATATCGACATGATCTTTGAAGATGGCACCTGTCCACCATTGCAACTTGTGCGCAAGTTTATCAAGATGGCTCATGAAATGATCACTGTCAAGAAGAAGGGTATTGCTGTTCACTGCAAAGCTGGTCTCGGTCGGACTGGCTGTTTGATCGGCGCCTATCTTATCTACCGTTATGGTTTCACTGCGAACGAAGTCATTTCTTTCATGCGATTCATGCGTCCCGGCATGGTTGTGGGACCACAGCAACACTGGCTCCACCTAAACCAGGGCTCCTTCCGCGAATGGTGGTTTGAGGACAGCATGCGTGAGAAGATGGCTGCGTCCACTCCAGCCACTCCTGCTCGTATGTCAACTAAGAAGCGCTCAAGCAATGGCGTTGTCTCGACTCCTCCCAACAACACCCACCCGAAGCGCGCTGCTCTCGGCGAGATCGACCACAATGAAGGTACTGCCAGCCAAAACGAGGAGAACCTCCCGGCCCCAACTCCTGGTCAGCCACGCAAGTCACACCGAAAGGACTCTCGCCACCATCCTTACTCCCGCACCGCATCTGGATCATTAGCTCTGGAGGCTGAAGGATACAAGACTGAGCAGCGCAGCAGGGGTCACCGCCTTAGCAATGAAAGTAGCGAGAGTGACGAAGAGATTCAACTTCGTATGCTGGCCAAAAAATCATCCAAGTCTCCTGTTGCATCCCCCACAACGCGATCTATCAGCTACTCGGCGACTGTCACAGCGAGCTACACCTTGACAGATGATATCCACGAGGACCGAGAAAACTGGGTCGAGAATGCTGCCCCCAAGACGCCCAGCAGCCGAAAGAGTGGCGGTGCCCCAATTTCTGTCAGCAAGGTTCGCACCAGCCCCCGGCGGGCAACAGATAGCAGCAAGACTGAATCACGAGGCGTTCGCAAGCCCAGTGGTCGCATTGGCAGCACATCTAGTCCCGCTCGGGCTGTCCGGCCTGTTCAATAATGGAGCCGTCTCTTGATTTTCCTGACCCAATTCGCCTGTGGCGACACATCTATTCTTCCTGTCCTCTCGGACAACCATTTGCATACCCCTTTTTCTGCTGCATTTGAATGCTCCTAATGTTCAACTTTCTTCACATTTTTTGCTTCGGGTTTTCTGGCGTGCTTTTCCGGGTTTTGGCATGTTGTGCTTGGCGTCTGGCTGTTCAATTTTGTTTATGTTGAATGCTTGGGTGACTTACAAGTTGTGACATTGTTGATTCTGATTGTTTCATTTTTGCCGGTTTCTTCACGCCCTTTGCATGATGTTGTGTTGCAGGGTTTCTGTACGTGTCAATCTGTATGGCGAAACGACAGTCAATCTCACGATCCCAAAATATTCCACGTTCAAATGATTCGTATTTCCAACGATTTAGGCCTTCTAGTTGAAGTACCTTGTTTATTTACCTTGCTCGGCCATTTAAATTATTTTATTTATCATGATTTGGATTGAGATTTTTAACTTCAAAGTAAAGACAAAGTGAAGACAATATTCTGTTATGCCAATCGGCCTTCTCATTCATCAATCATGAATTCATGAAACCAAAAAATTCATTTTCAAAAAGAAATTTAGTCATGATTATGTCGTTCGGCTACCGATTTATTATGCTTTTTGACCTCTGCTGATCCCGACTTCGGGTCCAATTCGCCACCCTCGGGGTTAGGCCCTTCACGGTACCATTTCATCGAGTCATGTTTATGACTTCCCCCTTTCAGTGTTGCTGAATTCGAATCCAGGGATCCTACATTTGCTAACAGTTAGTGATTCTTATTTGAAGTGCGTTTTCGGGTCCCTATACCTTTCATCTCCGTGTCTTTCTGGCCTGGATTGGCTTTGGATACCTTTTCATGATCCGTTGACTTATCTTCGAATAGCATGACCCTGCTGGGAGAAAAGGCCATATGACGCCGAAAGTAGAAATCCATGATGCGGAGTCTCTGTGCGCGTTGATGACTGATTGTCCGAAGAGCTTGCATTGTGGGTATTGAAGACTTGAAGAGAAGTTGCCTCCCTAAATTGATGGAGAACATGGTACTTTGTTGTTATAAAGCATTTGGGGAAAGCTTAGCTTCATCCTGTGACACTCGTAAACCTTAACCTTCGTAGGTAACCACGTTCTTGAGCTAACGGAAAGCTGGGTAGCAAGTCATATTCGCGGGATAACTTTCCAGCAACGGATCAATAGTAAAACCCGAAGTTAATGTTCCCTTTTCTCTCGCCTTAGCTATATTCACGTAGTCACCGAGTCACACGTGGCGCCATGATGTCATACTAATGTAGACTTAAATGAAGAAAAGTCCCTCCACACATTAATACACTGCACTGCTCCTTTCACATTATGGCAGCCGAAAATAACCACACAGAGAGCAAAGTAAGAAAGATGACAAGTTACTCAACCCGAGCCTTCGGTTAATTCTTCCAAAGCCATCCATGGATGTAAATGCCAAAGCAGCCCGTCGCTATGGAATTATCCCACTTCGAGACAAGCTATTCTCCGAGGAATCAAAAGTCCGAGCTCAAATTCCTCACCAGCCATCATTTTACTAAATTATGATCACCCTTTACAGCAGCGTACATACTTCGACTCCGCCGATTTTGCGCTGAAATCGGACCACAGACCTTCCGAAATTTATAATAATGATATTGGAACCAAACATCCGGAGCATGCTCATATATCTCACCCATTTTGCGCTGTACCTGGTTCCAGTAATCTCTCTCAACATGCGAATGATGGGTTTCGCACTGGCAGTGATTATCAACAGTGTGATAGTCTTCTACACGAGGACGGGGCAAAAGAGAGCGAGAGGATGATTAACTAACAATGACTAAACATGCTGTTTTCAATCATTTTGGTCTTGCTTGACCACAGGCGTAGATAGTGAAAATATGTTGTTTGCGATTTGTTTGATTTTTACTTGAGGCTTGTATTAGAATGTGTATCAAAACAACCGGAAACGAGCTAGGCGTGACTCTTCATGCAAGCCAGAGAAATATGAATAGTCATATAGTGAAATATTACTCCGTAGAGACGTCTTTTCTACACCAAATGTATAGAATATGGGGGGTTCTAAGTTCTTAGTAAATGCAGGGGTCTGACATCACGCTAAACCGCTTTAGGCGGATAATCGCCATTTTCCCTCCTTCCATCTACTTTGCACCTCCAGTGTAATGGGCCAATGCAATGAGAAATACCGATGATCGGCGCTCACAATCACCGGCGACCCGGCGAAATGGTGCGCTGCAATCATGCGAGCCCTGTCGCCGGTCGAAACAGCGGTGCGACCATGAGCGACCCGTCTGTCGACGATGTGCCTCGAAACGGATGAGCGACAAATGTTTCTATCATCCAGCTCCCATGACCAGGCGGAGATCTTTACAAAATTCTAATCCAACGATAACGGTGACGGCCTCTAATCGGTTTGCAAGCCAGCCGACTTCCAAGTAAAGATGCACTCACCCCGCCGCTCGACTTGAGGAGATTTCTAACGAAAATCTAGTGCTTCGAGCCCGGGATCTTTAGGCGGAAGTCGCATTTTTGCAGCACCAGAGCCTCAATCTGCTCTCCCTGGCTATCTGGGATCCACGAGCTTTACGGCAGTTCTAACAGAGCATCGTGACGAAATTCCCTTTGAACCAGAAGAGAGCTCGGAATCCTACCCTGTCCTATCGGTGGAGCCTGAGCGGGTCCAGTCCGGGGCAGACGTGCTGCTATTCCTTTACAACCTTAATTTCCGGCAGAAATTGGTTGACAAATTCTATAGCCGATTGTGGCATTCGGTCGTGCCGAAGATAGTGTTGGATGCTATCCTTCACTCGATACAGGATATTTTTGATGGGTTTGATCCCAAAAATCTCATGCCCCAGCTGCAGAATTTGGCCACGCAGATATTCCAGAATTCATCGAGAGCCATGAAAATATATGCGTCGATGACCGTCAAGGAGTACTGTGACTCGTTCACAGGCCGCAATCTCCGTTGGGAGGCTCTGGCAAACATCTTTTCTGTGTGCGGGCAACAGCTGATGATCACCCCGGACAATGACCCTGAGGTTTCGCAGGGGAGCGAGGACCCCCGGGTAAAGGACCGACTTCTGGAGCAGGTTATATGGGCAAGCACTGTTTGCTTAAGCTTCTGTGACCAAGCTTCTTCAGCAAATGAATTGCTAGCATATCTACAATATAACGATGTTGTGCTCCGAACACAGCAATATGGTGATTCAAGTATGATCGCCCTTTCTCATCTTCTCCGATCGATCTAACCATCCGTATAGGTTATCAAGCGTGGCGTCGGTTGGGTGACTTGGTCGCCACCATCTATGCATCGGGGATTCATCTTGATACTGATAGTGCTGAAAGCAGTCCCTTTTTTCTCCGCCAGTGGCGGAGAGGGTGCTTTATCTCAGCTTTCTACATGGACAAGATGATGGCAACCTTTGTTGGCCGGCCACCACTCATGAACTATCGATACTGCACTTTGGTCCCTCCGCTAGACCTGAGCGACGATGTTCTTGTCGCGGGAGGCGACGCTCTTGATCAAGCCATATCGGAGCTTGACAGTAATGGTTGGAATACAAAAGGGGCTCGGTATCGAATGACATCCTCACGGCTGCGCTTCCATCTAGCCGTGGCAAGAGAGCAAACCCTTGATGTTGCATTAGGGAACCCTGAAATCCACGATCTTGTCCGCAAATCCAAGTGAGTTGCCATGCTTCCACCGACCACTCCTATCTAACAGAACTTTCAGTGAAATTGAAGACAATCTGCGCGTGGTGTGGAATGCAGCCCCAGATCTTCTCCGGTATGACCGCCGACCGAACGATGAGTTCCATCATGGATGGTTGATGATCGTTTATCTTTATCTTAATTACCTTTACACCTGCTTCCTCCTCCAGCGGGCTCTGATCAAGCACACCAACACTGGACAGGCCGCTCTCTGTGATGTTTCTCGCCGGGTCCTTGCGATTGTCATTACCATCACTTCTCAACGAAATCCAATGATGGATCTTGACAGGCATTATTCGTGGATTGTATGATCCCTTAGCCTTGATCCGCGCAATGGGAGATATCTTGCTGATTTGATATAGGCCCTCACATACGGTCTACCCAGTGCTAGCGTTCTTCTCGTCGAGCTCCTACACCAATCCCATGAACCTGGTCCCCACACCATTACCCTCCCGCGCGCCGAATTGATCCGCAACATCAGTGTGTTCGTCTCGATATTGTCATGGGTATCAAGACCTGGCCATGGAAATTATCACCAGTGCAAAGATGCAGAGAAGAAATTGTCTCGTATCTTGGACCAACTGCTGGACCCACAGCCCGTACAAGCAGACATGATGCACGATGTAACCTCCAACCTGTCTAGCTTTTTGGACTGGTCGAATTATAACGCCTGGGATTTCACCGAGTATTTCCCCGGTGCTGGAGGGTTTGCGCCATAAGGACTAACGAAGTACTGTGTGCAAAGCCTTGCATTAAGCAAGAGTCATAATCTCATCTCATAATCATTAGTATCGGATGCTGAAAATATCATTGAAATCGATCTCATCACACGGAATCCCCCACGGTGGCCGGGTCATACCATCCACACATAATCATGTCGTGGGGGTGTCTCCGCAACGAAATAGGCACGATGGCATAGCGGGCAATTATAGTGATCCCCTAAGAACCATTTCTCCAGGCATTCCCGATGAAAGACATGCAAGCAGCGCAGCTCCCTGATCTCCTCAGAACGATCCACCTGCTCCAGACAAACCGCACTAGCATTATAATCAGCAAAGTTCCAAATCGCAGGAATTAATAGTTGCATACCAAACAAACTGGCCATCCACAGCTTCCGAGAGCCCCATCTTCCCCTTGGTCATAGTCCACCATTGCTCCAGTGTCCGAGTCGGTGACACAGCGTCCAGACTAGCCAGTCGCTCGTCAGGGTTCTTCTTTGAAGACAAGAATGCTCGGCGATCGCGCCGATTAATGACAATAGTCAAACTGAGCGGGGTTGTTAGTGTCACACAAAACTCGGAGGGTAATCCAGCCACCTCAGCTAAGACGTGAAATCGGACAAAGGGAAAATAACAATCCCAACGGTGAAGATAAGCACAAGGTTAACTCACACCAAGCTTATAACAATCAGTAGTACCACCCCGAGCCCAATGCCTAAGACGATGGCCATATGGCTCGTCTTGAGGTTATGGTCATCGGCCATGTCCCCCTTTGGCAAATCCTCCTTTTTTGCGATGCGATCAGCGGGGGATGGGACCTGAAATCGGATACGAGGTTAGCTGGGAATGGTATTGAGTACGGAAGTATTTGCCAAATCAATCTTAACTTACCTCTGGCAAGGGAGGCTCTAGCGGTAGTAACCCGCAGGGGATAGATCAGGATCAAGATCAGGGAGAAGGTAAGGACATGAACCCCAAAAAAATCAAAGTAATACAAAAGTCACGAGCTAGGGCCGAGGGTGTGGCAAAGTCAACTTTTGAACTTGAACTTACGACTCGAATAGATTGATCGACCTGTCCAGTCCAACTGAAAGCGGGGGATTAACACGAGCTGCGCTTAACTTTCCCATGCGGATTTTGTTTCTTTCTTTTTTTTCTCCCTTGGGCTGTGGAACCAATGAAGACCCGAGTTGAAGGGGGAAGGGGAAGGTGACTTGAACTTGGGGAATGTTTGATCGGCTGAATTGTCCATTTTTACTTTTTTTTGCGGTACAAGGTAGGTCAGATGAGTTCCTCTTTCTCTTTATAGTGATTCTGTTGGTTAGATAGATTGTGCCACTAGTGTCTACTTCTCCACTTCTCCCCCACTCTTCATACTTTAATTCTCTCCAAGTTCTTCGTCGCCTTTGGTATCCTGAGCGACCGGTCAAATAGGAGATCTATCTCTTCGAGGGTTTTCTGTTTAGTCTCCACGAAGAAGAAATAAATTATCGGAAAGGACACGCAGAGATCTGGGGAAGTCAGCAGGGATCCACCTTTTAAAGTCTTTCAGGGGATACCGGATACTGACTCCATGCCACAAATACATAATAAAACTTCCACTGAATCTGTCCCAGTGCGGTGGGGGAGACTTGATTCCACAAAGTACTGATTGCCCAGTTACCAATCCCAACAGCGAATGCATTGCCCTTGCCGCGAATTTGCATCGGCATGACCTCGGCCATGTATACCCTGCGCGATGTCAGAACCAAAACAGCAGATTGAAGGGGGAGGTTCGCACCAGCTGCACGGCCCAAATGATACCGAGAAGGCAACCGATACGGCGAAAAGGAAAAATACTCCGCCGACGCTGTATCCGATTCGCTGACCGTTTGGATTCTGTGATGTGAGGACCGCCTCACAGATAAGCGCTATGGAGATTGCCACTGTGCCAAATAGCAGAGGCTTTCGTCGCCCAACTCTATCGAGGAAAAATACCACAAAGATAAGGTTGGCTAGTGGGCCCACGCAGTTGTATATCCCTGCGACCAGGGTATTGCGACTGCCTGTGATTCCCAGGGCTTTGTACATGATCGTTTGGTAATATGTGATCACGTTGACGCCAGTCATCTGGGTGAAAACCTGGACAGCAAGACCATGCCTGCTGTTGTAAGTGGGAGTTTGAAGCAAGGGATTGGCGCGTAACATACAGCATACGAGTGCGCCACTTTGGCACCCTGAACATCGACACCCAGCCAGGGGCCGAATTCCCAGAAGCACTTGCCTGACATATTTCGTTGAACTCTGCCTGAATCCAGTCATCGTTGGTACCGTCATGGTGCAGCTTCCGGAGCACGCACATCGCCTCTTCACAGCGGCCTTTCTCAACAAGGAACCGCGGGGACTCAGGTACGAAGAGCATCCCAACAACGAGAATAAGAGCTGGCACAACCTGAAAGGCCAATGGAAACCGCCATTGGAGTTGGCTTGTATCTGGCGCACGAAGAGATCCATATCCTACCCATCTAAATTACAGTCAGCTTCCACCAAAGGCGTGAAAGAATCCAGGCGGAGAGTCATACGTGCTGACAATGTACCCAATGCCAATCATCTGTTGCGACAACCCGACAATCAAGCCTCGAGAGCGGGGATGCGCGAACTCGGCCTGGTAAACCGGTACTGCCATGGACATGATCCCAACGCCCCAGCCCGCCAAAATTCGGCCAACAAGGATCATGGATAAATGCTGAGCCGCTGCCTGCAGCGTCGCGCCCACGAGGCAGACCAAAGCACCAATCTGGATAGTGAGCTTGCGACCGAAGCGGTCGACAGTGAACGCTCCCTGAAAGGCACCGATCACGGCTTGAAACGGAATGATTAGCAACGATCAATGTTTCCGAATCCATTGCAACTTTGAGAATCTCACCACCGCCCGAATATGTGCTATTGATAGCCCCAATGATCGCTGACGTCTGCGTTGTATGGAAGTATTGCAAGAAATTTGTCGAGTCAATCACATCTGTCATGACACCGCTATCATAACCGAACAAAAATGATCCCATAGCCGCCAACGAGGCTATGAAAATAGAATATGATCGCCCCATTACTAATCGGATGATGGAATATTTCGATAGAAGAGATATCCAATTGATCTACATGGCATGATACATGATTATGATCTTTTCGACTTGCATGCCGGGGCAGCAAATAATGACAGGGAACAGTGATCGGGCCATCAAGTCGAAATCCGGGGAGATTGTGGGGACCGGTACCGGCACTTGGTGGCCCGATCCCAACCACCCCGCACTTGGTATGATTTAATTTCTTGCTATCGAGGCCAAATGGTTGAATGCCGCTTATGGACTGAGGAAATTTTGAAAAGCTTTGGACATAGAGATGAACGTGGTATGTGACTTGGTTGGGTACCCCGTCCAACACAAGATATTCGATAAAAGCTCCGATTCCCATCCATATATTGCTGGCCAATGATTCCTTGATATTTTCCAGGATTTCATTTCGGTTTTTACAATGATGCAGACCTTTGAAGCGATAATTGGGTGACATTTAACGGACACCGGAGATTGGACTTAAGATACCGGAATTAAGAGACATCCTCTTGACACTACTTATTACCGGACCGAATCCGTAGTCCGAGTCTCGGGCCGGAGATAAAAGGACTAACTATATAACTACCTTGAGTTCATTCAAACTCATTCACTGGTCAAACAGTTCATCATGTTACCTCTGATTACACTCGAAGAGCACTACATCTCACCCACAGTACGAGCAGCTCAAACACACGACGAATTCGCCACCTTCCCGCCAGACCTCGTGCGGAAACTAAACTCCCTCGACAATGAACGCATTAACGACATGGACAAAGGGAAAGTATCCCTCCAAGTAATCTCCCACGGCCCAGGGGACAGACCAGCATCCCTATGCACAGAAGCAAACAACGACCTCGCATCGGCAATTTCCAAAAACCCAAGCCGACTAGCCGGATTCGCCCATCTTCCAATGGGCGATCCAACTGCCGCAGCAACTGAGCTTGAGCGCTGTATCCGCCAACTCGGCTTCGTCGGTGCCTTAGTCGACAACCACTTAAGCGGCACATTCTACGATGACGAGAAATTCTGGCCTATCTTCGAACAGGCACAGGCTCTCGATGTCCCAATCTATATTCACCCCTCCTGGGCAGCGGATAGTGCGATGGAGCACTACCGCGGGAACTACGAGGAGTCGGTTGCCGTCGCGTTAAGTGCGTATGGCTGGGGCTGGCATTCTGAGACAGGGCTCCATATTTTGAAATTGTATGCCAGTGGACTCTTTGATCGGTTCCCACGGCTGAAGATTATTATTGGGCATATGGGTGAGATGCTTCCTTTTCAGATGGAGAGGGTGATCAAGGTTTCTGGGAGATGGGGCAAGACTCGGGGGTTTGAGGAGGTTTGGAGGGAGAATATCTGGATTACTACCAGTGGGATGTTTTCACTTCCGCCGTTGGCTTGTCTTTTGCAGACTACGTCAATTGATCATGTTTTGTATAGTGTTGATTATCCGTTTTCGTCGAATGAGACGGGTCTGGCGTTTTTCGACCAGGTGAAGGAGAGTGGGTTGATCACTGGGGAGGATCTGGAGAAGTTTGCGTTCAGAAATGCGGAGGCTTTGCTTCGCGTGCAAGCCAAGGCTTGATAGTCATGTTATGTACTAGATTACTAGAACAAACTTCGTTTTGACTTTTCAGAGATTGGGTCAACTGGTATAGAGATCACGTGCACACGTGTTTTTCGCGTTCGGAGCTTTTTGGTGGCAGTTCGCATACCACAGCCTAATACCAGGGATTTTCCCATAATTTCCTGGATTGATGGGGCCATGATTCCATGTCACATACTACATACCAGAACCTCCAAGATTCTTAGGATCTCGCGCATTCTATAGCGTGACGTGGGACACGCGATGGGCCCCATAGCACGGCCGCAGTGGGGAATCCCGAATTACCTCCGACCGCGTAGAGGAAGTAAATAAAGAACAGGACAACAAGAACACGATGGAAGAAGAAGATTTGATTTACTTAGGAAGGAGAAAATTAAGAAGTATGTGTATAGAATAAAGTCGAATATAAAAATTTAGAGAGAAAGTAATTAGAACCTTGAAGGCAAGAGACTAGCGCGGGCACGGTCTCGATTCCTCCGTGTCCACAATCGCGACGCGATTCGCATACTCTTTTCTTTGCACCAGCCTCGCTCCTAATTTACATTTCATTTTTTTCACTTCCCTGTGTCTTTTTCTTTGGAATTGCTTTGCAACTACTCCATATCCTCTACCTTTCCCCCTCCATGCTCTGTTAAGACTATGTCTGACCCGGAGCTTTCGGTGCCGGCTTCGTCCTCGCCATCTCTACCGGCCACCGAATGCAATGCTCTGAACTACGCCTTCCTCGTTCACTCTCAGAAAACCCTCACTCAAAATCTTCCACCACGCGTCGATAATAAGCTGCTAGCTCGCCAAAAACGACGCCGAACGAGGTAAGCTCGCCTACCATTAGTTACGAACGCGTGTTTTCTAACCAGCATGATTGATTGGATACAGCCCGGAGGATCACGCCATTCTAGAGACTGAATATCAAAAGGATCCCAAACCGGATAAAGTTGCTCGCGCGAATATTGTGAATCGCGTCTCGCTCGGCGAGAAAGAGGTCCAAGTACGCGATGCCAAGACCTCAGCCCAAAAATCCTCTACGTAGAATCGCGTGACTGATTCCTGCAGATCTGGTTCCAGAATCGCCGCCAAAACGACCGACGAAAATCACGACCTCTCCAGCCCCACGAACTGCTCGCTCCTCGTTCGAGTATGTCTGATTCGGTGGGACATCCTTCTAGTGATGATAACGCGTCGGCGGAACCTGGGTCGTCGAGTGGGGCAGAACTGGCCGACACCCAAGACCGACTGGAAGGAACCAGGCCAAAATCATGGGGTGGTGACTTGTTACAGTTATCGGATGATCTGGAGCCTGTGACAAGTGAGAGGGAGGAACCTGAGCTGCCGTCGCAGAGCACACAAACCAGTGTGGCAACGGTCGATTCTTTGGAGGATACCCCGCCGACCACACAGGAGGAATTTCACGGGGCGGACTTGCGATACATTCTGAATGACACACCGTTGGATGAGTCGCAGACGCCCAAACGGAAGCGATCGATTGCCGATATTCAGGAGGTACCACAAGAGCCACGCACAGATCATGTTATGTCAACACCGACCAAGTCCCCGCCCTCACTACGACTGTCCATGTCCTTTGACGGGGAGGCAATGGTGAGAAAGGAAGACGAGATGACCCCGTCCCCGCCTAAGGGCCGGAATGCCTTGCGGATCGCAATGTCATCTGATGGCAAGGCCGTTATCCGTGCAGAAAACGAACCGTCGCCGTCGAAGAACAGAGTGGCCATGTTCTCGGTACGCCGCACCAAACTGTCGGGCTTGCGTCGCAGTAACAGTGCTATCTTCCCATCCACGCCGCGGGCAGGCATGGCCGAGAAGGATCGCGTCTTTGGCCGGTCGCGCGATCCCCGTAACTGGGAATCATTCTTCGACACGGACGCACGGAGCGCCCTATCCACACCTGCCAGCTCCCAGACCGCTCCCAACCCCAACTCATCTCCTAGCCTCTTCCAATCTCGTGGCCCGCGTTCTCTTACCCGCAGCGCATCAACAAGGCAAAGTCTCCTCTCTGCTCATCCCGACCTCTCCCGTACCCCGATCTCACAGGCGATGGGAGAGAAGCGACGGAAGCTCTCTCGCACTGTATCCTCCATGGGCAGGTTAGAGACCGACCGCAATCGCGTCAATTCTCAATCCAAACTCTCCAGGTCGACACCTTCAAAGCCCGGGAAACTGGACCTTGAGTTAGACCTCGGGGACTCGGACAAGGAAAATTGGATCCCAGGAACTCGAACACCTCAAGTTCGTCGTCGGACAACTTCTCACACTACCCGCCCTGCTCTGCGCGACGCCAACCGTAACCGTGGATTAGGGCTGACCACCGGCAAACGCAACCGACCATTCGCAGCTGGCGTACAGGGCAAAGCCCCGCCAGAACTGAGCTCCGAAGTATCCGCATTCATGTCCGGTGGTACTGGCGACAGTCAAGAAGACGATCTGGACTGTGTCCAAGGCCTTCTTTCCCTGAGTCAAGGGGCGTGGCGATAGCAGCCCTTGCCCGCGAATAAAACGGATAAAAACGGATCCAGGTACAGATGATGTATCTCCTCGGCGTTGTCATTTACCCCTTACCCCTCCACAATTTTCGGGAGCTTCTCTCTTTTTCCTATGTTGTTTTCTTTCTTTGTCATGATTTGATTCGCGATGTGTGCTTGCAAGCGGTTCTTCGCCACATCCTCGTCACGTGAACTCCACGATCCCTTGATTCCAGGTCCGTTGGGTCCTTGTTCTTTTTGTATATCTGCTCCTGGTCGAGCTACATGGCTTGCTGCGAGGACGTGGATATATGTGTTTGTGCCTGTATGGCTCTGTCGTTGATGGTCGTCGTTGTAAGACCAACTGTGGGAGATGGCTCCCGGTATAGAAAAACTAATCCTGGAATGAAAGCCCGGTAACGAAACGACCCAATGATATAGACGAATATTCCCATGAAGTAGATCTTCCAGTTTACCTGTAGAAGTATTGATCATTCACATCCATGAAATTACACTCTAAATGCATTTAAAGACAAGTCTGAAACTATTTACATCTTCCAACAATCTACTTAGTATACATACTCCAATCACAACTTCCCCGAGGGCAAAGAATCATCTTTCCCCTCAAAAACCCCAACTCCCAACCCCCTCCTTCCACAGATCTGCCCAGCAACCCTCTCCCCACTCCAATAGGCACCAGTAGTAGTCCCCAGCGCCACAAAAGGCGCCGTATGCTCCCCAGCAAACCACAAGCCACGTTCCTCCCCAGCACCCACCCCAGAGCGCATAGCCTCAATATCACGATCACCCGCCTCCAACCCCACCTGGAAATTGCAGTACGATCCATACCCCGCGTACGGATCTTTCTGCCAACAGGTCGCCAGAATAGAACTAGGCACGCAGTCCGGCGACGAGGGATCGTAGCCTGGTAAGCGGGAGTAGAAGGGGTGGAGGGTTTTTATGAGTGTTTCCTTGTATTCCGGTGATGAGGGGTCGAGGGAGGCGATGCTATCGACTATGTGAGCGCCTCCTGGGCCGTAGGTGTAAAATAGGAGGGTTGGTTGGGAGCATGGTTGTGGGAGGGAGGCCATTGAGAGACATTCCTGATTCCATTCTAGGTGCTGAGGGTGTGGTGCGTAGGATGGGTCGAGGAATTGCGTGAAAGTTGGGTTTGTGGGGAGGTTAGGGTCGTCATTTGAGATTGAGGTCGAAGTTGAGGTTGTTTGCCAGAAGGCGTGGGGGAATTTGACGAAGACTTTTTCGAGACGGCCGTAGGAGATGTTTTCTATTGCTTGTTGGAGGCGGGGTGGGAGAGGTGGTGTGAATGCGGTCATGTTGTTCTTGAGCCAACCGAGTGGACAGGTGATTACCAGGTCGTCGAAGGTGAAGCGGGTTCCTGATTCTGTTGTCACGGTCACTTGGTGCTGGTTTATAGCTTCGTTGACGTTGCGGGGTGGAGCTTCGATGTTCACGACTGGGTGGTTTAGTTTGATGTTGGCGTGGGATTGAGCTGTCTTTGCGACTTGCTCTAGGATGTGCTTGTAGGTTCCCGCTACGAAGTAGTTATCTATGATCTGTTAGTGGATTGAAGAGAATTTCAGAATGTGAATCCAGACTTACATCCGTCAATGCATTCTTCCAGGCGGAAGAATCTCAGACTCTGTCTTTCGATAGGCTCGCCTACATAGGCACCCCAGAGTTTACAAGTATCCAGAACAAGCTGCCGTTCCTCCTCGGAGAAGCTCGTTTCCCGAAGTTTGACTTGGAAGAAATCATAAAGACTCTCTTCAGCCGGAATGTCCTCTCCATGTTCATTGCTGTATTTGAAGGCTTCTGCGATAGTAGACCACACAAAATCAGAGATCTTAGTCCCGAGATCTTCGCCGATGAACTTCCCATTACGAGAAACGAGGAAACTTCCACCCTCAGGATCAAAGGTGGCAGTTTGAGTCCTCCGAGCCATGGACATGATAGGATTCTCGCCCTGGCCATGAATCCAGTTTGCGCCCCTATCACAAGTGTTAGTCTATATCATCATAAGCGAAGAAAGACCCTTGGAACTACACTTACATATCCACTACATGTCCTTCCAGCTCATCTTGATAAACCTATCAACCCCACTTAGCTCAAGGGTTCATATGGCACAACTCGACAGGTAAGATGGACAAGAACATACCCTCCCACCAATGCGATTCCTAGCTTCTAGGATGGTGACTCGTGCCCCATTTTGAATGAGGATATCGGCGCAGCGTAGACCCGCAAGCCCGGCGCCAATAATACCAACATGCGGTATGGAGCTCATAATGGCAGAACGAGAAGAAAAAAACCGGTAAGAGAAAGGAGCCCGACTAACGTACTGGACCGACCTGTACATGAAAATGCCAGCTGGTTGAAGTTGTCGTTAAAGTTTCCGCGGTTGATGCTGATAGCAAGTGGGGACCGGGGTTCGTAGGTGATTGGCTGTCATTGATCTATGGGCCGCTCGGTCCTGACACTTCGGTCAGTATTTGGCGAGGCCTCGGGGTTATACAGAACATTTATTGAATTCTATATTCATAGGGGGGGAATCATTTGTCAAGGTGTTTGGAACGGTTAAGAGCTACCTGGACCCTGACGAAGACAGCTACAGAGTGGACATCTGTAGGCCCACACGGGACATCTGGAGATAAGAGGAGCCGAGGTATCCGAGAGTGTGGTATATTTATGATCTTGCTAAGTGATAGCAGCCAACAAGATGGAATGGTGATGTATCTCCAGGCAAAGATGTAATATACGTCTGTTGATTCATTATCTGTTTACCAGCCAACGTCTTTCTTCACGAAACAGGTATCTAAGGAGTAGTAGACCTCACAGTGTCAGTTCTACGTGATCAATTTTGGCCGAAAATGACCTTCCATTCGGTTCTGAACGTAATAAAATGCAGATAGGTCGAGCCGAGTAACATACCCGAGACCATGGTATTGAGCAAAGAAAACAAAAACTAGGAATCAGATCTTACACCCAGAGAATAAATTATGCTCAACATAATGTATCAGAAAGCCATGCGCCTAGTCATTCTTCCTCACACGCCGAGTAAGAATAGCAGAAAAACATTGTTCAAGCAAAGTACCTCAAACGCCTTTTAGATGATATCGCGGAAAGATGGAAAAACGAGAGAGAGAAAATATGTACGTCGGATACAAGTGGAGGGTATCAAGTAATGTCAGGGATAACGGAGAAAAGGAACCCGACGGAGGCTATCCTGTAAAGATCAACTCCAGGGAGGGCATGTCGGGGGAAAGTGTCGGGTCGAATTGAGACTGATTGAGATCGTCCGCTTGAGGTAAGGGTGATAAGCCTGGCATTGGCAAGGCTTAGTCTTCCCAGATAGTTTCCAGGTCGAGATCCTGCCGGCGCTCTGCGCCACAGACACTCCATCGCTTGCGACCACCGCGCGCGGTATTGATAGAGTTAGACGAGATAGTGTCAGATGCACCGCGTCGTCGGTTGTTGTTGCTTGCCGCATCGGCTGCATCGGCTGCAGCCTTGAGCTCTGCGATCCGATCTTCTTCCAGCGCCTCGGCCTCAGCGTCGGGAATGTCGGGAATGGTTTCCAAAGAAGAAATGCTAGGACTGCGGGATCGAAGACTGGTCGGGGTTGACGGGACAGACGACGTGGAGGAAGCAGAGAGGCCGGGGTATGATTCGTTGTATTTTCCGCTCAGAGTGGGGGAGCTATGGATGGAGGGCGGGCTGCTAATTGGGGGTTGGAAATGAAGGGGGGAAGTTGAGCGCATGCGACCGATGCGGGGGAATGTCTGCGGCATCAGGACCGGGGAGGTGTTCGACAAAGAAGGCGAGGGCGATTTGGGCACAGTCTCCAGCGCGGCATTCTCAGAGATCGTCTCGGAAATGTTAAGCGACCCCAGACGGGTCTCGATGTGATCGTCCATGCGCATCTGCAAGGGCACTCGCTTTGCATCCACTGCAGAGGTAGGCATCCCGCGGCCGTTGACGAAGATATATCTTCCCCGAGAGTCCAGCCCTGGAGAGGAGTATGCGCGCGTCATAGATGGCATGCCGGGGATTCCCACTAGAGATCGAGAGCGAAGATGCGATCGGGCCAAAGGGGACCGGGTCCGGGAGGGAGCCGGCGGTTCGGGAGAGACAGACAGAGTGACCATGACGTCTTCCTTTACCTTTTGCAAATCCATGGAGTTGATGTTATTGGGTTCGCTGGAGTCGGAATGAGGAGCGCGCGTGGCGTCCGGTCGTCGCGAACCTTCCATGTTGATCTCAAAAAAAAAAAGGGGAAGAGGGAAGAGGGGGAGTTGAAAGGCGATCACGGGCGCATCATATCAAGAGAACAAAAGAGGAATCTTGGGCCGGCCAAGCTTCAAGAGTTGGAACAGAGGTTGTTGGAGAAGAAAAGTGGAAAGTTGAAGGGTGGAAAAGGAAAAGGGAAAAAAACGCCGAGTTTGAGGCGAAATAGGCAGGTCTGGCCAGACCTTCCGGACCAACACGCAGCAACTTTGATGCTTTTGATTCGATGAATCTGATTGATAGTTTTCACATTGATTTCCCTTTGGATTTAACATTCGTTTTAGTTTAACTTGGATTCTATTCACATGATGTTCAGAGTAAAGCGGAGAGCGACGGAGGTTTCATCCATGGATCGGTTCCAAGCGGAGATAGGCTCCTTCACCAATCACGTCCTTTTTCGCCGCAGTTTATCTGAACGTCGAAGGTTTCAATGTGAGGGTTTGATTTCATGTTCACTTTTCTACTGGGACCCCGGTAGATCCAACATATGAACGAGACATTGAAGGATCCAGATGCCTCAAACTGATCTAATTATACCAAAGTTTTTTCTAATTTCAGGGATTCTATTTTCTAGATTGGCCAAGGTTCTAGAAAGAAAATCCGTTAATTAACCATGGTATCTATTACTAGATGACGCCACATCTACATGTGGCCAGAGATTCTGTCAACAAAAGGGAAAGTATGGCGAGTCCGATATTATCTACACAGTGTAAAACGGCACGTTCGGCATGCCCGAGACATCTGGAACCGTCCACCTTGGTGTACACCCTGGGAAGTTAAGTTACATACGAGAGATACCTAGCTATGAATATACTTACCTGCCCAGTCAGGTGTCCCTCTGGTCTAGATTCTAACAACATATCAACCTTATCCTAGGCTAATCCAAGATTAGCTGAGGTTTGTGAAGACCCTCGCATCGGGAATTAAATCCCCACCAAAGGACTAGTGTCCGCAGTGGGGGGAAAGGGGGAGGGGGGGGGCTCGACTCGAGTATCAGCATGAGACACGTCTCTCGGCCTCGAAAATACTATGCCTTGGCGCTTGACTACCTTTGCTGTTTGCCAATCCATTTCCGTAAAACCAGATTACATGGCACAATTGAATGCAACTCGCTTATGCAGAATTAGATGGGATTTTAATATGGGCTACAGGAATCTAGACGGTCCAGATGAGTCCAGATATGGCTGACTGATATATTGAGACATGTGACATCAGGATGAGGCTAAGTATTATACTAAAATAGTAGTGCATGTGGATCAGGTATAATGGTAGAGAAAAAAACAAAAGGAATGAAATGAATGAAAAGGGGATATCAAAGACCAAACATCAGATCATCAATGGGTATGTTCGTGAGCCAGATCCTTACACTTGGGAGCCTGGTCTTTCCGCACATACGTCTCCCGGACCCCATCACCCTCGTTCTTGAGCACTTCCCATTCGCCCATGCCGAGATAAGTGGGAGCAATACGCACACCACGACCACCACCACCAACAATAATATTACCAGGGCGGTAGGTCGGATCGGCCTGCATACGGCGAATGGCAGACACGTGAATCTCAGCGTCCAGAGGCACGTCACGGACCTCACCACGCGGCAACGGCCAGCGAATAGGCTTCCACGACCCGTCACCCTGAAGGTCCATACGACGGAACGGCAGCCATTCCATGATCCGCCAAGAAATTACAGAGAGCCTAGGTAAACCCTGATTGAACTCCAGACAATCGTGCTTGGGACCCTTCGTGCTCGATGTGTGTAGCGCATGCCAGAAATCGCGACTGGCAGCGGAACGCTGCTTCTCATCGGGTCCAACGCGGTAGGCATCAGGGTCGTCCTGGTGACCCGGGCTCGTACTGATGCGGCTACCACGGCGGTAGCCAAGGGTTTCCTGGATAGGGGTGTAGTCACCATCGTACTCCTCCAAACACTGGAATTGCTTCATCTTGCGCTCATCCAGTTCCAGTCCGGCTTTGTGGGCTTCCTGGACCATCCACACCAATGGAGCGTGACTCAGGGCCCAAAGCTCGCCGCCCTCAAGTTTCCATCCTCCACCGATATCAGCGTGGCATCCTGGGAACCAGACCTCGTGGATGTCCTGCTCTTCGTCGTCACTGTCGTATCCATCGCCGGCATGACTGGGAACCTGGATCGAGAGATTGCCAGATTGACCACTGCGGACCGATGTGAGATCCTCAAAAGATACCTTTCCGTTGGGAACGGTCAGGCCAGGTGTTCCTCGAGATGGTGCGCGGTATCGGTGGGGCTTGTCTCCGAAATTACTGTCACTCCCCTGATTGGAGGAGCCAGCGTGAAGGTGGTGGGAGTGGTAGTATGATTCACCTGGGTTGGGACCCCATCCTGGATTTTCTGACGGAGGCACTCCCTCGTGCGGGGCCAGTTTCTCATCAGGGATTCCATTATCGTCATTCAAACGAATAGCGGGGACTTCATCGGTGGGTGCATCCTCATGATGCTGCTTGCGCAGAGCATCCTGGCTGTGGAGATGCAGATGATGTTGAGCATCAACGTGGTGTGCCAAGGGGTTCTCAAAGTGGGGATTAGGGATGTGCGGAGTAGGAAGGTGATGGCGGTGATGCTTATTCTTCTTGTCTTGCGGGCGCTTTCCCGAGATCAAATCCTGACGGAACTTGGCACGGCGCTCATCAATACCGACGGCATGACGAATGACACTGGCCGAACTGCGTGCAGTGTAGGGAAACTTACTGCGCTGCATCCAGGCGTTCTCGAAGCGTGGGACACTGTTGACAGTATCGAAAAGTCCCATGAACTTGATGCGCGTGATCGGGCGACTGAATGTTTCACGGAAGGCCTTCATATACTCGAAGAGTTTCTTCTTCTCTTCCTGGTCCTCCTCCGAGTCGCCCTGGCGCTGCTGCCACTTGGCGAAGGTCTTCCATGCGAACCGAATCAACTCTTCGTTACCGGCTTCGAGCAGACCGATGTAGTCGAGCATCTCAGCCAGAAATCGCGCAATATATGAGCCGCGACTGAACCCGATGAAGAAAATCTCGTCACCAGGAGAATAGTACCGCATCAAGAACTTGTACCCGCCCATTACATGCTCGTCAAATGAAGAACCGATGGCCGAATCCTTGGCCTTTTCGTACCAGGATCTAATGCGCTGAATTCGACCATGGCTGGAGAGTGATTTGGTTGTCACATAGGTACCAATACCGGGTTGGTAGTAATGATACTGGTGCGGTTTACTGCGATCCAGCATCTATTTGCGATTTGATTAGCAGATGTCTCAGTCTGATTATCGGATGACATACGCGAAAGATTTTCAAGACATTGCTATCTGATTCATCACCAGCAAACTTATTACCTGTACCATCGAAGCAGAGCACGAACTGCTTCGGAGCAGCAGAAGGCGCTACGTGCTGGGCCATGGTGAAGAGGTGTACAATGCCTATAGTGGCCCTGGCGGAAACTATAAATGAGAAAAATTGGGTTTGTGAGCAGAAGCAGCTTGTGGAGGGGCGCAATGACAGCGAATCAGGGCTTGCTTCTAGGGAGGGGGTTGGATAAGAAGCCAAGCGTCTCACATTGAGATGATCCCTGCAGTCCCGAATACGTCAGGTTAGGTGGGTGGGTGGGACTCGGAATTAGCATTCCCATTATGGATCCCATGCATTACCAGGATTTTACGTTTGCCTCTTGACTCGAGTAGTTAACTAGTTGTGTGATTTCCCCCGAACAAGACAGGGCTGACAATTTCAGGTTGTACAGAAACAAACAGCAAACACTATCTGACGGGAGACGCAGTTCATCCAATTAACATTCTGCCTCGGATCGCATTGCTGATAATTCGATCTGGGCTGAACCGGTCACTCCAACTGCACCCCTTATGTGGGGTTTTCCACAGGTCAGGGCGTTCTGAAAAAGAGCCCACAAATCAAGTTGAAAATCAACTCATGCAGACTGTGCCAATCAAGACAATACGCGACATGAATGGAGACTCGGAGCATGATGGCAATGGGGCTGGACCTATGAGAGATTCGACTTATACCTAAATCGTATGGCTCGGGACATTTGCTGACGATCTTTCCCCAATCACCGAACAACTCCCTTGCCAACGGATCTGTAAGAATCAGGGGTGCAAAAAAGAGGGGCCGTTCATATGTTTTTTTTTTCCCACATTATTCTTCTCAGATCGAGACTTCGCCGCCCACTATACCCAAACTGTCATTGTTTCCACGTCGTGGCCCGCCCGGGTCCCACCCGTCTGCCGTCATGAAGATTTCCAGAGTTGAAATGACGTGGGACGAAAGTTACGTGTCAAGATACAGAGTTTTTTCTGGTGGTACCAGATCAGCAAAGCCTTCGAATGTCTGAGCATACGAAGATTGTCACATGGAACCTGAAAGGTTTGATTTTTTTTTTGTGGATAAATCCGGCATTCAAATATTCATTTGCATTGTTATTGTTCACAAAAGCCATCAAGCCAAAGCCGGGAGTGACCGCGTTCCCCGGAGCCACGGTTGCCCGAGCCGTGGATAATTAATTCTTTGTTCCATCTGCAGAACGCCGCAGGGTCTTGACATAAAACCTTTGGGAATATGACTATGATCATATTTCAGATCATAGATCTTTAGGATCTCCATGAATTTGTTCAAATACAATCGTGTACCGACCTGATGCATCTATTCCACGTGGTGCAATATCTGGATTGCACGGGACTCTAAGGGGGTGGGGAGAGTTACGATGCATCGGATTTCTGATTGATTCCTGACGATGGCTGGCAGATTCGTCCACCAATGACCAAGAGCACAATGCGGTTCGTGCTACCCGTTCACACTTCTTGGCGTACGCTAGAGCCCATAGTGGGAGAACATGTGGGTCATTATTGCCGATCCATCTTGGAAAAGATGAGAAGGAAAAAAAAAGAATATGCAGCTACATTAAAACAGTAAGCCCGCATCTCATTCCTTGCGTCACATCCCTAACTGTCAATTATGGAGTGGGGAGTATGACGGTTTTCCTGCATTACCAATACAATTACCCATTATTACACACACAAAACCGGTTGCTATGGGATCGTCCCAGCCAGCCACGACGAGTTTTCCGATCGGGAGGTTAAGTGTAAACTTACATACAGTGAACCCCCCACTTAGCGTTCCATCGAGCTGGATCTCATCATGTGGGGCTTAATGAGCCATGACTCCGAGAATCGCTTGCTCCGTGCGGATTACACCGCTACTGTAATTTGGCACCTTTCATTGGTCTTTCCATTTGAAAAAGAAAAAGAATCCTAGCGCAGGGGGGATTACTTGTAATATTTGCAACAAATAAAGCTTTCAGCCAATGACAGAAACATAGAGTTTCGTCTCTATGGGGATGGGGATGCACTTCGTACTCCCGTTACAGCAGGGGTTTCCATTGACGTGCCGTGTTCAATTGCCTGACCCGCCTCCTTTTCCACACAATCACGACGCTCTCCACTATGGGAGTGTACAGGGTGATCAATTACTCGGTTCAGCCGCTCGTCATCCCAGGAGCCATGCTGAAGTGGAGCAGCTGGACCTCGAGGTTGTCCCACGCGGGGCTAACTTGGCTAATTGGCCATCTGGCCATTCTGAGCCACAGCCTCCGGGCAGATCGAGGCTAGTATTCTTTGAACCTGTCCACCCCCAATCAGATCTGGTCCGAGCAGTCAATCAACTATTGGCGTAACAAATCCGCCACTTATGGGAGATCCACAGTCTTGCAGCTGTGACCTACAGGTCGCCCGCACAGCTCGATTTCCAATCCGAAGTCCGAACTACTTCTTTTACCCTCCCCCCCCCTGATTTAGCCTGTAGCCACTTTTTTTTCTTCTTTAATCCCTCTATACCTCCCCTTGAGTGAGTCTGTGTGAGCCTCAGACTACCATCACCATGTTGCGGAGATTCTCTACCCAGTTCAAGAAGAACAAGGACGCCAATGGCGATGCCGAGCCCAAGGCTGAGAAGCAGAACAAGCGCTTCTCCAAGGCTGCGCCCGCGCGCAAGTCTTCCTCCAAGGAGGACACCACTGAGACACACCAGGTGAAGCGCGCCGAGGTTGTCGCGGTATTTGAGAAGTATGCACAGGCTATTCACGCTTCGCGCGAGCCTTTGCCCAACCAGACTGGCGATGGCACATACCTGAAGCACGAGCAGTCCAGCGGACTGATTGATGACATCAAGACCCTCGGTTTCCGCGATATTAACACTGTGAAGGATCTGATTAAGAACAAGGCGTCCGGTGAATTGATTGATGACAAGACATATCTGATGGAGCGCATTATCCAGGTACGCGCGGAGCAATGTTGCAATTGAATTAGCAATTGGTGTAAACTGACTTGAAACTCAATGGCAGCTTGTCGCCGACATGCCTGGTCACTCCAAGAACCGTGTCGAGCTCACCAACAGCTTCCTTGATGAGCTGTGGACCTCTTTGCCGCATCCCCCGCTTTCGTAAGAAGCCTTCAAGTGCGCCCTTTTATTTCGCAACTAACGCGGCATAGTTTCATGGGTGATGACTACAAGTACCGTTCCGCCGATGGTTCAAACAACAACCCCACACTCCCATGGTTGGGTGCTGCCAACACCCCCTACTGCCGCACCATCCCCCCTCTCTCGATCCAGCCCAGCGGGTTGCCTGATGCGGGTCTGGTCTTTGACAGCTTGTTCGCTCGTCAGGAATTCACTCCTCACCCCAACAAGGTGTCCAGTGTTTTCTTCGACTGGGCTTCCCTGGTTATTCACGGTAAGCAGGCCCAGCGATTGCGATGCGTCAGTACTAACGTTCAATAGATATTTTCCAGACTGACTACCGCCAACCACACCTGAACAAGACCTCTGCCTACCTCGATCTCTCCATTCTGTATGGTGATGTCAAGGAGCAGCAGGATCTGATCCGTTCCCACAAGGACGGTAAGCTGAAGCCTGACTGCTTCTCCGAAGGTCGTCTGCAGGCCCTTCCTCCTGCTTGTGGTGTTCTGCTGGTTATGCTTAACCGATTCCACAACCACGTTGTTGAGCAGCTTGCCGAGATTAACGAGAATGGCCGCTTTAACAAGCCCGGCAGAGACATGATGGGCAGACGCCTGGAAGGCGATGCTCTTGAGGCCGCTTGGGCCAAGTACGACGAGGACCTGTTCCAGACTGGTCGTCTGATTACTTGCGGTCTGTACATCAACATTACTCTTTACGATTACCTGCGTACCATTGTCAACCTCAACCGCACCAACTCTACCTGGTGCCTGGACCCCCGTGCCCAGATGGAGAAGGCCGGCGCTACCCCCTCCGGTCTTGGTAACCAGTGCTCTGTCGAGTTCAACCTGGCCTACCGGTGGCACTCGGCCATTGCCCAAGGTGATGAGAAGTGGATTGAGCAGATATACTACGACCTCATGGGCAAACCCGCTGACCAGGTTACCATGCCTGAGCTGCTGATGGGCATGAAGAAGGTTGAGGGCATGCTTGACGCCGATCCCTCCAAGCGTGAGTTCGCTCACCTGAAGCGTGGCGCTGACGGCCGCTTCAATGATGCGGAACTTGTTGCTATTCTCAAGTCCGCCTCTGAGGACGTTGCTAGCTCTTTCGGACCCCGTAATGTTCCCAAGGCTCTGCGTTCCATCGAGATTCTCGGCATGGAGGCTGCCCGCCGCTGGCAGGTCGGTTCCCTCAACGAATTCCGTAAGCACTTCGGCCTGAAGACTTATGACACTTTTGAGGAGATCAACTCCGACCCTGAGATTGCCAACACTCTGCGTCACCTCTATGAGCACCCTGACTTCGTCGAGCTGTACCCCGGTATTGTTTCCGAGGAGGCGAAGGAGCCCATGATTCCTGGTGTCGGTATCGCCCCCACATACACCGTCTCCCGTGCTGTCCTGTCCGATGCCGTCGCTCTCGTCCGTGGTGACCGTCACTACACCGTTGACTACAACCCCCGTAACATGACCAACTGGGGTTACAACGAGTGCCGCTACGATCTAAACATCAACCAGGGTTGTGTTTTCTACAAGCTGGCTACCCGTGCTTTCCCCAACTACTACAAGCCTGACTCCATCTATGCGCACTACCCCATGACAATTCCCAGCGAGAACCGCAACATCATGAAGACGCTCGGTCGTGAGGACGACTACTCCTACGATGCTCCTTCCTTCATTCCTCCGCGTGTGAACTTGACCTCTCACCAGGCTGCCAAGGCTGTCCTGAGCAACCAGACCGACTTCAAGCCCTCGTTCAGCACTGCTCTGGACCAGCTGTTTGGCAAGGGCCAGTTCGACACCAAGCAACAGCAAGCCTTGGCCGAGGCTCTCACTGCCGATGAGTTCCCCAAGCTTATCAAGCAGTTCTACGAGGAAACTACTCTGCACCTGCTCCAGCAGAACGGTGCCAAGATCGCCAACATCAACCAGGTTGACATCACCCGTGATGTTGGCAACTCAGCCCACGTCTACTTCGCCTCTGCCCTCTTCGGCTTGCCTCTGAAGACCGAGGAGAACCCCTCTGGCCTCTTCACCGAGCACGAGATGTACATGATCCTCACCACCATCTACTCTGCGCTCTTCTTCGATGTCGATGCCCCCAAGTCGTTCTCTCTGAACCGCGCCGCCACCGCCGTTGCCCAGCAGCTCGGCTCCGTTGTCGAGGCCACCGTCAAGGCCGACACCAACAACGGTCTCCTGTCCGGCCTCATGAACAGCTTCCGCCCCCACGACAACGCCCTACGCGAGTTCGGTACCGCCGCTCTCCGCCGCCTGCAGGAGTCCGGTCTTACCGCCTCGGAGATCACCTGGTCGCAGGTCATCCCGACCATTGTCTCCCTGGTCCCCAACCAGGGCCAGGTGTTCACCCAGGTCATCGAATACTACACCGGTACCGGCAAGCAGCACTGGGCCGAGATCAGCCGTCTCGCCAAGGAGGAGTCCGCTGCCAATGACGAGCAACTCTACCGCTACTGCCTGGAGGCCATCCGTATCAATGGAACTTTCGGCGCCTACTGCGAGGCCCAGAACAACGTCACAGTCGAGGACAACGGCAAGGCAATCGACATCCCGGCCGGTAACATGGTCTTCGCCTCCTTTGTCCAAGCCAACCACGACGCCAGCGTCTTCCCCGACCCCGACGAGGTCAAGCTTGATCGCCCCATCGACTCCTACATTGCCAACGGCCAGGGTCCCAACACTGGCTTCGGTCAGGAGATTACCAAGATCGCCCTTGTGGCCATGATCCGCGTCGTCGGCCGCCTGGAGAACCTCCGCCGCGCCCCTGGTGCCCAGGGCCAGCTCAAGAAGATCCAGCAGGAGGGTGGCTACTACGTCTACCTCCGCCAGGACGGCACCTCTTACTTCCCCTTCCCTATGAGTACGTACCCCTTAACCTATTCTCGATTATCAATACAAATGCTAACGGATTACCTTTACAGCTCTCAAGCTCCACTGGGACGGCGACTTCAAGTTTGAGCAGAAGAAATAAGCTACTCGCAGCAAAAGCATGCCTTTTTTTAATACGGGACTTCTACTGTCCCGGGCTTGGAATAATGTGCGGTCTCTCATGGCCATGGTTAACGTTTTGAGTTTTTGTTTGGATATCCAGAAATTGTGCTTCTAGTTAAGGGACTTGAGTAAGATATAGTAGGAGACTAAGTTTCCTATCGTGTATAGTTCAATGATGATACTTTATATGATTTCTCTCGGTGATTGTATTTGCATAAATAACTTATCGAGATAAGAGACTCAAAGGATTGATCCACTGTCTACTATCTACGACAGTGAAATTTCAACGTTATTCTTCTATCTCTTCATTTGTGTTGGTCTTGTTGATTACGGAAAAGAACGGATTCATGGAGTTCGCCTGTACGTCCTGAGATGCCGGCGTTGGGGCAAAGGCGCTCAAGATCTGGCTCATTCTTTCTTCGTGTCGGTGTACGTGAATATGACTGCGTGTAGGAATGTACTGAGATCCTCGGGTACCTCTTCAGCGAGTATTCTTGTAAGCTTCGTGATCAACGTCTCGCCTATGATCGACATCAAGAAATCGTCCGGAAGGTGTTCCAGACAAAGCGTTGCCCTCCCGGCCATGGAACTTTTTTATGCCCATGATCTCGTTCAATCTGTCCCCTCCTTCAAGATCTCGTCGCTGGTCGGAGAGATTTCTTCCTTCACGTTCATGTGTTGGAACAGGGCCGGGTTTACGGTCTTGGTGTAGCTCACCTCCGACTTCGAGTCCGCGTATGATTTAAAGACGTCGTTCATGGTCGAATCTGCCAACGCACCCACGAACAAGATCGTGAGCTTGTATCAGTGCCTGTCGTGGATCTCGATCATGTTCCCGAACCACTTCGAGGAGATAGAGGTGGCTCTAACCCTCGCGGTGTTGGATGTGATCACGGACGAGGCGTTGACGAAGGCCACCCCCGCGCTCAGGCACGAGTAGAAACACGTGAGCATCATCGTGAATTTGGAGATATGCTCTTCCTTACCCAACATGGCGTATGCTTCCCTGTGGCTCTTCTCGCTCACGAAAGACTCCTTAATTTTCACAGACAAAAGTCAAAGACATACACTGTCTCGAGCAAGCTATTGGCCCAGGAATTTGAAAGATTCCTTTCCTTCCTTGTCTGTTGATTGTAGCTTCTTGTTCTATGCTTTAAGCTCCCAGTATTGTCTTGATTCGTGACCAGGTTTACTGCAATGCTGACGGATCTGCATCATACGCGCATGAGTATTGTGTACAACGATATGAGTAGGGGGACAGAACAGCCACAGATAATTGGGAGTGATAGATAACGACTCGATGTTGGATAGTATATGAGGGGTTTATGATAGAATTAATGTTTGAACTCGCAAGTTTTGCTTTGCTGGGCACTTCTCACGGCCAGGCCAGAATAATTGATGATGGAGGTGGTGATGCAGATCTTGGCGTAGAACGCCGTAATCCGCAGCAGCTCAGCGAACTCTGCGGGCTCAAGAGAGCAGAGTTAGCAGTTCCCTTCTCGCCTGCGATCAGGGTTAGAGGGTTCCTCGGCCAGTACCGAATAGTACGCTGTGCGATCTTGCAGAGTGCGAGGTATTCCGGGGTCTTAGCTCGTCCGCACGAGCAAGTGAGTTTTACGTCTTTGTGATGGAAACGCCTGTTATACTGCTCGAAACCGCCGTGCGTCGAGCGAATTGCCAACCATCGGTAGAGTACCAAACGGGGCAGGTTGAGCTTAGGGAGTGCTTCGACCGTGTACTCGTCGTGCCAGCATCGGTATCTCCGGGAAGGTTCCTGGGGGTATATTCTGGAAGCTTGCATGTGAGCAAGGGATACATTATAGGGATGACGAGTAGTGAAGTCATGCCCTTCGTCGCCAAATGCCATTCCCCTCAGGAACCCAATTTGTATGTCCTAGATCCGCATCAAGCTCACGAGCCAGCTCCTCACGAATAGCCTCGAAAGCAAAGTCTCGACTTCGAAACTCGACCAAAGACTGTTTATTGCGGATCTCAAAGCCAATCAAAGAATACGAAGTCGACAGCTCTGTCCAGGGATCATTGGGGTCTAAAGACCCACGCTGCTCCATCTCCAAAACATGATTGTGCTCTTCAGGTGCCAACTGCACACTGAAAACCTGCAGCTTCGGCATTACTGAAAGGGAGTCAAGAACCAGCTTAACATGGTTGTAGAAGGGAAAGATGGCAGTATAGGAGAAAGAAGTGAGATGACATAACATGGCCGATAGATGGGCGGGTGGGAAGTCCTGTGGCTTAAGCTGGGAGCCCCATTCTCCAATGATTGATGGGACGCGAGAGAGGAAATATTCGTAGTGATTATATGCTTTCAAAGAGGATGATTCGTTAAAGGACATGGATGTCCACGGGCGGGCCAAGAGCAGACTATCGCAGTCATTCAATTCGAGAGAAGTATTTACGGATGAAGCATCATGCTCCAGTTGTAGGATCTGCAGAGAGATATCAAATGCCCAGCTATGGGCGTCCATGATACGGGTGTTCAGCATGTTACCGATGAAAGTCGGTGGTGCAAGCACTGTAACACGAATTGGGTCCAGATAGCGGAGGACTCGTCGCCACCAGTGTTGATCGGCTGAGTCAATGGAGGCATTCTCCGTGATTACCACGAGGGAAGTCACGTATCGACCCAGATCCGATGCAACTATGAAGGCTTGGAACGCGGATTCATCCTTGAGATCTAGACATGCATGGGCGAAAAGCCGAGGTCGAACCAGATCCAGTAAGTGGTACGAGCATTGCGCCAAATGTTTAAGAGGTTTCAAGTTATTCTGAGATTGGGTGATCTGGCGGTCTGGGGCTTGATGGAGTCGTCCTAGCGAAGGTGGCTCTGTGCTTAAGTAGAAGATGATCTGATCTAGGAGCTCATTGGGGAGTAGCTCCAGGGCACACGGCATGATGCTTAGGGCGGTTACAGCCCTAACTTCCCATGGCGTGATTGTGGCTCAGTTCAGGGGTTAATTCCAGTGTGATATGCTTGGACCGTGGTGAAGTCGAGGATTCGGGAAGCAAATCGAGGTGGAAGTGCCGAGTTTCCCCACTTGACTTTTGGTAAGTAACCTGACTCCTCCACTTGGCGATTTGTCAGATTTTACTCAGCCAAAAAAGGTTCTGATGCCGTTCTGAATGGGATTTGAAGTTAGGAAAATTTCATGGTATGAGATCTTTGAAGTTCAGTGTAGGGTAACAGAATGACTTGAAAGCAATCTAACAGAAAATCTGGGGAGATGATCCGGAAAACCCCCTTACGTGTAAAAGAAGACTGTGGAGCTTACATGATCCACTCTTACTCTTCTACAATAGATTTTTGCCACAAAAGGGTTTTGCGCAAAAATAGGACTTACTGCAGCTCGGCATTGACTTGACGAATACTTTAACTTATACTCGGTAGACTGCATAAAATCAAACTCTGGTCATATACTAACTAATTTACCCCGGCTCATGCTCGTGCGCCATGCGCCAAGCGGCCAAAGGGGTTGCCCCGCAGTATAGTTCGATATAATTCTTTAACGGCATCGCCCGGATGCGGTTGAAATCTTGTCTTAAGTCTACGTCGTACTCCGTAGTAAGACAACAATTTGCCTAATAGGTCTGAGCTTCACTTTGTATTAGATGCATTGACCAGATCGTCATGTGCAATCAAAAGAATCCAATAGGCGAGCCGTGTGGAGATCATCTTTGCTTGCGATGAAAGCCCCACCTTCCAACAAGCACAACGGAGATGGAAATCCATGATGGAATAATTGGTTTTGCCCCTCTTTTAAACTCCGGCTTCGGTCTTGACTTTTCTTTCTCTTTCCCCTCCTTTAATAACATATCTCAATGTGAGTAAACCTGGGCACCATTGACATCCATTGCGACTTAAGGCTAATCAACCCTCCTGCCCAGATCATTCACAATGGCTCCTCAACTTTTCCAGAGACCCCCTTTCCGCGCGGAGCACTTGGGTTCGCTCCTCCGCCCTCAGCAGCTCTTGGATGTCAAGATCGCTCAAGAGGCCGGTAAGGCCTCCGAGGCCGAGCTTGCTGCCGTCGAGGACAAGGAGATCACCGACATTGTCAAGACCCAGCTGAAGATGGGCTACCCGGCTGCTTCGGATGGTGAATACCGTCGTCACAGTAAGAATTCGAATTACCGCGGAAAAAAGCGACGCAATATTGATATGGTTTAGTGTTCTGGGGTACCTTCTTCCCCGGTCTGGACGGCTTCGACGAGATCACCGAGTTCGACGTTGGCATCTTCCGCTCTTACGCTCCTGATATTGCTGCCTTCCTGGAGGCTGGCCACAAGCCCGGCGAGACCGTCATCTGCACAGGCAAGATCAAGCACGTTGGTAGCACCTACGTCGACCAGTTCAAATACCTTGCTAGCCAAGTCCCCGCCGATCAGGTCAAGAACTTGAAGATCACTCTCGCTGCCCCCAACTGGTACCACCTGCGCTACGTTGAGGGTCAGGCCTACCCCAAATCTGTGTACAGCTCCGACGAGGAATACTTCGCCGACCTCGCGCAAGCCTGGCGCGACGAGATCTCTGCTCTTTACGAGGCGGGAGCGAGAAATCTGCAGTGGGATGACCCCAACCTGGCCTGTAAGTGACTTCAACTCTCCGTGCAATATCAAGTATATCAGAAAAACTCACATGTCATAGACTTCTGCTCCGAGAAGTTCCTCAAGGGTTTCAAGGAGGACCCCTTGAACATCCAGACCGCTGACGAGCTGTTCGATAAGTACATCAAGCTGTACAACGACTGCCTCATCGGTCTTCCGGAGGACATGCACGTCGGTGTCCACCTGTGCCGCGGTAACTTCGTCGGCAGCCGTCACTTCTCCGAGGGTGGTTACGACCGCATCGCCATCAAGCTCTTCCAGGAGCTCAACGTCCACACCTACTACCTCGAGTACGACACCGAGCGTGCCGGTGGCTTCGAGCCCCTCAAGCACCTCCCCACCCACAAGAACGTCATCCTGGGAGTTGTGACCTCCAAGTTCGCCACCATGGAAGACAAGGAGGAGATGAAGACCCGTGTCATCAACGCCGCCAAGATGATTGCCGAGGGCAACAACATCACCCTCGATGCCGCCTTGAACCAGGTCGGCGTCAGCCCCCAGTGTGGATTCGCTTCCCACCGTGAGGGTAACGCCATTGATTGGGATGGTATGATGAACAAGCTCCAGCTCGTTCGTGATATCGCCAACGATATCTGGCCCGGTCAGCTGTAAGCGGGTCGCCAAAAAATGTAGAACGAATTCAACGAATACCCATCTGTAATTTTTCTTTGTCACTGCCAAGAGGCGCCATTCTCGAGTTGCCTATTCAACAATGCAACGGGGGTGGGATTTTCTTTTTGTGCACAGCGCCGGTGGGATGCTTGGGACGAACGTCATGATTGATATTTTGGAAGGCACAACTTAACGTATGATTCTTGGATATAGTCAATGAACAAAGAACCCGTGTTCATGATCACGATCACATTTCCAGGTTTCAAATGTATTAAGTAAATATTCCGAGTCAACGGGTTCTGATGTAGTACCGAGGAAAGACCTTGTATTTAAGTCAACCATTCCCAAGGTCCTCAAACTAGGCCAGTCACGAGCTAGTGAACCGTGAAGTACATACCCAATCAAGTACTGCCTTCCCACTCTAGACTTGAAAACAAGACTACGATGGAATTGTATAGCAACTTTTCTGCTGGTGATAAAGAATGGATGAGCTATTTGGATATACTAAACAACAACCTTAAAGGCGTGACTAGAACCAATTGAAGCTACCTAAACATATCCAAGTTACTCCGCAGGACCAAGGATATTAGCCTCCTTCACCGCAGAATGCTTGTGAGTCTTCTCGTTTTCAATCTATGAGACAAGTCAACAGTCCACCTCTTGCCTCGAGATTTTATGACTAAGCTTAATACACACCTCGTAACGGGGTTCCTCATCCGAGGCAGCAACACTACGGCCAGTGAGTGTGGTGGGATTGGTGGCAACCTCGCGAATGATACCGATACTCGTGCTGGTATTGGAATTAGGCCCTGTGTGGTGATATCAGCTTTGAATAATATTTTACTGACGAGATTGGCATCATACCACCGACGGGCTTATAGTTGACTCGCTGTCCTTGACGGAATGCAGGCATAGGCATCGTTTCTGGACAGTCTTTCAGAAAGACTAATTGATCGTGGGGTTTTTTATGGAGTGGTGTGGACTTGTGCGTTTTGGCGGTTTGTGAGTAGAGTAGGACTTGACCTGAATGCAATCAAATGTCCAATACTTTTTTTGAGTCTGGTATAGCTCTACTTATAAAGCATTGAGATAAGGAGCAAAGGGCTCGAGTTCCGGAGTCCCACATCACCTTTACGTGACTGTGACTGCATGTTAGGAAGCCATCGGATCGTGACTCACAATGCGGGTTGAGATTCCGATGCGTCTACTATTATGACAAGATGTATGGCAAGGTTGGTTCGGTCAGGCGTATGTCACGTTCATTCTGATTCTCTGTCCCAGCGCGGTTTCCACTTATTGCATCTCTCTATGAAGTTAATCAACTCTATACACATCGGGAATCCAGAAGAAAATCACAAGGGAATCGAACAATGGTAACGCTGATGATATGGACCACTATACGGATTAAATAATTAAGTCGGAGCTCATGACGAGTCCCATGGGTAAGAACAGAGGGGATATCATAGAAGGAAAACGGGAAGGGGGAAAGACAGAAGTAACCCGCACACAAAGGAAATCAAGGAACATGTTCCAAAGGAAAAGGGGAAAGGAGATAGGGCCTAAATGCTGCGTCGTCTTGTCAACAAACACGGACATGAAGCGGAAAGAGATGAAGACTGTCGGACAGTGCGAGGTGTTATACACGAGGCGGCGGGGGATGCCTCTCAGGATCATAGCCGGGGCGATCCAGGTCCCAGTCTGGATGGGTATGAGTGATCAATGGCGTAGCGTGCCTGGCCGGGCGCATGTCTGGGAAGACCCAACGGAGATTCGACCCTTGGCGTTCAATTCGAGGATAGATGGACACGTTTATTTCGTGGATTGGGTTTTGACGTTGTTGGAGAGCCAGGCCTGAAAAGTGGAGAAAATGCGGGTCAGGGTTTGTTTTTTTTGTTTTGATGCTCCGACAGGGACGAGTACTTACCAGACCCTCAAAGATACCAGTACCATCTGTAGCCACACTGGGCGCAACATACCACAGCTTATCCTTAAGCTTGGTCAGCTGGAGCGTGTTGGTAATTTCCTCCGGGCTCAGGTCTAGGGCAATTGGTCAGTGTCAGCTTGAAAGGGGCCAATCCGGAAAACCCGAAATCGGAATAAACACATACGACCACTAATATCCTGCTTGTTGGCAAACACCAGCAGGAGAGCATCCTTCATTTCGCGATCATTAATGATCTTGTGGAGCTCCAACCGAGCTTCCTCCAGACGGCCAGTGTCACTAGAATCCACCACGAAAATCAAGCCTTGTGTGCCGGAATAGTAGTGTCGCCAAAGGGGTCGGATCTTGTCCTGACCACCGACATCCCAGACATTGAACTTGACGTTTTTATAGGTCACGCTTTCCACGTTGAAGCCGACTGTGGGGATTGTTGTCACGTCCTGGTTGCTGAGTTTCAATTTGTAAAGAATTGCTGGTAGAAGTTAGCTTTCGTGTTCGATGACATTCTCCAATGAGGATCGTAGAGCTTACTAGTCTTTCCAGCAGCATCGAGACCCAGCATGAGAATGCGCATTTCCTTCGTGCCGAAGATCTTCCCCATCATCTTGGAGACTTGGCCACCCATCTTGGCGGTATCAATTGACTTTTCTATTGGGAAAGGACAAAACGGGGTGCTCTTGCACAAAGAAATAGAAAGCAAGCCAGGGATAATTGTGGCTTTCACCCCGGAAGTTGGAACTTGGGAAAAACAACAGGAGATGAGGGCGGGGGAAAAGGGGCAGGCTGGGCTGACTCAGCCCCATTGGAGACACGGATCCACAAGCAATTTACTTTCCTACCGAACTACTTGATTAGGTTGTGGATACATATACAATTCAGTATAGATACCTAAGTACCTAGGTCGCTGGTAGAGCCATCCTGATAGTGTAGGACTTCTAATTATTATACCGGTACAACACTCCGTAGCTACAGACAAATCAGGATTCAGGAACCGTGGTTGTATACTTTTCACACGTCATGATCGGGTGTTTCCAAACATCTCACCTATTTATCTACCCCGGAGATCTCGATCTAGGAAATCATTTCTTTTTTCAAACATATGCAGCATCATGCCTTCTAACGGACAGGGTGCCGAACGCCGCACATCGGCGGCTCAACAGCGCCGGCTTTCTCATAAATTTCAGAACCGCGCTTGGCTAGCTCCTCCATCAGATGTACGCTACCAATTAGATGAAATCAAGCTGATGCTGACTCCAAGAAAGGCCATTTATGCAGGTGTTTCGGGCTTCTTTCCAACAAATCAGCCCTCCATCATCGCCATCGTCTTCCGCGATACCACCTACATACTGGACTTCATCGAGAAGGTGTTTGACACCCCCAATGATAAACAAGATGCTGAGGCAACAACCGATTTTATCATCTCGGCGCTTAAGGCATATGCAGAAAAACACTTGGAGAAGATTATGGGTGTGGCAATGCCCGACTTTGTTACTGATCAATGCCCTAAGCTTTGCTCGCGCCTATGGGCAGAACTCGACATCCTTCCCCTGGTGCTTCCAAAATCCAGTCTGACCGAACAATGGACCTCATATGTGCCAAAGGACCAACCAGAAGGGGATCCAAGAGCGATTGACGAGCAGGCGGATTCTATGTCGCGAAAATGCGTGCGGTAAGTTGGGATCTACTGCTTAAACTCTACCCATGCACACACCCTCTGACCGTTGGCACGCAGATTATTTGGCCCGGAGAACCTCCCCTTGCTACAGGTGGGTTTCATGGGCCTCGTGGAAGTCGACACTGCTTTCCATGTGCGAATGACAGGCCTTGATGATTTCAAGAAAACTGTCTCCTCCAGGACGTGGACTGCCGTGGAGCACTACGCCGCAGACCTGAAGGAGAGAAAAATTCGTATTGCATTTTTCAGTGCGACTCCTCAGGGTGGGGGAGTCGCGCTGATGCGGCATGCCCTCGTGCGATTTTCTCATCATCTGGGCACAGACATCAAGTGGTGGGTACCAAAGCATACTTTGAGACACATCTACTAATTCCCATGCATCATGCAGGTATACGCCGAAGCCATCACCGGGGGTGTTCCGCGTAACCAAAAATAATCGTATGTTATACACCACGAACAATCGACAAACCTCACCCAGTTCTTACCACTGACTCTCGCAATTGTGTAGACAATATTCTTCAGGGTGTTGCAGAACCTGGTGAAAGGTTGACCGCCAAGAAACAAAAGTTGATGCAAGAATGGATTGAAGATAATGTCAGGCGATACTGGCTCAGGCCTAGCGGTCCCCTGCTCCCTCCATCAGAGGGCGGAGCAGATGTGATCATCGTGGATGACCCTCAAATGCCCGGTCTCATACCCATTGCCAAAGAACAAGCACCAGATCGGCCAATCCTGTTCCGCAGTCATATTCAAATCCGCAGTGATCTCATCAAGGAGCCTGGAACCCCCCAGGCCGAAGCATGGGAGTTTTTGTGGAACCAAATTAAGCTTGCGGACTGTTTTATCAGTCATCCCGTAAGCGCATTTGTACCAAGCAACGTCCCACCCGAGATGGTGGGCTACATGCCGGCGTCGACTGATTGGTAAGTGGTCCGCTACCATGCATTATTTTGCTGACGTGTCCAGGCTGGATGGATTGAACAAGAACATGCGCGACTGGGATATAGCCCACTACGGCCGCATCTTCAATTCAGCCTGCAAGCTTGCGGATATGACAACTATTGATTATCCCGAAGGTAAAGTATGCCTGGGGTCATGCATGAGCCAATGTAGCTGACTATCTCAAATCAGACAAGTACATCGTGCAGATCGCACGGTTTGATCCATCCAAAGGAATCTTGGATGTGCTGAAGTCGTACGAGAAGTTTCACGACCGGTTGACTAATGACCAGCCTTGTCTTTTTACACCTCCAAAGCTTGTGATCTGCGGCCATGGCTCGGTGGATGACCCAGACGGAGCGCTGATTTACGATATCGTGATAGATCATATCGAACAGAATATCCCACATCTCCGGAATCTGATCTGTGTCATGCGGCTG
Source organism: Penicillium lividum (assembly GCA_028828245.1). Classification (NCBI taxonomy): domain Eukaryota; kingdom Fungi; phylum Ascomycota; class Eurotiomycetes; order Eurotiales; family Aspergillaceae; genus Penicillium; species Penicillium lividum. The sequence goes on from JAQJAG010000002.1 coordinate 6,800,228, forward strand.
CGGCCTTCGGATCAGATTCTAAACGCTCTCCTCTCCAAGGCTACCATTGCGCTTCAGTTATCTACGCGTGAGGGGTTCGAGGTCAAAGTCTCCGAGGCAATCCACAAGGGCAAACCGGTGATTGCCACCCGTGCTGGTGGAATCCCGCTGCAGATTGAGGACAACAAAAACGGATTCCTGGTGGATGTCGGTGACACCGATGCCGTTGCACAGCATTTGTATGAGCTGTGGACGGACAAAGCCCTTTACCACCGTATGTCGGAGTATGCACGCAGCCACGTCTCTGACGAGATGGGCACGGTGGGCAACACCCTTCTCTGGCTTTACCTCGCCTCGAAGTTTTCCAAGGGCGAGCCTGTAAAGCCGAATGGGCGCTGGATTAACGACCTGGCCTTTGAAGAACTTGACCTACCTGCGACGGAAGATGTTACCCATCTCAAGCGAGCAGTGCAGGTGCAAAACATGGGGTAGATTTGGCGAGATCTACCCAATAGCTCAGAATGTCCCAAAATTGTCTTCCATACTATCAGCCACATTTGAATGATACACTGCATAACAGCATAAAGCATATCCCACAACACTCGTACTCCATAGAACACCAAAATGCAAATCAATTCCAGCAAGAAATGTAGGGTATCATTGAAAATCAAAAAGAACAAGACAAAGCCATCATGGCCGTCCAACAACCCGATACCTCTCCCTCGCCAAACCACCCTCCGCCCCTTCAACCCCATACCCCTCGCCAACCTCGCCAACAATTCGCGCCGGTCGTCCCCCAACAACACACCAGCTAGGCACAACCATACCGGGCGGTACAGCCGCACCATCCAAAACAACCGCAAAGTCCTTCACAATAGCCATGCTCCCGATCGTCGCGCCCGCGCCAACATGAACATGATTCCCCAGCGACGCGGCCTCAACAACAGCCGACTCACCCACAAAGACATGATCCCCAATTTTCAGCGGGTAGAACGAGTGCACGCCGCGATGTAACCTGCTCGGCGGGCGTAGGATCACACTCTTGGAGATATAGCTGTATCGACCGACCGTGATCGCGACGCTGGGGGTATTGGGTTGCTGGGGTGGGTTGTTGGGGTCTGTGGAGACGGCTGTGGAGGGTAGACGGTAGAGGTCGCCGCGGATGACGGCTTCGGCTTGGATGACTGTCTTTCCGCCGAGGATGATATGCTGTGTGCCGTGAATTTGGGAGCGGCGCGAGATCTTGTTGCCCGTGTCCTGTGGGCTGTCAGTTTGGGGGTTCGAGGGAGGGGAGTTAGTGGGCGGGGCATTGGTGGATCTATGGGTGTACTTACGGTCTCAATGTACTCACTCTTGGCGGCTTTGGGAGGCATTTTGGAGGGGAGGCTGTACCTATGAGATCCAGTGTTGTTTGTTCGGTCTTGGATGTTGATAGTCGCGGGTCCACTAAGGCGGTGTGGGTCGTGTACATCATCCTGATTCCTTACTCCGATCTGAGTACGGAGTAGACATGGTGAAAATGAGACGAAACAGAGTGACTCAAGACCCTTTTGACTACAATATAAAGTAATAAACAATTGATGGAAGTGATTCGAAAGTGATATTAAATAAGAGCTTCGGGTGGAGGAATGATGATAATTTCCACCTGGATTAGGGTGCATGAGAGCGATGTACGGTGCCCATCTAGCAATTAATTCAAATGTCCTATCTCAATTTGAAGTCATCATTCCACAGCAACTTACAGGATTGCAGACCCTTTGCAGCACGTGGGACGACGTGTAGACGTGCTTGAAGCTGGGAAAACCAATCTGGTCGTACAAAGCAGAGCTTCATAGTATCGAAAATTCGCGACCAACCATTTCAGAAAGAATAACGAGGGTTGAAATATAGAGTATTAATAATCTGAGCACTTGGTCAACGGCATTGAATCCTGTTTTGATCATGGGTACATCATTATTCACGGTCAGTGCCAGACTTGCCCATGCTGCGAGTAAAGATATCATCGTCAGGATTATGCCCAGGAAGGCAATCGAAGAAGACTCAATAGGTGACATAGACCAGTGTGCCTTTTCGGTGAGGATTTGTGTGTTGGTGGGTTGGGGTTGATTCAAATGCAATGGGGGAGTATGTTTAGACTGTAGAAAGGGCGCATCATTCACATACAATCATTTGTTAGAACTATGGACACCGCCCACTTTGAACATAAGTAGACTTCCCAGATTGGCCAGGACTCGATCTGTAAGAACGCAAATAGTGCCTATCACCACATCGTGAACATTCCTGGGAAATCTCATGTAGTATCCCCTGCACTCTTCTCCTTACCAAAACACAACATTGAATATGAAAACCATTATTGACTTCAAAGTCTTTCACAGTAGTGGCACTCGTGTATTTTCTTCTAGACAGATAGACTGCAGACTCAAAGGAGCGTCAGTCAAAAAAGTGAAGTTGCGCTTGGCCGCTCTCTCCCACAACTGTTGCAGCAGGTTCCCAAGTAGTTGATGATGAGGAAGCAGAAAGTAGGTATAAATACGCCGAAGGTATTCCCGGATCTTATCCTGCAGATCTGGACACCGTGAGGCTTCATTCCCAATTACCGCCAGTGGCCATATCAGCGTGAACGCTGTCGGGATATGATACTTTTCGGCCGCTTGAATGATTTTCTCAATACCTCCACACATCTCCCGGGTATATCGATCGATGAGAAATTCCTGTTCGGTGGATAAAGGAGCCAATGCATCCGTTCCAAAGCCACCACGCCATAAATAGATCATGGCGGCTTTTCGTATGACCTCCCATGCTGTACTGAGAACAAGGCTGCTTTCTAGAGGCATGGAGTCGGGGATCGAAGGTGGGTTCCATCGCGTAAGGATTGTCTCCATTAGAGGAATGTGTTGCTTGTCTCGCTCGTCGGCTGATATTATGCGTTGATGGACTAGACTCACACCCGAACTAGTCGATAGAGAGGTCTGAAATGCGAGTTGTTCGAAATAAACCTTGCTGACAAGATCTAAGCTTTGTTCCGATCGGTCCTCGTCCACAACAGCAGATAATAAAGCAATGATTGTCAACAAAGTCTCCGGGTATCCCGAGCTGATCTCCCACCCAGAAAGCATTTTCTCTTTCGGCGGAAGACGCAAAACTTCTTCTGCGGGGCATGAACTCCATCGCAACCAAAGTCGCCGACTAGGTTCGGTTCTGCCAATATTAAATGCCTTGATATCAGCATGCGAGGCTGCAAACGACGCGAATTTGTGAAGCGACAAAGGGAAAGTGTCAAATACAGGTAGCGGTGTGGTTTCAAGAAGAGCAATGAGACCATTCAGATGCATTGACCATATTTCGTGTCCGGGCGGGCAAGATATCCACAGGATCATCGAGATCGCTATGGCCTCTTCAATGTCTCCATGCCCAGACTGCAGATTTAACAAACTGGACTGTAAATTTTTGACGGTGTGCTGATAATTAACCTGGGCAAGATCTAGCCCCTGGTCTCCAAAATTGGTTGCTCCGGTTGCTCCGGACTGGTTGTTGAGAAAGTGGGAGGAGCGAAACCGGGAGGAGCGAAACCGGGAGGCTAACGTCAAAAGTGCCTCTAAACTGGTCGCGTGACGAGCTGCCAAAGGCATCAAACACTGTAAAATCGGAACACCATATCCGGGGACCGCCACATGAGTCTGTTTAAAGCGTTGAATTACTGGATATAGGCTCATATATTAGTTTGATCGTTCGTGGGAAGCCACTGTGATCGAAAGAGCAATTCACTTACAGAATCGGAGATTTTGGTTATCCACGCCACTTAGCTTCAAATCCCACGCGCTTGCGTCAAAATAGCCCATCTTTGAGCATATTGAAACTCATGGATAGAAGCGTTAAGACAGCACATTCCCGAGCTCCCATGGATTGATTAATTCTGCAGTTTCTCGATGTTGAAGAAGAAACGTTTGAGTTGGCCACGGCGTATCTCAAAATTTGGAGATCTATATTTTCAAGGCAACTAGGTAATTTAAGGGCCCATGTGCAGGCCCTCCCGACAGGAATTATGCAACCAGGGTCACTGTCGAAACGTGCATCAATAAAGCTTTGCAATTGGTACATCCAGTGAACGGACCGCCAAGATAATTTACCGTCGGTCACTTTGTTTGGTACTGTGGTGGAGCCCAAAGCCCGTATGTGGAGATGCAGATGGTTATCACTCCAACTAGGCAGAACTAAAATCTGATGGTTGTCAATGTCTCTTATCAATTGTACTAGTAGATTCACGAATAACTTGAACGCGCGTAATGGGTCTACAGATGTCATGCTCTACCCCGAATCTGCACCTCTACCCTCATGTAACCTTTAATGATCTTGTCGCGAATGTCTAGTACTGAGTAGTCAGCATGCCATTTGCAACGTAGGTCTTTTTTGCCGGCTGCCGAACCCTGGTGAATCCCTAAATTCTTTGGCACCCACAGTCGTGCACAAGAATTAGATTTGGCTTGTAGACAAATGATCAAAAACTTGGAAGAAAATGGGTCGATGTCGTTGCATCGATATTTTAGCACATATCGGGTAAGGTATATCCAATGCCATTTAGCCGGAACAATATTACCTTCTAGTATGGATTCAGCCGAAAATAGACCTTGGAACCTTACCACCTTCCAAGGTTGAACGTTGCAGAGATTGCTCCGGAGCTATCATCACGGATTTACGGAATTAGTGTCAGCATATAACATTTGAAGCTTTGGAAACCCAGGTCCCGAATTTGTAACCCTCACACGTGTCTTTCAAGATCAGTCCCACCTGGGGGGCTTCTAAAATACTCCATTTGGAACTCGGGAAATAACTCCCATTTCAGATATTTACCCTGACGCCTAATATGGATCTCCCTATCCCGTCACCTATCGTGACAGCTTCCAGGGAAGAGGATCCTCATGCCCAGGATGACCTTGCACAGTAACATACCTGTGCCAATGTTGAGATTTGTAATAATGACCATTGTTATCACTATCTGACGTACAAAAGGCGTAAGATCGGTGGATCCTTCCAAGGCTGTAGAAAGCGTCGGCTTCCCGGCACATCAGTGCACGGAGAACCCGCATCAAGAAAATTCGGATCAACTATCAATCAATTTAATCAAGTTTGATCAGCTCTTCTATGTTTTGTGCAGTACTATTCACAAATGCCTCATGAAAGACTATGATGTTGCCACTACAGTCCCTATTGTAGTGAATGAAGAATTTGAATCTTTTACTAGATAGAAAGTATAGATGTTCAACTGGACCCCCTGGTTCATGTAATGTGACTCATTTACGTCGACTTATTCGATTTTTCTTGGAGAGAGCTAGTCATGGCAAAGAAATAAGCATAAAGCTTCGACATTTTAGATCAAGTAATCAAAGAACGACCCACCAGTTAAACTATAAATAATCAACGAATGGAAGGATCTACAAAATTAGGCTCCCAAATTTCTTAATAATGTAATTTTCATTTGATTGGTCCGAACTTGGATAAGGAAATCACTTGTGGAATTCTATACCCTAGCCCACCACCAAGAGTAAAGCACTGGAGTGCGACCCTTCCTCCTGGGTAATTGGAGGAGAGAGATTGTATGGAATCTGGCACCGCGATGGACATTGATTCGCCATACGAGCTCACTACTTCCCGAGCGTGTGACCGATGTCACTCACTAGTAAGCTCCCTAAGTCCTCAAATTTTCAAAATTGACCCTTGGCCCCTCATTTCACAGAAAACCCAATGTCTCTTCGGAAACCCCTGTGGAAGATGTCAGCGACTTGGCTTGACATGTACCAATGACCGACCCCAACGTGCGCGTGGTCGCCCTCCAAAGGGGACATCCAGATCCCGGGTACGTCGATAAGCTTCTGCCTAACAGCATCACTTATATGTTCTTTGCTAGTCTTCGCATACACTTCAGCTCTCGCCAGAAGACAGTAGCTCTGTGTCACCACGAAGTGGTCTCTTATCTACTGAGACATTTCCCTTTTTTCAGGGTGTTCCTGAGATTTCAATGCCACATGATGTCCTTGCTTCACTTGTCCAACAGCTTCTCAATTCGGCCCCCGGATTGGGTTTGTATGGTATCATCCCTGCGTGCGCAAATCTGCAACTGAGACATGATGGTTCCTTCAAGCAGGTTCTTGAGGAGATGCTTCAGCCTGAGGTCCGATGCGCTCTTGCTGCAATTGCCTTGGAACTTTATGGGCATAATGTTCCAGGCTATACACAAAAAATGGCTACTGTGGACCGAGATATTCTTCATACGAGTGCTCTTTCGTCAATTCCAAATATCGCCTCCAGAAGTAATCAGCCTACTTTGTCGAACGCCCTTTGTCTCCTCATGCTCAGTCATACCTGGACCATCGCGGAGGATTTCAAGAAAATTCCAATGCAATGGTGCTCTGTCGCGAGAATTATTTTTGACAATTGTGAAAAGGAAGATCAAAGAACTTCTCTCTATTCTAGGGAGTTAGAACGTCGGTATGTCAGAATTTCCGTCTAGCTCATAAACTGTCAAGTAATTTCTAATTGGTATAGAACATATATTGCATTGAGCCTACAGGAATGGTAGTTTACACCTGTTCTATCCTCAAGATCGATTACTTACAGATGCTTGATAAGCGTTCTTCTCATAGTCAACAATTGCGTGAAAATATGGCCGCATTTTCACCACTCCACGGCCACGCTACCATTTATAACCGACGAGGAATGGCATTCACCGAGCCGTTCATCGAATTTCGAGCAGAATAACACCCCCCATTCTCACACATTTTTTGCTTTATTTCAACCCTTCATCAGGTACGTTACGTGCCTCACACACAACATGCTTTCAATTTCTTATTGTTATACCAGTATCATGAACAACATCGCTCAAGAGCCTGAAATCGGCTCACCACATTGGATCGAGATAGAAGAGCAATTGGAAGATTATTTTTTCCAATTTCCCGAAGCCCTATTACAATTCAGCAATATAAGCCATTGTTATCAGTTTGAAGCAATGATCTGGTTACATGGACTATTTATTGTACTATGTGAGGAAACGAAGCAAACTACCCCCCTGGATGGAGCATTAACATGGACTCGCAGATTCAACCCGGGACTTTATCAACTTATTAAAGAAGACCATATATCTCCAGGTGGATTGTTTCACTCACATCCTCGAACATTCGTTACTACTTGGCGAGGTACTACCCTACGCAAAAACCAAACCATCTTAAGCTAACCACACATATTATGGCCAGGCTATAGCCCCTTTACTTTCCAAGAATCCCGACTTAGAAAGCCTTACCCCAACAACAATCTATCTCCTTTGCATCTCATCCGCAGTCCACAGTCTAGCTCTCCGACAATTCATTTTCCAGCCCGACTTCGCCCATATCAGCCCCCCAGCCAAACTTATCAAATCCACACAAGATCACTTGGAAATTCTGCGTGTCTGTGAAAATAAATACAAGCGATGCGACCCCCTGATTATTCGGGAATTCTTGCAATTGCTATCAACATGTCTACAGGCCGCGACAGGGGGAAGTATGACAGGTGTTGAAAATCTTTCTTGCGCGAGGCTATATCTTTATCGCTGGACTGGGGAAGGGAGTGGTCTGATACAGATGAATGAGAAGGATGCAGATCGAGAATGGAAGTACGTGGAACCTCCCAGCGATAAACTCTGGGATGGGTTAACGGGGCTGGAGACGAAGTTGGCTGTTGCTATTTTGCAGGTCTGTGATCCGGCGCAACGGGTTTGCGGGAGTGGGTTTTTTGATTTGAGTATTATGATACCAATGTAAAAGCTTTGAGTTTCTGTCTTTGAGTTTCTGTCTTTGAGTTTCTGTAATTTTTCATTAGACAGATTTTATATGAGAGTAAGCAAGAAAAAAAGTACGTGGACGGTATAGGAAACCTAGCGAAAACATGGTTGTAGAAACGCGCGGAAAACGTCTAGTACCGTAGAGAGGAGTACATTATCAATATGATTTTCAAGCCCTGGGAACTGACAGACGAGTGTCGTCAATGGATTTGCACACGATAGCGAAAAATTTTTATAATAATATGATGTGTATGTCTCTCCTATCTCCTAAGATAGTCAAACACAAGTATCGAGCGAAGGTCAATCTAGTCTTTGAAAGCTTCTCCCCTAATCACTATTACATGCACGACAGAAACTGAGACAGGAAATAATCACGAGTTTAAAACCAGTGTATCCGAGAAGAGTGCCGAAAGCAAGTAAGAAAAGCATCACAGAGCGTTTCGACATAACATCATACATGGCCCACTTCGCGATCCCCAGACCTTCCGCGACTCACAACACGCCAGCGAGCATGAGAATCAGCCCACCAACTATACCCCAAAACAACGGAAATCTGGTTTCAAAGTGGCATGGCATTTTGATAGACTAGATGGTCTCCTGTGAACTAGACTTTCTAAGAAGCGGGCTCATGTTCCGCAGGAATCGAAATTTATGACGTTATGGTGAACAGTCTGGTAAGAATTTCCTGGAGTAAAAACTCGGCAAAAACTTCAAGCCTCTACCTTCACTGTAATATTAAACCGTAAATGACCTATAAATGACCTAGTAGTATATACATAGGTAATTCTTACTTGAACTCGTAAAGACACGGATATTACTTCCATCCTGCTTTAGCAAGTTTCAACGCGCTATTACGGCCATTTTGATTCTGGAAGAGCCCTTTCGGATGGCTGATATTCGATTATAATGCATTTCCATCTCTTTCTCTCTCTCACACACACATATTACCCACCACGCCATAACGCCAACCTTCTCTCTAAAACATCTCAACACCTCTCTCACCTCTTCGCTATTCGAACAATCCATATTATAATCAACATTTGAAAATGACAGTCTCGCTCCCGCCAAGCTCCCTGGAGTCGACGTTGCCACAACCAGACCCCGTACAAACGGAAGGAGAGAATGAGAAGGCTAGAAACCACCTAAATCTCCCCATGATCAGTTTTGGGCTAGTCATGACATTCTGTGGGCTTGGACTTGTTTTATGTGCCTTTTCCATTCAAAATGACTTTATCGACCCGTCTTGGAACTGGTACAATTCTGCACTGGCCTGGCTTCTCGTTCTGTTTGCGGGCAGTAGCGGTGTGGCCTCTCTAGTACTAGCCTTGAATTTTATCCTATTTGGTATGGGGTTTGATGTTCAGCGATATGGGGGTTTTGATCCGTTTTGAGGGCGTGATTCAATATTGCTAGAGATGAGGGAATGTTATGACTTCAACTTTTGCGTACACTTTGAAGTCAGACTTCGGATGAGAGTATGCTTGCAATGAAAGCTTGGACATGTTGACAGTATTGAAAATAAATTTGACTATTGTGATTGACTGGTTCATTTTTCTATCAAATGTATTTATAATTGAAATGGGTGCAGGATTAGCTAAAATAGATAAGCTCAAGATAATGCCATAAGTGGGATCGGGAGTCGAGAGTCGGAACCGTAAATGTCCTGGTAAATAAGTCACTTCAACTCAAATTTGCACAGGAAACCTCCCCGTCATCCCATAATTATCTCTGCATCCCGCAATTTCTACCTACAATTCACATTAGTATCAATTTTGAAAATGACAGTCTCACCCCCGCCAGGCTACACCTCGCCTGATCTGGAATCAGCTTTACCACAAACAGACACCCCACAGACAGAGGAAAGTGCAAGAACCGAGACTGCTACTTGTGATCCAGCATCTGGTTTCATTTGTGGTGGGATAGGTCTTGCTATGCTTGGGGTTGTCTTGATTCTTTGTGCCTGCGACTTGACCCATAACTTCTCCCCTGGTACGAACTCCTACAATGTTGCAATGATCTGGATTTTTGCCTTATTTGTAGGTGGTATTGGAGTCTGTTTTATCTTGGTGGGCGGTGCTGCGATTATCGCAAAGGGTGTTTGCTACTGTCGAAGAAAGTCATCTGAGGTCGTGGAAAATCAGCCTGTTTAAGATTTTGTGGAAAACAATTTGCTGTACGGGTGGAATTTTGCGTAGCTGCCAAGTCTTGAGTTTATTTTAAAATCGAGTTTTCAACTGTGAAAATGAACTTCAGATGCCTGGGACATGTTCAAATCTTGGAATGTGTATTGGGAATATTGAATGTCACCTACTAGGGGCTTGATCCACATGCATAATAAGATACAATGCATGACGTCTAGTCGGCTTTGTATATCGGGGTTCGGGCAACCATAAACAGCCTAGTAACTTTGACCTGCACCGCACATGCATATATGTAGAGTCAAACCTTAGTGGCTAACATGAATCCTATCATAGCCTCAAGAACCCAGACCATTTATTCATCACCACTCTTACCTATAACCATTTCTGTTCATTCAAATATTCTGACACAAAATGAGAGTTTCTCCAGTTCCCCCAGCCTACGAGTTACACGGCATGCCGTCAAATGTTCAGCAAACAAATACCAAAATTGATACCGAACAAAGCAAATTTGATGAGCCATTGCATAAGAGGTCATGGGTTCTCATTGCATTCGGGCTACTTTTGCTAGCGGTAGGATCTGTCGCTATGTTTCTGGCCGTCTTGGGAAGAAAGACCCTTTCCTTCGAAAAAGGAGATGCTGTAGGGTCCTGGACTGATGTGTTCATCGGAGGCATCATTGGTGCTGCTCTTCTTATAGCTGGCACTTCTTTGATTGTATGGACGTGTACGGGTTGGTGTCGTTTCTTTTATACGAGAAAGTCTCGGAGAACCTCTCAATTGATCCAAGGGAATCTACCTGCTTAGGCTTTTGCGGAGATCAGATACTTGCTGTTTACTTGCTGCTGTTTGTATTGAGAGTATGTTCCCAATTGTCAAAAATAGCAAGGTCGTTTTGCGGATGAGTATGTCAATCATATGTACTTGCTCAAGGAAATATATTTAAATCGATGTTGTAATTTTGAATGAATGGATTTAAGAATTGATAAATGCAGAGTCTATGACACAAAATCGGGAGTCGGGCAACCATATATGGCTTAGTACATATATCAATTAGTAGCTATCGAGGTCTTCCTCTCCTGTGCATGTAGGTACCCACATACAAATGTAAATTCTCCTATAGAACACTGATGTCCCGAGTCCAAACTACATATCTGAATCATTCATATTGTCAGTCTTGCCAGCGTTTTTCCTTTATTGACATACACATTACTCCACTCATCCTCCATGGACGTCGAAACCCTCAAGGTGGGTCCTTCAGTCTAACTTTAAATGCATTTACTGAGAGAAATCAGAGAATCATATTTTCTGGATATCCATATGAAAAATCTCCATGGAAATGACTGACCAGACACGTCTTCGGTCGTTCAATTTGATACATACTAGTAGGGTCCCGGATTTAGGAAAGAAATTATGGCTGGCATTTATAACTCGCGACTCGTAGGAAACCTCATATTGTTGACCCCTGAGAAGCCATCACTCTTGGTTGAAATCTATTACAAGTCGTCCCGCTACCTGGCCGTTTCGCAGTTCCTCTACGGCCTCAGGTAGTCGGGAAATGGGATATACTTTGCAAATCTGCCTTAGCAACCCTTTACCAGCAAGGTCCAATGCGGCAGCAGTATCCTTCTGGCTCCCCACCAGCGTCCCCTTGATGCTGAGATTCTGGAAGACGTATTGACATGGGTCCGTGCCGAGGACCATCGATCCTGCAGGAGGTAATCCAATACACATAACGACGGTGCCAATCCGTTCACCAACATAAGAGATCGCCGTTTTGTACGCAGCAGGGGCTGTGACGAAGACACCATGCACTCCGACCCCATCGGCAATCTCGATGACGGCTTTGGCGGGATCTGCCACTTCCTTGAAGTCCACAAAAGCTGTCGCACCCATATCCAGTGATAAATCTCGCTTCGAGTCTCCCGTATCCACAACGATAGGTCGCATCCCCATCGCCTTTGCCAATTGTACGCCCTGTATGCCGACTCCACCACCCCCTCCTGGGAAAACAACCCAAGCTCCAGGTTTAAGACCAGACTCAACGAGGGAGCGGTACATGGTGCTGGCGCTGCACATAATAGGAGCGGCCACTTCATCAGGCACGCCATCAGGGATCGGCGATGCGTATCGTGCCGGGGACACTACAAAGTGCTGATAAGTCCCTGTTCAGTGACGAAAGTCAGTCGGGTCCTGAACCACCTGTCAACACCCCTCAACTCGACTAGACTCACCCGCTGCCATCAAGCCTGTGTGCACTGCCGCTTTACAATATGTCTCCTTCCCATTCAAACAAAGTTCGCAGGAGCCGCATGTATCAAGAAGCGGCTTGATTCCTGCCCTGTCTCCCACCTTGAAGTTCTTCACACTCTGACCAACTTTGACAACGACACCTGCTCCTTCGTGGCCGGGCGATCGCACGCCAAATTTTGACATGGGTGGACTGCCCAAGTCTCCCTTCATCATATGAATGTCGGATGAGCAGAGACCAGTAACATTCAGTCGGATTAATATTTCCTCGGGTCCTGTAAAGATAGCATCAGTTTTATTATGTTCTCGTTTTCAGATCTTTGGTGTCTGTCCAGTCCTACCTGGTTCTGGCACAGGCACCATCTGGACTTCAAGGTGAAAGTCCGGCCCTTCATTGACAACCACACCAGCTTTGCAATGGGTAGGTATCTCAAAGAAAGGATTATCCGTCACAGAACCCATGGTTAATGCTTTTGTCTCGGTTGTTTTCCTTAGAAGAGATCAAAAAAGAGCAAGTCGCTTTTATAGCTATTCTCGAAATGAATAGAAATACTACTCCGTCTACCTAGGTAATACATGCAAAGCCAAGGCAAGAGGTAGCGGAAATCTACCGCAATGCCTACCCCGCCTTTAATTGTCATATCACAGCGATGATTTATGGTTAGCTTCATATGGATCAAATGCGGCGAATCACTATATCCGTACTTCCGCCCAACAAGCCGGAGCTTCGCCAAAGCGGATTTTATCGAGCTTGTTGGTGGACAACTTTTTAGAAGACGCGCGCTAGACTTCCAGAATGAACTCCACCAGGTTAAAGTATGACGCCACTCTTCAGACCTCCAGCCAATCGAATCTCCAAGTCGAGGTGTGCGACTCGCACAAATGCCCCACATGTACCCGACCCAGCGTCCCAGACTATGCGATGCCTCATTTTTGACTCTCTCTAAATTATTTAAACCGCTTTGTTACGAGACTTTCAAAGTCTGACCTCATATTGTCGATCTGTTCGAAACACAGAAGCAACCAATTAACTTGGGGACTACACAATGGCTGACTCAATGCCTCGCTTGTTACCCGGAATAGGGTTCGTGATCGTATGTTCATTGCTACATGTGTTGGATAAATCCACAGTCATATTGGAAGCTAACCTCAAAATGTCTCAAAGGGATCTGCATCTGGTAATTCAATGCGAATTTGATCATTTTAGCGCAGGATATTGGTGCTAATCGAGTATGTATAGGGATTGGACGCAGCGCTTCATTCGCATTTGCCCGTGCCGGCGTTGCAGGCCTTTTCCTGGCAGATATCAATGCAGAGGCCCTAGAAGCAACGGCCAATGATATTCGTTGTGAACTACCCGATTTGAAAGTCGTAACCCACCAAGTTGATGTCGGTAACGAACAATCCTGCATAGATTGTGTGCGCACCGCAGCGAAAACCTTCGGAAGAATCGACTACGTGCTGAACAATGTTGGAATTGGCGGAAATCACATTCCAACTGTTGAGCAAGATAGTTCTGAGCTACACAAGGTTCTCAACCTTAACTTTGTCGGTCTTTGGATTTGTCAGAGAGAGCAAGTTAGGCAAATGTTGACGCAGGAGAAACTACAAATCCCGTGCGTATGATTATACCCTACAAAGGTCTTCGCTGATGCAGTTACTTTCGCAGGAGTGGACGCGGAAACCGTGGAGTCATCACTAATACAGCCTCTGTTTTGGGATTGGTCGGTGGCCCTCCTGGTGCTAGCCCATATGCTGCGAGCAAGCATGCGATCGTTGGAATGACCAAGACGGTATGCATTTATATGCAATTATTTTGATTTCCAAGTCAATCCCATTAACAAATAACAGGAGGCTGCCACTTACAGCAAGGACAGTATTCGGATCAACAGTATTTGTCCAGGGTATCAAGCCTATTACCCAATACCTATTAGATTCCAGGACTGACTTGACTAGTTATGTATCGACGGCAATCCTTGGAAACAATGACCCGAAGTTGCGAGCCGAGATTGAATCGAAAGTGGTACCTCTGATTCCTATGGGAAGACTTGGTGAAACTGACGAGGTTTTTCTCACTATCCATTTCTCTCCTTGGACCTGATGCTAAAACTTTAACAGATTGCCGACTCGGTCGTTTTTCTCTCGTCACACATGGCAAGTTACATCACCGGGACTACATTGGCAGTCGATGGGTATGTTTTCATTCTAATATTTACATTATCAAGTTAACACATTCTGATCTGGATCTATAGGGGTTATACGTCTGTTTAATGGCGACATCTAGCGTCCTTCACTTGGATTTTTGATTCACGAGAGTTCTTGACATATGTTGATAGTAAATATTAGAATGGCTCTATCACTAAATAGTCGTCTCGATACTTTGCTGTGTTACGTTAATTTATGAGAAGATCCCCCGGGAACTAGCGCATAAATATGCCGATCTCACTAAAATCAGTTGAGGATATTAGTCAGAGCCCACCTGTAGCAGACTTACGTCATATTCCATATTTCCGGTGCGGGGTGGTTCCGCGAGGATAGTTCCGGTGCCAAAAGCCCCGGACTGAGTTACAGGGCAAAACGCGGGGTACAAAATGTTAATTTGATTTAGTAAAAGGCTATCCAACTTGCTTCGGTTCATGGGGTTGTGGATGCCTTAGGACTTGGGTAAAAAGGTGGGGCTAAACTTAGTTATCCTCGACATCTTTTCCTCACCGTTCCGGGGATACACGCGCTCGAATTCCTTTCGTCCGTATCATACGCCTACGCTACGTTGCTTAGGCACTTGAAAATTATTATTGACAACAAGCACCACAATGTCTCCATTCCGCGATGCAAAATCATCTCGTGGCATTACAAAGTCCTGGTCTTCTGGACGCATTCTTACTGAACCGCAGCGACAGCAAAAGCGTAATCGAGACAGAATCACCAAAGAAAAGCACAGAAAAGAAGAGAGGAAAGAAAAAGAGGAGCTTGAAATCAAATTGTCCGCTCTAGAGCAAGATCTTCACTACCTCCGCGAAGGTGAAAGCATTTGCCACCCTTTACTTCTGTTTTCCACTGACAGAATATATTTATAGTGTTAGCTTTTTCAAGTCTGGAGTCTGGGCAATGCAAATACAACCTCACTAGGCAACTTCCCCAGGATGTTAAATCCGGCTTAGCGGTTTCTGGCATTACCAGTGACCAGAATTATACTTTGAAAAACTACAGCGATCAGCTTCTAGGACGGGTACATAACCTTCCACCATCCCTAGTGTGTCTCAGTGACCTCACCAACCAGGATGTCCTTATTCGTGGAGTTCTATTCGGGTGGGACAAAGTGAAAAATGGTGGTTTCTGGTGTCCTCTCTGGGAAATTCTGTATCAGCTTGATGCTATGTTCATTCGAAGCAGACTTTTGACTCGTATCTGTATGCTAAGAACGATACACTTGATGCTTCAAGTATGTATCCAGATCTCATTTTCAGTAGGATGCATAGCTTACAATAGCGCAGTGTTTCGTGCAAACTCACGGTTTTCGAAACATTCCAACCTGGTATCGTCCTCGGTATGTCACGCACTCATTCACTTCCCATGTGGCTTTTACCTCTAACAGTTGCTCCCAACAGACCGTCGCAGATTATCTACCATCACGATATTTCTGCAGACTACTTTGCTTGGTATGATTTCCCTTCTTTGGATGCGGGACAATATACTAATCTAGACAGGCCGGGTCTCCGGGAACGCCTAGCCCTCACAGGATCTCAGCTGCTGACGGATGAATTTTTCAAATGCCTTTTTTCTGACTTCCGATTTCTTTGGAAGCATAGAATTACCGACGTTTACCAGCTCGATGCAATCACCGGACGGTACAAATTTTCAAGTCTATTTAATGATTCACTTTGGGATATTCGAAACTGGACCATGGATGAAGAGTTCTTTCAGGTATTTCCTCAAGTATACTATGATTTTGCTCTTAGTACATGATACCAGCTTTAAATGTTCAAATGAAGATTTTCTTTGATGTTACTGAACCTTGCAATCCTATCAGACCTTGCATGTGGTGAAATGTTCCCAATTGCTGTTCAAAGCCTCCGCACACTTTTCCAGGTATCGCGGAAGACCACCGACATAAAATAGTGGCTCAACTGGCTTCCCTGGAATATTAGAGCCCATGTACCATGACTTTGTCGTAGGTAGCAATGTCATGTTTGCAACTTCCAGGATCTCATCGCGCCAGGCTCCCTCGGTCTCCTTTTTGACATCAAGCTCTTGAATACCCTCCGATTCCATCTGCCTGATGACTTCGACAATCCACGAACCCTGGCTTTCAATGGTCGTCGGTCCATTGGAGAAGACAGACGGAGAGTGAGCACTGTACGGTAAGAACATGTTTGGACAGCGGCTGACCATGAGACCGAGGTAGGAATAGATACCCTCATCCCATCTCGTACTCAGTTCAACTCCGTCTGCATCCTGGATTCCCATTCGTTTAATACCACCTGTTACAGAATCGAAGCCCGTTGCGATAGCAATGATGTCAACTGCATGAAGTTTGCCGTCTCCTGTGACGATGCCGTCGGGACGAAGTTCCGAGATTGGGTTGTTCTTGATGCTAACCAGGTGCACGTGGGGCTTATTGAATTGCTCGTAGAAATCTTGTTCGAGTGAAGGGCGTTTCGCACCAAATGCATGAAGTGGTTCTAGAGGGGCAAGAAGATCCTTAAGCTGTGTGTCATTGATTCTCGCTCTGGTTTTCTTGGCCCAAAAATCGTAGACTTCGCGGTTTGCAGCATGATCGATCATGAGGTCCTTGTATGATGCGTTCCAGAGTTTCAAGCCACCTTCTTCGTATAACCTTTCATAGGTGGCCTGTCTTTCCTCGGGCGTGTCATCGGAGGAATTCCGTGGTACGTTGTTGTATGGAAGGCCTCCAAATGTTGTTCGACTGGTTGCGAATAATGCTAAGCGGTCTTCGACCTTCATCTGGTTGGCAGGATCAAGCTTTTCCTGGCGCATAGGAAGGCAAGTATTTGGTGTTCTTTGGAAGATAAAGGTCTCGGCGGCTTCCTTCGCCCATTGTTGACCAATTTGGACCCCAGTAGACCCTGTGCCAATCACTGCGACCTTTTTGCCTTCCACACTCACACCCTGTTCTGGCCAGGCAGAAGAATGATAGATCTTCCCACGGAAGGTATCAAGACCCTTCCAGTCTGGAACATATTGCTTCGCCGCAAATCCAATGGCTGGAATGAGATATTTGGCAAAGACTACTCTGCCATTTTGGGTGGTCACGGCCCATTTCCGCTCGTTGGAAGAAAACTGGGCAGAGATAACTTCGTGATGAAAGAAGCAATCTTTGCTGATAGAGAATTCACGGTCGATATGAGCAAAGTATTGCTGAAGCTCTTCCCAGCTCGGATATTTCTCCTTCCAGGTCCAATTCTTCCAGGCATCTTCGGCGGACAACTCATAGCCGGGAACTGGGCAGTCGACTCGAGCACCGGGATAGCGGTTCCAGTACCAAGTGCCGCCCAACGATGAACCAGCCTCAAATATTTTCACATTCAAGTTGAGTTCATCACGTAGCTTTTTGAGAAGATAGCAACCAGAGAATCCAGCGCCGACAATGAGAGCATCTAGCTCTTCCGGTTGATCCTTCGGTGGAGCAGACATGATCGTAATAGTTGGCAGCGATGCTCAAGAGGAATAGATCAGGAAAATATGCAGTGTGGTTTTCCTTAGAATGATCATCAATGGCTAGAGGGATGCCCTTCTTTAAATATTGGAAACCCCATGATTTGAAGAGGTTGCCCATCACGTTGGAAAGTCATACATCCGAAGCTCCGAAGGTGACATCGTTTGACGGAGCTTTGAACGGATATACTTCGAAATATCTGCCTATAACATTGGCTGTTGGAGAGGATGACCATGCATCATGTTGGAGCATCTGTATAGTTCCGCAATAAACCAAGGTACTATGTGGGGCATTAGACTTTAGCTCGAAAGTGCGAGTCGCTCACTTCGACCCCGCATTTCAAAGGCTCCAATTTCTATGCTTGTATGATAATCATGTGGATCAAACTGACCTGTTCACACTGGCGGAATCCCCGTTCCCTAGAGGCCTTTCCCCAGATTTACGTCACCCGCTGCCGGACGGCCTGGACGAGAGCTCATGCACTAATTTGTCAATTTCGGTAACTCTTATCGATTGCCACGTAACTAAAAGATCAAACGCATTAGAAAGATTTGAATTACATTGTGGCAAAATTAAATAGCAATAACTAGTTATTTTTGGCCTCCAACCACAACCCTGAATTTTCACTGTAAATAGATAGTTGTCTGTGAACCAATCCTTCAAGTCTGTGGGAATCTCCTATGTCGATAGGTTACTCATGTAAATGTAGTCACCGAGAGAAATCATATACCGGTGCACGCCCCTTCTCTGGTCCAAAAGACGCACGCGCTAGTGAAGAACATCAGGTACAGGTTGTCGGACGTGACCCCGACCGAGATCATCACGAGAGTATCATCCGTGTTTTAGATCTCTCTATTTCTCCCAAGGTTCTTCCAAATCTCTCGGAGTGCAACTTTGACACTATTATCTGTTTCTCGGCTACCCATGTAGCCCTTTCTTCACCTGATAGACAGATCCAGCTGTCGACGGATGCCACTGACGGTTGGTTGGACCTCTGGGCCGTCAGAGGGAGGTGTCTCCGCGGTGCCTTCCTCTGTCAGGCAGTCCGATACTTCATTTCCTTTAATGCCGATGTATAGGTGACCTAGGGCAAGCTCAGTTATATATTCTTAATGGCCGTGAAGCTCTAGAGGATTTGTCAGAGGAAGCGGCTCGGGTTCCCCTCCTAGACGGCCATGATGACCTCGACTATTTGACTGATCCAGTCGAAAAGAAGGCAGGAGACAGGGTAGATGAATGGTGTAGGAGTTATAGTAGAAACGTTATTGTTCTAGGTGTCACGCGAAATGCGCGGCGGAAAGCCTCTAGTTATCGCATAAGGCGGTGGGGCAAGCTCCGAGTCCCACCAGAGCTACCAACTCCCAACTAATCTAATCAGCTTTACCTCCAGGGCTTCGACTCCTGGAAGCTTTCATAGCATGAATGATCAGCCGCGCACTCTAAGATGCTTTGTAATGGGTTCCAATGTCTATTCCGCAGAGCCCGCTCATCCATACCTTGCTCACTCTCTGCTCGGTGAGCCAAGACCCACAGGCATTGACGAGCAACCCATACAGGCATCAACGGCCAACGACTGGAACCTCAAGGACGACTGGACTACAGGCATTAAACATTCAAGTGAAGGAATCTTCCGCTGCGGGACAATCATCGGATTCTCACGACTAAGAAACAGAAGCAGCGACAACGACGAATACATCGGTCAGGTAAGCCGCCACGTCTATCCAAAAGATCCACTTGCATAATCTAATAGATTATTAGATCCCTCGCTACCTTCTCACAACACATTTGCGGAATAATCCACCATCATCTAAAACAAACATCTTCATTATTTACCCCAGCAACTTCGACGCCTTTGCAGCACGGACTTTATTCACCGATCTGCAATCCGGCTCATCACCTCTATCCAGCGAAGATGCATTGAAGCGACTGGATTCCGTCCAGCTCTTTCCAGTAGATACTCTACCAGGTGCAGCGCAGGCCATAACACAAGTCTCGGACTTACTGCAGCAGGTCCAAGAAAAACGACTGGACCAGGATGCATCAGGTCAACCCGCTATCATCCTTGCTGTGGCCGGGCTGGATACGTTAGCTGAAGGCGTGATTCGGGCTTCTAATCCGGCTAGGGGGGCTGGTGTTCTCGCGAGTACTTTGCGGATATTAACGCGCATGTCTCGTACGCATGCCTCGTTTTTGTCGATCGTGCTTGTTAACACCAGTGGACTCGGGTCTCATGTTGAGGGTGATGACGGGTCGGATAGACGGGCTACTGTCGGGGTGAGTGATGAAGATGTGAGACAATTTGATCATGATGGGATTCATTCTATTTTTCAACTTCCCGGGTCCCCGCTTCTGTCGACCTTGTTGATGAGGACGCTGGATCAGGGGATTGATACGCACATCTTGGTTTCTGATGTGAAATACGCTCGCGTGGCAGAGGTTATCAAGGATCGTACTGGGACGGGGTTGGGGAAATGGGGGATATGGTCGCTGAAGAGATGAGCTAGGATGATACCTACGTTATTAGGTACACTAGAAAAGTCTGTGGAAGATGGATTTTGTGAATCTTCAATTCGTTTGGATTGCTCTATCCCGATGCAACCGATACTAATCATACAAACTCGACACGCACATGTCAAGATTCACCCCTTGAAACGCCATGAATTACAAAAGACTCATCAATGACAGACCCCACCGATTTGCAAAATATCAACTCCGATCCATGAGCCAGTTTTGCTAAGAAAAAAGGGTATCTAACTTTCCGTTTTTGTGTTTGCCAGGTCCTCACTCCATACCACGAGAAACCAAGAAAATCAAGAGCATCTCCTACCTGACAGTCGCTGGCACATTTTCTTTTTGGGCCCACTTTCTCAAGACAGCACTCTCGGCGACAGTGCGTGCATCCATTGCAGCCTTGGCAAGATCTCGCATGACGGTTTCTTCTTCAAACAGAATGTCCTGCTGCTGCACCTTAACCCATTGCTTGTGTCTCTCGCAGCGTTTCTTGGTGCAGACACCGCGAGTCAGGAAGCTTATTGCATCTTCATCTGTGCCGCCCATGGGTTCGTCGTTGTCGGGGTAGCTAGAAGCCATAGCCTCAGCTGTCCCTTCCTTAAGTGCGAGTTTGCCAGCTTCGGACAATCGCCAGTCATCGAACTCCTCGTCAGACCACGCGAGCCGCATGTCAAACCCGCAGATGTCCTTCCACCCGCTTTTCGGCTCAAGTTTTTTCAACCTTTCTACCAGTCCCTTAGATCTTTGGCGCAAAAGGTTCACAAATGATGCACGAGCAGCAAGCATGTCCTTGCGATGCAGGAGGTCATCTCGTCGTTTCCGGATCTTTTCGACCTTAGCTGCTTCATCGGCTGAATATTCCACATTGTGTGAGTCGATATCGAGATCCTTTGTGGTCTCGGTTGATTCCATTTCTATGTCGCCATTGGATAAATCGTCGGTAATAGACTCCGGTGAATGCGACAGGATTTTATCGCCCAGCTTCCTGAACTCTGCGACAGATGAGACCCCTAGAATCGCTGCTCGGAGGTCGCCAGGTGTGAGAATGCCGCCCATGCTACCGAGATCCTCCTGTCCTTTCCTCTCGGGTGCCAGTTTGAGGTTGCAAATTTGTCGACGCATGAATTCATGGCCGTGCTCATCAGAGCAGTATTTGCTTTTGCGAGCAACACGTGCTGGTTTGCGGCATTCCAGGAGACGACACATTGGTTTCCACGTGGTGCAGCCTTTGCCATTCTGGCTGCAGTTTGGGCCTATTTAATCTTATCAGACCTGGGAAATAAGATGGAAACGGGGAAAGGGTAAAACTTACAGATGTACTTATCGATCAATTCAGAGTCTCGAGCATCAATATCGACACATTTGCCGTGGAACCAATCTTCGCATCCACCATCACACCCAATCATCCATGTGTGGTTATCAGGCCGTCGGCAGATACAGAAAAGGGTATTTTCATCTGACTCTTCATCATCGTCTTCAGCAAGCCGCCTGGGGCGCTTTTTAATCTTCCTCTTTTCTTCGGGTGCAGGTGATCCTGCAATCGATACAGAATCCTGCTTTCTACCAGGAGTTTTGCTTGTGCGGGATGCAGGGGTGTTAGATCGGCGTCCATCCAGACTCTCTGCGTCCAGGTCATTCACCCTGCGCTTGGGCGCCGGCTTCTTCTTTGGAGCTGGCTTTTTGTTCGAGGGCTTCACCGAATTCGCTGGAGAGGTGCGATCGGATGATGATGCCCGGGAAATCCCACCATTCCTAAGATTGGCAAGAGTCTTCGAGGTTGGCCAGTCACTTGGCACATCACTCCCAAAAGATTTTGTTTCAAAATCATCGCCGACTGGTTCGGTTTTGACGGATGGAAGGGGGGTATCTTTGTTTGCGACCAGCGGGGGTGGACGGCGGCTCGGAACGTAAGTGTGGGTGTAGAGATCTAACCACGTCGCACTCTTTCCGCTCGTCTGTTTGGGGAAATCGGTGTTCCTTGATGACCGGTGTACCTGCTTGGCTCTCTCGAGGCCAAAATATCCACTTTGTCGCCAACCAGTAACGCCCACAACCCTGTCATGCTTCACAATTATTTGCGCCGGTACCAAATCGTTGTGAATAAAACACAGATCCTCATTTTCTGTTCTCTCGGCGAAGAGTATGGCCCGTTCTTTTTCCTGGCCGGGAGGCGGATTCTGGGAGTTGAGTCCACGACAAGCGTAAGTTGGCTCTTGGGGGGAGGGGTCGACGCAGGCGAGAACATGTATGATCTGACGAGTCTGGGCCTTAAAGATGTTGATTTGTTTCGTGGTGAGGTACCGCTCTGCGACTTCAAGCGAGACTCCAGGGATGCGAGATTCGATTGTCACGTTCCGGCCTTCGATTGTCCCACAAAAATATGTCACTGGAACCGCAACACCAATCTCCCTGAGTGCCTCCTCGACCTTTCGTGCTGCGGACAATTCATTGGCATTGACACAAGAGAACCACTCTGCCGCCGCGCCGTCGGCGGACTCGCGGTCAACCCATATGATGACGCTGCCTGCAGCGAATCCCTCTCTGGGTCCCTTGATGTTGAGTGAGTTATCTGGGGTGCAGAATTTCTCCGCAACTCCAACCCAGAAGGCATTTGCGTCGGGGTCAGAGTGGTACCAGTCCTTGTAGTGGGGGGTGAAATCGTCAGGGTGCGGGGTGTATCGGCCATAGTTTGCGCTTTTTGCTAGGAATGGGTCATCACGCGGAATATTGTCTGGATTGGTTTCGTAGGGGTTGACGGTGGTGTTGGTGGTCTTTGCGACGTCGGCAAACCCATTCGTATGGGTTGCGCGACCCGCGGCCTCCATGTCCGGTGTCATGGCGATAGTCAAAGGAGAAGTGGACAAGTAGCGAGAATTTCCGCCGGTATAACAGATAACTTGTAA
Organism: Penicillium lividum; assembly: GCA_028828245.1. Taxonomy (NCBI): domain Eukaryota; kingdom Fungi; phylum Ascomycota; class Eurotiomycetes; order Eurotiales; family Aspergillaceae; genus Penicillium; species Penicillium lividum. Next base: position 6,823,496 of record JAQJAG010000002.1, read on the forward strand.
GGAGAAGTGTAATGCCCAAGTCCAAGGGACTTAAGCTGGTTGAGGGTGTATCGGAAACACGGAGCGCGCGGGATGAATTAAATCCACATAGATGCAAACGAGCAGGTTGGAGACATCATGGAAGTTTCATCGACGCTAATAATGTTTAAACCCTCTTTCAAGCCTTTTTGGGTTCAGGCGATAGTAAAAATACACAACCAGGGAGGTCATTCAAAAGGGAGTAGGAAAGGGTCGCTGTGGGGGTTTCTTTCGCGAAAATCGGAGACTCCACCGCTTGCTATAAGTGGGATTGCGGGGGGTCCAATTCGCCTCGGAGGTGGATGTTTGAGGGGTGGAGGCAGGAAAAATAATTCTGAAAAGGAGCTTGGAACATGTAAAACCTCAAAGCCACACACAGGTTAACGCTGTTCGGTCCCGGTCCCTTGAATCTTGGAATCACAGATCGGCGACGCGGAGTTTTGGCGGACTGTTGAGGCGGTGAGCTCCAAGGCGGTGAAGACCTCACCGCCTTTCAATCCATCGCGTGCGACTGTAAATCAAGGAGTAGGTACTGAACCAGGTACTACTGTTCCCTGCATAGTTGATAAATCACCAGCTTCATCATCACCTTCATCTAACACATCTTCGTTTTCACGATCACGTTGATGAGGCAGTTGATGTGGTACAATACTATTACCGAAGTACTGATTTCTCACTGCGTTGCCCAACCGTTCAAGATCCTCCATTCTCCGACGTGTCTCTTCCGGCGGAGTCTGAGATGATACTTGAGCGCCGAAGTTGTAATTACGTTCCACCTTATGGCCTGACTGCTCAAGAAACCCATGCTGAAGAGCGCTCTGGCGTCTTCCAGCTGCCGATCTGTCCGCCATGGCTTGGAGACCTCTTATGGGTGAGCTTTGCAGGGGGAAAGCTGAGTGCATAGAACAAAGGGGGATGTGGAAGGGAGAGAATACCCTTGTGAGGGTGTGAGGATAGGAACAAAATATCAATCTCCGTAAGATCACGACCTGTAAGTGCAACAATCGTAAGATCCACCGCTCAGCCGAACTTCTAACCGCCAAATCGCCATCCACCAACCGCATTTTTGACACCCTCAACCCCATGGCTTTCTTAAGCGTGCGTTTGGTAGGTTGGGGTTGGTAGGAATCACCAAGTCACTATGCATCTACCTAGGTTACTGGGCTGAATTGGTGCACAAAGTGAGGATGGAAGAATCCGTAAGTACTCAGTGGAATGATGAATTGCGTATTGCCTTCATTTCTCTCTAAGCCGTTGTGTATAGAGCCGAAACTCCGCAACCTCGGATAAATTATAGCGTTGAACTACATGGTCCTCACTACAAGTGTGAAACAGGGCAGCATGAATCATGAGAAGAGCCCACATATGCATACATGCTATCTTGAATAAAGATTAGACCATTCGTTGATAATCGTCCACAACGTTGGAAGGTCCTTGAGCGTGAATTCACTGTCGAGAGTCAGGAAATGTCCATTTTTCCCCCTCCGCTATACGGAAACACCCAGGCTTCCTCCGAGGAACCAAACAAATAAGACCAGGCCTTGACACAGGTATTTCGCATGTTTATGTCAAATCATGGTAGTGATCAACCCCTGTGTTACTCGAATGAGATTAAGGCATTGTTCAGATAAAGCGCAAAGAGAGAGGGAAGGTGGACTCCACAGTCTATGGTGTTGCGTGCAACGATCGGAGACTTTGATCGAAAATGACTGCAATGTAATTTTTTCCCCATCTAATTAAATATTTTTTTCTAATCTTGACTAGTGGTTTGAGCATACCTTGATCGACAGTCACGATGACTACGAAGCAATTTTGGTGTGTTCATTTACTTTGTACGACGCGCAGTCTCACTCTCCCCGTCAGCACATAGATATACTCCAAGGAGGCATCGGGGGAGTCCCAAGACTCTTGGGCAACGGATAACTCGTTTAATTCAGACTACCAGATGGAGGATAGCTGAAAGCTTGTTTAGTATTGCTGCATTACTCTTGAACTGTATCATTTAGGTCGTGGAAAGAATACTGAAATAAAAATTACTGCCAGGGAGAGCATCGATTCTTGAATCAAACCTCTCATTTTATTGAATGAAGAGACACGAGTGTAGTTGGGTACATCTGCAGTAGCTTTGACTGGGTCAGCTCTTGTTTTAATTTATTCGGATTAATCACAGGTCTATGGTCGTTATTGCTTAAATTCCGGGATTGAATTCGTGGAAGAATTTGGGGGCGGATCGGCTGATGTCATGAATAGAGGCGTACTTATCACTGAATACTAGAGCTTTGGGGTTGATCAGTACATTAATTTCATTGCATAATAACGAGAACCAGCATGATTTCCATAGAAACACAGCCAATCATTCCTTTGAGCTCGGCAATAGGATTCGGCCCATCTTGGCACGCTTACCCAAAATTGGGAAGGGTGCGAGTCTAGGCCAAATCTGTCAGTCATCGTCATCTTTGAAGGCATCAATTGATCGTATCTTCCCCGATCGGGAATAGATCGGTGCAGAGTCTTTGAAAGCTCAATTATTTTAATCCGGCACTTCGCCCCATTCCCACGCTGCTGACTTATCGCTGATTCGCTCGCCAAACGGAGATCCCGCGGTGTCAGCTCGGACCACAGGCACATTGGATCATCACTCTACCATCCTACTATCTTATATCCACCCTGCGAGTGTGATAAATTCCCCTTAGACAATCCTTTCGAGTCCAATGCACGAGTGCGTCGCCCGGGACACTGGGCTCTGCTTACTTTCTCGATCCCCGTGACACGCCCGGATTTGCCTCTTTGCTGAGACCTTTCAGCCCCAGGGGTCTACTTTAATGCAATAAGACCCCGTCTGGCAGAATATGAACTCTCGTATTTGCATAGACCAGCGAACGGACTACGCGTCACCCTATCGGATCTCTACTTAGAGCCGCGACCGTACCCCACTGTTCTCTCGGTTTCCCCCTTCGGGCGCCAGCTGCTTCGCTATGTCGAATCCAAGTGGAGGAAATACAAGCAATAGTTCCAATGGGCGTTGGCAATTTATCGATGCATCCGATAACCGCCGCAGCAATCTGACACAGGTCAAACGTCATGTCATGCAAGAGTATATGCGCCAAAAAAAGGGCGAATCTCGTCAGAGCGATGGTGAAGAAGATACCAATCGTCCTCCGCCCAAACGGGGACGCCCTAAGAAGGCCAATACATTGAAACGAAAGTCTGCCAAGAACGCTAAAAATGACAATCAGAGTGCTTCAAACGCATCTACAGAGGAGTCTGGACCTCTTTCCACAGAAGGGTCTGTACTAGACGACGTTGAAACCACACAGGACTGGTACCATGGAATTCCAACGTCATCACATCCTCACACTCCCTTTTACCAACTTCCTTTTCGGGACCCGCTGCCTGAGACACAAGGAAGCCCTTTTTTACCAGACTTTGCCCATATCGCTCCGAGGGACAGCTTTTCATCGAGTCCCGCAGCACTAGCAAGTCCCTGGGAAATCGCTAGATCCCCGAGGACGATCATGAGCGCTGCCAGAACAGATCCATTTAACTCGCTTCCCTTGGAACTGGATCTAGATGGCCAGAGACTTTTCGATTTTTACGTTAACGATATGCCAGCATGCTCTTACGGGACACATTTCAGGTCACCAAAAGCTCATAACTGGTATACCTCTGTCTTTGTCCCTGAAGGAATGAAAGGCGGCGTGGCATTTCAGAACACCGTACTTGTCCACGCTGCGAATACATGGGCCTGGGTCCGCAATGAGACTGAAACCACGGATACCCTGATACATCGAGATCGTGCTATCAGCATGCTTCGCGAGCACTTGTCCAAGAACCCCCGAGACAACTCTGATGTTGCTATTGTGTCCTGCTTGAGCGCCGCTGCCCTAGAAGACTTTGATCCGCGACCAGGGCACAAGGAAATCAGCTGGGTGCATATGCGTGCAGCTCGCGAGATGATCCGGAGCCGTGGGGGGCCCGCTGCTTTTTTTAATACCCGTCTTGGAATGTTGATCAATTGGCAAGATTATATCTTGTCGGGGTATGAAACACATGGACCTAGCTTTTCATTTGAGCACCCTACCGCCATCAAGGCCTTGCCGGATCCCACTCCACCTCAGACTTCTGATTCCATTATTGCTATTCCTTCTCCGCCTTCTTCTATCTCTTCCGCCCTGTCTGATACATCACCTTGTGTGGAACCTCCTTCAATTGCCCAACAAATCTCAACCACCTACCCCATGGATGAGATTCGTCTTCAGTGCGAAGAATTCCTTGATTTTCTCCGCCGCTGCGAGCAGCTCGCTCTCTACCAAAAAGATAATCCAGGATCCTGTGATCCATCCCGACACACATCTGTCTCAGAGACATCTCCTCTCTTCCAGATCCTAGCCGCTCCTCCTGGCTCCCGATTTACATCCTCGGGAGATCGCAAGCAAATGGTCGCCCGCATGACTGCCCTCATGATGCTGAACGCCGCCTTCTGGGACTACCGATACAGTCCTCCCCATGCAGGAACATTCCTGAGAACGCTAGAGCAAGCTATTGTTGACAGTGAAGTCAGCATGAGTGGCTCCGTTGAAGCAATTCTCCAAATCCTCCTCTCATGTAATGATGGCTATACGCCAGAATGGGTCGCTAGTCCTGATGGTTCTATTTCGCCTGTCCGCTCAGAGTTTACCCCGGATTTCACGCAATATTCTCCATCTGCTACATCCCCCTCGGCAAGACCTTGGTTTGCCGGCCGGATGTTGAAAATCGCTAAGCGGCTCAGTGCGGACTCGTGGTATCGCATTAATGATTTTCTTTTCTCTTGTCTGACTATGCAATTGTCGGAGCCTACTGCATATCTGTGGGAGACTGATCTACGACGCGAGGTTCTCCAGGCGCCTTTAACGAGCTATGTTATGCCATCGTTGATGTAATTTTCCAACCCTCTCTCTGGGGTAATTATATAATTATTGAAAGTGACTACGCTGCACACGCTATTTAGTGAAATATTTGAAAGTGTAGTGTGTAATATATAATGCGGGTCCTCGGCCGCTCTTGCATAATACGAGAAGCCACCGCCAGTGGCTGAATTTTCAAGAGCACATTCGCTTACTTACGTTCCCTGTCCAAATTTAACATCATGCACCTTCCTCCACCTGCACTTACCGAGCACGAATTGCCCGCTCTGTGGCTTTTGCATTCTGGTCTTATCCACTCATAATCTTTGTTCCTTTACACCGAGTACCGATTTAAGTAGTAGTGCCTATGAGAACATTAAAGTGCTCCTCTTTTCAGCTAGTGACGGAATAATTTATGTTCCTCCTCATACTTTATTCATTTTTTATCTTTGACTACAAGATAAGCCGTGCCGTTTACGGCCGTGCTGGTGCCAAGGTAGCTTAGATGTGTCTAGGATAGTCTTCTCCACCATAGCCTTATCTCTCCACGTAGTTGGTGGCGGGGTTGGCAGTGGTTATTTCAGTGATGCTACTGATGAAGTCATTAGACTTGATGGGTGGAAGTATAAGTCTAACCATGCGGCTATATGGCGTTAGCGCGATGCCTTTCAGACTGATTTTGCGGCGCGAATGCAGTGGTCGTTGTCTCTGATTTTAGAAAATTCAGTAAAGCCACAGTGAGGGTGGGCACAATTGGATTAACACGTTTACCAGGATAGATACAATGGTCATTCGCTAAAACCGGTGCTGTTCAGGTGGGGTAATCTTGGGACAAGGCAGCACGTGAGTTGGCTCACACCGACCCTCAGACGAGGATCAGTGAGACATCACTGCTCAGTAAGCAGAAGCAAAGTCTGAGCACTAATATGGAAGTAAAATTCATATAGCGTTACTTATGTAGCTAGGTACGTGTCTAGGTATTGCAAATTTAAAATATATGATGGATAATCGTAAATTGCTGTACATAACTTATACTTCATCCATTTTCTTGCAGCATAGCCGAGGTGATATGTTGCTGCGACTGCTCCAGCTACTGTCGTTTGTCGGATGCATCGATAAAGGATCCATTCCTTTATGCTTCATTTGCGAATGAGGTCTCAAATTCTCCGGACTCGGTCCCACAAGTATCACTTCTGGCTGTAACTCAGTGTTGTGCTTGAAGACATCCTCCACCTCTTCAAGGGACCGGCCCACGGTTTCAGGATAGAAAAACCAAACGATAACCATAGCAACCCAGTTGAAAGCAACAAAGCAGTAAAAATAATTCGAGCCAATATTTGTGAGCCCGATGGGCGAACACTGCGCGAAGATCAAGTTTACACTCCAGTTCGTCGCAGTAGCAGCAGAGGACCCCCGAGCTCGGATAGCTGTAGGGAAAATTTCGGCCGGGTAGATCCAGGATATCATGCCCAGGGCTGTGAAGAAGAGAGAGAACACGAAGAACATGGCAATCGCAGCACGAAGTGCGTTCTGGTTGGCGTTGCTGTCACTGAAATCGACGTACTGTGCAAGTGTGGCCTCAACGCACAGAACTGCGCCCATGCCCAATAGTGATGGAACGAGCAGCTTTCGTCGACCAACTTTGTCGATGAAGAACATGAATACCGTGTTCCAGAACTGCGCCAGCGCGCCCCAGACGCCGATAATCATGAGTGATGTATGTGTGGAAAGACCCAAGGATTTGTATAGGCGGGGTCCATAGTATTGAATGACGTTTACGCCGGAAAGTTGCGTAAATGCCTGTATACCACACCCAAGGAGGATGCGATAGCGCCATTGTCGAGATAGTAAGAGTTGACGCCAGGAATGGACAGCGGCGGTGCGCTCGTAAGCAATACTCTCGTGAATTTGAGCCATTTCGTATTCAACAAGCTGGCTATTGGTTGCGTTAAAGTTATGGAGACGATTCAATGCCGACCGACCAGCCGCTTCTTTTCCATGTTCGATGAGCCAGCGAGGCGACTCTGGGAGAAACCAGATACCGCATGTTAAAATGATGGCTGGCGCTGTTTGGAATGAGAGAGGAAATCTCCAGGCAAAGTCGCTGCTGTAGCGGGAACATCCATAGCCGACCCATTGCTGGAATGAATTAGACAAAAAGTATGTTAGCGGTCAGATGGAAGTTGCTTACAGCCACCATGATTCCTAGGCCAATCATCCATTGCTGCATGCTTGCTAACATGCCACGAATCCGGGGCGGTGCAACCTCGCTCTATGAGATATTAGCGATGACAGTGGTAAGCTCGAGTTCGGTCGACCCACGCAATACACGGGAATGGTTGCAGACATGAGGCCAATTGCCACACCCGCGATGAATCGGCCAGCGATTAGCATCGCAACAGTGACTGCACCTCCCTGAAGCGCAGCCCCGAGTGTAGCCAAAAGTCCTCCAATGAAGATGACCATCCTCCGGCCTTTAAAATCAGAGATGTAGGGAGCAAGCAAAGACCCCAGGATTGCCCCTCCTAGTCACAAATTAGAGCCGATCATCCGTGCACGGATCAGAAAAAAATACCTGTGTAAGAGGAAATGATTCCTCCACTAGCCGCATCAGATAGATTGGGGGATCCGAACTTGACCAGGAAAGCATTTTGCTCTATGCTTGACGAGATCACACCCGAGTCATAGCCAAACAGGAATGACCCCAAGGCGACAAAAGCGCAACAGAGAGTGACTAGCACGTACACCATGGTTGTCCTTTAAAGCAGCACAGCTGCCATTATCGAAACAAAGGTGATAGACAAGGTGGAAGATGGTAGACAAGTCGGACAGGTTTGATATAAGAGGTCGATTGGGACAGGTTTGGGGGCGCGCAGAATGTGGCGATCCACCCCGGGGGAAGTGGGACGTGCCGTAGGGAGGGGGGGGGGGTCAATTATCACCAAACTTGAAATCTGGAAACTTGGAATGGCATGCAGGATGTGAGGACTTTGTATGTTCAAGTTATTTACAGCTAGAGAAGTTGTAACGGCTTGATTCAATTATTTGAAGTAATCCCCTGCAGGGCTGACAAGCTTTAATGAACTGAGTTTGGGCCCATCGAGACTGATACCGACCCATGGAACTGCCGTGAACAAGATAAGGGTCTTTACCGCCTACTAAGATACTCCTTCCTAATTTAGTTCTACCATTTTCCTAACTTTTTAACATTTTCACTGTTCATGTATCTACTTTCCTAATTATTCTGGTAGCGCGTATTATCGATAGCTTCTTGAAAAAATGAACAGCAATATATGAGCATCAGTACAAGTACATTGTAATCAGCATTTACTACTTACTACTTACTATTACTACTGGATGTTGAACAGCAAAATATTATTATAGGGGGTGGAAGGGTGCAAATTCTCAAGTCCTGGCTGGGTTATACCTACTTATGACTCGGTTTCAGCTTTTATCTTGAACATTCCAATCTCGCGTCACAGGGTTTTGTCATGGTCCCCTTTACATGGTTGATCCCTTCATAACGGCAGAACTGGCCCCAACATTTGAATTGATCTATCATCTGCAACTTTCAACAAACTATTTAATGAATCTCGTCTGCCGAGGCAACAAGCTACGGGAATACCCAATAGAGAATTTTCCCGTAGTATTGATATAGTCACCTCTTGGCGGCACAACTTTATGATTTTATGCAGTCGTATATTCCATATCACGATATATGTGACCAACTACATGGAATAATAAAAATTGGTACCAGTTGACGTTGAGATCGGCATCGGGTTTCATGAATCCCGCGGATTTTAACCCCTTCCACGTTAAAAGAAATGTTTGTTTTCCTCTCGGCGATTAATCAGAATTCGCCGAATACCCCGAGTTGAAGTGGAAACTCGTTGCTGTGTTCTCCGCAGTCCGGTTTCAAATGTAACAGTGGAGTACATTCAGTACAAGCAGTACAACCTACGACAGTTAATATTCTCGACTATATCAGATCTTGAACAATCAGATTGAATTGTCAAATCAGACCTCGACAAGTTGACCGAAGCTTATAAACCGATGCCAGCCGAGTCGAGAACCGTAGTGGGGACCGGAAAATTCTACCATCGGGAACGGACGCCGATATGATCAAGAAAATGCCTCAATACTCCTGGAAAGTCCCTGTCGGATGTCCGATACGTACCTTATACGGGAGTAGTATGGCCAAACAAGTAGAGAGTAGGAGTCATCTTTAGCCAAGCTTTTAAAGAACATTCCACCAATTCTCTCTCTCTCCACTCTACTCCGTACACCGCTTTCGGTTTGGAAATCATTTCATCATCACCGCGGGACCTTTCTACTCGACGATCTTCTGTCCTTTTTGGAACTTGAGCCCTTTCATTCGTCACTCCCCATTTGAACTTCTTTTCTTTTTCCCACAAATGTTCCGGCAAGGAGGGCGATCGAGAACTTGCTAATTAACTAGATCGCCCGCCAAGCTCTCCTTACATAAAACCACCGTTTACCACTTCCCTAAACAACTATGGCGATGATAGGTTCTCATTCTGGCGAGAATGAGGATGATCCTTCTATGATGGATATCTATTCACATGAGGAGGACTTCTCCCCGCATGAGACCTCCCCCGCAGATCCCAAATCACAGTCCTTGCCGATGCAAAAGAGGCGCCGAGTTGGTCGCGCCTGTGATGAATGCCGTAGAAAGAAGATCAAGTGTGACGGGAAACAACCCTGTACGCACTGTACGGTCTATAGTTATGGTGCGCACCACTGCAATCCCATTTTTCTCACCCCGTCCTCAGTCTCACGTGGCTGACATTCCACAGAATGCACGTATGATCAGCCTTCCAATCGACGTCGCAACCCGGCCCCGCAGTATGTCGAAGCCCTCGAGGCCCGTATGCACAAGGCAGAAGCCCTTCTCCGATCTATACTCCCCGATATCAACCTTGATGACCCACAGCTGGATCTAAAAGCCACAGAGAAGAGCCTTGTCGCCGCACATAAGGCGAAACAGGCGCCGACCGGGCCATCTGCGCCCGAGGCGCCCGTGGCGCCCAAACCTTCCGCAGGGCAGGTCGAGCCGACCCCTGAGGGTGGGGAAGAATCGTTGCTCGAGACCATGGTCGATAATTCTGGCTGTCTAGATCGTGATGACCAAGGTCACTGGGATTACCATGGTCATACGTCGGGCATCATCTTTGCCCGCCGTCTGCGCAAACAACTAGGCGCCTCCGATGCGTCCATTACACGAGCCTATGGTCTTTCACAGGCCCTGGAGAGCCCTAAATCGGTGTCAGATTCCCCACAAGATTTATCAATGCCCTCAACGCATGATCTGCCATCCCGGGTTGTCGCACGACGCTTGTGTCACAATGCGCTGGATGATGCGTGCAGCCTGATGCGCTTCGTGCACGAGCCATCTTTCTTCGCTAGTCTCGAGCGCATTTACGATAAATCACCTGATCAATATACCAACGAAGAAAACACCTTTCTGCCGCTTCTATTCATTGTCATGGCGGTGGGATGCTTGTTCTCGGATGATGGCGTGGGCACTCTCGATGTAACTGGCTACGAGGGTGCTATCGGCCAAGGGTAAGTTTCTTTTTCCCCGCGTGGCATGATGAATAATTGTTGATCCTCTTGTCAGATTTCAATTCTTCAAGGCTGGGCGGCAGCTTTTGGAAATCACAGATTGCCGAGATCTGACCTCATTACAAGCAATTTGCTTCATGGTTCTCTTCCTTCAGTCCTCTGCCAAGCTTAGTACGTGCTACTCCTTTGTAGGAATCGCACTCCGCTCGGCACTGCGATTGGGTCTGCACCGCAATGTGGTAGCGGACTTCAACCCGATTGAGCGCGAGATGCGTAAGCGCATATTCTGGGTGATACGCAAAATGGACGTCTATGTTAGCACTCTGCTGGGTCTTCCACAAATGCTGAGCGACGATGATATTGACCAGGAGCATCCCTTGGAAGTTGATGGAGAATACATTTCCGCGGAAGGGATCATGCAGATGCCTACTGACTACACCCCTATAATGGCCGGTTCAAATGCGCATACCCGCCTTTCCAACATTATTTTGAAAGTGGTCAAGTATATTTATCCTGTGAAAAACGCCCGCTATCGCTCCAAGTATGATCAGCGATATATGGTCAGTCACTCCAAGATCCGCGAGATCGAGCGTGATCTTCAAAATTGGATGGAGGAACTGCCTCCAGCCCTGCGCCCAGGTACAGAAGTGTCCCCACAACTCGAAAGGTAAGATAAAAGCCCCCCTCCCCATGACCATATCCAGGATCACTGGGGCTAATCAGCTCTGTAGAATTCGTCAGTTGCTCCGTATCAGCTATGCGCATGTTCAGATGGTCATGTATCGTCCATTCTTACACTATGTATCTGGCGGGTCCCAAGCGCGTGGCGTCGACAAGCGCTCTTATGCATGTGCGGCAGCTTGCGTCAGCGTGTCCCGCAATATCGTTCACATTACAACCGGGATGCACAAGAGGGGCCTGCTCAATGGGTCGTTCTGGTTCACCATGTATACGACTTACTTTGCCATCCTTTCCCTGATCTTCTTCGTGGTTGAGAATCCTGATTCTCCTACGGCCAAGGATGGCGTTCTCAAGGATGCCATGGAGGGCAAAACTACCCTGGCCGGGTTAGCCAAGAAGAGCATGGCGGCAGACCGTTGCTCTCAGAGCTTGAATGTAAGTGCGGATTCGTCTGGGCAGATTTTACAGTGCTAATTTAAGCTGTAGTGCTTGTTCAAGACTTTGCCAGAGATGTTGAAGAATCGACAGACCTCCAAGACTCCAGTAAACCTGAAGCGACCAGCTCCAACTAGCATCTCTGCGGAGCCTGAACCTATCAAGCTTTCAGAACAAGCCACTCTACCTCATCGCTCAAGCACATTCCCCACCCAGATGATGCAACAGTCCTCAATGATGACTCCTTCGAACCGTCGACAAAAGAGCCTGGACAACCACCAGGCCATGAACAACCGCCCCACTGATAATGGCACCCAGTCGGCCTGGATGGCCTCGACACCTGAGCTGTTGACAGAAAGCATGCTCACCCCGGAACCCATGGTTGCTAGCTCTTTGAACGCTTCAGTTGCCAACCAAGAGCCTTCGAGCTTGGCGTGGTCCCAGCAATTTACCAATCCAACAAACCTCCCAGATCTCATGCCCATCATGTTCCCAACGGACGATCCCTTCGCGTATCCCACTCAACCCATGTCCACCCTGGAAGACGATCACTTCCGACACGACCGATCTGGCTTGGGCCCAACGCAGTACCCATTTGATTCCACCCCAATGGTGCATTCGCCAAGCGACCCGAGCGTTACCACTCCCGGATTTGACTTTTCAAACCTTCCCGGCTATGGGGCGGCCTCGATAAAGTCATCTGTGCCGAATCGACTTCAGGCTGCACCACAACTGAACTCGCCCCGTGTCCACTCCCCAATCTCCCAAAGCCATACACCCAGCGAAGCTCTAAGCAGCCCCGACCTGGTTTCCATCCCAAATCAGAACTTTGTTTGGCAAGGTTATAATTTCCAGCCAACAAGCGGGGATCAGCCTATGCAGCAAGAGCCGCTTCCCAATGGACTGCCGGACTTCAACATGGGTCTTGATGAAAATAATATGGGCATGAACATGGATCTGGGTATCTCATTCGACGACTTGTTTGGGAACAACACCGGCCGCCCCGGTAAGCGCACATCCAACGACGAGTGGACACAGTGGATGAATTCTGGGGTATAGCCCAAATACGTGTGACTCTACGACGATATGCACTTACGAAGGAAAGCAAAAAAGAAAATTATATTTTTATACCTGGCTGGCGTTGCGTACTTAAAGGTATTTATGACAGGTTAGTTTGTGAGAACACTGTGTAGCAACCCTTGAATCAATAGTAATGTTTTTGTGAACTACAGTGCATGAATATTCGTAGACATTAAGACATGATCATTGATCTTTAATTGATTGCTTGGAACGGTTTAGCCCCACTTCAAAGATCCTCGGATGCCCGAATCACCCCATCCACACTGACGACTTCTCTCCATTCAGTCAATATGGCTGTGCCCGACAACCCATCAATCGGGCCTTCTCATTCTACTATTTATCCGAATTGAACATAGCAACCGTCGAATCCCCAACTACGCTGTTTCACGCCTGGCGCCCGGTCGCATGAGCTAAGCTCTTCACGACAACAAGCTCTGATAATACATCATTTATTCCCATCAATCCGATCCGCAAGAATGTCCCTCCCAAAACTATCCACCCTATTCTCATGGGCTCTATACTTCATCCCGGTATACATTTTCATTCTTTCCCCGCTGCTACAGACCTTCCTCGGCTCCAGCACCACCACCTCCAGTACCGAAAACATATTCGACTGGTCCGCAGACTCAACCCCACCCCCAGACCTCCGAAACGACAGCTTCATCAGTCCAGATGATGGCATCCCAACAACCTGTCCCGGCGAACCCGCCGGATACAAAGTGCATTTACTCTCGCGCACACCACTCATCCTATACCTAGAGAACTTCCTCAGCGACGACGAAGCCGATCACCTTGTTAATATCAGGTAAGTCCATACCGACCAAGCCGCCAGAAGCGCAACGGCTAACCGGCACAGTGTCAACAAATACGCCCCATCGATAGTGTACGACGGCAAAACAGAAAAAGTCGATCCTACCAAACGACTTTCGGATCGCGCGCTCCTCGACCGCGATGATACGGTCCGCTGTCTTGAAGACCGCGCGCGCGCCTTTCAGGGCTGGCGTCCTCACCTATATATCGAGCGAATGTGGGCGCAGCGGTATAACGCCTCGGGACATTATCGGCACCACTATGATTGGACAGGGACGCTTGCGCGCGGCGGGGACCGACTGAGTACGTTCATGGTATATCTGGGCGCGGAGTGTGAGGGAGGAGGCACGAATTTCCCGCGCTTGACAATGCCCCCTGGGAAGCAGTGGTGTCAGTTTTTGGAGTGTGAGGGGGAGAACAAGGAGGTTGGGAATGATGAGGCGCAGGACCAAGCCCAGGCTCACGATATGGGAGGAATTCCAATTCCGAAGCAGAAGCCTGGAATTACGTTCAAGCCTATTAAGGGGAATGCGATCTTTTGGGAGAATCTTCGGCCTGACGGAACTGGGTATCCTGAGACTTGGCACGCCGCGTACCCGGTTACGTCGGGAACGAAGGTGGGATTGAATATTTGGAGTTGGTATCAGCCGCCGATGCAAGCGCATAGGTAAAGCCGAGGCCAAACTTAGGGACCAAACTTGGAGTGCCCATGTTCATAGTTCAAGTTTGGTACTGGGTTCTCAAGTATGAAGGAATGCTTGGAGCTGTGTTGCACTGGTGCAACTTGCACTGCCCGCTTATCCTTCTACTTGGAGATGCTGTATATAGGTCAACCTTGGAAATTGTATATGACGTGTAACATAGTTCTATAGATAGTTGTTTCTCCTGAATGTGCTTTGATATACCCCGGATCAAGGATCCTATCTTCCCCGGGAATTTGATCCATTTTATCATCTCTTGTCCCCCATGGGACTAATATTAGGCAACGAGATTCATCAAGGGGTGCCAAGTGACTGTTGCCGAGACATAGAATTGGGGGCTTCGGAGCGGGAATTGGCAAAGAGGAAAACCTTGGCTGCCAAGAATGTTTGGCCATGGCTTACGACGCTTGGCAGATTTACTGCCATTTGCCACAGAAAACAAATTTAATCCTTTCCCAAGGGTCCAGGACCCGAAATTGTCTCCGTTCGGTTCTTGAGTTGATTGGATGATTTGGTTTGTATCGTAAATTTAGTTGGCGCTTGACCCGATTAGGGAGAGCCACCGAGTGGGGGAACACTTGCTATCTCTCTGTATTTTAGGTGTTCAGTTAGGGTTAAGAGATATCTTTATGAATATGAGGGGTTCGGGATATGATCAATAGTATTTATAAAATGTCCTGGACTCAAAATGTTACAAGGATAATGCACAGCCTTTCCCAAACCAGTTATAACCAGTCAAAACTTGCCAACTCGTGGAAGCCCCGCAATTACTCTTGGCCCGATGTTTGTGCCTTCTTGTCCCGCCCCGGTAAAATGTGTTCTGGGCAAAGTCTCGGCTTATTACTGCGGAGTCTCCCCTTACGCGGTTTCCTTCACCCACTTTCTCTTTCCCCCTTAACTTGGACACTTCAGTTCTCAGTCTGTACGACCTAGTTATCATATTGGTGGTTGGATTACATTTGGTGTTCTTTGCCCCCCCCTTTTTGGTTCATTTTTGATAATCGTTGTGCCTGGGCATCCCGCCAGCACGACAAGACTCCCCGTTTCTTGGCATCATGACGGAGAACAATATTCCCCAAACTTCAACTCCTCAAATGGTGCCGTCGGTACCGGTTGATCAGACACACTCCGTGGCGCAGGTCACCACCACCCCGACCGCGTCGGTTACGGCAACCGCCGCAGCCGCCACCGCCGCCATTAACAACTCCATGAATGGCGGCGAGCAACTCCCTTGCCAGTGGGTGGGCTGCGCAGAGAAGAGTCCTACTGCGGAAGCGCTATATGTAAGCTCATCGTGGATCATTCTTTACGGAGAGTGTACTAATCAGCAGTTGTATTAGGAACACGTCTGTGAGCGCCATGTCGGTCGCAAAAGCACAAACAACTTGAACTTGACCTGCCAGTGGGGATCTTGTAACACCACCACTGTCAAACGTGATCATATCACCTCGCACATCCGAGTCCATGTCCCGCTGAAGCCGCACAAGTGTGATTTCTGTGGCAAGGCCTTCAAGCGTCCCCAGGATTTGAAGAAGCATGTCAAGACTCACGCTGATGACTCGGAGATCCGGTCACCCGAGCCAGGCCTAAAGCACCACCCTGATATGATGTTCCCCCAGAACCCTAAGGGATATGCCGCTGCCACTCACTACTTCGAGGGCCCCATCAATGGTGTCACCAACCAAGGCTATACTCATGGCGCACCCCAGTACTACCAGACACACCCGGCGCCACCCCCACCCGCTAACCCGCACTCCTACGGCAATGTCTACTATGCTCTTCAGGGCCATGATGGTACCCCATCATATGACCGCAAGCGTGGATATGATGCGCTGAACGAGTTCTTCGGTGATCTCAAGCGCCGCCAATTCGACCCGAACTCTTACGCCGCCGTTGGTCAACGGCTGCTCGGTCTGCAGGCCCTACAACTGCCGATCCTGAACGGACCCGTGCCTGAGTACCAGCCCATGCCCACTGGTGTTGCTGTCGGTGGAGGTGGTGGATACAGCCCTGGTGGCTCTCAAGCCCCTGCCTACCATCTGCCCCCGATGTCCAACGTCCGCACCAAGAACGATCTCATCAACATCGATCAGTTCCTGGAGCAGATGCAGAACACTATATACGAGAGTGATGAGAACGTGGCTGCTGCTGGTGTTGCGCAGCCTGGCGCCCACTACGTGCACCCTGGCATGCACTACCGTGCCACTCACTCCCCGCCAACTCAGCTACCTCCTAGCCATGTCACGGCCACCTCCGCACCCATGATGCAGGCGCACTCCCCATCTGTCGGTACTCCCGCGTTGACTCCTCCCTCCAGTGCACAATCCTACACTTCGAACCGCTCTCCTGTCTCCATGCACAACCACCGTGTTTCTCCGCCGCATGAGAGTGGCGCCGGCATGTACCCTCGTCTCCCATCTGCCAGCATGTCTGACAGTATGGGTGCGGGCTACCCCACTGCATCCGGTGCTGCTCCCCCATCCACGCTTGGTGCCTTTGATAACGATGACCGTCGTCGTTACACCGGAGGTACTCTCCAGCGTGCGCGCCCGGCTGAGCGCGAAGTTGACAGTCAGATGAATACTGAGCACGATGGCAAGGCAGATGGCGAACGCACTCCGACCAAGGAGCGCCTCAACATCTCGGAGAGTCTGATTGATCCTGCTCTCTCCGGCACCTCCCCCGACCCCGACCAGGAAGCTGCTCAGCGGACGGCACAGGCTGCTACCGAGGTGGCTGAGCGTGATGTCAATGTTGCTTGGGTGGAAAAGGTTCGATTGCTTGAGAATCTGCGACGTCTGGTGTCTGAGCTCTTAGAGGCCGGTCAGTTCAATCCTGACTCCGATCACCGCGAGGCCCATTCCCCCACCCCCATTGAAGGGGCTATGGAGGGGATTGAGATTAGTAGTGCACGTGCATCCTCCGAGCCAACCAAGGAGGAACCCAAATCCGAACCCACAGAGACTATCTCTTATCCCACCCTCCGTGGACTCGACGAAGACGGGGATACTCATGTGCCCGGTGATGATGCGTAGGGACATCATTATTTATCAACGGCCTCCATCATCTTAACGCTGTTACGACTATTTGATTTATTTTTATTCTACCCATCTTTTTTCCATTTGTTTTCCTTGAGCACACCCTTCTTATCGGTGGAACACGCCTGTTTTATATTTACTGTTCCGTTCTCCTCTCCCTTGTTCTTTACTTGTTCAGTCTCCCTGGATAGTCCAGTCTACTGAAACCTTTCATCTGTAGCAACAAAACTGCACATTGTTTATTTACAGCTTTTTCACGTTGTTTGCATCCAATGATCATTTCTCCAGTGTAACTTTAACTAAAACAAGGACAGATCGAGATCGACCCTTGACAGGATTAAACAGGATTAAGGTTGCATGATTCTTTAATGATTCGATGTGTTTTCTCCATACTGTTTGGTATGCCCCCCGGATTTGGTAAAGTGAACACGGATCGACATGTCAAGTCCTAAATGGGCAAAGCAACATTCCAACGGGTGAGACTAAACTGCATCCGGGGCCCTGTGACGCAAACGATCGAGTCGGCCCCGTCAATAAGGACTAGTAAATTCTGCAGGAATTGAATCCCGTCTCAATTGTGAGAGTAGAGAATACCAGTAACTTTTCACATATGAAGTTGATAGAACAAGTTCAATATTCAGGGGATAAATTTCGGAATCAAGTATTTAGTACTGATTCGCTAAAATATTTGAATTGATCTACTCCTTGTTCAATCATACCTTAAGGCCCCTCATCTAACGTAGGATATTCTTCATGGATCAACTGCACTCGGAAACATCGTGGATCCCACGCTGAGCACGTAATGTGTATGTAATGGTATTACTTGATTTGTCCCGCTAATACCCTGCAAATCCATTGGTATTATACAACGGCGTGACAAGACTCCACCACTGTTTACGGCCAAACGCACTTTACTTCATCTGTTTCGGTTTCTTTCTAAGTAAATTGAAATCTTTTACTTCACCTTCTTTCCCTTCCTTTCTCCTGTTTCCTTTTTCCCTTCTCATCTGTTCTGTGTTGAAACTTGAACTCATCACACGCTCCCCACGCGACAAGGCGGTCACCCCAAACAGACGCCATCGCGTCGATCGTAGGGATTATCGATAACGCAACATCCCCAGCCACTCGATTTACATCCAACTCCTCTGTGTTTGTGTGTTTGTATTTTTCGGGTTTGTGGAGCTTTGGGGGATTTTGTTATTCATTCTTTTACTTCAAAACACCAACTCTTTTTTTTCTATCTGTTTGCTGTTTTCTGTCGCGGTGGCAAACTCCGACACAATCGAGTGGTTCTGACGGACTCTTTTCTCTGGTTCTACCTCTCTGAACGTGTCTCCGAAACTGGGGCGCTCAAATCCGGATCCAGACTTAGTCTGTTGTGTTTTTTATTTCCCTTTGGTCTGGGAATCTTTGCCTCTTTCTTGAACTTCATCTTTGTTGCCCCGCTGTGGAATATCTGCGGAGTATTCAAAACGTCTACATTGCCCACATTCTTGAAAATTCCGAAACCCCCCACGGTCATCATTCCGGTGCTGATTTGAGGGAAAATTCCTCTGGGTTAAAATCGTCCGACCGTATCCTCCGAGAACCGATAGAGATGCCCTTGTCGAATCGCCGGCGTGCGCGCCGGAAGGAGATCCAACTCCAGGAAACCTCCGACGCAGAGGCTCCAGACTCGTCCCCTAGTCGTCCGTCTGCAAAGAAGCGCAAGGTGAGTTCTGATAGCAGTGGCGATAGGATCCGTCGGTCCGAGACCGAATCTTCCGAGGGATTAGAAAAAAAACACCCGCTGACATTGATTAAACGCATAGGTTGATCGCCGCGCCTCACCCTCACGAACCGCTATCAAAGCGGCACCCGAATCCGATGATGACGAAGACTCGGCTGGCGACCATGATCCGTCAACCCACCAGGATGTGGTCGATCTGGTGATCTCATACCTCAACATCCCGCGCGAAGAACTGCGCGTCACGCGCGATCACTCCAATACCAAGACCGAGAACAAGCAGAGTATTCAAGCCTATGCGAAAATCGCCGGCCGCGACTGGACCTATTACGTCAAGTCGCTTCATGTCAACATCGGTCGCGAACCAGACCGCGAACAACACCCCACTGAACAATCCAGTCCGGTCACTATTGCCGCTCGTTCGCTCCCGGATGTCGATGTGGATTTAGGTCCGAGCAAGTTTGTGTCGCGGCTCCATGCGGAGGTCTTTTATGATGGAAAGCAGGCGCCGGCCTGGCATATCCGGGTGAATGGTCGCAATGGCGTCCGTCTGAACAACTCGATCCTCAAACGCGGCGCTGATGCGATCCTTTCTTGTGGCGATATCATTGAAGTCGCCAATACGCAGATGATGTTTGTCACGCCTGGTGATGTTCCCAATATTCACCCCAGTTTTGTCGAGCGTGCGCAGCGCATTGCGAGTGGTCAGGAACCGGACCCGGCTTCCGTGGCTTGGGATGCGTCGCAGCATGCTCATCCGCAAGCCTCGCAGACAACGGAGTCAGCGCGGCCTTCTTCATCTGGTGGTCCTTCATTGGCGCCAGCGCCGAACTTCCTCAAGCGCAACGTCACCCCGCCTCCCCGGTCCCCGGATACGGCGGGCGCGCGGACGGTTAAGCAGTCTCCACTTTACAACCGGGGTATGATGATGGAGAGCACAGAGGAGATTGACTACAGTGCGGATGCGGCTAAGGACCTCAAGCCGCCGTATAGTTATGCCTCACTAATTGCGCAGGCTATCTTCTCCAGTGAAGAGGAGAAGCTTACTCTCAACAGCATTTACAATTGGATTATGGACCGATACGCTTTCTATCGACACTCGCAAAGTGGCTGGCAAAATTCTATTCGCCACAACCTTTCTTTGAACAAGGCCTTCCAGAAAGTTCCTCGTCGAACCGATGAGCCGGGTAAGGGAATGAAGTGGCAGATTGCTGTGGAGCATCGTGAAGAATATCGGAAGAAACAAGCACGAAAGGGCAATCAATCGTCAGCTCCGTCATCGCCGGCGACCAAAGAGCCTCCATCGTCAGCACGTGCTCACATCCCTTCAATTGATACTTCCTTCCCCGTTACGGCTAGAAAGTCACCACCCGTCTCATCTCCAGGCTTCAGCTCATTCCCCGTTGCACCCGTAGAGGCCTTTACTCCGGAGCGTGGTTCACGAGCCGGTCGTGGTCTCGGTTCCGACCACCCACTCCGGCACATGAACCCGCAAGGCTACGAGGAACCATCCCCTCTACCCGCTCGCACGCGCAACACAGCCGGATCGCGCCAAGCAACGAATACAAACCCCAGCCACGGATACGGAATGTCAGACAACGTAGCCGGATCCCCACCTGTGCTCTCATCTTCATACTACGATGATGGGCCTTCATCAATGATCACCCCTGCCCCTCAACGACAACAACCCCGTCTTCCTCCCCCAAGCACTGCTCAGATCCCATCAAAGTTCATGCCAATGAGCTCACCAGCCCAGTTCTGGAAATTCGCCGATATTGGCAGCACCCCCGCTCGTCCGGTACCGGATATGAGTCCACTAAAGGGCGAGGCTGATGATCGGGATCGGATCATTGGCAGTTTCCCGAGCAGTAGTCCACCACCCCCGAACCTGGCTAGTCCCAGCAAACCAGGAACATCAAATGGTCTCGGCTCAAGCAGGACATTACCACCGCTACAGTCTGACACTGGGGATCTGGGTCCGACTACCTCGCGGAAAGAAGAGGAGGAAGAAGATGATAATGGCTTTGATCTTGCTCGGTATGCTACCCCTGCTCTATCTTCAACTTACAACCCTTAAAACCGTCACTCACATAATTTAAGTGGATTCCAACCCATCGGCTCATACCATCGACAACTAAGCAATGCAGCACGCGCCACAGCAACCTAGTCATTTCTTCCAATTTCATGATGTATAACATGTTTCCCAGATTGTATGTTACGTCCGCTTTGCTTTGTTTGTTTTGCTCCGCATTCACCGGTGTTGGCTGGCTTGATCCATGACTCTGCGTATCTTTATTTCTGGTTTCCTTTTGTTTCTTTGCCCCGTATCCCGGTGCTGAGATCGGTGTTTGGGGTTTATCAAGGTTTCTGGGGGTTGGGCGTTGTTTTTCGGTTGCAGTTTTGCTTTTCTTCCCACTTACTTATCTCAAACCGAAGCCAAGGTGGCTCTGTATGTAAGCGCAGCTATCAATGTATGAAATCGACATACAATGTGTAAAGTGAAAGTCGTCTGTTGCGTAGTTGGTAGTTGGAAGCTAAAATAGAGCATTGGGTATTACATAAGCACAAACAGACCCTGATCGACAAGGTTGGAGTCATAAGTTCCACCTACTACTAAATACACATATCTCTACCCCGCAAAAACAACTAGGACGATGTCTCTAAGCAACCTCGGTCTCCGCATGGGCGGTGCCTCAAGCACAGTATTCGCCGCCCAGGGCGTTTTCCTCTTAGGAAATGCCTTCTACACCATCCTCTATCCATCCGCAGCAGCGAATTTCCCAGGCTCTTCGCTAAGCGGAACCCCTGAAGGTGCTGTACAGTGCATTGGGTATGTATCTAATATTCAAATTAAATGTTGACTCGAGAATGATTCCTAATGATACCACATGATATCCTAGTCTAAGTTCCTTTGCTTTGGGAACATACTATCTGATTTCGACCTATCAGCGGGATAGTCTCATTATGGCTTCTTCAGTGCCTTCTCGTCTTGTTGCTGCGTTTGTTATGTACAGGGCTGGAGGAAATTGGGTCCAGGTCGCGGCTTTTGAAATCTCCATGGCTGTGGTGGCTGGTGCGGCTCTTTTGTGGGATCGTGTACAGTGATTAGTCCCGAAGCATACTATGGGACAGGAGCATGTCGTTGTATCGTGTCGTGGGAATTTGATTCCAGGCCATGTATTCGTAGGATGTTTCAGAATATGTATATACCCATTGAGTCTAGACAGGATGTAGTATATAGGGAATCCGAAATACATGCAATAGCAGTATCAACAGGTTCTTTTTGATTCCACCAATACCAGGTATTCTATTAAGCCCAAGTATCTATACTAGGTATGCCACGTCCTGTGTATATTTGCTAGCCAAATTTCTTCTAATGCCCACATCTAGGAGGTGCGTACCAAAGCCTCACTCAAATGTTTTATAACTAGAAATGGCTCACTAGCCTACAGTGCTTTCTAAGAATTTATGATCTATCCTCATCATGGAATTGATATTTTTCTAATTCTCTGCCACTTACAAACGTTTGATGCTGTTTCGAAATTTTATACCCCGGAATTAGCTTGTGGCACTGACGCAATAACCACATCAGCCCCACTGCAGCTCTTTACTCCCATTGCCCCTCCTAACTTAATTTAACTAAAACCTCAACCACCTCTCCTGACTACAACAGCCAAAATGTCAAGCCAGGGTCCTTTAACAACCTGGCTTCTACAAAGCTCCCCTCAATCCCTCGACCGTGCAACAAGCCATCCTTTCCTCGCCGCCGCCGGCAAAGGCACCTTACCCAAAACAACCCTCTCCCAATGGCTCTCCCAGGATAGACTCTACGCTCAATCCTACATCCGCTTCATAGGCCAGCTCCTTTCGAAAATCCGCCTCGATTCTCGTGCCGCAAAACCAAATGCCGTCTTCGCCTCCACGGCGGACCAACAAGCCGTTGATGTCCTCATCGACGCCCTCGTGAACATCCGCACAGAACTCCGCTTCTTCGAGTCCACTGCCAAGGAATACGATCTCGACCTCTCCACCATCTCGGCTGATGAAGGCGGACTTGGTCTCGCCGGCAATGGCTCTGGACGAATTACTACCTCCGCGCAGATCTCGACTACGGGGTCGGGTTCTTGTCCTGGATTTACCGGGGCTGCCGGTGCAGGGGGCGGCAAAGCGACTGGGAGTAGTAAGACTGGTGGAAATGACAGTAGCAAAGATGAGCATGATCTTTCTGTCTCGACTATCGAATCTGGAGAACTGGATTCTGGTGATAGTGTCCTGCACCGCCTTTGCAGGTCTCAGGGTGAATGTCAGATGCAGGCTAGTGGCGAGGTGTGTAACCCGTCCTCGGCTGTGTCTGATACTGGTCTTACCCCCAAATCCGACGTCTTTACATCCGAGGGAGAGCCTGTGACACCTTCTACTGGTGGTCATACTGAGTCTATCCCGCCGTTGGAGCGCGGTGGGCCTGTTTCCTTTGCTGCGACTCGCATTACGCGTGCGTATATCGATATGTTTATGTCGGCGGGGAGTGCAGGTGTTCCTGTTATCGAGGGGTTGACTGTGTTGTGGGCGACGGAAGTCTGTTATCTGCGGTCTTGGAAGTATGCGGCCGCATTTTTGAAGGCGAGGGCGGAGACTGATGATGGGTCTAATGATGCGGATGGGGGTGCTTTGAGGAAGAAGTTCATTCCTAATTGGTCGAGTGATGAGTTTGAGGAGTTTGTGGATAGGATTGGGGAGGTATTGAACCTTTTGGCGAGTCAGTGTAAGGGAGTGGAGGAGTGCGAGATGATGCGTGGGCGGTGTTTAGAGTGGTGGAGGCAGGTTGTATGGCTGGAGGAGCACTTTTGGCCAGTCATGGATTAAGGACCTGCACGGCTTCCAGGGTTTTTTACAGGACTCAAAACTTGTTCTTGCCACCTTCCTAGTACCTGAAAATAGATCTTCAAGGCGGTTTTATAGACTAACAAAATTCTGAAATCAACTTAAATAGAAGAAATATGATGTATCATATGTTATATCAGCAGGTACGAATAGTTTGAAGGTTAGATCCTTGGGATATATCTACTAACATTGTGATGCCATTACACCAAAAACATAGCAATCAAAGACACAATGTAACTGGCCAGGTGATACATATATATAAAATCTACCGTCAAGCAAATCATTGCGTTGAACTATCTCGGCAGAGACATATGGTGATGTTTGAATAGATTGACAAATCAAATGCGCTAAAATCAGTTATTCTGACATGAAAGTGGAGTTGATCTGCTTACCTAAGCCAAACAAACCGACTCCACCTGAGAACCCCAGTGCTAATGTTAACGGCAGCTGCAGGAGCTTGAGCTGACCTTGTCCGGCCACTTCGCATTTGTGGTGCGTGTCAGCGTGTTGTTCCAGTTAAATCGACTTTGATTTTTCTCTCCTATTCCACAAATTCTCGCGTCACCCGATACGCGTCTCATCCACAAGGATGCCCATGACCGATGAGACCGACCACAGTGGCGGGGTCATCTTAGATGGCCCCTTTGACCCTGACGCGCAAGCCACTGTGACTGATTTCATTGATTACACTGAGTATCTTCCAGCTGATCTCATGCGCTCCCTGACCCTCATCCGAGGCCTCGATAATCGCTACCTCGACTCCGCGCAAGAAGTACACAACCTTAGTAAAACCTACGGCCAGCTCCCCGACCTTCCCCTCGATGAGCGCCCAAGCGCGATCTCCTTGCGCCGTGAAATCTCGCATCAACTGGACCGTGCCGTCAATGCCCGCGAATCCGCCTATGCAGAGGCCTGCCGCCTCTACGATGTCGTGGATCGCCACTTCGACCGCTTGAGCTGCATTCGACAGAAGCTAGAAACACTTCCACGACCCCCTTCAGTGGAGCCATCGCCGCCGCCAGAACCTACCCCTAAGCGTGTGCGCAAGGACAAGAAATCGGGCGGGTCCACAACGCGTATCACCCTGCGCCTGGATAATCGCAAGAAGAGCGGAACCCAGAAGTCGAGGTCGCGACGCGTGGGAATGGAGCAATTTGCCGACTTTAATCCGGATTCCCCGATTGCTAGCACAGAGCAGTCCGATGCAGATGCGGAACTGCCTCCTGTTCATAAACCCAGGCCCCCAAAGAAAGAGAAGCAGCAACGCCCCAGCTCAGGGGTTGCAGTCTCAACAGCCATTGCTATTGCATCGTTGAAACCCCCGCCCCCAGATGCGCAAATTGGCAGTGAAGATCTGCCCTGGATGAGACTGACGGATTGGGAAATGACTAGACTGCGAAAGAAGATGAAGAAGAATGCCATGTGGCAGCCTAGTGATGTCATGATCCAGCGTGAGTTGGCACTTTCAGGTCGTGGCTGGGAGGCATACCGAGTTGCGAAACTCTTGGCCGAAGAGACTGGGGTTCCATTCCTTGATTGCGATAATATAGAAGAAAATCATCGGGGCGAGAAGCTAAAAGATATGGAAGAAACCAAGCTAAGCAACCGAGGGATGAAGTTGAATGAGGCGAAGAAGCTGAAACGTGAATTGTTGGCGCGAGAAGCGGCAGCTAACGGAGGAGAGATAGCCATTAGCACTAAACCAGCTCCTGTTCAAGGAAACCCGGCAAATCGATCATCGCGAAAGAGAAAGCGAGAGGAAATCGCAGTTGAGGATAATCCATTGGACTCGGCTCTCGAGTCTGTTTCTGCACCAACACCAGTGCCGGCATCATCGTCAAAATCACGCCGCAGATCTGACCGAGGGGCTCCCAGCAGTGGATCAGCAGATGCGACCAATGCACCAGTGCCTGAAATTGCACCCCAGGAACCTGCCGAAGTAAAGGTATCGCCGCCATTGCCTTCACCAACTGGATCAAAACGTTCTGTCAAATCAATTGTTCAACCGGTCACCACACCTACTCCACCAGTCACCCGGCCCTCTTCCAGACGGTCTGCAGCCGCGGCATTGAGCGAACCCAGAGGCGCGTCAGGTGCCTTCCCTATTGCGATAGCTGGCGGGCGAGATCTTCGGATTAAAAGTGCTACCCCTGCTCGCAAAACCCCAGTTCGAGAGACGTCCCATGCCCCCAGCGTTCCTGCTCCTGCGCGCCGACGAAAACGCCCCGCTCCTGGCCCAGTTTCCACTGGCCAGGACGGTGGCGCGGCTGTTAGTTACGGTCATCGTAAGGCGAAACCAAGCAAGAAGCGCATTCTGGTTCCCAACTCTCAGGATGTTCGTGTTGATGAGGATGGGGTTCTTGAGGAGATCAATGCCAACGAGCCGCGTTACTGTCTTTGTGGGGATGTGAGCTTTGGAACTATGATCTGCTGTGAAAACCAAGATGTAAGTTATGAACTGATATCCGTCTTGATGTGTTGTACTGACTGATTATAGTGTGATCGTGAATGGTTCCACCTTGACTGTATTGGTCTATCCGAGGTGCCTTCGCGCACGGCTAAATGGTACTGTCCAGAGTGTCGCGTCAAGTTTAGCAAGGGTTCAGATGGGATTGTTAGGGGTGGATCGCGGCGCTGAAGTTTTCAGGGAATTTTCTTGCATGATACCACAGGACGTTGCTGCGATTCCAAGCTTTTGCTCTTTAATTTATGGTTTTTTTGTGTTCTGGCGTGGAATTGAATTCGGAGTTCTTAAGCTCAAGGAGGGATTTCTCAATGATTTATCAATCTTTTTCTATTTTCCCTACACAGTTGGTAGATTTATTCGGTGTATTCTTCATTCACTGTGCATATTTACGATCAATTTTACTTGAGTTCCCATTTATCTCCCTCGGACACAATCTCTACTGGCCGGCGCTCATCCAATGACCTGCGGCCTGCATCGAGAATAGCTGTGGTCGCAATTGTGTTGTTCAGAGTAGGTAGGGCACGAGCATCGAGCTGATCAAGTGTTACGCGGCCCTCATTGAGTGCTGTCACGGCATCAATGAACTTCTCAAAGCTGACATAGCCGTAGCCGGTCTGGCCGCCGAAGTTTCCTTCCTCATCGGGAGCGTAGCGCATATAGAATCTGGAATGAAGTCAGTAAGCTTTTTGAGATATGTTTCGCACATAGTCCAACTTACGGGTTAACCCAGATCAAACCTTGGTCGTCGCTGGTCACATCATAGCTGCGCTTAGCCTGGTTCACCCGAATCTCACCATTGGCCGCCATGTCTATAACCGGTTAGTAAAAATACCAAATAGCCTGCAAAGGGGGAACACATACAGTGGAAGTACTGGTTAGAGTGCACACCCGCATTTTGCGGCGCAGTCCAACTAGCCGTGTAAACACCCGTAGCAATCTTCGCGGGGTTATCACGACGTCTCCACTCGACAAGCAGAGTAATAGTATCCTCCGTCTCAGGCACACAGCCCAACGCCTCAGCCGTACCCTGCGAAGCCGTAGCCGTGACCCGCACAGGCTTGTAATCCGGCACCATACTCTCACAAATATCAATATGGTGACTGTTCAGATAGTACGAGATATCAGACTCCCGACCCGCCCACGCCTTGAAAGTCTCAAGCTGACTCTTCGGCTGGCTCATGTAGCTGTAGAAGTAGTTGAAATCGCCAAGTGAGCGTGCCTTAGCGCGGGCATCAGAGTACGCGGGATCGAATCGCTTGTGGTGCTCGATGAAGACGAAGACGCCGTGTTTGCGAGCTTCGTCGACGAGAGTGAGGTGGTCAGCTAGACGCTGGGTTGCTGGCTTGGTGATCATGACGTGGATGCCGCGCTCGATGGCGTACAGAGCGATTGGGAAGTGAGTTGGGTCGGGAGTGAAGATTGTGATTGCAGAGCCCTTTGGGAGGGCATCGATGGCTGTCTTGTAGGCGTCTGGGTCTGTTTGGTCGTCTGCTGGGAAGGAGGCGAAGGATGTGTCAAGGCCATTGTAGACCTGGCAGATGTTGCGGTGGAGGTGGTCGCCTTTGCTTGTTTAGCTGGTTTCAATTGGGTTGGTTTGCGAATCGTTTACTTACGGATTCCGGGGAACTTCTTGCCGGACACGCCGACCATGCTTAGGTCGGCGACTTTGCCGCGCCGGCGTAGGTCGAAGAGACTCAGGCCGACGACGCCGACCTTCTTGTCTGAGCCTGAGGCGCCACCGCCGACGAAGCCGGTGGTGTACTCGCCGGTACCGACCTGGTGAGGTTAGCTTGCTGTATGCGGGGCCATCGGCAATTGTTCTCACCATCAATACGTTAGGAGGAGCCATGATTTTTTCGAGGTGTAGAGGATTGGAGAATATTAGAAGGATGAGGAGGAGTAAATATAGAAATAGAAAAATCTGACGGAGTGATGGGGTTGGACATAATTCTTCCGGCATTTGAATGGAAAAACGTCAATAGCCGATGTCATATCTTATCGTGAACCGACAAGTTCAACACTCTCTGGAGTAGATTCTTTCTATATTCTTGAAATTTGAAGTATTTCTGAATCAGATGAATGCTATCTAGGTACAAGATCAATGGTACTCTCTCTTACTTCAACTACATTCCTCGTGTGCTATTCATCTCGACAGTAATTTCTCTAATTTCATTAATTTCGCAATCAACGACCCCTCATCCACGATACCCCCCACATTTACTTCAATCACAATGATTGGTGGAATAAAATTCTCCGCCATACATAACGCTCGGAGAATTCGCCGAACGTGGGGGAAGGACAATGGCTGCCGGACCATTAAAAGCAAATAAGCAGCCAGGTATTTCCTGTCTTCCTTGCTTTACAGTATATTCATAATCAACATTGTAGGTCAACCAGATATACTATTCTAGCCTGGAGCTAACCAATCATCAGCATCATGCCGCAACTCACTCCCCTCCGACCTGGCGTCTATGCCCCGACTATGACTTTCTTCGATCCCGTCACTGAGAATCTCGATGTCGCTTCTATCCGCCGCCACGCCGTTCGCCTGGCCAAGGCCGGCCTGGTTGGTCTCGTCACTATGGGATCCAACGGCGAAGCTGTCCACCTTACAAATGAGGAGCGCATGACCGTCACTCGAGAGACCCGATCAGCCCTCGATGAGGCCGGCTTCCAAAATGTGCCCGTCATCTCCGGTGCCAGTGAAAACAGCATCCGAGGCACCATCGAGCTATGCAAGCAGGTCGCTGCTGCTGGTGGCGAGTACGCCCTCATTGTTCCCCCAAGCTACTACCGTGGCGCCGTTGGCAACGACGAGACTCTGTACGAGTACTTCACATCCGTGGCCGATGGCTCCCCCGTCCCTCTCATCCTCTACAACTACCCCGGCGCCGTCGCTGGAATCGACATGGACTCCGATCTCATTATCCGCATCTCTGAACACCCCAACATCGTCGGCACCAAGTTCACCTGTGCCAACACCGGAAAGTTGACACGCGTCGCCTCCGCCCTGGGTGCTATTGTTCCTCCCTCCCCACTTGCCCCCACCCAGCGTGCCGCCCCCACAGTCTCCAAGCCTAACGCCAAGCACCCCTACGTTGCCTTTGGCGGTATCGCCGATTTCAGTCTCCAGACCCTCGTGTCTGGTGGCTCTGCCATTCTGGCCGGTGGTGCTAATGTTATCCCGCGTCTTTGTGTGCGCATCTTCAACCTCTGGTCTGAGGGCCGTCTTGCTGAGGCTATGGAGG
This sequence comes from Penicillium lividum, assembly GCA_028828245.1. Lineage (NCBI taxonomy): Eukaryota > Fungi > Ascomycota > Eurotiomycetes > Eurotiales > Aspergillaceae > Penicillium > Penicillium lividum. The sequence goes on from JAQJAG010000002.1 coordinate 6,853,053, forward strand.
CGCAGCAACAGCTCAGCGCTGCTGACTGGGTTCTCACCAAGGCTGCTATTCCTGGCACTAAGTCTGCCATCCAGTCCTACTATGGATATGGAGGCTACCCTCGCCGACCTCTGGCCCGCCTCAGCGATGCTCAGGCTAAGGAAGTTGCTGATAAAATTAAGCCTGCATTGGATGTAGAGCTGTCGTTGAAGGATGTGGTATAATTATGACTTGCAACGTAAATGGACATAAATATTTCAATTATGATCATAAATGAATTGAATTCCAAAATCAAACTTTTTTCATAAATTTCTTTTGCCCGAACTACCGAACTAGAATAACCCCTCCTAACGCACACCTTATCGATTACGATAAGCTCCATGGGCATCATGGCGGGTCCAGTTTCTCCGGTGATTCTTATAGGTGGAGAAACCCAAGTCGGAGTTGATACGAGACTGTCTATCATTTTCTGCCCCACGGAAACCACCCCACGCTCCACCTGACCGTTTGATCGGGATAGTTGATGCCGCTCATGTGAGTTAAAAGTATCCATTCCGAATCATTCGGGACTGATAATCCTGAACTAAAACTTTAGCATGACTGTTCCGGGGAAGTCGACCGATATCCCGTGTTGAGTTATTAAATGTCATTCGTGGAGTATCCAGTAGTGGTAGATCAAGATCTTCTCTCGGACGAGAATATTCATTGACTTGATTTCGAGTGGATACTGTGCCACAATGGTTATACGGAGCGAGGGTGACGCTCTAAGATGAGAAGGTTTTTCCTTGTGTGATATACCCCCCCACTCCCTTTCCTGTTTTCTTGTCTTTTCTTCTTCTCATTTTCAACTCTGTCAATTCTAAAGCCTTTCAATTCCATCACTTTGGACTTTTCTAAGACCTTTCATATTCAATTGGTCTTTTTCTATCATGCCTTACCCTGAGGAAGCTGAAGGCTTCCAGGTTGATGGACCTGATTCCTTTACCGACTTCAAGAAGCGATTCGTGAGTTGCATCTCCTAAGATTTCCCGAAGCCGAAGGATCTAACAATTACTCTACAATGAACAGTTCAAGTTGAAGCCTTTCGGTGACCATGGTACGTCAAAAGATATCCCAATGGCTTGTCTCGTCTCTAACGTATCAATTAGATGTCGACGTCAAGATCGAGGCATGCGGCGTGTGCGGCAGTGATGTCCACACCATCAGCGGTAAGAAATCACTCTAAGTACCAAGCATAACAAAAACTCACAAGTCATACAGGTGGATGGGGAGACCAGAAATTCCCTCTCTGCGTCGGACACGGTAAGCCCCCAAGTAAGACATCCATGAATCATGCAACTAACATCTCCCAGAAATCATCGGTCGTGCCGTCCGCGTCGGACCCAAGGTAACCCTAGTTAAAGAAGGCCAGCGCGTCGGTGTTGGCGCCCAATCCTACTCCTGCGGCGAATGCAAGCAATGCCTCAACGACAACGAAACCTACTGCCCTGTGCAAATGATGGACACATATGGATCCGAGTGGCCAGAGACCGGCATCGTCAGCCAAGGCGGTTACTCCTCTCATGTACGCACACACGAACACTGGGTCTTCCCCATCCCCGACGCACTGGAGAGTAACACGGTTGCGCCGATGTTGTGTGCCGGGTTAACGGCCTACTCGCCACTTGTGCGCAATGGTGCCGGACCTGGGAAGAAGGTCGGTATTGTTGGACTGGGTGGAATCGGACACTTTGGAATCATGTTTGCTAAGGCGTTGGGAGCGGAGGTGTGGGCGATTTCGCGATCGCGGGCTAAGGAGGCTGATGCGCGGAAGCTTGGTGCTGATGGGTATATTGCTACTGCTGAGGCGGGGTGGGAGGTACCGCATCAATTTTCCTTTGATTTGATTGTTAACTGTGCCAATTCTTCTGAGGGATTTGATTTGGCGCGGTATTTGTCTATGATGGATGTTCATGGAAGGTGGATTAGCGTTGGATTGCCTGAGGAGGAGGGACAGGTTATCAAGGCGCAAAACTTGATTTCTAATGGTGTGCTTATCGGGGCCAGTCATCTTGGAAGTCGTCGGGAGATGCTGGCGATGCTGCAGCTGGCTGCGGATAAGGGCCTTAAGGGTTGGGTTGAGGAGATTGCTATTGGGGAGGAGGGGTTGAAGGAGGCTATGGTGCGGATGCAGAAGGGCGATGTTCGCTATCGTTTCACTTTGACTGGTTATGAGAAGGTCTTCGGGTGAAGATAACTCAATGTAAAGAATATGCGATAAGAATGAATGTGTAGACGAATAAAATATCATCCGAATGTTATACATTTCGAAATGCATAGACATGATGACGTGAAATCTGAGGCTTCATCGGATACAATATGGTAAATATATGAGTACTTTAATAATACTAATCTCCTTTATGAAATGTTAAATATAGTCCCAAGATTCGCTTAGAATTTCGACATTGCATTGACACAAAAAAAAAACTCTCTCGGTGATCTACTAATAGTAATTGATAGATCCTGTCAGGAAAGAAAACAAGCGGCTTGTTGGGCGACTAGGTCAAGCTTAGTCACCCCACCTATCTGTTTCGGTAAACTTTCAAACATTCAAAAGGGCTAAGGAATCTTGAATACTATATTTTTAGTTGCTATTTTTGAACCAAGAACTTTGTCAACTTTTTGGGGGTCCCAGTCTTATCTGCATCCCCATAGTGGATCCGGGGCCGAACAGGATCGCCAATGTAGCGTCATGTACGGAGTAGATCAGAATGGAATCATTTCATACGTTTCTCACGAAAATCCCTACTTTTCCCGATTAATCAGAGTTTTGGACCAGACCTGAACCGCCACCCTGAGCCAACGGATGATGTACTCGGTACTTGAGCTAGAAGGCAAACTCATAGCGGATCCCTGGGTAGCGGTACTCCGCAGATATGGTCAGCCCCATGATTTGCCCCCCAGATCCTGAAAAAAAATATATTCCCTGCAGATCCGGGTACTGGGAGATGTATCTTTGTATCTAAATTGTTAGTGTTTCTCTTACAATTCTGAAAAATCGGTACTTAATGACGACTTAGGCTGAACACCAATCAGTCAGTACCGATTCACCGCCCGACTCTCAGACCCATTCAATATTTCCTTCTGGAATTCGTCCGCAACTCCTTATTTCTCCTTGCGCAGCCCTCGTTTATTTTCTTTTCCTTTGACTCTTTCCTTGTATTTTATTCCATTACATTCATTGTTCCTTTTCTTCGACTCCCAGGGCACGTTGTGTCGTTACAATCTTTCCATATCGATTCGCCCCTTCTCAGCCCGATACACTTGCATTTCCTATCAATAGACTGGGATTGAAGAAAAAAGTTCAGTCGTTTGATCATATATACCACTGATCAGGGAAAGGCTATACAAAGCCAGTACAATTGTTATTAATCCGCCTTAATCCGCCTTTATCCGCGCAATCGACTTCATGTCGCCACGAGAGACTACCTCCACGAGGCGCCGCCCGTCCCTGTCCCTTCGCCCACGAGCCCGGACCGCGGTGCAGATCCCCTTTCCCAAAGACTACACCTTCGAGTGGCAAGAGAAATCTCTGGGCCAGGATCATAATGCTTCAGTCGAGGAGATGGAGCCCTTTCCGCACGTGCCCAGGCGTCGTGCGGCTAAGAGCTTCTCGAGCCTGCGCCATCCAATGGATGGTCTAGTTGCACTGGGACGCCGTCTTTCAGTCACTATTCGCAATAAGTCATCGAAGCATAACCTGCATGTTCAAGGAGAGGAGGGAGATAGCGAATTCCGCCACTACCAAATCGCAGGACAATCCCACACGCGCAATGCTGCGTCTGGCAGTTGGGAGGTGCGGCCTGAGCCGTGGACCAATGGATATAGCGTCAACCGACGTCCCTCTTTGAACAGCGTCTCCGCGCTACACGGTTTTTATGTGCCTACCGCAGCGGTCCCGGGCCCTATCCCAGGCCGTGGATTGGAGCCGCCCATCCTTCCGAATGACATGTTCTCGGGTGCGGCAGCTCGTGCTGCTGCAGCTGCACAAAATGAACAGATGGAGATGGCGAGGCTCGAGATGGCCCGAGCGGCGCGAGGCAAGACCCTCGATACGATAGTGACGCAGGATTCAGAGAGTGGGATCGAAATTGATCTACGGGACTACACTGACTCGGACACCGAGACGGACTTTAAGCGAATTGGTAAGGATGATTTGCAGACGGTTCCTGGAAATTAGGGCTAACTGATACTAGATCCGGCTTCATACTTGCCTGCCGAAATCATGACTCACGTTCTTTCTCATTTGGACCCTGCCTCTCTGTTGAACTCTGAGCTGGTATCACATCTTTGGAATCAGCAAGCATCGTCTCCTTTTGTTTGGAAGCCCGTGTTTCGTGGTGCCTATCCTCGCCGTCCTGCTAGTTCCACCGCAACCAAGAAAAAGCAGTCTTTGGGGTTGGGAAAGAAGAATCATCACCAAGACTGGAAGAGAATGTTTCTTGTCCGTCGAGCTCTTGATCAACGCTGGAAGGAGGGCAAAGCGGCCGCAATTTACTTGCACGGACATCAAGACAGCGTGTACTGCGCGCAGTTCGATGAGGACAAAATTATTACTGGGTCGCGGGACCGCACAATTCGTGTGTGGGATGCCCACTATCCTTGGCCTTGCCTCAAAGTCATTGGCCCCCCTCCAGGCGAGGTGCCTGGAATTGGCCAGGTGAACAACCCTGCCCAACAAGCGACCGGAAAGTCTCCCTTTCTGACCATCTGCCCCCCATCCACTCCCCTGGAAACCATTATTTCACCGATGGAACAGCCGCTAGACTACCACAGTGCCTCGATTCTCTGTCTGCGGTTTGACGAGGAGATCATGGTCACTGGGTCGTCCGACTATACCTGCATCGTGTGGGATATTAAAAATGATTACAAGCCGATCCGTCGTCTTGCTGGTCACCATGCTGGTGTGCTGGATGTTTGTTTTGATGATCGTTACATTGTTTCATGCTCCAAGGATAGCACCATCTGCGTCTGGAGCCGCAAGACCGGCGAACTCCTGAAGAACCTTGTGGGTCACCGCGGGCCGGTAAATGCTGTGCAACTGCGGGGTGATCTTGTGGTGTCAGCTAGCGGTGATGGCGTGGCGAAGCTGTGGAACGTCACATCCGGCCACTGCGTCAAGGAGTTCCCCAGCAAGGACCGTGGTCTAGCCTGTGTTGAGTTCAGCGATGATGGTCGGACCATCTTGACGGGTGGCAATGACAAGACCATCTATCAATTCGATGCCAACACGGGTGAGTTGGTCAGTGAACTCCACGGGCACACTGGATTGATTCGCTCGCTGCACCTAGACAGCATGAATAAGCGTCTCGTGAGTGGTAGCTATGACATGAGTGTCAAAGTCTTTGATGCCGACTCTGGCGAGCTATCTATTGACTTGCCTGGGTGGACTACCAGCTGGATGCTGAATGTGCAATCTGACTACCGGCGCATTGTAGCCACCAGTCAGGATTCGCGGGCTGTGATCATGGATTTCGGCTACGGTCTTGATGGGATTGATCTGTTAGAAGAGTGATTTATATCTGTTTATATAATATTTTTGCTTTGAAAATCTTTTTAGCGTTCGTTCATCTGGGACAGATTGGTTGGAATCCATGGTTGGATTTTGGGAGTTGGCATTGATATTGGGAACTTTGGAATTTTGAAAATCAGGGCGGCATTTGAGGCATAGATCTTGTTCACTTGGGCTTTCATACAAATCGATACATTTCACAATGAAGCTCATATCTTCATTGACCTAGCAGACTATTCTTAATTCCCTTGATTCCAAAGCATACCTCTCATAGTATAGTAGCTTCAATGAATGGAAGAGCTTGGGAACGACGCCTCAGGCACAAGGATGACGTAAGACCCTTGTGATTGGTTGATATTCTGCTAGTGCCACCATGATCCGTGGGTTTTGGCATCAAAACAATCACGTCGCTATTTTGCATCAACACGGACAGGTAAACCTTGACAAGGAGCCCTGACTCTGCATTATCACGTCTACAATTAGCGCTTTCCTTATCTAGTCCAGCCTCCCTTTCCTTTTCTCCCCTTTTCTTTAAACTTCGGCTGCGGCTATCATTACCCCACCATGGGTGAATCCAGGTTCGGCTTTCACCCCCTATCGTCAATCGACATGGCGCGTTAATTATGAACTAACCACAATATATATTCAGACAAGAGCTTCTGGCTTGGTTGAACAACCTGCTCCAGTTGAACATTACCAAGATTGAACAATGCGGAACTGGGTACGGATCGACAAGCTCCCTCTCGAGGACTGAACAACGAATCGGTTAGAAGAGTGTGACTGACGGAGGATTTTGCATATTCTATACAGTGCCGCGCTATGCCAGATCTTTGATTCCGTATTCAGTGAGTCCAGCCTTGATTGGAAGGTCACCGACTAGTGGCCAGGCGTGAAAGGGGAAAGAAAAAAAATGCGTTGGATTGGCTTGACTGATGCGGGGATTCTTTTCTAGTGGACGTGCCCATGTCGCGGGTCAAGTTTAATGTCAACAGCGAATACGCCTATCTGCAGAACTTCAAGGTCCTCCAGAGTACGTCCGACAAGCTGATCTCGGTCCCCGCCATTTCCCCATTCTGACGTGCCTAACCTCCATTCAGACGTGTTTGCCCGCCATGGTATAGAGAAGCCTATTCCCGTCCAGTCCCTCAGCAAATGCCGCATGCAAGATAACCTGGAGTTCCTCCAGTGGGTTAAGAAATACTGGGACCAGCACTACCCTGGTGGTGATTACGATGCTGTTAGCCGACGGAAGGCGTCCGGTGCTCCCGCTGGTTCCGCCCCAGCCTCTTCACGCGCTCCCTCGGCAGGCTCTCGCCGTGGAGCTACACCAGTCACATCTGCTGCTCGTCCCCGGGTTGCCACTGCTGGCCCCAACACCGCTGCCCTGACACAGGAGATTGCCACTCAGAAGGAGGCCATCGCTGGTCTTGAGAAGGAGCGGGACTTCTACTTTGCCAAGTTGCGCGATATTGAGCTGCTGCTGCAGACCGCTATTGAGGCCGACCCGGAGCTGGAGAAGGAAGAGGATACGCTGGTGAAGCACATTCAGGGAATTCTGTACTCGACTGAGGTAAGTTTGGGTTTTGTCTTTGTGCTTATCCACTATGAGGCTCTCTTGCTAAACTTTGTTGATAGGATGGATTCGAGATCCCGGCTGAGGCGGAAGAGGGTGTGGCCGATGAACTGGAGACGTTCTAAGCGGCAAAACAGGGACTGGAAAGGAGAAAGTGCGAATGTCCCGTTGAATAAATACCCCCATGTGTGTTTCTCAAGTAGAGCAGACTGTGAATGTGTCTGAAGTACAGAGAGTAGAGAAATGATTGTTCCAGGCTATTGATTGGTCCCTGCGTATTAAGTAATCAAATCATTCGGTCCCTACATAAGTTAATATTGGAAATTGCATCCACGTACCCAAATCACTCACCCCGAAATAAGTATATCCCTATAAACCTTTAATTTTTATATCTATAGATACTTACTTAGCACCAGCTAGAAGAGTTAACTAGATTAGAGTATTACTGGGTTTAGGGGTAGAGCAATTGTATTAATAGGTCCTTACAGATAATTAAACCTGCGTGATACACTAGTCTTAATATAGCTTAGTGTTGCCAGTGGCTGGCCAGAACCTCTCGGCACTCTCCACTTTATCGGTTTTGATTGGTCACATCACTCGTGTACCTGCAGCGTCACTATTCCTTTTTCAAAGTCTCCGTTGGTTCTCCTCGCATCTTTATGCTTTTTCCTCCAAATAAACAAAGATGTCCTCTAATTCAATTTGTTTCCTCTCTGGAATATTCATCTTTGTGATCTTCAGCCCCAAGTGTAGGGGAAACTCGGAAAAGTCTACTTTGGCCCCTCCCATCCCGGGCTAGTTCGTCATCCACGCGGGTCGGGACTTAGCTTCGATTCGATTAGGGGAGCGCTGGGTCCCGGTCTGGCCGTTCCACTCATTTCCTTTTTCCTCTTCTTTTCTCTTCCCCCCCCCACTCTCAAGACATACTCTACAGAGTCACTGTTTTTGCAGAAAGAAGGTCTACGGGACTACGTCGTGTCACAATCGCCCAGTGCGCATTGATCATCACGTTGAGCCGGTTTCTTACGGGTCGACGCTGATATCACTTGACCGTTCGTGCTTTCAAGGGAAAATCGTCTTCTGCAATGTTCAATATGGACTAGGCCGCGCGGTCGCTTCTTAACTTGTGTTTTTTCTTCACTCTTTTGATCCTGGTACGTCGTTGTGGGGAATATGAGTTCGAGGTGAAAAATAAGGAAGACCCGGAATAACAAGACATTGTTTATCCAATCAAACCTTGGTCAGCAGTGAAACGAGCTCCCGCTAACAGACTTCAAACTAGGCTATTCAGACGAATGCCATTCACTCATTACTGAATTTCAATTGTTGACAGCATTCAGTCCGGTCAACATCCATTCCTTACTTTTGCACCAGTACCCTCTGTTTTTGGGGACTTCTATCGAATAAGCGGGCAAGACCCGGCTGTTGTCTGTAGCGACGAATTTCTCGCCCAGAAACATACAATTCCATTCGCTATCGCTCGTGCTGGTCGATCCAGCCCCGACCTCTGCGAGGACTTACAACAAACCTTTGTTCCCACCTTCTTTTGTCCATCGACACCATGTCTCACCATGGATTTCGCCATTCCCGGATCAGCAGGATCATAAATGCCAAGCATCGAAACGAGAAGGAAGAAGATACGGTGGACGGTTCAAACCCCGCTTTACACAATGTAAACGAAGTGCAAAAACCTCTGGTATTAGAAGATACAGTCGAGCCGTGCGACCCGATAAATCGGGACTGTATGGAGGATTTGGCCGTTTTCTCTAGCTTGCTGGTTAAACGACAAGCCGATTCATCACAAACCTCCGCTACGGTCTCCACTGTAGTGCAGGTGGTGGAGAGTACCTCACAAACTGCGTCGCAATCAACTGGCACGGAATTTCCAATGACGCTCTCAGGCACATTCGATGTGACGATCTCAGCAACTTTTTCGGCAACTCTATCAGGAACTCTCTCAGGAACTGACTTGCTGGCGACGTCTCCAACGGATTCGTCAATCGCATCGATAACCTCACCGACCACGCAGCCCACTACTTCGGCCACGAGCAAGCAGCGCGTACCTGTCTCGTCACCCAGAGTCTCTGCAGGCGCTGGTTCTCAACATACCTCCACTCCCCTGGTATCTTCCGCTAGCAGTCCGACAAGTTCGGCTACGACGAGTACTTCAACCGTGAACAGTGTCTATTATTACTCATACTCAACCTCATCCTCAATCTCAGCCTCAACCTCAACCGAATTCGCTTCCACATCCGCATCCGCATCCTCGTCCGCATTTTCTGGAACTTCGTGGACTGGCTACTACTCCAGTTCGACTGAAACACCATCTTCAACAACTGACGTGCTTGGAGCTGTGCACACTGGTACCAGTTCTGGCTCCAGCGTCGGTGATGGATCAGGATCGTCCACGAATTCAGGGTCCTCGGGCTCGGGATCTTCCATTTCCCCCACCACATCCAAAATTGTGGGCGGGGTTATTGGCAGTGTTGCTGGTCTGGCTCTTATTTTTGCTCTCCTTTTCTACATCCTTCGTCGGCGGGGTTATCTCCAGCGCTTCTTGAAGGACAAGGGAACAGAAGCTCTTCCATCCAGTGATGCTGGAACTGCTGGCACCAGGGAAATGGCCGAGAGACCCTCCAGTGTCTTCACTACTTCATACTTGGCTCCTGCCTTTATGAAACGCTGGCGTCAGTCAACCATGACCACCAGAACTGATAGCACAGTCGATTCATTTTCCAGCGAGCGCGGATTCCAAAAGATCTCAGGCCGGAAAATTCCTCCTGTCCTCACCCATGGAGGAGATGGTTTTGGTGGAGGACTAGATGGCGACTCACCCACCATTCCTGACTGTCTTATCGGCCTATCCCCATCATCCTCTACTGGAGGACCAAGTGGGGGACTTCTGTCTTCTCCTGTCACACATGGTCCGCCTCCAGCATCCCCGTTCGGCTCGCCACTTGATACGAACTACACACGGGAAATAGACGAGTTCCCCACCCCGCCACGATCCAAGATTCAACTTCCAGTCTCCAGCTCAGTGAACTTCGGCTCTCCCACCATGGTATCTTCTTCTCATTCTATTCCGCAACCGCAAAGTGCGATACCTGTCCAGCTACCGGACTCGGTGGGGCGAAGCCTTCCAAGCTTTGATGGAAGCCGCGGCAGCCGCTTCACGGAGAGCCTGGATCTGTGATCCAGAGTACTTACTCTTCGAGATATGCGATATGCGATACGAACCAAAAACAAAAACCAAAAAGCCGACGTGTTTGCGGGACTTGGAATTTTGAACTGCTGATAGGTTATGACCCATTCGAGCGCTTTGATTGGATATAGCCCTCTTCGCCTTCATCTCCTTGATTTTTTTTCCGTGTCCGTTGCTCTCCGAGCACTTCCTGTCGTTGATATTGTCTTTTTTTGTTTTTCATTTCTTTGCCATTTCTTCCTATAGATACCCATTGTCTTGATCCCCTCACTTGTCAATATTTGTTTACCTTGTATTGTCTGTCTTTCTTTCTGTTTTGTTTCCAGAACATTTTGGTAATACGGTTATGGGCCCCTTTCGGTCATACCATTCTTGTGTGGATAGTTCTAGGATAATTTAATAATTACACCTACAGCGAATATTACTTTTGATCATCACGGAAGCCTAGAATGGGGCAGTGAAGTATACTTATACGAAAACTGCCTTGATTAGTGCACAGCCTATGTAGATCATGTAAGACATATCACAAGCTGAAGGAACTACAGCCTCAGCCACATGTACCCTGGTCATGTGCACCCAGGTGCCTGGAGACTAAACTGGGCTTCTAACTAGTTATTTAGTTGGTTACCTAGATGGTTGGTCATCACCTTATATCTGCACCGCCACAACCTTGTTTAACTGCCTCGTCTAAGCCACATGTGGCTAGTGGTAAGGTCACCGCTAAGCTTCTGAAATCACAGTCAAGGATTAGATCTCGCATTCCTGCGATCATCGATGAAATGATATCTGCGTCAAATTAATGATACCTTGAATGACTTCCAAACTCTGACAGTATAGACCTCTCCAATGTACCTTTATTCTCAAGCTATACCAAGCCACTATGACACCCTCAATAAAGTCTCGCCTCCTTACTCCGTAGAAAACAGTTGTAATAAAAGCATCTGATTGTCTATCTGACGCATGGACCTAGGCGGGGTCCCCTAGCTTCGTATCATTGGTGTTCTCATCGAGGCGCAGCAAGCACATCACTCCACCCGTGGTAACCGGCGGCAAGCCCAAATCCGTCAGATCCAACTGGGATTGGACCGTTAGCTCGGCGGAACCAGTTCCAATATCTGACGTTGTCGTCAGGCCCAGCGCCACGGGCCCAAAATCATAAGCTGGAGTTTGAAAGATATTATACCGGCGCCTAGATCCGTCAGCTAATGTGTGTAGAATAGATCCGTGCATTTGTCATGACCCTGTTATTCCAACCCTAAGCCAATGCACTGGTACCGTGGTCATTGTTCGTGTTTTTGGTCCCCTTTGGATATGCTTGTAGACTTTGGTCTGATGAGCAGTTGGATCCAGTAACTTAAACTGATAAGAGGCTGTGTTTCTTGGAAACGTCATCTTGAAAGGATCACCCCGGGTGATGAGGCCTTTTCTACTCGTGCCAATCCTGTTACCGCCGCTCTCTTCTCAATAAACCTGTGGAGCGCTGCTTGGCATCTTCTTGTTTCTTAGCGAGCTCAGATGTTCTACCCATGTCAGGCTTTATCTCTTCTAGGCGGCCTGGGCATTTATACACAGCCTCCTCGCAGCGGGGTCATAACAGCGTCTTGCGCCCCGGATTTAAAACGAACATACGAAACTACAGAATCTGTTATACTTGCATGATAGGATTAATCTCGCTACATTAACACCCATGTCTTCAAATTCTACGGCCCACCAGGGCCCATTCTTAAGCCCGACCATAATAACCAATACCTCAGGCAGAGAGGTACGTTCTATACAACACTCGAAACAGTACTCGGCGCCAACCAAAACAAAACTCATACTAACATTCTACCTCGTTTTAGCGTTCACTATCTGTTTCATCAGCAGCAGCTTCCTCTTCATGTCCCAGTCCCACATGCACCGATTTCATCCATAGTCCATCTTCATCTCTATCCCCCGAGATGGCATGGAATCAAATTCAAGACCCAAACCGTCTAAGCGTACACCACGCACATCGACCCTCCCAGTCCATCGACGGAGATACCCTGCGTCCACGCTCAGACTCCTTCGTATCAAATACAGATACAGTGGTGCGCTCCAGAACAAGCTCTGACGTTGGCGACGCAACCAACTTATCATATGACGATGTCTCGCTCTCTGAAGCATTGCGGCCTGATCCTCGTGAAGAAGCCGATTTCCATGTCCAAGATAACCGTTTTGCGTTTTCTCCCGGGCAGTTGAATAAATTGCAGAATCCGAAGTCTCTCGCTGCTTTTCATGCGCTTGGGGGCTTGCAGGGTCTTGAACGTGGTTTGAGGACGGATCTTCATGCGGGGTTATCGGTTGATGAAGGTTCGTTAGTTGGATCTGTTGAATTTCAGCAGGTTACTCCGCCTTTATACAATCGGCGGCTTTCGAGTAAGGCTCTTGAGGAGAAGATTGAGGTGCCGAGAACGGAAAAGAGTGGAGATGGATCGCCGTTTGAGGACCGGGTGAGGGTTTTTGGGAAGAATAAACTACCTGCTCGGAAGTCAACGGGGTTTTTTAAGTTGTTTTGGATTGCATATAATGATAAGATTATTATCCTGTTGACTATCGCTGCGATTGTGTCGCTGTCCTTGGGCATCTATGAGACTGTTGATGATGGGACTGGTGTGGAGTGGGTGGAGGGGGTTGCTATTTGCGTTGCCATTTTGATTGTCACTGTTGTCACAGCTGCCAATGATTGGCAGAAGGAAAGACAGTTTGCTAAACTCAATAAGCGGGTGAGTTTCGATGTCCTCTGAGACTGGTATAATGCTGATATTCATTAGAATGATGATCGGGATGTCAAAGTTCTTCGCTCGGGAAGGTCCATGATGGTATCTGTATACGACATCATGGTTGGTGACGTCCTTCACCTAGAAGCTGGTGACTCTATCCCGGCAGATGGGATTTTGATCTCAGGGCATGGTGTGAAATGTGACGAGTCATCTGCGACTGGTGAGTCTGATCAGATGAAGAAAACAGATGGCAACGAAGTCTGGCAGCAAATCATCGAGGGTAGGGCTACCAAGAAGCTCGACCCTTTTATGATTTCTGGTAGCAAGGTTCTGGAAGGTGTTGGTACCTACCTGGTTACTAGCGTTGGGCCACACTCTACATATGGTCGCATCATGCTCTCATTGCAGACTTCAAATGACCCGACGCCACTCCAGGTGAAGTTGGGTCGCTTGGCTGATTGGATTGGGTATCTGGGCTCAGCGTAAGTGGCTACCAGATCTAAAGTGAAGTCCTTGACTAATTATTCAGCGCTGCAATTATACTGTTTTTGATCTTGGTCTTTCGATTCATTGCCGATCTTCCGAATAACCATGGCACACCCGCTGTCAAGGGCAAAGAGTTTGTGGATATCCTCATTGTCGCTGTGACTGTTATCGTTGTCGCCATTCCAGGTGAGCACTAGTTGAATGCTAAGGACTAGGTATATTATTGGTAACTAATCCTTTTCTCTCAGAGGGTCTTCCATTGGCTGTCACTTTGGCTTTGGCGTTCGCCACCACTCGCATGGTCAAGGAGAACAACCTTGTCCGCGTCCTTCGAGCATGCGAAACAATGGGAAATGCTACAGTCATCTGTTCGGATAAAACAGGAACCCTGACCCAAAACAAGATGACAGTAGTTTCTGGTACCTGGGGCTCAAGTCATAGTTTCAGCCAGTCTGAAGTTGATGTTAACAAGGATAACAAACAAATGAGCACCGCAGAGGCCTTCAAGAAGTTATCCGCCCCGGTGCGGGATCTCATTATCAAAAGCGTCGCTTTGAACTCCACGGCATTTGAGGAGGAGAAAAATGGCCAAAAAGAGTTTCTGGGCAGTAAGACCGAAGTCGCTCTACTACAGATGGCTCAGGATCATCTAGGCATGGACCTGGTTTCAGAACGTGGATCTGCTGATATCGTTCAACTCATTCCATTCGATTCGGCGCGGAAGTGTATGGGTATTGTTTACCGACACTCGACCGCGGGATACCGTCTCCTTGTCAAGGGTGCTTCGGAGTTGATGGTTGACGCTTGTTCCGGGCAGATTACAGATCTTGATGCCTGTCAAGAGTCATTACACACCGAGTCGCTCTCCGACACAGACAGACGGGTCATCCTGGCGACTGTTGATCAATACGCTCAAGGTTCTCTCCGTACTATTGGAGTTGTCTTCAGAGAATTCCCTTCTTGGCCTCCGCAAAGCGCCAAGAGACTGGAAGATGACCCATCTGCCGCAAGCTTTGACGATATCTTCCACGACATGACCTGGATTGGTGTCGTGGGAATCCAAGATCCACTACGACCTGAAGTCCCATCTGCCATTCGCAAATGCCACTCTGCAGGAGTCCAGGTTAAGATGGTAACAGGTGACAATGTCGCAACAGCCACAGCTATTGCATCCGCTTGTGGAATCAAAACTGAGAATGGCCTCGTTATGGAAGGCCCCAAGTTCCGGCAGCTATCAGACGAAGAAATGAATGAAGTTATTCCTCGCCTTCAGGTTCTGGCGCGTTCTTCCCCCGAAGACAAGCGGATTCTTGTTGAACGACTGAAGCTTCTTGGTGAGACTGTCGCTGTTACAGGTGATGGAACCAACGATGGACCTGCTCTGCGGACTGCGGATGTCGGGTTCTCTATGGGTATTGCCGGGACCGAAGTCGCCAAGGAGGCTAGCTCGATTATTCTTCTCGATGACAATTTTCGATCGATTGTCACGGCTATTGCATGGGGTCGGGCTGTCAACGATGCTGTGGCCAAATTTCTGCAATTCCAGATCACCGTTAATATCACCGCTGTGATATTGACTTTTGTATCTTCTGTGTATAGCAGTACAAACCAGAGTGTTTTGAATGCCGTGCAGTTACTCTGGGTTAATCTTATCATGGATACATTTGCTGCCTTGGCTTTGTAAGTATCTCTTATCTTTCAAGAGAAGTCTCTCGCTAACAATAACAGAGCCACGGATGGCCCGACAGCAAATATTCTAGATCGAAAGCCTGTTCCAAAAAGGGCATCGCTTTTCACTCTAACAATGTGGAAGATGATTCTCGGACAATCTGTTTACAAATTAGCCGTGACATTTATGCTGTACTTTGCTGGCGATCAAATCCTCAACGCTCACCTTGTTTCCGACGATCCAGCACTTCGCGCCAAACAGCTTTCTACAGTTGTCTTCAACACGTTCGTGTGGATGCAAATCTTCAACGAGCTAAACAACCGCCGCCTCGATAACCATTTCAACATCTTCGAAGGCATGTTCCGCAACTACTGGTTCCTGGGAATCAATACCCTCATCGTCACAGGACAAGTCATGATTATCTTTGTTGGAGGCCAGGCATTCGGTGTCACCCGACTCAACGGCACTCTATGGGCAGTTTGTCTGGTATGTGGTTTCGGATGTCTACCATGGGCGGTGGTTCTGCGCCTCATTCCCGATCGTCATTTTGGTCTTGTCTTCAATGCTATTGTTGGAGCGTTTTCATTTATTCTCAGGCCACTATTAATAGCCTGGAATGCTTTTGTTCGTGGGTTGAAAGTGTTATTTCACCCCGTGACGCGATTTTACCGTCGAGTCTTTTCCCGTCGGCATGTGGAGACTAGTGAGACTAGTGAGTCTTCTGTTCAGGCATCATCGGGCTCTCCTGTTGATGAGGAGAATCCTGCGGAGCCGAAACTGGTTCGACAGGAGATTCCTGAGCGGCCTTCCACACCACCGGCGATATCAGTTCCCCCTATTACTGTGACAGTTTCACCATAGATGGATTTCAAGGGAGCTTTATAGTACGATTCACAAAATGGGTGGATGTCTGTCTTTTTGCGATTGCGTTCAGCGTGTTCTTCTTTCTTCATCATCTGTACAATACCAACCCATCCTGCCCTCGATTTCAGAGAAGATTGGCAGACTTGAAATTAGAATAAGACTTGGCAATTTCACAATTTACAAAAGTATATCTCGGGTACAAGCTGGCCTCGGCCCTAGAGTTTCGGGATAAGATAATCAATGTAACCACGAGGTGATAGGGAAATTTGCATATTGTGGAAATTGCAATGGGGGCTGGAATGCTGTTATGCCCGGTAAGACCTAAAGCTAGGGACTATCTGCATCTTGGAGATCGTCTTAACCTTTGCTTATGAGATTCTGATTACCTGCAGGAACAATGACAAGGGAAACCTCACGTGAGTAACCATGAGTAACCATGAAATAATAATTCAAGTTTGATTCTGTTACTTTCATTCTGTGGTTTCTTTGTGTCCAACATAAATTAGATTGAGGAATCTATAATTAACTGAGACAAGCCTTTGAATTCATGTTCGGCCCCCACGTGTGTCCACAAAGCGGCTCGTTGCCAAGACTAATTGAGTGAAGTGTTCCCCTCTTGTACTTGAGACCCTGAGACCTTGAGAAACCTGGAGTCAATATCCATGGGCTCTCATTCTCAATCCATCGCAACTCTGGTAGAATGAAATAATGTCAACCACAGAATCTCCAGGTTTACGGAATCCGATCCACAGTCCGATCCCCTCTTCGCTCTCATGTGTGTAAACAAAACAAAACCCTTTCTCCGCAGTTGTTCCAACTAACAACATCCAGCCGAGTGTGCAAAAGCAGCAAGGATTATAGACTCATTTATCAACCCCAAAGTCGTCGGCGATGGCGGGATTCCGCGCAAGATTCTTCTGCGCGCTAAAGTAGGCGCATTTCCGATTTTTGTCGATCGAAGCTCACAATTCTAGGCCCTGATCATCTGCACCGTGGTTCGGTGGGGATTTTTCGGTTGCGCGCGCTTCGGTTCTGGTGTCATTGTTGTTCGTCTACCCGACGGGACCTGGTCCGCTCCATCGGCTGTGGGCCTCGGTGGCTTGGGAGTCGGTCCACTTCTTGGTGTGGAGTTGACGGATTTCGTGTTTGTCTTAAGTACCGATGAAGCAGTCACGAAATTCATGCAATCCGGCTTCTTGCATTTGGGTCTCAATCTTTCGGTGGCTCTTGGGATGGGCCGGAGTGCGGAATCCGGTGGTATCGCTGGGGCACGGGGCGTGTCGGGCTTTTACTCCTATTCGAAGACGCGTGGAGTATATGCGGGCGTTTCGGGGGAATTTGGGCTGATCGTTGAGCGCTCGCGCGCTAACAAGAAGATCTATGAGCGAAAACTCAAGTCGGTGCAGTTGGCCGGTGGGCAGATTCCTGCTCCCCGTGAGGCTGAATCATTGATGCGCATTCTTAATTCGGATACCCTTCGCCCTCCCTCGAAACCTATTGCAAATCCGGATTCTAGCGGGCTTCAATCTTTAGGTCGGGAAATGCCGCCTCAGGAATTGGAAATGGGTGACCTGAGTAACTTGGGTCCAGGGCTTTCTGAGATCGGATCGTCTGAAGCTCACTGGAGTGGCTTGTCTGCTCAGGGTACTACACACAAAGCCAGAGAGCTTAACAGGGTTCCTCGGGAGCTACTTGGTAACCCAATTCAACCTGCCGAGCCGGAACATACTGGGTCTACTAAGCCTACAGATCCTTCACACGTTTTTGAATTAGAGTCGCGACATGGATCTGTGGTTCCGCCCAGTGAGACCCTTTCGCATCAGGCATCTGTGAATTCCTCTGCTGGAAGCTCTTCAAATCACACATCGCTTCAAACTTCTGTTGTCCACTCGATGGAAACACGAGACTCGTCTGTTTTGGGGTCTCCCGGTGTCATTCCCGAATCTCCGTCAAAGGAAGCGCAAGCAGAACATGGCACTGATGCCACAAGCACGACAACTCAAGCTTGATGTTCAAATAATCAGTCATACTACCAGTCATTTGACAAGCGTTACCTTTCTTTTGTTTTCCTTTTTGTTCAAATGTGGGATATATGGTCGGAAACTTGGTTTAATCTCTCATTAGCATTTCTTCATTCTCGACTCGTGCGCGTACGAAGATTCTTTATCATTCTTTACGCAAAAGAACGTTCAAATTAATATAGCTCTCATCTGGTGGGTAGCTGCCTAGCAGCTGTTGAGACTATGCTAGTTGAATAATGTCTAAGTTATTGCAAGGTAATTGGGAGAAATCAAGTCTAATTGAAATGAATGAGTCTCATTATCACTATCCTCTTAGCTCTGTTTCATGCGCTTCTTAAGCTATTACGTAGGACTTTATGCTCTGCATCCGCTTTCGCCTTCGCCCGAAGCAGCTCCTTTCCCTTGGGACTTTCATGGCAGGCATTGACCAGGGGCTGATCCTGTTAAGCAGATTCACTATGATAGTTTGTATGCTCAAATCATGGGCGTTAACAGCCAGATGGAGGCTGGCCTTGGCCGATTGCTTCACAAGCCAATGCTGCTTTTGTAAATCTGTTGTGAAGTACCGGATAGCTGTCACTAGGTCTTTTGACGTCAAATATAGAATTTGTTAATAGACTGCTCTGTGAGGTTAAGTAACCACAGGAGACTCACGCGCAAGTATGGGCCGATAGCCTTGGGACCCTGTAACCAGCTCTTTTCGCGGCCTGAGAGCACACAACCCCCTCACAAGTCATGCCAAGACTGACACCGATGTCAACTTCTTGTGTACCTCAGAATCGAAACACACAAGTCGGATTTTGGGTCCTGCAACCCTCCACTCACGAGAGTTGGAGAAAGAAGAGAGATAGAGAGAGAGAGAGAGAGAGAGAGAGAGAGAGAGAGAGAGAGAGAGTAAGCGCTGGAGCAAATGGAGAGGGCCATTAGACCCCACACTAGAATACTATCTTATACCACGCATTCACCAAGGGCATTGATTCGGCTCCCTGCCTGACATATGATTTTGTAGAACTCGTTTCAGAAAAATAGCAAATATTTAGCAGCGTACCAATTCAATTATTGAGAGTCACTTCTATGATTGAGCAACGGAACTTGACATTATCCTTGAACATAATCGTTGCAATAATGAAACAAACAGTTGCCTTGTCAAGCCCAACACAAAATATGATTACAAACAGGTTCAAACACCGAGCTCCGAGCGCTGTAATAATCGATTTATTCTCCCCAACACCTTACACATTCATCATTCATCATATCACATCATACCCCATCCACAGCCTCAATCCAGCCAAAGACAGCGCCTGCTGCCAAAGTCGCGAATGTCCAGACCGCACCCCATAGAGACGCTCCCTCAACCGAAACACCGTCGACAGTTCCCGCTACCTGCACAATCGTATTGAGATACACAGCAGCGGCAAGCACGAGGGTCCGAGAAGTTAGGATACGAGTCTTGGTTGACAGCTGGCCCCAAGTCCTGCGGTATGCGGCTGAGACCAATAGTTCGCCTTGGATATCAGCATGCTCTGATTCGACTATCGTATCCGTCGCATGACCCGTAGAGCTGACGAAAAGAAAGTCGCGCACGGCATAGCCAGTAGGGATTAAAGTCAAGAATAGAGCAGGGAGCCCGGCGGGACCGGCGTGCGCAGCGCTGATATCGGGGATGCTGTCGAAGTGCACAACTAGGTGGGCGGGAAGCCAAGATGCGTAGCTTGCGTACAGCACGACGGTGAAGATCGAGGTCGCGGCGAGTGTAGTGTAGATCGTAGTGGGGCGATCTTGTAGGATGGATCGGTTGGCCACTGCGCCGGAGGGTGCGTGCGATAAATCATGAACCGATGCGGGGCGACGAAGAAAGTAAAATGGAATCACCGTCGAAAGCACTGTGATCGCATAGGATGCAATGGCGGACGTCGGCCGGACACCGTAGAAGAATGTCAGGAGCGAGTAGGTGGGAAGGTGAGTCACGTATAGGAAAGATGCGACATCCCAGCCTGGAAATGGGTAGAACCATATGTCAGTTTTTACTTTCACTGAAGAGGTCACAGTATTCCGTCATATGGATCTTTACTTACTGTCAAATCCCAGCACCCAAGCTAGACCAATCTCCACGGCTTTCCAGGCCACCAAGCCCCCCACTTCCCACCACTCCTCCAGGTGCTTACTGACCAGGCCAAGGTCGCCAACGGTCAGATCCGAGATCAGGGTATACGACACCGAGCTCAGAAAAAGGCTGCTCAGGACGACCAGGGAGAAACGTGCTGGTGAGGGGATTCGCGCCAGGCGCGGAACCGCAGGGCCCAAAGCCTTTGTGAAGTCGCGCTTGGGCGCATCACCGCTCTTTGACGAGGACTTCTTAGTAGACGACATTCTCAGCTCTGTGCGATTCAATGGCAAGAGAATAGAAGTTATTGGCAATCGCAAGCTCTCACAGAACAGGAAAGTTGGAATGCTTGTTCGGCGGTGAGGCTGATGATGTCACTATGGCAATTCTCCACTCTTAATTCTAGTCCAATCTTGGAAGCAACAGAATGACAAGGTTAAATTCGAAAAACATCATAAAATAGAATTCCTGAATCTAGGATTTGATACATCATGGGGGTAACTTAAATACATCATCGAATGTCTGGCGAAATCTAGTCGTCTACTCCCTTTGGCTCTGCCACAGAAAACTCAACAGTGCCGCTCTCATTACCCCGGTTGTCCTTCACGACAACCCGGTACTTGCCTTGATCCCAGAGATCCTTGATGGTCAGCTCACGAGTACGGCCGAGAGATTCAATATCACCAATGCGCTGCAGGGTCCCCTCAAGGTGGTCGTCGAACCCATCGATAGCGCAGATCTCTCGGAATGCACGCTGCATCGGAACAGAGTCGGCGCGCACCATAGCTCGCGAGTCAATTGTGAAGATGTTCTCATGATCGTAGGACTGGATGAAGTCGGCACGGGTCATAATCTCTCGTGCTTTGTGTAGCGGGATCTCAGGCAAGATATGGCCTGTCTCGGGGTGGTAGGTCTGCTCCATTTCACTCTCAAGGTCGACCAGAGCTTTGGCGAGAACCATTGCGGCAGACTGAAGTTTATTAATTCATGTCTTTCATCGTATGGTTAAAGGGAGGGCACCTACAGAATACTTCTGTTCATCCATGACATCGTCATCCATCTCCATGCCTAGAATCCAACATTTGTTGAGGAACCATGTCTTCTCGGCCCGACAGATCTCATCGCAGGTTTGCAAGATGTTGGGTGATTTGGCTACTCGGTTCAAGAAAGAAAGCCGACCACCCACCGTGTCGTAGACATGTTCAAGGACGGAGGATGGCAGGTCTTCGTGACAGAACTGTTTGCGATATCTCTTCAGGGCACTCATCGCTTTCTGCTTGGGCAAATCGGTAACCGGGATAACCTCCATTCGGGTAGCGTAACGCTTCAAGCGTTCATATACCCAGTATTCGTCACTGTTGAGGACTAGATTTGTATTTAGCACGTGAAAATCAGACGATGCTAGGTATATGAAACTTACTAGTGGTAACTAGGCCACTGGCAGCCCACTGTTCAGCCCGCTGCTGGATCATCTCCAGCAAATCCTGTCCATCGTGATCATCGCGAACCAAATGAGTGCTGTTGATGATCAGAACCAATGGTCGCCCGTGCGAGGACCTCCTGGCCAATGCGACCTTTTCCATCTTGTTAAAGGCCCGTTCGATGTCGAGTAGAGCGGTGGTGTCTCGTGGACCACGGATACTGAATAAGCTACCAATATAGCTAAAAAAAAAAAATTCCTTAGCGTCAATTTCACCGAGCAGAGAGTGAGACCTACTCCTCGTGGAACTCATAATCAAGTGCCTTTCCCAAGCGAATGCGGAAGATCTCGAGATCACCATGCGCCTCAAACATAGCAACCCCAGTGCCGTTGATCTTGCGCATACCCTCAAGGAGCATCGATGTCTTTCCAGTACCTTTCTCGCCTACCATCAAATAGTAGTGGCCTGCTCGTTTCCCGGCAACAATGTCATCAATCCGAGGTTGCTCATCCCGAGCAATCCAGTGCTCCTGGTGATTATACTGGTGCTTTCCAGATACAACACCTGCCATTTCGAGAGCAGGATCACCTGGGTTGAACGCATTGTCCATTTTGTCCAGAACCAAGTACTTGTAGTATCGGTGGTATGAATAGCCAGCCACACTGTAAGATGAGATTTAGCTGGATCCGGCCTTATCGTGAGAAATGATCTTACCCTAGGATGAAGATAGATGCTGCGGTAGTTGCAGCAGTTTCAAGCATCTTGAGGATTGTAGATTTCAGATTAGGATTAGGATCCGAATCGTTTCCACGGCTTCGTCCCTGGTCCTCTTCATTTTGATCTGTAGGATCAGGGGTATACTGGCCAGTGTTCTGAGGGTTCGAATTGAACCTTTTGCCTGTATATTGCAGAATGCGCCCATGAGACCTAAGAGGTCTCGACAGGCCCTGTCGAGCAAATGAGGACAAGGGTGGCGCGAGCCTTTTCCATAACATTGTGGATCTCCTTGGCGCCTTTATCTGGCACTAATTCAACTTAACAAGCGGATTGGCGAGGAAGGGGGGCTGTTTTTTGTTTTTCTGCAAAAATATACAGTGCACAAAGATAAGCAAGTCCTATTTGGTCTGATGCACAGGCACAACGGCCACAGGGCTATTGTAGAATGTTATAGACCTATCTCCAAGTTGACGCCACACCAAGGGGTGACGCGTCGAAAATAGAAGTGAGTGGACGGGGACAAAAGATCCCTAAGCTGATCTTAACCAAAAGATCATACAAGGTAAGGAATGAAAAGAAGCCGAAAGGAAAGACAATGAGTGGAACAGGAGTGGATAGAGGATGTCCAAGAAAGGATGCAAAGAAGGCGTTGTGGCTTAGCGGAGTCTTGGCAGATGTGTTGGAGTGCTATCAATACTGTTCAGTCAGCAAGGTTATCTCATATTGCAAAGTTCCCTTGTATAATCAATTGATGTCTTTCACATATCTCCTTTCTATCTCATTTATTGCTTTCTATAGGAAAGGTATGCACTAAACACCAGTTGATAGCAGAATTGAAACTTGCCAGTCCGCCAACTCAGTAGCTTGGATTACTCGATGCTTTGATGTCTAGTAGGTGAATAAGTTTCAGTAGGTTTTCAAATAACTACAGATATAGCTCTATGAGCTTACGAGAAAGACCAAATAAATTAAACTAATGAATTGGCCCGTCTCCTAAGTAAAACTACGAACATTCCGCGGGGAAGCCTCAGGCAGTCACTTTCTATAGTAAACTACATTACCGATGTCCGGTGTACTTCACCTATATATGTCAACTAAATACAAAGTATATCTACACATTCATAATTTTCATTTGCATATTCTTGTAAATCCATAGAATGAATTAAATGTCCGATTTCCGCATCTTGGTTTGTGGAGAAGATCCACGGTGTCTTCCCCGAACATACCGCCCGAGCACTTCCGAGGGTATGCCGCATCCGCGAAATTTTCTCCTACTCAGTTCCACCTCTCATACTCTGGACCCTTTCTTTATTTGCATATCTATTCTGGGGTACGGGGTTTTAGGCTGATCTGCTTCAATTACCCTGTTCTTGTATCATAGCGACTTTTTTTTCTACCTGCTTCCCCGCAGGTCCTCACTTTTTCTTCTTTGATCCGTCCGTTACTCCGTGCGGGAGATAGCTACTCGTCGACTCGACAAGAGCTATCATATTCATCAATTCGACATAATGGCACACACCAATGGGGAATTGGAGCCCTCGAAAGGTTGGTCTGGTCCACCGTCTCCCTCGACGAATTGTCACACGACACCGACTTGCGGCAGAAACTCGACACATGATCTGACTCCTTTATATAGAGGTTCCTCAGGAAAACGGAAACCACGTGGAAGGTGCTGCGGAGGATGAGAACACTGGTGGTATGTGCAAGGACAATGACTTGAAGATTCGTGATTGGGCGAGCACGGCGGTTTTCTGACTCGTGTTAAGGTCTCTTCCAAATTTCCGTGAAACTTCCTCATGAACCCTACAAGATTCAGGTGATGGTGGGTAGATTGCTGTGACAGGTCTTGATGGATCAGATTCCCTAACGTATCCCTCATAGGTCTCGAGCCAAGAACAGGTTCAAGATGTTCGCCAATCCATCGTCGAGCTTCCCGGTACCTTCCAGTACACCTGCTTCCACCTGGAGTTCAACGGTATCCGCGTCAATGACTTCGTCGAGCTGTCTGAGGTGCCCGACCTCAAGGCCGACTCCGAGATCGTTCTGGTTGAGGAGCCCTACACTGAGAAGGAAGCCCGTATGCATGTGGTGCGCATGCGCGAGCTGGTTGGTGCTGCTGGAGATCGTGTTGACACCCTCCATGGTATCTCTGCCGGTCTCTCCCTGCACGATGCCATTTCTGCGGAGGCGGCCATCGCCAGTGAATCGGAGAAGGACCACCCGCTCGCCAAGTACAACCTGACCGGGTCTTCTTCGCTGCAGACTATTCTGCCAAAGTCCGAGGTCCCTCTCCCGAAGACGGTCAAGTCGATTTCGCTTTCGCCCTGGAACCCTGTTCCCTACAACCTCCGTCAGAAGGGTCACCTGCTCTACCTGCAGGTCATCACCAACGAGGGTGAGCAGTTCCAGATCACCTCCCACGTCTCCGGATTCTTCGTGAACAAGAGCTCGAGCTCCCGTTTCGATCCCTTCCCGAGATCGATCCCCAAGAAGGCCAGCGCCCACTCCCTTCTGACTCTGATTTCCATCCTCTCTCCCTCCTTCGCTGCTTCCTTTGAGGCCCTGCAGGAGGCCAACAACCAGAAGGACCTCCTGACCACCTTCCCCTTCCAAAATGCCATCCCCAACAACCCATGGTTGGTTGCCCCCACTTCGTCGACCCTGAACGCTCATCAGCCCGACATTACCCGCTCACAGGAGAGCTTCTTGATTGCCGGTGCAGACAATGCTGAGACCCTGCGTGACTGGAACGAGGAGTTCCAGACCACCCGTGAGCTGCCCCGCGATACAGTCCAGGACCGCGTTTTCCGGGAGCGTCTGACCTCCAAGTTGTTCGCTGATTACAACGAGGCTGCCGCTCGCGGTGCAGTGTTGGTCGCCCGCGGTGAGGTTGCTCCTCTGAACCCCACTGAGGCCCAGGACGCTCAGATCTTCGTTTACAACAACATCTTCTACTCCTTCGGTGCTGACGGTGTTGGCACTTTCACCTCCGAGGGTGGTGATGAGGCTGCCCGCGTTGCTGTTGGCAAGGATGTTCTTGGTATCAAGGCTGTGAACCAGCTTGATATCCAAGGCCTGTTCACCCCTGGTACCGTAGTTGTCGATTACCTTGGCAAGCGTATTGTGGGTCAGAGCATTGTCCCTGGTATCTTCAAGCAGCGTGAGCCCGGCGAGCACCAGATCGACTACGGTGGTGTTGAGGGTAAGGAGGTTGTTGCGACCCACGAGGACTTTGTCCCTGTCTTTGAGAAGCTGTCGAAGGCACTCCGTATTAAGCAGCACCCTGTTTGGGATAAGGATAACAAGCGCCACGACCTTCAGGGCAGTGTTGAGACCAAGGGTCTTCTGGGCACCGATGGTCGCAAGTATGTTCTGGACCTTTACCGTATTGCCCCTCTGGATGCTCAGTGGCAGGAAGAGATTGGCAACGATGCCTACCCTCACCGTATGTCGGTGCTGAGATTGGAGCTGGTTGAGTCATACTGGAGACACAAGATGAGCGAGTACGTCAAGGCGGAAGTGGAGAAGCGCCGCGCCGCCAAGGCTGAGGAGGCACCCAAGGAGAAGGCCGAGGGTGATTCTGAGGAGAAGGCCGAGGAGAAGACCGAGGAGGCTGCGGATCAGGAGCGTGTTGATATCTCCGGATTCAACTTGTCACTGAACCCCGATGTTTTCAGCGGCCAAGTTCCCCAGACCGAGGAGGAGAAGAAGCAGTGGGCTCAGGATGAACAGGAAGTGCGGGATGCTGGTGAGCACCTGCGGTCCAAGATCATGCCTGACTTGATCAAGGATCTGCACGATGGCGACGTTGGCTTCCCTATGGATGGCCAATCATTGACCCAGCTGCTGCACAAGCGCGGTATCAACATCCGTTACCTGGGCAAGTTGGCTCAGCTTTCTAGCGAGAAGGGTGCCCGTTTGCAGGCTCTGTCCACTCTCCTGGTTCAGGAGATGATTGCCCGTGCCTTTAAGCACGTTGCCAACGGCTACCTGCGTAAAGTCCCTGCTCCCTTTGCCGCTCCCTGTGTTGCTCACCTGCTGAACTGCCTCCTGGGCACTGATGTCAACTCCGCTCCCGTCGCTGAGATTGACCAGTCGCTGCGCGAGGTTTATCCTGAGGGTGACTTCTCCTTCGAGAAGGTCACTCCCGAGTCCCTCCGCACTCAGATCGAAAACCAGGTTACCCTGCGCTACCGATTCTCTCTGGAGAAGACCTGGGCCGGCTCTCTCCGACACCTGCAGCTTCTGCGTGACATCTCTATTAAGCTTGGTCTACAGCTTGGTGCCCGCGACTACGCTTTCAACAAGGCTGATGTCAAGGCACCTGCTCCGGCTCCTGTCATTGCCAACCAGAACGGCCAGGAGGAAGGCAAGAAGCGCAAGGGCAAGAAGGGTGGCGATAACAAGGCTCCCCGCGTTGTCCCTGAGGTCAAGCCTGCTGTCTCTATTCTTGCTGATGATATTCTCAACATTGTGCCATTGGTCAAGGATGCTGCTCCTCGTAGCGCCTTGGCTGAAGAAGCTCTGGAGGCTGGTCGGATCTCCCTCATGCAGAACCAGAAGCAATTGGGCCAGGAGCTCATTCTGGAGTCTCTGTCGCTGCACGAGCAGATCTACGGTATCCTCCACCCCGAGGTTGCCAAGCTGTACCACCAGCTGTCCATGCTCTACTACCAGACCGATGAGAAGGAAGCCGCTGTGGAGCTGGCTCGCAAGGCTGTCATTGTCACCGAGCGCACCCTGGGTGTTGACTCTGCTGACACCATTCTTGCCTACCTGAACCTGAGTCTG
Organism: Penicillium lividum; assembly: GCA_028828245.1. Classification (NCBI taxonomy): domain Eukaryota; kingdom Fungi; phylum Ascomycota; class Eurotiomycetes; order Eurotiales; family Aspergillaceae; genus Penicillium; species Penicillium lividum. Next base: position 6,880,172 of record JAQJAG010000002.1, read on the forward strand.
TTTGAGCACGCCTCTGGTAACACCAAAACTGCCCTGGTTTACATTAAGCACGCCATGGATCTCTGGAAGATCATCTACGGTCCCAACCACCCCGACTCCATTACCACCATGAACAATGCCGCCGTCATGCTGCAGCACCTTAAGCAGTACGGCGACTCGCGCAAGTGGTTCGAGGCTTCTCTCTCTGTTTGTGAGAACCTGTTTGGCAAGGACTCTATCAACACCGCCACTATCCTCTTCCAGCTGGCACAGGCCCTTGCTCTGGACCAGGACTCCAAGGCTGCTGTTGGTAAGATGCGTGATGCTTACAACATCTTCCTTGCTCAGCTTGGTCCCGAGGACCGCAACACCAAGGAGGCTGAGACCTGGTTGGAGCAGTTGACCCAGAACGCTGTCTCCATTGCTAAGCACGCCAAGGATATTCAGGCTCGTCGTCTGCGTCGCATCAATATCAACCCGCGCACCTCTACCATGGGAACTCGCGTTCAGCCCCAGGTTGGCCAGACCGCCCCTCAGACCGCTGGCACGGCCGGTACCTCTGGCTCATCCATGGACTCCCGCAGCATTGACGAGCTGCTGAAGTTCATTGAAGGCGGTGATGCTGGTTCTTCGAGCTCCAAGCAAAAGAAGCGTTCTGCTGCCAACCCCAAGCTCCGAGGCTCTAAGCAGTCCAAGGCATAGATAAATTCTATGCTTTCTTTTTATAAATATTGGATCTTCATTTAGTTCCATCGAGTTTCGGATATTCATCTTCCTTTTTTTTCTTGTCATCTCGTGTCTTAACAACAAAATATACTCCATGATTGTTTACGGAAGGGGGCTGGGGTTAAGGTTGATGAGCGGAAAACTATTGTATTTTAGATCTCTCTCCTCTCTTTTTGGTTCATTTTACGATTTGATCTATTGATCTTGTCCTTCCCAGGTGGGCAACAGCATGGGAATTTATGGATTTGGTAGAAAACTCTTTGATGTGCATTTTTACAACATTACATATATGATAATGCGATTTAGATCAAAAGTTAAAACAAAGTACTAGACATTATTCAATGTTGACTAGGAGATGTAAGTTTCCAGGTTTGATATAACCGTGATATGCATATCTTAAGTTAAAGGTTAGTCGCACGATGACGCTCAGCGCTAGACCAAGTTGGGATGACCCGCTTTGGTTTGTTTTGCTCCAACCTCCGATCACAATCTTTGTTCCGCCATAACATTCTATTTTAAAGCGCCTTATTCTTGCATTGCAGTTCTATATCATCTACGCTTATTGGGATCTCTTTCCCGTTATGCTAAGAGGCTGAATGTGGTGACTACCATGCTTAATCGCAGGTAGGGTTGCTAAGGTCCCGTTACTGTTACTCGAGTGCGCCTCGACTCCCCACCAAACAAACGCATTTGCAGATGAGACTAACGCCCTTCTTCTTAGTTGCATACATTTATTGTACAAAACTATCCCCGTCAGACCTCAATGGACGACATCCAAGCCACTGCAAAATGGGCAAACCGCGTACTACGCCCTTTAACATCCATTTATCGTCGACTCGAGAAGCACCAGGAGACACTAGCGATCATTGCGGCCGAGTCAAAGGTACATAATCGCATTGAAGACCCCCACAGACAAAATCTGGAATCATCCCAACCTGCAAACCCTCGGGAAAACTACTTCGGGTCAGACGCCGACGAAGATGACCCCGTATGGATTCCGGGGAAAGGGCCTGACAAACGCCGACTTAAGCATAAATATTCTGCGCGTGGGAGGGAAAAGGCAGGAAGGAGGCGCACAAGGTTATCTGTTCACAGCCCAGAAGCCACTCGGGTCCTCCCCGGCGCGATCGAGTTGGCGACGCCGTTAATCACTGGCAAAAGATGGGAGATGCCCTCAAGTGTCCGATCACAGCCGGCTGTGGAACAGAATAGAGTTGCCAATGCACGCGGCCAGGTGCAAGTATTTCGTGATCGGTATGCCCTGCACAAGAGCCCTTGGCAAGAAGTCCTCGATCAGTCTGGAGATTCTGGGTTTGCCGACATTGCACATAATCTTGATCGCGTTCTACTAAATTTCTTGGGCAAAACTCGAATCAACAGCCGCGATCCCATTGCTACGACTGTCAAGCCGGCTCGGGGTGCACGCTCTCTTCTTTCTATGGTCGCCCGGCGATTACCGGAGTACATCGCAATCGAGCAGGAAGCGCACGATGAGGAGGACGAGGACGGAGATGAAGATATGTGCGACGCATATTTCACCGAGCTAGAGTCGTTCTATGCGCCTCATGGCAAGGGCTGGAAGCCATTGCGTGAAGCTGTCCGCGCCCAAGGCATTCACATGGTCTCTACGATGATACGAAACCGGTGGTTAACCGACCCAGTTGCCTATGCATTGATCGAAAATTGCCGACCCCACGAACAAGATGCGTGTGAAACGCTTCTCTCTACGTTCCTTTCAACCTGCACTGCTTGCCCTTTTCCTATCGCCCTTAAACCTACTACGGACAACGTCTCTCCTGGAGATTCTGTTCGGCTATTGCATAGATATGCTTATTATGACCCACCTCGTCGATCTTACATTTTTGACGAACTTTCTAAACTACTTGTCCGAGGTGTGCTACCTCCAGAATGGATGGCCACCAAACCATGGACTACTTGGATGACCCGAGCAACGATATCATTTTCAAGGGCCGATGGTTATTGTGCCGCGTCCTCGCGGTTGATTGAGGCTGTACTTGTTTCTGCTAGTGGCATTTACTCAGGTGGGAAGCTCCAGACTACTGTGAAAAAGCGTCCGACCAGTCGCAATGCTGGCAATTTCAGAGCAACGCGGACTTCCGCGGTGCCGACAAGCAATCCAGACATTAATTGGGCATGCCCTGTCCCAGTGGAGGATGCTTTGAGCAACCATGTTACGAGTCTCTTGGCAACGCTTTGTGGCATGCATATATCACGATCTCGCGAGCTTGATAACGAAGTCACAGATGGCACAAGAGCAGGCCATGTTATCAACTACATTTCATTCGCAGCGTGGGGAGAGATGGATGGCAAACCACTCTCCCACATTTCTATTCTCCCTTCTCATCAATTGTTAAGACGTGGTTGCATTTTGCTGGCAGGTTGCCTTTTACAATGTAGCGATGCAATTTTAGCAGGTCGCGCTGGACCCGTTTTAGTATCAACGGCAGCCATTGAAGAATACTCGAACACGCTAGTATCTCGATCTGATCTGATTAAAGAACTGGGACTATTTGTTCGACAAGCATTCCGCTGTTTCAGCAGTTCATCAAACGAAGACACCGATATGAGAAGCGAGATTCGACGCATTGTATCACAGCTTCCGCGTCGGGCTGATGCCCCGTGTCTATCTGCATTTCTCAGCCGTGTTGCCGTGGAGGCTGCTATGCAATTTGCAGAGGGAACTGGAGACCCAGACGATCATCTGTGGGCCGTTGAGATCCAGGAAACAACTGTGACTCTCCAAGACCAAAAAGAATCAAGCACTGAGTTAGCAAGTGAAACGGAGGAGCCAGGACCGAGAAGAGGCCTGTTTCGCTGGGAAGATAGTATTGGCGAATGGGTTGCTCGTACTCCGGCAGTCAAAACAGCCCCCACAACAACCAGCGGAGTGAAGAGGCGTGCTTTTGAAATGTCCAATTTTTCGCCATGCATTCGGGGCTCAACGGAGATCAGCTCCCCGGGATCAGATTACTTCGAAAATTCGAACAGCATAACTTCCTCTCCTTCTTCAGTTGGAACAGAACGGCAAATGGAAGCTGCGGAATCGTCGCCCATCCGATCCTTCAAACGACGATATGTCGCCCCTGAGGTTGTGATTGAACAGCGTGAATCTCTGTCTGACCGCTCTCCATCGAGGTCCTCGTCAAAGTCCCCATCCTTGGAACCAGTTCCTTTTCATCGACGTGTTTTGCGCGATATGTCAAATCACATTACTACCAACCCGATACGCGCCGTGCCACTCAGGTCGGCATCCAAATTGGAGGTGGTGATCTTCACAAAGCAAGAGCCTCGGCCCCCTGCGCGGCCTGCGCCTGCACCAGAATTTGTTGAGAAGCAAGTACATCGATCGATGAACCGGAGAAGACCTGGAAGGCCCTCACTATCTCGTACGCCCGGTTCAGTTCTGGCTCCTCGGCGACAATCAGTCATTCCTTGCTCACAGGATGACAGTGACGACGAACTTAGCTTCTTTTGACCTGCGCTTGCTCGTCCACCACTGCTTGATTTATCCCCTAATTATTACTGGCTCTACCCCCTCACTGAATGTTCTCTGTTTTTATTTGGTGTTTTGGTTTTTTCTTACTCGATACCCTTGGCCGCTGGTGTGAATTCTTGTCTTGCTTCGCTGCTGTCCAATTGGACATTTCGTTTGTTCTTCGTATTCCAAGATTATGTCTCTGTTTTATGCAAATCCCATAGAGCAACCAATCCAACATCTATTGCTGGAAGATAAACTTTTCCAACTCCTTATAAGCGACCTCCAGATCATCATTAACAATGATCTTATCCTGTCCGCGCTGGGAATTCGCATACTCGAGCTCAGCAGTAGCCTGCGCAAGCCTCTTCTGCACATCCTCATCACTCTCAGTGCCGCGGCCCCTCAGCCGCTGCTCCAGAATCTCAATGCTAGGCGGCTGGATAAAGACGTAACGCGGGTCAATACTCGGGTTCTCCTTCATCTGCTTCACGCCGTTCATCTCAATATCAAGCACAACGACCAATCCCTTCGCCATCTGGTCCTTGATGGTCCTGTGGCTGGTGCCATACTTGTTTGAGCCGAAGACCGCATGCTCGACAAAGGTTCCCTCAGAGATCAGGGAGTCGAATTCGGAGTGCTCGACGAAGAAGTAGTTTGTTCCGTCGACTTCACCGGCGCGGGGCTTGCGGGTTGTGTGAGAGACTGTGAAGGCGAAGGTGTTTGGGTGAGAGGAGAAGAGTTTCTCGATAAGGGAGCCCTTGCCGACGCCTGAGGGGCCGGAGATGACGATCGGTCTGGTATCTTTGGGGGCTGGGTTTGGTGAGTTATGTAAGTTGGTGGGTTGGGTTAATTGGAGACTTACGTGACATTTTGAAGGAAATGCTGGGAATAGAAATAGGCTGGATTGTAGATGGAGAAGCAACTTAATGTGTTGTGGGCGGGATGAAGGTGGGATATGTAATTTATTTTACCGGTATTTACGTTGTTTTCGGCCTAAGGGGGTGGCAGTCGTTACGCATGCGGGATGTTCTCCTGTATCAACCCCATCGTGGACTTTGGACACACGTTCGAAACCTCCACGCGACTTTTATTTTTCCCTTCAACTCTCCTGGTATTGAATGAGGAAACACAAGTATGGTTGAAACATCTACAGTAGCAATGTTTAGAGTAACTCATGCTTTCATTTGTTCGGATTAATTACAGGTCTATGGTTGTTATCGCTAAAATTCCGATTATATACTTCAATCACACCCCCAAACCCCACAACATAAGGCAACATTTGAAAGAGTGAAACACCAGAATCCTGGAGCTAGTAAGTCTGAGATGGACGGCTCATCTCAAGTTCATCTGCGGAAACCTCCCGCTTCAAAGTATTATCCTCTGGCAAGAGCCAACCGGGGTGCACAAAGTTGAAAACACCAACAGCCGCGATCATCATGGCACCATCCATTGCAATAAAGTATTTCTCATGGGTGATCAGATACCCACTCCACCCCTGTGACAGCTCGATGGTACGGTAAATACTTCGAACATAGATGCATAGCACGGAGAAGATCATAGCAGCCAGTAGCGGGATGATCGAGCCAGTCTGTGACTGGAGAAGACGGTGGCGCATGGACCGAATAATGAAGTCTGCGGCGAAGAAGACGAAAATGGTAATGGAGAACAATTGGAAGACAATACCGGCAACCATGATGTGTGTACCAGGGGCAGTGTTACCGTTGACCTCGTTAACTGCCATGGAGGCGAGACCACCACCGATGGCTTGGATGACGAGCGAAACGACATCGCAGGTGCAGAAGATCCAGAGGTACAGTTTAGGTGAGAGAATGGATGAGTCGCGGCCCAGGATTTGGATGAATCGGCCGAGAAGAACGTAAATTCCAGCAGTGAAGAAGGTTGGAGCTTGTAGAATATTAGTAAACATGAAGGGTTAGGGCAGGAAGACATTCTGCTTACCGATGATGAGGGTGGAAATCTGCATCAAGAATGCAGTTCCGTTATACGGACACGCATTCGACCAGGTTCTACCAGCCCATCCGATCAATTCCACTGCATTGTTGTTTAGTTATACTGGTCCGGATCGGTCAGGATCATGCCCTACTCACCCATGCATCCCACGGAAAACACTGCACACCACCATTGTCGCTTCCAACAGAATTGAATGGTATGAACAATCATTGAGAGGCCAAAAAGAACGCAGAAGGCGATGCCTGCTGACAGATGTGGGACGTATCCATAGGAAGTGTTCACGCCTTCAATTTTGGCATGGCAGCCTGTCGTCAAGGCCATTCTGTCGACCATTGTGGAAGAATACCAGTTGAACTGGTGTATCAAAATTAAGAACTCGGTCTAGGAGGGTACAGGTCGGGGTTTTGGCTAGGACCAAAGGAGTGGGGTCGTATATTAGGAAGTTGGCAGACTTTCGAAAGATGGTCGGTAGTAAAGAAAGATGTACTCCGCAGGGTTGCGGGATTAGAAAATAGGTAAACGAGTGTGCGCCACGGGGTATATAAAGATGCGGAGTAAGGCTGAGCATCAACTCTCACCCTGAAGGCTACCAAGAAAATATGAATACTTTGAAAGCCGCAAAATTTGTCGGCTAGCGGCCCATCGGAGGAACCAATCCCGCTTCTTCATTACAATGTATATATAGGAAAAGATTTACTAAAGTGTCAAAGCAGCAAAAAAAGACTTGGCAAGTGGATACCTATAAGACAATTTTTGGGCGAAGTAAACCAATTTGCAACTTCATTTGCATTGTTCTGCAAGAGCGGACTTCAAAACCCAGGAACCAAGCGTAATGAACCAAATCTGATAGGAATTCGGGCCGATTTATTCGTGTCTGCGCGTTGACACTCGCAAGACCCTCTGTTTTTGGTTTAGTGTGGTGGAGATGAGTGGATGCTGAGCCACTCGCAAGCTTAAGTCCGATCCGAACGTTGCCGGATCATGGATCAGCCTTGTTCCAGGCAATTTAGCCATTCTTTTGGATGGTCCACTTGATGAAGAGCAAGGACTAGACTTATGCCACAAAGGTTTTCAAGCTCGTCGGAATCAGAGCATCAGTTGACGTGCTGGGTTTCAATATGCACCAGCTTCACCGCTCCGGTTTTCTTTGTTCTCTTTGACATTTGAAACTTGCCAAGAAGCAGCGTTACAGTCATTGGATCCTGTTTATATTCTTTGTCTCGGGTGATGGATTTCGAAAAATAACTTGATGCTCATCACGTCCAATTTCCAACCTTTCTTCATCTCCGGTATACAAGATCAGCCAATTTGGGTCCAGATGTCACTCTACATGCCCAAGTCAACATGCACACACACAACTATGTCATTTTTAACCAGTCCAATGCCGCTGCAATATTTTCAAATTCTGAGGCACCGACTCCTATGTGAATCTTGGAAGGTCTTATAGCCCTCCAGGATCTAAAACTAATCAGCGTGCAGCCCAACACCAAACATTCAGAACAATACTTATCCTCATGCTTTTCAATGATGAACCTCCTCGAATCTGCAATATTATGACCAATTCAGCCAGCAACTCTTGATTTCGAATCGGAACCCTCTCATTGAACTTTGACGCCCTCTGAAGCAGCCTACGCCACAAAATACCGCGACGTAGCTTAATAAGCACCGTATCGAATGGCGTGGTAGTGGTACCCTCCTCCATATACCCAGCAATCGAAACACGCTCTAAACGTGAATGACCGAAAGGAACTCTGCAACTCAGGCGGATACCCATGGTAATATCCCACCATCAGTTTGGTATAGTTCTTCCACATCAGACAGTGATGCAGGGTTATCAGGAATGTGTTTGCATCTGGGGGTAGTTATACACCAGTTGCGCTGGGTTCGGTTTGAATACATATCCGATGGATGATGGGTTTTGCTGGGAGGGCCGTTGTGTTCGTGTCAAACCCAGATGCTGGTTTTTCTGGCCTCTTTGTTTGGTAAAGGTATGGTCTGACTAGAAAGACGGGAGGGGAGAATTAAACTGACGATTTTGATAAATCTAGAATACTCCATCATCATTGGGTGAATGATCCCAAGGCAGCTCTGATACAACGGAATTATACCCATGCGACCCATTAAGGTTAATCCCCGAATGAAGCCCTGAAACATACTCACTGAGTTGCGCCTTGGACATTCCAATTACAGTTCGCGCATGCCCCAAATAAAATGTCTGTCTGGCCGCGTGCGGTGACGGCATTCAATATAACACATGTGTTGAATGGGCCCAACCCTCCTACAAACATCTTACCTGGGGCATGTGTGAATTGTAGTGGAATGCACAAGGTGCAAATTACAGCTTCCGTATGTATAATCCGAATATCACTGGAGTCATCATTGCCCGCAGCCACGGCAGGCCCACCACCATCGGCCATCATGACACGGGTCTGGGTCAGCATTTTCCTGGGACTTCGGACGCCGAGGCGGTGATCCGGAGCAGCACCCCTAGGAGAGGCACTCCGAACCACTGCGACGGCGGATGACCACCCTCGCGCGAGGAATAATGCTGACCCAGACCCGTGTCATGATGGCTGCCCGCGGTGGCTTAAAACGTGTCTTTGACAATGATCATAACGCCATTGATACTGTGGAGGGAGCCATGGATCTAGTAAAACATACTGCTTTAGTCCAGAGTACCATGGCAAATACTTTCATGACCAGGGATAATGACCTTGGCCGAGTTGAGTCAAAATATAGAGGGCGCTGCCGAGGGAATGGACTTCAATGACACGCCCTCTACTAACATATGTAGCGTTGGAGAAATCATCCCATTGAAAGTTTTAACCTGTCTTCTTAAATACTATATCCAGCTTATGGTTCTCTAAATTATCTAGCGAGAATATACGCGCACTATGTGGTTTCTTGATGAAGAATTCCCGAGGTCGAAATCAGCTCGCCCGCAGCCTTCATTGCACTTTATTCCTTGCCTGTCTTTATGCAAAACGGTTTCCAGTCAGGTAAGTTCGTGCACTGTATACATTATACGCTTCGATGCGCTGGCCAAGTTTCTTGGAATTGTCGGTCGGGATCACATTTCGATCTCACATGCATGTTCCCCAGTGACATAACAATCTTAGCAGTTCATTGCAGAAGTGTAAATCTTACCTGGTTGGCGGGGTTTTTATGTCGTCAAAAGTATCAAACTTTTTAAGACTCTTATGCAAGAAAAACATCGCTTGTCATGAGTCTATACATGCAGTACACTCTGGATGTAGGTCGTCCTGCGCGATGCAAGATTCTGCTCTGCGAAATTCGAGTAGCGCGCATCGCAGGCTTTCTGGTCTAGATTATCTAGATCATCTGGTAGACGTCATAGTAATGCTCGCCTGACATGACGATATAGATAACTGGGCAGAGATCAATGGACAATATGTAAAGTGACTAACGAAATGGTAGATTGAAAACCTCTTAAAACACTTGAATTATTCAAGCCGCATAGGTCCAGGTAGTGTTTCTTTCATGCATGGGTCATGCCATGCATCTGCCCATAGGATACATTATCCGGCTTTTTCAGCGACGTCACAACTGATACCACCTTGACATCACATCCCATCTCCCCTCAACATTTCAATCAGACCCAAGATCACTGCAAGCTCATCGTAAAACCACCAAGAGATGGCGAAATACATCCTCGCCGTCAACGCTGGCTCGTCCTCGGTCAAAGTCACGTTCTATACATACGAGAACCCGCCAAGAGTTATCGCTGATGCGCAGGTGTCAGGTATCACTGCCCCACCACCTGAGCTCAAGTATCAACGCGGGCCTGTGAAAACCAAAGAAAAGTTGAAGGAAAAGCTGGATACGCCCCAAGATGCTTTCAAATATATTCTGCAGTACTGCTTCAATGATCCCGAGCTATCCGAGGTTGCTAGCGAAAACGACCTTGCATATATATGTCACCGAGTAGTCCATGGAGGAGACAACCAGGAAGCGGTTACGATCAATGAGGAAACTTTGCATCAGCTCGAAGAATTGGAAGATCTCGCTCCGCTGTACGTGAAAATGTCTACACATCTGTTACCAGCGCTAATATTGAACTCATCAAGACACAATTTCTCAGCTTTGGAAATCATCCGTCTCTGCAAAAAAGAGCTTCCAAGCGTCGCTAGCATCACCTTCTTCGACTCAGCATTTCACCAAACCATGCCAGTCCACGTGAAAACATATCCCATTAACCAGGAAATCGCCAAAGCAAATGGTCTTCGGAAGTACGGGTTCCACGGAATCAGCTACTCGTTCATTCTACGCTCCGTCTCCCAGTTCCTAGATAAGCCGACCGCCTCCACTAATCTGATTGCAATGCATATCGGCAGTGGAGCCTCGATCTGCGCCATCAAGAATGGTCAATCGATTGATACTTCGTGAGCCATCCCACCCGTTTCCATCGTGGGTTCAATTCACTTACCTTGATCTCTAGAATGGGCCTTACCCCCTTGGCTGGGTTACCCGGCGCAACGCGAAGTGGTTCCATCGATCCCTCGTGGGTTACTCCAGTCCAGCCCTAGTGGAGAATGAACTAACAGATCTAGACTGGTCTTTCACTATACAAATGAGGCGGGGAAATTGAGTCCTTCCAGTACCAAGGAGATGCACATTAGTACGGTAAGGAATGATTCGCTAGAGGTACTCAGAACAGAGACTAACAAGATTTCATGATGGATCAGGCTGAGGAAATCCTCAACAAACAATCCGGGTGGAAGTCTTTGACCGGTACGACGGACTTTGCGGAGATCGCAGTCGAGAATCCACCGGATACGCACAAACTAGCCTTTGATATCATGGTGGATCGGATCATAGGCTATATTGGGAGTTACTATGTAAAGCTAAATGGACAGGTAGATGCACTCGTATTTGCGGGAGGGATTGGTGAGAAGAGTGCATTATTGCGTCGGACGCTGGTTGAGCAGTGCCGGAGTCTAGGTGTGGCGATTGACTCGCGGGCTAATGACAAGGGGCCGGATGAGACGGTCACAGATATCTCCCTTGACTATAACGGCAAGGGGCCTCGAGTGTTGATTTGCCAGACCAATGAACAGGTTAGTTTCCTCTTTCTTGTTATATTCCTTTGCTAATCTGATTCGGGATAGTTTGAAATGGCGTATAGTGTTTGCACGCGATGAGTCAATTCCAAATCTTCACATATGACAGGTTGTGACAAAGGTGAAATCTCTTGAATCAGGAACACACTTTAGGTTTTCTGGCTTTTTGTCATTCTAGGATAAAAAAGACATGTCCCTGCATTCCAATGTAATGCTTTGAGTCTAATCTACGGGGATAGATGATTGGGTGACAGTAGCTTGATGAATGTGATGCATCAAGCCTATTTGGATTCGACAGCTTGCATCGGAATTCCCGTTCCCCCCGGGACTTTCTAGGTCGATCAGTAATGCAAGAGGCGGGAAGGGGCGAAATGATGACAAGTGATAAATGATAAACCTTATGATCGCGATCGGGAAGAATGACGATCGGATGAGTTGTGTTCAAAGTTCAGTACTTTTGAATAGAGTGATCGACACCTACGTAGTTAAATTGCATGCAAATCTATAGAAGCTATTAAGTTCAATGTTGCTTGGATCTCTTATGCAGTGTCTGCATACAAGATCGATCGGATGCAAGTCAACATGGCACACAGTACACAGCACCCAGCACCCAGCACCCAGCACCCAGCAAGGTTGGACATGTCTTGACAATTAAATGGTGCAGAGTGTCATGTAGGACGCCGATCCGGTGGAACGAAAGGGGTCACGCAGCTGATTTGTCTCCACTTAGCCATTAGTGTGGCTGGAAGTTCATCATTTCTTGACCTTCAACTGGTCGCGGAAAGGATAAGTGAGAAGCCGCGCCCCAGGAATGCCCCTAGAGGAAGCCCTGTGGGTCTAATTGATGTTGACATTGCACTGTGTATGGCTCGATTCATCCAAAGTCGGAAATCATCCCTTCGATGTGATGCAGAGAGAGTCAGGGGCAGGACCCGACAGGGAGGAAAAGGAGACGATCAAACCCGACACGATGGGGTTTGGGTCTGGGACGATCGAACTGAGGTTTATTTTCTTTTGGCACTCCGTCCTCCGTTCTCCCGTATAGGTAATTTCGAGCGGGTCAAGGATTGAGGCTGTCAAGCTCAGGATTTTCTCCACTTTTGGGTTTCCGCGGATTTGGCGGGTGTCGAGTCCAATCAAATTTAGCGAAGAAAAGACACCGAAGATCATTCTCAAAAACAGGGCGATTAAAGCAAATAGTTAGAACGGGGAAGACGGGGAGATGGGTTTGACACTTCAATAGCGCGGATCAATGGGTTCCAGAATATCGGGTGAATGCATGTTGGTACGGAGTACAACCGGAATACCAGGACATGGACAGTGTACATCCACTTATTCCAGAAAGCTTCCATGCTTTTTGGTCCGATCGGCTTCTCTTCCGTGCCCTAGCTTGAAAATAAATATAAATAAGAGTGGAAATTGATGCGCTATTATGAACTACTGGTCTGGACCAAGTCCGTTGAATCCCCAACGGTCGCCGCAATCTTGAGCGATTGACGTAAGATCTAGGTGAAACAAAGAAAGAGGATAATAGCTAGGATCACCCCTGTGCTGCAAGGCAGTTGACCACAATGCGGCGTTTTTCCCGATCCCTGTTCCCTGCACGTTATATCTATGATTCAACTTTCTACAAACATAAAGAATTAGTCACTTCCCAACCCTTTAAACCTTTAAGTGGTTCATGCAATTTGCTAAACCTTCGGGTGAACTAATGCATCGAGCCGAACTCTGGAGACGCGCTCAGGAACCCCAGCCGAGGTAAATAAAACCCTGCTGGATCTCGTTATATAATTTACCCATGAAATATAAATAAAAACCCACTTTAACTAACGGGGAGAACGGAACCCAGCCCCGGCCAAGTAGGCGCTAAATGATTCTGGAAGGAATCGACTTTGTTCTCCCGTTTCTAGCGTCATTCTAGTTACTGGAAACGGGGTCTTCCCGAGCTGGTTCTCTGGTTCTCCGATGAGCTTTCTCGTTGCCGGGTCCACAACTACAAAAAAGAAAATAGGAAAAAAAGGAAGCTCGCTTTCTTCCTTCGCCCCAAGCGTTACCGGTTTTTGACTAAAGGATCCATCCTGCTCCCGATCGGGTCAGTCTACTGCAACGTAAATACTGTGAGGTCCATTATTTGGATCCTTTTCTTCGTAGACCCACTGAGGATCATCATCAATTCCCCTTAGGTCCAGCAATCCACGAATAGGGACCGGCCCTGAAAGAAGGTGGCTTGAGAAAGCGGCATTCACAGTAACTTGCGAGTTTGGGAAACGAATTCCGTTGACCCCGTGGAGCTTCAAAGTTTCGCCTGCCGTGTCTAGGGTACTCGATCTCGTTACCGTAGATCTTCAGGCCCGGGAATAGCGATAGAAGCCTTCTAATTAACTAGCTAACTAACTAGGTGGACTTATCGATTTCACTATTCATACCCTATCTCTTGTAACCAAACCTAACCAGTCCCTGATCTACGGAGTAGTTCTCATATCCGTCCCTGGCACATGGCTGAAACCGGAGCCCGGTGCTGCGTGAATTGCGAATTGCGAATTACGTGCGAATCCTGTATCCATACCATGTACGGAGAAAAAGGGAGGTGATAACATAGGCTCCAGTGTGGCGAACATGAGCTGACGCAAGTGATACCCTTAAAAAGATAGGGGTATGGGGGTGGAGTCGTCACTGTTTTCTGCAGTTCCCAATCCCAGAAATTTCTATTTTTCATGGAGAATTTACGGGGCCACTTGTATCATCATACCGCGAAGTGGGCCACTTTACCCAGGTTCCCGGGAGACTAGAAAGGCTAGAAGGTGAAAAGAATGTTCCTACGTAACCGAGACTGGGAGTGGGTTCAAAAGCTTCTGATTTTGGGAAATCCACGGCAATCCACGCGCTGTACGGGAGTACTGTAATGGAGTTTTCAGGTAGCGCGCGCCCCCGGGGACCCACCCCCTATGATGGATACCTGTCCTCCCAACAGATCGAGATCCTGTTGGAGAAGTGAGAATGAGACGTAAAAGGAGAACCGAGACAACGACGGAAATAGCCAAAGAAAAAGAAATGTAACGGATTCCAAGGTGACTGTTGGTTCGATTGGCTTGGTTTGAATCGGGATCAAAGGGGGGAAGGAGATGGGACAAGCGATTGGTTCGGGGAGAGTACATGTGAAGGAAACATTTAGATACAGCAATAATCCGGAGAAACTAAAGATGATAGCGCGAAGGCGAAACGAAATGTCTGAACTTGATTACTCTCGTGTTGGCTGGGGGATATGACACCAGATATAGGACCTAGGCATCAGGTGTCCAGGCCCAGGACCCCTGGCAAGAGTAAGTACTAAGTGAGTTAGTTGAATAACCACTCGGTAGAGTCCAGTCAGAAATACAGTATGTAGGATTTATCTCGGATGGATCCGTTTCTGTGCCTGCGGCTGCTTCCTTCTCCACTTATGCAAAGCCCGGAGATTCGGTTCCTAGCTTCCCCTGGGAAATAAAGTGGAGAGCTTGGGAAAATCACTTGTACCTGCACGGTACTTTAGGACAGGAGTAAGGTATATGATAAACAGAGTGGCTGGATGTATTCGATAGAAATTATGATAGATCAAGATTTTGGAAAAGCAGGTTAACTAGTAGACAGGGGAAGGAATAGTTCCCCGGGGGAAGGGACGGGAGAGCCGCTCTACAGGAAATCGAGTTTATGATTTGCGTTAACTGTTTTAAATTTGATTTTATTGGTTTTTTTCTGGTTTATTTCCACTGAGATTCCCCTTTTCGTTTGGATTTTTATTTATTTTTAATTCAATTTTCATATTTCCATATTTCTTTTTTTTCTCTTATTTTCCGTCCAATTTACTAATTTAATTCTCTTTTCTTTCTTTCTTTTTCAAAAATTATAAAATTAAAAAAAATACTAAAAAAAATACCAAACCCAATGATCATCCCTAATATCTTTTTATTTCTTATATATCTACAATCATTCCCTTCCCTTCTCCTTCGATCTAATTCTTCCCGATAACATTGGAACTGGACATACTTGACGACCCAAAACAAAAACATCCCTACCTGTCCCTGTCCTCTCCCTTCTCTCCCTTGCGATACGTCGTCTTTGCTGGGTTTTTCACCGGATCTATCGGGTTACTTCCGCGGCACTTTCTCCTTGGACCTCCCTTGCCGGCTTATATCCCTTCTCTGCCCGTTTATCCTTGGTTCAGATCGCGATTTTTATGAGCCTGATCCTGCAGCCACCCTCGCGCTTATCACTTGGAATCATTTTGGGAGGATACCTCGATTTTACGAATCTCGGCGTGGCAAGCCCATAAAAAGCAAACGACCTGTCGATACTTTCGTCAACTGCCTTTTTATTATTTATCGGGCCCGTGTCGTCACATTCCTGCCCTATAACCTGCTGGCACCCGCAGCGTCTTAGTGGTCATCTTTAAAAAGGATCACCTTTCCGATCTCAATCTGCATACGCCTATCGCCGCCATCCTTGTCGAAGATCCGTTCCGTGTAATTTTCCTTTTTGGCAATTTTTGATTACTTCGGGGGGTGGATTGGGAGTTCGTTTGCCTGGCGCTCGAATCCCCGGCCGAACAAAGAACTATATAAGAACCGTTCCGAGGTCTTCGTTGGTAAGTTCTTCATCCAGCTCAATCCTCATATTTCAACGTCACCACGTCACACAACCACCACTTCTCTCAACTTCTCTAATCATGATTGCCTCCGCAGACCTTAATATGATACTCCGAGACCTCTCTGCTTGCAACATGGGACGCGGCGCTTACGACACAACTGGAGTCAAGAAGCCTGGTCCTCCACCACCACCTAAATAATCACTTTACCTTGGATCCTGCTCGTTCAGTTTCAGGGATTATTCTTAGCGCACAAGCGCTAGGACTTCACGCCTCTATGTTGGAGTTGGCACTTTTTTTTCGGTAAGTCAGACTGCGCCTGGTTTTGGGCATCAACTGAACAACGACTGACCCGGAGTCTAGACACTTGTAACACTATTGAATCTGCCTCTGTTATTCTTATTTTCGGTTATCCTCTTCGTTTCGCCACCGGATTTGGGCGACCATTATACCCCTTTTAATTCCTGTCCTGCATCGCTTTCGGATTCCCCCAGCGTCGACGCTTTTTCTCTTGATTTTCGACTTTCTTCGGCCTCGCATGTGCGCCTTTTATTTTTATCGGAACCCTGTCCTCTTATCTCCGCACCCTCATCCTCTCTTTCTCTCCGACCTGACTTCCGGGGTTACCGTTTTTTGATCTCTCAAAAAGTTGTTATGTTGATTTTGGTTTTGTGATTTGATTCGGCGTTATGGTTAGACGGGATGGATGTTATTGTTGCATGGAATGCATGGGTTTATACCAGAAGGATTTAGACCTTCGACCCCACGGTCAAATAGCACGTTTTTGCTGATATTATACTTGAAATTTTCACTTCATTTGTTCACTTCTATCTGTATCTGTATATACCTGCCGTGAACGTCATACCGCGCGCCTGAATGTAAGCGCCGATCGGTTTCTCTTCCCCGATCCCCGGTCTAGACCACCGTAGAATCCATGGTTCAAGTCCACAAATTTACAAACAACTGTCGTGTCTGGGCTTGTCGGGTGCGGGTAGAATCCGTTGAGCATCGGGCAGATTTGCTTGGGGACTGACGAGTCCAGGAACCGGTCTGGTTTTGGATGTGGGCCCTGTCAAATGCACCAGCCGAGGCACCCTGCTCAGGAACAAGGTTTGTACTCATGAGAATCGAGCCTTCTGTTCTACACAATGCATCGGAGTTTGTGTTCCTGGTAATTGAACTGCCTTGGAAGCCAAAAAAAACCATCCTTGGCAGCCAAAAAACATAGAATCCTTCCAATGAGCATATGCTCATACGTATCAGGATATTGGCGCCCAATTGAAATTTAGAGGATGCCCACTTTTCAATATTCACGAGATCTGCTGACGTAGCACTACAGGGCTGCTGCCTTCTAGAAGTGACAAAAGTACCGCTTCTCCGCCTATTGTTTGTTGAAGTGCCAGTTCATATATAAGGACACTGTAGTCAGAAACACAAGGAGCTTGTTTGATTATTTGAAATTTGCTATCTTATACCAAGATCTCGCTGGTATGCATGGATCCATCTATGCACGTAGTCTAGTCTCGCCATTTCGTGCTCCAGGACTGAGACGGCATTGATCTACATCAATTTCCATGAAACTTAATGCTCAGTCAGATCACCCTGCACACTGATCCTCAGGCTTTCCTGCACATTGATCAGGCTTTAACCTGCACCCTTATGCATTCATGTACTAAAAGTCACGTGATTACATGTCGTGGGAGTTCGCGCTAAGCCAAATATGGGAAGTGCATCATCATCATCGACCTCCGCCTAAGCAACTCAATCCTTAAGACTATCTCAGCGCTTCTGGTTGCGAGTTTCCTTGGAGCTTTGACTACACACCCCCTTTTGCTTCGCAATAAATCACACATCTGATATTTAGCTTCTGTATCACATCTCAGACAGCTAGCTTCACAAGTCTCAGCCGAATCGCCCGCTCAGCCTTCTGCCTGATTACCAATTGTTTGACAAGCGTTACTTCCTGCACGACGGCCTGACCGGTCTTGTTCCTTTCACCTCCTTTTCATTACTCAATCCTCAACCATGTCCGAATCAGCGGGCGCAAATGCCCCCAAACCAAGCAGCAGCGTCAAGCTCGTGTTGCTGGGAGAGGCCGCTGTGGGAAAGGTATACTTCTCCTCGCCACGTTACACAGGTAACAATAACTAATCAGTGTTCTCCCTTGCAGTCTTCCCTCGTCCTTCGGTTCGTCAATAATGATTTCCAAGAGAACAAGGAGCCAACGATCGGCGGTAAGACAGTCCTCTTCCGTTACCCCCTCCCCCTCCAGCGAGCCGCTGGATATGCATGGAGACGATACTACATTCTCCCTCGTCGTACACCATCTCTGTCGCAATGGGCCTTACATGGTGTTACACCTGTGGCGATCCATATAAATGAGCCATCAACTTGACCTATCCAGCAGTTGGTCCTAAATAGATAGGCTAACATCATCATGCAGCTGCCTTCCTTACACAGAAATGCACGCTCCCCTCGCGCACAATTAAGTTCGAGATCTGGGATACCGCAGGCCAGGAACGCTTCGCCTCGCTCGCTCCGATGTACTACCGCAACGCCCAAGCCGCCCTCGTGGTCTACGATGTTACCAAGCCCTCATCGCTAACCAAGGCGAAACACTGGGTGGCCGAGCTCCAGCGCCAGGCTAGCCCCGGGATTGTCATCGCCCTTGTCGGTAATAAGCTGGACTTGACCAACGACGGCGGTGATGCCTCGGCTGCTCTCGATGCTGAGTCTGACCCGGCTGCCCCCGGGGATGAGGCAGCTGACGAGGAAGGTGAGCAGGATACGACTCCTGGTGATGCCCGGAAAGTGTCGACTCGCGAAGCGACCGGTTATGCCGAAGAGGAGGGATTGCTGTTCTTCGAGACCAGTGCGAAGACCGGAACCAATGTGGTGGATGTGTTCACGGCTATTGCCAATGCTATCCCAGAAAGCAGCTTGAAGACCGGCCGTGGTGCAGCCGGGGCTGGCCAAACTACGCTAGGTGCCCGTTCTGGGGAGGATTCTCGAGTCAATTTGGGTGACCGAAATGCTGCGACAGCCAAGGAGGGCTGTGCTTGTTGATCTGAAATCCCTTGTGCCCGGTTCTTTGTTTTTTTGTTTTTCTTTCTCTTCTTCTTCTTTCCCAACATCCCCCCGCAATTTCCAGGCGTTTTCATACCTATTCAATTGTTCTCGCTTCGTTATTCAAGTTGCATTTGAGTTGTACCCACTCCCAAATGTCTCCATTGCACATCCTGTGGTATATCATCTTTTTTTTTTGCCTAAATCAATGATACAGTATCTTCTAGAGTGTATAGAATCTGGGGCTTGAAGCCATCTTCAAACTAGTGAGCAAAAGGAGTAAAAGTCTGGAACGTTAGAATCCGACCGTAACTAAATTTCAACCAATCAGAAGGAGCCGAGGGCAGGGTAGTCACGGGACCACCAATCCCCTAACAAGAAAACACGCTAATCCCAATTTGGTCAAAGTGCACCCTAAGCGAAAGTGACGATCCCACAGCAAATTCCCATTTGGCTTCTTGATGCGAGAACACCTCCCCTCCGCCGACATCTCAACCAGCACTTCCCGCAGCACCCCGTTGCTCACCATGGCTGCCGTCAACAAGATTGCCCTCAACTCGCCGTCCCGGCAAAACCCCTCCGAGCTGGAGACCGCGATTGCCGGTGCTCTGTTCGACCTCGAGAGCAACACACAGGACCTGAAGGCCACCCTTCGCCCCCTGCAGTTCGTCTCTGCCCGTGAGGTAAGAATTGCGCCTACGCCTACCGGAAATCAATCTTGGAATCGTGTCGATGGAATTTTTTTGTGCGGTTTTGTGTGATCGGAGCAAGAGTCGGAAATTTAAAGGTTATCATGGACCATGTCGAATCGCCTCAATTCCTTGCCGGACACTCCAACAAGGCAATATCAACATTCAAGGAAGGCATACACAATCATGGAAACACTCTACACGCAACAACCCACAAAATTCCTTCGATACCGTTTCTGGGGTTGATATCTGGATTTTGATGTTTTTTTTTGTGTGCGCACGCCGCACGTTGGAATTGCCCATTCTAACATGGTTCATCATCACAGGTCGAGGTCGGCCACGGCAAGAAGGCTATCGTTGTCTTCGTCCCCGTCCCTCTCCTCCAGGGCTTCCACAAGATCCAGCAGCGGTAAGATTCGACACCCAGCACACCAACCAACCACACAACGAATCAAGTACTAACGAATTGCGCCAACAGCCTCACCCGCGAGCTGGAGAAGAAGTTCTCTGACCGCCATGTCCTCTTCGTGGCTCAGCGCCGCATCCTGCCCCGCCCCAAGCGCTCCGTCAACTCGCGCTCCACCCAGACCCAGAAGCGCCCCCGTTCCCGCACTCTGACCGCCGTCCACGACTCCATCCTCACTGACCTCGTCTACCCCGTCGAGATCGTCGGCAAGCGCATCCGCACCAAGGAGGACGGCAGCAAGACCCTGAAGGTTATCCTGGACGAGAAGGAGAAGGGTGGTGTTGACCACCGTCTCGACGCTTACGGCGAGGTCTACCGTCGCTTGACCGGCCGCAACGTTGTGTTCGAGTTCCCCCAGAGCGGCGCTGAGTACTAAGCTTGAACTACTGTTATCAGTTTAAAGCTTTGTTTCTGTGTTGATTTGAAGGAATGGAGGGAAAGGACAGGAAATGATGTCGGTGTATTGGGTTTACTTGTTTCTAGGTCTTGAAACTCAACTAGATCCAAGGCATGAAGGGTGAAAAGACCAAAAAATGCATTCACGGGTTTTTCTTTGATTTATGTGTGCCCTTTCCATTGAACTTGGTGCATGGTTTGTCCTCCGATTCTTCTAAGAGCGAGGCGACGGAACTGAGGTTTTTTTTCCATCCGGACACCGTGTTTCTTCTTTAATGAGGATGGGATGGGATATGTGATAACTATTCCAATTGAACAATTCCGACTTTCAATTATGCGTAGGACGGACACTCGCGATACTACTTATTCATCCGGAAACCTGGAAACTGGAACCTTTGCCCTTGTACTGGATACCGTTCAAGATCAGTAGCCTCCCATTCTCCACAGAAAGTATATCTGCAATCCACAAAATGAATTTGGTATGTATCGAATTATAACTGGGGTATGAACAAAAGCATATGAACAATGAAGAAAATCATCTACAACGAAGCCTGGATCCTCCCAACCCCCAAAACCATCCAGTAAGCCAATTCCCTCGCAACAAGATCATCAGGCTTAGAAGCCTTTCCAACATTCTGCTGCTCAAGCTGTGCCTCCGCATCCCACTCCATATGCACGAAGACCGGAATCTCCAGTACATCCTCATCCGCCTTCAAAGCAGATTCCGCGTTCTCTTCTCCGTCATCCTCTGTACCGGTATTGTTATCAGCTTCAGTGCCAGGCAACGTCCCTGGAATAACCTCTAACACAACCGTCGTCCAATTCCGACCTTTATCCCACACTTTCCCGGCTTCGGGAACCTTCTCTGAGGCTCGTAGACCAGTGAATCGTGAGTCTCCCGTGATAGGAGCCGATGCACCTTGCAACGCCTCGTCCCAGACATCACTATTTGCACCGATATCGAACTGAGGGCTCAGGACTGTGACTCTACTAGCAACTCGACCTGGGGTTACAGACGGTGTGGCGAGGGTAATGCGAACGGGATCGAACATGTGGTTCTTCAGTGTGAGAAGGACATGCACAGGCCTCAGCGGAGGCAAAGCATTAAGGTCCGGCGTCGAAGTGACAGTGGCCGAAGTAAACGATGACGGAGCGGTCAGAGCGAGAGGACGCAAAGTAGGCAGCGGGATATAGCTGAGAGCGATCAGACGGATACGGAAGCGAGTAGACTGCGGCTTTGTCTCTGGTTTGACAAGGATATGCTTGCAGGATTTGCAGCGCTTTGCGCGCTTCGTGCGAAGAAGGACGGGCAGGGGGAGGAGCTCATCGACGAAGCGGACATCGGGCGATTGCTGTGCGCGCTGATCGAGAGATGCGACACTATCCCAGCCGCCGTCTGGGGAGGCGAGGCGCTCGATTGTGGATGCTTCTTCGCCTTCGGGAGTAATTCGGAGACCTTCGCTTGCGGTGAGGGCTTCGCGCATGACTGGGGGCTTGGATTTGGATTTCTTGTTACCGCCGTAGAGTCCGCTTAGACGTGACGAGGATGCGTAGAGGGACATGAGGCGGTTCAGGGCACCTGGTGAGGAGAATCCGAAGTCCGAACCTAGGGGATCGCTTGGCGAGGTTGATGTTTCGGAGATCTGGCTGCGGTAGTAGGATTTTAATGCCGCGAAACGGGCATCTGTGTTGGCAGGAGCCACGTCCGTGGACTCTTCTTTTGTAGGCTCTTCGATGTTGGCATTGTCGTTGCTGGGGGCGCTGGGTTGCCCATCGGCGGAGATCAGGGTTGACAGAGGAGACTTGAGATCCCCGAATGCACGAGAGCCTTGTCTTGATCGGGCATCATAGGCAGGCGACGCGGTAGAATCGGTCATCTTTTGCAGCTGGCTACGGATATTGGTCGGTTTGTCGAACTTGATGCCGATATCAAGCGTCGTCCACATGCAGTAGCCACAAGACAATACCCATGGTCCTTGTTGACTTCCATTACCCGTGACATTTTCAATGGTACTCACAGC
Source organism: Penicillium lividum (assembly GCA_028828245.1). NCBI lineage: Eukaryota > Fungi > Ascomycota > Eurotiomycetes > Eurotiales > Aspergillaceae > Penicillium > Penicillium lividum. The sequence continues at coordinate 6,902,687 of JAQJAG010000002.1, forward strand.
TAGCGGGGCTGTACAGACGGGGCAATTGAAGCAGTTACGTCCACATCTAGTTCGGGGTTAGCAGGATTCTGTCGAGGAAGACTATTTGACATACCGGTTTCCATCACTTTTCACCATGCTGCTAGGTGTCTCGAATAGACAATTTGGACAATACCAGCTCACAATTTCCTCGGTTATGCAGCGGGGGCACTTGATTTGATGACAATCCTCACAGTATAGAAGTTGCTCAGGTGGATGCAGCGAGAAGTTAGACCGGAGAGATCTAGGATCAAATGTCTGTTCTTCATCCTCGTCTTGTTCCTCTTGGTCATCCTCCTGCTTTGTTGTCCCGTCTTCACCTGTGGCTTCTGTTCGTTCTGAGGTTTGTTTTCGTGGTGATTCTCTGGGCCTTCGCTTCCTGGCGGGGTCGGGGGTAGAAGTGTCGGCGCAAGGGCACGAAACATAACTGTATGGAAACGGACGTGACATCCTGTGTTGAAGGGCGATTTAATGAGATGGGTTTGAGGATCAAGGACGTTGGTTAAGTCAATTCATGCTTCGTGGCGGGTCAAGTTAACAGGCAGATGCAGAGAGTAACTCGTAGTTTAAGACTTCAGTAATCCCGTGTTAACTATCGTATCAACTGTTAGCATGCACTTCTCGATCGCGGGCCTCGTTTTGACCACCACCAACCCCCCGATGGGGTAGGGAGTAAACGATCACGAAGACGTACCAAAATATGGCATGAGATGTATTTTTGTGCGCTAATCTGCTGTACAGTATTTCCAGATCAACAACAAGGCTCCACGCCGGGTCATGCACGCGGACTGGTAATGCAATTGCGGGCGCAAGAAACACGAGCGCGGAGATTGAGCTGCGGAGGTCAACAATCGACGTCAGAACAAAATTCGGGCCTCACTTGTACCTTCAACTCAACCTCCACTCCTCCACCTCGCCCCCCAAAATGATCTAAATTCGAACTCATACTGTCCAATTGCGAACTATAAAGCATACACAATTCGCCTACGATGTTTTCTCTTCACACCATCCGCTCCGGTCTTTCGCGAAGATGTCTCGCCGCAAATTCCGTGCGGACATACGCTAACCAGACTCCCGGTAATCCCATGCTGGAGATATTCAATCGCAAAACAAAGCACCTACAGAAGGACCGAGCCGCTCGAAATGTCGAGGAGAGTCGGAAAGTCGACTACCTGAAAGATGAAGTGGCAAGGCGGTTATGCGAACGGTTGTTGGTAAGGAAGTTCGCGGAACAAGGATGGGCATAGGAGGCTGACTGTGGTCTCGGTGTAGGACATTAAACGCGACTTTCCCAATGTGCTTGATCTCGGCGCAAATAGCTGCAACATTGCTCGAGCGCTGACGACTCCGGACCTCGATATGGCTGCGCCGGAGGGCGTCTCGACACCATCGTTGACGCAGAAGATCCCCAATCTTACATGCGTGGAGACATCGCGGGCTTTGCTACACCGTGATGAGGAGCTCCCCTTCAATAAAGAACTCAATATCACTCGCGACGTGATTCCGGATCTGGAGTCGTTGCCCTACCCGCCTAACTCGTTTGATGCTGTGCTATCGTCGCTGTCGATGCATTGGATCAATGACTTGCCGGGGTTGCTTAACCAAGTCAACACAATTCTCAAGCCGGATTGTCCTTTCATTGGTGCTATGTTTGGTGGTGATACGCTGTTCGAGCTCCGAGGGTCGATGCAGCTGGCTGATCTGGAGCGGCGCGGCGGAGTCAGTCCGCATGTTTCGCCGCTCGCGGATGTCAAGGATGTGGGAAGTCTGCTTACTCGCGCTGGTTTCAAAATGCTCACGGTCGACGTGGAAGATATTGTGGTTGAGTTCCCGGATACATTCGCTCTCATGCAAGATCTACAGGCTATGGGTGAAAGCAATGCTATCATGCACCGGGAGGCTGGTCCTTTGTCTCGCGATGTCTTGTTGGCCAACGAGGCCATCTACCGGACTCTGCACATGGAGGACGATGCACCCGGTATCCCTGCGACATTCCGCATGATTTACATGATCGGTTGGAAGGAGGGCGAGAACCAGCCGCAGCCATTGCAGCGCGGCAGTGGTGATGTCAATCTCAAGGATATCTTGGGCGGAGGTGATTTCTCAAGACCTTGAGATATTCTAAAATGTATAGTACAAGGATTCGAGATTGGACGAAGTCCAACATAATGTTTTAGTATATCAATGTAAAACAGTCACGCTGAAAGCAAAACGATTTTGGATCTGGAAAGGGAAAGTTGAATGAAATGCAATCAAGCCTCTACCATAAAACAGCAAACACGGTTCAAGATTATTTTGACTTAAACCGTCCGGCGGTCCGTCATGACCCGAACAATTGATCCAGTCCCTGTCAACTCCACCAGCTTCTCATGCCAATTGAGCAAAACACTCATCTGCTGACCACCACCACCTTCACCAACGTTCCGGGCCTGAATCTGCGAGAAGCCTGTGGCCTGCGGCGAAACATTCTTAGATCCACCGCTAGGAGCAGACGAAGAAGACATCCCCTTGTATCTAGTTCATATTAGCATATATCCACGGAGCGTTGAGGTTCAAGCTCAAGCTCGGAAGTCCATGGTTGACTTACAGGTACTTCATCAAACAATCCGCCCGCTCGGCTCCACCATCTGTAGCACAGACACCCTCCAGAACACGAGTCATCTCCGCCTGCCGGATACCCTGCAGCACTTCAATCACGGTGGCCATGTGCACCTCCTTGGCGCGGTCATCACCGCCGAGCGGTGCAGTGTCCAGAACGTGGCGGAGTGCGCCCTCGGTGTCGCCGCCGCGCAGCAGCTGGCGCACCTGACTTGCAACGTTTGCGGCATCACTAGATGTTTCAGGTTGGGGGAGCGTGGCAGGGAGGAGGGTTTCCATAGGGAAGTTAGCCGACGACTCGGGGTCGAGCTTGTCGATGTTGATAGTGCGGTAGTTGATTTGCGACATGGTGGCGTGGGTTCAGTGGTGTTTTTTCTCGTATCTTGATAATTTCAGGGGTTTCAGAAGTGCTCGAGGGGCAATTGAGCTTTGTTGTGTATGAATCCCAATTTGGGGGATAGGAGATGACGTGAAGCGTTAGTAGGTACGGGCGGTGGAGAGCGGGGGATTTGGGGATTTGGGGCGGACCGGACGGTATTGCCAGGCGGTAACAAGACAGCCTGCACCGGCAAATAGCGGCCTGGCGGTGAAAGTTCAATTTTAGTAACCGCCTTTCTCACAGTCTATGGTAAGTAAAGCAGTATACCCATGCACGCACCCCCATGTCTTTGGTCTAAATTTGACCTATATATATGTGTGGTAGCCTATAATATTCTATATGCTATTTACAGGCTCTTCTAGTCAGCTAATATGTATATTTATGGGGAGATTGGGTGTGAAAGGCTGAAGCTTGACTCAAGAGGTCAACCCTTATACTACTTAGGTACACCGTGGACTTTGGACACACGCTCGAAACCTCCACCCGGCTTTTCTTTTTCCCCGTTCTCTTCAAATTATAATTTCTTCGTTCCAGCTCGCTACCTATAATTTTGGAGAGTAATTCGACTATTTAACTAATACGATAGAAAAGAGGATAGGAGATATGGTAGGAGACAGGGTAGGTAAATGTTCTAGGCGCCGCGCGAATTGCGCAGCGGAAAGCCTCTAGTTAAAGATGTACTCGGGCTCGTTGGATTAAAGTCATTCAAGATGAAACTCATTAATCATATTCATATTGTACATGAACACATATGGAAAGTGGAGAACGGGAGGAACCAGGGATCAAAGGCATATATCCATTATGTACGTAAAATTGCGGGTCTTTTTTGTCTTGACTCATTCTGTGCTTTATAACTGAATCTTTTCTTGTCTTGTCTTTATGAAATTTAACAATTCCCATTCTTATTCTCCTCAATGGCAATGAACATCCTGGCCTCGCCTATACCGGGCAGAGATCTTCAATTGGTCCTAGATTCACACGGCTTAGAATTCACTCCAGATGGCCAACTGATTCGCTGGTCTGCTTCAAATAAGAATCATCCGCGAAACTGGACGTTATCACGGAAGATCTATGATAGTCACATGGTTATCTTTCTAGATCTATTCACGTACGTTCTTGATCCAAGATCAACCCTCCAGTATCAGAACTGATCACTTCTTTTTTAGGACGTGTATAAGTACAGCTGGTGTAGGTAATCCCTCAAGTCTCAAGTGGTATGAGGTAGAAGCTAAAGTTGACAGAGCACCGCTGCTAATCATGCGCAACATGAATTCGGAATTGGACATACATTTTCCATCTTCATCTTTGTTTCTTTGTCAGTCTTTTCCAATATTTATCATGCCTTTCTAATTCCCTTTTGCAGATATATGATTGGTCAAGCTATTGGGGGAATCATCTTCCCATCTTATTCCGAAGCCTTTGGTCGGAAGAAGCTCTATATCATCTGCACTGCGCTGTATAGCATTTTCTGCGTCATTGTGGGCTTGGCTCCCTCTGTAACAGCCGTTGCCATCGGCCGTCTACTATCGGGATTCTTATCAGCCATTCCAACGATCGTTGTGGCAGGCAGCATCGAGGACATATTTAATTCCAAGGACCGTGTTTGGCTCATCTTCTTATGGGCGTTGATTACCAATATGGGTCTGGCCATGGGTCCTATCATGAGTACTTATATTACTGCACACTTGGGCTGGTGAGTTTCGCTATTGATGTATAAAGTTGCACTTACTGACTTTGGGTCTATCTAGGCACTGGGTTTTCTACATCGCTGCAATCGTCACGGCCATTCTTATCGTGTTTCTATTCGGGATTCGAGAGTCACGGCCTTCGCTTCTTCTTGTTAGAGAAGTAGCCAAAGTGCGCGATGAATGTGGTATCTCTACCCTGACGGCGTTGAACCCAGATCATACGCCTGATCTCAAGACGTGGGCTCGTCTTGCGCTGTTTCGTCCTATCGAGCTTTTCTTCACGGAACCCATTGTCTGCATGGTCGCGACTATAAGTGCCGTCGCCCTTGCGTTGATCTATATGTTCACCGAAGCTTTGCCACCGGTGTATCAATCGATGGGATTCTCAGATACATCCTCTTCCCTGCCATTCCTGGCAATCATCGTCGGACTCATCTCGGGGCTTTTCACCCGGATTCAAGATCACCGGATGATTTCAAAGTGTGAGCAAGAGGGTCTGCCATTGGAGCCTGAGCACAAGCTTCTTGGGTTCTCGATTGGCGCTCCTATGCTTGCTGGGGGGCTTTGGTGGTTTGCCTGGACTATTCCGCCCCTTGTTGATGATGTGCATTGGATTGTGTCTACGGCTTCTCTCGTGCTGATCGGATATGCTCTCAATGAGTTCGATGCCGTGCTGGCAGGGTATCTGGCGGATAGTTACTTGAGCTTTGCAGCGAGTGGGTTTGCGGCTTTGTCGCTTGTTCGGTCTTTGATGTCAGCTGCGTTTCCCTTGTTTGCGACGCAGATGTTTGATGGTCTTGGAGCAAATGTTGCGGCTTCCATTTTGGCCGCGGTCGCTACTGTATTTTGCATTGTGCCTCCGCTGTTCAGTCGATATGGTAAGAAGATTCGGGCGAGGAGTAAGTTTGCTCGGTATAGTTTACAGGTATACGAAGAAAATGGCGTTGATAAGAACGGGTATTGAAGGATTTCTTACCCCAGATTTGTTAAGAGTTCTTGAAGAATATGAAAAGACTGGACTATCTTGAGTGATGTCAATCTTACAGATTGTGACAGCCAAGAGGTAGCCATTCAAATATACCGTGCCGAGGATTTAGTAGTCAAGAACGTTGTAGCTCAATAATACCAAAGCGAACTCTGCATAAGACTTCCACATCCATCAATTCAATACGGAAACAATTTCCTACAGCTCTCCATCTTGTCCGTGGTGGTTCTTCCAAGGCCCGGCAAGCTCTGCCGCCGCGGCCTCGGCACTCTCTGTCCATGCCTGCATAGTTTCTTGATCCACATCATCCAAGAAAGACAGGCCAGGCATAGCACGCCCTCCGCACGCGCGCTCCAGTGCCAAGAAAGCAAAATGACCGCCGATGACTGGTCTGGCAAAGAAATTTGGCCCAGGGAAGTTGCCATCACCCTCTGTCTGGTGAAGGTCAGTGAAGGGCCGATCAGTAACAGTCTCATTGACCCAGCGCGCAACAGATTCAAGAATTTCCGAGCGGACGGGCTTGGAGGCCACTGCCATTGAGAAGAACTCCCAGTCAGTCTTAGTGTACAGGTGTCGACTGTCAAGAGGTAGTCCGTATTTCTGGCGCACGTAGTGGTACCACACCGACTGCTTTTGGTAGATGTGACGAGGGACGAAGCCAATGGACTCGCTGGTGGCATTTGTTCCATCTAGGTGGAAGCAGAGCTGGGCATCTGCGTACAGGTTATAGATCGTGGTCCAAGAACCATACCAGTCGTAAGCGAGCTTGGCATGCGAGCCATCGCGAGACATGCCAAGTTCCTCCCATTTGGTAATGTATTTTTTGGCGATGTCCTAAATAATGTTAGTGCTCGTGTCCTGTGAATTTCAAAAGCCGAAACTTACCTTGAAATATGAGGCATCATCCTTATTTCCAGTCAACTCGGAAAGTTTGCTCATGGCGTTGATGCCAACAATACCCTTCAATGCCAAGTTTGTCTGCAGTGCCAGCCAACCCGCAAAATCATCAGTCGATACTATATCTTTTAGTTTTAGTCAATAATAGGAGGGACTGGATTGAACATACGTTGGTTGGCAGGTTCCAGAGAGAATTTCACCAAGTAACCGGTCCATTGTTTCCAAAGAGGGTAACTTCGCTTGACCCATTTCTCAGCAAGATTCTTGCCCTCAGTGCCACCGCCCCATTTGCCGTCCAGGTGTGCGATGCCAGAAAGCACCTGTAGTTCGCTAAGAGGGAAGATGCTGGCGTCCTCGCTAGAATATGCTGAAGGTGTGGAGCCTTGCGTGGACCAGATGGAAGCAGCTTCAGAAGATTTCTCATACTGAAGTGAGTTTGCAATTGCCAGACCCATGATCAAAATGTTACCACACTCTTCCACAGGCATGTACTCATCCTTGCCATCGGGGTGGCCAGTAGCATTCGGGAAATGGGTACCTAGATCATGCATGGCATAGGTATTAGGGTATTGCCCACTCAGCATATGCTCAATCAATGGCTCAAGAAGATATGCCAACCAGCGCGGGTTGGTGTACAAGAAAAATGGGAAAGCCGGGAATATGACATCAATTGTTTGGAAGTTTCCATTGGATGAGATCTCCTTCAGGAACAAAAGAGGATTGTCTGGGGTTCCAGAGAAGGTTGTAGCGCCCATGACCTGCCGCGCACTGAGGGCGACAATATCAACATAGTCATCGGCACCAGAAAGATATGCATCCTCGGTCACCTGCTCGGAGTAATTGGCTGCTAGAGAGGCGGCTGTGGCGTGATCGTTGTAGTGGAACGTGAGTAGCTCCTCCGTAGTAGGATACCAAGATTCCCAAAGAGGCCGCATCAGAGTGAGCCCGCGAGCCGATGCATATTGCACAACGGGATTTTGAATAAGAGCGATAGTAAACGTGACGCTATCAGATGTCTTCTTAGATGAACGACTGAGATTGAAGGATTTGGAAAAGGCAAAAACAGGCGAGCGATCCTGAATGACACGGAAGTCCTTATCGTTCACATTGCCTAGTATTCCGGTGCTGGCAAATCCCTGCCTCACCTTTCCTGCCTCTCCGGACTCATATTTTATATTCTGTGATAATGTTAAACCAATGATATCAAGTTCAAGGTATTCCAAAACCTTACAGTAGGCCCGGTGAAGTGAAGAGTGCCCCATTCTGCCCGATCACGAATCTCCGATAGGAGAAGTTCGTTCTCTCTCCGGATTTGCCATCGCTGCAGGCTTGGCTTCTCCTTACTTTCGACACCCAGGGTGTCCCATTGCCAGTTAAGTTTGGACCCGTTGTCTCCACTCACCCAACGCCCATCAATGTCCATATAGACATTAACCTCTACTTCACCCTGTACATCTATTGTGACGTAGGAAGCCGGAATTGACTGTCGCAAAGTCGATGTCGGCGTGATGGGAGATAGGAACGAGACCGTGATTTCGAGAGGTGTGGAAGTTTCGGTGTCGATGCGATAGGTAAAGTTGGTGGTGGAGGCATCATAGTTGTTTCCTAGATACTCCGGAAATTGTACTTGATAACTGCATTATTTCAAGTTATCAGCAACAAATCACCAGTCAAGCTTCAATGTTCTGTGCATTCTTACCCGGCATTTTTACCCAGGGAATCCTGCGGCTTGCCCACCAGGGGATAAACCGAGCCCTGACTCGGGACATGGGCCATCAAAGAGAGCCCAACTTCCTGGCCAGTATAAAACATAGGCCATTTGGCCCAAGGTGCTTCACGTGCATTTCCCAGCCAAGTACTGAGGTAAGGGTTGCGCACAATTAGCGGCAGCACTGGCGGTGTAAGGCTCGATGCTGTCGTCACAGCAGCCTGGCAGACGACCAGAACGGCGAGTGACAGCTGCATGGTTTATTGTTTAAGGAATGACAAGATTGCAAGACCAACCAGGGTCATCAGGGGATAATGGATGTGTGACAGAGCAGAAACCAGGGGGGGAATGTAAAATGCGGGGAAATCTTGGTAAGATCACAGGTGATCGACTCCGAGCGCGGATCGGGGGTAGTTGTAACCTGAACAAGGAATACCCAGGTGCATAGTATTATCAACCTTGGAAGCAACTGACAAGGGTTTTCTCATACTAATTCATCCCTATATTCATATAGTCTAGGTGATATGCGTAGTCAAGTCAGAATTCTCTCCGATGATGTCATGCGGAGACGAAGATACTTGGGATGCAACGGTATATGTACTTCTGACTATATATATGCCTACGCAGATACTTGCTTCCTCTATCATAGAGATTTTTGTTTACAATCTTTTTTATTTATTTTCTTCATTTCAAGTAAAACCAAAAATTTATATACATAAATGGACCTTTTACTCCGTATATATACCTATCTCCATAGAAGTCACCCATTTAACTTGGAAGTTTATATGTACTGCCTAGACACGTCTATAGGTAGCTATCTGATATGAGTTTAACTAATCGAGAAAAATGCATATATACCGGATAATGTCTGGCAAATTTTGATTTCCCTTTCCGTTTTAGTGCTCACACCTTGCCGCTTTTTGCTCACTGAGTAAAACTGAGCACGCCCCTGAGCACTTCGCCCCACTCAATAAGCATGAAGTAACTTAAGGAACATGGCCTACTTATTAAGTGCTCACTGAGCAGCCTGATCCACGCACTAAGCACGCACTAAGCACTCACCAAGTAACCTGATTCACCCACTACGCACGACCCAAGAAACATACGGGAGCAACCAAGTCAGTAGTAGCTCGCCTTCATAAACTGCACTACGCTAGCTGTAACCAAACGTAGCTATTCACCCACTCTTAGCCGTTACCCCCTTAAAAAATCAGGCTAGCGTTATTAATGTGGCGGCTGATCCTATTCTTTCATATCTAGCTAGGACTCAGGAGGTAAAAGCACGGGACCAGCTCTATTAGTATTACTATTCTATAGTATTCCACTCGTCGTGTCTCGCATCCGCGATATCGTGTCTTTATAGTTATGATAAATAATAAACCCTTAAATTTTAGTTTTATAATACCTACAGTAATCTTAGAAAATCTAAGAAAATAGCATATAAATCTAACCAAGTATCTTATTCTAACGTTTTCGCTTACTTTGTCATTAGACTATGGCTCTTACTATATGCCACTAACTTAGTCGATTCTTAATTTTTCAATAATATGCTACAATACAATCCGAACATCCATTGTCCGTTAAAAGAAGAACGCATAACGCACTCGAAAGGATCTCATTCAAACATAGGCACCGATTTCTTGGCGTTGATATTGACTTCCTTATCGAATATCGACATGTCAATGTGTGATGACTGGCGGGTACAGTGCGAAGGACTGCGTCAGATACGGTAAGGACGTAGGGCAAGGACGAACTGGGACAGGATGCGGGCAGGCCGGCATAATCATGCCAGGTCACCCCTAGCTCTCCAAGAAGTCAACGTGATTCATGAAACATTACTGTATTCTTACGCCCACTCCAATGTTGCTGCAAGGCCATTACGGTTTACTGTTCTGCCAGAAGTATAGGGCTGTGGAACGAAATAGTTTATTCTCGGGAATGAAGTCGCAAAAGTGTGAAGGTTTAACTTCTTTCGAAGACTACTGTACCCAAAGACTGTACTAAAAAGACCCATTTGAACTAAACGAAGGCTTGAGAAGAATTGAAACACTCGGGGGTGGTCGACATTGCTGCAATATAACCTCGCGTTGTGTACCGAGCGGGAACTGACCCCGGACCCTATTGGACCAGAAGCCAATGCAGCTGAAAGGCACAGCATACGAATATATATGGTTTATGGAAATCTCAAACCACTAGTAATGTGGATCATGCAGGCATCGATCGGTCGCTCCACCACTGATCATACCGAGATTTTCCGGAAAAGAAATTCAATTTTTCGATCTGGAAGAGCAGCTCGACAAGTATGCGAGCGTTTTTCTCTCATGATCTCCACACCAAATTTATTGATAAATCGTGTAAATAGCATCAAATTGGCTTACCACTGAAAATTGGCCGGCCGGTGGTAGCGCACCCACACCGGCCGGTGTGTGAGGGGGCCGTACATGCAGATCTTCATCCACTTCGGACCGACGATCATACCGAGCATAGATCTACACATTTCTTGACGTCACTTCACCTGATCAGTGTCTTGTTACGTAGAAAATTCCCTGCAAAATAGGGAGATATGTCGGCATGAGCGGGGAATTCGTATGTTTTGTTACAATGTATTTAGAGCCACATTTTTGTAATTATTGGTTATTAACGTAACTATCATCTGATTAGTCAGTGCTCGCGCCCAGACAAGATTGCGCGGTAAGGAGCATTCCGAATATCAGACTATGTTGCGCTCTGATTCGCGAGTACGTTTCGGCCCACAGCGAGTTCTGACTAAATATAGTCAAAAAGAGAAACTTCGAAAGGCTTATAAATATCAGGGTCAATATCCCACCGATCTGTTAATTAAAAATAATCTCGACGCTCAAGATGAGAGCTACCCACATACTCTTTGCCGCAGCTCTACCTAGCCTGTCGCAAGCCCTCCTGCTGACTGATAAATCATATACCCCTTGCAGTAGGTGGATTCAACTTACTCTAGAAGAACAGGATTTCTCACTAACATCTGTATCGCTATAGGTACCGCAAGTCAGGTGGAGTCCGTCAACATCACACCTTGTGACAAAGAACCTTGCACATTTACCAAAGGGACATCCGTACATGTTATCATGGCTGGAACTAGCCAACAAGAGGTTGACGCCGTTGACCTCAAGATGGAGGCTCAGTTAGGACAGTGGGTACCAATCGTGAATGAAGGCGTTTGTGGGACTAGTCTTGAATGTCCTATACAGACGTCCCGTGAATGGACCTTGGATTATGTATATACAGTCGACGACAGACTCCCTGATGGAGACGATTTATTGACGAGATGGAAGCTTGTCGGAAATTATGGCGCTGACGAAATTGCGTGCGTAGAGATTCAATTGAACATTGCTTGAATCAAGGGCTTGTGGTGATCATGTTTTTAATGTTCCTGTTGATTTCGGCCTTAGACATATTTTTGCTGGTCACTTTGGTTTATCTGTATGATATAGGTTAAGTCGGACCTTGAGGGCAACTCACTGAGCGTTACTGAGCACGCACTGAGTAGTTCCGGAGCACGCACTAAACATGTCTGTGTAGTCCTGGAGCACTCACTGAGCGCTCACTGAGCATACTCCGGATTAGTCATGTGGGACGTGACTAGACTGAGCGTGATCACTGAGTTTGAGCCCGTGCTGACCTCTACTTAGTGATGCTGAGCCTGAGCGGCCTCATAAAAGCGGCGGCGGCCCAGGTAGGAAAGCCCGACCCGGCAGACATTTTCCTGTCTATATAGGTGCATACGAGGTACCTACTGGTACACGTGTACATCGAAGTGGTTAAGGGCTGTCGCGTATTTGGCGCGACACTGCGCTAGATTAGATGCTAGATTAGATAGTATTTTAGATCACGCGAGATTCTGTATTAATTTAGGTACGGGAATAATTTAGCCTCGAATTGCATAAACTAATGAATCAATCGAGGTTAGGAACAACTCCAAGAACATACCAAAGAATTAATCAAGGCTTTTAGTCAACTGGTTCGAGTCTCGACGCGTTAACCGTGTCAGGTGGATCCCGTCCGTGCTCTATACAAGCTAGTGTATCGAAGACTTATACGCGATTGACGCGCCCGTTTTTTGCTCTTTTAAACTCTCCAACATTGGAATTTCTCTTTCCCAAAGCTTGACTTTTAGTTTCTTTTACTGTTTCATTCCTATCGAGTGTTGTTCCTTGTAACGCCACCACGCACGCGAGCCCACTTCCCCGCTACGGTCATCTTTCTTTGACCTTCCTACGCCTTTCCAACCCCTGCTAGCTCCAACTTCAGACAAAATGCAGTCCACATCAATTCAATTCAGTCCGATTAAGGATGGACGCCGGATTCTTGGTGAAAAAGATACCAACGCGTGTTTGTCGCCAGTCCGCGAGAACAAACAGGCTCTCTCAGTCACCGAAACACCGGTCAAACGGGCCCTCTTCTCGACAGTCTCACCCAAGAAGCTTCTTCCCTCGCCAGTGTTTGCAGGCCAAAAACGGACAAGAGACCAGGTGGATGCGACAGATGTGGACAGATCAGTGCAGACGCGGGGCTGTTCCGTTGAAAGCTCCCCGAACAAAAATGTCACTCAGGTAAGCTCGCATATGCAATGGAGGTCTGGCACAAGATAAAGAAACCATTGGCTAATATAACTGGCACATTACAGCAAAATCAAGCACTAGACAAGCAGGAAACCCGTGTCGCCACGCCCACACGCTCCGAGCGCGACCAGAATGAACATATGGATACACAAAACTCGTCTACCGCGCTGGACCAACAAAAAACACGAACAATTCCCGATGACCCGGACGCGCGTAAAATGTTCATTCAAGAAGTAAGCAGGGCTTGCAAACCATGATTTGATCCCACTTACTAACAACCCTAAAGAAAGCGGCTCTTCTACGAAACACCCTCCAAACCGCCATGCGCAATGTGACCGACCACCAAATCGACCGACGGGTCTCCAGTCTAGAAGAGCACAGCCGAAAATGTCCACGAATCTCCCTGGCCACCTTCTCTTCACCACTGCCTCCCTTGTCTTTCCGCAATACCACCACGCCCAAATTCACAACTCCCCGCATTGGTTCCATGCCTGATATGAGCTCCACACCTTGTCACCAAACACCTGATCTTCCCCGTCGGCGGTCTCCGCTAGCCAATGCTGCAGAACGCGTCAAGGCCTCGCAGCGAACCCCACCTCGCACGCTAGGATCCCCCATGCAACTGAGTAGCCCCCCAGCTACGGTGATTCGCCATAATCGCACCCTCAATCTGGAGGAAGTTGGAGACGCAACGCGGGACGGCCTATCACCATCTCAAAGAGGTGATGCGGTGGATGGACTACTCAAACTGATGAACACGGCAAATCGACGTGCCAGCACTGATGCATGGAGTGGGTGATGTCACGCTGTGAAACGAGGCTCCTATTTATGATAAGCCCTCGGTAGATCTTCACGGACCAGCAAACAGGTGTCTTGGTGACATGTGACACGGGGGGCGTCATTTGATGACGATCATTGTAATGAATGAATCAGAGCTTCTTTTTGTCCCTCTTCTGGCTTGAGGGGCGATGTAATTTTGGGCAACACGAGGCGTCTAGCATAGTCATTCTATCCAATCAATGATACCATTTTTTTCTATGATCGTGACAAATTCTTGCCGCATATAGAAGGTCAAAGGGCAGCAATGCGTACACGGACCTCGTCCTTCCCAAAAGATTAAGAGGCAGTAATTGTATACATATGTCTACATCACCACGTCACGATCTATGATACCGGGTAGGACATTCCATCCTAAGATCAGATCGTAAAATGTGTTCTATGATAAAGGCGGGCCAGATAATGCAAGCTTCAAACGCTAAACGCCGTTATGAAGATTTGGAACTCCCGACGCCACCAACCCGCAGCGAGATACCAACATCCAAGAGGCGCCAAGGTTTACTGTCATTCTGAAGAATATTGCCGATCTCGAACGATCATTGGTGTAAGCATCAGGGGAGCAAACGCCTCCGATACCGTTATGTGATACAAGTTTATAGATCGACGGTTACACAACTTCGGGAAATATTCCCAACAAATTGGCAACCAATAATGATACGAGCACAGTTACGTGGCTACTAGGATTGTATACTTTGATCTTCTGTCAAACGTGCAGATTCTTTTTAACTTCTATTCCCTGAATAGGCTTGTTACTTCTATTCGGGTCATTGAAATCTGCTAACTGGTTCGGGTCGTTGCCCCGATATGTCCAGAATTTGGTATTAACTGACTAGATCTTAGTGCAACACTATGTTGATGCTCCGTGGCGAATCATGCTTCCTAAAACAATAGCCCTTGGCTTCTGCCACCATGACGTAAGCCCTGCACCCTTTTAACCGTGATGGAGGGTGGGCAGAAAGATGCCTGACTGTATATAGATATTAGGAGTGGACTTGTTCCCCTCCTTTTTTTGGTTTCTGCTTCTTTCTTCTGAATTACATAAAAGGAAGTGAATTATGTTTAGTTTCTTACCTTTCAAAGATAAATCACTTTATCAGTGCTTTATCTTTATCTTCATCACACGATGATTTACAACCAAGCCTGCGAGCACTGTCGGCAAAAGGTAACATTCCAGTCCATTTATCCCTACCGAAGAGCTTTCTAATTTACATATAGTTGCGACGAGGTCTCGTTAATGCCTATACTTCCAACCCTATCAGAGAGAGGAAGAACAAACGTCGCGCGTCAACCAGCAGCATGCCCTCCAGTACATTTCAGTGCCAGCATCCTTGGCTGAACGAAAGAATGCTAGGAGCCTTTGATGAGCCTTTGTCCGATATATTCCAGACCCAACCGCAACAACCAGTCTCCAATGCCCTTTCAACCGATATCTCCTCGAGTGCATTCCAACCATCTCCCGATGAGGCTTTTGACGAGATGTTACAAACTCTCGAAACCGAGATAGAATCCGAAAAACCAAATGAGAATATGCCTGGCATGTTCGATGGTCCTCTGTACGGATCTGATATTCTCTCGTTTGAGGCTAGAGCACTGCTCCGGTGCGTTGAGCTCGATCGTTCCAATGCGATTGGGGATTGGTGGGCAAGTCCGTCTTTTTCTGTCCCTACTTATTATGATTTCTTGCCTTCTCCTTTTCCTGCTCCCCCTCTACCGTCTCCTGTGAATACGGATCACGGTTCCCCTTACAACCCTGCTTTGGATTATTTTCCTCGTTTCCATGCTCCGTTGCTATTTGATGACTGTTGGTCTACTCTGCCCGGTAGCAAACCGGCTCCCCGCCCAATGCCGGGATTCCAGCAGACAACCCCAGTTACACGTTCATCTAGCAATCATCAGAACCAGCATCAGCATAAGCCCCCTAGGAAGTTTCATTTTGTTTTAGAGGATATCGGAGGAAAGGCGCCGGTCTTTATTCAATAAATACTATATAAAGTGGAATACATGCGCTTTGAAAGATCATTCGTTCTAGTGATGGTATCAAAATTAAGTGCATAAAACAAATCCATCACCGGATTTTCTTCAACTTGTGGCGTTTGCGGCCTAGTACATCGCGGCCTTCGTCAACCTCACCCATGGCCTCGCGCTTTGCTGATCCAACTTCCTTCAGGACGTTGGTTCGCACAACACGGCTTTCGATGTTAACACCCTCCTGGGCCCACTCTTCCATCTTTCGACCCACCCGTGCCTCGATGGCGAGGATGAGCTCGACGTCACGTTGTCCAACCAGGGTGACTGCCTCACCAGTTCGTCCGGCACGGGCTGTACGACCAACACGGTGGACGTAGTCATCTGGGTTGCGAGGGACGTCGAAGTTGATAACAAGGCTGACGATTGGGATATCGAGACCACGCGATGCGACATCAGTAGCGACCAGGACGCGAGCTGCAGCGGCGCGGAACCGGGCGAGATTAGATGTGCGCTCGGATTGGGGAAGAATACTGTGGAGGGAGGTAGCGCGGTGACCCAGTCTGCGAAGGGTGCGCTCCAACAGATCGGTGGTCTTTGTGTGATTACAGAAAATGATGACGGGCTTGGTGATGTTTTCTTCAGTAGAGAGAAGGGCGTGCAGGAAGGCTTCACGGTGCGTCATGGGTACCTGGAGGTAGGTCTGTTTGAGGGTTGGGGGAATCTTGCCCTGGTTTTCGGTGGAGATTTCTGTCACAAAGATAGGCGCCTTGCCCTCTGGGCGGGGCATGGATTGCAAGGCTCGAACTTCGGCCGTCAATGTAGCTGTGAAGAGGAGGGTTTGGCGCTCTGCTGAAGGTGGTAGGGCAGACAGACAGGTCTCTACGTCTGGCAGCATGCTACCATATCCGCCTGCGAGCAGTCGGTCTGCCTCATCCATCACGACCATTTTGACACGCCCCAATCCTGCAATTGTATCCTGACCAGAGGTCTTGATGTGATCCGCGAGTCGACCTGGGGTTGCGATTACGACGTGGGGGCGCGATGCGAGAGCGGATGCCTGTTGTCGCATATCCGTACCACCGGTGATAAGGATGGGCTTCATGCTCTGTGGTGCCGAAATGGCCTTGAACTGCTCGAAAATCTGCAGCGCAAGCTCTCTAGAAAGACAAGATATGTTAGCAAAAAAGAAACTTGTACTAAAGGCTGCGGCGCAAAGAACATACCTAGTCGGGGTCAATACCAGAGCGAAGATTCCAAAGGGATCCTTGGCCCATAACTGCATAATAGGAACGGCAAATGCAATAGTCTTTCCGGAACCTGTCCGACTTCCACCGATACAATCCCGACCCTTCAGAATCTCAGGAATACACGCCTTCTGAATGGCTGTGGGCCGTCGAACAGCCATAGTAGTCAAAGACCCCACAAGCCATGGCGACACATTCAGGGCACCAAAAGTGGACGACTCAGCTTGCAAGCCAATCTCAAGGGCATCCTTAATTGTGACTGGGTTTTCATCATCATTCGAATCGGATTTCTTTGCGGTATCGTCCTTTTTCTTGATACGGGAGAGGGTGGGGAGAGGTGCAGGCGCAACATAAGAGTCGTTGGAGGACTCCGAGAGGCGTCGGCGCTTGGGAGCTCGATCCTGAGCGTCAATCTGGTTGTCTTCTGAAGCATCAGAGATATATGAGTCATCAGACTTCAGATCATCCTGTGAGGAAGCCATTGTGAATGCAGTTTGATCTTGATTGTTGCCAGAGAAATAATTTTGCGGCAGAAAATGCGATTATAATCTGGCGGTGTGTAGTTTATGCCTTATATATCAGGTATCAAATATAGGCCTCTTTCGCACAGATTCGCGTCTCCACATGCTAAAATCTAGTTTTTGATGGACTTTTGGGTATTTCCAGTTCTTCACAGGATCTTGAGCACGGAATATGCATTGGTATCAGTGAAACTTAGATATTCTTGAAGCTGTGTACTATCAACTGGGATCATAATTGCAAATCTAACCATTTCTTTCATCGAATGGTAAGATGGCCGAGTTGGTCTAAGGCGCCAGGTTAAGGTCCACCTTGACATCATTTCCTGGTCTACGTTTGTAGGCGTGGGTTCAAATCCCACTCTTATCATTTCTTTTTGTCTTTTTGCCCTCTACATGGCTTGCGGGCCTTGAGATAATATTTTTGGTATTTCTGCACTACTTTGAGTGAGTCTACGACTTCTTTGATTTGCGAAATGGGTAAATAAGTAGTTTCTTATGTTTCTCCCTGCCTCTACTGATAGCTACCACATCAATCCGCTCGACTGGTTGTACTTCTTCTCCGCATAGATGATCGAAGCTCATAAGCCTCTCCTCGCTCAAGATCATTATCCTCAACGGCAGACTCTGAAGACGAGGAACGTCCTCGTAGAACCCCGTTATCACTCGACTGTGCTCCGCTGGATGTTGCCTCCGCAGATTCTTGCTCTTCCAGTCCATGTGTACCACCGACACTTTCCATGGTGAACGGACTAGCCGTGGGTGCATCCAAAATATTCAACTCCTCGCGCGTGAACCAAAGTGGGAACAGGAATGACCGTACAGGAACCAGAAGGAGAATGATAACTGGGAACCCGATAGCAGCAATAGTCTGAGTAATTGCAAAAGTAGCACCGAAGCCAAGCAATTCAACAATCACAAATGCCCAGATAGCGGATCGGCGTTTGATCCGCTTGAGAGGGTTAGATGCAGGGGTTAGATTTTTGTCTTGGGCGAGGAAGATCAGCTTCTGAGTAATGCCGTTCCCCTGGAGAGCTTGGACTCCCATGATGAAGAAAAGGCCGGCCATGACACCTTGGGGAATCAGATGAAGCACAATCAGAAGCGGCCCGGACATTGTTCCTAGGGTGAGGAGACCTTGGGCTAGGTTGCTGACTCGCTGCTCTACTACATGATCTGTGATCCGGATGGCTTTGCCCTTGTTTGTATCATCCTCATCGGCTACCTGGCGAGTCACGCAAAGGGCGGCTGTATGGAAGGGTGCCTGTGGGATAAGCCCATTGGGAAATGGGATTCCGAGGAGACCAGCAATAAAGGTGGTAAGTCCGAGGAGCCAAATATCCCAGTGGAAGCCAGCGGGTTTCCGCAAAGGGAATTCGGTGCCCTGGGCAATAAGAGATGAAACTATAAAGTTTTAGTCATGATGTAGAACGTAACTTTTCTGGACACTTACCATTATGATCAAAATAGAAAAGAATGGTCAAGAGGAGGGCAAAGGGGATAGCCAGGAAGATGTCCCCAACATCAATGTTCCAAAAGTGAACCAGCCACGACCGATCAAGCGTAGGGAAGAAGGACTTGCTGGTGGGAAGCGTAGCGACATCAACATTACGCATGTGACCGAAGTGCACGAAGCCAGTAAAAAAGATAATGACCAATGGTGTGCCATAGTCTTCCAGGAACTTTCGAACGTATCTTTGGAATAGATTACTGTTTCCCAGCTCTCCAACAACCCAAGCGGCCATCAAGACAAGCAAGGCTACCATGATTGCGAGATATGCTGAAGTTTCACCAACCTGCCCCCATTGCCGTGTGAGAACCTGGATTCCCTTTTGAATATAGATGCAAGCAACATAAAAGCCGAAGATATCACACGAGAATCGAGTAACATATTTAAGTCCATTGCAGGCATTAGTAATTGCCAGAATCCAGTGCATAATCAACGACCATCTGCATAAAATATCAGCATGCATAAAAGACCTGTCGAAGGAATGGACCTTACATTCCAATCCAGCACATGAATGCAAGATAAGGGGTCCCTCGGGGGCTGATGATATCGTAGACTGTATAATTAAACACAGTAATGGGGCCTATACAGCATTAGATCAAATCCTTAGTCGCAACAAGGAAGGTCACCAACCAGTAACCCCGACAATAACCAATGGCTGAGCCGCCAAAAGAGAAAAAACGACAGCTCCAAGAACAGAAGCAAGTAGAACCTCATTGACTCCATAGCTCTGATTCGTCTTCTCAAACATATCCAATGAGAAAGCCAGCGCAGGCAAAATACTAAAATACCTGTTAGAATTCACTATCGAACGAACGGGCAATCGGTATTGATAAAACAATTGACCATCCTATCTGTGTAAAGGTCATACTTAGCAAAATACATGTACACCGTCGCGGGCACAATACGATAATCCCATGCATCAGTCCAATCACTCCAGTAATAAGGAGCTCTGCGCTTAACATCATTGATCATGCCTCGAAACAGATGCACGCGCCACCATTTTGGTTGAGACTGAGCAGAGGTCGTCATGGATGTACGGCGCTGGGGCTCTTCCACTCCTGCTGGAACTGCAGACAAGGTCGAGTGATACGAAGATGGAGCGTGGCTTGATACCGCTGACTGCTGGGACGATTTGCGCTGCGATTGCCAAGACGTCTTCCGCTGAGTGGATGAGGCGGAAGCTTGCATATTGGCTTCGGGAAAGGTCCCGTGCGACAAACTTTGGGAAGAAATTAGGGATGCAATTAAGCAACTAGGGTATATTCCCCCATAATAATGTGATGAAAGCTTCACAAATCAGTATATATGGAGCTTTCGGGGTGTAATCAAGCTAGGAAGTTTTGCGGGGATGGAAAAGTTGGAGCCAAGACTGAGATTGTGGGGCCTGAGGCCACCAATGAAGAAAGCATTGCTCTTAAGTGCTAGCAACATTTCACTTCTCTGGTAATGTGCTCTACTAAAACTGGAGGAGCTATTGTACACATACATACATTGACTGCACCACGTCTGGATTTATGATGAACATTCAATGTTTGATTAACTTAGAATATACGTGCATAGTTTCAATTCGGGCACTGATTAAAGTGTGCTTCCGCCTATCCCCAATTATATATATACCCTAAGCTCTCAAATATTTATCTAGTTCCGAGGTTGCACTAACCTTTTTACGCACTATAATTCTATATATTTGAAGGTACTAAGCAATTTGGAATATAGACCCATACTAGGTAAATTAGCAGCTGAAACTATTACTTCAAGTAAGGAAACGAGAGAAAGAACAAAGCCTATCTTCGGTATCACTGATAAAGAAAAGTAAATAATCCGGAAAGTTTTTTCGCCTACAAAGGGATCGCATAAAGGAAAATGGTTTAAGCAGCGGGAGGGGGAGGAGGAGGAGGCAGGTCGCTGGGAGGTGGGGGAGGGGGTCCATCGACAGGAGGGGGAGGGGGTGGAGGGCTGCCAGCGCCAGGGGCACCAGGAGCAGTAGCTCCGTAAGACCAAGGGGCCATGCCGGGTGGCGGAGGAGCAGCGGCCATTCCAGGGGCAGCATAACCGTATCCTCCATATCCATACGCGGGCTGACCACCAGGGGCAGCCTGCTGTTGCCATGGAGCAGCACCGGGGGCAGTGCCAGGCGCAGCATATCCACCACCACCGCCATTACCACCATGGCCACCCTGAGATCCATAACCACCGCCGCCGTAACCGCCAGAGTCACCGCCAGAGTCACCGCCACGCTTCTGGGCCCAAGGAGCAGCGCCATTGTCGCGGGATCCATAGTCATCACGGGGACGGTGCTCGCGTCGCTGTTGCCAGGGAGCCACATCACTTGGTGCCGGAGGCGGGCCGCGTTGCTGCCAGGGGTTCGCATCACCACGGTCATCGGCGGGAGGGTAACCGCCCTGATCGGGGCCGGCTTCAATGCGACGAGGCGGGTATTCACCAGGAGCACCTCCAGATAGCTCATTCATGAGTTGCTACAAAACATTTTAGCAGGTATTCTTGATTTTATCTGGGAAAAGAAAGACTCACCTCCATCTCACGGTCGACAGCATCGCCAGTACCACCGATACGGGGAGCACCAGGACCACCAGGACCACCAGGGCCACCAGGGCCACGGGCACCAGGGAAACCGCCATTGTTGCGCCAGTCGGTGCCCCTCTGGCGGTCGGGACAATCGCGAGCCATGTGGCCAGCGTTGCCACAGACGCGACAGATGATGTTTGCGGTGAAGTTGCGCTGCTCGGGACAGTCGTACTTGCGATGTCCGATTTGACCACCTTTCGAATGATTAGAACCAGTTTACATCAGTATATTCAGGGAATATCAACTTACAGTTCTGGCAAGCCTGGTTCTCGTCATCACGGAGAGTACCGTTGAGAGCCGCAAGCTCACGAAGCTGGTTGCGCTTGAGCTCATTCTGGCCTTCGGGGATGGAGGCGGCCTAATAAACGGTAAGTAGTGTGCTTCAGACCAAAGGGGTTGCGGCTGAACTTACAGTCTCGATAACATTGTGAATCAGCTTCTTGGCCTTGTTCACCTTTTCTTCAGTCTCTGCCATGATCAGACAGTGGAGATCCTCCTCCTGGTTGCTAGCATGAGCGGCATCAGATCGGCCTTTTCCTTCCTTGACGGAACCCTTGCCACGAATAGCAATTTTGGCGCCAGATTCGGTTTCCATCTTCTTCAAGGTGTTTCCACGAGGTCCTATAAGTAAGCCAACTTTAAAAAGATAGCAAAGAGCTAAGTGTTAGTTATCCGGTAATTTTTAAGCATGTGCAACATCAAGCACCGAGTGTTATCAAGAAACGGGCCGAGGACATCCAAGAAAATGTCTCGTCAGCTCGAATCGAGCAGGGAGTCATGACAGACACAACGGAGGGACAGTTAGGAGTTAGAGGGTTAGTTATCATACTGAAGTTAATTTCTGGATAGTCATTCACTGGGACATAGACCTTCTCCTGGGTCTTGGTAGGGCGTCTGTAGTCAGATGGCGGGTGGTAGTTAGGAATGGTCTTCATGGCCTTTTCGACCAATTTGTGACGCTCATCCTCGAGGCGCTTGCGGTAACGGTACTCGCGAGTGTTCACACGTCTACCAAAGTTGTCGTACTGCGGGGGCGGCGAGGGGGATCTGCCTTTGTCAATGGATGGCTGCCACATGTATCAGAGAGAAGTACTTACCTGTCACCATCGCCAGGGACCACATCGTTGATCCGCAGCTTCTGGCTGATCTCCTCGATACGCAGGTGCAGGGTGTAGGCCTCCAGCTGCTCACTGGTGAAGTTGGCCATGATCATGGTGGGCAGGCCCATCAGACCGGCGGCCTTGTTCTCTTGCTGGTCTCCCCAACGGTTGCGCTTCTTGCGCCTTTTGTTGCCATCAGCATCTACTGCTGGGGCTTCTGCTAGATTCGGAAAGGAAAATTAGAAATGATTTTTGAAAAAATATTGATCACAAGAGTGAAACATACCTCGGACAGGACTGCGGCCGCGCTTAGGACCATCAGGCATAGACGAGGGAGTAGCGGTGCTACTATCATCTTCCTCATCACCCTGGAAGCGACGGCGCGCTCCCAGGGGGATATTGTTAGAGCCCGTGGTACCTTGATTACGCCAGGCCATGGCTGCTTCAGATTCGAAAAAGGGTTGATTGATCGAAAGGGACACAAAGTTGACCTGAAAGAGACAAAGCTGCAAAGCTTCTGAAGGAAAAGTGGCCACCGTTCACGTGATCTACAAATGGTTTGGAAGGCGGTGAGGATAATATTTGGAGATTGTGAAGTGTATTTGATTTGTCTTATCACTGGAATTTCCAGTTTACTATTTCTTCCATTTAATTTAAACTTTACTCTTCGCATCATCCTTCATTCCCTGCTGAATCCAGGATCGACCCTGAGCGGCCGCCTTCTCCATGGCTGCCTTATCCTTCAGCATTTCCTTAATGGTATGCGGGGAAGGAACATGGCGTCCCTTCTCCACACCTTCACGCTGAGCCATAAGCTCTTCCCACGCCTTTAGGTTGGGGAATTCATCAATGTCTATTCCTGGCCATCCAGCGGCAGCCACCCATCCCCAATGTGAGATATCGGCAATGGAGACGTGATCACCAACCAAATACCCGGACTTGGACTTAGCGAGGTGCTTGTCGAGCACGCCATATAGTCGGCGGGTTTCATTAACGTATCGGGTCACACCATACTCAATGTGCTCGGGTGCATATCGTGCAAAGTGGTTTGCCTGACCTTGCATGGGTCCAACACCAGCATTCTGGAAGAAGAGCCAATTGGTCATTTCGTAGTGCTCGCGGGTGCCCTTGGGGAAGGAGATCTTGTACTCGGTGTCATATTGCTCCACCAGGTACTGCAAGATACCACCAGACTCGAACAGATTGATCTTTTGACCATCTTCGAACTCGTCGGTCAGAGCGGGAATTCGGCCATTGGGATTAATCTCAAGGAACCAGCTATGCACCTATTAGTCTATGATGACATGATTGGCATGGTGATACATACTCCTCCTTTTGTGTGTTCTTGGAAATATCAATTTTCTCAACCTTGTAAGGCAAACTGCGAAGCTGTTAGAAACGTATGGATTTACATGGTCAGGAAATCGCCTACCCAAGCTCCTCCAACGCAATGGAGATCTTGATCCCGTTAGGGGTCTGAGCCGTGTAGAGGGTGATATCAGGGCGAGTCATGATAGATGAATGAAGCTGTTCAAAGGTTATTTCTGAAGAACTAACTCTTGAGTTTGGCGGAATGGGCGGGGTTTAAATGGATTCCCCCACTTGGATTTATAATCGTCCAACCTTAACGGGAACATTCGAATGTATACATGAGTAAGCTACCTGTAAACGGCATTATCGGCACCCGAATACACTGGCTCTTAGCATGAATTATTAATCTTTCAATTATTCTCTCTAATTTAATTTAGTTGATGGATAATTTATGCTGTAGCACCATTAACCTTCACAACTTGTCCAGACATCCAGCTGCTATCCTTCCCACACAAGAATGCCATAACCGCCGCAACCTCTTCCGGCTCTCCAATGCGATTGAAAGGATTAGACCCAGCAATTGCCTTGAGAACATGTTCAGGTTTCCCCTCAAGGAATAGCTTAGTGCTTGTCGGACCAGGAGCGATCGCATTAACCAAGATACCCCTCCGCCCAAGATCCTTAGCAAGAACGCGGGAAATCTGCTCAATAGCACCCTTTGTTGAAACATAGAGAAGATAGCCAGGATCAATGCCGGATACATGATTGAGAGTACTAGAAACGAAAATAATGCGTCCTCCAGACGGCATGTGTTTGGTAGCTTTCTGAAGAAGATAATCAGCGCCAGCGCCTTCAAAATTTCATAGAAATTAAGGAAGCTCACATACCTGTGTCAAAAAGTATGGTCCCTTAACCATCAGATTATAGAAATTATCAAAGTCCTCCTCCGTGGTATTATCCAGACCTTTCATAGCAAGAATCCCCGCGTTGGGGATGAGGATATCAATTTTTCCGAATCTGGCTACTGTTGCGTCGACCAGACGATCTAGATCTGATAGCTTGGAGGCATCGGCCTGGACAGCCAGAGCGCGGTCGGCACCGATTTGCTCAACCACTTCATTAGCTGCCGTGGAGTCGGAACGATAGTTGATGACTATGCTGGCACCTTCGCTAGCAAGGCGGAGGGCAGTTGCTTTGCCGATTCCCTGGGAGGAGCCAGTGATCAAGGCGACTTTTCCGGATAGAGACATTGTGGGTTATTGTGGGTGCCAAGGTTCTGTGTTATTGTGATGAGGAATTGTTGTGGAATGAACAAATGGTTTACTTGATTCAATGTTCTTTTATATTTCAAGTCTTTAATGGCTTCAGATAAATCCGTTGACCGTTGATAAACCCGGCGAAAGAGTGACAGTCAAATCACTTAAAAACCCGGTCTCCGGGCCTTGGGCCGGTAATCCTCTTAAAGCCGAGGCCGAGACATAGTCGTAAGACAGTAAAAGCTCTCGACTGGGCTATCCAATTTACACATGCATAGACCTCATTTGAAATTCAATTCATCCAATTCACGTTTGTTTGCACATGTTAAAGCAGTAGACACAAGACACAGCCAAGACAGTCACCCTTAAATAGATATCATGGATCAAGAGATGGAAAGGCAAGGTTGTGGCATATTTTTAGAGCGCGGCCCAGAACACAAAAAGATTAAAAACACAAACCGATTTCTTCATTTCATTTCAACAGCCTTCAATTGTCTGCAAGCTTGAACTCCATTTCTCCCCCCAATCACGACAAGTCCCGTATAAACGAAAATAGGAAGAAATCCAACACACATAGAGCATCAGTTGAGGATTTCATGGACCACAGACCACGAACAAGAGATAGAATCATCACATCCCTTCTTCTACGAAGAAAACAGGGAAAACGGGCACTAGAGGGGAAGAAAACAGAGAAGCGAAGCAAAAAATCAAAGGTTGGTTCTGGGCTGCAGTTTCATTTCCCATTTTATTTCAGCACTGGGGCGAGATGAGAAGGGGGCACGATAGTGGGGAAGATTTAGTTGCCGCCCAGGCTGGGGAAGTTCTTCTCGTCGACGGTAGGGCCGGCGGGGGCCTTGGCACCGCCACGGGCACCACGGGGAGCAGCAGCGCCGCCGCGAGGAGCACCAGAGGCAGCACCACGGGGGGCACCACCACGGGGACCACCGCGAGCGGGGCGGTCACCACGGGGAGCGCGGTCGCCACCACGGGCACCACCACGAGCGGGACGGTCACCACGGGGACCGTTGGAGGGGCCGGAGCGGGGCTGCTCAACGAAGCGCATGTCGACGTCAAGGAAGTTCTTCTCCTTGCGCTGCTTCTCACGCTGCTTCTTCTCGGCGGCAGGGGCAATGTAGGCGGCCTCACCCTCTGCGCGCTTCAGCTCGGTGGCAGCGGCCCACTTCTTGTCGGCCTTGGTGCCCTCGTTGGCGGCACGGACGGGCTTAGCAGCCAGGCTGTCACGGGCGGCCTTCTCGGCGAGGTAGTCGTCGTAAGACTTGGACTTGTCGGCCTCCTCGACCTCCTCGGCGGGGGTCTGGGGCTCCTTGTCGTCCTCCTTGGCGATGGTCTCGCCAACACGCTCATCGTCCCAGGTCTTCTCACCGGACTCGGCACCCCAGCCCTGCTGGACCTGCTTGCGAGTGTCGCTGTAATCGAAAATAACTGTTAGTTATGCTGTGCTGTAGAATCAAGTTTGATTCGCCACACCCCGCATCGGCAGAGCGATTGGATCTCTCTTTTCATCATCATCTAATCTTCATCTCCCTCTCCGATGGTCTGTCGATGGTGTGTGGCTTGAATATACTCGGATGGAATCATCTCAAAAAGAGAAAACAAGGGTCGCTTACGTCTGACCAGTGCGGGACTGGCGGTCACCGCGGGGAGGGCGGTTGCCACGGGGGCGAGAGGTCTGTCCCTCAGCCTCCTCGGTGGGCTTGGAGCGGTTGTTGTTGCGGCCAGCGTTGCGGTCGCGGAAAGCTAAAGAGGCCAAGCTTGTCAGCTTCCGATGCTTCCTATCAAGCTTTCCCCACACTTCATCGACCCCACCAACGCTTCACGGATCGATCGATTTTCACATACCAGCTTCGTTGCCAGCGGTCACACGGCCTCCACGGCGGTTCTCGGAGCGAGGAGCGGGAGCAGCGGCGGCGGCGGCGGGGGCCTCCTTGGGGGCATCACGCTTGCCAACGCGGGGAGCGGGACGGTCGACGGCCCGGGCGGGGGGAGGAGCAGGTCTGCTGGGGTCGAGCTCGGGGTCATTACCTAGAAGACCAGAAGAAGAATACGTTAGCTTGGAGATGCTCTCAAATGAGGGGCGGGTTCCCGACCATGAAATCATGGAAACGGAATACGCGGGATCTCATAGTGCAGCAAGTTTCACATACCGAGGAGCTCGTAGAGGTTCTATTTCGAGCAAAAAAAGCAAGACGCAACAAAGTTAGCCACAGCGCTTGCTATAAGAGCGCAATTGTGTCGCAGGACAGAGCTCCGCCCACGATTCAGCGTACCTTAGACCGGACGTCAACCATGACGCCTGGTGTTGCGGAGTTCCTTCCGGCGCGGAAGGCACTCAACGATCACTAGGATGTATTAAAGGTAGGCACAAGGCAGAACCTCAACAGATCCAGCCTCTTAGATTGATAGTGATTGAAGGGGTGTTGTCTTAGGAAGGGAAGGTTGAGGGTTTGTGGTGCAGCACGAATCCGGTTAGGCGCCATTTACTAAGCGAATCAGGCTAGGGCTTAGGGTATCATGGCGTCACTAGATGGCATCATACATTCTACAACTCAATGACTTCTCTGTCGTTTTTAGACGTTAAATGACTTTTTTCTGCCTCGATTATGCAGGAAGGGGGCTTTGTATTCCATGGTACAATGTACAACCCGATGGTATCAAAATTTCATAATCAAAAACCGCAAAGAATCCCAACTATCAACGCCTGGCAATGCTTCGAAAATGAAGAACTTTTTGGAAAAGCCAACCAATGTAACCCAACCAGAACCCGTCAATACTTTTTGTCTTTTCTCCTCTCCCCTCGCTCAAAAATGTAATAGGCTTGGTTTTTCAAACATAAAATAACCTCGTCAACCGAAAAGATGCATCGCTTAGTTGCGGGAATTGTTTTGCTCATAGTTGAACGGCGTTGGGAAATGCATGCTTGCACTGAGGCCGAACGGATCAGCATCCAGCATCGGTTCATACTGACCAAGTAGCTGGTTGGCACTTCCGAAGTCTCCGGGCGTTCCGTCCCCGCCGGCGGGAGGATTGAATCCAGACATGTTATGCGAGCCGGAAGCAACCGATTGCGGTGTGAACCCGGGCACGTATGATGTATTTACTGAGCCATCTTGGTCTTCATCCACCATGTCAGCTTGTGCATCATATTCTTGTTCTGTTTAGTTTGGTCAGCCATGCTCTTTTTACGTTCGTATTTTCTTCTTTCTTTCAACGCGATTAGTTCTAGAAGAATTACTCACCCAATTGATCATAATGCTTCTGGAATGGAGATGGGTAGTATGCGGCTGCAACCCGCTGCTGGCCACGCGGCACTCCCCGTAGCTTGGGTTCATTTGGATCCGCCTGTGGCATACTTATGGCCGGCGGCGAGGTCTGACTGTTGTAAGCCCTCGGTTGAGGTAGCAGCTGCGGACGACCAGTCCCTTGCTGGTCAGCGGGGGACATGCCCTGGAAGCCAAAGCCAGGAGACTTGGCATGCGATGGTGATGATACATGAGATGTCGGCGTAGGTTGGAACTGTGGTGACGACACTCCATACCCCTCACGCTGCGACATGGCAAATGCATCTGGCTTGGAGGCGATGCCAGGATGCCGCTGCGTGGGTCGAGGCCCTGTGGGACCCGGCGGCTTAGGTGGCATAGGAGTGGTCTTGGGCTGTGCACCTGGGGCCCCAGTCTTAATCCGTAACTCAGCTTGTACATCAATACCTGGAGTCCGGGGTTAGCTCAGAAGCGGGGGTGGAATGCAACTCCGACGCAAGGGGGTGGTCCATACCTTTCTCTAACAGGATCCGCTCCAGTAAGGAGTTCTTATACCGCAGCATCAGACATTCATCGGCGGCACTGCGATGACTCTGTTGAAGGCTCTGCAGGGACTCTTCATTGCGCTTGATGGTAGTCTCCAGCTGCCGGATATACTCCGTGCGACGTTCACGGAAAGCAGCTTGGGCCTGTCTATTGCGCTGCTTCCGTTCCTCGGAAGTGGCGTAGATCTAAAAAAGCACGTTAATAAAAATACACGATAAGGTCATAGTGGATAGGATAAAACATCCGGGGGGGGACCCATAGGCCAAACAAAAAGAGTGATAAGGTAGGATCGAAGATAAATAAAAGAGGGAATGCGGGGCCCCGGATTATTGCATCAACAAGGCAATAGATGTTACGTACAGGTTTTCGACCACCTTTTCGCTTTTGAGTCTGTGCAGGGTCTTGTGTCAGGGCTTCGACCTCTGGATCCGGCGTTGACACGGTCGAACTGATAGAGCCATCTAGCGTAGGTTCGGTCTTTGGCACAACAGAGTCCATGACCATGTCATTCTGATCATGAGAGGCCTCGACCATAGAGACCATTGGATTGAAGTCCTCGATTTCTCTTACTTAACGAAGATCACGTCTTTTTCCGCAACACGGACCAAGGGGGATATTCGTTTCTCCCTCCCGCCGAACCACGGGCTTAAAGACCGGCAGAGAGGGACAAAAAAGAAATCAGAAACAAACGCAGGAACCGCGCGGCTCGGCGGTTATCGAATGAGCGAGTAAGAAGAGAGTGACATAAAAGAAATTGAAATTATGAGAAAGGAAGAGTCAGAGAATTGAGATAAACGGGGAAACGGGGCGGAGAGGAGAAGAAATGTGAGTAAAACGATTGAGTAAAACCCGAATAATAATATTGTTCAAAAGGGTCAGACGAGAGGGGCTCGCGTACTAGTTTGGTTTGACTTTTCTTTTTCTTTTTTTCCTTTTTTTTTTTTTTTTCGCTTTTTCGCCTTCGCAACCATGAATGGGTCTGACGGCACGGGTCCACCATAAGTCCTCACACTGGTTGTTGGTAGAATGGATCAAGTCTCTCAAGTTCCTTAGTGGTCATACGAGTGGGTTAAGGAGCTCTATGTGGAGAATAGAAAAGGAAAAAAGAAAAAAACCTGCCACGCATGTCCTAGGGGGATGCAGGAGTTTAGTTCCGCGGAGAATCACGAATAGTTACATGGAACTTATACATAAACTATGTGGTATGTTTACTGGCATGAGGTACCTAAAAATTCAGTTTGCTTGAGCCGATATCGGAGTTGCCCGTCAAGTTGTCGCGCTTTCCGCCCTATGCTTGTTCAGTTCACCGTGGTGTTCAGGGGGCGAAAATTTTCATTTAAGCTGTAAAAGCTAGTTGGCCATTAGTCCTTTTCCTTGGAAAGTAAGGTCTGGGCACCGATCTAGGCAGGTCACTAGAGAAAAAAAGAAAATGTCCTCGGGTGCCTTGACCCTTGGGATCACGCGGACCAGACCACGTTCTTGGCCCCCCTTGTACCCATGATGCAATATTGGACGCGTTACAGATTTTTCCGACTTCCGAGCTCGTCTAGTTGGACCGATTGGTACATGGTTGCAACTCGTATCCAATCCACTTAAATCATTGGGAATTCCCGGATTGTGTAAAAGACTGTACGGAGTACCTTGACTTAAGTTCAATTAGCTAATTGTTGAATCCGGGGTATTGTTTAATGGTCAGGTCAGATCAGATCAGATCTTAGGAAATGAAAACTCATCAGATGTGGGCATATGCAGAACATGAAATGGGCTCGGCGATCGGCCTTCGGGTCCCCACTCAAAAAGTCACATGGTGGGTTCAAACATAAACAACCATGCCAAAAGTCAACACCCAACCTGGCTCACTGTCCGCTTGTTGAAAGGACCAGAGAATATCATAAATAATCGCAGAGAACGGTTCGATCACCCTAGTCGTCA
This sequence comes from Penicillium lividum, assembly GCA_028828245.1. Classification (NCBI taxonomy): domain Eukaryota; kingdom Fungi; phylum Ascomycota; class Eurotiomycetes; order Eurotiales; family Aspergillaceae; genus Penicillium; species Penicillium lividum. Next base: position 6,933,641 of record JAQJAG010000002.1, read on the forward strand.
ATGGGATTCGGTTGTTTTCCACTTGTGACCTTGAACGCCTTCCACTACTAAGTTAATTCCCGAATGAAGATAGCTCACAGCACTCTCAACATTCGTGGTTCAGAACTGGTCTGAGAGCAACCGCTAGTAAGATCGTGGACTATCGACTGAAGACTACATTAGAAGCTGGTCTCTGGTTTGAATTATTTGCTCCACTAGGGGAGTAAACACCTGCTTGTATGCAGCAACCAGTCCGATTCATTTCGATCAGAGATACAAATGGTTTCGAGTCAAATGTGTACAGTGCCCACTTTAACGACCTCAGGATGTGACGTTTATGAGGCGGCCGAAAATGTCTGTGTTAAGACGTATGTACAGTGTCTTTGCGGGCCTGTTCCATCAATTTCTTTCGTTTCCTCGCCCAAAAGCTACTCTCTTGTGTCATCGGATGGTGGATATCTATATGCGAGCTCCCATCGGAGATGTCAGTCCCACATCCGCTTCCCCATTTGATATCCTGAGACCGGGTCTTGTAAGCTTTGTACTTGACACCGCTATTTTTCACCCTTCTTTGCTTTTCCATCTCCCCTAACCACGGCTTCACTTTCGCTCTCAAGATGCCATACACCTTAGTGTAGAAATGGACTTCAAACACCTGTAGATTGTCATTCGCATCAACCATAGCTTGTATCCCATCTAGCCACGCATGTTGGATGTAACTTGTTTTATCGTTCTCGGAGCTTCCACGTGGCATTTTCAACAGTTCTGCGAGACGCGGGGTATCGATGTAAATCCGGATATGAGTGAGTGAGGTGAATGTTGTCCCTAGAGCATTCCATAGTTCGTCATATTTTGCTTTGCTCTGACGTGACATATGTGGTTGAGCATCCACCTTCATGTGCCACTGGAAGGTTAGACGTCGGATGGTGGGAAGACCTAGAGAGGGTATTTGGGCGGGGAAAGTAGTGCATAGATCTCTGTAGTGTCCAAAACGAAATTCGTTGGTGGCGTAGAGAACTCGCAGGCTTTCAAGGTATCTACTTTTGCATTAGTATCATTCTAGAAGTATTTCTCCAAACCATACACATAATCGATGGTAGGAAGTAGTATAACTCACCCTTTCCAACATGAGAATAGCATCCCATAATCGATCCACACTCCCCAAGACTTTGCAGCACTGGGCCCACTTCTCTCTACACATTCGTCGAAGTCTATTCTCTCGCAATACAGGAAGCAAACAAATGAATAAATAACCCATCTTTTCTTTTCTTCCACCCAGTCACACTGGTAGTGCACGGGGCGGTTTCCGAAAAGAATCTCATAGATGATAAGACGGATTTCTGGGGGAAGGAGGGTAAAGAATGAGCTTTGGGACTGAGGGTGGATGGAAGATAGAGAGGGATAGGGCTTCTTTTGAACTTGACGAAAAGTGGATGCAGGGTGTTTTTTCAATCTTCGCTTTTCCTCTCTTTCTTCTTGGATTGCTGCAGGGTGTTTTTTCAATCTTTGCTGGCCTACTTAAATTAGTATTCAAGCGGTTGGATTTGTGGTAATTGCATAATGTTTAATTACTTCTTCCTAGATGCCGTAAAAGACGTGACAAGGGCATGACTTTGATGAAAGAGGAGAAGATATTTTTGACGATGAGAGGAGATGCATTAAAGAGCTTAGAACAGACCGGAATGGACACGGAACTATGTATTGCAGTGGTATGAAAAGAGATGAAACGGAAAGAGCAGATTCAGGAGGTGAAGCCACTAGCCTAGTACTTACTCCATGAGATCACATGACCTCATTAGGTATTCTCCATATCTCATCGACAGAAATCAAAGGTCAATACTGATGTCTAAGTCGCTAGTGTAGTATGAACTTGGGAAAAGACCTGGAAGGGCAAGCTTTGGCGAGATAATGCAGCATTCTCTGCACTAATGTGTTCGACCGGTTTCCAACACCCATCCTACCTACTTAACTGCTAATATTTCAGCCCTAGTGGAGCTCCCAATTGCCAGATTGATTGATAACTTAGCGGGACAAGAGATGGCCGCCCCATTTTCCCCCTCCTTGTACCTCAATGCTTCAACATTGTACCTTTTATTTGCACGGCACATGCCATGGTCAAGGCCAGCAACTTGTCTGGCCACATATCTTACCCAATGGCTGATTGCAGGTGCCACGAGAAGGAGTGTTTCAGATCGAAAGCAGGAATCCAAAGACTGTCCACTTCCCATCAGCTGAGAGGGTCATTGCGGCGATCGCGACCGTAAAGCGGCGCTCATCCATGTCTCGCCCGGGCGACAGGAAGAATGACATCTACATACAAATGGCAGTGTAGGTGCACCCTGCTCCGCTACCAAATGCTCGATTCATCATAACTATGTCCTATCAGTTCTCTTTAGCGCTTACTATTCTTCAAAATCTAATTTTCAATGGCACATCGTTTTGCAGTGTGGGTATAAACCTCACCATCACGACTTTCAACTATACAGCGCCAAGGCTGACATGCATTCACCTGGGTGAAATGGTGTAGGGGGCAATCATATAAAGTGGGATTTTCCACGCTCACAAGCTGACCTTCAACAACCTTTCACTATTACACACTCTGATATCCTCTATCCTCCACTACCAATAAATCTCTTTCAAGTTATTCCTCGCTCGCAAAATCTCAAAGATGGCAAAGGTTTTATTCAACTCTGAGTTTTCCAATCTTTGCTCTGCGACACTGACAACCTCTAACGTAGAGTGACATCCAAGTCGGTTGGTTCATTACCAGCATTGGCGACTTCGCCGGCGAACAAAAAGTTACCGCGATCAACTTCCCCAAATACCAAGTGGCCGATGGGTCATGGGTAAACTGGGAAAACATTCTGGGATACAGACAGTGACCTTATAATATAGAGGCTTTTGGGAAGTGAGTAGCCTGACGGGACGAGGGAAAGGGGAAATCCAGATAGCGCTATATTTGAGCTTCGCATTTTTGAGCACAGATTTCTCAGCATTTTCTAATGCCAGTGAAGTTTAGCGATGAAATTTTCGAATGCTAGCGTCGGTAGAACTACGGAATCCTAGGTGAACGAAGAACCCCATCCGTCCATGCATTACATTGATAGGATGATGTATTTCTTTACTATTTCTGCCCAATACATACGACCATAGGCAGTGGAGAACGGGACTTCCCGCTCAGCCGTACTTAAGCCGCACGCTGGTAGATTAGTAGTATGGGGTATAATCACATGCGAATCCCTGTTGTATGTCCGTGTTGAGGAAACTCCCCTTGCCGCCCTACCCTTCAGGCCCTTCACCTGAATGTCCTGCCCACCACTATTTTGCACCTGAATATCCTGCACAGCCCTGAAGCGCTGACATGGCTTTCCCCTCCCGTGCTGACCCTTTCCTTGTAGGTGCGTTGTCGCAGTCACAACTGTTTGGTCTACTCTTGGCTACGTCTTTTCCAAGGATGCAGTAAGACTAATAAAAGATGCATAGATGAGCTAGACATTTGTTCCGTGATGTTCTTTTACTATCGTTGAGATTAATATCCAGAAGCCATGCTTTTTTATCCCGCGTTTAGATAATCTCCTTATCAGAAGAGGATAGAAATTTTCCTTTACTTTTGCAGCTATCTACACCGCAAGCCTGATTCCACTTGAAACTTGTCAAAGTCATGTCACGAGTGCGCCGGTATTTGAAAGATGACAATGACCCTCAGCCATGCTCACCTGGGAGCGCATTCTACCTGCCTCGGTACCTGCCTTGCCCATCCAGAACTTGCACCGTCACCAAATCTATGAATTGGCGAAGATGCAGACCGGCCTTTCGCACACCTGGCCAGACAGGAAAGCTTGGTATGACAGCACAGCATCCTCGGGAAACGCAGCAGGAACCAGAGGAAAGGCATGTTCCTGAGATTTCTGATATCTAGCACGTGCTTTCCGATATTAATCTCGAATTCTCGGAGCTCAAGCAGCTAGCAAAATCGCGCGCGGCAACCCAAGCTCACTACACAGCGGCCTGGACCTAGATTGATTTGCTTCAACTGAAGCTCAAGGATCCATTAGCCAGCTGTGAGCATGACGAGTACACTATCGCTGACCTCGACTGTTCGATCAATGAAAACCTCAGTCAGAAGCTTTTCCAAGAAAACGAAAACTTGATGTTCTATGCAAAGGACATGAGTGGGATCAGTCCCGTGAAGCCGGCTGTCTCTAATGATATTAAATAGCCTAAGGATGAAAATGAACAGAATCTGATTCGAAATCACGGAATTTGAGATATGGTGGTGGAAATTGGGATTCTTTGTTTTTTGGGCGCCTATGACTCCAGACTGTAGCTTAAATTTGACGTTTGCGTAAATGGTGCCTTTTCTAGGAATCGTTTCCTATCCATAGTTTATAGGAATGAATTGTTGAATGTATGCTTACATGCACCATTTTATAAAAAGGGATCCCGTCAACATTTGAATCTTCCATACATTGAACCGAGGTCGTCGCAGATCGGCGATTCGTTTGCCCGTTCCCCCCGCCAAAAGTCACATGTAAACTTCCCCATGTTTCTGTTCTCCACTCAACATCTATCAGCATAGTCAACAATGGCGAGTGCTTCAGGCTCAGACCTACGGGATGGTACAACCTTACCTGCCACCGAGATTCCCGCATCTGAACAGCCCATTGCGCAAACACCTGCGGAGCCTTCACAGAAGCAGCAGGCCGATCACGACGAGGACGACGATGATGACTCCGATTTAGACGATTTGGATGGTACAACCTACACCCCCTTTCCATCCTGTTTTTCACTCTCCAAAGTACCGAAAACTAATAGGATATTGTCCCGCAGACGTTCTAGACGATTTTTCCAAACCTAAGCCTGTACCTGCACCTGCGCCGCCCGCCCCCGCCCCCGCAGCCGAGGTCCCAACGGGTGATTTCGATGAAGATGCATTCCTCAAGCAATTGGAACAAGACATGGCAAACATGATGTCGAATCCGGGCGCGATGCCTATGGACCCCAACCTCGCCTCGGTAGAAGAGGGTGCTGATCTTTTTGCGAAGCAGCTGGGAGATAGCGGGATTGAACCAGGGGATTTCTTGAAACAATTATTAGCTGATGTGATGGCTGAAGAAAAGAACGGTGCTGGTGCGAAGGCGACGCCTAGTGATACCACCCCGGCACGTACATCTGCCGATACTGGAGCGTCGGCGTCGGAGTCTGGTGAACAACCGACTGAGTCTTTCAATGATGCGATTCAGCGTACTATGGAGCGTATGAAGCACTCTGGTGATCGTGCTACGGAGGCTGCGACTGAAGATGATGGGTTGTCAGATGATATGATAGCGCAGCTGCTTAAGGCTATGGAGGCTGGAGCGGCTGGTGCAGGTGATGACGGGGATTTGTCGAAGATGTTTATGGGTATGATGGAGCAGCTATCTAATAAGGAGATGCTTCACGAGCCTATGAAGGAGCTGGATGGGAAGTTTGCGCCTTGGATTGAGAAGAATAAGGTGGATGGTAAGGTCCCTGCTGAGGATATGGCGCGGTACGAGACGCAGGCCAAGGTTGTGGGGCAGATTGTGCGGAAATTCGAGGAGACAGGATACTCGGACGATGATCCGAAGTGTCGGGAGTATGTGTGGGAGCGGATGCAAGAGGTGAGTCTTTCGCGGGTAACCTGGTGGAACTTGACTAACTGGTTTATAGATGCAAGCTGCTGGCAGTCCGCCAGAGGAGCTCATTTCGAATCCTTTGATGGACATGGGTGATCTGGGAGGCGCCGGAGCTGCAGCTGCAGCTGGCGGAGTCCCTGATTGTCCACAGCAATGAAGAGTTGGAGAGGGTTGATGAAGATAAATACCATCATTGACTAGCTCTGTACTGTACATATACAACCATATCTGATACCCTGATTATGTACTCCGATATATCCACAGATGATTAACACTGGCTCATGGGCTATATCCATAAAACACCATCCCATGCAATGACAATAGACGCTCACAAAAACATAAACACCAACATATCAAACGATCCTCACGACATATCCATGTCCTGACTTTCATAAGAAAGCGCAGGCTCAGGCAATGTCATAAAAATATCATCATACTCATCATCACTGAAAGAACCATGTTGATTCTCAGTCTCCTTCATAGCCATCTCTATAGCCTCTTCCTGAGAAATAAACTCATCAAAAGCACGAACGTCCTCTATAAGAAAGTCAGCCAAAGACTCCTCGAGAGTAACAAAGCAAATAGAACAAGAACATTAGAACATACCAGGAAGCATATCATCATTATTATTATCCTCCTCCTCAAGTTCACCCTCACCCTGCATCGTCACAATATCCCTCGCCATAGACTCTTCCCACCTCCGCTTGTCAGCAAGATAATCCGCATGCATCATCTGCTCCCCACGAGCCTCAAACCGGCCCTCTTCGCGCTCATTCCGCACGCGATTCATAAACATCTTCCGCGTCTTGGACCGCGCAAGCGATGCAGAGCTCTTCATCGGATTAGCCACCTGCGCCGCGTAGCGGTCCGCGAACTTGGTAGCGCGCGCAGACGGAGAAGGCGAGGTAGGAGACATGGTTGTGCTGGGGGAGAAGTTGAATGTGGGAAAGGATGGAGGCGCAGATACAGGTGCGCGGACTTGTGATTGTGCTTGGGATTGGGTATCATTTTGTGGAGAGAAGGTCGGGAATGCGACTGGCGAGAAGAGGTTCTGGTTCTGGTTCTGATTCTGGTGGTGTGCGGAGGGCTTTTGGTGTCCTGCGCGTGTGGGGGAGCCCATTGTCCATGGGGGAGTTGCGATGTTGGAATTGCGGAGTCCTAGTGGGGATGGACGCGTTGGTGTGTAGTGGGAGGTTTGGCGGAAGGGTGTGGATGGGGATTGAGTTGCAAACATGGTGGGTGGTGAGTGGGTTTCGTTCCCGTGGTTCGGATGTGGAAGTATGTTATGGTTTGTCCAAGTCCGGGCGTTTGAGGGTTTTGATTTGGTAGATGATGTGAAGGAGAATCGGGATTGCATTGGACTTTTAAATGGGGATGAAGGCTGGGAGTCGATTGGATCGCGACGCGCATTCCACGTGAGGAGGCGCGGCACGTCAGACCACAGCTTGGAATGTTGATCGTGATTATCTTGATACCATCTGATAACATGTTCACTTAATAATTGTTTGAAGATCTACTTCAAAATTGCAAACCGTGTCAACTCGATTGTAAAATTTTCTTTACTAGTTGGTGCTCCTCAGCAAATTGTGAGAATCTGACTCTGGTAAAACATGTCTGAAGTGAAGCGGATCCACAAGTCTCACATCCGAATAAATAACAGCATTAATATCAATCATACATATACAGTTAGCCCTAATGTATCCTTACTCAGCTGATTATACTTGACTCGAGACTATGTGCCCCTGATCAGGTAAGACAGGATAAATGCAAAATAGCAGTTTGATTGTACGCTTAACAGTTCTCAAAAAGTGCATGACCAAAAAATGAATTACCATGTATGAAACTGTTCTTAAATGGGGTAGTTAAAGTGCGCATCTCGCTGGAACACAAAAGAAAAAGAAGAGGTGAAAGAGAAAAGAAAACCAGCCTCGAAAGTCGAGCTTGTGAACGCCAAAACCCTATGCTCCAAACCCGCGATGCACACGGCACAGTGAAGAAGTAGAATCAAAGACAGAAAGAAAAAAAAAAAAAGGGGACCCAAGTATAGGAAACATCGCTTTACCGGGGCACTGGGAGGCTTTGGGTGTCTATATTCGATCAAAAGGAGGGTGTGGGTGAAGTATTATGTCAGAGGTATGTTTGCCCTTGCTGACTGAGGGATGTGTAGATGGAGAAAAGTGGGGAGTGGACAGTGTGGCGCTTTATTTGCGGAAACTTTCGACCCCTAGTGTAGGGTTTTCAACGGCGCGGTCGGTGGGGACGCCTTCATCACGTCGCCGGGCAAAGAAGCTGTCGCATTCGGAGACAATGTGTGCCCATTCTGCGAGGGCACGGCCGCAGTATTTGCTGGGTACCAGATGTTCATAAACCGGTTGGCAGGGCAATTCTGGCAACGGCGAATCTTTGGTGGTGTGGGCCCTGTTCTTGTCCTGCATTTCTGAATCTGATTCTGTCGAGAGTAATTTGGAGTCTGAAGGAGGTTCGAATGTGTTATCATCGGAAGTGATCTCGTCAGTTACAGCCTCCGAATCGGTGTCATCATCATCAAACTCGCAAGGTTTGGCGGGAGACCGCCGGTGTTGTACATGTATCTGAGATGCAACGGGAAGACACGGGGCAAAGAGGCGCTTGTTCTTCGTAGGCCACTGTGGCCGGTCCATCCATTCCAGGGAGAATTTGAAGAAAAATGGCTGGTGGGGTGTTTTGGGTCGGACAAGATCGTCCGAACTGTTGTTTGGGGTCGGCTCGTGAACCTCTAGACACTTGCTGTCGGAAGTCATGGTCAAATCGATGCCAGTATTGTCAAACTCTTCAGAGCTACTGCTACTCATCCCGTCTGAAGACCGGGTAGTCGATGAGCTTCCAAACATGGACCGAAGAAGACCCCATCGACGTTTGGAAGGCTGACCGTCCGAGCCCGTTGAGTCTGAAGAGCTAGATCTGCGGTGGGTCATGATTTGGTCGGAAGACATGGGTGGGACCACACGATCAAAGGAAACAAACAGATTCACTGGAGAGATCTGATTGTCACATCGAATAATAATTATCCTTCTTCCTGGAGCAGGCGTGCAGGGGGCAGATGACAGTGGTGCAATGAGTCCTTGCTCTGCTTTTGATTGAAACCCAACATAATACTCCCAGACCCGCAATAAACGTTCAGAGAGGGTCTCATAGATGTTTCTAGGCGATTGTTTAGTAGTGAAATGGATAGTCATCAGAAGATAAAACTCACGAATCAAGCGCCGAGGGATCTCCACTGAACCGTCCAACCCTCCAGCAGAGGAGGCGGTGGAAGTAGGCACGCACCATGGGACTCCAGTGATTGAAATAGTGGTAAAAGACTGTTTCATGCAGGAGGAAGTCCAAGCAGAGACTCGCTTTTCTCTCCTCTGTGGCAGTCCAGGTCCCCCAGACGGAGTATATGAATGAGAACACCCGAACTTCAGTCAGGGAATTATGGCTCTGGTTCATCTGCCGACAGACGTCAAGCCAAAACGTCCAATCGAAGAGCTCTGTTTCAATTGACTGTGCATACCGGGTGATGATTGGAATCGCCTCCTCGGTAAAGTCACACAGAAGGAAACATGCATTGTGGTCAAAAAGGGAAATCCTTTGGGCAGCAATTTTCAACAGCCCACAGAAAGTCTCCGCATACAGCAGACGCGCACGGTTCGGTTCTGCGGATGATTCGGAGAGCAAGTCACGCAAAAGAATGATCAATCGATTCTCCGCCATTGATCGGTGGCTGTTTCTTGCACCTCCGATCTGATGAGAAGAGGCAGAAGCATCTGGTGATTCGAGATAATCATCAAATGTAATGGCAGCTGCCGTGGACGGGTTTTCAGGCATCTGCTGTATTGACTGCTTATAGATTGTATCTTCGAACGTGACCAAAAGCTGTGCATGAACTAAAAGTAAGCCAGGTGCCAGAAATCGCTTGGCCTTCTCAGTCTCCGGTGGCAAGTATTCCGCATAGAGGATGTGGATATACTTGGCGAAGACGAAAAACAAATCAGTATCGCGGCCAGACCATCTTGCACTCCAGGGTCCGTTCCAAGGGATATTGGCTGTATTCAAGGGAGCCTCGGGTTTGGTTCGCAAATATCGCAATAACGGTGCATGAGAGTGAAACGCTAGCGGGCGAAGAGCGGCTGGGAAGCTTAGTGCCAGCTCTTGCGTGTATGCGCGCATGGTCCCAACTCGAGAATCAGTGGATTCGGCAAATACGCGGCGGAAGACCGCAGGGGCTGTGTTCCACAAACGGACCAAAATATCTGCTACTCCAGGACAGAAAAAGAAGGCATACGCACAAGCCTTCCCACAGAAAGCCACCAGACTTGCAGGTGCGTGTCTCATGGACATCCGTTCCACAACGAATGACATTTGGGACAGAAGGTTTTGGACGAAAATATTGCGAATGTTATGGTGAATCGATTCAACCAGAAAATCCAATCCAGATGAGCCTGAACCCTCAGAGGTCTCTGAGACAGAAGTGGACGCATATTGCAAAGAATCCGTTGTGACGCCGCTGCTTTGCTGCGCTATAGGAAACGGCATGCGCCATTCCGGCCGAGTCATGATGCCTACGACTGCTTCTAAGAACACCGGTCTGTCCGTGCCAGAAATAGACTGGTTGTGCTTCCCATTCAGCATCTCCAGCATCCCGATCCACCACTTGTTAAGAATATTCACCCGGCGATCCAAGTCTTCAGGTCTAAGGTTTTTGCAGGATGTATGTAGATGATGGCGGCCAAGAAAAGGAAGAAGTGAAGAGCGAATGACGTTTGCCTTGAGAGAGGTTGACTTGGATTGGAACCTGTTTCCTTGGTCAGTAATGCCGTCGCTCAGAGAGTGATGGGGACTCACTTTTGGTAATCCGCTTCAAGGCCGCGGAAAATCCCCCAGAGTTCATCTTTTTTCCGAGATTGCTCAGGTGCGCTGTTTTGAAAGGAAGCAGCTGTAGCAGCAGCTCCCTTTGGCATCGGAGGAAGGACTGGTGTCGAGACAGAAAGGGAAGCGGTGAACTTTTCGAAAGAGGTCCGGTGTCGTAGCAGAGAGTTTCCAGAAGGACTACTGGGTGATCCCGGGGAGTCTTCAGGCCCTTTGGCCACCACCGCGAGCATAGGTCGCCGCGGCCGTTTATATAGGATCGTCCGCCTGCGTGTCGGTTGTCCTGAATCCGAGTCCGACTCGTTTCTGCGCCCTCCTGATCTCGTTGGCGATTCCTCTGCTCTCTGCTTCACTCTCTTCGCCGTAGAGGGGGAGGGGGATCGCGATGAGGATCCAAAAGGCTTCCGCGCAAGACTGACAATGCGACCTGACATTGAGCGGCCCTTCGACGGTCGAGCCGCGGGCTCCGGTGCTCTGTGTTCCGGTATCGTTGTCCCAGCATTCTGCAATTCCGTGTCCTTCAGGTCCTCCGCCGATGAAAGTGTAAAATGCGAGACCGGTGTCGAGAGTCTATTTTTAGAACGCAGGGATGTACGGCGTAGAATATCCTTCGCAGCTGCTACACTCTCTTTCGTTGGCTTGGTCGGTGATTCGGATTGGGTAGGGACGGCGTAATCGGAGAATGTTCTTCGTAGGCTCGGTGAGTCGGTATCTGTGTCTGTCTGGCTGGGAAGGTCGGTGTAGCTGGCGGCCCGTTGGGGCAAGCCACTTCCTTCATCATTCGTATAGATGCTCGGTGCTTCGAGTGAGGGCGAAGACATGGTAGGAAGTGGTCAGGAGTGTAGCTGTTAACTGGACATTTCCCCGCGGGAGCACCGCAGACGTAAAGAGGGTGTTGAAGAAGGCCAGCTCCTCCATGTACCAGAAGAATTCCGGTCAGTAGTTAATGCTTAGACGCGCAGCATTTCCAGGTCAACAAGCAACAAGGCAAACACAGCAAGTACCCCCTCAAAGGAAAACAATCCAACCAGATAGAACGGGGGGATGGAGGGAAGCGCAAAGGGTCGATCAGTCACACGGGGTGACGGGAGAGGTCAGATTTCTCCAAAGAGCGCGCACACACTCGAAAAGTAAAGAAGTTGAATGGAATTGGATCGTCGCTGCAGCTACAGTCAAGGGCCGGCCTGAATTGATCGGCGTCGGGAAATCCTCCAACGGGCGGTTCGGGAGTAGAACAAACAAGGGTCCGGTCGCTGTGGCGGGGAAAGCGGAAGTGAGGGAGTTCAAGCAGGAACAAAATAAATTGATAAAAAGGGATAAACAACAGCCCCTTATATGAGAATTGATGGTTTGGTTTTGGATTTAGTGAAGGCGGGTCTCTTTTTTTTTTCCTCTTTCACTTCCTCTCCTTTTTTTAAGTTTGTTTATTGGTATGACTCGAGTATTAAAGGGGGAAAGAGAGGAGGTAGGAACTTGGAGGTGATGGGCGAAGTTGAATAATGACAAGCAGTAAAACAATCATACAAAATGGAAATTCTTGGAATCAAAAGATAAAAAAAGTGTTTTATGCTGTAATTGATTCAGATCTTACCCTTTGGACCCAATCTCCATGCTAAGGGTGAGACACGCTGTCCGTTCCCCACCCTACAGCCCCAAACCCACTCTAGATATAGCCATCATTCTCGCGTAATCTTGTGTCCCGCAATGATTGAGTCCGTCCAGGTTGTCCTTGGGCCCGATTGCAACCTCACGCAGTAGCGCCAATCGTATCAACTCCGGAAGACTGTAAAGGTTTCGATAGAATTTGCCCCAAAGAGGGGAAAGGGTCAACGCACGTCCAAGCTTGATTAGGTTTATATACAAATGACCCGATCCGCCTACTTCCGTTGTTCAAGGGTTCCAAGGTTCAATCGTTATATAAGTATATGCTAGGTAGTACGTTTTGCAATGTTAATACATAATCAATTCGTATGGTCAAAGGCATCTATCTCATCCTGACACGCCATTATGGTATCCCACCTGGGTGGCTTGGATATGCATTCCTTTATGGAATGTCGCTTCCCCCGAATGGCACGATCAACCAAAAAAAGAGGATAATAATACAATGACATGATAGGTGCCCCACATTCCTCTGCAGACAAATTGGAAACGCCTGGCCTCGAACTGGTACAGCTGAAGCACCATACCTGACCAGCATTACGATCGAATGGGCATTGCGGATTCATGGGGTATGTATGTCCATCCAGACTGTCCCGTGGAACATGACCATTATTCACCTCCCACTCGGCAGAGCTTCTCGCCACCAAGACAATATCAGAAGCCATGGATAGACCTGGCCATGCATGAGTATTTGGGTTTGACTCGGTTTCGCTGGTGTAATCTCAAGGACAACACTCCAGGGCATTGCGCAATTTCTTGGCGATGGTTTCATCTTTGGCCACCCCTGCCGATAGATTCCAGTGAGAAGGACGTGATGAGACGGTTTCTGCATGAATATCTCTAATTCAGCCGTTAGGTCGGTAATATAATCGATGCACAAGGTTAGGGAAGGAAAAGCAATTCAGTATAAACATGATAAGGCAAAAAGAGAAAGGTAAAAGAGGCATCAACAAGCGGGAAATCATGTCGACTAGATTGGACCACGTCATTAGACTTGTTATGCAGTTCAGCCCCAATGTTTAAGACAAAAAAGACGCCTCATTTAGGATGTAGAATATTGCAAGATCATATAGTCAAAAATGGATCTGTTTTACATCAAATGGTAAGATGGCCGAGTTGGTCTAAGGCGCCAGGTTAAGGTCCACCTTGACATCATTTCCTGGTCTACGTTTGTAGGCGTGGGTTCAAATCCCACTCTTATCATTTCTTTTTGTCTTTTGTTTTTGCTTTCCCGGTCTATTTTATCTCTTCAATAAAGCAATGAACAGCCATTTCTTCATTTTTGTTCCAGTTTCACGTTTGGTTTTAAAATAGTAACTCGGTTTTTGTATGCAAGTGATAGTTAGATGGTGGGTGTACGGACTAAACCCACTCTCTATGCAATCATGGTATCTAAAGCCACAAATTACCGCATAACTAAACATTGGAACTAAATAAATAGAGTCATAAGCTTCCAACAGGTCACATTCGACTTGTTAAGCGTCGTTGTGATCCGCATGCTTATGTTGACTATGTAGGATATATCCATAATGATCGCCGGCATCGGAACACCCCTCCGTGCAATGCAGCCAGGGGGAATTGTTCATGCATAGATCAATAATCCAATTCCAATTTCAGACTGACCATATGCAGACAAAATACACTAGTTGATTAATCCCATCGCGGGATATATCTCCTCTTCGCAATGGTCCAATTACCCGTTTCCAAGTTAACCTGGTATCAGATGGTGGAAAGCATGTCCACCTATCTTGACAAGCCTCGAAATGTGATATAAATTTCGAGGAACCTGTCGGCGGTCTTACCTATATCTTTATTTATGCATTATTCAAAGGTTATTTTGCAGAATGACATGATTCATTTCAAGAATCATCCACAGACGGGAATCCTGTAGCGCCATGTTCACGGGCGCAGAAGCGTGATGCTCCAGGACAAGTCTTCCAAGTTAAGGTCGACATAGGACAGATTGAAATAGGTCGAGTGGTTCACTTCAAGAACAAATAAAAAGAAGTTGAACATTTCAGGGTGGTCTAATTTACAAGCTTCAGGACCTGAGAGGCGGCCAATCTAGGCACGCTACAGGCATGCACAGCCGGCCCCCCATATTTCCCCAGACCTTGCCAAATGAAAGAAAGGGAAATTTAGTGAGCAGCAGCAACATCCTCTTCCTCCTCAACAAACCAGCTCTCCTCGACGGGGGCGGCCTCACCAGCGACGGCCTGGCCCTCAACCTCAACCTCGGACTGCTCGTAGGCGGACAGCTCAGCAGCAAGGTTGGCCTCCTCGGGGGAGGCGGGAGCCTGGGGAAGAACGAACTTCTGGACGTGGGCGTCGGCGTCGCCGGCCTTGATGGGGGTGGGCTTGTAGACCTTAAGCTCACGGAGGTAGAGGTCCTGGACGGGGTCGGCTGGAAGGTTGATGTCAGTCAGGAACAGGCGAGGTCGAGTAGAGCCGAGGTATAGTGCACAAGCTCCCAGGGAATTCAAGGTTGATACATACCGCGGCGGACAGCGGAGGTCAGGAAGGTGCGAGCGACCGGGACCTGTTGCCGGGCGGCACGGGTGAAGAGGGAGCGCTGGTAGCGAATCGCGTTAGCATGTTGATCGGAAGGAATTCGTTTGTAGTAAATTACCGAAGCCCGGAGAGATTGGGACATCATCTTGACGACGGGAGTAGTCGGTAGACGTAGAATGAGGGGATGCTCAACAGGAAGGAGATCTAAGCCGTTGTTCCGGTTCAGTGAAGTTCAAAACGACTTCTGTTCGGAAAGAAATGCTTGGCGCTGAGTCAACGTCACGTGATTCTCCGGATTGTTCTCAACCGGCCTCACCTCTCACCTTACCTTTGTGTGCTTTCATCTCTCCCCCAGCCCCTCGATCCACCCCCACCCTCAGCTTGTCTCCGGAATTCGACTCTCCTGCTCTTCGCATTCCTGCAGCCGTCCGGTTCGACGACCCTTTTCGTGAGCTTGCTCTTACGGAGACCTTGATTGGTTCCTTGCGGTCGAACAAGCTCAGATATCGAGGCTCTCTGAATATCTTTCTTTCAAGAAAGCACGGATTAGTGAAGGCTTCTTCACTAGTGGGGGGTGATCTGTTCTGCGTGGCCCTATCTGAAAGGTAATGACAGCCTCGATGACTCGGGAAAGTCTCTGGTGTCGCAACCTGGATACCCCATCCTGGGGGCGACACCATCCTGGCTTGTCGTACTTTTCTCGTTGGATGTGACTGGCTAACACGAATGCATGGGTAGTGGTGCACGCATTTTGAGGAAGTAACAGCTACTCTTTTTCTCCTCGTGGCACAGCCGCCAAAGTGTATTCGCCACTGTTCCTTCGTTACTATAATCGCAAATACAATCTCCCCATCACAGCGAAAAGAATCGCAAAGAGACAGAAATCCCGCTTCGAAGAAATCCGGAAGGCAAAGAAAATGGCGACCATGTCCACTATGCCCGCCGATGCGAATCCGTGGAGGAAAAATCTCAATGCGACACTCCAATGCCCCGAATGCAAGGAAGTCCCTCCCAACCTGGAATTCCCAGATTCTCATGAGACCGTCTGCGGCTCCTGCGGCTTAGTTCTGGCCGATCGCGAGATCGACATGCACTCCGAGTGGCGAACCTTCTCGAACGATGACCAGAACAATGATGATCCGTCCCGTGTCGGAGAGGGTCCGAATCTGCTGCTCAACGGAGACCAGCTGGAGACCACCATCGCCAGCGGAGCCACTGGTCGATCCCGTGATCTGTACCGTGCTCAGAATAAGCAGTCCAACGAGAAGTCCAACAAGGCGCTGCTGGCAGCATACAAGGAAATCGGTGCTCTTTGCGATGGTTTCAACATCCAGAAGAACGTGGCCGACACAGCCAAGTATCTCTTCAAGGTTGTGGACGATGCCAAGGCTTTCAAGGGCAAGTCCCAGGAGGTGATTATCGCTGGGTGCATCTTCATTGCATGCCGTCAATGCAAGGTTCCCCGGACCTTCACCGAAATTTTTGCAGTGACCAAGGTCACTCGCAAGGAGATTGGCCGCATCTACAAGGCACTTGAGAAGTTCTTCACTGCCCAGAATGTCGAGCGACACAATGCGACTGGAGGTACTGGAGATCCCAATGATAACTACACCGCTACTACCTCGACCAAGCCTAGCGACCTTTGCAACCGTTTCTGCAATCTGTTGGATCTTCCTTACTCGGTTACCAGTGTTTCTTCCTCGCTCTCTGATCGCGTCACGGCCATGGGAGACCTGGCTGGACGTTCTCCCCTGTCTATTGTGGCTGCCTGTATTTACATGGCTTCATATCTCATGGGCCACGGCAAGTCTGCAAAGGAGATTTCTGCGGTCGCTCACGTCAGCGACGGAACGATTCGTGGTGCCTACAAGCAGTTGTATGCTGAACGTGAGCGTCTGGTCGACAAGGAATGGATCAAAGATGGCCGTGGTGACATGGCTAAGCTCCCTGTGAGCTGAAATCACTTGCCAACTATAATGTACAGCCTTCCACACAAATATCATACATATGATGGTTTTGTGGATTCTATCTATCGGTTCCCAATGGTTTTCGCTTCATTTTGAAAAACGAAAGTTACCAAAAAAAGGTTTTTTGACATTTGCAATACCCCAGAATTCACTGATTTCCAGCCCAAAATATGCCTTTCATATCATTCTTCTTAGGTGCCATCGATGCATATGGACAATCCACTGACACATAATTTACATTTTTTCCGTCGATTGCATTATCGTGCCTCTTCTCTGATGTAGAGCTTGTAAACTTTAGAATACTTAAGGACTCTCCCGACTCTACCTAGCTTCTGAAAATTAGTAGGCGTACACCCTTCAGGTCAGGAAAATACTACCTATTGCTTTAAATTTACTTAACCATGTATCTGTAGCCTACCCTCTGTCTACCTGAATATATACTGATATCCCCTTCCAGGGATTTCATCTTACAATACCTGAAAATTGATTCAGGTATATCGAAATGTACATTAAGAATAAAGATAATAAAACACATTGGCTCTCAACTAGACCCTACCATACGGGATTATATGGCAGCTCATTTATGAGGGCAACACTATCGTCTTAACCTATGTCAATAGTTAAGTTGTGCATGTGCCAGACTCACGATGAACCAGGTGCCTGATCAATGCTAGGTAGTAAGCTGGTCTTTTGAAGAGCCAGATTATGAAGACTGTATGAACCGACTGTATGAGTGGAATAGACTCAAAATTCCGTTTGCCCCCTCTCATCAAATCCATTGCTTTTATATAGCACCGGTCTGTAGAGGTAGACTAGATCTAAGAATAGAGATGAAACCAGATACTCTTGGGTACATCAACTGTAGTAAGTTCATACATTAATATGTAGATTGAAATAAATAAAGTGGTACGCTAGCACTAATACCACACGACTGCGTCCTTGGCCAATTGTGCGCTTGCCTGCAACTCGTTCACAGTCTCCTTGATCCTCTCAACTAATGCTTGTCCATATGCCGGGCCCAAAGGTGGCGCAGGCTTGGTGGTATCGGGCCGCAGCCAAGGTACAGTGGAAAGGGTTCCAGCCGCCTCACGTAGCCGCTGAATGTCCTCATCTTCATATCCGGCCCCCAAAATAATGGCACCCACCCCACGTTCATAACTCTTGGAGCCTAGTTCACTATCGGATGGCACATTGGCTTCCCCCCGCAGCAGAGCCGGAATCTGGACAAGTCCAGCCTCGGGCGTCATGATGAAGTGGATGACTGGATGTTGTTTCTGATTAGCAACCAGGTTGGCACTTCCATATGTGGAAACACACCTTCGAACTCGGGTTTGAGGGCCGCGATAACGGCAGTTCCGATTTTTTCGGTTCTGCCGCACAGAATTACGGGGATAGGTTGGGCCATGTATGATGGTAGAGATTAATGAGTGGTTGGAAAGAATAAGAGGAAATCAAGGCTGCACTGCACAAGGTGAAGAGGAAGATAAATCATTCTTTGGCCCCCAATTCTCTCCCCTCCACACAAGGAATATTCCCACACATCAGAGCTCGATCATGTCACCACTCTATCAATCAACTAACGGTGGTGGATCCGGTAGTCTCTCTTTCCTATTTCGTTCTTTTTAGTTAGCGTGCTAATGTAGCTGCAGGGGTTGACCGCATGGTGTATGCAAGTAGTATAGCAAGCGGGGATAAAACAACATTTGAAGACGTACAACAGCATGTCCAGTTGTACGCCTAGCAAGTGTGTAGAAATAGGGCACGATGGTACCTCAAAACTTTTCAACTATATACTCTAATGACTCATTAAACATTACCTTAAGGTACTGGGCCGCAAGCCATTCGACGCACTAATGCCAAATGACGAATGAGACAGCTTCCAAATCAACCAAATAGCATTATACTAGCATGCCATAATGGAAAAGATTGACGGTCTGGTGGTTCAAGCACAAATTAAACAACACAAAACAATAAGCTGAGCAGGTTGAAGTAGGATAATGTTAGTAGGATCTGCATGTGGTACGTTGTAGAATGCACTTCCACTCGTGTTCCTCATGTTCAGGCCATCAAAAGCAGAAAGAGAGAGAGAGAGAGAGAGAGAGAGAGAGAAAAGAAGAGAGAGGAGGGGGGGGAGAAGGGACAGAAATAAAGTATTGAAATAGGAAATGAAACGCAAAACAAATCAGATGTTAAGATGACGAGACTGTCTCGTGTATATCGCCGTCTGATGTCTCCTTGCCATCGGCTAGTGCGGTCATGTCCTCAAGAGCATTTTCAAACTTGGCCGGGAGCGCTTCCTCGGCAGGGGCTTGAGTCGCCTCAGTCAAGATATTCTCTTGCTTTGATTCTGAAAGCGGCTCGTCTTCTTGGGCTGGAGGCTCGACAACGGGTGAAGAAATCTGCTCCGAGCCAAAATCTGCGGTTGAAGGCTGCTCAAGTTCCGGGGCCGCGCCAGAGTCATGGAAAGAAGTCTCGACGGCGGTAGTGCGGGGCTCTGGGGTTGGGTCAACGGGTTCACCAGCAGTGTTCTTTGCGATCTCCGGTGCCATGGCAGGCTCAGAGAGAATGGTCACCTCTGGCACCTTGGTGACATTTTTCTCATCACCAACAACAAGGTTACCATCCTCACGGACCTGCCAGACATTCCATGTTTCTGTAATCTTGATCTCCGGAATAGTCGGTAGTCGAGCATTGGCATTCTCTACAGCGGGCTTTCGTCGGGCAGGTCCACGAGCTCTACCCTTGCGAGCATCACTAAGGGGCTGTTTCTCTGCCGCTGGTTCAGGCTCTTTCTCCTGGGGTTTTGGTTGTTGAGGACCTAACTGGAGACGCGAGTTCAAGTCGTTGAGGAATCCTGCCTTCAGAGCTGCGATCTTGCTGCCACCAGGACGAGCTGGAACCGCAGGCTTTGCTTTGGGCACGGTCGCCCCTTCAACTGCAGCTTCCTTGGTTTCCGAGTCGGTCGAGACCCCGTGGCTAGGCTTTGTGGGACGAACCGCTATCTGAGGCTTCGGGCGACCAGGGATCACTGGCGGTTGACGCTTCTCTGTAGGCGATGTGGACTGAAACTGTTTCTGTGGGCGGGCAGGGATGGTAGGTTTGGCAGGTACTTCTGGACTCTTCACTTCATCCTCTGCAGGCTCGACTGTAGTCACCAATTGCTGACTGTCAGGTACATCTTCCCAGATATCTCGACTTGGGAAACGTTGCTTAACAGCATCGGGGCGCTTGGTGGGCCTCGGACTTTCACGAGCGCTATCGCCCTCGAGAATATGACTGGCCACCTGGTGAGAATCGATCTTAGAGTTCTGCATCCTCCGAAGAGTTTCTTGCTCGGGTGTCTCAAAGGCTCCTCCAGAGTTACGTCTGGGAAGATCTGGGGTTGTGACGGTAGCATGGAGTTGCAAGCTGTTGGGGGTATCTTCCCAAATATCCTGACTCGGGAACCTGTGCTTGGACAGCCCAGGGCGCTGCTTGAAACGATCTGCAGCTGAAAGAGGGCGATCATTTTTTGTTTCATCTTCTGGGAACAACGGCTCGTATTCCTCGACATTCTCCAGAGGTGTATGGCTGTCCTCATGTGAGTCAAACCGGGTTAACATGGGCCCTCCTTGAGCACTGGCGGATCTACTGTTAGAACGGCTGTGGGACACGCTGGGTGTCCGGCTTCGGTACTCTTCATCAAAACTTCCCCGAGTGGGTGAAACCGCAGGATGCAGGTATGCCGAACCGGGGCGCAATTCATCGGAAGCCAAAATAGGCTCATCTTCTTCGAATGACTTTTTGATTGTCTCCGTTGGCTCATCTTGTACTGGAGTGGGAGCAAATCCATCTGGGTGGTGAAGGGGATGCATCGGGTTATTGACGTGGATGATGTCATTGTCTACACAGTGCCCGTGCGATCTGCTCCGGCCATGGCGCAGCGGGGAGGCAGACGCAATTTTTGGCTCGTTTTCCGAAGCTGGGAAACTCATCTGACGAAGTGGAGATTCCACGACGGGTTGAGAATCAAGGCGAGCATCAGGCGGGGGAGACGCCATGCGGTGCATGTACTCATCAGAGGCAAGGTATCCAACCTCCTCTTCGGGTGTACCCACAACATCAGGAGAAGTGCCTGGTGTTTATAGTTGAGATTAGGGCTTGGTCAAAGAAAATCATCCGCTATTTCAGCGCTTACCGGTTGTAGAGCCAGCTGGGGCTCGAATAATCTTGTTTAGGTCGTCGCTGCTCAGAGCCCAATCGGGGCGAGGAGTACCCACACCGGGGCCATATTGACCTTCCTCCTTAACGTATTCATCTGGGTGCTTTTCATACCAGGCCTTTTCAAACTTGTCGCCATTTGGCACACCGTGCCCGTGCAAGCCGTAGCTACCTGGGGGCAATGAAGAGTCCCGGGCACTACGAGAGCGGTGGTGGTTGCGACCTGAGCGTTGGGAGCCTTGGTCTAGGTAAGGGCTAGGAGAAGGTGCTTGGACATCACCAGCATTGGGGTACATGGGTACTCGAAAGCCCTGTTCTTCTCCGGGTTGCATGGAAAGCCGGCGATCGGAGGAAGCGTTGGACGACACGGCCCGCGAGCCGCTCGCTCTTCGGGAATGCAGTGATCGACTGTCCCGCTCGGGATCTTCGAGGGCGGGGGAGCTTTCGCTGTCCCGGCCCAGGCCAGCAGCAGCAGCCTGGCGAGAGTCTGTGCGGGTTACTGCCTGCACTTTGGCCTTAGCACTTAACGTCGGCAATGAGGGTCTCGGCGCATGGATCTTGAGGTCACTGCTAACGTTACGAGTCTCCGCCGGTGCCTGGTGATGACCTTCGGGCACATTTCCAGCATCTAAATCTGCATACTCAATTCCTTCTTCACCCAGAGACGGTATTGTTACACTTGGTGGCCGCTGCGGGATATCATTCGAGGTGGTCCGGCTCAAGCTCGGGCCACTCCACTCGTTGAAAGGGGATGGTGCATAGCTACTCCGCATTGGAGACATTGATCGGTCGATGCGGCGGTTGACTGGGCGGGAAGGAATGCCAGGCATATCTAGGGAAGAGCGCGGCTGTGGAGATCGAGACGGCCGAGGAGGAACGACCGGAGCAGTTTGGGTGGACATGATGAAGACCCTTTTGAAGCTGCAGGATTTCAATATTAGCTTGGGCTCAAGTATACCCGAGTGCCACGTGTTTGAGGCATTTTAGGCGTCTTCTTGTCCTCTTGGGATGCTTGCAGGCCAAGACTTGACAAGGATTGTTCCGTGGGGTCAAGAACGCCAAAATGTGACGTCCATTGATGCAAGATAGGTCCAGGCCCCTCGAAATGGAGAATGAGGAGGGGGAAGGGCCGGGTAGCTGATAAGCAGTTGCAGAGGTAATTTGCTTACCCAGATCGATTTATCGAGTATCACAAATGCCTAGAGTCCAATTGAAGAAATGCAAAACAAATCGGTGAAAAGTAGTGACAAATGAGGGAAAGGAACTAGTTACTTGGGGGGCAGAAATTGAAGACAGGAAAGCAGGATGATGTATGCCTCGTTTCTGCCATGACCCACCGAGCGCGTGACGTGCTCTGACCGCATCCAAAGTCTCCATAGTTTACGGTATCATTACGGATCTCGACTCTTTTCAAGTATGAAGGAGTTAATGAATTTACTACTTGAGGTGTTTAAATTCTCCATTTATTCTTCACTGTTCCGAGCAGTTTCATGGAGTCTGCAATATCCTAAATTTGAGCACCTTTCTGCGGCATTTTCGAGGCAAATGCCTCATAAAGAGTGGAGAGTGGTCGAGATCGTTTAGGTTCGGGGGCAAATCATGCCTCGTGCTCCTTTTTGGCGGTCTATCTAGCGTACAGTGTTGTTTCTCCCTTTTTCTCCTCTCTTCAAAGCTATTGGATCGCAGACCATGGACCGATAATCGTTTGGATCCAGACCATCCACCCAAGGTATATTAATAGCATGATTCTGGTACGGTGGCGGTGCTTCAAAGATGCATTATTTAGGGATCGCTATAATATTATGATAAGGAGCACTCACTATCGGTCTCGCCGATTATTTCTAGGAAAATCCATTGGTCTGCTTTGCCGAGGCGGTGAGAGTGCGAACGGTTCTCCGCATTGCATCATCCGGCATGAAAGACCCCTCTTCCCATGCACCTTTTGCTAGAAGGAATCAAATATCTTGATCGATGACTGTCACATCTCGATATGTGTCTATTATTCTCTGATTTACATCTACCCATTCGTTGGGGGGAATCAGACGAGCAACCTAGGAAGTCACTTGGGTAAGGTCTAAGCTCCACTCTCCACCGTACCTAGCCTTACAGTAATTGCGATAAATACCGTCATGACCTTGTATGACACGAGGGCCTGGAACTCGATTATTCCGATCTGGTTCCTGGGTACAAGCTAGCAAGGTTGGGAGTAATTCCGGGTGGCTTGAGGGGTCACACCTCAGTCTGTGAATCTATGGAGTTCCAGTATTTGCGGCGCCATCTAAGCACTAGCTAAGTATGTAAATGGGGATCAGGGTGATCAAGCTGAGTAATATTACAAGGCCTCGAATTCAATATAGAGCTGTAAAAACTGCGATCGGTTGTATATAGCGCTAGCTGAAAGAACATGTGGTTGCAATGTCACCGAATCAGGGCCTTTCGCTTGCAGTATCATCTATGTGATTTACGTAGGAGCACCATCGGACCTTGCACATGTGCGGATACTTCTCATGAAAATAACTTATACTGAGTCTTTTTCTATGTATATTCTGGCTTTCTGGATGTGGATGTCACTTAGCAGTACATATTCGGAATATCCTAGGAGGGTGTTATTTTTCTCGCTCTGGGATTAGGTTGAGCAGTATTGACACTTCACCGATATATTCGGAATAACCACTCAAGTGCTTCAGTTGGTTTTTTGGGTTTCTCGCTGGTCCTTGAAATGTATCACCTCTCTCTGATATGATGTTGACTGCGAGCTTCTTTTCCCCGTTTGTCATGTTGTAGAGATTCTAAACTTGCCCAACGCCGTAGATAAACATTTAATTGCCGCTGTCTATTAACCCGTTGTTTGAATGTCTTGTTGCAAGACTCACGAGCACCTTTATCTAGGTTGTACGTGGTCTATTTGCCATCTTTCACAACTTCCATCCCCACGAGACTTCGTCCACCACTTCTGTCATTTTAAACCGCGGCTTCTTGAGCATTCTCACTTGATCAAATTCATCCAAGACAGAAATTTTGAGTAAGCCTACACATAAAAACGACGGGCTGATACCACACTCCAAGGGCTACCATCGAACTTCAGCCTCATTGAACCTCACACCATAAACTACCCCTTCGATGACGAACCCTCTTACAAACTCTCCTTACTACTTATCTTAGCTATTCTCAGTCCATTCGTCAGAATAATATAAAACATTATTCTCTTGGCTGCCTTGGCCCTGTGACCTACTTTCGCACATTTTCGCTAAGGCATTTATCCGGGTGAAGAAGGAGAAATTGAATATCCAAAATAGCAGAACTTGAAGAACGGATACTAAGATCCATGGGAAGGACGTGGATAAGGTTGTTTCTCTGGTGCGCGAGTGTGGCACGCTTAACACTTTAGATGCGGAGTGGCGGCTTGAGCTTGAGCTTCCAAGGTTGCAATGCTCTGTGTGGCCACCACTAGTAGAGGGCGAAGCCTCGTGAGATGGATTTTGAAAATGATGCTTCATTTAGGTAATTAATATACTTCAATGTTGACACCGATATGATGTAAAGAATGCATGTATACAACCAGAGTTATCTTAGGAAATGTTAAAATAAGAAAAGCAGCGTGATCTTGGAACTCTGATGGGTGCTTAAATTGAACAGGAAAAACAAAAAGACAAAAAGAAATGATAAGAGTGGGATTTGAACCCACGCCTACAAACGTAGACCAGGAAATGATGTCAAGGTGGACCTTAACCTGGCGCCTTAGACCAACTCGGCCATCTTACCAATTCGATGTAAGAGAAGTATTTCTTTGACTACATACTCCTACAATATTCTGCTCTACCAAACGGCCATGGAGAAAACTTGAAGTACTGATGCATGATCAACTTTCCGTATCAAAGGTTATTTGGATTAATTAAGCATATATATAAGCGGGCCAGATTTCATCTCTACACATATGTCAAGACCTGCTTAACTTATTCTAACTTTAGACTTAATAAATTCAAATTACAAGGCTTGCTCACGGAGATTCGGTTTAATATATATTATGACCACTGCTCCACGAATCAAACAACGAACGTTTCACCCCAAACTTCATTCCAAGATTCCTTGGAAAATATGTATATGTATGCTGAAAATGAATTGCAGTTCCTACTAGATAGACATCGTGAAACATGAAACAGCATTGGCACTGGGAATATGATTGAAAATTCACCGAAACCCACATGTGCAGATGAACCCAGGAATTCGGGCGGTGATTGATGTCCAAAATGTCGGCGTAAGTCAAGCCACATGTTTTAGCGGGAACCAGTGGTCGAGTCTATCGCGTTACAAGATAGCCTAGGTGGTTGACATAAGACACGAAAAAGCATGCAGACACATGAGCAGTAGTTGCTGGTCTTATTTCAGGTATAATCAAGTGCAAATAATTAAGTCATAAGAGCCGGCGCAGACCCAAACCATACAAAAAACAGTTCAAATATGTCCGTGGCGAAGAATTCAAAGTGCCAGATAGGCTCGCCCCGAACTAGAAACATACAAGTACAGGGCAGGTAAACAGCAAGGTCATGGCGCATTCCAATGCAAGTCGCCCGAGGGCCTTTTGAATGATTTCGCATCAAGCATCTCATCATTTCACGCAGATCCTCGAGCCCCAATGGTTATGATAGTTCGTACACCCCCGGAGTCGAAGGAAGCAGCGCGATACCAATTCGGAAACCAAGCTCATTAAACAATCATCTGTACAACACCCTGGCCACCCAAGGTCTTGCTACCAACAAACTCCTGGTTCCTCAGACCGGCAATTGCGTAGAAGAGTGCGGCAATGATGAGGACAACAGCCACGGCGATCAAACTGGAAGCGCCGGTGCAGAGACTGGCCCACTGGATGCCACTGAGGACGAGGTACATGGCAGCCCGCATCCAGTTTGTCGTGAAACGGCGGATAAAGGCATCAAATGTGGAGGACGTGGGGCAGATTCGGAGGAGCCAGGGAACTTCAATAAAGAGGATGACGAAGGTCGATGCACTGTCGCATGGTTAACAACTATTTCCAGTCGGGAAGGACGTCCGAGCTTACAGGCAAAGAACGGAGAAGATAATCCGAACGACGTGCACGGTGAAAATATTGGCAATTCCAAGCGCCAGGCAAAGAATCATACCCAACACGCCGGTCCTAGTAGAGTATTATCAGCCAACGCTCTTGCACAGACAGAGGTTCGGTGGCAGTGAAGTGCGCCAGAGGCCTTTCGCAGTCTAGCGCATGCATCCGTCATAACATCAGGAGTCAAGGGGGTTTCGGGTAACAGTAAGGGTCGAGGATACTAACCATTGTCCGTAGATACCTAGAGAAGGACGAGGTTAGCAGGGTCAGGGAATCCACTGGGAGCAGATCGACATAGCCGCCGCATCAGCACAAGGTACATACTGAAATTTCGTGAGCGGAACTCCTCGGCAAGAGTCATGGTGGGCAGAGAGGTGACAGAAATTCGCAGCGACCGAAAAAAGACTAGAGATTGAGATTACAGGTGGACGTGGCGGTTTTTACTTAGGAAAGAGAGGTTCAAATGCCCAAACGTACACGCGGCTGATTAGCCACGGCGGCAGGCGGTCAATCACTGAAACGGAAACAAAACAAAGAGTTAATGTCGATCAGGTACCACCGGTCCCAAAGCAACGAGGATCTGTGAAAGTAAATATAAAGTAGTTCTAACGGTCTTGCTTGTACACATAAAAAGGGCTTCTATTATCTGTTTTATCCCCCTTTTTAGGCAGACATCACATCTTTTGGTCTGATACCAGGCCACTTAGGCTACCATGTTTCAATCTATTTCACATCACATATGGAGTACATACCTGCTCTGAATAGAATGTTTGAATCTAAGTCTCAAGAGTTCGAAGATATCAGTATTATGTCAATGATAAATAAACGAACATCTAAATATACCCTCGGTAGGTAGTACCTCCGGGGCTCTTTGGCATTGTAATGAGAATCCAAATGAAAAATTACAACATTCCAGACAGGTAGTACTTTAAGACATTGAATGAGTGCACCGCAAAGAGGCAAAATAGACCACCTGCTTGCAAGAGCTACCTGCAAGAAGATAAAAAAGATAAAAAACAATGACAAGAGTGGGATTTGAACCCACGCCCCGAAAACGAGATACGGAAATCTGGATCAGGTGAACCTGAACCGTACGCCTTGGACCAACTCGGCCATCTTGCCTATTGATATGAAAGGCTCGCTTAATTGACATTATGACAATATTTTAAACAAGTCATCCGTGTTTCTGCCCAGCGATATTGACTTTCCCCATTTTATTCGTCTCAAAAGAACGATAAGACATCCGCCTTGGGAGTTGGGTCTTGGTGCTACATATCGATATGCCTTTTCTAGGGCAATGGTATCAGCGGAGCCTTTAACTCCACAAACTCGAATATTGATACGTTTTTATCAACCAGAACATGATGAACGTCCTCATGGAACTTCCAGTATTTTACTCATTGCCCTGGCAGCTACCTCATATTTGACAAATTTGCAACGGAAACATCTAAATCGAAACGAGGGTACGGTGGTTGTAGATTCTGCTCCGTAGAGACAGTTGCATCTGATAACATCGGACACTGACCCAGCTTAGTACGAGAAGAAACGTTATAGTTATTCATCGATAAGGAAAATTCGCATTTTTCTGTTAAAGTATAAGCACACACCAAGGAAACAAAACCGCGATAGATCGATCGACTGTAATCTGGTCGTCAGGGACTCGTCTGTGACCTAGATGATGATCAACTATCGATAGAATTGAGACCAAGTCTTCAATAGATTATAGAGGAATTTCAATCATACCGCAATCCTTGCGAAACGGGCTGGAAGATCCATGGATGCACTAGACTAAATAGGGTCAGTTCTGAGATGGGCTAGCCAGCTATCCTTATCAGGTATGCGCCACCGATATCGAACTTTGTATACCCCAGACCCCAGACTTGATATGGCTCTTTATCCCTCGTACTCCTTAATGGGATAATGCAGGAATACCAATCGGTCAGATCTTATCTTGCATTATTTCAACCATGATAGTGGAGGATCGAGATTTTATATGGTTTCATCGGCCCCCCAACATAGCGAACAACCTTCTGGAGGCCAATTCTGGCCGTTGTCATGATCAATGCCAGTTGGCGTATCTGATGAGTGGTTGGTTATACTGCCTGTTGTTTAATCTATAAATTACATTTCAGAATATACTAGTGCTTCGTTATCGCTTGAACTGTCGCGTATTAATCTAGACCCGGTTCACAGGCCACGCACGTCATCCCGTACTTTGTGGACCGGGGCTATTCACGTGGATTGCGTCATCGGACGGATTCAGGTTAGTGCGCCAGGTCACCATAAGTTGACCTCCATTGACCCTCAACCAGCCACTCAGCATCTTGCATTCCGGTGTCCGAGTCCCAACCTCCCGTCTGTGCATAGATCTGACTGGCTGACACTCCATAAATCTGTACCCCACTCGGCTGGTCCAACACCCGGGACACATTCCTGTCGTCGTCATCGTGAAATCATACATCCCCCTGTCACCTCAAGATGTTGTGTATTATATTTTTAATGCTGTATTTAAATCTCACATTTGGTCTATGGTAGGGAGGAACTTCCATGCTGGATATGGGGATGCTTTGCTCCATGGATACACTATCATTGCCGATCCTGAAATGTCAGTTACCAAAACAAAAACGTATGAAAATTTTTTTCGTCATGTTGCCAGTGCCCCCATTTAGCCCGGAAAGACTGTAGAATCCGCTTCCGAGCCTATATGCTATCGCTAATTGGTTGAATACACGGTACCGGGCCCACTTAACCTCTCCAGGTTCGACAACTAGACATGCGAGGGTCCATTGTGACCATTTTTTTTGCTTATCATTTTTTCCCAGCGTATGGATCCATTTTTACTTGTGAATAAAATATTCGTTTTCTATTGTATGAATGAAGATCGCAAACCGATGTAGTATATGGAAAGAGAGCCAAGTAGGAAAAGAAAAAAGGGTGAAAATCTCAACTTGCATGCGCAATAAGTCCAGACTCTCGGGGTCAAGGCTATTCCCCAACCTCCAACTGGTTTTTTTCTTTCTTTGCCTTCTCCCCCCATTTACCGGCTTCGGCTACAAGACAGATTTTAGTTACATCGGTTACATCGGGTTTACCGTACCATTCTCATTTAAAATGCGTGGGGTTATTATAAATCAGTAACATCAACCCTGTTTGTGATGGGTGTATGGTATTATGGTAATACGACGGTATTGATGGGGAAGGCCCGTAAAATTCTATGTTACTTAATGTTTTCTCTCCCCTAAAATTGTCGTCATTCCCCCCTCTACGTCACTTCTCTCTTTCTCTTCTTCTCATCGGGTCAGCCTGCAAGCCACGCAGTGATCTCTTGTCTCTTTTCGTGTGCGCTTGACTACAGAAAGCAACTTGACATTTTTTATTTTCAAGTATGTCTGCTGCCGTCGCGCCCAGTACGACCACCATCAGAAACACATTGTCCAATATGGACTCGAAGAAAAATTCCAAAGAAGGTTCGTTGAATATCTGATGAGGCGCGCGTGTCCCCTTATGTGTCGTACCCCTTCTGCAACAACATTTGATATTCCCTTTCCTTTCATTACATTGGGTGGGCACCAAAAGGATGAGCAAGAAAAGAAAAGAAAAACAGAAAAAGATGAATACGAACGAATTATTATAGCCGAATATAATAATTACTCTTTCTTTTCTTGGTAATCCGCCACCTGGAGTTACTTTAACTCAACTTCCCCCTCTGCCGTTTGGATGATCTCACAACTGGCGTCATCGATCTTCCACACTTCTTCCACACAATGAAGGGCCCTCGTTTTCGACATCCCTCTGGTACCTTTATCGCGCGCGTCATCGTCTATCCTCATACATGCTGACTCGCCTTCCAGACTCTCAGTCTTCAGGGAAGGACCAGAAGCCCGATACCCAAACCTCGCTGGCGCCACCACGACGCCCAGCCGGAGCCGCCCCTAGTGATACCCCGGATTACTTCAACTCCGTCCACAACCCTTTCTCACTGGAGCCCAACCCGTTTGAGCAGTCGTTTAGCAGCAACCCCGGCGACACCCCCGGCAAGTCGCTGCTGCCGCCCGTCGCGTCCCTCACCTCCCCGGCCTTGCCTGGTGCAAGCTCTGCCGGTGGTTATAACTGGTCCAACTCCCTGCGCTCAGGGCCCTTGAGCCCCGCCATGCTTCCCGGTCCCACTGGATCTAACGATTATTTCGACAGTATTGGCAGAGGCTTCCCAACTCCCAACGAATCGTCTCTTCGCACTGGTCTGACCCCGGGTGGTGGTGGGTCGATGTTCCCGGCCCCCAGCCCTAACTCGCAAGCCCTACTTCAGCAACTTCAAAACGGCGGTGCCACACCGTCTACGATTGAGTTCCACCGCACTGCGTTGGCCGCCCGGAAGAACAGCGCAAATGGTCAAGGCAATGACCAAGACCCGACCTCGAATCCGACAATGGACACTAAGCCTCAGCCATCCGCAGATCAGTTCACCCAGCATGACGCTGCAGATGCCGCCAACGGTCTCTTTATGCTCGCCAAAGGTGGTCAGGCCAACAATATGCAAGCGAACCCGAATATGCAGAATGAGAGCCGCAATGCTGCTCGGCGCGTATCGTCAAACACGAACGGTACCAGTGGCCGTGAGATGAGCGGCGAAGGGTCGGAGCAAGAACCTTCCAGGCCCTCTGGTAAGGGCAAGGGCAAGAAGAATGCTCCCAAGGCGGCTTCGGCTGCCAACAACCGGCGGAAGGCCGAAGATTCTGGCAAGGGACCCAATAAGAAGATGAAGCCAAGCAGCGTCGAGCCACCGTCGGATCTTGATTCAGATGATGAAGATATGAAGAAGTTCTCGGGAGACCCTAAGAAGATGACAGACGAAGAAAAGAGACGTAACTTCCTGGAGCGCAACCGGTATGTCTATGTCGAAACCCCAAATCTACATTTGACTACATAAGTACTAACATTGTTTTTTTTAGTGTCGCTGCCTTGAAATGTCGTCAACGGAAGAAGCAGTGGCTGGCCAACCTGCAGGCTAAGGTTGAGCTTTTCACCACTGAGAATGATGCTTTGACCGCTACCGTTACTCAACTCCGTGAGGAGATTGTGAACCTCAAGACCCTTCTCCTCGCCCACAAGGACTGTCCCGTTTCTCAAGCTCAAGGACTTGGCCCTCTTATGATGAATGGCATGTCAACTGGATATGAACACCACGGATATGCCATGCCCGGACAGATGGGTATGCCGCCAGGTCCCCCGATTCCTACCCAGGGCATGCGACGGGCGTGAGACCAACAACTATAATGTCTCTAGCTCGTCAGTTTTTTCCCTTTCTTCTACCTTCCTTGGTCAACCGCCAGGGCAAAATTTAAGCCATTTGCTTAGATACGACAACCCGCCTTTTCCCTTGGGCGAGGGCACTTACCCAAAATGTTTTTTTTCTCTTTTATTTCGGCTATGGCTCCGCCGAAACTTTGGCATGGGCAGGTGTTAATGATGCACATGATTCAAAAATTGGACGTGCTGATTCCGGTGGTCTCGAACGAATGAATTCCTTAGTCTGTGGAGGGCGCGTCTTTCCGGCGTCTTGAGATTTTTATGGCTGCTTTAAGGTTGTTCTTATGGCTCATGTTACTCCCCTGGTTTCCTCTCCCATTGTATTTTCTGACATCCCTTTTTCGTTCTAATTTTTTTTTATCTCCGAGGGTCTTTGGGGGAGAACCTTTTTTTCTTTCGCTTGTCTATTATTTGGAGGACCCGCGGCTGCATGTGTTTTTGAATCGGGTTTGCTTGAGATACACGATTTCTGGGTGGCGTTTGGGTGGTTTTGTCCTATGATTGTTTCACTAGTTTCCTTGAATGGATTGCCGGCGCAATTGAATTTACTATCGCTTTGCAATTAACCTTGAGATGTATAGTAGTACAATCAAGTTCCTTCGCAATCAAGGACAACTGCAATTAGCTAAAATACTCCAGAGTCCAGCCCATAGGTATTTACCTCGGTAATACTTCAAGTTGCTATACCATTTTACTATTAGCTACTCCAATATGCACCCTTCCATGAACTAGCCAGTCAGCCGCAAAAAGCACGAGTACCCGAGTAGTGGACTCCGAGTCGGTACTTGGTACATATGTTGATCATTGATAAGAGACGCGTTCGGGCAAACAACCCAAACATCGGAAACACCAAACCCACTCCGCATGGCAATGTCGACCAGATGCGTTTTCTCAAGTCAATTCCAATACATAATTTCTCTCCTTCAGTTTAACTGGGTTCGAGCAGCTAAAATCTCCCAAATATCTGCATTGGACTTGTAACGCGTCGCCCAACCTCTTCAACACCTCAATCCCCGAGCGAACCTTAACCCCAAACCCGCCCAATCCCACCAACTCAAGACAATAACCCCCCATTCAGCGGGGGAAAGGGCAGGAATATGTCGACCTCGACCCGACAGCCTACCCGCCCGCGCCGCATAGATGATGCTCTCTCCCAACTAGTCGACTCCCTGACCCCCGCGCTCCCCATCACCGCTCTTCAAGACGATGATTACTCCGACGCTGACGAAGCGCTCGCAGCCGCCGAAGAACGCCGTCACAACGCCTACCTTGAGCGTGCCTGGCGCATCATTGACACCCACACCGCCTCAAACACTGCGGATGGTGGCTCTCCATCAGGCCGTCGGGGTAGTGCCGCGGGAACAGAAAACGTCAACAATGCCGCAGATCTGATCAAGCGCAAACTGCGGCGCGAAAACACAAGCCCGGAGCTGGCAGTGAAGTTCTCGAATATGTACTCTAAGCTCCTGACACAACCTGTTCTTTCACAAAAGTGGGGCATCCTGTACCTCTTGTATAAGCTATCTGACGAAAATGAGTTTGCGGCTGAACAAGGCGGCGAGCGGAGTCGCAGTCCACTTATGGATGATGGCAATTTGCAGAATATGCTTGGTCGGGGCACTCGACCCAGACGTGGGACTGGTTCTCGCCCGTTTGACTCGGAGGATGACGAGGGTCCTGCCGTTAGTTCATCTGCGTCACAACGTGTGCCGTTGTCGTCTAAACCTGAGCGCCAGAGCTCTTTGCGTCGGGACTGGGAACGGGATGAGCGTGGTAGTCGTGGGGCGAGCAGTTTTGAGGCGGGTATGACTGATCGGGAAGGCGATGAGCGTATGGATGCGCCGTCTCGACCTTCTACGGCGACGCCAGCGGCTCAGCCTCGGGCTCCAGATGGGTTTGAACAAGGGCTCTTACGCGACCTACCTTTCAATCTACAAGGATTGTCTTCGACAAACCTGCAGTTCCAGTCCGCTTCCATCTTGAAGTTGCCGGCTAATATACCAGCTCCAATTGTATCTTTGCTCAACTCTTTGGCTGAGCCTTGTCTTCTTTATAAAGGGCTGTCTGCCTTTGTGGAAAGTACAGAGGGTGGATTGGTGAACCAGAGCCTACGGGCCGCTATTGCCACCGAGTTGCGGTCTTATCTTAGCTTGGTCGCGACCCTAGAAGCGGAGATCCGACAGGCGCTTACTGCCATTGGAAATGCAACTGAGCCTAAAGGTGTCCGGAAGGGTGGAGTTACTCTGAAGAGATGTGTTGTCTGGACCAGGGATGCCACAATGGCGCTCCGCCTGATGAGCCTTATCGTGGAAGAAGCTCGAGGTAAGTGACTGGCTCAATAAGTGCTAATTTTGTGATCTTCATGCTAATAACAATGCAGATAAGAAAGGAGGCCAATTAATATCCTTGATCCATGGGTTTTCTTCATCCCATGGCGACCCGTTTGTGTGCGCCTTTGCAGAGAAGCTTCTGGTGCATGTCACACAACCGTTTTATGATATGCTTCGGTCATGGATTTACGATGGTGAACTCTCTGACCCATATGAAGAATTCTTTGTTGCGGAAGGAAAAGGAAAGCCTGATGAGGACCCCCGCCGCATTGCAACTAGTGTCTGGGAGACAAAGTATGTCTTGGATGAGAAAATGCTACCTTCAATAATTACCGAAGAATTTGCGAACAAGGTCTTCCTAATTGGAAAGTCTTTGAACTTTATCCGATATGCTTGCGGTGATTCTGCATGGGTGGAGGCATATTCCAAGGAAGCTTCGAAAGAGCTGAAATATGGTGATACAGCCACTCTGGAGATATCCATCGATGAGGCCTATAAGACCACTATGGCGCGCCTCATCCACCTCATGGATAACAAATTCAAGCTCTTCGATCATTTACAGGCTTTGAAGAAGTATTTGCTTTTAGGACAAGGTGACTTCATTGCGCTACTGATGGAGTCCCTAGCCTCGAACTTGGACCGCCCTGCAAATTCTCAGTACCGACATACACTCACCGCACAACTGGAACACGCCATCCGCGCCTCGAATGCGCAATATGACTCGCCAGATGTGCTCCGCCGGTTGGACGCACGAATGCTTGAACTTAGCCATGGTGAGATCGGTTGGGACTGCTTCACCCTCGAATACAAAATTGACGCACCTGTTGACGTCGTAATCACCCCATACGGATCAACGCAATATCTGAAAGTTTTCAACTTCCTCTGGCGCGTGAAGCGAGTCGAG
Source organism: Penicillium lividum (assembly GCA_028828245.1). Taxonomy (NCBI): domain Eukaryota; kingdom Fungi; phylum Ascomycota; class Eurotiomycetes; order Eurotiales; family Aspergillaceae; genus Penicillium; species Penicillium lividum. Next base: position 6,968,125 of record JAQJAG010000002.1, read on the forward strand.
TTCGCCCTCAACAGTACATGGCGCCGTTGCATGACCGGTGCACGAGGTGTACTTGCTCACGTCGACGATAAAGTTGGGCCAGATTGGAAACGCGCACGATGCGTTACTGCCGAAATGATCCACTTCGTCTGCCAACTCCAGTACTATATCCTGTTCGAGGTCATCGAGTCCAGTTGGGACACGCTGCAGGCGGCCATATCCAAACCAGACTGTACTCTTGATGATCTCATCATGGCGCACAAAGAATACCTCAACTCCATCACACACAAGGGTCTTCTTGGCTCTGCCTCTCCACGTTATGGTTCCTCTACCTCCACCTCCGCCAAGCAACCCGAAGAAAGCTTTCTCTCCCAACTCCACCATATACTCAAGATCATGCTCTCTTATAAGGATGCCGTTGACGGTCTTTACTCTTTCTCTGTCGCAGAATTCACCCGCCGTCAGGAACTAAACGCTAAAATCGAAACTCGCACCGCGCAGGGCCGTTGGGGCGTCACAGACCGTGACCTCCTACCACGTCGTACAAACAGTCGTGGCGGCACTTCCATGGCCTCAACACCTAGCCTTCGACCCTCCACTTCGGGTCTAGACGGATTCGAGACTCCGTTCTCGCTCTCCGCGCAGGATTCTACAGCGGATGACAACATGCTCGCGTCTCTACGTGTGCGGCTTCGGGATCTCTCTGCAGATTTCCGCTCGCGCCTGAATATCTTGCTCGGTGACCTTGCCTACCAACCCGATGTGGATATGCGTTTCTTGGGTGTCGTCATGAACTTCAATGATGTGTACGAGCCTATAAAACGACGTCGGGCTACAGGTCCTAGCTCTAAGGAGAAGGAAAGAGAGCGTGAGCGTGCAAAGCGGAAGGCAGCCGCCGCTCAAGCTACGGGCTCGGGTACTGAAGGGAATAGTATTCCGCGAGAAATGCGGAGGGAACGAAAAGATATCCCGGAACAAGGTGCTAATGGGGTCGCGTGAGGTTTTGCTCACTAGTTGTAAGAGAAAGTATAATAGTGTAAGGACCTATTAATGTGAGACGAATCAATGATATTGATCACTATAAATCGAAACGTCCAATTATATATAGTACATATTTCATCTGTTATAAATTGAAACTGTCGTATCTACTACGGAGTACACTCGACAGCCCTAGGCAATCTTATCAAAGACCGCCTTGGTCTCGTCCGGCAGAAAAAAAGTCAACTCCGCCTCGAGCCTTCGTAGAATCAAATCTCCTCAACCACCAGGCCCTCAGGAAAGAACCTGAAAGCCTTTTCAAAATTACCCTACTCACAATTGATCCAATTACAATTGTGGGACGTTCAAATCGAATCTTCCTTTAGGTATCTGCGCCGCAGAACCTATCATTCAACCACCCACCATGGCAAAGACAAAAGACCTTAACTCCAAGCCAAAGCACACCAAAGAGAGCGTCGACGAAGACGTGCAGATGTCCGAACAATCGACACCAAAGAAGAGCGCCGACAAGGACAAAAAGAAACGCAAGAAGTCTGAGGAATCGGAGGAAGTGACGAAGAGCAAGAAGCGGAGGCATAGCAACGAAGCTGAAGATGAAGCCGATGCAGTGAAGGAGGAGCCCACAAAGAAAAAGAAAAAGGAGAAGAAGGAGAAAAAAGACAAGAAGAGAGTCTCATTTGGACCTGGGACCAAGACTGAAGACGGAGACATTGATGAGAGCGACGCCGACAATGAAGCCGACGCCGAAGCCGACGCCGAAGCCGAATCAAAAGTTGAAAGCAATGACAACGACTCCGACTCCGACTCCGACTCCGATAGCAGTGAAACTGTAACCAACACGAACTCATCACAGCAATTGCAATCTGAAAATGAGAAAGCCTTGGAGGAGATGCGCAAGCGCAAGCGCGAGAAGAAGAAGGCAAAGAAGAACAAGGACGGTTCCTCAGCCCCTGCATCATCGTCATCTTCGGCACAACATCTTCATGAATCGCCTATCATGTCTTATCTGAGCCACTACCACCACGATCGTGCAACGTGGAAGTTCCAGAAGAACCGGGAGACGAACCTGTTCAAACACCTCTACTCCGAGGAACATGTTCCTTCTCGTAATAACATTGCGCTTCTATCGTATCTGAAGGGATTAAAGGGTGACGCTGCGAAGGCGAGATTGAGTCAGGGTGCAGTTCAGGTTCTGAAGGCTGATATCGAAGCTGGGCAGAAGGATGGGAAGGACGAGGATCCCGAATTCCAGAAGGCTGTTGATATGTTCCGGGACGCTTTGGCTGGTGCTGGTCCAGAGCTGAATACCCCCGGGTCGGTGGAGGGACTGAAAGCGGTTGCGAAGAAGCGTCTTGAGAAGAGAGCGCGGGCTGAGCTTGTTTTCTATGCTGTGTCCGAGGAGCTTTTCGACATTGTGAAGTCCGTTCCTAAGAAGATGCCTGTTAAGGTGGTTCCGGTGAACAAGAAGAGAAAGAACCGTACCGCTGTTGTCGATATCTCGAGCAGTGAGAGCGACAGTGATGACGAGACTTCCAGCTCTGGCAGTGATAGTGACGATGACTCCTCTGACTCGGACAGAGATGAGGCCAAGCCTGCTACTCCTAAGAGCCAACCTAAGGCTGCGGATAAAACCCCTACCCGTGCCCCTGCTCCTGCCCCTGCTCCTGGTCCCTCTTCCAAAGCCAAGGATGCGGCAAGCAGGAAGGAGAAGAAGGCCGCCATGAGGAAGGAGAGGAAGCTGGCGCCTCCGCCCGCGCCTGCTCCAAGCAAGAACAAGAAGAAGCAGAAGCGTAAGATCAGAACTACTGAGATTGAAATCTCGAGTAGTGAGGATAGCGACTAGGGTTTTGGGATGAAATTTGGATTTATGGCGTGTATTAGAAAAGATATCCAGCCGTTTGTACAGCGATCAATCAAAAGATAAATACTTGGATGTGATTCGTATACCTGGCCATGCACTTCCAGATTCTTAAAAACAATTGGACAGCACCCCAGTGCTATGTAAATGCGATAACTTCGCTCCAGTCAAGCTCTGGTAGAATTGCAACAAACTAACCATGCAATTTCATTTGTGCTGGTGTCATCGGAATTGATTTCAACTTGAAAAGGGTTTGGATGAACATGAACATGTTCGTCTTATACTGCGCACTTGGCGGTAGCAATATGGTTGGTCAAAGGCGGTGAGGCTCAAGCTCAAGCTCTCGCTCAAGCTTAGGCACCGCTGGCACGCGTCACTGTCAATTCCCTTTCCATCCATCTCGCTGCTTTTCTCCCCATTTTGACCATCTCGTTTCTTCTCTACCGCAATAAAAGAATTCACATTCCGCCGCCATGTCCGGTACGTCTTTCCCAGCTCCCAACGCTGACCCAGCCCCATGACCTCAACCCCGACTGACCCTCTTCTCCGCATCAGGAAGCGCAGGTTACGATAGACATATCACCATCTTCTCCGACCAGGGTCGATTGTACCAAGTCGGTACGTACTTAACACTCTCTACGAATTCCCTGGCTTCGCTTGCCCCCGCGAACTGGCGATGCTCCATGATGCTCACGGACCACTGACAATCGATTTGCGCTGTAGAATATGCATTCAAGGCCATTACCTCTGCCAACATCACCTCCATCGGTGTGAGAGGAAAGGATTGTGCTGTCGTGCTGTCCCAGAAGAAAGTTGCTGTAAGTCATCACTTGGTCCATCGGCATCAGCAAATATACTGATATCCCATTCATTAGGACAAACTCATCGACCCTGCCTCTGTTTCACATGTCTTCAAGATCTCGCCCTCTGTGGGTTGCGTCATGACCGGCTCCATAGCAGATGCTCGGGCGTCGGTTGATCGTGCTCGTGGAGAGGCTGCCGAATTCCGGTACAAGTTCGGATATGAGATGCCCTGTGACGTTCTGGCGAAGCGATTGGCGAATATCAACCAGGTCTACACACAACGAGTATGTGTCCTTGTCCATCTTCCCTTGAGCTTTTACTGATCTGTGTCTCTTTATCCAGGCTTACATGCGGCCACTCGGTGTGGCTACGACCTTGATCTCCGTCGACGATGAGAATGGCCCCCAGCTGTACAAGTGTGACCCGGCCGGTTACTTTGTAGGATACAAGGCGACTGCATCTGGTCCCAAGCAACAGGAGGCGCTGAACCACCTGGAGAAGAAGTTGAAGAACAAGGATGCGGCACCGGGTACCTGGGAGGAAGTGGTGGAGCTGGGCATTACTGCACTCAGCAATGTGCTGAGCGTTGACTTCAAGAAGCATGAGCTGGAAGTGGGAATTGTTGGTGGTCCCGCAGCAGACGGCGAGGGTACAACTACAGCGTTCCGTGCTCTAACAGAGGAGGAAATTGACGAACGGCTGCAGGCCATCGCAGAGAAGGACTAAGCAGACCAATTGCAGAATTGCAACCTTTGCATATAAGGGAGCAGTATGATGGACCAAAGAGGTCCAAGGATCCAGGTGTGCTATTGTGATATTCATTTTCTATTTTAGAAAGAACGACGAATGAATCTACTCCATTGAACTTTCTGTGGTCTCAATTTTCTTGTTTTTTTGTATGGTTTTCTGCAAGGTATGAATTTCGGCTGTGTTTCACACCACGCACTACCAGGATCCTCTTTTCTGCAAGTGCGATGACGCTCGGCTATGAATATGCGCTTGGATTAGCGCGTCAAGGATAATCATGGGCGGGGGCAACCTGAAAATACGGGGATAACTTGCCACCTCCAGTTTGATGGATCATATAGAGTTACATATCAGTATATTATTATTGTATACATTATCAAGGTAAGGGGGAAAGAGTCATTCTCGGTTCTCGAATAGTTTCAGCTTCTCAGCTGCCCCATCGACGCCACATGTGGCTCGGCCACAACCGTGGCTTGACCAGCCCTTCAATCAAAGCTGAACTGCTGTGTCATAGTAGGATTATGTGTTGTTCTTTTTTTCTTTTTCTTCTTCCTATCAAACAATGCACAGGTTCCTGGCTAATACAGTACGTTGAACAGGGGTCCCTACGAGCGGACTCGGATGCACCGAAAAGTACACCAATCAAGGTCAACAAACACTACTAGAGAGAGGCACATCAACCGCACATAAACCTAATCTATGTTCTTGAGTCTCCACTTCGACGCTCATGCTCGCACTAGAAGCGCCCCATTTTTCTCAGAACTACTTTTCTTCTCTGACTCCAAAAATATCCACAAACGTTCTAGTTTGGGATCTAGCGATGGGTCCATGGGTCCCTGTTTTTTCCCTTGACCCGTTGACGGTTTCTCGGGAGCTATCGTGTGGCCCGGTCCACCTGCATTTCCCAGCTGTGCTTGACTTCCGCGATATTCCTCATTTGGCTTTCTTCACCGTCTATTGGTGCAGCCGTATCTGTTCGTCGATGATCCTACTGACGTTCGTCTCCGCTGTCATGGAACTGTAACTCCTTTTGGGATTTTTAATTATTTGGATTTTTATTGGAATATTCCTTTTCTTGATGGGACTAGTTTGAGATCCATTGCTGTCATGGTATGGGGTACTGGGATGACGCTGCTCTCATTCCTATAAAAGACTTGGATCCTCGCCACTTCCCTATTAATTCATCAGACTCGTTCACTTTACTTTCTTATACTCTACGTTCATTCTTCTCTTTCATTGATCTTTTCTTTTTGGTGACACTCTCTTCGAGCTTCTTCTTGTCCCATCTTTTCTAGATCTACATCTACTATTTCTTATAATCACGGCACTCACGAATCCCAATGGCGGACGGACGTAAGTAATGATCACTTTGAAGGTCCAATTGGACTTGAATATCCCTTTAAGATGCTAACATCCATTGGGAACAGTCAACCAGGCCCGCGCAGTGCGAGTGGCCGAACTCATGAACGACTACCGCACTCTCTTGCTGCACATCTCTCAGCAGAATGTCGATGTACACCCTGACGATCAATACGAAGAAGGATTCACCGTTCTCCGCGAATGCCATAGCGCTGCCCAGCGGCTAGTGTCCGCCAACTACCACCCATGTCCGATGACGGGCCAAGGCAATGCCGAGACAGAGAAGGTTGAACTACAAAGGTAAGTGGCCCTTTTTCCATGAACAATCCGTCTCAATTCTAACATATTCTTAGAGTTATCATTGATAGCTGTGCTCGCCGATTCCAAGCACACAAGATCTACCTCCGAGCTGCTGCCGCTCGACGATGGGCTATGACTCGTGAAACTACCCTCCGTGGTGCACGCCCAACATCAGCACATACCGCCGCCCTAAAAGCCATCCACGACTCACTGCAGCGGGATTTGGCGCGCGTCACCGATCAACACGTTATCGGCGACCTTCGAGCTGCGGACCAGCGGGCAGGCCACTGGCTTGAGGATGATCCGTCCTTGGATGTTATCCGGCGCTGGATTGGGCGGTAATGCCCATGAATATGAATATGACTATGAGTATGACGCATTGGTGTCAGTTATGAGGTCTCGAGGAGACACTGTATTAATCTCCGAGCTGGGGAATGTTCTAATGGTACGAAATATGCGAGGACACTGGTTTTTAGTTCTTTCTATTTTTCTTTCTCTTTGTTTGCAGCGCAGGTCGCTGTGATTGTTTGGGATTTACGAAACAAAACCAATGTGACACAAAAAAAAAAAAAGAGAAAAGGGTAGATCAACGTTTCTCAGGCGTGGCGAAGATATCCCCTGTTGTTTCTTGGGTTTTTGTTATGCTTTATTGGATTTTATGGTGAATTATTACATTTTTTGGCGTTTCTAAGTATACTCATTTTGTAGAATCTTGCATCAGAAACCTCCAAGTATCTGCAATTGACTTTTCATTTCATATTTCAATCTCAAAATACTGCAACTAGCAAGAAAACGACGGATATACCGACATTTAACCAACTCCTCAGGGAAGTGGACAGAACCATACTATGGAACCATACTGTGGCATCATCAGCTCGTTATTCTATTCTCCACAGTTGTGAGCCAGACCCGTCGGGCTGCCACTAAACAGAATACGTGTAGAGTAACAATCTACTTCTCCAAACTGCAGGGAAATAAATTAAATTATAAATAAATGAATAAAAACCTGCCGAACTAGTGCTTTCTACAGATAGAAATCCAGAGGCTCGGGATGACCTGCAACTTCCCCCCACTGGAAGCTAAGGGCCCAGAAGATCCACTACAGGAATTGGCCCTGTGCTGATGATGCGGTTGGTCATATCGCGTAGACGGAGATCCGAACACCTGGGCCGCGAGGCAGACATACCAGCTGAAAACTATCACTGTAACTTAAATGAATGATACTGGAAGAACGGAAATTCAAAGAATGCCAAGTGTTTCTATGGATCAAGAACCGATTGGTCGCTATGGAACTCGACAATTTAGCAGCGCACGCGCCAACGCTATTGGGCGTGTCTGTGAGAAAGGACGACCAACCAAAATAGAAAACCGGGCTATACAACTATAGATATTCAACAAGTTTCCACTAGTCTGTAGTACGTTTTCCTTTGGCATATGAATTTTGGTATATAAAAAAGATCAAAGCGTTAAATTGAACGTTGGGGAAATTATGGAACTATCCGAGAAAATAGATGAAACGAATTAAGGAAAAGACAAGATCTAGGGTATTGCAGACCGTTTTGGCGCTTCCATCATTCACTTTACGTAGCTATGACAGGATATTATTAAAATTCAGAGACGGCTGATCTAAGTGGATCCGGGGCTAAGGCGTTAGTCTGGTGAGCGCTATACCAATCAGTGATCAGATCGGGCGCGTGTCGGCTGAAGTTCAGCTGAGGTTGGTTTGGGAATGAAAAATCTGCATGTATCTGCATCTGGGCCCTTGTTATTTGGTCTTCTTCAAAATTTGATTTTCTGTTGATTAACCTTATACTTAGTCAAACGGTGGATACGGATTCCTTCCCCGATACTTCTGGATTGCACTAGTGTTGGTTTCAGCTGCCTGAGGTCTTCAACGTGATCGTCATTTCAACGGCCCAAAAGGTGGAGCTAGTTCGATTTTTATTTTTATTTTTATTTTCTGTCGGGTCACTCTTTCGGGGTCGTTTCACTAATGCCATGTGTCCCGGGTGTCTGCATGATTCAGGTTTTTTGACTTTCTAGTGGATGCTATTATTTAGCGCCGTGCTGACCGATACGGCTTCCAATATTGCTGGCATGATGTCATGCATTCTAATTGAGCATTTGAAGTCATTCAAGTTCAGGATATAGGAAACACCAATTTTATTCTTTCAAGTATACCAGCATGAGCATCATCTTGACCAACCATATGAATGTTGACAACTGCTATAAGACCCGGTGATAGAACCAATAGAAACAAATCCGGGCAGCGACTCCGTACATGTGAACATCTGGACCTGAAGGACCTTCTAATATTTTGAAGGTTTCCGACTCACTGATGAACAGCAAGGGCTGCTGGTAACATGCATCTCATGCAATTATCATCTACCTCCCTACCTACAGTAGGTGCTCAGCTATGCAGATATTTTTTAGCATATCGGTGCATAGTAACAGATCTTGGAGAGACATATTCAATGTTGCATCGATGTAGGTACCTACTAGAGGCTTTCCGCCGCGCTTTACCGCTTTTTGCGCGGCGCCTACTTAGGTGTTAGACCACACCTCCTACTATATCTCCTACTCAGTCTCCTACTTAGTCTCCTACTCGTTATCCTATTTAGTATTTTACCTTCTTTCGTACCGTATCAATCAAGTGGTCAAATGGTAAAGAGGTAGACACGCACCTGGGCATTCGGGGGCGGTAAAAAAAATAATTTGATTACATAGTATGTATATAGTGCATAACTAATATGTGGGTAAAATTCGAAGCTTTGAAGATATGTATATATTTTCGAGATATACCTCGAGTGGGCATTTGAACATTTGAACATGACCTCAGGAGAATGATGAATTAAAAGTAGCGGCAATTTCTTTATTACACGGATCGAAATAACATTCAAATCTTTGAAGTCAACCAAATGCTAAACATCATGATGAATTGCCAGTAAGTCTTGTTGCGGGACACGGTCGATCCCTGCTGTTAAGCGTGTGATGTAGAACTTGAAGTGCAGGATACAACTCAAAAATAAGCTTACAAATCTCAACAAGGTCCCTTGGGACAGCGGTTACTCCGTTCGGTTTTGATCCGAAAGATCGCCGGTTCGACCCCGGCAGGGACCTTTATCTTTTGCCTTTTCTTTTTTTCACTCTCCAATTTTTTTTCTCCTATTTGAGTATTCTTTTTATTTTCATTCTTCAAATAGTTCTTTCATTCGCCGCGGCACATCTGTCATCATTCACAACATTAATTTTCAAATTATCCAGGAACATAACAAAAACCGGAATACTGGAACAAGGCTGAAAGACCAACTGTACCTGTTGAATGTGAACTACATACATTGCGTACCGCTATACCCACGCACTGACGCTCCAACCAAGAGGCTGAATATGTTTAATTAGCAAAATATCGCTTTACGCCACTTTAGTGGAGCTCTGTGGTCAAACTATAGTAGACTTGTCAACTCGATGAATAGTCGGTTTAGATGCTACCAGCTGCACGTTTTCGGTACTTTATGAATCATTTGAGTCTTCCTTTCTTGATCTATGCGCCGCATCCTGAGCTGAATGCAATTATAAGGTCACTGGCAACCCAAATATATCCTTTCCGGGCATCCTCTCGAACAATGATCATTTGATAAGTAAACCGTGTACAGAAAATGTCAAGCGCCAATGCTCATAAATCCCCCATCTGGCCTGTCGTACAACCCTACTCAGCAGCATTTCAAAGAATCCCTGAATGGTTTTGGTTCGCAACACCTGTATGTATCAGACACACCCGAATATTTTATCGCCCATGCAACTCAAATCCAATCACCCTCCATATTTAAATATATAAGCCCTCATGACTGCGAGATATATCTTTCTCCAGGCCTGCTGGGCGGAATACAGATGGAGAGCTTATCTAGGTATGGTTAACATCCCCTGTGATTGCTCCCTATGGCTGTCACAGGCCACAAGATGCCCATAAATGACCCGTATAGCGAAGATAGGAAACAGATACCCCGAATATGCATCAATCCAACCAATAATCAAAAACGTTAAACAGCAGCATGACTCGTGCACCATATTCCACAGAGGCCATGTGCAGATGGACAAGTCATGGTACATACCGATTCTCAATTATGCGATTGTCCTATAAAATAGTGGATAACAGCTCTATGATATCTTTCTCCACTTCGAGCCCAATACTCAATTACTGAAAAGTGATGCACAGCCTCCAGTGAAACTTGTTTGCAGATCATATGTTCAGCCACAGGTACAAGTTGTTCCCCAGCCACATACACAGCCACAAGCCTGTGCACAGGGATCCGGTGGCGTTGTTATTTATATCGCTATTAGTTAGGCTACGACATTAGGTGCCCCTCAATTCATACCCTGAAAAAATCGACATAGTGCTTACCTGCCTACAATTGACTTTCGTCTAATTTTGAATTTGGCAAGTGTGGCTCTTCGTCTCTCGCCCGTTGTATATCTCACCGCGTTTGTGGTACTCGTGGCTGCCCTTGTACAATATTCCAACCTCACTTGTACGACCCCGCCTGTACCAACCATGAGATCCGTTGCTTATTTTGTCAACTGGGTATGTAAAGCTTCTGCTACAATTATCTATTCAATCTTGATAATCTGCCCTATGACATCTGTGGATGTTGCTGTTGACGATCATGTGCTGACCACCACAAAGGCCATCTATGGTCGAAATCACAATCCCCAGGACCTGCCCGCGGACAAATTGACTCATATTCTCTATGCATTCGCCAACATTAATCCAGAAACTGGTGAAGTGTATGTTTATTCAAGACTGGCCGCCAGGTGCAATACTAAACTGGTGTAGATTCTTGACCGACAGCTGGTCTGATGTCGAGAAGCATTACCCTAGTGACTCGTGGAATGACTCGGGCAACAATGTCTACGGATGCATCAAGCAACTGTATCTCCTGAAGAAACAGAACCGCAATCTGAAGGTCCTGCTGTCCATCGGTGGCTGGACCTATTCGTCCAACTTCGCTCAGCCTGCCAGCTCTCCTGAGGGTCGGGCTAAATTCGCCGAGACTGCGACCCGGCTTGTTCTTGACCTGGGATTTGATGGTATGTGAGATTTTCCAATACCATAACAGAGCGAATCACTTATCATCTGCACAGGAATTGATATTGATTGGGAGTATCCCCAAAGTGAGACTGACTAGCTCCAACTCGTCTATACATAATGCTGATGACTATAACCAGACGATGGCCAGGCGCAGAACATGATTGAGTTGCTTCAAGCCTGTCGACAGGTATGTCTTCTCTGTTCCACTGGATCCCTCCCAACACTGACAGGAACAAGCACCTCGACCAAGCTGCCGGTTCAAGCCGTAAATTCTACCTTACAATCGCCTGCCCCGCTGGCCCAAGCAACTTCAACCGCCTGAGACTATCTGAAATGAATGAATACCTAGATTTCTTCAATCTGATGGCATACGACTACGCCGGTAGCTGGGACTCACATGCGGGTCACCAAGCAAACATCTACCCAAACGGCAGCGATCCAAGTTCAACACCATTCTCCACCCAGGTCGCAGTTGACCACTACGTCAACTCCGGTGTTCCTAGCGACAAGATAGTGTTGGGTATGCCATTGTACGGCCGCGCGTTCACCAACACTGACGGACCGGGCAAGCCGTATAACGGCGTTGGCGAGGGAAGTTTTGAGAATGGCGTTTGGGACTACAAGGCGTTGCCGCGACCTGGGGCGCAGGAGATGCTCATTCAGGAGATCGGGGCCTCGTGGTGCTATGATAGCGCGTCACGCACGATGGTGTCGTATGACGACCCGCCTACGAGTAGGCTGAAGGCCGAGTATGTGAAACAAAAACAGCTGGGTGGTGGTATGTGGTGGGAGAGTAGTGGTGACAAGGGGGGTAAGACTGCGAATGCTGCTGATGGGAGCTTGATTGGTACATTTGTCGATGCCCTTGGTGGAACCGGGGCTCTGGAGCATTTGGAAAATGCGCTCAGCTACCCCGAGAGCAAGTATGATAACCTGAAGAACGGGATGTGAATGCATGGCCATTGAGCCGGTGGGTTGCATTCCCGTTTCAACACAATATGTATTACCACCCTGATTAGTATTACTTCTTTTTGTTTTACTTGCACTCTACATGTAATCAAGATTGGCAGAGCCGACATTTTTGTAAGATTTTTTCTTAGTATTGACACAAGTGTGTATAACCAATATCCACCGGAAATCGTAATCTCATCCTAGCTATGCTCGAATTCAACAAAGAACCCCGGTCAGACAAAGTCCATTTACTTGGACTCGTCGAAGACGTAGGTCAGGTGGCACTTGCCGCAGTACTGGCGGTTGTGCATGGCAGCCATGAAGACACCGGCACCGCACTGGAAATAAGTTAGTACTTGAGTAGTGAAATCCGGAACCAGTGAAACATACCTCGGGAGAGGGGCACTCGCGGCGAAGACGCTCGATCTTTCCATCACCGTCAACCTTGTAGTACTTGAGGATGGCGAGCTTGGTCTTCTTGTGCTTGTGCTTGATCTTCTTGGGGGTGGTGTAAACCTTCTTCTTGCGCTTCTTACCACCACCACGCAGGCGGAGCACGAGGTGGAGGGTGGACTCCTTCTGGATGTTGTAGTCCGAAAGGGTACGGCCGTCCTCGAGCTGCTTGCCAGCGAAGATCAGACGCTGCTGGTCTGGGGGAATACCCTCCTTGTCTGTAAAGCGGGGATGTTAGAATTTTGCCACTTGTCGCATGGATGATTTTGGAGTGGTTGCTCGTACCCTGGATCTTGGACTTGACATTGTCAATGGTGTCGGAGGACTCAACCTCGAGGGTGATAGTCTTACCCGTGAGGGTCTTAACGAAGATCTGCATCTTGAAGGCCTGTGATACGGTTAGTTTTGACGGTTCGGGATTTTGACTTGAGTGTGCGCAGGCAAGGCAGTGAATGAGATAAAGTGTGCGCGAGGCTACATCATGATTTGTACACTGAAATGCTTATGCTGCAAGTTTCATCAACTTACCTCGACAAGTTGTCTTCCTTAACCTTGCAAGAAAGAAGAAATTCAAGGTGGGTGGGACTCGGTTGGATGTTAAAATCGTTGTGTGATCACATGACGGTCCCACTGCTCTTTGTAGACTAGTGCGAAAAAAGCGGGAGAAGGTTTCTGCCACCAAGGGCTTATCGATAAGGGTCACATGATGATATGGGATTTTGTATCCACCGATTGTAGCCTCAGGCAAACAATGACATCTTCCCTGCATCAGCGGCCCTTCAGCCCCCCAGTGTCGACCCAAGATCCGATCGACTATCAAAGTTGCCCAATCAGGGACATTCCCATGGCGACGGCCACAGGAGGGCCAACCCCTTCACTAGGGACACAGTGATGGATATTCTCCTCGCAGCGGTCATTCGGGCCCTTGCAGAGGAGTGGAAAAGAAGTCAGGGTTGGATAGAAAACCAGAGAATTATTGTATAGATACGATCTCGGTCAATGCCTAAATTGAATCTAACAAAAGATTGCAGGATCCGCAGGGCGGGGAGTGGATCCCATGCTCGTCACACTCGCTGGTTTCCCAGACTCCCGACAGTGTGCGTTGCTATGCCAACCACAGGTTGTTGATAGTGAACCGTGGGCTGGATTTGATAGATCTTCAGCTCTTCTGGCCCGCTTCAAAGGTTCCCTTTATTGGCTTTGATTTCTACATTTGTCTCCAGTTTTCCTCTTCGTGTCACGGTTTATTTATCTCTTTGAGGATTGAACTTCATCAAGCACTACTATCAACACTATACTAGCTTGTTGAGGCTCTAAGAAAACCACTTTCTTTTCTTTTCTGATTTGCGATTACGTTTTATTGTTCACAGACTAACACTGCGATAGGAAACGTGAATTGAATACGAGTGGCTTGGTAGATATGATCTCCACCTCGTCGACATTACACGGTCACCGTCGCCAAATATCAACTCCCGGTTTCGAAGTCGCTGGACCCGTGATGGCCAACATGCCACCCCGCCGAACACATCGCCGCGGTCAAACTGTGGACTACGGCTCCTTTGGTCCACTGTCCATTCTTGACCGACGATGCGCGACAAACAAGGTCACCCAACTTCGGGACTTTTTTAACGAAAAAGCAGGTTTCTCACGACAAATGCCCACCGAGCAGTTTGCGCCGATGTCTCAACATGATCAGCGCTTCATTTCGTCGGGTCTCCCCACACTGCCAGAACAATACCAGTCAGCATATATGTGGAACCCGGAGGAGCTGCAGAATATGTACACAGCTGGTAGTTCTGCCACTTTTCCGACTTCAATTGCTCCTGCTCTTGCACGATCTGCAAGTGACAACCCTACCTCCAACTCGGCTATGAAACAAACCATGCACCGCATGCAAGAAGAGAGTGAACAACATTCTCAGGCCCGGGAGCAGAAGCGCTGGGGATCTTTCCCTCAGCAATTTCAGTCAAGGATGTATAAAGATCAGGCCAATGGCTACGATCAAACTATGCACCTCTCTGTTCAACCAGAGACGATTTCTCCTAAGATCAATCCCTACCTTTCATGTATGGTTCGATCTGTGTCTGAATACTTCCCACAATACTAACGGTTAATAGACACTTCCCCCATCACCCCCGATGCCACCCCCATGAAGGGTTCTTTTGATTTATCTATGTATACCAATGACCAGACTCCTACCAAGCCCCAGAGTTTTTCTTACCCCCGAACCCCTATGACCGTTGAAGTGCAAAGAACCCAGAGTCTCGAAGGAGTGCCTGGACAAAACGCCGTCCACCTGACTCAGATGCCGTCACCTGCAACTTCTGTCGCCGACCATGCCGAGCTAGCTGCTATGCCGTCCCCCGTTCCTTGTGGAGTGTCACCGTACAAGATTAGCGTGCCTCCTACACCCTCAGCTAGCAGGGGCCGGAAGCGTGCCTTATCCCCCGCGTCATCATGTGGCCAATCCGAGGATGACATGTCTGTCGAAATTGATGAGTTTGACCTCGACGCCCGAGTCAAAGCATCTGTGAAGGAAAGTTCGGTGTCCAGTGATGAGATCGCCCAGTATATCTCCGGCCCGGACCCTAAAGACAACAAATGGGTCTGCACTTTCTCCGGCTGCCACTGTCGTTTTGGTCGCAAAGAGAACATCAAGTCCCACGTCCAGACCCACCTCAATGACCGTCAGTATGTATGTGATCGATGTGGAAAAGACTTCGTTCGTGGACACGACCTCAAGCGTCACCTGAAGACTCACTCCGGAAAGAAGCCCTTCGCCTGTGCTTGTGGTGCTAGCTTTGCCCGTCAGGATGCTCTAACACGACACCGCCAACGTGACATGTGTGTTGGAGGCTTCACCGGTTTTGTCCCGAAAACCACCAAGCGTGGCCGCCCACCAAAGAAGAGCCGTCCCGATATTGAAACCCGTCAGATCAAGTCTACTCGTACCCGTCAACGAGTTGCTCAACAGTCCGCCCCCGTTATGAAGATTGAGAGCAATATGCTCAACGAACAACCAATGTTCAACTCCCCCAACTATGCCCCGTCTACTTCTATGTCAGATTTCACTCCGCCAACTTCCCCTGGTGGTGCTATCGGCCGCGATTCACCTATCCCATCCAGTATTCCAATGAACACCCAGCAGTTCGAGGACGACATGCTTCCCTTGCCCCTGTCGCCACCTCAGATGGCCCACACCCGATATGCTCACGCCATGGAACAATTCGATGCCAGCAACCCAGCCTCCTCTCGTGACTGCTTGTACAGTGATCCTCTCTCCCCCTACGACATGTCCTCACCGCACTCTGCGCCAACCCTCGCAGGGTCGACAGTGGGCTCCGAGATTGATGTCTTCATCTCCCAGGACTCCACTGAGCAGTTGCAACAAGAATTCAAGATGGAGGACTTTGGATCCATCAGCTCTCAAAGCTACAACCTCCCAAGTAGCTATGCCTACGTGGACACCGCAGAGTTTGGCATCGGCTCCGGAATGTACTCCGACGCCCCTGGCAAGACCATCTCTGGTTTCAGCGCTCTCGAAATGGACCCCTATTCCGACCAGATCGATTCCCTTTCCAGTGAATTCCTCGTCGACCCATGAGCGTTGATCATATTCACTGAATTGGCTGTACCACCACTACGCGATTACTATATATCGCACCACCTGGCATTTCATTTCCACTTTACGAAAAGCATGACATAGACGACGTGCACTCTTTCTTCTTTTACCGCGTGACGCAACTGCATTGAATGAGACGAGCGTTTAGACTCTCATGACACGACAAGACACAGGCGTTCACATATTCTTCTTTCTTTCGGCTTGAGCGACCTGGCCTTTTTTCACTGGACATCACTTTCTTTTCTCTTAGCGCACATGAACAGCCTTCAGGGGGCTCTGGGGCTGATGGTCTTCTGGCCATTGTTACGCCTATTCCTGTTTTTATGATTATGTTTTTCTTTTCTTTTTTCATATATTTTCCGTCGAGTTGTTCACCACTTTTGGGTCTTCTCAATCGGTTCATGGATTATGTTTTGATGTTTTTCGTTTGTCTTTTTTTACCCCAAATCCCTTCAAGGGATCCATGCCTATGGCGTGACTATTTTTTATTTCTCTGGCGAATTTCCCCTAATTCACCCCCTTTGTGACATGTATTTCATGAGTTTAAATGGACTTTCTGTAGCTAGCTACCTCCCATCCACTCGTTTCGTCTCGGGATTTTTCTTGAGGTTGATGATGGCCTGTACTCTACTTTTCCTACTTGTCCTGTCTACGACCGATTTGTACAATCCACGGATTTTGCATGAATATGAACAATTATGAAAACTCTACATTGATCCCTCAAGATACAGGCATACACGCCATGTCAAATAATGAAATAATTCCTATGCTATACCAATGACTCCTATCTCTGATGTTTATGTATGCATCTCTAATGTACGCATCTCTATAGCTATATAACCGAAATGCAATTCAAATAATGAGACAAGAGAAAAAAACCAGGATAACGCAAAATTAAAGGGACTGGAATCAATAGAATGCCTTCAGAATGAGTCCTATGCCTTCCACACAATCTCAATTTCAACCGGGTGCCCTTCCTCATCGGAGTAAACGGTGCTTTGTGTCCACCCTTTGGGCGCATTGTCGGCATAGAATGTTGTTTTGCCTTCATAAGAAAGCTTGCCATCCTTGGTCTGCAAAAAAATAGATAATTAGAACGAGGAACTTGAATATTATCGAATCCATGGTGCAACGCTAGGAGTCATACCGTAAAGTCACTGGGAGTATGGACATGATTTCCACAGCTGAATATACCCTTGTCAAAGGAGCATGGTCCCTTGCTTGATCTCAGGCTGAATGTGTCATCTAGAAAGACATCAGCTAAAGTTCCACATAACACATCACCAAGTACTAGAAAACAGATACAAACCTGATGTCTTCTCTGCCCGGAAAGTTGCACAACTCCCAGACTGATACCACGTTCCGTAGCTGATGATGCAGCCCCGTCTCTGGTTAAGGGTTGATACTAACAGATTTCCTCTGCCAGTGAACGGAGTCCCTGGGTCCGTCGGCTCCGATCCATGGGTGGTGGTGGTCTTGGATGGATCCTTCTGGGGCCGCTTGAGCGGATAGTGGATACCCTGAGCGGGGCAGTTTGATTTCTGACCATCTGCACATAGTTAGTCGTGATCTTCGCTACCCGTGAACTATTACACTGGTTCAATGAACGTACCAGGACCCGCAGCGATGAACTTCCCACCCTGCAGACTACCGGCAATGTTGAAATGGTACCAGATCTCGTTGAAAACGCCGCGGCGACAGTGAACGGTGACCGGCGCACCATGTCCACGCTCCAGCGCTTCTTCAATATCCTTAAGAGCATAGGTTTGGCGGCTTGATGGCACAATACCAGCATCAGCCAGAAACTAGAAGGAGTCAGCAACTAAGCTAGAGCCATGGATTGGGTGTGTAAGGCAGAAGGGTAGGTCCAACCTTGTGTGAAGGCCTCTGCTGGTAAATCTCCACCGCTTTATCGAAGTAGTCTACTACTTCCTGTTGTGGGAGATAGTCCTCGTAGCAGTGCGGCTCGAGGGTGCTGACACAGGTACCATGTTTGTTCCACTCATGCTGCCACAGGTTAGAGTCGTCGCCACGGAAGTCCTTCCAGTATTCGCTCATGTAGTCGAGCAGGTCTCCACGGCCAGAGTCAACCAAGATCAAGGAGATGTTGCTGTACTTCCGCCTGGAATCGCAGAATTGGTCGAATCCGCCGTCGCAATGATCGGGCCTATTGAAGGTTAGTCACCATGTGATTGAAATAAAAGTCTTGAGATTTTTTGCTGCTCTCTTCAGAAGGATTATTATTTAGCTTACCAAAGCCCGTGAATAGTCCAAGAATCATCGGGACCGACTGCGGGGTCGGCGTCCCAGAACTGCGTTTGCAGCATCTGGCCGCCCGGATAGTTGAAGCAACAGGTATCTTGGCCATCGAATTTGGCTTGGCAGCTGACTTCTGACCGAGGGCAAGATCGTGAGATTCCCGGAGGTCTTTCATCCACCGTTGAGGACAGCCAAAGAGAACCTAGTGTTTTGAGGATCCTCTGGGGCCCCGGGATCGGGATCTGTTGCGATGTACCCCACATAATGGGATGAGGTTGAGGAATTTTCGACCAGCAAAGCTAAATAGATTGCAAAGACAAGGATTATGTACCTAGACAGGTACCTTGCAGGTCGAACGAATAGACTTCCAAGCTCCAGGGAAGGTTGGGGTTCTTATCTACCCAGATGACTAAGGCGATCATCTGATACCTCATGTGGAGCCCGATAAGCATCACGAGTCATAAGCTCGAAGAGTGAAGGGGTATCTTATTTTGTACTGGCAGTAGCATCTATGTTACGTCCATTTACATCTCAGATGACTAAGTTTTCCTGTTTGCGCGCTTTTTCTTGTTCTTCTTGCTCGTGCACCCTCTCCTTCCATAGTCGGAGCACCTCAAAGCCAACCTCGACGGCGATGAGCAGAATGATGATCCACTCGAGTCGGAGACCGTGCGTTTCACTAAGGCGTTCACGTAACACACTGGCAATCTCCTGCGCATAGTCCATCTTCTCATTCAGGAGCTTGATGCGAATCCCAACATCGAGACCCCGGCCCACTTGTTCATAGTACCCCTCCAATCCAAGCTCATGTCGACTGTCCCAGAAGATATCGGGAAGAGAGTCGGTAAGCTCAGAGTAGAGATTCAACTGTGCACGTACACTGAGTAATTGTCCGGTTTTGCGGAGAATGAAATCGCGCGTATATGGCAGTCGAGAGCCCTTCGATAGAAGAGTGGGAATAGTGCGGGTTGACTCGAAATAGTTTGACAAGAGGGTCTCAAGAACGGCCAGTTTCGTACTTCGAGCCAGCCCAGAGGAGAAGGCAACTTTGGTCAACACGGTATCAATGGACTGTTGTTGTGCGAGCGGACCTTCTAGGGCCTCATTTCCGGACTTCGTCCCTAGGATGATGGTATCGCCCTTGATGCTGCTATTCTCCCGTCTGGGGTCTTCCACAAATTCGAGGTCTTCGGTTTCCAGGTCGTCCACATGCGCTCCTTCAGCTGCCGGGAGAAGGGTTCTTGTCGCCAAGAATGATGTAAATCCCTCGGGTAGGGCCCAGGCCACTACTGTTCCGGATGGGAAGACGAAGATGTCGCCTACTTCATCGGAGGAAAGATCGTTTGTTGATGGGTTTCCGACCCGTCGTATTGAGTCGATGGGAACCTGTACATGGACGACTTGTGGGTAGAGTCCGGTATTTAATGGATCCGGCTCGTATCCTTTTTCTTGTAAAATGTCTCGGACTTTGCGTATGTCAAATGTCTCGGCAACGGCGTAGGCGGTTACTATCTGAGGCCCCCAAAGTTAGTATGTGGCTTCATATTGGAATTTGTGAGCGTACCTTGGTCTGGTAAATGCCCTGCTCGCGAAGTTGGGCCTTGGAGGCAGATCCCTCTCTTGACCTCTGTGCTTCCACCGCAACACGTCGTAGAGATTTTGGAGCCGCCGGGGATCTTGCTGCACGCTTACGCTTCTGAGATTCTAAGATTTCGGCAGCGTCTTCCTTACTGGGCTGTTTTTGTGACAGATATGCATTGGACGAGAAGAAGTCTTTCCGGCGCGGGAGCTCCAATGCAGGCGTTGCGTGTAAATATTGGCTCTGCGGCTGTCTTAATAACCGCATCGGCACTGGCCGCTTGCAGGCGGAGCAAAAGGAGGCCCTTGTAAACATGGCTAGTGTTCGGGTACCTGGTCGTCAGTAGAAAATAAAAAGCAAGAAACGTCATGGTCTGCAGAACCGAGCCCCCTCCGCTTAGTCATGGGGTGGAGCAGCCTGACCCCAGCTCCCAAGCTGCAACAATCCAGGTCCCGACGCTTGTCGCATTTCGATCTAAATCGGCTTGGGAGCTCCAGGCGCCACAAGGGACTCGCCATGGATGCGCCTGGCGAGACAAATGTTAATGGGGGTGCCGAGAACGGCCTCTCAGAGAATCATGCATCAACGCGCAGCCAATCACCCTCCGATACGAACCCCGACGAGCACGAGCGACGTCATCAAAGCAGTGAAGATGGGTCCGAATCCGAGGGCAACGATGACAAAGATGAAGATGAGGATGAAGATCAAGACGAGGAGGATTCCGACGAGGATGAAGAAGAGCCAAAGCTCAAATATGCATATCTCTCCAAGCATTTGGGCTCGGTTTATCGCAACGGGGACGCGACCAGTACCTTCCTCGTTGCAGGAGACAAGATGGTAGGATGACTTCCACTATTGAATGTCTTAGGACTAGGCTAACGTGCTAATCAGATCGTTGGAACACACAATGGTGTTATTGTGAGCGAACTGTGCTCGCGCACTTCACACTCGAGGCGCAGCTAACCTTCTTTAGCATGTTCTCTTATTACCGCTTCTACAACCTCTTCGTGTATACCATGCTCATTCAGCAAGCGTTACGTCCATATCTATATCTCCGTTTCCACCGCCTTTACCGAACCTAAAGTTCGATGTTCTAGGCAAGCAAACCGCAGAGGATTATCGTTCTCCGTCACGGACCTCCACCCCCTCGGGCAGCATTCGAGGCCAGCCCAGGTCAAGCCAGCAGGCGGCTGTCCCAGCCACACCATCAAACTCAATTTACATTGCATCGGCATCGATCGACGGCAACGTGTGCATATCATCATTGGTAGATCCGAAAGATATCCTCAAACGGAACTTTGGGCGGCCTGTTCAGGCAGTCGCCCTCTCGCCAGATTATAAGAACGACAGAACATTTATCTCCGGTGGCCGGGCCGGTGACTTGATTTTAACAACTGGTGGTCGTGTTGGAGTCAGTTCAAATGCTACTACAATGGGAGGAGCGACCGCGGCGGCATCCAGCTGGCTGGGATCCATGGGACTGGGGAACAACAGCGGAAAAGATACGATCTTGCACAGTGGGGAAGGTGCTATCAGCACCATCCGATGGTCTTTGTCTGGCAAATATGTTACCTGGGCCAATGAGGAGGGTATCAAGATCATGCGCTCCAACCTACACCTGGAATCCACAGAGTCCGAATTTGCGTGGAAACGTATCAGCCATATAGATCGGCCAAATGGGCCGGGGTGGGAAGAAATGGCGAGCGTCTGGAAGGCGCGTGCCGAATGGATTGACCAGGGGGCGTTGGACGACCATGATAATTTCGACTCCAGTGATGCTATGGTACAGCAAAAGCCTGCGCCTCTAGTACCAACTGAAAAGGTTGAAAAACTTGTCGTGGGCTGGGGAGGCACCGTGTGGGTTATTGATATTTACCCAAACCGGGCGAGCAAGCACTCCAAGGGCCAGAAATATGGCTCTGCAGAGGTCTCTACAATGTAAGTTGCACTATGACTTGCTCAACGAATTGAATGTTAACTTCCAAATACAGTTTACGAACAGATTGCATGATATCTGGTATCTCCTTGTATACGTCTCGTCTACTTGTTATCCTGGCATACATTGAAGCAGAAGGTGATCAGAAGAGCTCTGGGTCCAAGAATCGCCAGAGAGGTCAAGAGCCTGAACTACGAATTATTGATTTAGAGACCAAGGAAGAGCTCAGCGCTGACACACTTTCTGTCAGTCGCTTTGAAGGACTGACTGCATCGGACTACCATTTAAGTGTCTTACCCCCGTGGAAAACCCCCGAGGGGCAAGTTGTTCAGCGTGGGGCCCTAGGGACTATTGGTCACGGCCTACTGGATGCGACCATGTACTCAGCACGGTTATTTAGCTCCGGTGCTAGCATCCGCAGTACCACCAGCAGTGGTGACAAGATTTCTGCAAGAGTTCCCCCATCATTCAGCTCCAGACAGCTATCTGTTGAGGAACTTCCCAAGGAAGTGCAGGATGTTGCAGGTGCTTCAGGCGCCAAGATTTTTGTTCATAGCCCCTACGACTGTGTCGTTGCTGTGAAGAGGGATCTCTCTGATCGACTGGCTTGGCTTGACTCCCGTGGGCAATATGAAGAAGCATGGAAGCTCGTTAATGAGCATCCTGAGGCTGCAGGTTTAGCTTCGGCCTTGAAGGAAGCAATTCCAGGGTCTGTCAAACCCCCATCAACCCTAGGTGACTTCTTTGCGGATGAACGATCCTCGATAACGACGGCTGGTCGGAATCAGGTTTCTGGTGCGGATCAAGAAAAGGCTCGACTTGGTGAACTCTGGGTTGGACAACTTATCCATGCGGAAAACTGGAGTGAAGCCGCTGAAGTCTGCAGCAGGGTTCTCAACAATGCGGCTCGATGGGAACATTGGGCATGGGAATTCATCAAGAATGAGAAAGTGGATGAGATTACCCCGTACATTCCCACAGATGTGCGCAATGCGCTACCCGCGGAGGTCTATGAAATTATTCTCAGTTACTATGTCTCCCGGAACCTAACGCAGTTCAAGGACCTGATTGAAACATGGCCGTCTGATCTGTTTGACTCTAACAAAGTGACATTGCTCATTAAAGACCATCTCAAGTCTCATCCAATCCGGGAAGACTCCGAGGAATGGAGAATTTTGACTGATTGCCTTGCCAAAATGTTCGTTGTGGGCGGTCATCACCGTGAAGCCATACACTGCTACATTAAACTACAGGATGCCGATGCCACTATGTCGTTGATTAAGGAACATCACCTGGTTGACGCTGTGTCTGATGATATCACTGCGTTCATCATGATTCGAATCTCCAAGGAACAGATGAAATCGGCACCGAAATCTGAACTGGACGAGCTGGCCGCGGAACCAATTCGATTACTTGCCAGGGAGGCTTACACGGGGATTGTCCCCCCAGAGACCGTGGTTCAGCAGCTGAATGCTGAAAATCGCGTTCTTTTCGTCTACTTTTATCTCCGTGCACTATGGCGCGGCGAGTTCCTTCCACAGGACGCCTCGAAGCCCACAAGAGGTCGTGGGGCCCATGCCAGAGATGCGGCGAGCAAGCTGGCTGCAGACGAGGGAAAGGCTCTAATTGACAGGTTTGCGGATACAGCCGTGGAAGTATTTGCCGATCATGATCGACCTTTACTGATGGAGTTCCTGCAAACGAGCATCTCATACACCTTTGAGACCGCAACGTCAATCTGTGAACAACGCCACTTTACCCCGGAATTAATCTACCTCTTGTCTAAGATGGGACAGACGAAGCGAGCATTGAATCTAATTTTGTCAGACCTTAAGGACGTATCTCAGGCCATTTCATTTGCTAAGTCGCAGGATGATCCTGACCTATGGGAGGACCTTCTTGACTACTCTATGGACAAGCCCAAGTTCATCCATGGGCTTCTCGTCGAGGCTGGAACGTCTATCGATCCAATAAAACTTGTGCGTCGGATCCCAAGCGGTCTAGAAATTGAAGGTCTGCGGGACGGTCTCACTCGCTTGATCCGCGAGCATGACCTCCAAGCGAGTATCAGCCGAGGTGCTGCCCGGGTCATGCAGGGTGAGGTCGCCCTGGGAATGGACACATTGCGCCGAGGACAACGCCGTGGAATCGCATTCAATATAGGCGAAAATAATGTTGTGAGCCCGAAAAACCAGAATATAGACACCGCATCGGTGTCTAGTGGCTCGACCATGCACGCTGGGACTAGACGAGGAACATGCGGCGGATGTCAGGTTCCGTTCAGCGCGAACGAGAGAGAAATCCTCGTTGGCTTCGCGTGTGGTCACGTCTTCCACCTATCCCACCTGCATTCAGAAGAGTCGCAATACTCGAGCACAAGCAGCGTGGCAGGTCGCACACCTCGGCCCTCCTCTCCGTCCGAGGAGTCTTCTTCGACAGCTTCTCGGACCGTGGGTCCCAAGGTGACAACCGCACGACTTTTGCGAGACAAGATTGGAGAGGGATGCCGGATCTGCGCATTAACAAGGAAGATCGAGGCCCTTGGGAATGAAGGCGAGGAGTGATTGTTGGTTTGAAAGTGGCCCGAGTTTAACGACAGTATCCATCCATTTCACCTGTTAATACTCGTGCATGCCGCCTTAGGCCTTAGGCGCTCATGCATATCCATTGTTTCATTTGTGATACCCACACATCTTTCTGATGGCCCCGTGCATTGTGGGGCGTGATTTAGTGTTGGAATACAATGTATGATTTCATTTCTGCACGCCTGCAAGCATAAGATCGTACCTAGGTGTATGATTCCACAGAGTCAGATCAGCGAACCCTAGGTTCCGTAGACTAATATGGTGGCCACTTGTTTCTAGTGGGAGTGAACTACACGGAAAGCCCATGTGTCCGATATCTGCTACCTTTTATCAAATCCGAAACGATAAGTAGCGAGCTAGAAAGGAAAGAAGGAAAAAAAGAAAAAAACATCGGTGGTTCTGTCCAAATTTTCTGCGTAAATATGGCCTAAGGATTTGGGTTAGATGGAAGTCTCAGAGTGTTCAAGTTTTCTTTGAGGTTGAACCTATTCGGAAAAGGCTAGACGTTCTCATCGAAGTTTATGTTAAGCCCGAGTGGCGAGCCAATAAAGACCTCTAAACCCGAAGCTATTGACCTCGTAATTTAGCAGGAACAGTTCTTCTGAGTTTATTTCGAGATCCATCATGTCATCGTACTCGTCCTCATTAGTATCTTCCGATGTAGTAGCCCATTCGAAGTAGGCACAAGTGACGTAGATCTTTCGAAATTCAGCACCAGGAAAACAGTCCTATTAAAGTCGAGAATTCGTCGACGCCATTTATTGTTCACAACACTGCCGATATGGCCTAGTTGGATAATAGTGTCAACTCTTTATGCGAAGCCCAGTGAGGTGGAAACTTACAGACTTGCAGATTAGGGTAAGAACTGAAGATTGGATTCGCAAAGATATGACCTTGTCAGAAAACTATTTGAGCAGCGCGTTCACTCATGAGACATTCCCTCAATGCCTGCTTGTGGGAATCGAATTGGTAGGGACCGAGAAGACACGAGGATTTGTCAGGCCTTCTATCGCTCTATCCCGCTCTTCGCGCCAGGCATTGGGGAAATGATCCAAGAAGTCACCGGATGTTTCATCCGATTCCAACTCCTCTTCAATATCCTCGGACGTTATGTAGCATCGGGAAGATAAATTCCTGGCGATTCTTTCTTCTGCCGTCCACTTAATATCGAAAGTCTCCAACTCAAGTCTTTTCCTGAGTACCAGCGTTTGAAGGGAAGGCAATTCCCTATCATCTTGTAGAAAGGCACAGAGATGTCTTTCACGTCTTCAAATCCAGTGTCATTGTGATGGCATATCTTGCGAATCAACGAAGCCAGATGCGGGCGTTTTCTGATGGTCTCCGCAAGTCGAGGCACATGAATGATCCATGGTAGCTCGACTATTTGGTGAGAAATGGATTGATGACCTGGTAAAGACATCGAAAAGTCTGCGCTAGCCGGCTCAGGCGTTGGGGTCGCTTGTCAATTCAGAGATATTGAATGATCAGAATCCAAAGCTCTGGGGGTACATCCATCCTGCATCCCGACCTGTCGAATTGCGACTTGTTTTCTTGAGTGTGCCATGATTGATGCGAAGTTGAGCTTGAACAAAGGGATTGTTGAGGAGAGAATGAAGATCAGGTATGACTGCTGGATAACAGAATTAATATTAACAGAAGTCAAAGAATTGGGGAGCGGTGGGCAGGGTTAAGAATCATGGGATGTTTCAGCTAACGAAGGTTCAATATTCGTAGTTCTGGAAGATGCCACCCAGAATCATCACATTTGGTAAACCTGGAGTTGAGTTTGAGTCAGGAGGCTTGAGTCAGGGTTTGTAGCTTGTGCTGCCCAGGTTTCATAATGTTGGCCATGTCAAACTCTGGGGACTATTCTGTCCAGATTTGCTCAGTATTAATTGCAACTTATTTTATCAGAATTTCAATGTTGAATTCAAAATGATATAAACAACTTCAAGAGCCAGACGTGGGTGCGGAGCTAGAAATTCTATGTCTGTATGTTACAATTGTCTTATGCCGTCAACAGCATCATTCATCAATCAGCATATTCATTTGTGACTTGACTGATTAGAATACGAGTAGCGAGATATTGGAAATACTGGTTAAATTTTTAGCTAAGCTAAGTGGCTACCATTCCGAGGAATCCATAAGAGATAAAACGAAATATGCGGCACGAATATGGTTTATCCCAGTAACAAACGAATCACGCCAGATTAGGTTCACGGCGATAAAACATAATCAATAAACACCAGAAGTAAGAGCCATCCCACCATGGGCAGGAGTCAAGGGCCAACCTCATGAAGAAGAAGCTTGGGGGCCTCACAGGGTGTTAATGACAAGGATGACCATGAAGCCAGCAGCAACAATATTGGCAACTTGGCTATCAACCTTGGCAGCCTTAGAGTAAGGCTTGCTAGGAATAGGGATGGCAGGAGTGCCAGTTGCAGGCTTGGTGGGAGTGCACGAAGAGTGGGTGCACTCAGGAACCTGAGGAACTGTGGCGGGAACAGTAGGAACCGAGGGGACTGTGACCAGAGTGGTAGTGCCAACACATTCACCAGGAGGGCACTGAGGAACCTGGGGAACAGTCTCAGTAGGCTTTGGGGCAGTCTCAGTAGGCTTTGGGGCAGTCTCAGTAGGCTTGGGAGCAGTCTCAGTAGTCTCGGGGGCAGTCTCAGTAGGCTTGGGAGCGGGCACAGTGGGAGTGCATTCAGGATGAGTACACACAGGAACGGTAGGAGGAATCACAGCAGGCACAGTCGGAGTGCACTCGGGGTGAGTGCAAGTGGGAACAGTAGGAGGAACCACAAGCTCAGTAGGAGTGCACGCAGGGTGAGTGCAGGTGGGCACGTTAGCAGGCACGGTGGAAGTGGACTTGCCAAGAGGGCATGGAACCGAGTCAGTGCCGGTGGAAGAGCCGGCCACGGGAGTGCTCGACATGGGAGTCTGCACAGGAGTGGTGCTGGACTCAGACGAGGCAGGAGCCGAGGGGGTGACAACTGGAGTGCTTGAAGCAGACACGGTAGCAGAAACCTCAGGAGTCTGCACAGGAGTAGTGCTGGACTCGGACGAGGCAGAAGGAACCTTGGGGGTCACAACACTAGGAGTGCTTTCAGAAGACGAGGCAGCAGGAACCATAGGAGTCTTGGCAAGGGTGCCAGGGCAGTTAGGAACACCAGGAGCACACGAAATCTCAGTAGCAGTCGAAGTCACAGTGGCGGTCGACACAGCTTGAAGTTATTAGTAGGTAGAACACAATTATAAGAACTTGCTTGAATACAACTTACCACGAGCAATGAAGTTGTTGGCCAGACCAGGCAGGTGGTCAACTTTGACATCATGTTAATTTAGTTCAACACCAAAGAGATAGAATGACTTACGACCACGAAGGTTGACGCGTCCATGAACAGCGTTGTCCTGATTAACAACACCCATGTCTGTAATTATATAAGCATATTGTTTTCCATGTAGTGATGCGAAGGAGGACGCGTTCGATGATGACATGTGCAGAAAGAGAACTTACTGAGGGCGACAGCCTGTCCAAGAAACCCAAGGAGACCAACGGCGAGGAGCACCATCTTCAGAGGAATACCAGTGAGCATCATCTTGAAGGTTGAAAGGAGTTTAACGAAAGAATGCTTGAAAGATCAAGCGTTGGGAACGAGTGTGTTTGAAGAACGAGGGGGGAAAGAAAAGCAAGAGGAGGGTATGAAGAGGGAAGAGAGGAGGAGGAAGGAAGAAAAAGATAAAGAAGAAGAAATAGGGAAGCAGAGGCTTCGCATGCGGGTTGAGGAAGGTGCAGTTCGTCCTTATTTCAGAAGGTACCATTTTATATGAGGCTTCACCATACTACAACCAAGTACCACTAAAAGATTACAAAGTCTGCCTGAAAAGATGCCTGAACCAGTTTCAGCAAGGACTCATCGACGTCCATATGGTGAGCATCAACATAGCGAGGAGCTTATTGTGCATGACATTGTTAAAGATATCGCCCAGGAACTTATTCTGGGGGATCAGGTTACTGGACTCGTGGAAGCCCAATGCATGTTGATGAACCCAGGAAATTAATTACCACAAGAAAGGCACTGCAAAGAATTCTACGCCAATATGCTTTAATAAAACAAAATATTAAAAATAGACAGCATAAGACAACATTTGAAGAGAATCGCCCTAAAGTTCGACTGCACTAGAAAAAAGACCAGAGGGCATAGCGTAAGACACAGACTCACTACCTATGAAAAATCAATGACACAGACAAGCAGCATTAGAATAAGTAAACCAATGCACTGCAACTTGACATCTATCATATCATGAACATGCAGAGCCTCAAAGCCAAGAATTAGGGCTAGTGCATGGATACAATGGTACAATCCTGGCATTTCATTGGCCTAAGTAAATCCAGTCTCAGCCTTATGCACTGCACTACCCATGAGCTTACAGATGCACGGGACTGTACCGGCCCTCGGCAATTCTCAGAAAAGCACAATACAAGAAACACTAATCCAGTCTAGTTCAAAATGCGCATTAAGTAAACGGTACTGTACGGCAAGGCAAAAAAACCAAACCCAGCTCAAAACGGCGCGGTATTGTTCGGCAAGTGGATACGCATTATTCGCGCTATATCCCGTTTCCCAGCAGGGTGGAACATGGAGTACTCCGTACTCCTCCAACTCACTAAGAGAAATTGAAAAAAAACCAGACCGCCAGTGTGTTGTTTATTATACGGTACTGCAGTTTCAATTAGGTACCGGGATGAGCCGCTTGCAAAGTTAAAGTGGGGGCAAGTCGTTACAGCTGAGCTCCGCTTCCAAGGAACCTTGGGGGTGATGTCATGGGGCTAATTGGAGGCCTGCTGGCGTTGTTTGAAAGGCCAAATTGCGCACCAGCACATACAACTCTGTTTTTCAAACCTTGGGCGTAAAATCAACCGAGTAACCCATGCAATCTAGCTTGTATGTTTCTGCACTCCGCACCATATGATCTTCTCCCATGGAAGGAGGGGCTACTGGGGCACTGATCGATCGCGATCTACGAGTGGAATGAACTAGACAGAGGGGTTTATATAATAGAGGGTTAGATCGGCAGGAACGAGCCAATGGCTCTCTTAGTTCTGGAATTGGGCTTGTTTCAAGAGCGATATAGCGGGGTGTTGCTGTGATTGTCTGGGCTGCTGGCCTTAAGTTCAACGGGCTGACGTCATGGAAGATCCGGCTTCTCATCCGACCAGTACGAGGGCATGGATTGGTATCAAAAGGGCTAAGCGGAGATTTGACAGTGTGACTGTTAACGGAAATTTGATTTGTACGGGGGAATTTCCTATTATCATGGTAGTGTACCACTAGCTGACGACTAGGCCCATGGCTGGAGACATGCTTTACGCTTGTCAAATTGCGCTTTACTAAGGGCATTAGTGAGGTAAGCTTGAGTAGTATTAAAGCTCTCATGTCAAGGAAAAATGTACTAGTAAAGAAAATACGATATACGAGAGTACTAGGATTGTAAAACCGTTTGTCTTTTTCTTTCCCCAGTAATACTTAGCATTAATACCCCACGGAGCTGAGAAAACGCCACACCCACGGCTAGAGAAGGTAAGCCTTGCGGACATATGTACTATCCACTAGACCCAATACGGCCGACCTTTGCAACGCCTCTCCATAATCCAAAATCTTAAGCCACCGAATCCAAAGCAGAATAAAAGCTGATATCCGAAACATAAAAGGCAACTCGACAGGTCGACAATGACGCTCTAATGCGGAGTCTCATTTTACTCTAGACGGACGTTGGTTGTTGGCGTTGCACGCCAAAAGAAGTAACTACCCGACCCCGAAAGCCACACCCACTGACGAAAGACCATCCGTTTTAACTCTTATGTATGGAAGAACGCGGAACGAGCTCAAAAATCATCAAGTCTACGTCTAAGTCTAAGAAATCAAATTCAAACCCATGGTGCAATGACTCCAACCAAAAACATTGAAAAATGTGCCCCAAGACCTTTAGAAATTTTTGTTTCCATTGGTTGCTGAGCCATGGTAGCTCAACCCGCCAATCACATATATTGAGCATAAGCGGATGATATAACCCCCGCCACCCGCTTCGGGTAAAAGCCACAACAACAATAACAGACCCATGGCATGGAGGCTCGCCTCCATTAAGACCGTGGTTTAATGTTGCGCGCTCTCCCGGAGAATGTTACCTGGTTGCTGGGACCAGCTCCGGGGTGTGGGCCCTGCTTCAATTGCGATTTTTTTTTCTTTGTTTGAATTTAGCGATCTGATAGACGAGCTATGTGTGGGCTTTTGTCGTCCGTGGTAGATAGGAGTTGGTGGCTTGCTGATCTCGGGGGTATTCCCTAACTGCTCATTTTGCGTCTTGTACCGATAACCCGCTTTTAGAAAGAACTATTGGGATATCTGTTTATCCACTACGGGGAATTAGAAATTAAAAAAAAATAAAAAATCTGCGCCTTGTTACGTACTCTTTTCTTCAAGTGCCAAGGAATGTGCCAAGGCTATTATGCGAGCTGAATGGTATGCCCCGCAAAAATAGTCGAGGAAATCTATGCTTACAGGTTGTGTATAGAAGATAGTAATAATTGGGTTGATCAACTAGGCCATCGTATTCTGTACCTATCCATGAAATATTTGTTGGATTCATGACCCTGTCCCCAATGACTGTCGGATCAGAAGATCCAACATCAGTATACAATGCGCCCAAGATTGTGAAAAGTAGCTGCACGCAGAAGCCAGAATGAAGACGCTCCATAACACAAAATGCAGAGTAGGAAGGCCACACAAAGCAAGTCAGTAAGCGCAGGTTTCGAAATTTGGAACGGGGTATCAACTTCGTGTGCTTCGTTTCGTCCCTAGTCCAGGCCAACGAAACCCACTTTGAAAGAAAATGAAGAATGAATAAGAAGTTAGAAGCAACGACGACGTGTATACCTCCGTAACTTGGCACCGGGTCTGCCCATGGACTCATATACCGTCGCAGGGTGTACCAACGCCTTTAGATTCAATAAAACGGAATACATGAGCAAAAAGAACAAAAAGAAATCACAAGAAATCATCAACGCGTAGTTTGACAGGGTATCATTGCTCGGCGATTCGTATATTATCACCGTAATCAACGCCCCTGGAATGATTGATAACCGCCAATTAAATGACAATAGAACCAATATGAGATAATAGACATCCATTAAAAGGGACCACAGTATCGTAAGCGCAGGGCGCGAGCCTCATTTGTCACTTGCACACCAGGTGCAGGGGACATCTCAAGACATAGTATGCACTGTTAACATACAGGCCGAGGAGGTCGAAGCGAGGAAACCGAAGAAACGATCGTTCGAGAAAGGAAGGGCGGAGCGGTTATTCTATAGGGAGCACAGGAGGGTTCTGGGTTGTCTATGCAACGCAGTAGTCCGTTAATATGTTAATTTGATCTCCACCGGGGAGCCAGGCGAGACGGGCGAGTTAGGGTTGTTGACTTCGACATCCGGCGTTTCGTAAATATCGACAACCATGTCTTGACCTTCCGGTAGCTCGCGTACCACATCGTCATCGACCATGATCCGTAAGCCAGCTTCGTTGACATGAAGAATGCGGACTATCCGTGATGGATCGATGTGGTGCTTCTCGGAGATTTTCTTCATCAAGTCCCGCACCGTGCGCTCGGTTAGGTAGATTGCACGGTAGTAATCCGCGGGGTGTTGCTCGTTGCCAGAAAATCGGACGTAGAAACAGGCGACTAGAATGATATTAGTGATGATTGGACCATAATGAAGTGAAAAAGCTTACTCGGCTTGGGCGGCCGCTCGGCAGGAGGTCGATAAGTAGGGTCGATATCCACAGCCTCGATATAACCTTGTGAAACCCTATCCTTGGATACCACTCGTGGGACAGCAATTGGTTTCTTGGTCCTTTCCTTCATAAACTGCGTAGAGCCCAGGCGCGGTGAGTTCAACGAAGCGTGGCTGCTGGTGGGTGATAGAATCAAAGACTCCATAGACTGCGAGGCACTGTGGTTCTGGAGGTTCAGGCCCTCTGTTTTAATAAATTCGCCCTCCGCTGGTAATCGGACAGGATATTTATCAGGATCATCACCCTCATCGCCACGAAGCGCGAGAATACTCGTGGTCCGAGTTGACGAGAACATGTCCTGCATCATGGCCAGCTTGGATTGTAAATCATCCTCTAATGATAGCTTCTCAGAGCCATCCTGTGAGCCTGATGACCAAGTGCGCTTGTGCTTCAATGGAGGCCTAGACCGGTCGATTGATTTCACATTCGCTGCAGCATTAGTGCCACGCTTGCGCTTCCCAAATCCACCACCCATCTCAGCCTGAGCTATCTGCTGCTTCAATTTCTCAATAGTCTTTTTGACGTGTGCGATATCGTTGGACAGTTTTCGCTCAGCACCATGGTCTCGGAAAAGCTTGACCTTGCAGTAGCACACCTCCGGCTCGCGCGATCCACCTGCTTCTTCCCCTGGCGAGAGAAGCTCGGTCTTCGCACAGAGTCGAACTGGGATACCCTTGACACCCTTCGAATGGCTGAAATCAGTAGATAAAAAGTTAAAACGTACGGGGATACTGCAGTCGGAAGTGCCGGTAGCCGGGTTGGAAGTCCAGGTCACGCAGAACCCATCGAAAGACATCTGCTCGATTTGCAACTGGCGGTGCTTATTGTCATCACCGCCTTGAAGCGGGTCGACGTATTCCACGGCCAAAAGTTTTCCCCCGCGTTGGTGTGCTTCGCTGGTACCCCGACCTTCCTTCCATAATTGCCAGCAGGCGGACGGCTTCAATCGCTGCTCTTCTTCCTCGAATGAAACGCGGACAAAGGTTCGGTAGCGGAGTGGTCCGGAGCTAGGCATTGGCGGGTTTGAGTCCACCACTTGTAAATTATAGGCTTGGCCCTTGTTGAGGTAGGACACGGGAATTTCTCTGATATGCTTGACCATTGCAGTCGGGGCACGCAGGGAAACAGTATAACGGAATCTGTCGGATAAATTAGCAATTGATCGTGGATGGAGTTGAAGTTCTATTCTTACTGTTCACCTGCATATGACACCCCAATCGGGTGGCCGGCAGGGGCGGATGAAAAGTCTGTCGAAGTTGTCATGCTGGAAATATTTGATGCTTGATCGAGCGGAATTCCATTGACAGACGAATCATCCACCGTCTCATCCATAACGTCGTAACCCGCGTCACGCTGCATGAAAGCACTCGGCGCGTAAGATGCTTGCAAGTAGGGATTCATTTCAGACATCTGGTGGCCGAGAAATTGTGGACTAAAATGACCCATTGCAGGATGATGTTGATGTTGCTGGTGGGCGCCAATGGGATTCGAGAGAGAGAGCGGGGTCATAGTGTGCAAGCCGGCGGTTGGGGTGTGTAGGTCGCCCGCCTGGCTATGGAAGATGGCACCCATGCCACCGGAGTTGGGGGTGTAGAATCCGGGATGTTGGTTGGCCATGGGAACCATATTCATTGAATTTGGATCCAACCACGAGGGCGAAAAATTGAGGTCTTGCAGGTTCCGGGGCGTACGCTCGGGCATAAATTTCATATTATGATCTTCCATTTTGATGTCGTGGCCTTGCATGCCTGACCTGTATCGATCCGCAATATCAGTCTCTATTTTCAAAATTCTTGGGTCGTAATCCTCATACCTTCCCGCCATCATGGGATCTATTGATCCCGCGAAGTGGCCATGTTCCTCGTCCTCGCTGTCTCGACGAGGTACCACATCGGAGAATGTCTGTTGGAAGCGACTGATGAAGTCATCATCAGGCTTCTGAGTATTGTTTCTAAATCAGAAGACAAATGGTTAGCATCTTGGGGGCTTTTTTTTCTTTTCTTTTCTGGCTGAATTATAAAGTTCCGGGCGGTACCCACCGGTTGCGAAACATTGAGGGTGTTTCAATCTATTGGCAGTTCTTCAGAGCGTAGAATGCGCAGATATTGAAAGAGTCGGATGCGAAGTCAAGATCTCCCGACTTCAATATAACATCTGACCCAAGCGGAACAATGTGACCACGAATCTTGCGTTGTTCGTGATCCTCTTGCGCGTAGAGGGATGGGCGTCTCCCCGATCCCGAGAACACGGATATGCTCAAAAAAAGTGTATGGTTACGGAACAATCAAGGGTTCGATAACGGAGATACCATGCACAGGGAAAGTCGTATGGGTAATGGGTTATGTGGTGATGGTGTCGAGAAGATTGAAAGATTTAAGGACTGTGGGGGTCGTAACTCGAGGGGGGTTGCGTAAGGTATTGTCTATGCGAGCTTCACGAAAAAAAAAGCGGAGACAGGAACAGACGGAAATGGCGGGTCTTGTTCCAGAATATACTGATGTAACTTGTTTGCTTTGAGACCAAGGTTTTCCAAAAGGGAGGGAAAGGAACAAAAAGTGTTTAAAGTGAATTGGGAGAGGCCCCTTATGTATGGGGAGTTGAAGGGGAGAATGTTCAGATATAGGCGAAGGAGGGGTGGAAACGGTTGTATGACGAGCCTAGGAAAAGGGAAAAAAAGAGTTGACGGGTACGGTCCATCAAGCCTCCAATAATGGGATAGCACAAGAACCCAAGATCGACCACAACTGAGCCACAGTTTGGAAGGGGAAAAGAGTTAGTGGGGAGAGATTTTGAGGCTTTCGGAAGATTGGAGTTGCCACTTAATGCCGATAAGGACAGTAGCTTTGAGTAATTTTGGGGTGAGTTATGAAAGTTACTGTTTTTTTTTTCCCTTTTTTCCATTTTCCCTTTTCTCTTTTTTTTTTTTTTTTTTCCTGAGTGGAGAAGTTGAAATTCTAGTTATGGAATGGCGATGATTGGTACCAGGGGAAAAGAGACGGAACGGGACAAATCAATGAATAAAGCGTGATAATTGGAAGGGAAAAGGATAATTCACAGGTGTGGGGACCGAGAGCGATACTAAAATTACAAATTTACTCCAATTCCAAATCTAGATTTGCTTTTATTATTAATTTTCTTTTTTACAAAACATGTAATTTACGTATTGTCTTTCATATATGAATTTCTCGATCTAAGATCGAAATCGAAATCGAAGATCTTGAATGACTTTTGTCCAAATCCTAAATACTCGGTATCTCAACGTTCAAAAGCGGATTCTGGGTTTTTGATGCTCTTCCCTTTAGTGATCAGCAACATAATGGTCCAGCCGGAGTCGTTCCGTTTTCCGTCTATCGATAAAGTGTCCCGGCTCTCTGGGTTCCCCCACACGGCAACCTTTAAATGTTGACGCGCCTAAATATGGAAATCGGAAACGGGACTGTCTAAATCTTGGGCATTTAAATGACTGCATCTGTTTCAATGGTTCGTGAAAATCTGACCTGTAGTTTTCTGCACCAATAGATTCCCGGAGAATAGATTAATTGATGAGCATTCATCCCAAAAAAGTCACCCAGAACGTGGCTGGTGGCGTCGAAGCGGTAAGAAATCGTCATTCGCTCTTCACGTCTAATCCACATGAAAACGGTGTGAACTCTGCAGATGGAATGGTGCACATGATGGCTAGTGACGGTAGGAACCGCAGGCAACGAGATTCATCACATTTCTATGCAGTATGTGGCTCATGCCCCTTTCCATGGGTCGGTGGTCGGAGTGTGGCCGTGTATTTACTCGGTCTGATAGGTGGTTGCCCGGACCGGACTTGCCCCGTACACATGCAAAGGAGAGCTGTTACGATCATTAGCGATTGCACATACCATGGTTAAAAAAGAAAATGAGGCGTTCGTCGTCAGCATTTAATCCTTATTTCCGTGTAGCTCCGTCGAAGTTCCTTATAGTGGTGGCATGATCATCGGGGAGATAACAACGGATCCCGGGGACGTGGCGGTTCGCGAGGCCACGAACTGTCCCAGGGTCTATGCCCTATAGCTGAAGCTGATATTTTTGGATCAATGCAAGTTGACGTTCTCTATAGGAACAGGAAATTGTTTGTTACAGAAGATTGGCTAGTATGTGGGTATCTATTGATTTTATTTTTATGTACGGAGTACTAGTAATATGGAACTGTACAATACGACTTAACACGTAATCTGAAATACGTAGCGTTACAATACACCCCTGACACTCTACCAGCCAAATTGATTGCTGGGATCTCAGCCCGCCAATTAGAATCTCAGAATCATCTATCTCACGTGTCATCGACAGTACACATACCAAAGTTACACGCACGGGACATTCCAAAGCCGAGGGCCGTGCAGTACTTTGGGCGCTTACGAAGTAGTCCCAACTGCTAATTTCCTATTCCGGATGGAACCATAGACCCCAATCTCGAGGTACTTTGAACGAAGTTTTAGGGTTGTAAAGCTTAGGAGTAACAGAAAAAAGGAAAAAATGTCACATGGTCCCTGCATCATTTAATTCGCCGGATGAGAAGCCGGATCGAAAACAGAAAGGTATTGGAAGAGAAAAGACCGCGATGGAGTCTGCTATATTAGGTAGTGATGATCGGTCTTGTACGTTGAAGCCCCACTACCAGCACAGACAGCCATTACTGTAAGCTCAAGCCCACAAAAAAGCCACAGGGCGCCATCCGATTTTTACAGTACTGAGTATCCAATTTAATCCTCCGGAGGAACCACAAAAAAAACGCCCAAAACTATGCCATATGCCCCTGGCATAGGCGGCGTTCGAAGAGGCGTCTTCGGGATTTGAGGGGTGGAGAAGTCTTTCATAGTGCTTTTAATTCGAATGCCAATCACTACCGCTTCTCGCGTATCCTTCTGATCGGTTACATCGAACTCAGCCTTTTTTGGGAGGACAGATATGCAGGCTTGCTCCTTATGGTGACACCGGAAGCGAGTGTGTGTACCTGACGCCGTTCTACGTTCTACTTGTACGTGCACGCAATGCTCTCCCTTTCGGTTTCCCGTCCAGATCTCCACGTATGCTTTCCTAGGCAGACAGTGCCTCCGAGCTCGTTATTTCGATCGAGTCACACAATCCTTTGATGTCGTGAAGAAGAATCCCGGAGCCAAAAAGATGGTGGAGAGGGCGGAAGCCACAACGTCATGAGAGGCTTGTTGGGTGTTTGGATCACCAAGGAAGCAGACGCCACCAGCGCGGATTGGAATTGGAATTTGAATGTCGGTGGCACAGCCAGGAGAACTGCAATGCTCCGTATGGAGAAAGGGAAGGGAAAGGGAGACAAGAAGGAGGGGTTCGGTCGGCGGCTACATAGGGGTACTGGCAGGTTATGTATTGTTTTACAATCGGGAAGCTCGATTTGTCCAAAATTGGAATGAGTACCAAAGGGAGGTGTGGCTGTGTGCTTGTGCCTCTTATCCCTTGTCGATCGTTCAATCTAATAGGTTCATCATGGTGATTTCACGGATATTAGAGCCACAGCTTCGTTTTCGTGATCCTTGCAGCGGCGATCCTCCCTCAGCCACGAGGTGTATTCGAGTATCGGGCTGGTTCGGTGGGGCCAATGAGGGGGAAGGAATGGTGCCACGGTGGAGAGCTTGGGTGTTGGACACACGGTTATCCTCGCAATTGACTGCCAAGCTGTACAGCAGATAAAAACTAATTATATAGACCTACATGAATTGCGTGGTTCTCTAGAGCCCTGGAAAGCTAATTGCGAGGAAAGCGTCGGCGATCATCGACGTATCTGCCACGGACAATATACAGCAATATACATATACGTCTACATCCAGCGACTGGTGGCGCAAACCAAAAAAAGAAAAACGGCTGCCTTTCCCGCTTTATGTATTGAAGTCTACTATGACAACACACAAATCCAATTCAATCACCCAATAGCTAGCAACAACTTACACCGAAATTCCAGGATCCCAGTGGAAACATATGCGACCACAGGGGGGCCATAGCCAGTCAGGCAATGTAGCGGGGTCGCCACATCAGCCCTCCTCCAGCTGACGCAGCCCTGCCAGCTACCGAGGTGATCTAAAGCACTTGCCGTGTTTCAAGCGAGGGGAAAAAAAGCACCTTTTGCTCTCGGTATCATTGTACTTGGGCATTATAGGGCAGACGGGACGGGCGGAACGGGGTCTAATGTATGTGACCAATGAGGGGATGTGGAAGTGTACGGGCGAAGGAAGTGTGGCGAATTTCAATCAGATGTGATCCTGCATATCCGAAGTACGAATGAGAGTAAAGATAGGTACATTCTGCGGTGTTGGGCTTCTGACTAAGATGGGTCATTGTGGATCAGGCGAGAAATGTTCCGAATACATCCAAATACGTGTGCACTACTGAACATATGTGAAGAAACGTTGTAGATCAGTTAGATTAGATCATAGAAAATGTCATGTATGACGCCTTCTGAAGTAAACTATGTATTCTAGCTACTTCTTCGGGGAATATAATTTGTACTCCGTCTATCTAGGTCCCTGTTGATCCCACTACCCCACATTAATTTGTTCATCGATTGGCTCGTATAACTTTCCTTGTCTTAAGCGACAAATCATCCTTAATGTGCATTTTTAAGATTCTCCACAGGTCATCCACCTGCAGGAAATGAATGGTTCAAGGGAAAATATCGGTGGAAAACAAAGTCAATCTCATTGTGGCTATGCATTACTGAATGCGTAGCAACTTGTGTCATGAGATCGATATGTACAATGTCAAGCGAACCTTGGAAGATTGTATGATCTGCAAGCCTCTGGAAGGTCCACAGGTGAAGCATGACCGCTGGCGACCATGCTGTATGATATTATCCATCTATAGTCTGCCCAATATGAATGTCCCTTGTACAAAATGTCCCGCCGCATCAATCACAGTGGGCGCATTGACATGCCGAAAAACAACAAAGAAAATATGAAAATGATGGTGAGTGAGAACATAAATGCAGCCGCATGAAAGTCCAACAACGCCGGAGGAAGAAATGAAAGATATGAACAAAAGACACGGCCTATAGAACCTTGTGTGTATGTACTGGCTTGTCCGTAGCCAGAATTGTCAGGTGGAAACCCCACGATGCAGAAAAAAAGAAATTAAAGGAATGGTCGGGTGTTAGACAACATCAGAAATATGCAAGAATCGCTGTCAATGTTGAACGATAAGTGAAAAACCATCAACCCAGGATGCACAGGATCCTGAAAGACCTGCAATTTTATACCCCAGAGGTGGGATCAAGGTGTGTCTAGATAGAAGTTAGTCATAGTCTCATTTGCCCGGGATATTTGAGACTTACCCTGATCCACCATTGGGGTTGCCATAGAAGCTAGATTTCCTACCAAGGCTGGTGAGAATCTCAATTCCATCAATCCAGAGGCCAGCTCGGACGTAGAATCCAAGTAAAATCTCCCCACGCCGAGTGTCTAGTCACAGTTAGCTCTAGTTCTGCGTAGTAATGCTTCCATCACTTACCGAGGACGAATTCGTCACCACCAGCTTTCCCACCGGTTTTGCCAAAAAGCTGGCTGGTCATATCTTCATAACAGAACTCGATGCCATCCAAAGCACTCCCATGGTACACCTTGATAGAGGTCAAGAGTTTAGTCGCAATAAAGGCACACTCTAGAAGAAGTTGCTGAGGCTCACTGCCATCCAAGGAGGAGCAGCCTAGAATTCCACTCTTGTACCCAGTCTGACTCTTGGGGAGCTTGACCAAAGTGCCTTTAGCTTTCAAAGCTCCGACATCCTCAACGGTGTAACTTCCCAGGGCACCGGAGTAGACCACGATCTTGAGTTTCCTTTTCTTCTCTTTCTTATCCTTTTCAGGACCAAAGACTTTCAGGCGAAGCTCACTTTCCGTGACGGATATTTGCTTCGGAAGGCCATTGGCGCTAGACTCGGTGTTCAGATATTCGATAGAGGTTCGGCAGAATTCCTCACCTTCCGTATACAGCTCCATAAATGCAACGCCCGACGACGCGGTAAACAAAATCTTGCCATTTTCCACAGGCCAGACTTGCACACTATCATCCGAGCTTATGGATGGATCACCGGGCAGTCGGAAACAGGGGTGAAATCTGAAACGGAGAGTGTCCAACCGATGCCAGCTGCACTCATCATTCGGTAGACACACTTTCAGGCCCTGAGCCTTGGTGCGAGTCGAAAATGGCTCCTTGGTCAAAAATGTGCGGTTAAGCTGTACGTAATCGCGCAGCATAACGCCAGATTCCTGGTGAGGACAGCCAAAGAGATGTCCCACCTCGTGCAAATGCGCGCCGATGCCAATGTTCGCGGATTCCCAATTCGATCCCGCTTCCCCATTGTCATTGGCGACGTAATCCGTATCCGTTCTGGTGCAGTCGGTAAAGGCGTCCACGACTTCTTCCAGGCACGATGGGTAGGTTTGCAGACTGTGTGACCCAAAGATGGCCATTTTGATATCATCACCACCGGAGCCCAATGCTGCGTGTCCCGTGATAATTTGTTGCTCCGTGTCCCAGTGAGAGTCTAGCAGCAATACCGAAACGTATTGCTTCTGACCCGGTCGAGTATTAAAATGCTTTCGCACGGCGTCCTTTGCGATAGTAAATAGCTCGTCTTTCTTTTGTGCATTTTTGTTTTGTTGAGCAATGTTTAGGTCCCGTAGCTCTGCAACCGTCTTTTCTGTGCGAACAATGTGGACCTTGGCTTCGTTACGCATCTGTCCGACCGCCAAGTCGCGTCGACTCAGAGTGCCAGACTGCCACTCTTCCTCGAAGCGGAAGCAGCGTCGACCGAGGTTGTTGCGGAACATCTGCTCCCCGGTGAACGCTTGCCAGAGGTACGCCGCCGTTCGATATTTTCGAATCGCCAAATCCAGGTCATTGCCCTCTCGCTCCACCCGCTCCGGCACGGCGTCGTATGTGCCTTCTGAATCCTTTCCGAGTAAGACTACTAGCTGTAACGGTGGGGTGTTGGACAGAGGAAGGTAGTTGATGCAAATCCATGCTGAGTGAACCGCGGGGTGGGTGCTGCCGGTGGAAAGTTTGGGAGAAATGAAGTCAAAACGAAGGCGATTCGGACCGGGCACCAGGTGAACTAGAGCTTTGAAATGCGATTCTGTGACGGGCCAGCTAGTCGATGGGAAGTTATCTTGGTGATGGAAGACCGTGATCGTCCCGTCCAGCGCTTGGGTCCTTGGATCTCCAGTCTGGCCATAAACGAGTAGGACTTTTTGGTGGACCTGCGAAAGGTCTGGTTAGCGTTGGCATTCCTTGTGGCTGGGAGGAGGCGTACCCAGGAATTATCGGCGATTGACACCATTCTTGGCGCATATGGCGAGCTGGAGGGAGATCGATAGACTCCATTGATGGATGATGAGGAGCTTCCCTATGTATGCGAGCATCCAATTAGCATTTTTGGAACTGTATTCCTTCGAAAGATAGTTCCAACCTACCACCATGCTGTTTCGTTGAGACCGACCCCCCAGAGGCCCTGAGCGCTGCGGGGGCGGGGGTACAGACAAGGCATTGGTGTTCAGCTCGGTCAGGGAAGGAAGATTGGGTGAAGAGAGGGTCGGTCTGATCGACGATGGCGGAGTTATGGAGCTGTGGGAGGACGTGTCGATCGTGGACGAGGATTTGCCGACAATTTCCACCTTTGCGGCGCTTTTTGATTCTGGTTGGAAAT
Source organism: Penicillium lividum (assembly GCA_028828245.1). NCBI lineage: Eukaryota > Fungi > Ascomycota > Eurotiomycetes > Eurotiales > Aspergillaceae > Penicillium > Penicillium lividum. The sequence continues at coordinate 7,010,194 of JAQJAG010000002.1, forward strand.
TCGCCTTTGAGCGACGACGTAACTGCTTGAAAAACGCCATGGTGGGCAATCTGGGGAAGCTCCAAGGTAAGGAGTTTCAGAGATAAAACCCTGGAAAAAAGAGGAGAAGTGGCAGTTGCCTTGTCAGGGTCAGGAACAGGAGAGCGCGACCGTTTGCGGCAGGTGACGACGCCGTGGAGTTTTGCCCCGCAAAGGAAAAGAAAAGGACAAATTGGTAACTGAATTAAGGGGAAACGAAAGAAATCAATTATCAGGGTAAAGGATTCAAAAAGAAAAGAAGGAAAAAGCTGGCAGAAGTGACTAGAAGTCTATACTTAGAATTTGTATCTAAACCCCCCAACCAGATTTCTCTCATGCACAGTCCAGGGTACAAAGGGGACTTTTTAACAATATTACGTACCCCCTCTAACCTTCCACCAAAAGAACAGCTTTGAGAGTCGCAATGTTTCACCTGTGGATCTTTAATGATCGCCCTAAGGCTATTAGTTTCGATCTAGTGTCAAGCTAGGGATTCAGGTCTGTTGGTCCATCATTGTGCTCCTTCCCATTTGCCTGCATTTTACCATATCACAGATAAGTTATCAAGCTGAGAATCTTACACATTTAGACAACCTGTCAATCTACAAAATCCGATTCCAATTGGAGGTACGGGGTAGCTTAACATGACGGCTCAGGTTTTGGTGGAAACCGGCTTTTTACCCCTGAGATAAGCTTGCTGCTATGGTACATATCTGAGACCTTTGAAGTCTTGGACTAAGCTGATCTGCAAATGAAATAATCGTTAATTTGGATGGTGTGACTGAGATGCCCCCAACGATGGGGGATTATTTCCTTGTTTCTGTACGCCACGTTAGCAATGCAGTCAATTCATGCAGGATTATAGGACAAATTGCCGACTTGACGGCCATCCCGGAAATGCCGACCCCACGCCGATAGCCGCATGGGCTTATCAGTCTACCCCCTCTTCTGTTCTGCTGTACTCCGTAAGGACAAATCCCAAAGATTCTGATTCCATCTTCTATGACATAATCCAAGACTTGACAGTGGGCCAGGAATCTGGGATAGCATTCCAGATGAAACCAACTTGCAAGGTTGAGGTGGGGCGAGTAGGGCACGGGGACCCTACCCTTGCTATGTTTAACCAGGACTTGCTGGTTGAACAGGCTGATTTGATGCATTTTCAGCCCCTACAGCTGGGGTAGTCATCACCTACGGTCTCATTTCAAGATGAATGGTTCTGCTCCATGACCAAATCAATGCGTTCAAAACTAGCGCATATGCCCCCAATGATCCTCAGAGGCTTGGGCTTAAGTCATGCCAAGTTATATGACAATTTGACCCGTGTTTCCTCCAATCTAATCCTGTGGGGCCTTCCAAGTTGAACTTAGCCGCTACAGGAGACTTTACGATATAATTTTGCGCCAGAATCCTCGCTAAATGATATTTGAAAGAATTGCTGGACCATGCTGAGTCGTCTGATGATTATCTTGCGCAGCGGATTCAGGATCTCTCTCACTTGAGTCTGAACCAAGTAGAGGAGAAGGAGGATGAAGAAAAAGGGGAAGACAAGAAGGTATTTGATGAGACTAAGTCGTAGATAGGATATGAAAATAGTAACGAGTATAGAAGACAATTTATATCCCCTGCGGTGGGAAGACAATGGGTCTTGTGAGTGATGTTCTTCGAGGTGACTACAACTCACGTGGGGTCCACACTGAGCACTGAAGGGGGTGTGGGTGGCCTCAGGTCAATGTAGAACTTATTTTCAACCATTCGCTTGCTCAAATCTCCATATATGAACTCCACTTTGAAATCTTCTGCTTCAAATCATTGAATTTCATTAGAAATGCGAGGGGATGTATTCTCTTCCTTTGATGTCAAGAATGCGATACTTTTCTTGGGGGACCCGCTAATGTCGAGGCACTTTGACACTAAGCCTTAGCCCACTCGATACATCGATTTTTTCCCGTCTTTGGATAGATGTACATATACATGGAGCTCGTGTCGGACACAGGAAAGAAAACCCAGTATCGCCCATGTCCTGCGCGAAAAGTACCAGTACCTGGATCCGTGGAATGGGCGGAACACGACTTCGCGTAAATTGATGCGCGGAACGCGTCGTCCTGCAACAACACAAACTTTGGAACATTTTTGATTTTTATTTTCCTTTCCATTTAATCGTATTCTCTACTCCGTATAAGCTTATTATTTTCATTTCCATCCGATAACATTTGGGGCTAGTGTGTCTTCGGCTCCATCGATCGCCCAATTGGCTCCCTTTCCGCCCTTGCCTTGCCAACCCGCAAACTGGGTCTCCTTCGTCAGCTTCTCTTCTCTTCATATTCATTGCCCAACATGACCCTGCCACAGCCTGGTTCAGCAGAGAAGACTATTCGCAAGATTGATATAGCGCAGGTATGATAATTCCTCGGGAGAAGTAATGAAACCGAAAGACAGAAATTTGCAACCTGGTGGGCCCGGTGGTTGGGTCTTGTGCCTGATGCAGGAACACTAGAATTGCCACCGCAAAATACTTTGATAACTAGACCATTTGATGACCAAATTTAGCTAACATATCTATTTGTGTGAACAGGTCTCTCTAAGTCTGCAGGACCGACTGGGCTTGGCTAAATTGAAGTACCAACATGGCCGACTTCATGGCTTGAGTTCCACCCTTCAGGACAAGGCGGGTCGTCCAGACTCTGAAAAGCCCTCCGATTCCTCCTCCAACTTCTCACGCAGCCGTTGTGAGACTCCATTTACATCACCCCCCTTGCGAGCCTCGACCTACTCCAAGGAACTGCCTCGATCCGCCCGCAACAAGCATGCTGTCACATTCGATTCTCTCGCCATGCAGCCAATGCTGACGGCAGGCCGCAAGCGTGTGCGATCAGATTCCAATTCAGAACGTCCAGCGAAGGTGCCACGGGTGTCATGGAAGAGCTCTCACCGACTGCCAGAGTCGTCTCCAGGTCTGGGGATCCGTCACGCCACACGAAGGAGCCGGGTCCCCTTCATGTCAGAGGCACCAATTCCGGAAATGTCCTCGCCAGGATACCACGGTCATTCTGATGAAGAGAATGATCCAGATCTGCCATTGCATAGTTTTCAACAATTGAGCTCCATGGGCTCCTCCCCTCCTCGCACTCCGCCCCCAAAGCATGCACGACTGTCACGAGCGGACCGACCTGGTGGTTATGAGGACGACGGGGCTGGCCTCTTACTCTACCTTGCCAATTCACCAACCCCGGCTCGTGTAGCGGGTGGCTCGCAGGCTCACATCTTTCCTCCGTCGACACCTCCGGGCCAGCATGCGGTTCTTGGAACTCCAGGGCAACAATTCAACTTTGCGGATTTCGTGAACGTGACACCGAGTCCTGCACAGCCAGCATGGGGCAGTCGCACACCCGGCAACCCGTCTCGCACCCCTCTCACCGCCAAGGACGCTCGAAAACGGTTGAACTTCGACGCTCTGGTTCCCCCAAGTGGTTCGCCTAAAATATCCAGCAAAGAGGGTGGACTAGCCTTCCAACTTGGAGGCGAGTTGCGTCGATAGATGCCGTCGGATCTCCTCATTGGTCTCATTCTCTTCTCTGTCCATTTATTCCCCTCGCTTTTCTATTACCTTTGGTACGGTTTGACGATTTTGCTACGTATGCATCTACACATATGCCCTGTGTTCTAATTCTCTGTGTTGAGCGTGTCGAGGCCTTGTTTTACAAAGTTATCCCTCAAATTTCCTATCAAGCACACCCCTGCATCCACGGCGTTTCTTTGTCTGCATGGCTCTTGCCATCTTCTGCATTTCTATTCCATGATTGACGTTTATTTCATACCTTGTCTTGCGTTATGGCATTTCTGCCCGCATGTTATCACACTCAACATGCCCCTTATGATACTGTACCCGACCTCATTGGCTTGATGATCAGTGTACCTAATACTTCCCCTGTCTTCTCTGACAGGTGGTCTAGTCGACCACATGAATATAGCAAATAGCCTGTAGTATGTGTTCTGTCTACCAACTCTTTCTCTATACACCTATTCATCCAATATCTAGAACGGCAGGAGTTTCATTACATGCCCTCCAACATTAGATCCCAAGTTCCAATAATTATCTATATATTCAATCCTCTGTCCAACCCAACACCTCATCCGGCTCACCATTCTCATCAACCTCAGCCTTCTCCCCCTGTTTTCTCCACAAAAGCGCCAAATAATCCGAAGTAGTTGCCTCGTCAATCCCCTTATCCTCCCTGACCTTCAAAAACCGCGGAAACCTCAAACTCAATCCTCGCTCCTCACTAACAAGTCCAATCGCTGCCGTATAAGTAGGACTAAGCGTGATATCCGCAAACGCCATCTCCCAAACCTCCTGGGGTTCAAACCATACATCCGGCGTCCCGAAATAATCCACATACGCAGGTCTCGAGATAACATTCGCGCTGCCGGCGCTGTATTTCTCTTTGTTGGCCTGATAGAACTTGTCGGTGAATCCCGACATGCATTTTGTCACGGCTTCCAAGGCTCCGGATTCGGGATTGCGGACTGCCAGGAGGATTGGGGACCACCATTTCGCTTTGCGGCCTTGGCCGTGCCAGCCTGCGATTGGGATTAGGTCGAGAGTTTCGGAGGAGGCGCTGTAGTCTTTTTTGACTTTTAGCCAGGATTCGAGCCGTTTGTCAGGTTCGTAGGTTGATAGGAGGGCTTTGCGGCGGGCATTGGGCTTTGATTGGGGAGGTTTGCTGTCGGGGGTTGGTTCTGGTTCTATTAAAGGAGGTTCTGCTTCCGGGTTGAGTTTGTTGATTTGCTTGGTATTCGAAGTGCCGTTGTCGAGTACTTTAACCATAATTCCCTCGCATTTGACGTCGGTAGCGCCTTTGAAAAATTCTAGAATACTTTCTGAGTCTGCCGAGGTGGCATCTAGGCTCTTGACCCAGGTGAATCGATTGGGGATTTCGACAAAAAGACTCCGGAGTAGTTCGCGGCGTTCTCGAAAGGGGCGATCTAAGAGTGGTTCGCCGTTGAGATACATGAGATCAAATGAGAATAGACAGACGTTGACGGTGATTGCTCCAATTTCGACATTCTTCTTTGCTCGATTGGTAAGAGTTTGAAATGGCTGCAGGTCGCCATTTTCACGATCCACGGCGACTACCTCTCCCTCCAGAATGAAGCTGGAGACGCCCTCGCCCCGTATCTGGGGAACAAGGGATACCAAGTCGGGGTATTTCTCTGTCATAAGCTCTAGGTGACGAGAAAATATAGACACTTTGCCCTGTTCATCGCAGTGAACTTGAGCTCGCTGCCCATCATACTTGTATTCACAGCTGAACTCTCGTCCTTGCAATTTGGTCAACATCTCCGAGAGATCGCGGGTGATACTTCCTAGCATCGGTCGGAGTGGAATGTGCAGCACCAGGCCACACCGGAGAAGCAGTTCCTCAGTCACGCCGATCTCCTGCAGACAAGGGACGAGATCATTATAATCTGGGTGTCTAGCGTAAGACGCCTTGACAATCTCTTCGGCGTTAGTATATAATTCGGAGAGTTCTTCTTTCTTCAGACGTGCGAGATCAGGGTGAATGGTGAACTCCGCCCCAGCAGGTTTCGAATAGAGGAATGCCCGTGCAAGAGCAATGAGCATAGTAGTCTTCACTGCACCAATGCGGAGGTTCTGGACCAAAGTACGCACGATATATCGACTCTCTTCGGCACCGCGTGCATCCTGCAATAGCTTCTCAACAATTCGTTGTTTCGTCTCCTGGCTTCCAGTCCCTTTACTCCTAGCGATCTTGAGGAGTGATTGGTATACACCTTTGATCTTAAGTGGTTTTGGTTTGACCAATTTGAAGGCTTGACGTTTCTTGGCTTCGAAAGCAACATCTCCCGCGTCTCCGTGGCGATCGTAAAGCGTCTTGAGGCCTTGACTGTTCAGACCATATACCTTCTTTAGTGCCTTGGAGATGGAGGAGCCGCCCAATCCTAACTCCAGCTCATCGTACGGTGGTGAGATGGAATTGGTTGCTAGCCAGACAGCCGGAAGAAGGCTATCTGGATCGCCTTCTATTAGAACCCGAAGGAAATTGACAAGGGTATCGACGATCTTAATTCGACTTGTGGTTGAGTTTGCCAGGACAAAGGCCCTTGTTAGCAGCGCGTAGGTAGCATCGCCGCCCTCGGAGGCCCAGTGCGGTCGTAACTCGGCTGCATATTTGCCTGCATCAAAAGTTTGAGGGGTTTGATCAAATGGTACAGTAAGGGAAACAGTGTCTTCTGTGCCCGAGGACGATTGCAATGATAGCGTGTTCTTTTTGGGCAGGGTCACCGGCGTTGTATCTGTAGGTATTAACGGAATTGACGGTGCTCCACTTGATTCGGGCTCTTTAGGTTGAATATCATTTGCAGATGTTTGAGCATTATCTTCCTGATTCCATTCGGCCTGAATTTTCCGCGCCAATGCTTCATCGGAGAGGTTCTGCTCTGTGACGTCGGGATCTAGCTGTGGCTGTTTAGTCTGTCCTTTAAAGAACGACTCAATACCACGGGTTTTCTGTGGCGATGATTCGGCACCATTGCGCTTGCGCTTTTTAGCCGGACTGGACATAGTTCAATGCGTGGGTACGCAAGAGATCAAGTGCTATTGCCACTGGAGGTTTGGAGGTCTGGAGCTGCGGGTGACAGACGTCAGCGGAAGGCGGAGATCAACATCACGAACATCGTGTTCTTCCCTCCGCAACAATGGCGCCAACCACGTCTCTGTCCTCGCACGAGCGGACACGAGTCGAGGATTATCTAAATGATAAAATCCAGATTTCTGCTGACCTTGAAAGTCTGAACTCACTGCTCTCAAGCCTCCGCGCGCAGCAAGAGCTCCAGCGGAAGCAGGTACTTCCCCCTCGTGTCCCGCAACTCCAGATCGCCACGCACACATTGGACTGACTTATGCCAAACCAGCTAACAGAAGCGCACGAAGCACTCTCAAATGCGACCAAAGCATCCAATGACCATGCCGAAGCTACTCGAAAACGTGCCGAGGCATTCGCGGCGGAGCAGGCGGGCATCGATCAGCGGTTGAAGGCGATCACACAATCGGAGACTAGCGATGAAGCAGTACGGCGACTTGAGAAAAGTATGGAGAAGCTACAGCGCCTGGAGATATCTAAGGGATACGTGGGTTTACTGAAGGAGGCCGAGGAGTTGAGGTACGCATTCGCCGACTTATGCCTGAATCACGCTAATTGCAGTGTAATGCAGCAAGGAAGCTTTATCCAGCATCTCCTCCGATCCTCGCGCTGCCTTGAAGCCGTACTCCCAGCTCCGCAGTATTGTCGTGTCGCTGAAAGAAGCACAACCTGCTGCCGAGGGCGCTGCGCCCCACATTATCGACTATACGGAGAAACTGGCGTCCGCGTTGAGGGAACAACTGAAGAAATTCTTTGGCGATCAACTCCAGAAGACACTCACATCTTTGAAATGGCCAACACGGGAACTGAACATCACGGATAAATTGTTGGATCAATGGAGACGTGATGTTGAGCTCCTGATTGACCTGCAGACACCGTATGCTCACTCCCCATGATATCGTTAAGTCCTTTTTTAACACTGATCATAGAGAACTCCCACATCGTGATGTATTGAGCATCAGCCAGAAGTTTGAACCCCCCGGCCTATTCCCTCTAGAGGTTATGGTGCATCCTTTGGAGCTCCGCTTCAAGTATCACTTCAGTGGTGAGAAGCCGACAAATAGACTTGACAAGGTAATCATATCATTATTGAACTTGAGTTTATCATTTTCTGATTTTGATTATCTAGCCGGAATACTTCCTATCACATGTTTTGGACCTCATCAATCAGTTCGGTGGTTTCTTTACTTCATACTTCCAGCCAATTCTAAATGAAAAGGCCCAGTCGGCAGGTGTCAGCTTGGAATGGAACTTTAATAGTGCCTTGCATGCGTTCATCAATGCTCTTATGCCAATGTTGCGAGAAAAAATCGACACCTTTTTACCACAAATTTCCGACTATCCTCAACTGCTCAGCCATTTCATCCACGAGCTGATGAATTTTGACAACGAGATTCGGGAAATTTGGAACTACTTACCGGATCCTTTCTCTGATGGAAACTGGAATGGCATGACGGGGGAGGTTCTCGCCAAACAGGGGTGGTACGATCTCTGGCTTCAGGTTGAGAAAGACTTCGCCCTGGCTCGATACAAGGATATAATCGACACTGCCGACAGTGGTCAGATTGACTACGATGGCGTCGAGTTGACCGCAACCAAACCAACCAAAGCTGCAATTAGAGTCAATGATCTTCTCGAAACGATCACAGAACGTTACCAGCCATTGTCATCCTTCAGCCAGAAGCTGCGATTCCTAATCGATATTCAAATCACAATTTTCGATCAGTTTCACGAGCGCCTTTACTCTGCGCTGGAGGCCTATCTTGCGATGACTTCTACGCTAGGACGGACGGTACGAGGAGCAGACGGACAAGCCAGTGTAGAAGATGTTGCAGGCCTAGAAAGGCTCTGCAGAGTCTTCGGAAGTGCAGAGTATCTCGAGAAGAAGATGGAGGATTGGAGCAATGATGTTTTCTTTGTTGAACTCTGGTCTGAGCTCCAAGACCGAGTCCGTCAGGGTGGGCAAAACGTGGCGGGCTCCATGACCGTTGCCGAAGTGGCGGCGCGCACTTCACCAGCAGTCAATAACAATGGGTTATCAAGCCCTCAGGCCTCTTCTGATGGTGCGCTGTTTGATGAAACTGCCTCTGCGTACCGTCGCCTTCGACAACGGTCGGAAGCCATAGTCACATCCACCTTGACCTCGAACATCACAGCAGTCTTGAAGCCCTACTCCCGTGTATCTACATGGGCAACACTTTCCGTTCCCTCAGCTGGTTCAGCATCGTCTCCCTTATCCCTATCATCTGATCTTGCACACGCAATGCGCACGTTGTCTTCCCAACTTGCCTTTCTTTCCAAAGCCCTAGGTGTGGCGCCTCTCCGAAGAGTGTCCCGCCAGCTTCTCCTCTCCATACAGACTTATATCTGGGATAATGTCCTGACTAGGAATACTTTTTCCACAGCTGGTGCAAACCAGTTAGTTAGCGATGTCGAACAAATATGCAGCGTGGTTGACAACACCCTTGGCGTGGCTGGCCATCCAGGTGGCTCGTTGTTGATCATGAAGAAGCTCAACGAGGCTCTGCGTCTTCTGAATCTGAGTCCGTCAACCACTGATTCCGATGAGGCGGCAAATGCGTCCAACACCGTGCTAAGCCTGTGGGATGTGGAAAAAAGACTTTTCAAGGACAACGAGAGTGCTCGTGCTGTCCTTGTCGAGCTTGAGATTGATGCATTGACTGAGGCTGAGGCTCGATCTGTGCTGGGTCGCAGGGTAGAGGTTGGCAGCTAGAAAGCATGTTTTCTGCTGTGCATCTGCGTAGCATAATATACGTCGAAAAGAAACCGCTATGCTTAAATTCGTCGAACTACAGCATGAATCATGATGCTTTTTAAGCCAATTATTATCAGCGTCTTTGAAAATATTTACTAGATACACCCTTGCATCTGTGCAAAACTAGTAGTTCTCCACTACCTACAGGGTTCTGCGGCGCTAAATGCGCGGTGCTTAAAATAACTCTCCTATACTATTGACTCTGTCTCCTACTCCGTATCCCACTCAGTCTACACCTAATCTCCTACCCTATGACTACCTCCCAGTTGATCTCGACCATGCTTTCTACCATATTAGTTGAATAGTTGAAGGGCTCTCCAAAACGGCTCTTCATAATTATAAGTAACAAACTGGAAAGAAAAGAAAAGAAAAGAAAGGAAGGAGAAGGGGAATATTTATAAGATAGCCATTGGGGGTTTCGAATCATGTAAAATTCCTGCTTTGTACCCAAGTAATAGAGGCAGACTGACTCTATGTAGACTAGATGCTTGTGGGATCGATCCGAAGACTCGTTACACGACCCGATGAATGCCCCATCAGTAATGAATCATCCACAGCAACAGCACAGTTAGCTCGATAGTCTACTGGAAGCAACAGAACCCTGTCCGTTCCATAGACCACCCAGTCACCATCAACCAGAATATCACGCTTCCTCACAAGCTCCCGACTAGTGAAAAAGGCTTCAACATCAATGCGACCCAACCCCGTTATCATGTTTTTGTTATCCACAGAAAATTGCAGTGACCTCCAAGAGCCAGGGATGTAACGAGTCCCAATCAAAACACCCGTTTGCACTTCCCAGAGATCAACGAAATCGCGTCTTCTTGATCCGGCTAAAAGTAAACCATCAGAAGATAAAGTAATGGATGATGTCCAGTCCTGCCGATCAAAAGTCCTTTTCAATTGCCCCGTCGCCACGTCCCACACTCGTATGCTTTGGTCCCACGTTAAGGAGATCACAGTACTTCCATCGGGTGACCATGCAAGATCTTTAACCGAATGGGAAGTGTCAGACACGGGAATCGCAAACAACCTCTGTCTCTTTCCAGTAGTAACATTCCAAATAATGAAGGTAGCTTCGAAAGGTTCACGTGCTCGCCACTGATCCAGATTATCGTGTATTCCACAAGCAAGAAGCGTGGAATTCGGCGAGAACTTCAGCACCATAGATTGATATTTATAACGGGCCTCAAATGTAAGGAGTGGCTTCCAAGTGTCTGTTTGCCAAATCCTAACCAGAGGCTGGTCATCGAGATTTTCAGTATCTATATCGGCCACTCGATCTTCATATTCAGGATCGATCTGGTGTGCGAAAAGCTTACTGTCAGGACTGAATGCGAAAATTCCAAGTGTTTCGACGTCCTTCTTAGCGCTGAATGCCAGTTCCCACGTGGCCAGATTCCAAACCTCGTCTGTAAATTTATTAGAGACGAGGACCCATTTCCCGTCTGGTGAGAATGAGCAGTGTCCGCCGCGAAGGCGTTTCAGAAAAGCGCCGGTTTCCACGTCCCATAGACTGACGCTGGTAAGGGAACTCGTTATAGAAGCGGCAATTTTTTGATTTGGAGAAAGCTTAAAGCCATCGATTTGGGAAGACTCAAGCTGAAATTCCTCGAGAGATTTGGATTGGTTGACAAGGTCCCAAAGCTGGATGGTATACCCGAACTCCGACACAGTGACCAACAACGTGTTATCCGCCGAGAATGATAGCCAACTTAAATCACCAAAGGGACTTGAGAAAGACTTGTCGAGGTTTCCTGTCGTGATATCCCAGACACGTATCTCCCTGCCACTTCTTTCCCACTTGCGGGTCCCGTAACACAGAGAAACAGATGCGAAGAATTTGCCATCCGGTGAAAGCTGCAGCCCCAAACAGTCAGCCTCGATTGTCTTGACGAGCTTTCCAGAGGATACATCCCACAGTTTGACGAAACCAGCATCATCGCCCTCGGAGTCGCAAGACATCACGAGTACTTTGCTATCTGGCAAAAAGCAGGCATCGTGGAACCACCCGGGAATCTCACCTAGGAGCTCTCCACTTGCAGGATCCCAAAGTGAGATTGGACAGCGATTGGACCATGCCGCAAGAATCTTGCCATCTGGAGAGAAAGCAAGTCTGGTCTTGAGCATTAATTCACCGAAATGGCGTCTGAGCTCATGTTTGGGGGTAATTGCCACTGCATTCCAGAGCTGAATCACGCCAGTCTCAGAAGCAGATGCCAAAGTTTGACCGTCTCGGGAGAGTGCTAACGAAGACACGCTAGCGCCCCCATGGGGCTGGAATGTCTTCAACAGTAGCCCATTTGCAATATCAATAACTTCGACTGTAATACTGTCCAGAAGAGCCACAGCAAGAGTCTTGTCATGAGAAAAGAGCCTCCAATGTGCTGTTTTTCCTCGTACAGAACTCTTTACTTCAGTGATGAGCAGACCGGAAGATACATCCCATACTCTGAGCAACCCTCCCCGTGATATGGAAATCACCCGTTTCCCATCTTGCGAGAATGTAACTGAGGTGCCTCTTGTACCATCCTCCTTGACCTCGCTAGATACATCTAGAGTCTTCAACAAGGTGCCTGTGGCTGAATCATAGAGGCAAGCCGCAGAAGATGCCACTAGCTTTCCATCGGGAGAAAAGGCCACGTCGAAGAGTCCCTGATCGCTTTCAAATGTCTGCAATAGGGGGCTCCACATTTTCTCTACTTTTGGTAGACCGCCGATCCATTTAGGAACCAGGTGCTGATATGTGTGTCGAATAATGCTCATCTCTGGGCAATAGACAAGAGCTGATCTGTAAAGTTGGAGAGGTGCAGTTTCGATGATTAACCTGAATTTTAGTATGAAACGCCTCGCGTCGGAGATCATTTCTCGAAGGTGTATCCTCCCATCAGGCTAAATACATAATAATGGACCGTTAGATAATATAATTTCATATAGCTGTAAGTACCTGAGTAGGTACATGGCCTTCGGATGCAGGGGTGGGCTTTGTAGCTTACTGGTAAACTGGATATGTGATCTGAGAGCACAATAATGGCGCGGACCCCCTCGGAAATCTTGCCTAGAAGGCTTAGAGCCTCGAGCCAGTACAAAAATTGCTTTTTGAGAAACCTGTGGACTTGACCCACATCTTCGACATCTGCATCGGCCCGTTGGAGATGATCAACCCAGTAGCGGCAAGCGTACCCAACATGGGCGGGCAGGTATTGATTCACCTTGGAGCGCGGAACATCAGCAGCAAGAGAAGCGAAGTCGCCGAGACAGCAAATATCTTGCTTCAAGGTCTTGGATAAAACATCAAGGCAAGCATAAGCCAATTCCCCATGCTTAGCCTTCTGCGAAATCCAAAAGTCTTCGTTGATGCACCGCTCTTGATCAAGCAAGAAATCCCGAAAAGAGAGATGGAGAAGGCGGATAGGCAAATCCTCCTCGCTAACTGATAGCACCGAAAATAGGGATTGAAGTGTATCCTTAATCGTAGATTCCGACATAGAGAGAATATTGGCCAGAGCAGTCACTGACAAGGGTTCGAACAGCATAATGATGGCCCCAACAATCAGCTGGAACCGATCGTGTATACTCTCCTTCTCTTCCTCAATTGCATCTCCAATCACTGAGAATTGAAGGATTCGGCTGTAAATCGCATCCAAGCTCCTCTGCGGAGAACGCTCCACTGCCCTGCCATCAAGAAGAAGATCCAAACGTGATTCCAAGCGCTCCTTAGATAGTTTGCGGCCGCTGAGAAAACGACACGCTGTTGCGGCGTAGATGAATAGACCATCAGCCTTCCAAGCAAGTTGTTGAATCTTCTCCTCATCGGGCCAGCCGGATTTGAACATATGTCGCCGGGTAATGATGGCAAGTTCATGCTCCAGAAATTTTGTAATGTCGTCCTTGGGCGCACTTTTGTCGTTGGAAAGTAAGACCTTGGGTAACTCAGTTGCATAGAGATCCCCTACAATAGCATTGAAGCTCGAATAAATGTTCAATTCTGGTCTGCTGGTTATGAAGAACTTCAAGCGGATGGTGCTCAATTTTTGAGCACCAGTGATGAGCTGCAGGATTGTGTCAATGTCAGTCTCTGACTCCGATTCACATTCATCGAGCGCATCAATCACAATGATGGATGTCAGAGGCACCAAAGCCTGCTTATCAAGTTCAAGAAGAGGCTGCAGAATCAGGTGCTCCCATTGATTGGCCAACATCTCATTCTTGATATTTGTATGCTTTTCAATGGACTTGCATATTTCAGGTCTAAGACCTGGAAGTGATTCTGCAAGACTCCTGCAAATTGTGGTAAAAAGTGCTCTCGGGTTGTTTCTTTCTCTTTCATTCTGATCGAAGAAAAAGCTTGCACCTAGGCAGATATTGTCGGGTAGTGGGCTACGATCGATCAAAGACTGCCGATTAAGGCAAGCTGCCGCGAATGTACGAGAGATTGTAGACTTTCCCGTACCAGCCATCCCTCGGAGCCAGTAAATATCACGATCCAAAGACGTGCACCAAGATTGAATTCGTTCAAGGGCCCTGATTTGCGTATCCTCCAAGCATTGTGGCTTATCCCGATTTTCATAGGAATTGAAAGCTGCCCCGCTGGCAATAGGAAGACTGCCGAGGAGTTGAGTATTCTTGACTGCCTATAGACCGGTCAATATCAATGGAGCAGAAGCTTTTATCTAGATTGAATGAACGTACCCTCGCGTCGTCTCTAACTTCTGTCATCACACACTGGGATTCTAACATCTTGGCATGAAGTCTCTGTAATTCTCTGTCGACCTCTCGCAATGTGTTACCACCAAATGTGTTCAGTTCTCGCTGTATTGACTCGTCAATATCCTTGATTGTCTGAAGCATGGATTTCCAGTCGCCAGCCAGCCATCCTGAGATCAGCAAAGAATCTTAAAAATCCCGATTGCGCGAAATGTTGAGCTAGACGCATTTGATACCGCAAAACAGCTGCATAGAGTTTCACAGTTTGAGATCTGATCGATGCCCCAAGCTCATCCAAAGGCTTGGTCTTATTGGATTTTGAAACTGGCTCGTTCAAGTAGATCTTCACGTGGGTAGACTCCAAGACTCGATACTGGACCAAAATTTTTAGAATATATTCGAAGCCTTCCATAGCAATTTCATCCTGTGTCACGGTTCTCGAAATTGGAGACAGAAGAAGCAAGATGCCTGCCCATGCTAAGGCTGCGTGTGGATCTAAACTCGTTGCTGCTGTGATGGATGGCTTGATTGAGATAATCAGATCAATTGCTCGACGAGCCTGTTCTCGGACAGTTATTTCTTTCCCAGCGAAGGTGATCTTCAGTCGCGAGCTCTCTATTTCTTCAAATCGGCGCTTGACCAAGGATTGCAAATGTGCATCGGTATCGTTACCTGCCGATGATCTATTGGTTTCATTCTTGTCTTGTTGTAAAATTGCATTCTCGTAAGCCTCGATTAGTTGTGCATCTTCCTTGTAAAGCTCTTCGTAAGCCTCCTTCCAAAGCCCTTTGAGTTCCAAGAGCTGTGGAGTGGCTTTCGTGCTGTGTTGCTCTTCGACACGAGGTAGCTTTTCTGGAGAATTGACATGCTGAGATATCGATTTCGCTAATTTGTCCACGTCCGGTAAGTCTGATACACTCCTCGACGGTATTTGTATCTTGGATCGTTTGAAAAAGCCTTTAACGCCATGACGTAAAGGCATGTTCGATGATGACAGCTCTTGGCTGGTGACTCTGAAAAAAATGAATTTCTCACAATGATGTTGTCGCTGTCTAATGGGGGCCAGAAAGCTGTCCAATCTCACCCGCATGGATCATGCGGGGTCGATCTGCAGCTACACAGCGGAGGACCATAGCAGCCACAAAAGAATAACTTTTAGTAGCCTTTATGGCCCTTCGTAGAGAATTATGACTTCTGAGTTGAACATTGGACGGATAGCGGATGCTAAAATACCGAGGTGTAAATCAAGAAGAAGATGGAAATGAAGTCCGAAATCCAAAACACGAAATACAGTAGTTGACCGCCAATCACCGACCAGCTGATCTTGCTGATGTTCCATCTCCCCTCACTACAACAATGCAACCTCGTGAAGACTCTTCTTTATATAAGATAACCAAGGCTCAATTCAAAAGAAGTTTCTGGTTCATATGATTACCCTTGAACCCAGACTTTGGCTTTCATCCCTCATCAATCTACAACAACAATGAAAGAACCACAGCTCCCACCTCCAGATATCCAGCTATCCAAGTCCGCAACAAGAGCAACCCGCTTCCTTGTGATCGGTGCTGGATCTCGAGGAAATGCATACGCTCGCGCCGTCACAAGAACAACACCAGGTACCATTCACGCCGTCGCCGAGCCCCACGCCTTCAAGCGGCGCGAGTTCGGCCAGAACTATATCTGGGGCGCGGACGGATCAACAGAGGGACAGGAGTTTAAAGATTGGCGAGAATGGGTACATTGGGAGACAGAGCGACGAAAATCTACTGAGGATAGCCACACCGACATAAATTCTACCACTCCTGTCGGCGTGGACGGAGTTTTTATCTGCACATTGGACGAAACACACGTTGAAATCATCCAAGCAATTGCTCCGCTTGACTTGCATATTCTTTGCGAAAAACCTCTTGCGCTTTCACTGGATGACTGTCTAACAGTCTATCGAACTCTCCAACCACCCGAGGGTCCGAACCAGCAACCCCGTGCACCAAAAACCATCTTCTCAATTGGACACGTCCTCCGCTACAGTCCGCATAACAAACTACTTCGCAAACTTCTCCTCGAAGACCGAATTATCGGCGATATCGTCTCGCTCGAACATACCGAGCCAGTGGGCTGGTGGCATTTCTCTCATAGCTATGTACGCGGGAACTGGCGCCGCGCAACAGCCGCAGGGGACGGCTCTTTACTGACGAAATCATGCCATGATATCGATTTTATACTATGGCTGCTCTGCTCGCCTGTCTCACTTGAGAATGCGCAGGTAGAGGGCCAGAATCCGCATTTCCCGAGGAGTATCTTGTCGGCGGGATCTTTGACGCAGTTTCGAAAGGCGAGGAAGCCTGTTGCGGCTGGTGGTGCTACGAATTGTCTTTCTTGTCCTGCGGAGAGGGAGTGCAGTTATAGTGCTGTACGGATTTATAATGATCGGCACCTTGCGAAGGGGCATACGGGGTGGCCGGTTGATATTGTCTGTCCTGACATTGAAGATGCATATAAAGGGCACGGGGCACGTGCTGCGGAGTCACAGTTGCTTGCTAAGTTGGGCGAGGACTGGGATGTTAGCACGCATTCGGATTCGGAGATAGCGGCGCGGCCTTGGTATGGGCGGTGTGTTTATGAGGCTGATAATAATGTTGTTGATGATCAGGTTGTTACGGTTGCGTGGGATGATGAAGTGGATGCGCCGCACCGACTTGCTAAGACCGCTTCGTTTCATATGATTGCTCCGACGGAGAAACAGTGTGAGCGGAGAGGTCGGGTTTATGGGACAAAGGGTGAGATTGAGTATGATAGCAACAGGATCTCGATCTATGATTTCGCATCAGCGAAGACTTCTGTTCATGATGTTCCGAAGCCTCCACCCGAGAGGGCCGAGTCGCATGGTGGCGGAGATTATGGGCTTGCGGGACAGTATGTGGCTGCTGTCGAGGCGGTAGTGAACGGAGGAATGGATATTGAGACCGCGCAGGCCCGGTTTGTGGGATGCACATTGGTAGAGGCGGTTCGGAGTCATGCTGTTGTTTTTGCCGCAGAGGAGGCGAGGCGTGAGGAGCGGGTTGTGCAATGGGGAGATTGGTGGGAGGAGAAGTTGAAGGCTTCAGCTGCAGGCTCGAAGGCATAATTTGACCACAATATGATGTCAGGATGTGAGGAAATGATCAGACGGGAATAACGACCTATTTTTCTACTATACCTCCTATACCGGTTACCTACCCAGTCTAGTAGCTACTACAATCATAGTTCCTATCTTCTTTCCTACTGTGCTAGTCAAATAGTCGAACGGCTCCACCTAATGATAAAAAGCAAACTAGAAATGAAAGGAAATCGGAAGGAATCCAAATTTACTGCAATGTACCGAAGTAATGGAGAGGTAGGCGAGGTGACTTGGGTTGAGATTGTGATATGGGTATTGTCAACGCTGCAGAACGAACATCATATTACTAGAACCAAAAATAGCTATTTCTATCTCATACGTTGCTTCTGCGGTCGTCATATCATCTTCTCACATGGAGAATAAAGCCGTGATCCCCATCCAGCGGGTATCCAGCGGGTCACACTATAACCAAGCAGAATCCACTGCTTAGGTCTTGACATCAGGCTCCTCACGTCCAACATAAGACTTGAATTTGAGGAGCTTCAAAGCAGAAGCAATGTTCTCGCTCAAGTACTCCTGAGCATTGAGACCGAACTTAGAGCTATCGCTCTCATAGCGCTCAATGTATAGACGAATGGTAGCACCACTGCTGCCAGTACCGGACAGACGAACGACAATGCGGCTGCCATCGTCGAACTTGACGTAAAGGCCCTGGTTCTTGGAGACACTGCCGTCGAGGTCAGTGTAGGAGAAGTTACCAGCGTCAACGATCTTGCGACCGTCAATCTCAGCCGAAGTGCCCTGGGCAACCACGTCGGCCAGAGTAGCGACGACCTTGTTGGCACCGTCACTGTCGACATTCTCGTAGTCGTAACGAGTGAAGAAGGTACGGCCGTAGGTCTTCCAGAAGTCATTCTGGATGGAAGCAATGCTAGGAGTCTCCTCGGGCTTCTGCTTGGAAACACCAGCAATGATGTTCAACCAGGCCACAACAGCCCACACACCGTCCTTCTCCCGAATGTGGTTGCTACCAGTACCGAAGCTCTCTTCTCCACAGATGGAGATCTTCTTGTTATCGAACAGGTTGCAGAAGAACTTCCAACCGGTAGGCACCTCGTAGCTCTCAAGGCCCTGGGCCTTGGCGACGCGGTCGACGGCACCAGAAGTGGGCATGGAGCGGGCAAGACCGTAGACACCCTGCTTCTTGAACCAAGGGATGAGCTTCGCGTGGTGAGCAATGATAGCCAAGCTGTCACCGGGCGAGACGAAGGTGTTGGCACCGTAGATCATGTTACGGTCACCATCACCATCACTGGCAGCACCAAAGTGCACACCATTCTTGTCAACGGCCTCGACGAGCTCGTGAGCGTACACGAGGTTGGGATCCGGGTGACCGCCGCCAAAGTCCGGCTTGGGCTCGCAGTTCATGGTGCTGCTGGCGGGCAATCCGAGCTCCTTGACGAAAATGTCCACACCGTAGGGACCGGTCACACCGTGCATACCGTCGAAGAGCACCTTGAAGTCCTTGTGGGTGCTAAGGAACTCCTTGATCAGGTCGAAATCGAAGATCTCCTTCATCATGGTCACGTAGTCCGCGGTGGAGTGGACAACCTCAACCTCGAGGGGGCCGTACGCCTTGGTGCCGATGACAGAGGTGTCGACATCCTCGACGTCGATGTAGTTGTAAGAGGTGAGAGACTTGGAGATCTCGTAGATCTTGTTGGTAACGGTCTCAGGGGCGGGGGCACCATTGGACAAGTTGTACTTGATACCGAAGTCGTTGTCCGGACCTATTCGAATTGACTGTTAGCATTTTGGCCGAGACGGGAGCATATCGGCTGTTACTTACCACCAGGGTTGTGACTGGCAGTCAGCAAGATACCACCAGTGGCCTTGCGGACGCGGATCAGGTTGCTGGCCGCAGGGGTACTGAGAATGCCATTCTGGCCCACCAGGAGCTTCTTGACACCGTAGGCGGCACTGATCTTGGCAATCTTGGAGATGACCTCAGGGTTGTAGTAACGGCCATCACCACCGATGACGAGGAAAGCACCCTCTGCACCCTCAGGGATTGACAGAAGAGTGCTAGTGATGAAAGATTCGGAGTAATAGGGTTGCTGGAAGACCTTGACCTTCTTGCGAAGACCAGAACTGGAGAGGCATCGTTAGGGATGGATGGGAAGGAAAGGAGGGGCAATCACATACGTGCCCGGCTTCTGGTCAGTGAAAGACTGGAAGGTGACCGTTTGAACCGACATGATGAAGAACCTTGGAGAGTTGTGAAGTAGAAAAGAAGAGGAAATTCACCGACTCGGAGAAGAGGGGTGGGAGTCGGCGTCATGTGTTGATCATCCCACCGCATTTAAAACATGGCGTTTTTACTATGCATCCCCGCCAATTGGACAAGGATTTAACTGTCATGGAGCTTCCAATTGATCATAGCAGTTATGAATTACCTATAGTCAACCCATAATTTCTATTCTATTATTCCATTGGCTTCTTTTGAAGCTGTTTTTGTTTTTCTTTCTCCCCGGCGGGGCACTGAGCTCCAGTGACTTTTCCCTGTTTCCCTGGTATCATAAATCATAACAATACGGAATTAACTAAACAGCTTCTCCTGATAATAGCGCATTTCCGCAATACTTTCCAAAATATCATCTCTCGCCAAATGAACCTCTCGCTTGGGTGGAACAGAAGCTAACAACTCATCACTGCCCCACCGTCTCGCCGCCTCTTTGATCGTACTCACATCCAAGATGCGGTAATGCAAATGCTCCATAACGGGCGCGTAAGGGCCACGCACCAAAAATGCTTTATCAGCATGTACACTGTTCCCTGCCAACAAGGCAGTGCGTGGAGTGGGCACATAGCGCTGGATGTAGGCAAGTAGCGACTCAGCGGCAGCTTCTGGGCTAGTGCTCGAGGCCCGGACAGCGGCCGTGAGGCCCGTGCGACCGTGCGTGTCAATGCACCACGGGTTCATGGTGTTGAGGGTGGAGTCTGGGTGGTGGATGACGGTCTCAAATCCGTTGGGCTCGAGGAGTTGAAGCTTTGAGTCTGTGATGAAGCAGCAGATTTGGAGAATTTGGTCGTTTTCGACGTCGAGGCCGGTCATCTGCGAGGATTGTAAGATTACCTGTGGTTGCGACGCGACAGGCGGGACTTACTTCACAGTCGATCCAGACTAAAGGATCGGATGAGCGGGCGAGAGGCATTTTGGGTTGGATGGGTGTTGGCACGCTCTATCTTGTTAATTCTGTCTCTGGAAGAAATCGGGGGTTGATTCACTTGGTGGAGAACGCGAGCGGGCCGAATCCCATTGTGTCTGTATGGACCCGCGGGTCGGAGTTGGAAGCCCCTTGCAAACATTTGAAGTTGTATCTTTCCAAATTCAGAGAATAGATAGAATTGACATTGTGCACTGTCTAACCCGATCAGGAACATACCCTCGGCTTCAAAATGAATACTTGATTGAATCGTACTTGTACTGCACCAAGTCTGCTCAAGGAACCTGGAACGTGCACATGATTTTGTACACTTCCTAGTTACAAATTTATAAACAAGCCGCCTATAAGCGACACAGCTAATGTATGCCCTTTCCGAATGCTTCTTGTAGTTGATCTGGACATGACGGCGTAAAAAGTTGAAAGTGGGCATGGAATTGCCCAACAGCGAATGCGAACATATGGCTCCAACCAAAAAAAAAAATTCTATCGTTTCAAAGCCTGGATTCCGGGACTCCAGCATAAGAAGTACCACCGCGCTAAGCTCACAGTTCCTCATCCTCATCAGGTGCGGTCGACTCCGTGGCCGTATTTTTATCACCAAATGACCCTACACTTGAGTTTGTATCATTCATGCCACTGCCAAGGACTTCGTTGATGCGACCAGATGACTCTGCAATGCGACGCCGTAAAGCATTTTCGTCAGCTGTCGACACGCTGGCTCGCTGCTTCTTCAGGGGGCTCCCCAGGAACCCAGCAGGTGGCTCAGCCGTAAACTGGGGAGGTTCAGAGGGACCAGCGGTAGCATCCGAAATAGTCTTAGGCGGGGTGATTGAGCGCTCAGTAGCCGGGGGTGGAGTTCCAGAAGCTGGGGTGCCAGTAGAGTTGTTGTCTCCGCTTGCGCTAAACGGTTCGGCAGAGTGCTGGCGCTTCAACTGTGGCTTTGTTAGATTTGGACAAAGAAAATGTGGGAGCTTTTACCTACCCGAATCTTGCGGACACCTTCTTCCAGCTCTCCCTGGCGTTGTATATCATCGGGAGATAAGAATTGGTTGTCATCTTTGGTCTCTTCTTCATCGGCCTTGCTCAGGATCGGGTTATCGGTGTCATCGTCATCGCTGTCCATGTCATCTTCCCCCTTCTTGCCCTTCGGTGTGGATTCGTGATCCCGGAAATTGAGGAATCCAACTGTTCCACCGGGCTTCAGAGGACCAATACTGGCAAAGTCCGCTTGTAATGACTTCCGCTTCGCGGCCGGGGTTTCTTGCGCTTTGGGGTCCTTCAGGATACCCATCTTCTGCAATTGGCCTGTATTTTTTATACAAAGTTAGTGTTTCAATCCTCTGGGTGGGTAGATGAGGGAGTTTGACGCACGCTCTCCACGATACATGAAGGTGAATGTAGCATATGGCTTGTCAGTAGGGTCAATGCCAGTAACAGTTTGTGTACTAATGCTTTTCGGATCGAGAGTCTTAGGCTTTGCGAAGCTGGTGGTGTGATCAATATCGGCATCTCCATTCCCACCTTCCTGACCCCCTTCTTCATCATCGTCGTGGGCATCGAATTGCGGAGAATATTCACCCCGTTTGATTTCTCCCGAGGCCAGGACACGGAACAGAGCCACCTTGATTTGACCCGTAGTCTCCGGGATCGGGTCATCATCATCGGAATCCGAAAGGTCATCATCAGAGACATTCTCCAGCGGCGCCTTGTCGTCGCCTCCATAGCGCATGATATTTTTGTGCTTCGACGAAGCATTAGCTTCCATCTCCATTGCACTTTGACCTTCTTCCAAGCGCTTTGCCCGACGTTTCTCCATTTTCTGTCGCCGCCGCTCGATCTTGGCAGCGGCATCCTTGCCCTCCAGGTCCAACCCATTGAGCCAGCGCTCCAGACCAACTTCACGAAACAGGAACTCGCGTTCAGCGATGCCCCCGCCTTCGGAATCCGGAACACTGACCCACCGCGAGTTCACCCATGTCTCTTCACCCCTTCGAAGCAATGTGGCCACCTCTTCCTTCTGTCTACCATCAAAGTAGATGTACGCCGCCACGGTCTCATTCGGTCCATTGGTCAATGCCTGATATGGTGCTACCGAACCGGCCTCGTTTGTTTGGCCTGGTAGGCCACCGACAACCTTTGGCTTCGGAGTGGGGCATTCGGGGGTCGGTTTAGGGGTAGAGTAGGGGACATCCTGGCCAGGATTGAGGAGGGTGATGGAAATGGCGAACGTTGATTGCTCGGGTTTGCCGTTCTTGGAGTCGGGGACTTTAGGCGGAGGGACCGGGATGAAGCAGCCTATGCGGGAAGCGCGCGACTGTCGTTGGATAGAGTATTCAGGGATCGCGCCATCCGGAGTATGGATACTCACGGCGAGACCTTTGAAGCAAGGCATGACGGTGCCTTACAGAGGGGTTGAGTGGAGGAAAAGAATTCGAAGCAGTTGTTAAAAGGGGAAAGGGGAGCTCCTCCGCAAACACGTAGGGAGTTGATTCCTTGAGCGGGAATCGGCAGGAAAGTTTGAATCTGACGCCGGCGGGGAAACACAAATAGTAGAAATTGTGGTGTTTTTTTTTGCCCTTTTTGGAGTCGCGCGATGGAGTGAGGGGGCTTTAAAAGAGGCGGTCAGGATAGTGTATTTTAGATTGTTATAGGAGCACCCAGCAGCCCACTGGGTCCGGACCCCACCGTTGCTGCTGGTATACGGAGGCTGGTCGAGTGCAGCTTTTGTGGGGACGCAGGAAAAATGAGAACCAGGGGACGACCGCGAGAAAGGTTCCTTGCCTCAAAGATATTGAAAGATAAGTTCAAGAAGCTCAGGAAATCACGAGGTCACCCATGGGGATCAAGACAAAGCAAGTTACGTAGCGGAATGCTCTTGGGCAGAAGAAGAGGATGAGGGGCGGAAGTGGACCAAAACATCTCGAACCCCCACGTGATACACCTTATTAGTCGTCATGAGCGTGACTATTCAAACCCTATGACTATGTGCTGCATGACTTATTTCCTACTTGATTTATCACTGGACATAAGAAGTTTATCTGACCTTATCATTCCACCACTTTCATGACTTAACTTGCCATCGTCATCCTTCACTGTACCCACATCAGCTGTTCCTTTACCATGGATCAGCCGCGTTGCCCCAGGGCCCGCTTGAAACGGATATGCGCTTATCACTGACAGCAAAACAGGTATTACTGCACTTTTGGAACTGAAAAGGCTTCCCCAATCTTGCCTCTGCGCAAATGCATGTCTTCCAAAGAGCCTATCTATGCGTCAAAACATGTTATCGCGGAAGTGTAGAGTTATGATTCCGAAAATGATACAGGTTTCCATGGTTTTCAAGGTCCACAAATAACAAATTATGGTTATATAGATCAAATTCGCAAGTATCATCATCTCAAGTGCTGTTTAACCAATATCGCATTAGAGCCTATGTCCACCCTTTGACTCAAGCCATAGAGATTTCATGCTTGGACTCCAAAATGAAAGTAAAGCACCTACATTAGTAATTGGTATCCGGCCCAGTTGGGCTGTAGGTGTAACCAGGGAAATCGTTGAACAGACTCTGATCATACTGTCCAAGCTCCGGACATTCAAGCTTCCCCAGGATTGGAGCCAAGTAAGGATCCAAGAACGAGGTCGCGCTGTTAATATCCGCCAGAGGCCCCTTGAGGAAATCCGGAATTCCTTGCTGCAAAAGACTAAAGACGAAGCAGGCAAAGTTATCACCCTCAAACAAGTTTGCGGCGTTCAGGACGCCACCAGTAATATCTGAAACCTCGACACCTGTAAAAGAGTTTACCGAGCCAGTATTTCCTCCGATCTTCAAAGTGTCCGGGTATGCAAGATATCCGATGCCGACATCCAACACGACATCGTCAAGGCTGTAGGGCGCGGTGGAGGGGCGGCGATACCAGTTGTTAGGAATACGTTCCTGTCCTTTATTCCAGACGAAGGAACCAGGAGAGCCCGTTACACCGAAGAACTGTTTGAAGGTGAAGCCGTCCTAATAGCTGTTAGATAGTCCCTTAGATTGAAAAGAAGAGTAGGATGTACCAGGTATCCTGTCGGCTCCTCTGCCGAAAAGTTTGACATGAAGTTAATGACAAAGTTATACGCCGCAGGCACAACCACAATTGTCGAAAAAGCGCCAGTGAAGTAGTACGGGTTGGTGGCGATGGACTCCGCCTGAACCTCTGCGTATCGAGCACGGAACTTGTCGATAGTATAGCGTTGGTCGTACCCGTTCTCAGACAAATCGTCGCCACCGACAGCATAGACGGCTTCGAATTTGGATATGTTGAGAGAGTGGGCATCACCGTGGTTGGTATAAGCATCGTTTCGTCCAATTGAGCCATCGCCCTCGTAATTATTGTGAGAGTAGGAAAGACCTTGACCGGTCCCCAGAATACCTTCCAGAGGATCGGATGGCTGAGGACCACCAATAGACCACGTTCCACCAAGTAGATCACCGTCAATCACGACCGCGTACGCAGCAAGGACGGCTCCTAAGTCGAGACCCATGTTATACACTAAAGAGGTCAGTTTCTGCAATTCAATAGTAGAAGGGACTAAACTGACATTTATTAAGACCGCTGACAGTCTCTTCAATGCTGGCAATTCCCGAACGGGGCAGATACCCGTGGTTGGCTGCGGCATTTAGTCCAGGACAAGGTCCACGGATCTCGTCTGCAGCGGGAGGAGCATAGGCATATTCGCCCTCAACAGACACAAACTGGTCCTCGGCGTTGAATTCGACACAGACCCCGGTGGGGCCACAATTGGTCTCCGCTTGACTAAGGCCCAATGCATCTGAAGGCAGGGGAAGCGATTGGCGCCGCCGAAGATGAGGCTGTTGAGCCTCGAGATTCTTCAGAGTCCGCGAAGCCAGCTGAGCTGCTTTGCGATGGATGTCGGCATCGAGGTTATCAATGACCGGGAACGCAGAGGTCGCTGCTACCAAGGCAATCAAGGTGGTTGGAAATTTCATGGTGGAAATTCCAAAGTCAAGTGACCAGTGAACTGAGGGATAGAAACCGACATAATTGTGCCGAGACAAGACTTTAAGTACAAAAGCAAGACGAGAAAAGGAGTTCAAAAATTCCAACTTCTATCGATATGAGCATTTGAAGTTAGGTATTGCGTCAGCACTGAATGTTGTTGGCCTTGAACCATCTCCACCGTTCGCGCCTCTAGAAGGATTCTCAAATACCAGGGCACCAATCAATGACAACTGATATTGTGATTCCACTGAATATCAAAGATGAGAATATCAAGGTTTGCTTCGCAATAATTGAGCCATGACCAGGTAGGCTATTATTGCTGACGATAGACCAGCCGTGATTGGATGTTGACAGCAGTCATGCACCATATGAGTTCTACGACCGGAAGGAAAGGCCATATCGGGCGAGAAGGAATTATGATCGTCGATGAGTGCCAACGCCGAAATCAGCTGGACGTCCAGATCGAGATTACATAGAGTCGACCTGCTGAACGGAGAGATTCATCGGAGGTAAATGAGGAAACGATGTGCAGTGCCTGATTTGGGAAATGGCCTCATTCGAGACAAGATGCCAGGGTCCAAGAGCTGTAATTCATGACACAGTCGTCAGACAGGGGTTAGATGTCGCAACCGGAGATGCAGAAGACGTGTAGAGGAGAATTTTGAAATTACCAAGATCTGCGCCAGTGGGAAATGTACAGTTCATGTCACTAGCGTGAAGTCTATTCCAAGAGACATTTATACAACTATTATGATGTTGGCTTCAAAATCAAAGTTGATACATAGGGCCGAGTTGTCAAGAATCCATAGTGGATTGGCCTCATATACGGGGGACCACACGTATCATGTGGCCAATGTTGGTGAATTACACAACTTGTAGTCGCCGCCCTTGCTACTGCTGTATTGTATTGCACTCAGCTATCCACAAATCTAGTCTTAAAAAAATAGTGAACTATGTATGGAGTTCTCAGTCACTAATAGACTTATTAGTGAGAAAAGGAAAACTTAATATTAGTGGAGGAGCAATTTTCATTTGCTTAGACTTGGTATAATTATTAGTTACCTAGCAAACGCGAAATGCTCGGCAGAAAGCCTCTAGACAATTGATACAGTATCTCAATACTGCTTGAACCCTCTGTTGGATAGGAGCTTAGAAGTTCATAAATGTCATTTTAGCATTTTTGGTTTTCTGCCGAAAAATCATATAAATCACCAGCATTAGCCACCTGATACGTATGCCCTACTATTGGATCGCGGTAGGCAAATGGAGTTGGCATACGCATTGCATACCTTAGATAGGGAAGCCGTTCAAGTATCAGCGATGTCGAGCAGCTCTACGTCTGAAAATGAAATAAGGTAGTGGCTTTAAAAATATTTCAGCCGCTCGGAATGATTCAAGTGTGTTTTGTTTGACTCGAAAACGGTGATATCATGCTATATGCTCCCGCCATGCGCAATTGTATTCCGGAGATGCCGATCATCATTGAATGGGTTTCTCTTAGCCCATTCATTCAAGATTGTGATTCGCAGTGGGGCTAGCAGTCCTAAATCAACATCGTCCATCTTTGCCTCAGTTGTTTTAGCGATCTATTTGCGTCAGTGCTCTTCCTCTTTCATTCTTTTGCTCTCCTCTTCCATTCTTTCCATGCTCCCCTCGAGTGATTTTAACCAAGCCATAAGTATGCCCGAGGATTTGAGTGATTGGAGGCCTTCAGAATTTCCAGTTTTTTGCTCTTGGAAATCATTCAGAGGTGGGTCATTCATAGTGTCGGCGCGCACAATGGTGATAGGGTCATGGGTTCGCTTGGGATAAGCAAAGTTCCACGCCTAATAATGAGTTAAAATAGCTCGCAGATTGGGAGGAAAGTGGGGAAAAAGCAATTTTTTTTTGGATTCTTTCTCCGTAGTCACTGGTGTATTTGCTGAATCGCTGGTTGGGGGACTCGATCCAGCTCGGGGCACCTTGGTATCGATTTTCTGTTTCTCAAGCAGCGAACCTCACATGGCACTGCGTAATAATTTCATTGTGTTTGTCTTTGTGATGATGTGATAATATCAGAAAATGATCTAAAGTTAGAAACCGGTGCCTGGAAATGCAGGGTTCTCAGGTACCAGCTGCCCTCCTAGTATTTTATCGGCCGAGTAACAAGCACATATTACGCCATAGATCTTTTAAATGAATCAATTTAAGCTTATGCAGGGTGAATACATTAATGCACGTACCAAAGTCTGGGGGCTGGGGGCTACATATCATGACCTTGTTGTACCACCAGGACATTCAGTGGCGCAGGATATAATTTCCAAGGTTGCCCCACCGTTCAATAAAATGGATGAATCGCGCTCCAGATTGAGATATCAGGGTC
Source organism: Penicillium lividum (assembly GCA_028828245.1). Classification (NCBI taxonomy): domain Eukaryota; kingdom Fungi; phylum Ascomycota; class Eurotiomycetes; order Eurotiales; family Aspergillaceae; genus Penicillium; species Penicillium lividum. The sequence goes on from JAQJAG010000002.1 coordinate 7,038,049, forward strand.
TCTTAGCGTGGAGAGTGATAACCCTATTTTCACCAAAATGGGCTCAGCTGTGATCACACCATCTCTGCTAAAGTACGCGAGATCGAGACGGACAATTGCATCGTAAATCCTAAAACAAAATAATCAATCGGGGCCTGAAATGGCCAAGACTAGTATGCTGCAATCCTGAACGTGTACATAGATGTTAATATTTTGATGCCGATTGTATTTGGAGCCCACTGGCAAGGAAGATATTTCTGAATTCCCGTATTTTACGAAGCTGATTTAAAACATTTGACTCTCAAAATAAGTCTATCGCCCGAATTTTGTCAAAAGAACAAAAATACACAAATCTATTATAAGACATCAGCCCAATGTTGCGAATATCTTCGATACAGAAGTACTGATCATCACCGCGCAGTAGTGATAAGCGAAAGCGAAAGCGAAAACCTTGAAGCTGGAGCTGAGGACCGTCAATGTGAAAGCCAGATTCACCTGGCGCCAATCATTGTCAATATGCCACTGGACTTAGAAATTCGCAATAGAACCCGCCGTATCTGGTGGAGCGCACTAGCGAGTTAGAGTCGCTGGTTTACGAAGCGAGTATGCTCATGCCGCAGGGGCACGATTCACTTGCATGAACCTGGAAATGCCAACATTGTCTTCCAACTATTTGATTGTCACGTCATCGCGACATGAAACTCTCAATTGTACGGAGATAATACACATGCATTAGCTGTACCTCAATTTTTGTAAAACACATAAAACAATTATCACCAGGCGAAATCTGTAAGCTCGGCCAGATTTATTCCAATCCTACTATATTCATCAAACCAAAATTTGAACCTCAGAAGCTCTTCAAGCCCCAACATGCTTCCACGATTTATTTCCCTCTTGGCACTCGCCAGTCTATCCATAGCTACTGGATGCCCCTTTGCACAACTCAGGAAAGATGCTGCAGCTGGAGATATACCTGAGCTGTCCAATGAAAAACTCGCCGAGATGCTTGCCAAGATTAGGAAGTTTGCACCAAATGATGAACTTCCTGAGTTAGGGAAACATTCCGCCGAATTGAAAGACGATCTCTAGCGGCAGATTCAAAAGTTCCATGTTCAGATGGACCAAGCTCGATCGGAGAATTCCACCAGTTCCTACTCTATGCTGATGCCCTCCTTGTCGCGATGGATCGGAAGTTTTATAATATTTGCGTCTTCTCGTCTGGCTATTTTGTGGACTCATGAAAGGCGTTTGCGATACGTTTTGATCAAGAATTTTTGAGATTTTCTGTATGGAATCCTGACGAATGTGGGTGAGATTTTGATGGAAAGGAATGCAGGGAAATTCAATTTGTAGACGTTATTTTTTTACTTGTTAAGTGTCGAATTAGATCTATACCCACGAGGATATTTGGTTCTGGAATTACATAACAGTAAGGGCAGTGGATATCATGATTTCGCAATTGTAGGTATAAAGTCATTCGCGTGAAACACGGTATGCATTATAAAGAAAGGATGAATGGACTTTTATAATTATTCTCAATCCGAGTCCCCAATCTCTCTCGAGCCTCATTTCATAGCGCTCATAGCGACTTGCTGGACATTCCTGCTGTCAGAAAGGCCACAAGCCCATGCCTCCGACTGAACTACTGAACTCAAATATCAAATTTTCTTGTTCTCTTACGTAGTTTTAGATCTATGTATACGGTTGATTCACTTTTAGAGTATACTTAGCTAAAATTGTATTTATTTTCATACGTCACAGATGAGGTAAGTCAGTAAAGCTTCATGGTTATCCGTAGGTGTATGTGATATGACCAAGGTTGCTTGAAGATACGAAGGAATTACCTTTAGCGGCCATATATTTGGTTCATTGATAGCTTTTCAGAGGCGGAAATAGATTGGAACAATAGCCTAGGATATTCCCAGGTCAACTCAGAGTCAAGGTCGACCAGACTCGGGATTTCACCCCAGAATTGTGGGTTGAATAGTGCATGGAATGGCATTGGAGGCGCGGTGCCTCAGGCACCATTCAGCAAAGCGCTACCTATTTGCAGATAGCCAGTTCAGTAATTTTCCTTGCTGGGAATTTGCACAAGACCAAAATCTTATTGACTTCCAAGGTTGCTATTCGCTAGTCGAGACCCTTGAAAAATCATGACTAAATAGGCCGACAGTAAAGCGATATAATAAGTTCGGGGTAACGAGGCTAATCCCTGCCATGAAAGTTTGCACAGTGATTTGGTGACTCGGAATACATCAACTGAGATGCTTGTGCAGCTCGGGAATTGAATATGATCGAGATACAGCGGCTCGATAATTTCTTATTCCCGTTCGTGAGGACATTGACGAGTTGACCAAGATCGAGGTGCTTCTCCACGGGGAGAGTTGGGGTAATCGGGGCCCGGGGATTAGAACCTGGGGGTAAATTTGTTTCATAACATGAGGAGCGTGTGACTTTAACGCATGCAGGGATCGCCAGTCCAGTCTACTGAGAGCTACCACCATGACAGAACTCACAATCAATGATGCGACAGAAGAAAGTGATAGTAAGGGTGGGAACTCTCGTTGGGGGAGGAACAAACGAGACAAACAACACAAATGACACAAACATCACCCAGCGCCTGAAACAGATGTATTCTCGATATTATGATGACAAGTCGCAATTTTAGAAACTAATATAGTGTTTATTAGACTTATCACACATTTTAGTCCTACTACCAAATACAGTATAGCATATCTGCTGCCACAGCCTGGAATTTCTTATAAATTCGACCCAAGTAGCAGCGAATGACATCAGCTCCACCATGCTGACAAATGAGCAATGAGCTAACTAGAAAGGGTCAAATAGTGACACGGTACTCCCTCCATTTAAGCTCGAGAACCAATCTTCACATACTCCAATTAGTTACCACGTCATAATGGTACCCCGCACAGCTTTCAACCCACTGAGAGCTGCATCCAGACTCACCCAACTCACATCGACCTTCCGCCCATTTTCAACATCCACCACCATGTCTAACATCACGCTATACAGCTGGCCTACACCAAACGGCATCAAGGCCTCCATTACCCTGGAAGAGCTCGGTCTACCCTACAAGACTGTGCCGATTGATATAAGCACTAATATTCAAAAAGAGGAGTACTGAGACCATCCCATAATCCCGATTCCCAGAACATTTCCTAATACAATATTACATGTAGCTGGTTCCTCAAGATCAATCCCAATGGCCGGATTCCTGCAATCACAGACAACTCGCAGCGTGTCTTTGAAAGTGGCTCGGTCATGCTCTACCTAGCTGACAAATATGACACTGATCGCAAGATCAGCTATGCGCCGGGAACACCGGAGCACATCGAGCAGCTATCCTGGCTAATGTTCCAAATGGGCGGTCTTGGACCTATGCAAGGTATTTACACTCTTCCCTTTGGAGCTTTGAGAGGAACGTTATTGATCTCTGTATAGGCCAAGCGAACCACTTCCGCCTCTTTGCTGGCGCACGCTCAGACTATGGGATCAAGCGTTACATCGACGAGACGAAGCGTCTTATTTCTGTTCTTGAGTCTCGTTTGCAGGAGAGTCCCTACCTGGCAGGTAGTAAGTATACTATTGCGGATATTGCGAATTTTTCGTGGGTTCGCAGTGCTCCAACTGCGCTTGAGATTGATCTTGCAGAATTCCCAGCTGTGGAGAAGTGGGTCAATGAGATTGAGAAGAGGGGTGCGGTGGTTAAGGGGGCGAGTATTCCGGATACTGGTCGTACGGATGCGGATCGGAGTGAATTTTTTAAGAATGCTCGGGCGAAGATTGATGCGATGATCAACTCTGATCAGCATTGAGTTGGATGAGTTGTGTTGCTATAATAGGGTATATCGAATATAACCAGTCACGAGTCATTTCGAACATGTAGAAATTCTCATCATGGAACCTTGAAAGCAGTACTCTCAAATCTCACCGGGTCGGTAACTTCTCCAGGTCTCAAAGCCCACCTGCTCATACCATCCATCAAGAGCTACCCAGTCTACAAAGACCCCTTCAATGCCTCGCTCCTTCATATTCTCAACCGCATGGCAGATTAGCGCCAGACCAATACCAGATTTCCGGTGACCGGCATCAACTCCGACACACCCGATCAGACCGGTTTTTGGGCCGCAAATCTGAGGAAATGCCCAGCCTTCATTTAACTCCGGGCACGGAGGCAGCATCAATGTCCATCCAACTTGCAGATTTTGGGAATCGAAGGCAACCATCACGCATGACGGATATTTCTTGGGATCTAGCATGACATATGCTTCAACCCATCCCTGTATGCAAAGTCAGCTTGTGGACATTGAGTGGAGAGGATCTACGTACCGCTTTGTCTGAAAAGTTCCTTTTCTGACCAACCAAGCACTCTATATACTCATCGGGCTGTAGAGCAGCGAAGCGGAAGCCACGATCTCGGGCACGATTAATATACTTCTCTGGGGACTGGAAATTGCGAATATCCTGGTACAGGTCCACTGATCTTTTACCCGGTGGGCTGAGTCGGAAGCCACGGTGAACGAAGAAGTTTTGAACCGACTCTGGAAGTTCGCGAGGAATTCCGGGCCAAAAGCGAGGGAACGAGCTGCCAAGCTTTAGGCTTTGGATGCCAAACTTGGTGCGGAAGTATGAACGAGTCTCCCGTAATAGGGATGTGCCGATGCCTTGACCTTGGTGCTTTGGAGCGACACCCAGAACTGCTATGTGAACAGTAGATGGTGGGCCGAGGTACGCAAGGCAGAATCCTACCAACTCTGACCCGCACCGGGCCACAAAGTGATGCCCGTTCGCTTGAGTAATCAATGTTCGGAGTCCTTCAGCAGGTAAAGCGTAGGTCGGAAATATTTCATTCCATTTTGAGACCACCTCATTCACGTCAGTTGCTATACTGAAGGGTTCGACTGCCACGTTTATTTTTGGAGCACCTGTGCTTATAGGAAGAGATCCCTTTGCGGTCATCCGACCGAAAATGATATTTGCAGCGACAGTGAATGCCTCGAACGTCGGCTCATACGTCGTGATATATGTCTGAAGTTCGGGGACTTCAAGAAAATCATATGGACTGCAAGCAGCAATAGCAACGAGTGATCGAGCATGCTGAGGAAGTTCACGACCAAGCGCTTCTTGATATGGCGCTTCCCGTCCATTTATGGAAACAAAAATGACCGAATCGGCACCCTTGACAAGGTTCCATTGTTCAGGCGTTAGCCCTGTATCCTTATACTTAATTTCCGTAATGGAAGAGTTGTAGGCTCGAAGCGCATGAAGGTATGGGGAAACTTCGTATGACCCTTGTCGGCTCAACCCCTCACCATCCACAGCGCCTCCCATTGGGATCTTACTTCCAGGGAAAAGAAAGACAATATTTCCAGCCGTTTTCAGAGGCAGGGTATTATTGGTATCACGAACAACGGTGACCGATTTTTCATATGCCTCTTTGAAAACACTGGCAGTCCTCTTGTTAAGTGCATCGAGTTCTTCCAGATGATTTAGACGCAAGGCGGTGTTCCATTTCAAGAACTTGTCTTTTACATGGGCAACATGGCGGCATGCCTCTTCGAAGCGGGAGGATCCGATTGTTCCAGACTGGACTGCTTCACAGACTTTCTTAATAGACGCAACTTGCACTTCGAAAGTATGGCAAAGCATGATGCTATCGCTTCCAGCTTTAATCGTAAGAACTGAGCCCTGTTCGGTGCCAATAGTGGCACGGATTCCATCCATTTCGAGACAGTCTGTGATAATCATTCCATCATAGGCCATGTCCTTGCGCAGGATGGCGAGTGCAGTTGGCGACAGCGTCGCTGGAAGCTTCTCATCGATATTTGGCAGGGAGATATGGGCAGTCATCACTGTCTCAATGCCTTCCGCAACCGCCCTTCGGAACGGAATCAATTCACATCGCTCAAGCTGGTCTCGTGTCTTCAAGATAACTGGCAGCCCATAGTGTGAGTCGGTAGCAGTATCACCATGGCCGGGGAAGTGCTTCGCACTAGGAACGATATTCCTCTCTCGAAGACCACGCGCTGCGGCACAAGCAAACCTGCCCACAAGTTCTGGATCATCACCGGGACTACGGACTCCAACCACTGGATTCAAGGGCTCTGAGTTGATGTCGCAGACTGGAGCGTAATTCATGTTAATACCAAATATTCCTAGGGTCTCGCCTGTGGCTTTGCCTGCCTGATAGGCCATTTCTGGATCACCAGTGGCCCCAAGAGCCATTGGCCCCGGGATTTGAGTTGCGATAGGAGGAGAAATCCGAGTAACAAGACCATTCTCTTGGTCAATTCCAATGAGCAATGGTCGCTCGTGCCCAGCCATCCTTGCTTCGATTTGCAGCGCCAACGTCAAGGCTTGAAGTTGAGCAGCATCTTGAAAGTTGCGAGAGAAAAGCACAATGCCTCCAACATGGTACTCATGAATCAGTCTTTTGATCTCCGGGCTAGGCGTGTAGCCATGGAACCCGACCGCAAATAGCTGGCCGACCTGCTTTTGGAGGTCTGTTGAGCTCATAGTGCCGAGGTTTGAATTGAAATGGTGAATAGTCAACGGTCGCGCGGGGGTCAGGATAATGCCCGCCTTGGCTGGCTCCACTCTGGCGGGAAGTAGCGCCCACGAGTACGACCAGTCGACCAGAGACGTTGCTAGCTTATTCGGAAACACTCATATGAAGAGAAATGCAATGCTTTGAAAGAGAAGATGGAGGAGAGGACTCAAAATTCTGTATGATAGCGGGATAGAGATATGAAGGAAGGAGGGAAGATGCGGTTCTTCTACTCCGTATTATCAAGTCTAGCTAGTCCCGATAGGCACGACAGCAATAAACCGAGCAATTCCCCTGAACACGGAAATGCACTTCATATTGACTTTTGGGGTTAAAAGGATGAACATCATACCTAAATACGTTAGCAATTTTCCGAAGATAATTAATTCATCAAGACGTAACGTTAAAAGACGAAAGGCACAGTAGCTAGCAACAGACATGGATACATCACGATGCAACACCCCACAGTCACATCAGTGATGAAGATAAGATAATAAGATAAGAACGGGGTACAATGTCATGGAGAATGCGGGGTAGATCAAAGGAGAAATATCGGGAATGAAACTCTTTTTCTCCCTTCCGATCTGTCCGCTTTAACCATGGCGAACACAGATCAAGAGAATGAAAGTGGCGCTGGTGCGCAAGTGTTCAAACACGCCACTGCCGAAGTGGCTGCTACACCTCGTGATACTCAGCGAGAATATGAACGATTGTTTGGCGTCGATGAAGATGCATTTGATCAACCCACCACCACTAGGAAGGAGCTCTGGTCGTACTACCTTTACTATAATGGTATAGTGCAGTCACAGATCCATTCAGAACAAAGACTGACTGACCGTCTTCAATCTAGGTGATAATGGCGTCGGTCCGGGCTCCTACAGTCAAGCATTGTAGGTTATTCCTGCCTGCACAGAAATACTCGTCCGTTTGAAGCTGACTTAACAGATTCCAATGGGCCTTGACAAATGCCGGATACATTCCCGACACCAACCCACCTCAGCCTTGCACCGACTCCTCCGCGTGTGTGGTGCCCTGGGTAGGCGGCACACGATCTACATCCTCGGTGATCCTGATTGCCAATGGTCTCTGTTTTGCCTTCATGACAGTGATCTTTGTCTGGCTAGGTAGTGCTGCAGATTACGGCTCGTTTGGACGATGGCTGCTTCTTGCTTTGACAGTTGTGGCCTGGGCACTACAATACGGCATGCTTGCTATCCGACACCCTAGTCAATGGCCCGCAGCCATGGCCATGTATGTTGTTGCGTATATCGCCTATGGTGCGACTCTGGTATTTTACGCCGCTGTCTTTCCTCGACTTGCGCGGTACATGCCGCACGTACGAAAGGCGCGAGATGAACTGCGAGAAGGCAAGATTGAGCAGCAGGAATACGATGCGATCGAGTCTTTGGAAAGAAATCATATCAGGTACCAATTATCTGATTGTTTTAACTTCAAGCTGCTGACAAACTCGATACAGCAACATCTCGACTGCACACAGCAATATTGGATACCTCCTCACATTAGTACTGAATTTGAGCGTTCTTCTTCCGATGCAGAACAACCAGTTCTCAAACAACCTGGCACTATGTCTCACAAATTCATGTAAGATGACTTATTGCACAGCAGTCTACTATCTGACCACTTGAACAGATTGGGTGGTTCTCGGAATCTGGTGGTTCTTATTTCAGCAGAAACGCCCCGGTCCCACTGTTCCTAAGGGCTCGAACTATGCCACAATTGGGTTCAAACAGATTTGGCTGTCAATGAGAGAGATCAGGTCTCTCCCGCAGACTTTTCTGTACTTTGTGGCCTATTTCTTGCTAGCTGACGGACTTAATACGACAGGTATGTTGACTGCTACGTTTAAAATCTTACACTCACACGTACTAGGAACTCTCGTCTCAATCATTCAAAATGACTACGTCGCATTTTCCTTCCTACAAATCACTTATCTCGGTATTACGCAAGCCGTTTGCTCCATCAGTTCCACGTTTGGGTTCTGGTACATCCAGCGATACTTCAAGCTCAAAACAAAGACGATGTTCATGATCACCAATTTCTTCACTGCCTTCATTCCATTCTGGGGCATGCTGGGTTTATGGACGACCCGAATCGGCTACCATAATAGGGTATGCTTGGTTAGCCAAGTCCTTGTATAGTACTGACAGGTTTTAGTGGGAATTTTACTTCTATAATGTCGTCTTCGGCTTGTTCCAAGCTCCCTACTATGCAGTATGTGTATTTCAATCCTTTCATCCAGAAATCTGCTAATCTCTGGAACTCCAGTACGCCCAAACAATGATTAGCGAACTCATGCCTCGGGGCTACGATAACATGTTTTTTGCCTTGTTTGGGATCACCAATCGAGCAGTGAGTGCCGACCCTTCAGTTAACCTTCTCCAACACTAATCAAGTCAATCTAAGTCTTCGATCATCGGTCCGAACGTGATTCAGGCCATTATCAATGATACGCGTAACAACTGGATGGGCTTCCCCTTTCTCTTTGCTGTCTGTACGGGTGCCATGATCGCAATTGGATTCGTGGATGTTGAAAAGGGCCGTAAAGATTGCAGGAACTTCACTGAGCAGCGGAAGGTGGACCGCGTTGTTGCGGAAGCTGGATTGAATCCGAATGATCTGAATGGAAAGGGAGTACCAGGAATTCATCACTCTGTAGAGGGTGAGTAGTACTTACAGACTTGCTTGTTACCAATCAATCAAGTCTATATTCAAGAATCAATCATCCATTTCCTTTCTTGTGCACCGTCGGACTCCGCGAGCTTGGTCATAAGATAGCAGGTTTGAGCGCCGCTTTAGCCGGCCGGTTTTAAGGTTGCTTTAGCGGCAGCGAGATTCATGCCTGAAAATGCCTGAAAATGGGCACCCACTAGTAGCAACTTGTCAACCCGTGCGAACCATGCAAGTTTACCTGGTATCCCGATTTCAAATTTAAGATCTAATATGGCCAATGGTTCAACAAATTTATCGACACATTCAAAGCGTCAAAAGTGCGGTCAATTATTTATCCGCACAAAACGCCTACGCCCTTCAGATGAGTCAATCGCAGTGGCTTAGGATCCACCTGGCTGGCGCCATGTCTATAATAGTCCATAATTCCCGTAAAACTGTTTTCACCAATAATCTTTCCCTTATTAATATCTTTCCTCATTCTATGATGGCAATCCCACCGCAGAGCCCAGGGCATCCCATGCTCACCCAGTTCCTTCAGGATAATGATTGGAAGAACTTTAATCATGGTCAGTTTAGATCTCTCACTCTTCTACTCTAGGCATCACTAATATCCAGTAGGCTCATATGGCACATACCCCGCAGTGGTTCGAGCCGAGCTTCGCAAGTTTCAAGATCAACTAGAAGCTAGACCGGACAGGTTTATCCGCTATCAATATCCCAAGCTGCTGGATACATCTCGAAATGCAATGGCCACTTATCTGAACGTTCCAACAAGCGAAGTCGTATTCGTGAAAAGTGCAACCGTTGCCATTAACACGGTGCTTCGGAATCTTGTCTTCGGTCCAAATGACATGATCATCCATTTCTCCACTATCTTCGATGCTTGTGGAAAAACAGTACAGTCCGTTATGGAGACCACTCCACTGAAGGCTAGGAGTATAGAGTGCTCGCCTTCAATGAGTCATGACGACATTGTTGCAAAGTTCGTGGAGACAATCCAGCAGGCTACTGAGGAGGGTTTCAATGTCCGAATTGCCCTTTTCGACACCATTTCCAGTATGCCTGGTGTTAGAATGCCATTTGAGAGACTAACTGAAGTTTGTCGCGAGCATAAGATTCTCAGCTGCATCGATGCTGCGCATGGAGTTGGCCAGATCTCTTTTGATCTTGGCAAATTAAACCCGGATTTCTTCACTAGCATTACCCACAAGTAAGAACATATGCCCCCATATGTTCCAAGGAGATATTAACAGTCGATCTAGGTGGCTGTACAATCCTAGGGGTTGTTCCGTTTTTTATGTCCCCCGCCGCAACCAACACCTGATTCGCACCACAATCCCGACGTCGCACGTCTTAATTCCTAAGGAGCAAGAAGACGAATCATCATCGATACCAGCTCATCCTGAGAGCAAATCAACCTTTGAAATCATGTTTCAAAATACTGCAATCACCGATGATACACCTCATCTGACAATCCCAGCTGCTCTGGAATTCCGGGCCCAACTTCCTGGAGGCGAGGAGGGTATTTTGCAGTACATCCGCAAGATGGCATTCGAAGGAGGAAATCTTGTCGCCCAAATCCTTGGGACGGATGTTCTGGGTGAGCCCGGTGCGGATAAAGCAAGTCCTTGCAGAATGCGGGACTGTGCATTCGCCAATGTGCGTCTCCCATTCTTGATCAAGGATCCCGAAGCAGATGCGACAGAGGCGGTGCAATGGCCTGTTCTGAGTATTTCGCAAGCTAAGAAACTTGCACCTCGTTTGCAAGAACATATCATCACCGAACATTCTGTGGCGGTCGCTCTCTTTGTGTATGACTCGGCTTTATGGATCCGACTCAGCGGGCAGATATACTTAGAGCTGGATGACTTCAGGTGGCTCGGCGAGCTGTTGAAAGAGCTTTGCGCTAACCCTGGGGCGATTATGGGGGAGTCTAGTGCAGACTAGGTGATATTTTCACCACTAATGGTTTATCATAATTAGTGCCTGTGTAACCCCAGGAGCTTATCTCCACTTATCTCTCTCAGATAGCTTTCCCCTCATGTATATGTTTTATAATCTTTATGCTGTTCTCACCTTCCTCTCCCCCGATAGTACGTCTGGTATAATTACGACGTCTACCATACTTGCACTACAAAATTGGATTTAGCTCCGACGAGGAAATTCCTGCTTTCATGAAATTGTTGTAATGGTTAGTTTCCCAATATGCTTGCCCATTCACTCGTAGCTAGTATCAAATTTGCTTCAATAGACTTATCTTCGTTTGGTGGCATCTCAATTTGGGCCCAAGTTTCCGAAATGAGCCGAATACATTGAGACTTGAAAAGGGCGCCCTCAATAATCCAGCCTTTCCCTCCCGTACAGGCACTCTATGCGGCAAATGATTGGAGCTTTCGAGACCAGGCCAATCCTTTGAAACCAAACCAGGTTTAAAGACCGTTATCATCAGACCCACAGTGAAGACGCACGTATTTATCTCCCAATAAAAAATAGCCGTCAGTTGGGAAGCCTGGAACCGAAAAGGACGCAATTACGTATGCATATTTATGTAAAGTTATTATCCACGCATATGCAAGGATCGAATCTTTCCAAGGGTGGACACGAGTGAAACTTGCAACAGATTCCACCGGTACTGTTGGAGTAAGCTCCGGAGTCACATGACCATACACAGCGCTCCTTTTCCAGTTTAGGCTTAGTCCACGGCCTATTTCTTGTGGACCGTATACTCTCTTTCCTCCATCCCTCTCGGAATACGGATTTTGACTCTTTTCTTCTGTTTCCCAGTTACCATGTAGCCCTTTCTACCCCCGCCCCCACCAGGCTGGATGATAGATCAGCTGTCGACACCAACTTATGGGATGGTCGGGAATTAAGATGTTCATTTTAGGCGAGCCGCAGCTGGTGAGATTTGTTGCTGAAGGCCCGAGCTTCTGGTAACCAATCCGGTTGAATTGCTAGCGCATGAAAAACCGGCATAATATGTGTTTTGATCGATAGGTCATATTACTGAACTTTGGATATGAAATAGAAGACCTTACGGAGTAATTGGAAGTTGACATGTTCCAAAGAATAATGAAAAAGATACCATATCATATATATAACTTTAAACTCCAGATGTACTCTTTCCACACTCCATAAGCGCCAATGTATTCCGCTTGGGCGGTGAGCGGGCCGTCCCTGATCAAAGTTTTTTGTTCGAGTCTTGATCAATAAACCCACGGCTAAAACAGATTGGCACACAACTTGTCGCGGTGACTTGTAAGCTTATAGTACGGAGAGTATGTCATCAGTATTTTCAATCCCCACGTAAGAGTTAAATAACAGGATCAGATTTTATCTTCCGCTTAATCAAGTCCTTCTCTAGACATCAGCAGCCCTTTTCGGCGTGACTCAGCGCCTTCCAGTCGTTGGCCACAATATTCCGACACGTCCCCGTGTGGCTACCACCACGCACTGGACGACAATCAATCGCACGGGCCGGGTATCTTATGCGGACTACCATACTGTCGGGTCGATGATTTCCACAATATTTTAAACAGTTCGTTCCCCCACCCCCCTTTTTCTCTTTTCCCTTTCTTCTATCACCAGAAGAAGCTTCTAGTGTGCAATCCATCTACTTCCTGCATATTGCCTTGCAACTCGATAGCCAAGAACAGTAATTTCAGCACCTCATTTTGCCACGATCAATGGCATCAGAATCGGGAGCAGATCCCGCAGCAGAGCAGCCTCTCACGATCCCGGGTGATGAGGAGCAAAATGCAAACAATGAACAGCACATCGCAGTCGATGAAACTGAGGTATCGCCTTTGATTCTCTACTTGACCAACCGTTCTAAAATCTCAATAGAGCGAAGGAGGTGAATTCGATGAGGATTTCACTGATAATACATCACTATCTTCCAGTGTTCTTCAATATGAATACGAAAATGGCCGACGTTATGCTAGTGACCGTTCGGTAGGGCCGCCTCGAGTGGCAAGACGTTTAAACCAGCAGCTAACTCTACATACAGGGACACTACATGTATCTAAACCCAAATCAGAAACCCATGAAGTGAGAAGACTGACCAAATAGAATGCCAAATGATGAAGAGGAACAGGATCGAATGGATTTGGTACGTGTCTTGCCTTTCATGTGTCATAAATTTAGAAGCTAATCAGAACCAGGCGCATCACCTGTAAGCCATATATTGACCCTAGATACACGTATTTACAACCCTGACAATATTTCTGCCAGATGGCTCATGATGATGAAAGGAGAACTTCATAATGCCCCCGTGAAAAACCCTCAAAGGATTCTTGATCTTGGGACAGGAACAGGTATATGGGCTCTCGATATAGCGGAGTGCGTTTCTTATACCCCCTTTATCGCTTTTAGGAACTGTATTGATTCAAAATGAAAAATAGGAAATTCCCACAGGCACACGTTATCGGTACCGATCTCAGCCCGATCCAACCAGACTGGACTTTACCGAATGTCGAATTCATTGTTGAGAATTACGAAGAGGAGTGGCTTTACAAGCCAAACAGCTTTGATTTTATCCATGTGCGACTACTATCAGGGTATATTTGATGAGCATTGTAATTACTATGCGTGATAAAAAACTAATTATACTTAGATGCGTTGCCGACTGGCCAAAATTCATTCGGACCATTTATCAGCACCTGAAGCCAGGCGGCTACTTCGAGGTCCAGGAAAGTGCTGTGTGGGCCTGGAGTGATGATGGATCTATGACCGCGGATTCACCGTTATTCCAGTACATGCAGCTTCTCGATACTGCAGGGAAAAAAATGGGACGTGAGATGAACGTCTACTATAAGCTGCATGACTGGCTTGTTGAGGCGGGCTTTGAGGACGTGCAGCAATCCACATATATTCTACCATATTCTCCGTGGCCCCGGGATCCGCACCTCAAGGAACTGGGCAAATACCAAGCTGTCCACGCTAATCAAGCAGTGGAGGCATATGGGCTGAGACTATTGACTCAGGTATTCGGATGGGGTGAGGATCCGTCACGAATATTTCAGGCAGCGGTTAAGAAGCACATGCGAGACAAAGATCTACATGCTTATTGCAAAGAGTGAGTGAATGCCTGAACGTGGAGTTTGAACCGGTTTTTAACATTACTAGGGTCGCTGTTTTTGGGAGGAAGCCTATGAGCCGAGGAAGCCAATGAACTTGAAATCACAATTCATCTATTTAGGTCCTATAACGAAAATAAACAATGTAAAAAGAAATCCCCAACCCTCTTATGCTATCATGATAGGATAGCCTAGAGCCCAAATTTCAATTCGTTTCCCCTTCTCAAGGCCAGAATTGCATCGTTTTGTTGTTCTTCTCCAAAAGCCCCGGAAACCAAGCAAGAAAGAATGTACAAAGTAACAACTCTTCTTGTAGCCAGCTGGAACTTGGTGATGATGAATCACACTGTGGGGGTGCGTCCCCATCTCCCGGAGTCACCCCGGATTTCAGTTCCAGGCCTTGGTTACTAACCGCATCGCGGTTATTGTGGGCCTGACCCTTTCAGCAACTTTTCTTATATCTGGCTTTATACCAAGGTCCAAATTATAAGGAACTTTTGGTGTGATGATCCTGAGGAAGTTGATTGATCTTACTGGAATAACTATGACTCTAATTTTCGGCTTCTTGTTTCCATCTACATTGCCTGCGTATGATTTAGCAAGGAAACAGAAAAGCAAACTCTCGCTGATGAACAAGCACAGTCATCCTGTGATGGAAATGTAACTGCCACCTTTGACTTTCAGGAGCCAAAGGATATGGGCGTGGGTTCCTCTATACTCCAAATTCAATGACGTGGTGCTAACAGAAGAAATACAGTCAGGGCATGAGACATTGTAACTTCTAAAAATCCCTAATTCCTTAGCCAATGGAATGGTCTTAAAAATACCCCGATAAATCCTTCCAGATTGGATGCACAGCAAATGCAATTATGTGCTCTTCTTATGCATATTACTGCGATGGAAGAAAAACTTGATTATAAATATACAATTTTAGTGACAGCACGCGCCTCTCTCTAGTTGGCCGTGTATACTGTCTGAATGGCCCCACTCAAAACCTTGCCCATCACAAAAAGGGGGACTACGTAAAGGAGAACCTGGATGAGGAATGAAACACAGCTCAGAGTCTCCACGGGTCTGAAAATCCCAGCACCTCCAGTCTCTCGATACTGGCGGTTTGTCCGTTTCTTCAGGCTAGGGACGTGTTTGAATTCATACTTGGACCCTCCCTTGAGCATGGGAGACCCCAAAACGGTATTTATAAGGAATTTCTTTGATATCTTTGTGGAACTAACATTAGCCGTATTTCTATGGGTGTTTGTTGATGGGATATACTCACGTTGGTCAAAATTCTATCAAAAAATGGAAACCAGTGTTGCAGTTGACAAATGACGACGAGAATACCACAGTACCCTCGGAAAAGAGCCTGGAAAAAGTAACCCGGTTTCGAAAGTCCCAATTCATCAGCCATCTGATCATCATTCATCTTTCGAACACCGGTCTCAATCAAAGACTTGGATATGTTGATACCCGGGAAATCGCGGATCATCTCGATAAAGTTTTCGGTAAGGACTGTGGAAGATGCCGTGGGGCCAGGCTCACTGAGCATGATGCTTTCCATAGTAGCCTTAGCCTGCTCAACAGTCGCAAAGTACTCTGCCGGGGTACCTAAAACATAGGCGATATAGCGGTATAAGGCCAGGTATCCCTTTAACATTTGTGGATCGGGTTTTATCCCTATCTTGGGCAATTGAACAAACGGCGTATTGCAGCAGAAGACGCAAATAGCGTGCATACAATCCAGAAGATTAATGGGGGTACCGTATTTTTCGAAATCGTAGTATTCCGGATTTTGTTCCACGATTTTCAAAATCCGATGGCGCACCATCGCATGCAAAAGCCTTACGCGAATGGTGGAGATATGGCCGTCACCACCAGGTTGAACTGACTGCAACGACTGGGTGGCCTGGATCTGCCACTGGAATGTTTCAAGGAATCGCTTGGGCAAAACAGGCACGTTGAAGCCTCCAGTCCTAATGAAGACCTCTGCTGTTCCTGCCGTTGTCTATATCGCTGTTAGAATAATGTGTGGAGAGAAATATCAATGGAGGATAGAACATACGGCGTTTTCTCCTAAGCAGCCTTGAAGCACAATACCGGTGATGTTTGGTGCCAGATATCGATAGAGGAAGACTTGGCCCTTTTCAATCTCTTCCCAGTCCACCCAGTCAGGGACAGAATGGGTTTCCTCCCAGAATTGACGCATAATACTATCATTGGCATAGTTTTCCTTCAGGACTGTGTACATATCTGGTCTGCTCACCCCGCCCTTCTCTTGTTTCTGAGCTGCTATGATGGCCAGCAGTTTCTCGACAACAGCCATTGCAAGGTCATCGGCTTGCCGTCTTAATGGCATGAGCTGCTCTGCCGTCAAATGGTTCTCAGTCCATTGAAACTCATAACCTCTGACATAACGCTTGTCATCAGGAAATGACTTTTCAAAATACATTATTAAAGAAATGGTTCGGAAGTGAGGCTTAGAAGAGAGATTTGGAAGTGAGAATAAATTTTTAGAGTTCGTTCTGAATCTAGGCATTTATAATTGAAGATTTTCTATCAATGACAAATAAATCCCGCAAAAATGATCATGTTCACCTATGAATTGTAACCTCGGAACATACAGAGCCTTTCTGGGCATGCACTGTGAGCCTGATCAGGATATGCAATACCTCTCCTCTTCTTCGGAAACCGGTTTGGCTGTCTTAGCACTCTTCTAAAGGAACGGACATTGGACGATCGTAAAAAGAGGAGAGGGTCTAGGGGATCGACTGCCACTGTATTTGCAATAGTAAAGCTAATCGAGATACATACAAACCAGAATGGGAGCTCCACTATGGTGATATGGTGGAGTACGGAGGAGAATAATATTGTTTTTAATTCAATGCATCGGTTAGACCGATGGCCAGGAGGTCAGTGGCAACCTTGGGAAACAGTCATACGCACAATCATGCGCTCGGGTTTTGCTTTGGAAAGTCAATATTGTGAACCATGACTCGATTTCCCGATAAAGTACGAATAATAACTCGAGTCCCCCAGAGTTGTGTACACCATGGCCCTCGTCCTCGGCAAAATATTCTGAGGCTTCGACATTCCAAGCCACCTCCTCTAGAAACCGACATGACTATGTTAGCAATCTTTCAAAAGAACAGGTACTAGACGAAAAGAGGATATAGTCTAGGCCAGAATCACACCATTTGCACTCCGTGGGTGTAAAGCTGATCAACATTAACTCAAATCAGAAATGGAACTCCCCCATTATGATGATATAGTGGAGTAAGAGGTTACGTTTCTCCTTACATAGTACATCGGTTGGATGGGGGCCAAAAGGCAGTGGCAACCTAGTTCTCCACCTGTTCACGCCTCGATCTTTCAATAGTGCGAAACATGACCCGAGTCCTTGACAAAAGTACGAACAATCACTTGAATTCTCCAAAATAGTCGCAAACAATGAATTTGGTTCCTGATAAGATTACTTGAGGCACCGTTATTTCAAGCATTCTGTCAAAAGAACGGAAATTGAAGGATTGCAAAAAAGAAGAGACGGTCTACGCTAGTATCAATGCATTTGTACTAGTCAAGCAAATTAAAATCAGCCTTGGAACTCAAACAAGGAAATGGAACTCTGCCATTACGTGGAGTAGGATATATGGACTACCCCTCAGTACGGACTACATTAATTCGACTGGGTCTCAATGATAAAATAGTTATGCCCCCTTCTTGAAAGGGGGGCTTGGCTCAATTAGCGCTATCTATCCGCGGGTGATCAATTACTTTAGGACCAATTAACATGACATTTTCAATCGGCTAATTGCCGATAACTGGGAAGATACACCGAGAACTTAAGTTAGTTCAAGAGTCAATCCAGGTAAAAAGGATTCAGTAGATCCACAGCTGTAAAATTTGGTCCATTAGTCTATAGTTGATTTGTCAATTAAAGCAGCCCCACGAAATGCAATCCTTGGAAGTTGTGGCTCAAACAAAAAGGTTATATAGAAGATACATTCTCTAGGCGTTGCATAGTGTCTTCCATCATCCACTCCTTTGGTTTTCTGATTACAGTACAACTTCGGAGATACCGAAAATATGATCGAAGAACAGACAATCGTTCAGGTTACTTTGCCTGACTTATTTGTCGGTTTCCTAGCCCGGAAACCTGTGCTGCATCAAGACTATGAAGATACCCGTGTGGCTTCGGAATCATGGCTTTCAGTGTAAGTGACTCGGTCAAGTCTTTATTTGTTGCTGACCTATCGGGAAAGTCTATGCGATTTCCCTCCCTCTTTGCGAAAAACAGTTCATAAAATCGATATCACATACTACTGCGCCATTTTGCTACCGCATGTGGACGCAGATCGTTTCCGTACAGTCTGTGACTGGATGAACTGGGTAGGTAGAGATTCCCCCGCCCCTATGATCTTTCAAACACATGTCTGACTCTGACTTCACTAACAGGTCTTTCCTTTTGATGATGGTAAGTTAGGCAGATCTATTGTGAATGAGAAGATGCCCAGCTGATCTCCTCAACAGCACTGGACAATGGCCCCCTCAAGGAAAAGCCCAAAGACGTTCGAGAATTAGTCAACTGCCTAATAGGTATACTCGATACAAACACAACCCACGAACATCAGGATAAACTCTTGCTTGCTTTTGAGTCGATTTGGCTTCGCGTGTTTCAGGTGCGGACATTCCTCTTATCTGACACAATGACCTGACCTGCCAGCCATTGAAGCTAATCAATGATTAGGACTCTTCCTCGGGAGTCCAGAGACGGTTTGCAAGCTCCATGCGAGATTACTGCGAGGCTATTTATCAACAGGTTGTTCTACAAAAGGGTGGTCGCCAGAAAGAACTCGGGGTACAATCAACTTTACAAATGCGGCGACAGTCGATTGGAACCATGCCATTATTCGCGTTGATCGAGTGAGTTCAGATTGTCTTTAAATAGAATCCTAAGAGAATCTCTAATCATGGATTGCAGATATGCACACGCATTACGCATTCCAGATGATGTATTTGATTGTAAAAGCATCAAAGAAATTCAACGAGTCGGCACCGACCTAGTTTTTTTGTGAGTTCCCCAACATCATATTTCATGGAAATGAGATTGCTTAATGTCTGTATGTAGGCAAAACGACCTGATATCGTATCGGAAAGAGAAGGTATGTGAAACTACATACACCATGACCAGTCACATCCCTAACATACCCATTCTAGGCACTGGGCGAAAGCCACAACATAATATCAATCTACCAACAAGAAGGATACACCATCCAAGAAGCGTTCAATGAAGTAGAACGATCATTGTCTAAATGTTACCGCGACTGGTATCTCGCATTGGCACAATTACCCAGCTGGGGAGAAGAGATCGATTCGCAGGTCCAGCTGTATATTGAAGGTGTGCAGAATGCTGCCCTTGCCAACATCCACTGGAGGTTAGTTATCGCTCTTCGCTCATCAAATTATCTGTCTACTGACCCTATTTGCTCAATAGTTTCCGAGTAGATAGATATTGGGGAAACAACCAGGACGTTCGCAAGACGCGAATTATTAGTCTTCCAGCGGATATGGCTACCCCGAAGCGGCGAAAGATCAATCTCAACATTTCGAATGGATGGGCATTATTTTCAGCTTTTGTTATGCTAGTGGTTTTCGCGTCGATACTTGCTGTTCCTCGGGTATTTGGCTTTTGCTTCAGGAACGTGAGAGAATTTCCTTGGTACGGTATTTCTTTGGTTAATGTATGATGCGTGGATTATGTATAAATCTTGGAACCGATCTCCTCCTAATGTGAATACCTAAGAAGACTTTTGGAACAATATCATTGACTAGGTTCAAGGAATTCTTCGAGCCGCAAAAAGATAAAAGAAAACAGCCCGGAGTGTCCTCAGTCGACCGGTAAGAAAACAGAATAGCCTGGGGTTAAATCAGATTAGACGCAATGTAGATTTCGCAGTCAATCTGTTACGAACAAACAATACAAGATATGTAGTCGCGAATGCTAAGCTCCCCCTCTAGTTCTACCTTAGTGAAGCGCAATCTCAAAAGATCTATCATCCTCGCAGCGTTTGACGTGGACCATATGGTAAGTATTGATGCGCTCAAAGATTCCCATCCAATATCACGCACTTGGCCCCGGTACCTACTGTAGTGTGTAATTGTGGCCCGTTTTCTTGGCGCGCCATGTTGCTCTAAGTTTTGAGGAGCTCCTGGAATGAGACTCAATAGATGGATTCATACGCTTGGAAAACCTGTCACTTTGATAAGCTTCATTGTTCGAGAGTATACAATTCATCGGTTTGCCAACCCAAGTACTGTGGGGACGGGTGACGCGTCTTTCACTGCCACGCCACGAATCGAATCTGCTAGCTCCTGTTGCTATGGATCTCACCAAGGCCATTTTTTGCAAATACTCACATCCATCTTCTCATCATTATTATGGCCCAACGAAGTTCAAAGTCCGACTCTGATAATGAGCTTCCCTCACCAGGCTGGTGGTCCATCGAAACCAGCACGCAGGCTCTCCATTGCTCTTTGATTCTATCCTTCTGCATGATGCTTGTGGCGATTTTTATCGCATGGTGGAGAGGTATTCTCTGCTTTTGGTGGGTTTATTTCCTTATGAATTGAAAATGATTGGTACCTAAACCCTCCATATAAGAATACATGAGCAAACTGGATTTTTTTAAACCACAAGCACTATTCATCTGACTTAATTCGCCGGGTTGGAAGATGCACCTGTGCTCCATGCTGATGCCAAGCTTCAGGCTTACCTGAATCAAGCAGACGGAGAGCTTTATACTTTCCAAGTCACCGCCGAAGTCTTGTTGAAGAGTATGCCTCGCCCTGGAGGTCCTCATTCATATGTTGATATTCGTTGCCATCCATCGCCTAGCTCTTAGTCTGAAGTTGTTCTCCGTGTTTGAGGCTGCCTTGTTATTGGGTGCTGGAAGTCTAATCAAGGTGAGGGCGTGGGTTGGTATATTTTACAGATTCGTTTAACTACTAAAGCATTATCTTTAGTTACCGCTCCATAAACAGTGGACTTGATTTTGAGATTTGAGAAATCCCCTCTTGCATGTGAACTCCTGATATCATGATTTCTTGCATTCGTTTGATATGGAAAGATTTACAGGTATAATTCTCATAAGATTTTGTAGTCCTGAGCTAATCTTTTGGATAATCATAATCATCGTATTGCCTCTATGGGCAGTGGACATGTAGTACGGCGTGCTTTGGGGCGATACTACCGAAATTTGTCGGAATTGACAAGTATAACACAAACACCGTTCAGCTATTCAAGGGATTTAGTCAGCCTTGGTTCGGCTACGGGTGCGGCTGCCAATTCCCTCCGTAGAAACCGCCTTTTTGATGACATCTTTCACTTTCTCCTTCTTAGGACGAGAAGTTTTCTTGGGCTCTCCGTTTGCATCATCGGCTGCAGGTGGAGCTGGAGCAGGGGCCTCGGGTTCCTTAGCGGGTTCCTCGGCAGATTCCGCTGCGGTCTCTAGCTTTTGCTTCTTGACCTCGGGCTCTTCTGTCTTTTCAACGACAGAAGCAGGTGGATCAAGTTTATCCGTTTCTTCGGTGGCGGAAGCTGTAGCTGTTGGAGCTAGAACCGGCATCGTAGTCGCGTCCAGATCGCGCTTCTCGCCAGTCTGAGGCTCTGCCTTTTCAGCTTCCTTCTTCTCAGACTGATCCTTTTCGGACTGCTCCTTGGCCTCGGCCTTTTCTACCTGAGCGGCCACTGGGGCCTGTGGCTCTAAGGATGCAACAGGTGCATCGAGAGAAGGTTCTATGGATGGAGCGCTCGGAGGCTGGGAATTGGGAGCCTCGGGATCATCAATTTTTGCGCCTTCTCTAGCCTTTTCGACAGTAATAGCTTCACTGTCTGACTGTGTCGGATGCAGGACACTATGAACTGGCTCTGAGGATTGGGAGACGGGAGCTGTGGCTGATTAGTCATCATTTACTGAATGAAACCAACGTGAATGACAGCAACACTGAAATTCCCACACGTATGAAGGCCACGTAAAAGTTGCAATTCGTCTGAATTGACACACTTGCAGCTAGGGAGCACATACCTGGAACTGAAGGAGGGTTTTGCGTGGGAACACTTTCACTGGCCATGATGAATCGATGATGTCAGATAGGGCACGTGCCTTGAGGGAGTAATTTGACAAGGGATAGGGTCGCGAGGTTGAGGCGATTGCAATGAAAGCAGTATAGATGGACTACAGAGAAGATTGAAACAAAAAAGAAATGGTTTGAAATTGAGGTGGGAGAGGTGAGGTTGCGCGGTGACGTTTACTAAGAAAGATGGAGACGCTAACCCGATTCCCTCAATGCGACGGGGCCGATTCGCCCCCTGCGACCCCATGTTAAAACCACCGTCACACAAGTCATTTGGTTTGCCCTTTCCCGTAACTGCCCTTTATGCACATGCTTCTGCCTCTGCTTTAATTCCCGCAGCATTCCGGTCAAAAAGTATACTTTTCTCAAATCTCGCTTCCATAAGTACTTGGTACCTGGAAGTATGCCAAGAAGATCTCGGAGAAGTTTATCCGGATGGCGCAGGGCGGGTGGAGTCCAAGTGCGGAGTACTGGATCGATCTTCGTCATAGCGCACTGAAGTGCTCCGGGAAATGGACCTGGCATTGCCATTGCTGAGGGGGAAAAACAGCTTGAATTTAGATCTGTGTTCCCAGCGTTTCAGCACATCCACGACGAATTGCCAAAATTTGAACGTCTACTTGAACCCTGTGCTTATTCCTCAATGATATGCGTATTGAAGGAAAGTCGTTGTATAGCCGAAACCACGTAGACAACTCAGGTCAAGCTCAGCTCCAAGTGACTCATAATATCTCCTTCCTCTCTGACGGAAGAACGAATGCGAGATCTCTCGGCATTGTCTGCTGTATTATCTGGGAGCAAGAGCTGTACATTGCGAGCCAGAGAAGTTGCATCTCTAATTTTCCTCTGCTCTATCAGAAGTCGGAGGGCATCACAGGCAATTCCAAGGAAAGCGTCTCGGCGAGAATCATTCCAGGCCTGGACTTTGGGGAGTGACAGAGTTTCGACGAAGCGAATGAAAGGAGATGGATCAGGATGACTCGGATGGCAGAGGGACACGCTCGCAAATAACAATGATCGAGAGGATGCCAGTGTAGAAATGACTTCTCGGTACTCGTCATAGATGTAAGGGGTGACCTTCTCGGTCAACGGTTTGGCGTCCATTGCTGCCCGGCTTAGATGGGCTCCAGCTGCCAGCAGCATCGGTTTTCCGGACTTGATCTGTTGGGGTAACATGGAATGCATGTGGCAGACACGTAGATAATATTTGAATGCCGAAGCAAGGCCATCTCCATATCGAAGTTCTGCGTCCATAAAGTCGACAAGCACGTTGCTAATACTCTGCTGGGCGACCGACTCTGTGATTCGGCCGTTAGGCCCGCCTAAATCGCGGCTCAAGAGCATTCTAATCCACTGGACAATGGTATCTTGAAGACCCTCGGCAACCATAAACTTAGTCAAAGACGAGGTGGCCGCTCGTGAATGCAACAGCATCTGTCGGGAAGCGCCATCGGAAGCCCAGAACCATTCCACCGCGCGAGACGCTGCCCTGGAAGTCTTCATCGCCTCGCTGACGCCATTCTGGGCAGGAGTTCGTACCAGCAGCAGCTGGGATTTTAAACATTTGGTGATGATTAACGGGGTTACAGAGCCTGAGGCTGCTAGTTCATCAAATACGAGCATAGGCTCTTTGGCCAGTCGTTCCTGTTCGTCGATATCTCGGGCAGCATGATGATTAATGCCTTTGGGCGGTACGATTCGAAACAGCGGATTGTCGAGAATAGTATGCAGATGGTGGTCGGTTGCATGAAGCGAGGAATCGGTATTCAAGGGCTGTCGATCGCCCTCATGGGTGTCCGATACCGGGTACGCATGGTCCAGCTGACGACGAAATGAGGATGTGAGGGCGTTGAGCAATTGCTGGGACTCTCTGGGGGTTCGAGGCAGGGGCTGATTAATCTTGGGCCAGGATTTGAACTGAAAAATCGAGGTGCCCTTCATGATGATGAATTTGGGGGATTATGCGGTGAGTCCCAAATGTTGTATTTGTGACGACTCTCAAGTAGTTGGCCCCCTTGTGAAGGCGAAGATCGCCGCGAGGGGTGGGCGGTGAAGGCTCGAACTCTCAACTTTGGGCGGGAGTGGATGACGAGCAGACCGAGTGGTGCAATCGAATTGGTGAATGAGAAGAAATTTATAGAGTGAAACCACCAAATAAAATAGATCAAGAGAATTATCAAGACAAGATCAAGTAGATGAATCGAGTGTTCAAGATGATACCTAATACAACTTCATGTTCTTCCCAATATTTCAAACAGTAGTGAACCCAGTAACAAACCAATAGGCGCCACTCGCTAAAAAGCCAGGCAACGCCAAGACCAGCTGTGACTGAGAGCAACACATCAGAACTTAGCTTTTGCCTTCCCCATTCACATCCCCCCCATTCTCCCCATACCACACCTTTTCTTGCTTTTTGCTTGTCTATCTGGATTACTATCTGGCCAGTGTGCCTGTGGTCCTTTTCTGGTGCTTTACCTCTTGCGCGAGGGTGCATCATACACTTTTTCACCCTACCTTCCTCAGATCCTTCCTTCACGAAACCCTTGCGACGCCATCGTGACCTCCTTCCCAATTCCAATTCTTTCATCTCACATACCCACATAACACAATGTCCGACATTCAGAACCGACCCTCTGCTCGAGGCAGAGTATCCACTCGCGGTGGCCGTGGTGGCTACAGCAACAGAGGTGGCCGTGGTGGAAACAGCAGATCCAATGCCGATAGCTCAGACCTCGCATCCTTTGATGAAGGTGAAATCGGCCAGATGAAGAAGAAGTATTCCGACACCCTGCCCACTCTTCGGGAGTTGTTCCCCGACTGGAAGGACGAAGACCTGGTGTTCGCTCTGGAGGACTCAAATGGTGAACTCGAGGAAGCAATTGAGCGCATTACTGAAGGTTGGTTCCCCTGAACTGAACCGTGACTTAGCGCGTTGATGTCTTCCCCCACGGCCCATACTGACCAATGTATTTAGGTAATGTGTCGCAGTGGGGAGAGGTCAAGAAGAAGACCGTCGACCGGACTCGCCCTAAGGCCAAGGAGGTTCAGAGCGCCCCGACCGAGCTGACTTCAACTCCTCTTCGTGCAGCTCGTGGTCGCGGTGGGCTGGAAGGCCGTGGTCGTGCTCGCGGAGACCGGGGCCGTGGTGGTCGTGGTGGCCGGGCTGGTGCTCAAACTAATGGAACTCGCGTTGTCAGCACGGCTGAGCCTGTGCCCGCGGCGGCGATTGAGCCCATTGCATCGAACGTGACAGACGAATCCGATAAATGGGACAACGAGCCTGCAGCCACCGCCACAGTCACAGAGTCGGAGTCTCAGACCAGTGTGATTCCTGAAGGCTCAAAGAAGGGCTGGGCTAGTTTGTTCGCCAAGCCGCCTCCTCCTCCCCCGCAGAAGAAGGCTCCGCAGCCCGCTCCTGTGCCTGAAGCTGAGAAGGCTCCCGAACCTGTGCCAGAGCAGACCGCCCCCGAACCCGCTCCGGTGCCCGCTCCCTCCCAGAAGACTCCTGTCGCCAAGCCGATTCAACCTGTTGTCCCTGCCATCCCCGCCGCGATTGCCAAGCCTCCTCAGGTTGACTTGACCGAGACCAACCTCGAACAAATCCCCGATGTGTCCGCCCCGGCTCCAACTGCCACTGCTGCCAGCACTGTTGGTAGCTCTCTGGACCCTGTGGCTATTGCTCAGGCTACTCCTTCCCGCGCCCCTCCCGCTAGCCTTCCCGGTAGCGCATACAAGCAGGGTGTTCGTGCTCCCGGCTTCCAGCGCCGTGTGATGGAGCAGCAGCAGGCTGTGGTGATGCCCGGCAACCACGCGGTTGATCGTGCTGCTGTGCAGTTTGGAAGTATGGGACTGAATGGCGACGCCGTGGATATTGATGAGAACCGTGAGGAGGCCGAGACCCGCGCCCAGCCACCTCAGCACTCCCCTGTTGCTCCTCGTGCTTCCCTCCCTCCTTCGACTCAGGGTGTTGCTGAGACTCCTGCCGCCCGGCCTGCCCCTGGTCTGCCGCCGGTTCCCCAGGGCTCTGTTGGCGAATCTTTTGACTTTGCCCGCTACTCCGAGACCCAGAAAGCCTACGACCCCTTCGCCATTCCCGCCAGCCAGCCCCAGCAGCAGATCCCAGAGCCCTTCGCCAACCAGGCTCCCACTCAACCCGCTGCTACCACCGGCAGCGAGTACTCTCCCTTCTACGCCGCCGACCAGCAGCGTTTCCCCTACAACTACTACGATAGCTACGGTCAGACTCAGAATGCCACTGCTGCCCCTCGTGCCGCTCCTGGATTCGGTGTCTCGGGTGCTGAGGCTGCGCCTCAGATTCCCACCACCCAGGCCCCCAGCCGTTACGGTCCCGTCGATGCCACCAACAGTGGTCACAACACTCCTAACCCGACCATGCCCGCTGCTAACCAGACCCCCGCTGGCCAGCACATGCCAGGCCAGCAGAGCGCCTATGCCTACGGCTACAACCCTTATTATACCAACCCTCACTATGCTCAGTACATGAACCAAATGAACCAGCAGCCCCAGTACAACCGGAATCGCCCCATGTATGATGATGCTCGTCGCTATGATGACCCACAACAGCAGCAGCAGCAGCAGCAGCAGCAGCAACAGCAGCAGCAGCAGCACTACGGTATGCCGCACAACAACCAGTACGGCTACGGTAACCAGTACGGCCCCTACGCTGGTAAGGGTGGCATGTACGGCCAGCAGCCCCACGGCTTCTCCTACGACCACACCTCTTCCCCCGCGAATGCCGCCGCCACCTTCAACCAGGGAACCCCCGGACGTGACTCAGTCTACGGTGGTCGCACTGGTGCGGCCCAGCCTGCCGATAGCCAACAGACCACTGCGGGCGCCAATGCCTTCGGTACTGGTATGTCGGACGTTTTCAGTCGCCCTCAGGCCAGTGGATTTGGTCAGAACCCCTCTGTCGCCCAGCAAGCTCCTGTGAGTACTGAGGAGACCAAGGGCTTCGAGGCCCCCAAGGCTGGTGGCCCCAGCCCGTCTCTGGCCCAGGCCAACCGCCCCGGTTCCGCCACCAACAACGTCCCTGGTCAGCCCCAGGGCCAAACCGGCCTTCCCCCGCTGCAGGGTCAGCAGGGTCAGCAAGCATTTGGTGGTTATGGCCACCTGAACCCCCAGTATGGTGGTCTCGGTGGTCTTAGCG
Organism: Penicillium lividum; assembly: GCA_028828245.1. Taxonomy (NCBI): domain Eukaryota; kingdom Fungi; phylum Ascomycota; class Eurotiomycetes; order Eurotiales; family Aspergillaceae; genus Penicillium; species Penicillium lividum. The sequence goes on from JAQJAG010000002.1 coordinate 7,065,662, forward strand.
GACACCAGGGCGCTGCTTCGCAGAGCGGTGGTGGCTACAACAACTACGGTGCCGGGTTCAGCAACTACTACGGAAACAACCGTGGTGCCGGTGGCTGGGGTAACAACTACGGTCACTAAGCTGAGGGAATGACTATTTTCTTTTTTCTCCTTCCCTGTCATACACATATGTCGTTGATTTGAGAAAATCAAAAAAGGGCGGGGTTTCTTTTCCTTTTGTCTTGATCGTCTCAGGAAGGCAGACAAAGAAGCAACTCCTATCATTTTCTTTTCATCTTTTTTTCCTCAACATCTGTGTAATCTCTACTCTCTTCTGGGAGCTTGGCTGGCTTTTCCTTCTTGGGGACTGGGTACTTGCGTTTTCTTCCTTACTTCCCCATGTTTTTCCTTTTGCTACTGTCACGCCTGAGGCGGTTTGTATTAAATCCATCAATTTTCCCTGTCTTCCCTCTACCTCTGCCGATTGTCTTTTTCCCCCTTTTTTTCTTTTTTATTTTTTTTTCTTCGCCCTAGCTCACGGTGTCAATTGAGGTGCGGTGTGTTATTCGGTGAAGAAGGGTTTCTGTTTCTGTCTCCTTTTTTCATCTTCTATTCTCTGTCATATGCATTGTCTACGACTGCTGGGTCTGGCTGAGGTGGATTGTGATGGATTTTGCTCATTATTGAGCCTTCAAAAAGTGTGATGAGTTATGTACGCACCTATATGAACCAGGTATTGCAAGACTCAATAGATTCTCCTAGGGCAGAAGCTCGAAATCCATTTCTCGTATCCTATTTTATACATAGGCCATAATCTTATATTCACATTTCAATCTTTGATTGGGGAAACCTCTTACTCACCTGATCCATACCTAGTATAGGTATAAATTTGCACTGTTGTTGCAGAAATGTTTGGCCATACATATGTATATAAGTCGGAGAATAAAAAAAAATCAAGATCATATGATTAGGTTGTGCTACCGTTGATCTGCTCGACTCATGCATATAAGCAAACGGCAAGATCATCGACCGGGACTATATACAATCGAAATACATGACATGGTCCTCCAAATAACCAAGGACATCACAAGGCCAACTCTATGAGAAGACAATCGGGCTAAGGGACAGGACTAGATAACCCGAGATAGAGAACAGTTGTCCTGATACCCTGGATCCACTCGATAAAAAAAGAAAAACACCCAAAATGAAAATCAAAAAGCACGGGAGGCGTCTCTCTCAATTGGCAGAGTCTAGAGATCTACGCGGAAAGACCAAGACCCTCAGGACCAACCTGGAAGTACGGCGGCTTCGCACCCGCAGCGCGGGTGGCGTCAAAGCGCCAGATTCCACCGGTCTTGTCACCATCCAGATCAGGGCTGAGGTCGAGCGACCGAGCAAGCTCCTGAATGGTAGCGTCGTCATCCTTTTGCTCGACGCGGTTGAAGAAGCGACGCTCCCACTCGCGGTTCTCGGACTTCTCGACACGACGCAGCTCACGCTGCGCATTCTCAATGCGAGACTTGTGGGCCGAGACGGCATCCATGTCGTTCTTTTGGATGTTCTCCGCAACCTCCTTCCAGGCGCGGCGGCTCTCGTACACATCCTGCTCGTCGATTGGGGCCAGGCTCAGGGGGTGGTCTTGTTCTCCTCGACAGTCCAGGTATCGATGACCTCCTTGCTGCCGGCCTTCTTGATGGTGAAGGTGTTGGACCACTGGCCGTCGACGGTGTACAAGGGCTTCTTCTCGCCCTCGCTGGCCTTGTATAGGCTCGCGGTGAAGGTGTTCTTCTTACCGCTCAGCCAGCCCTTGCCGGAGAAATCGATCTTGGAGACATAGCCGGTGCTGCTGGCGATCTTGGCGGTCTTCTCGAGCTCGACGAATGGGGTACCGTAGATCAGGGACTCGATGTGGAGGTTAGGGAGCGTAATCAGGTATCGCTCCTTCTCTTTGGATCCGGGCAGGCTAAGGGTGTAAAGAGCATGTCCGATCTGCTTCACTTGGATGGTGCTGGAGAAAGATGCCTTCTGGGCGTTGTATCCTTGAAGCTGTGAGAGCTCGTGTCAGTTACTTGTGCTTGTTATTATGGCACGTGACAAACTCACCTCGACTCCATTCTTCTCGTTTGAGATTGCATACGCGGTAGCGGGTGGGTGGTGGCTACAAAATATACTTGTGAGTATTTTCAATGCATTTGGTCCTAGATTGGGAAAGACCACGTACCTGACCTGTTCACTGACCAGCTGTGTCTCGCCAGTTTCAGCGTTACCCTGCCACTTACCAATGAACAGCTCACCCAGGAATGGGTTCAGCGGCTTCTTCTCGCTACCAAGCTTCTCACTACGGCTGCAGTACTGCTGGTGAAGGGTGGTCAGGAACCATTTGAGGACAAGAAGGGCCCGCTTCTCTGGGTCGGATTCCTTGGCGGGGGCCACGAACACATCGGGGTGTTCGGCCCAGTAGGCAGAGTACTCGGTGAGGGAGGTCGAGGACAGGATGAAGGGAGGGGCAGTCAGGGACGAGAGATCTCCGTTAAAGGAGGCAATAGACTGGAAAACCGATTAATTGCAGGAACTCGAAAACCAAGTTGTGCAGCATACCTTGAGGAAACTGGTCCACGAACCCTTGCTGTGGGCGGGGACGGCACTTTGAGGCTCTTTAGGCGACATTTTTTTCAGGAATTTAACTTGGATTGGAAAGATCAAACTTGAAACCACAGAAATTCCGAAACCTGAAGCAAGTGGGGGAGTTTGATGTCAACGGTTGGCGGTCAGAGGGATAACGTCATGGGGAATGTGGTATCGGTACTATTGGTCGACCACACTCATGCATTTTCCTGATTTCATCGATTGCGCGTCTTTATGAAGTGACAGTACCTTTCTGGTACTATTCATATTATCTTTCTGGTACTATACATACTCCTGCCATTGACAATGCCCACTGAGGGAATCCGGAGGCCTCATGATATTGAGATCGAGGGGTAGATCATTGAAAAATCTCCGATCCGAGACACGGATGTCATGGAGACATTTTTAATCAATTTACTAGAACTTCCACATATCTTTGTCTCTTTCTATCTTTCTATCGGATTATCGCCTTGATCGGTTAGAACTTTGGGGATTGCTCCACGTACCCCCTAAATTACTCTTGTACACCTTTACACGATCAGGAACTTATGTACCCATGGCAAGTACCCGACCAAATCATGTTTTCTTTAGCCTACCCAGTCAGTCTCCAGGGCTCCAGTATACTTACCCTTTGAAGTACTTTGTAGTGTCAAGTGTATCTCCTCCAGAATCTCTTCCTCTACCTACTACTGTACCCTCCTTTAGCCACAGGAGACTATAAACGTAAATCGAACGTATCCATAGATGTAAAAATGTGCAGTGAAAGACCAAGATTTGAAAGGTTGATATTGTAGGGTGCCACTGAATTCAGAGCCATGGGTATATTCCTTCATATGGGTTAGGGTGTACAAAAGTAATTTGGGGGCTGCGTAGAGCAATTGCCAGAACTTCGGATTCTTTTCCGCACTGACTCGGCTGTAAACCACCCCACGCTATCGAGTCTCAACCATTGGTTGCATTGTCTGGTTCGGACCCTGAAAGAACCATGCTCAAGCCAATCTGTACTGCTCTACGGACTTCAATCCGACAGTTGGACTGAATTTGATGCCGATCCTCGGCCAAAGATAACCATCGCCGAACGTCTGGAAATTTTTCCTTCTGACTCACTGATCTTTCCAATGTATTCAATTGCTATATACTATCTTTGATTGTTGGATTGTATTCCAATTTAAACATCCTACTTTCCAAATTTTCTGATCTGGGAAATTATACCCCATTATGCCATCGGAATTATCCCGCGATTGAAAGTTGAGCCTGATTCTATCACCATATTTTTCAACTCACAAGCCCTGAACAAGCCCTGGAGGGCTATTGTCAACTCTAGACCAAATCAGATTGCACGTAAGGCAATTACAAGCGTGTATCGGCCGTCATGTATCCGACGCATTCCATTTCCAGCATCGAGGAAGCTGCCTCGGTAGAAGAGATACAACCTCAGAGAACGAAATCGCGCCGATCTGAGACAGGAAACGACCTTCATCTTGTTCAAAGTCATATCTCTCACCATGATATGCCAGTGGCCAATGATGATTTCCACGAGGTCGATGCTGAACAGTATTTACGCTTTTCACATACCCGCAAAATAGTGATTGTTGCCGTGCTATCTTTCTGTTCATTCTTGGCTCCCATTTCTTCAACATCGATTCTATCAGGTGTTCCAGAGGTCGCAGTGACCTACAATACCACTGGAAGTATGATCAATGCTAGCAATGCCCTATATCTGGCGTTTATGGGAATCGCGGCTCCATTCTGGGGACCATTTAGTCAAGTGTGGGGAAGAAGACCGGTGAGTTCTTATCCATCATGTTATATAAAAATGCTAATCGATCTTTGAAGATCTTCCTTGCCAGTGCTTTCTTATTCTTTGCCTTCAGTATTGGCACCGCGCTGGCCCCGAACCTCCCAGCATATTTCATCTTTCGTGTTCTCACTGCCTTTCAAGGAACATCATTCTTGGTCGTAGGTAGCTCTGCAATTGGCGATATTTACGAACCTCGAGCTCGTGCCACTGCCCTGGGGTGGTTCCTATCGGGTACTCTGATCGGACCAGCATTTGGACCATTTATCGGTGTACGTCCATCTCCTCCAATCACCAATTCAAGCAATATTAAACTAATTAAAACAGGGAGTTATTGTCACTTTCTGCTCTTGGAGAGTAGTATTCTGGCTCCAAACCGCTCTAGGTGGCCTAGGCACATTACTGGTATTCTTCTTCTTTCCAGAAACATACCCCCACCTCGTCAAAGCGGACCCTTCTCAGAAAACCCCAAAAGAAAAAGCCAAATTCCTCTGGCATCGCGTCAATCCTGCCCGCGTTGGCATCCTCCTCTTCTCCTACCCGAATCTCTTCTTCGCAGGCCTAGCAGCCGGCGCACTAGTCTGGAACCAGTACTCCCTCCTCACACCAATCCGCTACGTGCTAAATCCCCGCTTCCATCTAACCAGTCCCATCGAATCGGGTCTCTTCTATATCGCGCCTGGATGCGGGTATCTAGTGGGCACGTTTATGGGCGGCCGCTGGGCAGATCACACGGTAAAGAAATGGATCCGCAAGCGCGGCGGTATTCGCGTGCCTGAAGATAGACTGAAATCCTGTCTCGTGTTCCTTGGCGTCATAATCCCGGGCTGTATCCTCGTCTATGGTTGGACGGTTGAGAAGGCTGTTGGTGGGATTCCTGTTCCGGTGCTTGCGATGTTTATTCAGGGAATTGCGCAGTTGTTTTGTTTTCCTAGTTTGAATACCTTCTGTCTCGATGTTATGCAGTCTTCTGGTCGGAGTGCAGAGGTGGTTGCGGGGAATTATATGTTCCGGTATGTTTTTGCGGCGATTGGCTCTGGTGTGGTGCTTCCGGCTGTTGAAGCTATTGGTGTCGGATGGTTTAGTACTATCAGTGCCTTGTTTCTTGTTGTTGCGGGTTTATGTGTCTGGGCGACTACTATTTTTGGAGATCAGTGGAGGAAGAAGGTTGATGCTAAGAACCAACGGAAGGAGGCGGAGATTGCTGGACAGCAATCTTCAACCGATGGTGAAAAGAGAGGCGTGGCTGAGGTTTAAGTATGAAGCCTTGGAAATGTTTTCTTTGCAACATGCTTTTTATATAGAACTAAAATATGACTTGCAAAGCTTTCAGCGATTCAATTTCAATCTCATCCGCCATACAATTTCTTCCTATCCTTTCTTTGGCCATTTGTTTCAACAGACTTCACTCATCATTTGAGTCAGCATGATCATTGACGAGGTCAATCCTAATCAACGTCTTCCTCAAGTATTAGTTCTGGCCTCATAGTACAGTACCTTTCACCGCCCCTGCTCCTTTCTATCTGAGAACAAATTTCCAGAGATACTCAAAAAGCAAGAGTAGGAGTGTTAGATGCGAAAGAACTAATATATGAGACAAGTCGAGTAGGAAGGAAGGCCCGAAAGCGTGGATGAAGCCACAGTGCTAACGACCTGAAAATAATAATTGAAATGAGAGAAAGATATTCATACATATTAAACACCAGGCAAAGGGGGATCAACAGCCAACAAAGCCGGATGGTCCGCCAAAGACTGCCAAAATCCCGCCTCGAAATCCCACAAGTCCTGACTGAGCAAAGCAGCCCAGTCGTCGTTCCCAGTTCCATCCTCGTGAGCACCCTGTATATCCGTCGGGGCCTGCCCACTATCAGAGTGAAAAGAGTCCAGAAATCGCTGCATCGTCTGTGTGGCTTTAGAAAGCAGAGCATAATTCGGATCCCCTGGTCGAACGATCGTACCGATCTGCACCTCCGCCACGAAGACGCCAAGGTCTTGTAGGATCTTCGAGCGGGTGATATTTTGCGTTGTATGAGTGTGTTGCTTTAGGAGGGCGAGAAGAATCATTCCTGCTGCTGGGAGACCATAGTATGCGACCTGTAGTAATTAGTTAATATTGGATCGGCATTAGCATAGATAGAGTCATACCTTCCAAACAAGACCCGTTCCGGAGTTAGTCAATTGATCCCGCAGAAGGATGCATTCCACAACGAGGGTGAGCATCTGTCCCGCTGTCTCGATAATGGGTATGTCGGGTTCGGTAAGATTATTCAATAATAAAAGACGAAGTAAGAAGAGGACATGTAGATGCTGAAGACGGGCATGAGCGATAAAGTCCCTATCAAATGGAGTTCGGGTGCACTGCTTTAGACTTGTTTCGAGGCGAAGGGAAGCAGGGAGAGCGAGCCATTGCTTTTCGGCTTTTTGCTGAATTACACTGTTTGGTGTTGGTGTGATTAGGATCATGAATACAGAAGATGGATGTTTTGATACGGAACGTACGTCGCTCTTTGCACACAGGCTGCATCTTGCTTATCTTGTAACAATTCCCAAATCTCTTCTTTCAGAAATGCGCACAGTGCAGACCACCGAGAGTCAGCCCGATAACCGGGTTTCGAGTCCGAGTCCCAGATAATGTCATGATGGTTTTCATTAAAAGTTGGTCTTGGTGTTGTGCTGGTAGGTGTATGACATGATGGAATTTGAAAATGACAAAATCGCTTGTTCATCCGCGGTGGCCGACCAAGAAAAATGGCGATATTCTTGTCAGCGGAGTATATCCGCGCGAATGCGGACTTGCGCAAATCCATTAAAAATCGCGGTATACCGGGTTTGGCCTCCAAGTTCTCATGGTAACCCATTGCGAATGTTGAGGAGATAACGTCACCGAGTTTGCGCCATGAGTGATAACCTAGATATGATCTATAAGAAAGAATGAAATAGGCAGGAAAAGAGAAGCTTACTTTGATCACCATCCACATAAGAATGTACGATGAAATTCTCGTACTGAACAATCAATTGTAAATCATTCAAACAGTCTAATGAAAGCGAGATCTCCAGCGCAAAGTCACTAAGCTTGGTTGCAAGCCGTCGTAAATTATATTGGTCTTCCTCTGTGGTATAAAGAACCGGAAAAAAAGGAATATCAATTGTCGCGCGACTAATCGCAGCGAAAAAAATGCCAATGGTCTCCCAGCGACAGTTGTGATCGAGAAATTGCGTCGAGAATTCGGACAAGTTCATAGATTGATGGAATTTCAGCGACTGCGCAGAGTTGTGGAGCAACCGCCGCGCATAAATTAAATGCCAATTCTCGTCATTGAAGGTAAAGAGCTGGCTCACACTCTCGGCGCATTGCGCAACGAAGGGCTCCGCGAGAGCAAGATTCGCGCCCTTTGCGAGCCAGAACATGACAAGCTCCTTCATAGCCGACAACGGATACGTTGTGAGTAGATGTCGTAGGATATCTGCCCCCTGAAGTAGCAAGTGGTTATCGCCCACCCACTGAGGGCTTAAAGCTTCGGAGCTCCCGACTTGAGCGCCAGCGCCATGGTCTCCGTCCGTTGTAATATGCTTGAATATGGCGGCATGACTAGAAGATCCCAAGTATCCAGGGTTTGGGTACGGATTACGCCGAGGAGTGAAAGATGGCGTTGGATCTGATGAGGACAAATTGCTAAAAACCTCATTAATATCCCATGTTCATTGTTCGGCCGGTCCCACTTACCTCGGTTTCTCAACGCGCCTCCGCTTGAATGGCGTGGTGCGGTAGATACAGACAGCCTTGCTATTCTTGCATCGCGAACAGACTGGCTGATGATGATCACAAGCGAGTTTTGCCTTTCGACAGGTTTCACAAGCAGCTAAACGTGATGCCATTGGAGAGTTAGCGGAGTCTTGTCCGCAAAGGAAAAAAGTTCTCGGCTACAGACGGTCCGGTGATAAGATGGTGGGGTAAAGTTAAAAGCGGTACAAGCGGGGACCAACAGTATAAAAAGGTTCCTTGGATCTGCAACTTACTTCTTACATATATTTGCCAATCATGTCTTCTACCGATACTGTTAAGCTCGCTGATTATTTATTGACCCGGCTACTTCAGCTAGGTGTTCAGTCTATCTTTGGCGTTCCAGGAGATTACAACTTGCGCTTGTTGGACTTTGTTGTCCCTGCTGGTCTACACTGGGTGGGGAACTGCAATGAGCTTAATGCCGCCTATGCAGCCGATGGATATGCTCGTATCAATGGATTATCCGCCCTGATCACCACTTTCGGTGTTGGGGAGCTGTCTGCCGCTAATGGTATCGCTGGCGCGTATGCTGAAAGGTCACCTGTTATTCACATTGTCGGTACTCCACCCCGGTCACTCCAGCAAAGCCGCGCATTGATGCATCATACTTTCGCCGATGGCGAGTACAAGCGGTTTGCCGCTATGTCAAAGCATATCACTATCGCACAAACAGAGTTGCAGGATGCAGCGACGGCACCAGAGCGAATCGACTGGATCTTGCAGCAGGCTCTCATCCACAGTCGACCCGTGTACCTTGAATTCCCCGATGATATGCCCCATGTCCTTGTCTCGTCAGCAAATCTCAAGACCCAGATCAAGGTCCCAGATGTCCCGAGTCCTGCAAATGAACAAGAGGTCATCAGCCGCATCTTAGAACGCATTTATTCCGCCAAGCAGCCTGTCATCTTTGTAGACGGCGAGAGCAAGGCGCTGGGAATCGTCGACCAGCTCGATACACTGATCAAATCCACTAAATGGCCCACCTGGACTACAGTCTGGGGTAAAGGACTCGTCAACGAATCCCACCCCAACGCCTACGGCCTTTATGCCGCATCCTTTGGCGATAAACCTGCACAAGAATACTTCGAATCTGCCGATCTGATCCTTACATTTGGCCCACACTACAGCGATACAAACAGCTACTTCGATCAAACAATCCCCAAGCCCGCAGCTGCCATCACATTCCGAGACAGCACCATTCAAATCGAATCTGATATCTACCGTGACATCTCACCTTCCAAAGTCCTCTCCGCACTCCTGGACAAACTCGACTCCTCTCGTACAATCACCGCCCAAGGCCCAACTAAGAAAATTGTCACGCTCGACGACATCCAGCCCACAGATGCAGTTGCCCAGAAGAACTTCTTCCGACTTGTCAATCCGCTCTTCCGCGAGGGTGATATCATTCTCGCAGAAACTGGTACAGCAGCCTACGGTGGCCGGCACTTCAAATTACCCCCAAAATCCCGGCTCTTCACTGCCGTCACCTGGCTATCAATTGGTTTCATGCTCCCTGCTACCCTTGGCACTGCGCTCGCAAAACGGGAACTGAACAAACCATCTGGCGCGCGAAACCAAACAGTTCTGATAATCGGTGACGGTAGTCTCCAGATGACAGCACAGGAGATCAGTGTCATGATCAAGGAGAAGCTGGACATTCTGATCATCATCATCAATAACGAAGGATACACAATTGAGCGGGTGATTCATGGAAGGAAAGAGGCATATAATGATGTCCCGTTTTGGAGGCATAGGCAAGCGCTCCAATACTTTGGGGCGGATGATGAGGCTGTGAAGCAGAATACGTTTACGGCGAGGACAGTCGGGGAGTTTCAGGATGTGTTGAAGAATGAGAGAGTCAAGGATGGGAAGGGGGTCAGGATCGTGGAGGTTTTCATGGAGAGGGAGGATGTGCAGGAGGGACCTTTGCTTTGGGTGCTGAACAAACAACTTGCGGAGGAGGAGGCGGCCAAGTCGGCTTAGATGCTTCTGTGAATACTAGGTACCAAGAGATCGATACAGTAGATATATATTTTCTTTCATTATTCGATATTTGCAAATATGCACTCATTTAAAGGAAGACTCCAAAGATGTCAACATGTCCCTCAAACAGCATGGATGCAAAACATACATACACATCACATGACCATTGCTGCCACTGGGTGAGGTTATTGTTAAAAATCATCTCAGAAAATATCAGATGCAACCTCAATTGCCCAATACTACATAGTCCTGATGTTAAACTCTGTACGTGTTGAACTGGTTTCGAACCCGGGATGTATCAATTGTGCCTAGTTCCACCGAGTACTTCGAAGATACATTGTGAATAGCCTCATATGCATCACCCATGAGTTTACCCATGAATTGATCAACCACTCTACTACACCAAAATTTGATTTGTGAGAAAAGTGATCATATATTTTGTTTATGTGAGTGAATGATATATCAAAAATATTATCGAAAACCAAAACATTCAACCCAGAGGGGCTCCTCCTGTGCCTTTGTTGGTCACTTTAGAGGGGTCTGCTCTGAGTTGATGTTTCCCGGTACTAATTGACAACACCATTCAAGTCCCGTGAGCTAACTTGTTTGGTCACATATAGTACCAGCTGGTGGGAGTGTTTACCACTCGACCACACGGATGTCAATTGTTAGTTCTATTACCCTACAGGTCGTTATAACCCAGCCACTAGCCAATTATACTTTTTTTATTTTCAAGGTTGGTTCATGCCAATATTCTCTGCAAGTGCAGAACATCTACCCAGGTGTCTGATGCTGAGATCAAATTTAATGATGTACACTCATAGAAAAGCAAGTAACATGGACCTGGATGGCAAGGAGCACTTGTAATGGGGATGAGGGTTTGGTTTGGGTGTCACTCTACTATGAGATAACCACAGGCTAGATCACACTGTAACTTCGTCAAGATAAATACGAATTGGAATGTATGATATTGAGTGTATTCAGTGCTATCGCGGAGATGGGAAAGTCTAAGTAACTCGCTACTGAAGCCACCACCTGAGCAGTAAGAACATGGTTGGTGTATATGTATGACGAATTAGAAAAGGAGATTGAGGAACAGCGATATAAGAGCTCCAACCAAAGACAGGCTGTACAATGCCTAGGTGGGACAGCAATGAAAATGCTCGAGGACAAGCGTGAGGGGTATGCATGAGAGGAATGGACAAATGGAGAAAGAAAGGAGGTGTATAGGTAGTGTACATTTATTGCAGGAGATCAGTGCTGGCGGTGTGGATGATGTTGGCGACACGATCGATCCAGTGCTGAGCGAGAGACCAGTCGCCAGTATTGATGGTATCGCGGATGGCGGGGAAAATGGAGGGGTCGTAACCGGACCATAGCTCAGGCCCGAAGATAACGTGGCGGAATTGAGTGCGGTTGGGGATCTATGGAAGTGTTAGTTGAAGAATAAAAGTACTCGGTGTCAAGAATGTAACTTACACCGCCGCCCTCTTCTAGGTCCAACAGATGCGTGTCAAAACTGGCCATGCGTAGGTTGTGGTTCACACGCTGTATCGCCATGACATTGCTTTCGTATCCACCGGAGCCCCAGACAGTATCATGCCAGATCTGGTTCCATGATTCAAACTTGACAGCATTGGCTTCCAGCTCTGCTGCTGCGTTGAACATGACCTCCAGATTGACATTGGCCTTCTTGGATTTGACAAATCCTTCCAGGTCTTTGACCCATCCGGTAATAGATCGAGCATACGCTTGAAGGTCGAATGGAAGCATGGGATTCTCAGACACATCCAGTAGGAGAAGACTCCAGAACTGTGCAAGAAGCTTGTGATACTGGAAGCCCGGATCACCAAATTTCTCCATCCAGTCATAGGACTCGTAGCAGCTGTGGTATGGGTAGGGCTTGCCCTCGAATCCAAAATCAATGCTAGAAGTACCTGCAATGTCCTGGAAAGCCACATAATCGCTGCCAGCACCAAGTGGTTCAAGCTTGCTGCCCTTTTCTATCCAGATGTCCTTCAGCGTCTTATTAGCAGTGGGGTCAGAGAGACGTCCTAATATCTGCAGCATAGAGCGCTCGAACACGGGCGACCCTGCGGCCCGGAACTCGGAGCCTGATACACCCACATCAACATTGAGGTAGGCATATGCATTGCTCCGGAGGTTCTCAATGTCCTTTTCAACATGCTCTGTCGAGCCGATAAGGTTGTATTCCTCACCATCCCAGCTGACAAACTCGATGGTACGAAGTGGCCGCCAGCCGTAATTGAGCAGCTCACCAAAGGCTCGTATGACTTCAAGAAAGACTGCAGTGCCACTGCCAGGATCAACACTTCCCAGACACCATGAATCCCGATGATTGCCAACAATGATCTTCTTGTCGCGCTCCTCGAGACCGATGATAGTCCCGTGGACATTGTAAATAGGCATTCTCTCCACTTCATCCTGCAGATTCATCAAGTGGACAGTCGGCGAATTCTGATCCCCGGTCCACCAGCCTTGAATCTTAGGTACCCCACCAACCCATTCCTTCGGAACCTTGGAGCCATGTCCCTCCAGGGCCTGCAACAATCGTTGCGCATCGCGCCAGGCGATCGGAAGGCTAGGGATCTTTGTCAAGCCGGCACTCTCTTCGGGCAATAGCCGGTGCTTCTCCCCCGGTGTAGATGCCCACCCGGGGCTTAGAACGTCTCCAACAACTTGGGACATGAGACTAACCCCGCCTCTTTGGACTCCATCGGCTGGCATATAGCGTCCCTTGGGATAGGCAGGGCCTTGGACAAACCCGTCCTGGGCTGGATCGGAATAAATGATACATCCTGCTGCGCCAGCCAGTTCGGCGGCTTTGATTTTCAGAGCCCGGTCTGGTTCAGTCCCGTAATACCTGACTAGAGCAATTGCACCGTCGAGTGAGATACCACGGTCGGCAAGCAGCTTGAAGTCTTCCCGAGAGCCGAAATTAGCGTATACCAAAGGTCCCGTCACGTTGCCGGATTTCGAGTGGCCATGGAACACTGGGGTTTTTGAGTCATTCTCCTCAAGGGTGGCTTCCCATACTAAATGTGGAGGATCGATGATGGCCACCTTGCGACCATCGTCACGCGGATAGTTCAGGTAGACCTGAAACTCTTCCCGTTCGACCTGATCGAACCCTGCTCGGTGCATCGCCTGCTCGATCCATTCTGCCAGATAGAAGCTCCCTTCGGTACCCGCGATATGAGGGAAAGAGGTGATGTGTTTGAGGGTCTCTTGGATGTTGGTGTCGTTGATGTTGCCCTGGATGAAATTCTCGACCGATGATGAACTGTAGGTCTGACCCATGATCATGCGATTATTGAGGTTGAAGACATCCCCGATGAAGAAGACATAAACCAACGTCACCACCAGCAAGAGAGCGAACAGTCGTATTAACATAATACATCCTTGATCCCGCATGTGCGACCGCGCATCTTGAAGGTTGAAGCTGAAGCGAAAGCTGGAGAGGTTCGGTAGGTATCGTTGTAAGGGCCGATGGATTGCGGAAAGGGTTCGGGTGAGAGTAGAAAAGCGCTTGGAGAATTGGTGTCTTAATCGGCGGCGACCATGGGATGATGTTGCGGAGTCATCGACATCCATCTGATCTAATTCCCTGCGTAGCTCATCCGCGGAGCCCCGGGATGAGCCCGAGGCCGACGAGGCAAGGTCATCGAGACTGCCGCGAACGGATTCCACGGTTGGGGGTTGGTAGTGAGAGGGCTCGCGACCGAGGAGCCCCTGGCGTTCAGCGTCGGTGCCATCACCTAGATGTTCGCGCGAGGAGGAGGGTTGGCCGGTGGCTTCTTCGTAGGAGGGGATAGGGAGTTCCTGATATTCGAACTTATCGTCGCCCATGGTGGCACGGGGTGGGCTCCCAGGAGCCGTAGCAGGTGGAGGGCGCGGATGCGGGGAACTTCCAGATCATGATCTGCTTGTAAGGAATAGGAAATGATAATGCAACATCCCGAGGAAATGAGGGATGGCTTCAATGTTGGGTGAAAGGTTGAATGGGGGGTTGGATGGATGCCTGCCCCAGACTATCTCCTGTTCTCTCGTGGCGCAGTGACCCACGCTTGGCTCAACGCGTCTATGTATCCCATTTCGTAACTACACAAATTCATGAGTACGAAGTACGTAGTTAGATAATGGAAAGAGAAAATTGCTAGCTAAATGACGATCTGAATATTCCTTTAATTGAATAATTTAGGTGAGTGTCTCCGGACACAACTAAATAATTTGAATTCGGATATACTTGGACTGACGGAGTACGTTCAAGTACCTACGGAGTGCTATCTCTGCGCTCTTATACTTTTCTTACCTCCCCTATGCCGATAATCCCCGAGTGATGTCCGAATTTATTGATTTCCTGAACAAATCTGATCAGATCCACCAAGGAATGCAATAATTAGAAGAAATTACAGGAAGTGGAGTTCAGGCCCGCAGATAAGATGAACAGACTGGATTATACACCGTATATTTGAACTAACCAGTTGACCTTAATGTACCTGAAATCTTGATAAATCTGGTAAATCTGGTACCACAATGTGACATCTTTAGATCTATTAGATCTCTATTCACATGCTATCATATATAATTACTTAACCTTATATAGAAAGTTCCACTTCTCAATGTCAAAATCTAGTTCAATTGACCCCTAAACCTATTCACTTCGGCTCAAAGGAAGGTGAAGTAGTGGCATCTCCACCCATATGAGAAGAAAAAAGAAAGGGTGACAGATCGTACACGGTAGATCCGAGTACACAACTTTCTCCTTTTTCTGTTATAAACTCGTCCTCAGTTCCTCCTAATTTACTTTCTTCTCTATTCACTTCATTTCTTTGCTCTTTTGAACTTGAGTTTCCCTTGTGGTTGTGTTCTTATTTAAAAACTCTCTTTCAAAATAATTTCTATACCCCTCCCCCACAATGTCTGCCCGCCCCCAGAACATCGGTATTAAGGCCATTGAGGTCTACTTCCCTTCCCAGGTTCGTACCCCCTTGGATTGAAATTGATTAGAATTCTCATTAAGAATTCCTCTAGTGCGTTGATCAATCCGAGCTGGAGAAGCACGATGGCGTCAGCGAGGGCAAATACACCATTGGTCTTGGCCAGAAGAAGATGAGCTTCTGTGATGACCGTGAGGGTATGTGGCACTTTTTTCTTAGGAGTTCGAGATCCAAAACTAACTCGAAACTAGATATCTACTCTATGGCCTTGACTACCCTCTCCTCCCTCCTCAACAAGTACAACATCGACCCCAAGACCGTCGGCCGCCTCGAGGTCGGCACTGAGACTCTGCTGGACAAGTCTAAGTCCGTCAAGTCTGTGCTCATGCAGCTGTTCGCTCCCCACGGAAACACCAACATTGAGGGTGTCGATAACGTCAACGCCTGCTACGGTGGTACCAACGCCGTCTTCAACAGCATCAACTGGCTCGAGTCCTCTGCCTGGGACGGTCGTGACGCCGTTGTTGTCTGTGGTGATATTGCTCTGTACGCTGCTGGTGCTGCTCGCCCCACCGGTGGTGCTGGTTGCGTTGCCATGCTCATCGGTCCCGATGCTCCTATTGTCTTCGAGGCCGGTCTCCGTGCCTCTTACATGACCCACGCCTACGACTTCTACAAGCCCGATCTTACCAGCGAGTACCCCGTTGTTGACGGCCACTTCTCCCTGAAGTGCTACACCGAGGCTGTCGATGCCTGCTACAAGGCCTACGACGTCCGTGAGAAGGCCCTCAAGGCCAACCAGAACGGCACCAACGGCGCCACCGACGAGTCCCAGACCGCTCTGGACCGCTTCGAGTACCTCCTGTTCCACGCCCCTACCTGCAAGCTCGTCCAGAAGTCCTACGCTCGCATGCTCTACAACGACTACCTGGCCAACCCCTCCCACCCCGCCTTCGCTGAGGTCGCCCCTGAGCTCCGTGACCTCGATTACGCCGCTTCCCTGACCGACAAGGCCGTCGAGAAGACCTTCATGGCTCTGACCAAGAAGCGCTTCGCTGACCGTGTCTCCCCTGGTCTCCAGGTCGCCGGTCTGTGCGGTAACATGTACACCGCCACCGTCTACGCTGGTCTCGCTTCCCTACTCAGCCACGTTACCTTCTCCCCCAGCGAGCCCAAGCGCATCGGACTCTTCTCCTACGGCTCCGGTCTCGCCTCCTCCCTGTTCAGTGCCAAGATCGTCGGCGACGTTTCTGTCATGGTTGAGAAGCTTAACCTCAAGAACCGCCTCGAGGCCCGCAACGTCCTCGCCCCCGCTGCCTACGATGACATGTGCAAGCTGCGCGAGCACGCTCACTTGAAGAAGAACTTCAAGCCCTCCGGTAGCACCGAGACTCTGCAGCCCGGAACCTACTACCTCACCGAGATTGATGACATGTTCCGTCGCAAGTACGAGATCAAGGCCTAGATGGTCTACTCGTTCTGTTCTACCGTTGGATATGACCCCCTGCCTTGTTTAGACGGTTAAGAAAAGATTCCCCACCAGCGTTTTTGATGAGTTTTGTGTTGGAATAGACCTTGCAAAGCCCTTGATAATTATTGTTTATCTTTCTTTTGTTACGCACACTTTTTCGGATGAATGATGAAATAAGCCAGAAGCTACAATATCAGTTTTTAACTCGGCTATATGCCAGAAAATAATACTTCATTTCATATATTGCAAGTTCAAATGTTGTCTACTTCTAAGGTTGTAACAAACAATTACCTAAAAATGTGTGACTACTAACCTTGTGAACACATGAGACCCTTGTTTATTCTGAAGATGCATGGGACAGGATTTGGCAGGGGTAACGGAGAAATACGATGTTTCGCCTTCATTACTATGCGCCCGTATGTTTATCTCATCTATGTGCTGGTATTGCCTAAGGTTTCCGTAGATTATGTATGGCAATTCCATAATCATCAGTCTTTTAAATGTATAGTTCATTGATTTTTGTAAACGTTCAAGTGCAAGGGACCTGAAGCCATTCAGAACTAACCAAAGTACCGTGGTCCATGCCCCTAATGATCTACCAAATTAATGCAAGGCAATCTTATCAAAAGACTGAAACGGTGCATAAAGTGGAGTAAAACTTTGTACCAAAATCCCCACTAAGAACATGATAACATTAAACCCTTTGACCAAATCATCACTAATTTAGAACTTGAAACCACAGTTGAATGAACCTGTTCTGCTAATTATGGGACATTCCACCGTGGTCTACTGGTCGCAGAAACCATGGAAAGTGTGACGACGATCGGCCGGCGCGTACTTGAGACTTAACTTACATCTGTAGCCGCCGACCAAATCATCACACCGCGAACCACCTACTACCTAACAAAGGAAGGTCCATCTCTGGAGATTCTGCTTCATGCATTGTCACAGCACACGCCCTGGTTATTTTTAGCTATTTTTATCCTTCAAAAGCTAACCGCCCATCTACAGCCCGGCGATTCCTGAGGCATGGCGCTCCCTCTAGGGGTTGACCCCTAGAGAGGTGAAGCCGCTAATTACCTGACAATTGCGACCTAATTGTTACTGAATTTAGAAGTGTTTGATCACTCTGCATCACACTATTCCCAAAAAGGGATCTGAAGAGTACCGTCGAAGCTGATGCAAAATATAGTAACAACTTAACGCGCGACTGATCCGCTGAAACCGCACTAAACCCAGATGGACATCCTTTACGGGCTTTCAATGTCCCCTGTCGCGCGACCTGAGGAACATTTGTCGGCAGTTTCGCGTTTCATCGCATAGCAGGCGTGGCACTGGATCGGAGACCAGGATCCCAAAAAAAGAATAGGAGCCTCCGTTGGCGTCACCGTGGAGCCATTTCTCCATGTTTCAGGTTATTCAAGATCCGCTTGGGGCTCGTTGTGGGCCCTTATTCTATATCTATATCTGCATCTTTGCTTAGCTTGTTTGAGCCTACTTATCTCAAACCATTTAACATCCAAGCATTCTCCTTCACCGTGATGCCTCTGTTCCTTCACGAAGGTGTTCTGATCTGAACGACTTACCTCGACCTACATTCGTTTCTTACTTATCATTGGGAAGTTGGTTCCTTTGATACAGAAGCTCGCCCTACTTGTTAAATCATCTCCATCGCATCATGTCTGGAGACCACGCTCGCTACCAGCCAACTACGCCACCTGGTTTGCCTTGTGAGGAATATCTTGGGTCCGGACATAGTCGTAACCCATCTACTTCGTCTATCTACTCTGGTGAATCTTCACCTTGGTCCACCATGACGGGCAATACTAGCCCTGGTACTTCGCCTACCCGGCATCACCATGGTCCTGCACTTTTACCCAAGATTCGACCTCAGGATGTGGTGATTGAACCTGTCTCTTCTGCTGGCCCTCTGCGTACCCGCCGGTTCTTATCCAACACACGAAATACTCCTGGATTTGCACCTTATTCCCTTAGTCGTCCTTCTTCTCGACGCAACCAGCCAGATACGGCTGATCAGATGCCTTTGGCATCTCCCATATCACCTATTGTCACCACAGGTCCTATCAGCCACTCTGCTTTGTCGTCTCCAGTGACTATCACATCAAACAAGCGCAAAGCGTCTGGGGGGCATAACCGATCCGTGTCAGCCTCAAGTATTGATGAGGCTACTCTGAGCCGATATGGATATCCTACCTACCGACAGCTCCCAAAATATGTGCCGCATGTACAGGCGCAAACAACCCCAACTACACCAGTCACCCCAGTGACTCCAAACATCGTGGTCTACCCATCTCTACCACAGCAACCCACAGTAGAAGTTCCTCGGCTCGGTCCTGTGCGCACTCCACGTCATCCGTTGACTGTGCCAACGCCCCAGTACTGCCGCAGCCCAGTTCACGGCCCCCAAAGATCACCAATGCATCTGATGAGCCCCCGGGAAGATCAAATTCCCCAATCTACGAACTTGATCTCGTACTTGACAGCTCCGACTCAACCAGTCAATCTAGTCCGAAATGTCAGTGTCATTCCTACCCGTGGCATGCATGACTACTTCTGGTGGGACATCCGTCAGCTCCGCAACTGGGAATCCTTCTCTTTTGCCACGATTGACAAGATTGACGGACTCACCCAACTACTAAGAACCGAAATCCCCGGAACCCTGGCTCCCCCCGTAGGTGTTTCCTCCTCTCGTCTAGCCCCGGAGTCTGAACCTGGTCTAGTGGACCTAATCCGCGACCTCTACGCCCCACGAGTCAATGCAGCATTAGCCGTTTCCCAAGGAGCAGAACATCTCCAACTCTATCCAGCCCCAGATATTCGTCATACCGGACACAAAAACCACGGACACCCGCATTTCCTAGCCAACTACTCCACAGACACAGATTGCACTAGCGCAGGGCTCCCACGTGGCCGACTCGTGGGTATAGTCAAGAGTTTCGACAGATGGAATTCGGCAATGCGCAACGAAGCACCCCACCGTCGCGTCGAGTACCTAAACGGCCTGGCCCATCTCCAGCGCTGCATGCGCGAACATTCCTGTCGTTACGGCTTCATAATCACGGAAATCGAACTCATCTGCGTACGCGCCGGCTGTGACGATGGCTGCGACGTCCCATATTTTGGCTACCTCGAAGTGGCAGCGCCAATTCCACTTAAAACGGCCGCGACGCCTCGAACCGCGCGCGATGCTCCAGCACTCGCAACCCCGATCAGTGCGCGTTCTTTCTCATCCTCTTCTCATGGTTCATCTTCTTCATATTCCGGACATCCGTCCCCTGCGCCTGAGTCGGAATGTTTGGACGATGGCTGTTCAACTCCCATGACTGCTAGTCTGGCTTTGTACTTTTTGCTCATGCTTTCTAAATCCGTTCCACTTCCCTATCAGCCGGCCGCTCACCTCAACGTTGGTGGACCAGGTGCTCTTACCCGGCAGCGTGTTCTTCCCGAGCCTAAAGATAGCTGGATCCCTGAACCGCAAATTGGTGAGCGTCGTGACGCTAAGCGGGTTCGGGGATGGGTTTGGCCTCATGAAGCTTGGCATCGGCGGGAAGGCGGCGGTGTTCCTCGATCAACAAGGAATATCGATATTAGGGCGAAGAACTGGCATAAATAGGTATTTTTTGTTAGGCGTAGGATATTGGAAATAAGGCGCTTGATCTATTGGAGTTGTGGTATCTTCTACTCTATTCTCTATTTTGCGTTCATGATTTATGCTTTGGCTTGGGATTTTCCTTCGGTGGTTGCTTTGTTATTCCCCCTTTGTTTTCAATATTTGATATTAATGTAATTTTTTCTTTCCCATTTATCCGGTAGTATCTATATACTATCTAGCTGTCTCTGAGGGTGTACTTTAGTCTCCAGTACGATTGGGCAATCAATGGATGAGGGTTGAGCTCCAACTCCAAGGTCCCCGTTGCGAGCCCCAAGCCGATCATATCCACATTTATTGTAACTATTGTCATTAATAAGGACCTTGGGAGTAAGAGTACCTCGATAGCCAGCTCGCAATGAGGACATTGCAGAAAGACCAAACTTATACATAAATACAGCCCCCCTTCAGTAATCCCTGTACACTCTTTCCCTCAAATATTATCCTCCATAATAACCCACAAAAATTTGGGATTAAACCACCACTTACCACAAGATGAATACAGAAAGCGAGACCGAAATCCACGATGTAATCATCATCGGCGCCGGACCCTGCGGTCTAGGCGTCGCCGCCCGCATCCACGAAGATACCCCGTCAGCAGTATTTACCGACGAAGAACACCAACGATACCACTGGATCAAGAAACATACTGGAAAAATGAATCTCGTTCAAGCAGGCCGCACTAAGAAGAACGTGCGCGCGGAGAAATGGAATCATGGAATTACACACCGTGAGAAAAATGAACATAGACAGCGCAGAGAATCTTCGGACTCGATATCCTCTGTTCCTTCTCTTGCGTCGTCGGCATCCTCGATCTCATCTACATCGTCGATCTCAACACTTGTCCTTGATGGATCGGGTGATGGGTGGATGCAACGGTGGAATAATGCGTTCCGGAGGTTAGAGATCAAGCAGTTGAGAAGTCCGATGTTCTTTCATGTTGATCCTGGGGATCGGGATGGCATGCTTGCTTATACTCAGGAGATGGGAAGGGAAGGAGATCTTTGGGAGATCTCGGGATGCGTGGGGAAAGAGATGAGTAAGCACAAGAAGAAGAAGATGAGACAGGGTGGGAAGACTCAGTGAGTGTCCGGAGTCTGTGTGACACACGAGAGAAACTAATATGCCTTATTAGGACAATTGGTGTTGAGATCGATGAGCGAGATCGAAAAGACTACTTCTCTCCGTCGACAGATCTCTTCGCCGATTACTGCAATTCTATCATCGACCGATATGGTCTGGATCATCCTGAACAAATACAGAAGCAGGAGGTTGTGGACATGAAATACGATTATCCATCTGACAGAGGGGATGAGCCTGTTTCTGATGATAGGATCTTTACTCTCACCACGGCATCGGGCTTAAAGTTCTACAGTCGTGCTGTTGTTCTCGCTATCGGTGCTGGTGGAGCGGAATTATCTAAGATCTTCCCGTGGAAGCCTTCAAGTCCAGAGGAGGGCTCCAATGCATGCTGCCATAGTATGGAGATCAAGACCTTTCCGAGCCCCAACGTGCGCGCCAAAGTCCAGCGTCGACAGGAGACGAACGTCGTTGTTGTTGGAGGTGGACTTTCATCAGCGCAAATTGTGGATATGGCTGTGCGGAAGGGTGTGACGAAAGTATGGTTCATCATGCGCTCTGGTCTTAAGAGTAAGTACTCATTTTCCTTCAAATGTTTTGTGTGGGGTGAGTCGCTAATATTATCATAGTCAAGCATTTCGATATCAATTTACCCTGGATGGGCAAATACAAGAACTGGGAAAAAGCGGCATTTTTCTCCGCAGACACCGACGAAGGTTCGTGAATTTAGGAATGTGGTTAGAAGAACATCTGACTCTAACACATATGTAGAACGTCTTGAGATGATGAAAACTGCTCGCAACGGCGGTAGTATCACACCCCGGTATACGAGAATTGTCAAACAACATGCCGCTCATAACCGTGCATCAATTCATACAAACACTGTGATCACTTCACATGAATATAACTCAGAAACTCAGACTTGGAATTTGACTACTGATCCGCAGATTCCAAATCTACCCCCGATCGACTACATTTACTTCGCAACTGGGGCTCGTGCGGACGTGCGCGAGATGTCTTTATTACGTCACATGAACGAGGAATACCCCGTCGAAGTCAAAGAGGGTCTACCATGTCTGACAGAAGATCTGATGTGGAGAGATGATGTACCTTTGTATATGACTGGTCGAATGGCAGGACTACGCCTTGGACCTGGAGCTCCCAACCTCGAGGGCGCCAGACTAGGAGCCGAACGCATTGCATGGAGCCTAGAAGAGGTACTGGGAAAAGCAAAGGAGGTCGGGGAACAGTGCGAGGGATTCTGTGGGCTAGGGAACCGATATGCGTCACTAGTCGGGGAATCGGACGAGTAACAAGTTGGGGCTCGATCTGGAATTTGATTCCTGTTAGTAAACGCCCTGGAGATAATGACCAACTCCTTGACAAATATAGACTTTGTCTCGTGTGCCTGATCTCTGTAAATACGATACAAGATGATCATCCATTCCTCCCTACATTCTCTTGAGTTCCGATCAGCAGCTCTCCACGCCCGCTGGGTGGCTTTATGGAGAAAAAGGGTAAGAATGCAGATAACCCTTGTTTTGTAAATTTTCCTGTAGCTTAAATATAAAGCTTAATGGAACGGGAATTTGAAGCTGGGTTGGATTGTGTTTCAAGATATTCGGCTTGGGGACGGCCATTTACGGACTTCTTTTCATCATGGACCGAAAGCTGATTTCAGATGTGGAGACGAAGGCTCTTCCGAAAGATGATGATAGAAGCTGGCTCAGAGATCCAGGTTTGCGAAAGTTGAATTTGGGAATTGCTTTCATGTTCGCTTCGTCTGCTGGAACAGGATATAACGGAAGTTTGATGAATGGATTGCTTGTACTGCCCGAATGTAAGATGTCGAATGATCGAGGAAAAAGCTCAAGCTAAACTAAAATTCCTAGTTTTCACGATCATCGGCGGTCTGGATCCGAATATCCTCGGTCTTCTCATCGCCGCTACCTCTCTCGGCGCGTTCATATCCTTCGTCCCAGCATCCTACTGCGCCGATATTCTTGGTCGAAAAACGTGCGTGGGATTAGCATCCGCACTGGTGATTGTAGCATCTCTCGTTCAAGCCGCTGTGAACACTCACTGGGCATTTTTTGGCTGTCGCGTTTTGGCTGGCGTTGGTGTGGGAGCTGCCCAAACCGCTGCGCCTTTATTGGCTACTGAGATCGCTCATCCCCGACACCGACAAACTGCCACCGCACTGTACAATGCTGCCTGGTGTGTAGGATCTATCGCTTCTGCGGCAGTTACCTTGGCTACCTTGTCCGTGCCTAGCGCTTGGTCATGGAAGATACCCTGCATGCTGCAAGCCTTCTTCCCCATTGCTCAACTTATTGGTCTATGGTTTGTTCCTGAGAGTCCGCGCTGGTTGGTCTCTGAGGGAAGAAAAGATGAGGCATTGGCAATTTTGGGAGAATACCATGCCAATGGAAATTCGGACGATGAGCTTGTGCAACATGAGTTCCATCAGATTTGCCTGAGTATTAATGTCCAGAACCAGCAGCCTGGAAATTGGAGCACATTTTTCTCGTCCAAGGGAGATATGCATCGTCTTGCAATCTGTATAATTTGTGGATTCATGCAGGAATGGGCTGGAAACGGTATGGAGCACTCGTTAAAGGAAAATAACCATTTATTGACAAGGTCATAGGCATTATCTCTTACTATCTTGCTCCTATCCTCGCCTCCGTTGGCATTACTCGTGCATCGAGCCAAGGTGCAGTCAACGTGGGCCTCCAAGTGTGGAATCTTGTTCTGTCCTCTGCAGGCGCCGTTGCATCGGAGCGTTACGGCAGACGTATCTTGTGGTTGCTATCGACAGCATTTATGCTTCTTTTCCTGTCTTTGACAACCATCGTAGCTGGCCTCTTTCAAGAGAAACATATTGCAGCTGCCGGCGTGGCTGTAGTCCCAATGCTGTTTCTCTTCTTTGCAGGATTTGATCTTGCCTATTCGCCTCTATTCATTGCCTACCCAGCGGAGATCCTGCCGTTCCAGCTCCGAGCCAAGGGCATAGCGATTACGTTGTCTACGGATGCTGTCGCTTGCTTCTTCAACCAGTACGTCAATCCAGTTGCTTTTTCTGCTTTGCAATGGAAGTATTATTTTGTTTATGTGGGTTGTTTGGTCCTTTTCTTGGGATTGGCGTATTTCCTCTTCCCAGAGACGAAAGGAAGATCACTGGAGGAGGTGTCGAGGATCTTCGATGATAAAGATCAACTGGAAGATGGGAAAGACAAAGATGGAGTGAAGAATTAGTGTGTATTAATTATATCTATATAGTGAAGAGAGACAGGATCCTCTCGTTCTGGATAGTAACAATCCCATGGTGTATAAGCTGTTTCAGCAAATCCACATGTCTCTCTACAGCAACCGTCACAAGCCCCTGATCTAGCTGTTTAAAGTAGCCTCGCATTTGCATCCAGAATACACGACTATATGCGCTACGCTTGGGATCTCTAGTGATGAGAAAGCGACCCTGATCAAAGGCCTGCTTTAGTGTCACGAACCAATCTTGCTCCGTACGTTTCTCAGACATACCACAGTCCATGTTAAAGCCCACCCATACCTGGTCCTCCTCGACGTGGGGATTGAGTTGATGGTAGCTCTTTGATGGAATGTACCGTCGGCGCAGATATGGGTGGTCGTTAATTGAGAGCATGATGCAGTTGTAGCTGTTCACAGGTCCATTGGGGGTTAGGACTTCGAGGTTTATTGCGTTGTAGCAGTTGTCGTTGATCAGTGTGCCATTGTATGGCTCTGATAGATAGACAACTGCTTGGCTGGTGAGAAGCTCCCCCATTATTGACAGTGGATGTGGGTAGCTGGTGTCAAGGTTTGATTAATTGATTCTGAAGTGCGTTGAAGTAGGTGTAATCGCGATCAGCTACTTGGGCAGAGAGGTCATGAATTTATAACCGAGCCACAGGATTTGAATCATGAAGTCAAACAATGTGAAACAGGCAACAAAGCCCTACGAATCCAAGTAAGACCTGAGAAGGGGCATCTGCATTGTTTAAGAAAATGACTTTGTTACTGCAAGAGCGGACCATTGAACTAGTTTTTTACAAAAGAAAGGCGTTCAAAGTAACGACAGCGACAAGTATACAATAAGATGTGGTATTAACAATGTATAGAATTCTCTATCGCTTAATTTTCGGCAGCAGCAGCCTGTTCAGCAGTGGCAGCCTGTTCAGCAGTGGCAGCCTGTCTAACATCCTGAATGCCCTGCTGAATAGCGTATCGCTCACGTGCTA
This sequence comes from Penicillium lividum, assembly GCA_028828245.1. NCBI lineage: Eukaryota > Fungi > Ascomycota > Eurotiomycetes > Eurotiales > Aspergillaceae > Penicillium > Penicillium lividum. The sequence goes on from JAQJAG010000002.1 coordinate 7,091,268, forward strand.
GTTCAATCTTCGACTTCGGTCGCTCTCCATGACCCTCAGCCCAACCAGGCTGTTGGTCGTGGCCCTTTGCCCGACCAACCCATTCACCCCGGCGGCGCTTGTACAGGTCCATTGACCAGTTGCGCCATACTGCACGGCCGATAAATGAGTCACGCAGAACCATCTCGTTTGCCACAAGTTCCTGGGCCATTCGCTCTTTGACGAAGAAAATATCCTTTGTGGCATCCCAGAGACAATCCACCACGTGGGATCCACTGTTATTTTGAGCAAGCTCGACCAAATGGCCTTGGAATCGAGTTACAAACTGTCGTCGGAATTGGGTAGTGGAGGTCTTGGCTTTCAAAGCTTGTTGCAAGACACGAGACGATGTGGATTCTTGTGCAAGCTGGATAATTGTCTCGGATGATTGGGCGAGCAAGCCGCTGTAGACGAGGTCGCTTAAGGGACCTGGAACAGACAGAAGCGTTTGTGCGAACAATGACCCATGCAGCTTCTCTGAAGAATAGGTCGATGACGGCTTTTTCCTGTGCTCATTTTGGCCTTCATACCCTCCATCCTGCATCTCCTGATCTTCGTGGTTTTGGATCTCCTCGGGAGATGCGTCGAGTCGGAGCATCTGGCGAAGACGAATTGAAGGGTCCTGGTCAAAGGCCTCTTTGAGTGCCTTGGCAAAAGGCCTTGTGTCAACGTTACGAATGACGCATCGCTCGACCAAAGTGCGAGGAACGATAAGTCTGAATCTCTCAATCAGACCTGGGACTTCAGGGATGATGAGGTCCATGGCATCCTTCAAGTCATCCTTTCCGAGTCGCTCCAGCGTCTTCAAAACAACATAACCTGCTGTTTGGTTGCGAGCAAGGGACCCAATACGTTCACGGATGTTGTTCTTGTACAGATTTTTGAATACTTTGCCAGGCATGTGGCGCACCATAGTCTCCACAAGGCGAGAACCAACCGGATCGTAGAGCAAGCCGCGGATAAAGTTTGCACTTTCGGTGCCCTCCTCGACATTCTCATCGGGGAGCAATCTGCGCAAGATAGATTTCGGATCTTTGGCGCTGGACTTTCCGAAGTGGGAGAGCTCAAGGGTCAGCATGACCTGGAGGACTGGGTTTCCAACGGCATGGGTAGCCAGAGCGCGGAGGTAGACATCATCCAGACCTGAAACCATATCACTCATGATCTTCTTCAGCGCAGGCTCAAAGGACTCCGGAACGCTCCGTTTCTTGGCAACTGTCTTTTCCTTATCCTCCTTGTTCTCCTCCCCTGTGTTCAGTGTAGAAAGGCCCAATCTTTCCTTGTTGCGGCTTGCAACAATTGATTGATTTGATTCAACATCCACCGGCTCTCCAGCAAGAACCAATAGAAGGACTCGAATTGTGTGCGACGCAAATCGCTCCGTCAGAAGATAACCCCAGTTTCCTTCCAGCTCCTGAATCACGCTCATGAACATCTCCGCCAGAGACAGCTCCGGCTCATCCTCTCCATCCTCCTCTTCCTTCTTCGCCTGTGCCTTTGATGTCTTCTGCATAACTGCTGGAGCGGCGTTGATGAAAAGGGTCTCACAGCAATGACTGGCGAACCGATGCTGCACGAGGTGAAGGAAGTGGCCAATAAACTTGCTGAAAATTCGACGGATTTGTCGAACATCGGACATCGAAATCAATTTTTCCATGAGTCTCGAGCAGCCTTGACTACAAGCGATCTTGAGTTCTTTGCCATTGGCTTCCCGGTACACACTCTCCACGAATAAGTTCTTCGATTCCGCATCCTCAAATTGGTTCGCCTCGAGCATCTCGTTGGCGCGTGAGAAGTACTCTTGTTCGTCGGTATCAAGCAGACCGTAGAAAGGCATATCGCCATCATTTTCGTACTCTTTTTGTTCTCCTTCCATTTGCTGACCATATTGCTCGTCACCCCCGTCGAGAGGAATGTAATCCGCGTTCTGGTCGTAGGCAACGTTGACGTCGGCGTCGGCGTCCGCACCGTCGGAGGGCTTCATGCGCTTTGCGACGGGTTCTTCGGGTGCGTCGTCGAACTTACGCTTTGATTCGTCATCTTTCTGAGTTTTCTTCTCGGCCCGGCGGCCTCTCTTTTGCTGTTCACGAGGCATGGTGAGTGTGTTTTGAGAGCTTGAAACGGCGTAGGATTTTTTTGGGAAATTTCTGGATAAGCAGTGGTCCAAGCGTCTCCGCGGCGCTGTTTGTTCAGTTTGCATCCGATAAGGCTAAGGCGGTGGCGGTAACCAGGACAACCACGATCTACTTCCTTTTTGCCGTAGAATGATCGATCACCTTGACAAAACCCAACGCTCCCGAGGTCCTGATAAATACTATGTATCTAGGTACGAGCACCCACTCGAGCTTCTCTATGTAGGGACCCATGAGGTAGGTAGAAATAATGGAAGTGATCAATTTGGTAGTATTACACATGGAACAATCACACATAATGTACATCGAACTTTTTTTGCCAATCTGTTAAACCGCTGAATAAATGGCAGAAACATGTCGTCCACACTCAACCCGCTGCTCCATACTCTTGGTAGTCTTTCCAACGGGGCCTTTGTGTCTGGGCATAATCTGCAATCGTGCTTCAGGCTCGGGCTTCTTTGCAGACTCCGAAGGTGCCTTGATATAGGTTGGTCGAGATTGATTGCTTCGTTTTCCAGTTCCAAGTTGGAAATGCTCGTTACCTCCCCACCAGAAGACCTCGTAGCCGAAATCCTTTGACTTGTCTAGAGATTCCGTGTTCTTGGTGTTGAGGGCTGTTTCGTTGTCCAAAACTGCAGCAACGTGATTTGTGCCGACAGACATATGGCGCAGACGGATAGGAATGATCTGCTTCAATTTCTCATTGTATTCACCCAAGCCGCTCAAATCCTTCACCTTGTTGGGTGAGTCCTGGATGTGGATCCATTTCCCAGACCCTAATGTACCCCAGATACCTCTACCGCAAGACCAGGTATCAGCAGTCACGTTGCCTAGGTCACGGACCTTGGCCGCGTCTTCTTCGCGGCCCAGAATCCGCTCAGAGTCAACAGTGAAAAAGGTCGTGGCTCCACCAGCGGCAACGCTAGTGACTTTCGGGCAGTAAAATGCCTTTCGGTAATATTTTTCGACTGGAACGATGAAGGGTGTATCTTTGAAAGCCGCCGAAGGCTCGAATTGAACCCCCAGTTGCCCAAACGAGTTATCTCCCCAGGCAAAGAGGCGGCCATCATTCGTCAGCGCCAGAGCATGATAGTCGCCAGAGGCAATTTGAGTGACCTTGGAACCCTTGAGGGTTGCCACTTCATGGCAAGCATCTGCCGGCCCGCTAGGTCTAGTAGCCCAGGTCAGGCCAGGCACACCAAGTTGACCGAGGGTTGGGTAGCTCTCAGTTGATGATGCTGCTGTGAAAACACGGCCAGAGCTTGTAAGCATGACAACATGTTCTTGACCGCCATGGATTGAGGTGACCTTTTCACCAAGCTTCAAGGCTGGCTTCAGAACGCGATAGCTCAAAGCCGAGCGTCCTCCCCAGAGCGGCACCCAGGAGCTCTCGCGATGTTTCGGGCCACTAATTTGTTCCGACTTGGAGATAGGAATAGAATAAATGTTTCCATCGGAAGATAGAGCAATAAGTCGGTTCTCAGATAGTGCAAGTGAAATCAAGTTCTTGCCTATCAGAGTCTTGCTGGGTTTGAACTCTGTCTCGGAAAAGCCCTTGCCCCATTGAATAAGATCGCCGTTCTCCGTAATTGCGGCGCCAGACTTCTCATCAACTTTGAAATCCCGAAGTAACTGGCCGTTGAAATACTTGAATCGTCGGGGGGTTTTGACATCGGCGTCTTTCGATCCTGGGTCCACCACTTTATATTCATTCGATCCCCAAGTGTAGACACCAGGACTCTTTAGACTTCTCTTCTCTTGAATAAAATCCGCACGAAGCTCGTTGACATCAATGACTTCATTCTTTGGTATCTGGCTATTGATCCATGTGTCTTTAAAGTTGCCGGTCAAGTATGAATAGCCGAGAAAGCCAGCCGTACCTGCGACCGCAACGCCGAGGGAAGTGGCAAGCCAGTTGGAGGGTGATTGCTTTGCTTTATCACTTGCCAGTCGTCGCCATGGCGCATTCAAAGATTGGCCTGTCACGAGGGTCGGGCGGAGGTGGCGGGTAAATTGTGCCGCAGGCTGTCGTACTCGAGTTGCCAACATGATGGAGATTGATGATTACCCGTTAAACCATGCCCGTGAGCTTCACTTGGGCGGTTCAGAAAAACCGAAGGATAGAGGGTTAGCTAGAAGCTCAAAAAGCGGCCGGGGAAGCTTCATGTAGTTTGCGTCAGATCGGGCGGACTCACCCGGCAGAACTTCCCCGATTCAATACACTTACGCATCTCCTACTCTGCAATCGCGATCCCCAACACTAGCCCTGTGCTTCACCTGTGGCTCTTAGAGAGCGATGAATAGCTGGAGAACTTAATACCAATTACTGGGCCTTGTCTGCAATTATGCCATCCACAAAGCAGCAACGTGCCCGCCGTCAGACCGCGCCATCGGGCCCGCCGCGGAAGCCAACTGCCAGCGAAACACAGCCTCGCCTCGAGTCGACACAGGAACAGCCGTCCAACCTTCTGCATTGGAGTATCCCAAGCTGGAATAATGAATTAGACTTTTCTCAATGGCTCAATGGTGTCAAAGATGATCTGGTTGAAGAGAGTTATGATCAATACCAGTGAGTACATGTACATGAACGTGGGGTGAACGCTCTCGAGACTAATCTGGTCCTTTTATCGCAACTAGGAACTGCCTCGATGAGCTCCAACAATCAAAAGAACACATTGATGAGATATTAATGAGCACTTTGACTCTCCTTGATGACCTATCTAGCCTATCCGAGTCCTTCAGATCCGTCGAGTCGCAGACGTCCAACTTTGAGAAACAATGCGAGGGGCTATTGTCTGCCCAGGAGCGCGACACAAAGCTTGCGAATGGTATTCAAAATAATCTTCATTATTATGACTTTTTGGATCCTGCCTCTCGCCGACTGAATGCTCCCGGTGCTGGAAATACTGTTCGCGACAGAGAGTTCTCGGACATGCTCCGGCGTCTTGATGTATGCTTGGATTACATGGAAACCCACGTAAATACCACTGAGTCATTCTCTTTGTCCGAAAATTTTACTGATGTCGTTTTAGCCTGAACAAAAAGAAGCGGAAGTTTATCGCTCCAGATACCGTCTTCTCCTCACCCGTGCCTTAACCCTTATCCGTGGCAATTTCGTGGCTGCTCTGAAAGATATCTACCAAAATGTCTCGAAGAAGGTCTCTGATCAAAACTTAAATGATACCGCTCTGTCGGCACTTCTGTACGCCAAATTCAGGGTTGGAGCTCCGGAGCTAAAGCAGATTGGAGTTGAGATCCAAAAGAGAGCTGTCCCGCCCCTGAACCCGGAGCAGAACAGCGAGGCCGAATACCAAAGTCTGATGAACGAATTGCATAGCAATTACTCGGCCACTCGAGCACGCCTTATTATTCCACTTGTTCGCAAGAAGCTCATCGAGATCACACAAACCCCCAGTTCATCAAAAGACTTGGTATCATTTGCTCGTGCAAGTATCGGCTACATTCGCGGTGTGTGTTTAGATGAATACGATTTATGGGGTGAGTGGTTCCATGGCCAAGGTGGATTGTACGACTTCCTCGAAACCATCTGCGAGCCTCTCTATGACCACCTTCGTCCTCGAATCATCCATGAGGGTGATATTGTCAACCTCTGCCAACTATGCACCATGCTTCAAACTCGATACTTCCTGGATCCAGAAGAAGAGCCCGAGCAACCTGATATAAACCAACTTGACTTCTCTAATTTGATCCAACCGGCTTTGCAGGATGTCCAATCCCGTTTGGTATTCCGAGCCCAGGCTGTTCTTCGCGATGGGATTGAAAGATACAAGGCTCGTCCGGAAGACATCGATTACCCAATGCACAGTCGAAGTGTGTCATTGACCGTAACCGACACTCAAATCTCTGGGAAAAAGGACACAGCAGCCGCCACTATGATCGATATGACAAAACCTACAGAAGATGATGAGAATGCCCAAGACAAGGACGGGAAATGGGACTTTGAAACTCAAACAGCACTTAAAGGATGGTATCCCACTTTGCGAAAAGCGATTTGGCTTCTCAGTCGAATCTACCGCCTTGTAAATGTAAGCCCCTTCCCATGAAAGCTTTCACATCAGCCTCTTGCTGACATGTTCTACCAGTCAACCGTGTTTGATGACCTAGCACATAACATTGTTCACCAAACAACTATATCCCTTCACAACGCCAGCAATCTAATTTCCAACAAAGCCACCCCTTCAGACGGCCAATTATTCCTTATGAGCCACCTTCTCATCCTAAAACAACAAATCGTCGCCTTCGATATTGAGTACGTCGCTCCAGAAGTCACCTTCGACTTCTCCGGCGTCACAAATACCTTTTGGGAACTTCGCGAACGAGGTGGACTGTTCAACCCACGGAACCTGATGCGTTTGGTCGGCCACGGCCTCATCCCCCGCGTTGTGGAAAACATGCTTGACGCCAAAGTGGAACTCGATGGTCGTCTCCGCACTGTCATTAACGATTTCATCAATGCCTACGCCGCCCGGATGACGGCATCGCTTCCTGCGAAGTTCATCGATACACGAAATCTCCAGCGTGGGGAACTCATTCATCCTACTTGCCATACTATTGAGAAAGAGGTCCCTGCTTTAAGAAAGTGTCTGAACGAGTATATTGATGACACTCGCATGAAGGAGACTCTTGTTGGCGCTGTGCAGGATCGCACAATTCAGATTTACGAGGACTTTTTGGAGAAGTATAGTTCTTCAGATAAAAGCAAGGGTCTGGGTGTTAAGAAGGGGAAGGGGCTTGATGATGCGGTTTGGGATGTTGAGACCTTTGCTGAGTGGTGCGAAGGTGTTTTCAGGGTTGGGGTTGCGGGTCTGCAGGCTGAAGAAGTCGAGGATAACGATGATCTTTCGAGCACAACCTCATAGATTTGTTGTTTTCTTTTCCTCGAATGTGTTTTTCATCGCATTATGAGCATAGATACCATGTGTAGTGCATTTTTCAAAATACGGAAGCAATTCCAAGTTTACTCAGGTGTTTAATCAGTTTGCGTTTTACTGGAATCCAGCCTCGCAGTGGACGGGAGGCATATTATCAATGAACAGTGAGTTCATTTGTACAGCGAAGAGCAACACCAAGCCCATCACCAAGAGCCATAATCTCAGGACCAGTTCCAATTCCAAATCTCGCTCGAACGAAAAAAGAGCACTTGACGGGGTATGGTTATACGATGCAGGCAAAGAAATAATGATCAAAACACAGTGCTGAACCAAGTCTCATTCCAAGAAAAAAGCACAGAAATTACGTGCGACACAGGTCTAGGAGGGCGGCAAGCCAATCTTGGCGTACAGTTCGGTGTCGAGGAAGTTGTATGTTGGATCCGATTCACAGAATGGGTGTCGAGTGAGCAGGGTGCCAGCTGTGGGTCGTTCAGCGGAATCACTATAGTAATGTTAGCACCATAGTTCGAACATAATAGGACAGAGGAAATGAACATACACTGTGAAACAGTCCCACATGAACGAGAGAGCCGCAAGAGAAGCATTTGCGCTCACGTCATCTGGAATCGGCGGAGCTTGGCCGAGACTGCCTAGCTTGAAGATCGCGCCAATTGCTTCTTCCTTACTCCAGGGACGACGGCCTGCGAACATCTCCAGCACTACACAGCCAAGGGACCAGATGTCAACCTTAGCGCTGTAGCCTTGGCCCTTTGACTGAATGACCTCCGGGGCCATCCAAAAGACAGAGCCTTGCATAGAGTTGCTCGAATCGTTACCGTAGATGTCGTCAGTTTTTTTAGAGATACCGAAGTCGGAAATCTTGCAAGTACCGTCGAGATCCAAGAGAATGTTGTCTGATTTCATATCTCGGTGGAGAATACCCTTGTCGTGCAGGTATGCCAGACCACTCAGGGTTTGTCGAGTGAGTGATTTCACAACGCTCTCCTCGAATTTGCCGTGTTTCCGTAGACAACTACCAACTGAGCCACCAGAAATGTACTCGAGGTAGATGGAAATTGACAATTCACCTCGCTCGCAACCCAGATACTGGACAATATTAGGGTGCTCGAGATGCTGCATGGTATCAATCTCTTGGTCAAGAGCATTGACCATTTCCTTGATGCGGTCTGTGTCGGATCCAGCAATCCGCGGGTTGATTTCAACTTGCTTAACCGCCAAAACCTCACCATTGTCTGCATTCATGCCCAGATAAACACGTCCGTATGTACCCTTGCCGATAAGTTGACCACGGATAATACGGAACGTAGGCTGGGGCTGCTGCATAGACCCACTTGGCCCCTCTCTAGTACCCTGCGGGATAGGATCGAGCCGGCTGATTCGACTCCCAGGTTTCGGACTAATTTGCATGATTTTGCCGCCGAACATCTTCGTACTCTTCCGACGGAGCATCCCTGACTGCTGCGGGCCAGAGGAGCTGACACTTTTGGTGCGATGAGAATCACGCGCCACTTGTCGAATAGATTTGGTTCTTCCAAGGCCGCCACCACCCCCGCCACGTTGGTTCATCAACTTATTAGCTACGATCTTGGATCCTGTCTGCGGTCGCATGGTTGAGGTATCGATGCCATAAAGACTGCTTGACTCAGTGTTTGACGATGGTATAGGGGGCGGGTGCATCGGTTGTCCTCGGGTATTTGGATCATCATGGGTGCCCTTGGAATTTGGCGAAACTGGTTCATCCAGGTAGGGGGCATCGAGATCAACATCTGGGAAGAAGCTGTCCAGGTTGTCGATAACGCCCTCCACAGGAGGTCTGCTAGCCCAGACATCTCCATTGGCAAACGAATTTCTTCGATTGGGTTTCTCGTCAATGGGGGAGGGATCGTGGTAGAAAGTTCCAGTATCCTGGTTGTCGGAATTTTCTCCTCCAGAGCTGTCTGCAGGAACTGGAGATGCAAAGCTCACTCTGGGACCCTTGAAATCAGTGTCTACGGTGAGGGTTCGTCCTTGCATGGGCTTCGCCTCGGGTTCGGGCTTGGGCTTTTCCTCAATCTTATGGGCCAAAGGAACCATAAAGAGACCATCGTCAGATGAGTCGTCATCAGAATCATCGGCTGGTGCCGCTGGCTGTGAAGTCCGCTGGAAGGAAACTTCGTTCTCCTCAAAATCAAACGCTGGACCAAAAGACTTCCGAGTTTCCAAGGTAGGACGTTCTGGGGGCTCAGAATTGTTCTTCGCTGGCGAAACAAAATTTACAGGTGAATTTTCATCGATCCTTTCACCTGAAAATCTGGGGCCACTGTGGACAGGATCTGTAATGGATTTTTGTCAGCATCAAGTCCTGCTAAAAAAGACATTATACCTGAATACAAAAGGTGCTGTTGAGGTGTATACATACCCAGTGTTGTCCTACTCGAGGCCGTTTCAAAGGAGCCAAGGGTTGGTGGCCGATCGGAATCCGAGCTGGCACTATCGCGATTGGCAGAAGGAGTGGAGACATTGACCGATGGGTTGCCAGTCGCACTGATTATTCGGCCAACACCAGTAATGGCGGCTCCTAAACTGTGGGTTCCAGGGGGCTTTCGAAGGGAATTGACCTTTGTGAGCGTGTTCGACTCATTCGGAGCAACTGGTGGCCTCCGGAAGGGCACCAGTGTTTCTGGCTTTTTGTCGTCGGACGGGGAAGCCTTCTTTGTTTCGAATGGCGAATCACGAGGTTTGTCGAAATCGATTACCTTCGCACTTCTGAAACCATTATGGGCAGAGTTCGCATCCCGGGGAAGTTGCGGCGAAGGAGGGTGTCGCGAGATATGGTTTTCCTCCTGCTTTCGCTCAATCTCGCGTTTGTATGCTTCGTGACGAGCAGATAGATCGTCCTTGTGGGGATCCACTTGAGAGCCACCTGGGGTAGCCTTGAGTATTGTCGGTCTGGAGCCTGAGAAAGGCGAATTGGGATTGACCTGGGTCTGGGGCGAGATCCTCGGTTCTTCACCCACGGGTTTTCGAATGATGGGGGTATGCATGGCCGTGGGAGATACGGCTTGCTTGTCGGGAGATATTGAAGATATCGAAACCCCAAGGCCATCCACTGGAGAGGGACGATTTTTCCTGCCTTTGACAAACAACAATCTCAAGCCATTATGATCTGATTTTTGTTTTCGAAGGCGTAACAGGCAGTCATCGTTCATGAAATCATCGTGATCGGCTTGTCCAGGCTCAGTGAGACCGATTTGAGCACCTACCCAGTCAGGGATCCCTAGCTTATTACAAATGCCTGCACGCAAAGCATCCGGTGAATCCATATCCGCAATATCAATCAAGCGATAGTTCAAGTTGTCCACAGTCGCGAAAACCCATTTTTTAGATTTAGGTATCGTTACTGACAATGGGCGCTCGGCTAAAGACAAGTCACTGGTGCTGAAGCCAGGCACTGAATAAGGCACATAGCGAGGATCCGGGCTCGGGGGTTCGTGATCTGATTCTTTAGGCGATGGGTGATTCGAGTCTGTTCCTTTGGTCCTCTTTCTAAGCCGGTCGAAAAACCCTTTGCCATGATCCTTAGGGTGGGAAGAGGTTTCTCCACTCCACGGCCGGCAATGGCCTTCCTGAGGTGATGGGCGAGTACCATCGGGGCCTTTGCGGTTCTCATAATAGCGGGCACTAGTTCGGCCAGTGCCAGAAACGGACTCGGTGCTGTTCCCACGGGAGTGTTCGTATCTAAATGGCAAATCTCCAGTAGACGATGATGGATGTCCTCCATATGAAGGTGATGCAAATTGTGCAGCCGGACTGCCACTTTTTGGGCTGGGCTCTGCCCGAAGAGTCGATCCTGAAAATGTTGCCGCGTCATTAGATATAGACGGACTTTGCCGACGATGCTCACCAAGAGCTGCTCCAAGGGCACCACGTGAAAATTCCGACCTTCCAGGGGCAGTCTCACGTAGAGGGGACTCGTAAGGCGAACCATGCCCAGTGGGATTTGGTGTAGTGAAAGAACGCGTTCCCGTGTTTCCCTTTGAGCCGGTGGTATTTGCGGCAGCCAGCTGCTCGGCAGTAATGTCGTTGGTACCTTCAATGGCTGAACGGGGTTCACGGGGGAAATAAGCAGATGCAGACTCGATAACAGGTGCCTCCTGGCGCAAAGGGGTAGATACAGAAAAATCAGCAGCTCCATCATGGAGCTGGCGAATTAGCTTGCGAATACGGAGACCTTCATTACGCTCCACGCGTTCGCGCTCCGGGTCCCAGCCCGTGCCATTGCGGACGCACTCCTTAGCCAGCTGAGGATAGACGACCTGGTGGATTTTCCCAAGATTGCCTCGCCCACCAAATTGGAGGCCCAGCTCCAAAAATTCAGCACCTTGTAGCTCTAAAGATTTGAAAGTATCTTGCCAATCCTTGGAAAATTGGTTTCTGGCAAGCCATAGCAGGACCTTATCAAGAGGCCATTGGGTTGCCGCCTCACTGGGCGACAGGCCACCCAATGAGGTGCCACTGGTATTATGGCGATGACTTGGCGACTTTGTAAGATCAGCCACCTGGTTGACAGTCTGTGGCGGCGGGTTCACGTGCTCATTGGGCAATTCATGAAAATTGTTGTGGATGGCAAACGGTGGGTTCATCGTTCTTGTTCCTGGGGTCTGCGGGTTGTAGGCCGTATCCGCATATACCTGGCCTCCAACAGGGCGCTGCCCATAAGGCTCGTAGGCAGACCGTCCTTGAAAGTGTTCATACAACGGTGGAAACCCGCCGATGGTGTCATTCCCAGGGACATAGGTTGCCGAGGTGAGGGGCGTCTCTCCGGGGACAAATGTTGCCGAGGGATAGGATGTGTCGACGGCAGAAAAATTAGCGGGTTTATATGGGACATGCTGAGTATGGGGTGGCGGCGGAGGCAGGGTGTATCCGGGCGTCATAACCTGGCGGGTATAGGCTGGCTGCTGCTGCCATGATTGAGCATAGCCTGTTTGCACTGGCGGAGGGCCTGGCGGGGGTGGTGGCATGCCAGGAACTCCAACCGGTTGGAGTTGCGCTGGGACTCGGGGAGGGGGTGGAGGAAGGCCCGTAAAATATTGTTGTCGTTGGCCGTCCATAGCGAGTGAGTTGTCGACCCAGGTTAAAAATTAACGCGCTGCACAATCAATCCGCTGAAAATAAGACCACGGGAGATAGAGGTCTTGTGTGAATGTCGCTACTATCATCCCGTGCGGTGGCGGGTAAAAGTCAACAATAAGTCGAGTCGATAGATCGCTTTCCAAGTATGTATAGTAAGCTTCGGCGTCCCCGAAATTGATTATCGCGGCGTTGAAAGCGCAGACCAAGGCTCATATGACGGGAAGGAAGACACCGCGATGCAACTAATCGGAAAACAGCCAGCTGTTTTAAGCTGGACTCGACCCTGATAGCACGATCAATAACTATCACCGACTGGGGGTCGCAAAGAAATTGGGTGAGGGAAGGGGACGATCCCCCTCCGATCGTGGCAGAAGCAAGTGCAAGCGACGGGAGTGGAGATTCTAGCCACCCGCTCCTTGCGGAGCAGCATAAGCAAAAAAAAAAAAAAAAAAAGACTTACCGAGAACGAGACCACAGGGATGCAAAGCGTGTGTGGGAGGACAAAGGAGTGAATCTTCACAACATTTGATGCCTTTTCTCTCGGGCACTTGGGATCATCACGTGAGCCCGCTCTAAAGTGGAGTTTTGTTTTGTTCCTTTCCCTTAAGGCTCAAGGTCTATCTTCCGAAGGATTATTATTGGATTGATGCACCTTTTGCTTTTTTCCCCTCTATAATCCGCTAATAATATCCCTGAATTTAGGGCACATGATTGGGCTTCAAGCTTTGGACATCAATGTTGAAATGTAGAGATTCTTCCCATCAACTAAACAACCTGATGCGTAATTCTGTGTACTCCGTACTCTGCGGTGACGACGAATTATCCATAACAGTTTAGCGTTGCATCTTAGGCTTTGCGCTTCCCGTCAGCAATCGTCGTGTGTGCTTCTATAAAGTCGTCTCAGTGAACCTACTACTAAAGGCTTTCCACCGGGCTTTTTGTGCGGCACCTACTTAGGTGTTATACCATATCTCCTACCCGGTCTCGTGGGCCTGTTAAAATGGCAAATTTGTAAAGGGCCGGTAAGAGGGGTAGATAGAACTTGATGTCTCAGAACCTGACGGGTGAAATTGGTGGCGCACAGCATCGCTGGGTCGGCCCAGGAACAGTCCTAGCGTCCCAGCTACCTAACACTGCTTTATCTCTACAGAGTGCAAGATGGATTGAAAAACAGCCTTTCATTTCGTCATTTCTGCGTGGAGAGGAGATATTAGGAGACAAATCGCTAGAAATTCAGATAAATCCGCGACAAGAATCAAATGCAAATCGCGGTTGCACTACACTGCGCGCGAGGTCACAGACCCCTAGTCCTTATTTGAAACATCTGTCGGCGAAGATGAACAAGCTATTCAAGTAGCCTTGTTGCGCTCGGCCGCTGCTTCGGCAGTTAATTTCAAAGCAGCTGGGGCATCGTCGCGCGGCATGTAGAGCTCAACCAGCTGCAGCGCATTAGCCAAATTCGATCGTTCTGTCATCAATTAACTTACCCGAAGGCTGTCAGAATCGTTGAAGCTGGGTTCAGCAAACAACTTATGGAGTTCATCTCTGGTTTTGATGCGGTACCCCTTGTAGCCTTCGTCGGCACCGAAGACCTTGGGGATATTGACATGATCCCAGGGCTGGATGTCGTTGTACTTCGCGTCCCATCCATGGATGTATCGCTCAATGGTGTAGCCCTCGTTGCAGATGACAAAGCTAGAAAGGATTGCCTGGTTAGTTAGCTATTCACTGGAATGATCGAGCGGGCAAATAACTTACACGATGGGGTTCAGTTTGTTGCGCAGCATAGTACTGAGCTCCTGCACGGTCAATTGGAGGCTACCATCTCCAATGAAAAGGATGGTACGACGGTTCTTCAGTTCCTTGGCCGCCAATGCTGCTCCCTGGCAGGACCCCAGAGCGTACCCGATGCTGCCCCAAAGAACCTGGCTGATCGCAGTCACATTCGCAGGGAAACGGGTTTCCCAAATACCAAAGTTGGCAGTGCCAGTCTCGGTAAGGACAATATCGTTCTCCTTCAACCACTGGCCAACTGTTGGCCAGAGCCACGCATGGGTAATAGTGGGGCTACTGGAGTTCTTCTCACTATGGGGAAGAGTGTTGGTCATCGGAGGGGCGCGAGTGGCACTGAGCTTGCCCATACGCTTAACAACCTTCTGAAGAACACCCTTCATGTTGATGTCCGGGTACTCCGAATACCGCACTCGGACATAGTTGCTGTGGAAGTCAATAGTGTTCAGCTGTCCAATGCGGTAGGTGAATCCAGCAGTGTTAAAGTCGGACTTGATGGCTCCGATGCTGAGGATAAGATCCGAGGACTCGACAACCTCTCTCACTCCGGCATTAGATCCATCTCCAGCATAGACTCCACCGAAGTTTTGGTGAGTCTCGTTCACTGCACCCTTGCCCATTGGGGTGACAAAGGTAGGCAATCCGGAGACTTCGACAAGATTGTGAACCTCCTCCAGTGCACGGTGACGAATGGCACAGGCATCAACCAAGATGACAGGGTTATCGGCTTTCTGAAGATACTTCAGAACGACGTCAACCACATAATCCTCCTTCTCCGGATCATTCGAGGGCGATGACAGATCAATGGGGGTCTTCAAGCGATCTCCATTGACCTTGGCATTTACCATGTTGGTAGGAAGAGTCACATAGACAGGACGGCTGCGAATCCAACACTCACGGATCGCACTATCAATGAGGGTCGCAGCATCGCGGGGATCATTCAGCTTGGCAACGTAGCAAGAAATACCCGCACTCATTTTTGTGAAAACATCGTAGTCGCCATTACCGAGGGTGTGGTGAAGAAGCATTCCATCTTTCTGCGACTGGGTGGTTGGCTGACCGACGATGTGTACAACGGGGACGAACTCCGAGTAGGCGCCTGCAATAGCGTTGAGAGCAGATAGCTCACCGACGCCGAACGTAGTGATCACAGCACTAATTCCTTTAACGCGTGCATATCCATCGGCGGCGTAACCTATAGAATATATGTTAAAGACCTTGGGATAGATCATTGGGTAGGTTGGTTCAAATCATACCGGCATTCAGCTCATTGCAGTTCCCAACCCAGTCAAGTCCGCACTTGGGCAGGTAGTCCAGAGCAGAAAGGTTGTAGTCACCGGGAACGCCGTGAACAGCGCGAATTCCAACCTCATGCAAGCGTCGGAACAGATACTCTGCCACGTCGATGGGGTTCTTTAGCTCCTGCGTAGCAATGTCGGTGGATGCCATGGTGTGCAGTTTGAGAAGTGAGAGGAGGGAAAACTGAAAGAAGTGAAAGTTGCAAACTTTACGACCTTTACACCGGAACTTCCGGGTAAAGCAGGGCAATTTGAGTCTTTTCTTTTATCGGATCAGCTCTAAAGATAGCATGCCACTTAACAGCTACGTCATGATTGGACATTGGACGTTGACGTCATGCCATACAGTACATTTGTATCACAGCTACTGTACTACGAATCAAAGTTCTCTATTAAAGAATGGATTGTATGATTTTAAGTGAAATTGATTAAAAGCAAATCTTGATAGTAATCACATGTTTGTGTAACTCTTGAAGCTTCCAAGCTTTGGTTGAACTCGAAGATCCGGATCCACCGTAGATTTACACACGCTAAACCTAATTCAACCACACAAATTTCTCCCCGCCATTCTGACTTAACTACTTTTGGGACAGAATTTACAAGCTGATCTGATGGCCGGAGGCAAAAGAACCATGCCGAACCAATCAAGTCAGTTTGGTAAGCGCAAGAAGGTATGACTCAAGTACTGGGAAACCAACACTTGTTCCGTTCAATTGAATCCTAACACCACATCAGCAGGGACAATGGGCTCAAACACGCAAGGGGACTGATATTGAGGCTGGCGATGTTGGAATCTTTGTCACTTGCGATATTGGCAGAGAAAGCAAATGTGTCGCCGAGATCACCGATATCCTCTCACAGGTTAGCAAAGACAACAGCACATGCCTTCATGTCTACTGTGCAACAATTCCTCTGTCTCCAAGTCACTTACCCGATTTTCTAGATCGTAGAAAATGATGCAAAGCCGGAAAATGATGAGGAATCTGATGAGGATGATGCAGACATTGAAGCACAAATTCGCAGAGAACTCGAAGGTTTGCAGCCAAGCAAGAAAAAGACACGCCCAGTTCAAGCCATGCAGCTTGATATACCCTGTGGTATGTTCATTAGTGTTAGAAACACTTTAACAACCCATGCAAAGCTAATCCCTGGCAGTGGTCTTTGCGCGGTTCAACGATAAGTCGGTGGATCCCGTTAAGATTGTCCACCAACTGTGTCTCGATGCACAAGCCAACACGGATACAAAGAAGAGCCGATACATTAAGCGCTTAACCCCCATCACAATGATTAAAAAGACCCTTAGTGTGGATCTGGAAGTTTTTGCGAAGGAGGTCCTCAAACCTCACTTCCATACAGGAGGTCCGCCAAAGAAGGTAAGTCTGGCCAACGCAGCCACGCCAACTTTTCACAGCGAAACTATGATCGTATCCATATGATCCCAAAGCTAACTCAAGAATCCCTGGAAATAGTACGCCATTCGGCCTACATGCCGAGGCAATCACAAGCTCAACCGAGACATCATCATTAAAACCGTTGCCGACGTTGTCGGTCCCGAGCATCCCGTCAACTTGAAAGACTACGACCTTATGATCCTGGTCGATGTTGTGCAGGTAAGTTCCCATGCAAGCTTCCGTCTTGGCAAGTGCTGATTTTGTGCTCACAGAATGTTATCGGAATGAGCGTTGTGGGAAGCGACTATGACCAATTGAAACGATTCAATATTGCTGAGATCTACGACCCCTCTCCCAAGGGGGAAGAAACACCGGCACAGAACAAGGAGGCGAAAGTCTAGTTTATTCGAGATATGGATCACTCCAGGGAATGAAAATGCGCAGAAATATAAAATACAGTTATCTAGCATGAGTAGCCAATGAAGATAACATTTTGATTAAACGGCCTGAATGGATTGAATAGTGACGCAATCAACTCCACGGTCTACTTAGTCCTTCCAAGGTTTTCCAGGATACCAGTGTCTATATACACAATATGTAATGGGAGGAAAAGCTTTGAATTCTTCGGCTGTCTGTATAAGTCCAATGGATTCCCACAATGCAGGTTTGACAAAGTACATGAGATGACCGGTTATATACTGTGAAATACTGTGGTTTGGCATCTACCTAAACTATGTAACTTGGCGTTTTTTGAGATGAAGTTAGAGTCTGGAATTTCTTGTGAATAATATTCAAGACTGCATGGATTTACTGTAATGATCTGTGTATTCCCTTGAAAGACTTGAGGATCATTGAATGTTGACTCTGCCCTGCGGCTGGGGCGGAAAAAGCGGGGCAAACTTTTGGAATCTGATTAGCGTCTCCGCCATGTCGTCAGGTGCGGACATTCCTCAAGCTTCACTTGCTTCTTCTTCCTGCACCCATGCAGAGCCTGCCATAAGTCAGCCTTGTACAAAATGGCTCAATTCCTGCGAGGCAAGCAGGCTGGTATTCAAAGAGACCTGTCTGAGGGCTTGGCCCCAGAGCTCTTTGCGCTCGACGACGTTCGTCTTGGCATCCCAGGCAACTTTTTTCCTTGAATCGTGAGCTAATATTGTCATTCCAGTTCGAGCGATGTGGTGTGAACTCTCAGATTAGCGTGGTAGCATACGATCCCGTCCAGTCCCTCCTTGCCGTCGGCACCAGTGATACCCAGTTTGGAAGCGGCCAGATCTATGTGTTTGGACAGGGGCGAGTGCTGGTGGTCTTTGAATTTCCGCGCAAGGCCTCAGCGAAGTTCCTCCAGTTCTGCGCCGATAAGATTGTCAGCATCGACTCGAAAAATGAGATCAGCATATATTCTTTGGACACCCGGCGCCTAATGACTTCCTATGCGCCTCCGGGCCAGGCCACTTGCCTTGCGACGGACCCGAGTCTTGATTACGCCTTCATCGGTCTAGCAAATGGTTTGTCGATTTTTACAAGATGATGGGACCGGAACCTGTGGTGCTAACGTTGATTTAGGCGATGTGGTTGCGTACGATCTCGACCGACAGTCTTTGTGTCCGTTCAAGATCCCGAATTTGTGGCTGGCACAGAACCCAAGGTCCCGCCTCTGCCCTGTGGTGTCAATCGCATTCTCTTCTAGAGACATTGGAAAGATCCTTGTGGGATACCCGGAAGGTGCAGTGACATTCACCTTCAAGCAAAATATTGCGCAGAAATACTTCATCTATGAGGTGCCAGCGGGCGCGCCAGGTGGTGACCCTGGTAAGCCTGCTAGTGGCACGCGAAGGCCTCTACTGCAGGATGCAATCTGGCACCCAAATGGAATTTTCGTCTTGACTGTCCACGAAGACACCAGTCTGGTTCTTTGGGATTCGAAAGATGGCCGGAAGCTTCATGCCAGAACACTCCAAGCTACCAATGTTGACCAACCAGGTGGAGGTCGGCCAGACCCGGAGGTGGCATCTGGACCTAAGGAGCCTATCACCAAAGTGACTTGGTGCGCAAAAGGAAATCCAGATGATACGGGTCTTCTTGTTGCGGGTGGAAAATCTGTCCAAGATGTGAACAAGGGCCTCACATTCTTGGATATGGGTCCAACCCCCAACTACCAGACATCTTCGTGGCAAGTCCTTGCCGGCTATTTTGAGAGACCAAAACACAACATGAGTCTTCCAATACCACCCGGGGCAATTGCCACGACATACTGTTTGATTCCTCGTACTTCACCATATTTTGCCGGGGCCCATGACCCAATCGCTATCCTTGCTGTACTGTCTTCAGGAGAGCTACTTACCATGAGTTTCCCAAGCGGCCATGCAATTACGCCAACCAACATGCTCCACCCTTATCTTACATTCGTTCACCCATTCATCAACAAGATTACACTTACACCTGTTTCTCGAGATACCTGGCTAGGGCTAAGAGAGCGTCGGGCACAAGGCCCCAAGTTCGTCTTTGGCGGTGCCGAAGCAAGAGACCCCCTTAAGCGTTACGAGGACCGAAACATAGTTACCACTGCTCATGCAGATGGTACCATTCGCATCTGGGATGGCGGCCACAACGATGAGATTGAAAATTCCGAGTCAATCCAAGTGGACTTGGCTCGGGCAGTGGGTCGAGTCCGCAACATTGAAGTTTCCGAAATGTCTCTCGCAGCGAGTGGAACAGGTGAGCTGTCTGTTGGACTAACAAGCGGTGAACTTGTAATTTTTAGATGGGGCAACAATGCCTCTTATGGAAAGGAGGAGGCTCCTGGTGCCAACCAGGGCCCTGGACGCTTGACACCAATCACCAACCGGACAGATCCCGGACTGAAGACGGGCCTTCTGCCTCTCACTCTCCTTGATATGCAGCAAGGACGGGTAACAGCATTGAAACACAGCCCGGTAGGATTTGTTGCCGTTGGTTATGAGAGTGGAGGCTTGGCGATTCTTGATTTACGAGGTCCTGCTATTATTCATACCGCACAAATCTCCGATTTCATGAAGCCACCAAAGCGCAGCAGCTTCCGGAAGCCAAATCGCTCAGATAGCGCGCCAGCTGAATGGCCTACTCACATCGAGTTTGGCGTAATGACCTTGGAAGGCGAAGGTAGGCGTTCTAAGATCCCTGCATGCCGATAAAGCTAATGTTATTCATTCCAGATTATTCGAGTATTTGCTGCTTTGTGGGCACAAACAGGGGAAATTTGGCTACATTCAAGATTCTTCCAGGAGCCAATGGAGCATACTCCGCAGCTTATGTTGGAGTTTCTAACGTCGAGGACAAGGTCATCAAAATTATTCCGATTGATGCGGACTCTGGCGGACAAGCTCTTGCCACACCGAATACAGTTGGCGGGCTGAGAAACGGTGTGAGGATCAACGGCGTTGTGGTTGCTGTTACGGTGTCCGGATGCCGGATTTTCAAACCACCGACCGCCAAGGGCGCTCACAAGACATGGGATGATTACCTCTGTGATTCAGCCCAGGTCGTTAAGTCTGAAGGCCGGGGCTACAGCTTGGTTGGCCTCTTTGGCGATGGAAAGACTCGCGCATTCTCTATTCCAGCCCTCAAAGAGATCGGGTCGAGCAATATTAACCAAATTGCTGACATGCGCCGTCTTTCGGAAGCATGCATCACGCCCACTGGTAGTGTGATGGCATGGATTGGACCTTCACAGGTCAGCTTGTTCAACGTGTGGGGCAAAGGAGCCACAATGTAAGACTTCGCTTTTGCGTCGCGAAAACCACATGCTAAAATTTCTTCAGGAAACCGTCGCAAGATCGCCTATACGACCCAGAGAAGGTCGTCCCTCCACGTCCCACGATCACCAATATGCAGTGGATCTCCGGCACTCAATATGTCTCACCGGCTGACATGGATATGCTGAGTACGTTGCCAATATCCCTGTCTGTATACCGATCTAGCTGATATCTAACGATTATTATAGTCGGAGGCCCTGACCGCCCACCATCAAAACGAATGATGGAACAGATGAGACTGACGGAGGAGGAGGAGCGTAGAGCTCTCCGAGAAGGCCGTGCAGCTCCACCTCAACAGAAGTCACAGGAAGGTTGGGGTTCATATATGTCTCGCCAAGTCCAAGAGCGCACAGAGCGCCTCGGAATAGCGGGTGACACAATGGACCGTCTGGAGGAGAATAGCAGTAACTTTGCCGCGGATGTGGGCAAGTACGTATCAAGTCAAAAGAAGAAGGCTATCTTTGGCGGTAGGTGATCTCCCTCCTCATATCCCGTTTGACTTATCGAAACACATCCCGTCATCGCCCTTTCTTCGCCCCTCTCGAATCCCTTGCATTCTTAGTCACGCACTGACCCGTTTTCTGTAGTGCTCGGGTCGAAGTTTGGGCTCTAGGCTTTGAAATTAGCGAGAAACTTTCTTGGTACAGCGCAGCTAGACTGACTTGGTCGGAATCGATGATTCACATTCTGGCCGTGACATTTTAGTACGGGCTACCCACCCAAGATTAAACTATATGCTGTGTAACCACTTCCAGGGTCATTGCATCCTAGCAGAAGCTTCAAATTCAATGTCTTCCAAGGAACGGTCCGGACATTCCCCAGATGTAGACGAATTCCAAGACCCACAGTGGGCGTCATTGAGCTTTGATTGCAGATAAATTACTCCGTATTCCGTATATGATAAGCATACAGGCAAAACATAGGAGCTCCTAAATGGGTACCCTACTTTGAGAACGTCAACATGTATGGATCTACAAGAAGGTCATTTGGAAAGGGATGTATATTTTGGAGATCTTGATCAACGCCAAAGTTGAAAAATGGTTTGTTCAAAACTTGGTCCATGGGTCGTAAGAATAGCGTGCTGGTTGTCATCAAGTGCATAGAAAATGGAAAAAAATATTGGAGGGAAATAATGAAGTGAGGCGGTCGTTACCCAGGTAATGATGTCCACGCTAAGCGTTTAGTGCACCATGACCTCGGGTTGAGCAGGGTGGGCAGGCTTGGATTCATCCTTTTGCTCAGAGTCGTCACCCATCTCCACATCCTCATCGCCGTCACCGCCCTCCTCCTCGTCAAGGTCATCATCGTCATCATCACTCTCCTCCTCGAGGTCCTCGCTACCGGCATCAGAGAGATCATCTTCATCATCGTCCTCCTTGCCCGCAGTTGCCTCGGCGCCCTCCATCTCGTGGTCATCACCCTCAGCGGGCTTGCTGGACTCCTCGAGCTCCTTGACGAGGGCAGCTTCCAGCTCAGCCTCCTCGTGACCGTAGGCATTGCTGTCGTCGTCAAGGTTGTCAGCCTCGGGCTGGTCAGGCGGGTACTCCGCGGGAGCAGAATCCTCAGAATCCCTAGAGATAATTAGTATAGATAATTTCATAGAAGAACTATAAACATACCACTTGATGGCAAAGCGAGTCACACGTGGTTTCTCAGCAAGGACATTGCGGCGAATACGATCAATAGCGGGCTTGGCGGGGGGTCGGCGATGAGCTCTTCAGAGTCATACTCGTTATTCACGTAGTAACCGACACGCACGAACTCGCGGCCATCATAACTGCAAGTAAGAAGGATGACAGTGACACCCAGGATCTCGGAGGGAGGGATGCGCTTCAGATCGGGCGCGTCGGCCTCGAAAATGAATTTGTTCACTCCAACAGGGATAGGGCCGACAAGGAGGGAGTCGAGTTCTTGGTCATACTCGGAGCTAGGGTTAAGATTAGTGAGGGTTCATTGAGTGCTACCCATGTTAGGGTGGGTAAATGTAGAAAACTTACGAAGTCGCAGATCCAACGTAAGTCAACTTCCACTCGAGATCTAAAGATTGAGTGTTAGCAAAGGTTGTTTGTTGATTTATTTTTTTCGCGGTGGGATCATGTTAATACCTTTTTGAAGTTGTTCAAGACACTCAAAGGTAATCTCAAATTGATAGCTTGCCGTGAAAGTGGCAGGGTTGTTGAGGATTTTAACCCCGAGAAGAGAGACAACCGACATTGTGACTGATTTATGTACGGGAGGATAGTGTAGAAAGGTGGGATAGTGGGACGAATGAAAAAGGAGGTGTGGCCAACTTTATAGGGCGGTGGGTCAAAATCTGGGGCAATAACAGAGAGAAAAACAAAAAAAAGACCAAGTTATTATCAGGCTTTTTATTCACCGCAAGGAATGTAGTGATCGAGTCCCAAAGCACGATGTGAGGGAGAATCCCGCGAAATCCACCAGAACGCGCACCTCGCGTCCCTTGCGCGCTCACCGCCCACGTGACATAGTAGCTTGCAGACTCAGCTTTCTCTATCCGTAACTTGATGGTTGTTATTCAAATTGGTTGTGAACCACCTTCACGAAAGTTCTGTTGCTGCCTTGTATTTATACTTGGTCATTTTAGATGGTGGGGTAGCGAGTCAGCGACTAAGTTTCAAATCATACGAGATCACAATCCTCACTCTACCTTTCCCCTCTTACCATTCTTCCAACTGTTCCGCAATCGTGTTCCGACCTTGACTTTTCTAATCCGAATCTTCACCACTTTCTCACTGAACGTATCACAGACTTCACTCTGAATATGGCGGACGACGCTGAGCAGGCCTTTTTCCAGGCCCAGGCCATGGAATCCGAAACTGACAATGCTGTGTCAATGGACGACCAAGCTCCCGATAATGACGACGAAGAAGAAGAAGAAGAAGAAGAAGAAGAAGAATATGACCCCTCGAAATCCCTTGATGATCAATACGAGTCAATCACAGAAGCTCCCCAAGACGATGAAGATGATTCCGCTACTCCCAACCCGCCTGCCGCATCCGAAGACATGGATACTGGCGCTGCTAGTGACTTCCTGGATCCTTCACAAAGCCCCTCACGTACTGAGTCTCAGTTGTCTACGCCAATTCCACACACAGTTGCGACGGCACAGCCCCAGGCCAGAACGATTGGGGGATTCGTGGACGAGGATGACGAGGAAGAGGATGACAAAGATGAGGCGGACTATGAGCCGCCAGCGGCACTGGGGGTGGATGATACAGATTCCATGCCTATGACTATGTCTGAAGATCCAAACTCAGGAAATGCAATTCAAAAGACTTCCCCAGATGTATCATCGCACTCGGGTGTGCAGGACGCGGCCACAGTGCCAGATGCTGTCAATAGTTCTTATTCTCATGTTCCTGTTTCTAATATCGATCCCTCGGCTTCTGGCCAAGTTTCGTGGACTGGGGCCGCCCTTGATGCGAGTTACCAAAGCAGTACTGTTCCTACTCCTGTACTTGATGATTCTGCAGCTGGCAGCTCTCGCTTACCCTATGACCGGGTGGGCATCTTGCAAGATCGGGTTGATGCGGATCCCCGAGGTGATCTTTCTGCGTGGCTGGAATTAATTGCTGAGCACAGAAGTCGGAACAGACTCGACAGTGCGCGTGAGACTTACGAGCGGTTCTTGAAGGTCTTCCCTATGGCGGTAAGCCTCTACCTAACTTTCCAACTAAATAGATAGGGATACTAATCGATGAAATAGGCCGATCAATGGGTAGCTTATGCGACGATGGAATCTGAACTCAATGAACTCTTCCGCCTGGAGCAAATTTTCAACCGAACCCTCCTTACCATTCCCAGCGTGAACCTCTGGTCGGTCTACCTGGATTATGTTCGCCGCCGCAATCCCCTGACGACCGACACCACTGGACAAGCGAGGCGAGTCATCTCTTCAGCGTATGACCTAGCTTTGCAATACGTGGGAATGGACAAAGATGGCGGAAACATCTGGAACGACTACATTGAGTTCATTCGTTCCGGCCCAGGAAGCGTTGGAGGCACCGGATGGCAGGACCAGCAAAAGATGGACTTGTTGCGAAAGGAGTACCAAAAAGCCATTTGTGTTCCGACTCAGGTTGTCAATGCTTTATGGAAGGAATATGATCAGTTCGAAATGGGCCTCAACAAGCTAACTGTAAGCTCTGCTGCTTTTTGTAATTGAGTTTTCGTCTGACATCGTTATAGGGTCGCAAGTTTTTGCAAGAACATTCGCCGTCGTATATGACAGCGCGAAGCTCTTACACCGAGCTACAGAATATCACCCGGGACTTGGTCCGAACTTCTTTGGCCCGGTTGCCCCCTGTTCCCGGATCTGAAGGCGACGTGGAGTACGCCCAACAGGTCGAAATCTGGAAGCGCTGGATCGCTTGGGAGAAGGAAGACCCCCTGGTTCTGAAAGAGGATGATCCTGCTGCATTCAAAGCGCGTGTCGTCTATGTCTACAAGCAGGCCTTGATGACTCTCCGATTTTTGCCTGAGATCTGGTTTGAAGCTTCCGAATTCTGCTTTCTGAACGAGATGGAGAACGAGGGTAACGATTTCCTCAAGCAAGGAATTGAAGCCAATCCGGAGAGCTGCTTGTTGTCATTCAAGCGGGCTGATCGCCTCGAATTCACGTCTGACTCGGAACAGGATTCTGTCAAACGGGCAGCCAAGGTTAGGGAGCCTTACGACCCCTTACTGGATTCTCTCTATGACTTGATCGCCAAGGCCAAAGCTCGGGAGGCTCAGGACGTCGCACGTATCGAGGAGGCATTCGCTAAACAGAGCATGGAAGGCCAGACTGTGCCCAGCGATGATGACGACGAGGTTTCACCTGAGAACAAGGAGCGGGAGGCAGCTAAAAAATCGCAAATTGATGCTGTTAGGAAAGCCCATGGCATTCAGATCAATCTTCTCTCCAAGAGCGTCTCCTTTGCCTGGATCGCACTCATGCGTGCCATGCGCCGTATTCAGGGCAAGGGCAAACCAGGAGAACTGGCGGGCTCTCGCCAGATCTTCGCTGAAGCTCGCAAGAGAGGTCGTATCACTAGCGATGTCTACATTGCCAGTGCACTTATGGAGTATCATTGCTACAAAGACCCGGCAGCCACCAAAATTTTCGAGAGAGGTGCCAAGTTGTTCCCTGAAGACGAAAATTTTGCTCTTGAATACCTGAAGCATCTCATTGACATCAATGATATCATCAGTAAGCTGCAAATATCCCTAGTTTCTGAAAATAGTGCTAACTAACCTTAATAGACGCAAGGGCAGTCTTTGAGACAACCGTTCGGAGATTTGCCGCCAATCCCGACAATGTGCACAAGGCTAAACCAATCTTCTCTTTTCTCCACGAGTATGAGTCCCGGTATGGTGACTTGGTACAGGTGATTAACCTGGAAGCTCGTATGCGCGAGCTTTTCCCTGAAGATCCGGCGTTGGATCAGTTCACACACCGATTCTCCACACCTTCCTTTAATCCTCTGTCTTTCCAGCCGATCCTGTCCCCCACTCAGACAAGGCCAAAGACACTGGCAACTGGCATTGTGCCGGAAACTCGTCTCGACCCGCAGGATGCATCCTTCAGTTCCCCGAAGCGACCCTACCCTGTCGACGATGACTATGATTCCGATCGGCCTCGCAAATTTGCCCGTGCTGAGTCTCCATTGAAGGGCGCCCAGGGCCGACGTCTTGACCAACAGAAGCGTGCCCCACAGCTGAACGGGCAAGCTAGTACTTCCTCATACAAGCCGCACGGATCAGCTGCTTCATTGCCCCGGGATGTGGTTCATCTTCTCAGCATCATTCCTCATTCATCCGCCTACAACATCGCCCGTCTTTCCCCGGAGAAAATGGTTGATCTCCTTCGCCAGGTTGAAATTCCAGCTTCAACTTCCCAGATCCCTTTGCCGGGGAACGTTCGCGGGACTGGCACGAGCCAGAACCAGTACTCCGGTAACTACCGCTGAGGCTCATTTCCGTGGCGCCTTTTCTCACATCCATTTATCTTCTGTGCATAATCTCGCCACCGTACCGTTTCACGTCTCTTGATACCCGAGGCACAAGATTTGATCTATCCGGTCAACATTTTACTGCATGAAGGAAAAACCCTCTGTCTCTTTATTATTATCTGGCTGTTGTGGGATTCCCGCGTTAGTCTAAGAGCTCGTTGCATCTACCGGCGTCGGTCTGATAGGCATTCTCCATTTTTACTGGGCATGGGGAGCTTTATGGTTTCTTTTCAATGTTCGAGTGCTTCGTTCTTTTAATAGGTCTCCTACATGTACATTCCCCAGATAGTGCAGATACCCGTGGACTCTTGAATAAAATTTCCAGGCTGTTCTGCCGGTTAATGCTTATCATCCTTTCATTTATATTTGTAATTCTCACGATTCAAGGCTGCCCAGCTGTCACTGTACCTCCTAGGCAGTAGAAAGTTTGGAAACTTCGAGTTTGGGCTTTGATATCAAAACAATCCTAATTTCTGGAGTTAAGTATACAATTGGGTATATGATCTTTAAATTAGGAACCTTAAAAAGTCACAAGTGATAATTGCTTTGTTTCACTTGCTAAAAATGGATTTGTAGAAGAGCCTTAGGCAAATATATACAAGAGAGGAAGCAACTAAATCCGTCAGCTTTGCAAAGATCAATACAATGATTATTCTTATTCTTATTGATTTAAACAGTTTGATCACTCTGTCACATGCAAGAAATCGATTTACACCGGAATCCAAGGGAAATATAGAGGAAATTGAGGGTTCATCAATGTTAACGTGCGAATCTATCGCCTTTGAAAGATATTGTAAAGTACGTGAATAAAATCACTGCATTTTTCTCCATTTTTATTAACTTCGAATCCTTGAATTCCTAGCTTGTCAAGTCTATATAGGTTGCCGCTTTTTCCAATTGACTACATAAGCTTCCTTTTAGCTCCAAGTCTTATTCTCTACAACTTGACTTTTCAATGAACTTTGTTGCCTTTACATGGTCCCAAGTCTAGCAACTGAAGTCCATCTCTACTCCCGACTCACCAGTTCTGTTCTCTTCACCGTCCTCTGATCGAACTGTCTAGCCTTTGAGGTATCCCAAACTTGACAACCCAATTCTATCTCTGCCCAGTTGCTCAAGTCTTCAAAGCATCACCAGACCCGTGGTATCATATATACTACCTACCTACTAAACGCAAGAAATATACATTTATCACTTCCTCCAAATCGTTTCATCACTTTCGGCGAACGTGAATTTGTCATTCTGGGTCAATCACTTGTCAAAAATACCAAACTCATTCATCACTTTCTCACTTCATGATCGATCTATCACTAATATCCATATCCAGCCTTCTCGCCATCTTCACGTCACCATCTCTACTTGATACTACAGCTCAGTAAGTTATCTTTGGACTCTTGTCACCATTATTCCCTTCTCTGTGCTGGCTTTTCTTCTCTTCAACCATCAAAGATTTCTACTTTACCCCCACTTCTTTTATGCCTTGTCGCATTCCAGGTTTCATACCTTACCTAATTACGCATGCAGTTTCTAACTATTCTCTCTCTCTTATAGTTCACAATGCAGTCTTCCAAAGAAATTGCCAAGCAGGTTCGTGTCAGTGGCTCGGGCAATAGCAGCTACAATGAAAGCTGTAATTTGCACCGCCGTCTCCCGAGCATCTTAGGGCTTCTGAATAGCCTTCCTTCTATGAAACTTGAACTCCCCCGTGAAACCTCAGAAGAAGGTTCTTCGGCCCCTGCGATGCGTCTGACCAAGGAGCGGGATTTGGTCAGTGATTTCGAAACACTTCCAACATACCACTTGCCTTATAACTGCGATTTGCCTCACTTCTATTTCCACTACTTTATTTTTATACGCTGACGGTGACTAGCGCAATGAAACCCGGCCCATCAACCGCGTCGGCTACAACAAGTCCGGTAAAGAAGTAGTTGTTCTCATGAACACCTATCCGATCACGAGATACCCCACGGAAACGGTTTGCCAGTATGAGGTCAGTAGAATTTCCCTAAAGGCTCTTTTGTACATCGGAAGTTCACAATTTGTAGGTTAATACGATCTCCGGACTTGGCTCAGCACCAGGCGTCGAGCAGGACCGGCGCGTTCTCCGGCGAACCTTCAACTGTGATAGCAGAAAAAGGCTGCTTCCCGATGCTATCTACGATGGAATGAGAACTGCTTGGTAAGATCCACAGATACAGACTTTTACATTATACCAATGCTTATACTTCTAGGTCCCGCATTCACCTCCCAAACGGGGTTCATGAACGCTTCCAGTACACTGGAGGTCAAACTCGGCCTTCTGGTGCCAGGACCAATGTTCACATGAAGGATGTGATCTTCACCATGCTGCCCCGACGCAGGATCAATCTGGACGTCATCGGGAAATGGCTCCAGAAGAAGCGTGATCTGGATGAATATGTGATCGAAGCTCTTAGTAAGTATTTCCCTGTTCTATAACGGCTGCAAACACACTGACTCTTCAGATTTCCTCGACCACTTGATCCGTGATTGGCCTACCAGAGAATTCACTGCACACAAGCGGGCATATTTCTTTCAGAACCTCCAGGAGGATTCAAAGCATAGGAACATTGCCAATGAGTTCCATTACTCGCTTGGAGGCTACTCTGGTGCAACATGTTATCGCGGAATCTTCCAGATGATCCGACCTTCCGTCAGTGGTCTTTTGCTGAACCTGGACACCGCCCATTCCGTCTTCTTTTCTCGTATCAGTCTTCTCGGTACTATGAAGGGCATGCTCAAATGCGGTACTGATGACGAGCTTGCCAAAAGGCTTCGACCCAAAATTGATAACCACCGTGTTCGACACTCGAGCCCAGATTTTACCAAGCTGAGCAAGATGCTCAAGGGCCTTCGTGTCCAGCCAGACTACGATGAATGCCCTTTCAAGGATAAGAGTTTTACCATTTTTGATCTCATTGACGGCAATGCCATTGAGTTCAAATTGAGGATTACTGACAAGGCCACTGGCAGAGAGCAATCGATGACTGTGCAGCAATATTTCTATTCGAAGTATAACAAGCGCCTGGAACAGCCACACATGCCTCTTCTCAGGATGACTAACAAGGAAGTCGTTTACCCTGCCGAGCTTCTGGTTATCAAGAATCTGCAGCGATGGCCCTTCAAGCTCAATGATCTCCAAACTAGCGACATGATCAAGTACACCGCAAAAAAGCCTGAAGTCCGCCTGGAGCATATCAGAAAGTGCAAGAAGATCTTGAGCCACGAAGCTGACCCCAATCTGAAGCACTATGGGCTTGAAATCGGTACCAGTCTGATCAAGGCCAAGGCTCGTTTGCTCCCCAACCCAGAGATTCAATTTGGAGCTTCCAGGCACAATCCAGGTACGACAGGGAAATGGGATCTTCGTGGAAAAAAGTTCTACAAAACCAACGCGGTGCCTCTCGTCTCTTGGGGAATTGGATTTTTCGGTGGCAACCGCAACGACTTGAATTTCACTCAGGTTCAATCATGGCTTGACCTGTTTATCAAGAGTTACAAGCAGCACGGCGGCCTCATTGGTAACCGCCCCTTTACCCTCCAGCTGAAGGAGGATATCGGCGAGGCAATGAATCAGCTCTACAACAAGACCAAAGAGACCTGGAAGGATGAACCTCAGCTTCTGGTGATTATTGTACCCTCCAAGGACGCATTTTCCTATCTTCGCATCAAGAAATCTGCCGATTGCCGATTCGGAGTTCCTTCTCAGGTTTTGCAATCTGCCCGCTGCATCGATAACCGTCCCCAGTACCACTCCAATGTCCTCATGAAGGTTAACGCCAAGCTTGGTGGAGTGACCAACCGCATCATTCCCACTACCACTGGGTCAACTTTGCGTGCACGCTCGATCATTATCGGTGGTGATGTGACTCACCCTGCCCTTGGTGTTTGGACCCCGTCCCTGGCTGCCATGTGCATCTCCAATGATGCCAATGGGGTAAGCTACATGGGAGGGTGCGAGTGTAATGGAGAAAAGGTGGAGATAATCTCCAAGGACAACATCAGGGGTATCCTCGGACCTCTGCTTAGCCAATGGATCAGAACTGTCGGGAACAAGCATTCGCCTAAGCAGATTTATTACTTCCGCGACGGTGTCTCCGAGTCTGAAATCAGTGGTGTCCTTAACAAGGAAGTTCCCGACATCCGCAAGGTTCTGGCCGAAGCCTGTGGTGTATCTCTCTTCACCGGAAAGCTGTGCGTGGTCATAGCCAACAAGCGCCACCACCTTCGTGCATTCCCGAACCCCAAAGATCCGAAAACCTGCGATCGAAACGGCAACCCCCTCCCCGGCACCCTGATTGACCGTGAAATCACAAGCCCGCATGGATGGGACTTCCTCCTCTACGCCCACGCCGCGCTTCAAGGAACTGCCCGCCCGGTCCACTACAAGGTTGTCCTCGATGAGATTGGCCATAAGCCCGAGGAGCTCGAAAACATGATCTACGAGCAAAGTTACCAGTATGTCCGGTCTACTACACCTGTCTCGATCCATCCTGCGATTTATTATGCGCATTTGATCACTGCCCGTGCCCGTCATCACGAGTCCGTTCCTGTCTCGGATGGTCCACAGAGCGGAGCGAAGATCCCTCATGATCGGTCATATTATAAACCGAAGGATATCCCCAACAGGCTCATTGCGATGAAGGGTTCGTCCAACAAGCTTCCTCTTTCAATGTGGTGGATCTAGATTGAGGGGGGTTGGATTTGGTTGCGATCTCGAGAATTAGATTAGATTTAACATTTTTAACATGTTTACAAAAAAACGAAGAAACGGACAAAGACAAACAAAAACAGAGTGTAGAGGGAAGGGAAGGAAATGTTCAGAAAAGAATGTTCATGGTGGTTCTCTTGAGCCCTAAGAAATTGTCGGAGTGCGACAGGTTATTGATAATTCATATGAAAGACCAAAAAAAAATCAAAAAACTTAGCTTACAATATATCTCACGTTGGCATATTTATAGTAAAAAGTCTAATAGTAGCCTGTCAGCATAGATAGTCTTCCAAGGTTGATATAGGTATGAGGTCCGTAGTATTTGGTGGTCCCTGATGTGTTTGCTATTGACCAAGGAACGGAAAGCCCTACTACCCAATCCACTTTTGGTATCAACTTGAACGACCTGAACGACCTGAAATTGCTTTGTTCGCTAACTTCCCTAGTGAACCTCTATTTGGGCTCGTCTGGAATGCGGTCCTGGCTCAATGTTGCAGAAGCAGGGCAACTACAGAAGAGTATTCTATTATTTCCTCTACGAAAACATAATGGAATGGTAGAAAGGAAGGATTTCTCCAAAGCATTTGAAAATGGAATTCCCAAGAATCAAGGAAGTCAAAATAATGCCAAAGTGGTCAATGGTATGATACAGTACACGCAGCGAATATAACGTGACAAAGGGGGTTCAAGTTCGAAAGTACAATATTAAGAATCGAGTGAGGACATAATACATGAGAGAAGCAGTAACTGGACGGGGAAGAACCATGGAGATTGATTTACTGTGACCGGTTAGTTAGCGCCCCTGTGACATGGGAATCTTATTTTTTGGACGGGATCATCGCTCATTGGAGGCATATGATGCACTCAGGATTTCAACGCGGAAGTGATTGAAACCTGGGGGGTTGGATTTCATCACCAGCCGTCATGCCGGCATATAGATAAATATGGTGGTAAGATAAAACAAACTCAGAAACAAAAATTGGGGTAGAGAAAATGGGAAGGACTGAAGGACGGTATAGGGGTTGTAGGCGTTGTATAGAAACAGATCTCTGTAATAGATCATGCGGTGGTACCGTTGATCATGGGCACATTATCCGACTGAGAAACATTCGGTTCGTCGGCTCCATCTGGAAAACTATTACTATCAGGTTTCATGTCCGTTGAGAAGTCTTTAGTCCCGTCAAAGGCAGAGCCTTGATCCGCATCCCCGTCGAAATTGAAGTTGGGCATCTCGAGTGCGACGCCACTGTTCTTCTTCGACTTTTTCTTGCTTGGTTCCGCAGTACCTGTCTTAGCAACTGCGGTTGCATTTGGAGGGGCGGGTCGTTTCTGAGGGCTTGAATTAGGCCCTGAGACGCCCGGCATGGGAGGAATTTTGCCGGAGGCTGGTAGACGAGGTTTGACAGCCATTGGTCTTTGCTTGGGTGGAAGCTCAAGATCCTCTATAAGGGGCTCGTCGCGGTTCGCGGCAAGCTTGCCTTTGAAGAAAGCTTGCACCAGCCCAATCTGTTCGGGTAGACTGTCCACTGAGACACGAGAGTATGATGGCGGCGTGGGGTAGATAGTGACCGTTTGAGTGGTATTGGTGTTCTGCGATTGGGCCGCGCTGTACATCCGGTTCTGAAGGAGATGCAGAGGGACGCTGAGCTGGGACAGACCAAACTCACGGTCCAGTCCCAACTCTTTGAAACCAAAGAAATCTTCATCGATATCCTCGGCAAAGTCACCACCTACGAACTGTTCGCTTCCGTCATTAAAGGCATTAGAGCCATCCTCGCCACCATCAGCGAGAGCTGGGCGGAGCAGTTCTGTGAGCAGCGACTTGAGGCGATCGTGGGCCGTGAAAAGCTTGGCTCCAAGTCGATCAACATCTTCCTTGATATATGACTCGAGTTCATCAATGTTGATCCCAACACCAGAAAGAGTATGAAGTACAATCTCTGGCTCGGTGTACGCTGACTTCCACTCGGCCGCTGATGTTGCGGCTTCCGGAGACTCAGTGGCTGGAACCTTGGGGGCTTCCATGTACGATTTAAAAGTTTCACCGATTTTGTGGAAAAAGTCGGACGTAATATCGGTGGCAACTTCAATAGCAGAAGGTTGGTACTCCTCAAAACCGGAGTGATAGAAAATCTTAGCAACTGAGCGTTGCAGCGCTGCCCGACAAGTTCCAGGAGCTATAACAGGGCCATTGTCGTTTAAGACATGAGGTGGAACATCCTGTTCGGCGAAAGGCTCCGGATTGTATTTTTGGAATTGATTCTGATACATCTAGGAGACAGTTAGATTTAGTGCCGAATTGGGGATAGTTGGCTGTTATGCATACCTGGGATTGTATCTGCATCTGCTTCACAATGCTAACCTTGGAACAAATCTTACGAGTCTCTTGCATCTGTCGCATATTCGCTTCTATCTTGCGAGACAGCTTGCTGTCGGGCTGCAAGAAAGAGCCTTTCGGGAGAATTCTTAGGTATTCTTCTGTGGCATCCACAACATTACCTTGCGCATCTTCCTTCCAGGCGAGCCGCTCCGGAAGATCAGGTACACCGGACATGACGTCGTAATAATAGGGAATCATCCTCTCCTCTTCGCCCTCAATGCCTTCTGCGAGTGTTTCGCCGGCAGCGGGCTCCATTGCCTGAGAGGCATCGTGCATTTTGTCGCCTTCAATCGCTGCTTGCTTTTCGTGGCGAAGCCATCGTCGCATGCCAGCTTTTGTACGCAGCAAGGCCGGCTCGTCGGGGTTGACCTTGTCGCCTTTGAGTAGGCGATGTCGTTCTGCGGCAATGAGGGCCCGATCCTTCTTTGTCACTTGCTTCCACACCTTGTATTCAGGGTCCTCTAACTCTGCACCGGGACCTGCCAGGGCGCTAAGCGCCATAGTTGACGCGACTGGTGCATCCATTTCCATGGAATCGTCTTGCTGACTGGCTGCGGCTCCCATTCCGCCTAATGGATCGGATGGAGTGTTGGATCCAGGGGGCGGAGTACCGAACCCATTTTGACTTGCTTCCATGGCGGTGTCTGAATCTGCACGAACAGGTGCTGGGGGTTGACTGGAGCGAGCTCCTGGAGGGCCCTCGGAGCCACTGGGAGTATTTCGAGACGGGGCAGTACCTTTCTTAGACGACTTGCCAGGGGCTTTTCTCCCGCGTGAAGACATGATGGGTTCATCGTCGCTCTCTTCGGCACCATCAAGCTCTGCCATTTGAAGTCGACGCTCCTCTGCTTCAACCTCAGCTCGCTCTCTGATGACAATATCGGGAATGAGGGGAACAAGCTTTTCAGTCTCCTTTCGCATGTAAAGGGCATGTTTGCGCAAAGGGTGTTCGGGATTTGTGTTGTATTTTAAACAATTCATCCAAATTAGATTGAGGTCATCCACAAAATCTTCCTTGGAACGATATTGCAAGCCCTTGAGCTTCTTAGTCATTGATCCGAGATCCATAGGGTGTTTGATGACTGGTTTGTAGGTTAGTATACTGAACAAAGCTTGTCTTTTACTGTAAAGGCTAGAGAACGATTCTTACTTGTATAGTAATCCGGCGCATCACGTTTGTTGACCCTGGTCAGGAAAGCGGTAGAATGCTCCGTCATGGCTTTGAGCTCACTCAACACCTTTTCCGCAGCTTCGTAGAGCTCTTCCTGGCCAATCTTATCCTCGCTGGCCCATTTGCTGCGATTCTTGCGCACTTCGCTCAGCAAGCTGCGGAGCTCAGCATCAGAGGCTTGAACCATGTCGCGCTTCTTGTCAATTCGGGCAATGAGGTTCTTCAGGGTCAGGCTAGAAGCTCCGAGGTTGGTGTTACTCAAAGAGCTGTATCCATTTGAGCCAGCGGCATTGTTTCCAGCAGCATTGGCTTGTCCCGAGATCTCTGCATCAACTTGTCGTTCGGACTCTTCCAACCGTTGTTGATCCATCATAGCATCTCGGTCATTTTCGAGGGTGTAGAACAGGGTATGAAAGCTGCGCCGGGCAGCCTCCTCCGTCGCTTTTTTGTCCTCCTCCAATTGCTTCCGTATATCCTCCAGTGTCTCTTTTTTAGACTCCTTAGATCCATCGGCAGTGGTGGAAAGAGCTGTGCTCGGACGTGGGGCGGATGCGGCGGCGGAATTAGGGTCCTGCGACGGTGGTACGGACTTGACTTTCAAGGGTGACTCGGCCAAGTCGACCATATCCGCATCATCATCGTCATCATAGTCATCGTAGTCCTCGTCGAGTTTGCGGGTGGGTTTAGGTGGTGGGGCGGCAGGGGCTGCCGGCGCATCGACGCGTTCAGATTGAAGCTCGGCCGGCTCAATCTCCGCGACCGCGGCACCGGACGATTCGTCGGGAGTATAGTGACCCGAAAAAAGCGCGTTGATTTTCGCCTCACTGGATCGGAATAGCTCGCGAAATGAGGCAATGCGCGGGTCCTCCTCGATGGTGATATCCGGCTCGGAGGTCATACTACCGGCATTCGGGCCCTCGGCGCTGACCGAACCGCGTATTTGGGGGGTTCGCGAGCCGGACAATGTCTTCACTAAGCCATTGACTGGGCGCGGGGAGTCCAACTGTTCGTCTGGGGGGCGGATATTGCCTGGTGGCCAGGAGTTGTGACCGAGCGACATGCTCGCTCCAAAACCCCGGTTATGGGGACGGGCGAGACTCGATTCTCCACGGTTAAGATCACGGGACCCAGAAATCACAGGGAGGTGGTTTTTAGGGAAGAAAAAGGCATCAAGAGAAACCGCTCGGTCAGCCAAATCGACAGGTGATGTCGTAGAGGCCAACAGCGATGGCACAGCGGCAAGGTTTGATGAAGAAGACAGGAGCTTCTGTAAGGAAGATTGGACGAGGGTGAAGTACAGTTACGGCAAGCGCGAAGGCGGAAAGTCACGGCAGATGGGGGAGGATCTGCTTTGGGCGTTTCATGCTGATCGCAAAGCTACATTACATTAACTCCCCACTTCAACTCGACCGAACTGATAACTTAGGTTTTCCCCAGGTTTTGACCTTTTCCCATTTCGCTTGTTAATTCCGATTTTCTATCGTTGACCCGTGATGTTTTGATTGTCATCTCATCTTTCCATCTCCGTTATCTCTCCACATATGACGCACAAGGCAACAGCTGGGGCCAATTGATCCACGTTCCGCAACCTACTCTCCCCAACCTCCACTTGAAGCTATCGACAGCTTGATTACGAATACCACCGGAATACTTGAGAATCATTGTTGACGCTTGGAATCTTAATCACTACTCCTCTTGTTGAACCACCATGCGGATCCGTTATCCGTTCGCAGGTACGTAATCTGATCCCGATCGCACGATCACCTGAAGCTAACGTCAACACCACGAACTCCAGGAGCCTTTGTCTTCTTGATCATTCTCGCTGGCTACATTGGTCTTCTTCCACACAGTTCCTCTTCATCAATTCCGACAAATCTACAACCAAATGACAAATTTCTCCACCTACTTACCTTCTTCCTCTTGTCGCTGACATTCTACTGGGTAATCGACACAACCCGACGACGGACTTTGCACTTGACTCTCCTGGTCTGCACCCTTGGCCTCAGTGTTGGCTCTGAAATAGTTCAGGCTTTCTTGCCTAATGACCGTGCCTTCGACCCATTTGACATTGTCGCCAATGTGGTCGGAAGTCTCGGCGCCGTTGGTCTGTGCGGCTGGTATCATCGCCGCATGCTCGAGCGCCGCCGGAAGAGCCGCTTTGGAATGACAGAGGGAGGCGAGGATGTTGAGCTCGGGACTGGGATGGGAGATCATTCTGCACGCGACGAGGATGCCCTCGGTCCGCAGGAATCCGGGGTCATGTCCCTGGAGCGAGAAGTGGATACTTGGGATGAAAACGCTGTTGACAACTGGGATACCGAAGACGGACCCGGGCCATCTGAACCCTCAACATCGCCTCCAAGTTATGCGAGCGCTGCGAGCGATGCGCCCATCTTGGAACCTGTAGGGAAGCGCAGTGATTAATAGGCTGTTTCTTCAATTGAAGGCAATCAGCCCGGAGGAGAGCATGCTCTGATGACTATTAAGCCTGACTCAGAGCCAATCCCGATCATTATCCTGCTGATGATTATTGATGCATTGATCGATCTCATGTTGGCATCATACCAGTCATTTAGTGCCCCGCAGCGCTTTTTCTATCTTTTTTCTATGGTGTCCAAACTCCTGTTGGGAGAGGATGTCAATGTCCGTCCAGGTTCGATCTCAGTTTATACTTGCAATGATTCTTGAGCGATGGGGTTCATGGATCCCCAAAGTGTACAGTTACCATGTTTAATGACAATGTGCAATTACGGCCGATCACGTCAACTGGCTTTTTTTCAAAGATTCATTCAACATAAATTTCAAAATTATTGTCGGCCCTGGGGCTCGCCTGGGGATTAAATAATACCTGTGGCGAGGGCTTACGGGTACCTGCCGGGTACCTCAACCGCAACCAAAGTATGTAATCTGAGTCCCGAGGTCGGCATGACATGTCGTACTACAATTTTCGACTTTGGCAAATAATATAAACACGGTTTGGATCGATCTAATATACAGCAATTCTAACACAGAACTAGACAAATCCAGCCAGTGGGGTAGGACTACATACGGCGCAAGGGGCATCGACAATTGAGCTGCTGGGGGGTATTGGAGAAGAAAAGGTGTAAGGTGAGCACTGCAAGGAATGAGTGAAAAAAAGGAAAGCAGCTAAACAATTGGGGGAACTTAATACAATAACAACAAACCCGATACAACACCGGATGCCATGGTATGATGCAGCAGGAGAACTCAAGATCGAGAAGCCAAGGGGGTCATGATCACATCGCAGAAGGGATAAAAGGAGAATACATATAAAAAAAGTGAGCGTATGAAACTACTCATTATCGGAGACCTCTGGAGTCCCAGACCAGCTTCGCGTCGGAGTCTCGATTCGGTCCGGGACGGGCTCCAATTCGGGCTTCGACGCCGGTACGTAAGCTGATGGGTCACTCAACTTGCGTAATTTGGCAGATCGTGGCTCATGCTGGCTTCCAGGTGACTCGGGCGGGTACTTGCCCAGCTTGACGTCGGTTTGCTCGCGGAGGACCTCATAGATGAATTGCATTTGGAGCTCATTGTACACCATCATCATGCGTTGTTCGCGCATCTGGTTGACGCACTCATAAACCGGATCGGCTTCGGTGTCGGTTACCTGCAGCAGCTGGCCTGATTCAAGCTCGCGCAAGAGGTGATCGAGGGCGATGAAAGTTCCAGTCCGGCCAACACCGGCGCTACAGTGAACCACCCGTGGATTGTCCGAGTCGCATTTGGAGGCCGACAGCTTAATGAGTTCCAATAATCCTTGGCGGTCGTGCCCCTCGGGCTTGCAATGATCTGCCCAGCCCGCAAACAGGTAATGCCAAATAACCTTGGATTCGGATCCAATCGTCAACTCCAATTTGCGAACCTCGGAGCACGAGGCATCGTCAAAGAAGGATTCCAAAAGTGTTACTCTGCCCAAAAGACTGGGCTGGTCGTCTTGCTGAGCCTCATTCAAGGAATCGAAAGGCTCCTCGAATGCAATATCCATCGTCGGTTGGTCTAGATCTAATGGGAAATATTGGGCGCATTTCTCCCGACCGGCTTCAAAGGTCTGAGTGAGCATTATAATGACGCCCACATCTTTGCTCTCGTGAAAGACCATATGCCAAAAGTGTGAAAGCTGTCCAAGTTTAGGTCCCTGCAAAGGCTGTTAGTCAAGAACCAGACTCTTCCAGGAAAGGCCCACCCACCTGCGTCGCGATATACTTCAATTCGTCCTGCGTTACCGAGTCCCTCAGGACAATCGGAGAGGCATTAATAAAATCGCATTCGCCCTCGGGGACCTGCAGATGAATGCGATAGTTCGCATACGCCTGCACATTCAGGTACCGATTCCTCGCCTTGACTTTGGGGTCGGTCTCGATCGCATACGGATGAGCAGGATCATTCGACAACAATCCATCCGAAATGCGAGTCCTCTGTATCCACTCCAGATCCTCAAACTTGTCATGAATCTCTGTTGGTGGAAGCGGTCAGTTTTGTCATACCTCCCCACGTGCGTAAGGAATTCTCCTATAGGCGCATGCAACACCGCTTGACTCACCTGTCACCGATTGGCACAGGAACGGTGGGACATCGTCCGTGTTCCCTGTCTCTAACCGGGGATTTCCCTGCTCCAGAATGTCGATCCCCGCATCGTTATCTGGTAGGCCGCGCTTGCTGCTCTGGACGTTGGTGTCGATCTTGATGGAGGGATGCGCCATTTTGGCGGCGGCGATCCGCTGAAATGCGCGGACCTTCCCGATGACGCCGCGCGCTTTGCGGGAGACGGTATGTCGACTGGACCGTTTTTTGACGCGCGGGGCAAGCGGGTCGGGGGAGGGAGAGCGAGAGGGTTCAGTATTGATGTCTTGATCAGAACCGGCAGAAATCAAAGGCGAAGAAATCTGCAACGAGGTTAGATCGGGACAGCTATAGAAGCTGTCCCGAGAATGTGCGTTCAAGGCCAGATTTTTGTATTTTGTTGGGCGGTTTTGGGCGTCGAGTTCAAGTAAGCCGGAGTGTCACCGGAGGAATCGTGTGACCTCGTGTAAATGTTCAGAAGGTAGAAGGAAAGAAGATCAACCTCGGATGAAAATCGAATGATCACTGGACCAGGTATGATCCGCCGTTACGGAGTAAACCAAAAGAAGAAAAAAAAAGAGGATCGAGGGGAAAAAGGAGGGGCTTCAAGAGATGGAAAAGTCCCGACTAACTCCGCCGAATCCAGATCTAATTCCTTCCTGATTTGGGCTATAGAGTATGTATTATTTTGCTTATGTTTACTTATATTTTTATGGAATTCCTAAAAACAATATCATTGGTTCAAACTGTAAGCCATCAACTTTTGCCACTGCGAGTTCAGCTGCTTGCGGCTTGTACTACTGCGGGACACTATACCTAAGGCAGGTACTTCATACTTTTCTTCCATTCCGGCTTTTGCTTCAGGTACCTGAGTCTGAGAAATGATTCTAAAACTCCTGTACTGAGTACATTCTCACAATCTTGGGATCACTGCAATCTATCTATAACCATTGTTTGGGGATCGCGGGGACTAAATCCTAAATCCACCGTCGCGACACTCTCCAACCACAACACCCTTACCCACCTCCCCCACACCCTCATTTCCCACGTTTT
Source organism: Penicillium lividum (assembly GCA_028828245.1). Classification (NCBI taxonomy): domain Eukaryota; kingdom Fungi; phylum Ascomycota; class Eurotiomycetes; order Eurotiales; family Aspergillaceae; genus Penicillium; species Penicillium lividum. The sequence continues at coordinate 7,131,648 of JAQJAG010000002.1, forward strand.
ACATGATTTTAAATGACGGCATCAGGCGCGAATAGGTGTTGATCACCGACGCACCTCCTCGTTGCTAACGGGTCTCTTCAATCTATGAAGGACAAACAAAGAAATCCACGCGCGCAATGGTATCTCAAGCTCAAGTCGTTGATCGCATGGCACCAAACCAGAGTGCCCCTTCTGTGGTGTCGCGCCACTCGCATTCTACTCGTCGTCATCGATCAGGACATTCCCACCATGGAGGCTCCGGGTCGTCCTCCTCCAACGACTTTCCCATCTTCACGTACACGGGCGACACCGAGATCGCGATCCGCGCTGGGTCGCAAGAGAAACGATATCTCCTCCATCGGTTGATTCTGGCGCAATGTTCGGGCTTCTTTGAGGCAAGCTCAAGAGAGGAATGGTCAGGGCAGAGTACAGTTGGGCCCTCGAAGCCTGATGGAACATTGTCTCGGGTGAGCGAGGACGATTCGCTCTCCAATGGGTCTACGCTCCTTGCGCAGTCTGATCATGGTTTACCGACACGACCTGGGGAAAAGCGACGATGGAGGTATGAGTTGGACTGGGAAAATCGGGGAGAAGATGAGGAGCCCATACTTGTTCAGAAGGTTGGTTTCACCCAGTCGCAATTAGCAAGGGGTGGTTGTACCAGTTCAATGGCTAAACTCATTCTCCAACAGCAACCTACCTACGCTCCCATGTTCATCAACGACCAGAGTGCGTTCCATCCAACGATGACCAAACCATCCAATGCGCAGGCGGGCTACTTCCGATCCATGGCAAACTTAGCGGGAATGCAGTCGGTGGTACACCTCCCACGAAATGAAGGGGAGGACCGCAATACCATCGATCCACTAGTTCGCGACTACGAGAACCTCTTCCGCATGTTCTACAATCATCCGCCAATATTGAACAGTGTGAACATTGCCACGGCTTATACAGAGTGCAAGTCTCTCCTCGCCCTGGCAGATATGTACGACGCGCTGCCGGTGACTGGTCCCCGAGTAGATCACCACCTCTTAGGATTCGGCTCGCGGCTCTTCAAACAAATCGCCAAATACCCCCCTAGCTACCTCAAGCTGGGGTACCTAGCTCGCAGCAGAGTGATCTTCTCCGAGGCGCTCATTCATGTCGTCGGCCAATGGCCAGCCGCCTTACCAAACCTGCGTAACGGCTCATACGCACCCCTCCCAAACCCTGTTCTCGATCTCATTGAGGATAAATACGAAGATATGGAAGATCTCAAAGCTCGCATCGAGTCCAAACTCTTCCGCCTATCTCTGACAACATCTCGCGGCGAGCGAGTCGGTCCCAACAACGCATATATAGACTGGTTAGCCGTCTCTTTATTCCGTCAGTGGCTCATCGAGAGTACCACTCCCCCTCCTGCTCCTATTCTCAAGAACCCTACCAACAACCCTCCCCAAACACCTGCACCGGGTTCCCAAACCAGCTCATCAAGACCAACCGCACCGCCTGATCCGGCTGCCCGTGTGTACCGATTGATTGGATCGTCTTCGTCACAGGCATATCTGTCCCATGATGATCTGAAACGCTTCCTTAAGATCCACCCTACCCAATCAGCTGACTCACTTTACACCCGCGACACGCTCAAACGTTTCGAGCGTAAGATGGATGAGATTAAACGGCTGGCTCGTGAGATCGTCAAACCCCTCATGCGAAACTTTCTTGAACTAGAGCTGAAGAGTGCGGAACAAAGCAGTGCGAGTTCCACGGCCATTGAAACCCCGGATGTAGGACTGCCGTATTTGACCTGCACGAGGGTTGAAGAGGCTGATCTGCCCTGGAATTAATCTAACTAACGGTCTGTTTTTTGTTTATAATGGGGGTTTTTTTCCGTTTTGTTATTTTTTGTTTCCACGCCAATTGGCGGGTTACTCTCCAGATACCCATGTGGTTGTTTTGGAGTTTTGATCCTGGTGTCTTTGGTTTTTTTTCGCTCTGAGCTGCTGGTTCTGTTCAGAGTGGGTTGGATTGGTTGTACTCCGACGTTTGATTTTCCCAATGATGCGATGTCCTTACTGCGCTTTATTTAATGTGTTATGACTTTATGAATAGTGTTGATGCTTTCCATACTTCTGTTTCCCTGTGTTCCAAGGTTGTTATAGATCGCAACCAAAAATGTCAGCACAATGTTGAATCCACGGTCGTCTACCAGGTATCAAGCTAGATCTACAAGGCAACATGTAGGTGAACTTGGCCATGATTTCTATAAAATACATATACTACATACCTCAGACATAGATTTATCATATCATACAAACAAGAGCATCAGAATCTACTGCTTCCCTCCAATCGTCTCCATACCATCCATCCACGGCCGCAAAACTTCCGGAATAACAACCACTCCCCGCTCAGGATCGAATCCATTCTCCAGGATAGCAGCCAAAACACGCGGCACAGCCATCGCCGTCCCATTGACAGTATGCGGGAACCGAGATTCCTTCGCCGCGCCACCCCGGACACGAGTCGCAAGCCGTCGGCTCTGATAATCCGTGCAAATAGAAGCGGATGTAACCTCACCCCAAGCGGACTCTAGCTCCTGAATCGAAGGATCCACAACAGTTTCAGTCGAAATTGACCGGAGTCGGGACGGGAACAAAGCCTCGATATCCCGTTTCCGAGTTGCGCTGGCGCCCAGATCTCCCGTGGGCATTTCAAGCACACGACAGGGAAGCTGGAGGGATGTCAGGATCTCTGTCTGGATATCGAGTAGCTCGGCAAATAGATCATCTGATGTGGGAGTATTCTTCTCCTTTGCAGACTCGGAATCAACTAGATTATCCGCCCAAGCGAATAATTCCACTTTCGTAAACTCGTGCACCCGATACAATCCCTTCGTGTCCACGCCGCGCGAGCCGGCTTCCGCTCGATAACATCTGCTAGAACCCACAAGCTTCAACGGAAGCTCCTTCGCTTTAAAATCCCGTCCAGCGTACATGGCCGCTAGAGGAATTTCCGCCGTCGCCGTCAATGACCGCTGAGGTTTACTATCGCGATCGCGCTCGCTTTGCTCAATTCCCCAGATTTGCTGCTCGTTGTGCTGGTCGCGTGGCTGGAACCCGCACGCTTCGGCGACATACGAGTAGACGATTGAGGGTGGGGAAACGGGTTTCCAGGCTCGGCGGCGAGCGACGCTAAGGGCGTACTGGACGAGTGCTTGTTCGAGCATGGCTCCTTCGTTTATGAGGAAGTACCAGCCCCATCCTGTTGTTGTGGCGGAGCTGGTGAAGTCGAGTAGGCCGAGGGATGTGCCGATTGTGACGTGAGAGCGGGATTGGAGATCGGATGGGGACTGGGTCGTCCAGGGTGGAGGGTTTGAGGGATCGAAGTTAAGGTAGTTTATTAGGCGGGGAGTGTCGCCGATGGGTGTTTCATTGGAGGAGAGGTTGGGTAGGGATAGAGCCAGGCGGGTGATTTCTTCAGTGCAGCTTGATTTGCGTTGCATCATTGCTGCAGATTCATCTTTGAGACGCTGGGCTTCTGCTTTTAAGACCGTAATATCCTCTGGTGTGTCCTTGGTGTCATCGCCTGCTTCTCGGGCCGCGATCGAGAGCTTGGCAATTGTTTTCTCAAGTTGTTTGACGCGGGATCGGGGTGTCTTCAGGTCGTGATCGAGTTGTCGCGCTTCTTCGGAGAGAGCCTGGATCTGCGAGGGGTATCCTGCGTGACCGACATAATTTCGTTCAACGCAGTTTTGGGCGTAGCGCTCCACATTCTGGCGGATGTGTTTGAGATCTGGTGTTGGCTTCGGAGCTGTTGCGGGTCGGAGGATTTGGTGGTGGCGCGCAGAGATAGAGAAGTTTCGGATTAGATTTAATCTGGACCGGGGTGCCCATCTGCAATTGAGGCAGATGTAGGGGCTTGTGAGCGGCATGTTTGTGAGAGAGGAAGTTGGAGAAATTGTCGGGAAGTGGATTAGTAGTTAGCTGCTTCCAAGGTTTTGTGGAGCACATTGGACCATCCAAATCCACTCAGAACTATACAATCGATATACAAAGATTTACTATTTGTACGATTTGATTCAGCAGCTCGGATATTTCAATCTTGGATAATCTGCTTATTAAAAAGGATTCAATCCCTTCAAATGTTCACAATCCCAGCTTGTGCTTCCTGATCCTAGCACCCACACCAATGATCACCGCAGCAAACGCAGCAAGCACAGCCCACAACAGGATATGCAAAACAGCTATGCTGTAGTCCGTCTGCGTCGCCCCCCAGATCGCAGTCGGAATCTCCAGCACCAACAGCGCCACATATCCGCTCCAACGGTGGTATTTGTAAAGTTTCTTTCCGTTGTCCACGCTGCCCAGGACTATGACTGGTAGGAAGTATTGAACGATACCGAAGAGAGACTGGAGTACAACGAAGATGATAGTGAGAAGGCCGAGGATGCCGTGTGCGGAGGCGAAGTGGGGGTGAGAGCCTTTATTGACTTCGATGACGATGAAGGCGCTGATAAAAAGGATGGTGCTGAGTAGTTGGATTGTGTAGTGGGCGCGGGCACCGATACGTTTTTGGGATGGGGTTGAAGTGGGTTGAAGAATGAGAGTTCCTTGAATCTGAAGTAAAAGGCCCGATGAAGCCAGGAGCTGTGATAATTGGTTAAATATAATCTTGTCGCCTAACTTGGTTCACTCACTGGATGAGCTGAGAAGAGAATGATTGGTTGAGCTAGGATGTTGGTCCAGACGAGGGCGGCGAACTGAGAAATTGATCAATATGTGTCACGCTTTCTGTGATACTGAGATACTTACAACCCAAATACCAAACTGAGCAAGACCAGCAACATCTGTCAAGTCGGAGTCAGTATACCGTACAACTTTTGGAATCCGATATGATCTCACCCGAGACTAGATTGACCCATATGTTTTCTTGGGCAACATCACCAGATTGGTCCAATAGAGGCTCATTTTCCGAGACTTCCCCAGAGCGCTCTTCATTGATATCAGTGGTGGTCATTATAGCGATATGCTAGATAGATGCTGATAGATTTACTCTTTCATCCCACTTGGGGGCATCAGCCTATTAATAAAATAATCACTGAGATTGGTCTGCGTGGATCCAGTTGCTAGCGCGTCATTAGGTTGATCCCGTTGGCCGCAATGTGGCATGCAAACCCCTCGCTTCATGTCGTGTTAAAGCGAATTGATCACGGAATTGGCGTGATCGTCGCCAATCATGACGAACAGGTGGAGCTCGGTTATATTCAGCTGAGGTTGTCGCTTATAATGACCAAGCATTCCCTAAGTGCTTATCCAGTGTTTAACTCCGTACAGAGTGCTCCGTACACGCACAGTCGAATAAGACAGGGACACAGTAAGGATGTGTAAGTAAGGGGGAACCTTGGAATCTTGGAAGTGGACACATACGTGATGTGGCCGGCATATGCTGGTACAAATACGGAGTACCAGTTGACTTATAGATAAGATAACGTCTTCCTAATGGGACCCCTCCATTTTTCATTGAAGTACTCATAGTCCAGGATAGAGATTTATAGATATATTTTAAGGCAATATCGCGATTTGCTCTACTAGTATCAGTTTATCTCTAATAAGATAGAGATACCCACATGGAGGTAGAAAATAGTATGAATTTAAATCATGTACTTGAAGATAATCAGTGTCCAGATTGTCAAGCAATCTCTTGAGTATATCAGTAAATACAACGACCGTCTTCATGCGCTGATTGATTTCATACCAGAAGACCGAATTCTGGCCTAGAAGCTTGATGATGAGATGGCTCAAACATCAAGCCCAGGGAAACCTTCATGGAATACCTATTGTTGCGAAGGTAAGCTACCCCAATTTTGATATCAGATAGTCATCATTAACTGGCAAAAGGACAATATTATGACTCGCCCCAGTCTTGGACTACAATCTACCGGTGGATCCTTTGCTTTTTAGGAATTAAAGCCAAAGTCTACCGCGAGGGACTTACGCTTAACGAATAGGTCCAAAGACAAAGTAAGGGTAGGTATGTCGCACGTTTGGATATCGTTGTTCACTACAGCAGTGTTGTTTATATCGCTATTCCGATCTATTGTATTAGGATTCACCCCAGCGTGCTATGTTTCAACATTCGAAATAAACATCACACCCAAGGCATCTTAAATACAGGCCCTGCTTCAGAGCCAGGACGACCAAAAACAACCTCCGCCCCCATATTCTCTGGTTCCAAATTCATGACTATGTTAAATAGAGTGTTGCTCCGAATCGAAATGTGAACGGATTCATCGCCTGGACAACAGATGGCCTGAGGGGCATTGAAGGTATCAGAGAATATCTTCTCCCGCAGTAATGCTGGTGTAATAGCATCATCTGATATCCCATCTGCGATGAGGTCTAGTGCCAAGTTCCTCGCACGGTCCAAGCGGATTGCAGATCCTGAAAGCCAAGGCGGCTCCTCGACATATTGGTTCTCAATGAAATGATTGGTGTGCAGAATCAGACCTGATTCATCCTCTGGGATGTACTTGTTACCCAAAGGTGACAATTCAAGCGCCAGGGCAGTATTATAATCCGAAACAAGAATATGCTGCGCCGAGGCAACACCTCCCAACCTCTCAAGAGTCTTCACAGCGCTCTCAACCGATACACTTTCGAGGCATAATCGAAGAGCAACGTGGATTGGAAGCTTGCTGCTGATCATTGGTTTTGCCCGGATGGCATTCAGACAGGTACCCACGCCTGCGGAATTGAAGCCGATTTTACCCACAATTCCTGCCTGTTAATCCGTCAGCCAATGCTTTTCTATACCTAGTCATGGACCTCGAAAGACAACATACCTCGGTCACCATATACAGCGTCGGCTTTCCAGTCTGTTCGATCGAGACCATGGCCATATTCTGGCCAACAGGGGCGGCCCAATCCCAGTTCTGAGAGAGGATCCGTGCTGTATCATTCTTCTTCCAGCACAAGCTAGTGCAGCCATCGGAGAATTTTCCAAGGGCAATTTCACTGCGACAATTGATTGCTACAATGTCAAGCACGTCAAGTTTCGCTCCTTCGGCGATACCTTCCATTTCGGCATAGATGTCAGGGACCAGTGTGACCAGGGCGGGTTGGAAGTCCTTGGCTATTTCGCGAACATCTGGCCAAGACAGCTTCGAGGTGTGTGCAAACATGGCCTCGTAAATACTGATCTGGCTGCGGATTTGGTTACGCAATGAGCGGCCATGCTCGATACCGATCTGGCGCTGATTAGATATGGCTATTGGCTGTGGGGCAGAAGGAATACCTCTCGAGGGCTTCCCCTCAACGTCAGTTTTATCGGCTCTTTGGTATTCATGGTCATGCTGGGAATAGTGTGAGGGAGAGAAGGTGCAAATACAGACTATTACATGTTCTTTTTGAATGTCCGATCACTAAGCCATCATTGGGGTCGAGTCGTCAACGGAGCCGAGGGTTGGAGTCATGCGGGGGTTAGCCGATAGGATCGCAATGACCTGCCCCAACTGGCCTTATCACTCGGAAAGGAAATTGCATGCTATTCTATCGATGGATTTGATTTGGCTCTGCTACAAGGTGGCAACTACTACTCCAAAATACGCTACCCCGAATGTCAAACAGGAAGCCGACATCTAGTTTGGGCAGTAGACTCCAACGAGTCAAATCCTTGGCTTGAAGCCTGTTGTATTTATATTGTCGCCTATTTCTCGCGAATCAAGTGCTTGAATAGACGATCCAAATAATAAGCTGACTGCTTGGGATAGCGAGTCTTTTCCTCCGACTCGAAATCAATAAAAGTACAGCCAAACCGGTCGGCATATCCAGCAGCCCATTCTGCATCAAGTTAGTGATTGGATCCGATGTTCGGCTAGATAAACATACCCCAATTATCAGTGAATGTCCACGCAAAATAAGACCGGATATCAATTCCATCTTCCTTCACAGCTCGAGCCAGCGCATGACCCACGTATCCCTCAAAGAACTTGATACGGAACTCATCATTCAGAACCTCCGGCGTGGGCGCAACTTCTCCCTTAGCAGTAGTACCGTTCTCAGTCACATAAATAGGAGTCTGATACCTTGCCCAGATCCAATTCAAAAGTTTCCGGAATCCCTTAGGCGAAGCTTTCAGCCACTCGGTATCACTCTCTTCCCCGCGCGGAACACCCTGCTTATTCTCATCATGAACCTCCACATTCCCCTTGTGATCATTGATATCCGGCGGCGTAGTCGTATGCTTCATGAAGAAAGTCGTATAGCTATTCATACCATAAAACTCAGAGCTCCCAAGCACAAGCTTAGACTCCTCCTCCGTGAACCGCGGAAGCCGATCTCCAAGCTGTGCACGCATAGAAGCAGGATAATCACCAGTCTTATAAACCGGATCAGCAAACCAAGCGATCTCAAATTCCCGAGCCCTCTGCGCAGCCTCTTGATCCCGCTCATCCTCCTCATCCCAAGCCTCGGACCAATTCCCATGGAGAGTAATCCCAATCATACCTCCCTGCTTCGGCTGGAATTCTTCCCGATATAACCTCGACACATGGCCATGAGAAACCAGCTCCGTATGCGCGACAATAAATGGCTCTGTAGACGAATCCCCCTCCGCATTCCGCTCCCTGAAAGATGATCGTCCAGGCGCATGCACCCCAGCCGCGTATCCCGCAAGTGTATACACGCCTGGTTCATTATATGTAATCCAATGCTTAACACGATCGCCGAACCTTTCAAAGCATACACGCGCATAGCGCACGAAGTCAGCCGTGTAAGCATCCTGATCTAACATCCCGCCGTACCGATCCTCCAATGCCTGCGGGATATCCCAATGGAACAGCGTAACAAAAGGCGTGATGCCGTTCCGGAGTAGCTCATCGATCAGATTCGAGTAGTATTGGATTCCCTGCTCGTTGAGGGGGTCATCGCGGCCTCCGAGAGGAATGATTCTTGTCCAGGAAAGTGAGAATCTGTACGCGTTTACGCCGTAGGTTTTCATCAGCGCGACGTCTTCGCGGTAGAAGTCGTATGCGCGTGTTGCGTCGTCGGCATTGCTGCCATCCGCTACTTTGCCCGGTGTATGGCCGAATTTGTCCCAGGTTGAGATGCCTTTACCGTCTTTGTTCCAGGCGCCTTCTATCTGGGCTGCGGCTGTAGCGTAGCCGTGGTAGAAGTCTGGACGGAGGACGTCTTTGACGTCGTGGACTGAGGATAGATCCATTGCTGTGGCGAGCTGGGTGTATAGGTGGCGTTGTTATTGCTTCATACTCCGCAGCAAATAAATAGCTGCGGGGCTTGTCCGGTTAAGTTTTGTAATTTACTTTATCCATCTGATGCGGGGTGGTTCCGTGCCTGTTTAGGAAGTCTGACAGGATGATACATGTGACACGTAGCTGTGGGGTGAGCAAGCCATCTGGGCCGATTGCTTAGGTAGATGTTCAGTATTTAGTGATTAGCAGTCAAATAAGTAGATTTATTAATCGATACCTATGTAGGTATACATAGTCCAAAAACGGGTAGGAGACAGGGTAGAAGAAATAGCAAGCACTTGAGAGATAATATATATTTTACCTGGTTGGGGTCTCCTGGCTCACAATAATTATTTGTTCTGTTACTCCACCTCAATGCATGATCTAACTAGAATACATCTCCGGTGGGATACGGTACTCGCCATCACATTCGACTTCCATTTGAAACCCAGTCGGGAAAAGCATAGTGACCGTCTTCACACCCCGAGTCTTGAGAACAACCTCCCCCACCAGACATCCACCCTCAAAGCTAAAGTCCAGTTCAAATCCTCCACGAGCTCGGACTCCATGAATTCTACCCGTCCAGTCCGGACAAGCAGGAAGCAGTCGGATAACTCCCGGCTCGTGAGACTGAATTAACATCTCCACGATACCTGCAGCCCCACCAAAGTTACCATCGATTTGGAATGGCGGATGGCTATCGAAAAGATTAGGGAGGGTAGATTGTCTCAGTAATAAATCAAGATGTTTTTGACACTCCGCTTTGTCGCGAAGACGCGCGTATAGGTTTATGAGCCAGGCACGGCTCCAGCCTGTGTGACCACCTCCGTGCTCTGCACGTCGACGAAGAGTCTCCCTACATGCAGCCGCGAGATCTGGAGTCTTGTCGGGCGTGATTGCGTTACCAGGGTATAGTGCCCATAGATGAGATGTGTGGCGGTGACCTGGCTCGACTTCGTCATAGTCTTCGGCCCACTCCTGGAGGTATCCCTTTGTGCTGATTTTCATGGGCGGGAGGCGAGATCGCGTGGAACGAACTTGCGAGAGGAGAGGATCGTCGTTCATGCCTAGTTGTGCGGTTGCTAGCTCAAAGTCTTGTAGTACAGCGTCGATGATTTGGGTATCAATAGTCGAGCCTTCGCAAAGCACGCCTTTCTGGCCTTTTTTGTCGTAGTAGGAATTCTCGGGAGAGACGGATGGAGACGTTATAAGATATTTCCCGGACGAGTCTTTGATGAGGAAGTCGAGGAGGAACTCTACACATCCACGAAGGATCCAAAAGTATTGGTGGAGAATGCTCTCGTCCCTGGTAAATTGGAAATTTTCCCAGAGGTGGTGGCAGAGCCATGCACCTCCTAGTGGCCATAGAGTACCTGGCATCCAACGATCAACAGGATCAGTGTCGGCCCAGATATCAGTATTGGAGTGGGCAGTCCATCCCCGGCACCCGTACATTTTTTCCGCGGTATTCTTGCCATTGGACACCATTCGGGAGAGATGGGTGAACAGAGGAAGCTCGCATTCAGACAGATTACAAAGATTGGCAGACCAATAGTTCATCTGTAGATTGATATTGATGGTAAATCTGGAACCCCAAGCTGGATGGAAAGAAGGATTCCAGATGCCCTGTAGATTGGCCGGTAGAGGGTAAGCCGCACTCCCTTCATAACTACAGGCCATGAGCAGATAGCGATTATAGTTATGATAGAGAGCAATCAAGCCCGGATCTAGGGTTTTCGACACTCTCTTGTCTGTAGGAATTTCTGATCGATCCGGTGTGAGCTTCAGGTGCATTCGCTCCCATATCTCCTTATTCTTCAGGACTTGTTGTCTCCAGGTGTCGTGTGGAGTAGAGCCGACCTTTTCGATGTCCGATTCCGCATGTATATCACCTTTCTTCCCCTTAAAATCGGCTCGGGCGGAAATGTAAATGACTGCATCATCGGAATTGATGACTAGGTTTTTTCCAGCTTTAATAATGGTGCCTTTTCCGTCCTCGTCAATGGTTTGAACATGGAGAATACAGCAGACACTGCTTCCCTTCCCACCAGGTGTAATACGCATGGTTATTGTATTCTCCTTGCGTCGGGAGGGTTTCCACTGAGGAAGTTTCCCCACAGTTTGGATGGAATCGAAGTACTCATGTGTCTCAAATTCAAGGTTACTCATCCGGGTCAGACGTAAGATAAACTCAGTCTTTGCCGAGGAGCGAGCGTGTAGAATCAGAACCGACGGGTCATCAGTAGCGATCATTTGCCGGTCATAATTAACATTCTGATGCTCATAGTTGACATGCAAGACCCCCTCGGTGAGATCCAGTGAGCGTCGGTACTTGGTAACTTGCTCAGGCTCGTGTCCAAAGTCCAAGAAGAGATTGCCGAGAGGCTCGTAATGGCGTTGGCTTGCTGGATTTGCGAAAAAGTATGTGGTAACCAGTCTTTCTGCCTCGAGGTGGTTTCCCTGGCGGATGGCGCGTCGTAGAGCTGGCAGATTGCCCAAGGCGTCTTCGGGAGTTCGTTGTTGAGGTCCACCGTACCAGACTGAAGCTTCATTTAGCTGGATCATCTCTGTGTCGGTGCGACCGTGGACCATAGCACCTAGTCGGCCATTCCCCAAGGGAAGAGCTTCATTCCAAGCAGATGCGGGCTGTTCGTACCACAGCTCGCTCATGGTGTCGATAGGGTTGAGGTTGTCATGAGAGATATAAGTTGTAATTCAAAGAATAATAAACTACAAATTTGTGTGAAGCATGTGAAACATGAAAGTTGAAAGGGTCTATACAGCTCAATATCCGGTTAAATTGAGTCTTTAAGCCGGACAGTCAGACTAGCGTCAAAGCCATGTAAATCTATATTCCCCGCACTCAGTTCCAAGTGGTGGAGAAATCATCAAAGCGGCCCAGCCAACTAAGAATTTCGAATCAATGGCTTTTATTGGTGATTCCTTTCACCCCAGTATCCCAGGTAATGTGACTTGCGCCATTCCACGTTCTTGCTTTTTCCAGTCGCGTCCCACTAAGCTTGGGGATCCAGTCATTTGATCCCCAGATCTTTCATTTTTCCTTTTTAGTCTCGGATCATCGTCAATCTCCGTGGCAGAATGGGCTCCAGGCATGAATCTTTAGCCACCATGGCTGTCTGGACTAGTCATGTTCCCCGGAAATGAAATACCAAGCGATCGCCCTCTTAGTTTTTCCCCAGATTCTCAAAAGTTAAAGATTCTCGGACGTACTTGGTTGGCCGGCCGATATTTGATATTATTGTGACTTTTCTTTCTGCGTCGGCACTTACCATGGCGAAGGAAACGGATCCAGAGGTGTTGAAAGGGAGTGAGGAATATGTCGAGGAGGTCGCACTGGCGAGACTGACGGAAGAAGACTTGTGGACGCTCTCCCAGGAGTCTCTGAACCTTTGGTCATGGACCGGCGTTCGACTGGGCCTCATTATGTTTGTTCAGGGCTGTAACCAAGCCGGCTTTGGGGTTGATTGGGGCGTGATTAGTGGCATTGATTCATTGAATGCATGGCACGAGTACTTTGGGTTCGATACCTCGGGAAGCACCTACGGACTTATCAATGCGTTGATGAGCATTGGCACGGTTTGCGGTGCTCCATTTATGGCCTATGCAGATGTGATTGGTCGTCGGGGGATCAACTTCACCGGCAACGCTATCGTGATCGTTGCCGCGATTCTGCAGGGATGTGCGATTAACCTGCAAATGTTCATGGCGGGTCGATTCTTCATGGGCTTCGGTACAGCTTTGATGTCCAGCTCGCAGTATATTGGTGAGGTCTCTCCGATCCATCTTCGTGGTCGCATGGTTGGTTTCTTTGGTGCCTGCTTCCAGGTGGGTAGTTTGACCATGCTGGGTGCTATGATCGGACTGGACACCCTGCCAGGTAACAAGTGCTGGCGTATCCCGTTGATTCTCGAGGCCTTGTTTCCGGCCATCGTCTGCTTGACTATCTTTGTCTTGACACCGGAGTCACCCCGATGGTACATTATGAAGGGCCAGCGCGACAAGGCCAAGCAAGTGATCGCCAAGTACCATACCACCAGCGGCGACATCAATCAGCCAATTGTGGAGATTGTTGTCGCCCAGATAGAGGGATCTTTGGAGAACGATACAACCGGGTTCTCGGCATTCTGGGACTATCGAGTCTTCTTCACCAAGACTGTCCGCTATCGACTTTTTGTTCTGACCTTGTATTCAATCTTTCAGCAATGGAACGGTGGCGGCATCATCACATACTATGTAAGAGTTTATTTACCACCTTGATTCGAATATACTGACCATTCCATTTTAGATGACGCCAGCACTGGAGACCATCGGAATTAACACCACAAAGCAACAACTGGGAATTACAATTGGAAGCACGGGAACCTATTTCGTCTTCACTGCGGTTGGAGCTTTGATTGTCGATAAATTCCGACGAAGAACACTCATTTTCGCCGGCTTGGCCAGTATGATCATTTTCCAAACCGCTACGACCATCACCTCTTGGCAGTACAGTCTTCATGCCAGTCACGCTGCTGCAGCTCTGACGATTCTCTGGATCTTCCTATACCAAACATTCTCTGCGTCTTTGATTGCGACAATGCATAATCTATATCCTGTGGAAGTTCTCTCCTTGCCCCTCCGTGCAAAAGGAATGGGTCTTTATAGTTTGATCCAAGGCGGAGCAGGCGCTGTCCAGACCTACGGGATTAGCGTGGGAATCAGCAAGATCGGTTACAAGATCTGGGTGGTGTACATTGTATATAACAGCGTCCAGCTGGTTCTGTCATACTTCTTCTTCCCTGAAACCAGTGGGCTGAGTCTGGAGGAGATTGATACGGTGTTTGAAACCCCCGGAGTGGCACCCGTGAAAATGTCCCTGGATATTGAGAAAGCCAAGAAAGAAAGACTTGCAGCCGGACGGGATGAGGAAGGCAGATCGGGACTGTAGATAGTCCTTTGGTAGCATTTCCTCTCTCATTTGATTTCAAATCACCACTGTCAAGCAAAGTCCCATCGTCTGAAATCAGTCTGCAAGTAACCGTAGGTCATAGATAACACTCCTACTACGGGCCCTAGGGCTCACTTTGTCACCTCAGCGAGAATTAAAAACAGTTGAATTTGGAGTGTAATCAAATACAGAGTTACCAAGAATAGTGAGGTTAAAATATGGAAATTAGCTGAGGTGGCAAGGTGAGAGCCATATAGTCAACCTGTAGTCCTACCGTGGCACGTAGACTATGAAACCCGAAAAAAGCAAAATTCTCTCCTGGCATGCGCCACAATTTTGGGGCGCCGTTACAAGGACGCAAGGAGCCCCAACTGGGCTATCTAGATACAATTTAACAGGTGTCCATGCGAAGGATGAAACGGTCGGTTCCGATGCAGCTGTACATACCCGACGGAGACATGCGCGTTCTGTTGCACTGTATCCGTCTTCCATCGTCTGTAGCAGGTAAAACAAACAAGACCCAACAAGGTCTTTACCTGTGAATAGTTAGAAACATTGATTATGAAGGGGGCTATCAGGAAGTTTATCTTGGCTTGGATCAGATGATACTATGAGCCCTAGATCAAGTCCGGCAGTATGATAAACATAAAGTCAGTTAGTCCTAGTTCCAATCAAATCTCGACTCAACGTATTTGGCGTCACACAAACAGTTCAGGTACCGAGTTAAGTGCCTTGACCAACCGATTTTGTTGCCCTATCTGCTAGGGCATTGATGGTGAACTGATCATGTGTTAATGATCTACCGATTTTCACCCGATAGAGTTACAGATTTGGGAAAAGTGGCACGATGCTCTGTGAATCTCAACTTGCATAATTTGAATTTTCTTATTTACAGTGATACTAATCCTAATTGCTCCGACATGTAGAAAGTCCTTAAATATGTATTTCTTCCTGATCATCCTAATTTACTTAAAGATCCATGGGTCAACAAGTGGAGACAAAAGTGTGCAACGACGGGAAGGCTGAATGACTAGCAGGCTACATCAACTCTATTCTGGTGTAATTTCATTATCAGCTCTGGCTTGTGTTATTAAATTTCCGCGTGGCGACTGGTATACATGTGAACTTCAATAATTCCTACAACATTTCTCTTCCATATCTTCAACCCTATATAGGCTTAAGCCTTAACGCAGGCCGGACTGAGACGGGACTGCTCTCAACCACATAGATTGTTCGTATGTCCGGTTGCGCGGTAGAAACTCAGTGTCACCATGAAATCTACCAATCAATAGCCCCGGTTTGTTGTCCATCATGAGACAGATAACACTTTTCTTTTCAAATGTAGACAAACGGTATGGCAGGCACCTGAAATGATTTAATCGCCGCGATGCTACAAGTTGATACAATTCTACGAGGTAATTTCTTTCATTTCTTTTCAGCATTGTTTTATATATTATTTTCTTTTCGGGTTGGCTTGGTCTTGTGGGTGTTTCCCCCTTTTTTTCCTTTCCCCCCAGTATCACCCTAGAAGTAGTAGTCGGGTGATACTGCAAAGCTGTAGGGTATTGGATGACCAGGTCCAGGTCCTCCATGGCTTCATATAAGGTAATGGCCCAAGTCCCTTAAACCTTTCCGTGTACCCGTCGTTTCTCCTATACTTGCAACTCTTTTCCTCCACTTCGACTTCTTCTGCTTCGTACTAGTGCTTTCGCTTGTGCTCGTGCTCGCATTTTCCTGCAGTATTCTTGTTCTTGAAGTTCCCCCATTCTCTAAAAAAAAACGAAAATCCATCCATCGCTTACATTCGAAACCAAATAAAATTGATCCAGCCTCATTCCCACCTCCCGCCCATCTATGGCATACATACTTCCTTCGTGAGCCCATGCCACGCCTAGTCGATACCTGCTTTTCAGCATTCCACCCGGATAGAGGTCATTCGCTCTAGCATCAGCATCCGCATCCATCGATCTGCCGTTCCACGCGATGCCGACAAAGGCTGCCGAAAATACTGCCATGCCTGAAGCTCAAGGCCTGGTCTATGATGAGTCGGAAATGGCCTTGTTTCACGCGAAACTGTCTTACCACGCCACTATCGATCAGCGCATGGAGTCAAAAGATAGTAATCTTGCGGCTATCACCGATGCTCAGGGCAAGCTGCTTAAGCGATGGGAATTGTTAAAACAGACGGAGAAGGAGTTGGTGGAGCAGGGAAAGAGTTTGACTCCTTCAGATAAAAGTCTCTTGGCGCAGTTGGCATGGCGATATAAAGAGTTGGAGAAGAAAGCGGCGACAAACGATTCATGAATTCAAGGCAAAAGCAACTGTTTTTTCCCCTCCTTTTTCTTTCCATTCTCCTTGGTGGTGACTATACACTTGAATGGCGATATGAAAGGCATTTCTGGCGCTGGGTTAGAATCAAAAGTCTCAAGGCAAACTTGTCGATATTTTTCTGCTTTCTAGTTCATTGGCGTTACTAAATCTCCTAATTTATTCTTCATTCTCGATTATTTGTCAATATAGCTCAAATATAACTCTCATCACTTTCCTCTTAAGCGGCTCTTCGGATTACCTATAAAAACAAGGCCATTCGGAGTTTTTCTTATTGTTGCGACCCAACCTTTTCTTTTGCCTTTGTCCCACGTTTCGTCATAGCTTGGAGAGTTTACAGCTAGAGCCCCGGTAAGACTCGAGGACCTTCCGCTAACAGTTGCACAAGGAGCAAAGCAAACGTGGTCTATATTGCAACGGTATTGCAACAAACTTTCGAGCAGCAAACCTAGACTCAGTACAGACATCTTGGCTAAGTACTGGGTTCGATCCTATAAATAGCAAGAAGTTCTTCGCTCGGGAGTATTGGGCTGAATTGCATCCGGTGCTCCCTGGAGCTGCATGGATGTTTGATCATTCTACATGTCGCGCATTGGGCAGCGATGTCGCTCTCTAGGACTTCACGCTTTCTTGGGGTTAGAAACATCATTTTAGTCCTCTGCCAAGGTTCATTGTATGTAGAAAGAGTTGCACACTGAGAAACGTGTATTTGCACATGTGGTCTAGTAACCTGGTCATCTACTGCCATGTGTGTCGACTGGGGTGTTGGTGGTCATGCAGAATGTTCAAGTGCTCAGGTGTCAATTTGACCCTCAGGAATGTGACCCTACTATTGGGTAGGGTGTGGCTCCCCTGGGTTAAATGTTTTCAGCTCAAATGACAACCTTGGAACGTTGAATGTACTCCATCCATCTTATCTCTACATATGTATCGAACACACAGTGTGCCCAGGTGGTACAGACAATACTGGTGCCTAGTAGGAATCCTCGGGAGTTGACAAGATGACCGAGTTCGAGACAATGCTCCTTTTACTACATACGGATATATGTGGTTGTCTCGTAAGAATCAATTGGATATATTTATCAAGCACATCTAAGAATGCATTGAACGAAATTCGATTCCAATTGGAGATAACAGACCCAGTTCGAAGTTCCATAACATCATCTCATGAAAATCATAGGCAAAACTGACCAACATATGACAAAGACCAAATGCAACATGAATTCAATCATAAAATAAAAACATGCCTGAAAGGCAGATCCGGATAAGAATCAGGGAAAGTTCGATAATGTCGCATTGAAAGACAAACACGCATAGTCGTCGCTGAGCTCCATGACGAGGTCCATGACGCCTGAAATTCTATCGGTGCAGTGTGTAGGGTATCATCTTGGGTGGGTGTAGGGGTTGGAAGCGTGGGTAATCATATCTTTTGATGTGCGGGCTGGTGGAAGTTTTGCTGATTCCTCTGACCCGGACGAGGAGATACTGGTTGGCGTACCGCAATCATGGCCAATACTTCCTCTGGATCCCTTCTCTCGGAGTACTAAGCGAGTGCGGGGATGGGATGGTACTGGGGCGAGGTACTTGTCAAGAAGCTCACTCAGGATCGGTGACCGCACCGGTTTGGGGAGGTAGTTGTTCATGCCAGCGTCGAGGCACTTTTCTCTGTCGCCTTCAATGGCACTGGCTGTCATAGCGATTACCAGTACTTCGTTCACGTTTGGATCAGGGTCACGGCGGAGTTCGCGGGTGGCATTGTATCCGTCCAAAGTGGGCATCATGACGTCCATTA
Organism: Penicillium lividum; assembly: GCA_028828245.1. NCBI lineage: Eukaryota > Fungi > Ascomycota > Eurotiomycetes > Eurotiales > Aspergillaceae > Penicillium > Penicillium lividum. Next base: position 7,149,921 of record JAQJAG010000002.1, read on the forward strand.
GGACGATATGGAACGGATTGCCTTCATTGGATCTGGCGCGGAGAGCATCCACAGCCTGCCGGCCATCACTGAAAGCTTCGCACTGGAGGCCGAGACCAGTCACGAATTTGACCGCAATCTTCTGATTGATGGGGTTGTCTTCGGCGATGCAGACGCGGATCTGATCGCGTGGAATTTGCGTGAGGTCGAGAGTAGTGGGCCGAGGAGCTTGTTTGCTTTCTGCTTGACTCAGGTCCTGTGACCAAGCGGTTTTGACGGCCGTCTTCTTCGGGGCTTTGTTGAAGACCAAGTGGAAGGTCACAGTAGTTCCAACTCCAGACTCAGACTCAAGCCAAATTGCGCCACCAAGTACATCCTCGATAATCGCTTTGCAGATACTCAAGCCCAGTCCACTGCCGCCATATGATCTTTCCGTGGAGGGATCAGCCTGGGAGAAGGGCCGGAACAAGCGTGATTTCTGCTCTTCCGGAATTCCAATTCCAGTGTCGGAGACGGAGCATTCCAAGCGCACGCGGCCTTTGCTCTCACGGACAGTCTTTGCCCTGACGACAATGGATCCCTTAGGCGTGAATTTGTAGCTGTTGCTGAGCAGATTCATGAAGATTTGATGTAAGCGGACTGGATCACCGAGGACAACTAGTTCTGCGGGAACACGATCCAACTCCTCAATTGTATTCAGGCCTCGCTCGCGATGAGTGAAGCGCAGTGCCCGAACAACCTCAGTGATGGTCTCCTTCAGGTTAAGCGGCACAGTGGAGATCTTCATCTTGCCAGCTTCCAGCTTAGAAAAGTCCAGAATGTCATTAATGAGGGTCAGCAATGTATCGGCGCAGACGCGAATAGACTCCACATATTCATCTTGTTCCTTATCCAACTTGGTGCCTTTCAGCAGCTCTGAAAGACCAATCACGCCGTTCATCGGAGTTCGCAGATCGTGTGAAATATTCGCGAGGAAAATGGACTTGGCTCGTGCAGCGTCTTCCTTCAGCTTTACATTGTGTTTGGCTTCAGCCTCCGCGACCTTCGCTTTTTGCTCCGATTCACGGGCTTGGGCAAGGGCGCGCTTCTGAGATTCTATCATAGATAAATTCTTAGCGCTAACTTTGCGAATCTCACGGAAAAGCAAGGCGTTTGACAGCGAGATTCCAATCTGGTTGCAAAGCAGATGTAAGACCACCACATTTCGCTGTGTGAACCAATTCGGTTTGCCTTCCAAGTGGATCACTCCAAGAAGTTGGTCGCCCTGAACAATCGGAAGGGCAATGACGGACCGGCCCTGGGGGTAATTGGCGAGATATGATTCATTGACGTTAGAGAATCGCTCGTCCTCGAGGACATTATGAACGAGAACCTCTTCCTTTGTACGCATGACATAGTATGAGATATGTTGCGCCATCCGACTCTCCGTTTCCGAAAAGGGCAGGCCTTCGGGGTATGATCGCTGACCTTTATCGGAATCTGCTGCCGCCGCAATAGCAAATCCTTGATCATCAAAGTTGGTTGCAATGACTGCGAAATCGGAACCGTTGCAAGACTCCAGAATAATCTCGAGCATTTTCATGAAGAGTTTGTCGATCTGAAGCTCAGATGACATTACTTGGCTGGACTCCAGGATGCTGGACAGGTCTATAATATCCAGACCCACACTCGAGATATCCATGGATTTCTCATCTGAGTTGAGACCGTTTTGTTCTATCCAGAGCTGCCTTCTGTCCTCCTCCTCAGCCTGGGAGGGTATGATAATTTCGTCTTGAGCAACGTCCCGGGCAATCTCCATGAGTGAGTCAAGAGTTTGACATCCAACGTCAACGGTCCTAGCGGAGGTAGCTGTTTTGAGCAACCATTCGTGCTTTTCGGCAAGCATCATAGCTTTGCCGCCAGCGCCCATGGAGCTCCATGCGGCGATAGACTCCTGTATCAACGCACGAGCGGCCCGTTTGGCCCCACGCCTGATAAGGTACTCGCCCTGCAACTCAAGCGAGAGGGCCTCCTCTAACGGCCATCCATGAATCTGGCAATGGTCGATGGCTGCCTCAAACTTCTGAATGGCGTTGTTATGGTCATTGCGAACCTCGGCGATCAAAGCCTCAAGCAGGAAAGCCCACATGCCGTAGTTCGCATCAGAGCAGCTGCGGGCAAAGTCTATCTCAGCCTTGTACTTGAGGATCATATCCATTTTCCCGTCAAGATACCCTTGAGCAGGGTAGTCATTGTGAAGACAGAGAAGTGAGATGGCGAGATAGAAGTGAATGATGTAGGATACGCGTACAGACCAGAGTCTGTACGATGTACTGAGTAGCTTGTTTCCCACTTGAATTGCCTCAGTATAGTGTCCAAAAAGGAACAAGGGGATCATGGCTAGGCCAAAGTATATGTCACGAGGCCTGTCTGCATTGCTGGCATGAGTGTCCAAATAATTCATGTATGAGGTTGTCCGGTGGTCATCATCTGACATAACGTTGTCTGCAGATCGGAACTCCGTTTTGCCTTGCAGGGCTCGTGCAACTTGACGTACTGCAATAATGCTAGCACCGCCACGGGTATCTTTAGCCCAATTCGGGATATCTTCAGGGGCCTCCAAGCAAAAGGCCTCCAATTGGGCCATATCTTGGCCAAGGTAAAGTCGAGTCATGGCCATTGAAGAGATGCTAATCAACGTGATGTACGGATCGCCCATTGTAAATGACGCCTCAAGCGCGGTCTCCAGCGCTGGCAATGTCGACGCCAGGGGAACACGTAAATGGCTGACATAAAGATTATGAACGATCGAGCCTCTGCTCTGGGTCCACAGCTCGGGGCAATTTTCAAGTAGGGAAAGAGAGAGATCGCTGAGTTTGGTGCCAAACTCAAGATCCTTGAAGCGACTCAAAGTAATCATGGAGAGGTGGGAACAACCAATTGAAATCGGTGTAAATCCACCCCTGGAAATGTGAATATGCATCATCTCAATTGCCATTCGATAGAAGGTCAGCGCATCGTCCCAGTAGGTCACAGCCATTGCCTCAGCCATGACAGCTCCAATTGTCACCAAATTAGGATCCTTGCTGATAGGCTTTTGAGCAATGGCGTCAATATCGACCGATTCGAGGTACTTTTTGAGTTCGTGGAAAGCAATATCACATTCTTCGAAGGTTGTGGGAGCGCGAAGATGAACACCCAGCTCGTCAAGGCACGAGAGCAGTGACTCCATTGAGCGGTGATGGTCACCCATCTGGGCCATAATCTTGGCTTTGATGACCCAGGCCCTTGATTTGCTGACCGCGTCCTTGCCGTGGACAAAGACAGCATCAATCAGGTTCAGCGCGTCCTCATTCTGGGCTTGAGACCAGGACATTTCAGCTGTCGCTATGAAAAGGCGCATAGTCTCGTCATAATACACATCTGGATGGTGATCATCCCAAGGGTCATCTTGAAGGAGTGCGATACAATGGCGGAAATACCAAAGGGCACTGGGACGAGCGCCAGACTGAGCAGCCGTCTGCCCGGCTTCCCACAAGATCCGTCGATAATCAATTCTGTGATTCACACGCGATTTGATCCTACGCGATGCAAGTGCAACATGATGAGCGACGGAGTATCGACTGCGCTGGTCATGGTAGTATTTCATCAACGCCTGCGAAAGGATAAAATGCATTTTCTCCACATTACGACTCTCATTCAAAGAGAGTGCAGCTTGTGCAAGCCGATCATTACCAAACCTATAGCAAGTGTTAGTCAAGAATATTCGACATTGATAGCAGGAATGTCAATGTAGACGAACTTGAACTCATCGTCTGTTTTACCCGTATTCAGCAGGTTTGCCTGGACCAGGTACTGCAAGCCAATCACGATATCACTCTCTGATTGTCTGACCAAAGTGACATTTCCGGGTAAGGACAGAGCATGACCTTCTTCGTCATCTCCGTCGTCTGAAGTCACAAATTCACTGGTCAGGATTCTTTGGACCAACGAGAAGGAAAATGGGCTTCCGAGGAGAGCGCCCCAAATCAGGATTGACCGGGCAGCAGCTGGAATCTCCTGAAGGCGTTTGGTGAGGAAGCCTAACCCAAGTCCCTCTCCATATACAGGAGCAACAAATTCATTGAAGATTCGATCAAGATCAAACAACCACTTTGAGTCCTTCCACGAATACCAGATGCAGTTCTTCCGGTAGCATGTTTCAAGCATGAGCCGCACGTAGAAAGGATTTCCCTGGCTCTTTTCCTGGACAACAGCCGAAAGTGGGGTGAGCTGTGGGTTAGGCTCTTGATGCATCGTTGCGGCCACAAATGCCATGACGTCATCTTCTGATATTGGTTGAAGCGCAATGCGTGTGACGTTGGGCATGTCAGTCTCAAACAAAGCCCGAATCTGATCAGAAGCGATCTCATCCTTGCGACTGGTAAGGACAAGTGCACAAGGTAGCTTCGCTTTAATGATGTTCAACACCAATTCCAAGGTTTCATCATCTGCGTACTCGAGATCATCCAAGCACACAGTAATAAGCTTGAACTGGCACAGTGTTCGCAATATCTCAACGAATATGTCCATCAAACGCATGTTATTTGAAGCAGCATTGGACAAGAAAAAGTCAGTGGATGTTTGGCCTTGGTTCATCCACGGGATGTGGAGTCGCTTGGAGGGGTCTTCGTGAGCCTCCTGTATAGCAATTGGTTGGACAACATTGGTCCTTTGAGAGGGTTTGTACTTGGCACCTGGAGCCATCAGTTGCTCTGGTAGATCTAAGACCTTGTGGAGAGTAGGCCACATGGTCCTTAAAGCTGATCTGATGGTGTTGTGGTAGTCGGTATTAACATCCTGCTCGGAGAAGATCTGGCGCAAAAGGCTGGCCGTGATTTTTGCAAAAGGTTCAAAGGGCACCCGTTTGGCTCGGTCTAGCCGTGTGATTGCAATATAACCAGCCTTGCGGATAACTGGTTGTACTCGATTCAGAAGATCTGTCTTGCCTATCCCAGCAGCACCACTGATTGCAATCACCTCGCAACGTCCATTGCGGCGAAATTTGACCCCGGCTTTCTGTTTCGCAAGTGAGGTCAACGAATCCGTTTGGCTGAAAGTCTGGGTGGATTGCTGGCTGTTGGTGTTGGTACTAACGGAAGGATGACTTTCCCTGTCTGTGTTGTTGGAAGACCGAGAATGAGACGGGCTTTTGATATGTTGAGTGATTGTGACAGGTGGTGTTTGACTCAAGGAATCCGGGCCTGCCGAAGTCTGCCGAGGTCTTGGAGTCGGAGAAGTGTCATTGCTCGCTATTGATTCTTGGCCGTTGACATGTGCAATGTGATATTGAGTGCCATTCGAGCTGGTTCGAGGAGGTAGATGGAAGGAGCCGGAGTCACTGGAAACTGAGGCTAGGTCAAAACTATCCACACGCCCTTCTGAAATCGAGGAACTGGAGGCGAGTGCGTGAGCCGTTGCGGGACTCTGCACAAATGCCTTGACAGATGCAGCCACCTGGCGCTTTTTGAGTTTCTCGACTACGTTGATAATTGTATCATATTCTTTTTGTCGACCAATCATCTGAGAAGGCAGTGTGAAGAAAGATGATACGTCTCGCTGGGCGATCTTGAAATTATTCAAGGCTTCGCTTTCTCCATCGCCCAGCAGTTTCGCTATTTCTGCCAAGTCCCGCTTGACAGAGGAGATTGTGTGGTAGCGGTCGTGCACGACTTTCTGCGTCATTTTCTGGACGACGGCTGAGAGAGCATCGGGGATATCCATTCTTTTCGCAGAGACCGGAGTCAACTTCTTGGTCAGCACATTCTGGACGACTTCCACGGGATCAATGCCTTCAAAGGGTAATTTCCCGACAAGCATAGACCAGAAGAACAGGCCGAGCGCATATATATCTGTACGGCTATCTGGCTCCGTCGGCATCCTACCGGTCTGCTCGGGGGCGATAAATTGCAACTTGTACTTGGCTCCAAGCTCTCGGGAAACGGAGGACCAGCCTTCACTCAGCACATTATCAAATGATCGTGCACCGTTGCCCATATTGGTGAGTTTGACGGATCCCGGTTCACTGCTAAAATGGAATGCATCACCACGAATTTCCCCATGGACTGTCCTCATGCCGTAGTGCAAGATTTCCAGACAATCACACGCTCCAATTGCGAAATCGAAAAACGCTGACAGGTCGACCTGCTCGTCAGGCGTTAGATTTTGATCGCCTTTGGTCCCCGCGACAAAAGATGCAGGGCCAAATGTGACCAAGTCGCGCAATCGGTCGTGACCGGGAGACTCGAAGACAGCCACCAAGAGGGACCCTCCGTCTATGGGATCGGCAGGAAGTCGTATTAAATCGATCGGTCGTACGGTATGATTGCAGTCCGGGTCCGATGACTGCACGATCGACCTGAGCATATGAAACTCTCGTTCCAGGCGGATGAAGTTTGTCGAGACGCGAGCCACCACCGGTATCCAGACCTGTTCATGGTCACCTCCTCGAGATAGCGATAGCTCACTGCTAGTCTCGCTCACACTAAACCTCCGGTTTGAACCTCGAGCAGAAGGGCGGACATCGGTGCGGGGGGAAAATCGGGTCAGGCTGGAGGGACCGGATGAGGCAGGGCCTGAGGAGGTCGCGATCGGGGTGGAAAGATCTGATTCAGCGGCATGGCGAAATCCCGAAATATGCCAGTGGTTATAGGTGGAGTGGAAGGGTTCGATGGACTGGTCCCAAGTATAACCAGGCAAGTTGCCCAGTCTTTCGAACAATCGAGCAGGTGGAAGCGGCAGGTCGTCGCTAAGTAAGTGGTTCTCCTCCATTTCAACTGAAAATAAACGGATCTCTACAGCGTTTTAGCCATCCAAGCCAAGCGAGGGTCTTGGTTTACCGACTCTGTCAACTAGAGCGGGTTTCACGGCGGGATAGACATGGAGGACCCAACCGGCGCTAGCGAATGGAGGGATCCAGCTCCCAAATTCTATGAAGGATTGAAATTGTCGCAGATTTAGAAAAAGGTGGTCAACAGGCCCTGGCACATGCAAGATCACAGAAAGGGAGGGGGAAGACCTGATGCAGAAGCGTGTACCTCGTGCAAAACGCATGCGATAGTGGGACGGGAAATCTATTTTGCGGGTCAAGGATCAACGTGGATGTGAATGTGGATCCATCAATGGATTTTGAACTCTACTCATACTTCTAACCCGAGAAGAACTTATGAGAAGGATTAAAAGAAGACCTCCGTCGAATCGAAAGTAGGAGAGAAATTTATTTCGGCAAACACGATATGTGTGTATAGACATCAATCTGAATGATTCAAAAACATTACATAGTAGATTCCATCAGCAGCGATCATAGACCAGTATATCTACGTGTACATATGTAGTGATACGCTTTAGAACATGGAGAACTTTAGCGTAATAGTTTAATTTAAACGGATAACGAAGTCCACAAGCGACAGAAGAGAAACATAAACATTTTTGCAAGCCAAATGGCCTACACCATCAAACTACTACTAGGAGTTGCAGTAATCATCGGAGTGGCCTAAGGAAACAATTTCGAGTCTCTTCGAGGCGTGTGTTCGAACTGCACTATAGTCGTGAACTTTTTTCCTACGTTGTCCTTCTTACTACCTTAGAAACTTATTATTACTACGCATTTCTCCGAAACAAATAAAAATAAATTGAAACAAGTCATTTTCTCCCGCAGCTCACCAATTAGCCCCTCCTCAATTCTCTCGTACCCAGCTGGATGCTCCTTCTCCTTCTCCACCTAAGCCGTGACAGTTTCACCTGATTTTTTCTTGTCGGCTGATGCCAGATGACCTAACTATATACTTCGGGCCTTAGTCGGAGAATCCGGGTTCGTAACAAGTCGGACTCTGCCCCGAATCCACGACCTCGTGGACCAATACGAGTCAGCGTAGTCAGCCTTAATGGCCTTTGAGTATCCTCAAGGCCTATAGGCCCTTCTCTCCCCCGAGAACAGCCAAGAAATTATCATGCAGGCTTTAGCCCATGACGTACTCACAGGAACCCCCAAAATCAATTTGACTTTCCGATTTGCTTTTCTCTCTGTCCTCGATTAGACCCTCGATAGGTTTTGAGTTGTGCGCCAGTCGGCACGGCTGGAATGGCCTAATATGCCAGATGACGACAATACCGCGCTGGAGAACTCACCTGGTGATGATCTGATAGCCGCAAAAGGAGACGGATCGTCGGGGGGTTAAGAAAAAGGGGATCCGTCCCCTCAACTGAAGCCGCCAGTTTGACTACATGCCAAAAAGGGGTAGGAAAGCGGGTTCGCGGTGGTCCCGAGTGCGCCACATCAGTCGATCGCAACATTTCCATGGGCCACTTTTGGAGGTGGATTTTTTTGCATTTGGCTTCTAGAAACACTACTTATGCGACCCCCTAGACCTTCCCGTTGCACCATGCGGCGGTTTGGCATTGATCGGCCTTGGGGAGTCTAGAATTTGGGAAAAGAGAAAAAAGGTGGGCTCTTCACATTCCAGAGCTTAGATGTCTTGGACCATGCATGTACTCTATTGATGCGGTAGGGATCTAATACAATTCCAAGTAAATCGAATCCGTTCCCCTGCTGTTTTCTTTTCAATTTTTTTTGCCACCTAATGGGCCATTATCGGTGGGTGACCGGTGAAACGATATATTTAGTAGAATCGGGTTTAGCCTTTGAAACTATTACCATAAACTACCTAGGCAGCTCGGAGGTAATGTTCACTATAGGCAACCACAAGAAACCGGGTGAGGAGGCTGGGAAGTTGGACGAGGCAGTTCCCCTGTCCCCCTGTTTGATATCAGGGCAAAACCATGGTCATCTGACAAGAGGAACATGACTAATCCTATCCTATCCCTAATCTTTCAGGTGTAAATCGAGTCCATATCAAGCCTAAATCAATATACTCTTACTATTTCCCATTTGAAAGTAGGAATATCCGACAAATCAAGGACTTGGATTTAGAATGGGGTTTATAAAAGCAAGACAAGTCCAATATTCCTGGATTTACAAGTGGTCAAGGTTTTTTGGCTTTTGCTTTTTCTCTCTCCCTCTACGTCATACCTAAAGCCCCCCCCCGGAGACCATCATTTGGAATCCACTTTTTTCCCTCCTTCATCCACTCCTAAGTCGATCCAAGCAATGGGCTTGCGGGTACTGACGCCAGTTTCCAGAGTCACTCTTGTCTGTGGTTCCCTCGATCCCGATCATCCCCCCCTCAAATCACCCACACACTTGTTGTGCCCTTCCGCCCCAAACACCCTTGACCTAGAGGGCTTATACACCATTTGAGGCTTATCCATCTCTTCCCACACTTATCCCTCCTATTCGTTGAAGGGCGGGTTTTTTTAGGAAAAAAAATCTTGCATTCTTTTCCTATTACCCTTCTCGTTTCTTCTTGCAGCGGATTTCGCGTGACCGACTTCGCCTGCTCTCTCCCCCTCCCCCTCCTCCTCAAGTCTACTACGAACGGACCGTTGTGGCCGAGACATGAACGCCCTGTCTTGCTCCCGCGTTGTCGTCGCCCAGGAGTATTGATTTGTTTGGTCGAAAAGCATGGGGGACGTGCATAATAGGAGGAGCCCTCCCTTTCCATCGCCAACAGAGACAGTGTCGCCCGTTGTCGTGTCACATCCTCCACTCCTAGCCCCGCGTTCGCCGAAATATTCTCCTCTGGACAATGATCACGCAAGTAGATCGAGAGATGGAATCTTCCTCGGAGCTGATGGGTTAGCGAAGTCGACAAACCGCAAACCTCGTTTTTCGCGGGGTGACTCCGCCGAACAGGTTGCCGGCTTAACACCGATCACAGAGGACACATCACCTACGGACGATCGGCAGGAGGATCAGGGTCGGAGTTCACAAACCTTGAAGGAATTACGAAGACAGATGGAGGAATTACTGGTTTATCAACAAATGCAACAGCAACAAGCCCCAATCCAGGTCCCGGCCGGTCAGTCAAATGAGCCTCCCAGGAAACGACGGTTATCTACCTCGTCTATGACGGATCTTGCCAACACGATCGCGCACCCTTCATCAGGCTCGCTTGGCTCCGGAGGGACGATCAAAGCCCCCTCTCCAACCCACAACGTCGTCCAAACACCTTGTTACCCCTTCCCCAGAGTACAAGATTCGACGAAATCAAGCTCGGAACAAGTAGGACGCGAGGGTCAGTTTCGATTAAAACTTCCATCCGAGAAGCTGAAGTCGTCAGGATCTCAATCACCAGAAGAGAAACCCACCCCGGTACAGGCCCCGATGCCAGCACCAAAATTTCTGCCAGCTCAATCAAACGCCATACCCGATGATCCAGACTATGCGACCCCAAATTTATACGATTTGACGCTGAAGTTGAATGCGGATGCGGGGCTGGAAGGATGGTGGTCGAACCTCATTGATATCCTGCAAACAAATTATGGAGCCGAGCGGATATCACTTGCAGTTCCGGGTGATGCGACAGATCTGGAGAACGTACCATGGGGTCAAAAGGCGGTTTTTAATCAACATGCATCAGTAGATGATAGCCAGAAATCATTCTTGCATGACGATGTACCGCCAGACACCCCGGTCGTGCAGACTTATAGCTATGCGGCGAACCTAGTTGATGAAGTGCCAGATCCCTCCGCGACGTCTTCAACTCGACCTCCCTTATCTTCACGCCACTCCTTTGCTGGGTTTGGTCACGGTAAAAAGCAATTTTCGGACCTGGATCCATCCCAACAGCTATCGAAGTCCAACAGCATCAAGTTGGACAAAAAGCACGCTCGTATTGCGGGGTTCTCTACCGAGACAAAGCCATCCTCGAGCAGCCAACGAACCCCCCAAATTCAAACTGAAGTGAATGATGTTCCAAGCAACTTGATCCCTGTGCGAAATGCAGTGTTCCCTTTGGCAAGACCCCTGGAGGTAGAGTCAGATCCGCTCATCAAACGTACCGGTGTAGTCAAGCTTTTTGGTCGAACAAGCCCCGTCATCCTCACGCGAGAATATTCGGAGAGCTCAGCCCCTGTCTTTAGGAATCTAGCTCGGAGCCCTCTAGAGACAGTCCAAGTTACACCAGGGAGTGAAACGCCCAAGACGCACATAACTGACCCAGTTGTTTCCTCGCAACAGGAACATGCGACTGGCCTTCTTGCTCTTGGGCCACGGCTGTACGATGAATACGAGCAAGCCCCTCAGTCGCCTTGGTCGCAATCCCCTGCGCCTTCACCGGCTCCACGCACCTATGCCGATCAGAATCCCTTTTTCAGCAGTCATGCAGTTGACGAGGGTGCATTTGAGAAGGATCCACCTCCTCACGACTACTCCAACACACGCCCATTGGAGGCCATTGGAGTTGATCACTCAAAGACCGTGATTCACATCCCGCTATTACACGGAGGTCGCTCCGATCAACCTTCATCGTCAACTCTGAGATTCCCGGTCGCGGTCATCTCGCTGCTGTCCGAAATTAGACCGTACCCGCCCAACCTCCGCAGATCTCTTGCAGACATTATGCCTCACTTAACGACCTCGTTTTGCCTGGCCCAGCAATATAGCCAACTTGAACGTCAATTGACGACGAAGATGGAAATTCCACGCTATGGCCATTTGCTAGGACTTGGTGGTACCTTCTCCGATGCGAGCAGCGAGCTGGAACTTGTTGCAGGATTAAGTGGCCATGTTAGCTATTCTGTTGGAGACGACGCTTCTGTATCTACCCGAGCCAGTATCGCCAGTCCCAGCGACCGCTCATCGATGAAGTTTAGCCCTGCTATTTCAAGCTTCGGAACCCCTGGGTTTGACCTTGGCCACCCGGGAATGGGGTCAGCAGGTCTCTCCCCGGCAATCACAGGGCGAGATCTTACCACGGACAGCTATTTCACTACTCAACATCCCAAGCACCCTCGCGATAATGGAGCACAATATCGGCAACGTCTCCCTAAGTCTAAGATTAAAACCGCCGAATCCACCCCAACCTCCCCTGGACGCGTGACCGCAAACGCCCCCAAGGTCGAAGAAACCACCCCCCAAGATCCCAGCCCTGCCGTGGCATATCAATCACAGGACATAAGACCACCGTCGCTTGTGTCCCCTACGCAGGCACCCTCGCGCCAGGGATCCACAAATTCATTTTATGCTCAGCTACAACGTGAATTGCCTCGCCCATTCCCTGACACTATTGCACAACTGATGCTCAATTCAATCCCTCTTCATCTCTTCTTGGCCAAGCCCCAGAGTGGTGAAGTGATATGGACCAACACCAAATTCGATGCTTACCGGAGGAGCAAGCCCCAGGAACAAAAATTGCGAGACCCTTGGCAGAACATCCACAGCAGTGAGCGAGATCACGTCTCAAGTGAGTGGGAAAATGCTCTGCGGACAGGCTCTCAGTTCACAGAAAGAGTACGTGTGAGACGATTCAACGACGAGAGTGCGTATCGCTGGTTCATCTTTCGAGCAAATCCGTTACTGTCCGGAACCGGGGAAGTCCTTTATTGGATTGGCTCTTTCCTCGATATTCATGAACAGCATATTGCTGAGCTAAAAGCCACCCAGGAGAGGGAAAAGTTTGCCACTGATGCCAAATACCGGGCGTTCTCGAACTCGATCCCTCAGGTGGTATTTGAGGCTACTGAAAACAGGGGTCTGATATTTGTAAATGAGCAATGGAACTTGTACACTGGGCAACTGCTCGAGGAGGCCCTTGACCTGGGATTTGCGAAACATGTCCACCCAGACGATTTAGAGAAATGCGGCGGACTCTCCTCGCCCATGAAACAAAGCCCACATGGGCCAGTCGAATCAAGCAAACTTGCAGATGGAGGAAAGGGCTCAATGCCCTCAGAATTACATGGCGTTTCATCCGCGTTGGACGAACTTGTGAGGCGTGGTGTTGCATCTTTGCAAAAAGATGAAAATGGGCGTGTGTTCTACTCTACCGAAATCCGACTTCGTTCCCGAGGAGGAGATTTCCGATGGCATTTGGTTCGCCTGGTTCTCGTTGAGACGAGCAGCTTTGGCAGCGAAGAAGCCTCTTGGTACGGCACTTGTACCGATATCAACGACCGCAAAAACCTTGAGCGTCAACTCAACAAGACAATGGAATCCAAGACGAAGTTCTTTAGCAACATGTCGCATGAGATCAGAACCCCTCTCAACGGAATTCTCGGGACTATTCCATTCATCCTTGATACGCAGCTGGACAGTGACCAAAGGAGAATGCTGGATACAATCCAGAACAGCTCCATCAATCTCCGCGAACTGGTGGACAATATCCTAGATGTCTCTCGTGTCGAGGCTGGTAAGATGACGCTGGTCAGCTCTTGGTTCCATGTCCGCTCAATGATTGAGGATGTGATTGATACCATCGCTTCCCGAGCCATCGATAAGGGTCTCGAAATCAATTATCTGATGGCTCAAGATGTACCGTCAATGGTTATTGGTGATCGATTCCGTATTCGCCAGGTCCTCATCAATCTCGTCGGCAATGCTGTCAAATTTACCGCACAAGGCGAAATTTTCATCTGCTGTAATCTGAAACGCGACGAATCACCAAACATCAAAAGCACCGAGACTTTCTTGAAGTTTGATGTTGTAGATACTGGCAAAGGGTTCAGCAAGACTGATGCGGACCGTCTCATGCAACGATTCAGTCAGTTGGGAGAGAACGGATCGCAGCAAAATGCTGGAAGTGGACTCGGATTGTTCCTGTCGAAGCAACTGGTTGAAATGCATGGCGGTAGCCTCACGCCCAGCAGTATGGAGGGCAAGGGAGCCAAGTTTTCTTTCGATGTCAAGGTTGATGCTCCCTCACCTCCATCACCATCCGAGAGACCCAGTCTACTCCGCCAAGCCTCGACTGCTTCCAGAAGACCAGTAACGTCCAGAACAACCTCTTACGATCAATATGCGCTGTCTCCGTTGCGAAACTTTGATCTGAAACTACCAGATCCTTCCACTCTTTCTCCGGCACTCGATTCTCCTGCATTGCGGTCTCATTCGCCTACTTTCAGCAACCCTGCAGCGGTCTCTGACACAAAGCGATTATCGTCGACCTATTCCGCTCCTCCAACTCCGGATCTTTCGACTGCTCAGTCACCACCATTGGGCTTTCCGAAAACCGACGGGGTGTCAAGCACGGGACCACAGAAGGAATCAGATGCAGAGGGCTCTGCTGGTTCTATTTCTACCCCTCCCGTCCGGTTGACTCCACCACCGGTCAACATATCTCAAGATTCGATCAGTTTTTCCCCAAAAGCGGCTGCAGTCCCTTTGCAAGGACCCCTCTCGATTTTTATCTTGTGTCCCCTCGACAATACCCGGCGATCTACAAAACAGCACATTGAACAAGTTGTACCGCACGAGATTTCTTTCACGATAACCACTTTGCCCGATGTGGATGAGTGGAAGGACATGATGCAACCAGGCTCCAATGCACCGTGTACTCACCTGGTTCTCAATCTACCTGCAACTGATGACATTTTGGAGGTAATACAACATGTGTCTGAGTCTGATCCTGACACTGCCCCCGTAGTTGTGATCATCTCAGACTTGTACCAGAAACGCCAGATTAATACTCGCGTCAAAGAGTTGGCAACCTTGGGGAAGAAAGTCTTCATTGTACCGAAACCTGTGAAGCCCTCTGCGTTCTCGACGATCTTTGATCCCGAGAGCAAGCGTGAGCTGAGTAAGGATCGAAACCAGGATATGGCTCGCGAGATCAACAACAACTTCAAGTCCATGTCCAAGATGGTCAAGGAGCAGCTGGGAAATAAAGGGTATCGCATCTTACTTGTGGAAGATGACGAAACTAATCGCGGCGTATGTCCCGGATCCTATAACCTGAACCACAACGGTGCTAAATAAACATCTAGGTCATGCTTAAATACCTCGACAAGATCAAGCTGATGTCAGAAACTGCGTCCAACGGCCAGGAGGCCACCGATATGGTCTTTTCCAAGGAACCGGGCTACTTCTCTCTCATCATTGTAAGCCCTTTTCACCCATAGATAGGAGGGCTTGACTAATGTATCAGTGTGATATTCAAATGCCCATCAAGAACGGATATGACACATGTCGAGAAATCCGTGCTTGGGAGCAAAAGAACCACTACCCCCAGATTCCGATCATGGCTTTGTCAGCCAATGCAATGACAGAACAAATTGAGAACGCTGCACGTGCAGGCTTCAATGACTATGTCACCAAGCCCATCAAGCACAACGAACTGGGCAAAATGATGATGGGACTTCTCAACAGCCACCAACCTCTTCTCCTCCTTCGAGACCGTCTGCATCCTGGCAACCCGCAAACTAGTATTCGCCGCTAGTAAAAGGTCACCTTGATGCCATTCCGTCCCTTTTAAGTCCTTGCATGAGGACAAACTTAATTTTTTCGAACAATATCCCGACTGCTTGTTTTTCAGCCTTCATTTGCTTCCCCGGTACACGATCGAGCGAGTCTACGGGTTTCTTTTTACGGTTAACGGTGCAACTGGTTATTGATTTTTCACGGAATACGGGAATCGGGGTGTGGGGATTTAACCAAGGGGCATGTTCATATCCCGGCGCTTGTGCATTTTTGGTGTGCTCACTACCCTCCCCATCGCATTACACGTTACGAATCACCCGAAGATACAAGCATCGCATCTACCTGCATCGGGCATTGCACTGTTACATCTCTCCAGCATACGGCATTCCATTCTTACCGGACGGCCGAGTTTTGTGTATTATTGACTTGTTTCCTTTCGCATCTATGTCCCATCGGTGTGGAGGGTTTGGTTTGCTTTGGTCTTTTGAGACCGAGTATATGGCGTTACTGCCCGAATGGGCTATCTTTTCCTCCCTTTCAGCGATCAGTCATATACTGGTTTCTTTGCTTTTTGATTACATGTGATACCAGATTACGAGCGCATAACGACAGCTGTGGACTTATCTACCTTCTGGATCTGTATTTGTCAATAATAATTCACCTTGGTACCTTTTAATTTTAATCTTATGTCATGACGTCTGGCGGGATCTGTTTACCGGGAACCCTGTCACCCTCAACTACCCTCAACTATATGTTTGAGGTACATAGAAGTATACATATAATTTAATGTTGGAGGTACTTACCTAATTTGTACATATGACAGCTCCAACCTTGCATTCGGATATTGAAGGCCCGTTCATGTGACTTTACTTTGACATGGATAGGGTAATAAATTGAAGACTTCAACCTTAGGCCTCGGGACGCTTGTCATATCTACCCGATGACCTCAATTCTTGGGTAGACTTTCCGACCTGTCAAAGAACTAAATCTCCACGCCGATAGGAAGGAATCTAAGTTTCGTACAGTCGCCACGGAATCAAGGGGGCGAAGGTTAATCGTAAAGTCCAAAAGGTATACAAGGCGTACTTCAAATGAAGACTAAGACTAAGAACCAAGTTCTAAGGTAAAGTTCTGAGTACTGATAAATCAAGAATCAAATCCTCAATGAATCATGCATTCTCAATTCCGCCTCCTGCATGATCGTCCACGCTTCCCAAAGGCCGTCAGTACCCGAGAAATCATTTAGTTAGATCATGCCCAACAATCCCTGCTTCTGAAGTAAACCCAGGCCTCTCAAGAGCAGATCTGTGACAAGAGTTAAGGCGCAAAAAGACAAAAAAGACAAAAGGAGTGGGAAATAAATAAAAAGGGAATCTGTCCCAAAGCGGCAAAGTAGGATGAGTTGGCGACATCAACCGTCCAGTCATGGCGCTGCATGTGGCGGTGAAGGAAGCGTATCGTGAAAAAAATTAATCCCCGCTTGACCCCACTCTCCCTGCCCTGCCTGGTCCAAATACACAGTGATCGGCTCAGTGGGCTTATGGATTGTCCAGATATTCTGATCAAACGTTAGGGAATTGCAGTCCGAGGCCAATTGGGGTAATATCGCTAGAACATAGAGGGTTTGAAGGGGGGAAAGAAAGCAGAAAACCGACGTGGTCGCATGCTATGGGCTGAGCAACCGGAGGGGAATGAACTAGGACATGTGTATGTGAGTGGAGAAAAGTTTTGTCTGGATTCCCTCAGACCAAGACTCCGGGCTCGTGTGTAACGCATGCAACTCTGTTAGTTTTGTCATGTTGACAGGGTGCAGGTGTACATTGAGGAACCGGAGGATCAGGGAAGATCGTAATGCTCTTTTCCCAAGTCTTTTCGTCGCTAGGTTCTAGATGAACCGCATAGCCCAGTTCGTTGAATGTTTGACCGGAGTAGCGAGGCTCAGCGAGGGGCAGATCAGCCACCGGTGAATGGTCCGATAGTTGGGGCTATGACGATGAGAAATAAAGACGAGGCAGACCAAGGGGCTTTTGCCGATTTCTCATATTGCTGATGTGCCTTGCGCGTCATTGTTGTGCTGCCCGATTCCCGGGCTGGATGAACGGGAAGAGATTGGGCGAGTCTTTTGGCGTAGTATCCCTGCGAGAGGCTTTTTTTTTTTGAAAAAGAACAAATCTTTTCCAAGTTTTCAATTATTAACAGTCGGGAAAAAGTGAGCAATTAGAATAAAAGAAAAAAAATGGAGGAGGGTGGTGACACGGTGTAATTCGGTGGCAGAATGCGTGTTCAACGGGGCATATTGGCACTCGTCAGGCTGGAAGGCATGCAGAGAACACGGCTAGGGTGTAGAGTACACTGTAGGCATTGGAATGTATTTTGAGGGTATCGGAGTTTCCAAATGGGTCTGCGGCAGGGCCCTTAGGCTCTGGTTGAATTTTCTTTTTCTGACTGGAGCCTGGGTACCTCTATGTCAGCAAGAAATCAGGACCAATGGAGGCGAAGATTGGTTTTCCTTATCAAATTGTATTACCGACGGCCTGCAGAGATGGTCTCTTTCGCATGGCCCGAGACTAGGCAAGTCATCGAACGTGTGCATGGAAAGTGGGGAGATGCTTCTCTTCCCACCGGCGTCTAGAGCGCTTGTCCCGTGCTCCATTGCTCGCAGTTCCCTGCTCCCTTAGCCACTTGTGGGCTAGTGCAGAGGCTTCTCCCCCAGGAACAATAGCCGCATCAATGCGGGCAAACGGTGAAGCAGGGATCGGCCTGTTGAGGTAAAAGCAATCTGCCTTTTGAGTTCCTGTGACTTGAACGGATCACACATCAGTCACACAATCTTTCTTTTGGACTTGGCTGATCCCAATGTGACTCTGGCGCAGATAGTTTTTGCGCCTGAATACATGGGGGGCCATAGTCTCGGCGAGTTGGGATCTTTGGGAGTTGCCGGTTTTCTCCACGGTTCGTTCGGGCCATGCAGTGATGTCCAACATATGGATCTTTAATTCGTGTGACTTCGCCATGGCCTTGATGCCTGCTTTTGAGTTTTGGGTTGCTGAAATTATAGATCATGTCGGGCAGTGAGACAGATTTTCTGGATTTGATTTGATCTTCTCACTGCAGAAGGAAATGTGTCTCGGAAGGAAACCCGCGGCTGTTGGATGTCGAATGTGCAAGGGAAATCGGTCCCTTTCGAACAGTTGACCATCACGCGGACATGAAGGTCAGTGCTAAGAAACTAATACACATTTAATATCCAAACTGGACTAGGAATACCCTAGGTTTGGGACAAAAATGTCGTATGTCATAACGGTTCTTGTAGTTCGCGATCTCGTTTCGGCCGCATCCATTGAGCGAATCAACCTCGATCCTCGAGTCGACTATCCGCCTCCCAGCCACCGAATTTCGAGAACTAAAAGCATTGAGGGGTAAAAGATAAGAGAAAGAAAAAAAAGCTGAAGAACAAGTGGGGGAAAATTCGAAGGCAAAAAAAGAGGGAAAAAGGGCAGAGAATGAGAGACCCGGGAAGGAGCGCTTTTATACTTCTCTCCTCCACTCCAAGCTCATGACCAAAAACTATTTCCTACTCCACTTATAGTCAACTTTTCTTCTTTTTTTGAGAATTTCCAGTTTCTCCGCTCGGACCCAAGACAACCACACCATTCGGGGGACTACGTAGGCCTAGGACGATGATCCTGGGAAAAAACCGCCACGGGAGAGCGGAAACCTTGGACCGGAATAGCGCCCTGGCCCAGACACACTCGATTTCCACTCAGGGCGGGGTCAGGGCGGTCCAAGAGACGAATCGGCGGGCAGATACGGAGAGGAGACACAGCCGAAGCCCGGAGATTGGAAGATACACAGGAGGGGTGCGAGTCCTGGTCTCTTCAATGGTCCAATGGATCCCGTCCGAGGCCCTTCTATCCTTGCCATCCCTCCTCGCCTCGTCACGACGAGGGACCCCCGCCGGAGGGAAGACTGTCCGTCAAAGTCTATAAATTCCCTTGTCTGGTCAGGTAGTCCCAATCTTCCTCCTTCTTCCTCTTTCATCTCTTCCAGCTGCCCCCATCGAAACAGCCCGAAGTGTCTTGATCTCTTTTTATATTGCTGCATCAGACCACATCAAAAAGTATACCACCCTCCAATTCATCATCGTCTTACCATCTTGAGACCTTCTCATCATTCAATTATTTCTACCATCAGTCATAATGTCTGCCCACCGTCAGTACTACCAGCCCTCGGCAGTTCCCATGAGCATGCCCTCCAAGGCACCAGCTCCAGCCAGCATGTACCCTATCTCCAGGGTTCCAGGCTCGCCAACAGACTACTCTGATGCGAGCACCACTGCCGGTAGCCGCTCATCCGGTGGCCTGACATTTAGCTCCGCTGGCGGGGATTACGACTCCAGCTCAGCTTCATACTCCGGCGTGGACGTCGTTGACGTCCTGAGCGACCGCATGCAGAATGCGTTCGACCCAACACCGCTCGACAAGAGCCTGGCAAGCCAAGCGCAAACGTGAGTTCCATCACCTGAAACGAAAATCTCCACAGCCCCACTCCAAACGGCGACTCGCCTTCGCAAACGCGCAAAGAGCGAGACAGCCAAACCGCAACTTTCTGCATCAAAATTGTATCAAAATTTGAAGCTAACGAGCCGCATGATCTAGTTCCGGCCAGCTGCGCGCAAAGCAACAAGAGCTCCTCGAGCTCCAAGCTATGGCTCAGCGCCGCATGAAAGGCCTGCGTGCAAACTTCAACGAAGGACTCAAGACTGCACGAGAAACCAAGCGGGATCTCGAATGGACCCAGAAGCGCGTCAGGTAAGCATACCTTAAAAATCCCTCCACTTCCCTGCAGAGAATGCGCAGGACTTCAAATCCCACCTCGAACCCCCTTGGTATGGAATGGACGTTGTCGAGATTTCCGCCCCGCTCCGCGCGAAAGGGGGATGAAATCATGATAGCCTCCGCTCCGCCGGGCCAGATCTTGGCACGTGCGCCAGGGGATCGACGGGGTGACGTCCAAATTAGCACTGCATGCCGTTCCTGCAGTGGTCCCTGATTTTCCCGGAGTTCTAGAAGCTGACGCATAGTTTTGCCTGCAAATAGCGCCCTCAAATCTAAGGCCGAGAAGGCCCACCCGGATGAATACCGTCGGGCATCGAAGAAGTACACCTACGACGACTACTGATTCGGTGGTTAGACCCGCTTTAAGGAGCATGTGTTTCTATTGCTTATTCTAACGACTGCTATGATGACTTCGGACAAAATCGGGACTTGGACTTGGACTTGGATTGGGATGGTTTAGCTTGGGACGGATTAATTTGCTTTTTCGGACGGTTGGCTTGTTTTTGAACGTGTATAGCTCTTCATTTCCTTGTGTGTATAGCGTCTTCATGGTTCTTACTATGTATAAGGGCGTGATTATCTTCAATAATACGCTGTTTATACCATTATACCGTTCCGTTCAAGGCTTTCTGGCCATTAAATGGCCGTATGTGTTTAGTCCAAAGGCTATGACCCTGTACTACTCGTCGTGAGCCCTAAAAGCTGCTCTATTGAAGCGAGAGCTAGTCATAGGCTGTATGCTGTGGCTAGGGATCCACTCTGCTGGCTAGAATCTGTAGATGTGATGTCTGATAGGGCTACACTGTTAGGGTTTCAACTCCTTGCATGTACCATAGGTAATAAGAGAAAAGAATCTCGGTCTAAATGTTGAATGTCCAGTGCTCGTAGGAACAATTACGAATTCTTTTTTTCCCCGGTAGTGTGAGAAGAAAAAAATGGCTTTGAGTCGCATTGCATAGAAGGCTGTCCTACTAAACCGACTATGCTTGAAGATGAACGCCCGATAGTAGGCATGGACAAAGTGAACAATCTTAAAGAATGCCTCAGTGTGCAGTACCTTTGTAAGCACCCTAGTACTACAGGAACCAAGTAATCAAAGGCAAAAGTGTGATGTAGAACAATCAAGCAAGGGGTAGCATTACACGGCTTTAATAAGCTCTTATCTATATACCATCTAAGCGAATGACTGCTCCTCGATCGCCCGGTTGATGACCCGAACAAACCGGCCAACCTTATCATCATCCTGCTTAGCAGTCTCAATACCTAGGAGAACCTTCTTGATGCCCACACTGACCCGGCCATCATCTGCCAGACCACCCACATTCTCCAAAGCACTGGCAATTTCCTGTGCATTAAAGGCACCGGACTGCTCCATAACATAGCGCAACTCGCCAAATGACTGCACGTTTGGAACCATGATATCCGAGTTAAACGAGTTGTAAACGTCAAGCTGTTTCATCAAAGCACGCTCGGTGGTTGTAGCCAGGACCAACAGACGGCGCCCGTGCGTGGGCTGCTTTCGGAGGAAGACCATGAGGGCCTGTAAAACGCTGTTGCTGAAGCGGGGACCGATGGGCACCCAGTCGATGATGCGCTCGATGTTGTCGATAACGACAATACTAGTGTTGGATTTGTAGGCGCTATCGAAAATTCGGCTAATATGTTGGATCTTGGCTGGCTCACTGAAGCCGACCATGTCTTCCGGACTGATCAGCTTGATAAAGGGAAAACCGGAGTCAATGGCGATGCGAGCTGCGAGTGCTGTCTTGCCACTGCCAGGGGGACCGTGAAGCAGGACAGAGAAGAGGGGGTGGCCTGTGCCTGGCCAACTTGCTTGACAAATAGCTCGCCTTCCCGCATGATTTCATTGATGGTCTCAGAGTAGTGGATGACACCATACTGGATGCGACTAGAAAGTTCTTCCTCTGAAACACCAAAGGCAGGCTTCACTTCGTCAAGAGCGTGGTGGAAGTCGGATTGGTTGACCTTCATGTTGATTACATCGTCATTAATGCTGGCCATGGTGCCAACTTTGACGTGGCGAGAGAAAGCAAACGACGAGGCCGACTTGACCAAACCGGCAATCTCGGCACCGGAAAAGTTCTTGGTCACAGTTGCAAGCTCACGCAAGTTGACGTCGGAATCGAGTACGTCGTTTTTTCGCATCTTCTCGGTGTGGATTTTGAGAATCTGGCTTCGACCCTGTTCATCAGGGAGGGAGATCTCAATGTGGACCTCCAGACGGCCAGGACGCAGCAATGCCTCATCAATCATATCCATTCGGTTGGTCATACCGATCAACAGAATGTTGTTAAGCTGGTCAACACCATCCAGCTTAGACAGCAGTTGGTTGACAACACTGTCACCGACACCAGTGCCGCCGCCTGCACCACTACCACGCTGCTTGCAAACGGCATCCAGCTCATCAAAGATGATGATATGAAGGCCACTTTCATCACCCTTCTCTTTGTATTCCTTCTCGGCATCCGCGAACATCTTTCGAATGTTCTCCTCGGACTGACCCACATATTTATTCAAGACCTCGGGTCCGTTGATGATCTTCGGCTCTCGAGCATTAAGCATTTTTCCGATCTGCCGCGCGATCAAAGTTTTACCAGTACCCGGGGGACCGTAAAGCAGAAGACCCTTGACGTGCTGAATACCAAGCTTCTCAACCAGACCGGGAGGGAAGATACGAGACGCAAAAGCGCGACGGAAGATGGTGCTGAACTCGGAGTCCAGACCTCCAATTCCCATATCCTCAAATTTGAAGCCGGGCTGGATGATCGAATTGGCAGCGGGGCGTCGGTTTGAAGCTTTAACATTGATACCTGTTGCGGAATCTTTGAAAAAGTTGAGCTGAGTATGCCGTGTGATAATTCCTCGAGCTGCAGGGTTTGTCTCAACCTCTCCAGCATTGGAATCAGCTTTTTCCGCTGTCAGGTCGACTCGCTGGACAGTCTTAACCTGCAAGAGAAGTGGGATGCTCTTGTGGTCCATCAAGATTCTTTGACCCGGAGCAAACAGTTGGTTTTCAAAATTCTGCCTAGGTTAATGACGGGTCATAATGCTGGAGCGTAGAATCAACATACTTTGATGACAGCATTTGCGAGCTCATCTTGATCATATGGTGCCTCCACTCGCTTCTTTACCGAAGCGAAGCTGACTTCAATGTCCGCAGATCCCAAGTAAGCCTGGCCGCCTTGGCTGAAGGGATCGTACAACTGTACTTTAATCGCATCCCTCAATCCAATGTTGGCCCATGTTCGCTGAGGGTCCGACATGCTCATGTATCCGGGCGGGAAGCCATCCAAGGGACGGGCTGAGAAGACGAAAACGTCATTGATGAGGAGGAGCACATCGCTGCCGTCGCGACTCGGAGGAATGTCCTGGGGCGAAACAGCGACACTGCTCCATGTCAGTATTCGTAATAAGCCAGAAGAAAGACTCGCAATCCACATACAGGTTACCGAAGGTGTAGTTGTCGTTTGGACTCTTGCTGGGGTGGAGCGTCCAAGTAGGACCGCCTGCGGTCGGCATGCGCCCAGGCATTTGTTGTGGCGGTCTGCCGGTATTCTGTGTTGGGGGAGGCCCGTGTCCGCTTGATTGAGAAGTTGCGTCAGTCATGGGCACATCGCCGTCAAGGGTATGCCCCGCGGGCATGGGGGGGGCCATAATCATACCGTGGAGGCCCTTGGTTCGGGTTCGAGTAGCCCTGCGGGGACGGACGAGCTGGCTCCTGTCGAGAAGCGAAGGGGTTAGGAACGGAGGGTAGATCTCTCCGATTAAACATTTCGAATCGTGCGAGATCTAGAAATTGGAAAGATGTAGGTGTTAGGTGTGTTGAGGGGAGTTTGGCGGTGACGCCACTGTGTCTTAACGGCAGGCAGCGAGATATGCGACACCTCGGTTCAGCACGGCTCAGCCAGGTTTAGTAATATAAGAATGGCTTGATGATTTACAAGCGCAAGCAATGAAATTCGGAGATGGTGGAGAAGTAGAGGTAGTAAGATCACGAGCTGGAGGTTCACCCCGACGACCGCAATAGCGTCAGGCGGTGGGGGCCTTATCGATAAGCCAAATCTAGAGCTCTCACTTCAGAGTTACACTACGCTTTAATCACCATCACGATGCCGCTGTAAGTCGCCTTTTGTCTTCAGTCTATTTATGATCTAAGCTCATATTTTACAGTCATCTTCTCGGCAAAAAGTCATGGAACGTCTACAACACCGAGAATGTTGCCCGCGTCAAGCGCGACGAGGCCCAAGCGAAGGCCCTCGAGGAGGAAGATGAGCGTCGCATGCAAGAGATCGATGCTGAGCGGCGAATCCGAATACTGCGCGGGGAAAGACCGCCTACTCCCCCTCCACCGCCACCTGTGCGCTCTTCATCGGATGCTTTTAGTCGACCGGAACGAACATCAGTCGATGACATTGGAAGGTCTCGCAAAAGGAGGCGCGTTGCTGGGGAGGATGACACAGATAGAGATATCAGATACGCGCGAGAGGATGCAGAGCAAGCAAGTTCTAAACGGGAGCAATTAACGCTCGCGCCCTTTCGAAAGAGCAAGAATTCAGATGCCCCGATCTTGGACCGTGACGGTCACATCAACCTTTTCCCTGCAGAAGAGGGCGGCAAGAAGGCGGAGAAAAACAAAGAGGCCGAGGCTGAGGCTCAAAAAGAAAAACGGAGCTATGAAGATCAATATACAATGCGCTTCTCCAATGCGGCAGGCTTCAAACAGTCAATCGGTCAACAACCATGGTATTCATCCTCCGCACAGGCAGCGGAAGCCCCGGACACAAGGTCAAAAAATGTATGGGGAAATGAGGATCCTATGCGCAAAGAACGTGAGAAAGTCAGGATGAATGCCAATGATCCACTTGCAGCTATGAAGCGCGGTGTTCGGCAGTTGAGAGCGACAGAGCAAGAGCGAAAGCGTTGGAATGAAGAGAAAAGAAGAGAGCTTGAAGTACTCAAATCTGAGCAGAGGGGTCGAGATCGCTCGAGCCATCATCGACGGAGACGTTCAAGATCTATTGATAGCCTCGAGGGGTTCAAGCTCGATGCACCAGCTGGCAAAGACCGAGACGAGAAAGACCACATAAGTTCACGGCATTATCGTCACCACCGAGAGCGAAGTCGTAATAGACACCGTGACAGTTCGCCTCGACGGTCACATCACTCATCGGGTCGCAGTAATCGTCGACGCGACGAAAGTCATGGAACTCGGCGTCCCTAATTACTGGGAATGAAGAGATATCTTTCTCTGGGCCTAATGATTACGATTATGATTACGAGAATTGATTTCCATTGGTATTCAATTTACTAACTATGAAACCGGTTCACCATAAGTCATGGGTATGCAGACCATCCAGGTCTCTTATATGCATAACTACATAATATTTTTGATAGAGGAAAATAGCAATCTACATGCTACCACCCGCTTCCTCAGAGAGCGGATAAATCAGTAAAATAGCACATGATATAACGCCCTGAACGTATAGCTGCAAAAGTTTATTGAAGCGACCACTTCTGAGCACCCTTGGTGTTTTCGCCTCCCTGCCACTCAATGTTGATGTTGAGGCCTCGGGAACCCTCCTGATCCCTCTTCTGGTATCCAATCTTGCCGGAGATGACCTGTCCCTTCTTAAGAGACTTTTGCTTGTGGTTGCCATGGTCGATAAGTGCAATTGTTTGCTGCCAGTGAGTCTCGATACCATCAGGTCCAGTAGTGAATCCGACGTATCCCTTCTTCTCCATATCGGCGGGAACAGCATTCTCGGGGATGGGTGTGTCTCGCGAAGGCATGAAGAAGATATCGAACCAAATAGCCCAGCCATCCAGGTTATCGATGTCTTTGTTCAAGGTGACCTGGAAATCCTTCAAGAAGGTCAACTCATCAACGGTGATGGTGTGCAGGGGAAGAGGCAAGAAGATTGCTGAGTCCGCGGCAATTGTCGAAGAGGGGATGTTGCGAACAAGGGCTTCATCGTAAATCTTCAATAACATGCTAGTCATCTTGAAGCCGTAGACATTCTCCCAGAAGGAGATGTGAGAAGCCAGGAAGTCTGGGTCCTCGTAGGGTGCGATGCGAAGGGTCGCGTGGGAGGGAACCATCAGACCATCAGGAGCGAGGTAGCGGTCCCGAGCGTAAATGACGGAGTCAAACATGCACTCGAAGAGTAGGGCGTAACCCATCCATTCGGAGATAATGATATCAACCTTGTCAACCGGCAAAGTGACCTCCTCGATCTTTCCACGGACAAGACTGTCAACTGTTAGCGGAGACCCCATCAAAGTATCTTGGGACGGATTCATACGTGATAACATCTCCGAACTCGTTGTCAAAGACAATTTCCTTAGCACGGTCGATGATGTTGGAGTTGTCAACGGAGATGACCTTCTTCGCACCGGCCTTGGCGCAGAACATGGACAAGATACCAGTTCCACAGCCCACATCCAGAACAACCTTATCCTTGAAAAGGTGCTTGTTTTCGTAAACGAAGTCGCGGTAGGCATCAGTGCGGATGGCATCCTTCAACATGGATTCGTGAATTCCTTGAAAAGCAACAGTCAGTAAAGGTTTAGTTATGGAAGATATTTGTTTGGCATACCGTTATAAGCGTAAGATGCGAAGTAATCATCATCGACCTCCTGAGCTTTGTTGGAGCTAGAAGCCTTGGGTGCAAGTTTCTCATCCTCCTTAGACAATTGATCTTCCATTGACTGCTGGACTGCGAGTCTGTACTCAGAGAACTGAGTCTGTAGTCTCTCCAGTTCTTCCTGAAGCTCCAAAACTCGGCGCTCGGCTTCGCTTCCAGTAGCTGCCTCCTCACCCTGTTCCTCGGTGATGTCGTCCAGGCTGTACAGAAGAGCATCGTCCTCCATCACAGGCTTCAAGTAGAGATCATCGTCAAACTGCGACTTAGACTGGACATTGATTGACTTGTTTCCGGCCTTGACTTGGGTTCGAATGTAGTTCACCAGCTTAATGGTATCAATGAAATCCAGACCTATCATGATAGTTTGTTAGTCCGCTATTTCTTCCATATAAGTTGACTCTCCAATTTAAGACATACCGAGATCCTTCTGAATCTTCAACAGATCAAACTGGTGCTTCTCCTTGCACGCCTTCAGCATAGATCGTGCATCGGGGAAAACCTCGGTGGAGAAAAGATCCACGACAGGCTGTGTCTCATCATCAGCCTCGACATCTTCCCATCCCTCCTCGTTGCTAGAGTCTGACTCGTCTGAAACTGAGCGAGAATCGGCGGGGATTTCCTCCACTGGCTCTGCACGAATAGACGATGCCATTGTAGATTATAATTGTGTGACAATTATAAGAACAATTATAAGAAGTATTAAAGATTGGAGAATGGAGGGGCAGAGATCAAAGATAAAAAAAAAATCGTTATCGTGATGTTGCCTGAGGCCAACAAACGGTTGCCCCGCCCTGTTTGTTTATTGCGGAACCAAGAGATGTGATGAGTCCGGCGAAAGTGATTCTCGCCCTTTTCTCACTCAAACTACTTCAGATTTCAAGATCATGGCTTTCTTTTTTAATCGCGGCCGGTCACGGCAACCGGCTGATGTTGCTCGCTCTACCAAGGAACTACTTCTCAGGGTCCAGGAGACTCCCAACTTGCCCAAGGTTTGGCCCCCAACGCCATCCGCCTATACAATGCTGACGCAGTCCCAAGGCCGAAGAAGAGCTCGCCAAGCAACTCAGTCAGATGAAAGTCATTGTTCAAGGGACACAAGGTGAGTCAATTGCTTGCTGATGTTGTGGTACTTTCTTGTAATGGGTCACTGACTGTTGCTTTTTTTTGATTCTAGAGGTCAACACGTCACCGGACCAAGTTCACGCCCTTGTTCAAGCAACGCTCCAAGAGGACCTTCTTTACGACCTATCACGAACGATCCACTTGCTTCCATTTGAAGCGAGGAAAGATACACAGACAATTTTCTCCCATATCCTCCGTTTCCGACCTAGCAACTACGCGCCGGATAAAGACCCTCCTGTCATCTCGTACATTGTCCACCACCGACCAGAGATCCTTGTTGAATTATGTCGTGGGTACTCGGAGAGTCAGAGTGCCATGCCCTGTGGTGTGATCTTAAGAGAGGCGCTCAAGTTCGATGTGGTTGCCGCAGTGGTTTTGTATGATCAGTCCAAAGAAGGGGAGCCTGCCGTACGGCTCTCCGATTTGAAGCCCAACTTACCACAAAAAGGCGATGGAGTGTTTTGGAATTTCTTCGACTGGATCGATAAGAGCAATTTTGAAGTGAGCGCAGATGCGTTCACAACGTTCAGGGTAAGAGGTGAAGTGGAAGCGAGCCGAAACAAAATGGATATTAATCATTCATAGGAGATTTTAACCCGCCATAAAAACCTAGTTACCGCATATTTGGCTACCAATTATGACCTTTTCTTTGGTCAGTTCAACGACATTCTCGTTCAGTCTGACTCATATGTGACGAAGCGACAAAGCATCAAGCTCCTGGGCGAAATTCTGTTGGACCGTGCGAACTACAATGTGATGATGGCATATGTGGAGAGTGGGGAGAATCTTAAGCTGTGTATGAAGCTCCTACGGGACGATCGCAAGATGGTTCAGTATGAGGGGTTCCACGTTTTTAAGGTATGACACCCTTGATCCCCAGGGGATGTGATGCACTGACAAAGCTTAGGTATTTGTGGCCAACCCGAACAAATCAGTGGCCGTGCAACGGATTCTGATCAATAATCGCGACCGATTACTGCGGTTCCTTCCTAAATTCCTGGAGGATCGCACCGAGGACGATCAATTTACCGATGAGAAGAGTTTCCTTGTGCGACAGATTGAAC
The DNA here is from genome assembly GCA_028828245.1 of Penicillium lividum. Lineage (NCBI taxonomy): Eukaryota > Fungi > Ascomycota > Eurotiomycetes > Eurotiales > Aspergillaceae > Penicillium > Penicillium lividum. The sequence continues at coordinate 7,178,860 of JAQJAG010000002.1, forward strand.
TATTGCCCAAGGAGCCCGTTGAGCGAAGCAGACCTAGGGAGACTCCGGGAGTCAATACCGCTGTGGCTTGAAACTTGATCTAAACAATGGACCACTGGATGGTCATGACCTCTTTCTTCTTTTTCTTGACTGTTTTGCCTTTATTATTTGCTATGATCGTTATAACTGTGGTTTGAATTGCCCCTTTCCCCCATTGCATTAGCTGGTGGTCTGCTGGATTTACAGCCTCGGCTTACGGGAGTTCCGTGCTTTTGTACATGATTCAAATGCTCAAAATTGAAAAATTTTCCAATATTTGCATTGGAAACTGCATGTTCAATATTAGGACTAAATTCATGTCATTAGCCTCAAAAAACAAGACATGAAGGATACTCCAATACTTTCTGAAATTTCTCGACAATCAATCTCTGAAAAGTCTTAAACGTCTAAATCAGTCCAGACTCATTCATGACATGGTTCTGTTCTAATCTAAGCACCACTAGCGTACTCCACTCTCTCCTTGTCGTCGTCTGCGGCCCACTGCTCGCGCGGCCGAAGGTGGGATGAAGGAGGTGCCCCTATACGTTATAAGAGTTACGAATTCTTATATGAACACATTTTTTCTCTGGATATTTTTTCCATGGAATGGGGAAATCTGAAGTATCTGGAATATCTGAAATATCCCTTAGAACGCCAAGAAGAAAGGTCGACTCCACCCTCTCCGTCTTTTCTCATCAATTTTAATTTCCAGACCCTGACGAGCACATGAAATCAATCTCTGTGGATTTTCTCTATCCTCTTTAATTCCTTCGTTGTTATTTCGTTGTTATCTGTGCGAGTCATGCCGGGATAATGGTGGAGGTTCTTGCATCGTTATCCCCTGGATCGGAGTCGCGATCGACGCAAGCTGCGCCCTATGAAACAACAGTCGCCGAACGACCAGTCTCCATAAGATCCTTTTCACAGCCCTTCCACCATACACCGAATCACAATGCCCGCTCCCTCAGCGCTAGTCATGCTCCGCAAGGCTCCCACCGTCCCTCCTCCGCGCGCGTATCCCTCCGAAACCCAGACCAGCTGTCGCCAGCATTAGAAGGCCCTACAAGAAGATCAATGGACGAGCGTCTTGGTAGAAAAGCGCCCTCGCTGCGCAGTGTCCCCAGTATCGTCATTAATGATAACTCTCGCCCTGTTTCGCGACCAGGATCTCGTCCGGGGTCAAGATGGTCGGAGCGCAAGTGGGGTGGGTTGAGGAAACGATCGAGTGACTTGGAGGAGAAGATGAACACGGAGGAATTGCCGCCGGTGCCCCAGATTGACTCTGCGTTCAATGGGATCAGCTTGGATATACCCACGTCATCTCTGGAAGGATTGGGACAGACAATGAAGTTCTCCAACCGTGGCAGCCTGATCAGGGACCGTTCAAAGCGGCCGGTTTTGAGACCACGAGATCAACAACCGGAGCAAATCTCAGAGGTTGAGAATTGTGAACCGCAGTCGGATACAGCGTCTTTTCAGCAATCCATACCAACGGATTCGGAGCCACCAAGTAAAGCGCCGAGTATAGTTCGTCCCTCGACGGGGTACGATGGTGCGAATAACGATATACCGGAGGCGACACCACGGCCGTTCAGACAAGAAGGAAATCTTCGTCCAAGGCAGACGAGCCTCCAATCCAGGGCCATTTCCGCGGATGAGGATATGCTATCCCGACGAGTGCGACTCATGTACGAGAAGGGCGATGACAGCGTGACCGATAAGGACGTCGCAAAGGCAATGGCAGAGGAAAATGGCGTTCTTTGGGAGGAAACAACACCAGATCTCGAGACGGCCTCGACACCTTCAAATCTCGAGACCCCGCCAACTTCGACCGCCAGGGCTTCTGGCGAAGTAGAGCGCAAACGAATGAAGAGAGAGACTCAAGAATTGGCTGGTGGGATTGAGTGTTGGCAAAATATTGGCGCCGGACAAGTGGATAGATATGGATTTATCCATGCGCAGGAGGACGGCGAGCCCCATCCTATCCAGCGAGTCACCACCAGTCTTTTGCTTGCCTCTGAGACACCTCGTCGCAAACTCTCCATTCGTCCCCCCACTGCTCGAGCCAGTACTCGCTCGTTCAGTGGGCGGTCTCCAACGCGCAACTTGTCCCAAAGCTCTGCCAACGCGCGTCCAATGTCATCTGCAAGCACCGGCAGCGTACCGGTTCGGCGATCGACATCCCGCTTACGCTCCGCAACGAATCGCCTCCCTCACAACAGGGATCGGAGGTTCACCGACGAGGCGGCTTACATGCTCACTCTCCCCGCCGATGACCCCGGTGAAGGGAAAGACACACCAGCTGCACGTGCGATGCGGAAGAAGGAGTGGCAGCGCGAAGACAAGTGGACAAAGATGGCCAAACAGACCAAAAAGAGTCGTGACGGCGGTGGAATGAAATTTGAGTTCGATACCCATAGCCCGAAACTCATTGAGCGGACATGGAAAGGGATTCCGGATAGGTGGCGGGCAGCTGCCTGGTCTTCATTCCTTGAGGCCAGTGCCAGACGACACAAAAATAGTCCCTCTGAAGAGGAGCTTGTGAAAGCTTTCCATGAAAGTCAATATGTCTCCTCTCCTGATGATGTGCAGATTGACATTGACGTGCCGCGGACAATCACTGCCCACATCATGTTCCGTCGGAGATATCGCGGTGGACAACGACTGTTATTCCGTGTTCTTCATGCCATGTCATTATATTACCCTGATACAGGATATGTTCAAGGTATGGCAGCTATCGCGGCTACACTATTGGCGTACTACGACGAGGAGCATGCGTTTGTGATGCTGGCTCGCCTTTGGCATCTGCGCGGTTTAGAAGAATTATATAAGTCTGGCTTCGCGGGACTAATGGAGGCTTTGGACGACTTTGAACGCGAATGGCTAGCTGGTGGTGAAGTAGCCACACAACTAGTAAGAGACGCCGAATCTTACCTTGAAATAATGTACTGACGCATCCCAGAACGAAGTCGGAGTCCCGCCAACAGCCTACGGCACCCGCTGGTACCTAACGCTCTTCAATTATTCCATTCCATTTGCCGCCCAACTGCGAGTCTGGGATGTTTTTATGCTGCTTGGAGACGCTGAAGAACCCGTTCCTCCGCGACCAGCCACGTCATCTGGAAGAGGATCAAAGGCACCACCACCACGCCTTGGAACCTTTGGACAAGGTCTCGATGTGCTCCATGCTACATCCGCTGCCTTGATCGACGGAATGCGCGATATTATTTTGGAATCCGATTTCGAAAACACGATGAAGGTTCTTACCAGCTGGGTCCCCATTAAAGACATCGAATTGTTTATGCGTGTCGCCAAGGCCGAATATAAGGTCCACCGACGCAAGAAAACCCATTAATTCGCTAGGGTTTTCATTTTTGTCTCCACTACCCACGCCCCCTAATCACTGTCTTGACAGCTACATTTATACCCTAATGGTCGGGTCACAATCCCGAGTCCCTGTTGATGTCTAATACCGTTATACCCAACACCCTTTGTCTTGCCACGATATGGATCACTGGACTGATCAGTGGAGTACCCTAATATCCCCATACACACTACTATCCCTTGCACCTGATCAATGTCTAAAATCACGCTCCCTAGTTATTCTCCTTTTCTCCCTGTCCAGTCCTCTTTTTCTAACGACGTCCACTGCTATTGGTTCTCTAGACGATACCTATTCTTATGCTCTCTACATTCTCCTTGAACTACTTCTTTTGTGACCTCGTCAATACTTGTCTCTTTCTTGTAATCATAAATGGCTGACTTGTTTATGGCGGTCGTTGGCTACCGGAACGCGTCTACTACGGAATAGATTGCCACATTTTCCCCATTGGTTCTTGCCTTGAACTCTTTTGCCGTTGAGCCCTTGACCTGACGCCCAGGTCATGTGACAGACCCTTGGATAGTCGAGATCCCCCTTGGGACCTCTGACCTCCTCCGTGTGATCTAGCGCATGCGTGTCTTAGCTAGATCTCTCTCTCACACACACAGTCTCTCTCTTCATCTCCTCCATGCCTCTCTCGGAATGTAGAGCATGACTGTTTCTTCTGCTTCCAAGCTACTCATGTAGCCCTTTCTTCCCCTGGACGACAGATCGGCTGTCGACAATATCTAACAAAAAGGAACAATCTTCTTTCCTCAACGAACATGTTATAAACACACTATGATATTCAGACCAATGCATTCTCCTTTTTGTTAAATGCGATACATATAATTATACAAGCCCCCTCTAAAAGATCAATCAGACCCCAAGTATGTATTTTCCAAGGTACTCGTACAAAGCACCGCAACTATTCACATTTTCCTAGCTCGTACCAAAGCTCCCCATCTCAATAATGGTGCGAAAGTACAGAGCGGCAATGTCGATCTTTTCGACAAATCCATACACGTTCGTGTAGCCCTTCTTCGCATATTCCATTCCAGCCACGTATCCGCAATGGCTTCAGCAGCACCTGCTGCATGCTTCGCCAAGGCAACCCTAGCGGAGCCAACATCGTAAGCAATCTTGACACCTTTACCGCTTCGGCGCTTTTGATAGGAAGCGGTGGAGTCGCCACCTCCATAGATTGGAACTTGTAGCTGCCCGGTGCCATCTCCGAATCCCAGTACATATCGAATAATCCCGAGCAATCTTGACACCTTTCCTTACACCCTTAAGAGGCATCGATAGGTCAAGGATATTTTTCTGCCTTGGTTCCGGCGCTCAAAAGAGTGGTATTCGCAACAGCGTCATATTCATAGCCATTGTTTCGAAAGACATCCTGAGAAGAATTTTCCCATTATCAGTAGGAAGCGACCGAGTGCTTCACTTACCACCTCTTGGGTTGACAGTTTGTAAATTGCCTAACAAAGTTTAACAGCCGCTTTGCAGTCACATATGTGAGCAAAATTAAATTTATTTTATCTCCGAATGAAAAGTAGACTGCGGTATACCCGAATGCCCTGGGAAACAATACCAAGGAACCAACAGAACTCAGAAATATAAGAGCGGAATTCACGACATATATCTTCTTCACAAAATTGACGGCAGGTAGGTATAAAAGAAAGATAAATTACAAGAATAATCAAGATAGCCCTAGAATAGGCTTAGTATTGTAAGACAAATCGTTAGGTAGAGTTGCATACCTTTTGTTATCTTTGAGGAGCATCTCATTTCTGGGAGGACTATGACAATCATTCATCTCTGATTGGATGTTAGCCGATTCTGCAGGTATTTCGGCAATAGAAGATGATTGTTTTGAGTCCATGTTGGGCGACCAAAAATTTCTCCGTAGACTTGAGAAGAATATGCAGTAGAGTAAGAAGGAAACTTGATGGAACAGGAGCCAGGATTGATTTGGAAGAGCCAAGAAAGAGTGTGGAGGAGAGTTCAACTGTCCATCCGTAAGATGGAATAAGTGGAAAGGGAGAATGTTAAGAGAGAGCAAAAGCTCGCTCTATCTGTACGACATATTCTGGTTCAGACCTGACTTTACGCCGATACCGTATTTTGACTAGTTCATCGACTAGTCAGAAATAGGTTTCAATTCCAAATTGCAGATAGTGTACCGCCGGGACTCGATAGATTTTTACGCGCCATTCTTTTATTCTGAACAGATTCCTGCCTGTTGGTAGCTCTTTGACCTACGCCTTGTCTATATACCTGTGTATCCTATCTAGATAGACTCGGCGGGTGGTTCTTGGGTAGAGGTATGATTTGGCGCCTATCAAGCTTGTTCTCAAGCAAGAGGAACTGGAAGTTGAGACCCGTTTTATCATGAATTGAATAATCGAGTCGTTATTTTTGGACTCTGTTCACACGTTTTGGTTCAGGTACCAAACTTTACGCTAATCAAGTTGTGCGTGGCGTTCTTGGCAGAAGCTTGACCTAATTTGGCTTACTTGTAAAGGAACTACCACACTAATTGATCCATACGGTATGAGTGAGACTTGAGACCCACTCGAGAAGTTCAAATTTCAGCCGCGATGGCAGATACATCATGAAAAATTATCTTCCATCTTTTCTTCCTACTCTTTTCCCTCTGTACGTGGCATAATTCTCTGCAATACACGGTTGTGTATTTGCCTTTGCTTTTGCTTTTCTTGCTACGTAAGATTTAGCTCCCCTCCCTAGGTTAAGACCAACTGTCAGTAATCATGCGCTTCAATTCCTCTATGTGTATCATGACAAGTCAAAAGGGAAATGGAGTGGAGCCTCGAGTGTGAAACAGGCTACTGATATGCAGCTAGAAAATGGGGGGCTATATGCTAGCATTCTCCAGTGCTGCGAATAACTACGTAAGCAAACCCGACTTGGAACTTGGAGGCGTAAAATGGGCCCACAAAGAACTCGCTTGCTTCACTGGCTGGATTAAGAAACATCGTAAATCACAAGTTTGAACCAGGAGTTCGTCTTGTTAGAGGGCTGTTTAGACTTGATAGGCAGCGAGTCATCTCTCTACACAAAGACCACCGTCTGCAAAATACAAGGTGAAAAATTCGCAAGGTGCTAAATTGTCGGCAGTCCAGGTCAAGCTATCTGAAATCGGGTTTCAGACTAGTCAGTCAACTAGTCAAAATTTGGCCTAGAGCGTAGAGCTGCGTCTAAATGGGATAAGTTTCATGGATAGAGCAACCTCTTACTCCTGGCTATTCTCTCCTTTCAAACTATTCCATCTTACTCGACATTTCATCTTGGCTTTTCTACATATGACTCTTTTCTACTACCCTAAACAAAAGTCCTTTGACTTTCCTTCCTATACTTTTGTTTCCTAATTTACCGTGCAATCTTTGAGCAATCAACATGAACTCAAAACGACCGTGCTCTGTTTTCGACTCCCCTGCAGAACCAGCCGAAATCCTATCGGAGAAGAACAATCGCCCTAGTCCTCCCAAAGGTGATGGTAGTCTATTGGTTGATAATGTTATAACGTATGCGCCTCGAGTGCTTTGCTAACTCTATTTATAATATTACTAACTCTATCTTAGTGCGATGAAAGAGTTTTTTATCTTCATCTCGTTATGTGGGATCTTTTATGATAAATACTTTGAAGCGGATACAGACAGTCAAACTTGCCCAATATTTATTTACTCTGCGCTCACTGTTGCAGTTTTACAGGGTACCCAGGTGTATCGAATGTCAAAGAGAGGAGATTTCAAATAGAGTGCGTTGATTTTCGGATACTCGAATATCTAATATCATGTAGAGAATCATTCACACTACTTGTGATGAACCAAGTCCATCAAATACCTGATTAATGCTTGAGCATAGTGTTGGTCATTTGCGCAAGAGGATCGTTTGTTGCATCATTCATAGCTGTCGTCGATTGCACGTATGCGAAGGCGAGTACCGGCCAATTGGACAGATTACCCAGAAAGCCGGGGATTGCTCCACGTACCCCCTTAATTACTTTTACACCCTGTCTAACCCGATCAAGAACATACTTGTACATACCCATGGCTTCGAGTTAACTAACTAAATCATATTCCCTATAGCCTACCCAAGTAGCCAAGTGTACCTACGCCAGTATCTACTCTAGTACCTACTCTAGTACCTACCCTTTTATCTACGGTATACTATATAAGTATATCGAACATACTCACGTGCTACTACCCTGTTGCTTACCTTACCTATTTGCAGAATGAAATGGAACCTTACATAGATGTTGGTATGAAGGAGAGTGGGGCTGGAACTGCGTGCACTTTGGTGGTCACTGTGTCTCAATTTGGGTGTATATCCGCTTCCCAATCGGGGATCACACAAATCTGATAATCATCCTCCCAGATGTCGCTCCCCACTCACTCGCACCTTACTTTTGAATTCAGCACAATATTTCAAATCACCCAAGATATCTTACTTATTCCAGTGATTTTATTTTAATTCCACCACTCATCATCTTTGGGATCCCACAATATATCCATCATCCACTAACAACGATCGAAATCCATCGTCAACCCATCTTGTTCATGAAACACCGCTGCGATCATCTGAACAAGATATACCAAGCAACCAAAGCCCTGTTCTTATACATAGCCATCTCGATGAACCCCCTGCCGCTAGTACGGCGTCGACAAAGACTGGACAGCTCCCTGCCCGTTTTCTGCGAATGTATGGCACATACTATTCGTCACCTTATACCGACCCTGAAAACATCGGTCTTCAATATACCACAGTTCCCCATCTTGGGGCCCCAGCCATGAGGATACCAGATGATCGAGAGGCAAGGTAAGGACAAGAACACACCCACGATAGTACAGAACGAAGTGGTATGTATATTGTGACTGACACAGTTTTCTTCTTGATCAGCAATACTAATTTAATAATTATACTGCATACAGCCACGCCATACCGCCGGCAAGAAATAATTGACCCCCGTGAAATGAAACAGCTGCATTGCCAATGGCGAGGGTGTGATCACCCTCCGTATCACGTCATCAGGTGAACGCATACATAGGTTGGCAGCCACCCGACTTATGAGTAGAAATACGAGTAGCTAAATAATCCACACACCAGTCCGGCGCGCCAAGTAGACGAGTCCTTTGCACAGAACATCAGGACCCCAGCTCCACTATACAGTCTTGTAGACATACGGTTCTCGATTCCCATGAGGTGGTCCATTCACTCCATGCCTTCATTTCCCCTTAGGTTCAAGTTCAGTCTCTGCCTGAGACCCGCATTCTCTTGCCGAAGTCTTCCTAACTCATCTTCGTATTCTTCCATTGTGTCTTCACTGGCAGACCTCAACTCCTCGATGATCTGGAACACCCGCCAGAGACGCAAAACAACAACAAGGGAACCCAGTTCTTCCTCCATTCCCCGGAGTGCGATTTCGATGACAAAGGCGACAAGAATCACCAGTGAATCAAAGATGTGGAACCAGTTCGAAAAATAACTAGTCCATATTGTCAGAGTACTCACAGCGTGCCGAGCTTCAGGGAAGATCGAGATGACCGGGTCACAACTCAAAGCAAGGTCCAATGCTGCCAGAACAGACTCACCCTAATCCAAAGCTAAGAACCGCCACTATCAACTCCATCATGAAGAGACATGAAATCACGAGACCGGTGACGCCCAGGGCCTGCTCAGTGACTCCCCATTCTCGCTCAACGCGATGACCATTCTGCTTCAACTCGCAGACATGCAACTGGATGAGAAATTCCGAGAAACCACAGCAGACATCGATGGTGATCAGCAGAAGGACAAGGTAATGGCCCCATCGCGAAGTTAGAAAGTCGCGGGCGGACCTTCTCCACCTCGCAATGAGGGGCTCCTGCTCAGGAAGAGAAAAGGGTCGCCGGCGAATTAATCCGGAGTTGCGCTCACCGAGCAACGGTTGTAGAGCAGACTCCATATTTTACTTCAGGGCAATATTGTAATTTCGCCTGGATGATAATATATCTGTGAGTTGTGAAAGGCTTGGCACTGCATGCGCGGCTCGAGGATGCTCTTCATGCAAAGGAAGAATTGATTGTCCTTTCCCGGAGTCATTTTCCGAAGCCCAATTCAATTTCCAAGATTCTGTTAGGGTTCACTCCCATGGGCACTTTCTTTAATATACCTTCTTGACGTTTCGGGCATCATGTTCATATTTTTTCAATTGATATTTCCTGCCGTTCCTCTACATGCGACAAGTGGCCATTCAGTGTACTCACGGATTGTATATTCCTCACCCCAGTCTGATCACCATCGCGGATGTTTTTACTCATGGAGGTCGTCCTTCAAATATTCCAAGTCAAATTCTTGAATGCACCTTGAAGAGCTCGCCAGCCTGTTTATAACTACTTTTGATGGCCTTTACGCTCCATCTTGGTCGGAACTTATTTCAGTCTGACCCCCCGGGCCTTCAATTTCACTCATCCCTCAGGTCCACGCCCTAACAATTTTGGCCCCCCCTCCCCCCACACATGGATATGTTACACATGTTAAGACCCTAGAATTTGTGATTTGTCAAGAAATATACACTTATTTGACTATCATCCTTTTGCCAACCGTCAGGAGACACTCTCGGACCACCCAGCTTAGTCACGTTCTGGCGATAGAGCCCGGAATTACACGGAGTTCCCTAAACATTTTTTCCCTACGTTACCCTTACTAAGTGTAAGCACCTTAAGTTGCTCACAGCGCTGTTTGCTTCAGTGGGGATTTCCCTGTCAGCCAAGCTGAGGAGTCCGATATCGCTCCCGGGGTCTCCAAGTCTCAGACTTCGAAACTTCCTCGCGCTTCGCTTCCCTCGCCGCCATTCATTTCGATTTATAGGTAGTACGCTCACTTCGGGATTTTCGACACTTCCCGAATACATATACGGGCCGAAAGAAACGATACGCCCGATAAGAAGCTGTAGATATAGTATCCTTTCAGAATGACCATAAAACATGACCTTCCACCGAAAACGTGATCGCATTTCACAAAAGTGACAAGACGAAGGGGTGAATACAACATGGTTGGACATCGGAAGAGTTTATTCCAGGGGATTTTGGACAATATTGTAGATCGTGGCTCACATATCCTTAAGCACATAAACCACCTAGGTGAAACTCGAAGATTTCGGCTAGAAGCAAGTCGTAAGAAATCATATATTAGACGCAGATGCGACGTTAATTATATACATCAGATCCATCATATATCCAGAATATACATGTATACATCAAGTCAGACGTGCAGGGTATTAAAATAGAAGAAAAATAGATTAAGGCACAGAAGCCCACTAGAACAAAGCAGCAGCGGCAGCAGCAAAAGCCATAGCCAAAGGCGCAGCAGTAATCATAGGTTGTGCAGCATCTGAGTGAACAGTCACAGCCGCAGTAGCAGTAGCACCAGCACTGAAAGCCTGCAGACCACCAGTAACGGTAAGGGGAGCATAGCTAACCGAATCCGCGTCAATAGTCATGCTAGGCACATGGGTGCTAGTAGCAGTAGAGACACCATCATACGAGATATCGAAAGAGATGCTCTGATCACAAGAGGCAGATTGCGAGGTGTGGGTGAACGAGCACGCAACGGTGGCGAGAACATCGGCAACACCGCCTTCAGTGTTGATCTTCTCGAAGGCCGAAAAGCTGTATGTCTCCGGACCCTGGATGAGTCTCCAGGGAGTCTGGCTGTCGATTGCGCAGAGTGACTTGGCTACGCCGCTTTGGCAGCGGATGTCATATGTTGTAGCGGTGCGGTCGATAGCGTAGACTGAAGCTGCGATGCTGGTGTACTTGGAGATGTCGACATCGGCGGTGATTGAGGCGGCGAAGTAGCTGACGACGGTTGAGCTAGCGTCGGCGGCGGCAAAGGCCGCGAGGGTAGAAGCGATGAGCCAAGAAGCGCGCATGGTGTAGAATTCGTTTTATTTGGTAAAGGGTATTGAGTATTGAGTACGGAGATGAAGGGTTGAAAGCGAACTGGAAGACAAAAATCAAATCGAGCAGGATAAGGAGCCAACTCTATTTAAACCCTTTTTTTCAAGCCTCAAAGCCTTTTAGGCGGCGCTGTGACTAGTCAACCAGTCAGCCTCGTGAGGAAATTATCGTGCAGTCAATCGGACCCTGACCGCGCCCAAGTAACCTAATTCGGTCACTTCCTCGCTAGCCAAGGCGCTAAGGAACGTATTGTGGACTGATTGGTAGAAAGGATCAGGCTAGTTTGGTCTTAGTGTGTACAGCCCCTGGAACTACAATGTTGAAAAATCCACTAAAATGGAGGTTCGGCTCGTCTCGCAACATTCGGGCAAGATCCGCGCAGTTCACTGATAAATTTAGAAAAGACAAACTCCATAACATCGTGCTCGGACAACTTTTCATAACCTAATGGTGCATGCCCAGATTTCCAGGCGCCCAGGTAACTCGGACGCGAGACTAGTTAGAGGGTACAATTGGCTGGTCGGGTGTGCCGGTGCTCGGCTGAGATTTTCTTCTCATGCCAAGATTTAGGGCGGAATAGTGCCCCGCATCGACTCGGAAATGTGTATGTCGGTAGGACCCTGAAATGCAGCCTTAGCATCTCGTATAAGGTGATGATTCTGAGACAATGTGCGGGGGAGAATCATATCATTGGAGATAATCACGAGTAAATGTACGGAATGAGTCAGACGCCACTTGGTTGCCAACTTGCTCGGCACAGTAGCCTGGGATATAATCGATGTAACTAAGTGGACTGGGAAAGAATTTTACACCGATAAAAGGTTGAGTTCGGGAGTTCGAGATGTTAGACACATGTGCAGAAGGAGATGAGGCTCTGATTCGGCTAAACCTTCGGCTGTGTACCCGCCCAGGTACCAATACTACGTTCCAAGGTTTTGAAATGTTTGTACTAATCTAGATTGGCTCACTGAAATCACGATCAAATACCCCTATTCATCCATAATATATTAGAACCCCGTCGGAAGACCGTTCACCTTATGTTAACTTAAATTGGTCCACATTTGATGACTCACTGATGACTCAGCTCCAAGATAATGTCAACAATCTTATCTGCCTTAAGCCCCCAAGACAAACCTTTGCTTATCCACAGCACTTACATATTGTTTCAACCTGGTTGAGCCCTCCAGAGTCCACATGTATCCCTCCCCACTAGAACCCTATCGCTCTGCGCGTCTCATCTACCGCGCACCAGAAGAAACCGCAACAGACGATGCATTCTTCCATGCACTCTACTCCGAACCCACAATCGGGTTCATGGCCTCACCTGCCCTGTTATATCCACTCAGTACCAAGGCGAAGAAGGAGATGCGAGCGGATGCCGAAACTAAAATGTTCATGGGAGTCATGATCTGCATCATCCCAGATGACCCCACTCAGGAGCCCGAGACAATCGGTATGATCTGGTTGAAGAAGCAACCGATTCATCTCATGCATAATCGCACATACGAGTTCGGAATTACTATTGCGGGCCAGTACCAGGATAAAGGGTATGGGTCTGAGGCGATATCTTGGATGTTGGATTGGTCGTTTTTGACGGCGGGCCTACATCGCGTTGAGCTGACGGTCTATGAGTGGAATGAGAGGGCACAGAGGACGTATGAAAAACTTGGCTTTGTTACTGAGGGATGTAGAAGGGAGTGTTTGTGGAGGGATGGGAGGTGGTGGGATTGTATTCATATGGGTATTTTGGCGCACGAGTGGAAGGCAAAGAAGGATAGTCTTGCCTAGTCTGCTCTTGCCCAAAAATTTGAAGATATTCCGTTTGACTTGATTTTATCTCCATATGAGGTTTGACCCACTTACTTTAGAGAATTTGAGGCGAATCATTGATTATAGATCTGTTTCCTCTTCCAGTTAGTGGATTCCTCGATAAGGTTCCCATTAACTTTCTTCTTGGTCTGGAAAGTTTGGTTCCATCTTTCGATCTATAAGTCTCAGGTGATGCAAGAGTTGAGCTGAGATGGGGGTTGGAACATATCCTTATTGCCTGCATCTCATTGGATGGTTGACTATCTAACCCCTGCGCTCAGTTTCCTATTATTGGACTAACCAGCATTGAGCTAGACATGGATGTGATTGTTGCCGATGAATCTCTCAATCAATCTCCCCAATCAGCCTACAATCTTGGAATCCCTGCAAACCCCGAGATCATGTTGGGGCGGAGAGATCGGCACAAGTAAGTGGACCAGGCGCTTGCGCGGAATGCCGAATGAATCCACTTATTCACGCCGCCGGAGATTGTCATTGGCGCTAGATCTTTGATTTGCCCGCGAACAGGCGATTCCCGTGAGGCTACCGATGATGTCGATTCACCTCATTTGTGCACCGTGCGTGGTCCACTGCCCCATCTGTCGTCGTCTTCGATCTATCCTGGGCTAATGTAGGCCCCCATGTCATTTCATTTCATTTCTTTTCTGTTGTGCTTTCTTTCCATCTTTCCGTTCTTCGTGATATCGAGTTTTTATAGCCTGGGGGATCTGTCTGACCCTTGACTCCATTCGCAACCAGATTGCTTCTCCTTCTATTACGTACAGCCTGGGCCCTTGGGGCCTGGCTGACTCATCTGGACTGCGTGGATTGATTGGTGAGTGAAATGATCTTGTATGAAGCTCTGCCATGCCTTCCTATTCGGGAGTGCCTTCGCCCTGTCTCTTTCCTTCTCTCCAATTTCGCGTCTTTCACTTTTGCTTTCGAGCACTTGACCATGCTTTACTACATTATTTGAAAATATGTCACTTACTCTTAAACCGCAGATCGACGCGATACACTCCAATGATTGCTCGATCGTGCTGAGTTCGAACCCTACCCCGCGGTCTTCGTCGGGGTCTGACTCCCCCTCTGAGCCTGTTTCTGTTCCCATGGAGTCTTCCAGAGAACTTCCTCCACCGTCTACCTTGAATCGCTTGCCGCCAGTAATGCCCAGTTCTTTGCCCCCGCCGCCTGGGCAATGGCAGGGTCCTGAGCCCATGCAGCAATGGTTGCGGGCCAAAGCTGAGGAGGATCGTCGTGCTCAGGAGGAAGAGAAGACTCGCCAGGAGACGTTGAAATTGGAGCAGCGCAGGGTTGAACAGATGATTCTGTCAGAGTCATTGCGTGCAGGTGTACCCCCTCATATGATTCCATTGATCTTCGCGGGCATAGGTGGTGGAAGTTCCCACTGGACCGAGACAGTCCACCAGTACACGTCACACGCACAAGCAGCTCGTGGTTTTTCGGCTCCTACACAGTCCCAGCAATCATTTCCCGCCTCAGCATCCACTTCTCAGCATCCATCGATGGTTCTATCACAGTCAACTCCCGCGGATTCCCAACGGGATGTTCCTAATTTTCCGATCCCTAATATACACCCTCATTCTTCAGCTGTGGATGGTCTGCCAACAGGTAATAGTACTGCTATGTCTTCGGGCATGGCAACCCCAGTTCCAGCTCCTTTGCCTGCTCAACCACTCCCTGTCGATACGAGGGCTCGAATCCCGCCCAATCTTGCCGGTGGACATATCGCTCCACACCCATCTCAAGGAATTCCCACTTTCTTCAGGCCCCCTCAAAATTTACCTATCTCTTTCCACCATTGGGTTCCCCCAGGGTCACTGCCTCAGTCTCAAGTATCCAGCAAAGGTCAGGGAACAGAGCCAAGCACGCCATCCGATTCAGCATCTCAACCTCGGCTTGATTATGCTCAAAGTTCACCAGGTCGCAAGAGAAAATCACAGACAGCCCACGCTCAGCTCGCTGCCCCATCTACTCGTGTGGCCGAGTCGGTTTCACAAGGTACTCGATCTGGCAAACATATCTCAGCTGGGGAGCAGCAGCAGAGTGGACTTCCTAACGTCACTGATGACCCTAGCCATCGTCGCGCTTCGGAACAAATCAGCCCCGGGACTCGCAGAGGAGTCCCCTGGAACTTTGATCGACAACCCTCTCGCGAAAGAGAAACCCAGTCAGAGCCATCCCAACAGGTTGAAATGTTGGATGCGGAAACTCTGTCGGAGCCCTCTCAAGACGCAAACACCGGCAGCAGGTCAGACGGAACGACTGGAAGCCTACCCTAGCCCATCCATGTCATTTCTTACCATTGGCTGTATCTTACCATTGGCTGTATCTTACCATTGGCTGTAGATTCTCACTTGTCTTTTTAAGATACCCCTTGTCACGGACTGAGTATTTCTGCATCTGGGCCTTCTGTTCAGGGACAACCGTTCCATGTAAAAAAGGAGGCAATTGTTATCATTATGCTTCAGCTTTTTCTGCTCGGTGATTAAACCTCGGCACCACACGCAGGACCACATTGATCCATGTATTCTTTATTATCCCCTTATCTCAATGTCCTGGTGTCGCTGCAAAATAGAAGATATTCATTAATCCAAACTACATTTGCAAAATCCGAATCCCATCTCAATTTTATATCCCTTCCTGATGTCTGCACCCCAGCTGTACGCGGAGTATGTATGCAGTGCCTACACTGAGGAGATATATATCCTCCCCTGGGACCATGCGCCCCCGCTGGCCACTGCCCGTGGCGTCCCCGTCCCGTGCACCCCTGAGTATTAAAAGTCATGCAATAAACATCTTCATTGCTAGAAATATATACACTCGTGGCAATCCATGCAACCAACCAATCCAGCACACATCGTTAACATGAAAAGTGAAAAGGGTATCGCCTTGCCACCATCACGAATAACAGCCCGAGATAAAGATAAAGACGCTGATCCACAAATGTGCATCGTCCAGAATAAACTAAAGGAGAGTCGTACCGACTATACATCACCACGATCAAATCGACTTAATACCTCAGGCGGTACGGTGGGAATATACTTCCTCGCTCGTTCACGATTCGTTCCTCCCAACCCGGCACCATAACTAATCAACATATCCGTACTCGTCGGCAAAGAAAATGGAAGAAAGAGTGTAGGATCCAGAATCACACTATTTGAATTAGGACGGTCGTCATTTCGAGCAGCTGATACCATGCTTGAGGGGCGCGATGAAGTCGGGGATGAGGGGGTCGGGTTTGGTGTTGATAATTGTTGATCTGAGTCTTTTGTGGGTGTTTTGGGTCGGTCTGTGTCCGGGGAGAGATTTGCTTGTGCTTTCTCTTTCTCCTTTTCGGATTGGATTTTTTGTTGTTCTCTGAATAGGATTTCCGGGTCACGTTGCATGTCCAGAAGGAACTTCATGGCTTGTTTCGTTAGGCCTTTTTCGCCTACTTCGGGACGATATGATTTGACGGCGTGGAGGAGCTGGATTGGGAAGAGCTGTTGGAGTTGGAGGAGGGTTGTCACTAGGGATTCGTGATCGTCTCCGAGAGAGGAGAAGCATTGAAGCCATTGTAAAAGTTGGATGACGGGTGCTAGGTGTCTGCGAGCGGCGTCGACGGTGGTTTCTCCGGTGCATGTCATGGATCCGTTTTCGTAATGTTCGGGTTGTCGGTTGTTGGTACGTGCCCAGTCCTCCAGGGCGGAAACGTTCATGCGGATTTGCATTGCTTTTGTCCGGGCTAGGTAGCGTCGCGTACTCATGATTCTGTTGAAGATTTCGGCACCAAGCCAGTAGAGAAGTTGAGAGATGATCTGGGTGGTGATCACAGAGTGGACATCGTAGAGATCCAGCACGAAGAGGGTGGATGAGAGTAGGGATGTGACGTTTCGCGGAGAGATCTGGGCTCGTCGCCGCGGCGATGGTGGGCGGAATCGCTTGTCGGCAGGCTCGGGGACCTCGGACTTCTTCTTGCGGAAAAGCTTCCACTCATTTTGGAAGGCAACATCTTCCAGTCCTGGGATGGTTTCATGGTCCAGCATGGCCTCATCTAGGACTTTGTTCATTCGCCGCTCAGCGTCACGAATGATGAGGACGAAGATTTCGTTGATCAACTCTGCTAGGTGGAGCTGAAACTCCACAGTAGACTCCAGTAGCCCGGAATCTTTCTTCAGATAATGCAGTAAAAGCGTCGCATTAGACAGCCAGAATGCTTGCATAGTCATGTCCCACTGATGGCGCTCAACCACGTCGTTGATCTTCTCCGTTGCCGAGGTGAGGAGCTCTGCCAGCAGTTCTGGACTAGCATGGTAGTGTGCATAACGTGCACTGAGAAAGAGGAGGTTCGCCGGCACGGGCTTTTGAGACGGAGACCGTTGAGGAGTCATGTTGGTGATGATAATATCCAAAATGCGCTCCAACTCATGATCCTGAAAGACAAACATCTGGTCGTTGAGACACCTGTCCCAGACAAATTCCTGCTGCTCTTCTTCAAGATCATCTTCATCCGAATGGTCGAACTTCTCATCCAGCCCAAGACTCGACAAATCTACCTCCAAATTGATCGCGCTCTCTTCCATCATCATCCGCCTCTTCATCTCATTCTCCGCAAGCTCCTCCTCAAACCGTCCATGTGCCAACCCAGCATCATAAAAATCATTCTCAATCGCACCCGGTCCAAAGCTATACCCATTCTCATGGAGATACTCCGAAATCTCACTCCCAGGCTGCGCAAAGTCAAACGCCGTCCCACCAGAAGAAGACTTGATATCCGGCGAAGCGTTATGATCCAGCAAAATCTTTGCAATAGTCTTATGCCGGTTCGTCATGGCCCACATCAATGCGCTCCACTGATTCCGATCCTGTTGATCCACAAAAGCACCCGCATCAAGAAGCGCCGAGACAACATCCTGATGACCGAAACAACTCGCGTATATCAGCGGCACCGTCCCCTCCTCGTCCTTCATATTAACGTCCACGAAATTCTTCGCCGCGCCAGACAATAACTTTCTCACTCGCTCTACGTCTCCGTTGCTCGCTGCCATGTTGAGACTTTTCTGTAGGATATCCTTCTTCTCGGCCGTTGTCAACTTTTCGTCCTCCGCTATGCTTTCTTCGTCCGCGCCGAGGGAATCCACTTCGCGGTGCGCCGCTTGCGCCGCAAGCATCTCCATAAGCCGGGCGTCACTGTCTTCCAGATCACGTCCATATTGAGCGCGAAGATCCGTTTCCAGATCGTGCGTGTGGTCGTCCAAAGCTAAGCTGAAGGTGAGCGGTTTCGCGGCGACGGGTGTAGTAAGGAATTGAGATTGTCCTGCGCAGACACGGCCTATTAGCGTAGTTCGATTTTGATCTTGATCGGCCCCGTGCTACGGCTTGGTGGGTAGATGCATCATATCCAGGCACCAGAGCTCGGACCACCTGAGGTTCTCGTGAGCGTTGCTTACCCTGCCACGCATCGTACATCTCCGTCTCCTGTTGATAAACCGGAACCGAGCGGCGATCGTCTAGTGATTTGGGGAGGTCGTCCGGGAGTTGTTTGGGGATTTCCAGGGACACGGGGCTATGGGACTCAGTCTCGGTGTCCAGTTCCTCTGAAGCCCCGCGCCGCGGCTCGGTCGTGTCCATCGTGGCGGGGAAACACGGGGCAGGACATTAAATACGGGAAGAGTTTGATTGAGCCCCTTTGTTGCGGAAGAATGTAAGAAGTGAAAGAGAAACTCGGGTGAAGCCCTTTGGAATTGGGGTCGAGGAAGGGAAATGGGGGTTCGGGCTAAAAATGGTGTTCCGTGAGTAGATCCAACACAACTGTTTTTTGATTATGACGTGTGAATCCACTCTATGCAACGACCTCACCAACACTGTATACTCGCATTTGTAGGATGGAATACCTAGGTAGATTTTTCTATTAAGTTCGAAGATTTCTGTTATTTATGAAACAAAGAAAAGGTAAAAGTGAAAGAAATATGTATGAATGCCACCCATTCCATCCGTGATACCTCCAAGTCAATGATGCAAATGCTCGCTCCAAACGCAAATAACAGACAAACGTGAACGAAGGTGAGAAGGGAATTGCAAAATATAGATACAGTGATATATAGCAAAGAATGGCCAAAAACTCTTCAGGGGTATGGAAGAAAAGAAAAGAACATCATTATAAAATCGGTGAGATCATTCGAGCTGTTTGCTCCGAGATTGAATCGCATCTTCAGTGAGAGCAGCAATCCAGAGACACCGTTCGATAATACCCTGGACAGGCTCAAAGCGGTACTTGGTGCTGGCGTCGATCAGCCGGAGCAGGCTCTTGACAATGCGAGCGGCAGTGCGGTATCGTTCAAAGTTAACCAGCAGACCTCCCTCGGCTCGAGGGATCTGGGCTGGCTTTTGAGCATTATAAGTAAGGTCATGTACATAGAGTCCTGAGTTAAGTTAGCGACAGATCACCGACAACAAGGATTAAACTTACCGATAAAAGGAATACAGCCTTCCTGCAGGTTGGCAGTCTCCATCTCAACACGGAGATCATTGAAGTTGCGAACCGGTTGAATCAAGCATTCCATATCCTTGAATAACCTCTTATCCTCCAAAGGAACTAATTGCCACGTATTTTGTAAACGGGAACAGTCCGACGAGGACAAGGCAATGGCGATTTGCAACATAGTCGCATAGTTACAAATGCGGCGCGCATGGGCAGCCGTGTGAATAAACTTGATGATTGTGCGGGCTCGCTCATGGATGTCGCGAGTAAGGACAATCTCGGAGACGACCCATTTCACCATGAGGTTGAAGCGACCGACAACGAGGTCAATACCCTTGCGTTCCTCGGCGGTGAGGAATTGAACCCAGCTAGCAATGCATTGGGAGCTGCTGCTCCATCTCATCTCAACCAAATCTCGCCAATCAATTTCGCTCAGCGCAGCCATTTCGACCAATGTCAGTTGCTGCGCTAGCACTTGAGACTCACATGCGAGGATAAAGGGGACATGGTCTGGGCCATTATCGATGAAATGACGGTCTTTCTCAGAGTTGGAAAGGACGTCGGTTGCGAATTGAGGAACTTCTCTTGACTTTAAGTTCTGTGAATCGCCTGTCTCCGTGCCCCGACGCAGGGGAGAAGTATCAGGTGTAGGTGGCTGAGCCTGAAATAGCACTTTCTCCATAGGCGAGACACAGTGGATGAAAGAGCCTGGATGTTGAATTGTCATCGGAGGAGAAGGCGGGTGAGCCAGGGGGTGAGGCGGGATCTCGACAGTCGACGAAGTCAGGCTACGATTATCAGTAGAAAAGCGACCCTCCATGGCCTCACGCGAATCAATCACGTCAACAGACATGGCTGACAAACGCTTAGGGGTGGCTTGTCCCGCGTCGGAAGCAGACTGGGGCAGGGTCGAGCCTCGAGGAATACGGCGAATGCTATCCGTATCATGGACGATCTGGATAGACGGGTGCGAAGATGCTAATTCAGAAGTATCCCGACTGGAGATTAGACTGAGAGGAGCTCCTTGCACATCGCGATAACTTTGATTTGCTGCCGGCCGTTTCATCGACTCATCAGTCAAGCCTCGTTCAAGAAGAGGGATCGAATTGTAGGACTCCTCGGACTCCGCCACAGAATCCGAATACGGACGGGGTGGCGCCAGTCGCCCTCCAACGGTAGAGTAGCCTGATTTATCGGTCTGCCGTCTTCGGGAAATAACATCCCAGGGAACATTATTCTTCTCGACCACATGTTCACGAGGCTGAATGACGCGCTCAAATCCAATATCCTGATCAGCTGGTGGTGAACTAGGCCATTTGCCCTCCAGCTTCAACAGAGTCGACTCGATACCTCCATCATCGTCATCTGGAATCTGCGCAAAACGGGCGATAGCGGCTTCAAATGAACGTTTCATATCCCGGTTCGATCGAGCCTGGATCAAGGAGTGCTGCGGGTTGGGTGGGATCAAGGTAGTCGGAGGCCTTGAGGCACGATCAGAGGTGGTCGCCGTAGTCTCTGCTAACGAATCGTCATATGAGCGGGTGGACACAACACTTCCACGACCCGAGCCGGGTTCCATGTCATCCACATATTGCATTTGCCGCAAGTTTCCACCAGGTCTTCTACGAAGGCCACGTCCAGGCTTATCTGTCTCCTGTGCAAGATTCCCTGTAAAAGACTTGCCTGTGTCGCTCCCCATTGATGTCCGCTGTCTCGAAATTCCGCTTTGGAAGGATGCATATTTTCGTAGTCGGAGGGAAAGTGAGGCTCTCTTATTAGGAGTAGTCTGGCGCTCATTTGAGAACGACCTCCGAGTTGAAGCAATGCTGTACGGGTGCGGCTTCTGCGAAAGATCCGAGATTTCACCATTGAAATAGATAGGAATGGTGTGTTCACTTTGGCCTGTTGACAAGTATGATTTGGTGGACGCAAGTGTATCACCGGTATCCAACCGCGAGGGATCACCCATAGCACGATTAGGTAGACGTTCTAAAGCTCCAGACATAGAAGGAGGGAATTCGAATCCGGTATCATCAACGATGACGATCGACCCACTACCCGTAGTAAGCCCACTTTTGATTTTCGAGCTATCCTTTGGAGTCCGAATATTGGCCTCCGGGGTTGCAGGAGGAGAATCTTGCCAAGTGGTCTGTACTTCAGGCGCATTGGGCTGCAGCTGGGTATCCTGCTTGGGGTCCATGGCATCTCGATATTGCCTCAAAGCTTGTTCACAGAGCACATCAATCCGCGCAGGGGGGTTGGGAGCAGTCGCAATCTTCCTTTCGCGGTAGTAGTCAGATCCAAGGGCAATGTGATGGGGCATTGCGGAGGTTTTCCCACGGTACGGCATGGTACGGGCCTCTGAGACATTTGCGATGCGAGCAGAAACACTCTGACCACCATTTCTAGTATGCAAAGCCCGTCTGATTGAGCCAATGATGGTCTTGACCCCCGAGTTTGATTGAGCTGGTTTAGGACCCCCGTCTGGTGTACTCCGGCGGTCCGTGTTTGAAGATGAAGACGGCAAAGCTAAAGGAGGGGAATCCGGGGCCATCATCGTCATGTAAGACTCTGCAGGGGGGTACAGAACACCTCGAATGAAGCTGACCGGGTCCATTATCTCCTGTGGTGCGTTCGAGCCCAGCTCTACGCCGGACATAGGATCTCGCACGGAATCGGAAAAGCTGCCGCTTCTCTTATGACCATGAAATGGATACCGCGAGAGCATCGGCGATGAAGGATGTCCTCCGTGAGGAGAAGCTGACTTATTGAGGGCCAATGGAACGGGACGCGGTGCTTTGCTTCTTGAATAAGGACCGGACAGCCGTCGCGGAGACCTGGGAGGCAGTGAGCAGGAGAGTGCCAGCATACTCTGGTCGCTCTTGGTTGAAAAGGGTATACTGTGTGCCGTCGCAGCCGAGTCATTTCGATCATGCTGAGTAGAGACGGGAAAGCTTTTCCGGGAACTGGTTTCTATCTGAACGGCCATGCCAGGAAGCGGAACAGTCTGTTGAACTTGCTCTTCACTCGGAAGCTCCATTTGCACGTTTCCCGGTAGAATCGAGCTATCGGGGTCATTATAAGGGCGAGCGAAATCCGATGCGGTCCAATAGACTGAACACTTGCCATTCCAACAACGTTTCAAATCGATAAGGATTTTCAAGTCGCTTGTGCCGCCATTTCGTCGAGACTTCACCTCCTGATAGAGCTTATTGATAGTCTCGCAAAAGTGGGTCCGGAGTTCATAATTCGTCACAAAATCATCAACAAAATAATTCAAGATCCAGTGTCGAAGAGCCGCAAAGGTGCGAATGCGAATGATTCGCCCATCTTCCTGAAGACGGTTTATAGCCCATTGCAGGCGCGCAAGCAACAGAGCAAGCAGGTGGTTTGGAGATAAATAGCAACGAAAAGTGAGGAAGAAGTCCGACACCAGCTCGTAGTCCATAAACGACTCAGAAGAGATCTGAGCCACAATGCGAGCGGGTGTGGCTGCGCTGATATCCTTGGTGCCGGGAATGTACCGCACAACTGTTTCACCATCCATGTCTGATACCAGCCTTTCATATATCGAGGGCTCAACCGGTCCCTTCAAATCATACACCATCGAGTTCCTCGGTGCTGGCGAAGCCCGACTCAGATCTATAGCAGCCGCTCCGGAGAACATGGATACCGCAAAAGAAGCACGGTTACGCGGAAACGAATCTCTGCTATAGAGACTCGGATAGCGCGCAGGCATGGGATCAATCATGCCCCCTAGCAAGGTGGAATTTCGAAAATTATCGGACATTGACGTCCGCGTGTAGACGGAACTATGCAGGGCCGCACTACCGTCGTTATTGAACCGTGCTGAGAGTCGGTAATGAGGGATGTGGACGTCCAACGCCATGTCAGGCGACTTTTCATTCGCGGTCTTAGGCCGGTCCTCCGATCGATCAATAACGATGCGCAGCTCTCCACGTTTACCCGCGCCAGACACGGAGTGAGTATCGGATAAGGTGGAGAACGAGTTCGCACGCTGGCGGAGCCGATTAGCGGATTCTGGTCGCGTTTCTGGGACCTCGAATTCTTCCTCTCGTGTTTCGCGCGGACGTAGCTCGGAGAGCTGGGAGCTCGACCATCGAGACGGGTCATCTCGGGGGAAGGCATATTGCGGCTGAAGGCGATCGGTCGTCACTTGATCAATCGATGAAAAGGGCACTCTAAGGGGATCTTTCTGCGGTGGATTCGCAATCGGCCTAATGAATAATGGCGAATTGTCAGCTCGCTGCAGGTCATGTGTGACGCGAAATGGGGGATGCAAAGGTTAGAGATTAGATATTCAGTATTGCAACGTAGCAGATGCAGCAATGCAGCAATGCAGCTCCGATCGTACCTGAGAAAGATCTTGCCATTCTGTCCAACACTTCCAACCGTAAAATGACCTGCTTTGCGTCCGGCCGGACGCGCCTCTAATTGAGCCCGGTGTGTCTGGGATCGTTGCAATGGCGCCGCTCGTAATAATTCAGTACTATCTTTGGCCCGTAGTCCCGATCCTCCCACCCCCGTAGCCCCAGTCGTCGCGGTCCTGTCGCGGTTCGCCTTGCGTTCCAGGTTCTTCTTGATCAGGGTCCCTTGTGCCACCGTGTTGGCGCGACGGAGGGTGGTAGTTTTCGGGGAGGCACCACTGCGCGTTCGCTCGAGTTTAGGCAGTTCATTGATTTGCACGGAAGGTCCAGATAGATCCTTGGAATCTGCGGGCCGGTCGAGGGTGGAAGGGAAAGGTTCCATGGCGATCGTGGGAGCTTCGTTGACAGCTCCACGAACCGCGACGCGGTCGTATAATTTTGCTCACAGGCAGTAAATGTGTGAATGCATGTAGCAGAGATATAGCAACTCTGTGAAGGAAAAGGGATTGTTTTTTTCCCAAGTGGAGCATGGGGAATCGATCCCGACGGCGGAACCAGAAAAGCCTCAAGCCACTAACTACGGTACAGACACTAGGTAACTACAGTACTGTACTGTAGTTAGTACTGTGTTAGTACTGTTACTTTGTCTAATCATACCTATCTACTCCCTACTTATTCTCAAATTGATACATCCGGTGAAGCAAACTACATTTGGGGCGAATCCTCGTTTCGCCTGCTGAGTGGCTGTTTCTCCCGTTTATCCCATGCTCCACCTCGGCAGTGACGCGCCCTTGGGACCAAGTTTGAGAGCTCTCACTGCATCTCAAGGGGTCCCCCCACTGATTCCCACTTTACTGTCAGCTGCAATTTCCACTTCTCATTTTGGTCAACATGAAATGAGCTAATCTATACTCGGTACTCCGTACATCATACAGTACTAAATCAAGCTCACATGATCTTCAATTTAAATTTGATAAATACCCCGGTCGTCACTCCGTATTAAACTTGGATCTACCCCAATCTGTAGACTCCGGGCTTTTATTTTTCTTGCTTTACGGGAATAACTAGTTTAAACGGGGATCGGCGATGAGGGGGTGGATGCAAAAAAGCATCATGGATGTACATGCACAAGCTCAAGGGAATCGTCTTCGTATTTTCATGCATGAGATGAACAGAAACCAGATTCTTGATTATTGTAGAGCTTATGTCTCATAGGTTTCGATCTTGATTGGTGTGTTACAATTTCGGTCACGGAAATCCATAAATCCCTTGGAATGTGTCTTATGCATACGAGAAACCACAGGAGAATGCAATGTGAAATGAGATGAGAAATGACACCCGAAAGTAGATAATAGTTAATCCAAAAAAAAGTCACAAAATCACAAGTACCCGAAATAATGTGAGGAGATTGTGACGTTACCCGGCAACGAACTACCAAAGTTGGCAAACCGGCTTCTTTTCCGGGCACTGGAAGGCCTCCTTGAACTCACGGGAGTTTGCCATCGTTTCCTAAATAATGTTAGAGGACAGGAATCTTGCATGACATGGAATCAGACTTACAATAATTCGCGCAGACTTGGGCGCATGGGGATCGGTATAGATGGCTTGCTCGGCGGCCTCATTAGTAGTCTTACCACACCACCAGTTGGCGTAGGAAACGAAGAATAACTGCTCCTTAGTAAAGTCATCCAGTCCGGGGAGATGGAGATCCGCCTTTGCATCGTCGTGTTTCTTCCAGGCGTGGAACGAAGCGGTCAGGCCCCCGGCATCCGCGATGTTCTCGCCCAGGGTAAGGCGTCCATTCACATGCAACACTTTGCCGCCGGGTCCCTCCACGGTGTAGTTTGAGTATTGGTCTACAAAACACTGCGCCCGTTTCTCAAATGCCTGGACGGTTTCATCGTCCCACCAGTTCGTGTAGTTGCCCGTCTCGTCGTAATGCCGACCAGTCGAGTCAAACGCATGAGAGAGCTCGTGGCCACTGACAGCCCCAAAGGCTCCATAGGACAAATACAAGGGGGCTGATGGACCGTAGAACGTGGGGGGTTGCATGATACCGGCCGGGAAGACGATCTCGTTCCCCGGGGGGTTGTAGTAGGCATTGACAGTTGGCGCGGTCATATCCCACTCATCTCGGTTGGTTGGTTTGCCCAGCTTGGACCACTCGTTCCCAAGATCAAACTTCGCGACGGCAACCTCGTTTTCGAAGTAAGTAGTGTTAGATACGTCAAGTGCGGCATAGTACTTCTCCACATCTTGTGGGTCTAGGACGTTGGGACTCTTGGTTGGGAAACCAATTTTCTGGACAATATTCTCCACCTTTTGAATACCCAGCTTCCGTACATCCGGAGACATCCACGCAGTCTGATCCAGAGTGAAGGCAAATCGTTCTTTGATATCCGACACAACCTGATCACCAAGCTTCTTGGACTCTTCTGAGAATGAGTCCAAAACGTAGAATCGGCTCAGGATCCAACCAAGTCCCGAATCCAGGTCGCTAACGCACTTTCGCCATCGCTCTTCCTTGGCCTGCGGGTCTTTTCCGGCGACTTCATTATTGAACCGGGTAAGGGGGGAAATCTTATCATCCTCAATACTGGCTGCATATGTCTGGATGATTTTCCACTGGAAGAAGAAAGACACGGTCTGTCGGGAAGTACGCTTCAAGATCTTGGAGAGGCCTTCCATGTACGAAGGCGACCCAACAATTAAGCGGTCGGTTTTGTAGTGCGGTGCAAGCCCTGAGAGAATTTCGGTGAAGGAGATCTCGGGCACCAAGGACTCAGTTTGTTTGACACTGAGTGGGTTGTAAGACTTAGTAACATCCTCCTGGGTCTGCGTATCCGGAGTCACATCGGCCAGCTCCTTTTCAAAGGCGACAATGTTCTCCGCGATTTTTTCAAAGTCGCTGACGTCGAATGCCTGCAAGATCTCCTTCACAACGGTCGTGTACTTTGCGACCGTCTCCGTATTGTTATAGTACTCACGGGCGGAGAGTCCAATTTTGCTAGGCGCGTTTACAAAGATTGCAACGTTATCAGGATCCCGATCATCAGGCTGTAACTGTTAGTATGCAATGAACCAAGGCCGAGTTGGGGGCTTACGGAAACACTTGGAGACGCCAAAGCCTCAACGCCAGATTGGATGAGAAACAGGAAGGCGTCGGTAAGATTGGCTTCTGTGCCAAGGGCATTTTCATCCGCAGGATAGATGCTTTGCAACTTCTTCATGACTTCAACCAAGGGCTGGACGCCGCGTGATCGGATAGTAGATTCATCCAAACAAGCATCGTAGGCATCCTTCAGCTTCTTGAAGTTTTCAGTATCATTAGCCTCGGGGGCCTCCGATCGTTCCAAAATATGACGGAGGCGAGTTTGAGCAGTCTCCTCCATCATAGTTCCAGCAAAGACTGAGCCCTGGTCTGAGCGCATATCATGGCGCTCTCTCCATCCACCACAGACAAATTGGTCAAAGTTGGTACATGGGTCAATTTTCTCGTAATTTGGATCCAGGTTGTAGAGAATCTCCGATGCAGCGTGGATGCATTCAGGAGTCTGACAGGTAGGAGGCGAGGATGCTGGGCGTGAGGGAGCTCCATCCGATCGGTCTGACCCTGAGAACGTCAGAATTGAGCTAGAGGGTACGTATACTGATTTAGAAGCTTACCGTGGAGCAATTGTGTCAGGCCCCAGACCATAAGGCCAGCCCAGACAAATCCCAGGACAGCTCGCCAGAAGGGGTGAGTCTTTCGACATTGGCCACGACAACCCTTCAGGACACGATGCACAATTGTCTTGTTTCTCGTCTCGGAAGTCTCATCAGTGCCCAAGAGAGCCTGCTGCTGTTCCTGCTCCACGTCTCCCACGTACTTGAGGTCCGGCTTCCAGCCGTCACTGTAACGCATCAGGCAATGAGCCCCTATTCTAATGTCAGGGGGAACTCACTCGTTGATTGTAGGTTTCATATTAAATCTGGTAGGGATTCGGTAAGTGAACAGCAAAGCCACTCCCTCTCCGATAATGAAGCGGATGAGTTGGTGGTAGTGACTCCTCATCTTCGGAAGCTCCAGTGGGGAATGGCGTCACGGGATGAGTAAGCGATCGTCGATCCCGTGCGGGGATCAGAGTACGCACGGCATCAGAGTAAGAGTAACACTGAAGTAATTCAACATGGACTTGAATGGATTTGGGATTTGAATGGATTTGGGACTTAGGCTGTTGAAGATTGATTACAAGAGTTGTTTTGATATTCTTGTTCTAGTCTTCTGCCTGACGTTCCCTCACTTGTGTCATCAATCTTCTCAATTTGACTCCAATTCGAATGATCATGGCCCACGTGCTCTTCCACTCTGTCTAACCCGCCATTCTTAATATCAAAAATAAAATAAAACTAGTTCACTAAACTCCCCCAAGCAAATGCGAAGTGGATATCAATCTTGAAAATCGAAAACCGAAGATCGAAGCAAGTCGCTAAATAGGATGATCAACATCCTGAGTAATAAATCAGCCCTGATCTACAGGACATCCCTGCCCAATCGATGCTTCTACTTCGAAACCGAATGAGCCTGCGAAACATAACTCGCCGAGCCAGTAGCCTCATTGAAAATATTATACCCATAATCAGCTGCATTTGGAGGTGTGTAAACTAGATACATGTCAGTGTATGCCCCAAAACATCTCTTCTCTAACACTCACGATGCAACGAGACAGCAATCTGACTGGGATGAGGATTATGAACCCGGTGAAGACCAATGTCATCAGAGATATATGTAACCTCATTCATCCCAAAGGTATTTGCAGACTTAACAGTCAAAGGTTTAGCCTCCTTCGGACCAGCCTCGGGAGCATGATAAACTGTCTCATGTAATTGTCCTGCGAGGACCTTCATGATGCAATGCGCATTGGCGTGGTCGTGAATAGGTGAGCCCTTTCCAGGATTCCAGACGAGGAGAAGCTATCCAGGTTAGTGATGCTTCTATATAACATTTGAAGAGGGGAATACGAACAATATTCGCCTTGTGGTTTATATTCTCGATAGCATTCCGGGTATAGTTCTTGCTGGTATCATTGTAGAAATACTCAATCCAATCACTCGGGTCGGAGATGTATTTTCTCGCCAATGAAATAAGGTATTCTTCGTCGACTTCTTCGGAAGATATACCACCTGATTCCCCTAGATGCTGTTTGATATCCTGTATGAGGCTTTCCAGGTTGTATTTCTCCTTGAAGGGTTGATAGCTTGGAGGTAAAGTCTTATCGAAGGTGGATGTTGTTGAGAGGAGAGTTGACGACATTTTGCTTCAGATTTGTGTTTGGATAGGTGAAATACTGGTTGAATGAGAGAAATGGAGTTGTAGAAGTGTTCGAAGATGTTTTGAGTGAATTTCGGGGATCGAATGAATACATTTATAAAGGGGTTTGCTGGTGCTTAGACACAAATGCGTGTCAATCCCCGATGTATAATGACGTTGGGTTTTAATCGGCGATTGGGTTTTGAATCGCCGACCGGGATGATCTGCGTGGACAGGCCGCGTGCCCTCGCTCAGCCCCGTCGGACTCCTATCTCTTGTTCTTATCTTTGTGTTTATTGGATAGATAACTTTATTCGTTAGGAATGGTTGCTCGCTATCTAAGGGATTAGGCACTGGTGTGGGGAACCAAACCTTGAAGGGGCTTATAGTCCGGGGATCGGAACACGTGTAACTTCATAATTCTACCGATACTGTCCGTACATATTCAAGGTTATTGCAGTGAGACTGAGCTCAGTTCATAGACTTATTTCTAATATTATTCATTGTAGGAAATTCAGTGGATATCAAAGTCAGGGAGGGAGGTGAAGAACGAATCGTTGTAACAAGTCGGATCAACAAAGGCTGACCCAAGGGGAGGAAACAACATTTCCTGACCCTCCGATATTGCCGAGATTGGCCGTGCAGGCTGGTTGGGACGTTCTGTGTTACTCGGGGTCGAATCTGATGGGAATAGCTTTCTGGGAGGTTCCGTGCACCAGCGCTCCATAGAATCTGAAAGGTTATCTGCCGCAGACGTTCTTAAATGGTTGTAGGCATCGTCCGCTAAGTTCCAGATCCGCTTTGTACTTTTCAAGCATCCCAGAATGAGGGTGACTCGGTTATAATGATGATCGAAGCACTCTTCATTATGCTTAATAGAGGTGGCGAGCTGGATCATTCCACAGAGCGCTAAGGCAGGAATTGCGAAGGGGGTATGTTTCGGGACATTGGGGCAAAGGGAGATGGCGTCGGATAGACGTCGCGAGGCTTCGGTGGCCTTTATACTGTGGATTGAGCGGTTAAGTGTTGATGCAAGATGGCGTGTCGCAACCGGCCAGAATTGATCGTCCGATTGTGAAAGAACGGGCTGTAGATCGCTCCGGGGTAGGTGAAGAAGCATTGTCGCATAGGCGATTGTCATATGTGCTTGAAACATCATCTCGTCAATGTTTCCGTATGAGTCGACGATATCCAACTTTTTTGAAGGCAAGTGATTGATCCAACTGACTAGCGCGTTCTCGACGGCTTGCAGGTGATCTCGGTGATAATCTCGAAGTCCATTCAATACAAGAGCACGACATAATATAGTCACAGCCTCAATGCGGTAGCTGGGGGACGAGAACACTGTCTCATCGGGCGCGAAGACTCTTCGCTTGAAATCAAGGATATTGCAAGGGATTGGGATGTCGCATGTGCCTGTATATGCCGAATCCTCACAAGGCAGAGCAACCTCCGGCGCCATCGTGCTGCATTGAAAATTCGTGTGCTTGAAGGGTGCAGCCATGAACACGTCTGTGATGTACAACTCCCACCAAGTCCTGCGCATGCTTTCGGCCTCAATGGAGGTTTCTGGCTGCGAGGATGCAGCAAAATCCCGTCTGTTCATGCCCAGCTCTAGAGCAATCTCCACGCTACGTGAAAATGCATCCTGGGCCTCCTGCCATTCGCCTCGGGCGTAGACCGCAATTGAGTAGATAAGCCACGCTTGAACCATGCAGGGTGATCGATCTGGGCTGCAACTGAGCTCTGTTATCACTTTTTCTTTGTACTGTTGGATTGGATTTGACGAGATATAATGAGACCCAACGAAATTCACGACCATTTGAAGAAAGTCGGGATACTGTCGGTCCCGATACACAGCGCTTGGAACGAGTATTGGATGTGCAACATGGAAGTTCTCGTAAAATAATCGTAAAAAGCGATCATCTTGAAACCATGAATCACGAGATGACTCTGCCAGTGATTGATGAAGTTCATTTCTTAAGGGAAACATAGGCCAGGGGACCTGGCCTGTTGGAACGCCTACTGATGCTCGCGGCAGTGACGTACTGTCAGGCGTATCAGGCTGACCAAGCTCGGTAACAGGTGCAATCAAAGATGTCTGGGAATGATTTAGCATATTTAATCTCAATTCAAAATCATACATATAGATTACCCACATCAATCTGGTCTGTTTGACAAAATGAGGCGCGGCGATTGGGCTCGCGGGTTTTCCTACGGCCGCCGCGTCGTGAGGGGAGATACTGGCAAAAGTACTCATTTTGCAAGCAACGTGAGCAAGTCGGTTTTCGGGCGTCACATTTCAGATGTTGTTTGCGACACTCGGTACACGCTAATGAAGCTAGACCACTTTGTTTTGTGGATCGCGGTGTCATGATCAAGGCGGGTTGCTGGAATGTCAGGTGCAAGCCGAAAGCTGGTGTAACTGGATCCCGGGCGGTACCGCTTCTCCGACTCAACCATTCGCCCATGACTATCTGATTCACTTTCAACGGATTCGGAATGATGATGATAAGAATGGAGTGATATCTGCTAGGTTATTTTCAGGACTATTTGCAGAGTTGCATAAAATTGATAGTCTAGACTGCATGGTATTTTGTGCGCCGATACGGTAGAACAGCGGTCAATGAAACCTTGAAAACGTATCGAATTCATGATCAAGGGGTACGTACGTTGATAGCGTGATCTTGTCCCATAATGAGCATTAACAGTAAAACTGCGTGTATCCCTATTTTCAGAATGGAAATTGGCGGTCTGGTCTCCTGTGTGATATCGGGGGTGTCATTCGGCGATTGAAAAGCTGGCCCCTGCTCTCCCGACGCGACACTTACCCCCTATTCAACTTACATCAACCAATAGAAAATGTGATTTTGACACATTTACCTAAACTGCCGCCTCATCCAAGACTACTGCATAATTTAAACCTTTGGGCATTCACATGGGCGGGTGATCAGAAACATGGGGTACCAGTACTAACACTCTATAACAAGGATACAACTTTTTGAGATAAGTCGCAGGGAAAGCAATTCTGGGTAAATTGTCAAACAGACCTTGAGACTCAATATAGTTTTGGCAAAGTTGCGACTTCGTTAAAGTATGTTGATATTGTTTAGTACTAGAGCGATACATGCACACCCTCATGTGCCAAGGCCTTGAGACAGCGTCGAGACCACCCCAGGCACATTACTTTGTATTGTTCCTAATCACTACATATAAGTATATTCTGAGCTCCAAGGTTCCAAGCTTTTTTATTTTTTATAACAGCAATCTGATCAACTACCTATGGTCGAATCTTTATCAGCTTTTTACCCCTCTTTGCTGGGTTGAGTCATTTCGAGTCATCGGTTATACTATATGCCTATGACCATAAGTCATCAATAACATCGCTTGATCATTGATCATGCTGCACTTTGCTGATTCAGACATCGGTTTCTATACCTGACTATATTATCAACTACCCCACATGAGATGATATGAGCCATGTCGCACGTCCCATCCAACCCTACTGTCTACCAGCTAGATGGCCAGATGGATAATTCAATACTTGAACTGAAGTCTAATACATTGAATCTCTCGCTTCGGATACCCACGTTAAATGATATCATCACATTGATGGATATCCTTACAAACAAAGCAAACTCGGAGTTCGACAAATCCATCTCCGACACCACAGCTGAAGATCTCGAATCCATTGCAAAGCGATGGACAACAGTCTCCGAACCACCGAAATATCGAAATTTTCTGGTATGGCATGAGAATAAGCCCATTGGAATCGCTGGGCTTGGCTGGATCGGCCCATACATTGAGGATCAACCGGAAGATGCACCCCGAGCCGGTGCGGCGGGGGTAATTATTCAACCCTTTGCCCGGGGGAGAGGGCTTGGTTATGAGGCACTACGTATTGTTTTTGATTATGGATTCTGTGAGCTGGGGCTACAGGAAATCCGAGTTGGTAGTCATTCTGAGAATTTTCCCATGAGAGCGTTGATGGAGCAGAAGTTTGGATTGAAGACCGAAATACTTACCGGGACAGAGGTCGACAAGTTTGGAAATGATCTCAAGTGGACTATCCAAAGAGAAGATTGGAAAGTACAGCACTTAGCTTCTTGTCAGATTCTGAGATGAACAAATTGTTAAATTCGAATGTTTTACCCGAATCCCTGAACAGAACCTCTTTTTGTGGTAGACTGTATACCAATATAATCTGCGTATCATGCACGTTGGCCATCATATCAAGTGGACTATTGAACACCGCTTCACTTTATAACGAGAAGGTTCATCATTCTTCATGACGCCAGAAGGCTACCGAAATCATCGAAAAAATAGTACCCTGGGCAACGAAACCAACATCATCCCTCACAGAGACAATGTCAGGCCGCTATGAAACTCTAAAGACCTTGAAACCACAGCCTGGTTCTAGCTCAAATATCGCCCTTAGCACAGCCAGACCACTCTTGACCTTTTGACTTGAGTGGGTCCACAGTAAGCAGCTTGCATTAGGCGAACCTAATCAAGGAGCCACCCGAGGACGCCGAGATCTCCATGGATTGAGATCTCCATCAAATTGAGGTGACAAGCCAATTAAAATCAGCGACTTTCGCTGACTGGACTAGCTGGGCGACTTGCCAAGATCCATCCAGGCAGACATGGATTTCGCGTGGGGCCGACCCTGGATTCTCGAGTGGAGGCACTGTCAGCAAGTTGCATTGCCGAGCTATGCCATGCTTTGTTTTCATCGGTCACATCCTTGGCCCTGTCATCACATTGCATTGAGGACTAATAATAAAATGAAATATGCATCGTTCTTGGTGGGGAGGAAGGGCAGATCACTCTGCTAGGAAGGATGCCCAGCAAGTTAGTCGACAGGATCATAAAAATGAACCTAAAAGGAAAACCAAAGGAAGTTACAAATTGACCAAGCCAACAAAATTTGAAATTTAGGGCATGCGTTTGTCATTCAGTGGCATATGTGGACATGGAACAATTGAAACATTGGCCAAGAGCTCGTGATTGCAATGGGTTTACGTCGAATCATGGGTCAGATGTATATCTGTTGACAGAGGATCTTTGCAGCACCCTACATAATGCACTATCGTTTAGGAGAAATTGCAAACCCTGGAACAGATGGAATGGAGCAAGGCCCCGTACTTATTCCAAGATTCCGGGAGGGATGGCAGGAAGGAAAGAGAGAGAGAGGGAGAGGGTTAATTTGTAGATTTGCGAGCAAACGGAGTGGGGTCACCTCCATACTCCAACAATAGCTACAGTCCATGATGTCATTCGTCAACGACATTTTGTTTCACATTATTTCGATTTTTGGGGTACAAGGAAACCCTTTGCTACGCCTGTGTAGGGGGGAAATGGGATCCAGCCAATTGTTGGGAGATATTATTGGGGGAAGATCAGTATGATACACATGTGCAGTAGTCGCAAAGTGATTTGTTGGCATCTTTTTAGGTTATAATTAGCGTTTGGCTAAATTGCCGTTGATTGCGTACGCGGCCTTATCTCTCGATTTGGCTCAAGGCGCAATATTGCGTATTTGCGCACGTATACGGAGTACTAATGAAATTAGTAGACTTAAAAAAGGGAAATGATAGTAAAAGCCAAGAAATCGCCAAGTACTCGATCCCTGAGACTATGGGCCAAGACTGTCAGCCTGGGTCGATTTGTCTTAACTCCGAATCTCATGCCGACATGCAAATCAGCCGGCGGCAGATAACATATAGTCATGCCCTTAGTACATAGTCCCGCAGTCTTCCTTTTACTCTGAAGGTTTCTCGTCGCCTCTACTTGTCACCAAAATATTTTTTTGTCTATCATTAGCCCTTTATCACCATCCAGAAACAATGCATTCGGTACCTGTTCTATTTATGCTCATACTCAATGTCGCATCAATCGCGATCCCGAATCTTGACCCCCGATCGAGACTCTCTAGCCCCGGCCCAGAACCGATAAGACAAAATTTGCTGGCGGAAGATCTCCCTGTGCACAGTGATCAAAGTGGTTATCGGGGAGGAAACGATTATGAAAGATTTGTATCGCTTTGCGAGGCTGGATTCGTCTCTGGCTGCCGGTCGGCCATCGGGGCATCGAGATAGGAGTTCAAGAATGTTTCATGGACAGAAACATCATTCGCTTCTCTCACCCATGTCGCCATTGCTATAAACATGAAAAAATCGAGATTATGAATCACCGGACGAAAAATGGGCTACTGTTGAAGTCATACGGCTGACACGTTCCAATGACGCATATCTTCCCTATTATCCTTTCGCTGGGACGTCGGGTGCGACATCTATGCTACCGTCGATCGTTCCAACAGGATCCTGCTTTCCTGCAATATATAGTCGAGATAACAGGACGCTTAAGGCTCAAGGTCTCATTTAGAAACCCTCTTTGGTGAGGAAGCCGGCTGGATTCTGTCGCCAGCCTTGGGAGTGGATCTTTTTGCTGCACGATTGCCGACCAGGGGAGATGAAGATGGGAGCAGAAGAGAATGGAGGAAGATCTGCATTTCGAGAGGGATAAAGGGACAAATAAGAGGGAAGGAGAGCCCAGAGTATTATCTCGATAAGCCAGTGCTGGAGCAAACAGAGTGGGGTTACCTAACCCCCAGGTGCCCATATCCCGACAACTTCCCCTACTTTTATCGAGTATGATTGGTGAAGGTGCTTTCATGCCGAGTTAATCGGGAGCATCTTAATATATGATGTCTCATGTGCACATGGCCTCAAATTGAACATTTACAGTACCAACAGTACTCTGCATGTATGTATGTATATGTACCTATATAGACAGGAAAATGTCTGCCGGGTGGGGCCTTCCTATCTGGGTTGCCGCCGCTTTTATGATGGCGCTCAGGCTCAGGCTCACTAAGTAAACGTCAGCACGGGCTCAGACTCAGTGATCACGCTCAGCCCAGTCACGTGATATATGACTAATCTATAGAACGCTCAGTGAGTAATAACTAGTGCTCCGGGACTGCTCAGTAAGTGATCAGTCAGTACTCAGTCAGTGCTCAGGCATACTCAGTACGTGCTCGGTGAGCGCTCTAGGAGTAGAGTACTCAATGTTTCAGAATAGCAGCCGTACATCATTGGCAATCAAATACAATGCGAAGACAACCCGCAAAACCTCTTTAAAGGCGGATATACAGTCAAGCCCCGCTTATACCACTCCCTATTATGTCCCAATCGCGGTTAAGCCACCACCTTCGCTTGGATGGACCCACTTTTATTGATTTTTACATACAAATTTTCGATAAGAGCCACTTTCACCTTTACCACCACTTTTCATTCCAATTTGCTGAGTCATCCCGCGATTACTAAGCCCTATAGACCAATCAAAATGTCCGAATCTGATGATAGCGCCCCACTTCCACCCCTTACCACTATCCGCCCTCCTATGCACCAAAAAGTGCAAAAAGTGCCAAAATTTGCCAGAAAAGGCGTATCTGACGCACAAAAGTAAGCGCTTAGGGTTAATAGCCCAGAGGGTGGCTCAGAGGCGTTATTTCATGACTTTCTAAACCCATCGGACGAGAGTGATCCACCCCCAGAAGACCTTGATTTTGGTGCACATGGAGATATATATATCGACGAAACCTTCGACGAAACCTTCGACCCCCCTGCAGATAAGGTTCCGTCCGATAAATCGATATTGGACTCTCTTGACGATATGCTACTGTGGGCTAGTATAAGAGATGGGACCACTCCAGACCATATACGTACGATTCATGGTCTAATGCGCGATTTCAGCCGTTTACGCATAGATGGCAAACGTCAGGTGACCTTGGAGGATATGGGATTTAAGCCTAAATAGGAAATATAGCTTACAAATCATATTTGTCAGCTTTCAGCTTAACACCTTTCAGTTAAAGCCCATATTTTGCCTTGGAAAATGCGATGTGGCATAAGCGGGGCTTGACTGTATATAGGCAAAAACGATAATGAAGATAAACGGAATTAAGCAATATAGACAAGTTACTTACATCGCATACTATGATTAGCCAGGAGTAACTATTCTACCCGTAGGAACCACTCGATTCACGCAAAAGCCAGAAGGTTTCATCTTACTTTAACCGGTCATCATAATCAACCCAATCCTTAATTTAATCCAAGTCACTAAAATTCCTCGAGGGGCAGGCGAATCGAAGGCTGCTTAGCCCTAGCTGACGGAATAAGACTATAAGCTCTTGGATGGGCTTCAAAACGAGTACGTCCAGATCCTAGCTATTACATACGGCAACAGAATCTTAGTTGATTCAGGGACCTCAGACTACAAGCATCTGAAGCCGGGGTTCATGGGTCCCGCCAGAGACGGACGTTCTTTCCGGGTGTACAACGAACTAGTCAATGATCCCAACGCTAACCACTCTAAGTCGCTGATCGTCGTATATCGATACAATCGACCCGGAGCCAGTCTACGTCTTCGAACATTGACAGGCTGGGAAGGATTTGATGTTAGGTTTGATTCTTGGGACTGGAACTGGGGTTTACTACTGTGTTTAGGGAAATGTGGATACTACCCGAGACGAGGATGTGGCCAGTAGCACATCGTTCATGAAAAACGTTGCAAATTGAGGTTCTCTGTCACAGTGGCCCTTTGGACATCTTACCAATCAGGAAAGCTAGCAGCTAGAGGGGTAGCTCATACTATTTGCTTCTTGAAACTTGAAAGTTGGGGATTGTGTTTTTTTGGCTATTAAGCATGGAAGGACTGTGATGATGATATTTAGAGGCTATCAAAGGCTATCATTCACAGCCAACGTCAACTAAAACCTCGGCCGTTCCAATCATAGGGCATCTTAGGGACATTTTCCAATTCCTCTCTTGCCTCCTCTATCTTGCGGTCTAGACGAGCTATCTCTTCCTCGGTCTTCCCCTTCGTAAAAGAGCGTATAAACTCATATGTCCTGAGATGTTCGCGGGATTTTTCCTATGAGAAAGTCAAATATCCGACTGGTTATTATTATCCAATTGCAGAAACTTACCAGCCACCACTCCCTGTACGACTCCTCTAACTCCTTCATTTCTGCTTCGCTCTTCTTTGGCTCTGGCTTCCAATATGCAGGCATGGTTTGGAATCTGAGCCTTCCCAGATTTTCTTCCGCAACTCTCAAGTTCCTTCTCATGATTTCCAGGTCGCGTGGCCTATCTTCGAAGAGCTTCACACTGCTCTTGGCCCGCTCAACTTCGGTGGTCAAAATATTCTCAAACATAGTAAGAAACCTGACTTGTTATAATTATCCAATCGCAGGGACTTACCTGCTTCCATTTCCTCCAAATAGGCTCCAGCCTCTTCCTTTCTGCTTCCTCTACGGCCTTTCTTTCTTTTTCGGTGAGTTCGTCAAGTTTCTTCGAACTCCAACCGTTCGGCATGTCAGGCATATTTGCCAGCAATCCTTTTACCTCCCTCAGTCTGACATCTAACCAGCCGCCCTCAGTAGAAGGCAGAGTACGACGCATTTCCTCCAACGCCTTGATTTCTTCATTGTGAAATTCCTGTAAGAAAATAAGACCTCTGGCTTCTTAACATCGTTCGTTTGCAAAGACTTACCAGCCACTCCTCCTTCCAATAAGGAAGTAACCCTTTTCTTTCCTCCTCTTTCCTCACCTTTTCCGCTTCTTCCTTCGCCTTATCCGCCTTCATCCAGGCCAGTCGGACTACAAGTTCCTTTGGAC
This sequence comes from Penicillium lividum, assembly GCA_028828245.1. Classification (NCBI taxonomy): domain Eukaryota; kingdom Fungi; phylum Ascomycota; class Eurotiomycetes; order Eurotiales; family Aspergillaceae; genus Penicillium; species Penicillium lividum. The sequence continues at coordinate 7,217,857 of JAQJAG010000002.1, forward strand.
TCAAACCCGAGGCTATATTTACAAAATTGTTAGACTCCAAGCAATGAATTCAGGTCTAGATAGGGCAGTACATACCACCTCCAAAATCCACGCCATCTTCATTCATGAGCTGGCGGAGGGTTACGGTTCGCCATGTTGAGCCTTTATGCCCATGGCCATGCGCTGTCAGCTCAAGCTGTCCATTCATCATGGTAACCCTGGGATGGGGTTCCACGAGATTGGAAGATAAGGTAGCTGAATTGTAGTTGGGAGTAGTAAGAAAAAAAAGATCATCTAATCAAAATTAGTGTTGAACCATTAATAAATGACAGTGGCAACTTACCTCTTGTAAATTTGACAAATTCATCGAGATGAAACCTGCTTTTCTTCCAATTGCCATTCAAATCTAGAGCATCACACTCTAGGTAAGTCTTGCGCTCTGACCATTCATCCCAATTTTCAGTAACGCAGCGATAGTTTTTGCAAGTGTCAGGCAAAGACTTCCAAGTGTGCTTGAAGGGCATTGAAGCTTCACGAATTGACGACATGATAGGAATACGTATAAGTATTGTATGAAGGATTTCTCTAAGGTTGAACGAGATTGATTATGAATAAGATAGAGAAGAATGGGAATTTAACCAAATACTTATACTCAGTCTGCACGTTCAGCATCGGATGTTGACCCATAATTAATAAAGCTGAGAGCAGATAGCGTTATAGATCAGATGTGGATCTGCGGGGCTGTGCGCTTCTATACGCGAATAAAGGACAGAGTTTGTGTAACATACTAAACCTATCAGTCCTTAGATTTTAAGTAGAGTTAGTTAAATATATCATTTAACCCACTAATCTTGCATATAAAGAGAGGTACTTTAGAAATGGGTGGCAAAAGTAAGGATATCTTATAGTAACCTAGTGGTTGACGTTGTGGCTGGCTGAACGGTGAAGCGACTTTTCGGTTATTGAAAGAATGATAGGCTAAATAACAGCAAATGACGTGTTTTTACCGTGGACAAGTAGGGTCCGTGTATACACGAAAATGGCGTAAATATGCCGAATGTGGATCTCAATGTTAGCATATACGTGAAAGAGGAAACAATTACTTAGTTAAAATCGCCAAACAGTCTCACGTAGTATTGTGCACGACAATAACTTTCTCTAATATTACCATCCTCATATCAATATCATCACTCTTTAATCAATTTTTAGAAGTTCCAAGGACGGGAACGGATTGAGCCGCGGATCGGTACCAAGACCCTTCATTTTCACACGAATATACAAGCCCCACAGGTCGACCCATTGATCTAGAATATCGGGATATATACTGTACTAGCTTAAGATAGTGCTGTTAATGCATGTATAGAACTGGAGAACGGGAAAGTGAAACTATAAGGATCGTGGGGATAGCAGATCTATAGTTCGACTAGTACATCATCGCCTCACCACCACTAAGATATAATTAGTCTGTCGCGATTCAGGTTAAGTTCTATACTTTAAGGTTCTGATTTATAAAATGCCTGACATATTTATTCGAGGTCCTCAGTAGTTCGAATAGCCACTTATTTGATTTTCTCTTTCTTAGGAGGCGTGAGTCCTCAACTTTGTCAGAGTGGGCCTCCGGATACCCTACGGATCAGGCTAGCTTTTAACTCCCTTCAACAGCACTTGAGTCAAGGATGGAACAACCTTAGAGTAAGAGCGTGGAAACCTCATAGATTGAGCTGTATAGGAGAGAAAGAGAGGAGAAGCGAAGACTAATTAAAGTGACCTGGGACGCAGCCATGACAACACACACCCCAGGCCAAGGCCCAGAGACGCAACATCCATAACAGCAAAGAACCCCACAAGTAAAACAGCATTTTATCGTGTTAGCCGTATCCACTCATCTCTTTCTGGATTGCTTCGAAGATTTCATCAGCAAGTAGCATACGGCCATGTGTCTTAATTCCTGGTAACTAGATCTGCCGTGGTACCGGTGATCAACCAGTTACCAACGGCAGTCGAGAGTGATGGAGAGCTTTTTGAAGCTGATTGCTAGCCTACTCGCAGACTTTCCTGTAAATGAAAAAGGAAGTCTTAGCTATCTAGTCTCTCAATCTCTATCATGCAAGCGAGCTCCTCATTTCCGAAGTCCCTTTTCCAGCGCGAGTAAAGTCTTCACGGTATCTTGAACACTGCTTTCAAGTGATCGAAAATCCATTCCGAGCACTGACTTTGCTTTCGCATTAGAGACCTTATATACGGCTGGTTGACTTAGCCCAGTCTGGCTGATGGGAATATTGGCCTTGATCTCAGGGAAGCTCGCTCGCAATATATCGCACACCTCTTCGTAGTTATAGTTACCCGAAGTGATGAAAAATCTCTCATTCACAGCCTTATCAGTTTCAAATGCACGGAGGTGAGCTTCAGCAACATCGCGAACATCTGCCCACGTAGGAAATCCCATTGGAGGCATCTCCTTCGTGCTTCCATTCACAAGTCGATAGATATCGGCAGCGCTAGTATCCAGCTTACTCATGCTTTGAATATGATGTTCGACTAGACCGTAGATCATAGGCGGACAGATCGTTACCAAGCCGAAATGAGGCTTCTCCTTCTCCATGAAATCCCAAGCGGCCCTTTCAGCAAATGCCTTAGAAGCGCAGTATGCGCTCACACCGTCGGCTACTTTAGCCTCTTCGTATGTTTGTGGGTTCCAATCATCCTCGGTGTATGTATGCTCGGGCCATATTCCCTTACTCAAATCAACCATAGCGGCAAAAGACGATGTGATCACAACTCTAGCGATTCGTGGCTCTGCCAACGCAGCTTGGAGTATTGAAGTTGTTCCACGAATTGCAGGCTGGAGCAGATCCTTCTCCTGATCTTGAACCTCAAATGTGAATGGAGAGGCAGTATGAATGACCTATTAAGCCGTCTTGTTAACTCATCGCTTTCCAAAGGAGGAGGAATATAACCTACTCCATCGACTCCCCGCACTGCCTCATCAAAAGCTCCAGGCTTTGCCATATCCTCAACAATAGTGAATGACAGTCGATCGGAATATCCCAAGAAATTTTTGCGCACGTTCACTGCTGTTTGCTCTGATCGGACTGTGCCCCGAACATGATAGCCATGTTCAAGAAAGGCTTTGACAACATGAGTCGCGACAAATCCGGATGCTCAGGTGACGAGTATCGTCTTATCGTTCGCAGCGGACATCATGGGGGTAAAGTAGAAATGGCAAGATGTGTGTAATTGGGTGGTGTGCCTACACTCCTTTAGATAGCCTGGTGATACAAGGAAATACAAAGAGAATGCCTGATAAGACCGACAACTGGCTATATATATTATTCGGGATAAATTATTATCAGAACAAGTCCTGTAAATTGGCACTTATGTAACTTTTATGCTCTCTAATAAGTGTTATGACAAGCCACGCGTGTGTCTCCACAAGTGTCGCCTTATCCGTCAAAATTGCTGCATAAATGATCAAGCAGACCGAAAAATTCCAGCTATTCTCCCGAAACATCCGGGCCGGTCCGATTGGTAATAAGGTTGTTTCTTCAAGGTTGACTTCTACGTGAGCCGTAGCTCTTCATTCACTACAGTACTACACCTTTCGCTACGATAAGCAAACTACAAAAATGTTTATGGCTTAAACATGCATACAAATTCCTTTTTCCGATTCTACAACTAGCTATACACGTTAATACTCCCACTTGTGTTAGTGAATATTGGGTAAATAAACAATCCGTTTGATTGTGTCACGGTCAGTTATTGGTGGCGCTTACGAGGTTGAAGGTTCATAATAATGGAAGGTTCTAGGCTGAATTGCCCGATCTCTTCCCAATCTTCAGGATGAAATCAAACCATGGCTTAGTCAGGTGATCCTTGATTAACTAACTTATGAACTAGTACGTATTGGTTACTAGCCCATGGTACTAATGATATTAAGGTTTTTATTAAACCTGAGGCAAGATGACGTAGTTAATACCGTCCGCTATAAACTTTTTTCCAGCAGAAAAATAAAGGCTCGAACACAACATTCACAGCAAGTTAGCAATAATTTTGACGTGAAATTTCGATAAGAGGCTCTAATGGCAGCTAATCATAGTTGTGGCAAATAAATTGATTGCTCACAAGTCAAGTATTTTGTCGTCACCTATTAGCGCTTATCAATAAAAAAGGTTCTAGAAGCCGGAACTTGATATGCCCTACCGGATAGAGTTGCTTCCGATTTCAGAGGTCCACTACTTACAATAAATTTAAAAGACTTTCAGATCATCAGCCTTGAAAAATAGGACTCGGACCGATATAAGCAAGACTTCCAGATTATTCTTCGTCACGACCATGTCCAAGATTGTGTTGTTTACTTATCCTGGTTCTCCTTGGGGAGCCAAGGTAACTCACTACCTTGCCCTTCGCGGCATTGAATATCTTGAGTGCCATCAACCCATGACCTGGCCTCGACCAGACCTTGACCTACTCAATATTCGATACCGTCGCATTCCCTTCTTGGCGATCGGTAAAGACATCTACTATGATTCTTTACTGATTTTCGAGAAACTTGAGGCCTTGACCCCCGAAAGTGCACTCGGAGCCAAAGAAAGCTCGGCAAGAGCGCTTGAAAAAGTGATGGAGAAGTGGGCAGAGGGAACCCTCTTGAAATCAGTTCTCTGCTTGTTACCGAAACATTTGCCTTTTTTGACAGACTCGAAATTCCTCAGCGACAGGGAGGAGCTCTGGGGAATGAGTTTCTGCCCTGAAGCTTTGGAGAAAGGCCTGGCTAAATCATTAGTGGAGGTGCGAGAGCATTTCGCTCTTCTTGAAGACCTTCTGAAGGATGGGAGATCTTGGTTGCTCGATACTGAGAAAGCTGGGTTGATTGATATCCACGGTAAGAAAGGAGTTTCCCCCTTCACAAATTGTACGGTGTGGGCTAATTTTAAATTAGCTGCGTTTTGTTTTGACTGGATATTGAATATTCCCGGAGTGCTCCCAAATGAATTTCTTTCCTCCGATAGCTATCCGAACACTCTGAAGTGGCTTGAGAGATACGCACACGCAGTTGCGCAATCAAAGGCACAAAGAGCCGCACCAACCCTACTAACGGGACCTGATATGGCGACGTTGATCTTGGAATCTGAGTTCTTTGAGTCTCCAGGTCCTGTGATGAAAGATCCCACGGCACTTCAGAAGGGCCAGACAGTCGCTCTTTACCGTACTGATGACATGAGCTCCGCCTCTCAGCATCGGGACGTTGGACGTTTGGTTACCTTGACGGAGCATGAAGTTGCTATTGAGATCAAGGCAAAAGAAACTGAAGTTGAACTTCGGATCCACGCCCCACGCTGGCAATTTGCGGTAGAAGCGGTAGATAAATAGTCAGACTAAGCATAGTTTCACGATGTTTGTTTTCTACACAGAAGGATTATACTTGACAATGTTCTATGGCAATTTACCAAAAAATTTCCGCTCACGCTTTTAGCCTGTAAGAACAACTTATGAGGTATGTTCTAGTACGAGTGATGGATAAGTCATGCTCGACATAGAAAAATGCGTATGACAGGATTCATATTCATCATTTATTCCCCTAGAAGGGATCACGGGAAGGTATAAAGACTCTGGTCGTGTGGCATCTAGGTGGCCGCTGTCTTGGTGCGATACAGCTGAATTCAAATTGGCTTCCATGCTTTGCGCACGGAAATTGTTTCTCGAAGCTGTTTGGCTATATTGAACTTACTCTATAAAAAGAGGCCAAAAACAGATATGTACATGTAACCCCAGAGGGGAGACATGCTATGCACCTGGAGAGGAAAAGTTGAAGCCACCTAGCACATCGTTTAGGAGCTAAGCAGGCACCACTGGGGTTCTATGGAACTCCACGAATTCTCGTACACGTCGTGTAATATTACATAGAGAGATACAGTACCATACAAGCCGCATTTCCCGATGCCCTCAATTTAATGCGGCCTGCTCAATTACGGATCTGCGCTAAGGCCTTGGAGGTGGGGCCAGAAAACAGTTTCAGTGAGTGTAGTGGTCAAGCCGGTTTCGAGAATGGATGTACTGATCTTGTCATTTCTGTGAGCGAATAGATGAGTCTTTTGTCTCTAACATAATCTCTCTCAATTATGCCTGTTGGTAATGTTGATGACTCTTCTAAGAATGAAAGTCATTATGCCATTGTCTCTGCATTCCTCTTTTCATTCGCGGCTTGATAGACACTGAATCCAAACTGAAGCGCATCATTGCCATTTATGAAACGATGGGAGGGGGGATCAAATAACTCCAATTGAGCGATGAATTAGCTTATGTCCCAAAGCGGAAAAATAATATCAAGAGTTATATGTCTAGGTCGCAGAATCCCTGATTTAGATAAAAATCTACGCCAGTTATCATGATATCAAGCTGGCTTTATGACAGCCAGACAATTTCTCATTTACTTCGATCATTTACGCATTAAGGTTTTGATAATATTAACTTATTTGATCGATGCTCCCTTCAACGGGTATCACCCAAGCATAATCCCAAAAACTGTATTGAAAGTAAGTCACTTCTGAGAATACGAAATATAGAAACATTTAGAACTACTGGGTGAAATACTATGAAAGTCGAAATTTCAAGCCCTTCTAGTATCAATAAACACAAACATACATTTAGTTTCGATTTTTTGTAGGAGTGTCGCACATCCTAGGCTCCTCCAAACACGAAGAGTGAAAGATCAATTATATTCTAAATTAAAGCCAAAGGTTTTGCGTACACGATCAATCGCTCTAATATCTATTCCTGAGTCGGCCCACAAAGCACCTATAATAGCCTCCACAGTTGATGCACGCACACCCCTGGGTAATGGACCCTCTCTAGGCTGAGCCGAGCAATTCGCAACGCCTATTATAGGAATCTATAGTATTACTAGTCTCTTGAGCCGTGTGAGATGAGCCAGATTGATGAAATTGATGAAATTGATGAGAATGATGATGGAAAGTCTGAGCTTAAGCACAAATTTACCTGCTTTCTAGATGGATATTTGCGAGTTTTCGCAGGCAGAGCAGATTCACAATGAAATTAATTACGTGATTCGAAGATTCAAGTCTAAATACGACATCAATGTAATTTGAAGCGTGGTAGTTTAGGATATCTGCTAGTTACTCTCATCATATACCTGTATTGATCCTCAATTAAGCACTTGTCAAATAATGCGTGGCGTGGGGGTGTGTCCTTCCATCATGGCTATTTTCTTTTAAAGATCAATGCATTTTGGAGACCTGGAATCAATGACACTCCAAGCCCTCGTGTTAACCACAGTGTAGTACTATCAAGAGAACTTCTGCGGAAGGGGACAAAAAGGTGAAACGAAGATAAAGAGAAAGGAGAATACAGCCAGTGTTAGGGTCGCGCATACGCCTTCTACTCAAATCTTATATCGAGTCACTAGGAATAGCGCTGTACAGCTCCGGCCAAACCCGGTGGATAGAGCAGCTGCATGGGAAAATTTCTCTGTTATTTGCTTAGTATACCTTCCATAGTGGACAGTCCATTGCGACGATATTATGATCATGGACATTATTCTAAGAGGTATAGATTACGCTAAGGTGTCCGATCTTCGTCGCTTATCAGATAGACGCTGTGTTATCGCCTATGCTTGGTTATCTACTAGGAACGAGATCGCTTAAGAACTTGAAGTGGACGCCAAATTACCCACTCATGCTCTAGTAGGTGAGAGCGATTTCAAAAATAAAACCTAAGACCGAATGACTTTATGAAGACCGAAAGAACTAGAAGGTAGCCTGTTTACTTAGAACATGCTATCTAAAAGAGATATAGTTAAAAGTATCTATATCTAATTAGAGCTTACTGAATGAGAAAATTTAAGCCTTCGACTGTAAGCGCTGAATTGGGAAGCTAAAACAATGTAATATTATTTAACCTTAAGGATATCAAAGATCAGGAACTTGAAGATCGTATTATCCGTTTATGTCTCCGCAATTTCTTTTCCAAAAGTACCGATACGACGTTAGTACAGCCACAAAAAGACCAGTCTCAGGTCCGTATTCTGGATTCACGCAAGTATAAAGAGAAGTATGTTCTTTAATGATACCATGTTTGTTGGCGAGTAAAAGTAACCTTACTTCTTATTAGAGAGCATTTGCACTCGAAGGAGCGGCTAGTTTGAATTTCAAAAGTGAAATTCCATTGTAATTCTTGTACTGGCTATTACTCGCAAAGGCTAGACGTTTTGGCAGTCTTTCAAGATTCATTGCTTAATAAATATAGTACCCCTATAGCGTTTCATGTAACGAAAGCCACAAAATCCATTCCAGTCTAAGGGGCCTCTCTATATGACGACCACCCTCGAGGTCGCAGAGGTCCTATACATCCAGGCTCTACACTAGGCGCTTTATAGCCTAATACCATAAAGACCATTAGGCAAGGCCCTTTAGTTTCTCTCCTCTCCATATTGAGACAGAACCAATCGAGTCCATGGTCAATAATATCCGAATTCGTGTGCACGGAGGTTTTCAAGGGCTGCCGCACTGTTAAAAACCGGCCGAAACAGGTCGAAAATAGCTGAATTCGGTCGTATACAGCTTCGATTTGGCAGGATCTATAGGAATCCTGGCTCATAACTATCGGCTCACATAAATGGACGTATTTTATCGACCAATGGGATCCGTACTCGATGGTGTAATTGTCTGAATTGTTACCCGCCCCTGAACCATGGTTCTTATGTGCGGATCCTGACTAGGACTGGTATGACAAAGCAGATTACCTAATTTACCACTTTCTCCATAGCGATATGAGTAGCTCAGTGAGCATGATCCTAGACTGAAAATTACTTAGTGAGCCTAAGTCTGAGCGATCTTATAAAAGCGGCGGCAACCTAAATAGGAAATCCCTACCCGTCAAAGAAAATCCAGTACGTAGAGCTACCTATACACTTAGAGCATAACACCTATATATCACCTTAAAAGGCTTATGTATGAAGATAAGGTCAATATGCTTTTCTACAGGCCTAATCATTCATGGGCCTTAAAAGAAGTTCGCATACTATGTTCAAATATTTAGGAAAGACCCTTTGAAACAGTTGCATATCTGAATAAGATGTGAGACCGCCCCCCGCGATCCTCGAGCGAGCGGGTTACTACTCATCGTGATGCATCTAGATATTACTGAACACAGCTTGGAGCCTAGAGCTTCCAAGGCTGTCCACGTTGTTGCTACTATAAAATGCACAATATCGTCGACGCGTCCAAAACTGGCTTCTACAAATACGCTCTACGATGAATCCTGAATACGACCATTCCATTTCGCGTTACCTAGTGGGTTTTGCATCACCTTCTTCAGTTTCTGTTGCTTCCTTTGCAGCCTTCATTCATTCCTTCAACTTTCTTTGCATCTACGACAAGATGGATAAACCATCAGAGAATCCTGTAAGTTTGATAGCGCGTTTGATGAACTGAAATTTAGCAAAGGCTTTATCGACAACTCAAGAAATCAAGCCGCGTCTATTTTACAACCCGCCAAATCATGTCCTTACATAGATCATTACCCTGAAGCCGTCATGATGTGGTTCCTGTTATATTCCTCCTATCCTCTTTCACAACAATGATATTGGACAAGTTGATGACATGAGATTATAGAAACAGGTAGCCAAAAAGGCAAAGAAAAGAGCGAAGAAAAGAGAACAGAACAAATTAGCTGATTGGAAGGCAAAGATGGCCGGGTGGAAAGCGAACATCAAAGCAAGGAAGGTCGGCAAGGCCGGCACTGACGAGACTGTCCAAGACGAGCCTACAAATGGGGACCAAGATGGTGAACCAGGTAAGGACAAAGCATTATTTCTGCTCCATGATCCCCTACACGCTACAATGTTCTGGATACCAGTAGATACCGCAAGCCCCTTTGTGACCTGAGTTGCTCATTTGTATACTATTGTCGATAGACACTTCCAGATATTCAGGTTCCAGTCAATTGGTCCCCGTGAATTTGCGGCCTCTCGATCAGCGCCGATTCTGGACTTCCGCAGAGCTTGAGGCTCTGGATGGGCGGCTTCTGACTCTGGAGGCGTTTTATACAGCCTGGGCGGAGCAGTGGGTGGAGGAGAGTACTGGTCACTTACGAAATTGTGACAAAGGGTCGCAGGATTGAGATTATGAAAGAACGAGATGCCTGGGGCACCATGTAGAAATGACTGGGTGCTTCAGATGATGATCAGGGATACCCGTTGAGCGAATGCAGATATCACGCTTTACTCCTAACTTTCTGTGTTTATCCCTAGCTCCTGTTCAACACTGTGTTGGATTTCCCCGTAGAAGTAGTTCCCAGTCTTCATCCAGTCCATCAAGGTTTCTGTTTTTCTCATCAAGTCTCCGGGTAACATGGTATGTGTGAGGTCTGTGATGGTGGTTTCCGTTCCAGAATTGTCGCTCAGGGGCTGTCGTTAATGTAAACCTACCTACGTAGGTATATCTGTAGGTAGACCCTTTGATATTCGTTCTGTTTATGTTTCTTGTCCTCGATGAGGTTTGTATGTGGTTAATTATGATTTCCCAAGCAGGGCCAGACCTGACCAATCATAGCGTCGCTGGATTCGGGTGCGTCGGGTGGAGGAGGCATCAACGGTCACAGGTGGGCATTGGACGATTCGAATCGGGATTTTCTAATAGTGTTAGCATTGTCAATACAGTCGTTCCAGTGAAGAATTGTAATTCTTCAATAGAAAGAAGAAAGAGAAAAGATACAGCAGTGAGCCGACAGCTGTTCCGAATGATCGCGGTTTTCACCGAGCGGGTTGTGTGGGCCAATCAGAACGAGGGTTTTACACCCCATTTTCCCGCGAGAAACTTGAACCTTCTGAACTTCAACTCGCATCACTTCTAGCACTTCTCCCTGCTACCAACCCCTCCCCTCCCCCCTCTTCCCGCTTTTGCGATCCAATCCCTTCCCATCCATCAACTTGTTGATCGGAGGGTTTGAATTCGACATGCTGGCCCGTACCCTCCTGCGCGTGCCCTCCCGGGCCATCGCACGCCAATCGCTCGGCAAGTCTACGGTATGCTGCCAACACCCCCAATCATACCCATTGAGCCTCATCGATGAGGACAATCGCTTCGCTAATCCTAGCTACGGCTATTGAAAGACCTTTTGGCTAATTCTTTTGACAGCGTGCTTCTTCCACCGCCGCCGGTGCCGAGGCCGCTAGCTCCCCCTTCCACCTCACCCTCACTGCCTCGCTCGCAACCGCCGCGGCTGCCGGTTCCGCCGCATGGTACTACCATCTCTATGGCCAGGAGGCCTTTGCTATGACACCTGCTGAGGAGGGGTGAGTCTAATCGATGATCGAGATGACCCATATCTGGTCGCCTCCGGTGCCCCGAGCTCAGGATTGTGCGATCAGGTTATCGAGGAACGATTGAGCTAATACTTGGATTTTAATTCAGTCTTCACGCTACTCAGTACCCCTGGGTGCACCAGCGCTTCAACAAGACTTTCGACCACGCTGCGTGAGTCCCCGGATGACCGGCCCAGCCCCCCATCGAAGCTAACATTTTTATCAGTCTCCGCCGTGGTTTCCAGGTCTACCGTGAGGTCTGCGCTTCTTGCCACTCCCTGACCCGTGTTCCCTGGCGCTCAATGGTCGGTGTCATGCACACTGTTGATGAGATGAAGGCCATGGCCGAGGAGAACGAGTACGACACTGAGCCCAACAACGAGGGCGAGATCGAGAAGCGTCCCGGAAAGCTTTCCGACTACATTCCTCCCCCCTACAAGAACGACGAGGCTGCCCGTGCCTCCAACGGCGGTGCTCTGCCCCCGGATCTCAGCTTGATCATCAAGGGCCGTCACGGTGGTTGCAACTACGTCTTCAACCTGCTGACCGGTTACCCCGATGAGGCTCCCGCCGGTGCCAGCGTTGCCGAGGGCATGAACTTCAACCCCTACTTCCCCGGTACCGGTACGTGAAAATAATCAGGTCCTGTCTTCGTGAATTAGTTATTAATTGAATTATAGGTATTGCTATGGGTCGTGTTCTGTTCGACGGTGTTGTCGAGTACGAGGACGGCACTCCCGCTACCACCTCCCAGATGGCCAAGGATGTTACCGAGTTCCTGAACTGGGCCGCCGAGCCCGAGATGGACGACCGCAAGAAGATGGGTGTCAAGGCCATTGTTCTCCTGACTGGTCTGACCGCTATCAGCATCTGGGTCAAGCGCTACAAGTGGGCCCCGATCAAGTCTCGCAAGATCGTGTACAGCCCCCCTATCGCCCCCCGCCGTTAAACGCCATTCAAGAAACCATATAAGTTGGAAAATGGGAGAGGTTAACGAGGATACGTGACCCATTGGGCATTTTCTATACTGTTGCCCCCCGTGTGTTATGTCGCCAGGGAGAAATCTCTTGTCATCTGTTTTTTTTTGTGTCTAGGGTTGCGGCCCTTGTTTTGTTAGAACACTCCCGGCACATGTATCTGTATCCTAGATATTCTCTTTTTTTGCCCTTCGAAAATTGTGCTGGAGGAGTCAACCGAATTTAATTTCCTTTGTGAATGCAGCTGTTTCGTTTGAATTCGCCGTGCACATATGAGACTAGTATATGGGAGATCAAAAGTTGATATCTTCGGACTTTTATATTTGAGTGAATTTACAATATTGCAACTCCGCTCCATTATGCGCATGCCGGTGAGCTTTGATGCCTGAAATCATGCCAGATCAAGAACCATATCACAAGGACGGGGTATCTTCAATAGTCCTCTCGCCATCCCCAAACAACGATTTAAAGGCATAATCATAGCTTTTCCACATCCTAGAAAACAAGAGATTCGCCACTCCAGCCAGCCACGGCGGGATGCGTCCATCAGGACCAGCAAAGACCTTGGAAAGCTGTAGTGTCAAGAGAATAGGCGGTCCCCAGAAAGCAAGAAAGCCAACCTTTCCAATCTTCTGCCGGAAGGTAGTGATGTGATAGGAATGAATACTCGAAAGATATTCACGATATGATACAGGCAGATCATGTTCTTCACTACCAGTGATAAGCAATCCCAGGTAGCGGGCAGAAGGTTGCGCATACTCCGGGTCTGGACGCATGTGCGGCTCGATATTACCGAATATCGAGGACGCCGGGCAAGAGCTGCATGCCGTGTAGGGCTCGATACTCTTAGATGCATATATTCTCTTCCGTTCATCATCCGCTGCCGGTGATAAAAGGGTATGTGTCTTGAAGCACTGGGTAGTCGGGTGATCTGGGACTGGGTCCGTGGATTTATAGTCTTCTGAGAAGGGGTAGCAGTCGACGACTACATCTCTGTATCCACGGCCGCCGCCCTCTGTCGCGATAATCTTGGCATAATCCATCAGTGTGACCTCGTAAACAACACCGACGAGAGGTTTATGCCATTTTCGCTCGTGGAAAACAGCTCCACGTGTTTCCCTTGTTCGAGCCAAGAGCGACGCTTTCTCAGATAAGAACTCGCTCTCCGTGAGGAGATTCTCGTCATCAGGAATATCGACCTCGGATTCGGAGTCTGGATCGGATGCAACATCAACATCGCGGAAATGGGTGCCTGCGAAACAGGGTTCAGCATAGGGAAGTCCAGGAAGATCAAATGTGAGGCGCAGATCTGGCACCAAGACGGAGATTTTCGAGATCGGTTTGATCCCACGCATGCCCAGGAATGTCTTCGCTGCCAGATTTGACCCGTATGCTAGATACAGTACTGTTTCCTCAGAATATGCTTCCGGCAAGCCCTCCCCACTGTCCTCTTGCACTGCGATTTTCTCTGGGAGTTGAACATCTTGATCCCGGGATAGTTCGAGGTTTGAAGCTCGACGGCGTTCAGCGGAGGTGGTTGGGATTGAACGGATATCGAGGTTCACGGCTTGGGGTGGGACTGCAGGGAGGGTGGCTTGGAGTCGGTCTAGAGGCTCGACCGCGCTAAATCGGCGTTCAGATGGAGAAGCGGCCTCCTCGTCGTTTGGGATAGGATTGGGGGTCATTTTGGGGGTCCAAATGCGATGTCAAGAATCGCCTGACAAAAGGGACCTAGTTAGTGGGATGATGTTAGTCATGGGCAGATCCATGGCTATATAAGTGCGGTTCTCAGGCGCTTCGATCGGCCAGATTGATGCACTTAAGTCCGGGTGGACCCCAGTTAGAACGAACCACAGGCATTGTTAACTAAGCCACCTGCCGCGATTATTAATCGGGGAACGGGGCAATTGGTGTACCTGACCGGAGGGTACGGAACTCCTGATGCCGAGTTCCCTTTCTGGATTTCAGTTCAAGAGAAAGTTGTAGATAGACTTCTAGAGTATTTTCCAAGGTTGGGAAAATGCAGCATTATTGGTAACTTCCTCAGGGTTTTCATTGCACCGTTGTTATTGATTGACTGTTGTAGAGTATGGCAGAAGTTTGTCACTTGATGAGCCGCAAGGTAATGATATGTAGTAGCACAACCGGCAAAGATAGTTGACAAGCCGTATGTGTATGAATGAAATGAGTGATGAAAGATGTTTTCAAGGTGAGTTGAAGACTCAACGTCGAGAGTATCATGTGACGACCGTAGTTGCCTTCCTCGTTGTTTCAGCTTTCAGCACAATTCACTCACTTTCATAATCACATCTCAAATCATTCGTCCCCTGAGCGTCCTTCATTCATGAAAGCTCTTGAGATATATTTCAGCATCGTGTCTTCCCATCTGGACGGTCGGATCGAAACAGATCTCCAAGGTCAACTCACAAAACCTGAAGTGTAAATGCAGTCAGTCTAGGGCATGATGAATTATTTCCTGATGATTTTTGACTAGTCACCCAACATGGTTAATAACGGAGCATCACGACGGGCTAGCCGAACTGCCAAAGGGAAAGCTCAACATTCTCCAACACAGGAGTTATCAGGTCCAAGACTGGCTACACAAAGCATAACGGGCACAGGAAAGCCGGAAAAGGGTCGAAGAAGCACAAGAGGTCCCCAACAGAAGTTGGATTTACCTACGCTGCCACATGTCAAAGACCCACCCCAATTGCCGCGCGAGGATGGTGCCGCTGATTCGTGCCATGCTGTCACCAAGCACGCAATCCCGAAGGTACCACATCAGCTCCAATCAAATGATACTGATCCCATACTGCAGAAGCCCAATTCGGCCACAGAGATTAGCGATACGCACCACATTCGCTCAACCTCGAGGATTGGCGTTGACGTTCAACACACAGCCGTCACTGACACCAATGGTGATGTTTCAGCTGCCAAGAAAGATCGGGACAGCAAGCAACAAATCAATGGTGGTACAGACAACGAATTTTCTAAAATCCACAGGGAAACAGTCCAGTCAGAGAGCAGATTCCGGCGTCTGAGACTCTCACAGCCACGGAAATCAGAGCCTCGAGGGAAGCTCTCTGGCCGGGAAAAACATAGTCTTCACCTCAAGACCGAAGTGGACTGGAATGAGGATCTGCGGCCAACAGGGGATGAGGACTCGACCAAAGTGAATAGTGATGGCGAAGCAACCATTTCTTCTACTCCAGACTCCGAGTCCATGGGGGAGGACGAGAATTCGAATCACAAACGAAAAGCATCAAACGCCCGATCAAATTCAGGGAAGCGGAGAAAACCTGCGAAAGGCGAAGCTAACATCAGGGGAGAAAGCGATCAGCGGGCTGGGTTGCCATTGACTTCACTGATCACGGATCCGGCCAAAGCTTCACAACCAAAGCCAAGCGATTTCAAAATAAAGGCTAACTCGATGCCAGGTGGACAGTCCCAAGAAGTTGACACCAGAGATGAACTCGAAGTTGCATCATCCGTTCTAAAGGCACACAAGAATTGTCAGGATGGATCAGCTAGTTATCAACATGAGATCATTGAAATAACAAGCTCTCCAGTAGTATCTGAAACCAGCAGCTCAGACTGTGGCATTGACGTGCTTAGAGGGGAGGCCTATCGGGTGGTTGGAAGAAGCAGTGATGGGAGAGGAAAAACTGTCGCTCAGAAGCTCGTCGATGCGCTCTATGGAGTGCAATTGCACTCCCAACTGCAGCCTGCTATTGAGACCACCTTGCATTGTGCTCACAAAAAAGCTGGTCGGTCTTCACGCATGTCCTTTCGTGATGAGTCTCAAAGCCAAGACCCGAAGGTCATCCAACAGACACAAACAAGCCTTGGCATCAGACAACAAGGTCACGGATTGCCAGGAACGTTGCAAATGGCTCATGCAACAACATTACCATTAGATATGGCGAACCCTTGCAACACCGGCGGACTCCAAATTGATGTGAAACCCCAAGGATCCTTGATTGGTGGAGACTTGGCGCACATCAAAGTTGGCAGTGATGGAGTCAGTGACCGCCATGCAACTCCAAATTGTCTTCAAGCACAGCGTGAACAGGATTTATTAGAAAGTGTTGATCTGACGGAGGAACCTCGCCAAGGTGCCGCTCAGCTCCCTGGAGATGTCCCAGAACATGACACAGATAGCTCCTCGCAAAACTCACCAGAGGTAGGAAGAAAAGCTTTCACAGCTGCAATTTCCCGAGGCAGGGACCGCAACACTCACCATACCCCCGAATCCGAGAAGCCGCTTCTAAGCCTGCAAACCCCCATTCAAAGCAGGGCTTCGATATTCGGGGGTCTCAAGACAGGTCCAAGAAGCAGTATAGTCGATTCAAACGGTAGCCCTAGGCGCATGCTGCAGGCGAACCTGACGGCCAAAACATCTCAAAGCCCACTGAAAGATGTCCAGTTGCCCACCGCTGTTGAGATACCCGACTCCAGTTCCAGTAACTACAACCAAGACTCGAATGCATCCTCACTAGACAGCTCAGACGACGAACTGACATGGTCAAAATACCAGCGCGATATGTTCATGGAGTATGGCTTCCAAACAGCATCGATGAAGAAAAGCAGAACCCAATTGGCTCCGCCCAAGGAAAATTCCAGCACTGGTGGCAACAGTGAAGTCCCTGGCCATAATGGAAAACAGTCATCGGCGGACCCAATCTCGACAACTTTCAATCCACCTTCAGGTGCCTCGATGATACCCGGGCGAGACGCTCATGGTGTGAGTCAAAATCGGACTGCAGAAGTCAAAACTGGCCCCAATCAGATATGCACTGAAAAGCCGAAGGCACACAACGCCCAGCATGTAGTGATGCCCCTGTCTACAGAATACTCTGGTTCCCTCCGACTGGCCCCTGAAGCTCATCAATTATCTCAATCGAATGACTCTAACCCTCAGGATTGGATTTCAGCTCTACAAAGTGCTCAAAAAAGTGCCCATAATCTGCTGTTGGAAACAAATCAAGCAAGTCAAAATTGAATGCGAGGGAGCTTTTTGTGCTCACGCTAATATGATAACAGCGCTTGTCAGACCAGCTTACAGCAGAACAAGAGACGATCCGTCAGGTACTTCATATCTATCGACAGGGATGCAATCGCATCCTCGATGATCTTTTCCAAGCACAGCAAGTCCGCGTGGGACTTTACCAACAGCAGATGACGGCGGTGAAGGAGCAACATCGACAGATTTGCCAAGAATTAGTTCAGGGTCTACAAGACCTGGATCATCGGGTCCAAGGGGGATAGTGGTACAGTGGAACAAAGTGGGGACCACGTCATTACGCAGAGTATGGATGTTATTTTTCACATTGTTTAGCCTAGGCATTTGTTAATGCGGATGCGGATATTGGGATTGGCTCCGGTTCACCGAGTTCACCGAGGGTAATCACGTGGGGCCATTTCCCCGTTGACTCATCCCATATTGCTTTTGTTACGTTTTATTAATGGAAGAATTCTTATTTATTTGGCATTTTAAATTCTATTCCTCTTTCTTTTCTCAATTCCCTGTTCCCACATAATACCACCTTTGTGCTCTTTTGTCCCGATCTTCCGAGCTCTCAATTGTTCACCAATTGCGTCAATCACTTTAGCCCCGCCATGTCGGTGAGTCCACCCCTCCATGACAACATGACCTGGCCCTTGAAGAGTTATTGACCCCGACGACTCTAGTTCTTCATTGAGAACCCCAATGTGGGCAACCACAGCCACCTGGAAGACTCTCGAAGTAAGTGACCCTTCATTCCGAGCTCAATTGGAGCTGCACTAACTCCCCGCATAGTTGCTGGCTACAATCCCCTCACCGCGCCCAACGTTCTCCAACATGAAATCGCCCTGACAGAGAAGTCACGACAGACTGTGCTACAGGGTCGTGATGAAGCAGTTGCAATTGTCCATGGCACCGACAAGAAGGAGCGCTTGATGGTCGTCGTTGGACCGTGCTCAATTCACGATCCGGATATGGCCCTGGAATACTGCGATCGCCTGATGAAGCTGAAGGAGAAATACACAGACGACCTATTGATTGTTATGCGATCTTACTTGGAGAAGCCTCGCACTACAGTTGGCTGGAAGGGTCTGATCAACGACCCGGATATCGACAACAGCTTCAAGATTAACAAGGGTCTGCGTACATCACGTCAGCTCTTCGTTGATCTGACCGGTAAGGGTATGCCCATTGCCAGTGAGATGCTTGATACCATCTCCCCACAATTCTTGGCAGATTGTCTGTCCGTCGGCGCCGTCGGTGCCCGCACCACTGAGTCTCAGGTCCACCGTGAGCTGTCCTCGGGTCTGTCCTTCCCTGTCGGCTTCAAGAACGGCACGGACGGTTCACTGGATGTCGCGGTCGATGCCATTGGCTCCGTCAAGCACCCTCACCACTTCTTATCTGTTACCAAGCCTGGTGTTGTCTCCATCGTGGGCACCGTCGGTAACCCTGACTGCTTCGTGATTCTGCGCGGCGGCAAGAGGGGTCCCAACTATGATTCTGCTAGCATCGCTGATGCTAAGACTAAGCTCGAAGCTAAGGGCCTTGCACCTCGTCTGATGGTGGACTGCAGTCACGGTAACTCCGAAAAGAACCACAAGAACCAACCTAAGGTCGCTGCTGTGCTCGCTGAACAGATTGCTGCGGGTGAGACGGCTATCATGGGTGTCATGATTGAGAGTAATATCAACGAAGGTACGCCTAAATTTAATCTCAATCCTTTTATTTACTTTATACTTACGACTAGCAGGTGCCCAGAAGGTTCCGCCAGAGGGCAAGGCTGGCCTGAAGTACGGTGTCAGCATTACCGATGCTTGCATTAACTGGGAGGATACCGAATCTGTCCTGGAGGTTTTGGCACAGTCTGTGCGCGCTCGCCGGCAAAAACTGAATGGTAACTAAGCGATGCCAACAGCTGTCTTTTCTTTTGCTTTAATGTTGTTACTATCAACTTTTAATGACTCCCGGCCTAAAGTGTCGGGGCATCTGACCAGCGTACTGTATCGGTGAATTTAGGGAAAAGTTTTTGAATGATATTATTATATCTATTGCTTCTTAATTGAATTGCTTGGAATCTAACATTTGAAGACGATAATAATATTTCTGCGATATCGTGACTACTAGTGCCCTAAATACGATTGAGAGCCTCGCTTAAAGCTTCCGCATCGCTATTCTCGAATGGAGTTTTGCGCTCAAATTCTAGAATCAAAGCTTTGTGCTTCTCACTCCGTGGAGAAAATTTGCACTTATAAGGTACGGGGTGACTGATAATCCCCGGCGTGAAGTCGACAGGTGGCTCAATCTCCTGGCCATCTTGCCCAATCTCCTTGGTTATCTGGAAGGTAGCCAACGTATTTGCGATTGTCAGAAACAGAGACGTGTCGGCAACGATGCGCCCTGGACAGAGACGTCGTCCATAGCCGAAGCTCGTGTCGTGTGGATCGGGCTCAGTATCCCGTCCCTCTTCGGCGAGATACCGTTCAGGTCGGAACTCTGATGGCTCAGGATATACTTCAGGATCATGATTGAAAGACCTGAGAAGCTCGTTAATTAGATATCATCGCGCGGGTTGAAAGGTTGGGGAGCGAACCATATGTTTGGCAGTAAGAGGGCGTTTTTCGGAATCATAAAACCATCGATAATATCATCTTCGTCTGTTCGATGCGGAACTCCGAGTGGCGCGACAACGTGCCACCGGAGGGTTTCTTTGACAACTGCGTCGATATATGGCAGTCTTTCCCGATCTGCGACTGTGGGCAAAGTTGGTTCACCGAATACACGGTCAATTTCTTCCTGTGCTTTGCGCTGAATGTCTGGGAATAGGATCATCGCGAGGAAGAAGCCTTCCAAAGCGGACACCGTCTGGTACCATGTTAGCAAGATGATGACGCACGAGACCGGGATCTTACTGTGTCAGCTCCACCACCATATAGTGCCGCAGCGGCCCATTTTGTAATATCCTCATCCTCTCCCTGGCTGAGTAGCTCTGATACGAATGATGACTCGTGCGACTTTTGGCTCATTTTATACTTTGTGAACTTGAAAGGGTGGTTGACGAGATTTGTGACGGTTTCAAGATAATAGCGCGCTGTCTTTTTAAATCCTGCCCCTGGAGCCCATTCTGGAAGGTATTTCACTGCAGCGAGTTGTCAGATAGTGGATTTGCAAATGTGACTGTTAGAGAACTTACATGCTGGAATCATATCCACCAGCCATGCTCCCGGGACTATAGCCAACGAGAACTGGTCGAGTGCTAAATCTGCCAAACTAACCAGAGGATCTCTCCCGTGAGGAACAATATCATACCCATAGGTGATTTTCAAAACGAAAGCCCCCGCCGCACTGTTATGCTTCTTTTAGCACTGGAATTCGATCGGAGACTTTGTCAAGGGTGGTATGTCTCACGTTTTGATATGTTGTAGAAAGTCTTGCGGACAATCGAGTAAACGCCACAGGAATCGGCGAGTTTCCACAATAAGTAATTGATCAAACTTGGATGCGGATGCTCGTGTTCCGATGGTCCGGGCCATCGCACGGCGATACGTCCGAAGAAGACTTGTGTTATCCTGGTTCACGGGTGCTTTTCCCCATCCCGAGCTATCACTGATTAGTTATGGAAAAGAGCCCGTAAAAGAAAACATACAGTTCATTTGCGAAGACAAGGTGAGGGCGAGATGAATGCTTAGCCGAATTCTTTTCCAATATTTGAAACGCAAGTTGTCGATCGTTTATAATGACCAATGTTTGACCAAGGGCTGTGACTGAGCTTAAAGGACCTGGAAAAAGTCAGTGACGATGCTTTTGTTCATACTGTGTTACTCAGTCACCGTAAAGCTCTTTATGCCGAAGCCAATGTTGCCATTCTTGTTTCCCTGGAGCGGGTAGATCAAGCAGGTTCCCGATTAAAGGCTTTCCTTTAGGGCCGGGAGGAAATGGAGCGAGTTTTTGCTTTGAGATTAATGCCCGGATGATGAAGAAAACAGCCACAGCAGCAGTAAGAACTGCCAACGTGGTGGACCCCATGCTATGTGGTACAATTGAGTCAACAGATTGCGCTACTTCTGAGAGGCGGACTCTCCAAATTTCAATTGATGGACCGACCTTAAAATTCCAAAATTGGGGAAACGTCAAAAATATAGGGGTGTCGGGGACATTTAAAGGCTCGGATACCGATGGATAACCAGTGGTCATACTAAGATAATGAAATTGCGGAGCTACGGGGCATATACCACCTTTGGGTAGTCTCTAGGATTATCAGCTCACTGTTAAAAGCCTAAGCGGGCATGCACCTCGGTGGGTAACATCGCGCAGCCTGTTTACATCTTCGCTAACGTTGAGAAAGGTCGAGCCAAAAACTCAAGTGTAATAAAAGACATGGGCCTGAGGCTTTCCCCCTTCATCTTCTAGTACGCGAGTTTCACTCATCTCCAATGTGTGTTGAAAAGTTTTCATCAAGCACGGGATCAGGTTTCGTAATTCGCAATCGCGCTACTAACGTTGTGCAGGTAGGCGAGCCACAAGTGTGGAGCTGCCGAGGGTCAATTGCCACGGCATTTGAACCTAGCGAGGGACTAAGAGCTGAATAGGCATAAAATCTTGAGCTGCATATGTTTTATGATCCCTGATTTGACCAGTTTCAAGGTCAAATACCTCGGTCAGATCTTACATTGGTACTTTGATCAACGGACGCAGACAAACCACGTGTCCTTGGCACGAAAGCGTACACCAATCCACTCTGGTGAGTTGTCAATGACTTCCCCACTTAATTAGTAGCTGTATTACATAGACGGATTAGCGTTATCTACAGTGACATGACAAAAGTGTTAACATCCCATTTGATTATGTAATATTATGCCAGTCAAAAAAAACGTTCTGAAATCAGGCGAAATAGTATCCGCCACTGCATAATAAGGCATGTTAACCCACTATTTCGAATAACTGCTTGCATTCGGGGCTCTTACAGATATTTGAAATGTTTTAACATGATTTAAACACGCGATTTGATTAGGCATTGTAGGCGGTGGGAAAGGCGGGTCTTTTGGGGGTGTTAACACTTTTGTCATGTCACTGTAACTAGCCGAGATCAACACATGGACATTTACCAGTTGACTTGCATGTTGGTGCCTTATATATGAGGCGACAAGGCACCAATCAGGTGCTCACAGATCCAGTGTAATATCATCGGAACTATATTGTCAGATAACCTGTTACTGGAAGAAGCCTCCTCAGAGGAAGGTTAATTACATTGAAAAGAACTGCCAGTTTGAGATATAGTTCTCTCCCCGGTGATCGGCATATCGAGACCCGTTGGAGCGATTGCCGAGTCTGGGGGCTGGACCCACGGATCATTTCTCTCATTTCTTCATGAAGCTTTCCTTGTCAGGCGATTTTACCATAAAGCACCGAAACCTTGGAAGTGAATAATTCTCGACGTTCCAAGGGTTCTGTACAACTTAAATTGATATCAATTGATTGTACCTCTTCACCCTTACAATCTTCATCAAGAGCCAGCTTCAAGTCTAGTACTTCTCTATAATGCTTTTATTTTTCTCTTCTGGAAAACATTTTAGTAGCTTAGCGAAAGGGGTGGGCAAAGCGGCGGGCAAAGGGGTGGGCAAAGGGGCAGGCAAAAGGGTAGGCAAAAGCGTAGGCAAAAGCGTAGGCGGGATTATCAGGTACATGACAGAAGTCGAAGACATGTTTCTAATCAGGTTATTCCAATGAGAAACCAAATTTCATCAAATTCACGGCAGAAATTTTCCATATCGTGGATCAACTGACGTGGGGGGCTTTCCCGTTAATCAAGGTACCCCCGCACTACTAGACTTGGATTACTCGCTGAATTAACGCGCATCAGAGTACCTCCAAAAGGCCAAAGAAATGGTCAATGCGGTGCTTGACGGTTCCTGACCCTGGTCCTTGGCGCCACGGTCTAGCCTCGACGCTAAAAATACGCAGCCAAGATCAAGGTGTAGCCCAAATGCATGATGTCACCCGCGGAACACCCAAGATGAGGGGGGAAACTACCTTCCTCTTCCAAGATTTTTCTCTGTTTCACACCACTCCCACGGTCTTAAATTAGGCCATTCGCTCTTTAGCAATTCCAGATTTCACTGGATAAAGCTATTTGAGCTTCTGACTTATTTTGTTGTCTTGTTCGCAAGCGCTACATCGCCATGGGTGCCTCATCTCAGGTCTATCTGCTTCCCTTGAAGGATGACGGTTCCCCAGATGTGCCCGGCGGCTACATCTACTTGCCACCCCCTACGGAGGAAGGTTATGTGCTGCGTTTTATCATTGAAGGGACCAGCTCAATCTGCCGGCAAGGCAGCTTGTGGGTCAACATTCCTGAGGAGGGCAAGGCTTTTGATCGCCATTCGTTCCGCGAGTTCAAGTATGATCTCTGACCCTCTGGATAGGATATTAGAGAATGGGTTGCTAACACGAAGTAGACTGCGCCCCAATTTCAACGAGAACATTCAGATCGACATCCGGGTTCCTAGCGCTGGCGCCTTTGCATACTATGCCACGTTCACCCCGTTGCCGGACTTCTCCGTAGAGGCGGTCCAAACGCCGGAACCAATCAAAAGCCCGCTCTACTACATAGACGTGTCGCCAAAGCTCACATTACAAGGAAAGGACTTGCCATTGAATGCCCTTTCAATCTTTTCGGTGATCTCGAAATTTATGGGACAGTACCCTATCGACTGGGATGGCCACCTCAATGGCATTAGCCAGCGGAACTACAACATGGTTCACTTCACACCGCTCATGCAGCGTGGGGCTTCCAACTCACCCTACAGTATTTTCGATCAGATCTCATTTGACTCGGCGCTGTTCCCCAATGGAGAGTCTGATGTCGCATCCCTTGTGTCGAAAATGGAGAAGGATTATGGTCTTTTGACCCTGACCGATGTCGTTTGGAATCACACTGCGCACAATAGCAAGTGGTTGGAAGAACACCCAGAGTCTGGATACAGTGCCGAGACAGCGCCTTGGTTGGAATCTGCACTAGAGTTGGACACAGCACTGTTGAAGTTTAGCGACGACCTTGAATCTCTGGGCTTGCCGACCGATTTCAAAACCGCGGATGACTTGGTTGCTGTTATGAATGTTTTGCGCGATCAAGTAATCAAGGAGCTTCGCTTGTGGGAGTTTTACGCCCTTGACGTCAAGTCCAACGCAAAGAAGATCTTAGATGCATGGACCAGTGGAGCTGTGGACCCAGCCATTAACCAAGCCGATTATCTGCAGGGCTTCAAGAGTTTGACACCAAAGGAGCAATCACAGATTGTCCGCAATCACGGGATGGTGAATTCGAACCAACTTCGCGGAAGATTCGAGCGCGCTGTAGACCCTGCGTTTGGCGCTGCTATTCTATCAGAGTTTCACGGAGAGTTTGAGAACAACAAGTCCGTACTCCCTGAAGCCGAGGAATCTCTCTCTAAGCTCCTTGATGCTGTGAACTTGCCTCTCTACGAAGAATACGACACGGATCTTGCTGAAATCATGGATCAACTATTCAACCGGACCAAGTATCTTCGGATCGACGATCACGGTCCAAAGCTTGGCCCTATTACCAAGGAGAACCCGTTGATAGAGACGTACTTTACTCGACTTCCTCTCAATGATGTCACCAAAAAGCACAACCCAAAGGCCCTTTCTCTGGCAAACAATGGCTGGATTTGGAACGCCGATGCGATGAAGGACAATGCAGGACCAAACTCCAAAGCCTATCTTCGTCGTGAAGTCATCGTGTGGGGAGACTGTGTCAAGCTCCGTTACGGAGATTCACCGAAAGACAGTCCGTTCCTCTGGGATTTCATGACCAAGTACACCCGTCTCATGGCCAAGTATTTCTCGGGCTTCCGAATCGACAATTGTCACTCTACACCGCTGGTGGTCGCAGAATATCTGCTAGACGAGGCCCGCCAAGTTCGTCCAAATCTGACCGTCTTTGCGGAGCTCTTCACAGGATCCGAGGAAGCAGATTATGTCTTTGTCAAACGCTTGGGTATAAATGCCCTCATCCGAGAGGCCATGCAGGCCTGGAGCACTGCAGAGTTGAGTCGCCTGGTCCATCGTCATGGCGGTCGCCCAATTGGTAGCTTTGATGTGGACCTACCATCCGCTGGCAGTAGCCATGCCATTGCTTCCGCAAAGTCTGGAGATTCGGATGAGCAAGTCACTCACATCCGACCATCCCCTGTTCAGGCATTATTCATGGACTGCACCCATGACAACGAGGTCCCTGCCCAGAAGCGCGATGCTCGGGATACTCTTCCAAACGCTGCTCTTGTCGCAATGTGTGCATCCGCGATTGGAAGTGTGATGGGCTACGATGAAGTTTACCCCAAACTTATTGACCTGGTTCATGAAAAACGATTGTACGCATCGCCATTCTCCGGTGACCAGATATTGGAAGTTGGCCCCGGAGAGGGCATTGGAAGTGTGAAGAAGCTTCTTAATGAACTCCATACCAAGATGGGGGTAGAGGGCTATGACGAGACCCATATCCACCACGACGGGGAATACATCACCGTGCACCGAGTCCACCCCAAGACCAGAAAGGGAATCCTCCTCATTGCCCACACCGCGTTCCCAGGCAATGAAAATGGTGCGATCCTTGCTCCTACTCACATCACCGGTACACAGGCCAAGCACCTTGGCTCTTGGGTACTTGAAGTCAACGCAGATGACGAGACCAAGACCAAGGTTCTAGCAGATGACCAGTATCTCAAAGGACTCCCAAGTCATACAAAGGATATCGAATGTACAAATATCGAAGGGGATGGAAATGACGTGACTATCTCTGTGCTCAAAACTCTTGTACCCGGGTCTATCGCGCTTTTTGAGACTTGGATCCCTAGCGCAGAACACGCCAGTGGTCTGGATAGCTTCCTCTCTAGCGGAGCAGATGAGGCTTTCAGTGAACTCAGTTTGATTGATCTCAACTTCGTACTCTATCGTTGTGACGCCGAGGAGAGAGATTCCAGCGACGGGCAAGATGGTGCGTACAGCATTCCCAACCACGGATCTTTGGTCTACGCAGGTCTGCAGGGCTGGTGGAGTGTTCTTGAGGACATTATTAAACACAACAACCTCGGCCACCCACTTTGTGATCATTTACGTGAAGGCCAATGGGCCTTGGACTATCTCGTTGGACGTATGGAGAAGGTAGCCTCCAAGGAAGGCTATGTCGCACTACACAAACCTGCGGCATGGCTTCGTGAGAAGTTCGATGCTGTTCGAGGTCTGCCGAACTTCCTGCTTCCGCGCTACTTCGCAATTATCGTTCAAGTTGCCTACAATGCTGCATGGAAAGCAGGAATTCATCAGTTCAGTGACAATGTGCGCTATGGCCAGGAGTTTGTTCATCAACTGGCGATGGTCAGCGTTCAACAGACTGGCTTTGTTAAGTCGGCTTCATTGTGGCCCACCAAACAGGTTCGCAGTCTGGCAGCGGGTTTGCCCCATTTCGCTGTTGATTGGGCCAGATGCTGGGGTCGCGATGTATTCATCTCCATTCGTGGCCTTTTCCTCTGCACGGGTCGCTTTGATGATGCGAAAGAGCACATCATTGCCTTTGCTAGCGTGCTAAAGCATGGCATGATTCCCAACCTACTCAGCAGCGGCAAGTTGCCTCGGTATAATTCGCGGGACTCGGTCTGGTTCTTCTTACAGGCAATCCAGGATTACACAAAAATGGCCCCGAATGGCATGAGTCTGCTGCAGGAGAAAGTGCCTCGCCGCTTTTTGCCGTATGACGATACATGGTTCCCGTTCGATGATCCTCGTGCCTACTCACAGTCTCCGACTGTTCTGGAGGTCATCCAGGAGGTGTTCCAGAGACACGCCCTTGGAATGTCCTTCCGCGAGTACAATGCGGGATCGGACCTGGATGTCCAGATGAAGCCCGAAGGCTTCCAAATTGATGTAAAGGTCGATTGGGACACTGGCATCATCTTTGGTGGAAGTCAGGACAACTGTGGCACGTGGCAAGACAAGATGGGTGAAAGCGTCGCTGCTGGCAACAAGGGAGTTCCTGGAACTCCTCGTGATGGTGCAGCCATTGAGATCACTGGACTTCTTTACAGTGCTCTGGCTTGGGTGTCGCAACTACATGAGTCGAATAAATACCCGCACAAGGGGGTGGACATTGGTGACGGGAAATCCATCACCTTCAAGGAGTGGGCTAGCAAGATCAAGACTAGCTTTGAGCGGTGCTACTACATTCCCACAGACTCCAAGGAAGATGGTCAATACGATGTGGATGCCAACATCATCAACCGCCGTGGTATCTACAAAGACTTGTACAAGTCTGGCAAGCCTTTCGAGGACTACCAGCTTCGATCCAACTTCCCAATTGCAATGACGGTTGCCCCGGCCTTATTCACACCCGAAAAGGCTCTGATGGCCCTTGCAATCGCCGATTCTGCCGTCGTTGGCCCCATCGGAATGGCCACCCTTGATCCGTCTGACATGAACTACCGTCCCAATTACAACAATTCCGAGGACTCCACCGACTTTGCAACTTCCAAGGGTCGCAACTACCACCAAGGTCCCGAATGGGTTTGGCAGCGCGGTTACTTCCTTCGTGCTCTGCTCGCTTTTGACTTGGTTCGTCGCAAAACACCCGAGGAGCGCATTGAGTCCTTCCAGCAGGTCACCCGACGACTAGATGGCTGCAAGAAGGCTCTACGTGAGAGTCCTTGGAAGGGGTTGACAGAGCTTACGAACAAAAACGGAGAGTATTGTGGCGATTCGGTATGATTTAACTCACCCTGACAACTTTGATTGATGCTAACATGATGAAATATAGTCGCCCACACAGGCCTGGTCTGCCGGTTGCCTGCTTGATCTCTACTATGACGCGGCCAAACTTTCCTAATCTTTTTTTGCTCATAGACTTAGCATATCCATGGATGACAGCGCTTAATTTTAGCTATTCCATGCATAATAAATTTCTTTCCTTTTCAATCTGCATCAATCATGTCCAAGTCGAAAGGTTCCAAGGGTGAAAATTTTAGTAATATCCATGGGTAAACATGCCATGAATGTTCGGTTCCGGGACGTTGGGTAGGTAGATGGGCCCGATAACCATGTGGATAGGCCGATCATTGAAGCATGGTATAAAGA
This sequence comes from Penicillium lividum, assembly GCA_028828245.1. Lineage (NCBI taxonomy): Eukaryota > Fungi > Ascomycota > Eurotiomycetes > Eurotiales > Aspergillaceae > Penicillium > Penicillium lividum. Next base: position 7,246,277 of record JAQJAG010000002.1, read on the forward strand.
TCATCACACTTCATCACAGCCCAGGTGAGATGTTCAGAATGCTGGATGATAGTTGTAATGTGTTGAAAAATAAATCAAGATACATGATAATACAACCTTGAGCTGAATTACTGTATTCTTGTACAGATTGCAGTATTCATAAATGCTGAGTCAGCGACAGCGTCATTGCACAAAAACATAGGCTAGCTTGGTTAGCTCCTTTTTTGCCCTCTTTTAGACCAACCCCCAGTTTTGAACCTCCACCCTTGGCTTATACCTCCTTGTTTTACCAGAGACCTCTTTGAGTCCATCTGATTCCCACCACCCTTGAACCCCTTGCGCCACGTTCTGATGGACTAATACCTTGAGCATTCCTCGGACGACGATTCCACCCCACACTCTCGAGGCGCAAGGCGCCAGTTAATCAAAAAAGATGTCTCTAACGGCATCTGCGGCCACAACAATGTGGACAGTACTCGGCGATAACTCAAACGAGGGAGGAGAGCACCGATGGGAAGACCAGACCAAACAGCAACGTGATCTGTACACGCAATTTGTGCTCAGTTTCGCTCTTGGGTTGGGTGCTTTTCTGTCGTTTTGTGTCCTACGACCGAAATGGACGGAACTCTATGCTGCGCGGAGAAAACAGAGGTCTTCCGCTTCGCGATTGCCGGAATTGCCGGATAGCTTGTTTGGATGGATTCCTGTTCTACATCGCATTACCGATGAGGAGGTGTTGCAGTCGGCTGGTTTAGATGCATATGTGGTACGTGTTAGACTTGCAAAAGTGTGGATTGGATATTTTGCTGACTTTACTGTCCACATAGTTTCTGTCCTTCTTCAAATTTGCGACTCGACTCCTTCTTTACGTGTTTGTCTTCGCTGTGGCTATTATCCTTCCAGTTCACTACCATTATACCGGCAAATATGGGCCTCCCGGCTGGGATAACGATGGCAACTTACCTGGTAACACTTCTATGAATGCAATCGGAGTGCTTGGGAAGGGTGATAAGGACCCAGTTCCTGACCCAGCCTACTTGTGGATATATGTCGTGTTTCCCTATGTGTTCAGCGGTTTGGCTATCTACCTGCTCCTTCAGGAAACGAATGAGATTATCCACACCCGCCAAACATATCTCGGAAGTCAGACAAGCACAACCGACCGGACAGTGCGGTTATCGGGGATCCCGCCTGAAATGAAGACGGAAGATGATATCAAATGCTTCGTGGAGGGGATACATGTTGGCAAGGTCGAGAGTGTTACTTTGTGCCGCAAATGGCGGGAACTAGATGAATTGATTGATGAACGGATGAAAATTATCCGAGGGTTGGAACGCGCATGGACAAAGCATATGGGATACAAGCGTCCACGGAGTGACGGGAACACCCTGCCACTAACTCGCCAACCGCCAGTTAGCTCAAATCGGCCTCTGGACGATGAAGATGAACGGTCTCAATTACTGTCAGGCGAAAATTCCCATGTCTCTGGCTACGCCAACGAACGGCCTCGAGTCCGTGTATGGTACGGTCCAATGAATTTGCGGTTTCGATCGATCGATGCCATTGATTACTATGAAGAAAAGTTGCGCAAGATCGATGACAAGATTGAAAGTGCTCGAGAAAAAGAGTATCCTCCCACTGAGATCGCTTTCGTGACCATGCAATCTATCGCCGCCTCACAGATGCTAGTCCAGGCAATCCTCGACCCGCACCCCATGCAAATGTTTGCTCGACTTGCGCCAGCACCGGCTGATGTCATTTGGAAGAATACCTACGTCTCACGTAGCCGACGAATGACCCAGTCTTGGTTTATCACGGTCGTTATCGGTTTCCTTACTGTTTTCTGGTCGGTTCTTCTGCTGCCAATTGCTACTTTGCTGGACCTGCAGACATTGCACAAGATTTTGCCGTCTCTCGCAGAACTTCTCTCCGAACACCCCATCGTAAAGTCCTTGGTTCAAACAGGTTTGCCTACATTGGCATTCTCTCTTTTAACCGTGGCGGTTCCATATCTCTATGAATGGCTCTCCAACAATCAAGGAATGATGTCCCGTGGAGATGTCGAATTGTCTATCATCTCGAAGAACTTCTTCTTCTCCTTCTTCAATCTGTTCCTCCTCTTCACCGTCTTTGGAACAGCATCTGGTTTCTACGGTCTCTGGGAGCACCTGCGTGATGCTTTCAAAGATGCCCAAACCGTTGCCTTGGCTTTGGCCACCTCGTTAGAAAGTCTGGCCCCATTCTACATCAATCTGTTGATGCTTCAGGGTTTGGGTCTGTTCCCATTCCGACTCCTCGAGTTTGGCAGCGTCGCCCTGTACCCCTTGCGTTTCCTCGGGGCACGGACACCCCGGGAATATGCGGAATTGTCAACGCCTCCACAGTTCAGCTACGGCTTCTCCATCCCGCAGACCATCCTCATTTTGATCATTTGCATTGTCTACAGCGTGTTCCCCAGTTCCTGGCTCATTTGCTGTTTCGGGCTAGTGTACTTCACCATCGGCAAATTCATCTACAAGTACCAGTTGCTCTACGCGATGGATCACCAGCAACACTCGACAGGACGGGCTTGGCCTATGATCTGCAACCGAGTCTATGTTGGCTTGGTCATGTTCCAGCTGGCCATGATCGGTGTATTGGCTCTCCGCCAGAGTATCACTCGCCCATTGCTCCTGGTGCCTCTGTTAGGTTTCACCGTGTGGTTCAGCTACTGGTTCTCGCGGACATATGAGCCGCTGATGAAGTTCATCGCTCTTAAGAGTATTAACCGAGAACAGCCCGGTGGCGGGGAAGTCTCTCCCTCTCCTTCGACTTCCACATTCTCGCCGCCTTCTGGGTTGGACCGCGATGCGCTGCCTATTCAGATGGGTGGGCGAGAACTGGAGAACCGGTTGAAAAAGTACGTTCACCCGAATTTGATCGTACCGCTGCATGATGCATGGATCCCGGGCCGCAATCCTTATGGCAACGGTCAGTATTTGGACCAGTCCATTGACTCGTTGAACAATGTTTCCGTTTAGCCTGATTGCCCCTCTCTAATTATTGTATGACTTTTGTTTCTTGTTCCTTGTTTCTGACTTTATTGTTTTACGATGATGAACGACCGTGATACCTCGATCGCATTCCTATTTGTTGATAATCTCTCGCTTAAATCACAATACCCACTGTATTTCCGGCGCTTTGTTCATAATTATTATTTCTGCTTTATTTGCTTTGTTTTGTTTTCTTTTCATATCTCTTTCTCTGAATAGAAACATGTACAGTGGCAGGTTGGACTGGTATGGACTTTGTAATTCTAGATCTTCCATCTATTCGCAGCTCATGTGAACATTAACATTCCTTTCAGCCGAAGCGAACGTGGCAATTACCATGTCATCAGTGATGATTTTATGTAAAAATGCTTTTATGAATGATCCATAAAGGCAGAACTTGAAACGGCCTGGGTCGCGGAATAATGTAAGTAGAATTCCTAGATCGAAGGGATCGTGACCCAGCAAAGATCTTTTAATTTTTTGATCATTTTATCATTTAATCTTTTTATCTTTTAATCTTTGTGTCTTCAAATCTTTTAAACTTTTCACCTTGTCATCTTCTCATCTCTAAGCGAGTTCGCGTGCATAAGGAATGAATGCTTCTGGAATCCCCCAAGGGGCCCACATGGAGATAATCACACATTCCACGGCCTTGCGGTAAGCATCACAACAATGCTGCCCCGTGCCTCTCCCTCGACTCATGAGACAGAATAAACGAACATCAAAATAAAAGCGATCAACCTGTCAGTGATCCAGAAGTATCGTGCCAGTGCATACATAGTACATACTGTGGAGTCGTACAGTGTACTGCATCCGGAAACGTCACATTCTTGACTTCCTAATTCCCATAGGGAATGCACATCAGAACTACGCTTTTCAAGTTTCTTTGTGCCCCATGTGCACAAACTGTCAGAGACGATCAGTTGCCTTTTTCATTCCCATTCCACTCCCGTCAGACTAGTCTACGCGGAATCCCTGACTCGTCCATCGCCGATGTGTGGCGATCTCATACTTTGACGGGGGTCCACAGTCAACGTGGCTCGTGGCTTATGTCTCATAAATTATGGCAAATGAGAGTTGAAGATCCAGTTCAGGTTCTCCCTTGGTTTCTGAATCTGAGTCTGATGTATATGATTTCTTTTATGCATAACAAAAACCCTTACCTCGTCCAATTTCCCGTTTTCTCTCAATCCACCGCTTTCAGTTCTTTAATCCATACGACCTTGGGGCATATTTTGGTCGGGAATACTACCATGCCTTTTGCTGGATAAGATCTAGCTGGATCTGATCGGACTGATACCACTTTATTTGGGATATCCCGATCGTTCCGTATCTAATCCTATACCGGCCGATCCCAGATCTGCTTTTAGATCAACATTTCCATTTGTGATTTTGGGTTTGATCTAACGATTCACTTTCAACTTAATCGCCACATCGCATGCGATATCTGGAAAGATCAGGGTCAGGGGAACCTTGAACGTCAAATATCTTGGTCTTTGAGTGGTGACGGAATGCCGGCTTTGAGGTCGCGGAGCAAACGCTTTGCACAGACGACACAGCCTGCTTCAGAAGAAAAGGGAAATAGTACGAATAACAACCACTCAGCGTCAATCGTTATAGACTTGTCCAGCAAGACTGAAGAAATCACGGATTCCGTGCACCATGACTATACCAAGGTTTCAGTCTCATCCGCTGCGAATATCACACCTGTGGAGATTCTATTGCAAATCTACTCCCTGTTAACACCACGGGAGTTTGACAATGCGCGACGAACTTGCTCCCAATGGATGAGAGTCAGCTTGAATGCGGATTTGTTGGAGATTATGTTGAAGCGAGCAGGATGGTGGGATGCATGGCAGCAAGATAGAACGACACGACGGCTTTACCGTCCATCCAGCTATGAGAGTCGAGTCTGGAGGATGAGCAAACGATTTGCGACAGAGTGTTTGCTGTCCGGGAGAAGGGAGACTAAGAAACTGGCTTTTGTCGCAACGGGATCTGTCGATTTCTCTCGGCTTGCCAGCGGCTTGCAAAGGCCAAAACCCCGTGGAGCTGTAGCCTCCCTGGACCGAAACCACCATAGCACCTCGACATTCAACGTCAGCAGCTGTGGCAAGTTTCTTTTGACTACGGCAGGCTGCGTGGTATATGTCTTTCATCTCCTCGATAGAAAGTCCAGATCTATGTCTTCGACAGAGCTGGCGGATTCCAATGTGATACCGATAACCAGTATCTCTTGTCCGTTTGAAGTTCTATCGGCAACAATTGATACAACTGTATCTCCGTTCGTCATCGCTGCATTATTACGCAATCGAGCTGGTATGGTCTGCGACTTGGACGTATCAAACATGGCCGATGTTGCATCCACTGCTGGCTCAGTGGATGTATCGGAATCCTTGTCATCCAAACCATCCAAACATAATCTATACTCGATGCCGACCAGCCATTCAACCCCACACTACTACTATGATGTTTGCTCGGAAGACCACCCTCCACGAACAATCGCCCTATGTCCAGGTCGTCGGTGCGTGGCTTTCGGTTGTGCAGGAGGCATCGAAATACACTGGGTCGACGAAGCAACCCAGAAAGACCAACGTCGACATTTTCCCATGTCCCAACCATCCGAAATTCTACACTTCCTACCAAACTCGCCCAAAATCCCGACAGAAATGCGCCTTATCTCTTCCCTCGCAGGTCCCGGCGTCCACGAGTGCGCATGTCGACAATCCCCATACCCCGACCATCCCAAGAAATGCCAATTCAATTTCCCCGGCGATTCAAGATCAACTCGCAATCCCCCAAACACCCCATCTCTCAGCCTCGTCCGCGCAACACACTGCCACCACTACCGCGCCATGCCCATAAATGACGGCTACCACATCATCTTCATCGAACCACGCACCGGCCTCCTCTGCATCGGATCCGACGCCCCAATCGGCGGCCCAACAAGTCTAACCCGCGCCTTCGTCTGCATCCCTCCCAACAAAGACCAAGACCAAACGAACAGGCCCCGCGTCCCAACAGCCTTCGCCGTCGCTTCAGATCTACGCTGGGGCCTCCGCGTCGTAGCCGCATACCAAGATCGCTTAGTCCTCTACTCAATCCCCCCGGACATCCTAACAATCATCCGCAAAGAGCGCGAGCGCCAACAGGATGGTATAATGGGTGATGATCCAGCACTCACAGCATCCTCATCCGAGCCCCGTCAACGCCGCGACAACCTCTTCCAGCGTGAAAACGGGGACTGGGAATTTCACCTGAGCGCACGCTCCAAACCACCCGCTACGATGTGGCCATTCAAAACGTATGGCACGGAAATCGGCTACATTGATAATGTCGTCGAACTCGCTCTACAGTCCTCAAATGGAGGTGCGCGCATCTGGGCCTTTGATTCATCTGGCCATGCACGGATATTCGATATCGATACATTCACGTCATTCCAGTCACAATCCAAACACAATTCCAAGTCTCAATCCAAGTCCCCAACGACCCTCCCAATGAAACAAGTCACCATAGCCTCAGACGGCAGCATCATATCGGCTTCAATAGCCGAGCGAAATACAAGTTCCGTACCCGTGTCCATGTCCGGGGATGGAGCCCCAGCTAGAGCCGGATCTCGGAAACGCAAGGCATCAGCACTAGACGATTTTGTGGGGCGATATGGTACAAGTCGATATGTACCATATAGAAGCTTGGATGGTCTACAACCTGTTAATGCGCTTCGAATCCAAGAGGAAGACTTTTCTCTGCGAAGACCTTCCTTTGCGGCTTGTATTGTTGACTTTAGGATTCCAGAACTTGGGATGAGGGATGGGAGGTGGAGATGAAAGTTGACTCGGAAACTTGAGACGTCATTTGTTTCATTGATGGGTATCTTTTCCGCTATGACGTGGTGTGGAGTTGTATCAATGTTTTGGGTGGAGTTGGTGTGTACATTACGGGTCTGCTTGAACATAGTAAATTATACATACCATCGATCGATTGAACCTGGATAAACTTTGAACTTCCAGATATCATGTGCCGACTATTTCTGTTGGGAAAGACTGACTTTATTATATCCGTGGATTTGTTGTGGCGAGAAAGTTCTTCACAGGGATAAGGTTGTATGTACCTAACGAGATCTATGTCAGGCTGATTCACTGAGACAATTGCTATCGGGAAGGTAAGTATGATTTTCATCAAGGGTATAGTCTATTGTAAATCAGTTCGTAGAGATGCATAAATACAATCGTAAGTCTTTATCTACAAGCCATGCCATGCCATGCCAATCCCCATTTTCCCAACTCAAAGTCGGGCAGCAAACCGAGCGCCATCACCATCGCCATCGCCATTCTCGCCAGGAGTCTCAGAAGAATTCGAAGTACGCGGCACCGGGGGGCTAAAAAACCAAATTCCCGCAATTAACGACACACGCTTTAAGAAAGAGGCCGAAAAGAGGATTTACCGCTCGATGTAAGCAGGGATATCTGCAACCTTCATGCTTCCCTCCAGAATGCCTATGGATCCATATTAGTGGTTGTACAATACGTGTAGTAGCAGAGTGACTTACGGAAGACAGCAGTGAAGAGAGGGAACTCATCTTCCATGCCCTTCTTCTTCAGGAACTTGTTGACCTCAATAGCGGTCAATGTGCCCTGGAGACTTTGGCCGTTAAGCTCTGACTTCTCAACCTGCTCAATTGTCTGGTTGCGCTCAACGCTAAGCTTGGCACAACGGAAGTTGCGACCACTGCTGGAACTGGTGATCAGGTCGGCCACACCGGCGCTCTCCTCGGTGAAAGTACGCTGATCGATGGTGGCACCGAAGAACAGATCACCGAAACGAACCATCTCCTTCAGACCAACGCGCATCACGGCGGACTTGGCATTGTCACCCCAGCCCATACCGATAACCCAGCCGGCAGCGATGGCGACGATGTTCTTCAAAGCTCCGCTGACGGACACACCGGCGACGTCATTTACGACACGCACGTGGAAGTATGAGCGGTGGAAAAGGGACTTGAGGACAGCGTGGTCGATGGGAGGGTAGTCCACGGGCAGTGCCTGCAACTTGACGTCGGACATTTTACCCGAGACATCTTTGTGCTCAAACTCGACGAGATTTGTTTGGGAGCCCGAGGGCGAAAGCTGTGGGGTGGGAGCCTTGGAGTCCATGTGCGGGGGGTCGTATGCGACGGTGGTCTCGGACCACTTCTCCTGCGCAACCTCGTTGGCGATGTTGGCACCGGACAGGGCACCACAGTAGATGCCGAGACACTTGCCAATGGTCTCTGAGAAGAGGTGGACGCCGTCCTCTGTGACGTCGACACCCTTAATGCAAGAAATACCACGAGCGTAGGGTAGGATCTTGCCCTTAATTGACTCGCAGATCTTGTGGATGAACTGATGGGGGAGGTTGAAGACGAGGAGGGTGCTGTCCTTGACAGCATCCTCAAGGGATGGGTTTGCGTGGAGGTTGGCCGGCAACTGAATTCCTGCAAGGTACTTGACGTTCTCGTGTGTGCGGTTGATCACATCAGTGAGTTTTTGAGGGCCCGGGTTGGCGGGGTCGTAGTGTGGTGAATCCTTTGCGATCTCAACATTCTCCTCAAACACCCACATCTCAACCTTCTCCTCGAAGAGGTCAGGGTTGCTAGCGGCATTTTCGGCGACAATCTTAGCGATGGCGGTACCCCTACCAATGCAGAAAAGAGAGGGTTAGTTGGCTGTTCCTGGGGGTAGATCAGATCAAAGGAGATAATTACCAGTTACCGGAGCCCACCACGGTCACCTTGTGTTTGCGCTGGAAAGGAGTGAGAGAACCCATTTTGGAAGAAGATGTAGATGAATATGATCGACACTGAGAAGCGGCGGGGGATGGTGTCTTATAAAAGGACACAGGATAGGACGGGGGCAACCGGGGAGGCTTGATACAATTCTGGAACCGGGTGGGTGGAGGCGACCGAGGCAAGATGGCCGTGGTACGCGCAGGAAAGCAGATCCGATAACAACGGGTTGGGGAGGGCATCCAGAATAGGCTTGACCGGCACCCAATTAGAACAAGTTAGACCGGGTATTCGTTCAAGTGCACTAAGTTCTGATGTCACAGGCCCCGGAGTTCTCTTGTGAGAATTTACCCGAAAAGGTGGAGCGAACGGTAATGCGAGGTTTACAAGTGAAGCGGTCACGTCACAGCGAGCGCATTCTCGCGTGGTCCTGTGGTTTTCGGTATTCCTTTAGGTCAAGTGGATCTTGTAATTTCTTAGTGAAGATATGTCGTTGGTTGGATTATCACAGGGACAAGGGGCAAGCGGGCGGTCAAGGTGGGGCGGAAAACGAAAAAAAATCTGGTGCCGATCAATTCACATGCGGGATTATGACTTTGCTTGACTCCACGTCACCAAACCGGATCTTTCTCGTCTTTCGAAGAAAACGATGAAGACGAAGACTGTCGGAAGGACCGCCCCGAGATCAACTCCTTTTGGAGATGATTTCCGGACTAGCAAAAAGGACAAGCGTCAGATCAAGCGCGCCGGGTTAATGTCCAAAATCACCAAGAATGCGACTACCACCACCAAGAAGCGTCGTGCCTCCAAAAAATTGGTCGCCAACCTCGAGTCCCTAGCGGATGCCTTACCCGAAGCTGCAGAGGAGTCTCACGATGCGGCAAGCCAGGTCAACGTGATCAAACAAAACACCCTCCGTCACAAGCCTGGTTCTTTGAAGCGCCGGGAGAAGGTCGAGAAGGTCGAACGGGATCGATTCGCGAAGAACATGGCTCAGATGTCAGGTCTGCAGGCCACAGTACCAAGTACTGGCGAGGAAACCACAACTGCCAACCCCACGGCCAATAGGTGGTCTGCGCTGCGAAGTTTCATCTCTCAGACAATGGAACAACAGCCTGTTTTCAAGACGAACAAATGAAGAGGGAGAGGAATTAAGACCGAAACTCGAATTCCCTCAAAACACCTGCGACTTAATGATACCCACGACTTGAACTACACACAAGTTTCAATCCGGGCGCAACATACCCGACCATTCGCCCAAGGGCGTCAAACAATTGCAGTTGAAGTCTCATTTTGCACTGATGATACCGGTTCAGCAAGATCTGACTTGACTGCTCTCGGATCTCAAAGACTTTACTACCTGATGAACTTGCTCTCAGGCACCCGAGGAACTCTTCATTGAGCAGTCTTCGGAATTAGTCTACAATCAAACAAATTTATACAAATATTCACTCATTGTGTTCTCTGAATTCGATCTTCGTAGACATAAGACAGTATGATATGTAATGATGACCAAACGCCATCCATCCAAAGCGAAAGTCCGTGGCCTACTTAGTGACTGGAAGCTACTGTTCTGTGGCATGACATTCCTGTGGCCCAAACATCTCGAAAGTTACAAAGTTTTCGGTGCATAATACATAGACGATCACAGAAAGATCGGGGAAACGTGGAGGTCCCCAAGGGTCGATCGTGAGTCCGTGACCTGATAACCACACCAAAAGTACCAAGCGGGTAAGGCCTTGGGAGAGATCAGTGCTCACGGGTCCTAATACGAGTTAGTCACCAGGCTTCCATGTAAGTAAAGGGAAACCAGTGTCCTCTTCATCGTTCTAAATCTTCTCCCTATCTAGCGGGATAAATCAAACACCCTCCGAATATTGCAAGGCTACTCCCGATGCTGCATAGTTAGTGTCGATCTCCTTTCTCGTATTGGTCAATAAATGACATCACTTACTTCGGTGCCGATGATCTACAGATCGGGTTGGATATGGACCTCGGGAAAGGCTCAATCAATATCATATACGGAGTACCTTGTCTACTACACTTCACACTGAACGCTGGAGACGAAAATTTTCAAATGAAGATGATGATGTATACCCGACGCCCGTTGACCTTCGGGGCTACAGTAGAGTTAAAACATGTGGAGTATTTTGGTGCGGTATCGGGACTGCCCAGCGCGATATACTTTCTTCTACGTCACTGATTGGAAGTGAATACCACATGTGCAAGTGACATCGGAGTGTATGATTCAAAACGAGTGCTTATATGTAGAATCAAACCTACATATGCACATCTATGTAGCCAAATATATAATGATTTAACTGAGATAAAGCATGTCCGATATCCCGGTCCGATGCAAAGCGTGATGACTAAGCCGATAAGACCACCTGCGGGGAAGCTTCCCCAATTGGTTATCTGATCCAACAACTCACTGGCTCACTACAAGCATCAGTTGATCCTTTTCCTTTTCAAACCCAGCCTTGCAGCTTCTGGATTTCCTCGGCGATGCTGTGGCGGCCAATCCAACGTCGTCTTCCGCTTGCCATAGCGCATAGTGACCTTACCCGATGTCGGCCGTGGCTGTCATCATCTAGCCACACACGTCTACTATTCAGTAGCTCCTCAACGTCCTCCCAGTTTAACCGGTCTGACTTTACAAACCAACCATTTACCGGAAGCTATGAGACTGGACTCCCGACATCTGGGCCCCTTGGCTCAACCCCAGCCTTTGGGGCTCCGCGGATTACCCCGAAGGTGCTGAAGCAGTATCTCGATCAGTATGTGGTGGGGCAGGATCGCGCGAAGAAAGTATTGAGTGTGGCGGTCTTCAATCATTACCAGCGTGTACAGGAAATAGCACGACGGGAGGAGGAAGCAGAGGAGCTTGCGGCAAAACGTCAGCGGAAGGAGGCGCTTGAGAGTCATCCTTTGGAAGGTATGTTTCTTGGTCTATCTTTTATCCCTACCGTTGTAACCCTGGTTTCAATTAGATGAATATCCAGGCCAGCAACGGACAGTTGGTCTTCCATCTTCGCCCAAGTCCCGCCAGGCAATTCCCTTGGGTCAGGACGTGCTCGTTGATACATCTCCACTTCAACTTGACAAGTCCAATATTTTACTATTAGGCCCTTCGGGTGTCGGTAAGACGCTGATGGCTAAAACGCTGGCCCGTGTGCTGTCAGTACCATTCAGCATCTCGGACTGCACCCCCTTCACACAAGCTGGCTATATCGGCGAAGATGCCGAAACTTGCGTTCATCGACTACTCGCTGCTGCCAACTATGATGTGGAGCAGGCGGAACGCGGAATAATTGTACTTGACGAGGTTGATAAAATTGCCGCTGCAAAAATTAGCCATGGAAAGGACGTGGGTGGTGAGGGAGTCCAGCAAGCACTGCTAAAGATCATTGAAGGCACCACTATACAAGTCCAGGCCAAACCGGAGAAGAACCCTCGCTCAAACAGTCCACCTAACTCATACCCATCTAACAGCCCTTTGGGAAATACCCCTTTCCAACCTCACAGTGGCAGCCCTCCCAATAAGGGTGAGGTGTATAATGTGCGCACGGACAATATCCTCTTTATTTTCTCCGGCGCCTTCGTTGGTCTTAACAAACTGGTCATGGACCGTATTTCCCGTGGGTCGATGGGATTTGGACAGCCCGTCCGTTCACACGATGGATCCAGTCCCTCAGATCCCTCTTCCGCAGAACCACTTCCCATTATCCCTGGCTCTGAAGAAGAAGCGCTATACAAAAAGCACCTCCCCTTCTTCACCTCTGCATCCCCCGCGCCGGGCAGCGATCCTACCTATTTCAATGCACTTGACCTCTTAACTCCAACAGATCTCCAATCATATGGCTTCATCCCGGAGTTGATTGGCCGAATTCCCGTCACCGCTGCTCTATCCACACTAACTCAGCCCTTGCTTCTTCGTATCCTTACCGAACCTCGCAATTCCCTCCTAGTCCAATACACCACGCTCTTTTCACTCTCCGGGATCGAGTTGCGCTTCACCACTCCAGCTTTGCATACTATCGCATCCAACGCTTTTAAAATGGGCACGGGTGCGCGTGCATTGCGAACAGAAATGGAGACTATCCTCAGCGATGCAATGTTCGAAGTCCCAGGATCAAGCGTGAAGTTCGTGCTCGTTACTGGGGCCGTTGCAAAACGCGAAGAGAAGCCCGTCTACCTTGCCCGTGGTCAAGGTGGTAAATTCCATGCTATGATATCGGCCGAAGAAAGCGAATGGGAGGATAAGACAAGACGCGAGAAGAAAGAAAAGAAGAAGAATGGAACGCAGAATGATTCTGATGAGCATTCTTCGAATTTCCAGGAATATCGCAAGCGTGCAGTTGGGTAGTTGGTACTCTTTTGGATGATTTCCAATCCTTCGCCCTGGTTTGGCGATCATGACATACCCGATTTCGATGTTTTTTATGTTCTTCATTCAGCGCCGGAGACTGTTTTTTCTCGTCTTGGATACGCGTTTTGACATTGATCACTTTGGAAATTGTAAATTCCACCAGTTCCTAATTTACATCATACCAAGAGAAAAGGGAATGAGTAATCGCAAGTATGGATTTGCAGGTTTCAACATTTTCATCATAGTCCAGCAAGACGGATGGGATCTCATGTGAAAAAGCCCCCCAAAGAAACATAGAAATAGAACGAAACAACCCGTTGGTATTGCTGGACACTATTGATCTCCTTATCGGTACGGCTGAGCAAGAGGATTCGACGGATAAGCCTCTCGCGCCAGCCTGGGATCCCTGCTATCCTTACGATCTCTACCAGGATCGTGACGGTTCTTACGGGGGTTGCGCGATTCCTGTGGTGTATGAGGGGTCCAGGGGGTGGTGACGCCGCCTTCAGTGGCAAGCTGAGGGGAGTTAACCTGTCGCTGAAGACCATTTTGAAGCCTTTCGAAAAAAATGGTTTCATCCGTGGCGAATGCTCGACAGAAAGCCTTGAAACCGTCTAACACGACCACATGCCCCCAGCCCGACCAGCGACTTAGTAGGGGATCGTTCTTCAAGAAAGTGACAACGGCTGTTTTGCGGAAGCGCGCTGAATTCACGTGTGTCCACCCGGCGAAGGTCTCGACGAGATGATCTGCGTCTCTTTCTGATCGTGTTAGGCCTATGGTGTGTGCGTGTTCGCCACCGGTGCGGGTGCCATATCCTGGGATAGGTAGACAAAGAACGTTATTGTTTGGGCGGTCCAGAGATTGGATCGAAAGACTATCCGGTTCGAAGAATGGGAAATTCGGGTCCATGGAGTTTACCATCTTGATACAAGCGATGATACTCATAATGCTAGGTAGAGTGTTAGTTTGCAAGAAACAAGCGACATGAGCAGGTTGAGAACGCACTTAACATCATCATTCTTGTCTCGGTTGGGATCATCCAATCTCTTTTCTAGCTTTGTCATGACGTCGGGACAGAGCACGAGTTTGGATGTTGGTGGTGATTTACTTGAGATGTGCTTATGATAAAACCAACAGACAATCATGGCGGCTCGTTTCAAGTCCTGGAATACGTCTTCGGTAAGCAAAATTGCAGAGCTATGAGGGAAAATAGCTTGAATGTGAGAGCCCTCGCTGCAGTATCGAAGATCTGGCAAATCCAACGGTCTCCGGAGACGGACAGTCCAGAAGTTGTGATTGTCCTTCCATTGATAAGACCGTATTTTTGGCCGCAAACTTTCGTACTGAAAGAACGATTCATGGAACTGTTGGTCAGGTCAGCTATACTCGTATGGCTTTCTGGCGAAATTCCGAGTACAACATACGATAATCACACCACGCTTGCAGTCGCTATGGAATTTTTCCCAGTTCCTTGGATCCCGGCTTGTCCAGTACTTCACTCTATGATGATTGAGCCAAGCCTCCATGAATTCCAAATCAATGCTGGCATCTGTATCCTCAACAGGAAAGTGAAGATAGAACGTGTCTGTGATGTCGCCGCTATCAAGGGTGCATAGACGTTCGAGCGTCATTTTGAATTGATCCTTGAAGATTTTGAGCATTTCATCTATTGCCTGTTCGCTGACACTTGTCGGGGGTCCCTTTCTAACACTCCCCAATTTTTGCGATGGCATAGCTGGCTTCCGAACATCCTGCGAAGTATCCACTAGCACTGGCCCTTGATCATTGAATGAAATGTCACTGGAGGTGTCCATGATTGTATCCGGACCCCAGTTCGGTGTTTCATCTGGTCTCCGTCTGCTTGACCTATCCGACTTTGTAACCAACCAGGTACGAGAGGGATGGATATTTGGTGACCCGACCAGGGGAGCCTGATCTTTATTGTCGTTCGATGTGGACTGCCCAGGTCTGGCATTGTCAAGTTGCCGAATCACAGGCGCGCGAGGATTTGTAAGATTGCTGGATCTTGTGCTGAGAGTTGAGAAATCCGGCAAGGGACCCCTCACTGCAAGACAGATGACCGCACCACTTGGCAACTGTATTGTTCCAGGGTCTGTGAGATACTGATCGAAAATAGACGAAGGAGAGTAGGCGATCCAGTTCATCCCTCTGCCATTAGCTGGGTAATGGATAGCCGCCATATTTTGTTTACGGAGAGACTCGGCCATGTAGAACAATTGCTCATTCGAGTCTTCGAACCCTTCCATCCAAGCATTGGTCCATAGTCGATGGCGGATTGTCTCGTGGAACTTAGTGAAATCTTAGTAAAAGCGAGTTTTCAAATAGAACATTGCAACTTACATCCCGTGCCAACTCCTGGTATTGGTCGAATGTACATAGGTGTTCAAACCACACGTCCAGTGTGAGGCTTCCTTTCCGCTTGGATGCAATCAGGTCATGACCGGCCAAAAAATTGTGCCCACATAATCTCACAGCCCCGATGTACTGCTTATCAACGCCAAAATAAACGTGAGCCAGCACCTCGCCCGGGTTCCAGAAATGACCTGCCAGGTTCATTTTAAAACCTTTCTTTTTTATTCCTACTGGCATTCGGGCAATCTGGTATTTCTCTTCTTCGGTAAGAACAGGTTGGGCTGAAGGTCTTGGCTCAGTGACTGGAGGCGGGAATGGACCTCGACTCTCCGGCCTCGAGATAGTATGACGGCAAGAGGTTAGTGACGGCGGAAGTGATCGCTCATGTCTTTCCGGTGAAGTCGAGTGCCTGTTGTATCTCATCGCGGGGAAAGATTGCCGGCTACTGTACGCATCAGGAGAAGGTCGACGTCTATATGGAGATGGCGACCGCTGGCGGGGATACACATCAGGAGAATGCCGACGGCTGATTGGACGCGGCGATCGCCGGCGGCTGTAAACATCTGGAGATCGTCGACGTCTAGATGGAGATGGTGATCGCCGGCGGCCGTAATCGGGAGATCCTCGGCGATGATACACGTCTGGTCGCTGTCGCCGACTGTTCTCTCCTGATGCGATAAACCGATTTTCTGAATCAGGCAAGTTCCGAGGATTGTCTCGCTCTGCCGATTTAGCTCTAAGAGCTACCCTGTTAGCTCTTGGCATGGTAGGCGGGATTGGGGCCGTTCGAGTAGCAGTATCTGGAGCTTGGATCTCCGAAGAATTTTCAGTGCGGTATGGTGCTGCAGATTGCACCAAGTTAGGAGGGCCTGGAGGACCCATCGATGTAATGATGGCCGCAGATACACTCGAATTTGAGGGTGTCTCTTCAGCTGGTTTATTTATGGCGGCCATTTTGTCTTTCATCGAAGGAGAAGGCTGAATGTACCCGTAATTCTCTCTGCTGGGAAACTCCGAAGGTTTCATCAGCTCCAATTGATTGATATCCGGAACCTTCTCGCGAGCCCAGCGTGAATTAAACCCCTGTCGCTTATTACTTGGACGAGCTGTTTGACCAGACCCAAATAAAGGAGGTTTGGTAGCTGATTCTTGAGGTCTAGATATCGAATTAGCCAATCTCCAGGTTGGTTTTGACCGAGGCTTTTTGGCTGTTTGAATGGCTGGTTCCTGTTGGGCTGGTTGCTTCGGCGATGATTTCGCTGGTATCGCTAGTACCGCTGGTGTCACTGGTGCTTTATCAGCGTGCACCGGGGCTCCTGGCTTTTTCGAGGACTTGGAAGGACCAGATATATGATCTACAGGAACTTCCCGTGACACTGTGCGTGGTTCCTCTGGAGGGACAGTGTCTGGCCGAACGAACAAAGATGAAACCTCCGATGAGAAGCGCTTTTCTCGCCTATGACTGAGCGGTGTATCTGAGTCAGATGAAGATGATTCTGGCAATGGGAGGAAATATGAATCAAAATCAGTGTTGATGGAACAATTCTCTTTGATCAAGTCTCTCTTGGATGCCGCGAATTCGGCCTCAATTCTCTTTCTATCACGCTCCCATCTTTTCACGTCGAAGCGACGTTCTCTTCCAGCTGTGATGAGAAGCTTCTTTCTTGCCCAATCCATCAGTGTATCGTCGGAGTTGAACTGCTCGGCAGGCTCCCAGGTGGCGTTCATCAAGTCAAAGCCATCCCATTTGACTAAATATTCTGTCACACCCTTTTTGAACCTCTCCTCAAGGATTGCTTCTACATCGAACTCATCTTCCTCCTCTGACTCTTGCTCTGATGTATCAGCATTGCTCGGAGTTGGAGGATTGGACCGGCCAGAAAGTTCGCCGTCGCTGCCACTTTTGTTCTTCATATTGGCTTTTGTTGACGTGGTCATGTGCTGCAAAGATTTGCACAGGTAGAAGTTAGAAAGAGTGTTTGATAATGTTCATGACAGATGAATTTCTGCAGAAAAAAAAAGCACAGTTTTCTTGCGATGAAGTCATCAACAGTGTGAGAATGTTGTATGAAAGACAGGACAGTTTCCGGGGGAGATGAATGTTTAGAAGCCTCCGGCACATTTTATATAAAGAGATCTAGGCATTTTGGAATTCAGTGAAATGCCCACACATATCCAAACTTTTAAGCCTCTTGTAACAAAGTGTTGGATGCAAACCCCTCTCTAACATTCAATATCTGAAGATTGAACATTGAAACTGAAAGTTGCCGAGCGGCAGAAACAACACCCACGTGACCTGTGGGTTAAGGAGACACTCCACCTAGGAGACATCAACTCTCCCTATCGGCCGTCACTTACTACATCTTCCCGCTTTTTTTCTCTTCTGTACTTCACCCCTTTTCTCATATTCCTTCTTTATCCTTCAACATGGCCAACGACGAATATGATGTAAGTGATTCTATCCCTCTATTATTGTTTCTGTCGCTGACTGGCCCCAGTTTCTCTTCAAAGGTAACGTCGCCTCGTGCAGCTGCCTACCGAGCAGTGCTGCGCAACACTTTGCACCATATGCCCACCAACGGACCTCGAACAAAAGAATATAACTGATGGTAATATACAGTGGTGTTGATCGGAGATTCCGGTGTCGGTAAATCCAACCTGTTGAGTCGATTCACTCGCAACGAGTTCAACCTGGACTCTAAGTCAACGATCGGTGTGGAGTTTGCGACTCGCTCGATCCAGGTCGACTCGAAGACTATCAAGGCACAGATCTGGGATACCGCCGGTCAGGAGCGCTACCGTGCCATCACTTCTGCCTACTACCGCGGCGCTGTCGGTGCTCTCCTCGTCTACGATATCAGCAAGCACCAGACCTACGACAACGTCACTCGGTGGTTGAAGGAGCTCCGCGACCACGCCGACTCCAATATTGTCATTATGCTCGTCGGTAACAAGAGCGATTTGAGACACCTCCGTGCGGTCCCAACCGAGGAGGCCAAACAATTTGCCAGTGCGTGCACGTGCCTTGTCTTACGGGGCTTTCGACATGAGTGTATGATGATGCTGACTACCCCCCAGGCGAGAACAACCTCTCTTTCATCGAAACCTCCGCCCTTGACGCCAGCAACGTCGAGCTCGCTTTCCAGAACATCCTCACAGGTGCGCCCCCACTCAGCGCCAAAGTCCCCACCTACAAAGCTAACTAGCCCCTCTCTAGAAATCTACCGTATTGTGTCTAGCAAGGCTCTCGACTCCGGCGAGGGCTCCTCGGCCGGGCTCCCTGGTGGCCGCCCCGTCATCGAGGTCACTCAGCAGGACCAAGAGCAGAAGCAGGGCTGCTGCTAAACGATTCGTGAGAATGCTCCCGACCGCAACGACTCTTCTTTTACAATGTGATATTTGAATGGCTTGATCCGTGATGGGGTCTGTAATTTGAAACACGGAGGATGATACACAGGCAGGATCTGGTAGACAGCACATGGGGGAAGATGGGGATCGTAACCCGGACATATCTCCCGATAGTCTGACCTTTTGTTTTATTTTTCTTTCCCACCCCGTTGGTTTTGTTTTTTTTTTCTGCGTGGTTATCCTATGAAATTGATTTCTTTTCCACCGGACTTATTCTTGAAATCTGTTGGTGCCCCGCAATGGGCGCAATGGGCGTTGCTGTAACTATGCGGGTTTGTATGAAGTCGTTTCTGCAAAATGAGTATATTCGCTTTTTCCTTTTTAATCTGCAGTTGACATAACATTTGAATTTGGGGTCTCCTCGTGTGGCGGTTTTGTGTTTAACTAGTCCAGATGGGCTGCCACAACTCGGGCCCACTTGAAGCTCCACACTGTAAGGAAATCTTACATCTATGATAAGAAAGTGGCGGTTGTGGCCTTAAAGGCCATTCTAGGCCAACGTTCAACATGTTCCACATATTTGGGAACCCTAATATTCCAAAATTTGAATACTTCTACGTGAGAACTGTAGTTGTAGAACATGCAAGATACTTTTGAATGAAAATTAACCAGTACAAGACTTTGCCTTGACGCCATAGCAGACCATGATATCGTCGCCATCAAATATACATGTAGTAGAAAGAAATCTCTAGAGTGGATCAAATGAATGAACGCTGAAACCCCACCTAGACCCTTATTTGAAAAGCTTTCTCGAATCCAGCGCATGTGGCTTCTGCGACGAGTTGTCGGTAAGACCCAGATCCGTCCGCTTGGCCACACGGTCTGTTTGCACGTCCCGACGTGCGGTGTAACGACCAGCCTTGCCCATGCGAACCTCGCGACGGACCTGGTTGGGGCTGACATACTCCTTGTTCTCATAGATGACGGGACCGCCAAAGCTACCCTCCAGGATGACAATGGGAGTCAGGACGAATCGCGGACCAATCTCGACCAAGGAAACCTCGGGCATGCCATCTCCGCCCTTGGGAATGGGCTTAGCAGTTGCCTCGCCATCCTTCTTGGCACCACCCTCAGACTCACGGATCTCGTAGACACGGATCCAGATCTTACCGTCAACACCAAAGATACCGATGACGCGGTCGACGAAGGGCTTCATGCCCTTGACGCCACGCTTGGGCACACAGAAGACACCGCGGAGCATCTCACGAACCAGCGCACGGTACTCGGTGCCAGCAACGCCCATGTCGGGACCCTGCTCGTCGAATGATCGGTCGAAGACAACGACTCCTCTGCCGCCCTTCAGGCAGTTACCTGCGAATCCTGCGCCGAGCTCGGCCATAGTGTGCAGGTTGTTAAGGTGGAACTTGATAGTAGGGCCGTTGGGAGGGCGCGCAAGCCAGAGGTAGAGATCCTGGCCGTTCTTGCGAGCCTCGAGGAAGAAGATCATGTTGCAGGAGTGGAGATCAGCGAGCGAGTTGAGCAAAAGATTGTAGCCGGCAGTCTTCTTCTTGGTGTCGAGCTTGGTTTCTTTGTGAGTGTGGGGGAGGAGTGCGCAGAGATCGGCCATCAAGTGTCGGTGACTGTAGCAAGAAAATTGCGCTGGTTAGTGAAATGATTCTTGATTCAGATTGAAGCGATATGAGAATCTTACCGATGTGAGACACCGCGGGATGTCAGAATGAGAACTCGAGTCTTGGGCATAAAGCCTTGGGCAAGCATCTTCTTGGCTGCGACGATGCGGTCCTCCTCTTCCTGCTCATCTTCCTCTTCGCTGTCGGTGGTATCGTCGGCATCATTCAGCAGCTCCTGCAAACCCGCTTCCATTTCATTATCGGAGTCATCCTCAATGGATTGACGAGCCTTCTTCTTGTTGACTGCTTTGTAAACTGCTGCCATGGTGAATGTGATTTGGTGGGTGACTTGAAATTGATCCAACACTGAAAGCTTCCGAGAAAAGTTGGTGGCAGAATATTTTTTTGCTGCATACCGCCCACTAGTGTTCTAGTCACGTGGAGATTATACTATCTTGGCGGAGACAACTGTAACACTAACAACATACTCACTGGAGCTATTCGATTGAGAGAATATCTAGGCCATGAATGCAAAGATGGATTCTGCCGACATCGGCACAAAAGCTCCATATCCGGTACTGGTGATCCATCGTGTCTAAGGTCAAATTCTCGGAAGTGCCAGCCCTCGTGCTTCTTGTATTTGGCTGTTGCCGTGTACTATCATTCCCACCAGATATGTCTAATTGATTTACAGTTGTAGCCATATTCTGTGGAGCCCTTCATTAAAAAGACAAAGGAATCAGGACATTTGGCAGCCAACGAAACCAAAGCTGCACCCCCAAACGTCATTATTTTGCATTCTCATTCATACAAAAAGCTGAAAATCGCCCGATCAGTCATTCAGACCTCGTTTGGCGCGATTTCTATTTCCTACACCATATCAACAAGTCACACCAACATATTCCCCGTCAATCATTGAAAGCTCAAAAGGCCCTGCAGACAACAGCCCAAAGAACCTTGGAACATCCCAGGGTCCACCTCCAGATAAAGTATTGTATAAAGCTCCAAATTCCGCATACCACTTGTCCACGATCTCCTGGCTCATTCCAGGAGCATTCATGTCGTCCCCCCTTTCCAATCCAGCAGATACATAATCCATGAATTCTTTCACAGACAGTACCGCTGGATTTTTATGCTTCTTATTGTCATCTGGATCATCTCGTTCCCGATGAAGATCGGTCGCCACTGAAGGGGGTGCAACTTCAATAACCTTGATCTTCTCGAAGCCTCCACGAGCAAGCTGCGAGCGTAGAGTCATTGACCAAAAATGAAGCCAGGCTTTTTTTCCGTTGTACACCGGATTTATAATGGAAAATGGAACGAATGCGAGAATCGACGAAACATTGATGATGGTAGCATGCGGCCTGCTTTTGAAGTGTTCTAACAACCCGAGTGTGAGGTGCATGGGCCCACGGATGTTGATGTCGATCTCTTGGTCGGCCTTTAGCAGGAAGTCGGAGGGTTCATCTTGCAGAACATGGAGAGGACGTTGGACGCCTGCGTTGTTGATCAAGCAATCAAGCTCGGGGTATTTGGCAGTGATAGTGGCGATGAAGGGTGAGATTTGGTCGATTTTTCCCGTATCGAGAACGAAGTAGTCTGTAGCGCCGATTTCTTTGGCTGTCTCGCGTAGATTGCTCTCCGTTCGGCCAGCAAGAATTACTTTTTTGTTTTGCTTGACAAGGTACCCAGCTATCGCCTTGCCTAGCCCGCCGCCGCCGCCGGTTACGAGAGCGCAAGAAAAAGATAGATCAGACATAACCGTGGAATGCCAGATGGAGGATGTAAAGTTTCTAAGCTGTAGCTACCGCGAGATTTCATATTAAAGATATTCATGTATTTTAAGAGTGAATCGGACTGGGATATATCAATTACGTCATGGGGTCTACTCGGGTTAACTTTGGTCTCTGGATTTGTCAGCGATGTAGAAACACACCCGGGTGTAGTAGTTCACTTGCTGCTTGGAAGCAGTGGACCTTTCCAGGTTTTCAAAGAGCTAGGATTATTCATAGGGGGTAGCTGGGCATGCAGTGGCAGGAGTAACAGCAGCAATCGTCAATTGAAGATGTATGTCTAGCAATTCACGAATTGACTCTGATGATGCGTCATGAATAAAGCTCCAATACCCTGTCTAGTCGTGAAAATCCTTCTTGTGTCACCTTCACACCGGCAATCCGGTTGGCGAATCCCACCTTCGTAGAAAGATCCCATTCTTTATCTCTGCAATTCAAGGCATACAGCATCCCTGCGTTAAATGTATCTCCAGCACCAATTGGACTACGAACAGTCAGTGTGTTGTGTGTAGGTGAAATTGCCATTGACTTACTCAACTACTCGGAAGTCCGCCGAGGAATAGGCATCAACGTGGACTAATTGTCCTGTCCCAGGCTCGAAGGCGTCGGCTCCATCCTGGCCCCAAGTACAGCAAATCAAGCGCCTGGAGTATAGAAACGTCAGTTCAAAGAACTATGTACTTTGAGTGTTTCAATCGCTAGTCTCACGCATTCCGTGTCATGATTGACTGGCTTCGCAAACATTCTTCGGCCGATGTATATCCAAGGTTCTATGCAGAAGATCAATCATCAGCCGTATCCTACTGTGGCTCAAGGACTTGAAGTACCTGTGCCCATGTCTTCGAATAAAAAACCACATCGGCCAATTCCGCAAGTTTGTCAAGACCTTCTCGACCAGGCTTCTCCAGCTCAACACTCACACTGGCAGATGGAAACTGCCTTCGAAGATGCTGAATACAGCCAAGGGTAACATCAGGTATGCGACCCTAGATGCAGGTGAGAATGGGGACTGCAAGTAACATCAGAAAACATACCTCGAAATGAAACCAAGTTGCTCGAGGACCCAGCTCATCCGTGATTCGCACAAATTCTTCAACTGTCATATCGGGAAGCTCATTGTAGTTCACAATGGTCCTACTGCCAGTCGACTGACTTTTAATAATGTAGCATGATGCTGGCTCCTGGAACCGCTCTCGATAAAAACT
The DNA here is from genome assembly GCA_028828245.1 of Penicillium lividum. Taxonomy (NCBI): domain Eukaryota; kingdom Fungi; phylum Ascomycota; class Eurotiomycetes; order Eurotiales; family Aspergillaceae; genus Penicillium; species Penicillium lividum. The sequence goes on from JAQJAG010000002.1 coordinate 7,269,774, forward strand.
ATACTTGAGCTGTACATGAGGCTCAAATGCTGATATAATTTGTTGTGAAGCCACCGATGATTTAGCGGGTAAGACCGCAATAAGATTCAATGCCAGCTCTTCCTTAGAGCGGGCTATCAATTGCTGCAATACCTCTAGGCTGTTTGGGCAATTCCCACCCCGACGATGAACAATGTTTGATGCGCGGAGCTTTTCATCCTCCCCTGGATAATGCGATGTGCTGAAATTGGATAAAAATGAGCGTTTGACTGCATATGTGGACGGGCATGAAGTGTGAGCTGTGTGACGCACCTGAGAATGGTATCCACATAGCATGCACCTATTGCGATCAAAGACATGTATTGATTTCTATTAACGCAGAAGCAATCTATTAGCTTCCTAGTAAACAATGAAGGTAAACTCGGGAAGGGGTTTGCTTAAAACTACCATGAAGCCTGGATGCGGGGCAGATTAGTCATCAGTCTGTTGATGTCGATTTTCAGGACTCCAGTTCATATAAACTGTTTATCATCATGGTCCCCGCGATCTTGTGGGAACGTCGATCAGTTGCGGGGATGTTCCTGAATCGCGGGGACATTCATAAAACGCGAGGACAACGCTGTTGTACGGGGATGTCTATGAATCGCTGCGACATATTGGAGTGGTGTGGAGTTAGGTGACCCCCTGTTACTCTAGTGCTTGCTTTGTCTCCCTTGGTTTTTCTTCGCTTTCCTTCCTCCATTCCTCTTAGAATCCACATCTCGACCCTTTTTCTTCGTTTCCCAGCTACTTATGTAACTCTTTCTTCTCCTTGACAACAGATCAGCTGTTGAAATAAGTAATTGAATATGGCATTTCTCAAAACCAATGGCCCCCTTTTGTCTCATTGATAATGATTTATTACATTTAGCCAATGGTTTGTCGACGCAGGAAATATGGCTCTGATTGTTGCCGCAGAGCGGGTACAGAAAGTCCAGATGTATATTGATCTAGTGCTTAGTACTCCCTAAAGAATAATCCTATTGTAAATATCCAGATCTCTGCTCTTACATAGAAGGACAAATGATTTTAACAATAAAATATTACCTCTTTGATGTACCGTAAATTAAAATAGCACCCTATCATCTATGATCCATACCAGCAAACCTGTCTTTACAGATAATCCTCAAACTCTTTTGGAAGAAACCTTTGATTCTTATGAATCTATTCATTGTTTATGGCATATAGATGAATATGAAATTCTTGTGGGAAATACATCTAGAACTTCTTCTAACTAGTGCCTATCTCCACCAGGTATATATTGGGCTCATGTTCACTTGTGTGCACTTATCCTGATATCAAAAGTTATATCCGTTTCATCTTTTCTCTGACGATTGACTCAGATACTTTTCTCTGCTGGAACCCCTGACCAAGAACATTAGATTACACATATCTAACATTTGAATTGATATGGTTCAACGAAACAAGGTCTTAGATATTGATGGGCCGACACCTAAGTTTCTGTATGCCATGCTTAAGCAGCTCGACCTCAAGATTGTGAGTACTGTTCCAATTGGCAATATGCTGTTTGTGGTGAAATATCTTATACCTAATGTCTAATGTATAATAGGTTGACTGGAATCATGTTGCTTCTGAGATTGGAATATCCAACGGCCATGCTGCCCGTATGCGATTCTCTCGGTTCCGCAATCAAATGGAAGGGACCACTGGGGCCCAGCGGAGAAAGAGGAATCCAAAGAAGGGCGAAGATGGCGGGAAAGGAGAAAAAGGGAGATCCTAAGCCTCTGATGTTCCCCACGCAGCAACCAAATCCCGTTCATGGGCCCACCATGGAGACAGTCGACTCGTCCCCCTATACAAACTCCGTTAAACGCGAGCAAGGCGACCATGTTGTCTTGGGAAGCCGGCCATTTCCTGATATGGGCGAGGTATATCCGTGGTCCCAGGTAATTCCAACCAGCGAGGGGAGTTACGCACCACAGATGCACCCGTTCATGCAACAGGAATCGTCTCATGGAAATCCACATGGAATGCCGTACCACATGGGATCTGGCATGGCTTCGGGCTTCCCTATGGTATCACCAAATCCTTCATCATTCTATTCGCCATTTTCCATGCCGCAGGACTTCGTTATGTACGGTATGGCAAGCAACATGTCGAGTTTCAACCCTAATGGCGTCCCAATCTGGGAATCATTCACCCCAATGGCCCAGTCCGAGGTTGCACCTGTGGAGATTGAGGAAAACTGCAAGTCAATTGAAGTCAAGCTTGAACCAAGTATGGAAATCAAAACTCATCAGTCGGCTTTGGACCAGAGCCCTGTGGCTACCTGGGGGTCCTCCACCCCAGCAACCCAGCCGGAAGTCATACCTGTAAAGATAGAGGATGATCATGAGCTAGTCGAGATCAAGACGGTGCCGGGGATTCCAATCAAAACTGAGGTGTACTGAGTGGAGTGAAAGAGCGATTATTATGACTGCATTATTAGGAGTTGCAACTGTTTAGAAAATGCTGTGGGAGTGAATATTAAACATCTTTAGGTCCTTTAAGTTGAGACTTTCTAATTACTACTACTATACTATCCTTTACAATCGTGAATTAATCAATTACCGCCACTGGAATAATACTTTACCAACATTTTATGAATTATATGGTATGCCCTGGGTAAAAATACTAGTAGACTAATGGGCAGTGAGAAAGATACCTAAATTGATAACATCAGAGCAGGTACCAATATCCCGGTATACTCATCAAGGGTTCTTCATGATAATGCCACCACTGATATCCAAACACAACGAATGTAGTAATAGGAAATTGATATATTCTGTTTCAAGTATATGAAAATAAAGAGAAAAATCCGTAGATCCTCAAAATGTAAAAAACCCTGGTCGCAAAGAGTCTGGCGGTTAGACTAAGGTCGAATTTCGACTAAGAATCATATACAAAATACCTTGGTGGTGAATATATCAAAGCCTGTTTACATCTTTTTTACCATATTTAAGTGAGTAAATAACTGAGATAAACAACATATAAGTTCTTTTCCCATAGGGAACATCGAAATGAATATCGCAAGCTGTTAATATTAATACCACCTCCCACGATAAGACCTACTAATGTAGGTATAAACATTTATAATATCTATATCAAAAGGCATATGAAAAAATGAGAAAAATTAGAGAGTTCCGATGACAGAAAAAGACTACGGTCGCGAATACTCTGGCGTTAGAATTGGGCTAATATTTATATGGGCACTATGATATCGTAAAGTAATATTATTAAAGTGTGTTGTAGAATACCTATTAATGATAGATACTAGAAAGGGGAAACTTACTTATCTAGGGCTGCACTGCTTGAACAGCATACAAGACGCGATCATCTCCTATACCAAAACTTTTCGATATAAGCGTAAACCCATATAGTATCGTTATAAAAATCATAAGAAAAGAATGAGAAAAATCAGTCTATCCTAGAAAGATCAAAAAACTCCGGTCGCAAAGACTCTGGCGGTCAGAATTGAGCTTAACTTTCATGAACTACTATATTCTAAAATCGTATCGACTATAAAGTTAGGAGAAGAAGGTGTTGGAGTAAATAAAATACTAAAAAAATCTGCCGACTACCTGCTAGGTCCAGGCATCACAGCGCGCGCCTGGAAATGGGCCCTCATCTAAAAGATTACCCATAGAAGCATTCCCTGACTTCCTTTATTCTCCATATTTTCTCTTAGTCGTGTGCTCACTTCGCTTCCATTACCAACTTCTTTTCGTCACCTTCCAAACACATATCAACCGTACGCATCGCAAGCCATCAAATGTCTTCTTCCAAAGTCTCAGAGAAGATGACGTGGGACCTTGAGGCCCACTACATGGTCAGCATTCTCCCTCAACCTTCTCTGACATGCCTTGCTTGTTTCGTATCTGTCCTGAATCCTGAAAATGCATTCAAACGTTTTCTATGGGCTTTACTAATCAGCCGTTCATTCTAGCTGCTCTTGACGATTCTTGAGACCCACTGCACCAAGATGGATTACCAGAGCATTGCCGACGCATGGCGTGAGTCTATTTCTACTTTATTCCAGTAATTCTATGTGCGTCGAGGCCATTAATAATGAGAAACGACTCAGCCCAAGGAGGGACTCGCCCCACAGCGCGCGCGATCAAGGAGCGGATCAGCAAGATCAAGAAGGGAGAAGCGAGCACTGGCATCTCTTCTTCGGGTGCCGGTGCTGCCAAGTCAAGCAACTCCCCTGCTACCCCCAAGCCGCCTCGACGTGCCCCGGGCAAGACGAAAGCCACGCCCTCTACCCCGAAGAACAAGCGTTCCGACGAGGAGACCGATGGGGAGGAGCCTGTTTCGAAGAAGCCCAAGGGCAAAGGAAAAGGCAATGATAAGGAGATCGCCCAGAACAGCTTCCAGGATGATGCAGCCAGCGAGGAGAACGAGTACGACTCCGTTTAAGAAGGAGGCTAAGAAAACAGTGATACTATGTATTCATGATGAAGAATACCGTGTTTTGAGCATTTCTCGAGCGAGGCAGCTTTCAAAGGAACCATAGCACCTTAACTAGTCTCTACTAGCACCAATAATGGTCATTTAAAAAGCGAATTTGCCAATAAACGCAGTTTAAACACAACAACTTGGAATCGCACAATTCTCTGTCCGGGGATGCCTCTTTGACCCCAAATGAGGACTCATACGGAACGTCGTATACGGAAGTTAATATTTGGCCTAAATTTGGAGGTTTCCGGGCTTTTGTGGAGCATCCTGGCCCCCATAAGTTGTTACGTAATAAGCAATTAACAGCTTTGGTGAAAGAAGTTTTCAAAGTTGGTTAATAGTTCGTATAATGAGTTTTTCCGAATCCCGCTGAACGCTAGCACCATATATAGTAGGCGGTAAGAGAGGCAGTATGCTTCTTTGGACGACCATCCTTTTTTGATCATTCTTTGTCTACTTGATTCCATCTTACAAACATGCATTGTAAATGCGCAAGCCTTAAAACTAAAACGAAACTGCTATTTTAACCCTCGAATCCTTGGAAGATTAATTATAATTGCGAGGAATTTTGTAATCACCCGGCGTCCACCGCCAATGTAGTTGTGCATAGTCCCCCAAAATTTGCCCGAACTCGACTGTCCAGGGCTCAAGACATGGGGATGTACCAAACGAGGGCCATTCGGCATTCTTTTCGAGTATGGTGTCTAGAGGAACGACGCCTCAATCTAATCTTCATTATAGACCAATGCGACTATCAGCAAAAGAGAAACCGTAAAGGGGGTGAAGTCTGGGGATTAGATTGCATTAGCAGCACTTGAGGGCAGGAACCAGTCCAGAATATCCCTCCAAAGTAGACATGTGCCTTATATTAAGCGTCGAGTCTACGTTACCAGAAAAAGACGTGCTTGAAGTTTTCGTCCCGTTGGGGGATACAGATGAATCCCAAACGCCAAACTTCACAAAATGCAAAAAGAAACTGTTAAACAATGGCAACTCTGCCACTGGCGGTAAAATTGGTGAGAAATAAAAAATAAAACTATAAAAAATAAACCCGCACAAAGAAAGCCAGGCCATCCTGAACCCCAACGCCATGGCAGTGCAGGCAAAAGCAAATACAAACTCAAAACGGACGCGTCTTATACACTTAACAGGCGTAATAGTCTCCGCCCTCATCCTCCTCAACCTCCCCTTCCATATCCTCCTCTTCCTCTTCCTCCTCTTCCTCATCGGAAGGCTCCGCCTTCCCCTTCCCCTTGCCGGCAGTGGCGATCAGGCCCTTTCCTGCATGAACAGGACCTTTGGCGCCGGCGGCGGTCTTCTGAATGCGGCTCTTACCGCTGGTTGAGGCCGAAGCCAAAGCAGAACCTGAGCCTAAGGCCTGAGTCCTGGTCTTTGTGGTCTGCTTGACCTGGCGGGCAGAGGGCATTCCAATCTGTTCGCGGATGCGAACGAGGCGATGCTTAATCGCCGACACCGAGACATCTGTATATATATTAGTCAATAAGTAATGAGAAAGTGAGTTATCGGTCTTATAGCTTACCATCTCCCATGATGTTGGCGGCGGTCGCAAAATCCGGACTTCCAGTTGTCGCAAAAGCGATCAACAACTGATAGAATGTAAGTATATTTCTTTGAATGTGTTCTTAAGTATGCAGGTACCTTCAAGTCCGCAGCATGGTCCCATATCATCGGCATCGTGGCGGTTTAATAAGGGGTGGTTGATAATGGTGATTGTAGGACAGTAGTTCTCAAAAGTCACTGCTGGTGGGATCAAAAGAAAGTTTAGTTAAAGAATGATATCAGACTAGGTAGGTGGGTGGGGTTGATATACTTTGAGGTGAAGCTCAGCAAAACGCGGGGATCAAAGTGGGGATGATTTGGGAATGATGTGGGAGGAAAGAGGAAAGAGGAAGAGGGGCGCGTGAAAAATTCGTTTTATAGTCTAATTTTTAATTTCTTTGCCTAGTATACTCTCACTTGATCTGAAGATGGTGCCTGTTACCTACTATCTATGTACTTTAGACTCACTCTCCACAAAAATGCTCATTCCCTCTGACTATATTTTTGACGTTAGACCTAGCATAGACGCCTCACGAATAGACGTCGATTCCGATGATATATGGAAAATAGCTGTATTATACTAACTTAACGTCTTTTTAAATATCTTTGGATGATAAATATCGGTATTTTACTACATCAAGGCCAGCTAGAAGATCTGGTCCTGTGGGAGCTCGTGGCTGCTCAGTCTATATCTGGAGTCCAATAAATTATCTACTTAACCCGCTATATTGTGACAAAAGAGGATTAAGTGCCTCGAGAGGGTCGGCTCGGTGGCAGCTTTTGCTATTTTTAGGCTAAACGTGATATTTAAATTATATTAAATAAATGTATACCCTCCAAGTAGATATGCTTGCCCTTTTAATTTTACTTCTGTCTTCATTCTATCTTCATCAAAGTGGTGAAAGGGTATATGCTTACTTCACACGAAATGTGAAAAAATGTATACATGTATATACACTAAGGGTATTGAATCCAACTATATACATCTCTTTTGGATAAAGGTACCTTATTCAAAGAGCCCCGGATGCTGTTATATAACCATATACGGCGCTTTCCTTTCTGATTGGGCTTAGATCCAACCATAGGGGCATCATAATCACCTATAGACCGGATACTCTCCATATCTCTCTGAATACAGATCGTGGTCCTTTTATTCTGTTTCCCGGCTACCCTTGCAGCCCTGTCTTCCCATCTAGGCTGGACCACGGATCAGCTGCCGACAGTACGTGAATGAATCATTGAATTTTCTGCCTCGGTAAACCATCAGATATCTCCTGTATCAAGCAGTATGTGCCTAGCCGGTACCTCAATTGGGAATGACAGCTCAACAGTGTCCACGGGTACCTGGGTAGCAATACTAGAGATAGGCTGACAGTCATCAACTGGTTCTTACCTACATTCGTGTACGCCCGGTAGTACCTAGTACCTATCTAGAAGTCAACAGACCAAGATTCCAGGCTATGTCCGAAGGTCCCTGGAGTGAGATGAGAAGTCCTTTAGGTGTGTGTATTTATGTGAGGGAATAATGTATAAGCCGATTTTTCCCCGGAGGCTCTCACCGGATTTACTAATTCCTGGATATACATACTAAATAAATGTATCAGTGAAGGAACATTTGCACATCTAATTACAAGCTGGGGCCGCAGACGGTATACAAATTACGAAGTTTCTCAAGCTGCTCGGGACTGATAAATGCTTGATATAATACGAATCTCCCATAGAAAATTTGGCCTCAAAGAGACGGCTGCTCGGGAAAGAAGACAGCCTGAAAACCACGAACCAAGCAGTCGATCTATGCGAAAGTCGAATAAAGAAAACGAAATATATGGAATGAAGCAGCAGTTGCGTGGCACATTCGTAGCTGCTGATTCATACCCGCCAGAGTCTTAACACCCATGCAGCATCATCATCATTCATATCGAGTCGAAGGTGGAAGCCCCGATGCTGGTGGCGACGAACCCCATGGACCACTAATGAACTGAGAATCCGAGGCTGATACCCGTGACATGTGGTGATCTGAACCAGGCCACTGATTGTATTGACCGGTAGCCTGTGCATATTGATGCGAATACCCAGCACCGGGGATATTGCCTCCATGGGTATTTGGATGTTGCTGTGGCAAGTATTGATGGACACCAGGCTGGGAGAGAGGGTTTGGGTAGAATTGACCCATGGACTGAGCTTCCGGGGCTGGCGGGAATACCATCGAATTAAACCCCATTCCAGATTGGGAGTTCACCATATTAGCGCCGCTATATTGAACATGGGAAGGTATCGGCTGTTGGGGGTAGCCGTGGGGCTGCGAATTTCCAGAGCTACCAACATCAGGACTGACTTGTTGATGAAACAGGCTATGATGGGATTGAGATCGCGACATCGGATGGCCAGTCTGTTGGGCGGATCGATTCGAATTGTAATCGCCTCCGGGATGCGAGGGCTCAGATGATTGTGACGATCGTGAGGTGAAATCTCCATGTGACCAGCCGCTCGTTTGGGGTGTTGGATACGACCCGAGATATGGCCGGGATGAATTGGTGGAGCTAGAGTTTGTGGAGACCGTGTAATGTGAAGCGCTTTGATGAGCAGGCTGTTGCTCCACCCGCCATTGGGGTTGCGGGGGTTGATCGGCTCCCAGACCTGGAACTTGGCATTCATCAATGGCTGCAGAGGAAGAGTATGCTTCCATCTGGTGTGAATGTTGAGGCCCCATTGCCAAGTTTTGATAAGAATCTTGAGGGTGCATGTTATAACCACTCGCCTGTCCTGCGTGACCCCAAGAGTTCCCAATAAAAGGCTGTTGGCCAACGACGTGATTGGCAAGCGGATGACCGGGGTAGTATGCTGATGATTCGACGCTCATGTTTCTGGAGGCTCCATGATGATGCAGTCCCTAGGTCCTCGGTTAGATAACGCCAATGGCAGCGGAGTGGACCTTGGCATACCGAACTATACCCACCTTCGCCTACGTGGGCATTTTGGTGGTATGCATGGCCCATAGGCTGACTAGTCTGATTGTGATACCACCCTAGTTTCCCCGGATGTCCGATCGACGGGTCTGCAGACTGACCATTGAGCTGGGCATCTAGAGAGCTCTAACCCGCCATCAGTGTCACTCTTGCAATTAATGTGCGGACATAGTAAGCGCGATTCCCTACGGAGGTCCTCGCACTGGCTCCAGCAGCTTCAATGCGTCCCGCTACTTTATTTGCCAATCCAGTCACTTGGGGGCTATTTGTTGATGGTCGTGACGGTACTTGTGAGGGGCCGGTGCCGATAGATGTGGGTGTTGTCGATGGCGTGAGAACGACTGGTTCGGTCGGAATTTCCCACTGTGATTTGCCTGTCGCTCGTTGGACATAATACCATTTGCGCTGGACCCCTTCCCATTGAGGGAGCCTGAGATGCGTGGAACGTCAGTGGGTTAAAGGACATGTGATCGGAGCGGACGTACCATCCCTCAGGCATTCGGGGAGGTGGCGACGACGGACCTGCCGTGTCTGCCGGAGCCTCTTGAGGCATTATGCTGAGATAGATAATATTCAGGCTCTAGAGGATGTAGAAAACATCGTAGTTGAGTGAAGGAAATGGCGATTTGTTCCAGGTTAAGATGATCATGTGGGGCTCCGGGGACTTGGCGAGGCGATCACGAGTATATCACGAGTAGATAGGTTATCTGTGATTTTATGATCTAAAATTGAAGAAACCCAAATAAAGTATTAGATATCATTAGAGGTGATCCAATAATGGTATATAATAAAGAAAGCCCAAAAGGACAGAGTAGAGTGGTATAGAAAGAATAGAGAAGTAGGATATAGGCCATTGCAAGCGCAACAACATCATGTGACCGGATGAAAGTATTAGATATTGTTACGTTGTATTGGCTAGTATTCATATTAGGCATAAACAGAAAGAAAAGAAGAAGTCCCCAATTCACATATCAAAGCAAAGACACCGGCCCGATCTCCCATATTCATACGCCGGAGTTTAACCTAGAATCCCCCCCCCCCCAAACCCTCTAAAATCAATAAATCATGACGGTATTAAAATAAAATAGTCCAAGAGCAATACTACCACGCATGGCCATCTTCGGGCTCGAAATCATCGCCCGCCCAGTCCTCATCGCCGCTGATTTCATCATCAAGGAAGTGTTTTTCGCTGTATTGGAATTCATTAGGTCGTTGATTGTCAATCCGAATTGTGAAATATTGACACATTCCCTGGGCATTTTTCAGGTGCTCAATTTCATTGTCGTGGTCGGATGAATTCGCCTCCAAGTTGTCCGTGGGAATCTTTTGCTGTGCTATGCGGCTGCTGTGCCGTTTGGAAGTGTGAGATTCGTCGTCTACGGTGTTGGGACGAGCTGAGGCGTCGGGAATCGATACATGCGGAACAGGAGCCAGCGGTCGTTTTCGTAGAGAACGGAAATTTGGGTTAGGCGGAGGGCTACGCCGCAAGAAGGCCGCTGTCAAGCGATCAACCCATTTCTTTCGGAATTGAGCACGATCCCGCCATCCAACCGGAAGAATGACACTAATGTCCACCCGCCGTAGATCCTTCAACTTAGGCGCGGCCTCAAGAAGAGACATGAAGAACATTTCCCCTAATTTTGAATCCCAGTGTCGAAGCTGATGCAGTTCAATTTCTTGCAGAGTCTCAGGCCAGGTTGGACGTTGGTCATAATAGAGAAGCTGAGGGAAATGAGGTTCGAGGTCATGATAGCTTGAAGTGTCATACATGGACATGTCTACCTTGAACCTTTCAAGTTGTGGGCAGCAAACACCTAGATGGGGTATGAACTCCATACTCATGTGGCGATTGTGATTAAGGGTCAGCTCGAGAAGTTGTCCGCCGTGAATTTTCAGGAGTTCGATAATGTTACTGGCCACCAGTCGATCACAATTGGAAATCGTCAGTGAGCGGAGTGTCAGTGGCAGTTGCTCTAAAATGCTACCGGTCAAAATGCTGCACTCGTGGAATTCCAGACGCTCTATGTCAGGTAATGCCTTGAGAGTCGTGGCAAGAGCGATTTCCTTTCCACAAGTGTCCTCTCGATTATTGTCGAGGAGATGAACAAGCCGAATGTCTTTGACCCCTTGAAATGAGGGACTTGAATGTTTTTCTAACATGAGAGGAAGCAACGAGTCCGTGTCGAGAAAGCGACCGTTCCACTCCCAACTGCGAAGCTTGATTCCACTTTGATCAAGGGCCGAAAATAACGGTTCTGAGTAGCTCCACTTTGATAGGGAAAGAGTCACTGGTGGATGCCCGAAGACCACATCCTCAGGATGATAGAGGCGTAGGGTGTGTAGTCGAGGGGTTTTTTGAAGCAACTGGGGCAAGTCAAAATAGCCCAGGGTCGGGCCGCTTTTCAAAGTAAGAACAGTTTCAACATCGATGAAAAGCTCTCTGATCTTTCCGGCGTAGTTGATAAATTGGGAATCCGAGGGCATCGATAGCAAATTCAATAGTCCATGGCCGTTGTATGCGGAGAACACTGGAGGTCGGTAGTATAGAGCTGCAAGAGCTGCTTCCGAAAAACCACGACACAGAGCTGCGATACCAATAAGGTTGTTGGCTGACTTTGTCTCCGGTGATTTGCCAGGCGTCTTGACTGCTTGGATCTTGGGATCGTCAAGAGGGTAGTAGGCTCGGAGGAAGATTTCAAAGAGGATATGATACGGGAGTGTTTGCCATGGAGGAATCACTCCAGATCCCATGAAAAACGGTTCGGGCTCATGTTTGGAGCGCTTTTTCAACGGCTGCCCCAGTGATCTTGACTTTGGCCGTGGTCGTTTGTTTTTGGTGGACCGAGGTGGAGCACGTCGAGTACGCTGCGGGGCACGGGAGGTGGGCGGGGAAATGGCAGGAGAAATCTGTTCCACAGGTGGCGGCTCAGAGGTAGTTGGATTGACATTTAAATCGTGTTCATCTGACAGCTCTCTGAGGCTTTCATCGGTGGACTTCTCTCGATAGGATCGGCGTGTTTTTGGTGTATTTCGAGGGCGCAGAGATTGTGAGCCACGTTGGGAGATATTTTGATCAGAATTTTGCAGCTGTTCCAACTCATCAGATGTGGATTCCTCATGATAGGACGAAACCTGGGTTCGGTTTTGACGAATAGGTCTCGAGGGCCGCGCGCGAGCAGAAGGACGAGAGTGTGCCATGGTGAAATATGGCAGACCTAAATCAATCAATGATAGCTCCACATGATCTAGATGGCCGCGACCAGCTTGAAGATCAGATAGCCACGTCCAGGGAGCAATAAGATGTCAGAGGGAAGGTGAGAGTATGCGACAAAGCAGATACCACGCCTCTTGGCGGATGTGACGGCAGGAGCGATCGACGTTATCGATAAGGATGAAAGGCAAATTATACCTAATATGGACTAGCGTATCACATGACCTGGCTTTGATACAGATTGGATTGCTTATCCACCAAAGTTCTTCAGATGTGCTGAGTATCCCTGAAGCCCTGCTTGATAATTGGTGTGAAAGTCACCTGTCACATCAATTAGAGTCCAACATATTCGATGCAATACATTTCACTCTCAACACCCATGTTGAAGGGCGGAAATCCATATAAACAGAGCTGTATTTTCACCATCAATCAATTTATTGAATATTCGAGATAAAACCTTCCAATCAACGGATTCGAACATTGACTTTCTATGGAGAAACTAAAAATGTAAGATTTATTGACATTTCAGAAGTTACGGCATGTGATTCGATGAGGCATCGACCCCGCCCTCAGGCAACGACACTATACTTGATTGAGATGCACTAGATGCGCCCAAAATAGAACTCAGCTTGAGCTTGAAAGCGCTTCCAGCCACCTCGAGGGGTTTCCCTTGAGAGGTTGTCGCTTCCATTCCCTGTGTGGGATTTTTTGCTTTCCATATGCGCTTGGAATTATTTTACCATCACTTGAGGTCATGATAAACAGATGATCGATGCGACCCGCCCGGAGACCCCATAATCGCCGGCCTCCACTTATTGGTTTCATTTGGCCCGCACTCGAGTTGGGGGCTTGGGGGTCAAAACTGGCTCCCTGTCCAACTCGATGGAAGCTACAATCCCCGCCAGGATGGAGTCAACAGATCGACCAGCTCGGAGTGAAACCAGTGCGTCGTCGATGGTTGTTCAACAATATGCCCGGTACCCGCAGACGCTAGAGTCATCGCTCCGCAGTGCCTCCTCACTAGGGAGTGCGCGCAGTCAAGCAGATGCCCATAGATCACCTTCTTTGCATCGTAGGGGAACTCCTCGAAGCTTACAATCTTCTCCAAGGGGAATCAGGTCCGCCATACCCGCATCGGCTGCTCGCTTGGGGCCGTCAATGTCACCGCCTGTGTTTGATGTCTTGCGCCATGCGCCAATGAAAGATACCACCGACCAAGCAGAGTCCAGAGCTCTACCGTCGCGAGATATCACTGATGAGAACATTGATGACGCCTATGTACTGTTTATTTTCTACTGCAATCCCAATGTGCCCTCTTCCGTCGACGCTTCTGAACTTCGGAAGACATTCCGCTGCCCTCCACGCAGCGATGGCAAAAGCTTTAGCGTCTTCAAGTTATTTGAGTTGATTCGAAAGCTTGACAATAAGGAACTCAAGACATGGATCCAGCTGGCAATCGAGCTAGGTGTCGAACCTCCCTCAATGGAAAAGAAACAAAGTACACAGAAAGTACAGCAGTATGCTGTCCGACTTAAGGTGAGCAGCCACTATCAGTTTTAATTATTGTGTGACTGACCGGATAAAGCGTTGGATGCGTGCTATGCACGTTGATTCATTCTTTGAATATTGCCTCGGGCATCCACATGCCTACTATACCCAGTTACCGGCCTCCGGTCCATTCGTGAGTGAATCGCGTGATGGTGTGCCGTTGGAAGAGGATCTCGCCCTTCGAGCTCTTGTGCCCCAGTGGAAGCCCAAGAGAGGCAGGAAAAGGGCCGACGAAAGAGAGCTCGACGACGAAAAGACAGTCAAACGTCCTTCGTTGGATACTTCGGTAGGAGGCTTACCACCAGGTGGCTTTCATAACCACTCCGCGACTTTTCCGCAGAGCGCTATACCCTTCAGCGCCTTTCCTGAAGAGGATACATGGATGACCGCAAATTCTTCGTTCCCACCACCTGGTACATCGGAACAGCAGGGTCGGGATTTACAGTGGAGGCTTCCAGACCGAGAGACATCTCCCGCAGGGTATCCACAGTCCGCAATTCTTCCACGTGGTCACCAGCCGGATATGATCATGTCGGCCGAGCCGCGTTCTGCTGTGACGCCATCGTCTGGAGAGAAGACTCGCGCGAAGCGCAAACATGGGCCTGCGGTTTCGTCAGCTTGGCCAGCCAGCAATAATTCGTCTAACGGAAAGAGTCGGGGCAGACCTCCGAATAAGCCCTCATCCGGTTCTTTCTCAACCTTTCAACTTCAGCCAAGCAGAGAGCCCTCACAAATTCCGCCAAACTCTATTCCTCAATCAACTCCACAAATTGAGGAGAATGGTACACCAGGCGCCTTGCCAACACCATCCTATAACCAATCACCAACTCCAGCTGCACAAGGCAGACCCGGGAAACTTCAACTACAAGTTCCTCAGCATATGGGGGCGCCGGTACGACTTGCTACTCCGCCGACATTGTTAGTCAATGGTGTCAACGGGGCAGTTATTCCTCAGCCCACAGATTCTCAGGGCCAGCCTCAACTTCATGCTCAGGCAAATCTGCAACCCCACCCTCATGCTCATCAACAGGCCCATCAACAGCCTTATCCGCACCCTCATCCACAGGCCCACCCCCAGGCTCATCCACAGACTCACACTCCAGTCCACCCTCAAGCGCATCCTCAGGTCCATCCCCCGATAAATCCTCAAGTTCATCCCCACATCCATCCCAACGCCTCTCAGCACGCCGATCACAGGGGTTCACTCGGTGAACCTGGCCCCACTATTGATCAAAGAGCCTTAGAGGCAGCTCCGAAAATACCATTTGATGAAATTATCCGCGCCCTCTCGAGTGAGCTGTTAATGGCGCGGGTGATGAGACCCACACAACTCAGTCCGGACGAGGCCCATGGATTAGCTACCATGATGGTATTCAATTCATCGGCTCAGTATGCCAAACTTCCGATTGAGCTACATTCTTACCTTCTGGCCTTTAATCTTGGCGTGGGGCACTACTTCGGGTTTGCAGCTCCCCGGCCTGTTCCTATGATTGTCCATATTGAACACCCAACTCCGGACGCAAATGGCCAGGCACCGAAAGAGCCTCGATATAGTGTCTCCTTCGATTATAATCCCACAGGTCACTTTTCAACACACACAGCGCTTGGAAACATCAATCCTGCAATTAACTTTGTTGGGCCACCACCGCAACTGCCACCGCCACCGCCCCCGCCAGATCCGTCCTCCGATCGTCAAAGCAAGATCTCTGAGAATGACAATATATCAAACATTGACTTGGAGGATGATGATGATGGTGATAATCCTGCCTCCGATGCCACCTGGAAGCAACGATTCATGAAACTTCGCTCGCAAATGTTGAAGAAGGATCGTGCTCTTTCCCAGTACAAGCGCAAGATCGTTGAATCGGTCATGGCTGATATCTGATCATTGACCTGCATCTTTGATAACATACCCTGTTGAATATAGGCGCCTTGCTTTGTTTCATAAGACGATACCCATAATAGCATGTCATTGATTTTCTGGGCTCATATCGCGGCTACTTTCAGGATGAAGAAGATGTTTATGTTGCAAGTATATGCATTTGAAAAACTAAAATAAGTATGTTGCCAATCCAGACCGCAAAAGTGCAAAAGACAAATTCAATTTGCGAAAAGCATAATGACGCCTGGTCTCATCCAGAACATCCTTGGCTCCGCAACTTTCTGCCTATTCTGCTCGCCATGCCACTTGTACTTCCCAGATGGTCGCCGTATGTAGATCGTAGATTCGAGATGTGACCTTCATACTACGATTAGACATGGCCAAAAAAGAAAATTTAATCTGAACTGACCGAACAAAACGAGCAAGAGTATGTCCCAGAGCTTAAGCTTCATCCTGAGCCTCTCCATTATCAAGATCCTCGCTAGACTCCTTGGCGCTGGTCTCCTCGTCATCATCAAGAATAGCGCTCTCGTCAAAAGCACGAGCTTCTTCCTCATCCTCGGAGAGCTCAGCTTTGGCCGCTCCCTTCACAGAACGAGACTTGGTAGGAGTAGACTTGATGATCTTTCCCGAGTCCTAAGAAATATCAACCGTGTCACATGGAAAGAACAAGTGAAGGGATAATCATTTACCTTGGGGCGGACTGAGAATGCCTCGACCTTCAGTCCGTGAGTCTTGCGCAATCGATTGTAGGTGTTTCCAGCGGACCGGACATTCTTGTACCCCATCAGAGCAGCGAATTCAGTCAGGTCAACCTGAAGTGATAATGGATATTAGCAAGGAAATGGTAATGCAAATGTGCTTTTGGGAGAAAGTCAAAATCACCTTCTTCTGCTGGCTGTCAAATGACTTGAGCATGTTGACGAGAGCCTTCGCGTCTTGAAGCTCTTCGTCACGAGGTAGCTTGGGAGTCGCGGGCTTCGAGCCAGAAGCCTTAGGACGGCCCCTCTTAGAAGGGGTTTTGATCGGGCTAGTCGAAGGAGACGACATGTTGAGCGTTGAGATTTTGTAATATTTGGAGGGTTTGGATGAATGAAGAAAAAAGAGTTTGGGTCAACCTGGGAAGTTGGGAAAAGGAAGAAACCAAATGACAGGAAGTGGAGTTTCTACACTGGGGATGATTCAAAGCCAGTAAAAAGCTCCCGTCACTGGGTACAAAGTGTGTAGCCAGAAAAGCACTAATTACCGTACAAAACTACTCTTGGATGGCAGAAAGATAGGTAGATATTGAGTGGAATTACATTGTCTTCACACTAATCTGGTCCAACGCTCGAAGGATCCTAGACAGAATCCGTGAATCTTCAACACATTGTACAAGCCCGCGTTGAAAAAGAACAACCGAGCCAGGCCTTGAAAAACTGGCTCGAAAGGCTCAAACAGCATCCTCATCATCATCATCATCATCCTCGTGGTCCCGTTCAATGGATTCGACAATCTCGAGCTCATCCTTTTCCTTACGCTTCTTGCGCTCATCACGCTAGGGGAAATTAGATCTTCATATCATCACGTTATCGTGTTTGAAACCTACCAAAGGCCCCGAGTTGCAAGACTCCACCCATTCGAAGTCGTAAGCCTTTCGGATCTTGTAGAAGTAATACTTCAAAGCCTTTGGGTTCGTGTGGAGCTTCTTTGCAGCTTTCTGCATGTCGACCTAGGAGACCATGGAATTAGTACATATACATGAATAAAGATAGAAGATAGCCGAGCCTTGATGTTCATACCTTTCCACCTTCGAGAGACTGGAGGAACACGGCGAGGTAGTCAACGTCAGTGGGGCGCTCGGGGACCTTCCATTTGCTGGATGCCTCCTCTGCGGATGCAGCAGCTGATTTCTTCCTTCTTTTGATGGGACTGTCCTTGGATGGGGGTCGCTTGGTAGGAGACATGTCGAGGTTTGGGGTTGGTTGGGTTTGGAGGGAAAAAATCCAAACGATGAGTGGTAAGAACGAGGGAGTGTAATGCATGGAGAAAGTTACTTATAATCACCCCACGAGTGCATCACTTACATCTGAACTTATTTGCCCCCGTCCTGGAACATATGAGTCGCGTACTTGACTTGAGAATTTTTCTATTGTCTACCTGAACACCTACCACTTCAGTTGCGGTATCATGTTCAAGAATGTACATTTTTTGTCCAATGAAATTTAGAAATCAAATTAATACAGCTGAGTCCAAATGTAACTTGAATCGACTGTCATGGGTATCATATAATTCATAGCTGAATGTATTCCAGTCACAACAAAAGGGTATCATAAATAAAGAGTAATACAATGGCATAAACCTGAACAGAAACAGTCCGTAAATAAGAAGTGTTCATTCCTCCTCAGCACGCTTCTTGAATCTTTGAATGGAATCTTCCAGCTGAGCCTTGAGCAGCAAAAAAGTATTATCAATACAACGCCGGTGCTCAATGTCATCTTCTAGTGCAGCATTCAGGTATGCAATCTTGTGTTCAAACGCCTCTATCACTTTGGAAGCAGACAAGCAGAGCTCATTTCGAAGGGCGGCCTTCTCGGTAATAGACTTGCTCTTACCACGAATAATTCGGAGGTTGGTAGGCAGTCCATCATCATCCATTTCATCAGCCAGATCAGGGGTACTGGATTCTGAGACTTCCCCATATGTTTGCCCGAAAGAACCATTGGACATATTAAACTGTGGAGCCGCAATGCCAGTGAGTACGGGTAGAGCTTCCGGCACTGGCCCAGTAGAAGTATTAGATTCCAATTCCATGGAGGATACGACTTTTCGTGGAGAAGAAATTGCATGCTCGGTAGATGTAGTGATAGGTTCATTTAGACACTCCGTTGACACATTGTTGACCTCCCATGTGGCCATGCAGCGTCGGCAAGACTGCCATGAGTAATTACGGCCAGAGGCATGGAAGAATAGATCGGACATCTGCATCCAGAAGCGTTTGGTTTTATCGGAAAATGGCTCTCCGTGCTTGTTCTCCACACAAAGGCTGATAAGCATAGCCTCTTCTGCAACGGTGAGTCGTTTGCCACGGCCTGAAGATGGCTGGACGCTGCCGTCGGTAGGCGCAAGGAAAAATGTGACTTCAGACATGAGCGAAGGTGGTGTTCCTGTTTTCAATGCAGTGGCTTTGGTTGAAACCAATTGATGCGTGTTTTAAAGAGGCTGCGAATGTAGTGGGGACTAGTGGATAAGTCAAAGCAACGAGAAATAGGTTAAATCGTCTCTAGGCGGTACGTTTCAATTGGGACTAGTGTCGGTGGAATTCCCGCCCGCATTTTAGGTGTCACAGCCAATGAAGAACATCACTAAAAATAGTAAAAATAGTAAAAATAGCAGAGAAGATTTATCAATCATAATCGTAAACATATGATGAGTCAAGTGGGAATCCAAAAACTTCAGCAGGGCATGTGCTAAATTTGGGGTACTTTCAGCCAACCGTTCCTACAGTTCAAGTCTTGATAGAAATATTTTCTAGTGTCAGACCAGATCGATCTGTCTGGTTCATGTCATGATTCATTATGGGCAAAGGCGCCGTATATACAGCTTGACGAATCAATAAAATAAACAGAAAGCCATAGCCACGTTGGGGGATCTAAGGAGTGAAGAAACAAAATATTCGGGCAACGGAGTCCAGCTCCAGCCTAGTGACATAGTTGAATCCATTGGGCGATAATATTCTCCATATCATGAGCTATGCCCCACTGTGATGAAAGACAGCGGAAAAGCTTTTGAATGGAGTTGAGCTCATACAGAAGGTTGCGCACAGCACCAGCAGTGAGAACGGGGGAAATTCCTTGGTTCGTTGTCACGAAACACCGTGTCTCGGAACCAGACCGGGGGCGGATGTCATCGTGGCCGAGATGGAGGTCTGAATGGGACAGCAGGGCATCTTGCCATACGATATTGCGGGGGAGATTGACGGTTGTTACCCCGGCAAGAGTAAAGACGACATAGATCGTAGCTGCAGCAAACAAGGAGCTTGGCATGTGCACAACGTGCGCGCGACCACGAGGTAACTGCTCGATGATGTCTTGAATGGCGACGGCGTGGAGGACCGCTCGCTTGGCGTCCTCGGTGTCGACCCATTGAATGAGGTCGAACCCAGGACGGGTTGCTTGACAGCCTCCAGATAGATGTTGGGAAATGTTGTAACGAGAACAGACATGACGAGCTAACACTGTTGAGTTGATCATTGTATCGAGGCAGACGGTATGCCAGCGCAAAAGCAGCTCTAGCCTCTCGGCAGCAGAGAAATGTATACTCATGGAGATAGTCTCGTGCACTTGAGCTAAGGCTCTTCGTACATCAGATTGGCCGGGAACGCCCACTGCCATTTCATCATCACCGTCAGAGATCAAGGACTGAAGGCCCTCCAATACGACCCGAAGCGCGAAGGCGGAGAATTGGTAGTCCAGGGCCCTGAAATTGCCAACGGGTGGGAATAAGGACCGAAAGACGAGTCGAAAGGAGGATTGATCGGGTTTTTGAGAGTGCATGTGTGCCAGCCATTCATCAGGGCTGCTCGCATCAAAAGCGGGTTCGCTACTAGGAAGGCTCAACGGATTCGAGACATGTCGGGCAGATGGTCCATCACCAGACATCTGGGCTACCAGCCCATCAAGGACGTAGTATGCAAGCAAGGCACGCTGCTGTATTTCCCGTGCAGCCCATATCCGCCACTGATGATCTTTCTCGGAAGCAGGGGCGTCGTTTGAAGGAAGATTCTCCATCGAGTATGGCTCACTGTCATACATTCCGCATTGGCGAGCCCAGAAGAAGCCAAGTGGGCGGAACACTTGGCTTGTGGTCCGAATTGCACGATTCCTGGATAATCCTCCGTATATTTGACCGAGAAGTGCAGTGATCATCAACTGCACGCCCTTACAGGCGTCATATGGGCCATTGTGTGTGATTAATGATTGCCATGAGGTGGCAACAGCAGTATGTGCAAGCCGCCATAAAGCTTCCCCTTTCGCAACAGCATCGCTTGGGCCAAGGTACAATGAACCGATGGCTATAGCGTTAAGGAGTAGGGAATGGGTGCATTCTCGAAAAACGAACGTTGCTCGGTGTAGTAGAGGAAATGTTGGAATAAAACGAACAAAGAACATGTGAAGACATTCATCCAG
Organism: Penicillium lividum; assembly: GCA_028828245.1. Lineage (NCBI taxonomy): Eukaryota > Fungi > Ascomycota > Eurotiomycetes > Eurotiales > Aspergillaceae > Penicillium > Penicillium lividum. Next base: position 7,290,585 of record JAQJAG010000002.1, read on the forward strand.
AAAGACGGATGTGATCAATGTGGCTTTGACGGCAGCGGTAACGCTTGAGGACTAAGGTCAGAATTAGCATAGCGTCCTCACTGAAGTTCGGATTTCCCGAGGCTTGAAGTCTGCTGCCAAGTTCGGAGTCAAACGTACCGAGCTAGTAATCATGTCCGTCACATCCCGCACGGCTTGGTGTCCTCCACCGGACGGAATAGAGCCGACTGATGAGCTTCGGTCATCAAATGAGTTTGGTGAACCAAAATTTATACCATTTATATCCTGCACGACCGGTGGGAATGGCAATGTCCCCAACGGAATCTGCCATTGATCGGTGGCGTCCGAGGACATGAGACTATGGAATAGATTCTCCGAATCAGGCCAGACCAGAGCGAAATCCATGTCGTTGACATTTTGCATACCCGAATGATGCACAACTTGCGGCTCATCCCAAGACCGACTAGTGGCCGAAGTGGAAGCTGGATCAACTGTGGACGCGCTGCTTGATTCCCATGAAGTCATGGGATCTAGAGCCGGGGGGACGGAAGCTTGGTGAAAGCCATCCCTTGATATCATATCACGCTGATGCAGCTTCTCATGGCGAACAAGAGCATCTTGTCTGGCAAATGGTCTGCGACACTCCTTACAGACATAAGGCTTAGATCCGGTGTCTGTCCAACGCCTTCCGGTCAGCCGACGGCTTCTTTCGGTAAGGCAAATATATTAAAAGGCATCATCGGCCCAATGATGATAAGAATAGAACAAAACTTGTACTTACGACAACGCTCATGTCTCTAAACCAGTGTTAGCTCTGTGTATGGGGATTTACTGCATTGGGGGAGCTGCCCCTCAAAATCGTGGGGACGGGAAAAACATACTCGAAGATGTTCAGCTTTGGTAAATCCTTTTTGACAAACCCGACATACAAGTTTCTTTACCCCTGTTGATGCAGCCGTCATGATCTCCATCTCCATTGACATCACGTTTTAAGGGGAAGTGTGGGAAGACAAAGTGGTGAAGGAAAAGAGAAGTTTATGTGGGGATTAGTAGGTCATTGTGGGGATGTGGCACTATATTCTTCCCTTAACCTTTTATCTCTCCGCCTCACACTAACGTCGGTATTACGAATAGTTTACATCCCTTACACCGGATCAATGGGAACCAAATGTTGGGGCATATCATGCACTTTAAATTATATGGAAACTTGTTTTTAATTTTTAATTTTTAATTTTTTTCATTTGAGATCCGGGGCGTGTTCCCAACCTTTGTGTGTGGTCCCAACATCCCAGGTCCTCCCCGGGGTCACCAGATCAGTTTCTTAGGAACTTGTGGATGCCGGGGCTGATAACCCCGGATAGTGAGAAAAAAAAAACGTAAACCTTTGGATACTCTGGGGATCTGATACGGGGAAATACGCCAAGACCATCCAGCTGTCAGTGCTCGGTAATTAGCCGCCTGTGAGTGTGCCGCATGACTAGCAAAAAACTTCATCGGCTAGCCGTTCTCAAGTGCCAGGTAAGTTCGGTGACTAATCTCGTGACATGGAATGCCTGCCTAGCTGGCTCTTGACTCGCCGATCCCGATGTTGCGAGTCCACTCGGTGGGCCGTGGAGACCTCCGCATTTCTCTCCTGGCGAGCCGACCGGGTTGCCCGGCAAATAATACCCCATGGGCCGTATCTCCCACTTTTTTTTGCCGCTAGTCTCGTTATGAACACTCACCGTGACCTGTTTTTGGTACGCCAGCCCTTTACCAAGCCTTTGGCCTCCCATGTGGCTGATAGCGGCGAATCCCGAATAAATATCGTCAAAATACCATTCAAAATATTCCCCTCTGGCCTTTTAGCATTCTTGTACTCGTATAGTTCTTTTCTCCATTTCTCCCCCAATCCAACTGATACAACGTTTCAATTCCTATCTCTTGGAATTGTCTAGTTTCCTCCCTCAACTGGTGTCGCCCACAATGACATCTCTTGAGTTACACCCAGGCCCTTCTCGGGCAGAAGACTTCGTGGAGAACCCGGGCTCCAAGGCGGACATTGATCTTGTCGAAAGTGCTGGTGCTGGCCAAGCCGCTACATATGAAGAATCAGTCGCAGCACGTCTCCCCAAAGCCCACCGGGAGTATCTTCTTGCGCGACATGGCACGTTGGAACTTGATCCAATTCCCAGCATGGGTCCAGCTGACCCATACAACTGGCCTGAATGGAAGGTGCGTATTGCTTGAATAGACCCCTACCGAATGATTGGGGAGCCGAGAGTGAAAAATCCAGAAACTAATCCAGAAATATGCAGAAAATGGCAAATCTCATCCTTGTAGCTTTTCACGCTTGCATGGGTACATTTACCGCCGCCGCCATCATTCCCGCCTACGCCGACATTGCCACAGAGTTGGGCATTCCTGTCCAAACTGCGAGTTATTTGACTTCCCTCCAGATTGCGATTTTGGGAGGCGCTCCCTTTTTCTGGAAACCCCTGTCCAATCGTTATGGACGCCGACCGATCTTCCTTCTGTCTCTTATTTGCAGTTTGGTGTGTAATATTGGCTGTGCCAAGAGCACTACCTATGCATCGCTCGCTGCCTGTCGTGCCCTGGTGGCCTTCTTCATCTCCCCGGCCTCGGCAATTGGCAGTGCGGTGGTTATGGAGACGACTTTCAAGAAGGATCGAGCCCGTTATATGGGTATCTGGACACTCATGGTCACACTGGGTGTACCGGTCGGACCACTCATCTTCGGATTTGTCACCTACCGTGCCGGTACTGTGTGGATTTACTGGATCCTAGCTATGGTAAGTGAGCATTTCAGTGTTAGTCAGATGAACGCCCGCTAACTAGAATCGATCAACAGATCAATGGTGGTCAGTTCATTTTGTACCTTTTCTTCGGGCCAGAGACCCGTTATCTGGGCGGCGGCGTCGACCAAACCCGGCCTGCTTGGAAGCAAGAGTATATGTCGCTTCATCGGATTGATCCGACTCCATTCACATGGTACGAGTTTATTCGACCACTTACCATGGCCCGTCATCCATCCATCCTCATCCCAGCCTGTGCGTATGCAATGATCTTCTTGTTCGGTAGTATCCTGTCAACAGTCGAGGTACCACAACTCCTGCAGGAGAAATTTGGCCTTAACGCCGAACAACTGGGTCTCCAGTTCCTTGGTGTCATCATCGGATCCTTGATTGGTGAGCAGCTGGGAGGTCGCATGTCCGACCTGTGGATGAGACGTCGCGCCCATCGCACTGATCGCAACCCCGAACCTGAATTCCGGTTATGGCTCAGCTACTTCGGCTTCGCCTTGACCATGATTGGTGTTATTGTCTTCCTAGTCTGCACCCAAACTTCCGCCACTGGTCACTGGAGCGTGGCTCCCATCATTGGCACGGCCATTGGCGCCGTTGGCAACCAGCTTGTCACCACAGTGATGATCACATATGCCATCGACTGTTACCCCCAAGAAGCCGCCAGCATTGGTGTGTTCATCACCTTTGTGCGCCAGACCTGGGGTTTCCTCGGACCATTCTGGTTCTCGGCCATGTTTGACAGTGTTGGAATAGCAGCTGCTTCTGGAATTGGTTGCGCGATGATCGTTGTTGTTAGTGTAATTCCAACCATTTTCTTGCACATGCGTGGAAAGAAGATGCGCCGGGAAGAGTAAATCGAATTGTTGTTTGCTCTGGCGCTTTTGATCTTTCATGATTTGATAGCCATCTTTGAATTGGCTTTGGGTGTTTTGGGGCGATCTGTTGGGACGGTACAAACGCATTGAATCGGTATCGGATGCTTAGACTGGATATATTCGAATCGAGAATCCTGGCGACCTGTGCCTGTATATAGTATGATAAGCAAGCATTGATGTCTCAAATACCATGAATAAACGGATATTCATATATGAGTCAGTTGACCAGCTCATCTTGTTCAAGGCGGAAATCAGTAGACTGAACAGCCAGTCAGGTTGTGCAGGTATACAAGAACCACGAAGCAATCTCGAAAGAGCAAAGGCATTCCGATCTTGGAAACCTGGTTGAGAAAAAGTAAATGAACAAGCTGTTATAAGAAAAATCAAATAGAAAAGCATCAAGAAAGAAAATCTCCAGCGTAAACAAAAAGCCGGTCCCTTCACGCAAGCCGACCGGGACAGCTCGGTGCTCAATCCCGAAACTGGCCCGTAGCGGCAAAAGTCATCGGCCCCTGACCAGGTCCAGACTTAGGTATCTGAATCATGCGATTATCGGCTTTCAATTTCGGTACTACTAGTTCGATTGACTCCCACCGCTGCCGCTACGCATACGGATATATTCTTAATAATGGCCATTTTCAATATAGGGGTGTAGCTATAGCTGAGTTACTATGTAAATCACCGGCATACCGAAAGGCTAGATAGATAACCTCAAAATGAGCAATTATTACATGAGTAAATCAGCGACCTATATTTTTATTTCACGTATTCAATTGCAAAGCAATCAGTATATCAGAAGTGCCCTAAATAGTATGATGACTATCCCTGTTGGTCTGCTTTTGACTGATTTTTGGTTATTGGAGTCATACAGCCAAGGCCGAGAATGGGCCGATGATTAGCCGGATATGATTTATTCCGTTGGGGAAGATATCATATCCCGGTATCTCTATTGGTGGGAGGATCAGTGCTTCGGATGAATATTGAAGAATCAATGAAATTGACTTGCGAACATTTAATTGGTTTAATATTTGGACACCTGGCTTGTGACTTGAATACTCGAACTGTTTAAGAGATTGGAATATATCACTACCAGTTAAGATTTACGCAGCGGAACGAAATACAAGCTGAATATTGTGGTGAATGGCATTTCAGCACCTAACAGTGACACTGACATCTGGAGGTCTACTTGCGCGAACCTTGGAATACGGAAACCATATGCATGCCCGGGTGCAGGTGACCCTAGCCAAGTGCTGAGACAATTCTGATAGGCACCTCAGGTGGGCGATTCTGCGTTCTCTGCTTTTAACGTCAAGACATACAATCAGCACATCGAAATGTTGTAGGCTATTGACCGATAAACATGTTTCTTCTAGGAATCGCAAGTGCATATTTTCGGCATCTATATACCTTCATACTATAAATATACACAATGACAGGGTCATTTCTGTCTGTTTCTTGTTCGCATTCATTTATATAGTCGTCAATCACTGGTGCTCAATTTTGTTGATCAGAGTACCAACGTGGGGAAGCAGCTCAACAGCAAACTCATCACCAGCCTTGATGAACTGCTTGGGATTCTTAGCGGCACCGACACCGGGAGGGGTGCCAGTCAGAATAATAGTACCGGCGCGCAAAGTGGTGCCCTGAGAAAGGAAGCTGATAAGCTGGGGAACGGAGAAAATCAAGTCACTGTGTTGTCATTAGCTTGTAGGTTCATAGTTGGAGTTCCTGATACGTACGTCAGAGGGCAGTCCTGCATGACATCTCCGTTCTTGAGACCGCGAATCTGCAGCTTGCTAACATCGGGAATAAGCTTGGCGGAAACAAGAGTGGGTCCTATTGTCAAGTTAGCCTCAGATCTTCCACGGTCTTCTCGTAATGAGACTATATCGTCATCGTACCAATGGGACATGAGCCATCAAAGCCCTTGGAGAAGCACCATTGGCTCTGGTTCATCTGGTAGGTACGGCTAGAAACATCGTTGGCAGCAGTGTAGCCGAGAACATAGTCAAGAGCCTCGGACTCGGGCACATCCTTTGCATCACGGCCAATAACAATGACCATCTCAGACTCGTAATCACCGGTGTTGTCGGTCTGTGTGATCTTGGGCAGGATGGTCGGAGCGGGGTAGGGGTCCGCAAGGGCTGTGGACGGCTTGATGAACAGAACCGGCACTTCCGGGAGGGCCAAACCCATCTCCTTAGCGTGCGAAACATACTATTGATTGTTAGAATGGAGTCTCTCATGGCTTTTAGAAGACCTACGTTAAGGCCAATGCAGCGGATGGATCCGACTTCCTTCTCTGCGAGAGGGGAGAGAAGGCGCTCAATAACTTCAGTGCCGGTAGTGGCTTCACCAGGGCTTAAAACAGAGGCACCGGTGAATGGGCGCACGGAGACCTCCTGGCCCTTGTACAAAGCCAAACCAACATCAAGCTCCGCATCCACAGGCTCTCCGATGAGAACCTTGGAGGAGTCCGACTTGGGAACGAAGCGCACCAAGCCTAGAATTGTCAGCCTCAACCATCAATGGCCCTGAAATCATAAAAGACTCACGCGAAAAGGTAGATGCAATAGCCGACATAGTTAGAAGAAATGTGTGTAGAATTTGAATTTACGAGAAGGTTAAGAAGAGCTACTTCTATTTGTACTTATCGATAAAGCGGAGTAAATCTATCCCGCCTGGATAAGCCGGAAACAGACAATGTGGGGAGGTGGCAACGAGGGGAAGACAACGAAAGGAAATAAATACCCCGCTATATCGCTCTTCTTTTTCTCCGACAACGAATCCAATTCATTACAATGTCTGCTCCCAAGGGTCCTTTCCGTCTCGTGACTGTCAACACCGCCCCCGAGCGCGCTAAGCGTCTCATCGGTCGTGTCGCCGATCTGCTCAAGGATCGCTACGAGATCATCCACGTCGACAATTGTGACTGTGAGTGGCCTTCAATGCGATTACTACCCAAATTGAATTCTTAAACTGACCTCAACTCTATAGCCATCGATCAGGTCGAAGCCAAGGTCAAGGAGCACCAGCCGAACGTTCTGGTAAGTTATCCCCACTTCGGGTTATCCGAGAATTTCCAACTTACATTACCACAGTTCAGTGCTTCCATGTGGACCGAGGAGGAGGCCAAGCAGATCCACGATATCGCCAGGTCCATTGTTCCCGACATCAAGCTCCACGCCATCCCCGAAGGCCTGCAAGTCAAGTACGGCCCCGATGCTATCGTCGATTACCTGGTCGAGAAGGTCCCTGTGCTGCTGGACAGCTAGATTATGATCGCATGAATTCATGTATATATTTGAGAATAAAATTGTATCAATTTTTCAAACGTAATGGCTTCAATGTTTCAATGATGTGATTTGGCATTCTAGTTCTTAGTCCCTGTGCCTCGTGATGATCTTCCCCACATCCCACATTGGCGCATGCCGATATCGGGACTCCCCCACATTTCGCCTCAAAGCCATCTATGCACGTGTATTGATGCAGCTCATTCCCAAGGATCAGTCTTGGACCGCTCAATCGCCGCCTTGGTCGCATCGTCAATATCCTCCGTTGGTAATCCAAGCAATGCATTCAAAGTACCCTTGTGTTCGATATTTCCCGCGCCATCCTGATAAAAGACCCGGGTATAGAGCATCTTGGCAAAACCAATACGACTGCCCTCTTCCATCTCCTTCATACCATTTGCCCAACGTTCAGTCGCCGGCTCCTTCGAAATAGACCAGTCCGATTGTTTGGTTCCAGTCACACGAATAGCAGATTCCAGCATGTCCTTCTGGCTAACCGTGAATGATTTGATGTATACGACCTGATTCTTGAATTTCTCGAGACACGCTTCTTGGTCAGATCCTTCAGGCTTAATAGGTAGGCTGAGAAGAGCGGCGACAGCACGACCGACCTGGGGCCAGGTGGAGGTTGTGATCTTTGTCTCTCCATCGTCGAAGAAAGTCGCCGTGTGATTGATCAGATCAATTCCGAAGGCTGATGGAATTGCAAGACTCCATTCGTACCAGAAACCAGTGGAAACACTAATAAAGCTACATTGGCCGAGTTTGAGGATAGATTTCCGTAGCTCAGCTATTTGAGATATATATTAACAACATTCCTTGAACATGGAATTTTCGGATTATTTACCCTTGGGCTGGAATATCGGAATATCCTGGGTCATGGCCTCATTCGTTGTATCGGGTGACCAGTCGTTCGGCAAGACCCATTTCACACCTGCTTCACCCGCAGCCTTGATAAGCTGCAGCTCTGTCCCTTCTGGAGCATGGCCACTTAGTGTGATTACTAGAGCATCTTGGTCTTTGAGTGCTTCCACGATCGTCTCTGGTTTGCTGTAGTCAATTTCCTTGGCTAGAACACCGACTGGAAGAGTTTTTGAACTTCCGGATCTCGTCAGGGCTGTGATGGTGTGCTTTCCTGTCTTAAGCAGGGCATCGGTCATGAAGCGGGCACTGTGGCCAGTGGCCTAAGTATGCTTGTTAGTATTTGGTTCGTGAAGTCAAGACATTCAAGATTGAGTCCATGTTTTCATTCGATTATCTCAAAATTGGGGTGGTGGAGGAGTGGCAAGCAAATAGAGTCGAAACCACAGAATCACATACTCCGATGATCGCGACCTTTGTGATATAGTTCGACATCATTATCCTAATTGTTGTATTTGCTTCAAGTATTTATTCTATGATTTTTGCTCAAATGCCTGAGTATTTCTCTTTCAAGTCCAGACGGGCTTTTAAAAGCTTTGGTTCTGTGCCATGATTCATACTACGTCAACGGACTTAAGGGACATACTAATTCCGACGATCACTCAGCACGGAAATAGTCGGTATAGCCGAGTGTATTTTCTGATTATCATACACAAAGATTGGTAGGATTTGGACTCCGGGAATGATTAATCTTGTAGAAAAAGGACCTTGCGAATGTGTGGACGATTCGAACTCTGGAGAGTGTGAAGTGTAGGAAATTAATCTGCGGAGAATTTAGGTGATCGGCAATCAGATACATATGTAAGTTGACCCTGAACCTTGGAAGTTTTGGAAAGAAGGCACTGTGCAGTCATCATATGCTGATATTATATTTATGTACGATCCAGTTGATTTTCGAGGTGACGCAAGTTTGTATCATTTGAAGGTTGTTTTTCTACGTGGTATATTCAAATGTTCGATATAAATATTTATCATGGTTGGGATTGAGAGTCGTTCCTAAGTAAATCGAGCTAGCTGAGATTTTATTATAACAAACTCTGGAGGTTTACCTGTCACGGTATCCGAGCGGTATTTATCAGGACAGAGACGTATGCAATTTGAAAAATGTTTCAAATGTCTGCTTTTAGTGTGAATGGAGAAATAAAGGAATTTAAATGCGATGATTGAAATTAGAAAGAACGCTGGGAAAAGCCCATGCCTGAACGCCTATATATGATAAAACCAATGTATTGTTATGCTGACCTTGTAGCCGAGGATACCTTGTCCTTGTCTGCAGCAAGTTGCCGTCCTGGTTTTAGCAGAAGCAGAATAGCCGGTAGCTGAGCGGCTGCGAAGCCGATCATGACGATCAGCTGGATGCGGTAACTATCGGCAAATACAGTCTTCACATCGTTTTGAAGATGTGGAGATAGGGATTTCAAAGTCGTCGAGTTCTCGAGGAATAGGTGTAGTTCGTGGTGTGTTAGAACGCCTTTCAAATGGTGTGCCAAGCGGCTGTTGAGGATATTGGATGCGATGGCGAGACCGATAGCACCGCCGAGGAATCGTAGTTGGACGACCGTTCCTGTGGCAATTGCTGTAAAAGTATTAATACCAGTCCAGTACACTCTTATTGATCGCCTAGGTAAATACATACCGAGATCTCTGTCTTCAACGATATAAGGTGTTGACAGCAATAAAATTCCCAGCGTAATGCCAATGCCGGCACCAGCAATAACCTCATAACCAATATCTGTTGCATGGAAGCCTTCTGACCGGGTAATGGTGGACAGAAGCCCAACTCCGACTGTGTGAATTATGCAACCCACAATTAGAGAATAGATGAACGGAATCCGCCCTTTCGAGCTGGCTATGTTGATTATCGCAGCCGCGACGGCTGCGACCGCGGAGTATGCCATGAGATAAACACCGGAGTCGAGAGGCGACTGTCCTAGAAGGATCTGGGCTTGTTGGGGGACATACACCAGGACGACATTCCACACTGCACCAGTAACAAACGAGGAGCTGGGTTTTGTCAGATTATATAGCAAAAGATGAGCAAGATGAGAACTCACATCAGAATACCCATCCATGGACGATCACAGAGCCACCGTTTTGGAAAGATTGGGTCTGCGCCAGGTATACCCGACAGGTACCACTCCCAGACAAAGAAGGCAATCCAAGAAACGCCCGTCAGGACGAGAAGAGCGATTGAGCCTCTGGAGTCCCAGGAAAAAGCAAGATTTGCTTCGTTCAAAACCGTAACGATCAAGAATGAACCCGCGATCATCAAAAACGAGCCCACAAAGTCTAGATTGGCAAATGAGCGATATGATGCCCTTGTTCTGAAAGAAGGAGTGTGTTGGTCAAGGCCGAAGTGTTTCGGCATCGCGACCATAATTATAACGATGGCAACTGCGCATAGGGGAGCACTGCAATGAGATTAGCAATCGGACCAAACCATGACGCATTCACATACTTGATAAGAAAAACCCATCTCCAGGCCGCGTGTTGTGCAAGCACACCTCCGATAATTGGCCCGGCTAAAGCTGCAACTGCTAAGCAGAATGACATGACGCCACTGTATGTGGGAAGTTGCGTCTTCGGAGCAATCTCATATATGCAAAGAATGGCCAGGGCATATGCGCCAGCGCCCCCTATCCCCTGGAGTGCTCGACATACAATGCTACAAGCAAAATTAGTACGATCCGCTTATCAAAGTCCAGCAATCCTCACAGTTGGTTGACTGTCTGAGCGCATCCACATCCAATAGAGAAGGCAAGCAGGATGAAAAGCGAAGCAATAGTCGTTTGCTTCCTCCCAATTATATCACTGAGTTTAGTCCATATTGCCATGGACCCTGTATAGGTGGCCAAGTATCCCGTAACAATCCAACTCCGCTTCTCGAATCCATTCAAGCTATCGGTGATGTCGGTAAGAGAGGAGCTAACAATTGTAACATCCAAGTTGGAAAGAAAGAAGCCAATCAAGAGCCTGCCAGAAACCCGTAAGCATGTCGTTCACTAACCCCAAGTTCCAACATACGGAGTACACGTACCCAATAGTAGTAAGAACGAGCCTCCATCCCGTCGGGTATACAATTTCACTCCCCGGTGAAAGGGATCTCTGTGCTGACCCCTTTTCCCCATTCCCCCTGCCGCGAGTCGGCCCATACAGTGTTTTCTTTGAGATTGGCTCCGCGAACTTGATCCGGTCAGCCATGGTTTAATGATTGTTTTAGTGGTAAAGGAGTGAGGTGACAGCCATCGCCGCTTGAGGGAAGAAAAATAATTTCGAAATGAACCACTCACTGTAGGACCAAGCCCCGCGTATATTTACCCCAGGGGCTTCGTGTGGAACGCGGGCAACGCGCGATGACAGAATGTGGAATCTGTATGCCAAGGGAGTGATCGGCGGTGATCATTGAAGCTAGCTAGAATTGAATGGCTTGGCGTAAATCTGTCTTCGGCTAGACCTTTTTCTGGGGTCTTCATGTGCCAAAATTGGAATTTAAAGGCTCCTAGCGTTGGTGGGTTATTTTTTGAATGCTATCCCCCCCCCTTTTCTCTTTTCTGTGGGAAAATGGGGGAGAAAAAGGGGTCATTCTTGACCAAGAAGATTTAAGACATTTCCAACAATGACTTTGCGCGTTTTTATGATGGTTTGAGTTGGAATTATCTCCTTGCTCTTGGCGGTTTTACCCCTTTGATAATGATAAGACTTGATGTTATCCATGTCGTCAGTAAGGGTTATACTTTGCCTCTAGCCTATTCGAGTAATATGGGTTACACTTGATCATCAAGCATTATTTACACTACTCAGTAGTGCCAATAATGCTTATCGATCTACTTTGCGGGTAAAAGGAAGTGAAAAAGCCCCGGCACTTTGCTTATCCCAATGCTACTATTGATATGCGAAACCCCGTTTGACGGGAAGCGGATACCCGCGTGACTGACATAGTTGGTACTCCGTAGCCGCTTGACAGACATTCAATACCCATTTCTTCCAAATACAATACCAAAACAAGGCCCGTCCTTCTTGAACATGGACTGAAGATTCTGAGTCATAATTTCAGGAGCTTCCCAGGCAGCAAAATGTCCACCGTGATCATATTCAGTCAGCTGGACAACAGGACCCAATCCAGCAGCCCAAGTACGAGGAACCAGAATTATTTCACGTGGGAAATGTACAAGCCCCAGTTTAACATTGGGCAGATACTCCCTGAGCTTATCGTGGGTTAGATCCTTACCAGGCCGAGCGCGAAAGCCTTCATAATAAATGCGAACGCTAGCCTCTGGGCCCGCCACCGAAAACCAATAAATAGACACCCAAGTCAGGATCTCGTCTTCAGTCCAGGGGTAAGAATCCGACCAATCGTGAAGTTTTTCATAGATCCAGGCTAGCAGTGCAACGGGACTATCCGCCAAAGCTGTGCCGATTGTCTGAGGCTTCGTACTTTGTAGTAGGTTGTATCCGAAGCCTTCTCGTTGAAACTATCCAGATCGCTGTCGGCCATTTCGTTCATAGGCGCTATATGGTTGAATGCTATGCTGTAGAGCTAATAGTGGATTCGAGGTCCACTTCGGCGGTATAGCGGCAATCATGTTCAGGTGAGAAGCTTTGCAATGCTCTGGGTATAGAAGGCCCATGCTCCTAGTGATGAAATGACCTAGATCTCCACCTTGCGTGACTGTTCATGACATTAGTACATCGGAATGTTTTCGGGCAAATACTTGAACTATCATATTCGGAATACCCAAGTTTGATCATGAGTTTGTGAAACGTCTCGGCATACTGAGCCCACCCGAATCCGCGCTTTGTAACCCCAGCGGAGAAACCAAAATTGGGCAACGAAGGTGCCACAACGTGGAATGCTGGATTTTTGTCATCGCCATGTAGCAGTGGCAACAGCTTCTTCACCTCGATAAATGAACCAGGCCCTGATTGAAATTAGATTGTCTTTGAATTGCATACCCCGCACTAAGCCAATACCTACATCCGTGGCTGAAGAGTAGGGGAACGGCATTCTTGACAGGGCTAACCTGATGAACGACTTGACACATGTCAGTTCAGTATGGATATCACATCTCCCATGGTACTGACAGTGGATATCCAGTACACCGAATCCGTCAACTTCAACTTCGGTGTGATACTGGGAAGTTCATTCAATTGAGCCTCAGCTTTTCGCCAGTCGAAATGATCTTTCCAATATGTCACCAGTCGCGCTATGTCTTTGGCAGGAACACCAAAGTCCCTTGAATCTTGGTCTGGAGATTCAAATTGGGTGGGGAGTTTGGCCCAGGTAAGGCGTTGCTTGAGCTCCTGTAGAGCAGCATCAGGGACTGAGATCGTGTAGGATGTCGGTTGGGACATCTTGAATGATCAAATAGAACAAATTCAAGATCTTAACTAGTTAGGACACTCAATTTAGTCAGCCAGTTGGAGTGGATGTTGAAGTTTGGTTCCAAGGTTCAGTGGCGGGTATATCCTTCAGTGATGCGGGGTCCGCAGCTTTGACCTCGGAAGTCTTGCATCACCGTGTCGCCCTTATAAGAGAACCTCGGGATATCTAGGTATTTCACATACAAATAGAGAAATTTGGACGGGTATGTAATGTTGTCATTAAGTAAGTACATGAAGATTTCAAGGCTATCCAGAGAACGATATCGTCGCATAGAAATAAATATTATGGGATGAAACAGGTATGATATTCAGCCTTTTTCCATCTGCTTTTCCTTCTCCTTCTTCTTCTTACCCTTCTTCTTCTTCAGCTGGTCGGAGGGGCCAGAGGATGAAGGTACCGGTGTGCCTTTGCCAGTCACAACGGAGGAAGAAGAGGCCTCACGTTCAGTGTTGGGGGTTGGCACCAAGGAAGTGTGCTTGCCAGTTTTGGGCTTCTTCTTCACCGGACCAGAAGGGTTGGCGCGGCTGGAGGATTGAGGCACTGGGGTGCCATTCCCACTCGCGATCATGGAAGAAGATGATGTCCCGCACTCAGCGTCAGGGGTATCCGTGCGTAATGAGGCAAATCTATTCCCCCTCTTTACCGAGCCAGGTGGGTTAGAGGGGCCAGTGGATGGACGCACTGGAGTGCCATTATCATTACCGGTGATGAACAAGGAAGAGTTCTCACATTCCACATCCTCGCGACGGCGCTTACCACTCTTGGGGATTTCAGCCTTCGAAGGGTCAGTGGAACTTCGCAAAGGTGAGACCATTGAGCATCCTCGAATTTGTAGATCTTGTTTTGTCAGACTTTTATGTATTGAAGGGCCAGTGGCCTTATCAACCGGGTGGGATGATCCGCCGCTTTCGTGAGAGAGCCATGCTTGCAGTTTGGTCTGAATGATCGACAATTCATCCCGAATCCTCGCCACTTCTGCAGCGAACATTTTTATCGCATCATTGATTTCCTTCGCGAAATCCCCTTGCTCGTCCTTCAGTTGGTTGCGAAGTGAGATTATCTCCTCGGGCAAACCAAATGTCCGCCGAATTTTGGGAATATCCTCTAATGGATCAAGTTCCTTCCATCCAGTTGCCCAGGTCTGCAGTTCTTCCAGAGAGGCCTTGAGTATCTGAACTTGCTCCGTTAGGCTAGAGAATTGTGGATCTGACGTTTCAGACAGGGTCTTCAACTCAGCAGAGAGTTGATCACTCTGATCAGCCAGCTTCTTAACATCGTCCGAGTGGTCATCGGCAAGCTCTTGAAAGGCGGTAGACAGCGAGTTGGAACTTTCCTGCAACTCATTGACATCCTGAAGCTGTTTAGATATGCTTTCGGAATGCGATCCCTGAACTTGCTGTAGTGGAGCAAGTTGATCTTTGACGAAAGCCTCAACCTTTACCAGTATCTTTTCAGACAGTGATGTAACATCAGCATCCAATTTGTTGATCCGTTCTTCCACAGGTCGAATTTGACTCTTGATGCTATCGTCGGATTTTGACAGCGTATCATCTGGCATTGATGAAGATTCCAACTTGTTGACCCGACTTTCCACGAGTTGAAGTTCACTCTGGATTACATTTTTCAGCTTTGCCAGCATACCATCAGGCATTGATGAAGATTCCAACTTTTTGGTCCGATCCTCTAGGGCTCGCAGGTGAGAGCCGTACATCTCAAAAAGAGCGTGAGACATCTGTTTTACTAAGCCATCGGTATTGAAGTTGTCGTATCGCATCTCAATCGAGCGAAGTGCCACCTGGAAAGATTCGAGCCTTTTTATCCACGGTTCCAATACAACAGCATGAGCCTCAGCAGCTGCATCTACTACCAATTCTTTCATGTGGGCATCAAGCTTAGAGGAAGCAGTCTCAAGGGCGGCAATCCTGTCAGCCCATTTGTCTGGCCCTCCATTGGCCTTCTGATAATCGGCTGCCTCTTGTCGCGAGATGTCGATCTGTCGCGACATTTCAGCCTTTTCATTTTGAAAGTTGCCAAATCTCTTGCTCAGATCAATGGCCATCTTTTCGGTATTGGTCAATATCCATTTTAGACCATTAATCTCCGTTTGATTGGCTTTAGTGGCTGATTCAAGGGACGCAAATTTGGTACTGTCCATCTTGGATTTTAGAAGACCAATATCCGCTTCGTTGGACTTGGTGGCTGATTCGATGCTTTCGATTCTGGAGTATCTTTGCTCGACCAATACAAGGCGCGCTTGCAACGATGACTCCTGTACAGAGTGGGTGGACGAAAGTGTTGACCCATTGGGAGGAGTTGTCGATTTGTCGAGGTTTTCCTTCATTGTGGTCACTTCTCCTGCAGCTAGTGTCGCCTTTCGGTGAGCTTCATTGGCCTTCATTTCGATCTCTTTCAGATTATCGGGCAAGCTTTCCCAGGCCTCAGGCATGGATTTTAAGGGCAGTTTCGTATCCCCGTTGTCAAATCCTTTCCTCCAATCTTTAATCTCGCCGATTTCTTTTTTGAGCCCATCGATGTCTTTTTTCTGCTCACCGCTGCTTTTCAGGATGCGAGATATTCGAGTGGAATGCTCCACGATCGAATTTTGAATCTGGGCCGGGAAGTTAACGCTCGGCTGAGCTACCGAAGTGGCTTGTTTAAGTTTATTGACCTCCACTTCCAGCTCATTAATTCTCTCGATTTCCGCACGGAAGGGCTGAGCAGGTTGAATGGTCTCTGTGAGCTTAGATTGGACCGGGGTTGAGAGAATATGCTGGTACTTGGCAAATTCAGCGGTCACTTGCTGACAGATATCCTGATGCTGAACCAGGGACTGATTAAGCCTGGCTCTATTGTTTTCCCTCTTCTCGTCCATATGATGGAACATATCTGTTGTGGCCGGGTACATTTGCCTCATCAGCTTTGCCCGATCACTGTCTCGCTTCGCCTGCGCGGTAATGTCGTCCAGACGTTTCTTCTCATTCTGTTGATTGAGGAGATTAAAATGTGACACATTGAATTTCGACAGCAATGTCAGGAGATTAGCTGCTTCCCCCTCCACCACGGGTATATATTGAGGGTCTAGTCCTCCAGAGGCTCCTGCAGTGGCTAGAGGAATATCAGCACTAGATTTCGATCGTGATACATTTGACGAAGTAGATAGTGGCGGAGTGGAGGCCGAGGCTGGAGTAGGATGTGAAGATGAGCGAGATAGTGAGGTATTGATGGCCGGGTGAGGAGGTCGGCTGGCCAAACGGGGATCAGTTGCAGTCGGTGGGGGAGGAGTAGGCACATTCATATCCATCTTGTTGATCGAGCTGGTGACATGAGTGTTATGATTGGCTCATGGTATTTTCAAGTCACGCAAGCAAATACAATGCCGAATTAGATTGACTAGCGAGCCATATAAAGGCTGATATGAAGCTCTCTGACGAAAATAAGTTCGAGTCAAAGAATGTGTATCCCGTACTCCATAGGTCAAAGAGGTGTAAGGATTTGAAGGCGGGAAGGTGCAGGACCAACAAACGGGAATTGCCCAGTAACTTGAAGAAAGAAAAGAATGGTAGATCACCCGATACAGAGGAAATGTGATCAGTTTACTGTTTGACATTTGTTTATTCCCTTTTTCGTGAGCAAATCCCATGAAGGAATCGCGACGCGACCGCCGGCGCTAAATCAACGCTCAAAGAAAAACATACTGCCAGGCGGTGAGCTGGATTCTTCCCTTCCCAGGCTGTTTCTTCCGCAGCTTCACCTTCGATCAATTGCTCTTTAAATTTCATCCCGAAAGTGAGACGGAGACTTTGTGGAATATACTCAGTGAAAATGACTGCTGTAAGTCTGACCCCTTTTTGGTGCCATTGGGCTTTTGACTAACTCCAAATTCAGCCAATTTCCACCATCGCAGAGAGCAAGGAGCTCCGGGGACTGAACCTCATCGCCGCCCATTCGCATATTAGAGGTCTTGGTGTCGATGCCGACTCTTTACAGCCCCGAGGGGCCTCCCAAGGTCTGGTGGGACAGGAAAAGGCTCGTAAGGCCGCTGCGGTGATTTTACAGATGGTGAAGGAAGGCAAGATCGCGGGTCGCGCAGTCCTGATCGCAGGACCTCCTAGCACCGGAAAGACCGCCATTGCGATGGGAATGGCTCAGTCGCTTGGCCCTGATGTGCCTTTCACGATGCTTGCTTCCTCAGAAATTTTCTCGATGGAAATGTCCAAGACGGAGGCCCTTACCCAGGCCTTCCGCAAATCCATTGGAGTGCGGATCAAGGAAGAAAGTGAGATCATTGAGGGAGAGGTCGTTGAGATTCAGATTGACCGCAGTGTCACTGGAGTAAGCATGAACATCCTATTTTGACCTATCGACTGGTTGCTTACGGTTACAGGGAAACAAACAAGGAAAGCTCACGATCAAGACCACCGACATGGAAACGATTTACGACATGGGCACAAAGATGATTGACTCGATGACCAAGGAACGCGTGATGGCTGGAGACGTTATCTCCATCGACAAGTCTTCCGGCAAGATCACCAAGCTTGGCCGGTCCTATGCTCGTTCGCGCGACTACGACGCCATGGGTGCCGACACCAAATTTGTTCAATGTCCGGAGGGAGAGCTGCAAGTGCGCAAGGAAATCGTTCACACAGTCAGCCTCCATGAGATCGACGTGATCAACTCGCGCTCACAAGGATTCTTGGCGCTCTTCTCGGGTGACACGGGCGAGATTCGCAGCGAGGTCCGAGACCAGATCAACACCAAGGTGGCTGAGTGGAAGGAAGAGGGCAAGGCGGAAATCATTCCAGGTGTCTTGTTCATTGATGAAGTGCACATGCTCGATATTGAGTGCTTCTCATACATTAATCGTGCTTTGGAGGCTGAATTAGCACCCATTGTCATCATGGCCAGCAACCGTGGCCAAGCTCGCATTCGCGGTACCACCTACACCTCTCCTCATGGCTTACCTCTTGATTTCCTTGACCGTGTTGTCATTGTCAGCACCGCGCCATACTCAGGCGATGAAATCCGCCAAATTCTTGCTATCCGTGCCCAGGAAGAAGAAATTGACTTGTCCCCAGATGCCCTGGCCCTTCTGACCAAGATTGGCGAGGAGTCAAATCTCCGTTATGCCAGCAACATTATCACTACTTCCCACTTGTTGAGCCAGAAGCGCAAGGCCAAGGAAGTCAGTGTTGACGATGTCCAGCGGAGCTTCCGACTATTCTACGACCCGAGCCGTAGTGTCAAGTTCGTCAGCCAGTATGAGCAACGCTTCATCGGTGACCAGGGCGCAGTTTCATTTACTGGGGGCGCCAACGGTGATGCCATGGAGCTTTCATAATAATTCCTCTTGTACCCATTTCTTTGCCATGTGTTCGCCTGGGGACGATTTAGCGGGTTGAAAATTACACTGGTTTCTTACTTTGTTCTTCTTTTTTATCGCATCATATGATGTATGAATAGGACTGGCGCTTGTCGAGGTGATCTTTTATGTTTATGAACTTTTTTTATACCGGAGAATCGAATTGAGCCCCGTTGAATTTGATATCTTACACGAAAGTAACTGTGGAACTCCACGGCCCTGTATTACCAACCTGGCGGAATTCGACTCCTTCGCCAAAGTAGCCGGCACTATTCCATGAAGCCATCATGGTGCTATCGTAGGGTCCGTGAGCATCGCCTCCGTCTCGGGCATCTGACCAACGATACTCCCACATCGTGGGGGTTTCGACCTGCGCATCACCTTTTGAAGGTGGGTCTACCCAGTCCTCGCCGGTCTCGTTGCGATACTGCCTGGTCAGAAGCTCACGCTCGGTGTCAAAGATCTCGGGTTGATCGCGGCCCATAAGTATATCGGCGGCACCGGTGATGTCATCAATTGCCTTTTTCCGCTTGGCTTCGTCGGGGTTTTCGTCGGTCATCTCAGTGTCTTCATTGTTGCTCTTCTTGTTCTTCTTCTTGTTTTGCCATTTGGCCTTACGCGGCAGACCCTTGCCTAGTCGAGCCAGAGCTTCCAATATTGTTTCTCCGCGCTCGAGGTGTAGAATAATAGTCTTCAAGACATCAGCTGTCAACACCCTGTCGTTCATGCGGTCCTGCTCTTTCCTGTCTGATTCGCGTTTCGCTGCGGCATCTTTTGCCTTTTGTATGTCCTTTTTAGAAAGCCCGTCCAGCCATGAATCGTACACAGCGTCTGGATCAACGGCTTTCCGGACATAGTTCCCAGATTCGTCGAATTGACCTTCTTCCTGTTCTGTTCTCATATTGAAGGCATCGAGCAATGGAGCATGCTTCTTCTTTCCACCAGCGCCAACCTCCTCGTCCAGATCCTCGTCGATCCTGGCGCGTTCCTCTTCTCCAACATCACTCCCACTGTCTTCGTCTTCATCTTCATCGTCGATCTCATCAGGAGCTTTGCTTAGATCGGCGCGCAGTGCCTTTCCACCTTTCGAATCAGACTCCTGGCCTTCAATCTCGTTATCGCGCAAGAAGCGGACAGACTTTTTTTGCGCGAAGCTTCATCGTCATCCTCCTTCTCCTCATCAAAGTCATCCTGCAGTTCTGCGAACATATCGTCGTCGTCATCAGCATCTTTTGCGCTCTTTTTTGACTTCTCTTGCTTGCGCGCCGAGAACCCTTCGTTGTCACTGTCCGAATCGTAGCCGTCGAGATTGACAGCTTTACGGCGCACATTTTGACCGCGCCGACCGATCTCGTCGGCATCTAAAACCGCATCCTCTTCTGGAGCGTCGGCTGCAAGTGCGGAAGGGTTGCGAAGGTCGAATCGAGGTTTCTTGTTGTCGGGGGAGTCGTCTTGATCATTATTTGTGCGGGCGAAGGATTCCCCTGCTCTTTTAGGGCGTGGGAGAGAGCTTGCCATATTGAAAAGGCAAAGATAATGCGAAAAATGGACGTGATGGTTCAGTTTGTAAGCTGTGTCGCAGTATGAATGCCATTTGCGTCCGGGGTCGGAACGGAAAATCAAGTCGGAAGCCAAGTTGCGTCACTTGAATCTCGGCGAGTTGCAACTCCATTGGGTACTCGGTTCCTTTCACCACCCTTATCTCCACAACTTCAAAAGTCTCTTGGTCTAACTTCACGCGTCCTACTGAAATTATGGTGAGTAGAGAACTGAGCTTCATGCCATGTTTATACTCTTTGCAATAGCTTCTAACAGCTCCAGTTCCGACCTGATTACTGGTCCGACGACCCCATGGACGGCATTATGGGAGGTGGCATGCTCCGAGGAGGGGCTGCTGCTCGCCGTTTTGATGAATATTATCGATGCTACCCTGTCGCGATGCTTCCTGGCCCGGAGAGAGAGAATGTCAATCATGGCGGCAAGGTTATTATGCCTCCTAGTGCACTCGACAAGCTTACCCGCCTTCATATCACCTATCCCATGCTCTTTGAGCTTCACAACGGGGCCAGAGAGAGGATGTCACATGCTGGTGTCTTGGAATTCATTGCGGAGGAAGGCAAGATTTATCTCCCATTTTGGGTGAGTGTCAGCTCCTGGCTCGAGAGGTTAATGCGATGTTGAACCCATTCTGACTAACCTGATTCATAGTTGATGCAAACACTACTGCTTGAACCTGGCGATCTGCTTCAGATCAAGTCTACAGATCTCCCTCCCGGTCAATTTATCAAGCTCCAGGCACAGTCAACTGCAATCCTCGACATCAGTGACCCGAAGGCTGTCCTCGAAAACGCTTTCCGCAATTTCTCCTGCCTTACCAAGGGTGACGTTTTTACATTCGCCTATAACGAGCAAGTATATGAAATGGCAGTCCTAGAGACGAAGCCCGCAGGCTCCAAGAATGCAATCTCTGTTCTGGAAACCGACCTGGAGGTTGACTTTGCCACTCCAGTTGGATACGAGGAACCACAACGTACCAGCGGTACCAGCACTCCGGGGAGCGTGGTCAAGCTTCCCGCCGGTGGACTTCTGCACCCCCACGGCACCATGGCGCAAGCTATCAACTATGCCGCTATCGCTCCCGATTCTACAGACGCTGCTGCTGGTGCCCGGGCTACATCCTCCAACTTTCTGTCCGAGGGACAACGCCTCAACGCCAAGAAGGGCAGCAAGGCGCCTACTCCGAAGGCTTCTACCCCCACACCAGGGGCCACAAATCCCTCACACCCCCCGCCAGTGCGCAGAACTAACGGCCCCCAACCACTTCGTCTCCCACCCAACCAACTCTTCTTCGGCTACGAACTCAAACCGGCAAAGCCTCGCGACGAAAATGGACAAGTTGTTGTTCCCGAGGGTCAACCCACATTCCAGGGCATCGGTCAGACATTACGAGGAAAGAAGAAGGACCTCGGTGGTTCGGCCACTCCCACCTCTGGCAGTGAAGCCGAGAGCCAGAAAGGCAAAGGGAATAGCGATGGACGAACTCTGGGAAACAGCAAGCGTTAATACATCTGATGATCCTTATGAAAATGAAAATTGCCTGGCGAAACCCTCTAGACGTGTGGCGGGGAGTATTATTTCGGCATAGCGAGGTCGGCGTTCCTGTGTCGCTCTAAATCAACTTATGATTTTTATGGTTAACATCATTATGAATTTTCCCTACACAGTAACTTAAATATATGCGAATACAGTAACATTGAATTATAAAACATTGAAGTAGAGAGCAACATCATCATCTCCCACGGCCCCACTAGCCCGATCTTCACTCCCCGCGTCTATTTCCTGCATGCCAAGACATCAAGATCAAGGCACCTTTACCATGCAAACCCCCGAGTCTGCCCTATTGGCTTTTAACAAGCTAAATGACTCCGTTTACATCTCGGATCCCACTGAGCTCTCAGAAAACAATAACCCACCACTAATTGTCCTCGCATTATGGATGAACGCCGGTCCAGCCGCCCTACTCCGATATGGAAACCAGTACAGGCGCATGATCCCCTCCGCGCGCATTGTGATGCTCCGTTCCACGACCAATGACTTCTACTTTGGTTCGAGCGACACCGCACAGGCTACTCAGCTCGGTCCCGCTGTGGATGCTCTACGCACGTTCGCCGTCCCGGGGAACCCGGCATTCATCCACCTTTTCTCCAACGGTGGCATGTTGAAGACTTCTCAATTGATGCGGGTCTTCAAAGACATGACCGGTAATCCACTACCTGTCTCGTCGATGCTTGTGGACAGTGCCCCTGGCGTGACGAGTATCCAGTCCGCTATGAACGCGATCTCTTTCCAGCTTCCGCGGTTCTGGCTCTGGAGGGTACTTTCCAAGGCTGCCTTGTGGGTATTTTTGGTTTCTATGGGTGTTTATGGAAGAATCACCAATGCACCGAATCCAGTTACTGTTGCTTGTGAGAGGATTAATGATAAGGATCTTTATGAGGCTGCTGGGGAGGGTTTGGTCCGTTATTATGTTTACTCTGATGCGGATAATATTGTTCGTTCGGAGAATGTTGAGGAGCATATCAGGTACTCGGAATCGTGTGGGGTTGTTGTGCGTCCTGAGAAATTCCAGGGTGCACAGCATGTTATGGCTATGAGGACGGATCCGGAGCGGTACTGGGCTATTGTTGATGAGTGCTTGAAGCTGGGTAAGTCGAGTTGAATGGCTAATTGGGAGGATTGACTGGCATGTATTTTTTGATCTCACGGATGTCTGGCAATGATCATCATTGTACATATGCACATAGTTTTTGTAATAAGACATGAAAATGCATCTAGATGATGGTCATGATATGGAAAGAGTTTGTGCCGTACCTAGTAATATGTATTTATGTAAAGCATTGTTGACAACAGGAGCTGCGGAGTTGTCAAAGCAAGTTGTTTAGTCACTATGACCATCATCTCGATAAGCTCCGGTATATTTTGGTCCAGATTCATGGATTACTAGCTTTTTGCTCTGCCGGAAGAGAGTTCCGCACCTTTGGCTCAGCTGGCAAGAGACGACAGTAATGCATCATATTTAATTATAAGCCGGAGTTCCCGAGAATCATTCAACCAAGCTTCTTCAAAGTCATCGTTTTGCTTCACAAATCTCTTTAAATCCTGTGAGCTACCTCTGCTCGTCATTATCTTATAGTATCATTTACCCGGACATTCAGTCGCTGTGAGCTTTTTACCGGCTATCTAAGCACTTTCTATTCAACTGACCAGAAGTAATAGTTCGAAAGTCTTTCATCAGGCTGCTTTGGTCAATCACCAAGATGTTTCAGCACAGTGCAAATGAGCAGGCTTTCCTAAAAGCTAACCAAAACCAGGACTACCGCTTCAAACTTCCCGGATATAGCCGGCCATTAGACTACTTCCCAGTGGAGAAGAATATCTATGGTATCGAAAGTCGTAGCATGTTTCCATCTGTATTGGACGACAGAGATATCGAAAATAAATACACGGAGTATGTCGACCACCACCCCCCTGCTATGTACAAGGCTAACTGACCTATACAGGCTTCCCGTGCTAACGCTTCGAGAATTGGCCATGGTGGAGGTAATGGAACAAATAACTGACATCCCCGAATGGTGGAAGAAGGTACTTGCAACTTAACTCTGACATGGATCGGTACTCAACTTTAATAGATCTACGACTCCAACACGGCACAAGAGTGGAAGAAAATGGCGCTCGACAGAGGCGACATGATTACCAAAAATATGGCCGAGTGGATCATCGATGAGCTCAAATACAAAGCTATGATATACAAAGTGAACGATGCCGTGTCTCTCTACAACGGCGACGTCACCAAATCCGACTCAAACGTCCCTCCTTCCATTGTGAATGATTTGAAGGAATCAACCCAGGTCCTGGAATATCAGGATGATGACCTGAAATTCTTCCATCCCGGAACCCTCGCAAGCCAGCGTGATCTCCTCTCCGTGGTACTCTACCCACTCGTGTACGGAAAGAGCCGCATCCTCCCAGACAGACTGATCGGTCTCAATGACGCCCTCCGCCACGCCGGACAAGGCGAGATCGTCCCCATTCCCAATGAAACGGGAATCACGCGCGAAGACATCGCCTGGCGTGTCTCCGATCGAGCAGACATCTCCGTCCGTCCCTACAGCCGAGCCTTCCAAATGCTTCCAATGGATTTGGAACTCGGCGACGATGGCCGCTGGCATATCGCCTCATACATCAACAACCTGCATCCGGTCAGGCATCGCAATATATACAATATCATCGAAGCGGCTTTCAATTGCATGATCCCGCAGTGGAATATGACTATGACCCCGCTGAAAGATATGTTGCATTCCCGTGCCAGAATCGAGTACAGCAAAGCGGTGTATTATCCCGTCTCTAAGGAGATTGTTGATCAAGCGCCTAAAATCCAGGAGCGGGAGGCACAGAGCGAGTTCGATGAACGCTTTGAGGAGTGGCGAATGGAGCACTACCGTGCTGTACAGCCGGATGTTGGTCAATTTGTTCCTTGGGCTGTACCACAATGTATGATGTCCCAGTTAGCTGAGGATCTTCCTTCCTCGGTGCGCATTGAGCATGGTGTCAATCTGAATGACCACTACAAGGATCGCGGATTGCAAGTAATCACCCGGATTATGCCCGTGGACTTGACCCCTGAAACGCCCTTCTATGAAACCCCATGGCACGTGGAGGGACAGATGGTAAGTCCGCCCCATCCCGATCGCACACATCTAACCCATATAGAACGAACACATCTGCGCCGCGGCATTCCTCTTCTTCGACAGCACAAACATGGAAGAGCCATTGATGGAATTCCGCAACATAGTAGAGGTAGAGACTCTCAGCGAAGTCAACCACGAACCAGGCGACTTTGTCTGGCTGAAACAGGTCTTCGGGATGGAAAATGGCGAACCGGCTGTCCAGCGCCCGGGTGCAATCCGTTGCCCTACTGGTCGTGTCGTAATGTTTCCCAGCACGATCCAGCACCGGATGACGAAGTACGAGCTGACAGACAAGACGAAGTCGGGTTCGAATCGATGTCTCGTTTTTTACCTTGTTGATCCGAATATTCGGATTATTTCTACCGCGAATATTCCTCCCCAGCGGCTGGATTGGACGCTTGAGACAGTTGAGGCGGAGGGGCAGAATTTGTCTTCTGCTATGGAGCAGTTGGCGCTTGCGAACAAGGACAAGAAGGGGAATATGCCAATGTCTTTGACTGAGGCTTTGGCGAATAGGAAAAGCTTTTTGGAAGAGTTGATTGAGTTTATGCGGTATCAGCAGGTTGCGATGGAGTCGCAGGTGTTGATGCTTTAGTTTTGCGGCCTTATTTCCTGTTTTGTGTTCCTAAATTATTGATTCGTGTGCCGGGGTTTCTAAAGTTTGACTTCCAATGACTACAGAGTATAACGGTTTACGTAGTTCTGGAAACTGGATAATTCTCAAATCGCCGCGCTATGCCATTCGTGAAGACAATATACATGAACTAGACACCACTAGTTTTTCTTTTGTTTTTCCGTAACACCATATCCAAGGTCCATCAAACCCAATCCTATCTAACTCCTTAACGGCCCTTCATCTCGGGGAACTCGTCATCGAGCTTCAGGCGGGCAGCAACGTTCATGCTCATCAGCTCCTGAATCAATAGCTTGGCAGCATAGGGGATGACCATCTTGGAAACAGAACGAGTTGACTTGCATCCGGGGCACCAGCCCAAGAATCCCATGAAACCACACTTCTCGCAAATATCAACTTCGTGACGATCGGACGAGATCATGAGACGCTCCAGCAGAAGTTGACTGGTTCCGTACGCAATCAGACAATCACGCTCCATCTCACCAAGACGAAGACCACCATCTCGCGAACGACCCTCGGTAGGCTGTCGAGTCAGGGTGGCCTTGGGACCACGTGCACGCGAGTGCATCTTATCTTGAACCATGTGCTTGAGCTTCTGGTAGTAGATAGGACCCGTGAAGACATAGAAGGGGAGCGGTTCACCGGTAATACCAGAAGTGAGGAACTCTTTACCACCATAGCTGAAGCCGTGGTCGATGAGGGTTTGCGATGTCTCTTCGATGGGTGTTCCACCGAAACAAGTACCGTAGCCGTGTCGACCAGCAAGGACACCGGCTTTACCAGCGACCAGCTCCAGCATCTTACCGACTGTCATACGAGACGGGAAACCGTGAGGGTTCATGATGATATCGGGGTTAATACCGGATTCGGTGAAGGGCATGTCCATTTGGTCGGCAATGATACCAACGACACCCTTCTGTCCGTGACGAGACGAGAACTTGTCACCGACCTCGGGACGACGAGTCTGGCGAGTCAGCACCTTGAGGAGCTGAGTCTCACCTTCGGTGGCGGAGAGCATGACCTTGTCGATGTATGCCGGGTCAGGCAACTTGTATGACATGGAGGCAGGGTTATAAGAGGTGGTTCCAGTGTCGGAGCCCATGATTCCGCTCGTGTGGGCCTGGTCAGGGGTGACCTTATTGATGTAAACCTCACCCTGGCTCACCTTCTCACCCACAGCAGCCAGACCGTCCGCCTCCAGCAACGCGTGCTTGCGAATAGGAGCGTCGTTCTCATATTCAGGAGGGTTCAAGCGGTCTTTCATTCCGTTCGGGTAACTCTTGAGGTTCGTGACGTATTTCTTGAAGACCTGGCAACGTCCAAATCCACGGTCCACCGAGCCCTTGTTCAACACCAAAGCATCCTCAATATCGTAGCCGGAGTAACTCATGACCGCGACAGTCGCATTTTGACCAGCGGGAAGTTGGTCGTATTTGACCAGCTCAATGGTTCGTGACTTGACCATAGGCTTCTGTGGATATACCATGAGGTAAAGAATAGAATCAATTCGCTGGTTTTGATTCGAAGCAATTGCACCAATGGCTTGCTTACCCATAGCGCATTGGTAGGTGTTTCGAGGAGATTGGTTGTGGTGAGGGTAAGGAATAAGCCCAGCAACAGCACCAAGGACAGTGAAAGGCTCAACTTCGAGGTGAGTAGTGGCCTCGGTAATATCCTTTTCGTAGATAGAGATCAAGGAATCATTCTCCTCGTTCACATCGAGATATTCAACCAGACCCTGTGCAAGGAAATCGTCGAATGCCATCTTGCCTTCGCGCAGCTTTTGCAGGTGGTGTCGCCGGACTCGGGATTTGCCATTTTCAACAACAATGAGTGGTCGGCAGATGCGGCCATCGTCGGTCGCAACGTGTACAGCCTGCTGGTGGTGGTTGATGTAAATACTGACGAACTCCGAGATTCGTCCCATGCGACGGAGTCTGCGGAAAGAGTTGAGGAAGTGTTTGGGCCGTCTTGTCAAAGCAGTCGGTGTACCGTTGATCGAGATAGTGTAAGTTCCTTTTTTATACAGTTCGATACCGCTGACGGTGGAAATATCTTCGGCGCCCAGCATGAAGATCAAGTTTCGTACTGGACCCTCCTCGTCGTTGGTGGTAATGTGTGTCATAAGGGCCAAGTTTTTGACCAAACCGCAGGCCTCTCCTTCGGGGGTATCCGCAGGACACAGCATACCAAATTGCGACGGCTGAAGGGCACGAGGACCAGAGACTTTTCGCGTCTTCTCAAACTGACTGCTGATACGAGTCATCATACCAAGGGCAGCAATATAACTCAGTCGACTGAGGACGTGCGTCACACCCGCACGCTCCATACGGAAACGCTTCAAGCTCCAGTTACCAGTGGAAATGGCTCGGTTCATGCCCTGGGTAATGTGGTGACCGTGCATGCTCATGACACTCCACGCGTCGAATTGTTCTGCCCTGTTGCGCTTGTTCAAGACCTTGTCAATGTTCAACTTGATGTCAAAGCAGAATTTCTTGAAAAGATCCTCGAACAAGAGAGCCAGCATCTGACCTGCCAGTTCCAATCGCTTGTTTCCGAGGTAATCACGGTCATCCACCATTGACGGGTCGTTCTTAGCCATCAAGACACGACGGGCCATGTGAGCGACATAGATCGCCTTGGGTCGGAAGTTCATATCCTTGACCTCAATATGGGAAATGATGACAGATGCGATGGCTTCCACCGCCTCTTGCACATGGGTCCGGCGGTATGCGCCTGTCTTCCGGTTGATCTTGATCCGAGAACCCATCCAATCCAGAGCCTGTTGTTGGGTGAAAATTCCTAGATTGAGCGCCTCCTCGAAGTTGATGGCGAAGTCATCCTGGTATTGGCTATCATCACCAGCCACCATCTGGAGCATCTCTTTGTCGGTATGGATACCCATGGCTTTCAACAACACAACGATCGGCAGGTCTTCGCTGAGGACGTTGTGCTTCACGTAGAGTCTTCCCTTCTTCAGAACGATGTAACTCTTGGATTTACGTTCATTGGAAGAACTATTAAAGTGTTAGCAATGTCATGTGATGAAAATAGGGCGTTTCTTATCCATACCTGGTTACCGAGGCCTGGACAATGTCTTTCTTAGGGTCGGTTTCGACAATAATTCTGTTTTTGCTGAGCTGCTCCTGAACCAGAATAACCTTTTCTGTTCCATTTACAACGAAGTAGCCACCAGGATCCAATGGACATTCGTTGAGAACAGCCATCTGTGCCGGTGTCTTATCTGCCAAAACACACTTGGAACTGCGAAGCATGACCGGCATCCGACCAATGGCTACACCTCGTCGAACAACGCGTTGGCGACCACGGACATACTCAAAGTCGATCAGAATTGGGGCGGCATAGGTGGTATCACGAAGCCGACACTCCTGTGGTGTGATATCTGACTGGAAATCGATACCAGCATCCTGAGTCTCGTCTGCGCGACGAGGCGATCCCAGCCAAATATTTGTGAAGTTGACGTAGAAGTGGTGGTCAATGTCGCTGCGAATAACACCAGCTGATTCCACGATCTTTTTCATCTGCACCTCCACAAAATAGTTGTATGAGTCGATATGCTGCTTCACCAAACCCTTGACCTTGAGGAATGCGGGCAGCAGGTTCCATTTGTCTTTCGCGGTATCGATAGGGTCGGTGAGTGACTTGTCGTAGTAAAAAGGTTCCAAGAGCGCATTGAAGGGATCTCGGTGCTTGTACTTGACATAATCGTCGTCCTGCACAGCGGTAGGCATGGTCGGTTGAGATACTGAGGGGCGCTTGGATGTTGAAGAGTCCGCTGACTGACCCGCCTGTTTTTGGAAATGAAACTGATTAGAATAGCTGTGTCTAGATCGGACAGTCGCGGGCAACGCGCGGGGAAAAAAAGTTTTGTTACCTCAGAGGGCCGACGACCCTGGCTGGCCGCAGCGGGCTGTGGCCTCCTACGAGGCGGCATTGTAGCAAGGGAACCGTTTTTTGGAGGTTTTCACTCTCCAGAGATCTCAAGCCAATAAATTGGTCGGGTTGAATACTATCGCAAGATGCATCACCAGCATGGAGGGGGAAGAGAGAATTTGGAGAAACGCTTATCTAACCCAAGAGCTATCCGTTAGCGTCGACACCTGAGGCACGAAGTCTGGATGTATAAGCGGAAGCCATAAGACCAACATCAATCTATTGATTGAAACCGATTTTTGTTGGTCTAGTTGTGGTATCGAAAATTGAACGTGAATCTAGCATCCAAGTCCAGAATATAAGTTGAATTGGCTGATAAATTGAAAATAGACTACTTCTAGATTATGTTGTACATATAGCCTTATGTACATGTATGCTTGACTGCCTATTCTAGGTAAACGCACTCTGGAGCCCAATGTAACGGTGCTCACACAACATTGGTTAAATTAAGGTATAAAAACACTAGCCCGATTCCATGGAGATGCTTTGGGCTTGCAATCTTGAAATTTTATCCACTAATCTGCCAAAGTGGGCCCTAGGGATCTTCACTCTAGTAGGTCTTAACATGATCTACCTGGTCCGTACTCATAGCTCGGATCTTGAAAAGTAAAAAGCGGCCGATTTTGGCTCAAACAGTCTCGAGTCAAAGACTATAACGAATCTCCGGTAATCTCCAGACATATCCTGCCCAAACTGGGGTATTCATGCAAGTGCTGAAATTGAGCAGTATTATTGCGGCGGCTAGCATGTCACTCCATTCATTCATTTCCAGTATCGCAAACCCCCGTCCAAAGCACTCAAAGAGTGGGGTAGGGAGCTGGCAGTGTAGCTGCCTGGATCTTCTCCGGTCATCCTTTCTTTTCCATCCCGCAAGCTGCCTCATTTCTCCATCATCGACTAACCACTGAGAACCCTTTTCTACCTCACTTGGATTGGAAAGATTTTGTCAAGTACACTTGGCTAGTCCATTCTCCAACCAAAATGCACGAACCAACTCATGTCATCGATCCAGACGGTGAGGTGATCATACTATTTCGCAATACAGACTCTCCTTTTGCCGATGGGATTGAAAGTGAACCAATCCAAGATATACCTTACGGTGAATATAAACCTGCTCCTGAACCTTCCCCCGAACCTGCTCTCGAAAAATCTGAGCCTGTCGCCGAAGAAGATCTTGAGCCTGCTCCCGAAGAACCAGCCGTCGATGACCCCGCTGCCCAGGTCATTTTCCGCATCCAAGTCTCCGCGAAGCATTTGAGTTTTGCATCCCCAGTCTTCAAAACGATGCTCAAGGGTGGTTGGAAGGAAAGCACAAATTTTTTGCAGAAAGGCACAGTTGAATTCACCGCAGAAAGCTGGGACGCCGAGGCACTTTTGATTCTTTTTCGTGCTATGCATGGTCAATACCGCCTCATCACCCAAAAATTGACTCTCGAGATGCTCGCGAAAGTTACTGTCATAGATGATTACTATGAATGCAAGGACGCTTTATTCATCATGTCAGATAAATGGATGCGTAACCTGGATGAAAGGATCATTCTGGCGAACTACCGGAATCTAATTCTGTCGGTATGGGTATCTTGGTTCTTCCAACTTCCTGGTCAATTCAAAAATCGACATCGGCTGTGATGTCAAGGAGTACAAACATTCTTAACGGATCGGGACTTCCGATCCCCGGGAAGATCATTGGTAAGTTGAGGGAAATTCTTTAGACAGCTTGGTCTCTAATCTCTCTATAGAATCCATGAATCGAAGCAGACTGGAGGCTATCCATAAATTGGTTTTCCTCCTTCATAAAAAACTGAAGGGGTTCCTAAGTGGGAATCGAGGCTGTTGTTTTCAGTGTCGTTCCATGATGTATGGAGCTCTTAGCATACGGATGCAGTCCCTTGATCTGCTTTCATCGAAGCTTGAGCCTCCCTTTGCGGGTTTATGTTATGGATACCTCACTCAGCGTGTATTGTCTTTCGACCGACCTGGTATATCGCGAGGAACAAGGCTCACAGTTGCCATCATTCACTCTCCTCAATAATATTCTCCGACTATCGAGGGGTTGAACCTAGATAGTTTTCAATAGATATGGCACATTTGCAGTGCACATTTCCAGTTTTCGCATTACAAAGTTCGTCAGAAGATATTTGACCAGCGCAAATTGCAGTTCCATATAATCTGGATGCTGTCTTTGACATACATGGGTACACAGTATTCTATCCCGTTCATCACAATTGAGCTACGGCATTGCTTCATTATCTATATCCCTCCATTACTTGGATACACCGCAGTAGATGTCGACACACAATTGACCACCAGCTCTCGACTTTACTTTACTTTACTTTCCTTTCTACTTCCATTTCTCTGTCCTTCTTTCCAGTTCGCTACTTGTCATTTCGGAAAGTCCTTTGAAAGCTCTTTGAATACTTACCTAACACGGTAGGAAATGTGAATGGAGACTAACTATGATTGATTAGGAGACTTGAGTAGGTGAATAGTGCAGGAGGTATATTAAAAACAGTTGATCTAGGCGCTGCGCGATTCGCGGGGTGGAAAGCTTCTAGTATTTAGAGCGGCATGTATTCTAGTAGGCATCTGGGTAGACACAGGGTTGATATTTGATATTCAGTACCTTCTATAGTACCATGGAGGCGTAAAACGTGATCGTTTCAAAGAGAAATTCTTAAAATTCATGTGTGGATCTTTCTACATACGAACCAGCACGATTTGGGATACAGAGAGTTTGTCCAAGTGAAATATTTTTTGATTCTAGCAACTGTATACCTATTTCCAAGAAACTCTATACTCTATGTTATCATGGGTACAATTGTGCGTTAGGGCACATGTTTTTTCTGGTAATGACAGGAAATAGAGATCATTAAAAGAGACAGGGATTACTAAATTAGTAATCCTACATTAGTGACCTGTTTCACAGTGGCCAATGTGCTGACAATGTGATTCGCTGGCATTTGTCGCCTGGACAAAAAGCCACTGGCTCATCGAAATGGCGAATCAACATAGATTAGGTATTCGTGTGGCAAATACCTATTCTAGGTACGCCTGACCGCAACTCCCAGCCAGATTGTTTGAATGTTTAAAGTTGCCACCAAAACCACAGTAACAGTGCGTTCAATGCCAGAAATTACAGTATTTCTCCGAACCCACAATAGAATTCCATAAATCGTATATGGGTACTTTCATGCAGGCGGCTACGTCAGATGCGGGCTCCATAGGCAATCCACAGACAAAAATCACCCGAATCAACTCAACAGCAAAGCAAAAACAAATCTATGTAGTACACGTGGTGGCAGATAGTAGAGGCGGGCCGGAATGCAACCCTTGTTTCTTTGTTTCAGTACAGAAGAATAGATTATCGCGGCTATGGTTCTAGACGTACCTTCATGTTTACAGGGATTTGAACCGAGAGCGGGGCATTCCGCTTCAGGGATGATTTACCAATGGGTCGATAACCCAAAATCAGTTGCATATGGAAACGAGTCGAGTTTATATCCGACGATCCCCGTGACCTGTCAGTACCGATATGAAGAATAGTGTAACCATTGTAAATTGGTCGAGGCACGGATTGGGCGTTGGGCATGAAACACCAATCTTTGGTTCCTTTGGGCCTAAAGAACGCCAGGCTTGACCACGGATGAATCCTTAGGCAATCGGACTAGTGCCCAGCACTTGCTATCCTCGTGTATGTGTCATGTCTTTGGCGATGCTGGCATTACAAATCTATGCCCTTAGGGCACAGACCCTCGATTTCGAATCGGAAACATGTCCAGCCTTATGATCAAATCAGATTGATGTAAAGATCACTCGCGCGTGGAAATCAGGGTGCGAGAGAGGGGCAAAAGGTGGTCCGTGACGATAAGCGATCCGTTCTCCGAGGGGGAGATTAACTGGGGTTCATTTGATGCAGGATCTCCACAATCAGTGATGGTATGCTCGTCATTCGGTGGATCAGGGGCTCTAAAAGACAAGATCAGCACCAATGGCTTGTATCACGTTCACCGCTCATCTTGCCAGTCGAGTCCTTATCGGTGGGGGGAGGAAAAGAGGACCATTTGATTCCCCCTCTTCTCCCAAGGAGACCAAGGAGGGAAAAGGGAAAAGGAAATTACATTTTGAACTATTGTAACTATAGAAAGTAAAAAAAGAAAGCAAAAAGCCATGTGCTTTGTTTCAAAGGCCGGAACCATGGATCTCCCGGCCGGAAATGTTATGAACCTTGGGAAGCGCGCCAATATGGGCGGCGCGAACCATCCAACACGCGAGACCCAGATTATAAGGGAATCTTTATTTCTATAACATTCATTTGACTGAAATGAATGTACTATCGCAACTCCGCAGATTGGAAATCCAGACAAAGCCATTCCCACCGATCCAGGTACTAGTCGCCCCGTGCGGTGGCTAACCATCTTAGAGGGCGATCCGCTGTCACATCCTCGCAGCACCACTCGGCGCGTCTCCACTCGCCTAAAATGATACAGTGGCTGCTCAATTGGCATGGATTAATGCACCTGCAGCTGCCACGCTCACGAACAGCGCATCCTTTCTCTCCGCTTTCCATTTTACCCCCTTGCGCGATCGAAAGCAAGTCCCATAGCTTCTTGCACCATCGGGGTGAAAAAATAAGTCATCGGAGAAAGCAAAAAGGCTTGAGAGTACAACAGATCGATCATTTTCCAGTCCACTATGGAATTGAACATGGTAAAAAGTCAAGAAACAAGAAACAGGCCAAAGAAAAAAAGGATCGAGCCTCTTTTCCCATAGTTATTGACCATATACCCCGGGCTGGTCTCTCGGGGGCGTAAAGATAGCTGCATCTTGGTGGTACAGGTGCAGCCTTCTCCAATCATGCCTTGGCCCCGAACAATTCCCGAGTAACTGTGGTCGATCATCTGCTGTGACCGCCAAATTTCTCACTGTAGATTCTGTGAAAATCCAGGAAATCTAGGAATATTATCTACTCATGGTATCTCCTGGCGATAGGTGGGAGTTTTGGGGGAGGAATGGATAAGATGGACTCGGGACTAATAAACACGGTCGGATAAGATTTAAAGGAAACAGATTCGTGAATAGAACCTCCTATCAACCCTAAATGAAGTAGTTTAGATTTAATTTGTTAGGAATCAAACAAGCGAGAAGAGCCCAATCAATTTGTAAAAAAAAAAAAAAAAAAAAAAAAAAAAAAAGGGAGTTCGTACACGGCCATTCCCGATTAGGGTTGAGAAGAGACCTCCCCGCTCTCCCCTTCTTCCCTCCCAGCCTTCTCCTCCTTCCCTCCTATTCTTCCCCTACCCATCCTGTACAACAGTTGTATCTTTCCTTTGGCTTGTTCCCTTGTACTATTTGTATTTGTGAACACATTCGTTTTTTCCCGCCTTCCACTGTGTTTCGCTAAAAGTGGAGGGTTAGCGGTAAGTGTCTCCATCCCACTCTGCGATTCCTTGCGGCTGATCTCCGCATTTTCCAGGTACATCAGCGATTGTTGATTTTTTTTCTTCTACGCACATTACCAACCATAGATGAATCTGACCCAGTGGACTGCTGGATATTGATTGTCTTCAATCACCTCACGAGGCGTTCATTGTGTGAGTGCTATCCTATTTGCGAGTGCAGATCACCCCCGACCAAAGCCCCTCCCCCTCTCGATTTCCGACCCCCTTACTTAGGGACAAGCCTGCAACACACCACACCGCTCGGCCATATACCTGTCAGAAAGCACTCCCTTGTCCTGCCACCGGGTCCCTCGTGGTGAACATCTGGGGCTGGGGGCTTGTCATTGGCGTGGACCCCAATGTCTTAAAAGCACCCTGCACACACACACGGAGAACTTGTGCTGACCTCTGAGGCTGTTGGATGTAGTTGAATATTTCCCCTGCTCTGCCCATCATGGCCTTCAAAAACGGGCTGAGCGAACGCCTCGATGAGCTGCGATTCCCTTCCCCACGCTCTCCTCCGTCTGAGTCGGCCTACAACCCCCTCTCGCCTGGAAATTCGAACTTCTCGGGATTTTCACGACCGACCAGCGATGTCCGCGCAAATCTGCAACGTCGATTCACCACGGACTCGAGCAAACTTTCCTCATGGAATTTCCTTAACCAGGGGCCTCCTCAGGCGCCCGACCCCCTGGACCTGCTTTCCTCGGTGCGTATAAAATTTCCTTGGTCTTTGTTCTTTCCTTTGCGTTCTTGGAACAACGGCATAGCTCTATGAATCTGTGCAGGGGCCATACATAAAGAGCATGTATCTGTTTGCATATGCTGTGGATATGCTGTGGCCGAGGTGCGTCGCTTTGATCTCATGCAATGGCGTGTGGTAAAAATGCCCTCAACGTCAAGTCCTGCCTGTGTCAAATGATGCCCTCCCCCTCATGATGTGTGATTTGTTGCCTTTTTGGTCTTTTCCTCTATTTCCCTATCCCCAATTCATATCATCTCGCCGACTGCCGTCAGACCAGACCAAGGAAAGTTCAAACCAAATAATTAAAGGTTACAATGACTCAAGACTTGGCAGTTTACTAGCAGTCTGGTGTCAATGTAGCCTTAATCTTTTGTTGGTTTGGTCTAGGCAGCAGATACCTCTACAGTATGGCTCTGTATAAGGCAAAACATACAAATCGAAATTCACCGAATTTGGTGAATCGACATGTGAAAGTGACAATCGAGACCGATTTGGATTCACTTTTTTCTGCGCAGCAGAAAGTCAAGTTCGATTATCACTTTGACCATCTTCTTCTTTCCCCCTCCATCGCTCTGATCCTTCCTCCTTCCTACCCCATCCTCTTCTTTTGACGTGTCCCCAAGGTCTGTTTGCCTATCTTGACCTTTATGATATTTGACGTGTCTCCAACACGTCCCTGGCTCTATTCAAGCTCTCACTTCCCCCATATTTGACGTTTCTTAACGCGTCCTCCCCATTACCCACTTGCCGTACTTTCATCCATACCCTTTTCATCCTTTTCATCCTCAAGAATCTCGTCTGACTATCCACAGTTTGAGAAGAAGCGTCAGCATATTGAGTATATGCGTGAACAGAAAAGACGATTTGAAGAAGACATGAAACTTCTTGATATTCAGCACGAGAAAGAGAAGATCGAAATGGCCAAGTTGGCGCGCGATCTTGCCAAGGCTGGCATTGCTGGCCGAGCCAGTGAACCGACTACACCTCCTGAGTATCGTGAACCAACTGTCTCGAGCGCAGGAAGAGCCGCACGTTTCCCATCTACCAGTGTGACCTCATCACCAGGTTTCTTCAGCGCCTTCGCTCCTTCAACCCTTACTTCTCCTCAACCGCAAGCTCCTAGTCATTCGCATGCTCAGTCCGTTGACCGGTTTGCTGCGCATTCCCTGCCTGGATCTCGACGAAACTCCGAGAAGGAAAACTTTCTGTTGGATTCCACTGATCCTTCAACCATGCGTACCTCATCGTAAGTCCGCCTGCTTTTCTTCGTCGATTTTGAATTTACTTTTCGCTTCACTTGCCTTTCGTTTTTGTGTCCGATCTCTGCAAGTTACCTTTCACCAAGAACTACGTGGTTGACTTTGACATTAGGCACCGCAACTCCATGCCATCGAGCAACAACTACACCACGTATCGGCCCAACATGACCAGCAACATGTCTCACCTGAATGGTTATACCAATAGCAATACGAATGGCTATATGAATGGCTCCACTCCTGCCGGATTCGAATCTTTTTCTGTCGCGAGACACCTCTTCCAGGACGATGAGGGATCGTTCGCAAACCACGAGCCCCGTCTTTCTACTCCTGATCTCAAGACGTACATCACAATGACCGAGCCCATCGATGACAAGTTCCCAACCCTTCACCGCGACGGTTCCAACTTTGTAAGTGAAGAACGATCTGGTTGACCTTGCTCTGTCTGAGGACGTGTTCTAACTTCTTTGTTCAGCTGGCAGCCAACCCAGACGCCCATGACCTCGCAAGCCCTCGTGCTCCGGGCCAGGATACTTATTCTTATCGCTTCCGCAATCACGCATCTCACCAGAGTATGCCTCAAAGTCTCACCGACATCGCGCGCGGTGATCGTATGAACCGCCAGCCTGAGGACCATGGCGTTGCTCATCGTCACCATGCTCGACACTCTCTTGAGGGTGGCTTGGCATTCCCCATTGACTCTGCCGAGTCTATGACCCCGGTTGCCTCCCACCGACCCGTTGCACGGGTGTCGTACTCGACCAATGATGTGCCCACAATCAGAGGCACGGCCTTTGATGCCGCCATTACTCCACCTAGGACGCACGCCGATCAACTTCACCACCGCAATGTTAGCAGCGTTGGTCGCATTCCAATCAGTTTACACCACCTTCAAACTAGGGGGTCTCCAGAATCTGAGAACCACCACAACCAGTCTGGTCAAACGACGCTGCAGGCGAGTGCTGCGCCTTTTGGTCCTCACATTACCTCAACTGTGTCCAATGGTTTGAATGGCTCCATTGCTCCCATGAGTATGCAATTCCCCGCTTTCACCAACAGCATGGAGTCTTATGGCCCAGCTCCCACCTCGATGATGGTGCCATTTGCTGATCTCAACACCTACGGCGCCTATTCCAACCCTGGTACCAATGGATACCGTACCCATGAGGCTGCAGGCCGTGGTGGTCATACTCTGCGACGTGCCACTGAGAGCGAGGTCCCTCAGCAGAATCGGTTCGATGGCCAGAATCGCTTTACTCAATCTCTAGACCACTACAAGGGCGAGCTGTACAGCTTGTGCAAGGACCAGCACGGCTGTAGATACTTGCAGCGAAAGCTGGACGAGAACAACGCGGAATATGTCAAGCTGATCTTCAACGAGACTTACATGCATGTGACCGAGCTGATGACTGATCCGTTTGGCAACTACCTCGTTCAAAAGCTGCTTGAGCTCTCCAATGATGACCAGCGTACTCTTTTGATAAACAACGCTGCGCCTCAGATGGTCAGCATTGCGTTGAACCAGCATGGAACTCGTGCGCTTCAGAAAATGATTGAACACATCACTACTCCAGGACAAACCCAGACAGTGATCGACGCTCTTGCCAATCACGTCGTTGATCTGGTTAAGGATTTGAATGGAAATCATGTCATCCAGAAATGTCTCAATCGCTTGCACACCGACGACGCCAATTTCATTTATGAGGCTGTAGGCGGCAGCTGTATCATAGTCGGCACCCACCGACATGGATGTTGTGTACTGCAGCGCTGTATCGACCATGCGTCAGGTTCCCAGAAGACACACCTGATCGCTCAGATCACCGACAACTCGTTCAAGCTTATCCAAGATCCTTACGGCAACTATGTTGTACAGTACATTCTGGATCTAGGAGTCCCGGCTTACACCAAGCCTCTCTGCCAGGGATTTTATGGCCACATTCTTCAATTGTCTATGCACAAATTCAGCTCCAATGTCATTGAAAAATGTTTGCGTACGTGCTCTGACGAGGTTCGACGTGAAATGATTGATGAGATGCTCTCTGGAGATATCTTTGCGGACTGCCTTCGCCACCAATACGGCAACTATGTCATCCAGACGGCTCTGGAAAACGCGGATCCAGAAATTAAGCCCCGTCTGATGGATGCCATTCGTCCAATTCTTCCTTCTATTCGTCAGACCCCCCACGGACGTCGTATCGCCGGCAAGATGGCCGCGGCGGAGGCCAGTGCTCGACAAGTTCAGGAAATGATGAAGAAAGACGCGGCTCTCGAGAACTTCGCTCATCAAAACTTCCCACCCACCCCTGCGGCAAGCTCCAAGGCGAACACTCCCCCTGGTGCAGGTAATGACGATTCTCTGATGTTTCCTGCTCCCGGTTCCCCAGGGGACCTCTACAACTTCGTCTAAACAGGGATTGGAACACTTCACTCCTTTCCCTCTTGTACTCATATCGAAATGATACCAACGACGCTTTTCATGATTTCACGGATACTCATTCAAGATTATGACTATCTTGGTCTTTCCATTCTCGTTCTTTGTTTCGCGGCCTATTCATATCTTTACACTCACATTTTCTGCTGCTTGCATGTTGGATCGTCCCTACATCATATGGCAATATTTACGTTCTGCATTCTGCCTTCAGCCCCAATTCATCTCAGACTTTTCTTTGGTCATTGGTGGCAGTGAGGAGACTTATTGCTGCTGCTGTCGACCTTTCAGATCTGAGATTTCAGTTCATTTCCTGCTTGTCATTTACCCATCCACATTTTTTCCCCTTCATTTTGTTCCTTTTCTTCGCTTCTTCGTGAACATTTACTTGTTGACTCGTTTGACTTGAAAGCATCAGTCCAGTGATGTGTGCCATTTCAGTACGCAGGAGCCAACTGAACCGTAGTTCCCCTGTGGGTGAAGACTTTTTCTCACAAGTCTCTTCACCTGGAAAGTGTTTCCCATGGATTCGGTGCATGGAGGATCGGCGAGGTGCTGCTAGCTAGTGGCAATTTTCCTATTCCTGTTGGTCTTTTGGCCTTCGTCCATGTTCTATTCATTTACATAGGCTGTGCTCCGCACGTTTGTACCTGTCCAATGAATGAATGCATATTCAAAATCTTTTCCATTTGTAGAATTTCCACGTAAATCAATTTAATCGAGTAAGTTGCTCTAACCAACCTTAGCGGCGCGTCGCGAAACCACGTGACTTTAATGATGATCTTCAAGGAACTTAGCTGTGGATCGCAACCCACGCCCTTTCGACCCAGGTTAACAACATTCAATTTCAGCGGGAAGCTTTCAATAACCCGCGATCTATGCAGCCCGCTGACGTTGCCCGCTCTCTGAGCGCACAATGGCCATGTCGGGATGTCCAGGCGCGACAACTTGCCAGTCTGCTTCATGTACGTTCCGCTCCGTCTAGGCTCTCATTAAAGTTGGATACGACATCTGCAACAATTGCTAACTTCTGCTTGCGCTACAGCCACAACTTCCTAATCCCTCGACTGTTGTCATCCATGGTGTCTCGGCAACTTGCAAATCAACAATCGTCCGTGGTGTTCTTGCCGCCCTTAACACGCCGCATGCTGTTGTTCGAAGCACCGAGTGCATTACTGGAAGACATCTTCTGACAAAAATTCTCTGGAATACACTGGATGCATTTGGCAGGAAGGATGAGTGGGAGAAGTTCGGAAAAGGACGATGTGAGCACGTTAGTACTCTAGCCGTGCTCCTAGAGGAATGTTTAGCCTCGAGACCAGCAGAGAAACAAGGAAATTTTGTCCTGGTGTTAGACGAGATTGATAGGCAAAGAGAGGCGTCCCCGACACTACTTTCGGCACTTGCCCGACTTGGAGAAATCGTGAGTCCCTCGGATTCGTGCTTTTTTGCCTGGCACTAACGGATTCCTAGATTCCTTCGCTCTGCGTTGTACTAGTTCTGAGCTCGACTCCTCGACCTCTTTTTCTCCAGAATGCGTCTGTTCCGCATATTAGCTTTCCACCGTACACCCGGAAAGAGATGATTGATATCTTGATGGCTTCCCCTGCACCCACGGTTGAAGGACTTCCTGAGGAGATCCTTTCTCGTGTATACCCACACTTTGTTGCGACTATTTATGATGCATTGGTTGGACCGACAGCTGGGTCGATCCCGAACTTTCGATCCATCTGCGAGAGGTTATGGCCACAATTCGTGGCTCCTGTGGTGCAAGGTGAAGCACCCCTTGGCAATACTGAATGGGACTTTTCGCGACTACTGGTCAAGAACCGGGCACTTTTCAGACACCAAGGTGAATCGGCTCTTGTACATCGAATCGTACCCGACGACTCATCTGCTCCGAACACATTCCGCAAGCCATTGTCCACCGGTGTCACCCGTTCAGCACTACCCTCTTTGCCATACTTCTCGACCCTAATCTTGACATCAGCATACGTCGCATCACATACCCCACAACGTCTGGACACGATCTTCTTTTCAAAATTTTCCTCCTCCTCCTTATCTGCTCGCAACAAACGTGCCCACCACCGTCGCCGTCTGAAGGTCCTTTCCCAGGCCCAAGCGGAAGAAATGAGACAAGCCGCCAACGACGACCCCTCAACCCCAAAGAAGGGTAAACGGACCAAGACTCGTATTACGAAATCCACCCTTTCCTCTGCCTTCGCTACCTCTTCAGCCACTACGTCCGCGATGGGAGGTGGATCGGGTATTACAGGTCCTTCAACGATCCTCACCGCGCGCCCATTCCCTCTCGAGCGTCTTCTCGCAATCTACCACGCTATTGATCCCAACCCTCCTGCAAATCCCATTCGAACAGGTGCAGTAGCAGACCAGATTTACGCCGAGCTAGCAACACTCCGCCGTCTGCGCCTTGTCGTCCCGGCCTCAGGTCACCATGGTGGTCTCGGTACTACTGCAAGTGCAAATACCAGTGCGGACGCAGGAGAGAAATGGTGTGTCAACGTCTCTGGAGACTGGATTGGGGAGTTGGCAAAGGGTATTGGTGTTGAGGTTGGGGAATGGCTGGCTGGTGGTTTGGACTAGGTTTTTATCTTTTACCTCTACACTGGAGTATGATCAAAGGTTCATGTATGCATATGGTGTTGGTTAGGTTGCATGGCATCTTTAGATGCAATCATTTGAATGAATTATACCCGTTTCTTCGTCTTTTCTTCGTTGGTCGTACTGTTCTACTACAGTAGAATTTTATCGTATACTGCATGTGCCAACATGGGGAATTGTCCACAACATGCAAGACTGCTCTCAGCACTTGAGCTAATGAGTGTGCCAACTTACGACCGTGCTGTTATGCCCGTCCTTTCTGACTATCTCGATATGTAATATGAAAACCGTGGTCGAAAGACCCAAAAGGCACTTATATACATGACAGATACTGTATCAATTGTGCTGGATTTTGGGCTTTTTGGTGCCCGAGAGACAGGATGCGAAACATCCATGGACAATCCAAAATGTGAGGGATATCCCCCGTGACCTGTGTTTGGTCATTTGCGCAGTGCATCGAGCGTCCTGTAAACACTACTAGTTTTAGATATTCCCACGAGAAACTTGCCATATTCGGCGATGAGGAACAGGATTCGCGTAATAGATGACAAAGAGTGAAGCTGAGAGAAAGAAGGAAGTGAGTTTAAAGAAAAACAAATGAAATGAATGGGGTATCAATAAAGACTCGTTATGGTACATATTAAATCTGCCCCCTCCTCCCCTCTCCCCTTGGCAGAACAACTCTCTCCCTCCTTCACCACTTCCATTCGTTCAACGAGCCGTTCGCGCAAACCAGTAAGCTCGGCAACCCCGTCACCGCACTCTCTTCGAATCGCACGCAATCGACCTCGTGCTTGTATTTCTTATGTGCCAACGGAGACTCGACTAGAGTCCCCGTCCGCATTGAGAACAGCTGCACCCTTTTGTCAGGCGAGGCTACAGTAAAAACCCTTTCAGCAAATAATTCCATAAATCACATGAGAAGCAACTTACCATTTGCAAGAAGGCCAAGCTCGGGGTCGAGGTCGAAAACCGGCATCGAGCGAGGCGAGTAATCACTGAAAGTGTGATATGCCCGAGGTGCAATTCGCGGCCAGGCGTGGTGCGCTGGGTTGCGCTGCCTCTCCTTTGCCGTGTAGCGCAGATCGTAAATTTCCAGCTTTGTTTTCAGATCAGTAAATATCCAGCCAGAGAAGTGAATGGGACTCACAAATTCCTTGCCTGCTACCACGATCCGGTGCTCGTCGACCGTGCGGAGTTTAAGTACGGGGCGCGTAAAAAGCAGCTCCTTGTTACTTTTACCACTCCGCAGGTCGAACGAGAAGATTTCTGAGTCTCGTTGTCCTGCGACGATGACGTTGGGGGAGAGCCAGTCCACTGTCGTTATGCATGTGTCGGCTCTGTTGGGTTTCCGAGGTCTTCCTCCAATAGGGAATGGCCTGTTGGTGAGAGTCCATCGGTCACCCGCGCCTTCGAGGGTGTACAGTCCTTTTGATGTTCCGATAGCGAACAT
This sequence comes from Penicillium lividum, assembly GCA_028828245.1. Taxonomy (NCBI): domain Eukaryota; kingdom Fungi; phylum Ascomycota; class Eurotiomycetes; order Eurotiales; family Aspergillaceae; genus Penicillium; species Penicillium lividum. Next base: position 7,333,980 of record JAQJAG010000002.1, read on the forward strand.
GGCCTTTTCCGTCTGGGGACCGGCGGCAGATGAGAAGAGGGTTGCGCGCAGGGGGATTTCTGGAGCAGCTGCGTCTATGAAAATCAGTTTGGAATGTCGCGTTGGAGTTTGTAGAGCAATACATACATGTCGTGGCCATGTATTCTTCGCCTAGAGAAATCTCTTCAGGGATTCTCCAAGGTTCAAGGAATGCATCTCCGGTGGGGCCGTCATCCATGGTCACACTGTGAGTGTTAGCAATCAATAAACATGTAGACTGGTCTGTTGTAGGCTTACAGCATATGGTTTGCGGGACTGAGACACATTGATGAAAGCTATGAAGACCTGTTAATGAGAATGCATGTTTGATAATCGGAATAAACATACCCTGTATGGGCGGCTGGCAAGCAGTCGCTCCTTTTCAGGATCGTAGAGATGTTCTTCCCCATTCATACGCACTGTTGGATAAGTAATTCTATTCTCTTGTCAGTGACTGTCATGCAACCTAATGGGGGGAAATATTACGTTAGTGCGGACTGAGAACCGCGCTGGCCACCTATCAAAACAGTAAGCATTGATAGATCATGTTTCAGTCACCTTATATCAATGACGAACCTGCAATTAAAGCCCCAGTGACAGACTCTCGGAAAACGTTGTTAACGTAGACGGAGATGTCGTCAAGGGACCCAAACTTGTACAGTTTGCGTCGTTCCAACTGACTCGCAAAGCCTCGAGCCACCTGGTTTTGTAACGAAGAGCCAATGTGAACTTTGCCGAGCTCTCTCACTGCTGAAAATAGTGGATGGTCTAAAATGGCTGCCCTGCGGACCTGCTCTTTGGCAATGCGTTGCTCTACCTCTGCCATTTGCTTGGTTTTCTAAAATGCTTTGGTAAGTCAATGTTTATTTTCCTGGGAGTTTCAAACGTACCTCGTGCTCGATTTTTCGTTTCTTGACCGATTCATTTGAATAAGATGCCGATGCACCAGAGGATGCACCGGAGGTTGCAACATGATTGGCCTGGATCGCAAAATATTTCTTCTTCTCAGAATCTACCAAGAAATCAGCCTTTGTCTTTCTCCATAGAATTTGGGTTTCGCTTACCATAGTAAAAGCCCGGGATGTCTCGCATGGTGTCGATGGGGGTGTTGTAGATGTTGAAAAGCAGATAGCACGTAGCGTAGGACAGGAAGATCAAATGAGATCAAAACACCAGAGCAAAGTGTCAAATACTGACTAATTATTGTCAAGGCCTTGGAAGATGCTGTGATGGTGTTTGATCACAAGTTTCACCTGGCAAAGCTCACAGGATGGAAGAGGGTTCGTGAGATACGCTCAGGGTGGATGCAATGATCAGAATGACTTCAGAAGCACGCAAAGGATGGCAATGAAGTTGGCAACAAAGTTCACCTTGCAAAGCTGATGAAAATGAAAGAAGACTTGGATGATACACAAGGTTGGGGTGATGATCAGGATGGCTTTCAGAACCGCGCAAAAGATGGGAATGAAGTTTAGCAACAAAGCTCAGCTTGGAAAGCTGATGGGAAGGGAAGAAGTCTCAGGTGATAAACAGTGTTAATATGATGATCAACTTGACCTTCAGGAACGTGCAGAGATTCAGAGAATGGGAAAAGGGAAGCAAAGATGGGTATGGTAAGCGCAGGGTTAAAGTAATGATCAGAGTAGCCTTCAGAGCGGGGCAAAGAATAAGAATGAAGCTTTCCCCAAGGCTCACCTAACAACCTCTATGGGAATCAAATGGAGATGCGCAGAGGATTGTGACTGTGGTTGGTCTCATCAGAGCACAGAAACGACGCCGGCGGTGTTTGGTCGAAAATGAAACCAGGCGACATTTCCTACCGAGCTACGATATCACTGTTATGCGATTTTCAGGCTCCCACTGGCCCAATTCGCTCCAGAATCATCGTGTTAAAGTGTTTTTGCAATTTCGATTCATTCGACGGTGACGTCCAGATGCTGACATAATATTTATGCCTGAGGCCTCGTTATAGTTTGTTCTCGTTGACTTCCTAGTCTCACACATCAACATCGCAATCAAATTTCGGTCCATTTGATATAAAAGAGAATCTCCGACAATACAATCATATATTTCCTATTGTTTATGAGTTTGTCGATGAATATTCGGCGGTTTTTTGGTTGACAATCCAAGCTTCGAGAAGCATTTCCGAGCATCATGTTGCTCCGCAGCCGCGTCAATCTCCCGAGGGTGCATTAGGTTCAATGATTTGGCCTTTTTGGGCCATGTCGTTAGTCGATTCTCCATGGAGATCCCGGAAGGCTTAGTTTCGAGGTGCCGAGTCCGCATCGGGCTGGATGAATAGCTCCTTCTCATTTTGCGGAACGGCCCCTGCCAAACCTCTGCCGTGCTACATCTCTTGCCCGAAATCTGTCCTGCTTTTCGATCAACACTTCGCATCAGTATAGTTATCCAATCTGGGAATCTTGACCTGTGAAGCACATCAAGTATTTTTTCTCGATAAGCTTATTGTTCTGGGTCCAACCGCATGCTACCTTCATTCACATACTTTATCAACATACCGCATTACCATACATTCATCACCATGCCTCAAGACGCCGACTCGGGGACGGTCCCTCTCAACTATCATTCCGGTGTTGACGAATTTGGGCTGGAAGCCAAAGAGCTTCCTATCATCACCCGACTGGAGACAGAAGACGACTTGGACCTTCTGATCTCGGAGCTTGAAGCAGAGGATGGCCAAGATATCGATCCCAACATCCCGACAATCACCCCTGGTCCCGACTGTCTCATCCCTGAAATCATCATTTCAACGGTCCTTGATAGAGGACTCAATGAGGGAGAAGTCGAAGCTGCACGACACAAGCATGGGTGGAACAGCCTGCAGGAAGAACGTCGGAGCAACGTGGTCAAGTTCCTCATGCTTTTTGTCGGGCCAGTACAGTTTGTCATGGAGGTATGTAGATTGCCTCAAGCCTGCATGCAACTATTCTTGGCGGCCAGCTAACTTTCCCTTCACATAGGTTGCAGCGATTCTGTCTGCCGGTCTGCAAGACTGGATTGACCTGGGTGTCATTTCGGGCTTGCTACTGCTCAACGCCGGTGTGGGATTTGCTCAAGAATACCAGGCTGGAAACATTGTCGACAGCTTGAAGAAAACCCTTGCTCTCAAAGCCACTGTTCTTCGCAGTGGGGAAAAGATGGAAATTCCTGTCCAGGAAGTTGTCCCCGGTGATGTTGTGTTTCTTGAAGAGGTAGATCCAACTGATGCTATCAACCCCTGAAGGTGTACTGACTGTGATATAGGGAGCAATTGTTCCGGCTGATGGAGTACTTGCCGATGAAGATGCCCAGTTGCAGGTTGATCAGTCCGCAATTACCGGAGAGTCCCTTGCTGTGGCCAAAGTTTCAAAAGATTCATGCTTTGCATCTTCCACTATCAAACGTGGGGAGGCACGCATGATTGTCACTTCTATCGGTGATAGGACGTTTGTTGGGAAGGCTGCAGCCCTGGTGAACAAAGAATCAACTAGAAAAGGTCACTTCACCGTGGTTTTGGATGGCATAGCTAGGATTCTCATGGCCCTTGTGAGCTTTGCACTGCTCTTGGTGTGGATCAGCTCGTACTACCGGTCGAATAGGATTCGGCTGATCCTAGAATTCACACTTGCCCTTACGGTTGTTGGTGTTCCAGTTGGCCTTCCTGCAGTTGTGACAACCACTATGGCCGTTGGTGCATCTGAGCTTGCCCGAAAATCGTGTATTGTGCAAAAGCTTTCCGCCATAGAGTCTCTGGCTGGTGCAGAGGTTCTCTGTTCAGACAAGACCGGCACTCTCACTCGCAACAAATTGGCTTTGGGTGACCCGTTCACACTCCCAGGGGTTACAGTCAATGATTTGATGCTTACTGCTTGCTTGGCCGCCAGTCGGAAGAAGAAAGGATTGGACGCCATTGATCGTGTCTTTATCAAAAGTCTTAGGCGTTATCCCGGTGTTAAGGCGCAGATGGCGTTGCACAAGACTGTCGATTTCTATCCTTTTGATCCGGTCTCAAAGAAAGTCACAGCTGTTGTGCATAATTCCAATGAGGAGAAAATCACATGTATGAAAGGGGCTCCCTTGTCGGTTCTGCGGACTATTCAGGATGATCAGCATATTTCCGAGGCGGCTCAAAATTTATATGAGGAAAAGGTAGCTGAATTCGCCAGCCGTGGATTCCGGGCCCTTGGGGTTGCTCGGAAGAATGACAATGAGCAATGGCAGATCCTTGGGATTGTGCCCTGCTTGGACCCTCCTCGTCATGATACCAAGGAGACTATCCAGGAAGCACAGAGGCTTGGCCTTCGTGTGAAGATGCTTACCGGAGATGCCGTAGGTATCGCAAAAGAGACGGCTCGTTCACTTGGATTAGGCACGCACATTTACAATGCAGAGCGTCTTGGTGTGACTGGAGCTGGTGATATGCCTGGTTCTGAGATAAATGACTTCGTGGTAGCTGCTGATGGCTTCGCCGAGGTGTTTCCCGAGCACAAGTATAAGGTTGTGGAGATTTTGCAGCAGCGTGGTCACTTAGTTGCGATGACGGGGGATGGGGTTAACGACGCACCATCGCTCAAAAAAGCAGACACAGGAATTGCGGTAGAGGGTGCTTCAGACGCAGCCCGCTCTGCTTCTGATATTGTCTTCCTCGAACCTGGACTCTCGGCAATCATCGACGCAATCAAGTGTTCTCGTCAAATTTTCCATAGGATGTACTCCTACGTCATCTACCGTATCGCGCTGTCTTTGCATCTTGAGTTCTTCCTTGGTCTGTGGATTATCATCTTGGATCAAACTCTTGATCTGCGCCTGGTTGTCTTGATTGCCATCTTTGCCGACATCGCCACCCTTTCCATCGCTTACGACCACGCGCCCTATGCCCAGGCTCCTGTCAAGTGGAACCTTCACAAGCTTTGGGGAATCTCTGTTATTCTCGGGATCGTCCTCGCCGCGGGTTCCTGGATTGCCTTGGGCTCCATGCTCTTGCGAGGTGAGATGGGGGGTATTGTGGAAGGCTATGGTGCCCGCGACTCAGTCCTGTTCCTGGAGATTGTATTGACTCAAAACTGGCTTATCTTCATCACTCGTATGAACACCAGTGACAATGGTGCTTTCTGGAAAAATCCACCATCCTGTGCACTTATCGTGGCGGTCTTGGTCGTTGATATTGCAGCTACCTTTATGTGTGCATTCGGCGCCTTTTCCGACCACTTTACGTCTCCTGGAACAATTGTCAGGGTCTTTGTTTTCTCCCTCGGTGTTTCCGGGGTCTGCGCCACATTTTACGTTCTTCTCCAGCGCTCTGGCCGTTTCAACGACCTGATGCACGGCCGGCTCTTCCGTCGTCCCCGCGCCCAGCGAGATTGGGAGGACTTTGGTACGTTTCCCTTCAGGTGATAGTCAATTTCGATTTCATGCTAATCAATATTACAGTTGCAAACCTCAACCGCGTGTCGACTGAACATGAGAACATTGTCTGAGATAGGAAGATGGTGTCCCATCAATTCGAGAAGATCGAGGATAGAATGAGTGAAGATGGAATAGGATGCAGCTTTTCTTTTCACGGGATTTATATGTTTTGCTTTACGGATGGCTACCGAAATGGATTCAACCTGTATTAATAGCTCGCCAATGTACCAATTCTCAAATTTGAATCAACTCTTTCGATCGATTTGACCTACAGATAGTCTGATATTCTAGAGCAAAGAGAACGACTTTGTATACATTCAATGTTCTTCATTCATTTGGATTTCCTTTCATGTATACTGAATATCAAAATTGGTACTCATGATTTAGCGTATTCAATTTTCAAGTTTTGGAATAGTGGTCAAGGAAGGAAAACAAGTTTGATACCAATAAAAGGAGAATGTTGACGATGCATATTTTTCCAAGTGATTTTCTTCCACAATCTCACCAGCTTCCATCGTGCATGTTATCCAACATTTGAAAGTGCAATCCAAAAAACTAGCACGTAGGCCACGGGTCTTCAATCGGAAGCTCATGACTGTCTTTTCTCTGAATTTCAGTGCAACATCTTTCTCATATTCCAACAATATTTTTCTGCTTTCCCCTTTCAGGTATGCCTTTGATCAGGTATCTCTCTGAATATTCCAGCAATATTCTCTTCTCTGGCCTAGTAGGGTTGGATCTTCTTAGCTATGTAGATGTACATCTATGATCCACAGAGGATATCAAGCTCAGTGGTTGCTGATTGGCTAGATGTTTGTTGTCACCCCAATTGGGACTAGCTCAGGGTCATGGACTTTCCCTGCCTTTGCTCTCTTCATACCACTCTCTAGTGAGAATGTTATCCTTTTTCCTCGAGCTTTTCTTCCCCACCGGAATCCATAGGCCCCGTTCTGAGTGCTCCATAGTATGCCCTCAATGAAGCCCAGGCCCACAAGTCCCTGCCCCCACATTCCATACATATACAGTCATGTGACTCGGTGGGGCTCTGGTGCGAAGCTTAATGAGCCAATGCGGGGAGCCTCGGCATCTCAAGCATTTATGCATCAATTGGTCAGATTGATTGTTCTCTTGCATAACTGCTGCACCAATGCTGGGGAAACAAAGACCTTCAGACCGGGCGAGAATCGTGTGCCTGCACTGCCATGCTCGAAAAGTATAATCAGGTGGAATACCATTGGCAAATGCAGACTGACCAGATTCCAGGTACGATGCGACCTCGATCAGACAGGGGATGTCTGCGGTAATTGCAGAAGGCGTCGTCAAGTTTGCCGGTTAGTTGATACTGAAGAGCCTCTTCTCACGTTCTGATAATGTTTGTTACAGACGGCGGGGCCGCAGTAAATATCCTGCGAGGAATAACGACTCCGCTCCCTCTTTACTATCCAGTTCGGTGACTGTGCAATCAAATGAAATCAGTGACGATGATCTGATCTCTACACAAAAGAACCTGTCTTCAACCCAAGGGTTCACTCCACTTGACTCAGCACCATTTAATCCGCCAGGCTATCTTGGGGAGCTATCATTCATGTCTCCTTTAGACACTGATGCCGATCAACCATTACCACAACCAACGGGAGAATTCCATGCCCGATTCTCCATTGAGCTCTTGAAGTCGATGGATGCAGAGACATTGCCACCAAAAGCTAAGGTAGAAGCATTCACCGATGCCTACTTTCAACATCTTTATCATCGTGCTCCTCTTATTGACAGAGCGGATCTACAAACGGAGCCATCGAAGCTCATATCCCAAGCCATATGTATGATTGGCAGTCTGCTACGCCACCCGGGGATTCAATGTCCCCTCAAAGAGAGCGAAGAATATTACTGCAAAGCGAAAGCCTTGTTATATGCTAATTACGAGGTCGATCATCGCAATATACTCAAAGCCCTTTGCCTCCTCATATTCAGAAACGTCAGTCCGCCAAAGGTTCTCACCTTGGACTGTTCGTGGCAATGGACGGGAATGGCAACACGTCTCGCCTACCAGATGGGTCTGCATCGCGAGTCTACGTATTCCAAGCTCACAAATCCTGGAAATGCGCGTCGGATGATGTGGTTTCTGTTTGTATGTTTAGGAAAGATTCTTTCTGGCTGGTCTACTAACATCGTGACTAGGCGCAGGACAAACTGCTAAGCGCTTGCTTTGGACGCCCATCGTTCATTCGAACCGCGGAATTAGACTTGCGGCCGTTGCAGGTCCAGGACTTTGAGAGTCAAGATATTAAAGCCGAGATGTTCATTGAATTTGTGAAGCTTGGTATGATAACAGGCCACATGGTGGACTGCCACGGTCTGGAAGGCCAACCACAGCACGGAGAGGTACTTGCCACTGTGGAACAGTGAAAACATTCATGGTGGACTGAAGTTTACGCTGAGATGTGAAATGTCAAGTCAGAGCTGATACTTTGATATCTACAGGTGACTGCCATCCTTCAATCGCTACAGCAATGGATCAACAATCTCCCCTCTCAACTACGCCTTTATGATGGCAATGACCGACGCTATTTCAGACGAGATGTTTGCGAGCTACATATCAATTACTTCGCCTGTGTGGTAGTCCTTTGCCGTCTCTTTGGTACTTCATTTCCACCAGCCACAGCATCCGCCGTTTCCCTAGTGGCATCTTCATGCATTAGCCACCTATACGAAGAGATTATCTTCCGTGACGAGATCAACTACATGATGCCCTTGAACAACTGGTTTCTCATGGTAGCCTGTGCTCCGCAAATCCAGCAAAGCTCCACCAGTCAAGGTAAAGACAAACTTTGCATCGAAGAGCTGAACAAGCTGATGACTGCGCTGCGATACATGAATCTGAAATGGCCCCCAGCGAGAATTCTACTAGTAATAATTGAGCGATTGGCTGCCAAAGGTCACCAAGAGATTAATTCCCTTGGCCAGGTTCCAGATTCTTCGCTGCATGTGGACTATTTATCCGAGACCTGGTCACGAATCCTTCCCCATTCTGATCTGAGAGCTTTGTTTCCGTTTCCTACCTCGCTTAGCCCCCGTATACAGCATGTAGATGTTGGGAGCGACGATTCTACTGATTATATGGCCCTTGGAGGGATGGATGATATGGGAAATGATGATTTAGATTGGATTTTTCATGAATATCAGCTCGGCTACATGGAAGCTTCGATTAATTGATACAGATCACGAGTGGTATTGATAGACGCACGAAATGAAAAATAATTCAGGGTTGAGGTTTGAACTACTATCTGCCAGGTGCCTATTCAAAAGAGTGTCTAGTCTGTTCATGTGAGAGACTTTTCAAAGATGGCTTTCGGAGGGGTTGCTTCCCCACGGGAAAAATCGCATCAGATCTTGGAATAGCTTCGGATCACCTTCGCACATCTTAGCGTCCAGTTTAATGCGACACAGAAGCAGACTTCTTAATTCAGCTTTAGTCACTTTGAAGTGTAGTCCCGATTTCTCCAAGGATGTATTCCTCGAAAGGAACCGGTAACTCAAGGCACCATTGCTCAGAATGAGGCGCCAGGCCTGACCTTGATCCGACAGCGTGACATCAATTGCGAAGGATTTGCCAGCTGCGCGTATTCCATCAATCTGAACAGAAAGAGAACACAACCACTGCTCCACGCTCAACAATGGATTGAGGTCAACCGTTTTGGTGCTCTGTGGCGATGATGTAGTAGTGCTTTCAGGCGCCAAATCCGCTGCACCAGTTAAATAGAAGTTTCGCCAGGTTGCATTCAATGCTCCGAATCCAAGTTTCTTGAAAACTGAGCTGAGTGCACTACGCGCCCGGGCATGCTTTGGCTCTGCGGCAATAACATGCCCCAGCAGGGTAGCTGCAAAGCGCAGATCATCCTTGGCGGCGAATTGTTCCGCTAGAGTGATAGTCCTTTCTATACCGCCCATGCACGCGATGTATCGCTTCCCTTCTTCAGCGGGAGGGTGCTTCCATAGATTAACCGGGTTTCCATCAAACCATGTCATGTAGCGCGAATAGATAGCCTTGATATTGTGGCTGAGTGATCCGTAATAGCCCTGGAGATGCCAGGCGCTGTCAAGTGCCGGGGGAGGCTGAGCGTCTCTGCAATTTCCACACCTGTCATTCCCTCGTTCATGAGGCGGACTGTCTGGTCATGCATGAAGGCGTACATGTCACGCTGCTCAACTAGCATGCGAGTGATATCGGCTTGGCCCCAGGTCGGCCAGTTGTGTCCGGCCAACAAGACATCGGCCTGGCCACCGTATAGCACAAGACTTTCATCAATGGAACGCGACCAAGCTTTTGCATCCCGAACAAGTGCACCCCGGAGAGTGGAAATGTTGTGCATGCAGTGGGTTGCGCACTCGGCAATGTACAGTGCCTTCATGTCAGGGAAGTAGAAGTTGAATTCCGACGGCGCCTCAGTGCCGGACACCATCTGGAAGACAATTCGGATACCATCCACCACTCTTTCTTCACTGGTATCGGCAATCAGAACGTTGGGTGGAATCAACGATGTGGTTCCTCTCGAGGTAGCCATTCCCAGTCCACAACCAACTTGGCCCTCCACACTCTTCGGTAAAGTGGTTCCATACATATATCTCGCCCTGCGCCTCATTGCCGGTCCGGCGTAGATATTTTCGCTGGTCGCTTCCTCCATGAATCCTTCTGGGGCGATAATAGGGACCCGATCTTCTATTCCTGGTGGTAGGACTCCCCGTGCACCGCCGAAGTGATCGATATGCGAGTGCGAGTAGATCAAGCCAGTGAGAGGCCGATCTCCGCGATGTTTCTTGTATAGTGAGAATGCAGAATCTGCACACTCATTCGATACCAGGGGATCGATTATGATCACCCCTTTTTCCCCTTCTACTAGCGTCATATTTGACAGGTCGAAGCCACGAACTTGGTAAATTCCTGAAGTGACTTGGAAGAGCCCATGTTTGACCGTGAGCTGGCCTTGTCGCCATAGTTTTGGATGGACTGTCGGTGGACATTGCTGATCATTTTCCAGAAATTCATAAGCATTGTTGTTCCAAACAGTTTCGCCGGAGAGTGTCTTGATGATTCCTGGTTCGAGTGTCCCAAGGAATCCACGGGTTGCGTTTTGAAAGTCGGTCATGATAGCGAAAGTCTCAATTTGAGGAATGATATTTAACAATTCATGGGTAAAGATACTTAAATATTAATAGACATTGAAACGTAAATCAGGAAAGTACCGAGTTCTGGGAATCTCAGAAGCCGAATATACCGAAGTTGGCTCGGCACCCCGCATCTACCCCAGACTTTGATCTACATCATACCGAAGTGAAAGAGCCGAGATGACAATATAACCCCTGTAGATCTCGCCAAAGAAAAATTCAAGTGGAACTCTTGTTTCACACTCATCTACTATGAAAACGGATCACAAAGACTCTGAGCACGTTGAGCAGTCACTGCCGGTCGACGATGATCTCGGCTTCACACCTCGCGAGCAGCGGCATATCATTCACAAAATCGATCGGAGGTTGATTCTGGGCCTTGGTTTACTTTTTGCTGTTAGTCTGATTGACCGAACAAATTTGGGAAATGCGTCAATTGCAGGGTGAGGAGTGGACTCTTCAAGCAAGAATACCGTTTGACAATTTTTAGGATGCAAAAGGATCTCGACCTTGAAGTCAATTCTCGATATGTCAGTTTTTTGAACCTATTGTATGACCTCATTACTGAGTATATAGTCCATCGTTCTCTTGGTCTTCTTCATCCCCTACGTCCTCGTTCAATTCCCGAGCTCCATCCTTGTCCGCAAGATCGGCCCACGTATCTTTCTTTCCGCAATTACTTTCATATGGGGTGTGGTGATGATGGTATGTATTTTGAACTTTGATTGCATACTAAACTGACCTTGACAGTGTTTTGGATTCGTTCATGATTGGAAAGTAATGATTGCACTCCGCATCATCTTGGGAATATTCGAAGCATGTCTCTTCCCTGGAGCGATATATCTTCTTGCGCTTTGGTATTCTAGATGTGAGTTACTTACGATCTACAGACACTCAAATTGACATGATCAGATGACGTTCACAAGCGTTACTCCTCTTTCTATCTCCTGAGCACAATCGGTGCTTCTCTCTCTGGGCTCCTTGCCTACGCCTTCATGCAAATGGCTGGTCTTGGGGGTCTGTCTGCCTGGCAATGGATTTTTGTGATGGAGGGTCTCCTCACGTGTGTCATAGCAGTGATTGGCTACTGGCTACTCATCAGTTTCCCCCAAGATGCACACAAAGCACGTAATTTCTTGTCTCCGAGAGAAATTGACTTCATTCTTCGCCGAATTGATAGGGATAGGAGTGATGCAGACAATGAGGCTTTTTCGCTTTCTTCGTTCTTGGCACCTGCTTCGGACTTGAAGATTTGGGGATTCGGAATGATATTTTTGTGGGTCCGGCTTCGTTTATGCTATGTCTGTTTGCTGACTCTATAACTGTAGATGCAGCACTGTCGTGTCCAACAGTATAGCATTCTTCCTACCCATCATTCTATCGCAGAAGCTTGGCTTCGGGATTGGAGCCTCACAGGCTCTATCCACGCCGCCATATATCTTCGGTGGTCTTCTAATGTATGCACAGGGGTGGGCAGGCGATAAATGGCACATCCGGAGCCCAATTATGATTTACAATGCATTGCAGACTATCATTGGCTTATGTATCTTAGAATGGGTTCCTGCCCCTGGTGTACAATACTTTGGCATTTTCCTCGTCACAGCTGGCTCCAATGCTACTGTACCTGCCGTGCTTGCTTGGCAGGCAAACAATATCCGTGGCCAGTGGAAGCGGGCATTCTGCAGTGCTAGCATTGTTACCTTTGGAGGGATAGGGGGTATCATCGGAGCCGTTGTTTTTCGGTCTCAGGATGCACCAAATTATTTCCCTGGAGTGATGGCATCAATTGTGTGAGTTACTATGATCATTTGTCTCGATCCTGATGCTAACTTCCATTCTCATAGTTGTAATGTAATAATGCTTCTTGTCACAGGCATTCTCACGGTATATTTCCACATATCAAATCGCCAAGCTAGGAAGGGTAGCTTGGTGATTGAAGGACTGCCTGGATTTACCTATACTTTATAATTGAAACTCGGAATTGCCAGTCCAATGTGATGATCCGACATCGGCACCTGCAGAGACCTAAGTTTTGTGCCTTTTACTGAGATATACTCTTGAATTGGATCATATCTTTGAAACTGAATAATTTTTTGTACAAATCCTGCAAATAATTGACTTAACAAGCCCTCACAGCCGAGTCAACAGAAACGCCTTATTTGGCTTCAGAGGCTCATTGAAGTACATTGAAACCTCATGAACCCGTCCCATCTCCTCCTCATCCCGGATGATCCGCTGTTGTTTTTTATACATACGCCAAAAGACAAGACTTCCGTGCATCTGTGTCACCGAAAACGCAACATGCAGAATAGGTGTGACGACCTTGAACGCAAGCTGCCAACGACTCCAAAGGCTGCCAAACAACCACATCGTAACAATTGTCTCGCAAAGCGTGCCCATCGCCGTTGTCATACACGATACGAGAAACAAACGACTGAGGAAATGGTGGCGATCAGGGTAGACGCGGTAAAGGATAATGGCGATATGTGGAAAGAACTCGGCAATGATGTCAAAGGCACCTAGATGAAAGGATTGTCAGACAAAGTCATAGGTGTGATACAAGGAGGAGAACCTACCCCACACAGTGCATAGAATGAATTCGATATCGGCATCTGGCTCCCGCAGCAGCCTCAGGCTAATCGCGATAGCAGATTGGCCTATAAGAATTGTACCGACGTGGTGTGCAATAGCAACCGGGGATAACTTGGCACGATAGATGAGCTCGGAGATGTACATGGCAATCAGTATTTGGGCCGCCACGACGAGCACATCACCCAGTGTAACCACAGAGCCGGGGGAGAAGAGGGTGTGAAAGGTTGAGTTGCCAAATCCAACGCAGATAAATGGGTATGCTGCAATGATCAGGATGATCATTTTTGTCGCTGCTGAGATGTGATGATTGATGAAGCCACGTCGATTGATCTCGCTCAGCTCCGTGTAGGTATCCCCGTAAAGCCATTTTATGAGGAAGCCTTCGAGGATGTAGAATCTGATCACAAATAGAACAACCAGCGCGATAGAGAGGATGAGAGCAGAGAATGGTGCCAGAATTGATATTGGTTCCAAGGGTTTCCTTAGTAGTGACCCGTGTCGTGGAGAGAGCGGCGTTGTTGTTGACATGATGAGCGATAGGTGGTGGACTGGAGTTTCGGTTATTGAGATAAGAACAAAGAATGAAATGTCGAAAAGAATGAAAGGGGGATATTGAAGAAATAGTTGTCCAAGTTTAATAGAAGTGGAAATGGGGAAGTTTGGGGTTGACCTTGAGGCCCCATGGGTGATTCCTAGTCTGTTAGACCCCTAAAAGTTAAGCCTTGTGGTACCTGGAAGGCCCCGGTGTTTAAGGTTTGACTAGCTGCCTCTTAAAGCTTAACTGTTAAAGTGATCAAGTAACCCAACGTGTTCTTTTATCTGTTTCTAGACATGGGTACACTTATAGATTGATTAAATATCAGGGATATTTGATCGCTATTCAGTGATAATATTCCAGTTAGATCTCTGGATTTGGTCTATTGACGCCGTATTGTCAGCTTTTAGCAATGCGGCTGCCTAAGTAGGACCCACAGTCATCTAACCACGGGAACTCCCTATTTTCGTCTAAATAAGCGGGCTATCTATAAGCATGTAACCTTTGAAGTGAAACTTTTACGTACGGGTCCGTAAGCTCAACCCCTTCTCCCTTTATCCTTCTCGCGCCACCAATTTCTTCCTTACTAAAGACAGTCTAGCCGCAAAAATCACCACGGCCCCAGCCAAGCTGCACACCCAGCAGATACATCGCAGGATAATAACTTCCGTGCCGGCTAATTATAGCACCCGTGATCGGCGTCCCTGTCAGCCCAGAGAGACTAAGCACCCCCAGGCCCATCCCCATATATGATCCAAATTCATTCGGTTGCCCAGCAGTCAAAACAATAGTGGCGGGGAAGATCCCAATGACTGTTCCAGAGAGGAAATCAGATAGGGTTTAAAATGCAAATATTTCCCCAGGAATCCAATAGATAGCCACAAAAGGATATGAAGCCCCAAATAGCCGAGGCACCGGTTAGTGTGTTAAACCGCCTAATATGGTTGGCAAGTGCCCCACCCAGAAATGGCACAACCACGGATCCCGCATTCATGATCGCAATCAAGTAGGCAGACATCTCCGCATCGTTAAATATTGACTCGGCGTATGACGGGATAGAAGGACGGGGGGAAATAGCCCAGAAATCAAGAAACAGACCGGCATTTTGTAGTGAGTATGCTGGATATCTCCACGCCATGGGAATGAGAGGTGGCGGACTCTTTTTCTCTTCGATACATTTGATATAATGAATACAGAGGCGACGATACTTAATATTAATACAACAAACCCGAGGATATGGACCGACCAGCCAAGCCCGAGTTAGTTTTATTGAGCGTAGGCTTCTCCAGAACCCAATTAGACCCTAACCCAACCCTACGCAAAGTTTTTGGACCAAATCTTGGACCTAAGCTAAGCTTTAGGTCCAGCTAGATAACCCTACCTAACCCACGGGTGCCTAATTAGATAACAAACTATATCAATATACTAAGGTTCTATCTCTATATGACATGCATTTTTGAGCTATTTTTTGGGTAATTCTCTCATGACCTATAACTCAGATTTTAAGGATTTTTAGGATCTTTAGGCACCCTTCGCACTTTACTTAAATTTTTAATATGACTTCTTATATTCACTGAAAATGCTAATGATTGACAGGTCTTTCCTCTCTCACTGCTCTGACCAGGTCAAATGGCTTAGCAATGTCTGTCACTGTGTCTGAGCGTCTTTCAAAACAATGTAGCGAGTTGCAAAGCACTTGCCTTAAACTGGTTCCCTTCATCAAGAGATGCTGTACCATCCAGGCCCTAAGCTACAATAGCTCTCAGATTCTGGTATCTCGCGACATCTGAAAATTCTACTACCTTGAAGCTCACGAAAACCTCAAGCTTGATTCCTTCGAGCTTTTCCTTTTTTTTTTTCAACGAAACTCGTGTTTCTTGTCCTCCGTCGCACTATAAGCAACAATTATTCGCGGACGCTTCATGTGGATAGAATAATTGTCCAAGTCAGCCAGAAGGCATCTCTCTATAAAATCAATGACTCCGGGTAGCGCGGAAAAGTTGTCCCAAAAAACGCATACAACTTCAGCGAACATGAAGATCAGGCGTCCCCAAATATGTGTCAGAATCTGTCTGCAGGAATCCTCGGGCCAAGATATCGGATATCCCGAACTAACCTGGAGCCTTTTGGCTGGAGATAAATCCGTAGTCTGGGGTGTTTTGCTATCTGCAAATAGATTAGGAACACGGGAGTCACATGTGGCTATATCATGCCGCAGCTTAATGGTAGCATTTTAATCCTACCTGCGCACATTACTCCAGGGGTAGAGCTGCTGAACGGCTTTGTCCTTGAGACTCTTGCCCAGGAACATGCACAAAGAAGGGATATTGCTTTGCTGCTTCAGGACGCTCAGAAGCGATGTGCACTAAAACCAAAGTGGGGCAGTGTCGACGAGACCGGGGTTCGAAACAGGTTCGATCCCCTGCAACTGTTGGTTCCAACACGGCTAGAACATCCAATCATGACGGTGCCCTCATCCAACACGAATGGCATCAATCTTATTCGCTAGGGTCATGGAATATACTTTGAAAAAGCCGATAAGTTCTGCATTTTGAGTTTCTCTGCGACATATAAATCAGTGCATAGTGGGTCTTCTTCTCTGCGACATAAATCAATTCTGTTCTCTGCGACATGAAAAGCAGTGTCGCATAGTGAGTTCTCTCTGCGATATGCGATATATAAAGCAAGGCATTATGACCCCCTGAGTCCTCGCTCCCACAAGGTCGGAACTTTTCATTCCTACCCACCATGTCTTCTTTTCTGGATATCCCACCTGAAATTGTTTATGACACTACTAGTGCTGATTCATTCAATGACCGCCAGTGGTACTCAGATCTGTCTTCCCTGATGGATATCGAACGGAATGCTTCCTTCGACGGCATAGTGGGAGGGTATTATCACGAAGAACCCATGAATCCCTTCTCCTCACCCCATGATGTGACTGCTTCGTATAATGAAGATGCAATCCGGGGTCTCAACGACCCTTTTGTCCCAAACAGATTCCCCGCAGAGAACCAGTAAGATATCACAGACAATGATCTCAAAGCAAAGACTGATACCATTTTGCTGTAGGATGATGACGCTCTCCTCGCCCTTTGACCCCAGAGACCCAATCATCCCAGGTGCAGGATCCTTGAAAATTGCTCTCTTTCTTATGGCGAAAGACCGCGCTGCAATATTGGCTAGCATGCTTGACACAATGGAAGATCTGAAGCGAAATTTTGACTGCATGTCTAGTCAAAGTCAGGATCTGAAGCGAAACCTTGACTGCTTGTATAGTCAATTTCAAGACCTGAAAGCTGAATTCCGAGTACTGGTTCAAGATCTGAAAAATCAACTTCATGTTGCCTCAAATGATATTCACCATTTACGTGGCCAGCTTTCCCAAGTCAGAAGCAATGAGAAAGAGTCTTCGTAATTTTGGGCTTCAATTACAAGCAAGGCGAAAGAGCTCGAGAATAGATAGGACTCAATGATTTCTTTGAAATTCCCTTCTCTAATAATGTCTGACATGCAATTACTCAATCTTGTTCATAATTTAAGATGCTGCAAATACATGGATTTCATCTTGACGCTCTTCTGTCTATACTGACGATACGTAACATCAGAATCTTCCACCGATTTCACCATCTCTATCGACTTCCCATAACGCGTGGCCAGTCTGAGCCAAGCCTGACAGCGCCAGATCGAGTGACCGGTACGGGTACCCACTTCCGTGTTCCCCGAATTTAGCACTATCGGCCTCTTTCAATATGATTCGTAGAGTCCTTCAGCAAACACGACCGTCAGACTCGTCATGGCCCCAACGGCAGCGGTCGCCAAGGTTCAGAGCCTGCTTGATTACCAGAAACGGGACATGCTGAAGCCTATCAGTTGGTCAAGCTTAAAACCACCCAAGCGAGACAGAACTTCGGGTCTTACGATCACGTCTCCCCATAGGTATTTGTGTGATTATCTACAGCACTTTTGACGAAAGGTTTACGTCCACTGGACTGATCTGTTTGAAACACATGGCCATAGAGCCTGCATCAACAAGCTATACATATCGAGAATCAAGTCATGTGCAGTCCAGTCTCTTATTGGTTCAATGTAAGAGGAATGATTTAGATCCTTAATCCTTCACACTTCAACTTCAAACACATATGCGACTAGACCACCTCCAACCAAGACAACTCCTACGACGACAGGCAGCCCCAACCTGCTCGCCAAACTGAATGGAACCAGAGCCTGGTTCTCCGGTCGAAGCATTTGTGGATAGAAATACCAAGTTGAGGTGACACCCAGCCATGCCATTGTCCAAAGAAAACCAAGAACTCTTTGCCATAATGGTGGAGGAGTTTTTATGTCATTCTCAACACGATTAGTTCCCGTCCAGCTTCTCCATGTCGCCTTGATGCCATCCTCAATTACCAAGCCCAACGGAGCTGTCAAGAACAGTAGCATGGCACCAGACTCTTGCACCGGAATACCTTGAATCACATCAAGAATGACATGTAGTCCACCCGAAAAGAGAAAAACAAGGAGGATGTTTGTATATCGCTCCAATGGGGATCTAGAAAGACCCAGCATGTCACGAGTAATATATGTGCTCACAGAGACGAAGGGCTCGCGCACCAATTGATGCCAGAATTTGCTGTTCGATCTTTTAGCACATGATATCTTCCACATATAACAGGGTAGATTCTACATACCCCCAGAACCCTCTCAGTGACCCAGCCTCCGCTGCCCGTCCAAACAGAGGGGGACAATTCGACGGCGAGTCCAACCCAAGTCCAACAAGAAGGATTGAGAACACGCGATGATGCAAGTCAATAAGCATCCTGCTCACCACAAATCCAGCGACCAAATTCGAGATCATCCGTTCAATCCACTGCTCAACGGACAGATCCCACTGAACAGTCGGCGGCAAAATTGCATGCTTTCTCTGCTCCTCCGCTTGCTGCAAGGCAAGCGTAGCAAACACATCCAGCGCCAGATACTGCCACACGGCAATTGCGGAATGGCGAAGCAAGAACTGACCACGAGATGGCTCTTTTATTCCCCTTTTCGTATAATAAGCTGGCTGTGTGGGCGCATTCTTGATTTGCCAGGGCGTGTTGATTCCACGCGGCTGGGTAAATAGTCGCGTCGCATAGTAGAGACGCGAGATACGACTGTGACCTTGCTTTGGGGGGAGGTCGGAGCTGTCTTTTGGGTTTATGAGTAGGAGGTTTAGGGATTGGAATAGGACTGTCACGATTAAACGTGCTAGTTCACACCAGATGAAGCCTGGTCCTAGGGCAGCTGCCACGCTTATAGATCGGTGCGCGATGAAGATCAGACATGGGATTGAGAGGTAGCGGGGTATTGAGTGTTTGGCTGTGGTAAGCAGGAGTATACCTGGGATTAAGCAGTGGGCGGTATAGAGGGATGATATTTCCACGATTGAGGATAATGTGTCAGGTCCCATTATAGATAATAAGCGTATATCTTCCCTGAAGATTTATTTCTGCTTCCCCTTTCCCATGCACGAAATTATTGGCCCAACACTGCTTATGGGAAAACCCAATTGTGGTTTAGCGCGATCAGCATTGGAAGGTTAAAACAGCAGTGATCGTCGCATCCGCATCTCAGATCATCAAATTCAGTAGAAAAGCTTCATTTCTATCAATAACTATACATTGATCCCACATAAATCAGAGATAAACATAACAAAACGGACCAGCCGTTGTACTCATCAAATCCCTCAGAACCACTGGTCCCCGATTCCCATTCGCATAACCAACATTCAACAAATGATCCAAAGTCACATTCGCAGACGCAGGCGTATCCATAAAAGTACTCGTCCCAGAGATCTCATCCTGCCTCTTCAAATCCATATTCTGCCAAATCCACCAAATCCGATCCACCATCCCATGATGATGATAAAATGCCGGATCCCCCGCACTAGCATCCGCATCCCGTCCCGGATCCCCACCCATAGCGAAATGTCCCCCACCATGTAACCCAGGAGTGTCACGCTGGCCCTGCATTTTATCCTGCAAGTCCCAGACTATTTCGCTCTGTGTGATCAGATCCACGATGGAGGTGTAGTTCACATACAGCTGCAGGATGGCAGTTGTTAGATCCCGTTTTAGACAGCGCGGATTGTAGTCTAGTGGGTTTGACATTCGGGTTATGTTGTCGCCTGGTACGGCGAGGTAGGAGGGGCCTAAGTTGACGGTTAGGTTTTTGAAGGGGCCCTCTGTTACACAGCCGCCTCCTGTTCCTGCTGGAAGCCAGAGGGGTGGGTAGGGGCCTGGGATTCGGGCTCCGATGGGGGCTTCGTTGAGGATGTGGGCGCCGTTTCCTGAGAGGGAAGTTTCAGTTCCGTCAAATAAGGGGGACTCCTCTAGGTTGTCGGCGTCTGCGGCCCAGTTCCAGTATCTGGATTTCGTCAGGTAGGCTTATGCTTTGTTGGCTGTGGGTATACTTACGGGTAATCTCCTGTGTAGTTGCATTCGGTGCGGAGGGCTTGCTCGTATTCGTAGATGAAATATCGATGCCATGCGAGAAATAGACCCTGACTTTCTGTTAGCAGGACGAATGAACTTGTGATTTGGAACTTACATCGCGATGGACGTGATACGCTTGACTGATGTGAGTGGCGACAAAGTCATCGAATCGTGATCTGGCTCCAGGGGCTACATGAGTTGGAGTGATAGACCGTGCTTTGGTCAAGCAGAGAACCGATTTGATATAAGACTTCTTCTCGGCAGAAGTAAATGCTCTCCAATTGCGACGAACTCGAAGGTTTTCCAAGGTGCACGTATTGTTCTTCTTTGACGAGTTCTTGATAATCGTGTCAATCGAGGTCTTCAAAGCATTCTGTGCCATTCCTTCAAGTTGGGCCGCCGCTTTAATCATCGTCGGATCTTGATTAAACGTACGTACCCCCCACACCGGACATGTCAGTATCACCAAGAATGAAAAGAACAAGGCAACTATATTAGCCATATTGTCTTTCGGATCAAGTGAGTTAACCTGACACTGATTGCGTATACACGTGGCTCATTATAAGTCCCTGACTCAAGGCTAGTTGGCCACGCGAGGCTTGTATGCTGTGCAACTCCAGCCCGTAGCCTCGGAGAGTTTATCATGCAAGGTCTCCCAAGATCTGACAATCTGTCCAACGTTGAAGCAAGGAAGAATCGAAAGAAAAGCTTATCAGAGAATGGTTCAGGGGGCCTGTTATACAGACGTATTGCTGAAACTCTTCGTTTCGCTTATCTGAGATTCTAATTCGGTTGACTTTTATCACGCCCTTTAGGACGCCTCGAGACACGAGGTCCTGATCGAAAATTGTCCGACCTGAGTCATAGTGTTTCAGGATATAAATCGTCAGCCCTTGGTCTGTATAAGCGGTATATATAATCTATGTATGACATCAGGCCTGATAATGAGTGATAATATGAGAATATGCAACTGCTACATGGTGTTTCCCAGAGAAAGCGAGAATGAGTCCAGAGCCACCTCATCATTCGCCCACGGGAATCCCATTCTATGGAGTAAATCATCCGTAATACCAGGGGACATTGAAACATCAAATGCGAGCATATCACCAGTCGGGGGATCATTCACGAAATCCCCGATTTTAAAAGATTGACTCGCCTCCAAACTCTGTAGATACTCCGGTGTTAATGCCGGCGCCGCCATAACTTGCACTGCAGCGCTTGTCTGAGCCCGCTGTTTCGTCGGTGGGCCACGAGCTGACAAGCTATCATGGAACTTTTCAACGAGCGTCTCAGCTTTGATCCCAGCTTCTCGCACTATCTCTGCTGCCGTTCTAGCCGCCACAGAGTTCTTGCCCATTATTTCAAAGCAGTGGATGGCTGTCTGGATGGACTTGCGAGCTGCGGGGGTTGGTGGACAGACTGGGTTAGCTAGGACGAAGCCTAGGGTGCACAGAGCGGCATCCCATTGGTACTGGAATACGGGGTTCCATCCACGGAGTAGGTCAGTTTCGGTGAGTACTTGGTGGAGAAGGTTTGTCAAAGCGACAGCATGGTTCAAGCAATTAATGCTATGACAGTCTGATAATGGGGTGATTGACGAGTTTCCAGGTGGGAAGCGGAGGAATGAGCGAAAGGTCGATAGTTGGAGATGATGGTACAGCAGTTCAAGGAGGAGTCGTTGTCGTTGGAGCCATAGGGGACTGGAGGTATCAAAATTGATTGGAGTGCGCTTCGTGGAGAATGGTTCGCCGGATTCTCGGTGATTCTGGAGCGAGGGTGGTACATGACGCGTCCAGTCGTATATCACGCCAACTTCTTGGGCAAGGCATGCGGCTAGCTCTTCGATCATAAAAGGGTCGCTGTATATACTCTCGGCATCCTTCTGATCGAGTAATCGAGCGCCTTGTTGATAGAAGGCACTTTGGACACTTTGCACGATGGTCAATAGCCGGATAGACTGTACGTGGAAGGTTAACCAGCTGATTTCTTCGTGGCCTGGGATCATCAACATTGAGCCGGATAGAAGCGCGTGTTCCTGGGTATCTCCTGGTAGATACAAATTAACTTCAACACGGGTTACCAAAGGTCGGCCCAGAACCATGGACAGCTGACAATCTAGGACAAACAGTGTATGCCAAAGGCGTTGGTATAAGTCTTGATCCTTCTGAATTGACGTGTCATACGGTCGATGGAGCCGAAGACTCTGAGCAACCCTCACAGCCGTTCCCAAGAGAGCATAGGCCGCATTGAAGAATGAAGTATTATGCAAATAGACAATACAGTATATGTGGCTCTGCAATGCCATTATTGAAGGGCTTTCCATGTGGTCTAGAAGTAGGGTCTGAGCCCGACGAAAGAATGCGTGACTCTCTTTCGAAACTGGTGCAATGTGGTGACCGCTCTCGCTTTCCACGTCATTCTCATCACTCATGAGAAATGTGCCTCCATATTGCATACAAACAGCTAGCAGGCTATCGACCAGTGGAGAAGAGCGTCGTGTAACTTGATCTCTTTCCCATAAAGACTCGTAGTAGATCCTAAAATCCGGTTCCACGATGATTGGATAGACGCAATGAAATGACTGCCAGAGCAGGTCAAGAAAATATTGCTCTTGAGCCCTGGACAAGGTATTCGGCTCCATCTTCTCCGACGTATGGTGACATGTAGGCGGATAGTTCAGCCGGAAAGAACCAATCTGAAACGCCGACTCTGAGTCCTTGCTCACATTGGCCAGGAAGTGACTCATGCGAGCCCCGAAATACGAAGATGACAGTGGCCCATAGTAGCCCGCCCCAGGTGTATCATGGATCTCCACACCATTCCACTCTTTCAGTGAACATGAATCCAAGGGTCGTGAAACCTGACATTGGAGAGGAAGCATATTGTCAGATTGAGGGGTTGCATATTGGCTGGGCGCCTGGTCCTGGGCGTGTCGGGCTTGTAGTTCCTTGATCGTATCTCGCAGTCGCTGAATTTCTCTATACTGGAGTTAACTCTGTTTGAGATGTGCCTGTGGGACTTTGACACACCTGGTCGCTGCGGGCAGCGTGAGCATCTCCGTACGCTTACCATTACTGCACTGGATTCCACGACTGCGGCAGTTTTGACAAGGCTGAGAATCATCACACTTGGTTCGATTCAGTCGGCACCAGTCACATGCACGGGCGACCTGTCTACGTCTCCGTGGAGGTTTCTTTTTCTCTGGATCAGCCGCAAATATAGAAAGCATGATTGATGTAAAGATCAAGTATTCTGCTGATGCTGCATGGCATGGCATGGCGCTAAGCGGTCAGATTGATTCGGGGTTAGACTAATCTAGTCATAGTCACTTAGCAATCTCCTCAACAGCCAACAAACTATGCACAGAGTCCACCACACTCTCCTTGAGAGTTCTAAACTTCAATCCCAAAATCTCTCGACTTCGTGAGTTATCAAATCCATACACTCCACCCGCGGGGTAATCCCCTGAAACCAGAGCCTCACCCGCAGGCAATCGATCCCGGAATTCGGGGAATTCCTGACCGATAATCTCCGCAATCTCTTTGTTTGAAAAGTGACTCGACACGGTAAAGAATCGCTTTCCACCAGCTTCAGGTTTCTCGATCGCTAGCACATGAGCGAGACCGAGATCCCGCACGTCGACGTAACCGTGATTTCCAGTCGGTGGGCAGTGGTCCTTTGACGCGCCGGTTATCAAGTCTCGGATACGCTCGTTGGAGGTATTTATGGTGCTGAGAGAGGCAAGTTGGTGGGCAATGGGACCTAGAACGAGAGGTGGGTTTATCACTGTCAAATCGAAGGATGGCTTTTCCTTTTCCATAAAGTCCCATGCAGCTCGCTCCTGTGGACTGTTAGTTGCCTTTCAAATATCACTAACGAGTAGTGGACTTACAGCAAAAGTCTTGCTTGCTCTGTAGGCATTTCCGGGATTCTGGTTGGCTTGTTCTATTGTGATGGGGCACCAGTCGGCCTAAATGACCTTATTAGCGATCGCTAAAGCTTGCAAACTGTAAGTTGAATCTTACCTCGGAATACACCTTCTCTTTACCCGCGGTGTAAATATTGTTAATAGCAGCGAACGAAGAAGTCACCACAACACGCTTAACGGACGGCGCATATTTCTGCACCGAAGTGAGAATACCCGTGGTTCCAATAATGGCTGGATCGAGAAGTTCTTTTGCATCCTTAGCATGGAAGTGATACGGGCTTGCAGTATGGATGACAGCATCGAATGGAGGCTCGGAGACAACAGCCTTGTCAAAGGCTATCGATTGAGTTAAACCGATGATGAACGGTATATGCACAGGACATGCACTTACCATCAGCCTGGCCTATATCTTCCACAATAGCACAATCTAACCTGTCTTTCTGTAACTCGGGGTAAGATTGGAGGATTGCTTGAGCTTTTTGCTGGGACCGGACGGTTGTGACAACGGAATGACCACGGGCGAGAAGTATCTCGATAATGTGTGTAGCGATGAAACCGCTACCACCTGTGAGAAGAACGCGAGGCATTTTCAAGCACTTTAGTTGTCGATAATAATTATGATTTCCCACTTGATGTTTATCAAGATTAGACTGAGTGCAATAAGTATCAATTAAGTGGAGAGTCGGTCGTTTAAATATTTGTCTATCCTAATAAGCGCAAAGAACCTATTCATACGCCAAGCCTGACTATACTACTGATTTGGACAAATTGGCAGAGACTCGTATGAACTCCGACTCCGAAGCTCCGATTACTCCTTTCGGAAACATCAGCTTCACTCCGCTCACTTCATTACTTGGCTTTACTTTTCTTTCCACTTCGTTATCATTTTGTACGCCTCTGAGAGGCCGATTCAACTATTTAACTAGGAGATATTATTGGAGACCAGTCTTCGTAATACTCCCTTCCATCCTGCCATGGTCAAATTGTACCTACACAGCACATGTGATTAAGTGCATTAAATCATTACAAATTACACTACACTGTGATCAAGATACATGGACAGAATCAAGCAATCGTTTCTTTCTGAAAGCATCGTCAATGAATGAATCAAAGCCAATACCTTCACTAATGGCGATGACAGAAACAGAAAGGAAGATGTACATGACGCTGGAACAGACGGGAATTATTGGGTAATTGGGATGCAAGAGGCCGCCCAGTCCCTAGTCGCATCGCAAGATGGAAGAGGAAATGACAAAAGGAAAATGGGTCATTCGAAAAGAAAGGCATCATGGCAAAAGAGAGATATGTGTGGGATGATATGTGCAAAGGGTGGAAATGAATCAAGGTCTATTTGGAGGTCAAATAGTCGGCGGCCTAGAATAGTTAGTTGGAAGTCGCTTAAGCCAGGGGTTGAAAAATTACCTTGTCAAGGTTATAGTCAAACTTCTCCAACGCTACGAGGGATTCCTCCCGAGGAAAGCCCATGCCAGTTAATCGCTGGAGAATCAGATCATCTTCGCCGGTGTCGGTATTGAGGGCCCAACCAGGCTTCTTGGGGTCGAACGTGCTGGCTCCTTCCTCAGTGGCAGGCTTCGCGTTATCGAGAGGTGCGAAGAGAGTGTCCCAGTCATGGTTGGAAGTGCCTCCATTGGCAGATTCTGCAGGCGCAGCTGCATGGGCATTGTTGTCGAAAGAGAAGAATTCAGATGAGCCTTTGTGACCAGCATCTGTGCTGGATGTGCCTTCATCTTTAGCGTGAGACGGGGAGTCAAAGGAAAAGTCAAAGTCGGTGTTCTTATTGTGACCCTCGGGCTCATCGTCGTCATCGTCTGCTTCCTGGGCGGGTGCCAAGTTGAGGCCAGCGAAGGCAGCATCAAAGTCAGGGGCGCTTGTCTTCACCTCACTGGAAGCGCTAGCATCTGGGGCTGTGGTTGGAGAAACCATCTCCCGCTGGGGCTCGTTGTCAATGATCGGTGCGCCGGTCGCAGACTCGACAGAGTGAGGAGCATCGGGTGCGGCAGTAGGGTCCGACCGGACGGGCAGCAAACCGTTGTATTCAGGAGCATCGTTAGTGTTGTTTTCATACTGGGGAGGGCTGGCCTGAGCATCCGCGGCAGGGGGCTGGCCTGACGCCCCAGCGGATCCCGGGGACGGGAAGGCAGCAAGTTGAGCGGCATCAATAGAATCAGCTGGCTTTCCCTTAGTACCTGACGGTGCTGCGGGGGTGAAGTTGTCATCAAACCCCAAAGGGCCCTCGTCGTCCGAGCTATCCTCTTCCTCTTCATCATCGTGATGGAGCTCCTGAATGGGAGGGAATTCCGAGCCGGCAGCAGCAGTTGCTGGCCCGCCTGCGGTGTTACTGACGGGCTTCATAGCTGCAAAAGCTTCCTCGAAGTCATTCTCCTTCTGGGATTCAGACCGCTTGTGCGCCTTGCTGCCAAACAACTCATCGAAAGACAGGTCCTTTGGGGGCTCCTGGCTCTCTGCGCTAAGTGGAGAAGTGGCCGATGGTTCAGCCACAGTGGCAACGGCCTCATCAGCCGGTGGCATCTCCTCGAAAGGAGAACGGGCCGGTGTGGCTTCAGCGGTTGAACCAGCCGCTTGGCTATAGTCACTCGAGTCTGCCATTGACGGAGCGCCAAATTCACTGGCTGTTGCCTGAGAAGGTGTTCCAAAGCCCGAGGTGTCTTGGCCATATCTGCTAGCGGGGGGAGACACCATGGTGGACGAGGTCACAGACTGGTTTTCATTGAATGGCAGAAAGTTTGGGGTGATTTGACGGGACAGAGGAGGGGCGGGGGGCTCAGGGAAAGCTCCCGGCAGAGATCCAGGCATGGATCCAGGAGCAGGGGACGCAGATGGAGTTGGGACATTCGAGGTAACCGGTGATTTGGCCCTCGCCAACGGAGACTCGGCACGGAAAGAGGTCGGCGGCGGTCCAGCACTCGTGGGACTAGCAAATGTCTGGCCAAAGAGACTGTCAAACGCTTTCTGCTGATCGCTGCCAGAGTCAGGAGAAAGAGCGCGATCGCTTGAGCTGCCTGTCACGTTGCGACGGAAGAATGGATTGGTATTCTGGCTGGTGGTAGAAGCAGCAGGACTAGCAACCTCAGCAGCACTGCTGGCAGGTGTCACATCCTCTGTATACTGTGGAGTCTCTCGCGCCAAGTCATCAATTTCGGCCTGGACCTTGTCGCGTTCACCCTCCACGGTGGATAGCTGCTTCTTGTTAATTGCAACTAGTCCCTTCTGCTGTCGGGCATCTGAGCGTGCCTTTTCAAGAGCCGGCTTGAGCTGAGCGACCTCTGCATTTGCCTGGCGAATCTTCTCCTTCAGACTGGCATTTTCCTGTTGGTCAGAAGCCAGAGCAGTGGAAACCTGTTGATACTGATTTGCCAAATCCTGGCGACCCCCCTCAATCAGGGCGTACTCTTGAGATAACTTGATAGTCTCAGCCTTTGACGTCTTCAATCGCTCTTCTAGAGCTTTAAAGCTCGCCAGCTCCTGTTCGTACATGGTACGTGCTTGCGCAAGCCGGGTCTCGAAATCCCGCTTTTGCTGCGAAGTCTGGGTCATGCTCTGTTCAGCAGTTGTGCGCTTCTGTTGAACATTGTGCATCTCCTTAGAAAGGGATCCGATTTGGTTTGACAAGTTCGCCAGCTCCATAGTTTCCTGTGTCAATTTCTTGGATTCCTCCGGATCGTTATCTCCCAGTAAATCATCGGATGGTGGTGGAGGCGAACGAATTGAACCCGGGTGTCCAGAAGACGCCCCGGTCGATTGGGGTTGCAGACTTTGACCAAAGGATGATGTCGGGACAAACGGCTTGAAAGAGGTAGATGCCGTTGGCGGGGAAGCCCTAGAGGACGGAGAGGCAGGTGTGTGCCATGCGCTTGCAGAGCCACCGGTAGACTGAGGCATCTGAAGCTGGGCAGGAGCAGGCGCGGGAGGCGAATCCAAACCGAACAAGTCATCTGCAGCAGATCGTGGCAAGGGTGCAGGCGCAGGTGCAGGTGCAGGTGCAGGTGCAGGTGTAGGGACTGCCATTGGAGCCGGAGCAGGGGCTTGGCGTCGCATGTTAGGCGGAATCAGAGCGGGAGGAAGCACTTGTGGTAGAGGCTCCTTTCCGCCACGCTGCAATCTCACCAAATACATAGCCACGGCGAACTCCTCTCGCGTCAATTGACCATCAGCATCGATATCAGCAAGGTCCCAGATTTGGGCAAGGACCTCTTCTGCTAGTTGCGCCTTCATGAAGAATCCCACGGCTTGATCACCAGTAATCAGTCCACGCTTAGCGGTATCAACGGTCTCAAATATCCCATCAAAGTGCATCTTCTCCTGTGGGGATATCAGCCAATCTCCACCTGTTGCCTGGGCGGACAATTGACCTCCGAACTGCGGGACAGGAGCAGGGCCCAAGGGGCTTGCAGTTCGCTGAGAGCCAGTAAATTGCCTGGGGATTGACGGAACTGGTGGAACTTCTGGCCGAGCACCAAAGGATGACCTAGCAGGGCCCCTACGAGACGCCGCTTCATATAATCCAGGCGGTAGAGTCTGCGGAATACCACGCAATACACCGGACTTGAACGATGTCAGAAGATGCATGGCGATAACGAATTCCGTGGCATCCAGAGCACCGCGCTGCTGTGTGTCGGAAAGATTCCATATACGGCCCAAAATCTCATTGGGTAATCTTGCGCGCTCAAAGATTTGCTTAGCAATGTCGCCTAAATTGATATGAGCAACTGTTTCGACTGGTATCTGTTATCAAGCGAGAGTTATACATACCCGACATTATGCCATTCACAACCTCAGACTTGTCAAAGAGCGAAACGAATTTGTTGACATCATCAGGCTGCAGCGGAGGGACGCGAATGGGGCCAGATGCACCCGGTGGAGGGCTCGCGGGGCTTGGCTCCGGTACAGGAGCTGTGGTGTCGACTGAGATTCCATCAAATCGGGGCAGCGGGCCGGCTTTTGTTGAATGGCAGTCAGCAGAGGGTTTCGGGAAATTAACAAGCTCCAAGTAACTTCAGGGGTACATACGCTGCAAGGCTAGCTCAGCAGATAGTGTACGGCCAGCTTGGGCATGTCCAATTAATCGAAGAACAACTCCAAATCCAGCTGGAGTCAGAAGACCCCTGTTCTCTCTGTCCGCAATCTGCCAGATCTATGTTGACTTGTCAGTCTGCCAATCCAACGCCATATAACAGCTTGTAGAGCATACCTCTCCAAGAACACCACCAGGGAGATGTGTCTTCTCGAAGAATGGAACTGCGATCTCGCCAGTAATAACGCCGAGGTTGGTGGTATCGGCGGCCTGGAATAATTGGTAAAAGACGCGCTTTTCCTCGGCTGTAAGGTTCAGGTTCGGATGTCGCTGTGCTATATGAACAAATAATTGCACACGTCAGTTCCTCGAAATCGCGTCAATGTGTTAGGTGTACAGGGGAGGGGGTTAACTGCGGGAAGCTCCGTGGACCTCCTGGCTTGCGCCAAGGTCCGCCATTGAATTCACGATGTTACAGGGGGCAATAGTGTAGAAGGCTCACCGGTTTCAGCCATAGCTGTGGTTGTGGAGGAGCGGACCCCCTCTCCTTGTCGATAGGATGCGAATAGCTTGGGTGCCTGGGAGGACAAGCTGGGGAAACGGGTGCCGTCGGTTTAGCCGGAAGATGCCACGAGCATGGATCGAGGCGTAGATTTTGTATTTCAGGGTTGCAGTGACAAAGAAGGCAGGTCAATGGTTAATCTTTGAAATAAGAGAACGGATTATTCCGGTGGTGGAATGGGTTTACAGAGTGGCTGGAGTCGATGTCGTAAGAAGGTACCCCCCAAGGCGGTCAGTTGGTTAGCGCCCATTCCAGGGTCTCACGCAGGTACCTCCTATTACATATCAGATGAACATCCTTCAAATAACCAGACACTATTGGGAATTATCTGATGTAGAAAACAACATCTGGGTGCTGGCCTAAGTGCAAATATGATTCTACTTTCTCCCCAAGAACCAATCGCTCTAGAAGGTAACTTTTTGCTACTAACATCTCCAATGTCCAGTCCCAACTATCTACGCAGTCCGGCAGTAAAGTAACCAGCCATGATGAAGCTAGCAAAGTCATAATTTTAAGAAAAGTGAACAGGTTTTTTTGGTGTTTTTTGTAATTACAATTTGTGTATAATCCCAGAATAGGGTTAGAACGAGCGGAAAACACGCTGCTTCGGGGATATTAAAGATATATCGAACAACAAAGCCAGAAAACACATTCATCGGACTGTAAAACCTATGTTCCCTGTGTATTTGCAAAGAAAGCCCAGTAGATTCAGGAAAGCCGATCTTTCAAGGTAAGAGCTGATATGCCAAAATGATTTGCATGGCACCAGTCCAATGCCTCCGGTACGGTCATATAGCATCCCTAATCTAGTACTCGGGCTCAACATCCTCCTCCTCGATGGAGTCGCTAGCAACCTCCTCGTAATCACGCTCGAGAGCAGCCAAGTCCTCACGAGCCTCGGAGAACTCACCCTCCTCCATACCCTCACCAACGTACCAGTGAACGAAGGCACGCTTGGAGTACATGAGGTCGAACTTGTGGTCGAGAGCGGACCAGGCCTCGGCGATGGCGGTGGTGTTGGACAGCATGCAACTGCACATAGATTAGTAAATAGTCTTCAATTCTCAGGTGATCAACTTACACAGCACGGCTGAGGTTGGCGAGGTCGCCGTTGGGGACCTGCTGGGGAGGCTGGTAGCAGATACCGAGCTTGAAACCAGTAGGGCACCAGTCGACGAACTGAATGGTGCGCTTGGTCTTGAGCTGAGCAACAGCGGCGTGGGCGTCCTTGGGGACGACGTCACCACGGTACAGCAGGCAGGTAGCCATGTACTTGCCGTTGCGGGGGTCACACTTGACCATCTGGTTATTGGGCTCGAAGCAGTTGGTGGTGATCTCAGTGACGGAGTGGGCCTCGTGGGAAGCCTTGTCGGCGGAGATGACGGGAGAGTAGGCGACCAGAGGGAAGTGAATACGGGGGTAGGGGACCAGGTTAGTCTGGAACTCGTTCAGGTCGACGTTGAGGGAACCGTCGAAACGGAGCGAAGCAGTGATGGAGGAAACAACCTGGGCGATCAGGCGGTTCAGGTTCTCGTAGCTGGGGCGCTCAATGCCGAGGTTGCGGCGGCAGATGTCGTAGATGGCCTCGTTGTCGACCATGAAGGAACAGTCGGAGTGCTCCAGGGTGGTGTGGGTGGTGAGGATGGAGTTGTAGGGCTCAACAACGGAGGTGGCGTTCTGGGGAGCAGGGTAGACACAGAACTCAAGCTTGGACTTCTTGCCGTAGTCGACGGACAGACGCTCCATCAGGAGAGCACCGAAACCGGAACCGGTACCACCACCGAAGGAGTGGAAGACCAAGAAACCTTGGAGACCAGCACAGGCATCGGCCACACGGCGGACCTTGTCGAGAACCTGATCAATCATCTCCTTACCAACGGTGTAGTGACCACGGGCGTAGTTGTTGGAGGCATCCTCCTTGCCGGTAATCATCTGTTCGGGGTGGAAGAGCGAACGGTAGGTACCGGTGCGAACCTCATCGACGACATTGGGCTCGAGATCGGCGTAGATAGTACGGGGAACGTAGCGGCCCTTGTCTGTAGGGTAAGAACAAAACGTTAGACCATCACATACAAAGGATTTGAAGCGGGGATTAGCGCGCTTTGGCTGGCCCCTCCTAAAGGCAGAAAAATTGGTTATACGCACCAGTCTCGGAGAAGAAAGTGCTGAAGCCGTGGTCGGGCTCGGCCTTCTTGCGCTCCTCAGTGAGGTATCCATCAGGCTATCAACAATGTAAGTCGCAGGTACTAGCTTTCCGCCCAAGAAAAGGGGGCATGCCGCTCAATTCGAGATTGGGCGCCACCATCAGATTAGAATTTCAACGTACCTGGATGCCGTGCTCCAGACAGTAAAGCTGTACAGTTTTATAGTCAGTTCACTGCAGATTGGGGCCACAATGGATGTGATATGTTTACCTCCCAGCAGGAGTTGGCGATCTGGCAACCGGCCTGACCGACTATACGACATCAACAAGTTAGCGCGTTATTTTCATGGGGAAAAAAAGATTTCCTGTAGAAATTACTGGCCGATTCCGGCACATACCGTTCAAACTGATGATCTCTCTCATTGTGTTGGTGGTGTTTTCACGTTGTCAAAAAATTAAGGAGGGGGAGAAAGACCCAACAACAAACACGGGTCTGGCGACTCAGGGGTTAGTTCAAAAGTATAAATTGGGCGAATTAACCTAGAAAGGGGGAGGGGGAGGGGTCAACGGGTGCCCTGAAGACTAACTCACCAGGAATGGGAGGAATGGAGATCGAGTCGAGAAGAAGGAAGAACAGAAATGTTGTGGAGTGAAGGCGTCTGTGCTGTTAACAGGGGGGAGTTCGTTGTTGATCCAGTCGTTGGGTCGCGTCAAGCCCGCTGATTGGTCGCGGTCCGCCTTCCCGCTGTGAGCTTCACCGCCTGTTTATGATCACGTGTATTGGCCTTGACCGACATTACATCAGCCTCGGATAGGAGCTTGCAGCCAAAGGATAATACCTTACCGCCTTCTTTTCTAATCCCAGCCCCCTCTTTTAAGTGGCTTTTGATTTGAAGGAGATATGAACTGCAGGCAGAATCCTGGGCGGTGTCCTGGAGCTATCTATCCCGCAATACTGACTCGGAGTCTTTCCACATGTATATACGCTCAATCATCTTCTCAACATGGATATGTCACTGAAAGATATACTTCCGCCATACTCCAAAACTCAACCAATCCACACCTCTCGACTAATTCTTCGACCATTCCAATGGACCGACCTACAAGCCTTGCATGAGCTTCGTACACGCCCAGAGGTCATGCAATGGACCAGCCAAGTCCAAATAGACAGCTCTATACAACAAACGCGTACATGGATGGAAAGATACATAAACGAAAATGAGACTTCACGACGCAATTTCAACTTTATCGTCACTCTCCAACCTGATAATCCGCATGAATTTTCGTCCAATTCTTTTCTGGAAGATAAGAGCGCACTCATTGGTGTATGTGGTCTGGTCGCCTGGGACGACTCCCAGACGTCTCCATTGCCTCTCTTTGGATATATGTTCTTGCCGGAATCTTGGGGCAGGGGATATGCCACCGAAGCTGCTCTTGGATTTCAGCAGGAATGGAAGCGGCTGATTGACTCTGGTCTACAAGCTCGCTCAATTTATAATCAATCAAGGCTGGATTTGTACGATATGTATGCTGTTACTCTTGAGACTAATGTTCCGAGTGCGAATGTTTTGCTAAAGTGCGGTTGGAGTACATATGAGGCTGCCGATGAGGGGAATCAAAAGACTCTGAAATGGATTCTACGAGATAGACCAGTCAGCTTTGCTCCTTAGTTCTGGATGAGGATACTTGGAGCTCTCTTGTCTATCACTAAATGTTTGATAATGATTACATACAACCAATTTTAGAAGTAAAGACTGTCCGAGCCTATCACATCATGTCCTGTTTTGCCCATTCCATCGAATCGTACCTCCTCCTGACGGTCCCTCACCGCCTACGCCACTCGACCCAATAAACACGAGCCAACTACATCCCGTCAAAATATATCTCCAGCTACATGTACCAGAAAGCCAACGCAAACAATGACACCTAAATAAACTCAACCTGAGTCCTACAACCTTGAAAGTCTTGAATCGCTGCCAAGGAAACATCATTGAAAATCATTAACAGAGGTTATTGATTCCTCATCGGTGTTCATCATGTACCACATCACCATCTTAGGACTTATATTCCTCTTCACAAACATTGTCCACGCAAACGTGGAGAAAACCATCTTCCTCGCTCCACCAGCAGTCACATTTCCATCAGGGGAGGCAGCTCTAGATGACCTCGGTCTAGAACGGCTCTCACCAGAGAACCACATCGTGCGAGCGCAGCTCAATGCTTCGTTCCCTACTACCGAGGCACCGGAGGGTACGGAGTCGTGGTTCTTTCTTGAGAATTTGAAGCCTGGTCAGCGGTACGAGGTGAGGGTTTGTTGGTTAGCTACGGTAAGAACCTGATCCTACCTAATTTCCAATCTGCATTCCATTTTACACGCATGGAATCATTGCATGCAAATGAAAAATTTGAATAAACGGAATACCTTAGAACGAAGAGTTGCTAATTCATTCAGCAACCAACATCATTCAAAGTCTCAACACATTCCCTCTCAACAACAATAGAGGACATATCCCTCTTCTCGTCTTTAAGCATCTTCTCCACAGCCCGTCTCGCAGCAGGAGACATGCAACTCCAAGAAAATGCCGCACGCAGCGCATCAAGTCACAAGAGAGGAGAAACGTCACCAGATACAGCACTAACCACGGACTCGGTGCTGTTTCTGCGAATCCAGGCTGCGGCGGACTATTTCAGCCATAAGGAGTCTTTGATGAAGACTGTGCCGGCTGTTTCTGTGGATTTGATTTTGGATCCGTTCTTGTGGAATGTTTTCCCTAGGTCGCTTGTTTGGACTGCGGGGTGGGTTGTGGTTGTTGCTGTTACTGCTGGGTTTGTGGCGAAGTGGGTTGGTGGGGAGATTGGGGGGTTGATTGAGGGAACGAGGAAGCTTAGGGATGAAGATGAGGGTGTGGATAAGAAGGAGCAGTAAAGGGATGGGTACAAGTCTTGATTCTATCTTTATTGTTGGTCATGTATGTTAGTCTTTACGAAATGTTGGCATGGGCTATTAATAGTAGGAATGTATTGCATTCCATTAACACTAAGTAGATAACAGGAGATACATGTGGCGGGTAAGTACAGGAGGGGATATACTTCATCAAGCATTGTGCAACGAACAAGGGACGCCAAAAACAAAAAGCACGAAAATTTAACCAGGTCCAGCGCTCGAAAGATTCATTCTTGCGCTTTACTCTATGTCATCTTCAAATCTTGATTGAGATTCGTAGCGCAGATGGTGCTTTTGAATCTCATATTTAGCCAATTAATTGCAGTCATAAATGTGAACATTAGATCGTACTTTCTCATAGTAATACATCCAAGTGACAGGTCATGGATGGCTTAATCTTCGAAGAAGTTCAGAATAGCACGGATACCCTTGGAACCAAGGCCGTGCGATGGGTAAGCGATGTAAAGAGGATCCTCAACGGCGCCAAGTTTGGCGCGGAACTCACTCTTACGCACAAGGTGGAATTGCTTGGCGAGAGCTTCGTAAGTGTGCTCCAGCATTTTGATCTTGGTGCCATGCAGGTTGTGGCCTGGAGTCATGCGGGCGGTAGCACCAGCACCGAAAGTAAGACCCTTGACGTTTGCCTTGGCAGCGGTCTGGATGGCATGAGTGACAATGTACTCGATAACACCGTTAGGGGCGCCGGGGAAGTCCAAGCTGTACTTGACTTGCATGCCGTGAGCGGGGGAGATCATGACCAGCGCAACGAAGGCACAGATTTTGCCTTCTTTGTCCTGGGCGTAGAAGTACCAGCGGTGCTCCGAGTCACACCATGGCCGGATCTCCGACAAGTGGACCTGAGTGCCCTTGCGGTTTGCAAGCCACTCCTGAATACGTCCGTCAATTTGGTTGCGTTCCTCTTCGCTGGGAAGCTCGCCCAGGTTGAAACCGACAACCTTGATGCCTTCAGACTCGGCTTTACGCAGCTTGCGGCCAAGCTCTCCGTCAGATGCAGCCTGGTTGCGCTGAGGATCAACACGCTCCTCGGCAATACAGGACAGACTGCGCCATCCCAATCGCTCGCCGAGGATGGTCTCCACTTCAGGAGAGCAGAGAATCCAGACAGGCTTGTACTTGGTCTCGCGGCGAAGCCACTGGAGGAATTGTGTGATGGTACGAGTGTACTGACTGGTATCACATGCTGGGTTACCAGGGACGATCACGAAGTTGCTGGTGCTAGGTACATAGGCGACGGCGGCACCTGTACTCATATCACGCCAAATCTTGTATCGGTCATCGAACCAAGACGTCGAGGTTGCGTCACCGTAGTTGGCAACAATCTTCTCCAAGGGTGGCAGCTCATCAACGCTTGAGGCAACGCGTCGGTGGTGGTCTCGCAGCCAAACCGGCTCAGTTGTCGATGCTTCAGGGTGGCGAAGGGTCTGCACTGGAGGCTTGGAAGGCAGACTCTTCGGGTCACGGTGGAACATGGAAGTCAGTCGAATGTTACCCACCTGAAGGAGAAGCATCAGCAAACGCTCCAGGCCAACACCTGCACCGGCGTGAGGCGGTGCACCCCAGCGGAAGGCTTCGAGATACTCCTCCATGTCATCTGGGTTAATTCCCACGGCGCGCATGTTCTCCTCGAGCATGTGGGGATCGTGGATACGCTGACCTCCAGACACGATCTCCTGTCCACGAATGAACATGTCAAAGGAGTTGGTGTATTTATCGTCTTCTGGGTCAGGCATGGTATAGAAGGGGCGAGCTCCACGGGGGAACTTGTCAAGAATGTAGTAATCGGTATCATATTTCTCCTTGACCAATTGACCTAGGCGGATCTCGTCGCGAGTCGCCAGGTCCTCGTCAAGGGGCAATTCGTTGCCATGCTCGTCACGCCAGCCCGAGTCATTGAGCATCTTGATGCCATCAGCGAAGCGAATCACGGGAGTTGTCTCCAACCACTTGACATCCTCTGAGGGAAACTGGTGCTTGACAATTTCAATCTCTCGGCGATATTTAGTGTAGACACCCTGGAGGATATTCTTAATGGTGGCATCAATGGTCTCAAGCATCTCATGGTAGTGCTCTTCAATAGCCATTTCAATATCAAGACCTGTGTATTCGGTCAAGTGGCGGTGGGTGTTGGAGTTCTCGGCACGGAAGACAGCACCAATCTCGTAGACGCGACCGAAATCAGCCGCAATGGCCATCTGCTTAGCAAGCTGGGGTGACTGGGCCAAGAATGCGGGGCGGTTAAAGTAATTGACCTGGAAAACACTGGCGCCGGACTCGGTGGCGGCACCCTGGAGCTTGGGGGTGTGGATCTCAATGAACCCTCGTTCATCCAATGCACTGCGGAAGAGATTGCAAGTGGCCGACTGGAGGCGGAAGATACCTTGCGAGGTTGCTGTCCGTAGGTCAAGCAGACGATTGGTCAACCGGGTCCGGTCGGGGATATGACTGCGACGGCCCTCGATCTTGTCCTCCTCGTTGGTCCGGATCTCCGCCTCGTAAACACTGAAAGGCACTGGCTCCTCGCGCTTGACGAGCAGATGCACCGAATTAATGGCCAACTCGACATCATGGATACTGCAGCCAAGAACGGGGACCTCTGGCTTCTGCAGCTTACCGCGGACCCGAACGAACGATCCCACCCGCAGGTGTTCCGCCCATTGGACCATGGCGATGGAGGAGATGCCCGCACGTTCGTGCAGGACACCCTGGAAGGTGCTCAGCTGCTGGCGGAACACCAAGAAGACCAGCTTGGCGCTCATACGACGCACCACGTGGAGTCGAGCCGTGAAGAAGATATCCTGGCCGACCATTTCCGGTGTAATAGCATCCAGTGGGACGCGCACCTCCCGCAGTCGATCCTGTGACTGCATCAAGGGCAGCTCGCCATATCTGGCCTTCATCTCTGGTGTCTCCTCCGCAGCAGCCTTGGCAATCTCTTCTTCCTTTCGGGTATGATCCGCTTCCGAAAAGGCCTCCTCGCTGAGACGACTCCGCTCTGTGCGTCGTTGCTCGCGTACTAATCGCTTCTGTTGGTTCTTACTCAACGCCCCGGAGGAGGAATCATCGGAAAAGTCCTCGGAAGATGAAACATAGTCGCGGTCGCGGAAGAAGTTGCCCAGAATACTGCGGCGTGGGGAGGCAGTGGGTGAACGCTCATCGCGGGACAGGGAGATTCGAGGGAGGCTGGTACGAATGTTGGAGCCGGAAGAGTCATCGTTCTCTCCTCCCCGCCCTCGAATGGCCTTAGAAAGGGCCCTTTTGATCGACATGGTAGGCAATGTAGTAATGTGTGAAAGAAAGAAAAAAAAGTAAGAAATGGGGGGCCGGGTCGAAGTATATGAGTGGACCGAATTCCCAGATGTGGGGGGAGTCAGGCCCGAAGGAGGGGAAAGTGCAGGCGGGTGATGGGCGATCGTGCAATCACTTGCCCCGACCAAACCAATCAATTGGAGCTTATCAACAAAAGAAATGCCGCGCGGATCCGAGAAATATGGAATGGAACAGGGGGACGGAAGTTGTGAGAAAAGGGAAATATATGGCGATATGGCGATATAAGGCCAAGCTCATAACATGACATCATCAAGAAGCCGAATTCCGGATTAGATTCACCAATCTCACCAGGTTTAATCAAGAATAATTCTTTATGTTATGATGATGGAGGGAATAGTATTTTTGGTTTAGTTTTAATTTAGTTTCTCTCTTCAGATTACTTAATTCCTTGGTAAATAATCCGAAACATCAAGTTCCTTACTGTGCAGTTTACTCCTGATCATATGTTTTCCTGATTCCTGGTTATCTTTTTGCCACCAGGAACAAAGTGAACGGTTTCGACCTCTCGGCAATTCTTCCTTTTACATTCCTTACCTTGAACCATGTGCTACTCTCTATCATTTATCCATTAATCCTTGTATCCTTGTATCCAGAGAATTGTCTGGCTTTTTTTCATTCTTTCCCTCCCCCCCTTTCTCTTTCTCTATGGCTTCATCCCGTAGGTGGCTATATGTTCAAGCCATCATTTGGCGATTCCTTATGCGCATTGGAATGATCCTGCATGATATCGCTCCTCCACGCGCCTCAAAACCTCGCTTCACCCGCACCGTCGAAACCGATACTCACGGCCACTCTGCCGTCATCCATTTTTACTGCCCACCAGACTACGAACAAAAACGCCGACAAGGCCACCGCTTTCCTGTTTGCGTCAACTTCCATGGCGGAGGATTTACCCTCGGATGCGCTACCGATGATTCCCGCTGGGCCGCCGCCGTGGTTCAAGAAGCTGATGCAGTCGTGGCCAGTGTGAGTTATCGACGGGCCCCAGAACACCCTTTTCCCGCGGCGGTTGACGACGGCGTCGACGCACTGCTTTACCTAGCCACCCATGCCACTGAGCTGGGCTTAGACGTGAGCCGTCTGGCTCTGAGCGGATTCTCGGCGGGTGGCAATCTGGCTGTTACGGTTCCGCTGCGACTCCGTGAGCGACTCCACACCGAGATCAAGGAACGTTTTGGCCGGGCGGAATCCACAACACGGTTGGTGGATCAACTCGGTGAGCTTCGGGTTATCGCCCTTTTCAGCTGGTATCCCATCTTGGACTTCTTAGAGTCCCGTGACCATCGTCGGATGACGAGTCTCATGCCAAACGAGACTCTTCCGGCCTTCTTCACCACTCTCTTCGATGAGTCGTATGTTCCCAATCTAGAGGATCGGACCTCCCCTTATGCATCGCCCGTGCGCGCCTCCGACCGGATGCTGGACGAGGCCTTGCCGCACGATATCTTCTTATATATCTGTGAATGGGACATGCTGATGAAAGAGGGCCAGACTTTTGTGCGTCGTTTAGAAGGTCTTGGGAAGCATGTCCGTGCTATGATGATTGAGAAGGCCCGTCATGCTTGGGATAAGTCAGCCAACCCTTTCCGCGACCAGGGCAGCGTAGACGTTCTGTATCGTGACGCATGCGCTGACATGAAGGCGATTTTCGATCGGTGATTCGTTTTGCTCTAGATAGATTGCATGTTTTTGACTGCCAGTTTTGGTTAGCGTTCATGAGCATCCACGGCGTCTTGTGCCCGGGGCACGATTTCATCTTTATTGCAAATCCATTTCACTTCAATCGATTTTTATCAAAAGTAAACTTTCCCCTCGTCAACATTGAAAAGGCTCATAGATGAGAAGTCCGTTACAAGCTGCACCTCGTGTATGCCGACTTCGTGTCCAAGTGCATAAGTGCATTATCAAGCATACAGTAATCCTCGCTTATGTAGAAGGCAAACATTCATATCATTGGCTGGTCTGAACTCCCAGGAATGATATAAGGCCGATCGGCAGATCCGCACCCAACATGTCTCCACATGCCTTCACGTTGACGCACAAGTAAGCTGTCCCCGAGTTCAAGTGATGTCATTGGGCATCTTGGACGAAAACCCCAAATTTGTGATCTACTGTACTGCAGGGCTGACTTGGTCTGCCAAGAGTCCCAATCAAGGCACAGTTGGAACTCTGCCAAAGTTTCGTCAACATTGCGTTTGTTTGAGAATCTTGATATTCATCAGATTTAACTTTGAACTGATTGCTTATTTCCTTCGATTTCTTATAGGCCTTACTTAGAGGGGATTGAATATCAAGATTCTGGGGAATTGCCCCACGTAGTCCCTGAATTACTCTTGTACATCCTGTCAAACCCGATCAGGAACATATGTACCCATAGGTCATGGCTTTGAGTATCTACCCAAATCATGTTCCCCATAGTCTACCCACGTAGACTCAAGTGTATCTACCCTAGTATCTACTTCAGTATCTACTCAGTATCTACCCCAGCACCTACCCGTTCAGCTACGGTGTACTATACAAGTATATTGAAGATTTACATAAATGGAAAATGCGTATCGAAAACGAACATTTGAAAGGTTGATATTGTAGTGTGCCACTGGATTCGGAGCCATGGGTATGTTCTTGCGTATGGGGTAAGGGTGTACAAGAGTAATTTGGGGGGGTACGTGGAGAAATTGCCAGATTCTTGTTTCGGGTCCATTTAATACCCAGTTGAGATTTAAACCCGAAGGATCTACCCGAGTCAAATGCTGAATACAAGGAATATATCACATTTTATATTTGGGATATGACTATATCTGAATCTTTGCTATACCGCCTTCTTCATGAATCCTGATCTAGATTACTTGGCGAATGACTCTATTTATTGCCCCTGATAGTCATATTTAGGAGAATCAAGACTTAGAACTAGTTGGCTAAAGATATCTATATTGCTCCGTTCAATTTGCCCTCTCTTCGATGGAGGCTTGGCAGGTCTTCTTTCACTGACCATGTCCACGGTTGACGATAGATGCGGCATAAGTACATCCCCTCCATAAGTCAGGATATGGTTGAGAAACTTGTAGAAATTTGAATGATAATATCTTGTTCCGTTCGTGGTCTGAACGATACATTTGCCAGGCGCTGATTCAATACCTTGCGAACCTGCCAGAGTCTTGGGTGAAGCCAGAGCTATAACACGTAAATTTTGGATAAATAAAAACAAATTCGGATCAGGTGGGGTAGTGCGACTGGAGTCAGTCACTAAGGATGAACTAAACATTCCAGACGGGAAAGTATGAGGCGTTGGGGCGTGGTGGTGTTCTGGGGGGGGGGGGAAGTAGAGAAAATTTGCTTGTGCTGTTGGCGGATTGGAATGCCATGTCGATCTCGAACATATAAGTCAGCGAAGCCTGAAACAGCCCTTGTTGATCGGTGTAAAGACCAGTTCAGGATCACGACTGCTTTGATGATACCATCTCCACCAACGAGTAACAAATTCATATCCTCCAATAGCTCATAGTAGGATTCGGACCACCCTAACCCGATGGCAGATGAGGGCAGCATGTCTCTTGTTGTTTGTATGAAAAGACTGTACAATGCAGCCGACTTGACTTAAAGCGAGAGAAGGGTAGAGAGAAGAGAGAAGAGAGGAGTATCTGAAAGAGATGATCCAAGTCAGGTGCGATGAGAAGGTAAGGAATTCAGGGTACTTCCGTGTGATAAGTACCAAATGAGGTGAAAGTGAGTTGTTACCGTAACCATTCGCTCCTGCTATGCTGGACAATCTCGTTCATTTGACACTCAGGGGAAATGCGGGGATGAATGTGGGAGAAGTGTCAATGCTAGAAGTTCCCGTACTGAATGCTCGATGGTATGTCCTAGACATTGAGTTTCTTGCAAAGATGGAATTTTGTTCTTCGAGTGAATTTGAATAATCATGTTCGTTGGAGACCTTTCCATAATCATCACCCAAGTCTTCTCTTCTTACCTCCTATCTCGGCCTTGTTTCTCTCATCACCAACCGCATAAAGACATAATGGCTACAGAGTATTCTGGAAGTGATGCGATTATGAGAAATCTCAACATCCTAGATACCGGGGAACCTATGGAAGTCTAAGATCCCGGACAAAGCGAGCGCACAAGTGAACTCAGTACTGAGCCTACCATTGACCACTGATCTATGGAGAACATTGATCTTTTGTGCGAGAGCAGTGGTGTCCTGCCCGGCGATGCTGAAGATAAGGACCCCAATGATTTCAAGAGGGAGACTATTCTGAATCAGGACTCAGCAGTCGCAAAGGAAGCCGCGCCACCTGCCACCGCGAAAGCCACCACTTCGCGGAAACAGAAACTGAACAATGCCGAAAGGGCCGAGGAGGTAGAAGAAGAAGGCTCAGCGGTGGGAGGATTCATGGCAGCGATTCACCCTACGCCAGGCCAGCACCGAGGAAAGAAGGAAGGGGACCTGCCGACGAAGTTTAAATACATGGATGAAGACTCGAAGTATTGCATTACTGACAGGTGATGAAATCCCTCGACTATTTTTCTCCAAACTTAAGATTCGCGTGCAGTTCAAATCGGTATTTACGGCAGATGGGCACTTGATAAATCCGTTGGAACACCTAGTCGACCGCACGAACGCGCAAGGATGACCCTTATTCTCAGATGTGGAGAAGACATCGATCATCAGACAATGGGCATTACGAATGGTGACTCAAGCACCAGGGCTACCAGTGTTATAACCGCATTCGTACGAATGAACCTTATAGCTGCCGTTATGTTTTATTATAATGATAAAGATTTCCATTTCTGGCTAGAGCTATGGGAGCACAAATCGTGCAAGCAAATCGAATCATATGCTCCAGTAGGTTCCATGCACGCTCAAAAAGATGGCTTGAGGCATTGAAATGGTATCGCGAACTTTTGTACCAGAAATTTTCAGATAATATCCCAAACGCCACGCTGAAAGAACAGAATATAAAGCAAGGTAGATCTAGATCTAGTGCTAGATGCTGTGCAAATGAAACAGAGGCATGAGGCCCTGCGTATCGATAGCAAGGGGACTTTTCACTCCTCGTCAGTTGCTGTGACGTCGTCATCATCGTCATCGTCTTCATCGGCGTCACTGTCTGACTCGTCCTCATCGTCTAGACCTGGCACACCGCGCCACTCGACATAGTCACCTTCCAGCCAGCGTCGGCTGCGGGGGAGGTGGTACGGGTCGAATGGGAAGTAGGCATCAAGTTGATGGCCGAGATGATCACTGGCGCGAGTCTCACGCTCGACGTGGCCATGAGTGGCGATGCTGCGGAAGGCAGTGATGCGAAGACGCTTATTGGTCTCCAAGAGAGGATAGACGTAGAGCAGCTGGAAGTGGTGGGCAATGCGTGCAAATTGGGTCACGATGCCGGGCGAGCAAATCTTAAGCGGGTTCAGCCGCGAGTAGATCGACTTGTGGAGATACTCCTTGATGTTGGGTGGAAAGGTGATCTGACTCGGCTCCAGCTCATCGATTTGATCCATAGTGTCACCATCGATGGCTGCAGTGGTCAGGTCACGCCAGCGGAAACAGAAGATGTAGAATACGGCCTGAGCAGTGGAGTAGTATGGAGCATAGCGTCGGAGATCTGGACCACGGCAGCCAGGTTCATAGTCCGCTTGTAAATTGTCCACATGTGTGAGCAGGAGGTCGAAGACATCACGCACAACGTCGCCAGAGATGTGGGCACCACGAGCAACATAGCTGGCCAGATAAGCGGCTGCAGACTGGCGCATGAGACCTGGCTGGCGTTTGCTGGAGATGATATCCATGCATTCTGTGGCGAACAGCTCGACAAGATCCGGAGACAGTTGAGAGAAATGGAATAGGAGGAATTGTGAATGTCGGGATTTGTAGGTTGGGAGAATGATAGATCGGAAGTGGCTGATCAAAAGTGACAGAGTATTTTCTTTGTCGGCGGCTGTCCCTGATGAAAACGGGTCCGAGTAGAATTCAAAGAGAATATCGAGCATTCCGTCCACTTTTTGAATGTTTCCCTTGATCTCCTGGGCGCGCTGTTCCTGCTCATCGTCATCACTGAAATCGTCATCGTCTTCATCCAGTTCTTCATCCGGGTTCGGAGGGGCTTCCAGTAGGAACTCCTCCCCGAACTCGTCCTCAACGTCTTCCAAATCCACTTGTATCTGCACATCAACTTTGACCAGTCTCTCGGTGATAAGGGCGAGGATGTCAGACTGCAGCTCCGGGGCGTATTGGGTGATTCTGATGAGGTTTCGGGTGTATGCGAGGAAGCACTTAGCGGGGTCGGGGTCGGGAGGAAACTGTTGAGATAGAATCGGTGATAGAGCTCCACTGCCAGCGGGAATGAGCCGCAACACATGGCGCAGGGCCATGTGAATACGGGTGTAGATCTCCGAGGGTGTAACGACAGGGTAGCCAGGCAGTCGGCCAGTTCCG
The DNA here is from genome assembly GCA_028828245.1 of Penicillium lividum. Taxonomy (NCBI): domain Eukaryota; kingdom Fungi; phylum Ascomycota; class Eurotiomycetes; order Eurotiales; family Aspergillaceae; genus Penicillium; species Penicillium lividum. Next base: position 7,378,581 of record JAQJAG010000002.1, read on the forward strand.
TATGACACGCCGGTCAGTTTCGAAGTCAACATGCGGAAAACCAGAGAGAGATATGCTCCCTGTGCAGCAGCAAGATTGCCCAGGAACCGGATGAAGAGCTTCACGTATGCCTCATCGCGACCTAGCCACTCACTGTTCAGAATAGCCTGAACCAGCCCGCTACAGTTGCGATCTAAGGAGGCGATGTGAGAGAGAAGACCCATCAGATGATTCTTGAGAGAGACATGCGTCGGGAAGCTCCATGATTGCATGCCGGAGTCGGCTTTTTTGGGGTCGGCGGTGAAGATCTCCTTGATTTGGTCATAGGCCTCGCTATCTCCAGCTGTAACATGGTGGTGAATGGCCCGACGCACCTCCTCACGAATCACTGCGAGACTCTTTCCATCCGTGCTTGTGAACGGGTCTTCGGAAAGAACCGAGAATGTGCGAACACTGTCTTTGTCGTCGAAGGTGACGCGTGGGCGCTTTGCAAGGTGCTTAGGAAGGTCATCCTGCGGGGACGGGGAGAGGGTCAAGTCGGCGTCGTCCATCTTGCGTTTGATTCCGACAGGCTTGGAGGATTTGAGGATCGATACAGGAGACGAAGCTGCAATCATCTTTGAGTGATGGATGGAGGGTGTCGCTGTAAGAGCCGGTGAGAGGGGGGGCAGTGGCAACGGACACCATGGTCGATATTTTAAAGAATGCGTTATTGAGAAAGAGGATAGTAAGACCGCTGTGTTATCGACATCTGTCAGACTGAACCTCCGGTGGATGCAGAGGGACAGCTCGAAGGAGTGAAGACAGGGACAGTAGTCAAGCACACGACCGCTTGATCGGACAAATTTTTCAAATTCTGTTACAGGTAAGAGAGACCGGACTCTTATATTCTGTCTTTATCCCCCAGAAATATTCCAGTCAGTCAAGTGAATTGATGGATACGCAGACTGAGACGTGGTGCATCGGATTCAAGTGCTGGAGTTAAGGAAAAAAAACTGCATGGGATTTGTTGTGGGGCTGCGGAGAACCCGTGACTGGTGAGCCTCGACACTAGTCTTGTTTAGGTCATATTGAAGATTATGTCATTAAATGCCTGAGGCAACAACATCAGCCTTACCTCGGCCTACGTACTAGGAAATCTTTTGTCTTCGACACTGCATCTATTGAAACATTTGAAGCCTGATGTGATGATAATGATTACATATATGTCAAACATGAGATATATAAACCCATCGTAGTCCCGTAAATACAAAGAAACGCGAAACAAGTGGAAAAGCAAAAATCGAAATTGAAATCGGGAACTGAAGGCTCCTCCCATGGTATAGTGCGAATCAGGAATAAATATCAAAGCATCGTAAGAGAGTGAATAAGAGTTGGTCGTACCGGGCGTTGTCAAGGAAGATCCAGTCCTGCCAAAAAACGCCACTAGTGGGTCATGGATTATAGTCCCGGCTCAACCGGTATTCAGGAGGATTGTCAATGATTTACAGCCACGGACCCGCACTAATGGGTCCAAGCTTATTGTCAAAGACACTTCCATATAACTCCTCGATTTCGGCAAGGTAGTCATCGACAGTGAACTTGTGCAGTCCTTTGCGATTAAGGTATAGTTCGTCTTCATCCAGTACGTGGGGACCACCGAACTCCTCGGCCACCTCATTGACCTGCGCTAGCTCTTTGCTGAACGGATGCGACTCAGGTGTAGCCTTGAACATCTCTAGCGATACGCCAAGCGTAGGATTGCTGCGTGGCGCGCTTAAGGTTGGTGGAGACACTCCGGACTGGGAGCGCTTGCGTGCAAGATCTTGATGAGATCGCTTGGTGTGTGAGAGAGCTCGCGTGGGAACAACCGGTGCCTCCGTTGAAGAGGTCGATGTAGTGGAGGAGCGTGGGGCGCTGGTGACTGTTGCCGACCGCTTGGGGAAGTACGAATTCGGGGTCCCGTCGATGGGAGAAGTGTTCTGGGAGACATCGGGGGTAGTGATGGCCGAGGAGTAGCTGTGCGGGGAAATAGCAACGTCGGAATTACCACGCGATCGCATGGAAGAAGAAGAAGAAGAAGAAGAAGAAGAAGACTGCGGGGATTGTGCGATGGAACCCAAATCAGGCGCGTTGTAAGCCAACATATTGGTAGTGGAGATCAGCTGAATAGGACCAGAGATGTTGCTGCGCTTGATGGAGCCGGAATTGAATCGCGAATGGCCCTTGGCTTTCTCCTCGCGGTATGGCATGGGTGCCGATACTTCTGGTCGCTTGTGGCGCTTGGTGAAAGCGCGCGTGAGAGTCGACATGATGATCTAGAGACGTGGCTTGTGGCACCTGGGGACGAGTGTGGGATTCACAAGATGTGGTTTTGATTTGGGGACAAATGAATAAGTCCGAGGTGATCTCTTTTGTATTTTCGGTTTCAAATTCCAGATTATACGCCACCCGGCTTGATATCGCGTGGTAGATAGATGGTCGCGGAATCCGGGGGCGGCGAATGAAGATCAATTCCCGGAATGTTCAATGTCTGGTATGAAAGGCAGTTTCGAGATTCGAATCCGTGTTGCACAGTTCAAAATGAATGTCAAGACCTAACCTGTCAACTTTGCACAGCAAAATCGCAGGAAATTCGGTCCCTTTATGAATGAGGGGCGTACCACCAGGACGCGCCAGGGGTAAATGGTAAAAATGGTCAAAAAAAAAACCTAGGGAATGAAGATAGAAGGGAGTCCAGGATCACAGATCACAGATCATAGATCAATATTGTTAGGACTTAAGAAATGAAGGGAAGGAAAGAATGAAGGAAATCCCTGAAGAAGGGGAAGAGGCAAAGGTAAGGGTCTGAAGGTCTGGAGTTTGAACTAAAGAACTTTCCGTGGGCGCTTACTGTTTGGATTCCCCAATCAAGTCAATTTCCAACTTAACTTAATCGTTTCCACTTACTTCCCGTTCCAAGGTTCAACATCGGTCTGGAGCCTTATTCCACCATTATTTGTTGAATCTTGTGGCGAACGGGTTCTTTCCAGTCTTTCTTATTCTATTTCTCCTTTCTGTTTGGTGGGTTCATTCATTCCTTTTCGCCATCTACTTTGTCCGAAAAAGTGGCCACGGCCCCATTGTCCGTGCCTGGAAGGGGCGCACAACCAGAAAAGGTTCATTGTCATGGGGGCTAGGCCATGCTCCCCTTGGGCATGAAAAGCGCTTGACGTGTTAAGACTAATGCAGACTCCAGGGCACGTCACACCCTGACTTACAAAATACCAACCCAATGAATGGGTCAAAGAACTGATCAAAGGGAACGGGATCTGATTCGTGATCAATGATTTCCTTTGACGCTTTATCGCCCTAAGGATATGAAACAGCTCTGAACTCGAATGTCCGGGGTCCGTTTCACCACCAGCCGTCCCAAAACTGAAAGTAGTCTGTGCTCCGCGAGACCGACGGATCGCCAGGTCCCAGGTACGGCCGGCATGATGCACCACGGCCAATCAGGTGACGCCTCGACCCAGTCCGAAGCCGCCGGCGTGATCCTGGTGCGACACGCGCTTTAAGATGCAGGGCTGCTGCACCTGATTGAGCCCCGTGGTTGCGACCGGTGTTTTTCAAATGGAGGGGCTCGTGGGTCATTCGAGTTTGGTGGGCCGAGGTGGGCCCCGCTCGTTACAGTCATTTACTAGCGAAATCTGCTTCCTCCCTATTTCCTCTTTTCTCGGGACCCACTGCGAAGGCACTAGCACCAAAATCTATTAAGACATCAAGGTATGTTCCCTCTTCAGTATTGGATGTATTGAGCAGTATTGACTGTAAAATTATCGTTTCAATTCAGCATACTTTTATCGAAATTGCAGAGTTACATGGTAAAGTTCAAAACTGTACGACCTCGGAATCTAGTAAATGCATTGGACTAGCGAAAATTGATTTGATTGGACCCGGACCCGCTTTTGTTTACCCATAGTAAAGGAATTCGCCCTAAATCCATTGGTGTCCGATGGAACCACCCCCATGGGTTAGATGAGATGTTAGTTATCCTGAATGATTGGCTGGATTATTACTTACTAATATCAGATTTATAAATTTATACTGATTACGCAAAATTCGGATAGCGACGATGGGTAATAGGTTAACTATAGCTATCTATATATAACTAGCTACGGGAGGTAATGAGAAGTTTTTAAAAGAATTCAGACATCTAAAGAGAATGTATATTTGATATGGTGTATTCTTCCTTTCATCAATCGATTAAGGATTTTATGAAACTCCAGAGTCCTATCCCTGGCGAGTACGTCATAATAAAATATCGTCGAGAGACTTCATTACCTTTTCGATAAAATTTACTGCGATGGCATCGTCGCTTTCCGCTACCTCCAACATTCCAAAGTCCTCATTTTCATCATCGAGACATGTCAGGCATGACACCGCTACATGTGAATACTTATCACCACGCGCGAAGCCAGCCTTGTCTGCGCTTGCTCGACAAGATAGTCTTTGAGTTGAAAAGACATGGCGTTGGAAGACGTGTTCGTGCCTTGCTGCTTATACCAGGCCTGGAAATCGTAGTAGAGCTTGCCGAACCTGGCCTGCGGAGGGCTGGCATCATTGTGATCAGTAGAGTATTCGACCAAGGGCTCCCAAAGTCCAATTTCTAACACCAAGGCTATAAATGTCATGCTGCATACGGTACTTCTCAGATGGGTCCATGCCCTGGCGGTACGGGTGGCGGTAGACATTACGATCCCAGCTCGTGTCTCCGCTCATCATAGTACCGGTGCTTGCACCGCGGAAGGCGTCGAAGCCAACCAGGAAGGCGTGGCTGCGTGAGGCCTCCGGATCCTCAAAGCAGAGCACTGACTCTGGGCGCACGTTCTTATGCACAAACGCGAAAGTATGCACATAATTGACAGCCTTGACAAGCTCACGTGCGATGCGTACCTTGCGCGAGAGCGAAATGTGCAGGTCCGAGTTCAGCAAAAGTTGCCGGAGCGATTGCAGGGCCTCCATGCCGTCGGGGATCTGGAACACGAATTGGAAATGGGAATAATCTTGCCGACTCGGAGAGCGAGAGTGCGTACTACGCGGAACGGAAGGAGACAGATCACATCCTAGCTGAGAAGATGGGGTAGGGGGTTGAGCAGGGGAGGCATGCTCTCGCTTTACAGCGATAACACCTTTGCAGCTGAGCAGACCGAAAGCCAACGGGTTTGCCTGGGTGAGTTTAGTAGCGAGTATACGGACATCTCGGGCGAGATCGCGCGACCGGGTGGTCGGCCCAACTTCGATGGTGTCGACGATATACCATTTATTGTCGTTATCCGACAATCGACGGCCTTCTTTCGCATCTGAGAAAGGAATGTCGCGCCACTCTAACTGAGAATCTGGGAGGAAGAGGGAGTTGCCCCGGTCGGTGGTTGGAGACAACATTCCGCAGCCCAGCCGCGACGCTTAACGGGGCTCTGGCGGCAGTGGCACGTCCGGCGTGTGCTGGTCTCGGTAGTCCTTGCCCTCGCAAGTTCGCGGTCAACAATTGGGTCGGCAATCTTTATGAGCAGGAACCACGATGGATCAAAGCGGCGCTGCCACGCCTCGAGATCAGCGATGATAGCGTCGAGTGCGTCCTTCTTTCACACCCAAGCCGCTTTCTTCGCTCTGGAGCCCAGGCTGAAAATGCTAGGCCTTGCAAGCGAATCCCGTCGAACTACTGTCTCGAGCGTGCTTGTGGCAAGAAAAAGACTGAGAGAAAGCTGGGTTAAGAGATCTTCCATAACTCTATATTGCTCGTCGCCCATAGTGGAAGCGATGCACTCGTGAAATTCACCTGACGCTTGGTTCGATCCCAGCAGCTCTCAACAATAATCACCCGCTCTCGACCTCGGTATCAGCATGCCTCCAAGCCGAGCATATCTCGATCACCTTACTTCCAAATCTGATGAAGTCAGCGGTTAAGGAGCTCAAAGGTGAGAGGGTAAGCCTACGTGTAGCATTCTGACACAATGGATAACAATGAAGTAATGTCCATAACGTGTGATCTGTGTATTCTTCAGTATCTTGTGAAAATTTGAGATGGACGGGTGCTGTCATTATATGGCTCGTTCGACCATCTCAGACGCTCGTGGAAGGGTGTGGCAGAAGAAATTGACACGCGCTGAGCCTGCTGAGCCTGGCACCGCTGTAATCCCCTCATGAATAGTGAGCATAGCCCAGGAGGCTGACAAGACACATCAGCTCATGCACTATGATAACAATAACGGTAGCAGCGACCAATAAGAGACTTGCGTTAGACGCTAGTAATTCTGCCTTGTACAAACGGTATTCGATCCCGCGTGGGAAGACACGGGGGTCTACGTCGATCACCAGCGTATCTTGATCTTGTCAACCATTCTCTAGAAGAGGATCAAACATCCATGGATTTGTTCTTGGGTGGTCTGCGGGACTGGAGGCTAGAGACCCGGCACGATGCGAATGGAGACCGACACCACGAACGACCGGCGGGAACCGAAAGCTGGCGGCCTGTGCGACGTCTAGGGAACGGGACCTTTGGCGATGTCTGACAAGAGCATTGCCTATCGGGACCATCAAAGAATGATGTCCGCGCTGTGAAGAGTCTTAGCAAGCGACAGGCGAAGTTCTCGGAGATGTCAAGGCGGGAGCTTGAAGTCTTGACCACGTTTTCCAACGCTAACGTCCCTGAGGTAGGCGGACAAGGCACTTGGTTCAGTGATTGATAGTGCATAATACCAGCCATGACTAACGGAGCGTATTCTAAATATGCATTTTTAGGTTCATTAAGAAGTACAGCTCAATTAATTAGTTATGAATTAATATTAACATATAAACCGTATTTTATCCAGTGCCTTGGCTGGTTTGATGATACGGAGAATTTTTAAATCGCCATGGAATTATTAGAATATGGTGACCTCCAGAAATACCTCTCCTTTAATCCTATCCCGGAGTCTGAAGCGGCGTCAATCACAGCCCAGGTGGCCCAGGCTCTGCAATACATGCATCAGGAGAATTTCGTCCACCGGGACATTAAACCAAAGGTATGTATATATAGTTTTACATGAGCCGATAAATCAATTCTTGGCTGGCTTTGCAAGTACTAACAAGGCGTAGAACATCCTCGTCTCTTGTCCAGGCCCACATTGGCACGTCAAAGTGGCGGACTTTGGGATTGCCAAAAACACCGATGGTACCGGCCTGGAAACTCTCGAGGTCGGCACCCATGGCTACATGGCACCAGAGCTATTCGGCAACTCGTCCGATCCATATACAGCAGCCGTCGACGTGTGGGCACTAGGGGCTGTGACTTTTTGCATGAGGACCGGCTCCTCTCCATTCCGGAATTTACAGTCATTACTCGACTATGCTCGCGACTACAAAACGCAGTTTCCTATCCGGCAGCTGAGGACTTCCAGTGCATTTTGCACGAGTTTTATCTTGGTATAGGGGTGAACCGGTTATAAAATCCACTAATGGTCTAACTGCAACAACCATAGGCATATCACCGTTCAACAGCTGGTCGAACACATATAGTACTAATAGTCCGCACCAAGCGCAACAATTGCAACCTCAATCCCGAGCGACGCCGATGATAGATCCAAAGCTCGCATCATTATCGTCTCCTAGTGATCTTTCCTTACAGCCACGAGCATGCGTCTCGGAAGAAGCGCTGGAGAAAGAGACAGGGAAACTTGCGGTGATGCAAGATCTAGCCATGTCATATCGAAAGCAACAAAAGTATGACGGGGCCGAGAAGATCGGGGGAGAAGTGGCCGATTTACGGCAAAAAATGCTTAGCGCCAAACATCTGGATACGATGCAGGCCATGGCAGATCTCGCTGCGACGTATCACAACCAGGAGAAATATGACAAGGCTGAGAAAGTCTGGGTGGAAGTGATAGGTTTGCGACGAGAAGTACTTGGCGACAAACACCCCGATACAATCACGGCCATGGAGATTCTCAGCATGACATATTACGGGCAGAAGAATTATAGCGAGGCCAAGAAGATAAGAAGTGAGATTCTCAGTCTACGACGAAAAACAACTGGTTCCTCTCCCAACGGCGGCCAGATTGCGTCGGTGTCTAAAAATGGAACTGTCAAGATCTGGGATACCGTCACAGGTCAGTGTGTCTCGACGCTGATGGGCCACAGCAAGATAGTCTGGTCAATTGCCTGGTTGTCCGATAGTGGCCCTTCTTGGAATATTACGTCTTGAAGTAGCCAGTTGTCTTGCAAGACGGAAATTACGTATCATCCAATACCTGAGCACACCTCAACAAAAAGCAAACTTCATAAATGGTTTGTCAATTTGAAATGGTAGTTTTGCTGTCAAATCCTGCTTGATGCATTGAATAGGAAATTCATTTTGATATTCGTCAAATAAGTTTCGGCGCTAGAATCTCGGCAGTGGGTCAGTCCTCAGGAAACAAATTCTGCTCATGACTGTAATCTTGAGAGTCTCGTGGAAATGTTACTCGGCCTTTACTGCTACTCCCGAGCCAAGTGGGTCTGAGATCCAACTGATCGCGACAACGCACACTATTTACCCAACTCAAAGGGACCCCAAAGCTTGGTGATTGCCTTCCATTTCTGGCCTTGCGTTCATACTTGCTGATTCTTTGTTCGTTCCAGTTTAAACTCCCTGGGGTATTATGAAACACGCGATCGGAGATTAATTTAGTTAGTCGCAGGTTGAGTGCAACTGAAACCTCAAATTTGAACACGGAACATGTCCGTTCAGAAGCGCCTCGATTAAAAGTATATGCTGGATTTGCTTTTCGACAGCTCTTCTGCCCTAGAGTGACCTGTCGCTCTTTGATCATTGCTAGCCCCCACGTCGGTATGCTCGTCTCCGGTCGCCACGTCGGACCCCACAACAGCATCCTGCGAACACGCCGAGAAACTCATTCTCCCCGGACAAAAGTGGATGTCATGAGAGCTTTGAAAATGATCGTCGCCTGGGGGTTGCCCGGCGTAACCTGGAGAGGCTCCCTGGGTTTCCCCATCTGCGGGGCTCTGAGCTTGGTTGCTATTCTGAGAGGTTGTAGGTGGATCCGTTCGCCCCCAGGGTTCGCCAAATGCCTCAATCGGGTATCTCTCAGTCATGAATTGGTCAGATACTCCGGTCATCCAGCGCTCCATACCGGTCCAATCTTGTAAAGGATACTGGGCCCACTCTTCCATGCGCCCTGACTTTTGCCTTTGCCCATCTGTTTTTGCGGAAGCTTGAACCACCGCGGCTGGGCTCATGGAACGAAGTGTTACTAACGCGCCGTACAAAGCTGTTTCTGTCTCAGCTAGTCTTTGTTCAAGTCGATTGAGATATCCGAGGGGTAAGCCCCTACAATGACTAATCTTAGCTTTCTTTCGTCTCCGGGGTCCATGAGATACTGATACCTCTTGCCACTTTCGGGATATACACATCTCGATGGATCATTCGAGCAATTCGAACAGTACGGCCTATCAGACGGTGAAATCGTTAGGTGCAATTCAATTGCTTATAACCCTGAATCATACAGTTTTCGGTCACACTATGTTGATTAGTACAGCTCTCTGTAAGATATCGCACAACCAACTTTGCATTTTCGCTGCCTGCATATCTCACAGGATATTGGACTTAGGTTATCATTCGCTGCAGTAATCATATCAGTCAATATTTCTAATTTGCATGTTGATGTGAGTACCTGGCATCTTATCTGATGGAGTTCGCTTTGACCGCAAGATCTGCAACTCAATGCTAGGTTTTTCGCTTGACTAAAGTTGCAGTAGAATATATCAGCATCTTACTTGCCAAGCTGCGCATTGATTCAGTCAATCTAGCACAATATGTAGAGTGGCAAGAAACAAATTCCGTCCGGACAAAGAAACCTCCGATTTATGTCACGTGCTCGAGCCACGTGTGTGTTGATGCCTGGTAAATGTGGTACAACAAGTGGAGCTTTTTAGAAATCCTTGCCTGAGGCCAACCACACTCCCTCGAGCGATCAGTAGAACCCCCTTGATTTGTAGTCATTTCTCACTACACTACCAATCTAAGGCCTGTTGTCCGTTGAAATTGTCTGTAATAGAGATTCGGAAAGAGGTGGATTTCATGGTTCGGGTAAAATATTACAGTAGATTGCCATCAATTATCCATGGCCCATCTGCCACACTCCATAGATCATTCATAAAAAAGGATCCATCCGAAAATGGCTGAGAATCTTGGCCTATAGTCGCCGGGTAGAGATGTGCATTTGTGTATGCCATGTTTCCAAAGATAAGACCGGCTGAGCTCTGACCAGCCGAGTATGCGTCGAGCGACGAAAGCTCATATGCGGAGCCTTGGTTATCATGTGGCATTGCAAAATCAGTCGGTTCACCAGAATCCCGCGTGGTAGGATTTATCGGTGTTCCAAACCTTTGCGTGCCAGATGAAGATGGGAAAGCTTGATCATTTCTCCCTTGGTTACCAGGGGCAAGTGTTGTATTCGCACCCACAGCCCGTCGAGGCGTGTTGTTCGGAGACCTAGTTTGATTATCTGGGAGGCTTCTCTCGTTGGTAAGAGAGCCTAAAAATGGTTCTTGAGAAGGAAGGTTCGATAGTAAAGCCGACTCCATACTTCTGATCGCTTCAATACATGTCTCTGGCCAGCTATTTCCTCGAAGAGTAAGATTTTCAAGCACAGAAATACCCATTCTAGCATACTTTATAGCTGTAGTCACGGGGAACTCGCCTTCGCAAGATGCGTACATCAATACAAGACACGCCATCCATGTTATCCAGGTGAAAGATGGCCACGTGAGGGGAGCATCAGACGAGGACTTAAATTTCGTCAGTGCAGCAAGCAAGGACCGCGAAGAACCAATACACGTTTGTAGGGCATTCTTGTATTCGGGGTTGGGTTTCTCAGCGGCGAGAAGAGGCCGGTTCATAGATATGATGGCTTCATGTCTTAATATCACCAGCAAAAGTCGATGATACGGAGCAAGTATCGAACTTGGATCAAAATCTGGATCTGATGCGCTTTCAATGGGATTCACGTCATCATAAACTTCATTCCACCATTGAGAAAGTTCACCGTTAACATGCGATGCCTCGACTGTGCCAGCGTGACTATGCAGGATAGATTTGTTGCGCAACTCCAGAATCAAACCTCGTATTCTGGCAAATTTGGCAAGGTAGCATTGCAACCTGAGTCGGCCGATATCAGACTGACCGGCAGGATTGCCATGTCTTTCAGCGCCAGGATAGCAAACGTCAATATCATCGTCTCGAATACTAAGAGGAACACCCAGAGCCTGGGACAAATATCGCTCAAGAGAGTAAATTGACCAAAACAGACGCCTTCGAATACCAATCTCTTCCTTACTGAAGCAGGCAAAGCGACCAGGACACCTGTGCAGACCTAAATGAAAAGCTGTTCGAGTAATGATCCCGCCCACACGAGATGCAGCATTAAGGCGCAAGAGGGAAGTCAGGGTGAGCTGAGCGGTGAATGCAGCTTGTAATAGTGGGAGTGTAGTTGGTTCCGCTAGCAAGCATTGTATCTCTTTCATAATGTGCTGCACAGTTTGGAATACCAAAGGCACGGGGACAGAGCGCATTTTTGATCTGGGGTTTTGGACCTGTCGGCTATCCGCCAATGATATCGAAACAAGACAGCGGATGATTGTAAGATCAAGTCTGTCAATCGAGTCTAGGCCATCACTTCCGAGCTTTGCCATAGCCTTCAGAACCGTGGGTGCATGAAGGCAAGGGAAAATCGGATGCCAATTTTCAAAGTATTGAAGTGTCCAGTGAGTCAGATCATCAAAGGAAAATGTAGCCGGTGAGGAAGAATCCACCTCTTCCTTTGTCCATAGCTCACTGGTATCGTGGTGCCCAGAGTCTCGCTGCAAGCGATCATCTTCTCCAGGCACCGAGCTCTTATCAGCCCGGATCTGCTGTAGATCCGCTGAGCGTCGAGCAAATGCACTGTAAACACGCCGAACAAAGTGGATCCCACTGGAGCTACCAAGAAAGCTGGCAGATCCATCATTCTGGGGCTCTCTCATAAACCCGATCTCGCGAGGGGAGGGTCTCGACGCGTCCGCCGTTGAGGCTCGCTTGCGTCGCTTGGTGAGACGTGGACCATATTGCCAATCTGACTCATCCTCTAAGCGGGTACTGAGAGAGGACGGGGAGGCCATCCTCATCACATTTTTTAGATGATTCCAAGACGAATATGCAGTGTCGGGAGCAAGTTCGTGAAGCAAGAAGGTCGGCTTGGATCAGGCGATTCAGGCCCACTTGGATTACATAATCATATATTCCCCGGACTGGACTTTCCCTGGTGTTTAAACCAGAAATTGAATGCTAATAAACGTCGTATATAAGCTAGAGATTGTTGTCACTGTTCTCTAAGATCTTATTTACTTCTCTTTAACCCGATCAAGGGCATACAGGTGGTTTTGAGTTGATTAGGTACCGGGGTAGATACTAGGTCATAGGAAATATTTACAAGTAACAAGAGCAGGTTAGGGTGTGTAGATAAATCAAAAATCTCCAGTTACTCCGCTGGCACTTTGACGAAACAATCTCTATCGCAATTATTTCCCTTCCTTGATCCAAAACAACTCGCAGCTGCCCTTTTCCCTCTTCGGAAAATATTCCCTCTCGCAATAGGTCCAAATATAGCTCATAAGCCGGCATATAGCCTTTCACAAACTCCACAACCTCTTCATCAGTCATACCCCTGGCTTTTTGATGCCAAAGAGCATGTTCTTGCTGAATAAGCCACTGATAGACATTGACCAGATCATTCGATCCAGATGAACCAGGTAATCAAAATGCTTAGGCCCCATGAATAGTTCACAGTATTGTCGAAGATTCCCATTCACCCCCAAGAGATGCTCAAGCGCATGTTCCTTCAGGGTAGCTGTAGGAAACATCGAATCACTCGCAGATTTCCTGGCTTAGTTCCACCGCATTTGAACCTGATCTTCAGCGAGAGGCAGGAATCCAACACACCACCCTTCAAAATCACAACATCAATGTCGCCCGTGGGGACACGCTCCCTTTGATGTGGGGGTACTCTTCCTCCTTCTCCGTTGAATAAACTCTTATAAAGAGACGGAAGCAATATTTCCAATGAGTCCAGACTTCTGAAAAATGATACCGATAAGGCTGTTTTGCCTTGGACGATGGGCCGGACATATCTTTGTCCTGATACCCCCGCACTAGGACTCAACGTTTGACTACCTCGGACTTGGAAATCCCCGCAACAACCTTCTTACCATCCTCATTGGTTAATTGTATTGGCCATGAAGGGATCAGCAAAGTTGGTCTCCATCAAGACCCAGGAGTTTAAAGGGCTAGAAACGAAAGGATTCAAATCCCCCACATGCACAAGTACCTTCTCCTTTACAAAAAAAACCTCACTTCTCGAATCCCAGATCTTGAATTTTGTTCACCATGTCTCCTTCAATTATTTCAGGAAAGACCTACAGCATCGCATCAATCCCCGCTGATGGCATCGGTCCCGAGGTCATTGACGCCGGCATTGCGGCGCTGAATGCCTTGACAAATACCCTCCAGACCTTCAAACTGAACTTCCAGCACTACGACTGGAGTTCAGAGACCTATAAGAAAATTGGAAAGTATATTCCAGATGGCGGACTTGACGAGCTGAAGAAGCACGATGCGATCTTCTTTGGTGCCGTCGGTGCACCCGGTAAACAAGCCAACTCCAGCTTTCCAGGTTGTATGCAGCTAATAGCTAATAATAGATGTTCCCGACCACATCTCTCTGTGGGGCCTCCGCCTGGCAATCTGCCAACCCCTACAGCAATACGCCAACGTGCGCCCAACCAGAGTGTTCCGCGGCACCGAGTCGCCACTCCGCAACTGCAAGGCAGGTGACCTGGACTGGGTCATCATCCGTGAGAACAGCGAAGGCGAATACGCCGGTCAAGGTGGCCGCTCTCACCAAGGCAAAGCTTGGGAGGTTGCTACCGAGGTATCCATCTTCTCTCGACACGGTGTTGAGAGAATCATGCGCTTCGCCTTCGAGACTGCCCAGAAGCGTCCGCGTAAGCTCCTGACTGTTGTCACCAAAAGTAATGCCCAGCGCAACGGCATGGTTCTCTGGGACGAGGTTGCGAAGGCAGTTGCCGTGGAGTTCCCCGATGTCACTGTTGACAAGATGCTGGTTGACGCCATGACTACCCGGATGGTGTTGAAGCCTGAAAGCTTGGATACCATTGTGGCTACAAACCTGGTGCGTGAAAAAACGAATTGAAAATTGATATAATTACTTACGAATCTTTTAGCACGCGGATATTCTTTCTGATCTTGCTGCGTCCCTGGCTGGCTCTATTGGAATCGCCCCTACTTCCAATCTTGACCCTACCCGCGAGTACCCTAGTATGTTTGAGCCCATTCACGGCTCTGCTTTTGACATTACTGGCATGGGTATATCCAACCCCGTGGCTACCTTCTGGACAGCTGCAGAGATGCTCGCATGGCTGGGCGAGGAGGACGCGTCGAAGAAGCTGCTGGAATGCGTGGAGAATGTTTGTGAGCAAGGAATTCTGACTCGAGATTTGGGTGGAAAGGCTACCACCAAGGAGGTCACGGAAGCTGTCGTGGCAGAGATCAAGAAATTGGGTTCTAAATAGGGATTTTAGATCAGCGCTTTATCTACCCCTCTATTACTTGTCTACACCGCAGACTTTTTGAACATACGTTCGAAACCTTCACCAGACGCTTTCTTTTCCCCCTTCTCTTTCCACTCCATTTTTTATCTCTCCTCTTTTTTTCTCTTTCTTTTCTATTCCGCTATTTATGTATTTGGAGAGCTATTTGACCATTTGACTGATACACTACGAAAGAAGGTAGAATACTGGAGAGGATACCGAGTAGGAGACTATGTAGGAGACTATGTAGGAGACTATGTAGGAGACAGAGTAGTATACTGAGTAGGAGATATAGTAGGAGGTGTAGTCTAACACCTAAATAGGCGCTGCGCCGGCGGAAAGTCTCTAGTATCTAATACTGTATAAAGTTGAATAAAATGAAGTCGCAAGAATCAATGCATCTTAAGCCAGTCAGTCTATAGAATATGATAAACTCAACGTACGAGGTTGATCACAGTCTGTATAAACTTAACTTGAGTACCGCATAATCATGTTTCCTCATCACTTCACCCTACGTTGCCTTCAAGGGCCTTTGAGAGCCCCCGATGTGATCTAGCTTATATCGAATGACGCCAGGCCGGACATTGCATCCTCCGGTAAAGACAGATTGGATCAGTCTCGTCTTTTTGCCCTCTACAAACCAACCACTTAGTGCTGATTACCCCGGCTAATATCTCTTTATGAATTCTTCCCAAATCTTGTGGGGAATGTTGGTCCGCTTCCCCAGTTTTGTGGGGTCCCCAGGCTAAACTCATGTACACCGAAATGGTAGGGCATTTCACGATTTTGAAATCCTTATAAGAACTCTTTGGGAAGCTCTTTCGAACATTACATTGGAAAGGTTTTCTTTTTCTTCCTTACAAAAGAGCAATTATCACATCTGTCAAAATGCCTCAACACCTTATCTTCACAGGACCAACCCTACGCTTAGCCCAGATCATTCTGATCGTGGCACCAGCTTTTGTTCTCTTTGGATACAACCAAGCCGGTGCTGGCCCTCTGGCTATATTGCAAAGCTTCGTCCATGTCTTCCCCCAAATCGACACGATTAACACCACGGGTGCCACCGAAGCGAAGAAACTCCACAGGAAAGGGAGCCGTCATTGCGGCGTTCCAGATTGGGGCACTCATCGGCGCGCTTTCTTGCACTGTTCTGTCCGATCGTCTTGGACGTCGCATGTCCATTTTCATCGGTTCAATTTTAACAATTATTGGCCAGGTGTTTCAAGTCTCGGCTTACTCACTGATTCAATTTACCGTGGGCCGAATCATTCTCGGCATCGGGATTGGTCAATTCAGTGTCGCTGTCCCTGTTTGGCAAGCCGAATGTTCGTCTGCCAAAACCAGAGGTCAGCATGTCATTGCTTCGGTGTATTTATGTGTCTCGGATACGCTCTTTGCAACTAGATCGACTTTGCATTCACCAAGCTCCCAAACACGAATACCGGGCAGTGGCGAGGACCGCTAGCTATATCTTTTTTCCCTTCCCTCGTTATATTGGCGTCAGTATTTCTACTTCCTGAATCGCCACGTTGGCTTGTTCGCGTCAACAGGGTGGATGAAGCATCTGCCAATCTGGCAGCATATAAGGGCTTATTTACCAGCGACGAGGCTGTTAAATCCGAGATCGCGGGTATCGAACTATCCCTAGAAGCCACCTCCGAGTCAAAGGATGCAATTAGGTAAATGTTCTCGAAAAATGACGAAGAACGTCTGTTTTATCGATTCTGTCTCTGCGTCGTTCTACAATTCTTCCAGCAAATGTGCGGCGGCAACCTTATCTCCGTATACGCCTCAACAATTTTCAAAAAGAATCTACACATGAACGCCAACCTTTCATCTGCGTGTGCCCTTACCTGGAAATTCCTATCTTGTTTCATTGCGTTCTTCGCCATCGACCGCTTAGGCCGGCGCACGTTGTTCATAGTCAGCGGGACGGGCATGTCGGCTTGTATGGCCGCTTTGGCAATAACAACCAGCTTTGACTCGACCAACAAGCACGCGTCGATAGCATCAGCGTGCTTCATTTTTCTGTTCAACCTCTTCTACCCCATTGGCTTCTTGGGTGGGAATTTCTTGTACTGCACGGAAGTTGCGCCGGTGCGCCTTCGAGTTGCTATGACGTCAATTTCTACTGCAAATCACTGGCTGTGGAATTTTGTTGTTGTCATGGTCACTCCGGTGGCTCTTGATACAATTGGATACCAGTATTATATCATGTATGCGATTTTGTCGGCCTGTATTCCTATTTTGGTGTACTTCTTCTATCCGGAGACTATGAATCGCAACTTGGAGTTGCTGAATCATGTATTTCGGGATGCATCTTCTCCCTCGAAGATTGTTTCTATGGCGCGGAATCTGCCCCAGGGTGATGTTACTGATATGGACGTGATGGCTTATAACGAGGGAAAATATGGTGGATCTGTTGAGATGAAGGAGCGTATTTGATTGGATTGGTATAGGGTTCATGTGATTGATAGCTGTGAATGTTATGTGTCGCGATTTCCTGCCCAAAAATGATTTTACTACTCCAATGCGGGATTTTTGGTTTGCAATTCAAACATCAAGGGCAACAGATGTAACTTTTGAGTTCATATTTTCCCGAAAACCAGGTCATCCACCTTGAAGGTTGGAATGAGTTCTCAAAAAGCAGGTAGAGGAGGAAATGCTGCCCAATTAGTCCCGCGCACTGCAACCTCCTCCAACTGCCGTGTTAGACGATAAAAGCCAAATACCCGTGGATAGTAGGTCACCTTCGGCATTCCCATCGGCGAAACCGGAATCCTGGCAGTCTGCGGCATCAAAAACCATGTATCGGAATGCCGATGCGGAGGAAGACAGGTCCGGGAATAGATTTCATCCGCAAATCAAACGGCATCAATATGTGATTAGGCCCCACGAACCTGATCTCAGACATAAAAAGTGGTCCCTGAATCAGTCTGACGCCGAGCACTAAGTCATAGCCAATGGATCGCTCACATCTAGACCAGAAACCTCCGAAATTCGCTACTTTTACCCCGGAGTCAAGCCAGCCCCATCAGACCCATTGGCACTGCCGAGAAGACAAGGCTTGTTCGTCGCGTTTATAGGCGGACGTTGCCTTGTCCGCGTTGCTCGGGAAAGGGAAGCGGGAATTTCGGGGCGATGAGACGCCGCTATTGGTTGCCGATGGATCCATCCCAGCCGGATATCCGATGCGGTACCGCCGAACGGGGCTCCGTTGAAGTTTGCATATTGTGAAAAGAGCTTTATCAGTCCTTAAATCATATGGAGTATTACTGTCCGACGTTGGAAGCCGAATCAGCATCCGTCTTGCGGCGGAATAATTCGGGTTAGATAGGTTTTTATGACATGACGATGGGTCTTGATTGTGGTCTGGACTATACTAAAGACTCCTGTTTTCTTGTGAAAATTTCTGTGATAATAAAATAAATTAAGATAAATCTCTCTCAACTTTTTTTTGAATACCTTCAAGTACCTTCAAGAATCATATCACATTGCCATGGCTCCTTCAATCAACGACATGCCTGTTGGCGAGACTACTGCTCCTTCGGCTTGTAAAGTCGGCATCAACGGCTTTGGTCGAATTGGTAGGAGATATAAACTGCCTAACCAAGTACAAGCAAAGGCTAACTAGTAATGCCTCATAGGTCGCAATGTACTCCGTGCTGCACTCGTCCGATCTGATGTCCAGGTCGTCGCCATTAACCACACATGCGTCACCGTTGATGACCTCATCTATCTTATCCGCTACGATTCCTCCATGGGAAACTTAGATGACCGAGTCGAGATCCAAGCTGTCTCAGATAACTTGATCACCATCGATGGAAAGCGAGTTGCTCTTACATCAGAGCGGGACTTGAAGAAGCTCAACTGGGCTTCCTTGGGAGTCGACTATGTCCTCGAGTGCACCGGAAAGTTCACAAAGCGCGAGCTCGCCATGGATCATATTACCTACGGCAATGCCAAGCGTGTTCTTATTTCCGCACCTAGCTCTGACGCCCCTACATTCGTCTACGGTGTGAACTCCGATGATTATACACCCAGTGAAGAGTGCCGCGTTGTCTCCAACGCAAGCTGCACAACCAACTGTGTCACCCCGGTCTTGAAGGTTCTTCAAGAGTCCTTTGGTATTACTCAGGGTTTCCTGACTACTATTCACGCCGCTACCCGATCTCAGCAGGTCCTGGATGGGTACAGCAAGAAGAACGCTCGTCTAGGTAAGATATCTTAACAATAACACTCGAAAATATCTAACCTTCCCAGGACGCGGTGTTTTCAACAATATTATTCCCACCACCACTGGTGCTGCCAAGGCCGTCGCAACAGTGCTGCCCGAACTGAAGGGCAAGGTGACCGGTGTCTCAATTCGAGTTCCTACGTAAGTTTATGAAGACTTTCTACCCTTCCAATTCAAAAGCTAACATACCCAGACCCAACGTCTCCATGATCGATCTCACAGTCAGCACCGACAAGCCCACATCTCTCTCAGAAATCATCTCCAAATTCCGCCTTGCTTCTAAATCGAGTATGGCTGGCGTTCTCAAAGTTACGGACCAGGAGCTGGTGAGCAGTGACTACAATGGTAGTCCCTACAGCGCCATCGTCGATGCTCCCGCGTGTGCAGAGCTTAACCCTCAATTCTTCAAGATCATGGCATGGTACGACAACGAGTGGGGTTACTCAAACCGACTTCTTGACTTGACCACTTTGGTGCATTCCCAAGAAGCCAACTAGATGTGCCAGCTGGAAAGGAGTTTGATGTTCGTGAAAAGATATAATACCATTTAAATTACGCAATAGAGCTTAGATCCAATAGAATCATTTGAAATGATTGTTCACACAGGACGTTAACTTCCATTCATCTAACTAAGCACCCATGCTACCATTAATCTTCCGAACACCCTCATCTCCTATCTGGTTCACCCATTCATCCTTTCGATTATGCCAAATTTCGCTTGCCAGGTTTGCACAATTAAGTCGGTGCTCTTCATCGAGTGTCCCTGACTTCACCGCAAACTCCACGTCATCACTCGATGATGTGAATGGTGTCCCGCAATCGGGACAGAATTCGCGCCATACGCGCACGCCCTTATCGCTGCAATCCACATACACCTTAGGCGACCCTTTGATGTATTCAAAAGAGGATTTCGGCACAACGATATTGGCGGAAAAGCCGGACCCGGTATTACGTTTGCAATTGGTGCAGTGACAGATGATCACCTGGAAATGTTGTCAGTATGCGAATAGTATACTCTTATTGCGCAATAGGAGAGGCCGTACCTTGGGGAATGGTTCTGATGAGTCTAAATGAATTTTGTATGCTATGCTCTTGCAGAGGCAAGCGCCGGTCATGGAATTCTGGGCCATTGTAGATTTTGAGAGCCGTTGGATTATAGATCCTCTAAGAATTTCATACAAAATGTAAATATTGGAGGGTCAAACTTGAGTGTTTTTGGTCATGCGCTAAATAGGTGTGGGCCGGCGGGGACTGTGCTAATCTAGAGTCGTAGAGACACTATTTTTATCGTGAGAATACTAGTGCTGGGGCATCGCTAGACAGGGGCTTGGTTATATAGCAATCCTAACAGATATAGTAGAATTGATAGAAGTCTCTAGATAAATATATGTTTAGATTTCTATCAAGCAGAGACGATAACAAATAGGAACGGAAGCAGCAAAAGACGGCACAAGAATCTGGAAATCTCTCCTTTATTTTACGTTGACTCAGTGACAATGGACAGGAACGCTCCCAATTTGTACTAGTGCAGGCAAGGTGGGGAGGTGGGGGTCTGAGAGATAAAGGGAGATAAGGAGATGAAGAGAAAATTTGATGAGATAGAATTGCTCGATTGACAATAGGTTATGACAGTCTATGTTAAAATCCAAACAGGTCGAGTATGCCTCATATTCTCATCAATAGCTGCAAATCATGGCGACTCTATAAGTTAATCAATTGGATTGAGTATCTCGAGTTCTTGGTAGACACAATAACATAATCATCCCTTGTCGGTCCGTGTAGATTTCCGGTGGCCCATCCTTCGGAATCAGGTGCTGATCTCCATTTGCAATGAGGGCTTCAACAAGAGTTGCACTACCAGCTTGCTCAAACCCAAGGCGCTTGTAAAATTCCATAGCAGCGTCATTCCCCCTCTTAATAATAAGTCTGATTTTAACTGTTGGGGGGATGTCCGGTATGATTGAAGGTAATCGATGGCTTTCTTGCACAGTTTGCTTCCAATTCCATGGCCGCGGTGCTCGGGGAGATTAAACAAGCTCAGCAACTGCCATCGCTCTTCCACATCGTCCGGCTGCTGGGGTGGTTGGCAAGCTTCGTCGGGCAAGTCAAAAGCAGCGGCGGACCCAGGTCCTCGCACGGTGACCTGGCCGACCCATTGAGGGGTATCAGGGTTTGATGGATCTTGGTTGACTGGCGTAGCAGCACAGATGAAGAATTCCCGGTCGGGAAGATTGATGAGGTTTATCCAATCGGCATCGGTGAAAGCTGCTTCGATGGCGTATGTAGAGGAGAAGGAGCCGGGTGAGGTCTGCAATGCTTTTAAGCGTAGCTCTCGGAACTTTTGAGCGGACTCGCTGATTCCAGTTTCCTTCGAGATCCGGAAGAATGAATAGGTAAAGTTGGAAGCCATTGTTAGATGGGATTTAAATGGGAGTGAAGTAGACCTACGACTTTGAATTTATATTCGACGATGTTCGCCGTGACTCAGAGATGGCCATCTCTACGGTTAGTTCACTCCACCTTTATAAAATGGGATTAGCGCATTCCGGATTATTTTCGGGGAATCATGGGTTTTTGGAGTTTAGGGTGAGCCTGTTAGTCAATTAGCTTTTATAATTGAAATAAATTGCAATTTATACAAAGATTGAAAGTGGATAGCCTTGGTCAATTATGATACTCTTACTAGCCACTAGGAAATTCTTGACAATCTGCCTAGAGCAATATTCAGAGCCATTCTAAAGTTCTAACAAAACTCCTGGGATTTCTTTTAAAGGCAAATGTTGTTGAGACATCAAATTTATTGTGAATCTGTAGCCCTAGCGGCTCATACCTAACGAAGTGTACTAAAGCAACACATGCTAAGTACAGCTGTCACTGCCAGAAACGAATGTCCCATCCGAATCCTCGCAGCCACAAACTCCAGTCTGAGGATCTTTGATGCAACCAGTGCCAACGCCGCTGTCCTCTCCGTCATCACTCCAGTAGAAGATCCAGTAGTCCGAGCTTGCCTCCAACTCATCACTGGTGGGAGCGTCGCATGTGTACGCGCTGCAGGTGCCGTACGGTGCACCGGTGTAATCGTCGTACTGGTGATCCGTCTCGAAGACGGCGAAGGTTTGGGTTCCAGAAACACGCGTGTTGTGAGAGCATTCGGCAGCTTGAATAGCGGTTGAGACCTTGCTGGCTATATTGCAAAAGGTTGGAAGTGGTTAGTGCGTGGTCATACCGGTAATCTGGATATGCAGCTTGGATATATAGCCAGTGAAAACAAATGAAACTGTATTTCTTGAATCATGGAATGCAACTCACCGGAGCAATTCAGGCTGGCTGGCTTGTAGCCCTTTGTGTTTGATGAACATGGATCCACGGTGGCCATGACAATGGCTGGTGTTGCCACTAGGGCTAGGAATGCGGTGAAGTGCATTGGATGAGTTGTTTCTTCAAATGTTGAAAGTTGGTCAGATACTTGAGGTTCAGAGTTAACGTTTCGTTCATGTGGCCCTTTCGAGACCGGGTAGCCCTTTTATACTTGACGCTCGGCTTGGCTCCGGCATCGATCCATTTGCAAATTCAACAAAATTTATCTGATACAAAGTAATTTGCTCGTATCTTCGAGATCAAAAGGAAGGATTTAGTAATTGATCGACGTAGTCAGGGGTACTCGCCAAGCTTTGTATAATGAGGATCCATAGGAAATGTGTTTCAAGTTTCGCTTCGAAACAGCCATCGGGCATATTACCTCGAATATGATCTTCCCACTACATCAGCCACGTCATAACAATAGGATTATTGTTTAAATTCATGAGTAAATTTGGTTACAAAGTGTGTGATACCTGGCATATCGTCCTACCTTGTGTTTTTCATAGTAATCGTTGTGATGAAGTCAAGCAGATCAGGGAAACGAGGAGAGCTTGGGTGAAGACTTAAAGACCAATTTCAAGTGCATCCTATGATCTTCATTTCATATTTCTCTTCACAGTAAGATACTTGAGTTTCCACTCGGGAAACACTATATAATGTCACGGGGAATCTGGTGAGCTCTATCTGTCTTGAGCAGACTGCGCATAGATAGGAGTGTGAGGATAGTGTCTGGCATACCCAGGAGGCAAATGAGGTGATTCGTAAGACTAAGGACTAAAATAACATTTGAATGCACATATACATGATATCTCTGATCTAAATCACGATAACGAACGCTTTAATGTGGACTGCTCACATCATGCCACCTTACGTCATAGGTGCTTCCAAGGTTTTCCTGGCCATCTATATAACTTCCCTCCTCGGGCCGATTGAGTATTCATCCTTACATATCACTGCCCCCGATCAACCTAACTTGATTTTTAATATCTTACATCCAATTCCATCTACAGTCACAATGTCTGGAATCTTGCACAAAGCCGAGGATGCCCTACACATCCACCACGATAAGAAGAAACCTATCGATCACGGAGAACAAGGGAAGCAAGCCGATACTCATGCTGGTAAATACATATTTCCCCATCCTCGAAACCAAAATGAGGTTCTTACTGATGTTCGCAGATAAGCACTCTCATGGACACAGTCACGAGGGTAAACATCTGAGCCAGGATGAGAGGGATCGAGCCGATTTTGAGGCTGCGAGACACTATGATCATGCTTTGAAGAATAGTCATGGTGCAGGTGTTGGGTTTGAGGAATAATTATGGCCATTTTGATGGATTAAGATTCATGTTCAATGGCTGGGAAACCATCTTGGATGTATATGTGTACATTCATAAGATGATCGGTTATGATAGAATACATACTGTTGCTGTATGTGGAATTACTATAGATAGAAGCATGTCATCATTTTTAATTAAGAGGGTGTTTGCAGAAGATCTTTGAATATATTCATTTTCGTTGGCTAGACCAACAGTCATCAAGTAACATGCGTGATCGGAAACATAAGAAATCTATTTTTGTGTACATCAAAGCAGGACTCCACGGGTATCTGTGTTCCTCGACGAAATCATTTAATTCTCATCCATGGACTCCCATCCATCAGGACCCGGAGCCTCAGCCTCAACGCCAGCCTCGGCCTCATCATCCGACTCATCGTCACCGTCAGCATTCAGACCAACCATACGCTCTTGCACATCACCCTCAAAAGCAGGCAGACGCGAGACAAACGCACGGCGAACAGCACCGTTGGTAGAAGCATCCCAGATTTGAACGTTACCCTTGCTACCGGCCACGGCGAGACGGAAGCTGACCTCAGCGTCGGGAGCGAAGGCGGTCGAGAAGACCTTGCCGACGTCCAGCTTGCGGGAGACGACCATGCTGGGCTTATCATTCTCGACGTTCCAGAGCTTAACCTCCTTGTCTGTGGAGCCGGTCACCAGGAAGCCGGGGATGGTGCGGTTGATGTCGAAGGAGGAGACGGAGGAGTCATGTGCCTGCAGGGTCCAGACGGGCTTGGACTCGGCCGGGGTGGCGGGGACGTTGCGAACATCGTAGCGGTAGACTTGGCCACCATCGGTGGTGACGTAGAAGAAGTTAGGGTCGTGAGGGTCCCAGCGAACGTTCTCGACGTCCGAGTCGACGGCCCAGCGGGCCTTGGCGTCTGGTGCACGCATATCCGCTGCAACCACGGTGCGGTCGTAGCTACCACTCAGAAGGATGGTGGACTCTGTAGGGTGCCAGTCCAGCGAGCAGACCTTGTCGGTGTGGTGCGAGTAGGACTTAACGCACTTGGTGGTGGTGAGATCCCACAGCTTGACGGTGCGATCAGCAGAGGCGGAAGCGAGCAGGTTGCGGTGCTGGCGGTTGGCTGCCAGAGCCAGGATGGAGTCGATGTGGTACTCGTCGTTGGCCTTTGCCTTCTTCTTCTTGGACTTCTTGCGCTCGCTGTCCTGGCCGCCTTGGCCGAGGATGGCGTTGGGGTACATGGAGTCCACGACGTCCAGATCCCAGATCTCGATATCCGGCTCCATGGTTCCAACGGCGACGAAGTTACCTTGTGTGCGTCCCTCAGTGTTATTACCAACGGGCATGTCGAGCCACTCCAGGCACAGGGGAATGCCGGGCAGCATGATGTCGTGGTGAACGTAGAGGTTGTCGGCGGAGTCCTCGTAAACGTAAACCTCCAGGTGGGCGACCTCGTCCTCGACCTTTCCGGCCAGGAGAAGATTGTCGGTGGGCATGATCTGAAGCTCCTCGCGGTCCTCGTCGTCCTCGTCCTCAGGCATGACAAGGTACGGGTCCGCCTCATTGGGCTGGTGGTAAGCCAGGGACTGAACGTTGCCGAACATAGTGACCTTCTCGCCATCCTCATCAACCTCCTCGCTATCGTAGTGATCCATATCGAACTCCTTAAGAACATCGTCATCATCCCTAAAGGTTGGTTAGCCTAGACCAATGCAATTCACAAAGTTGGACATACTCAGTCTTTTTCGACTCAACACCCTCCTTGGAGGTCTCCTTCACCTCCTCCTTCTCCTCCTTGTCATCTTCCTCCTTGTCCTCATCCATAGCAGAATCCTCCTGCGCAGCATTCATATCCTCCTTGGCATCCTCAAGCTGCATGCGAGCAAGCTTAGATATCCGGTTCATTTCATCCTCGTCAATCTCATATTTAATTGGGAACTGGGCAGCGACACCGCGCCGCACCCAGGCTGTAGTAGTGATCATAGAAGACATTGTGAGAACGTAATCACATCAATCTTCGAAGATCAGTCAGTTTTTTTTTATCGGCGATATTTTTTTTATCGGTGTGCTGAGGGGCCTTCCGCCCGGCAAAAAGCGGCCGATCTACTCACCGCCCGGATTTTGCGATTTGCTCCAGGAAGAAGTATTAGTGGCTCACATTCACGATACATAAGACGTTTCTCTTCAATTACTGGTTTCTTGAGCTATACCATAACCGCCAACATGCATTCTCATCTTCACACCTCCTACAACGTCAGTAAGTATTACCATGATTGACTTTCCTGAACCAATTGTATTGGCACTAACTAGTCCTGTACAGACTGCGAGGAGATCATGACAGCTCTCGACGAATGCCACGCTCGTGGATTCATTTACAAGGCTCTCGGTAACTGCAATGATATCAAGCGTGAGGTGAACAAGTGTCTCGCTGCCGAGCGTTTTGACCGCGCGAAGAAGAATCGGGAAACCGCGCGCGATAACCGACGGAAGATCGAGGATATTTGGGCAAAGGAGCGGGCGATGGATGCCAGTGCTGTGCAGGTTCCAAGTACTACTTCCAATGCTTCCCAGGATGGTGCCAAGCAATGAGTGAATGGGTTGTATTATGTGAGGTCATTTCTGGTGTTTGGAGTTTGGTCAATTGCTTCTTTTTATGGGTCGATACTCTCTTCTCAGCGGTGAAAGAATGAGGTTGTTTGTACGATACTTGGGATGTATATATATAATGGATATGGATGAGAACGGAACCTCTGGTTAAATACCAGAGCTGCCATGATACTCAGGACATTTGATGAGCTTCTCGAGCTTATGAATTTCCATGTACAATTGGACTATTGAACTTTTTTGAACTGAATATCCCATCCGAACGCCACGCCTGGACAATAATTATCATGCAATGTCAACGAGTAGGCGCTTATGCCTCCACTTCAGCCTCGGCCATAGGAATATCAGCATCACCACTCTTGTTGTGGCGGCGTCTCCGCTTTGTCTTGACAGGGCCATTTTCTTCGCCCTCTCCATCAGCCTGGGCGTCTTCGGTCTCCATCCAGTCCTTCTTCGCACCACCCGCATTCCCCTCAACTCTTTTCTTGGGCTTCTTCATACTCATGGGGTTCGGTCCCTTGGCCTTCTTCAATCCAGGAATCTTCTTCCTCTCACCACCATCTTCACCCTCTCCATCATGCTTTCTCTTAGCCCCAAGCTCGGGGTCATCTAAACCAGCCCGGAACTTGCCCATCTCGTGACCATCACGCACTGCCTCTGTCGGTGTACTCAACGGCTCGAGAACCATGACCGAGCGCTTGACGTAGATAATGGGTACACCAGGGATAGAGCGCGCGCCGAAACGCAAAGCGCGAGAACGGCGCATTGCGCGTTCTTCTTCGCGCTCCTCTTCGGTCTTGCGCTTACGCTGTGCCGGGTTGTCTGCTTTGTCGCTCTTCTTAGCCGCTGGCGGGTCGGCTGTGGCAAGGATGTAGTGCTCTTTGTTCTTCTTTACTTCGGCATTAGGCGAAAGGAGGGAGAGCAGACATTCCACCTCATCGATGGGAGTGTGCTCTGCGTTGTGAGTGCAGTGGCGGAGGGGTAGAATTGTTGGTGGGGGGAGATGCATAGGGCGGTAGGGAGTGTTGGTTCTGGGGTTGATGGGTTGTTTGGCCATAATGGCTGCGAGCGAACATTTTGTCAGGACTGATAGGTGTTAGTTTACTGGTGATCAAGTGCCAATTTTCATCTGCGATTGCGATATGCATCGCTGGATCATTGGTGGTGGTGGGTACTGACGAGGCTTGGGTGTTCCCTGAAGAGTCCGCTCAAGAGCAGGGAGTAGATCCATCTTGAATTGGTCGACTGCGTGCAGGAAGTTCGAGTCCACTGTCAAGTAGGTTAGCATTCAAGTCTGGATAACAGCTTTGGAGTCAACATACCGAGCACCTGGTAGGGCTCACGGAAGCCAAATGTCATCTCATACTGGTGCATGAGCTTGCGGTACTTCTTGGAGCGTTTGGCCCTCATTTTGAATGGTTTAGAATAAGGATTGTTGGAGTTACGGAGATTTCATTGCGGTGATGCGCGGACGAAACTTTTTTCTGATTTTGCCGGGCGGCGGGCGAGGCGGTGATGGTCCGTGCGAAGTACCTTTCGATCTATAGACAGCAGCTCCAAAGCTCAATACACACTCGGGTTTGGTTGTCTGATTATTATTATTCATATAATTTAATGTCTAGACAGTAGCTAGTTAACCGAAAATCCCAAGTACTCCGGTACGCTGGCGTATGCAATGCAATCTAGCTGACCGGTAGTCGTGTCTGCTAAGATATAATATGAACTGAAAATCGGCGTTGAAGCCTGGGAATGAAAGTGAACCTGAAAACAGGGTTCAGGCTCCGGATGAAAAGGTCGTTGACACATAAAATGGCTCGCCCTGTAGATCGATACAGGGGGCATGGGGACTGCAGAGAGAGGCCGGATTCTTCATCATAAACGGATTAGACAGTCGATTGACAATGTCCGAATCAAGATGGCCAGTATTAAGTAGACTTTCAAGTCGTATCGCATGATGGAATACATGTCTTGCTGGGTGGGTAGGTACTCAACACCCAGCTCGTTTCTGACAAGAAGCAACCACGACAGAGATGTCGTCCATTTTGCCTGCAAGGAGTCAGTATTTCATCTAATAACAAGTGGTAGCTAAACGAACCTCCTTCAATAGCAAGCCCTTCATCAATCGCCTTCTCCATATACGGGCTCTCCGCAAATGGATCCTGAGCAATCGCCAGAGCAGCATTCATCAGCTCCCTCGCCACATAGACCATACGATCATTTGACAGATCCGACGAGGCCAGCTCAGCCGTGTCTGCGTTTCCCTGGTCCCACTTCTTGAGGCTATCCAGGATATTGGTCATGACCTCGTGCTCCCACAGGTTATCCATCACGCCGTCCGACACGACCAGTACAATGTCATCTTCTTGTAAATCAACCTTGGTCATCACCGCGTCCTTGCGGGGTGTATCGATGCTGTTGGTGCCGAGTTGCATGGGACAGTCAAACCAGTGCCATTGCTCGGTTGTACTGAAGAGGATCTTCTCTTCGTTGGGTCGGATGACGATAACTTTGCAATCTCCTAGGTTCGTTACGTAGAGGAGAGGTTTTTGTTCGCCATTGTCTCCGTTGGTCCAATGAAGGAGTGCCGTGGCGGATGTGGTGGTTCCTAGCCATTCGTTTGGGGTACTTGTTGCGCGGACGGTTTCCTCAAAAGCGAGTTGGAGATATTCGACCGGGTCAGGTGTAACGGTTGAGGAGAGGTTGCGATCGATCTCTAGAGCCCAGAAATGCAGGAGAAGTCTGGACCATAGTCTATTTCCAGATGTTTTGTTAGCTACGAATGGGTACCAAAGTCCGTGGAAGTGGAAGAACTCACGCTGCATGACCACCAGGTCTCGTCGCCCAAGCCCCTACCCCGTCATCCACTCCGAGAAAGTTCTCGGCAACGATAACCGCATCGTCTCCATTGTTCAAGCCACGGATCAGCTCACCCTTGACGGATAATCTCTTATCCTGGGTGGTCAAGGGATCCGAAAAGGATGAAGACGGCGGAGACAAGAATGGTGGGGGAAGGGACGGGAAGGGCGCTTAGCACATAGCGCGTAGCCGGTCTCGAACTTGAATGGGGATTGGAGGCTTTGGTGGTGATTAGGGACGGGTGTGGTGGTGCCATATGAGGGCCACTGAGCCGCGTGGTATTGCCGAAACTGCGGCGTCTCTAGCTTTAGTCGGCCCGAGGTGAATACCGGGGACGATCCATATTTGGTCCACCATGATGATAATAATGATGAGAATGAGAATGAGAGTGACGGTGGAACCCTTGCCGTGGTCACCATGCCTTGACTTGGGTTCTCACAGTTGAAAGGCCAGTCAGATTTGGATGAAAAGGGTTGGAGAGGTTTGCAATGCAATTTCAAGACGAAGTCATTGGCTGGTATAGAATTGGATTGGAGATTTCAGAAAGAATCACAGAATACTTGAACAGTGGAAAGAAAAGAGGATTTTTTCAAGTCGGTATTCACCGGTGAGGGTACATTTTTGATCTCGAACGTTGAGTGGACTGTTAACGCCGACCGGGAAACTGTTCTCTCCTCTACGTTGTAGGGCGTGTCATATGAAAATGCAAGTTTCCCCCACCCCCCATAACAATCTGGAACTATTGATCTGATCTTCCTTCTATTTCAGGGGGAAGGAGATCTGGGGTATTAATTCAAACTATCCCTACTATTGAAAATAGAAGTTCCGTCTAGACCCATTGATCGCCCGCCACAGAGAAAAGCTGAACATGGTCTCCAACAAATGCTATGTTTACGTTACCTACAAAAAACCTCCACGCGATGCCCGGTTTTCGCCGTCGGGAAACACTACAGCTGCCCGAGATAGTTTCGTATTGAGGGTCCACGCTTATCTTGACTCATACTGGCATTATCTGCGATTATCATCACCCGAGATACCGCCCGTGCAGCTTCTGCCCGTGACTCTGCATGGAGCAAAGCATGGCAGATGCCTGAGAGCACAATATTCATTTTCCATAGATGGAGAGTTCTTTGGATATGAGGGATTCGTGGTCATTGACGGTAAGGCTTTGGAGTCGATCTCGAGTGGCTCAGACCCCCTTGCGAACTTTCAACCGCAAAAAAAGGTACACCGACTCGACACGGGAAGAGGACCGTGTCTTTGTTAAAGTTGTTGATGCCACCTGTGATGAGGCCTGTGGGGACATCATAATTATATGTATACTATTACTGCCTCTCGAGTGCGTCGACCTGTCAAACATACTTCGGATTGCATCACTTTTACAGGGTGATTAAAAGTTGCGCGGCTGACCGACTTGGCAGACAGGTTGGACTCATTGAGCAAACTGTTTAGAGGGCCTGACAGAATTTGTGATGATAGTTTTGTTTGGTAGACTAACATTTGAATGTATTCCCTAGAAGCATAGCAGTTGCACTTGAACTACCGTCATGTCATAAAGTCCGATAAATGCTGCCATAAAATTAAGTCAATTCAGATCCAGTTGGTCTCTTCACCAGTAGACCGCTCGTTCTGGATCTCCATCGCAATCGCGTTGAAGATAACGATCATCTCCAGCAGCATGGCGTCCTCACGGACGTCTGGCTTCAGAGCTGCCAGTCCCTGGAATCCAGCCACGGCAACAGTGTCGACCCGGGTGGTGAAGTTGAACCGGCCAGTTCGCTTACGATTAATAGCGAGCTGCATACGGAACTGACGTTCGGCGCAAGGGCAGCGACGCTCAACATCGTTGGTACACTTGCGAGCGCAGAAGCAGACCGATTTGCAGATGCACTTAGCGTGCTTCACCTCGTTCAACAGACGAAGACGAATATTCTGGTCCTCATGGCGGCATTCTCCGATACATTTCCCTTCTAGCTTAGCCAGCGTGCCGAGGCGGTGGTCGAGGATGATTTCCTTCTCACGGATGACTGGATCGATCATTTCCAGATTAGTAAAAGGAAGGTCTTTCAAGGCGATATCGCTCTCCGGCACATGCTTGGGGACCATAATGAAGTATCTCTCGGAAAGCACAGTCATGGTCTCAGGCGGGAAATCGGGAAAGTTGGTAATGAGACTGTCCCATTTCTTGCAGTAGGAAGAATGTCGGTTGCTAACAATGCTGTAGGCGTATCGGCGATATCCCAGGATATCATCGATGATGAACGGTCCCAGTCGGGCATCTTTGCAGATAAGCATCCGCACATAGCCATCCATGAACTGGGCAACTAGATCGTTGTCACGCTCTTCGCAGATACCTGGGGAGTCGAGGATGTCCTTGAACAAGAGAAAGAGGCGATACATATGGTTAGGATCGGGCATGTAGAACTGACGGTCTTTCGTCATCGCTGGACGAACTTCCAATTTGAACAGGGCACACAGCTCGATTCCAGCCATCTCGAGTTTGAGTCGCGAATAGAGCGCATAAAAGAGGTGCTCAAGGATAGTGATAAGCTCGGCGAGGGAATCAGTCCGAATATTGGTCTCGGCTTGCTCGATCCAGTACATGAGGCCCGTCTCCGAGGTGTCGACCTAAAACAGTCATCAGTCTGCATGATGTGAGGGATTCCTTCTCGTACCTCGATACCGTAGCCCAAAAATGCTATCTGCACAATCTTTGCGATGGCATAAACCTGAGCGAAAATCTTAAGCACGGCCTTGAAATGCATGGTGATCTGAGCCTCGGTCAAGTCATCCAGGGACAGCACCTGGGATGTCACCCGAGACGCTCCATAACTTGTAGATGGGGATGGTGAGCTCGGAGTCGTAGCTAATACCCATTCCTCACTGCTAACCCTGTATGGAGCGGAATGTCTTTTCAACACCTGGGCCAACGCGTCAAGTCAGTGATATTCCATTTTTCTCATATTGCAAGGCCTTGAGAGAGAATTTATAGAACTTGCCACAACACCCTCCGCGTTCTCATCTTGGGCCTCGTTTTGCTTCATGTCGAATGATGATCCTCCTTGGAGGTAAAGCTCCGAGTATCTGTAGAATCCGTCGCGATGATCCTCGACTGTGTCGACCCAGACTTCTGAGCCTACAGACTTTTGGTCAGCTCTGGGTGTCGTAGGGGCTCTGGATTGGTCAGAGTCGCGTCTGTGGCGGAGTTTGGGGAAAGAGAAGTTCCAGATGTGACTCTTCTTCTTGTAAAGGTCGTTCATTTTGAAACTTGTAGTCGGCGACTTTTCAAGGAATATCAAGTAACAAACCAAAGGGATCTTTTGCAGGTTGGGGAGTCAAGATCAAACCTTTTGTCTGTTCTACAGTGAATGTCAATTCGAGGAGATATCAAGTGAAGCATTTTGGGGCAGCCACGGTCGTACCTGCCAAGTTAGGGTTACCGCTTCCACTTCCACTTCGGCACGGCAATTCACTCAAGTACTATACTAGACTCTACTGGAAAGGATTAAGTCAAGTATAAATAAAAAAGCTTTGCTGGTTCATAAAACGCTCCTCCAAGGATATCAACATGAAGCCACAATTTAACTTTGCACACGGAATGTCCGACCACTGGCGGTCTTGCGCTCACGCTCTTCATTCTCCGGTCTGGCTCGGTTGAGAACTGAATGCAGTTAGTAATGATTATAATGAATTTTCTTTAAAGACATACCTTGCAGGAAGTCCGCTGTGCGCTTGCGCATACGGGTGTGAATGTACGCCTGTCAAAACGCCAAAGGTCAGCCGGTCAATCCGATATAGTAGTATTATCAGATCATAATACCTTCGAAGCCTTAATGTGGTAGTGGAAGTAATCACGGAAAGTCTGGATATGGGAGATGTTGTCGTAGCGGCGCTGGGGGGTCAAGTGTCGGGGGAACAAAACTATGTATGTTAGTGACTTCGATCAAGTTCCAGGATGAAAAGTTTTCGTACCAAAAGTGACATAGCTAATTTCACCCTCGCCTGCACCGACCAGACCAGGAACACCCTGCAACTCCAATGGAGCATCGTTGCGGAACAGTACTTGGGGAGCATTCTGGAGAGTCACAACACGACGTCTGGCATCCACAAATTCCTAAGAACCGTTAACATCAGATTAAACAAACCATGCATTGTTTCAGATCAAACAAACCTGCAAGAAGACCTTGCCAAAGATGCGATCTGTCTCCTCTCGGAACACAGTGCTGAAGATCACAGTCACCCGGTCAAAGCTAGCTTTAATGTAGATAGCCTCCTCCTCGCGGTAATGGATGGCCATAACCTCGCCACCCTCCTTCATACCTTGTGGCGCTGACTCCGAGGTATAACGTGAGGCCTCTTCCGCAAGCTTGTTGAATTCGTCAAATGCTCTCTCGAATGGGGCCGCCATGGCATTGCGCTTCAGCAGGGCGAGCTTCATGATCAATTCATCCCGAGCCTCCTGCTCGGCAGGCAAGTTTTCGAGATCAACTTGTACAGAGAAATCATAGCCTGGCTCGGGGGACACAATGTAGGGACCGTATTCCCGCTCAAGCACCTCCTGGGCGCCATACTGAACGAGCTCCTTGAAGCATTTCACGTGGATCGAAAGCAGGATCTTAGTTTTGGACTCGGGGGTGGAAACGTGGAAGGTCACTCCGTCAAAGTCAGAGGCCACTTGGTCAATCGAGGCTGGGGGAGCACTGCGGGCACGGGTTAGCTGGGGGCCTGGCGGGAGTGTATACAACGGAGCCGGGAGGGGAATGGACGGGGATGGAGAAGGTGGAATTGTACCCAGAGAACCGCTCCGTGAGAAGCGATTGAATCAAAACATTCTGATAATCCAAGAGCAGCATGACGGGCAAAGATAATGAGTGTCAACAAGATGGCAGGTTGAGAGGAGGGCAACCCGCGATCGTCATTACCGGGCGGTGGGGGAGCCGGACAGGTCGCTCTCGCCGCCCGTACTAATTTTTGTGCTATCGATAGCAAGAGTCTACGATTCTCCAAAAATTTTCCCATCCACCCCACGATGGTGAAATCTTACTAGTAGGTGCCAATTATGATTGGAAATCGGTACCTAATTATCTAACATTGAATTTTTTAGCAAATTCGAGCATTCGAGCACGTTCGGGCTCATCGCCTCGGCGGCGTCCAATGCGATCTGGGCCAAGGATGAGCAGGTCCCAGGCGCAGCCCGCCAGACAGGTGCCGGTCGAGCGATCGTGGGTGCCAGTGAGGAGGTCCTCTGCTGGGACGTGAAAAAGGGAGAACTATTGGGCCGGTGGCGCGATTCGGCGTGCAAGGCACCTGTGACCGTTGTCATCCAGAGCAAAACGGATGAAGATATCTTCGCAGTCGGGTAAAGACTTTCCTGCTAGCATGGCAACAAGTTGGTCGCTAACATTCACTCTTCTGTTTTCAGCTACGAGGATGGCAGTATTCGCATCTGGGATGCGCGGACTCGCACTGTCATTATTTCTTTCAATGGTCACAAGTCTGCTGTGACCCAGATGGCCTTCGACAACGCCGGTGTGCGCCTTGCAAGTGGCTCCAAAGACACCGACATTATCGTCTGGGACTTGATTACCGAAACAGGTCTTTTCAAACTTCGCGGACACACCGACCAGATCACCTCCCTCCACTTCCTTTTCCCTTCCGCGGAGCTACTTACTGCCTCCGGACTCACCGAACACCCCGGCTTTTTGTTGACGACCGGCAAGGATGCACTGGTCAAGGTCTGGGATCTTGGATCACAGCATTGTATCGAGACACATGTCGCGCAGACAAACGGCGAGTGTTGGAGCTTGGGCCTTTCTCCGGACCAAGGTGGATGCATTACTGCAGGAAATGATGGAGAGCTGAAGGTCTGGTCTATCGACGAGAACGCGATGGTTGAGATCTCGAAGGAGAAGGTCAGCGCGGACGGTCGCAAAATCATGACGGACCGAGGAACCTTCTACCGAAACGGCAAAGACCGCACAATTGGTATTCGATTCCACCCTCGCTTGGATTATGTTGGTTTGCACGGCTCGGACAAGTCAGTTGAAATTTGGCGCATTCGTTCCGCAACAGAGGTGCAGAAGAGCATGGCCCGCAAGCGCAAGCGGAGAAAGGAGAAGGAGGCCCAGCGTGAGGGTGAGGCTGAAGAGAAGGCCGAGGCTGAAGAGAAGCCTGAAGATATTTCTTCTGCACCTATTACAGAAGTCTTTGTTCCTCATGTCATTGTTCGCACCGGTGGAAAGATCCGTTCATTCGACTGGATGCTCAATAAATCCAGCAATCTCAACATCCTTGCAGCAACCTCGAATAACCAGCTGGAGGCCTATAACATTGTTACAGCAAACAAGAAGAACAAAGATGAGGAGGAATCCGACTACACCCGCAGCCTGGCTGTGGATATTCCAGGTCACCGAACCGACATCCGATCCATCGCCCTGAGCTCCGAGGATCGCATGCTGGCTTCCGCCTCGAACGGTAGCCTCAAGATCTGGAACGTACGCACAGGAACCTGCTTGCGTACCCTTGAGTGTGGCTATGCGCTTTGCTCCGCATTCCTTCCCGGTGACAAGATCGTGGTGATTGGAAACAAGAATGGAGAATTGGAGGTCTTCGATATCGCTTCCTCCACATTGCTGGACACCATCAAGGCCCATGACGGCCCTGTCTGGTCAATGCAGGTGCACCCGGATGGCAAGTCCGTGGTTACTGGAAGTGCCGATAAAGAAGCGAAGTTCTGGGAGTTCAAGGTTGTGCAGGAAGAGATCCCCGGTACTAAGCGCACTACTCCGCGCCTCCGACTGGTGCACACCAGAACCTTGAAGGTCAACGAAGACATTCTCAGTCTCCGATTCTCGCCGGACGCGCGCCTACTGGCTGTTTCTATGCTGGACAACACTGTGAAGGTCTTCTTCGTTGACTCGCTCAAGCTCTTCCTGAACTTATATGGCCACAAGCTTCCTGTTCTAAGCATGGATATTTCTTACGACAGCAAGTTGATTGTCACTTGCTCGGCCGATAAGACTGTCCGTCTGTGGGGTTTGGACTTTGGTGACTGCCACAAGTCTCTGCACGCTCACGAGGACAGTGTTATGGCAGTTGCATTCGTTCCCTCCAACAAGCAACAAAACGGCCACAACTTCTTCAGTGCAGGCAAGGACCGAGTCATTAAGTACTGGGATGGCGACAAGTTCGAGCAGATTCAGCGACTGACCGGTCACCATGGAGAGATCTGGGCATTGGCTATCAGCCGTACCGGCGATACTATTGTTACTGCCAGTCACGACAAGAGTATTCGCATCTGGCAGGAGACTGACGAACCGCTGTTCCTGGAGGAAGAGCGTGAACGGGAGATGGAGGAAGCTTATGACAACACTCTGACTGCATCTCTTGAGCAGGACGAGGACGGTGAAGATGGCGAGAAGGCTGAGGCAGTTGATGCCGGCAAGCAAACCACAGGTACCCTCATGGCTGGTGAAAAGATCATGGAAGCTCTGGACCTGGGCATGGAGGATCTCGAACTTGTTCGCGAATGGCACGAAACCAACCCGAACAGCGCACCTCCCAACCGCAACCCGATTTACCTCGCCTTTGGCAACATCTCAGCAGAGCAACACGTCTTGAAAACCGTGTCCAAGGTTCCTGCCGCCGCCCTACAAGATGCCCTCCTCGTTTTGCCCTTCAACAAGCTCCCCGCCCTATTCACCTTCCTCAACATCTGGGCCGAGCGCGAGTGGAATGTGCCCCTGACCTGCCGCGTCCTGTTCTTCATGCTCAAGACTCACCACCGCCAGATCGTGGCCAGCAAGATGATGCGCCCAATGCTGAACAGCATCCGGTCCGCCCTGCGTCGGGTTCTTACCCGCCAAAAGGACGAGATGGGCTTCAACCTGTCTGCACTGCAGTACATCGGTACCCAGATCCGTGAACTGAGCACTAAGGATTACATTGATGAGGAGAAATGGACGGCGCCCGAGACACAAAAGGGAACGGGCAAGAAGCGGCAATTCGTGAGCGTGGCGTGATAGGCCACGGAGCATGTTCAATAGGCGTTTGACCTTGATTTGATTTTTTAATGTTTGTTCTACAAAAGTTGGATATCCTTGGGAGTTAAGAGCCAAGATCGAGGAATGTATTATACTAGATCTACTTTTAAATGATCACTTGCATCGTATATATCGAGTTCAGGTATTTCAAAATTTCCATTAGAATTATTGTAAATTAAATCCCCCGACTTTGACCGGTTTCAGTCGCACCACCCTTAATCCATCCACCCAGCCAAACAAGCATCGAAGGGGAACAAGATGCTAGGGTAAAGTTAGCGACATGTCCCACAAACTCAAGACCCATCAAGCCAGCAAGAAAAGCAG
Source organism: Penicillium lividum (assembly GCA_028828245.1). Classification (NCBI taxonomy): domain Eukaryota; kingdom Fungi; phylum Ascomycota; class Eurotiomycetes; order Eurotiales; family Aspergillaceae; genus Penicillium; species Penicillium lividum. The sequence goes on from JAQJAG010000002.1 coordinate 7,415,931, forward strand.
AGCTCGAAACATTTATTTCAGCGGAACCATTATAAGCATCGACGACACCGTATCCTCTTTGGGTATACTGGTGCCATACCTCTTCCGGCTCTTCCTAATTATTTCGGTTCAATGCAGTTTCTCATCATTTTAAATGTTTCGAGCTTTGCATTTCTATTTGATGGCTGGTGGGGTTGCTGTAACGTACCATTGCTGTTATGGCCAGCACAGAGAATGGATCCACTCATTTATGGTCCTTGTCCATGCTGGCATGGGTGTTGGGTGAGGTGTGGAGGGAAGAAGAGAAGGTTAGAGCTCGTGAAAATAAATTTGTTGGGTAGCGGGTGGAGCTTCGCTTAGTCATGTATCACGTGCCATGTATAGAGATCAGCAAGTTGGCGAGTTTAAAATGGAGAAAGTTAATGAAGATAATGAAGATGGATAATTTGTTCTATTGATATTGTTTATCTGTTCATAATTTCATACTCGTAAAGTCACATGTTTCTATCCAGGGCGATCAAGAAGACGGCTTCATTGATCCACATAATGAACATGTCCACCATTGAGTCTCCATAAAAGTACCACATGAGCAGACCCATCCTAGTGGACGTTTATTGGCATCCCTATCTAGCGATGACAGGCTGTCCAACGCACGGGTGCGGTTTTTTAATGCGAAGGCATCTCGGGGAGGGTCTTTTTTAACCTCAATATTATCTCCCAGGGGACGCTTCTTCTGGTTTTGGGGTTCTGCACTAGCACTCTTGGCAGATATCTGTCTTGATGGACCCTTGGCCAAATTGGTATTTGAAGGAGTCGGTCTTTCGGCAGCACAGACATCACAGCATAGAAAGTTGGACGGATTCTCCAATGTACACATCGGGCATATCCATGGAGCGTCGTATGAACTATTGTTGGCACGGGACGAGCTGGAGGGAATAGTGGGTGGTTTCTTAGCTGGTAAAGACTTGGCTGTATCTTTGACAGACAGTTTAGACGGCGATGCCTCTGTTCGAGGTCCTGCTGGGTTCTCTTGGCTCGGGGGCACATAAGAAGACCCATACTTTTCACGTTCCTCCTCCTGGATCAACTCAATAAAGGCTTGCAAAATTGCTTCATCGTTTGCATCGTCCTCTTCCGCCTGTGTTCTAAATCCATTTCTGGATTCTTCCTCCAAGAGCTCGGCTTCTCGGTCTGTTCCGGAGGCACACCCATTCATCACCTCGAGACGACGCTGGGCGGCATCCGCTCGAAGCTTGCGCATATCTGTTCCCCGAAGGACCGGAGCACCCCCAAGCCTCTTCCCCGAGTTCTTGGATAGTATTCGCCGCTTTTCTGCAGTAGCGCGAGCTTGTCGGCGAGCTTCATCCAGGGGGATCCTGGAGCCGCCAAGGCGTTTACCTTGGGAAAGGAAACCTTCCCCTGTGTACCCCTTGATCACGAGTTCCTCATGTTCATCGCGGAGCTGGTTCCACAGAGCATGGAAATCCCGATTATGGGGTCCATGAACAATGTGAGACAATCTAGTTCATGGATGAGCTCGAGCTCAAGCCTTGGCATTTGAGGAATGACTTACTCGTGCAGCATCGTATCCACAATCTGTTCGAAGGGAAGAAATTGCTTCTGATCAGAAGCATACCGTAGTCTCAGGCAAATCTTCTGGCCACCGTTGACATTCAGTCCTAGGAGATTGCCTTGGCGTGGATAAAACTCGCATAAAGCACCCACTCTCCAAGAACGCTGGCGCATAATCGGTTTGACGATGGAGGCCACTTTACGCAACATGAAGAGGGCTTCTGCTTCGCGCGGGCGTGATTTTTCATGTCGGTATTCTGAGATGAGAGGGTCCAGTTCGCGCATTTTGGATGAGTTATGCAAACTGATGAAAGAAGGGGAATGAAGTGAGCATCGGAGGCTAGGGCCTCTCCCAGGGTATCATTCTCCAAACAGCAGTTTCTATATTATTCAGCACCCCATCGGTATTTCAAATAATGCCGAGGAAGAGCGTGAGGGCGTTGTCAAATGCAAGAACGAGGTTGGGAATCGATGGTTGATAATCACCTCTACGGCCTGATAAACAAGGCACAAATTCAAGTATATCGGTGGTCACGTGTATGGTTCCCACTACGATTGAGCAAACAATCGGTCTGTTCCACATGCAACTCTCATGAAGAAAGATCTGGGGCAATATTGATTAGTGTAACTGTCATCAATTGATGGTTTTGCAAACTGGCAGTATCCTTTCTTTTGATTTTGGAAATCTACTAGTATGTACGAAGTTGATATTTTCATGCACTCGTTACATAACACATATATATATGGCTCTCTTCTTCAGCTTAAAGAGCTAGACTCTCCATTTCAGAAAATCATAGTACACTCCAAGCTTCAAATATTACCCAATATATAGCCTAAATAAATTTTGTTCAGATGGAAAATAGATCAAACTACATCCAACGTTTATCATCCAAGATTCTTTATTGCTCCCGCATCTTCCACGGAAGCCCATGTGACCGATAAGGCCTATTTTATCAGACACAATCTTATCGTCGCTTCGACGTTTTCTCTATTCAAGTTTTACCAACTCAGACAACATGCCAAGTGACGATCAGTTCTTCCCTGAATATGTGAGACTTTTCGAGAATACTCCCTTGGGTATGATCCTAGTACTAATGGTCGGTTTCTGCGCAGCTTGCTTCCCTACCCAATGACGTAAGGCGGTACTCCGAACAAGTCGCGGACTCGATCGATCGATCTGTCGACCAGGCAGCGAACGCCATTCGGAATACTCTATCGGAACAGACATGGCTGCCGTCTACTGTGCGACCGCGGATGCGCGCCTCTCAGATGCGCGCATCTCCCTGTGGTCTGACCGACCGAGTCCAGGACTGGATGATTCGGAATCGCGCGTGGACCGCGGCTATCCTTGCGTTTGTCGGCACGGGCTGTATTCTGCTGTATGGAAATAAGAAACTAAATGGGAAACGGAGAAAGGCTAGAAAAGCCGGGAATGGGTCCCGGAAAGAGATTGTTGGTGAGTTGGCAGAGCTCTACGATATGGATATGCGCTAAATTGTTGCAGTTATTGCTGGATCACCACATGAGCCTATGACTAGGGCGATCGCGGCGGATTTGGAGCGCCGGGGATACATTGTCTATGTGACAGTATCATCTGCAGACGAGGAACACATTGTCCAGTCCGAGAAACGGGCTGATATCAAAGCGCTTTGGTTGGATCTTACCACGGCAAGTAACCCCAGACCTCCAGTGCAATAGATGAGGCAGTAGCTAACATTATTTTGCAGACATCCTCAAACCCTTCAGACCTTCACCCCTCCTTGCACGAACTGCGCACCTTGATCACACAGCCCCAGTCCCCCTCACCAGGAATGCCCTCGCACACCTGTCAACTTAGCGGTCTGATCATCGTGCCTTCTCCGAACTACACCGGAGGCCCCGTCGCAACCATTCCTCAGTCCTCATGGGCAGACACGGTCAACACCCGCCTCCTGTCACCAATCCTTACCGCGCAGGCCTTCCTCCCCCTAATGACTCTCCGCAATAACAACAGCTCCATTGTCTTCGCCTACCCAGCCATCTCCTCATCTTTATCTGCCCCCTTTGCCGGTCCAGAGGTCACCGCCACCCGTGCTATCTCCGGATTCGCAGCCTCCCTTCGACAGGAGCTCCGACTTCTGGAACGTGACAACATTGACGTTGTCGAGCTTCGCATGGGCAACATTGACCTGGGACCTGCTTACCGCAACCCCCAAGCACAAATCACTGGAACGGAGGTCCTGGCCTGGAGTGTCCAGCAGCGCGCCCTTTACGCTCCCCAGTATATGTCCAGCATTGAACAGCGACCTGTCGCATCTGCCGGTCCCGGCGCCATAAGAGGTTCCTCAGCGCGTTGCCTCCACCACGCTGTAATGGATGCTCTGGAGCCTCCAACGCTCAACTTCCTGGGACAGAAGAAGTCTAAGAAGTCGGTCATGTACGTTGGCCGGGGTGCTCGGTCCTATAGTGTGATTGGCGCGTGGGTCCCGAGTGGGCTGGTTGCCCTAATGATGGGCTATCAAAGCGGGAATGCAGGCACCGAGAGCCCCAGCAGTGGCAGTGAAAACAACTGGGAGCGGGTTTAGCTCTGAAACGATGAGAAGCAAACATCTTTTCCCTTTCTTTTATACTGTAAAGCTTAATTTGGAACTCTGTATATAGTTTCTTGATCCTCTTCGCTCTTAATGGCATCATGCATTGATTAACATTATCCGTCGGCACATTAAGCGTGATATCATGTCTATTAGGCATTCCTTGTTCGTATCATATCAACTGATGATTCAGGGTGGCACCTTCCTAGCAAACAAGAATATCAGATAGCCAACTTAGCTGCTCGGTGTCACTTGAAGCAACAGCAGAGAGTGGACCTTGTCTACGCCAAAATACTCATCCAACCCACCGGATTTCGATGGAAACAATTGGATTTCACTGGGGGTTTCCACAGCTCGTAACCAGTAGGAAACTACTCGCTTAGCGGAGAGTCTCGAGCGGGGCTCAAGATTCGAATCGCGATTTTACCCTGGAAACCGAATTAAACGGCAGTCCCTTTCATCTCACTCGACTGCGCTTGCAGATCGATGTTCTCTGCGAAGTCATCTCTGCGCATGGAATCATACGGAGACCTTTTCCTCTTATCCCCAGTCACTCGTCTGCGCAACCAGATCAGCCCCATAGAAATAAAGAAGATGACCAGGATAGCAGCCAGGATGCCGAAACAATATCCCGCGACAGTCCCGCTCTTCCTACCGTGCTCAGGATCCAGGAAACTATAAGTCCAGAAGCCCTGATCGTAGTATGTGATATACGCCACACAGAGGTAAAGCAGCAAAACGAGGATCAGAGCCGGAATAGCAATCCAGGGGTGCGGAGCGGTAGCCGGAAGGAAGATTTCCAGAAGCGCATAAAGAGAATTAAGTCCATGCTGAGAGATCTGCACAAAATCATTAGCCGCAATTAAATTACCCCAAGAATGCAGGGATGCATCAAACCACAGGAACCTACATTCGACCACCCCGGAAACGTAACCTTGTAGAATGGCGGCTTGAACAGAATCCCCCAGAAGACAATCGTCACGAGAAAAGGGTAAGTGGTGATACTCGCATACAGCAGACCATGGAGCACGCGACACACGCGAGGGCAGCGATCGAAGAGCACGGAGCGACCCGTCCGTGCGTAGAGGGCTGTGTGGATGGTGGAGACAAGGAAATAGAATCCTAGGCCCCAGTAAGTGAGCCAGGTGAAGTAGCTAAAGGATTCACCGATTGCGATACGGTCATCGTGTGTGCCGTACCAAATCCAGATGACGATTATAGTGGTGAAGATGTAGAGGGCGATTAGACCGCGGAGAGCTGCTAGAAGGGCTGGTGGGAGGAGCCATGAGGTTTCAAATTGGTGAAGGTGATCGTCTGAGGGATCGGCGCCGATTAGCGACGCTCTTGAGGGTCGCATGGTAGAAGCTTCACTGTGTTCAGTGGGTCGTACAAACTCCGGAGTTTGAGGACATTTGGAGGCTATAGCTTGGCTTAGCCTTTGGTTCCCTCGTATACGAAGGTTTAACCAACCCAACCCCGCGCTGAAAGTGGAAAGTAAGAATCAGAAACCATTTCTACAAGGTATCATCGCTTAACCATCCTGGGTTCATGCCAAGCGTCAGGCTAAGTTGGGTACCATGCCGCTTTGGTTCTACCCAGAACGAAAATTGCAGTCGAATTGCAGTCGAATTGCAGTCATTGGCCAGTCATCAATCAGTCATTGATCAGTCATTAACTAGGAGGTAACAGTACTACGTACTCCGTACTCCGTACTCAGGGCTTAAACGTAGGACTGAAAGATCGGAGTGGTTAAGATGGACCAGTCTCGATGCGGGATTACTCCGAGATGCAACTGCGGGGCGGAAGTAGAAACCAATCCGGCGCAAGTTTTGGGGGTTAAGGCGATTGAACTACATAAGATAATCATTGAGATAGAAAAAGTAACATTAGCTATATGTACTTAAGTACTAGTCATAACTAGCTAACAGTGTAAAAGATGTATAGATCTCATGTATGTCACCCCTGAATAGCAAAGTTTTCATAAGTTGACATCTCCACAATGACACGTATAATTGGTAGACCAAACCCGAAGAAGAATAGATTAACGTATGAAACAATACCAAAATAGCCCGTGTGGGGGAGTGAGGATTCTAGAAGGTCAAATATTCCAATGGTGTCAATACTTACCCCTGAATCTATCCTTACAATTATACAGTAGAATTTAATTACAGAGTAGGGAGTACATGAGTAGATATACGTAGAATCGTATTCTATCTACTCCTTATAATTAGTATACTTTGTTGTTATATCCTCCCCTTTAAGTGGATCCGTGCACGGTGTTGTCATCGTGTTCATTGTGATCGTCAGGGCCTCGCCCGTTTTTCTCCTTTCTCTTTACCAAACTCTTTGGGCTGTCACTCCTTTGGCCTCATCGCCTTTCCGCCCTGAAATTCAGCTCCATGACCTAATACCTTCATCCTCATCTGGACCTTAGGCGCCTATTACCCGACCACCCGAGCCTTACACCTCCCTGACTTGGACCACCACTTTGACGACTGATCGAATCGACCCGGGACCGTACCATGATGAACCAGCGAGCGAAACTGAGCGAATGCCGCTCCAACTCTCACGACACTTTGCGAGGAGGGATGCCCTCCCCAAGGATCGCTCATTTCGACGGCGAAGTCCCTCCCGCCCTATCTCCCCTCGATGCCTTTGCCGCCCAGGGTCGATTCCTGGCTCGACAGTTGGATGAGTCCAGACTAGGTGAACGGCGAATGAGTCGCCTACCTCCTTCCAGCGTAGCCCGATCGCTGTCCCGCCCCCGACCAGGCTACTTCCGCTCCGCGAACAGCGAATCCAATACCGAGGGTCTGACGCGCCGACCGACACAGAAGGGCCTCCCAGAGCTAGAGGAGCCGAAATATCGTCCAATGTCAGAGCACCCCCGCTTCAGCTCGGTTTCACACGCTAGCAGCAATGCGGCGAGCTTCTATGACGACGACGAAACCACCCCTAGGACTACCATGATTCAGGAGGACCCCAGCGTGTGGGGAATACCCCGGGCGGAATCACCCGAGGAGGACTCGGTGCTAGCAGATGAAACTGAGAGCTCAGTGGGAGTGACTTTGGTAGATACATCGCGTCAGTCGCCGACGGACTCCGTTACCAGCAAACTCCATATTCCACGAACTCTGGCCCCACCGGTTTCGCCGCATTCACGACCGTCTAGCAGCGCCCGCGCGGCTCAACTGGACTCTGATGATGATTACAGTAGCTCCAATGCAGGTTCGACATTCTCCAAGCCACGGAAACTGTCAACGGGAAGTGCTGTATCAATTCCGTACTCACCTATGTCGACCTTTCCAGCTCGGTCGCATCCTCGTTCGCCTTCAATAAGCTCCGAAACGTCGACCGGCACCAGCTATCTAGCGCGACCCTCCTTCAATTTCTCCCGGCCTCTGAGTCGATCCAGCACCAGTCTCTCAGCACCTGGAGCCCCAGAGCCAACTACCGCCCCGGCTCCCACTCCCCAGCGGCATCAGTCGAACCACATGCACCGTCCGAGCAAACCTCACCCGATTATGGTACCTTTGGCCACTGACATGGGAGCTACCCAACCGCTCGACGGCGAGCCATCCTCAGCGGTGTCATCGTTTGTGTATGCCAAGTATGCGCTGCCGCGTGGACGTGAGCCCTCTCGAGACTCGGTGATATTTGCAGGGCTACAAACTCCGCATTTTGAATGGAACGAGCCTTTGTTTGAGAATTCCCCCCGCGAGAATCCGTGGATGTCCCCCGTCCAGTTTGCACGCCGCCGCCGACTACACATCACCCGATGGATCATTCGCCAAAGCCACATTCGATGCACGAGGTTCCCACTCCTGCGCCTAGACAGACAACACCAGCTCCACCTTCACCAAAACCACCAACCTCTTCACCTAGGCCGTCGACTTCTTCCTCGAAGCCGCCTAGTTCACCACAACCGCCGACCTCGCCAATGCCAGCTGCAGCCACACTGGCTACTCCCGAGAAACCTAGACCTTCAACAGAGTCTACTCGCAAGAGTGATAAGATCGAGACGGCCTCGTCGGCTGGCTCTGCGAGCACATTACGTCCGCAGACCGCCGCGACCCAGGCACCATCGACTGCCGTGTCTGCCGATGATCATGTTACCAAGGGAATTGAATTACACGAGAGCGGATCCTTGAATGAATCTACCTATCACTTGCGGATTGCTGCGAAGCAGAATCACCCCACTGGAATGTTGCTTTACGCACTCGCTTGCCGTCATGGTTGGGGTATGCGATCTAATCAGCAAGAGGGTGTGCGGTGGCTACGAAAGGCTGTGGATTCAGTGGGATTGGAGATGTTGGAGAACCCCGATGCTCCTGGTGCTTCCAAGGCAAAAGAGCTGCAGAAGGCATATCGCGCCCAGTTTGCTCTCAGCATCTACGAGTTGGGCGTTAGTCACTTAAATGGTTGGGGTATCGAGCAAGATAGGTCTCTTGCTCTACGTTGTTTCGAAATCGCCGGTCAGTGGGGTGATGTCGACGCTATGGCCGAGGCTGGTTTCTGCTACGCGGAAGGCGTTGGTTGCAAGAAAGACATGAAGAAGGCCGCACGTTTCTACCGGCAAGCCGAGTCCAATGGCATGAGTATGGTCGGCAACAGCTGGATCTACAAAGAAAAATACATGACGGACGAGGCCAAAGAAGCTGCCAAAGAAACTCGTGCACGCGGTCGAACTGTCAGCAGTGACAAGAAGAGCAACTCACGCAATAAATCTCGCACTCGCAGTATCTTCCAGCGGAAAAAGTCCGTACCCGAGTCATAAACTATGCGAAGCCCTACATTCAGGAACCCGTGTTGAAACAAAACCTTGCATCCAGCAAAGCGTTTTTGAAGCGTTCCGAGCAGACTTTCGTTCCCCATTCTTTTCTTTTTCCATTTCTTTTCTTTTTCCATTTCTTTTCTTTCTCCCTACTTTTTCAACATATCCAACTTTTAAGCCGCCTGGCAGCCATCTAGCTAGCATCAGGAACTGGCATGCCTAAGAGGCACAATACTTCAGTTCTTTGTGGATACCCTATTTTGTCTGATTTTGATTTACACTCGCTGTGGTCCTTTTCTTTTCTTTTCTCTTTTCTTGACCATAGTCCCGTGGGGACTGATTCCCCCTTTCGCTTCTTTGAACATTTCTTCCCTTTTCATATCTACTTCTTTGGATCCTTTTTCTTTCTCGGCAGATGCTTGCAAGCGACTTGTGTTCTCGGTTCATGATGGATGATTGATTGGATCGAGGCCTGGACATGTCTGATTACCCTTTTGCATATTATGTCTGTTTAGCACGGATTGATTCAATTGATATTTGGATCGTTGGTTTTCTTCCCAGATCATATCTTATCTTTATCGCCCGGACCTCTGGACGAGTCTACTATACTATAACACCAAATGGGTGGGCAGCGAAAATTGGCAAACGTAAACCATTAATCTGGCGTCGCAGGACTAACCATACCTGAAGCCTTTGTAATTAACTTGAGAACACTTATTGCTGTTTCTTGACATTGATCTTTCCACTGACGCGTGTTGGGATGACTTCGCTACAAGGCAGACAAAGTCTCAGCCCCCAAATTTGACCTCTACGCTCCCCTGATTGGTAGACGGCAGCCGCTGGCTATTCATGTTGCTGGCACATAGGTAAAAAGTACCTGTACGAAGTGCTTTTATCTTGTTTCCCTGCTCACCCCCAATTTTCTCTATTCACAGTGTTTTAGTTCAGCTCTCTCTAGGCTCAACCCATCTCAAGGAGGCTGGACAGCCCTTCAATATGCGGAAAGAAATGGGCAGCGTGAAGTGGCGCAGATATTAAGACAAGCTGGCGCGATCAGTTCCGACTTTTGATCGTCCACAGCTTTGCGATCTTTCTTCTCTTCATTATCCTAGTATCTGCGATCCCATAGGGCTGTATATTCTTCTCGTTCGCACAACCCAAGATTACCATATTAGCCCTACATGCTCACTTACGCTACCTTCGTAGACTTGATCCTTTGATCATCACGCGAAGCGATGAATTTACCGGCCGAGAGCTTAACCCAGAAACGGGTAGCGAATTTGAGATCACATAAGGAGGTTGTGTAGAATGAGCTCAGGGTTTTATCGCCGCCCTTACCTAGTGTAGTAGTGGGGAGGCCCAGCCCCCATTACAGATTATTCTCCTCTGATAGGTCACGTTTTGCAGGCCACACTATAGTTGGTATCCGTATCATCAGATATCGCCGTTGCAGAGGAGATCCGCGGATTGCCTCGTGCTACCCTTGTATGAAGAAAAATGCGATAAATTATGGTTACATGAGTAAAACCTTTACCTCAGAAGTCCGAGTGCAGTTCAAGGTCCCGTTGGACGCGCCAGGAATGCCTAGGAGTACCTATAGAAAAAGCAATATAGCCTCGGGCACGCATGCATGCGGGGGAATAGTTGACGTAGCAAACGAATATGATAGTCAGGCTCTCACATTGCAGGCCTTGTTCCTTCCATGTTCCGAAGATCCATCATACCATCGACTCCCATTAAATACACAACATATTTTGATTATCATATTGACTGAATAGTGAAACCGAATCAAAATGACCGCCAAGTTCATATGTGCGAATTGGAGCCCCGACAGCCCAACCTGTGAGGAAGAGGGGAAATACACCTGCAACAACTGTTTTCTTGTCATCGTGAGTTTATCAACGCACATGTTCTATGAATTATTACTCAACTTATACATACAGTATTGCGGCTCAACATGCCAAAGGTCTCACTGGCCTCACCATAAAGTTGAATGTAAGTCGTCCCTAGGCAAGCAGACCTGGCAGCCATCCTGGATTCTCGAGCAAAGAACTCCTGAGTTCATTGGAGACGCAATCCATACATTTGGAGGGAAGAAGTACCTCTGGGGTAATGTTCCTGCGTTTGACGTCCTCAAATTGGAATCAAATGAAGGAGAGGAATATGATGGGGATATTCGTTTGTTGTTCGCAGGTATGTGCTACTCCATCAGAAGGTTCCATGGAAATTGATATCCTTTAACATTAGCTTCTGGAGATATTCGCAACCTTGTTAGAACAATCGCACACCTTCCGAGCAGCTATAACCAATCCGTTGAAGCCATCATAAACGATAGAGACTTTGACATTGTCGCCCGAAATCTCATTCTGCTTCTAATTGCGCTGGTTGTCGAGAACATGCATGAGGCTGTTGATTGCATCATTCACATGTGGTACTCGACTCTCGTGCGCAGTTCCGACATTGAAATTCTTCACTCTCAAATCCTGCCTCTGATTGAGGATATCTGCGAAAAAGTCAAAGACAAGCCATCGGGAAAGCTCCTCGCAAAGACATGGAAATTTGGCACTCGCTCATTAAGAATTGTGCTAGAGCAATCGTCCTGGATTCGTCTTCTGTCTTTTTTCAACAAGCCAACTGCCTTGACAACCGAGCGAGCAAATGAAATTCGCAAGGCCAATACTCTAGCTCATTCAAGGCGGGACTATCAAGATCGATATATGTTGTGTCTTTCGCCCTCTCAGCGGATCGCTTTCTACAAGTTTCGCCAGGATGGCCTCTTACTTCCATTTGGATATCCGCGCCATGCTTTCAGAGAGCCAAACCCGTGAGTTACTGCATAAGCGGATGTTGAAGATATACTGACAAAAATAGGACTTTTTTTCAGGATGCGGATAGCTGGCCGATGCAAGACAACGCAGATCCTCTTCACGGGTGGCCATTAGAAGAGGTTTCGAATACAACAAGCGGAGCTGCAACCGCCGATATTTACGGCAAGTTGTTTTTCTATCTCCGCGGCCAGCTCCATTCTTTCTTGAGTCGAGTTTCTAGTTCGAAGATATCCTTTGAACTTCATCTTCTTGACGTTACTTCCCTTCCTGCGCATCTCGAGATCGACTCTTTTAGCCGAATCGATGTAAGTGACTAGCCTGTTGCCCCTAGCACATATATAACCCCAAAAACATATCCACTACATCACAAGAAACAAGCCAAATAATATCTATAGGTATCCAACATCTCTGATAGAGCCTGGCTAGGACTCCCCGAAACACTTTCCGCAATGGTACCGCTACTCCAGAGTCCGCTGGAAAACCCGCACGCTACTTTGATAACCTTGTTTATGAACGCGGTTGAAGAGAGCTTGGCCGATGCCGATAGGATGGAGGGTCTGACTTCTAAGAGCCAAATAACGAAGCGCCTGATGAAATACCTCCCCCCCAACAAAATGAAAATGGCAAGCATTTCCAGATACGATCCCATTATGATCAAAGTGGCGGTTGGCCGTGAGCTCATCAAGACCTGGGATGATATTTTTGACAGGTAATGATGTTCAAGATATGGCTTAACTATAACAAGATCTAATGCTTATACTGGCTTAGGTTTATGAAGTACTATAAGTTCAAAGAAGCCTCTGAAGTTTTCGAAGTGACAATGAAGAACGAACATACCATCATTCAGAAATGGCCTTACAGATTGAAGCTTCGTCCTGGACAGCCTGGAGCTCAGGATGAGTTCGACCGGGCATTGACAATGGGTGTGTCAGGGAAAGAGCGCTATGTAGAGTGGAAGAGAGTTCCCGAAGATCCGCTTTGAAAGAAGTACCAATTTGAGGACTTCATGTCGAGATATCCATGTTAAACATTGAACACACTTAATCTGGGGTCTTCCCTATTGCTACAAGACTGTATAGTTTCATGGGGTTTGAGATTTATGTACCTAGTTCCATAGATCAAAACATAGCTTGGAAACAGATTGAACTCGGAAATGGAAACATATTGTAAAACCTCCAATAGCAAGGTTTGAAGGTTTGCTTGAAAAAGTCAACGTTTTCACAGCGTAAGCTCAATGGAAGACGCCTCTTCATAGCTCTGATACTGCGACTTTCCATCGACCAAGTTCACCACCTGCTGATCCGCGATGTAGGTTTCCACCCATCCAAGCTGGGCGACGACACCCTCCTTGCTGATATAAGGCGCTTCGATTGCCTGCAGAGCAATAAAATCTGGGTCGGTGGACACAGTCACCAAGTCCGCGATGTCTCGGAAGTAAAACTCCACGGTCGCGTCGTGGGTGTCGACTGTCCAACCGCTTTGCAGACGCTCGCACGCGGTGCTCAATACATTTCGCACTGGCGTTGGGGAGAAGTGCTTTTTCCATGTTAAGTTTGACTGCCATTGGGGGTGGGAAGGGGGGATTATGTTGTAATAGAATGGTGACTTACGTAGCTATAGCCCTGTAACTTGTGGCGTTGATGAATCGCCACTGCTTTAGGGATATACTCCTCCGTGATGAAGCGGTGGCATTCTTCCTCGGAGGCATCCGGGTTCCGAAGGTGGGCGAGCGTCAGCTTCAAAAGGCGTTGCGGGGCCATGTTGGATTAGACAAGGATGTTCTGGGGGCTTCAAATGGGTTTGTGGCTTTGAAATGATAGGCTCGAGAGACAAGTCACTCATGTCCTCTTTATTTTATATCCCTCTAAGGTTTACATCTTATCCAGCTGGTTACACAGAAGGGAGGGCCTTGTAGGCAGAAAGACCTCGCCGGTTCGTGCAGCGCCCGCCGAGTTGTACCCAGTGCTCGGTGTTAGTTCGCCGATTCGGTGAAGTCAAAAATGATTACAGATAGCGCCGATAAAATGCAAAAGCTCGCAGTCCTCTATTCTGTCTAACATGATTCATTTTCTTAATTAAAAAAGTGTCGAACGCCCCTCTATTGTTCGCCTAAAAACCGAATTGCGCAAATCAAGCATGGCAGTATCAATGTTGTGACTGTCTTGGGGGTGACGTTGTCTTCTATATAGAAACGGTCGATTGTAATCACCACCACCAGCGTTATTCACGCGATTGTTGACCTTTATGGCAACAGCTTTGCAATTGTGCTGCAGCCTGCATCAAGCGGCTTTCGTGTTCACGGACCGTCTTCATCACCATTTTGATTGCGTTATTTTCGCTAGATGGACTAGACGGTCGACTGGTGTCCATTTCGGCGTTCTCGCTAGATACAAAAGGCGCCGTATGTTTGTTCACCGAGTCCCCCAGGCCGTCTAGTAATCGCAAGGCTGACTGGATCACTAACCCAATGTGACTCGCTGGATCATCCACGGAAAACGCCCCAATTTGTAGCGAGGGTAGTGGAATGGGCATGCCTTTGGCCAACTCAGCACCGAACTTTTCAGCGGTCTGCGAGAAGGTATTATAATAAGCTTCGATCAGCCGCATGTACGTAGATAAGGCATGCAACAGTGACAGTTGATCGAGCCTTGCTCCTGGCTGTAGTGATTCGGTATCAGAAGTTCCAGGGGTGCTTTGAGGCATGGCGATAAGCTGCTGGAACCGCGAGGAAAAAGTAGAGGATGCGGAAAGCGGCAATTGCCAATGCGTATTCTGCACAGCGGGTGACTGAACTGAGCGATTTCCATTTACTCGCAAAAGCTTGATCAATCGTTGTGTGAGAAGGAAAATTATGTCGATCGCACACTCTGATGACGAAGGGGAATTGGACCTATCTGTTTCGGGGGTCGTCGGGGGTGGGTTACATAGCAGGGCTTCCTTCGACGTGAGCCGAATCAAGTCAATGTCGAGCTCCAAAAGATCTTCCATAAATTTCTGTAGAAACTGAGTCTGTGAACCGATCTTGCGATTGGAAGTGGGTCCCAACGATAGCTCCAATTTCTGAGACGACAGTGGCGGGATGTCCGGGCCGATTTTGTCTCCAGAATTGGACACACTTGGCCCGGGAAACGATTCGAGTAGAGAGAGTTGATGATCAGTGATTTGGGCGCAAGGAGCCGTATTTTGGGCAGGAAAACTTGAGAACATGCCAGGTCCCAAAGGTGCCCCGGAAAAGTTTAGAGACGGTGCAAAGCTTTCCGGGAAGGGGATATCCTGGTCGACGCCCATGCATAGGTTCGACAGCGTCGGCTCGGGGGTCTCCGTACCGGCAATCGGGGCTCTGTCGACGGTGATAGCTTGACGGTTATCTTCTGAATATTCCCTTTGCAGTAGACCCCGGTTTTAGTGGCTAGACTCCGTCTGTTCTGAGGGGAGGGGTACTCAACCTGTTCAGCAAGTCAATATCTCCCAAATGCGCATTTGGTGAATAGGGCATCTGGGACGCCATTCCCATGGCCAACGGCCTGTCGCTGGTCCATTTGGAAATATGGGAACTGTTACGGCGATCCTGATGGGTGGGCCGACGCCCGCGATTCGAAGGACTAAACAAGCAATTTGCGCCCGCTCTCACACAGCGGCTGCATTTCCCTGCCTCATTGCGGTGACACCGTAGTTTGAGGTCATGACAGCGATCGCAAGCCTGTCGCGATGGTTGTTCGTACATCCCGAGAGCTGAACTCAAAGAATATGGGGGGGGGGGGGGGGGGTGGAATCGAATTCAAGGCGATTAACTCGGGTCGGACCGAAGCTTGGGAAAAAAGCGGAGGACTTGGGCCCACAAGTACACAAGTACACAAGTAAATAGAAAATCGATACGCAAACCCGAGGGCAAATATATCTTTAAAGGCGCCCTCCGTCAGCCCTTAGCCGTGGTATTTTTTGGGGTCCTCTGCCCTTGGGGTCCTTTGGTTCGTGTCCATCCCCCGCCACTGATGATCAACCGTGGCCGCTACTGAAATACTTTGCATGCCAAGACGGCCCACCCGAGTGCTCAGTGGGGCTCCCCAACTACAATTGGTATAATTTTGAACCGACTTTTTGGCTATACAGCCTGATGAACATCTCCAGAGCGGAGTGGGATGCATGCATCTTTGGAGTTTTGATCTATTGATTCCTGAAAATGTGAAAGGATAAGCACGAATGCTTGATCTAACCAGTTCGAGGTAATTCTCACTCGTCAGTAGGAAGCGAAGAAGAAGTGAAGAGTGAAGACAACTGAGAGATAGTTGCTCATTTGAGAAAACGCAGCAGAAATAAAAAGAATGAGATGATTATGCTATTTAGTCTGGTATCAAAGTCTTTATAGGCAATTTTTTCTCATATGCCTTTCAGCCCTTTGGGTGGAGGAAGCAGACCTCTTCAAGTCCCATGGGCATTCTCCAATTCCCCACTAGAACGTCAATTTGCACAAGTGATCCGAAAAGACCGCATTAAAACGTTGATAACCCATTTAGAATTACCATTGTTTACACATGTTCTAGTCTTCCCCCATGTTGATACTCTCTTTCATCTCAAAACATTTGGAAACTAATTGAAATTTCTTCGTCTGCTACACAAAATGTAAAATACATTCAAGAATCCGACCATAAATATATTGATGGCCGTTTAAGGTGGAAAGGACGAGATTTGACCTTGGTGTTGATATAACCTCTCTTGGAAAATTTGGGGTGGAAAAATGATTCATGGGATATTTGCTCGGGGAGGCTGCTGACCCTGAGATTTGTAGAGTTGGGGGTCCCTATGGCTCTACGAAACAGGGCACGCCAAGTTATGCAAGTCCGATCCTGATCCGAGATGTTGACGTAAACCCTGGGTAACTAATTGCGAATTCTGAAGCGAAAGTGAGTTACGTATTCCATAAGTCGGTTTTGATTTTGATTTTGTCTTCTGCTGATGTCACGTGTATAACGTGATTTGCTTAATACGGCACCAATACTACTACCCTGCCCGTAAGGCGCCCGATCTATACGCTACTAGATCTGGGAATCTGGGACCTGGACTCGAAGGGCCCCCAATGGAAAACCCCATGGGATCTAAGCAGGAATCCTAAACTTTGAACTTCAAAGTAGAAAAAACCACGTGAGAAGTAGGCTGTCATTTATTTCTTCAATATTTTTCTTAGTTATTTTTGTATTGATTCTAAATTTTAGGAGAACTAAGATATAATTTCTTAATTCTAATCTAGAATGTTTTAAAATATACTACAGTAATTTAGCTAGTATTTTTAAAAGAAATAGGAGGTTTTTGGGTTAGCAGGTACTAGGTAGTAAAGTAATCTACAGGTAAATATATACATCTTTCGCTATACAGTCAACGCCCGCTTATGCCACATCGCATTTTCCAAGGCAAAATATGCGCATTAACTGAAAGGTGTTAAGCTGAAAGCTGACAAATATGATTTGTAACCTCTATTTCCTATTTAGGCTTAAATCCCATATCCTCCAAGGTCACCTGATGTTTGCCATCTATGCGTAAACGGCTGAAATCGCGCATTAGACCATGAATCGTACGTATATGGTCTGAAGTGGTCCCATCTCTTATACTAGCCCACAGTAGCATATCGTCAAGAGAGTCTAATATCGATCTATCGGACGGAACCTTATCTACAGGGGGGTCGAAGGTTTCGTCGAAGGTTTCGTCGATATATATATCTCCACCAAAATCAAGGTCTTCTAGGGGTAGATCACTCTCGTCCGATAGGTTTAGATTAATCGGTCCATTGATCGTTTGAATTGAGACGAAAACCAATCTGCACACGCTTTATGTGATGGGCGAGGGGTTGTTTGAGAGTGATAGACCCTAAGCGCTTGCTTTTGTGCGTCAGATACGCCTTTTCTGGCATATTTTGGCACTTTTTGCACTTTTTGCACTTTTTGCTGCACAGGAGGGCGGATAGTGGTAAGGGGTGGAAGTGGGGCGCTATCCTCAGATTCGGACATTTTGATTGGTCTATAGGGCTTAGTAATCGCGGGATGACTCAGCGAATTGGAATGAAAAGTGGTGGTAAAGGTGAAAGTGGCTCTTATCGAAAATTTGTATGTAAAAATCAATAAAAGTGGGTCCATCCAAACGAAGGTGGTGGTCTAACCGCGATTGGGACATAAAAGGGAGTGGTATAAGCGGGCGTTGACTGTAACTGCCCAGAGCTTTTCTCTACTTCTGATTGGCTAATATGTTATATCATTATTTACTCAATTGCCTAGAAACAAAAATAAAAAAGTCAAGATTACCCTTATAATCTACACTAAGTTATCCATTTATTTTTGAGGCAATTATGCAGGAAATATGGGGCATGCCAATTTCAGAGTTTTAATCTTCGAGATTGGCGGGCCTACCAGAGTTACCGTAAAACTGCTAGATCTTCTGCCCGAAGCCAGAAAGCTGGATATGAAAATTATGGATCGCTTCAATTGACCCCTAGAGTTGTTCTAGGGCTCAATGTAAAACGAGCAGTGGCCTCCAATACCATTGTATCTTTACTCGTAGTCCCGGCAGCGCCTGCCCCTTGACCTCATACCCTTGTACAAAGGCTCAAGACACCTGATAAATCAGGCTCTGATAAAATGTTATATGACTAAATATATATGGCCAATGACTTAACCTGGTTGGAAGATCTTAAATGGCTTTAAAAGTGTAAATTAGGAGGCCCCGGGGGTACATCACAGTCTTGACTGTTGAGGTGACTGACGGTAGAAGCATATATTCTCATACCCCTAATCATTTGAATACTAAAAAATACTAATTGGTTAAGATTAGAGAAAATGTACTTCCAAAGTTAGTAAAAAAGACTATCATTAGAATCAGCTCATTTAGAGAATTCTAATAACTTTTTTTAACGCGAATAGACCACTAGTAAGCGTAAATATAATATTTGAATAGAAAAAAGGCTTACTACAAGCTTAATAAGTTGCTGCTTCCATTTCATTTTGCGTTACCGCGAAGATCTAGCACAATAGCGCTGCATGGGCAAGGTATCAGAGCGACCAATCCCACTCTATGTACATACTTGCTTTGCAGAATGCCATCGTCGTAAATAGTATGCAAACCCATGCTATCTACAGACATTCCTAGGTCTAATATCAATTGTTGACCATGGTTGACTCTTGAAATGGGTCCACTCGGGATTGATGGTTCTGAAATATTGAGCCCAAAAATGTTGTAGATTTCTCGCGGCAATCTCAAATATGCCATCGTATACGAGCCTGTCTCCGCCTGTGCATGAAGCTGCTGGCTGCGTGCGGTCGGGATCCCTTGGTAAACAGATAAGCGGCACAGACTAGGGGGTCAATTGATCATCAATGTACTAAATCCAGGCCCCAGTAGTTTTGCGGAATAAAAACTTGGTTGCAGGCTATCAACGGATGAACTGCTATTAAGTGCTTGAAACCCTTGGAACCGTTTATACTAAGAAGCATCAAGAACGAATCACATCTCAATATCTAGTTATTTAACTAGTTATCGACCCTACAATCTGTAATCAGATCTCCTAGCTTACCTAATATTCGGCGACCAAGGGCCAATCACAGACCAGACCGCCCAATGGGGAAGTTGGCTTATACAATGACCGAATGTTTCGGCATCGGCGATGTTGACAAAGAGACCTCCTGTTCTTAGAAATCAGTTTCTGACCATGGCTATTTTCTGCACTCAAAACTTCAATTTCTGGCTTCCGTCCTTCTCAATCAACTTTGTGCCCTGTACTCAACGCCAACATGTCCGATGATTCGGACGCTAGTACCCAGTCTGTCGAGAAGAAGCAGGGTAGAGGATGGCGCTTCTGGGCAATTTACATATCACTCTGCGTGTCGATCCTACTAGCTGCGGTTGAGTCAACGGTCACGTCGACCGCGTTGCCCTTCATCGCGGATGAGTTGAATGCAGGAAAGAACTACATCTGGTTTGTCAACTCCTTCTTCTTGACGAGGTAAGTCACATACGGTCTTTCGATTCGAGTCAATAAAGAAAACGAATTAACAATATATCCAATGAAAAGTGCTTGCTTCCAGCCCCTTTTCGGACAGACTGCGAATTTCTTTGGCCGACGATGGTTGATGATCGGCTCGGTGGCCTTGTTCGTCCTCGGCAGCGGCATCAGCGGCGGCGCGATCAACCCTGCCATGATGATTGCTGGGCGATCAATCCAAGGTATTGGGGGTGGCGGTATCAATGTAATGATCGATATGATCGTTAGTGATATGCTTCCATTGCGCGAGCGAGGAAACTTCATGGGTATGATCTTCGCCGTGTTCGCCGTCGGCACCTCCCTTGGCCCATTTATTGGGGGTGTTATTGTACAGCATAGCTCCTGGAGATGGGTTGTAAGTATCTAAGCCCAATCTATATTTGAGAGAATGGCAAGGCTCACACGATCTAATCAAAGTTCTATCTCAACCTTCCTATTGGCGGAACGGCGATCATCTGCCTGTTTCTCTTTCTCCACGTCAACTACCAAAAAGAGCCATGGCAAGAAAAGGTCAAGCGGATCGACTATATTGGCAACGTACTTCTTATGACTTCTATCGTCTCTATTCTCCTCGCTCTCACATGGGGCGGTACTACCTACGCCTGGTCAAACTGGCGGATCATCATCTGTTTGGTCCTCGGTCTCATTGGTATGATTCTATTCCACGCTTTTGAGGCTAGTCCATGGTGTCGGGAACCCATGATGCCACCACATATATTTCGACACCGTACTTCATTCGTTGCCTTGATTGTGTCCTTTATCCACAATATGCTTACGTTCTGGGTGATCTACTTTGTACCGGTGTACTTCCAGGCTGTGAAGCTTTCTACCTCCACTCGCGCCGGTGTACAGTTTCTACCCAGTGTGATTCTAGCTGTGCCGACTGCCATTGTCGCAGGTGGCCTCCTTACTAAATTTGGCCGCTACAAGCCTATCCATATCGTCGCTACGGCTGTGATTCTCCTAGGATTAGGTCTCTTTACTCTCTTCGATGCCGAGTCTAGTGCAGCGGAGTGGATCATTTTCCAAATTATCACCGCAATCGGCTTGGGTCTTCTGCTCACAACTACTCTAGCTGCAGTGCAGGTTCCCTTAGAAGAGAAGGATGTTGGACTCGCTACGGCGACATGGGCGTTTATTCGCAGTTACGGTGCTATCTGGGGAATTGCAATTCCAGCTGCTATTTTTAACACCGAGTTCGCGCGCTTGTCGGGTCGTATCTCAGACCCCGCTGTTTCGGCGCAACTTGCAGGTGGAGAAGCTTACTCTCACGTCTCTTCAACTTTTATTAAGTCACTTGCTCCTCAAGTTCAACGGGAGGTAGTCAGCGTGTACACTGATACCCTGAAGCTGGTTTGGTATGTATCGCTTGCTTTTGCTGCTCTGGCATTCATCATTACCTTCTTTGAGAAGGAGTTAAAACTGCGAACCGAGTTAGAGACGGAGTATGGAATCAAGGATGGTAAGGAAGGCACGGAAAAGGAAACCGCCGCTGAGGTCTGAACAAGGGAGTTTGAAAATTGAAGATGAAGGGTTGGATATATTAGAGAGTGAAATTTTCGGTACTGTTTCTATATGATTGCAGATCTTGTTTTGAAAGTTCAAATCCCGAGTACGAAGGACACATGGTTAAGGAAGGGGAGTTTCGAATGTATCTGGTTTCTATCATGTGAAATTCCATTCTAGCGAATAATAAAACCAATGAAGCCCCGGTCTTGTTGTGGGCTTAGCCTAATTCGCCCGCTATTTCCTTTTTCTACTGAGTTAAAGCAGTCCTGAAACCTTTGAGGAAAAGGGAAATATGTCTTTTCTTGTATAATTTAGCGAGAAAGTATAATATCTACTCGTGACATTATAAAACTATACGCTCCGGTGAATCCCAAATTGCCGATCCAGAAACGCAAAGATTCGATGCTGCGCCAAGCTAAAAGCGCCAACCTTTGCCTGGAGTCCCCCCTCGGCTATCTCCTTGCCAACCCAGAGATGTTTTTGACTCTCGGAAAGATGCTGTAATCGGCTAAAAATCTTGTTTGCACTAGGATCCTCTGTCGCGTAGATAGATGCTGCAGCGCCGGTAATCATGACAGGACACTTGACCTGGTGAAGATACTCACCACCATCGGCGGTTTGTAGCGTAAAGTCCTGCATTCGTCGCATAGCATCTGCTGGAGTTTTCATTCCCATGGCCCACTGTACTTGATTCAACTCCCATTTAAGCTGAAAGTTGAACCTAGAAAGCAGGCCCAAGGTACCATTGAAGATCCCATCGCTCAGCCAGCCTGAAGTCCAGGAATTAATGAAAAGAGCTGGCATGCGGGTAATAGCAACTTCCCACATGGAATAGAACGGGTCCACGGCAATGCAGGCGGAGATTCGTGGGTCGGCTGCGCCTCTCAGCGCATAGTAGCCTCCCAAGGTAGCGCCGTTGAGAGCAACTCGGGTTAGGTCGAGCTCGAGATCAGGATGTTGTGTGGCAAAGGTGTAAAGGAAGTCCAGAACTGGTCCTGTGACAGTTTCCCAGTCAGGTCGCATGTATGAATGTGCTTCTCGGCGCAGGACAATTCCTTGGCCGGGTCCTTCAAATATGAGTACCGCGTACCCGAGATCCGGCCCAGATGCTCCGCCAACAAGATAGAGCTCTTCGGCAGTCGAGTCTAAGCCACCGGTCGTTATGACGATAGGGGCTTTCCCACCCGGGAGACGCTTGGTGGCCGGAGGCAGGTATAGATAACCAGGCAGACGAATGCTCTCGTACGGGATCTCAATCTCGTATACGGGTCCTTCCCGTAGATGTATGCCTTGTTTGAAATTGTGAACCGAGCGCTCCGCAGTATCAAGAATGCGATTGTCAGGTCGAGAGTTCAGCATATACTGCGCAGCGCGAAAGTAGTTGGAGGCACGCATTAGAGCTTTATGGCGGGCGACTCGGTTCCCTTGCTGCCCTGCCTCGTGGGCGAGTCTTTCTGCTCGCAACCCTGCCTTCGACCACGCATTATACCAGCTTTCTGGATCTTGTTCTCGAATTTCCGGCAGGGCGTCGAGTGCTTCACCGATTTCACATCCACCAAAGCTCGTGGATCCGAGCAAGCGGACGAGTTCGAAGTTGAAGAAGACGTCTTTGAAGAATTGATACATTCTGGAGAACAATTCGAAACCGGGATGACAACACCAAGAATACAGTCAGCGCGCGACATTTTAAACGTATTAACTACATCATTTAATTATATAAGTTTCTCATGGTTTCGCCCTCGTGTCGATTGATGAATGGGGGCCATTGGCGATTCGGCATCCATCGTCGCCGAATTAATTCGGGCGCAGTCATAACATCGCCGAAACCTTTTCTTTTCGAGTGATAGGAAGTAAAAAAGAAAATTCCAAATTAAGATCAAATCGTATAGTTGTGGCCAGGGACTTCTTAAATAAAACTACGCGCAAGTGTCAGCAGCCCAGTATCCGCACAACATCCATACTCACTACGCCATGACCCTCGAAAACCACAACCTTGGCCACAATCTCCTGAGATTGGCCCCTTTGGTCCTTTCCACTGCCTCCTTCATGTGCGGTATCGACCAAGCGAACGCACTCCGGCCTTTCTCGAAGCCTCCTCTCGCCAAAACCGGTGGACATGTTCTCCCACACTGGTTCTCCGGGTTCTTTGACACCACAATCTACGCCGTGGGTCTCTCGTACCCGCTTGCCTTTGCCACAGCTCTTCTAAATGCGGGCAAATACGTTGGAAATCTCGATGACACCACAAGATATCTCTATTGGGCTGGGGCGGCTTTCTCGGCCGGCCACTTCCTCTATGGACCGGGTGCGATGAAGATTATCGCACGGATGTGCGACAAAGAGAATCCGGGGGTAAAGAACATTCAAACAACCCATGAGTGGCTCCATATGAACTTCACCCGCATGGTTACTGTTGATGGACCCGCTTGGATCATGTACTTCGCCGCTGTCCTTTCGGCGGCTTCCTTTCCTTAAGCTGCAGGGGGATAGCGCGAAGGTGGGCTCGTTTCTGCAATTTACCTAGATAAGAAAGAGTGTATCAAGTGATGATATAATTATGAAAGGATTGAGTTGTTCCAAAAAGATAGAAAATACCTAGTGTACACGCATTAGTCGAGCGTATACGTGTTCAGTTCCACATTTCCAATTCCTTTTAGTAAATCCTTCACCGAGAATACTGGAATTTTTCCAAGGCAAAAATACGATGGTATGGGAGGTTATCAAGTAAATATTCGAGATTGAATGCCCAGGCGGATATCAATGAAGACATTATTAATCGGTCAAGTTTACAACTTTTGGAAAATCGAAGTCACGCGCCCGGATCAAATTCAAATTCTTTGTCTACTCTCCAACAATGTACACTAGCTTCGATGCATGAACTTCTCCTTTCTTTAGCTTCTCCAGACCATCGGCCACCCCCGCCAGCCCTCCGCCCATAATAGTCGGCTGGTGAGGTCGAAGCTTTCCTTCTTCTAGCATTCGGTCAACCTTGGGATACCATGAAACACCGAAGGAATAATCAGCAGGGGTTGGATCTCGGTGGAAAACGCCCGCAAGCCCCACTTCATCGCCGGTTAGGGTGAATGTGAGAATCCAGTCCGCGGAAATCTCCGGTCGTGAGCGCTGCACTCGGTCAGGAAATGGGTCGAGCGACACATAGCGTGCACCCGGTTGACTGCGCAACGCGTCATAGCAGATGCCCATGCTGCTCGTGCTCGAGATACAGTCCAAAGCGTATCCAAGGTCATCGTGAGTATACGCGCGAATGTCCTTGCCGCATGTGACCGAGTGGTAATCGAATGCCACTTCAGCCCCAAGGTCGTTGACCAGGCCGAAGTTCTGCGGCGAACAGACCGCGATAGCTCGATATCCGGCGTGCTGCAAAAGTTGAATGGCAATTATGCCCGACGAGGTCGCTCCTCCGTAAACTAGCACGGCAGGCGAGGAAGGCGTCACCTTGCGTTCGGCGAAGGACAGGCCGAGGGTCTTGAAGAGGGCCAGGCCACCAGTTGAGGCACTGATTCCAAGTGTTGCTGCCGTCTCGAAAGAGATTCCATCGGGGATCTTAAAAAGCAAGTCGGCCTTTGCCACAACATATTCGGCGAAGGAACCATTTGAGGGGCGAAGAGGATTTCCCCCCATCACCCAACCACAAACTCGAGCTCCTTCATTCCATACCCGTTGGCTCTTGGGACCGGCAGGACCTGCGATGGTTCCTGAAAAATCACACCCACTGACAGCTCCTGGGGTACTGGAGTAGGCCAATGTCTTCCAGTCCACCGGATTGAGAGCGACCGAATGGACTTTGACCAAAACCTCGTTTTCACCGGGTTGAGGTATCTCGACATCGGAGTCGATTCGGACCCTGCTAGGGCCTTCTGCGAGAATAGCGCGTTGTGTATGCATGGTCAAATTTATTGGACTCGTTTGCTAAAGGGGCTCGTCAACTATTTACCTCGATGTGGTGCCCCACACATGCCTCCGACTTTATCATGGCCAATCCTCCCGATATGTCGTCCCACCGACCAGGGGGCCAAATGAGGTCGGCCACCTTTCTCAATCTAGTAACAGGCTCGTTTGATCTTAGTCTCGGTATTGTGGGTTGCCTTATGTCCCTATGTCTGAAAATTGCACCAATCGGCGATACCTCGTGTAAAGCACGTCATGAATCCACTTCCCTCGTGCGGAGGCAGATATACGCTTCGGCGATGTGTCGTGGGGGCTTTCTCAGCCCGATGCCCAAGGGCTAAGTTGATAAGACGAGGCTCCATGAATAACTAGTTTACAACCTGCCTAAGATACCGGATCGATTCATTCACTTCACTTTATTTTGACACCCTGTCGCCCACCGAAGCAATTGAAGCCTGTTGAGCAAAGACATAAACAAGTAGGTCAAAAGTTCGCGCCATGTTTGAAGAAAGATAACTCATTTCGAAAAGATCGAAGATACAGACGAACTATAGACCAAAATGAGCGGGACAAACGAGCCTATAGCCATCATTGGAACTGGCTGTCGATTTCCAGGCAACGCCAGCTCCCCTTCCAGGCTATGGGATCTTTTGCACCACCCTCGGGATCTCTCAAGAAAGCCTCCATCGACGCGTTTTAGCGCCGATGGCTTCTATCACCCAAACCCAGAGCATCATACAACGAGCAATGTCACCCAGTCTTATTTTCTCGAGGAAGACCACCGTCTGTTCGATGCGAGCTTCTTCAATATCACTCCGAAGGAGGCGGAGGCAATTGACCCACAGCAACGACTTCTCCTGGAAACGGTGTATGAGGCCATGGAATCCGCCGGTTTGACTCTGAAAGGCATGGAAGGCAGTAATACGTCAGTCTACGTGGGACTTATGTGCAATGATTTCCACGACATTCAATTCCAGGACCCCGACTACCTCCCGCAATACATTGCCACAGGTGCATCTCGGGCAATTATTTCGAACAGGGTCTCTTATTTTTTCGATTTCAAGGGACCTTCAATGACGATCGACACTGCATGCTCGTCGAGCTTGGTCGCAATCCATCAAGCTGTCCAGAGTCTGCGGTCCGGCGAGAGTACTGCTGCTTGTGCTGCTGGCGCTAACTTGCTCTTGAGCCCGGAGTACTATCAAGCAGAATCGAATCTGCATATGCTTTCTCCTTCTGGCCGGTCCCAGATGTGGGATGAAAATGCTGACGGATATGCTCGAGGTGAAGGGATTGCGGCCATCTTTCTCAAGACTCTTTCTAGTGCCCTGGCAGATGGAGACCACATTGAGGGCATCATCAGGGAAACCGGCGTGAACTCTGATGGTCGTACTCGGGGCATTACCATGCCTAGCGATAAAGCCCAGCTTTCTTTAATTAGAGCCACTTACAAAAAAGCCGGCTTGGATCCCCTGAATCCAGATCAACGCTGCCAGTACTTCGAGGCTCATGGGACCGGTACCCCTGCCGGCGATCCCTTGGAAGCATCCGCCATTAGCCAAGCGTTTTTCAATGAGAAAAGTCACGATGGAGAAAAACTTCTTGTCGGGTCGATAAAGACTGTCATTGGTCACACAGAGGGCGCCGCTGGTGTGGCAGGAGTGATGAAAGCTATGCTCGCAATGCAAAACGGCATTGTTCCCCCCAACCAGCACTTGAAGTCACTTAATCCCAGCGTGAAACCCTGGTATTCCCATTTGGAGATTCCGATTGAACCGCAAATATGGCCTACAACTGAGGCGAACACGCCTCGACGAGCAAGTGTCAACTCTTTTGGTTTTGGTGGTACCAACAGCCACGTCATTCTTGAGCGTTATGACCCAGCTCTTCATGGGAAGCTGCAAGATAAAGAGCATGCTATGGATGGAACAATATCTGAGAGTCCGCTTTCCATTCCAGTTGTCCTATCTGCCCATACTGAGCAGTCTCTCTTCGGTATGATCCAAGCATACTCGGAGTATCTGAAATTGCACGATTCGGTAGACTTAAAATCCCTTGCTTGGGCATTGCTTGAGCGTCGCTCTCTCCTCCCCGTCAGGATTGCGTTTTCCCCTGGTTCTCAGAAGGACGTTATCGCGCAGATGAATGCTGCAATTCAGCGCGGTATTGACTCGGGCACTCGCCTGAAGATTCTCGATATCGAGGCTGGTCCTCGTATCCTGGGAGTTTTCACTGGACAAGGTGCTCAATGGGCCACTATGGGTCGTGCTTTGATTCTTCGCTCGCAACTTTTTCGACAGACAATCATGGAATTGGAAAGCCATCTGTCTGAATTGCCACACCCGCCTTCATGGTCACTGGAGAAGGAAATTATGGCGTCACCGTCATCCTCTCGTTTGCAAGAGGCTGCTTTGTCCCAGCCATTATGTACGGCTATCCAAGTAGCTACGGTCAACCTCCTACATGCAGCTGGGGTTTCTTTTCACACTGTTGTGGGCCACTCTTCTGGTGAGATCGCAGCAGCCTATACCAGCGGGTACATAACTGCTAATGAAGCCATTCGGATCGCCTATTATCGCGGCTATTTTGCTAGTCTTGCATGTGGTTCGGATGGTCAAAAGGGTGGAATGCTGGCTGCAGGCCTGAGCCTCGAAGAAGCGAAAGAATTCTGCAACCTTCCCCCATTCAAGGGTCGCATAGGGGTGGCTGCAAGTAATTCGGCATCCAGCGTTACACTTTCAGGTGACCTTGATGCCATCCTAACAGCCAAGAGTACGCTGGATACAGATGGGAAATTTGCAAGGGTACTGAAGGTGGACACTGCGTACCACAGCACGCATATGCATCCGTGCTCAGAGCCCTACCTGGAAGCGCTTGCAGCTATCCAAATAAAGCCAAAATCATTCAAGCCAGGGTGCGCTTGGCTTTCTAGCGTATTCAGTGACAATGGGCGACCAAGGAAAGAAGACCTTTCAGGCCCGTACTGGCGCGACAACATGGTGAAGCCGGTTCTTTTCTATGAGGCCGTCCGGGCTGCGCATGAAAGGCGAGGACCATTTGACATTTGTATCGAAGTGGGACCGCACGCTGCGCTCAAGGGTCCGGTAACACAGACTATCAAAGAAGCTTCTGGCCATGCACAGCCATACCAGGGTGCCCTGCATCGTGGAAAAGATGATGTCGTTTCTTTTGGCAGTCTTTTGGGATTCTTGTGGACACATCTCCCTGCAGGTGCCATCGATTTAAATGGATTTGCAACAGCCATGGGCGACGATATTTCCCGACGACGCATGTTTCCCAAAGACCTTCCATCCTATCAATGGGAGCATAACCAGATTCACTGGAGAGAAGGACGTCTTTCCACGCAATACCGAAACCGGCCTCCGTTCCATGAGCTTCTAGGCACGAGGCTTCCTGGTGATGTTAATCAGGAACCTCGCTGGCGCAACATACTTCGAGCTGATGAGGTACACTGGCTTCGTGATCACCGCTTCCAGGGTCAGATAATTATTCCCGCAGCGGCCTATTGTATGATGGCAGTGGGTGCAGCGCAGTCCCTGAGCAAGGACATGCCAATTGAGGCCATTGAGATCACTGACTTGGACTTCGAAAATGCTATAATTGTGCCAGATGGCCCGCCCGGAGCCGAGATACTCTTCAACCTCCACCAGACACACACTCAAGATGGCTCAAACAAGACTGTCATCCACGCAGAGTACACCTGCTTTTCTGGCCCTGCCGATGGCTCGGCACCGATCAAGAGGGTCTTTACTGGAAAGTTGTCTGTGTTTCTGGATTCATCAATGGGCACGGGTCTTCCAGCCAAAAGCAAGATCCGTCCCATTTTGTATCCCATGAATGTCGATGACTTTTATGACCAGATGACGAGTATTGGACTGAACTACTCCGGCTCGTTTCGGGGCATTCAAGCTGCACAGCGACGCCTGTACAATTCTACAATTCGGATTGATCCTCCAGAAGAGAAAGACAGCTCGTTTCTTATCCACCCTACCACCCTTGATGTGTGCTTCCAGGCGATATTCGCCGCGTATGCTTCGCCAGATGACGGGTCACTCCAAACATCTTTTCTGCCTCGCAAAATTGGCCGGATTCTACTCACTATCCCTGAGTGCCAGGCCAGCCTTGCCGCAAGGTCTAGTGTCAACGTTGATGCCGTGGTGACAAATGTCGTGACCGCTAACACTTTCCAACTCCCGGCTTTCTGCGGAGATCTTCACGTCTTTAACGAGAAGACGGGGAAAATGCAAATTTTGATCGAGGACTTATCAGTCAGCTCTTTTGCTCTTGGCTCCGAAAATGATGACCGTCAACTCTTTCTCGAGGACCGTTGGGAACTGGACATCATGAGCGGTCTCAGTGCTCGCCGCAGCAGGGTTGATATCTCTACCACTCAAGCGCCTACGGAAGCATGCGAGCGTGTTGCTCACTTTTATCTTAGAGAGCTTGTCAGGGAAGGTACTTTATCCCACATTGTACCCGAGTATGAGAATCTCGTTCAGTTTGCGCGTGGTGTCGCTTCTCAGCAATCAGTGAATGGTGCAATCAGTAGAATCGCATGGGCAAGCGACACCGAGGACGAAATTGCCAAATTAGTCATGCAGCATCCCGATAGCCATGATCTGAGGTTGAGCAAAGCCATCGGGGAGAGACTCCCGTCTATTGTGAGTGGTGATTCAGGTTGGCAAGACGACCACATTGCGGGCATCTTTGATCAGGCCCTCGAATATGGCTCGACTCTGGCTTTGGCCTACCGCGAAATTGGCTCAGTCGCAAGGCAGATTGCTCACAAACATCCTCGAATGTCGATACTGGAGGTAGGTGCACACGCAGGTCGAGCAACAAAGTACATCCTTCGAGAACTAAATGGTACTTTCTCAACTTACACCATTGCTCACACCACCTCCCCGGACTGGTTGGCGCATGTCCACGACGATCTCCCCAGTCAGGTTTTGCAAGCAAGTCTAGACTTCAACGAGGATCTTGAAGCACAGGGCTTTAAGGGCGGATCATTCGATCTTGTGATTGCGGTCGGTGTGACACCTATGTCTCTCCCCATCCGTCGATCCCTCTCCAGCCTTCGCGAATTGTTGAAGCCCGGCGGATTTTCTGTTTTTCTTGAACCTACAGGAAACGCAATGCATTACCCCTTCACAATGTCTCTTATCCCACAATGGTGGTCACTTGAAGATGAACATCGGTCTGAAGCAAAGACAGTCTCTCTAGTCACCTGGAACAAACTGCTGCGCCAAACACGCTTTTCAGGTGTTGATGCGGTTGTCAGTGACAAATCAGAGCCTAAAATGTCTTTAATTGTGTCTCAGGCCACAGATGAGACTGTTCAGTCTCTTCGAAAACCACTTCATTCTCAGAAGACAATTGGAACTATTCCTGGGAAGCTTTTGATTCTCGGCGGAAATTCCTTGGAGACGTCCCGATTGATTGGTCAACTTGAGATGCTTCTCGAGTCTTACTTTCACTCTATCTTGACTGTAGAGTCTCTTGACAAGTTGACAGAAAAGTCTTTGCAAGGCGTTACAGCCATTCTGTCTTTGAATGACCTTGATGCTCCTTTCGTGAAGAACGTCACCAAAGATTCCTGGCGCAATCTCAAACTGGTGTTTGGGCGTGTTCCAAGTGTCTTGTGGATCTTACAGGGATATCGAGAAAAGAACCCTTATCATGCCGCGTCCCTGGGTCTTCTTCGCGTCATTGCAGCGGAGACACCGCAACTGCACCTACAATGCCTAGACGTTGAGAATACCGATAGCCAAGAATTTTTCCTCGCCGAATGTCTTCTTCGTTTGGTGATTATACAAACCAAGAAGCTTCGAAACGATCCAGCTCTTCTCTGGTCTACAGAGCAGGAACTGGTTTTGGAACGAGGCTCTTTCCTGTTACCTCGGGTCGTGCCCGTGGCGGAGCTCAATGATCGTCTCAACTCCGCGAAAAGGCTTCTACAAAGAAAAGTGAACGCTTCCCTGGTCGAGGTTGTACTACAAAGGGCAACCCAGGGCGGTGGTGCCACTAGGTATACCGCGGTCCAAGGCTTGAAGAGAAGTAGTTTCATCTCTCCTGAGGTCAATCATAGGTCTCTACATATGCAGGAAAGCTCATTGCTCGCGGTTCGACTTGCAGACGACATCTCCGTCTTTGTAGGTCTCGGGTCGGATCTGGAGAACGGGGCTAAATACTTAGCCTTGATCCTTCAGAATGCTTCACTTGTGAATGTTCCCATATCATGGACGTATTCCCTTGAAGAGCCTTCCGCTTCGAGCATCTCGGTTGAAGTCGCCTTGAGATACTTCGCCGCTCGACGGATGGTAGAATTGGCCTCCTCATCAGGCTCCACCGTTTTACATGGACTTGACAACTATCTTGCCTGCACTGTCTGGGATTTAGCACAAGCGGCCGGAAAGCGGATCTTTGTGGCTACTGATGGACCTCATGACGACGTTCTGTCGCCTCATATCCCTCAACTCTACGTTCACCCCCGTGCATCCAAGTCGATGCTACGGTCGAGTCTGCCCAGGGATGCCAATATGCTAATCGACATCGCCGCCGGTGCAAAATGTCTGCAACGGTTACGGGCTGTTATGCCCCAGAACTGTATCGTGCTCTCATCCGATGCTGTGTTCAATGACAATGCCTCGCAGGGTCCTAACACACCGAAAGACGCGTGGAAAGACCTGATCGCAAGAGCGGGTTACATTGCGACTCAAGATAATCCAAAAGTGCGACCAAGCGAGCTCCTCCAGGAAGCACCCATGAGATCTCCGCTAGCGACAATCGATTGGAGTTGTGACGAACAATTGTCCACGCTCGTTCAGCCGCTGAACCCCTCCAAACTCTTCTCTAGCAGCAGGACTTACCTTCTTATGGGTTTGACAGGAGAATTAGGACAGTTCCTGTGCAGGTGGATGGTGGAAAACGGTGCTCGTCACATTGTAATTTCAAGCAGGTGAGTAGTCAAGTTTCTCTAGCTGATTTAAGGAAAAACAGGGAGGATTTCATCTAACAGAAGTTCCAGGAATCCTCAAAGGGGCACCCGATGGGAGGCCGAGCTTCGCTCATTGGGGGCTGACCTTCACATTGAGCCCTGTGATGTAACAATCAAGTCCGATGTTGTTCGCCTCGTCCAAAAACTCAGAAATATATTGCCCCCGGTTGCTGGCATTGTGAATGGAGCGATGGTTATGCACGACCAACCTTTCGCTGACATGGATGATGAGACTTTCCGCAGGGTGCTCCGACCGAAGATTGATGGATCTAAGAATCTTGATGAAGTATTTGGGGATTCCCCATTGGATTTCTTCATCATGACCTCTTCAACGGCTGCTGTCATTGGTATGTCAATGTCTGTTTACGCAGTGAGAACCTTAATGTTTATCTTCACCCTCACTAGGTAATCCCGGACAAGCGAACTACGCCTCAGCCAATCAGGTACGTGATTGTTTTCTGGAAGCATTTTATGATACTCAAGATCTCCCTTAGTTTATGGTTAGCCTTGCTGCTCAGCGCAAAGCGCGAGGCGTGGCCGGCTCCGTCGTCGACATTGGAATGGTCATGGGAATCGGTTACATTCGCCGCAGCGAGGAGAAGGGAACATATCAGCATTTCCTCGGAAAACAGAACTTGATGCCAATCTCCGAGCACGACATCCGGGACATTTTTTGCGAAGCCATTTTTGGTGGCCACCCGACCATGGGCGATCGCTCCCAGATCATGACCGGCCTGGCCAAAATCGACCTATCGGATACCAGCAAGCGACCAAGCTGGATTGCCAATCCACGCTTCTCTCATCACAGATTCGAGTCCGATCTTAAAAAGATAATGGACACTGGCTCCGACGCATCGCCCAAGACCAAGCTTCGCAAGGCTGACAATGTCGAAGAAGTTTCGAGCATACTACAAGACATGTTTTCTGCTGAACTTGCAGTGACTTTACAGCTACCGCCAGATAATGTGAACAAGTCTATATCACTGCTCGAAATGGGAGCAGATTCGCTTGTAGCAGTTGAAATTCGATCATGGTTCTTGACAGAAGTCGGACAAGATGTACCTGTCCTGAAGCTTTTGGGAGGTGGGAGTTTTACAGACCGTAAGGCTCTTTTTGGCTCTTGCCTGGAACTGAAGAAACTAAATTTTCTATAGTATGTGACGAGCTAGCAGTTGACATTCTTGCTGAGAACGTCGCTGCTCGTGACCAGCCAGCTAGGGATGAGCCTATTCCCGAGCCGCATGAAAACATTTCGACTGTTGACCAGGCACTAGCGAACAATTCAAGCGAGGTTGTGACTGATTTCAATGACAAGATACCTCTTGGGACGAGCGGCTCGTCCGATGAAAGCTCAGTAAATGGCGACACCCAAGCACAACAAACCCCCGATACATCCGATAATGAGTCTCTTAGTGTGGGCAAGCCTATTATGCCACCTTGGTTGCAAATCGATTCCATGTCTTATGGACAGTCCCGTATCTGGTTCCCTTCTATCTACCTCGATGACAAGACCACATACAACTGCACTACTTCCTATCGTCTCAAGGGACCATTGGATCTTGATAGACTGGAAAGTGCACTTCAACGAGTCACGCAAAGGCACGAGTCTTTCCGCACCTCGTTTCATACTGATAGTTTCACTGGAGAAGCCAAGCAAGTCATTCTGAGGAAAAGTAAGTTCAGGCTTCGTGTCCTGGGATCGACAAACGACAAGAGTGATGTCAAACGTGAATTCGACAACATGCACAATCATGTTTACGATCTTGAGCATGGTGATACTTTCCGAGCATTCCTCTTGGCCCATGCTCCCGACTATCACACCATCATCTTTGGTTATCATCATATCATCATGGATGGTGTAAGCTGGCAACTCACTCTTCAGGACATTGAGCTACACTATACCTCGTCTGCAAAGCCGTCGAATCCCGTTCAATACTCTCTGTTTGCAAAATCGCAGCGACAGGCCATCACTAGCGGTACCTATTCCAATCAGCTTCAGTTCTGGAAGAGTCAATTGCGTGATCTACCGGAGCCCCTTCCTTTGTTCCCCTTTGCGAAGGCGGGTTCACGCAGGGAGATGACCAACTACGCGACCATTGACCTTGTGCAACCCCTTGAAGCTTCCTTGACGAATAAAATCAAAGCTGTCAGCAAGAAAGCAAAGTGTACAACATTGCACTTCTATCTTACGGCCTTCCAAGTGATGCTTCACCGCTTCCTCGGTGTCGACGATCAGTGCATCGGTCTTGTGGACGCCAACCGCAATGACCCCAACTTCATGCAGACGATTGGATTTTTATTGAATTTCCTACCGCTGCGTTTCAGCCTTGCAAATGACCCGAGCTTTGAGTATCTCGCTCAGCAGACTCGCACTTCTGTCTACGCTGCACTTGGAAATTCGGACATCCCGATTGATATTATCCTCGATGAGCTCCACGTCCCTCGATCGACTACCTCTCCTCCGTTGTTCCAAACAATCTTCAATTATCGGATGGGTGCCCTCAAGCAAAGCTCCATTGGTGATATCGCCCTTGAATGGCACGACTACAAGGACACGCGCACTCCTTATGATATCGCAGTCTCCATCGACGAGAAAGACGATGGCACCGGCGGTTTCTTATCATTGGGTCTTCTTGAATATCTGTTTGATCGGACAGGTGGCGAGTTGCTCATAAAGGCCTATGTAAACATTCTTGAGCAAGCCGCTGCAGACCCGACTTTGCGGCTCAGTGACTACACCCTGTTCCCGGAGGCTGCATCTGAAGAGTCGATTTTACTGGGCATCGGCGATGATATCGAGACTACTTGGCCTGACACGCTGTCTAAGAGAGTCAATCACCTTGTTGAGAGTCAGCCAAATTCACTTGCATTGAAGGATCCTGTAGGCAGGATTCTGACCTATCGTGATATGGGCGATCGAGTGAACGCCATTGCCGCCGCACTCGATACTCTTCCTGCTGTGAAATCCGGATCGCGCATTGGAGTTTGCTGTCAGCCATCGTCGGACATGGTGTGTGCACTTCTGGCCATCCTACGTCTTGGGGCTGTCTATGTGCCTCTTGATTCCAGCATGCCTGTCGAGCGTCTGGGCTTCATTTGCGATGAGGCGCAGCTGGATGCTCTCGTCAATGACAAAGATACCGCCAGTGTTGCTAAAAAACTCGAGGTTGGAACCAAGGTCGACCTTGCATGTTTGCCGAGTCGAATTGAGAAGATAATCTCGGACCGCAGTGAAGCGGCGTCGAATGCGTTCATCATGTTCACTAGTGGGTCGACTGGCAAACCCAAGGGTGTCCAATTGACGCATGCCAACTACATGACCCAAACTCTGGCTGCATCCGAAAGACTGGGCCTGCAACGAGAGATAGTGCTACAGCAAAGCTCCGTGAGCTTTGACATTTCACTTGCCCAGATATTCTACTGCCTTGCAAACGGAGGTACACTCATCATCACCGACACTCAGAAGGATCCCGAGGCACTGGCCAGATTGATCGGCCGTGAGAAAGTAACGTTTACGTTGTGTGTTCCGTCCGAGTATTCAATTTTGTTGCGACAAGGCAAAGAGGCTTTGGCATCATGCACATCCTGGCGTATTGCGTACGCAGGTGGTGAGACATTCCCTCTTGGTCTCAAAGAGAAGTTTCGTGACCTTCATCTCGACAATCTCGCGGTTTTCAATGCTTATGGTCCGACTGAAGGAGCTATCGCTGCCACCATTGGCGCGGTCGACTACCGAGCCACCAACGACGAAAGAATCCCTATTGGTAGGAGATTGAACAATTATGCAGCTTATGTCGTTGATGATGATGCAAAGCCTGTCCCAGTTGGTTTTCCTGGAGAACTACTCATCGGTGGGCCTGGTATCAGCCCTGGATACTGGCGCAATTCAGACCTCACGAAGCAGAAGTTCATCACAGACTCCATTTCCGGCCCTAGAAAGTTTTCGAAAGGTTGGAAGACCCTTTATCGCACAGGGGATAAGGCACGGCTGCTCGAAGATGGATCTTTGGTCTATCAAGGCAGAATGGAAGGAGACTCCCAGGTCAAGCTCCGAGGAGTACGCATCGAGCTGGAAGAAATTGAGACTGCGCTTCTCAACACCGCCAGCGCCTTACTTTCCGATGCTGCAGTTGTACTTAGAGGAGAAACAGAAAAGTTTTTGGCTGCGTTTGTTGTCTTCTCCGATGGGCATAAGCCCGAGAACTCGGCCGAATATTTGCGCTCGCTACGATCCGCACTCTCTCTTCCCTCATTCATGAAACCCGCGATCATTAAAGACCTGACGCAGCTTCCCATCACGGCTTCAGGAAAGCTTGATCGCCGCGCACTAGGCTCCATTCCTCTTGGTGACATTACTGGTGCCGAGTTTTCAAAACCATTGACGGCTACCGAACAACAGTTGAGTGACATTTGGGCAATGCTTCTCGTCCATAACGGTGAAAAACTCAGAATTGAGAAGACCTCCGACTTCTTCTCAGTTGGGGGCAACTCGCTCCTTTTGCTCAAGATGCAAGCCGAGATTCGTGACCGTCTCTCGATTGATCTAAGCCTACCTGAACTCTTCCAAAACAACACGCTTGAGGGCCTTTCATCCCGCATAGATGCAAGCGGTGCCAACCATTTTGTTCAAATTGATTGGGAGGCGGAAACGGCTTTGCACTCCGATACATCATCCACAGTGGGTGCGACATACCCACCAAAAGACACCTTGAAGCCCAAGACTGTCATTTTGACAGGCGCAACCGGTTTTCTGGGTCGCACCTTGTGTAAAAAGCTGTCCGCTAGCCCCTATATTGCGAAGATTGAATGTCTGGCTGTCAGGAACCCTAACACAGCCGGAAAGGAGTCAGATAAGATATCATTTCACACTGGAGATCTTAGGTCACCTTTCCTCGGACTTTCCGAGAAAGAAGCAAAAATGATCTTCGAATCGGCTGACCTCATTATCCACAATGGTGCTGATGTCTCGCACATGAAGTCATATCAATCACTTCGCCGGCCGAATGTTGAGTCCACCAAGGAGCTCGTCCGTCTCGCAGCCAAGCATCAAACTCCCTTCCACTTTATTTCCACGGCGGGAGTCGCTCAACTGAGCGGCAAGGAATCATATCCTGAAATCTCTGTTGCAGCCTACAAGCCGCCTACCAATGGACTAGAAGGCTATGTGGCATCGAAGTGGGCCAGCGAACGATTCCTCGAACGCGTTGCTGCTGAAACTGGAATGCCTGTATGGATTCATCGACCCACCAGTATCACAGGCGATGGCACTTCTTCAATGGACATCGTACACAATGTGCTGCGCTATTCCCGGCTGTTAAAGAGCGTTCCGGAACTCACAGGATGGGGTGGATACTTTGATTTTGTACATGTTGACTCTGTCGCTCTAGCAGTTGTTGAGGCAGCCCTGGCTAATGATTCCTCCATGACCAAGGACCCAGTCTATGCTCATCACTGCGGAGAGACGGTGATTCCTATCCAGCAATTACGCGTCTTCTTGGAAACAGAGCTTGGAGAACCGGTTTCTACCATCAGTATCTCCGACTGGGTTGCTGCGGCCTCGGCTGAAGGAATGGACCCATTGGTGGTAGCATTTATGAATATGTTTGTTGACGGGATTGCACATTCGCTCGTTATGCCGCGGCTGATGAAGGGGGACTCTGCAGCTGGAAATGTTTGAGCTTGAGGTTTGAATCACCTCGGGGAGAAGGAAGATCCCAACTTTCACTTGATCTGTGTTTTATTTAAAGCCAGAATGGAATCTATTGTTACTCAGACTTAGTGATTCCTGAGCGTAAATCAGCATCCTTGAATGTGAAGATATTTAGTTAGGGTATTTATATACTCAGAAATACTGGAGCTCCAAAGTACTCTGACGCCCGCGGCGTAACCTTGGAAGGTATTTGTATGTCCACTATGCGCGATTAGGTTTCATTCAATTCACATGTCACGAGGTCAGCTCTAGAGTAGAATCCCAGTGAGTGCTCAGTATGATGTGAAAGTAGACATACAGTAAATCTTATTATAATTAGCGCCAAAGGAGCTATAATGAGTTACTCAAGGGCTCTATAGGACTACTTTGAGTACTACCTACTTTAGCGCCGTTAAGCTTATAAAGTCTATTCTCTGTGCTAGATACTAGATATAACACATTAAATGAATTCACACGACATCTTGCACTTACAACAAACCCGGTTTTAACGTTGAATCGTTTCTTATGTACAAGCTGGAGACCTATGTCAAAGAGAAACATGTCTGGAGCAACTTTCACATACGTGCGATGTGACGTCTGCATCACTTCGGTAGGGAAGCTCTCTCCTGGAAACAACGTTGTGGAATTCATGGAAAAGGATCCATGTACTTGTAAAACAAAGAAGAAACTCATCAAGAACATTGCTACATTCATGAAAGCAGATGAATCGGAGATCACCATCATGCGCAGAGATTCGGAGATATCCGACAAGCCAGCGTACATGAGCATCGATGGAGTTTGCTAATGAATTTCTGGGCCCAGCCGGAGAAGCAAAATGTTTACTAGTAAACCATGCCATCAGTGGAGGGTTGTGGGATAATGAATGAGGGCAGCCCATCCAAGTCTTTATCTAATGTTACAATGTTGCTGATCAACTGAATTGAATCCCAACTTTGCCATGCATACTTCCTTACCCCTGTTGGATGGACTGAATACACCAAAATTTCTCAAAAAAATGAACAGATCGACCAATAATCAGAATCATCTGAATAATCGCTTGCGATAGCTTCTCGATGGGGGTGTAGATGTGATTGTAGATGTGATATGGCTTGCATCACTGTCTCACGACATAATTTATTGCAACATCGTGACTCCTGCATGCATATCCCGAGTTGGCAAGGCGCTTATGGGTTATGTCGTGTAACAATTTTCAGTGTTCAAAAAAGATCAATACTATGCCAAGATGTACCACAGCGCGGGAAATTTTGTAATATATCTAATTACGGATTTTCTTCAGGGTCAATTTCCAGTGCTGTAATCTCCCTATCGGCCGCTATGGAATTTATCACAATGGGGACCTGAGTGCCACCCATGACGTAAAGTTCCCTGAGGAATTGATTGAGGTAACCTTGGATGTGACTGGGGAAGAGTTTGATCTTGTTCTTCTACAAGAATAAGGATCAGACATCAGGAGTGGTAGCACAGTATTATGTTTTTCATTTTACATTGTGCTTTTTTGCGTTATCCAGATCCAGCTTCTT
The DNA here is from genome assembly GCA_028828245.1 of Penicillium lividum. NCBI lineage: Eukaryota > Fungi > Ascomycota > Eurotiomycetes > Eurotiales > Aspergillaceae > Penicillium > Penicillium lividum. The sequence goes on from JAQJAG010000002.1 coordinate 7,455,343, forward strand.
ATGCCATTATTCCGATGACTGGCGACTTAGAGGTTCGTTTTGCTTATCTCAAGTCGTGTTGGATAGTAGGATGTTGAGGAGTTAGCATACTTTCGAGCAACAGAGCCTCTCGGCAGCATATACTAGCTAAGAGCTTAGCAATGACCCAAGTCTTCATGCGTCCGTGGAGAAATAATATACTTTACTTGATTCATAGCACGATCCCATCTCATATCATTTAACTGAAATGAGCCCTTCGTGAATTCACCACAAACTTGTGACCAGGCCCTTCTCGAGGATCAAAAATAGTAGAGTTTTTGACACGGCCATGAAGGATGAAGATGCTAATCTTGAGAAATGGCCTTATTGATTGAAGCTTCGGCGATCAGTCCATGACAAAGGGTATCTCTGGGAATGAGCGTTATGTGAAAAGCAAGATTATGTGAAAAGTAAGAGAGTTCCCGAGGATCTCCTTTTAAATGTCTACCATTTGAAAGATATAGGGTGATATACTTAAGCCGGAGCCTTCCCCATTGCGAGAAGTTTCTGCACAGCACTCTCTTCACTATCCGTATTATCCAACAATTGATTCGCAAATTGCAAAAGTCCACCCTCCGCATTATTCACCTCCCGAAACTTCCCATCCCAACTATAGATAACATCCCCATGACGCTTCTCATCAGCAAAAAGCAAAGCCACGCTTTGAGCAACTGCCTCCGGCGGCTGAATCGTGACGCCAAGAGCCCCAAAAACACCACTAGGCATGAGTCCAGTATCAGTCCACGAAGGTGCAACGGCATTCAGTCGCACCTTTCCTCTCAAAGGTTCAACGAACCCCCGGATCATACCCAAAACTCCATGCTTAGCGATTGTGTAGTCACCAGTACTGAAGGTCTCGAACGCTGAGCAGGATGCACAGAGTACAATGCTGCCGATCCCAGCGTTCTCAGGAGCCAGTTTGGTCATATATGCATTCGCGAGGTGGAGCGTCTGAAGTACTGCGAGGAAATTCACGTTGATGGTTCTGGGATTCGGGGGTTCGACTTGGCCCGCTTCGTCAAGTTTCACATCGAGAAAATCAAGTGTTGGGCCGACTCCTGCATTGGCAAAAACATGGTCGATGCGGCCGAATTGTTCCATCGCGTAGGTGAACATGCTGCGCAGACTTTCCCATTTTGTGACGTTGACTTCGAGAAACTTTGGATTCTCTTTGCTTTCGAATTCGGGTGTAGGGGGTTTCAGGTCTCCTATCAAGACCTTCGCGCCTAGGCCAAGGCATAGTCGTACTGTTGCTCTACCAATACCGGAGGCACCACCTACTTTTGTTAGATAATGCGGTTAGAATTGTGATGGGGTGGTTACCTGTGATCAAGATGACTTTATCCTTAATGCCTGTTAGGTCCTCGTCGGTGACATAAACTCTGGCCATGATTAATGTTTTGATAGAGTGCTTTGTTGTTCTGCTTATAACTGCGGGGAAATGTACGTTGAAATGATGTGTACCTGTCGCTTGGAGGTGGGGGGACCGAGGGTCGCTCTAACCACGGTTGGAGATTCAAGTGTAAGCAGTACGACCTGCATGTCATCTATCAACAGATTACCAGAAGTAACAGAGATTTGACGAATTAGGTTTCATATCCCAAGTAGCTAATCATTTTCTCCCTTGCTTGCTCAACCTGATCTTGTACATCAAGATCCCAGAGCCACTTCATTCGCTCCTGAAACGCCCTTTTCAACTTCTCATCATCATTCCCCACCCCATCCAGACATAAGCAAAGGAGATGAGCATTCTCCTTACTACTCGTCACGACCCTTTGACTACGAGGTCGCCTGGTCTCATCATATGCCCGAAAAGCGCTAACCACATCTTGAACCGACACAACACGTGTATCACCGAGCAATTCCGCCAGAACATGCGCATCTTCAATAGCCTGTCCAGCCCCAGCACCTTGATGCGGCGTCGAAGCATGGGCCGCGTCCCCAAGTAGCGCAACCCGCGACAGACAAAACGTGTCAAGAGGAGGATTTTCGAAAATCGCCCATTGCGACGGATCAGGCATACACTTCACACCATTAGAACCATTTCAGTAAAGCAAACCTTACATACCTCAACAAGTTTCTTCCAATACCGCCCCATTCCTTCCGCATCACGCCTCATATCCTCCAGCTCTGCTGCCCGCACCCAAGTCTCACAATCCCACTCCTTACACAGCACATAAAGTCCCACATTCACTTTCTTCGCACGCATAATTGGATACGAAATCCCATATCTCCCTTCCCCAAGATAAAGCGTCGATATCCTCGCACGCTGCTCCCCAACAGCTCGAACCATATCCTCCATATCAAGAACAGCACGATACCCATACATCCCACTATAGCGCGGGTTTCCCGTATGAAAAAGAGACTCCACAACCTTGGATTTAATTCCATCACAACCAATAACCACATCAACGAGCACCTCACTTCCATCTTCGAAGAATAACTTCACTCCACTCTCACTCTCATCCTCAACCTCAACGCATTTCCTAAGCCGTTTCCCGAAATGCACTATCTCGACTGGAATCAGACTAACAAGCGCATCTAGGAAATCAGATCTTCGCACCGTCGTTTGTCCGGATGGTTGCGCTTTTAGATCTAGAAGTAATTCGCCTTCGTGTTTTCCACAGGCCCATAGTATCTCGAACCATGTCTCGCGAAAGGCTTCGTAGCCGGGACTATCGGCGTGCGTTGTTACGAGGGAGTCGTATATTTTGCGGATTTCCGGATCGAGAAGGGGGAGGGCGCGGTGGGCTGCTGGTCCTATGGAGAGGCCTAGACCGATTTCTTGAAATGAGGATGCGGCTTCATAGATTTGGACTGGGGTTTTGCGGCGGAGGAGGCTGATTGCAAGGATTAAACCGCCTATTCCGCCGCCTATTATTGTGATTGTGAAGTTTTTGGTCATTTGGTTCGTGAGTAACTTGTATCAATGCATGGGAAGGGTTTATTCTAATTGCGGGGTTTTGCTTATTCAAGGTAGGGACGGGAATGATCCGTGGATTGTTGGCGGGAGGAGCCGATTGCTTGTGTACAGTCATGTTTTAATTGGTTTATTTCTTAACTACTAATGTTTATTAGGCGCTAGTGGGTATTTGAATGGGATATTCTACTATCAACGCGATCCTGTCGCGGGACGGTGAAAGATTCCCTCAGAAGAAAAGAGTCTAAGAAGCCCAAGTGGAGATGCCTGGATGGAGTCCCTTATGCAGGGTGGAGACTATTTACATGTTAGCGCGGATGTAGACACCATGACATAAAGACGAACCTTCATTGGCAGAATGGTATGATTAATCCATTCAGGTTTTCCGACTCCACCTGGCGAGGGATCTGGAACTATCAAGACGATGGGTATGCATGCCTTGGTGAAAACACAGCAGGGATCAAATCATGGGCGTCGTCAATGTCCGACTATTATCCCATTTATGCGGCCCGATCGGATCATCCCGACCATACTCCGACGCCTGCTCAAAATCAGGATTCGATCGATCTCTATCTCTAGAGATAGGCGGAGAAGAATCCGAGTCATCAAGCGCACGCCGGAAACGCAGAAATTCCTGCGAATCCACACCGTGAATGGGGTACATGGTTCCCATCTCCATTGAATGAAGGGCTGCTCGTTGGAATTGACGAAAATCGTCGCGGAGGCTGGAAACCTGGCTTTCGAGGTTGCGGCGGGCGGTTTGTTCGCGACGGAGGAGCGTTACTAGAGTGCTATACTGCTCGATAGATACACCGCCGAACTCCGAGAGAGACGTTGCTGATGGGGCGGGACGGATGCTTCGATTGCTCAGTGTGTCTTGCCGGATTGTACTAGTGCTGGATGGGCGCACTGCGCAGAAATTTGCAAGGGGACTAGGGGATTCGTCGCGGTCGCGGTCGCGGTCTCGGTCTCGGTCTCGGTCTCGGTCTAATGAGCCTAGATAACCGGATGAGGGCTTGTTGCGTGTGTGGCTGGTTGGCGTGCGGATCGGCTCGGCGGATGGGGTGCGCTTCTGTCGAGACCGATCTATTGGGCCGTCAATGGGACTGGATTGCAAGCGGGCGATTGCAAATTCCAAGTCAATCATCTTCACCTCAAGGGTGTTCAGTCGCTGCTCCACTGTGAGACCGTCGTCTTGTTGCATGGTGTGGACGAAATTGCCTATATTAGGTGGTAGGCTCATTTGGTCCGCTCGTTCGTCGGCTTCGGAGATTGACGGTGCCACCGATGCGCGCGTGACGCTTGTCACGGTGGTTCCTGTGGACGGCCTAACAGAGGGATCACTGACGGTGCTTCCAAGCACAGGCGACTTGGAGTCGGGCCCCGAAGCCACGGATGCGGCGCGAGGTGGCCAATCTTCATTGTTTAACGCTTCAGTGCTTCTAGTTCGTCGATTTTGAAGCAAACTATATCGGCCGTCGTGAGCATGGCGGTCTTCCTGAGGATCAGAGATGGCGGAGGCTACTGCAAACCGCGACTCGTCGTCGGAGAAGATCACACTGGGCAGTGTGGCTCTTCGGCGTCGCGGAAAACCAGGCGATGGCAAGGAACCAGCCGTAGCGGATGTTGGTGATAGATGTGACTCCGCAAATTGCATTTGTAGGTTCTCCTCCGACAGTGGACTGCTCCTTTTTGATTCTGGAGGTGTAGGAACCGATAAAAAAGATTTTCCTGGTCCTGGTCTTCTCACTGGGCTTGTATAGAAGCCCTCATTAGGGCTCTCCTCCAACCCATCCGCTGCGCTTTGTCTCTTCCGGTTGAAGATCTTGCGCATGACCGTTTTCAATGTACTACCAGTCCGTCGGTGTGCGAGGGCCGAATTCTGAAAGCTGATCGGGGGTAAGGCGGTATCGTAGTGGTCTATGGCAAAGGACGCAGGGTTTGAAGCTGAGCGCTCCGCGCGGGCGGACGATGATAGATGTACACTTCCGACCGACTCGCTCCCGGCGCTGGCAATGGATCGAGTGTAATTTCCTGACATCGCGGCAATTTCCGATCTAATCACCCCTGAAAGTTCCACCTCATTAAATGATATTCGTCGCGCCACATAGGGGTATATCGCAAAAAAGGAAAAAAAAGGGACGGAGCGAGTGTCGAGAAGTATAGAAAGCAGATTATGAACCGCTCAGCGGAATCGATGAAGAACTAAGAAAGGCTGACAATTTAGTGTTAGTCTCAGTGTAAATCGATTTGGACGTACATAAGGATCATAATTGCAATTCCCGTGACTGTTTGCCTTGAAAGGTTCCACAGCGTCAAAGGGTTGAAAGAAACAAACGAGGGAGGGAAGTTGGGGGGAATAGGAGACAAGCTTTTGCAGTTGGGAATCAAGATAATCCAGTCCAGGCTTCTCTGCCCCCCCCCACAACCAAAGCCACAGCCGAGACCAAAGAACAATTTACTCCGTGGTGGAACCGCAATTCCTTCTCAGAGTTTGGTTAGGTTTTAGCTTGCTTTGGCTTTTCCAAACATGGAATGCGACCGAATTTCATCCCGAAAAGTGGAGAAGGGGAAGAGAACTCCAGGTCCGAAAGAACATTCGTTATCAGACCAACGAATCATACTTGTCCTACGGGGTTCCCGTCTCCAGCTCGGGTTGAAACCCGACTTTGTCTGTTTAAGCTAGTCTGGTTCCCCTGTCTCGGCTGAGGCTCACTTTGATACAGTACGTGCATATCTACCAAGTACTATGAGGCCGAGATCGACCTTTAATTTGTCCGTATCATGTCCCTTTCCGTGTCTACCCCACATTGCTTCAAAGTAAATCTCCGGCATCGGGATATCGTAGGTCAGCGTGCTCCTCCAAGTAATCCATCCAGTGTTTCAAGAAGGTGCTTCCTCTGCGTTGTGTTAACCTCGAGTCTGCAGGATTTGCAGGGTTTGCAGGTTTCCCTGGACGAAATCACTCACCGACTAATAGTGTCCGAGTCTCCACAAATACAAAGATGTCGCTTTGGTCGAGTCATGGCAACTGGAAAAGTAAGAATTTGCAAAAGTCAAGAAAAAACCAGAGCCCTACCATTAAGACGTCGCTTCTCACCGAGAAATCCAACCTCATGTTCCTCATTGCTGCGTACAAGACTCACAACAACAGCCTCTTTTTCGCGGCCTTGGAATCCATCCACGCTGCCCAGTTCCAGCCCGGGGTATTTCTCACGCAGCATCTGAGACAGGAGTGCCCGTTGTCCATTGTAAGGTGTAATAACAGCGATCGCCTCAGGTCTGACACCTGCATCCACCAGGTTATCAACATGCCTGGCAACGACCAAGGCCTCCATCTCGTTGCATTTGCTTTCCCCTAGAAGCGTGTCCTTTTTGCTGATCTCGGCGTCTTCGGTCTTTTCGGGGAAATCGCCTCCTTGTGTGTCCCAGAAGACGAGGGGCTCTTGGGTATCGTCGGTGGCGCGCACTTCATATGGTAAGTCGACTAACAGACGAGCTTTCACGGAATCAGCGGCCATCAGCTTGGACTCATATAGCTCGTCTGACGGGAATCGCATGATCTTCTCATGCATGCGGTACTGTGTTGTCAGCATGCGTTTGATACCGGGACCGTGTAACGCTAACAATCGATCGAACAATGTGCGCTCAAGTGAAAAGCCCTTCAATATTTCCTTATCCTCTGGTACCTCCTTCGTGGACGTGTCCTTGGACTTGTGATTTGTTGATTTGACCGTGGGTGGCAGCTGTAAATGATCACCCGCGAGTACCACCTTTTGAGCTGATAATAACGAGATCCAACATTGCGCCTCCAGCGCTTGACTGGCCTCGTCGATGATCACGACATCAAATTTCTGATTCTTGAGTTGGTGGCCACCAGCGCCATGAAGGGTTGCTAGCACAACACTACTCTCGCGAACCAGATTATCAACACATTTGGATTCGCGCTCTCGAAACTCCTTCCGCAGATGTTTCAGATCATCATATATCCCTCTTCTTTCTCGACCACTCTTAGTCTTGCGAATGCTCGCTTGTTTCTCATCCATCTCCTTGCGCACGTCTTTCACGATACTGGCTGCATCAGATGTCTGTGTCAGGACTTCAAGAGAATGTTCCAGGACAGAGGGAAGAAGACGAGCGGGATGTCCGATGCGAACCACAGGAATCTTTTTCGGAGCTAATCGCTCCACAATGTTGTCCACAGAAATGTTCGACGGGCCGCAAACGAAGATGCGCTTCTTGCGCTGCACGAATTGCATGATCAGCTCGATCAAGGTGTGTGTCTTTCCCGTACCGGGTGGCCCATGAATAAGCGCGATATCCTTAGATCCCAGCGCAAATCGAATGGCATCCTTCTGGGAGTCATTGAGTGTGGGATCAAGAAACTCAACAGACTCTGCATCATCCGGCTGTAAAGGAGTCGTCTGGCCAAAAGCCACACGCATAAAATGGGTATAATCACCCTCCGTCATCTTGGTCATCTTCTCCATCGTCTGCCTCATTCTGGAAAACATCAGCATAAACCCTCAACCACATCACGAATTCCTTACCGTCTATACGTGACATCGTTGGCAAGCTTGATCCTACAACTTATTAGCACATTCCCACTAACCGCAGATGCAGACATACACCCATAACTTCTTGCTCCACAGCTCCTCAATCGCCTCATCATCCTCCTTAGAACGCGTCCCACCCCCTCGCTGCCCAAACGCAATCCAAATAGCCTTGTCGCTGACCCGCGTAACAACACCTTCAGGCCCCTTCGCTTCCCCATCTTTGCCTTTATCCTTGCCGACTTTCTTAGCCCCCGCAGAGACATCATTCACACAAACAACATCTCCAACTCGGATCCCATGCGATCCAAGCCGAGGCTGCCCGTCCGTAGACTCGGTCGACGCGATGGCCGGGTCGGGAGCGAATTCACCCACCACGCGACCCCCAAGACCGGTCCGGCATTGTGAGAGGATGAGGCCTGTAAGCGCGTTTCCGGTTGCTTGGAGGGTTCTTCTCGTTGCAGGGGAAACTGATGCGGCGGTTGATGCGAGGGAGGAGGAGGACACTTCGGCTTCGTGTTCGCGGAGTAGGAGCTGAAGCTGGGTTTCAGCGAAGAGGGGGATGGAGATTGGGTCGGGGGCCATGATTGGCACGGAGACGAGAAGTTGTTTGAATTCTCGTTTTATTCCAATTGACGTTCCATTGATAGAGTACTCCGTAGTCACTTCCTGTAAAGACCGGTGGGCTTGATTTGGATGTTGTGGTGACGTGGGGCTGGAGCCGCAATGATCTCCCCGCAGGTTTAGTCAACCAACCCCTCTCGAAGACGTCGTTCCGGGCATCCAGCCTGGTTTTACCATTTCGCTTGGCTCAATTAAGTTAAGCTAGCTCGGGGTAAGGGGAATATTATTCATATGTTTTTGAAAAAGACTGTGGAGTTCGTTCCTGAACTGTATATCGCGTTCCAGATCTCTGGTAGTCACATAGCTGGACAGGAACGCGCCCACGCGATGTAGTTCAAATAACTAGTACTTGGAACATGGCCATGGGGCCATTTAGACACTTGACCATAACCGAGGAACCGCGGTACAGACTTGCATTTCACGTACCTAGGGCTCTTCAGAACCTTGATTTCATTTGTGTATTGGCCAGCGGCCTGTTGCGCGTACTGTATAATCGGAAACGCAGGTTCCGCCCATAGGAATTCTAGCATAAACTCGTAAAGCCCTTTTGATTGGTATCATGGAGGCTATGGAGGCTATGGAAGACAAACTTCATGGCGGTGAATGAGGGGCAAAGACCATGATTGACTTCCCGCGGGGTGTGGGTTTGATATTGCTCTGTCAATTTCTCATGTACTCAGGTGCTAAGTTAGGGGCGATGAAAAAGGATGACCAAGCCGGATCTGAATACTAAAGGTAATCAAAATCACGGATGTGCGACATTGCTATGAGTTGGACTTGATTTGAATGAGAAGCAGCCAGTATAATGTAGACGTTATTGCGAAGAGTTACGGAGTGTATCACTACGGAGTAAACAGCTAATGTAACATTCCATTACATAGTATACTCCATAAAGTCAAAGGCACACCGAACTAATTGTGATAACATTGAAGTGAGTTCTTGAGCCACAAGGCTAGGAATTATTGCATTTTGTCTAGGATACAGATCCTAATCCCTAGATGATGTATATAATAAAAAGGTCAAAATATGTGTGTACGCTGAGATATCCCCTCTAACCCTTGCTGAAAACAAACCGAAGCAAGACCCGAATGCAGGTGAAGCCAGATAATTGAACGCCGATGGATGATAAAGGAGGGACGGCTGTCGGGGACGTAGGGATCGTAATATGACAATGTCAAGTGCTATGCTAAATGATTGATGCTGAATAAAATGCAATGGACGACTCATGGTCAGACCGAAAACCGTGGCAAATCAGGTTTTTACAAAGCCATGGCGACAATAACTGCACCGCCAACCATGGCGACGATCTCCCGAGCGAGACCGTTGTTCATGGCGGCACCACCGGTCTGGAGGCTAGGGTGGGAGGTAGTGGTGGTCGCTGTCGAACCAGTGGGGGTGACGTGCACAACTGTCACGGCAGTGATAGTTTCGAGGCTGCCATCGGGCAGAGTAGAGGTACTCTTGTAGGTGGAAGTACTCAGATTAGCAGAGCTAGTGGTTGTGGAGTGCGACTCAGTCGATGTGGACGACGAGCTGGAGGAGCTCGAGCTGGAAGAGGTGCTTGTCTGTGTGGTGAGGGTGGTAGCCACGGATGTCGTGGTCGAGGTAGAGGTGGAGCTAGAAGTGGAGCTAGAGGTAGAGGTAGATGTAGAAGTAGAAGTAGAGGTAGGAGTAGAGGTGGTGGATGTGGATGTGGATGTCTCGCTCGTCGAGGTTGAGGTGCTCGACGTGATGGTGCTCGAAGTAGAGGCCGCAGTATCAGTGGGGGTTGAACTAGAGCTAGTGCTGGAGCTAGAACTGGTGCTGGCTGAGGTGGGGCTGGTACTATCGGTCGACTCGGTTGCCTTGGTAGATTCAGAAGTGGTGGTAGCTTCGGTGCTGGACTCAGTTGGAATAGCGGCCTCAGTGGTGGGGTTGGCAGAAGCACTAGCGGTCGCGTTGCTATCCCGCTTCAAAACCTTGAAGATGCTGGCAATTTTCTTATCTTCACCTTGAAGGGCCTCGAGGGCACTCATGTCAGTCTGGAAAACGCCGTCTTGGAATTTGTCGGACAACACGTGGAGAGCATCGTGAATGCGGTTCACACCGATGTTGGCGAGGACGTCTTGGAGAGACTCACGGTGGACAAGTTTGTCCTGAGGGAGCTGTTCGGTAGCAATGACAACCGACAGGAGCATCAGCACTGCAATGAGCAGCTGGAGAATGTTGAAGCGAGGCATGATAAGCGATAAGCTGAGGAATGTGGGATTGTCGGTGATGTGGTGATGGGATGTAGAGGAGAAAGAAGAAAGGCAATTACAAGAGCAACTGGGAAGATAAAAAAAAAAGCAATCGCTACCAGGAAAAGTCGGAGTCGTCGCAATGTTTAGGACGCTACTTCCAAGTTTTATCAACTAATCCGCTAGTTGACCCACGCGATACCCAAAACGAACAAATTGAGAAGCTTGGATGCCTAGAAATATTTCAACCTATTTGAATTTTCTGTAGCCAATATTCCGAATTTATTACGTTAATCTTTATTTCGAAAATGTACTCTATACATAGCGAAGAAACAAAAAGTCGCGAGAGCGAGGTGCGACCCAAGGTTTCCAATGCACGAACAAGGCAGCGAGTTCTGCTTATTGGTTGGGTCTCAGCCGAAAATAGTACGCATCCGGTCATGTTGTCATACACACTATTGATCAATAAATAGTGGAAAACTATGCTGATTAAGGATCAAATTACATGAATCTAATAAACAACCTTGGAAATATACTCCGTAGAGATTCATGAAACTATCCATCATTCATGTTCATGTTCATCGTCTATCTTCCCTCACACTAGTAGGCAACATGCATGCATTAGTGGCTGACATCGAATCAACTCCACGCATTGAACCAGGTGGACAAATCGCCAACGAACACCCGAAACACGACATAATCCACTTGGCACAACACGAGCAAACTCAATTTTCAAGTATACTTGTAACAATACCCATTCCCCATCGGATTCATGACCTCACGAACCGATCGAGCTCGGTCGAGCACCCCCCACTCCATAATTGTATCTAAAGTTATAAGCGTCGCCCACGGCGGATTGGTAATAACATCCGTCCCATTTAACGCATGCCTTCGACTGCTATTACCATCCTGCCACTTCGCCCAAACCCGATCAATCATCGCATGGTGCAGCATAAATGCCGGGTCCTGCGGCGATGTAAACAAATCCTGCAACGTCGCGCCGAGACTGAAGTGTCCGGCACCGTGTAGCCCCAGCAGACCATCCGGTCGGGCCGGCCAGTGGTCCATTACCATCTGGAAGGTGTTTATGTCGGGCGCGGCCATCAGAGCCGATACGATGGTGGCATTGCTGTAGTGGGTTGCGACCCAGTCGTTGAGACTTCGGTTCAGGCACCGGGGGTTGTAGTCGAATCCCGGGGCTGGGATCTGGGTTAGTGAGGCGAGACTGCGTGAAAAGGGGCCTAAATGTATCTGCATGTCTTTGAAGGGACCACTTTTGGCACAGCCTCCACCGCTTCCGCGTGGCAGGGTGACTCCACCGCCCGAAATACTTTGTTCGTCTGGGTTGTATGCTCCGTCTCCCGAGAGAGATGTCTCACTGCCGTCGAAGAGGGGACTGGCAGCTAGATCGTCTGCCCAGAGAGGCCAGTTCCAGTAGCTGGCTTGGTAAGTGTTTGTCTTCAAGTGGATTTAGAAGCTACTCACGGAAGATGTCCTGTATATCCGCATTCTTCGCGCACGGCCTTTTCCCAGAGCCAGAGGAATTGGCGATGCCATGGCAAGAAAAGTCCACTGTAATGAACATGTAGAGTGTAGTTGATGTGAGTGCTAGCATCGGGTTAGCCTCGTTCCGGGAACCGTTGGCGATCAAACTTACGCCACAAAATCGTCAAATCGGCTGCGAACACCCGGATAATCGGCTGTCGGGAGATGGGGTGGAAGTCGCTGTAAACATAAAACGGCATCTGTGTAACCGATCCTGTCACTTGGCGTCATCTCTCCCCTATAAATGATTAGCTGTAGAGCCCGATTTGGATATTTGGATCTTACCATTCCTTCCGCTCCGCGATATTTTGCTTTTTGCATTCTTTCGGAGAAGTAGGTACTGAGGATACCAACGCCCCTAGACTCAGGAAAAGCCCGAGCGACCGGAGTAAAATCATGTCTCGGGGTATGAGAAGTCTGTCAACACCCAATGCACAGAATAGAATATGATTACACTCAGACTCTTAATCTTTTTCTGGGCAATCTAGCTAATAAATAGTGCAATCTTGTTCTCTTTGTCCAAGCTTCTATACTTCCGGGATTCCTTGGCTTATGACCTGTCTATGCATACCCCTGCAGGGGTGCACATAACCAATCCAGAAATTGCACGTCGTCTATCATTTGGTTTGGAAAATTGTAATCAGGTTGAATCCATAAAACTGACTGGTGAACTGCATCTCTACTTGATGTTTTATTCCAGACCACAGTGTTCAGTGGTCACCAGATGAGTCTATGGATTTCGACGATGCCCTGGATACGTATGACACAGAAATGCAGGGTCCAGACCCTTGGAAGATGATTATGATAGGTAAACAAAAACAGTAAATGGGCCAATCAAGCGTGTTATGAATCGAAAACCTGCAGGAAGATCGCTATCTCCCCACGCCTATCTTGACAAGGTTTAATTCAGGTCCCTCCACTTTGTCCACATTGAAATACCATCTGTAAGGAGTATCCACGACGCACTGCCAATTGTTGATGCTATCTCTACTCATTTTATTGTCGCTCGCTTTGCAATTGATGCACAGTTTTCACATGTGTGCGTGGCTTGTCACACCATATTTTTAGCTGGCATTGAACATTCTTTATGTGAAAATGTTGAATAGGAAGTTGAATCCTTCCACATATCGTCACTATTATTGGGAAGACCCTTGGCGGGCGAAAGCTTTATACCACTTCTCGGAACCGTCTATCTTGGCGTCTCTGCAACCATCCAACTTAGCACAAACAGGTGCTCTTAGCAATTCAATCTCCTCAAACAATACCACTCGACTGAGTGACATGCTTACGGAGATCCAACGTGATTCAATAGGAGACGCATGGCTGAATGCAATATTGCAGTCATATCGTTGAACTTGCAGAGATATAATTGGCGGCAGTGAATAATATCTTACCAGTCTCTGCCGTGTAAATCTAGGCTAAGCTATTGGAGTGGTTTTGTTGAAATGTACAGCTTCATTTACTTGAGGCAACGGACTTGTATTCACATGGCGAGATCTAGCCGAGATCCACCCATAGCACCTGTCGATCGATTTGCGGGGCGGGCGAGCCGAGGTTCTTATACGAAGTGACCCGGACTCTTGTCGATTGATTTCCGCACATCTCAGTCACCTTCTAGTGAGTAGCTAAGATTATCGAGGTCATGGAGACACTACAGCACCGCAGTCATCAGGCCATGGATTTCTGGTCGGGAATCGTGCAGTCCCACTCGCCACAAAAGATCGAGTTCCTGGGAACGCTCCTTGTTCAAGTCTTCTCATTCTGGCTACCATCTCTTTTCTATCTATGCCTGGATACTATCGCTCCATCCTTCTCACAAAAACATAAGATCCAACCGGCCCCCAAGCAACCCACGCGACGCGACATTACACACTGCTTTCTCGTCGTAACACAAAACCAGATCCTCTCATCTATCTTGCACCTCACTCTCCTTTTCGTATCGAGTAAATCAGGCTCGCGATCCTCATACCGCATTGAAGCTTCACTACCCGGAACTACTGAATTCGCACGCGACTTCCTTCTAAGCATACTTCTACGCGAGACAATGTTTTACTACAGTCACCGTCTCCTACACATCCCATACCTCTATCGAAGAATTCACAAGAAGCATCATCGATTCACCGCGCCGATTGCGCTGGCAGCGCAGTTCGCCCATCCTCTTGAGCAGATTTTCGCCAATGCCTTGCCCATTTCGTTGCCGCCGCAGCTATTGCAGAGTCATGTATTGACTTTCTGGGCTTTTCTTGCTTGGGAGCTGTTCAATACTGCAACTGTGCATAGTGGGTATGATTTTTTTCATAATAAGGCGAAGATGCATGATTTGCATCATGAGAAATTCAATTTGAATTATGGGTCTGTTGGATTGTTGGATTGGATACATGGGACGGATAAGCTTGGCAAGCGACATTCCGAATAGTTTTTCGGGGTAGAGGCGAAGTATCAGGTCCTACGTAGGAAGCTACATGAGTATGCTGCCTGTCGAATGGGGAAAGAAAGACATGATCGAATTTTCAATTGGCCTGGTCGAGAAGAGAAATATCTCATCACAAGGCTGTCTCACTACAGGGCTGGGGTCAGCAGTCTCGCCATCTGATACCCCGAGAAATCTTTTCAACATATTGTACATAGGTCAAGGGTGAAAGCAGTGGATTCAATTTCTAATTATGGGTGATCCGGCCGAAGCGTGACCGCAAATAAGCTGTCAGCGATGCGAAATCTTTATCTTCATTTCATCATATCAGTGGTTTCTATCGGTGCTCTTGCTCAAGCTTGGAGTTACCCCATCTCAACGATTACTACACCCTTGGAGAGGCAGCATGCCAACCTATAGTAGGTGAGGATAATCCTTATCCATCACACTTACCCCACTCCATTCAGACCTGCGTCCCCTCTTATCGCCTTACCCCAACACATCAATTGGGGTAACTACAAAGGAAAATCGTATACTATTTTGACCTCCCTTATCAAAGTGGAGTCCATACTGATATCAGACCGTTGGAGCCATGCCTGCATACATAACGTGCGGGGAGACATGTTAGAAAATGCATCACTTTGCCATTTTACCTACCAACCATACCCATGGCGAAAGACCTTCAAGTTCTGCCGCCCAGCGCAGGCTACGGCATCGTCATTGGAATCGGAGGCATCTTCGCCCTATTCATGCTCAGTCTAACTTGGCTCCAGAACCGATATACCCGTTTCTCAACACACCAAGCTGAAGAATTCAATACAGCGTCCAGATCCGTCAAACCAGGTCTAATCAGTGCTGGCATCGTATCCTCATGGACATGGTCTGCAACACTATTGACAAGTTCCACGTTCGCTTATGAATATGGAGTCTGTGGACCGATGTGGTATGCCGCGACGGGAACGTTGCAGATTCTTTTATTCGGCTTGATCGCTATCAAAATTAAGCTGAATGCTCCTGGGGCGCATACGATGCCTGAGATTGTACTCTCCCGCCATGGCACTATTGCGCATCTTACATATTTGTATTACGGTCTTGCGACTAATATGCTTGTCGGGGCATGTTTGGTTCTTGGTGGTTCGCAGGTCGTGAGTGCGTTGACGGGTATGAATGTTTACGCAGCGATATTCTTAATCCCTGCGGTTGTTGCTGTGTATGTTATTGCTGGTGGACTGCGGTCTACTTTTATTGCTGACTATACTCATACCGTTATTTTGTTTGTGGCAATTTTGGTCTTTGGTTTCTTGCTCAATGCTACTAGTGACTTGGTCGGGAGTCCGGGGAAGTTGTATGATCTTCTGCTGGAAGCTTCGGAGAAGATGCCGATCGCGCGAAATACGGGTGGTTCTTATCTTGCATTTCGGTCGGTTGGAGGTCTTATCTTTGCTTGTGATCTTTTTGTCGCTGGTTTCACCACTGTTTGGCTTGATCAGGCTTACTGGCAACGTGCGATCGCTTCAAAGCCTGAGACGTCGGTGAAGGCATATATCCTTGGCGGTATTGCGTGGTATGGTAGGTTTTCCCGATATTTAAGCCTCTGGGTTGAGATCTGACAAATTATAGGGATTCCTTTCGGGTTTGCAACTGTTATGGGCCTGGGATGTGCAGCTCTGACAAGCGACCCACGTTTTCCTACTTATCCCAACCCGTTGTCGTCGGCGCAAGTCGAAGCAGGACTTTCAGCCCCGGCAACGGCAATCGCACTCCTAGGCAAGGGCGGCGCCGTCTTAATGCTCATCCTGTTATTCATGGCAGTGACCAGTTCCACCTCAGCAGAACTCATCGCCGTGTCATCGTTGTTGACGTTTGACGTGTACAAGACATACTACCGACCGAACACTAGTTCCGAAACACTAGTGAAGGTCAGCCACTGGGCGATCGCGTTTTATGCGATTATTCTTGCTGCCTTCTGCTGCATCCTCAATGCAGTCGGGATCAGTCTGACCTGGGTTCTGACGGTGTTGGGGGTCATCGTGGGTGGCGCAGCCCTTCCCGTTGGCATGATTCTTCTATGGGATCCCATGTCCACGGTCGCGGCTATCGCTGCCCCATGGATTGCTTTCATCTGTGGCCTCATCTGTTGGTTTGTAACGGCGTGGAAACGCAGTGGTGCGATCAACGTTGCAACTACCGGGGATACCACTAATGCCGTAGCTGGCAATCTAGCGTCCTTCGGGATGGGGTTTGTGATGGCAGTTGTGTTGACATATCTGTTCCCCAAGAAACATACTCCTCCGATGGTGATTGTGGCTGCTGTTTCTGGCGTTCCGAAATCTGCTGGTTCTGAGCAAGAATCTACCTCTCGTGAAGAAAATGAGAAAGATAAACGCAATGTTTCTCCAAATTCAAGGGAAGTTGTGCCGCCTCCAAGGAACGAGCTTGTCGATTACCTCAATTCGAACAACATCGAGCCTATGGATCCTATCCTCGCGCGCAAAGGTGAACGCATTGCTTGGGTTGCTACTGCTCTTTTCTTCTTTGGTGCTGTTCTTTTGGTTCCATTCACCCTTTTCGGCACGAGCTATATTTACAGCAAACCTTTTTTCACTGGATGGGTGGTGGTCTCCTTTATCTGGATTTGGATTAGTGTTGTCATTTGCGTTATTTACCCAGTGGTAAGCTCCCTCATGCAGTGTTTTCAATTTCGGCACTGACATTTCTACAGGTTGAAAGTGCCGGAGCTTTGGGAAATATCCTGGGAGGGATGTGGATGGATGTAAAGGCCCTTTTTGGCCATCGCAAGGAGAGGGCAGTAAGCCCCGTCGCTGCCTGAATATGCTATGTCCAAGCTCAACTATTGAACAATTTTCTGCTTCCACGGTTCCATTAGCCGCTTTTTTAATCTGGCTATTCACTTATCTGGTATCTGCGTCGCTACAGCAAGTTATCACTTCTAGTACAGCTATCCTAATTCCCGCCCGCTTAACTGGCCATAGCCTTTACCTCAACACATACTCTTAGTCAGACCAGAGCTATCCATTTCTCTGTCCCTTCGTATTACAGAGACAAGGAACTGTTTCGCATAATGAATTGGACCACGGAAATGAGCAGATGGCCTAGGTGGGGTGTGTGGAAGCGAGGGTCTTTAGTCCAACCATGCTTTGAGGGGCCGCCTACCTATCAAATTCAGCTGCATTATTTACTAGCTTTTGCCCTCTGAAGTGACCAAATTAACACAGAAACTAATCTATAGAACTATTCCTAATGAACAAGTCATTTAATCGAAATATTGTTTGGCACTAGAAGGCAAATGTAAAAACCAGGCAAACGAAAGCGAGAACGAATCACAACACAAAAAAGAAATGGGCGGAATCTAGAATCTGAAGAAGGCGCGTACAGCCATCACTAACCTGCCGGCCGATGCAAAGTCAGCTGACAATTATCGATATAAATAGCCCGTCTTTCAGCTGAGTGTCTTTCCAGCTTCCTCTCAAGTGTTAGCCCTATCACCTTCCAATTCCATTATGGCAGCAATAGAGTTTCCTGATGCCAACTGGGATTCCGGTACTGGGAATAATGGATCCGGAATCGCGTTTGAAAATTCAGGAACTTTCACGAATTTCGGAAGTATTCAATTTTTGCCAGGTAAGTCAATGTATGATGTGTAGAAAGTCATCTAGTGAAGGTCTATCGACTCATTCTCGGTTCGCATCCTAGAGCAATCCAAGACATTTTACACCGAGACACCATTGATTCCTATATCAACTGTGCCATTCAGGCGCAACCCCAACTTTATCGGTCGTGAGATATTGTTAGATGTAATCGAAGAGAAATGTTCTATCCCAGGGTCGAGGATAGCGCTTGTAGGCCTCGGTGGCGTTGGGTAAGTACACGTGCCCAGCAGATTATTCTTTTTCTAACAATTCGAAGGAAATCCCAGCTTGCCATCGAGTACTCTTACAGAATTCGTGCACAATTCCCTGAGACATGGGTCTTTTGGGTTTATGCGAGCAATGCCGCTCGTTTGGAGAATAGTTTTCGAGAAATCGCTGAGCGTGCAAAGATCCCGGGTCGTGATAATCCCAAGGCCAACATTTTTAAACTTGTTCAAAGTTGGCTGCACGAGAGCAGAAGAAGATGGATCCTGATAGTCGATAATATTGAAGACATCGGGCTTCTGCGAGAAATCCCAAGAAATGAAAATCGGCCCCAGATAAGTGATATTGCCAAAGACTCAACGCAATCACTGCTTCAATACCTCCCTGGAAGCCTGGGCGGATCTATAATCATCACATGTCGATCTAGAGATGTGGCTATGCAAATGGTTAGTGGAGACGACATTATCCAGGTTGAGCCAATGACGCTCGATGAGGCACTGGAACTTTTCCAGAGGACGATGGGGCTATCTAACTCGCCGAGTGAAGATATTCTGAGACTGATGGGCGAGCTTGACTCTTGGCCGCTCGCGATCGTACAGGCAGCCGGCTACATCAAGCGACGATGGCCTCGTGTTTCAATTTTGCAATATCTTGAAAGGTTCAAGCAGGGTGACAATGGAGCTACGAGACTTCTCAATGATGGGGCTGGTCAGATCTACCGCGACTTTGAGGCAAAAAATGCAATCTTGATCTCATTGTATACTTCTTTCGACAAAATCAGACCATCTGCGGCGAGTTTGCTTTCTCTGATGAGCTTTTTTGACCGGTATGGAATTTCAGAGAACCTCTTACGAGTTCGACATAGCGATAAATCAAACCTGGAAGATTTGAACTCTGGTGATGATAGGGAGACTGTTGAATTCGATCATGATCACGACTTTACCGATGATATCGCAACTCTGAGCGACTATCTGTTCATTTCCATCAGCGCAAATGGTACTATGTTTTCAATGCATCAGTTAGTGCAACTGGCAGCTCGGGCGTGGTTAAATCATCGTGGACAATTGGAGCACTGGAAGGAACAGTTCATTGACCACCTATCCCGAGAATTTCTTACTAGCAAGTTTACAGATTCGGAAGAATGCCGACCACTATATCCGCACATTAGAATGGCATTGTCGCAAAGACCAAAATCTGAGGACTACATCCAGAAATGGATTACACTGCTTTACAGAGGTGCACAGTACGCACTGGAAACAGGAAATATTGCGGACGCCATAGAGCTTGCACGAAAATCATTGAAAGCGAGTGCAGAATTACAGGGCTCAGAAAATAGCAAAACTCTGGCTGGTTCTACGATCTTAGCGAAGGCATACTGCCTCCAAGGGCGATGGGACGAGGCTGAAACACTTCAAAAGCAGGTTATGGCGATAAACAAGGCAAAGCTCGGGGAATACCATCCTGATACACTATCGAGTATAGCCATACTGGCATCGACATATAGGCATCAAGGTCGGATAAAGGAAGCCGAGCTGCTTGAAGCTCCGGTCCTAGAGAGAAGTGTCAACCCCATGTTTGGTTCTATCTTGATGGGGTGTATTTCGGAATATAAGCATACCCAACGATTCACGGAAAAGGAGATACAAAGTCTTGAAACTGTGGTTAGCGAGTTACAGCAAACTCCTCCCAACCAAATTTCCATCGGTTTCAGCGACACCAGATCAATAACAAACAAATTGAAAGGTAGATTTGAAGATCGCACTGGAAAATGCTGGGACTGGTGGCCCCTCAGCCCATATAAACGTGATCTTGTTGAAGGAGAAGCCCGACTCCACTGGACATGCGTAAGCACTGTCACTCAACCTGACCTGATGTTGTCACTGATCATGAATTTTCAGGTTTGCGGCGATGCTCGCTGGGCTGAGGTTCCTACTCCGTTTGCGATTCAGGTCTTCTATGCCATACAGAACCTGGCAGCACCTAATAGCCCACACGGCCAACCCGTCAATGTTTCTGCAGACCCCCAGAGCTCTAGTCCTGGCACACAGAATCAAGGAACTTCAACTCAATCAAATTCATTGTCTCAAAATACGATGTTGTCCCAATCAGCGCTCCAGTTAAAATCCAGCCACAGGGCTTGTCTTTCTCTTAGCCAAACCTCTTCCTTACATGTCTTTCTGGTGCTTGACAGTCAACCGATTTTTTTGAACGATTATATTCTTGCGCAGAAGGACGTATCTGGGATGAAGGATGAGCAATTCTTTGCCTGGATTAGGAACACCTATTACTCTCATCGTGGATGGTTTCCAACCTGGTTGGGACTCTCAGTTTATTCACATTGCGAATTCTACCAGGTTAGTAAAAAAACAAGATAATCTCAATCCCATTTGGAATTCAAATTGTAGTAAACGACTCCGCTAACACCAGACTAGAGTCTCAGACATGACGGTTATGAGTACACTCCTGTCAAGCGTTCCTATCCTAGCACACAAGTGCCTGCTTATCATTACGACCCAAAACCTATGAATTCGAAGCAGCCGATAGTTCCACATCAATTTGGTCATTGGTTCTACAAACAGCCCGGGCACCCTCTCAGCTTGAGAACATTCCACCAGATTTTTGGAAGGAAGCCCTTCCTCACATCAAATCGGGATCACCACGTTGTGAAGATACCAAAGCGCGAAACAGAACTCGAAGAGGGAGTGCCCGAGATGGAGAATTTCTGGGGTCTCCTCATTGTGGAGAAGGAATCAACTTTGAGAATGGCGCTTTGGAGCTTTTTTTTGTTGCTTCCATCCATCTACTTTTTCTTTGCGTGGTTGTTCCAATGGGGTCATACTAGTGACCTACAGAATGCCTCCATCCCGATTCTGATATTACTTGGTCCATTGGGGACGTTCTTGGGGAACATTTTCAGAAAGCCGCCGACCCCTGAAGGCAAGCAGAAGATCACATAATATCAAACAAAAAATGGGCAGGGAAGTTTTGCGACGCGTCGAACATTGAAAAGTTGGAAATTACACTAGCATCAGGATCATCCGGTAAATGGACAGATAAAGCTTACTTCCCTGTCACTGCCAAACCTTCTTCGGAGATATAGTTGCAATCATAATCGTGGATAAAGTTCAAACTCACCTTCCCAATTCAAGTCGTGAGATTTGTTCAAATTTTATGAACCTTCGTTTGAAACCATCCCCTTTCACTCCCTAGGCTCCAAGGTTCCGAAACATATCACCTCCAAAGATAGAGACTTTTGTCCTCCCAGCAATACAAGCCACATGTACGCCCACAGGGAATATTCCACCGGCTCAAAAAATTCACTTCCGCAGCTGGGTAACCCCCCTAAAACTAATCAAAAAACATGGCGACATGGACTGAAGTGAGATTTCCATCATTGGAAGCTTACACCGTGAATATCAGAAATCGATCTTCAGATCTGGCCGGAAATCAACTTCCGCCCGACACTGGTGAACCAGCTAGTTTTTAAAGAATCACACTCGCAAGCCTAGTAGCCATGCTTGTCGCACAAACTCACCAACCTATCATGCGCATTCTAGGTAGAGTGCGGCATTATCTCCAAGATAAGCCGATTAGATACATGATGCTCTATTTTATCGTGATATGTTGCCTAACCACATTTCTATTCCACATCAACGAGCTCACTGAGTGAGACAACGGTAGATGGGTCCATATTGCGCCCGAGGGATATAGTACCATCTCCTCTAGAGAGATCCAAGCCAGTGGATTATCAGAGGCTGAGCTCTCTAAGAACCAGGTTGAGAGGATCGATGAATTTAATACGGAAAGAGTAAAGAAAGACTGTGATAAAAGGCTCAAGAGGGCTGGCTACTCCATAAAAACAACGAATACTATGGTGATGCCTACCTCCGTGCTCTAGAGGTGCACATGTTAATGGTTTTTTTGCGATGCCCTTTTAGCTCGTGGCAATCTTGTGGGCTTCAATATCACTGATTGGTAATGGATTGTTTTGCTTTAGGGAGCAATGTATAAGATTGGATCTGAAAAGAACATTGAGATATGTGCGTCAAGCTAATCCTCGTGCTTCATGGTATCCCCTGTAACGTCTATTTATAAATCCTCGCACATCTGCATATACCCGTTTGTGTCACGCGAGGGTGCTGAATATTCTCCCCCTAAAACCAGTTCTTTTTCACAACCATGGGATACACATGGTTTTGCCACAAAGTGGTTCCTTGGTCGCTAGTTAAGGTAAGGTTCGTAATAGTATGCACTTGGCTGTGGCTGTGTATTATGCATATTAAAGTAGCTCGAAGTCTAGGATCGTACCAGTTTGAGGAGATCAAGGAACAGCTCTTAATAACGCTGCCAAATATCCGCCAATACACACTATATCCCATCTCAGTCCACCTATCGATAATCTCTGTTTGAATCACAGTATGTGGCTTCAGATCGACCATGCATTACGTTGCCAAGGATCAACGATCCATTACGCCAAGACATTACTACTAGTATGCGCGCAGGGTCCAGCAGAATCCACTTTAATGTACGAGTAGATGATCTATGGATTCTGTAGTTATAAACAGCTAGAGGCTTATATTTCCTACACAGTGTCCTCCCTTCTTTCATATCGTATCAGTCAAATGACCCAAGGGTTCTCAAAAGAGGCCCTCCAAAATGAGGAGTAACAAACTGTTAAGAGCAGTCTGAGGCTATTCCAGAAATTTCGCGGTGTAAACAAGTAATAGAGGGGCTCATAATCCCCCTAGCCTTGGTGCTTTGTGTGACATGTCTGGATAAACTTTGTGTATCCACGCTGGATTTCGAGTACCGCCACAAACGGCTTCAAAGGCAGGTTTCATATTGAGCAATAAGGAAAGCACTAAAATAAATGAAAATGCCTAGATTGAAAATTTTCAAATCCTGGGGCAGGGTCGCCAAGATGTCCCGGAAACCCCTTGCATGATCGACAAGCCCGAGGATATCTCCTTGTAATACATAGAATACTGTAGTGACACAATGCAGCTTCCTGCCAATCAGCATGGGATATGATGCCCAGTGTTTAACCATCCTTGCGGTGGCCATTGGTTGGTGGGCAGGGTTGATCTGGACCTAATTAAGGTGGGAAGTTATAAGGTAAACCCTTCATCCCTGCGTTCTTGAGCAACAGTCCTTCGTTCTTGCCTTTCACGCGTTTGTGGCATTCTGTCATTTTGTCATTCGTTCGCTCTTACATTCGTTTATTCTCCATCCAAGCAATCCCCAGCATTTATCACCACTCAACCAACCCCACTGATAACCTGTTCATCATGAAGGCTGCCCTCATCTCTATCGCCGCGGCTCTCGTGGGTGTCTCTCCTGTCTGGGGTGCCTCAACCGAGAAACGCGACAGCATCACCCCTGTCACTGTCAAAGGCAATGCCTTCTTCAAAGGCAATGAGCGATTCTACATCCGCGGTGTCGACTACCAGCCCGGTGGCGAGTCCAAGCTGGTAGACCCGATCGCCAATGCCGATAGCTGCAAGCGTGACATCAAGAAATTCCAGGATCTCGGCCTGAACACTGTTCGTGTTTACTCTGTTGACAACTCCGCGAACCACGACGAGTGCATGAAGGCCTTGGCGGATGCTGGAATCTACCTGGTGCTCGATGTCAACACACCCAAGTACGCGATCAATCGTGCCGACCCCAAGAAATCATACAATGACGTGTATCTTCAGTATGTCTTCGCAACTGTTGAGATGTTCGCACAGTATGACAACACCTTGGCCTTCTTCTCTGGAAACGAGGTTGTCAATGATGGTCCTTCTTCCTCCGCTGCTCCTTACGTGAAGGCTGTTACTCGTGATATTCGCTCGTTCTTGCGCGCTCGAAAGCTTCGTCATGTCCCTGTTGGATACTCTGCTGTAAGAATCACCTCCCCTGCTTTCGTCATCCATGCTAACCCATCACCAGGCTGACGTTAACGATAACCGACTGGAGATGGCTGATTACATGAATTGCGGCACTGATGACGAGCGCAGCGATTTCTTCGCCTTCAACGACTACTCATGGTGCGACCCATCCTCTTTCACAGTTTCCGGATGGGACCAGAAAGTCCAAAACTTCACCGGCTATGGTCTCCCACTCTTCCTTTCCGAATACGGCTGCCACACAAACACTCGTGACTTCGGAGAGGTTTCCGCACTCTACTCGACTGAGATGACAGGCGTCTACTCTGGTGGCTTGGTCTACGAGTACGCCCAGGAGTCCAACAAATACGGATTAGTCGAGATCAAAGAAGACAGCGTCAAGGAGCTCCACGATTACACTGCCCTCAAGACCGCTTTTGAAAAAACCGCGAACCCCAAGGGTGATGGCAACTACAACAGCACTGGTGGTGCGAGCGGCTGCCCTGCGATGAACGCGCCCAACTGGAATGTTACCAATGACGCACTGCCCGCTATGCCTGCCGCTGCCAAGAAGTACTTGACCGACGGTGCTGGCAAAGCCGTAGGCTTTGGCGGAGACGGTAGCATGGAAGCAGGCACCGACTCTACCGCCACAGCTACCTCCGGTTCTGGCGCAGTCACTGAAAGCACTTCTAGCAGCACCAGCACCAGCTCCAAGGGAGCTGCCGCTGGTCTTCAACCTCCTGCCCTTTCCATGGCCCCCGTTGCGGTTGGCTTGGTGACTGCCTTGTCTGCACTTTTCGGCGCCGGTTTCATGATTCTGTGATAGGTTTGCACCCTGCTTGGCAACTTTCTTTGTTCCCAAAACCCTGTATTTTTTACTTTATGACCTTTCACTTCGTGGGACAAGTTAGCTCTTATTGATGGTGATGTAACGGCATTCGGCCTGTACAGCAGATTAACTGATACGGCAAGTCAATCAAATATGATGTTCCGAATGAGCTTCCCTAGTCTCTTAATCGAACATTACTCTATTCTCGTTCATTTCACGTAATGATAATTCACAAAATCTAAAACAAAGTGTCACGCTGACATCAACAATCCATCCATATTGATCAGCTCAAACCCATTACAATCCATATTTCTTCGGCATTGTCAGACACAGTTATCAACACGACTTCCAAATCTCGTTGTGCCATTCAAAATAGACTTGAGATTTAACCCCGATCGATAAAGCCGGGATCTGTTGGCGTGGGAGAAAGTCGAAAAGGCAGATCGCGAAGTCTTCTTCGAATCCTCATTCCTAGGAGGAACTGTGCCAATACGCTCCGAGTCACGGTTGAGCTGTCTCAAAATCCACTCTCCAGTCTCCACCAATTTGGTCAGCTCAACCCCCGTTTCGATACCAGCAGCATTAAACATGAGCACGAGCTCCTCGGTTGCGACATTACCCTTTGCTCCTGGTGCAAAAGGGCATCCACCAAGACCACCCACACTGCTGTCGAATACTCGGATCCCGGCTTTATATGCTTCCCACACATTTGCCGCTGCCTGTCCATGTGTATCGTGGAAATGGCCAGCCAGCTTTGCCAGTGGGATGCAGTGTTGTTTTAAATATTTGATTAGACTGCGGACTTTCCATGGTGAGCCTACACCGGTTGTATCGCCGAGGCTCACTTCGTAGCATCCAGCATCAAGGAGAGATTTAACACAATGAAGAGTCGATGCTGGTGATGTGGGTCCATCGTATGGATCTTCAAAGATGCAAGAAACGTATCTGTATCCGTTAGCCTGATTCTCCATCTTATTCTGATGCACGCTTACCCTCTCACAACAATGTTAGCTTCCAGCGCTAATGAGATCACCTCCTTGGCTCTTTCAATCGCCACTTCAACACTGCAGTTTATGTTCGCTTTACTGAATCCATCCGACGCACTGATAAAGACTGCGATCTCTTTAACACCGTGTTGAATGGCAATCTCTAGCCCTTTGAGATTAGGAACTAGGACCGGAAACCGGAGACTCAGGTCCGACATAGCGTCTTGGACATCTTTATCACTGAGTACATCCCGACAATCCGATAGCTGCGGCACAGCCCTCGGCGACACAACGGATGTCAACTCAATAGTCGTCAGTCCACATTCGCGCAGTCTTCGAACCAACTCCAGTTTCGTCGCGGTCGGAATCCGCTCCTGAATATTCTGCAGCCCGTCGCGTGGCCCGACTTCCACGATCCGAACTGCCGGCGTTTGAATGGTCATGGTGCTTAACACTTCAATATGGACATAGGAGTTGAAGGAAAACTCGTGGTCGTGATCTGACCTTCGCCCCGTATACCTCGGCTCGGATGGGGGCGTAATACAGATCCCCCGCAAAAGTTGGCCCCACTAAGATGAGATCCGCGTTTCCCGAATACAACGTTGAGGACTTCTATGACGTCCACTGATAAGGAATAGAGTAGTAGTTTGGAGTATGATGTATAGTGTCGAGGTTCAAATGTTTAATTTCACCCTCGAGGAAGCAGACGGTATATGTACTGTTGATTTCTTTCAAAATGTCGCGAAGCGGGCTAAAGATAGTCAGCATTTGATGGCTCTTCGATCAATGAGAATACAATGAGAATACATGTACAATGAAAATACAATAAGAACTGAATAAGAAAAGAATAAGAATAAAGGCAACATGTATTAGTATGAACAGAAATTTGCCTTTGGCCCTGAGCTATTTAGGTATATATGGGTGGCGGATTACTTGAGATAAAACGAAATGCGGGTTCCGAGTGCTTAGTTCGCGGATTCTTGATCCCCCGATTGGTCAACCTTTTCATCAATATTCCGTTGAGGAAATAAGCAAGAACACTCACCGGATGATTAATAATGTATTGGTACCTAAATCGTTGGCTAGTTGCAATCCTCTTTATACGGACTTTGGAACGTCATATATATCCTACTACAGCTGATGGCAAATTCCGCCCGTAGATCATCTATGAATTTCAGTTTTTTTTTTTT
Organism: Penicillium lividum; assembly: GCA_028828245.1. Classification (NCBI taxonomy): domain Eukaryota; kingdom Fungi; phylum Ascomycota; class Eurotiomycetes; order Eurotiales; family Aspergillaceae; genus Penicillium; species Penicillium lividum. The sequence continues at coordinate 7,482,385 of JAQJAG010000002.1, forward strand.
TTAAATGGTCACGCAAGGTTGTCGTGTACAACACTCATCTGCACCCAAAAAATCGAACGAGAAGCCGTGGTGATGATCAGGTATGCAGGTGGCTATAGTGGGAAGATGTATGGCGAATCCGACAGCAATGAGCCCAACCGATTTTGCACGGCAAGTCAAACCCCAACATATGTCCTGGAGGACGGAGCTTATCAGCCAATAAAATGCTGTGCATATTTTGTCATCAGGTAACTAGATACTCGAATATAGTAGGTGGGTTTTCCTCAATTGGTGATTGTGCGTAGGGCTGAGTTGTACTTGACGTTTCCCTCACCGGCATAATATTATTACCTCAATGCAATGATCACATAGCCACATCTGTCTTGATTTCAAGATTGTTCATACTTGTTCAGGGAGACTCGGTGCCTGAGGCTCAGGACTCATGCAAAGATTACTGAAGCTTCTCGCCGCCCTAGTTCGCACAAAACCAACAGTGAAGCACTCCTTCTACACTCGCACTATTTGCATATCTATATATTCCATTTCTGCATCCTCCAATTAATATCTATCTATCGAAGTTCCTGGGCACCAGGTACCCAAGTACCACCGAACTCGCGGGTTTCTCAATACCTTGCAATATAGTCAAGAACAGACTTCATCTAACGAAGCTACAGACCTCAACGGAGCAGGGTGTTGAAATGTCAAAAGCATATGTAGAAAGCCCTAAAAATAGTCAAAAAGATAAATTTACTGAGAAGCAAAGCTTAATAAATTGGCAAATAAATGTGTTCATTCAATTCAACGGCTGGAAAGGGGTGATCAATAAATTCAAACGAAGCTGGTGTTACTACAGCACTTCCGGAAATTGGTGTCACTACTACGGAGGTGAGTAGCGGCCATGAGGACAGAACCTTTAAAGTCGCATAATACATGGCAAAAATCATGGATACTACTAAGCTCATTTACCCCTCTCTTACTTGGGCACACCATCGACTTTTCTTTTCTTCACCTCCTTCCACTTCTCTTTTTTTCTCGTTCTTTTCTATTCTGCTATGTATGAATCTGGAGAGCCCTTTGACCATTTAACTAATGCGGTACAAAAAAAAGTAGAATAGTACATAGGATACCGAGTGGGAGACTAAGTAGAAGACTGAGTAGGAGACTGAGTAGGAGACAGTATAGGAGATAGTAGGAGGTGTGGGTGTGGTATAATACCTGAATAGGCGCCGCGCAAAAAGCGCGGCGGATGCCCCTTACTGTATATACCTAACCTATAGACATATAGGTTAATATTAGGTGGGTGGATATTAGGGATTGTATTTATGGAATGCGTTGATGTTTCAGTATAAGACAGTATAAGAGTGGCAAAAGCGGTGAATACTGATGATAGAATAGAAGGTTCTGTCTTTATGCCCGCTACTCGTCCCCGTACACCACTTTTCACTTTCGGTTGTTTCTCGAACCCTAATGCCAAGATCTACTAGATTATATTGGGAAATGGCCCGGAGTGTCAATGTTTCCGTATCATTACCGACAACGGTGTCATACTCGATTTACATGTAATGAGGCTCGTACTAGAGCCCCTTAGTGACCCTCGGAGTCACTCACAACAAATCACTACTTTTCCGCAGCTTCAACCTGCTGACGTTAAGGGATAAGATTCCATAATTATCTTGCTCTTTACTTATCAAGTCCCATGCACAAAATGGCCAACAGCGACCACACAACAGCCATACAACTCGCACCTGGCGCTCGAATGCCAATATTCAAGGCGAGCGACAACGTGCTACTAATGATCATTTTGACGGAGTTGACCGAGGAAGAAAGACTGAAACTTGTCCATTATTACCAGAAAGATTGCTCTGGTGGTGTGGAACTGGAAACATGGACTCCGTCCAAGGCACTGCTTCGGTCCATTGCGAAGCAAGGCTCTCATTGGGACAGCCAGGCCAATCTGTACGCTCTGGCGATTCTCGCCTTTCAGTCAGGCCTGCAGTTTAAAAAAGCAACCAGTTTCGTCGTGGCGAACGAGCTCACGAAACGCCAACTCACGCGCTGCTGTCGTCCTGGTGAAAGGGATTATATATCTCTGGTTACCATGACTGTCCGGCCGAAGCCATCTATGGTCGCACATATCGACTCAGGACTGAATCCACATTTTGCCACTATGCCAGATGATGAAATTTATGTCTTCACCGACCGTTCTACCGAGTCACCGAAGAAGCTGCTCCCGGAAGTTGTCGAACCTCAAACTATGGAGTTCTTCGCAGAATACTTGAGATTGGAGAAAACCCGCGAGATTTCCAACTGCATACAAAGTGGTAGAAGACTCCATGATCCAGATTCGTGTATTTTCACCGTCGGCACTGCTATGGCGACGGGGCGAGAGCGATACTGCAATACTGTAACATCAGTTCTGTCAGCCTGTGACTTTCCACCAGAGTTGGTAGCCGAAGTGATATCTCAATCGGATTCTGCTGTGTCTGCTAAGATGCCTTTGTGGAACCGCCGGCAGAGTCGAAGACATCTTATCATTTTTCTCCTTTTTCCTACGACAGCAAGCGAGCTTCAAAGAAACCATACAATCATACAAGATGCGCTGAACAATCTCGCTGAAGGAGATCATGGTGGACGAAAAGGGATGTCAGTCGAACTCATATCACAACATCGTCATCAGGCCCGGTCTCGCCGTGAGGTGTTGGAACTTTGGGAGGAATTCCGACTGCACGAGGGTGACGAGAGAGCAGGCGATCCAGTTCTCAATGTTCTTCTTGGTCCTATTGAAGACCAGGACATAGGCTCGGCACTATTTGCTGCCGTGTGCTCTGAGCACAGACATGCAAAATACATGATTCGGGCACCTTTAAGCTCTATTGTCAGAATAAAATGGAAAGAGCACTTTTACTTCATTCAAGAAGAACTTGAGCGCCTCGAACTTAACCAGATTGAGGGAGTGTGCGATCCGGACCAGCCATGGTACTTCAATCCGCCATCATGGCGACCAGCAAATGATGACAAGGAACTGCGCCCCGGAAGGGAAGACATTGGGTATGCCTCGGTCTTCTATCTCACCAAAGATTTCCCGGAAAATAGGGACCGACAAATCCGAAAAGATCTTATGAAAGATGACGTCGACGAAGACATAGACTCAGACTCAGAGAATGACCCTCCGCTCCCCAAGGGCGTCTGTTTTGTTCCTTGGGATGGCAAGGACGACGCCACGCAAGAAGACATCTGGAATATCGTCTGGGAGTTCTACAAGTACGAAGGACTTGGCCGTATGTGCCCGAGCTTCTTCTGTATTGATCAGACATCTGCCAGTGATATGGGAACAGTTCTCCTGGTCAAACCCGATATTTTCAAATTTGGTAAAATGTTACAGAGTCAGGAGGGATACTTGAAGGGTGTACTTGGCCCCAGATTGCGCGGATTCCTCGCCACTCGCGTGCTCATAGGCTCCGCGCAACAGAGTAAGACGGATGCTGAGGATGGATTCCAACCCATGGCAGATATTGGACTGAACTCCAATGTGACTAGGTTTTACCGGCCAGAGTGGCCAGCGCGGGGCGTACTTCCTTTTGAGTGGATTGACTTGAATGGTGGCGACGGCGAAGAAAATGAGTATCGGAAGATGGGTGGATGGGATGAGTATGCGGATGAACTTCCATGGGATGATATAGAACGGATCAGGAGAGAATGACAATAATAGTCCCTAATAACGCGAGCAAAGGTGTCATGTGCTAAAGACATTGTGTCTAGAAGGCCTGGCGGCATTTTCCAACACTCGTATTACAAAAGACTACTTTTACTGAGCTGCACATATTTCTACTTCTACATAGTACTGCTAAGTATACATAGTTTAGTGTTTCTTGGTATCAGGGATTGAAAAGCAATGAAAGAGTGCAGGTGGTGACACCGATTTTTGGAAGTACTGTATGAAGCGGATCCAGGTCAAGGATTTGATGTATTCCTCGCATGGTGTATTGAAGAGGTTGGTGCAAAGATAAAGAGTGCTAGAGGTCATTTTCGGCACTTTGGCTTTGAAAAAGAGAAGTTTGCAAAACTTGAGCGCAATTTGTGGTGGCCATGGGAGAAACTGTTTATCCCTCCACCACCGCGACAGCTACCACCGTTGCCCCCACTGGTTACTCTACTCGGCGTGGTGCGAACGTTCAGGATAACAACCAAAAGCCGTTGAAGGTAGCTTAGCTTCATATACATGAATCTCGAGACTCACAATCTCGGTATCGCAGCAAAGGGTTTGACAGCTACAGGCGCGCTCGAAATCAGTTTCACCTCATACACGCAGATTCTTTTCTTATCTTGAAACACGATAATTTAAAATATTCCTAGCTTTCCTTTTTTTCAGAGAAGTATAATATCAACATGAACTCTAGTGCATTTTAGCTTGGCGCTCTTCTACCCCGTACCCCAAACTCTCGGATTGGAAGTCATATTGTCCGTGCGCCCCCCTCCGTGGCACATGCCCCGATGGCCTCACAATTTCAAATACGATGTTTGGCATATCTTTCACCGAATTGATGCAATGGAAAAGGAATGGAGGCATGTGGCGTATAATTAGTCCTTATGCTATTCCATCTATGGTTAGGCGATTTTATTCGTTTCACCACCGATCATCTTTATCCCTTGACTCTGTTTTGTTCACAATGGATCCTTGTCGTAATACCTTCTGTATTTGCCTTACTCTAAAGCCGCTTACAGTTACCTTGCTGTAATGCCGTTCAGACCTAGCGCAGCTATCGGCACTCACTCGGATGATCTTGGTCCGAGTTTGGCTAATACTCTTGCGGGATCATTTCCCAGGCATTGGAGCCAATACGTCGCAGATGCAACAGCTTAGGCAGTTTCTATACAGTATCTCACTCATGCTTAAGGATCTACTATGACAGTTCTTAACAGCCCTTCAGCCTCTTTCAAACTCTAGATTACATCATCATCAAAGGCCACTATGAGTTGCTATACAATACTACACTGGTAGCCCAAGAAAACGCGAATCTAGACATAGCGAATAGAGATTTGGTTAAGAAGCGCGATCAGTCAACTACGTAGATACTCTACAAAGAGGGTTTAACCTTCGAAGAGGGCCTATAGCCAATTACGTAGCTAAATTTGCTAGCAGAAGCACCTGCTGCAGACTTGCTTACGCAGGGCGAATTGCCTATTCAGGCGGATCAGCCGGCTACTAGGGCTCCACCGAGACGTAGTGGGTGTAGGGAGATTGGAGATAGCATCAATGTATGTAAAAACTGCTATATTTGAATTAATTAATTCATTTTCGTTGGGATATCTTGATTTCAAATTCTGTATTGGGGGCTATGGGGTACGTCAGTTTGCGCGGCAATATACCGGGGACCCCGCATTTTTTAATCTTGATATTCAAGGAAGCCTCAGGTCTGTCGTATGCGGATCGGAAGGGGCATCGGAAAAGAATTTGGTTGGTGCGGAGGATATATTGGTAGTCTTCGGCAGTCGTTTTCGGCAAATGAAACATAAGAGAAGGCTTGAATATGGTATTTTATCTTCTCGGGACAGTAAGGTATAAGAGCATATTATTTTAGACCATATTCCTCCTGATTAAAGATCACATTGGCAGGCCTCTATTTTCTCTGTTTCAGTTCTTGATCAAGATGGTCTGGGGCCATATCTACCGACTCTCCCAATTCGGGACAGCGGCACTAGCAGTCAGCTCGAATGCCATCACAAAGGCCTGTAGCCACGATACATTCGCTTCGCTTGGTCTCCCAAACATCAATATTCTTTCAGTCGAAGCGGCTGTGACTGAAGCAACTTGGAATCCAGCATATACCCTGAACGCCTATCCCATTTCGACAAACGATACTGTGAAAGTCTGTCAGCTCACGGTTAATTACACGCATCCCGGCTGGAATGACAGAATTACCGCTTGGGTCTCACTCCCGGTCGACTCTTGGAATGGCCGGTTCTCCGGAATCGGCGGTGGTGGCTGGACTGGTGGCACCTTGGCTGCCCTTAGCCAGGCTGTCTTCCAAGGCTACGCCGCAGCGTCGACAGATGGTGGCCATGCAGAGACGGTTAATGTCAGTTCCTGGGGACTGACCAAAGAAGGCAACCTAAACTGGCCGAATCTGCAGGATTTCAGTGCAATTGCCCTCGACGAGATGACGTCGTTGGGAAAGATGGCCACACGAACTTTCTATGGGAAGCCTCCAAAGTATTCATACTGGAATGGTTGCTCGACAGGAGGTCGCCAGGGACACATGATGGCTCAGCGGTATGCAGCTCAATATGATGGTATCCTGGCGGGCGCACCCGCTATCAACTGGGACAAGTTTATCCCGTCCGAGTTCTGGCCACAGGCTATGATGAAGCAGCTCGGTAAGTTCCTTCTGACTTGTTACCATAATGCTTGGAATATATTAATAGTTGCCAACCAATTCACAAATCTAGCTTATTATCCATCAGAATGCGAACTGGACGCTATCACCAAGCATGCAATCGAAGCCTGCGATGAGATCGATGGAGTTAAAGATGGTATTATTTCTATGCCAGGGAGCTGCCAATTCGACCCTCTTACGGTGGTTGGCAAGACTGCGCAGTGCGCCTCTGGCAATGAAACAATCCAAATTTCTAAGAAGGGAGCAGAGCTCGTCTCTCTCATATGGGCTGGACCAAAGGACACACAAGGATCGTCCCTTTGGTATGGGCTGAATTACGACGCCCCTTTGGGAGTTTTAGCGGGAACAAACTGCACATTCGGTGGAAGATCCCACTGTGAACAGGTTCCTTTTACCATATCCGCAGACTGGATTCAAGTATTCCTGTCCGGGAATTCTTCCCTGGATTTATCCATAATTGACCACGAAAGATTTACTCGTCTGTTCCGCGCATCTGTGAACCAATTCAGCTCGGTCATCGGCACCCGGGATACCGACCTGACGGAGTTTAAGAATGCCAAAGGGAAAATGATCACCTGGCACGGCATGAAGGACCAACTTATCTTCTTCAATGGGACTGTGGACTACTATAGTCGCGTTCTAGAAGACGACCCAGAGGTTCGCGACTACTATCGCCTCTTCCTCGCCCCCGGTGCCGAGCATTGCACTGCTGGGATAGGCTGGTATCCAGGACACAGCTTTCAGGCTCTAGTTGACTGGGTGGAAAATGGTATTGCGCCGGATACGCTGCGCGCTATTGCTACGCCGTCTGCAACAGGCAGCAGCAGCCCTCCATTGAGGACGGCTGACTTGTGTGCCTGGCCCAAAGCTTTAACTTACGTCGGAGGTGATATTAATGAAGCTTCTTCGTTTACATGTCAATAGTCTGTGTCATGCTTTCGATAAGATAGGTAGTCAGTGGTTGGTTAGACTTCATAACTATATACCCCAGGATAATCTGGGCGAATAATGGATAGAAAATAATCATATCCTTCCCGTCGGGATCATCTTTTCAGTGGCTTAGATAGGAAGAAAGCAAAATGATGAATCCCCACGAGCTTTTAAAGTCATCTTACATATAAATTTAGGTGGCGTGCATTGGCCTGACAACCGCTGGATAAATTGTAGTCATAGAAGACTAAGGCCTCCTTGTGAAAAGAATCATTTTTTGAAAGTATCACACTTGCAATAGATGGCCTGGTCTATATTGACCAATAGAGAAAAAGGTTAAGCTCTGTCTTGCTTTTGGATTTAATGGAGTTGAATATATTTTTTGTCACTTGCTTGGAGAGTTTCCGATATTCTTGAATTATGTACATAAGATAGTAGCTTATGTAACTTGGTGCACGGATCACGACCTATATCAGCCTCTTCTGGCTTCTTCTCCCCAACCCTCCACAATACATATATTGTTTTGTTGTGCGCTCTGATTATTCGCTAAAATTGTTCTTTCCTTTGTAGCAGCAGGCTGTCCGAGCTTGTGCTTTCTCTTTTCTCCTCTGATCCTCTAGCACTACGTGCTGACAGTATTCTCGTTTTAAGCCTGGCGATTTAGCGTCAGACAGTACGTCTGACGGTGATGGAGGATTGAAACATGGGTTCTCCTCATCGTGGTTTGCTCTTACTGCCACTCGAATGTATTCAAGCTATCCTTGCTCACCTTGATAATGTCGCGTCACTCCGGTCGGCGATTGTCTCGCTCTCGTCGTTTTACCATGCCTTCCGTGGTGCCAGAAATCTCATTTTGCGCTCGGTCCTGAGCAATCTAACCTCCCCCGACTTGCTGCCGGAGGCATGCGCTATCCTCCGTGCCTCAAAGTTACGCATTTGGTATTCCGAGACCCGTGCTCAGAATCTCGAGAACTTTCGCCAGCGGCTTGTCCACTCGGAATTTTCATGGCAAGATGCAGCCTCGATAGAGGAGTTTAATCTTAGTGCAAAATTTTTCACGGCAGACTTTATATCAACCGCGTTGTCTAAGCATCCTCTGAAAGATGAGGTGAAGACCACAAAGTCCACGCCGGTCACCTTGATCGAATGGAACCGGGTTCTTCGAAGCTTCTACTGGTGGGAATGGTATACTATTTCGTGTGGGAAAAACTGGAAGTCAACCGTTCGGTACTTTCAGAGCCTCGAACATTTGAAAATATTCTCGATCTGGGAGCAGGAGCAGCTAGTCTGTGTTGGGGAGTACTTGTTTCACAAGATAGCAAAGCGTGAGTCTGTCCGATAACAATACACAAATAAAAGCTAATAAAGCGTAGCCTTTAATGAAGTGGCAGCCCATGATATCAAGTGGGGAGCATCGGGGGTCGACTATAATGCCTCCGAGGTCTGGGATGTGCAATGGCCCCGTCGCGCGAAGGGCTTTGTAAGATGATCCCTTAATCGAAAATTCAGAGCATTGGCTGACCATGAGGTAGTGGGTTCAAAGGCTCCCTTTTCTGCTGCAGCTCGTCAGTGCTGAAACATATGAGCAACGTCATGATTTGATGGAATCAAATTGGGAGATGACATCCCATGCAAACTACTATAGTCAGGCGGTCCTAGACGCATGGCGGTTCACCACTTCAGATGTGTTAGATTTGACTCTTCTCGAAGACTACACTGAGAAGAAGCTCGTCACAGTTATTGGAACTCCCCGGGCGCCCGAGTCCGATAATGGCCCGCTCGAAGCTTGGAAATGGACGCACCAGAAGTTACCGTATGAACACTTTGTCCAGAGCCCTAAGCTGCGATGGCTGCGCAGAAGGGGATATGTCATGTGGCGTTATGATCGACTAAGCAGCTGGTGATTTTTCGGCCTACAATGGAACCAGTTTTCGGGCGACATGATCGAATTGTCTGATGACCAGGTCGAGGAATGGTACCAAGAGATGGAGAGGTCGTGGCAAATAAGAAAAGAACTCTACGAACAGGGCGAGACTGGACCTTTGGAGACTGAAAGCTGTTGTGCTGCCCACCGCCTCTAAAGTCTGTTTAATCATTTGCCGTTGTCCCTGTCACTGGGCCTAGTGTTACTCTGAGCAGCTTGAAATGACAGCTAAAAGCTTTCAAACCATGGGGATTGATGCTGCAGGTGGTCCCTCTCTACCAATTTTTCCACCTTCGAGTGCCACAGATAATCGATTTTCTGGGAGGGAAATATCGGGTTGGAAGTCTCACTTTCAAAAGGCGCATAAGCGCTCCGAACTAGGACCATCAATGTTTCATACTTTCGACTATTCTAAGCGAGATGCTGGACACTTAATATAAGTCTAGTGTTTGAGAAGGCTAAAAGCGAGAACTGTAAAATAATAAAGAAGCAGCGTCTCGTATCCTGCTAATGAGTGGTGGTAAACCTCGCGAATAAAGGAGAAGATTCGGTTACTCGGAAAGTCCATTTCCTGGCCTGCTCTGTCGCGTTAGTATTATATAGTCTCGAGTGTTCCGAAATTTGACGCCAATAGCTTTTGGTTGTGTTGAACATTTTGCTGGATCCGCGGCTTCCACTTGCTACAGACGTGCTCGAAATCAGTTTCACCTCTTTGCTGTCTTTAATTCTTTATCGAACTCCGTTTTGCATAACCCCATACCTTTTTGCGGTTAGTCTACCCCTAGCCCATATGATCGACAGTATCTCAGTACAGTAATAAATAACGGGATAAGAATAACTATTGTATCATGGTTGTATTGGCTATATCTGTCTAAAACCACTGGCTTGCAAACAAACCAAACAGACTAAGGGTTATCCATGCCTGATCTGATGAGCCGCTTGAAACAGTAGAACTCGGCTTCAGGTCCGAATCTCTTCCTTACTGCTGCTTTTGGATCTGAAAGCTTGGATTTTGTGCATGATCTCCTACATGAAGGACGGACCCCCCGAGAGATGGTGCCCATGGAGCCGATCCGCCCACTTGACAGCAGCGATTTCGAGAGTTCAACAACAATACCAGCCCCACAAGCTACCGTTTCTGTGTGGTTGATATTCCTATATTGCTTCATCGAGGATTACTTCTGGGCTGGTTGTACTAGTGACCCGGAAAATCGATGTCTTGAGGAGTTCTTGGGGCAGTACAATGTTGATCGCGATGTGCTGTTTGTCGTGAGAGTACTTACCTCGTCCGACGAACCAAACGAGCCGGCGGATGACGAACTGGCTCCTGAGAAGAACAGCGGTGAATTGGACGAAAGAGTGGCATTTGAGTTGCTGGAATTCCTAGAGTTGGTGGAACCATCCAACATAGAGACTCTTCGCATGAAACTTTCGACCAAGGGAACCCGAGAAGACCCATTAGAAGTGACGCCCATTTCCGGTCCTCCAATTCCCTATCAACGAGGCTCTCTGTCTAAGGCCCTTGAAGCGATTGTGGCCGCGGGCGGTGTCGATCAGGATTTTGCATTTGGACGGCATCTTTGCCTCGAAAGTGTCATCATCCCCTCCGAGCGGTTGAACGTGCCTTCAGTGTCCGGATCACCTGAACCATGGTTGGATTTGATACGATCTACTAGATTATCAAATATTAACAGTGTTTTATGTCTTACATGCTGTTATATGCTTCCTGAATTTTTTCAACTGCTTTGACGCCAGTAGAAGTCGCTCGCCACGAGGGCAGTCTCACAACGGAAACCGCAATTGAACCACGACAGGCCTCAACGAGGATCAGAGTTCGTTCAAGAAATTGGGAAATTTCTCATGTACGTACATGGATGTATCCAAGCCTACGAAGTTTCGCGAAACAACATGTTACTATGCCCCTCGAAGGTTGACGCACACTGTCTGGTGGCCGATCCAAATTTCTGACGGTATTTTCCCGAAAAGCTGATGCGACGATTGTACCAGCGCAGCAAAACGAATTATTCACGTTCTATTACAGTTATGCCTCCCCACCCACGGAAATAAGCAGTGATATGACCATGGTTCTGCCCCTCTTGGAACTCAGAGTTTGGACCGTCATTTGATATCTTAGATGCCATGATTGCAGTCAGGCAGTTTTGGAAGGAGTAGTCGTGAAAACATGGCTGAGTCGCCAGATTACCCTGCTACCTGGTGACCTATGTGAAGCTACGCTAGAAATGAACAGCCAGGTTGTTTTTCAAGCTCCTCGTACACTCGAAGAGGGAAGACCTGTACCGTTTGTTTGCTTATTGCACAATATGATGCATTTCTCGGTGAACCCAAGTACATACGACCATAGGGTGTGGAGAACAGGGCTTCCCGTCCGCTCAGCCGTACTTAAGCCACACGCCGGTTAGTTAGTAGTATGGTGGGTGACCACATGCGAATCCTGACTGTTGTATGTTTTTGTTTTTGCAATTTGTTATAATATTTTGATTTGTCGGGAAGCTCTCGTTGCTGTTGCTCTAGCCTTCAATCCTTCACCTTACCGCCCCGAGCGTCAATCGGTACTATAGATTAAGGGCTATTCAAAGAAGGGAAGAGAAGACTTTATACCTATAATTATTTCACACAAAGTGCGTCAAGGCAACTTTGGCTGCATAGACGGTATATCCGGGGTGACAAAGGGAGGGGAACAAGGTTCGAAAATTTAGTCAGTAGATTTCGGAGATTTTGGAAATGGAACAGATGCGTAAGGTGCCGGAGAAGTGGTTTAATTTTGAACAGCCAGCCAAAGGGATATCTCAATTATAACCGCGGAGACAGGTCGTAATTAAACTAGGTACATCAAGCCAACTCATGCCGCACACTGCTAGAAATAGTAAAAGCGGGCTCTTGATGCATTTCCACAATAACATGATTGGGTAATTCTTGAATTGGGCTGCTACGCAATTGAGCAGTAGTATCACCAGGGCTATTCCAAAGTTCTGCGGGGTCTAACGGTTCTCCCCTGGCTTTTTCCACTTTCCCAGCCTTATTCTTTTCGGCTTGGCCACGACTTTGGTCTTTCCATTTGCGAAAGCCCCAGAGGATAGCGCCAATAATCATAGCGGCACCAATTACACTGCCAATGACTGAACTCGCGATTGCACCATCGGAGATTTTACCACTGTCTCCATCGCCCGAAGAGGTATCACTGGCTTTTGGAACCTTGCTGGTGTTATTTTCTGTATTTCCTGGGGAAATGGTGGCAGGTGTTGAGATCATCAGATTTGACACTAGGATATTCACGACGTTTAAGGTGTTTCCGAAGCTTGGGGCCTCGTCATAGACGGAAGAAGTCCAATCTGAGCCGCAGACAGTATGGTTGCTTGACCCATCACATTGCTGTGCTAGAGTAATGGCCGTGCTGCGTAATTTAGAGTCGATGCCGTCAGCGACTTCTGGCATCAAAATTGATATGCTCGCAAGCCATAAGGCGAGGAAACCTTTACCTGGCTGTGTTGAGTATCTGGGCTGTTCCACGGCACCCAGTCCATCAGCCAGATCCCCTATTTCTACTATCATGTTTTGCGTGAAGAAAGAGGCCAGCGTGCTGTCCAATAGACCGTCAACTCTTGTTTTCCATAGATCTGTATTGGTCTGTATATATACTGTCAGCACTCTTCTGGGTTTCTTTGACAACAAAATGGAGAAAGTGAGAAGAAGATGAAAAAGGCCAAAGCAGGTGTCGTGACGATCACTCACAATTTTGAACATATAAACAGCACCGCTCAGCCACAATCCATACGAGGCTGCCAGCTTCCAATCTTTTAACACAAAGCAAGCGGTATCATTATCCGTCCCAGCAACAAGCGAATTGATCGACCAATCCCTTTGATCCAAAATCCGATTATTAACACTCCATAACCAAATAGTCGAAGCCCGATCAGCATAAAAGCGCCGACGGTCCCCCGACGAAGCATAGGCCAGTCGTGAAGTTAGCTGGAAATAGATACCCGTCAAGTATCCAAATTGTTGCCCGAGTAGATCTGGGGAGTCTGCCGTAAGTCCACCGGTACAAGACTGACTATTTCTCCATACAATCTTGCTATGCAAATCTGCAGCGCAATTGAACCATGATTCTGACGAGTCGGTCGGAAAGTCTACCTCCGCAGCGGCCATAGCAGCTAGACCCCAGATAGCGGCGCTTGGTTTTGTATTGGTTGAATTGAAGCTTGCATTGAATATCGTAGATTTTTGGCTTTCCATGCGTCTCATGATCAAATTGTTGTATGTGGTGTTCTTCGTCGTGTTCCAGAATGGAAGTAAGGTCATGTATATGTAAGCCTCATCCTTTACGCTGTTAAAAGGATCGTATAGGGGGCTGACGGTTCCATCGATGGTGGAGTTGCTAAGAAGGTTGACGACTTGAATTGCTGTGGCATTCTGTATTGATTCTGCATCTTTTTAGTTCAGGCACCAATATAGGGCACACAATGATAACCGGACAGATACCTGTACTATTGATATCTAGAATAATCGCATAGACTCTCATAAGTCCACTAAGCAAAAATATCGCGTAGTCTAGGTGGTAATGAATCATAGCAACAAGGCGAGCGCAAATGGTTTACTAACACGTAGTAGAAATGTTGATTGGGAATCTAATAAACACGAACGTGACAGGTCTTCTACGTTGTACGATGTATTACAGCCTTATCTGCTTCCCGATATGCTAAGGCACAGTCATTCCTGCAAGCATTATCAGTACTTCAGTCTTGTGGTATGGGCGGATCCAAGGGATTCATTCCTTATATGAACTCCAATGCGATATCCGGCAGCCTATTCTGTTGGGAATCAAAACACCGAAACATGTTTGAGAATTATATGGAACATCAAATGCAGCTTATTCTACTTGGTCAAACTCTATTCGATCCGAGTGTCCGGCTAAAGCTTATTACGGTACTTTTTGATTTGTATTCTACGGATGTGTTTTGTATCCATGGTTTTCCTCTAGCCTACATTCCTCAGAAGCTGTAATTTTGGATCAGTTGCCCAACCAACTCTACATAACCCCCTCTACCTAGGCTCCTTCCAGATGACAAAAGATAAAAAGTTCCCCAGCATGACCGTTTCCGCGCAAATGATTCCTGTCAAAAGGTCCTTGATGTTTCAAGCGTCGATATCTCTGGCCTTCCTTCGATAATCATACAATGTATGAACTTTTAATGAGCAGCTGTTCCGAGGATATGCCCATGACCAACTTGGATACCTGCGTGAAAGGAAGTTGGTACAGCTGGCCCTGCTTGTGATTCAACTGGTGTCTGGCAACACTGGACCTGGCCATTTGTTTGATCTGTAGTGAGTCCCGTTAACCTGCTAGTAGTCAACACACCGAAGGCAGTTGATACAAGGCCTTGACACCAATTCAACATAGGGTAGGTGTCACATTTTGATACTTAAGACAATACGTATTGATGTCATAATATCGCTGTCCATCAGGAGGCTTGAGCCTTGGGTTCGCGATCTGGGGATTTCTCGACGTATTGAGCCATTTCCGACTCTATTCCAGTCACTTCGCACATGTCTTCCAGTCTTGTCAGATCGATGGCAGCAAAACTGCTTCAAATAATCGTCAAATCGTTTCATTGGCCGATGTGAATTTGTGGATCCGTCCACAACAGCGCCATGCGGACGACATTAAGATGTCCCTAATGGGTAACATTAAACAACAACACACTCCCAATAAGAATTAATTTACTCACCAATGCTCCCAGGAGTGTGTGGAGGATGCGTCGATCCAGGTGGTGGTAACAATAGTGAAGGGTCAAGATCGAGAGCTCTCGGGAAAGAAGAAAAATTTGGAGATAGGAGGCCTCATTGGTCCGCAGATAGATATCCCAGCTGTGTTTGCCCGAGCCATTTTGGCAATATTGGAACTGGCCATGATACTGTGGGGCTTAATGTTTGATGCGTAGTGCCAATCCGACAGATTCGACACGGGATGAAAAAAGAAGTCTTGTATGAGTTTCAGGAGGAGAAATCAGAGATATTCACAAGCATCGAGTGAGTGGGAGTGGAGTGTCAGAAAAAAAAAGCAGAATCAGCCCTCATCTGTCGGCTGACCGAAAGGGCCAATGACTCGAAAGTAAAGCAAACCGAGTTCGTGCTGCGTAGCGAAACAAAAGTGTGGTGAAATGAAAAGGTTGGCAAGGAAAGCTGTTTCGTGCCGCGCAGCGAAACGAAAGTATGATGAAGAGAGAAAAGAACCTTGCGAAGGAATATTTCTCGTGACCGTAAGGAAACCAAGTCGAGTCACAGTTGATAAAGTGTCGATATGTGACGGCGGCAGTACTGTTGCTTGGGAGAATAGAGAACCCAAGAAGAAGCGTCCATGTATGGAGAACTTTCACGCTGGAGAAAATGGAAGTGGCGTGTGCATATGTGACAGCTTCGCGTAAGCGTTGCGGAAGCCCGGCCCAGGTTTCGAATGATTTGTCTCTCATGGGTTGAGGGGAGTCTTCTCGAGTTGCAGCACATGACACAAATTGATCACATCAGTACTCATCGCCGACAGGTAGGCATGAAAATTCCGATCCAGATGATCCACAAAACACAAGCCTTTTCGCAAGGGATGCGGTCCTTTCGTACATGGCAGTTAGGGTCGACGTTTGTAGTCTTGCGCCTATTGGCGTCCCGACAGAACCTTGCCCGTCTTCAATACAGCAGGATCATCCAGGTGTGCTCTAACAATTGGCGTGTCTTTGTCACAAAGCTCCTGATAAGAGTTGTGCTCGATTTGAGTGACGGAGCTTCTTGAATGATATGAAGACCAAGAAAGTTTGTCCCAAGCTCATGGGCCACAAATGGGTCTGTACTGTAAGGCGGGTGCCAGCGGCATCAGCGACAATTTTGGGAGTTTTGGAAGTTTCGCGATGGCGTGGTAGTAAGTGGCCTCAAGCCAAAAGCCATGAAATACAATCCACGAAGAAGGTCGTCAGGCGCAGCACCTCAACTTTCGGAGAGGCGTAAAACCTATTAGCATGAACCCACAACACCAACCCCAGTCACAGGCGCTAGCCCCCTACTCGAAATCGGAGAACTCAATGAGCTACTCCTCCTCCGGGGGCTGGTCCATTGCCATCTGTGACATGGGAAAGTTGATAAGGTCCGCGACCTCCTCTCTCTCTGTGTATCATTAGGTTATTTCAAATACGCAAGGACTGGAAATGCTGCTGACCAACAGATGTTTGCGCTCCCTCAACTGCCCCCTTGGCAGTACCAGTCTCCGCAACACCTATGCTGCGTCCCAGCTTCTTCGCAGCTGCAATGCGGGCGCGCTTGCGCTGCCCCTTGCTTTGCTTCCTGCCGGGCCCTTCAGCCGCGTCGGGAATGGCCGCGTTGAAACTGGCCTTGTCGTCAGCGAAACCGGCGGGTTGGCACGGGGCCGTGGCCTTAGCCTTGGCCGGAGTCTTTGGCCCCCGAGCTTGGTTGGTGGCCTCTGTGAGATGTCAGCATGAGCTTCCGAGGTTCGGGTTTGTGAATATTTACCACCAACTCGGGAGTTAGGAGGCAGGCCTTCCTGCACGATCTGCTCCAATATCTCCTTCTGGTTTCGGGCCACCACCAAGCGGCGGCGACGATGCCTGGCGCTGGACTTGGATGATCCAGCAACAGGAGCGTCCTCCTGAGACATTTTAGCACGTTTAGTATCAACTGACGCCTTGAAGAAAACCTACGCTCGCCTGGTACTTCTCGAGAGCCTTCTTGAGGATTGCGAGCGCCTCCGGTGTCTTCCGCTGTGAAAAAAATCAGCTTTCACACTCCATATGTATGGCATCGGGGAGACGTACGTTGACAAGCTCCGCGACTTTGTCAGCAGGAGTCTTGCCTGGCTTCTTCGGAGGTTTCCCCCTCCGCCAGCGGTACCGGAGGTAGCAACATTGGTAGCACCTGACATCTTGCTAGAATGCCGGTGTTCAGTGGGTTTTGGTGGTTTGTTGATGCTGATGGTGTGATTTCAAAATCACAATGATAACGAGAGATGCGAGAAAGACAAAAGGTTTGGGGGGTGCAAAGGAGAAAGTATTTATAGCTAGAGGAATAACTCAATGAGTCGTCGAATCGATTCATTGGCCGAAATGTGAGTACGTGGATCTATGAAGCCGGCGCCCCGCCGCCTGGGCAGTCATGTAGAGGGCGGTCGTCCAGAGGGCGGTTGTGTGGAGGGCCGACGACGTGTAGAGGCAGATGACATGAGATGTGGACTGTGCAAAAGAAGACAATCATTGTGACTCCCAGTTGACCTGAATAAATCAATTATCCACTCTCAGCTTAACGTTGATAACTACTAAATCCATACATTGTGCTTCCCGGCAGATACAATATCGAAAACTAATAATATCATTAAGAGGAGGTTGTGAGGAAGAAACAGAAGAACAGGTGATGACGGCTTAGAGGTCTATAAGCCCTATATAACATCAGATTAAGATAATAAGGATGCGTTATTTTGTGTAGTAATATCTACATATATCACAGCTTACTAGTAAGTAAGCAGTTCTTTATCTAATGTAGTAGTGAGCAAGCAAGGTGATGTTTGATTAAAAGCACATTTGATGGCATATAAATCCTGACTATAATACTACGTGTATGAGGCAAATTAATATAACAGTCACTAAATAAAATGAGGTCTTCCATTCCCTTCAAGTGAGTGGTAAAAGGTAATATATCGTAACAAAAGCTCATAGACCTGCTTTTGATTTAGCCGATGCAGAATCAGACCTTTAGTGGATTCATGACGGAATATCCTGCTAGTATTCTAGTGTTCTTTTCCTTTGCTGAACATTCACGTAGACTAATAATTTTTTTAAAAAATAGGATTTTATGCGTCGGAGGTCATGTATCATTGCGCCAGGAGGAAACTAGGAATCAGTTAGGAAATCATACCTAGATATCGTGCAGGCATCTGAATTTTCATTTGAATGTTTATTTAAATTGATCATCAAGACGACTATACAAAAATGACCAGGTCATATTTCCACTTTTCAATAAATTTGAAGAAATTTGTATCTACTTCGTTACACTGACGAAAAACTTTATCTCCAGTGCTTAAGCTATCCATGCTCGATACATGCCGCTTAGGCTACACCAGCCATGCGACTTGGAAGTGCCCAATCTCCTGATGCCAACCCAGCGGTGTGTCATTTCAGGCCTAGCGCGAGCTAGACCAGCTGTGCCACAGACTTCAATTGAATCGAATTCCCCGAGCCCGAAAAAGCTTAAATCGGTACCCATTCCACGGAGATAGTTTATTTGGACTGCCGTGGGCAGAGGAGGCGTACTCTGAATTATCATCTTGAATGGAAATAATTCAAGTATTTTTTGATGCGCCGGAGCTTGCTGCCAAAATGGAGGTTCACAAAGTTGAGATGGGGGCCGCAAAGTACCAGACGTACCAGATGGGGTTGACCGATGATTTTCGTCGCAGACTTATTGCTCTGCAATCGAAAAACTAGGCAGGACCAGTACGAGGTGGAGATTGAGTGCTGGTTGCAGTGATCCCTGTATCGCGATAGCCCTCCGACTTGAACATTTTATTTATGATACCCAGCACGATGATGGAGGCTTTTTCGTTATTCTAGAAGAGATCCATGTCAGGCTTGGCACAGGCTGAAGTAGCCATGTTACCAGCCCAAAGAGATCATATGCCTCCACGGACAACGAATGAGATAAATGAGATACGCATTTCTCTGACCGACTTACTCACAATGCTACACTTTTCCAAGCTCCGGAGCATGCTGTCGAGGATGGCCAGATTCTAGTACATGGCCTTGCCCTGGATATTATATCAAACATTATCCAACATGTCTGAAAATCAAAGCGCTATAAGCCCTCAAGTGCTCTGTATGGTTCACTAGTTCCCTAATCTGCCAACCTGGGGATAGTTTAGTCTCAGGTACGAAATTCGGAATCAAGCCTTCTAGATGGCGGGAATTTTCCAAGATGATACGCGTCAAATCTTGATTAGGCGTGTCACACCGCTGCATTTATTCCAAGATTCATCTTCACTATTTCCTAACGATGTCTAAACAGCGGTGTTATTCCCAGCCAATACTTATCTAGCTAACGAGAGCACCTTGTCGGTATCAAATTGAGCAATATAATCGGGCCGACTCAAATGGCGACACCCATCGAGGAACCTTGTTATGGTAAAGCCGATAATTCCGCGCTCCGATCCATAGCGTGTAGTATAAATGCGTCCTTGTGCCAGGACAATTTGATAATTTTGTCAGTCCATTTCAAAGCTGATTTTATCTGGGAAATATTCAAATTTTGAACGCAGGCCAGAAATTGAACCTTGGAACAGAGCGGGAAATTTCTTTGTCCGGCCTTGTGGTTATCAATTTGCCTGATTTGCTGATATGGGGAAAACGCACACCAGATATGGGAAAAGGAGAAAAATATCTTTACCATCACATGTACATCGAACCGATCAAGAAAATTCCACGACGATGAGAAATTTGCTGGGAACGGGGGAAAGAAAAGAAAAATGCGATTCAAGTCCAGGAAGATTCCCACATCCAAGTTCCAATGTTTGACGAGATTACGTGCAGCGGAAAAGATTCACAAATTCCCCGGTTCATGGATACATTTTCTGAACAAATCTGGAATGGACAAGTGTTCAGCACAGGCATAGAAAACAATACGGTGTGCTCGCTTGGAGGAAACAAAACCAAACAATTGGAAAAGAAAAATGCCTCAGGTATATAAAATGGCGCATACTAAAAGGTGCGGATCCAGGACCGATTTACTAGTCTGGCGGGCCCCCAATTTTGTGGCTCGTCACGTTTGATTGGATTAACCTGGAGCTTAATTTTCCTTAATTGTGTGCCTTTTATTTCCATCTTTTTAGGGGGGAATCCGGTTTGCGGGATTCCGTGGGATATACCTAGGTACTGTATCTGGCAGATTCAATGTTTCATGTGGAGGGTAGTTCTAACCATGATATGTGATATGTTCATGTGAATATCGAGGCTAATGCGCGTGTTAAGAAATTCGAAGAAAAATTCCCGATGCAACGCCACTTAGCCGAATGGGATGCACAGCCACCTCCAGTTAGAATTTGAACCTTGTATATTGTCTGTGTAGCTTAGGTGGGGGAGGTTGATAGCACTTGCATTCACCAGCCCCATTGTGACCCGAGCGGCCGTTTCGAGTAAAAGGGAACCATTAACTAAATCGATTGCCTAGTGGTGTTTGATTTTTGTTTTGCTTTTTTTCTTGGTTACTGGTAACAAGTTTTCTAGGCTTTTTGTTGGTCCCCGCTCGGTACAGGTACATTGCCGACGGAACGGGATATGTATGAGGCATTTGTCAGATCTAGCCCCAATACCTGTACCGATTTGTCTACTTGAACGATAGAAAATTCACCCGTTTACATTTTCCCGCTAGAATAAAATTAAAGCAAGAAATCCCTCATGGTATCTATGAAAATTTCTCTCCCGCTTTCTAGTTGACCCACTGGAAAAAAGCACCTCCAGACCAAAACATTACCTAGGTTAATGGCCCAAGCTCCTACAGACTAACATGGAACTCTCCGAAACGCACACGCAGTTCCACCTGCAGTCGATCCTGTGGCTGTGAAATCGAATCAGTGTCGTTGGTGGATTTCCACGACACAGAAAAATCCTATGCAATATGTCACAATATGTCATAGCTCCTAATGTGGCATCGGTCCTACCGTAAAAACAGCTATCAAAGAAAGAAACAAAAAAAAAGGAAAAAAAAGTATATAAGCCCATCGTACCTACAACCCGTCCATTCATTTCATCTTACCGAGGGATGCTTATCGACGGTCAAAAGTGGGCTTGTGAAGCTTGCATACGAGGCCACCGTGTGTCCAGTTGCAAACATCATGGTACCCTTCCCCCAATCCATTCCCATTCCCATTCCCATTCCCATTTCCTCTAAACATTTTCCCGGATACATGCTAACCGCACAGATCGACCGTTGATTCGTATCAAGCGAAAAGGTCGCCCCTTCGCAACATGTTCAATCTGTCAATCAACCCCCTGCAAATCGCCCACGGACCACGCTCGTCAAAAGCGCGAGTCTGAGCTCAAACATCCAAAAGTAACGCAACATACGCACATGCCGTTCCTACAATACCGGAGCGGCCCATGATACCTCGATGCAGACGGCGTGTCGCTGATCGCTTGTTGGTTTTAGAAAGCTTCCCACGCTAGACTTTATCCCCGGCACCATAATCCAAATGGATTTTTGCCCATTGCGCCGAGACCGTCGTCCGGTGCGAAGAGGGAGTGCCGCATAAGCAAAGAGGGGCGGGAGAGGGAGGGTTCGACCTCTACTTCTGCTGAGGATTCTAATGCTCCTGCTGCTAGAGCGGAGAGGACTGCTAGCTCTGGTTGTTTGGGGTATTGGTCTGGTTCGGAGGAGGGGTCTGGGAATGGGTCTGGCAATGAGTCTGCAAGGTTGGTGGCTGTCTCTGGTCCTGCCAGTACAACTCAGAGTCTTTCACCTGCGCCTGGTCCTTGTCCTGGTCCTGGCCCTGGTGCTGGTTCTTGTCCTTCCGATCCGGTTATGGGAAATGCCATCTTTGACCCCACGTATTCCCTTCTCCCTCCTGCTACGCTGACGCAGACGGATCCTCTGGGTCCGCTGGACAGTGTCAATACGTTTGACTTCCCTCTGGACCCGGCATTGACCGACGGTATGTGTCTGGGGGAGATGGATTTGGATATCACGGAGGGATTGGAGGAGGTCTTCCATGTGGAGGATTGGTCGCGATATATGTGGTCGCCGGAAACTGGGTTCGAACATTTAGATATGGGGTATCCCCCGGTGACGCGATGACATTTAAGTGTCCCTGTAGGGAGTTAATGTCATGATGATTATGAATGATGCACTGGTAACATTGGATCCTATAGACTTGAATGCATGTGAAACAGATAACGCTCCCCGATGCAGATCGGGCTGGGTCGCAGAACGCCATATAGCAGGAGAAAAAGTACAGAACGCAAAATGCAAAATGCAGAACGGAATTCCACCATGCAACCTCTCTCGCTGTACTGAGGTCTATGCATCTACGCCTCCTGGATGTAGTTTGCTGGTACACTCTTTGTGACTCCACCGCGCTCCACATCCGCCCATCCATCACCGCTGTCGCGATTAATCAGGACAAATTTATCGCCCTCGGTCATGTTCCACTCCATATCGCTGCGAGCTTCATAGTCGTACAACGCCTCCACATATTGGAGTTTCTTGGCACCCCTGCGCGGCGCCACCGCCGGACCCACCCGTTTGGGAGCTGCCAAGGAAGCAGAGGAGTTCGAGTAGACAGACCCCGGTCGTTCGGGCAGCCCGGGGCTAGCCGATGGGGCTGGTGAAGGCGTTGGTGCCGCATCGACGTATGACGCTGGGACAAGGCCATCTTGACCGCCTATGCTGACACGGAGCCAGCCAGATCCATCTATAGAGGTTAGATACCGTTTTTTGAATACCCATACCGAACTTACCATCAGCTTCAACAATTGTCACATTATCTCCATCCTGTACAGTCACCTCGTCGGGACCAGTGGCTTCGTAAGAATACAGCATCTTGCCTCTTGGTTTGGATGTAGGTTCAGGGGATGGTACGGTGGCATATGCCATGGGAGGCGGTGCCATAATCCGGTGCTTCCTTCCGGCGTTTGGCTTGGTCTCAGCAACAGGCGAAGGAGTTTCATCGGCCGGGTCTTCGGGGGTGGGTTGGGTGGCCACATTAGATACCGAACGGGCTCCACTGGCTGCATACCCAGAACTAAGGGAGTTCATAGTATTCTGGCGAGTAAGGGATGGCGCTGTTGTCGAGGCCGCGGAGGATTCAAGATCAATAGTAGGCCCTGAACCTGCTTGTTCTTGTCGAGCGGCTTTGAGCTTCTTCTTTTCCTCCTTTGATTGTTCGCCGGGGCACTCGGCCGGCACCTTCATTTGGCACTTGCTGTGGCATGTGTAGCCACAGTCCTGACAGTCGAAGCCCTTGGCAGATAAACCCCAGATGCGATCACCGCAGTAATCGCAGTTTGTAGGGATTTTGAATGTTTGCGATCGGAAGTTATGGTTCTGTGCTCCCACAGACAAGTCTCCTACCACAGCGATAATGGTGGATGTTTCAACCTCGGCCGTCAGCCACTTGCGGTCCACCTCATGCAGGCTTTCCTGCCACTGGAATATGTTCCGAACAATATCAAGCTCATTGCGCTTGTCTCTGCCTTCCCGAATACCATCCCGGATCTTTTTACAGCCCTCAACCTCGCGTCTCTTTCGATCCGACTCCACACGCAACTCACGTACTTGCGCTTTGCTTTGGCCCAGCAGGTTGCGCAGGAACACTTTAGCGGCGTCGTCGGTGATGATAGACGCATCATCGGACCAAATGGGACTCGGCTCAAAGCCCATATTGGCAGGTTCTTGGGTCTGAATGGCGTTGTGCTGAAGGAACATCATTGAGTCCAGTCGGGGGTCATTGCGGGGGATCTCGTTGAGAAGATTGGCCGTATTATTGACACTGTTTGTAAGGGATGCTTGTTCCAGTTGTGTGGCGAGCGTCCAAAGAGCATTCAACCTTATCACTCGGGTCTCGTTGAGGTCTTGCAGGCCCTGCGTCATCATAAGTATTTATCAAGATTCGAGTCCCGTGCGACTTACATCAATAACCTCAGGCACATATTCGTGGAAGAACTTCTCTTTTAACTTGTTCGTGACATTGATGCTGAGTAGGTACAAGTTCTAATTGGTCAGCCACAGCCTATAGTTTGTCTCTTGCGAACGTACCTTGTAGTTATTCATCTCCGCTAATTGTTGCTGGAATGCGCTCTGCGCCTTCGCCTTGGAATGATCGAATGATGAGTCCATCTTCTTGCGCCGCGACTCAACCTCCTGACAAGCGCCATCATATTTTCCCTTGGCCTTTTTCAGTTCCCCATATGAGGCATCTCGCTCTTTTTCAAGCTTACCATGGTAATCCGCATGGCATTTGCGAATTTCCTCATACTGCACGGCCCCTTGCTTCAACGGGTCCGCGATCTGGGTGATCAACTCATTTCCAAATTTGTCGCGCTCCGCCGCATGCGCCTCGACCGTGCTCAATTGAGTGGACCATGTTGTAAGGGATGCACTTTCGAGGGAACCTGGAGTCATAGTCGGAGTGTCACCGACACTCAATGGGCTGATCTTCTTTGCTTTGCGATCCTGGTATTTTTTGCATAAAGCTGAAAGTCGGGCTGCATATTCTTTTTCGATCGCGCTACGTTCGCGGTAGAATTGTTGGATTTCGTCCAGCCATGTTATGCCATTAGAAACCTGTGCAACGTGGGTGCATTAGCTCCGCTCCGAAACGTGGTTAAATGACGCGCTGCGTTGCGGGGAAGGAGAGGACCGATTTGGACGTACCCAAGCGTTCACTGGTTTGAACGAGTCCTAATAAGACAAAAAACTATTAGGTACTTGAAGAAAGACAGCCTCGGAGTTCATACCTTTAGTTCCGCTCCAAACTGGGGAGCCACGTCTGCTGCCGCCATGGCTGTCTCAAGGCCGAAAGCAGATCACGCATGAGCTGGAAAGAAGGACCAAGTTGTGGTAATTTGAATTGATCAGGGGTCGACCTGGATCACAAGCGAGAATTATAAGAAAGAATCGAAACACAGAGAAGTTGAAGCCAATGAGGCAGCAAGAACGATGATCTTAGAAAGGCGGGGAGCGCATCTCCGGTGCCTGTGACGATACGGTATCGTTATCGGGCATTTGGAGGTGGCAGTACAGTGGTATTACATTACCGTATTAGGACTAGCTTCGTCGGGCTCCGTCATTTCTTCTAAATGTCGTTTTGAACTGTTCTTGCTTAATTTCAAGTTTACTTCACTTTCAAGGGACCTTCCCCACATTCATTCGTATCTCCGTTTCTTCGCAACCGTCCTTCGCTGCGGATCTTCCTCCTTTCATCCTCTTCAGGTTTCCGTGGGCATCAAGCCTTCGATCCTTCCCTACCCCGCGACGCCCCTCCATCTCATTGACTCCGCAAGTGTCGCGTCGCAAATCGCAATTGCATCATGTCTGAGGCTCCCGAAGCTGTTCCCCAGGCTGAAGGCTCTCTTGCAGACCGCATCACTCAGCCTGATGCTCCCACTGGTACGCGAGCCCACACGTCAACCTTCACCTCCACCTACCGACATCGTGTCATAAAAGTTCATTCTAAGGTTGAATCGTTGAACTGATCGCTCTTTTTACTGCTACAGAAGCCCCAGAGAATATCCAGGATGGTGCAGGTGGAAGCGGTTCCGGTTCTGTGCTCCAGGAGCCGGACTACTCTGTCGAGGTCAAGCTGAGCGACCTGCAGGCGGATCCCAACAACCCTCTGTACTCTGTGAAAACTTTCAATGATCTTAAGCTGTGAGTCTTCTAGTGGAATCCAATCTGAACTCGTACTAACAATGCGCTTAGGGATGAGCGTATCCTCAAGGGCCTTTCCTCCATGAACTTCCGCCAGCCATCCAAGGTTCAGGAGCGCGCTCTTCCTCTCCTCATGGATAACCCGCCCAAGAACCTCGTCGGTCAATCCCAGTCTGGTACTGGCAAGACTGCTGCCTTCGTTCTGAACATCCTCAGCCGACTGGACCTCTCCAACGAAAAGGCCATGACTACCCCCCAGGCTCTCATTCTCGCCCCGACCCGTGAGTTGGCCCGTCAGATTGTTGGTGTCATCCAGACCATGGGCCAGTTCCTTGACGGATTGATCATCGGTACTGCTGTTCCTGCCGACGCCGCCTCACGTCCCAGCCAAATGGATTGCTCTGTCGTGGTCGGTACCCCGGGTACCGTGCAGGACATGATCAAAAAGCGCCGATTGAACCCTGCTCAGCTGCGGGTCTTGGTGCTGGATGAGGCCGATAACATGCTGGACCAGCAGGGTATGGGTGATCAGTGCATTCGTGTCAAGGCGTAAGTTCCCATGTTTTCGCCTCACTGTACTTTGCTCACAAGACGTATAGCATGCTCCCCAAGACGATTCAAGTTGTCCTCTTTTCCGCCACATTCCCCGCTCATGTCTACCGTTACGCCCAGAAGTTTGCCCCGGCGGCCAATGAGATCACTCTTAAGCACGAGGAGTTGACTGTGGACGGAATCAAGCAACTTTACATGGACTGCAACAATGATGAGGAGAAGTACTCCAACCTTGTGCAGCTCTATGGCCTGCTGACCGTTGGTTCATCCATCATTTTCGTTCGCGTGAGTATCATCCGATTGTTCTTATTGACTGTGCTAACAACGAATATAGACTCGTCGATCTGCCGATGAGATTGAGAAGCGCATGGTCGCCGAGGGACACACTGTGGCATCCTTGACCGGTGGAATCGAGGGATCTCAACGTGACGCTGTCATTGACTCCTTCCGCAGTGGAGAAGCCAAGGTGCTCATCACCACCAACGTGCTTGCTCGTGGAATCGACGTTTCCACTGTTTCCCTGGTTGTCAACTACGATATTCCCGAGGCCTACGATGGTAGCCGGCCTACCGGTCAGCCCGAATACCAAACCTATCTGCACCGCATTGGTCGGACCGGTCGTTTCGGCCGTATCGGTGTCGCTATCTCGTTTGTGGCTAACCGGGGGGAATGGGAGATGCTCCGCATGATTCAAGAGCACTTCGGTTGCACCATTGATCGTATCGACACCAGTGACTGGGATGAGGTTGAAGATATGATCAAGAAGACCATCAAGAACTCGCGTGCGCAGGCCAACTTCGCTAAATAGTTGACTCATGAATCTTATGAACGATCTGGGTGGATACTTGCAATGTTCAGCGGAGCTTGAAATGTGCAAGGAAAACGAGATACCAATTTACGAATTATTCTAAAATGAACAAGTCCTGTTCCAAGCTTCTATTGTAGTAACCCTAATCTTGCTGTACATAAGCGCAGAAGGTCAAACGTTTGCTGCGTTCATCTGGTCACCAAGTCCACAAACATGTAACCGAAACGCGGTGTGAATGGAGGCTTGCTCCGCCAAGTCTTGCGTAACCAGCTCCTCACCGCATTTTTGTGACGCTCTTATTTCCACAATTTATTCCATCTGTTAACATGCCGGTTATTATGCAACATGACGGACCATTGACAAGCTGATATTGTTGCGGGTGTAGAGCGTTTAGCCTGAAATGGCCAATATCCGAAACTAAGTGGGGGGATGGGTCGGTCGGTGGCCCCAGATCCCAATAAAGAGCATACAGTGGACCTAGCCCGATTCCAGATGAACAGCTAGATGAACCGAAGCATGAAAAAGCAAGTAGAAAATCATTCAGAAGACACCAATAAGACTCGAACCGAACAAAGAAAACCCCAAAACAATGACGCATAGATAAGCTGATAGTGATGCGGGGTCACATGGTCCTGCGCTGCGATTCCAAACAACCCGGCTTCTCAGTCATCTCTCCCTTTCACATAACTTCGACTCGAAATGGGAGATTCTGAACCAGCTTCAAATATGCCAGAGCCTACTCCCCAATCCCCGACTTCACCAAAGTCTCGGATCAGCAAACATATCATCGTAGGGACATGTCTGAAAGAGCTATACTGGACATTTGGCGGTGTAATACTAATCACCTGTATAGCTGACAACATACCCCGGTCAAAGTGGTATCGACCCTGTACCTTTGGAATGGGGTGCCTCCGACGCCAAATCCCGGGGTCCGATCGTCGTCTCCCGAAGCGGAAATCTAGTAAAACGTCGCAATGCCATCGGCGCCCATGGAGGCAGTTACAGCATTTATAACGCACTTGCCGTTGCGGCCGGTGATCTGGATGCAGACTTCAAGCCTGACTTGCGGAACAGTCAGCCTGTTTTCAATTTTCCGTGGCAGGCTGCTTGGGCGGATAAGAGTAAGATTGTGTCGATGGATCCTTATGGTCATGATATCGTGAACCAATACAAGGAAGAGTTACAGGCGGGGTGGGATATCCGACCCACGATGGCTGTTACCAGAGCTAACATGAAGTTGGCGGAGATTGCTGATGCTGTGCGTGATGGTCAGCTGGAGGTGGATGGTAATATTGTTGTTGACTCTTCGGGCGAGGTGCGGGTTACGAAGGTGGCTGTTGAGCCGGTATGGTACTTGCCTGGCGTTGCTGAGAGATTTGGCGTGGATGAGGGTACGCTTCGGCGAAATTTGTTTGAGCATACGGGTGGCAGTTACCCCGAGCTTATCACGAGACCCGACCTCAAGATATTCCTACCTCCTATCGGAGGGCAGACAGTCTATATCTTCGGACCCCCGGAGCGGGTTTCCGATGAGAATGTCAGGCTTTCTCTGCGCGTTCACGATGAGTGCAATGGAAGCGATGTTTTTCAGTCGGACATATGCACATGTCGGCCCTACTTAGCCTTTGGTATCCGTGAAGCGATCCGTGAAGCCCAGAATGGAGGAAGTGGTGTGGTAATCTACTTCCGCAAAGAAGGCCGAGCATTAGGTGAAGTGATCAAGTACCTGGTCTACAATGCACGTAAACGAGGTGGAGATACTGCCGACAAGTACTTCACTCGGACAGAAAACATTGCCGGAGTGCGCGATGTAAGAACACGTTCTCTCCCTGCTGACACGAGCTAACACCCTGATTAAGATGCGATTCCAAGCCCTCATGCCGGACATCCTTCATTGGCTTGGAATCAAAAAGATCGACCGCATGCTATCCATGTCCAACATGAAGCACGATGCTATCGTGGACACTGGCATCAAGATTCTGGAACGTGTTCCCATTCCGGAGGATATGATTCCTGATGACTCTCGAGTGGAGATTGATGCCAAGATCAACGCGGGCTACTTCACCACCGGCAAGCAGTTCACAATGGATGAGCTGGCACAAGTTAAAGGGCGTGGTTGGGAGAAGTGGGAAGATGTCACTGTGAGTGAACTATAACAGTTGTCTCGAGCATTGGACTAATCTTTTCAGCATTAAATTGGGCATTTATGCACATTTGGACGAAAGCATTTTGGTGATCTTCTGAGGTTTGAATGGTACAAGGCTGGACATGATTAATGAACTTTATTTAAAAACAATACGACTCAGTAGTGTGACCCAGTAGATTGATCGTTTGTATTCCCGCAACAATTTTTGAATATCCTCAATGAATTCTGTAAATCTAACTAAACATGATTCCTATGAAAAATATATTACTAAGAGGAGCTTGGGCACATGCCTATCCCGTTTTCCAGTTCTAATCCCTCAAGTGCTGACAATGGATCTTCTCTCCTGGGAAATATGGTATTTCAAGAATTGTAAAAGAAAACCAACTGAAAGGAATCAAGAGATCTTCCCAATAAATCCACATTAGCATTCGTTATCTCCCGGGCTTTGAAGATTACCCTGCATGCATGACTTAAAGTAGACCGAAAGATTCTAAGAGACAAGAGAACAAAGAGGAAAGGGAAAGAACAAGTGCTGATAACCTTGGAACTGACTCGTGCACATGTGCAGCAGTTGTTGTATTCTGTAATTTGACACACAGGCTTCATAAACATACATAAAACTACCTACTATGTACCAAACCTTCTTTAACAATTCTTAGCTTCCTTTTCTGGATTAGTGCTCACCTCGGGGAATGGGAAAGTGGAGAATCGGGGAAACGGGGACAGCCGCATTGTCTATATTGTGGACCCTCATAGTCTCTTTCAAAGCCTCGAAGCCAAAAGGATGCAACGAAGCGTTGGATTCCCGTCATGGTCTTTTTTCCGGCCTGCAAAATACACCGTTGCTAGTGGGCTCTGTTCTTTTGGGGGCTTCTTACTAGGGTCTGTTGGCCTGGCAATCTCATGAACACAAGTCCAATAGAATACTAAAAATCCTTCATCAAGACAGAATAGACACAAGTGTTATAGGACCCGTCACCGTCATGGACAGTTTCATTAACCAATTTGGGAAGCACTCCGCTGCCATCCATGGTATCATGGTATCCTGGTGTCTTGTATCCTTCTTTGCGCCGCTCTGGGCTCTTTATTTGCTGGCAGACTCGCAGACCGACTGGGCCGCCCTAAAGCAATGGCATTTGGGGCAGTAGTCCTTACCGTGGGTATCATCTTGGAGGCCGCTGCAATGAAGCTCTTGATGTTTGCCGTTGGACGCGTCATTGAGGGCCTTGGCTATGGCCTCTACTTCAGCACTCAGACCGTCTATATCTGTGAAATCTCACCACCAAAAGCACGAGGGCTCCTCACTTCTGGACCGCAGTTCTTGACATGCATGCACTGGTAGTGGGGTATTTCATCAGCTATGGTACGGCGAACATACCAGGCTCCCTTTTATGGCGACTTCCCTTCATTATTATTGTCGTGATGACCATCTTGTACCTGTTCATCAATCTATGATTCCTACCGGAGTCTCCGCGATGGCTGATTCGACATCAAGATTATCGCGCGGCTGAGAAGGTGTGGGATGCACTTGAAGTCAAACGAGTAGACCGGGAAGTCGACGACCCCACAACTATCCCATCGCAATCAAATCCAGCAGGAGAAGAAAAGAGAGAAGAGGCCAAATTTCGGAGCCTGTGGACTCGGGACGTGCGGAAGCAGACATTTCTGGCAGTCTTTCTTTTGGGATTCCTCCAGCTCTGCGGTATTGACGCTGTCCTCATGTCTGAGACGCACCCAGTGCCTGTCCTTCTCACACGAGGATTTGATATAGGGGCTGTGGATTGCTTTCCCGTCTGGTCACATATATCCCTGATCGCTTGATGGGTATTGTGCTGATCTCAGTCAGGTACATTCGGCCTGGTCCAAGGGACTTCGGTATGGTATTTAAGCCTCCACTATCCGCAACTCTTCTAACTTACCTTGCCTCGATGCGGATGCGATCAACGCACATACTAAGAGCCTTTTCGGATATTCAACGTATGGATACTGGCCGTGGCACAATACTGAGGACGCTGTTAAGGATTGTGACGAACATGTGAGTCTCACTTCATCAATTGACTCAAAGCCAGTGTTCCTGCTAATGCTTGTGGCAGCCAGCTTCGGCTTTTACACTCATCTATGCAGCCAATCCAGAGGACCGGAAAGTCAATATGGGTCCCGTAGGTGCTGCAGCCGAGTACGTCAAGGCCGGTAGAATTGATCCGCTGCCGTCATGGTATACTCTAGAGGAGTACACGCTCAGAGACCGAATCCTAGCCCAGGGACATCGCGGCCCCTTGAATTGGTACAAAGCCGCAATGCGCGGTGTTAATGACGTTGATGAAGCCCAAATCCCAGACGCGGACAAGGATTGTCATCTGCCCACACTCCTTGTCGTGAGTGAAAAGGACTATATTACGAGGGCAGACATCAACATTGCTGCTACCAAGGAACATACGCCCGATCTGCGGGTGAAGAGCTTTGCAGACTGCGGACATTGGATTCAGCTGCAACGACCGGACGAGGGGCATCAACTTCTGGAAGAGTTTGCTCTGGAGCTGGTTGGTAGAAAAGACTCGTGACAGCAGGCAAAGGAGCATGGGATCACGGACACTTCATCTGTATAGACCATTACGAACAAGGAAGTACCTGTTTAGTGGTTTCTTGATATGGAAATGTACCTGAAGATTTAATTCGAGTAAAGGTCTTTCATGTCAAGCTTCTATTATAGGCCAGACGGTAGGTAAGGGCACGTTGCCCCGAGCCTGTTGTCCTCCACATAGCTGGCTGACCTGAGAGAGCATCACGGACCATGTTCGGAGCAAGTCACCAAAAACATCAATGACCTTTGGAGTTGGCATTCCTCCTGAAATTGACGCAGAAACATTTCATGATATTTTACCAGCCAATGTTTGCGTCTCATCTGAAAGTTCTGTTCTTTATGTGTAGAACTACTGGTTTAGAGGAGTGCTGGGATGACTCAAGGCACAGAAAAACAATCAAAAGACACGCGAGCATGAGCGCGGCGACGGTTATATGGGGACAATGGCGGAACAGTTGATGAAATCAGAAGATCCATGGTTGAGGTGGTTGAAAAATTTTCAGTCAGTTACCGGTGTCCAACGTGTACTCCGTACACCGATCCAGTGGCGGGCACTAGTATAGGTCAATGACGCAGTTTGCCAGAAAACAAAGTCTCAGACTCTAAGCGTTAGGCCATTCGGCCTAAATATAAGACCCGCCGACACCGGAAGCTTGACCCACTGGTCTCCCTGAAGGTCTGTTAACAGGCTCTCATTTGTGGTTGCCGCCGTCACGCAAACTCCGCGGGTGGCCGATGTGGTCAGAGTGGAGACGCTAAACGATCAGATAAGATCAGACCGCGCATTCATTCTCTGCAATGCGCCACCAAGTGGAGTAGCAAGGCTGCTGACCCAGAATATGAGCGGAAATTGAAAGAAAACTCTGCTCGTTTCAGTATTGGTAAAGACGCAAAATTGAAACCACAGGGGATGAATGTTGTGGGAAGTTGGAAATCATTTCACTGATATGAAATGCAGAATCACATGGGAAAAGCTGAGTCATTAGGCGGTGGGAGAATTCAGGGACCACCAATGGCATTAATGATATAATACGAACCTTGTACAGTGTATTACAGGTGTGCTCCCAGCATTAATGGCAAGTTTTCCATACCATACTGTATGGTTACCAATGCCGGGGAGCCGGAAGTGCGGGTAGCCGCGATCATACGACTAAAAATGTCTAAACTCATGTCTCCTTTATGCAACAAACAGAATGCTATTCGTGTTGTCGTCCTTGCAACCAAATTAAATAATACTTTCAAGTCCGATCTCGCGTAGCGCGACCTACGCCTGCACCCTGGTCCACTGTCCACACTATTTGGCGATGATCGTCTTTGCAGGGGAAGACCAATCAACTTGAGAACCCACCCCCCCATTCTTAGTAGGGCCCGCCGACGCTACTGACTGGAGTGGGTATCTGCCTAGCTGCACCCAAATGCCCATGACTCTGACATCTTCCCCTCTCCCAGTTTCTCGTATCTCTCCCTACATGCTGCTCGACCTCACCCGTCACCATACGAATTGACTTGAATCCGAGTCCCCGAGTCCAGTAAGTGCATAAAAATGGCCGCCGATAGCCGGGGCTAGTGCCACCTCACAGGGGTTGACCATCTAATCCCTAAGCTACTTACCGTTATGTTCAAGACTAAGACGTGATGCAGTGCTAAACGCCTTGTTCTAAGTGCCTACACGTCTTGAAGTTCCAATTGAGAGACGAGGATCCTATCACGGATTCTCAGGCACAATGTCTGCCCCCGGTATGGAAAACGACTTTCAACTGTTCTCTTCTCGTCAACAGTCTGGGGGAGATCCTCGTTTCCAGCAGCAACCCGAAAACCACAACCAAGACTGGACTCAATGGATGCGGTGGGACGAACCGATGTTTACGGAGGGTGACCAGAAGAATATCGACTGCCCACTGGACCTCCCATTCGTATCCCCACACACTACCCTGAGCTCCTCGCCCAATCAGCTCCAACATACAGACTTCTCTCCTCAACTTCCTCTGGGTTTGATGGAAATCCCGTCTAGTCATGATCACCAGAGAGGCTCGATAGTGTCCAACTACCAGAGCCAGATCGGCTTGGTCTCTCCCATTTCGAGTGTCGGGGTAAGCCGAAAGCGAAAGACAGGCAGCGACGATGACGCTACCACCGTTACTGGTCCTGTTCCGGGTAAGAAGATGCCAGCAAAGAAGCGGGCTCATAACGTCATTGAAAAACGGTATCGAGCCAACCTGAATGAGAAAATCGCCGAACTACGTGATAGTGTGCCAAGTTTACGAACGAAGAACGCCAACGGTGACTCCAACGAGGATGAGGATGATGCAGAGGGTGCCCAGGCTGCGAACAAGTTAAATAAGGCTTCCATTTTGTCAAAGGCAACCGAGTACATCAAGCACCTGGAAATCCGGAACAAAAGATTAGAGGACGAAAACACAGCTCTCAAGAACCGCCTACGTCAGCTTGATAAAGCAGCCGACCAAGCTGTTACCTCCTCCGCCTCCGTATCATCACCTAGCAACTATGCAGGCTCCAGCGATTCCAACGCGGGTAATTCGCCAAGCGTGTTCTCCCAGCCCGAGGACATCGATGGCACCTCTCCTACCGCTTCTTCGTCTCCTTCACACCCCCCCAGAGGGCCTCATTAAGGTGCCCGATGCATTCAAGCGGTTGCGCGAAGAGGGTAAACAGGGAATATTCGCAGAGTCATATATGAAATCCTCCCCTCGGGCTGGCCCTGGTTATGGCCGTGAAGATGGGTCCCGGCGCCGTTCCAAACTGCCCAACAAGTATATGCTGGGTGCTCTAGCTGGACTGATGGTCCTTGAGGGCTTTGGTTCAGATGAATCTGAGACTGAGGAGAAGGGTCTGCTTGCTCTTCCTTTCAACTTACTCAGTCGGTTGCACTCTCCCAGTCTTGCTCGCTGGGAATACTACCTCCAAAGGTTCTGGCACTCCTCGCATGCACGTGCCTTTTCCCATTTCCTTCTTCTCGCAGTGCTTGTTGTCGGAAGCGCGTTCATTGTATTTGTTTACCTTTTCAACGCTCGGCCATCCACACGGCGCGCGCCAAAGGTTGTCAGTGAGGGCCAAAATGGCGCCCCCACATCCAGCGACTTCCGACGACAGGCTTGGCTTACTAGCATGCAACGAGTCGGCGTACCACGTCATCGCTTCTTCCGTGAATGGTATGTCGTCACGTCGCGTTGCTTCGAATATGTTCTTCGGTGCTTGATGGGATGGAAAATCTACTCCTGGGTTACAGGAATCACGGAAGAGGATGAAAGGGGCCGGGTGAAGACTTGGGATATTGCCATTGACGCCCAGCTTACTGGAGGTGATGCTGAAATCACCAAGAGTCGACTTGTCCTCACAATATTTGCGGCGGGCACACTTCCTAGCAGTCCTTTGAGGATGATGCTGAAGGCCTTACATGTGCGCATTCTCATGTGGAGAGTTGGAGAGCCTGGCTCCTGGTCTTTCCATGTCTCCAATGACATTGCTCGTGCTCTTGCGAATTACCAGTGGGGTGTCGCAAGAGAAATCAACAACTCACTCCCGGAGGGCCATCCCGATCAGCTCCCAAGCCACCTCGCCAAGCTTCTCAGCCTGGACTGTGAAGAAGTCATGATCGATTCCATCACTCAACGCGCTGTGAACCTCACCTGGAACCGACCAACGCAGGAAGGTACCGGAGATGACGAAGTGCTACTTGATGTTGTAGAGGAAGACCCTGCCATCCAGTGCTCTGTTGATGCTCTTGCAGCCTGGTGGTCTAGCCATCTTCTTCAGTCCGCCTTGCTGAAATACATGGAAGCCAGTGAAGGGGGGCCCGTGTCGAAAGCGAGCCGTGATTCTTTCAAAGAGAAGATACGTATGGCGCTTGAGGTTGCCCCCCGACTTTCAGCTGCATACACTCGTGCCCTTGTGATGAAGGCCGTGTTCTTCGAGCATGACCGTATCAAGAATGTGGGTGCTGTTCTAGCCACTCTTCCCAAGGACAAGCGCAAGGATGAATGGAGCCAATCTGCGAACTTCCTCGACTCCTCTCTCCCTATTTCAGTTCGGGACGAGATCTCCGTTGCTGTGCGCTGTGCCATGATTGCTGCCATCATCACTGCGCGATCTACTGGCGACACTTCCCTCCCGGACTCGTTCACCATTCAAAAAGCAATCAACATGTTCAATCAGTTACCGATTGACCCTGTCGAGCTAAGCTTGCTAGGATTTTCCGCAGTTTACCACTTGCTGCATCTTCTGGCATCCGACGTGGACTACATCGTCTCTTCCGACTCATCTGTGCCTTCTGCGCCCGTTTCCGAGGCAGGATCCTCGGCCGACGACGAAGCAGATGAGAAGCCCCGGATGTCTCGCAAACTCGCCGTCTGCCCACGGGACATTCCGAACGTGGGTCGTGTAGCAGCCCAACTTATCTACTGGTCCCGCAACGCGTACAACCCCGCCTTCTACGGCTTCTCATCTAGTCTGGTAGATGTCATCGTGAACTCCTGCACGACTGTCTGCCAGAATGCCGGTGTGAGCGTCGAAGACTATCTACCTACACCATCTGCGCCCATCCCTTCTCGAAAGCGAAAGTTCCGCCGTCGCCGCGGGGGCTCTGGTCAGTCTTTACAGAGTGACGCTGAACAAAATTCGATCGACACTCGCATGGGAAAGCCCCTGCGCCGCGAACGGTCGGCTAGCAATGATACAGGGTATGGAAGTCTCAGCCTCGAGGAGGATCAATCTATTCCTAGGGTTCCTGAACAGGTTCAGGAAGTCTCAGCTTGAAGTCTAGGCTCTAGCATGACTACGTTATCATGGGATAGCAAGTAATAACGATGGCGTTTGGAATTATGTTTATAGCAGTATTAGTCGCTATCGGCGGCCGGTCTGGAGGAAAATCGACTCGAACAGGAATGGACCTGGCGCATCGTGGCGTTTTCTTCTCTTGTAGAATAGGAATCAATCACACTTTGGAATGTTCCCTTTAGTCTCATTTCATCTTCATACATTTGAACTTACTCTAAGC
The DNA here is from genome assembly GCA_028828245.1 of Penicillium lividum. NCBI lineage: Eukaryota > Fungi > Ascomycota > Eurotiomycetes > Eurotiales > Aspergillaceae > Penicillium > Penicillium lividum. The sequence goes on from JAQJAG010000002.1 coordinate 7,519,142, forward strand.
CAGCGAGTCATTAGAGATCGGAAGAACAGCCACATCGAAAAATGAACTGCAAATGGAAGCATTCCTACAGTGCTCTACGCCCTTACATGATCACCTGACTAGAAGCCATCCGCATTCTACTACCATAGTGGCCAGGCCCAGAATCTAGATGTGGCCAGGTCTTCTTCAATCAGCCCATCTCATCGACTATACCGCTGTTCTTCCACGTTGGGCTTCTCCACGTTGCCTCTATGGTCTTGACATGTAATGCCTCACCAGTTGCTGAGGTACCTCCTAAGGCCTTGACAATGGAGGCCTGATAAATCAGGAAACCTTATTAGTCAAGCCAATCCTTGGTTACTACCGGTAATCTAAGGGCAAAGCAGGTACCCATGAACTAAGGCAATGTCTGCAGATGCAGTGACGACACAAAAGTGGGTGCGCGACAAATTTTCAAAGGACCTCGCGCGGTCATATGGTCTGTTCGAACCAATGAGAGACCTGGGCACTACGGAACATGGTCGACGCAGTCTAGATCTTAGGCGCTTCGTTTTTCGAAACTGTCATCCAGAGCGATTAGTGTCTAGTTGGTGTCATAGCTGCAGCATACGATCCCCAACCCCAACGTTGTATACTGCAAAGACCGGTTTTTTCCATGTGGAAGGCATTGATCGAGCGATTACGTAGCAGAGTACCTAACAGCAAGCATACATCATCTACTACCCTGTCTCCGCAATGATCGAACTGTCCCATTGTTATAGTCTAGCGTTGCAGTTGCGTCCCAAATCATTGGGTTCCACGCTCTTGTCCCGAGGCCGTCCGATTCCACGATCTGACTTGGATTCACTGTAGTCAGAGTAGATTTGACCAACATTCATCATATTAAACCCTTTAATTTGGAAATTATTGCGCCAAAAATGTCTATTTTGCTATGATCTGGGAAAACTCATATGTATCCGGGTCGCAGGCGGGAGCCGCTTGGGCCTCAACATTCCGTTCCGTTTTCAGGGCTTCACGTCTCCAATGTCGATCCGCGTCTAAATTAGCTTATTATTTTCTACCCTTTGATGAATTTGGATAACCCTCAATTGTTCAGATCCCGCAAATGTCAATGAATTTCATAAACGGCCGAATTGCGCAAAGGCTTGTACTTCTCGCGGGTAACTAAGATCTAGACCTTTTAACTTTGCCCTAGTTTATCTACCGGGTGCATGAGCCATCATGAATCTCCATTCCCCACCCCGATTCACTCCCGATTCGTCTGGTTACACTCACGCTTTCGTTTAGAAATATGACGATGTTTTCAATTCGCTGGGAGCTATACTTTATCCCCAGGGGTCGATGACGGCCTCCACAGTTGATGCTCGATACCACACAATGATATTAGATTGACTTTCTATCCGTCCACGCGATCTGCTTTTGACTTTACTTTTCAAAGTCCGCTTTCCCTCTTCTTTACCTTCTTTACAGGTCTGAGGTTGGTGGAGATCGCTGTCGGCGGTTGACGAATACTTACCCGATCAAACATCTGGAATCCGGCTCTCTTGTATGGCAACATGGGTGTTCAACTCGCAGGAAATGGCCCTGGAGAGCCGCCAATGAACCCTGAGATTGCGGTTCCTCTATTTGTCGTCGGAGGGCTCATCACCTTGTTGTTTGTATATCGAACCGTCATCCGGGTGAGGAATCGTCGACGTGAAAAGCTAGCCTTGCAAGGTGATGATCAGACTCAACTCTCCATGACACACGGTACCATTGCGGGGATCAAGAAACATCTGCTCTATGCGCCGCTATGGGGTTCGCGCCATAGTCGAGAGTTTCGATTTCTTCGACTGCACATGGGATCGATGCCGTTGCGATTGGAGGTCATTCTCTTGGCGGTTTATCTCTCTCTCAATATCATCTTTGTCTTTGTGTCGGTTGATTGGTGGGAAGGGTACTCTAAGAAAATGTTCCAGTTGAAGTATGCGGCGGGGCATCTGGCTGTGATGAATACGCCCGGTTTGGTTCTCAGTGCTGGACGAAATAACCCATTGGTGATGATGTTGGGTATTTCGTTCGATACGTTCAACTTCATGCATCGATGGGTTGGGCGGGTTATCGCGGCGAATGCTGTTATTCACATGAGTGCTGTTCTGGCAAATCAAGCCTATATGAGTATGTGCGCTTATCTGCTTCCAAAGGCAAAGCTAACAGTGTTAGATGGCGTGGATTACATTCTATACTCAATTTGGCAAATGCCGTTCTACATTTATGGCCTTGTGGTAGGACCAAATTGATCAATCTAGATTGTACATGCTCTAAACTTCTCTTCTACAGGCAGTCGTCGGCTTTGTTTTCATTTTCCTACAGTCACTATCGCCGCTCCGTCACTCCTTCTACGAGTTCTTCCTCCACCTGCACATCGCCTTGGCCATCGTGTCATTCGTTGCTCTGTGGTATCATCTCAAGAATCTGCTACAACAGCGGGTACTACTTGGAACCTTAATCTTATGGGGACTAGACCGAGCCAGTCGAGTCCTCATTCTCCTTTGGAGAAACTGTTCCAAGCGTCCTACAACCGCCACCGTCGAAGCTCTATCAGGCTCAGTCGCAAAGGTCGAGGTGGAAGTCGCTCGCTCTTGGAAATTCCGTCCGGGTCAATATATGTATCTCTACGTGCCATGCTTGGGTCTGTGGACCTCACACCCATTTACCGTTGCGTGGGCATCGACCGGCGAGTCAACCTTAAGCCACAACGAAAAACGCAGTTCGAGTGACTCGTTTGCTTCGCTGCTTGGTCATTCAGAGACGACTACCATGTCTGTCCTCATTAAGGGACAGGATGGGTTTACCAAGAAGCTTCTCCAAAAGGTGGAAGACTCGCCCGAGGGAAGAATCAAAGCATTGGCATTGGCAGAAGGGCCATTCGGTATGTATCGCGGTTTTCTTTCCTAGTATGTCGCTAACTCTACCAGGTGGTCTTCACTCATTGAAATCCTACGGAACCCTCCTTTTGATCGCGGGCGGTATCGGAATCACACATCCCATGTCATATCTGCATGAGGTAGTCACCAACTTCACTTCTCGGACATCCGCAACCCGGAAGGTTCACTTAGTCTGGATGATCCGAAGTCTAGGTAAGAGATACCATACAGCTTATGCCGACCTTGCTAATGAAATTAGATCACTTAAGCTGGATCCAAACATGGATGCTAGACGTCCTAAGCCACGACGCGCTGAACTCCTCAATTGATCCAAAGGGTGGCTCGTACTTCCAATTCCAGGGTTTAATGCTCTCCATCCGCATCCATGTCACAGGCGACAAGCAGGACGCCGAAGAGTATATACCTACATTGGAAACCCCGTGGACAGACGCTGCTCCGGCCAGTGTACCAATTAGTGTAGAGTATGGCAAGCCGTGCTTCACAACATTGCTGGAAAATGAAAAGGCGGAGCAGATTGGTGCGTTGGCGGTTAGTGTTTGCGGCCCTGGTGGTCTTGGTGATAGTGTGCGTGAAGCTGTTCGTCACGTACAAGGGGAGAAGACGGTTGATCTTTTTGAAGAGTCTTTCTCGTGGTGATGAATTTTTGGCGTTTTGGTACATATAATGTTTTAGACGAATGACAACATCCACTTTGATCAAAATTTCCAGTAGTTATCACGAACGAGATTGAAGCTTTGTACCGCTATACGAAATCCATGTCGATATGCAATGCACGCTATATAACTCTAATATCTATGACAACTCATATAAGTGTCAAACCAAACCTCCCCTATCATTCATTAATCTCCTCCATCGCCCAATCAAACAACTCCACAATAGCATTCGTAACAACCGTCCGCCGCGGAATCTCGTGCCCACCACCATGATCATAGCATCGACGCTTCGCCGGATCGCAAACTCCCGACAAATGCAAACCCGCTGTGTACCTCGGATCCTTCGACCCATAAACATGAACAGTCGGAATAGAAATCTGCACCGGTCCCTTAACCTCATCCCTAAGCGCGTCCTCCGATAGCCCTCCCCGAGAATTGTCCCCCTTCCACCTATCCGTCCCCATTCTCAAAATAGCCTCCGAACTCGCCGAGCTATTCAGCGCATTCCGCGACTTCAAATCCCGCTCATGCATACCAGGTGTAATATTAAATCCCAACTCCTGTAGTACCTGCAACGAGACACCTCCGCAATGGAAGATCGCTACCTTGAACGGTGCGGGGAGGTGAGGCGTTTCCTCCTCGTGAAAAAGGAGGTATGTTGAGGCGAGGATGGTTCCCTGCGAAAACCCCATCACGGCATCGTAGGGTCCGTGCTTGTCGATGTATTCCGTAAGCCAGGAGCAGGCCGATCGGATGTCTTCCACGGAGCCCTGTTCCCAGAATGCGTAGTAAGGGGCTGGGTAGAAGAGGTCTATACCAGCTGCGGGGTCGGATTTTGCTGGGCCATCTATGAAGTCGAATTGTATGTCTTTTTGGGCGAGTTGGGCGCGGAATGATGCTGTGGGGGCGGGGTTAGTGGAGATCCTTGGATTGGAACTTGGGTTTGGGTTCAATGTTACAGGTTTGTGATTTGAAAATGGCGCCACTGGTGCCTTTTCCGTGGAGACAGAGGACCTTCATTTTGGTTGGATTTAGGAGAGTCGGTGGAGGAAAGATTTTGAGCGCGACGGAAATTTGAAATGTTGATTATGCGTAAGCTCGGGATTTGGGATGCAGGTTTGGGGGCGGCAAAACGGCTGGAAATTGAATTATTTCGCCGATGATTTGAACGAAGAAACCTGGCAGTTATTTGTTATCCGAGATCAGGGATGTTGAATTTTTTTGAAGTAAGGGGATGTTGGAGACATTCGGGGTTGCCAAACATTTGAAAGCTGGTAGAGCAGTTATGTATATATAACCTCAACGTTTATTATCCATCAATGAGACCTGGAACACAGAGCTGAGTATCTACTATGTTTTCCGGTCATAACATCACTTCGACGAAAGCAAGAGTGACTTAAGTCAGAATAAAAGTTGTGAGTGGAAGATCTGAAGGATCCAACTGAGTTAGAGAACATAAGTACCTACAGCCTGAAGATTCAGGCCAACATATTAAATGCGCACTATGCTTGGCTAAAAGCAAATAAAGGAGATAAATAGTATCTGGTGATTATTTGGTCTTACTTTAATTGCAAGCATGAAACATTGGTTATCAATCATGTTCATGATAGGAAACATATGATTTGAAGGATCAGAGCTAAGCCAAACACGCAGTAGTGGATTGCATGGATTAAACAGGAAGAAGTGAATTTTTGTATTTGTAATGTACCCCTCACATACAGCTGTCAATTTCTAATCAAGTTTGACAATAAAGATGCCACCGATTCCAATATTATCTGCCCAAAAGTTACATCATGTCTACTCAAAAAGCCATCATCGTCACCGAACCAAAGAAGGCTGAACTGGTCACTGACCGTCCCATCCCCACCCTGCCAGACGACTACATCCTTGTGAAGAACATCGCTGTGGGCTTAAATCCCACCGACTGGAAATCAATCACTCAATATGCCCCGACCGGCGTCCAGACAGGATGCGACTTCGCCGGCGTAGTCGAAGCAGTTGGCAAAGACGTGAAGAAGCAATGGAAGAAAGGCGATCGTGTATGCGGCTTCGCTCACGGCTGCAACACCCTGCGGCCAGAAACGGGTTCTTTTGCGGAGTGGGTCATTGTCAAGGGCGATATTGCGATGCGCTTACCGGATAACCTGAGCTTCCAAGAAGGTGCCACTCTTGGTGTGGGCATTGCGACGGTCGGTCAGGCGCTTTATCAAAGCTTGAAACTTGCTCTCCCTACGGATCCTATTACGGATGCTACTCCGATCTTGATTTACGGTGGCTCGACAGCTACTGGGACGCTGGCTATTCAGTTTGCCAAGTTGTCTGGTTATACTGTGCTCACTACGTGTTCGCCGCGAAACTTCGATCTTGTTCGGCGTCTCGGTGCGGATGCGGTTTTTGATTACAGGGATCTGGAGGCTGCTTCTGAGATCAAGAAGCTCACTAATGATAACTTGAAGCTTGTCTTTGACTGTATCTCGCTGGAGGATAGTGTTAAGTTCTGTGATGCGGCTATATCTTCCTCGGGTGGTGATTACAGCAATCTTCTGGCCGCGAGAATTGAGCGTGAGAATGTGAATAGTCGGTCTACAGTGGCTTACAGTATATCTGGGGAGGATTGGCGATATAGAGACTGGGAAATAGCTGGTAAGCCAGAAGACAAGGCTCATGCTGAAATGTTTTTCCCTATCGTCGAGGTTCTGTTGCAGCAAGGGAAAGTCGAGGTTCACCCTCCCAAGGTTGGTGAGGAGGGATTGAAGGGTGTTTTGGAGGGGTTGGAGTTGCTGAAGAATGACAAGATCAGCGGTGAGAAGCTGGTTTACAACATTGACGAGACGCCGTAAGTGATTATGTACTGCGAATCAACAGGGCAGGGGAAGAGCCAGTCGAATTGGACTCCTGTTGTCCCTCCGACAGCTTCGTGCGTGTTTGGATAGAGACCTCTCTTCTATTAATCTCCTCAAATCCCTTGTCAATACTACAGATTGTTGCCTTTTTGACCTAGTTATCAAGTATTCTTCCTTCTACCATTCGATCAGCTAGAAACACGCTGCGTCTTACGAGAGTAATGGTATCATGCCAGAAATTAGTCTTCCGCAATACTTTGGCACCATGGTGGTTTCAAGGTTCTCTGCTTTGAAAAAAATCTCATCAATGCAGCCACTGTAATCCAGTCAACTTGGGAAATATGAGGAAAGGGAAGACGCTAAGGTGATTTGTTGTACACGATTAATTATCCGTCTATTAGCTTGTCTAGGGAATAGCCCTATTGGACGACTGGAGGTATTATATGAACATGTAAGCAGGATATAAGAAGCCGGAACGCCCGTGAAATCGTAGAATCAAAAGAAAGTGTAAGCGCATCACATGATACTACACTTCTTGGACAGGCTCCGCTTTCCCTTTTTCGATTCCCGAGCAGCAGGTTGCTGAGAGGCAGGCTGCACTGGCTCCTTTTTAGCGGCAGCGGGAGCAGCAGCGGCGGCGGCAGCTTGATCCTGCCCCTGTGGCTTCGACTTGTCACTGCCATGTAGTCAATTGGCCTTGGAAGTGGTCTCGTAGAAGGCCTTACCCTGAGCCTCAGCAATCTGGAGCTCAAGAGCGGTAGGCTGGCGAGAACCGTCGGCACCCTATTGAAAGTCAGTCAGTATTGAACGGATATCAGCGAACGAGGTATACGTACAGCAAAGGTACCAGCACCCCAGGCGCTACCACCGTGAACCTCGTCGAGGTTGGCAAGCTGTCCAAAGACAGTCTTGTAGCCAAGAGGAACGTAGACCATGCCGTGGTGGGCAAGAGTGCTCATGGAAGCAAGACAGGTCGATTCTTGGCCACCACCCTGGGTACCAGTGGAGACGAACAGGCCGGCGTACTTGCCCCAGTAACCACCGGAGGCCCAGATGCCGCCAGTCTTATCCCAGAAGGTCTTCCACTGAGCGGGGAAGTTACCGTAACGAGTGGGGATACCGAATAGAATGGCATCGTACTCGAGGAGCTGGTCGGGCTCGATAATGGGGTAGTTGGGCTTAGGGGGAGCGTGCATCTTCGCAAGGACATCCTCTGAAAGGGTCTCGGCGATCCTAAGGAGTCAATTGTTAGTTTGATGCTTGGAGAATGAATGAAAAAAGCGTCTCATACTGGAAGATCTTCGCAGAGCCACCGGCGGACTCAATACCCTTCTTCTCAGCCTCGGCCAGCTTGACGATGTGGCCGTACATCGAGTACTATTTTCAAGTTAGTCAAATGGGATCAAAGGTATTCCTAGAAGGGGCAATTGAGACATACGATAACAATAGCAACCTTGGGAGCCATGGTGACGGTTATTTCAGACTTCACAGAGTATGGGGAAAGGGTGGAATAGAATAGAGTGAGGAATGGAGGGGATGGGAAGAGTTTAAATATGGATTCCGGTCCAACAAAGGGGTAGTCAAATTGCTACTGGACCCTAGATTGGTATGATCCAGAATATAAAGGTTCATGTCTCAGCGATTATCAAGCAAAGCTTAGTTGCTCAGTCATACCGCCCCACTCGGATTTACGGGTAGCTTAGTGGATTCTTACGGAGACATGACAAAGGAAAATTCTCGAGGGAAGATCTGATTTTTACTGGAACTCGAAAGACATCTTGGGATTGACTTGAAAGCTTTATACATGGCAAACTTGTACAGAATTAAATAAAACCTTCTAACGTAAATGATGTCATGGCCTTTGATCATGAATCATGACGCGGTGCACTCACGGGGTCACGAAGGGAAGGATTAGGGCCCACTCAGGTGCTAAATGCGCGAACATTACGTTATATTAGATCTCAGATCTGGCGCAAGGTAGAAGTTAATGGACAATTAGATCGACCAATCGTTCTCACTGCTGTGCTTTCTTTGGGATTCCTGCCTCAGGCGCTCACAGACCTTCCCAGGTTACCTAATCACAAGAGCGCCTCATCCCCACTTTCTCAGTTAGGAAGCATATGAATCACATAAAATCGCTAGTCCATGTGCTTTCCTGCTAAAAGCTCCATCTGATCTTCCAAAAACTTCACAGTCACGCTAGTTTCATTCCCCCTTTCCAACAGATACTCTGCATTATCAGCCGAATACCAAATGCTTCCAATTTGAGGGAATAATGCCATGCGCCAAGCAAGCAGGTAGCCGGCCACGTTCCATGCCACCTGTTCATGGGCAGTATGGAACAAATCTGCTTTATAATCTTGGGTGTCTTCGAGTCTTGTTTTGAAGTAGTCGCAGTAGCACTCGACCCAAGCTCTGTAAAGCAGTAAAGCTCCAGAACAGGTTTTGGAAATGAGGAAAGTGCCTCTTCGGCCTCAACATAGCTTTCTCCATCAGTCTCTTCTATAATGTCGTCGTTCTGGCGCCAGAGGAAGTCTGTTCCATAATCGGCCCAAATGCGATAATTTAGAGGCTTGGAGGATTCTGTTGGTTGCGGTTCATCAGACAAAGTCATTTCAACTGATATGGCATCTTCGAGTTCGTTCTTGATTTTCAACGTGAAATCGAATGTCGTTTCAATGATGATGAGTTTCTGACCAGGTTCAGGGACAGGCTCCTCGGCAAATGTGCGCCATGCATCACCTAGGTTTCTGATGGTTTTGATGTACTTTTGGGACTGAGGTTGCATGCAAAACACAACGAAGGGCTCGAGTATTCTGGAAGCCATGTATATGGTGTCAACATTTCGAGTTTACTTGGATATGCTACATGTAGTGAGATAAAGATTATGTGTTGATCAACTTGAGTCATAACTAGGTAAGACGATAGGCATGTTTATCTAATTCCAAATCTGGACTCGAACCCACGAAGGTCACTATGTACTGTACTCATTTGTCATAATTCTAGGTTTTATCAATAAAAATTCAACGCTTCTTCTCCGCGCTGTTTCCGCCAATAGTTGGTCGAGGTGAAAAGCTCATCACACCCTTCGACAACCCATTTCCATTTTGTCAGAAATTCTTCGCTAGCCTCCCATCCTGACGGGTCCCACGGCGTATTCCAGACAATCAAGCCAGTTTTTTCATTCGGAACTTCGTAAAAGTCCACCAGATCGTTACAAAGAGCCCACTCGTCATAAGAGTCAGAATTGCGAAGCAGATTATCGCGCATCCGAGGTAGCGGGAAGAGATCAATCCAAGGATGGTGCGAGACTGATCTTTGTATTTGTGTTGGCCGTAGGGATCTGGGACAGAAATTCTGTTTGTTGTCGTAAGCCTTGAGGTTCCATGGTGAGACGGCATCTTCATCTTCTGTCCATTCTTCTACCGTTAAGCCTAGCATGCTGGTGTTGCTAATAAGGGCGCGGAAGACGTTGAATTGGATAAGAGTGAGGAGTAAGTCGACTCTAGGAGAACCAATCATGTCTTGGTGCGCTCTTGCTTCATATTGGCTCATCAGCTGTTGGAGCTCGGGCCAACTCATATTGTGGATTGATGTGGCATTTGGAGAGATTGGCTGAGAATAGCTTGGAACTGTCATGGCTTGACGATCTTCCGGCACTTGGTCCACTCCACTCTGCTGATTTCCCGTGATCGCCACCTCCCAGGAATTCTCAAGGTTCGTCGGCGTTGACTGTTCTTGCTGTGCTTTCGGTCGCCTTCTTTGCCCTACGACGGTTAATTAACTTGATGTTTTATCCTTCTTTCTTAAAGGGCAATTCTTACGGTAGATCCTCTGATTCAACCTATTCTGCAACTTTCTTCGCTCCCGAGGATCGCTTCGACCCGTCCAATCCTCTTCCGGGCAACGGATGTCAAGCTGCGGCGCCATATGAGCCAGGTTTCCTAGAATACACGCAATTGATTCGTTGTATTTTGCCACATGTGTTCCGGGAAGTGGTCAAAAGAGGGTTTGATTGGGACGTGGCCCATTTCGGTTTCTATATGCCACCTGCTTATCCTGCGACCAGAGGCAGACACCATTGGTCGACAGAGATTGAGTAAGTACTTGTGGGGCTTCGCATCTTCTGGTCCAATGAAATGGTCTGTCGGACTTGAGGGGGATATAAAGCACGTCCTGGTTCGCGCACTTTGTGGCAGGCTTTTCAGGTGGCATTTCTGCTCGACTGCGATAGAACTAATTATTATTGACATTTCTTTTCGGGCACATGAACTGTGGTACTGTTTTTGAAGAATTTCACTCTAATCAATCTAGTATGGTATGAGTGCTAGCGAGGGTCTAGTCTAGTCCAGGGTAACCTTATCTGCTCTGGTTTGACTTCTCTCTACCAATAGATAAGTGGGCCTTCTGCATGCTGCTTATTATACGTCATAGCTGTTGGGCCACATTATTCATATCGAGAGAAATTTTAACAAGCTGCTGGCTGTAGAGATTGAGTCAGAGATTGCAAGATCTTGAATGGGCAATATGATCATTTCTGGCACGCTAACTTCAATACCACTCTTAATTGCTCCGTTCAATTGGTGGTCCTGGCTGAACCCAGTCAAAGTTGCCCAACAATTTCGTCAGCCACACATCTCCAGGACCGTCGGGGCCACGTGGATCGCTGCCCTCGAAACTGCTGCCGCTAAGGAAAGTATGAGGGAAACCATGATCAAAGCTATAAGCTGACTCGATCTGGGCGATCTCCTCGGCACTCAGGGACAAGTTCAATGCAGCGATGTTACCTCGGAGATGCTCAACCTTCCTCCCACCGACGATTGGGAAGACGTAAGGAGCTTTGTGGCGAACGTAGGCAAGAGCAACACTGGTGATTTCTGTTTGCTTCGAATTGGCAATTTTTTCCAGCGCCTGAGCAACCTTTTTCTCCGTGGGCGAGGGGTCCCGTCCCTTGCGCCCAGGGTTGTTCTTCTCCCGCTCTGCGTAGCCGGCGGCCGTATGGAAACGACCCTGACCCAGAGTTCCCCAGGGAACCACACCCATGTTTTCATCGCGGCACATGGGGAGAATTTCTCGCTCAAAGTCTCGGATTGACGCGTTCCAAAGGCCTTGGTAAACGGAGAATTGGCGTAGGCCATGATCGCGAGCGTATTGGTTGGCTTTGGCCACCACCCAGGCAGGGCAGTCCGAAATTCCCAGATAGATGACCTTGCCAGAGACGACCAGATCGTTGAGGGCGTGCATCAACTCTGGGATTGAAACACTATAATCCCACCAGTGAAGATAGAAAAGGTCGATGTAGCTGGTTTGCAATTTCTGCAGTGAGAGATCCACGGACACGCGCATGGACTTGGCACCGTTGCCGCCATAGTTCGACTGAATCTTGTCTTTCTTGTGGCTCTTGTAACTGCTGGAGTACTTTGTAGCGAGGACGAGTTCATCGCGGTTCTGTCTCTTGGCAATCCATTCTCCAATCCATTCCTCGGATTGTTCGTCTTGGTAGCTATTAGCGGTGTCGATGAAATTGCCACCTTGGCTAACGAAGTAATCGAGGATTTCAAACACGGTCTCTTTTTGGCATTCCCCAAGTCTCTCCTTCCACGCGTCGCCAAAGTTCATAGCGCCGAGGCATAGTGGAGAAACCCGGACAGAGGCAGACGGAGCCAGTTGACGATGGCGATCAAGAGGCGAGCGAGCTGGAGGATGGACGGGGAGTGGCATGATGGAATTTTGCTGGTTATGCGTCGATTGAAATGAATGAAATGAAAAGCAAGTGGAAGTTACGGACTGTGGCCTGATTGATGTTTTTATATCTTCCTGAGCAAGTCCCAGACACGTTCAGAGAGGGGCTCCCAGGTGGGGAATGCATTTTAATTCCATGCTAGCCTCCATATAAAGTCCGAATAAGATTTTCCATGACGTATGATAAGCAATTGGCATCCAACTTACCCAGCTCTTCCCATTGTGGAATAGCGGCTGCAAGGGAGGATAGACGTTCGCCCACCAGCTGAACGGGCAACCAGTACTGGACAATACCAAATACACGCGACCGTGGTTGCAACTCTGCAAGACTCGAATTACACTTCCGATAAGAGCTCTGGATTCCGAAATTTACACAACTCTGTACCTGATACTTAAAAACTGTGCTATGGTGGGTGCTCTAAGTATTGTGACCGTTATCTTGGTACGAGGTTCAAATGCTTGCTGAAGAGTGCCTTGATACTGATGCAGAAAGGTGGATTGCGCCGCCATTGGATATCAACGAGAAGAGAAAGCAGCACAAGGAGTTTATGGCCCTGTATACTGACAAGATAGCCGGAGAGGGATCTGTGACTGAGGCGAAGACGATGTGGCTTTTTTACTGAGACTTGAATTGGTATTGCACTTCACCTTGTGCCCGGAAGGCGTGGCTACCACAAGAGAGTGGTTTCACGTATCTGCTCGTGACAATTTAACGAGCGACGTGCAATTGTATTGGATCTTTGCGCTATGAAGACAGATGGAAGTAGAAGCGAAGATAATGTCGCGGTCCATATAGACGCTAGCGAAATCGAGCATACCCCGAAGGAAGTCGGACGTTTGCTTTCTCGTCTACTATTTTGTCACCCTCAGGTGTTTAGTGAATATGCTTGAATGTATGCTCCGTTATAGACAATAGCCGCTATGGTCCTATCATGTTATTCTTTTTTGATGTCCATGTTCCAGTAATTTTCGTTTCGCTGAATGTAAACATATGTCTCACTCGGCAGTCCCCGCGGCTCGACAGCTCGATTCCCTGATCGAGTATTTACACTCTTTTTATTCGTCTCAAATATTGACAGCGAGCCAAGCTTCCTTTTGGTGATCAATAGGTCCAAAACTTGAAGTCATGTCAGCATATGTATTGAGCTTCCGCTTTAAGTTAGCGTTTCGGACCATTCCCAGGGACCACATCCCTTTTCGGGCCGGAACACCTTCAAACCAACCCCAGAGATATTTTCGCCAATCAACAGATGAATAACTCGGCGTCGTCCGCTATCGAAGATAGCAGCATGGCCACCCCATGCAGGGCCATGCCAGCACATCCTAAGGTTCATCCCTTCGCGGGAACACTTGGCGGTAATCAAAGAGTGGTGGTTGACCGCAGTGACCCCGACAATGAATCATTACTGGAGAAACTGCCCGACGCGGCACCGTTAATGACGGTCCAAGAAGGATTAAGCTTGCAAGGATTTTTCAATGTTGACCTCTGGAGGCTTGGACTTCTCGAGTGCGTTGGTAAGAGAACCATACCTCCCGCTTGATGTTGGTACCAATGATACTTGCCGGGTCTAGGAGCAATGCTGCTGGATTTTGTTACTGTATGGATGTCTATACGATCAAGCGCAGCCATTGTGTCTCCAAACGGAGAAGCTGGTGTCTTCTCAACAAGCACATTCCTGGGCCCGTTATTTGGAGCTTTCAGTAACTGGATATTTTTGACATTATTCATTTTCTCCTTCTCCAATGTCAGTGGGAGTCATCTCAATCCCACAATCACGCTAGGTACTTTCTTCGCGCGCCTCATATCGCTTCCTCGAATGGTCATTTATATCCTTGGCCAAACGCTCGGGGGTGCTCTTTCCGGCTTTATACTCCGCTCCGCTTATGGTACTCGAGATTTCACTGTGGGAGGTTGTTACATTGACACAAATATTGTACCCCTGGATGAAGCGTTTCTTCTAGAGTTCACCTTCTGTCTCCTTCTGATATTCCTATCATTCGGTGTCGGTCTTGATCCTAGACAGAGTCAGGTTTGCGGCCCCGCTCTCTCCCCTTTCTTGGTAGGGCTGGTCTTGTTTGGTGTGAGTTGGGGGTCAGCTTATACGAGAGCTGGCTATTCTGGAGCATGTAAGTACCATCGCTCCCCCATACGATATCTGCGCAGACTGCTTATGTTTTTCTATTCGCAGCGGTCAATCCAGCTCGGTGCTTTGGTGTCTATGTGGCTACCACCTTTCCAAGCTATCACTGGATTCACTGGGTGAGTACGGCACCAACTCTGACCTATCGCAATGACTGATTATGATCTCAGGTCGGACCATTGGCTGCTTCAATTGGCCATGGAATTATTTATTTTGTTGTGCCTCCTTGGAAGGCATGATTTACCCTGATGACTAACGTCAATCCTATACGCACAATTGAGATACCCGGAGCATTTGGAAAGCCGTCTTAGATCTTTTACTTGCATCATGAGTGCGACACGAGACCTATTTCCATGGTACGAAGTTCGGGATAACCATGAAAATAGCTCGCCGTTTTCGTACCTATAAAAGTGATGTCATCGTTCAAGGGAAATCCCTAGGTATTGATCACCTCAAAATGGGCTTACTAGTATAAATTCGGAAATTGCATAACTTTGAAAGCAAGGAAACAAGAAATTTTGGAACCGAGACACGGCAAACACTTGTATGTACACTAGCGGACACAATACCCGCCGTCAATAAGCAGATCATTGCCCGTCATGTATGAGCTAGCATCGCTGCACAGATACACATAAGCGCCTTTCAACTCCTTCGCATTTCCATTCCGACCCATCGGAATCATTGACATCCATAAGTCTTGAACTTTTTTGTCGACAAAATCAGATAGACCGGTATCGATATAGCCCGGAGAGATACTATTGACACGAGCAAAGTCTCGCCACTCGTTGGCAAGAGACTTTGTCATATGAATACAACCCGCTTTCGCAACATTGTATGAAGTCTGCTCTTGTGGAAAGTTGGCAATATGACCAGACATGCTCGATGTGATAACGAGGCTACCCTTGCCGCGCTTTTTAAAGTGCGCCCCAACAGCCTTTGCGCAGTGGAAAGTACCCGTAAGATCGGTTTGGATGACTTCGTTCCAGTCCTCGACTGTACCGTCTAGGATACCACTGTTGGCGGTGCGACCGGCATTAGCGACGAAGGCGTCGATTTGGCCAAATTCGGCAAGCACATCTTGCACGAGTTTCTCGACGCTCTCGTAGCTTCCGACGTTGCATTTGTATGCTATGGATTTCACTCCATATGTCTTGGAGAGTTCTTTTGCGTTCTCTTCGCCGCCTTGTGGACGTGAGGAGTATGTGATCGCAACATCGGCACCCATCTCGGCACAGCCACGAGCTGCCTCAATGCCCATGCCACGGGGACCAGAGGCCCCTGTAACGACGACGACTTTGCCTTTCAGACTAAGAAGGTCCTTGAGGCTTTCTGGCTGTGGGACTGGCTGAGGCATGGTGAATAGGTGAATAGGTGAATTTTTGGAATGTAGATTCAAATTTTTGTTCCGAGCATGTAGTTCTTAGAATAAGTTGACGAGGATTTAAATAATCCTCAAATAACATATTGTACGCGCACGGTACCAGTGGCGTTCATTCTTAATCAGCGTTCGGGGCGTTATCATCATCCTCTCCACATTAGGAACAAACACGAAGTATCTAGGATTCATTTGTCTTTCGTATGTGGTACGTAAACGCCACTTGCGCTATTGATGGCAAACTATTCAATGTTAGAGTTTCCGGTGCTGCTATTCAGCATTTATAATAATATTGTAATCAAAACTATTATTTCTCGCCCGTTCACGATTGTAAACCTGTTTTATTGAAAACAATGGACCATTAAACTTATCACGAGATTATAGGGCATTAAGGTTCAGATAAATGTATGATCCGAAGACTCAGTGCTAAGATATTCTGGCCACGAAGGACATAATCTATGCTTAATTTTGGAAATGAAAGGCGTTCACGAACATCCAGTAGGGTTAATACGGGATCTATTTAAACTTTAGGATGAATCACCATAAAACAGAAAATTGATTGGTGGAGACGGGCTTCGTTTCCTTTGAACCTTACTCAATTATATCGATCCGGAATAATGTAATAGGAATGATGATTTAAGATTGAATTGTTTTCCATAAGTAAAACTCTTGTCAAGCAGGTGGGGAAAATCAGAACCAATTTTTATACAACGAATCCAGGACTCATTATCATGGCACCCCGAGTCGCAATTGTCTTTGTAAGTTTTATCCCTATTTCGAAACTAGCCAATATCTCTCTCCCAATTTTGTTCTGTTTCATAGATCAGAATCTCGCTGACTCTTTCAAGTATTCGCTCTATGGCCATATTCAGAAGCTAGCCGAGGCTGAGCTGAAAGGCATTACCGCCGCTGGCGGCACAGCCGATATCTACCAGTATGTCCTTCAGCTACAGAGATTACTTTGTCTAGACACAGGTCATAACCTAACTGACTTTTCGTATAGGGTCGAAGAGACTCTTTCAGAGGATGTTCTCAAAAAGATGCATGCCCCGCCAAAGTCCTCTTATCCTACAATTGACGTCCACAAACTACTGGAGTATGACGCAGTGCTATTTGGCATTCCAACCCGCTACGGCAACTTCCCTGCTCAGTGGAAGGCATTCTGGGATAGAACAGGTTCTATCTGGGCCTCAGGTGGTTACTGGGGAAAATACGCCGGGATGTTCATTTCAACAGGCACTATGGGCGGAGGGCAGGAGTCAACTGCTATCGCCTCTATGAGTACCCTCGCCCATCATGGATTTATCTATGTTCCTTTGGGATATAAGAATGTGTTCCCGCTACTTGCAAACCTTGACGAAATTCATGGCGGGTCTCCTTGGGGAGCTGGTACTTTTGCGGTGAGTTCTTTCCCTTCATTTATGATGCTCATGATCCTAACGCTTTTTATAGGGCGCGGATGGTAGTCGCCAACCAACTTCTTTGGAGCTTGAAATTGCCGAAAACCAAGGCAAGGATTTCTGGAAGGCTGTTTCCAAGGTTCAACTTTAGTCAGTTTATTGGACCATATCCTTCGTGCAAGGACTCGCAGTATATAAGTCTGGTACTTAGCAGTCGTCTTCAATGCATTCCATATATCACCAACTTTACAAAAAAGCGGAATAAACATGACGCGATTTACTACACTGTGCGAAGTCAATGCTATTGTTCCAAATTTTGAGAGCTTCTTTACTAGGTATTCAAGAGCCTTACACAATTTATTTTGTCCATAGATCTCACTGTAAGTCGCTACCGTCATCCTGAGGTCCCATGCAATTTGCCCCGGATTAACCACTGCATTACTTGTTCATTAGTCCAGCCCCACCGGATGTGCATCTATTTATGCATACTATCACAAACTGGTACTATATCGTTCACCTACTCTGTGTCCTAGTGTCCTTACCTCTCTCCTGCCATTAGTTAAAAGTCGACGAGAAGCCAAAAAGATAAATCTGATACCCGCAAGTAACAAAGTAATGAAGAAGTAGATTTCACCAAGGTAGAAATAAGACAAACGCGAGACAGCAATAACATTCAGCCTATTATATGACCAATTTGTAAGGCAACATAGAAAATCGAAATCTGGCCCAAGTTCCAAGGTTGAATAGTCGATGTTGAATCAACTACTCGTTGCTCACTTCATCTCCACACTCGCATTGCCACTGGAGGACATCAGCGTCGGTGTTTCCAAACCAGCTCTCATCTCAGCATCCTCCAAAATAGGAATACCATGCTTCCCACTTCCAATGCCAAAAGCCCGCTTCACTGCCTTCCAACTCTCAATACAAACCAGGTACGTAAGCGTGCATCCGAAAACCAACCCCCATTCCCATGTGATAGCATGATGTTTAAACACAACCTCATTAATCACAGGAAGGTAAATCACCGGAAACGCAATTACGAATCCTGCTGTGACTGCCCAGAAGAGGAACCGGTTACGCCATAGGGTAGGGAAAATCGAAAGACGCCCAGGACATCTTATGGGGTCCATGTTGAATAGAGATTTCGAGAAATCCTTGACTTCCCACGCTGTTACCAGTAATAGGAATGTCAGCGTGGCGTAAGTTGTAGCCCGAGCTCGGAAGACTGTGTCGCAGGTTGAGTTGTATTTCTGGTTGCATCCATCTCCTAGATCTGAGGACCCTGTTCCTGCTGCGTAGATGACGCATACAAAGGATACTAGGCATAAGGATCCCATAAAGGTACCGTAGATCATTTTGTCGACTATGAGTTCGCGGGTGAAGACTCCAATACCTAGATCGTGCGGTGGACGATACATTATGTCTGGTTGAGCTTCTTCAAGACCGAGACCCACAGCTAGGAAAGAGGATGTGACGAGATTTGCCCATAGAATTTCAAGGGGAGAGAGTGGGAAGACGGAGGCTCCACCGGTATCTTTGAATGCCAATGCTATGAGAAGAAGAATGACTTGCGCGATGTTCGAGATGAGGAGATGCATGAGAAACTGTTCTTGTTAGCAGTAATATGGGAAGGATGTGAGAGAAAGACCTTCTGGATATTATCAAATAATCTTCTACCCTCCTCAACGGCTTTGACGATCGACGCAAAGTTGTCGTCAGTGAGAACCATGTCGGCCGCCTCTTTCGCAACATCACTTCCATTTCTACCCATCGCTATACCCACATCAGCTCTCTTAAGTGCAGGGGAATCGTTCACTCCGTCCCCGGTCATAACACAAAACGCTTGGCGGCGGTGCATTGCGTCGACCATTCGGACCTTTGTTGCAGGGCTGCAACGAGCGATCACTAGGGGAAGTTCTTCAATCTCGTCAATTTCGGCATCAGTCAACTTATCAAATTCATCGGCGGCCATGATCAATTTTGTCTGCTTTGTAATTAGCGAGACACGGTCTAAAATTCCCACTTGACCCGCAATAGCAGTCGCAGTCTTGATGTGATCTCCTGTGAGCATGTGGACTGTGATTCCAGCCATTTGACACTTTCGCACAGCCGCGGCACTCTCAATACGAGGTGGGTCGTATAGTCCTACCAGACCGCCGAATTGCAGATCAGACTCGACGACGGATCGAGGGGATCCTGCGTTCTCTTGGCTGATTGGTGTCTTTTTCACAGCGATGCATAGGACGCGAAGACCTTCTCCGGCCATTCGGTCTGCTGCTTCATGAATAATCTGCTTTTCATTGTCGGATATGGACAAAGAGGGGAAGACAGCCTCCGGTGCGCCCTTGGTATATACCTCGTTGACCTCCTCAATGGGGTTACTGTAGACGACTGTCATCTTTTTGATGGCAGAATCAAACGGGTACTCGGTGCGAAGCTCGATCTGACGTCGATTTATTACTGCACTTTTCCCAAAGTCAAGTCGCATAGCCAATACATGTAGCGCGATCTCAGTCGGCTCTCCAACAGCAGTCCAGACGTTGTTCTCATGATGCACAACCGAGAGATTGCAAAGTGAAAGAGCGGAAAGAAACGTGTGTAATGCAGGATTATCTTCCCTTGGATGGCTTGAGCTCCAGTCAATCTCATCAAGCTGCACTATTCCACTTGTAGAGTCGTAGGGGTCGGTGATTTGGCGTACTGTTAATGTGCCAGCACCCGGGATCCATGCCGCGCGAGCAACCATCTTTCCCTGTGTTAGGGTGCCAGTCTTGTCTGAACAGATATTAGTGACGCCACCGACAGCCTCTAGGCATTGCAGCTTCCGGACTATAACATTGCCTTTTGCCATGGCTTTAGTGCCGACAGCCATTGTTATGGTGAGCACTGCGATTAAGGATTCCGGGATGACAGCCACTGCGACACAGATACCATATATGAGGACTTCACCCTGCACGTCCCAGAGATTGACTGAGAATACGATGATATCTAGCAAAATAGCCAGAGCAAAGAGTAAAAGTGCAAACTTGCTCAGTTTAATCTGCAAGGGTGTTCCTACCAAGCCCAGAATCTTCTTCATAGAGATCATGACACGATTCAAGAACCGAAAATGCATGTTGCCCTGATCATTTTGGTCCTGTAACAGCCGAGCAATCTTTCCAACCTCCGTGTTCATTCCTGTCGCTATGAAAATTTCCGTGGCTCGACCCTGTGTGGTGCTACAACCTGAATACGCCATATTGTTTCTTTCGCAATAGGAATATCCAAAGATGCAAGCGTCTCATGAGGAGTCTTGAGGACAGGAAGAGATTCGCCTGTGAGGAGAGCTTCGTCAATCGATGCATTCATCCCTTCAAACAGCCGTAGATCTGCAGGTACGATGTCGCCTACTGCGAGGCGTACAACGTCTCCTACAACCACTGTCTGGGCCTTGACGGTCGTTACTCGGTTATCTCGGATGACTTTACATTCCGGAGCCGAGAGACGTTGCAAGGATAGAATTGTTCTTTCCGCGCGGTAGTCCTGAAAGAATCTTCGAGTTGTTAGTAATGACTCTAATCACGAAAGGATGACTTACCCGACAATGATATTTAGGAGGATCACCGCGGTGATGACACCTCCTTCGATATAATCGTCAATCCCAATAAAATAAAGATATAGTTTTTTTTTAATATTAAATTATTAAATAAAATAAAAAAGGATAAAAATTAAAATTGCAAGCCCATGGTCAGGAAAAGAACCTTTGTATCTAGCATAAATTTACCAATCTACCATTGTACTTACTATTGTGAGACTGTTAGAGATCTGTCTTAGCAGTATCCCCCAGACGGAGATGCCCGTGATTTCTTGGACGGCATTCGGACCTTTGCGTTCAAGGCGTAGAAGCGCCTCGCTGGTAGTGAGTCCATGACTAGAAGGAGATCAATAAACATGCCGAAGTTGATGGCCTTTCACGTACTGCAGGTCTGTATCAAGGAACGAAGCGATGTCGGCCGGTTCAAAGGAATGGGCATATTTCAGTCGATTGTCGCACTGATCAGGATGTGCGGATTTCTCGCACAGCTCAAAGCTTCAGCTGTTGGTAGGGGAATTTGAGGAGTCCGTATAGCCACGTATAGGAGGTTCCGTCGATTCCTCGACATCGGGGAGAGTCTCTATGCCCATTCAAAAGGTGTAGTAAAGAAGGAAAGAAGACGAATATAGTAGTTATATCCACTACCTGATCTAACTAAAATCCTCACAGAGTGATAATTTACGAGAAGTGAGGGAAATTCCATATTAAAAAGAGGGGTGTGAGGGGGAATTCCTTGTCATTTTCTTGGTGCGTTATCAAGGCAAAGGACATGCTTGGCTTGTTATTATCGGATGTAGTCATGGACTTGCCGAAACCATGGGGTTCTCACGGCAAAACTGGTTTCCACTAGAAAACTCCAGTACCCAGATGGCTGATAACGCCTGGATCATGGCGTTATTTCGTATGGCATCCAATCAGGGGTATGTTTAAATATCTAAACGTTGACCAGCGCATCTGGGGGAAATTACCAATGAATCGTAATGCTCTCCTTGGCTAGAGTAACTCCTGAAGACGA
This sequence comes from Penicillium lividum, assembly GCA_028828245.1. Classification (NCBI taxonomy): domain Eukaryota; kingdom Fungi; phylum Ascomycota; class Eurotiomycetes; order Eurotiales; family Aspergillaceae; genus Penicillium; species Penicillium lividum. The sequence continues at coordinate 7,540,791 of JAQJAG010000002.1, forward strand.
TGCCTTTAGTACTACGTACACTTACATCAACATTTATATAGTGAGAACTTTTCTCATATCCAAGTAAGTAGAATAAAAATAAATAAACTAAATAAACCAATAATTGTTTATTGAATTTATTTGAATATTTTAACTCGAAGTATGAACTGTGAGAGACATTGATTCCTGACCAATCAACGACCGGCCCGCATCCAGCAAAAAAATCATTGGAGCTCGTTCTCACTTAACACAACTTGACATCTTGACATCTTGATATTTTCCTATCCAACATGGGTCCCACAGCAACACTTTCAGATTTGAATCGCCCGGATGGCTCTGCTTCCTACAAATGCCCCGCTACTGGCTTCAATGTGCTCGCCGGTGTGAATGGACCCATCGAGCTTCCTGCCCGTCGCGACGCTCTCAAGCCCGAAGAAGCCACCGTTGAAGTGTTTGTGAAGCCCGGAACTGCCGTCGCAGGAGTTGGTGAAAAATACGTTGAAGGAATCTTGCGCGATGTCCTGAGCACTGTCATTCTCCGCCGTGAGAAGGGACTCCCACGTCGCGGAGTGGTCATCACACTGGGAATCGTTGGAGGCGAGAGCATACAACGCGGCGACTCAGTAAGTCTACATCGCCGTTCAAGTGATCAAAACTAACAGACGCAGTACCTCACCCTTCTCCCCTCTCTCCTCCATGCCGCTCTACTAGCTCTGATCGCCGCCGCCATCCCATTGTCCATGACCTTCGCTACTACCTTGCTCGGTGTGACTCGTTCCGGGGATATTATTCGTAACCCATCCCCCGCTGTCGCGAAGACTGCTGCGTCATTGCACGCCCTTGCCTTTTCCTCTAAGGGCCATCTGCTGCTGAATGAAAGCCTGGGGCGGTTCGACTTTGATACCTGGGAACTGGTCCGACAGCAGGCCGCTTCTATCTGCCAAGGAGCTGCTACACCTGGATCCGATGGCGACGTTGCTATGGACGGAGCGGACGCCCACGTGGATGAATTTGTCCGTGAAACCGTGGAGGACCACCTTCACCGTGGCTACAACTGGAAGATCGAGTCGATTTGAGTCCGCATCTTACTGATGTTATGGGGAACTACACAAGCATGGCTTCACCCGACAAACATCCCAGTTCCAGACGAACTACCCGACCCCTTATCACGGCCGGCCTCATTCGCTACCACCATACGAGGCAATGTGACAGCATTTTGGCTATAGCACATCCGAGCCCATCACCTGACCGACACTGCATGTGCAAGGCATCACCCACTTCCCTTGGAGTCTGGCATTCCTGAATTGGATGACAGTCGCACTGGACATGGGCCCTCGAAAAGCGGGGGTATCAAAACCAACGGGATTAGTTGTACCGGGGAGCAGAAAGGGACTTAACCCAAAGGGAAAATGCTCATATTGAATCCTAAAAAAAGAATCCAGCTTATCATATTTTCCAATTAGCCGGATCTTACGAGAGATACCTAGGATATGATCGCGCGTAGAGCGGCCAAGTTCAAGTATTTTTAGACATGAATTATAGGATAGAATAGAAGGAATGTAAACGTCACAGCGAAGAAGATTGAACTCCGCATGTAAATTCGGGTCCAAAGAGTACTAAACCGGCACGTACTTTTCCTAAATGATGGAGATTCCATAGATTCTAACATTTATGTTCCAAGGAACTTCATTTAAGCATTCTTTGATCGACATATTTGTCTACAGTCTTTCCCCTCTTCAGTATCAGGCTTCCAAGTGAGCCCCCACCGATCGGGGCCGCCCCAGTTGATCCAAGCTTTCAACATCCCTGTCGACAGATCCGACTAAAAAAGAAAAGAAAAAAAAGCAAGGAAGCGAAGGCAAAGCAAAGAATCAAGTGGAATGATCTGAGAGCAATTACCCCACAAGATATGGGGAATTTCCAATTTCCCATTTCCAATTTCCAATTTCCTGGCGCTAGTGGACTCAACCCAAACCCCGTTACATCCGATCCGGGTTTATAATCTCTGGGGACTTTTTTTCTCTTTCTCAGGAAACCCACCGAGAATCCACTCATACTCATGGCGTCGAGTGAATCACCCCGATCTGATGTCTCGTCAATAGCCCCGTCTCACCTCACTCCGTCCCCAACTACCGCCCCACCCCCCTCCGCGACCGTCGGCGCTGCATTACTCCGTCACTATGCCCTCCATATAGAGCCGTCCCAGACACAGACCCATCACTCTCCTGGAGACCCTGGCAGCGGCGCGCTGCCTTCACGCAAGATCGATTCTACACAAGAGGAGGCCGGTAGGTCGCTGCCCTCCTCGACGTTGCGCCGGTTTCGCCAGAAATCAATCTCCAGTCATCGCCCGCAGCAGAAGAAGGCCCTCTCTACCGATTGTATCCCGCGCCAGACCATCATGAAGGCTCTTGCTTCACGAACTTCCTTCCCCGGCCCCAATACCCAGAACTCCGCGTCGGTAAATTCCTGGTCTGGGCTGGTCGCCAGCAATAATGCCCAGGGCTCCCCTTCCGAGGATAAAGAGCGTCGGAGTAGCAGCGCGTCATCCCAAGGGTTATCGGCTGCCTTATCCAACTTGCAACTCAGCAGCTATGTTGAACGATCGCCGGCGACTGCTCGGTTGGTGCTGCAGTCGCCCTGTTACTTCCATCAGCGCTTCGACGACGCTGTCAATATTAAGAAGGTCCTCGAGGAGATCGCCGATGATGAGTGGCTATCACATTCACGATTAGTACAGACAGCAACAGGGGTTCGAGAGGTATCCAAACAATTACAACGACGGCCGATCAAGCGCGCGGTCCGCAACATCATGATCGTGACCAAGGCACGGGATAACAGTCTCGTACATTTGACGCGCGAACTCGCCGAGTGGCTTCTGTCTACCCCGCGTTACGGAAGCGATCTGGGAGTCAACGTATATGTTGATGCAAAGTTAAGGAATTCCAAGCGGTTTGATGCCCCGGGCCTTTTGCTGAAGGAACCACGGTTCGCTCAGATGTTGCAATTCTGGACCCCAGATCTGTGTTGGACGTCCCCGGATAAATTCGATTTGGTTTTAACTCTGGGTGGCGATGGCACAGTCTTGTTTACCTCATGGCTCTTTCAACGGGTTGTTCCTCCCGTGCTCTGTTTCTCGCTGGGGAGTCTGGGATTCCTCACCAACTTCGAGTTCGCGGAATACACATCCCATCTTAATGGTATCATGGGCGATGTGGGCATGCGTGTCAATCTGCGCATGCGTTTCACCTGCACCGTGTTCCGGAAAGATCGCAGCAAGGGCGCCGAGGCGGGCGCAGTCGAGGAGGGAGAGCAGTTTGAAGTACTCAACGAAGTGGTTATTGACCGAGGGCCATCTCCCTACGTGTCGAACTTGGAATTATATGCCGATAACGAGTTATTGACTGTCGTCCAAGCGGATGGCTGTATATTCTCCACGCCAACTGGTAGGTCTCCAAGTTGCATTCTTTCTCAACACATCTAACATTCTCTTCTCTAGGCTCAACTGCTTATTCTCTGTCCGCTGGCGGCTCCCTCATGCACCCCTCTATTCCCGGAATTCTCCTTACACCAATCTGCCCTCACACCCTCTCCTTCCGCCCAATGGTCCTCTCAGATTCCCACCTCCTCCGCGTCGCAGTCCCCAATACATCCCGCTCCACAGCCTACTGTTCCTTCGACGGCAAAGGCCGTGTCGAGCTCCGACAAGGAGACTACGTCACCGTCGAAGCAAGTCAATACCCCTTCCCCACAGTCGTCTCCGACAGCGGCGAATGGTTCACAAGTGTCCAGCGCGCTTTACGCTGGAACACGCGTGGGGCCGTCCAAAAAAGCTGGGACGGAGACCTCAACGACGAAGACGAACAATGGGATATCGACACCGACGCAGGACTAGCCGGTACCGATAGCGGCATCGGTCCTAGCGAAGATGGCGATTCTTTCTCTCCGAATCCCATGCGGCGACAGATGAGCATGCTCAACATGTGACCGCACTTTTCATGTCCTCTACTTTTCATGACCGTATATACCTGTCTCGTCGGCGTTTAACGATATACTCTGCATCCCACCATCTCATGGATAGATTCACGATTTTTCTTTGCTTAGACAGTTTAGCGGTCGCTACTTGATGTTGCTGTCGATTACTTTCGGTGTCTCTTTTAGACGGTCTCTACCTCTAATTATACAATAACAGAGTGTCCTCATGGCACCTGTCATCTGCCGATATTGTTTCATACAGTCCAGAACCATGTCTACATTAGCGAGGGATAGTATCAATCTCCAAGCTTTACTAGCGTGTTTCAGAATCTATATCTCACTGTAGTCAGGTAAGATCATCGCAAATCAATTTAACATGCTAATGCACTAATTCTGTACATCTATCTGAACTTTTACGAAACTGTACCTCCCATCACATCCATAATTATATCAATCATCCCGCGTATCACGTAGAATATCCGTGTCTCGTACCAATAAATCCCTACCAATCACAGCTTTCAGCAAGAAGCTCAGCAAGCTTTTCAAGGTATTTCTTATCAACATCATCAAACCCAGAAGGCTCAGTGCAATCGATATCAATAATAGCAACAGTCTAGAAAAAGATCAGCCTCGTCAATCCATCCAATTCCACCGGAATGGAAGAGTAAGAGTAAGACAAACCTCTCCACGGATAATAATCGGAACAACAATCTCACTCCGACTCTCCGCGTCGCAGGCAATGTGTCCAGGGAACTCGAGCACGTCTGGAACAACGACGGTTTCCTGGTTTGCGGCTGCGGTGCCGCACACGCCTTTACCAAAGCGGATCTGTTGGCATGCGGGCTTTCCGTGGAAGGGGCCTAGGAGGAGGACTTGGTTCTCTGGGGAGGCGTATGTGGTTGAGATTGTGACGCCTGCGACGCCGTCTAGGGGCGGGGAGGAGATTGGGGAGGCGAGGGCGGGGAATTTGTCATCGCGGATGTAGAAGCCTGCCCAGTTTACGGAAGAGGAGGGGGCTGGGAGGGCGGCGTAGGCGTGCCAGAGGAGGGAGGAGATGTTGGAGAGGTTGCTAGTGGGGTTAGTTTGAGGTGATGGTGGTGGTGATTGTGGTTGTGTTGGGAGCTCACCTAACCTGTTGATTTGTTAGCTTTGATTTTGGTTTTTGGGTTGGGCTTGGGTTTGTTGTGGTTGACTTACCCAATTGCGTTGTCCTGAGATGAGACCCTCTGCTTGTTCTAGGAGTTGCTGGTAGACTTCCGCTTTGGAGGCCCCAGGGTAGAAGTATGAGGAGTCGGCGTGAGGCTGGTTTCGGTGTCAGTGTCGGGGCAATTGCGGTTGCTGAGGAAGTTGAATGCGCTTGAAAGATAGACATACCATTTTGAATAGAAATAGAATGAATGACTTGGATGCAGAGAAAGGAGTATAGAGCACAAATCGAAATCTCAAAGTTCAATCGGCAAGTGGAGACCCGGACGAGCTCCGTGCTTTTGAAGGCTTTTTTGATCTCGGTCTCGGCTATTGGTCGCCCAATCATAACCAACTTCAACAAAGAATCTTCCTTTCTCTATCTCTTTCTTTCAAGGCTGCTTCTGCTTTTGCTGTGCGGGGTAAAACCCAATATCTGAACCCTCCCGAAAATTTCTCGTTCGGAGCGGGGTTAAGCATTACGACGCGTTCTTTGATCCAGGCGCTTAGCCATTGGACTGGAGTTCAGGAACCCTGGCTTCATTTCAGTTCCTTTCTTTCGGATTTTCCGGTCCAATCGACCGATCTACCGTCTTATAGATCACTCTCTTCCGGATCACTTCGGGTCTCATGCATTGGTAGAGGGATGAACGGTGGAAACGAGCCAAATAATCGATGTAGTTGGTGTCTTTGTACCAGTCCACGAATGATCTGATGGACTTCCACCTGAAGGATGGATCTAGCCCTCGAGATTGATCGTTTCTTGGTCTGGAAGCGACTAGGCCGTGAAAGCTGGCTAGAGAGTGCTTCGGTACCCTTGATCCAGCCATCGGCGTAGCTAGTGTGATAGAGTCGTTCTTGGACATGGACTTCGTTGGGTGTTATGCGTACCACGGGTCCTGTTTGTGTATTAGCATGAGTGATAGTCCTTTCAAGGTCAGGAATTTACCATATTTCTGGTGCATTCGATCAATTTCGTCCTCGAATGATCCTCCCAATGTGAAATACATTTCATATAGACCTGTGGCACCGGCGAGCCAGGGTCCGGGGTACTTGCTTAGTGGGTGAACATGCAGTCGATAGAATATCATAACCAGGCCATAAGCCAGGACACTTCCAAGGAAAAAATACGCAATCATTGTGATTCTGGGGTTATGATTTAGTATACACATAGACGGAAAAATGCAAACTTGGAACTTGATGCTCATCGCGTACCTTTTGTATCTTCATCCACTTGAATTTTGATTGTGGTTGTACAACATTAACTTAAATGTCAAGCTGACGGGAATTGCTGCTAAAAAGAGCGCTTTGCATTCAGTCTCTTCGTACTTATACGGACCAACCGCTGGCAAGGTCTGTACACACCGCATCGCTGATCATCTTCACCGACACGCTGATTGGTTCAATTAACTCGTCATACCGCCAATCCCAACTCCAGAACCTCAAAAAATTCCCATCGTGGGTTTTTTGGCTTGGTCTCCGAATTGGCGGTGTCCACCTGCATCCAGGCCCATCCACGTTTGATCGGATCCGAGACCTTAAGGTAGACCGCTACTTTTTTTTCATCTTTGTTCTTTGCGGTGATCTATCATCTGGCGCATATGCAGCACGGCATTTTACTTTGTGGACGTCATTCTGCATCGGGTCTTGGTGTGGTGGGGTTGTACGGGACTTTGAAGTTAGTTTTGTTCTTTTTTGCTTCACTGAAATGATTCGTCTTCAGAAGATCGAGATTAGTGATTATCTTTGATTTGCCTCTCTATGGGTCTTATCCACCTGTGAAATCACCGGGAACCACATTTGTGGGGTTTGCCATCGTCTCCGCTAAACGGACACGTGCATGATTAGCGTGGAGTGAGAGTATGCGATTCGTTACACGAAGAATTAGATGGCGAATTTCGCAGATTTACGAGAACTATGAGATCAGACTGATGTGAATCTGTTGTAGAACTACATGCACATGGCCATATATGGCACGCCCTATTGCATGAGCCTAGTCAGATCAAACCAACTATGATTGTCTGTCAGATCTCACTATCTGTGGCCAATCAAGCACATAATCCTCCCTTCACTATCCAGGCAAGGCGCTAGAAAGGGGTCCCTCAGAACTATGTAAGTATGCACATACACCTTGATTCTCCACTCTCACCTTACTTGTGGATCTCCTTGCGCACAAGCCAGGCAACGTGGACTACTCTAAGCTTCAGCAATACGAGACCAGAGCACTGATTTTTTTTAAATATTATATTGAATTCATATTGTACAAGTTTCACCTGAACTACGATCAAATATATCAACTCTTCTTCTCTTCTACTGCCCGTGCCTCTGGGGCAGTAGTGTGGCCGCTCAGGAAGCTGACAGCACCCGGGCCTGTAAAGTTCTTCCGACCAGTGGTCACCCAAGTAATTAGACTTAGAAGAGCAACAACCCCAATAGCAGCGCTAGTGTAGTTCATCGACTCGTGATTCACTGGATAGGTGCTTGGGAAGTTAAAGGTGATAGAAGCGAACAGCAGGAATATGAGTCCGATGGCGTTGAGTGCGATTGAGACTGGGACCGAGAAGGCGTATGGGCCATCCAGCTTGACAACATGCCCCGAAAAATATCCAAGTAATCTACTGCCGAGGGCCATGGCGTAGGATAGATCTATAAATTGTTAGAGATGTCATTGCATTGGCTTGCATGACTTACAGAATCCCTCAGTCGAGATCGAAATAACTGTCTCAAAGCCAGTTGTTGTACCAAATTCGATAGCATCCAACGCCAGTTGTACAACAAGAGTGAGCAAAACTGCATTCACAGGTACCTGGGTCTTGCTGTCGACTTTGCTGAAAACTTTGGAGAAAGGAAGTCCGTTGTCACGGGCAAAAGCATACACAGAACGAGATCCCTCAGCCAAGATATTGTTTCCGGCAACTATAACAATCACAGTGATCATACTGGATAGGATGCAAGCTGCAGCCTTACTGCCGGTAGAATCATACAGGATCTGAATGACAGGCACTCCAGTGCTGCTGTTGGCGGTCGCTGTAATATCGCCGATGCAAAAGCAAAGGGTAACAAGGAAGACGAATCCAGTGACCGCGCCCAGGATGACCGCGAGCACAATCGCCTTGGGGGCTTCTTTGGACGCAGATTTCATTTCCTCTGTCATATGCGAGGGTGCATCGTAGCAGCACATTCCAAAGCAGGCCTGTAGGATACCAATAATAGCGGCCATTCCCGTACCCCAGCCGGTGGAGTTCTCAAACTCCGAGAACACGAAGGACGATGATTGTTTGTGGTCGTTGGTTGCAAGAAGTGTGATTGTGATGATGATAAAGGAGCCAACGTTCCAGATTAAGATGAACTTCGAAATTCGGTGGAGCAGATGAGATCCCCAAAGATTGACGGCGGCCGAGAGGAAAGCAACGAGGTAAGCCACGAGGACAGTCTGCCATCTTTCAATAACATAATCGGGAAATATGAGGTTCGCCATTCCCAGCACAAAGTTTGACGCAATCGAGTTGTTTGTCGCGCCCATCGCCAAGACACCTAGTCATCGCATTAGTGTCTCTTCGCGGTACCAAGAATAAACTCAGAAAGCGTACCAACAAGCATAAACCAGCCAGTAACGTAGGATAAACCTCGAGCGATCTTTGGAGGGGCTAGAGCAGCAACCCATGAGTACTGGCCACCGGAAACAGGTAGCATACTGCACATCTCCGCCATTGGAATGGCCACGGCGAGTGTAAGAATACTGACACCGAGGAAACTGAAGATCATCACTGGTGGACCGCCGGAGGTCACTCCGACAATGAACACACCACTTAGAGCCGTCCATCTAAAATCTGTCAGCTGTGTCGTGAGAGATCTGGGAAAAGTACTGACGATGTCACAACACTGAAACTAAATCCAATCATACTAAGCAATCCAAACGAACGCTTGAGCTCTGGTAAGATATTAATATCCTAAATTTACACCCCTTTCCAATTCAGACTCACCCTGCTCGTAACCCAGGTTCTCCAGGCGAACATCTTCACTTGTGGTGCCTTTGAACACCTGCGTCTCGTCCTCATGCGACATCCTTGCGGCAAGTTCTATAGTCGACAGACAATACTTTCCGGGCGAAGGACATCCTTAAGAATATCCAAGCCCTGACACTATCATTACTACATGCCATGCTTCTCCAAAACCCCATGGAGAAATGCAAGGACGATAAGATGGATTGTCAGAACGTCCTTCCTGATCGAGAAGGTCTCCGCGACGCTGGTGGAGCCGGTCTGCTAGTCCCGGGCGGGCAGCGAACTTTGTTAGTGTCTTTGCGGGGACGCTTCAAAACCGCTGATAAGCGTTTCCATTTGCAAGGCCTGTCATTTGCCGGCAGCTACTGGCTCGGTGCTGTTATCGATTCGTGGGGTATACTGTATGTCGCGGGAATTGAGTAATAAGATGTCGGAGATGAGCGGGTGAGGCTTGGGATCTCTTGGGATTGCCTTTGTTGTTTTAGCTCGTTCGGCTCAAGTGCTTTGATGGGTGATACGAGATCATATTTTGTGATAAGAGACTGTCGACCTTATTACTCTTTACGATGAAAAGTGTCTATATTGTACTAACCCAATCGGATGCTCTTAGGTGCTGCTCCGGTGATACTAACAGCGATTTCCAAATTTGGTGCTAGGGTATAGGGCTTCGGAAGACCAAGCTTCCGGCCAAATACGCTTTCTATACGCAGTACACAGTGTACACGCAACACCAAAGTTCCAATTCTGGGGCATTTGATCGCGCTTTTCGGTTTTAGTTATCATTTCTCGCCGCTTTTGCTACTTAGTGCGGGGAAGAGTTTGATACATTTGACCTACCAGTTAAAGTGATCTTGGGCCCTGGTAGATCCATTTAGAGGCCGATCCACCTCCGTCCACTTGAGCAGGCTACCAGCAAATGCCAGCACAAGGAGGAATAAGAGAAGCTTCCCATATACACTCGCACTAAGGGTTCCTTGATATCAGCTGATCAGTCTTAATACTTATAGAATGTGTCAAAAAGCAGCTCGAAAGCACTTGAGGCAGATAATCATTTAAAGTTGGAATGCCCAGGGCCATTGGGTCGCTTGCCTGACCTTCAGATCCTAAATACCCGTTTTGTAGCTGATGAATTGAATGACTGCAATATTATATTGAATCTTTAAATATTCGTGTAATCCATCTAAGCATTGGCCTCCGCCGACTTGACTACCATGTTATGGAAACAATTACGCCTTCGACTCTGCCTACAAGTAGACAACTGGATGCTGCCAGACTTTTCGACAATCCCAAGCCAGCGTGAGAGGACTGAGGTCATTCCTTTGCTTCTTCTTCTTCTTATTTTCTTCTTTTTTTGAAGAATATAAATTGAGGACATTCTGTGCCACAGATGAGAGCATCCCGCTTTTTGGGTTTATATTGTGGTAGATTTAGTCTACCTTGTAAGCAGAACACAAACCGAGGCTATTTCTCAATCGGCAATGTTGAATGAGTCTACTGGTCTTCAATTCCTGACATGGCTGATCATCTGTCAGAACTTATTGACACGGTTGAGCCCATGCTCTGGCTTTAAAGCGGCAAGCCCCACCAGCACTTCAGTGGACCACGTGTGCGGATGTAAAGCTGCATACGGAGTGAGTTTATTAGCAAATTCAGCGAATCACCATGGGTTGAATAAATAAACCTGCATAAAATAAGACTACGACGAGTGGCATAGTCCATTACAGGCAACTGCTTCCCCACCTTGGGAGTGGTACGATATCTTGTCACTCAACATCTGACCCGCAAATGCGGACCTCACAGTGCATCATTTACGACGGAATACGGATACCCACTCTTCCGTAGCCACCATTTACCAACTACTTAAATCCAGACCGCGCAGCGAGTCTTCCCCCTTTCAACAAACCTCAATATTTCACAATGACAGCACAAATTCTTGCGGGCAAGACATGTCTTGTAACTGGTGGCGCAGGTGGGCTAGGAAAAGCCATTGCGACCAAATACCTCGAAGCCGGCGCTAATGTGGTGATCTGCGATGTCCATGAAGAGCGTCTACAAGAGACTTCGACAGAACTCTCGCCCATGGGGCCATTCAAAGCACTGAAGACGGATATCACCAACCAAAGCGAAGTGGAGAGTTTGTTCGAGCAGATTATCCAGGAATTCGGCAAGATCGATGTCCTTGTCAACAATGCTGGTATTATGGATAAATGTGATGCCGTTGCGGAAACCGATCCGGATGTTTGGGATAAGGTTATTGCTGTTAATCTGACGGCTCCGTTTCTGTTGAGCAGATTGGCTGTTCGCAATATGCTCGAGCAGGAGAAGCCTGATGGTCGCATTATCAATATTGTTTCTATCGCTGGAAAGGCAGGAGGTGTTTCTGGTATGTTGGTTCTTTCCCCTTACTTCTTGGATAGCGCTTATAGTTTTAGGTGCCGCCTATACTGCAAGCAAGCATGGTCTTGTTGGTTTGACCAAAAATACTGCTGCATGGTATGGCGAGAAGGGTATTCGATGCAACGCTTTGATGATGGGTTCGATGCATACAAATATTGCTGACTCGATGAGAACGGGCCTGAATGTGGATGCTTTGCAGAGAGTGACGGGCATTCTTGGGGCGCTCAGGGTCCCTCTTTGTGAACTGGAAGAGTGTGCCGAGTTGTCTTTACAATTGGCTGGTGGCAAGGGATTCAGTATCGTGAACGGAGTATGCATTTCGGCTGACAACGGTTTCACCGCTATAGTCGGTTGATTTTCTTATTCATCAAAATTCTCGGTAGAGGCCGTGTATATTGAACAAATTTGACATCGTTCTCGTTATCGTGGATTTTGAAGCGTGAAGCCATCGAATAGTGACATTTGCAAGTCCAGCCGTATCAACGTTCTAGGGGATTCGCAACTGGCGGCGCTTCCTCCCACTGCTCCACGCCTTCGGGAATCTCCACGATTGCATGTTTAGTCCATATATGAACAATTCCCTTCATCATTTCCTTGTCCAATCCCTCAAGACAACCACCCTTGACATTGGTAGTTGAAAAGGGATTTGGTTTCTCGCCAGGCCTAGGCATCGCATCACGGAAGCGATGCAGCAGTCGTGAACCACAGCTCTTGCAAAAAAGACATTCCATATGCCTCCCTTTGAGCGTGTTGCGAGTGTAGCTTCCAATATATTCGGAGGCAGGCTCTGGAAGCTCAAAGTAGGGGAAAACGGCTGTGATGCCAAAGGCGGCAGAGCTTTGGTGGCGGCATTCGGTGCAGTGGCATGCGTAGAGTGCGAGTGGTTTGTCTGTTGGTGTGACGAACTGCACCTTGTAGCACTGGCAACGTGCCATCATTCCCATTCTGGTACTTATGCGGTTCTGATCTGGGGTAGGAGCTCCACGCGAGAAGGTAATAGAATGGCGATTTTTAAATCGGTGAACCCAACCCTCGGAGAAAGCGGGCTTTGGTAGATCTTGGTATTCGGGTATTTGGCCCCAGTATTCGGCTGCTTTGTATTGAATTAAAGCCTGGTTCGCCCGCTTTCCAGAAGCAGTATACCTCTCTAACCATTCCGCAAGCTTTTGATCTAATATGGGCCATTGAGAGGATGATCTACGCATACTGGCAGTCGCAGGACCGGTATCAAGATGCGCATATTTGGACGAAAGGATCCTTGATATAGTTGAGCGGGTAATTGAACGATTATACTTGGTCTGAAACCAAACAACACAGTCTCTTTGCGTAGGACGCGGGTCAGAATTGGCCCAATAGGCACGCACGGCTTGTTTCTGTGCCTCTGATACGCCCTTTCTTGAACGACGTGTTCCCGTACGCTCCACAAGGGAGTTGGAAGGATTTGGAGAATCCGGCATTCTGATGTGGTCGATATGACTGAATCGGGGTGAAGGGTAACAAAGGTGAAAACCCCATAAATGGGAGATTTAATGGGTAAAGAGGCAGAAAAGTGGGTCCATCCAAGCGAAGTGCGTACCATAACTCAGACTGTGCTATAACCGGTACAATAAATGAAACTTGAAGGATTCAAGTTAAATGTCACGATTCCAAGGTTCCATTGGGTATTTGAATTTGTAATGTATTTGGTCAGGTGTGCTTCGAACACCCCCACTGCCATCCTAGCCTATACTGACAATCATGACAAATATACAATAGTTCAATTAATTTCGCTCTATACATAATTTTTATCGAGGGAATAATTAAGATTTTTGGTTCCATGAAGATCATGGGAATGATGCGGAGATTATGCACTACTGTTTAGAAAGGACTATACGTTTTTCCCAAGCGTCATACCCCAACACCAACGCAGGATCTTTCAAGCTGCACCATAATGCGCTATGCTGTGAATGCACCTTAGTTAACGGGTCCACACATACCATACATAGGTCCGAACCATCTTGATCGGTCGAGCGCAAAGCGGAGCAGCCAACGGACTATATGGGTGGTGACGCGGTTGGCAGAGAGTGGCGAGGTATGCTTCTCAGATCGGTATGTTCTCAAACATGTGTCTTTCATTGCATTTTTGCATTTTCTTCATCAATATGACGGCGAAGTGATGACGGAAGACTAGCTTGCAAGTCTGTAAGTAAAATGGCGCATAGGTCCTGTTCTGTCATAACGGGCTGCCTGTTGGGGGTAGTTCTCCGAGCCTTCAATATGGGCCGCGCATACCTGACCAAATTCGGAGATATTCAGTAATTCTCCTAGCGAGTAGGTGTGGGTGACATAAAGGGTAGATGCCCTATGGTGGAATTACTGTACGGTGGGAGGGGTGGGTGAGTTACCCATATGCAGGGGAACATCTCAAGTCGTATCACTTAGCTCTGCGGAGAGTAGCTTGTTCCTTGATGAACTTCTGCAGAGTCTGAAAAGGGCAAGCCGGGACAATCCATCTCGATCCAACGGCTAGGATGCACAGCCAAGATGAGCTTGCTGCAACCCAAATCAAGGAGATCCAGAAACATACCAACCAGAACTATCTTCTGACTCACACCTCAAGGGGTGAGCAACTTCAGGTGTGGTGGGTAGAGAGCAATAATAGTCACTCTTCCGAGACACCCACACACAACTGAAGAAATGCAGGTGTGCGGATAAAAGAGGCGCAATTAGTGGCATTCGTCATGGATCTCTACCAATCAAAAGCGGTCCGTCCCTCCTCCTGGCTCGCTGATTAGGTGTCGGCTGATCGGGAACGTTGAAAGCGGCCGGCGCTCTGAGTGGTCAGATATGATCTCCCTTGAGGGGTGCAGGAAACATCGGTTCGCCCTGATCTCTGAGTGGCCACTGCGCTCCAAGTGTCCGGCAGGAAGAACGTCATTTCTATTATGGATCTGGACGCGTGCGAATCACAGGATGACCCCGTCGTATCTCACGCATGACCGCCGGGCGATCAACCGCGCCTGGCCGGAGATCTTCAGCCCCCGTTTCCCTCTCCAGTTCAGCCATTCAGACTGAAATGAGAATTGTGGATGATCTAGGATTAGATTTGGGAACATATCACTTTTTTGTTCCCGGGGTTTCTTGTCTCTGTGCCTTGGAATGAACTTCTTGAGTGGTCACCAGGCTCAGCCGCGTGGGAAACAAGCCTGGGCTTGCAGGACTCACGATTCATGAAGGTTTCACAGTTGCCTGGCCGGAGCTTTTGTTTTTAAACAGACTGCATTCCTCTTTTCTCTTGGTCATTGGATGTTGACCGTTCTGATTCCGCCTGGAAAAAAAACATAGGTACACATGTGCATGCTTTATCTGCAAGTCTACGTGTTTTCCCTAGTGGAGACGTTACAACCAAGACCAACTAGTCGGGTTATTACACGGCATATGCTGTACAGCAACGAATCAGTGGAGGAATTGGGATCCTGGTGGATCAAATCAGGCTGAGACTGAATTTGACAGTCTCATTTAATGGTACGTGAAGTTCTAGACTTTTTTTTTTTTTTTTTTTTTTCTCTCTCTTTTCTTCGTCAGGTACCGACGCCATCCGGGTATACAATCCATGGATATCAAAGAAAGTGGATCTATTCAAGCACCAAAAATTGCCAAAATGACGACATGTTGCGGCATGATTTGAGGACGGGCCCGAGTGGAACCCTCAATCCCCGCAACCTTGGAAGAAAAAACATTGAGAAACGGGAAAATTCCACTGACATAAAGTAACGCAGATGCCCAAAAAACATTCGGAATCATCTTCGGAATCCTCATATTACCCCTCTTCACTTAGCAGCTCCTTCTCAGGTAAGTCCGGGTCATTTTTATGTTATGGAATGCTTCTATATGGAATATCATTGGTTTCCATATATATATCTTTCCCCTTCATTCCACATTCCAGTCGACACGTGTGCGCATTCCACAAAATTACGTCCATTTCTGATCTCGTGCATAGGCCTTTCTTCTCCTTCACCTCGTTTGTCACCGAGGGATCATCTTGAAACTTTGATCTCGAGACACGGTTACCCCACCCCAGTCTCCCTGTCCTCCTTGCGGGACTTGACCTCCACCTCATCAACTTATAATCCCCCTTCCCCGCGCTTCCGCTACCGATCGGATTCTCCTCCTATCGACGCCTTTGACTCTCTTGCTCTCTCCTCATCCACCCGCCCAATCCCCATCCCCAGACGGGCAATCCGTGTGTACGACGACGATCTCCCTGTCACACCACTCACGGGTCGCTTCGACCACGAAGACTACATTGACGATTGGGAACGTGCCTCCTTGTCCGCCAAGTCCCGGCACGCTTTGCCTTCTCGACCATCCGGCCGCCGCGGTCGATACTCAAGCATGCGCTCTGATAACTCTCCCTTTTACTCTCCTGTTGCTTCGCCCACCATGTCTCCCAGACAGCCAAATTCACCCCAACCTTCTCGCTCCTCAGCCAAGACCATGCCGGGCTTTCATCTTGGAACTTTGCCCCGCTTCCACCCCGCTGTCTACCAGCCCGGTCCTACCTCTCACACTGTGACGAACCAGCCGCCATCGCCACATCAATCCCGTCAGAGTCATGGCTACCGTACAGCCGGATCTCGGGAGGTCAAATTTCAATACCGTGATCTTTTGGATAGTTCGAACCAGGGGCCGTCCGCGCCGCGCCTGGACCCACTTATTAGTCCCGGCCCGGTCACTCCCCTTGCCCTCGAAGCTGGTGATTACATCGCTGCGGGGTCGATCAGCAAGGAGCGTACCATGCCAGGTGCCACTAACCAGCATGTTGGACCACCGCCCGACCTGGTGGAAAAGCTCATTGCTCGAGAAATGGAAATGACTCGCCAGATGGCCCGCAAATCTCCAAAGGGCCGATGACGAGGTGGCTTGAGCCAATATTTACGCACGGATACTTCGGCAGCTACTGCTACTGCGTGAAGGCCGTTACCATTGATTTTTCATCCCTTCTACTTCTTATTCTTCCATTGAATGACTGAGACTGATTGACTATTGTTCTTTCACGCATGCCTATTTTTCGGCGTTTCGGGCATGAGAACACGGTCATAAGAACCACAGCATCAGACCGTGCATAGGGGTTTTGTTTTTTCCTTATTCTCATCTCCTATTTCTTCAAGAGACACCTTCCTGGTGTTTCTCCTTTCCTTACGAAATCATGTATCTATACCCCCTTAGTCCATCTTATGCATGTTTATTCTATCCATGACTGATCCGATGGACATCTACCTACTACCTTTTTAAATTCCAGTAATCCACGTTGAATTCCGAATAAACTCACCCTTCGGCACTTCTGCAACGCCTGAGTTTCAGGGCAGAATCGCCAAAAATCCCAAAGAGGCAATGTGTGTACACTTTGAGCGTTGGGGAAGGAACGTAGCACTTCCAACAAGGAGCGCACGACTTTGCCACCTTTTCTTCTCCTCATCTTCTCTTTTCCCATCTTCCACTCATAATGTGTTTGTGGGCGAGCTTCTCTCTCTCTAGAGGCTTCTTCTCGCATCCATCTTCATTTCCATGCACTCGCTTCCTCCCCTCCAGCTACCATACCTCGTACAGGTTATGAGTGCTTTGCTCCGGTGGTACTGTTTCCTAGTAATCCATGCCCCTTGGGCAAACCTTTATACAACGTTTTCACAAGTCTTGATTAGTTCGAAAACCTCATTTTTGGCCCTTTTGACCACATTAACACATTTTTTACCCACCACGCCACGTCTTCTCACCTCTCATAGGAGTTGATGCCTATCAGAAACCAACTTTCTGCACTTTGTTCACTTCAATGCTCGCTACCTTGGACGAGAGATGGGTTTCGGTTTCTTTTCTAATCCGTCGTTTCACTCCTGACTTACTTCGTATCTTCACAACCGCTGATCGAAAATCATTTCGCCCCATCACTCGTTTTACCCAGCTTGACCGAACTCCCGATCACACGATCAACACAATGCCTCCCAAGATTACCTCCCTTTTCAATCTCGCACGTGTTTTTTATCTTCATCCCCTTTATCAACTCCATCATCAAGAATGTTTATTCCTCATGTTTCTTATCTTTATCAATCTTCCCCAGTCATTCTGTGTGAGATTTGGTTCAACTGACCCTGGCTAATTAGGAAAACGAACAGGAACTCAACTGACGTTTCTCTCAATCATTGTTTTCTGGAGCTAACTGAGATACACATTCGAGATCTTTGGCTGACATGAATTACAGAAACAAAGTCTTGTGTTGCGTTTGGTTTTCCTGTTTGATGCGGAATGAATGCAGTGTTGATGGAGCTGGTTTTGGCACCTTAGGACAGACTGACCATGCGGACTGAATTATTTCTGTTGCTGAGATGAGATATCGGCGTATGCTGTCCCAATGCATCTCGGGGAATGGCACGACTGAATACGAGAATCAAGTTCTGGCTCCTGTTATCCTGACTGCTCCTGCGGAAGGATGAAGTGTTATCCCCTCCTAAATGCTCATGTGGAAAAGACGGAGTGCCATTGCAAGCTCGTGCTTGTGGATTCCCGGTACCTCATATGGAAAGGAGTTTAACATATTGCGAGTGTTGCCGGGTGAAGACGTCTTGCTGAAGACCGTCTCGCTCGTTCTGGCTGAAGATCTCACACCCCAAATGCAAGCCGATTGTTTTGAGAAAACGCTCCTTGTGATTTAGATCACCCTGAGGGATGATCCCCAATGACGGGCAAGTGCAGTTTCCATCAAAATATCGAGGAGCAGATACCGGTCTGAAGATTGAAATCCAAAAGTTTGAACCCCGTCAGTGGAATAAGTTATGAAGTCAGTAAGTTGACAATCTAAATTTCTCCCAAAAAATCTCTTCTAGGTCCAGTGAACAATGATCGAGAAAGTGTCATTTCGTTGATCTAGCATAACATCAAGGATTCACGGTAAATTGATCGCTGATTGGTTGGAGCCTTCATACCTGAGGTGTCTGCGAGATCGGAGCTGATCCCGGAGCTGCAACATTCCTCCCCGAAGAAAGAGTGGATGCGGGGCCTTCAAGGCCCATCATTCAAGAGTTTCATTTCTTCTCTTCACCTTTGTCAATTGCATAGATACCCCAGGAATTCGGACCAGGACCCCGCGCGATTTCTTTCCCCTCGAAAACAAATTCTTCCGCAACCTTACCGACAGCAATTGACGCTCTTGCTCATCGCGCGACCACCTTCCGCTTCATCGAGACGCGCCGACGCCTCACTCTTGGTTCTCTCGTTTGATAACATCGGCGCAGGCGCCCCTGTTGTTTTCAAATTTTTAAAATGACCGAACAAAGCTCAATACCGAAAGAAACGGGCAGTACGAATCTCGCGCCA
The DNA here is from genome assembly GCA_028828245.1 of Penicillium lividum. NCBI lineage: Eukaryota > Fungi > Ascomycota > Eurotiomycetes > Eurotiales > Aspergillaceae > Penicillium > Penicillium lividum. The sequence goes on from JAQJAG010000002.1 coordinate 7,559,678, forward strand.
GTGCCTGCAACCGCACCAGCTCCCGCTCCCTCGACCAATGACTACAAGGGCTTTGTAGGTGGAGTATTCTCTGGTATCGCAAAGCTGAGTGGTATGTTGTTTCCAACAGTGCTTGTCCCCTTGAAGCCTTCTACAGTCCCCTGAGCAATTGCTGACGCTCTGCATCTCTAGTCGGCCATCCGTACGTTTCTCGAACTCCATAGTACGCCCCAGCCATTCTTACTTACCGTTTTCTTCCTGAGTAGATTCGACACAATCAAGGTCCGCCTCCAAACCAGCAAAGATGGCCACTTCCGGGGACCCTTAGATTGCACCATGCAGACATTACGGAAAGAGGGCATGCGAGGATTCTATAAGGGTGCAAGTCCACCGCTGGTTGGATGGATGGTGATGGACTCTGTGTGAGTGTACCGTGTACCTTACATGGCTTGCATTTCAACGCTAACATGACTCTTCGTGGTAGTATGCTTGGGTCACTGACGCTATACCGACGGTTGCTGCTAGAGAACGTCTTTTCCAACCCGGGCCTCCGCCCTTACATCCCTTTTACACAGAGTCAACCTGACTTGAAAACGCTCCCAACAGTCGGCCATGGTATCGCCGGTGTCTTCTCTGGAATGACAGTCAGTCTCGTCGCCGCCCCAGTTGAACACATCAAGGCTCGACTTCAAATACAATATTCCGCCGACAAGAGCAAGCGCATGTACAGCGGTCCCATCGACTGTATTCGCAAGATTGTAAGCTTTGACGATACATGGGCAAAATGAATTGTGCTGACGGGCTGGATTTAGTATCGCTCACACGGCATCAGTGGAATTTACCGCGGCCTGTGTGCCACCATGCTCTTCCGCTCCTTTTTCTTCTGTTGGTGGGGCTCCTACGACCTGGTCACTCGCTACATGCAGAATAACACCAGTCTATCCGCACCTGCCATCAATTTCTGGGCTGGAGGCATCTCAGCCCAGGCCTTCTGGGTTGTTGCTTACCCAGCAGACGTGGTGAAACAGCGTTTGATGACAGATCCAATGGGCGGGTCTCTTAACGATGGCAAGAGACAGTTCCACAGCTGGAAAGATGCGGCTGTAGCTGTTGGGCGTGAACGTGGGTGGAAAGGCTACTTCCGGGGCTTTGTGCCATGCTTTATCAGGGCTTTCCCGGCGAATGCGATGGCCCTGGTTGTATTCGAGGGAGTGATGCGCTCCTTGCCATGAACAAAACTTTTATGAGTCTGAGATGTACATACTAAGACTTGAAAATAGTCGCACAAAAGAACATAGACATATACCAATATCACTAAACACATTCCAATACTATTTCCCAAGTCTTGCGCGTAATCCGACGGAAGCGCATAAGTCCGAGCTCAGGAATGTTCATGATCCAAACATATGGCCGCATTCGGTGAACAGGGACTCGGCCGCTGTTTCTGGAATCTCGGCATCCCCGGTAAGTTAATTCCGAGAGGTGCTGTCTTTGGGTCCATTGTGGCCGCTGATACTAAAGTCGACAGTTAGTCAATGTAGTACTACGTACGGTCGAAGAAGTGCCCACCATCCATGTCTCTTTCCGGGACAAAGTACAATTCAAGGATTCACCTTTCTCTTACTTCATACTTCTCATCTCGTGCATTATCGGTATTAAAACGCCAGGAATTATATTCACTCGTCAGCGCAATTTAGTAGGTTAACCAAGGTTTGGCTATTAAACCCTTGCTGCCTGAGGCACAAGGCTAATCGCCGTTTCATATTGAGCATCCGGCCAACTTCCAACACTTGTACATCTTCTTGGACAATTTGTTCGAAACGGCCATGGCCGTCGCACGCTCAATGCGACGTACAAGTCCAACCAGCCTTGTGCTGGCAGCTTTGTTGGCTTTTGGCTTCATCTGTTTCCTATTATCGCCCTCGACGCCCTCCGCAGCAGCCGCCGCAACATCGCAACAGCGACAGGACAACGCAGCTGAACACCCTCTTTCCCCACCGACAAAACCCTTCCTCAAGTCACAGCCATATCGAAGCGATGGTTACCGAGCTGCTCCGCCCGTTGTTCATTACAACCTCAACAACCTCACTAGCACGAGCACCTCCGCGGCCAATGGCGAGCGAATCCTCATTCTCACGCCCCTAGCTCGCTTCTTCCAAGAATACTGGGATAATCTGGAGAAATTGAGCTATCCGCACGAGCTTATCTCTCTCGGCTTTATCGCTCCCAAGACAAAGGATGGAAACGCAGCTGTCGCAGCTCTAGAAAAGGCCATCTCCCGCACGCAGTCGGGTCCCATCGATGACCGATTCGCGAGCATCTCCATCCTGCGCCAGGACTTTGACCCGCCCCTCCAGTCCCAAGACGAAAAGGTCCGCCATCAGATGTCCTCGCAGAAAGAACGCCGAGAGTCAATGAGTCGTGCACGGAACAGTCTCGTCTTCACAACCCTCGGCCCAAGCACATCATGGGTCCTCTGGCTTGACGCCGATGTCGTCGAGACTCCACCTACGCTCATCCAGGACCTGACTCACCACGACCAGCCCGTTATCGTACCGAATTGTTTCCAGCGCTACTACGACTCCAAGGAGCGCAAGTGGGACGTCCGTCCCTACGACTACAATTCCTGGATCGATAGCGAAGAGGCTCAGATATTGGCGGCCAATATGGGACCTGATGAGATTCTTCTAGAGGGTTATGCGGAGCTTCCTACATACCGTACCCTTATGGCGTACTTGCCTGACTTTAATCAACTCGATCCGCTCCGCATGGTCGCCCTGGATGGCGTTGGTGGGACTGCTCTGATGGTCAAGGCGGATGTACATCGCGACGGTGCCATGTTCCCTGCTTTCCCGTTTTATCATCTCGTCGAAACGGAGGGCTTCGCTAAGATGGCGCGACGATTGGGTTATGCGGTATTTGGGCTGCCGGATTATTTCGTATGTCACTGCCTGTCAATTTCGTTATGGTTCATGCTAACATTCACTTAGGTTTACCACTATAATGAGTAAGGATACTCGTTTTCTATTCGCAGAAAGTCGAATTCGATTTCACTCATGCATGGTTGCGCGCCGTGCGCCGGTCATGTCTTAACAGGCCAAATTGTATTTGGTCAACATCTTTCGGCGTCTATATTCCTGGGCTTTTGGTGTTTTCCTGAGATGGCTTTTCTCCGTTCTGTTTTCCTTTTTTTCTTGCAGAAGTTCAAAATTGGTTTCTTTTCTTGTCCGCATAACGAAAATGTCGAGTGGTCTTTATGGTCAAGTTGCTGGACAATTCGGAGTATGTTGGTGTTAGATGTGATGATTCGAGTACATTTGAAATTCTAGATGGTCGGTTTGTTCTTGATTCAATCGATGTTTCGTAAACGTACAACTGGTATTCCCACTAGGCTTATGTTTACTCTATAAACTAAAGTGGTGATACAATTCACCTCATCTACCCAACCCTCATGAGGCTTCTTTTTCCTTGTTAGTGGAGCAGGTACTTTCTACCAACTGATCCGAGCTAGGCAATGCTTAATGCCAAGAGATTCTATGAGCAAGTTAGCAAACATCATCGAATACAGGCGGAAATACGGAGTACTCACGCAAGCATAATCCCCGCGCCGAGAGCAACAGCCAAAAACTGCGTAATGGTCTTGCGCACCTCGGCGCCCTTGTCCTTCCCGGTCTCCAACAACTCGGGAATAACAGCCACAGTCCCAACATACAAGAAGGTTCCCGCTGTAAAGGGAAGCAGCATGTCACCCCAAGTAAGGCTTGTACCCCAAAGACCAGAAGTGGGCGCATCCTCCAGCCCAGCGCTTCCGCCAAACTCCTGCACCGCAATACCGATCAACGTACCCAGGAAGGCACCTACGGCGGTGACGAACTGCGCGCCCATGGCCTTGCGCTTCGAGAAGCCAGACTGGATGAGCAAAGCGAAGTCGCCTACCTCATGCGGGATTTCGTGGAAGAAGACTGCAACGGTAGTGGTTGCACCGAGGGTAGGTGATGCATAGAATGACGAGGACAGAGCCAGGCCGTCCGTAATGTTGTGTGTGAAATCCGCAATCAAGTTAAGGTATCCGCCCAGCTTGACGCTAGGGTTAATTTCCTTTTCCTGTTCAGAGGCGACGGAGACGGCGTCGGACTTTTTCGACTTGCGCTGCTTTAGATCACCGGTCGCCTTGTCAGTCTCGGCACTGCTTGTGGATGCAGATACAGCCTCTGGATGTGCGTGGCCGTGCGAGTGGTCGTGACCACCTCCGCCTGTTGCGATGCGCAGTGTCTTGTCCATTGCTACGAAGGTGAAGAAGCCGACCATGATTCCTAGTCCGAGGAGAAGGTTCTTGTTTGGCTCGACCATTACAAAGCTGACGTGATCGGGAGAGTCTTCACCGAGGAAAATTTCAGGGAGGAGGTGGAAGAGCGTGTCACCTAGTAATCCACCGACGGCGAAGGCGACCATGACGGATAAAGAGGATGGGTCAATGTTGGGAGGGCATAGTGCCAGGAGGAAGTCTAGGAGGGTTAGCATAGTAAATCTGTGTCGAGGCCACTTCTAGGTACATACTGGGTGGACCGGAAATATACAGCGTCGCGAGCAGGGCGTTCACGGCGGGGCTCCCTGGGAAGAGAACAGCAAATATTTTCGCTGTAAAGCTCGTGGTTTCCGGAACTGTTGACCTTTTGTGCTCATTGAGGGACTCAACAAGAGGACAATTCTAGGAATGTTAGTGTAAATTTGATGTGCAAGGACAACAAAGTGCTTCATACCTGCAACTGTTCTTCGATCTGGCTGATAGATAGATCTTCAGGACGAACATTGGCCGCGGCCAATGCTGAAAATAGAATACATCCTGCCGCAATGGCAAAGCCTGTCCGACGAGAAAACATCGAAGCCATGGTGTCTAGCAAAGAGAAGTCTCCTGAGTTGGAAACCAAAACAAGCCGTGGGGTCTTATCGACCCGGTGTCGAACCACTTATCGGACCCTGATAGTCTGAGCAAACTTCACCGCCTTCCGTGCGGAGTGGGAAAAAAAAGTTTCTGGGCCGCGCAATCTGCGTTCCAATACCAATACCACTTTTATACAACAAAATGGGTAAACTCCTCCAGAAAAAGAAGAACCGGTCCGGCTTGTCCAAGGCCAAGGCTAAGAACAATCGCCTGAAGAGCGGTAACAAGAAGATCAATGTGTTGGGTAACGCCATCATCGCCGAGAACTGGTATGTGATCGAAGAAAAAATCAACTAGAATACGCTAATAACAGAGTCTAGGGACAAGAATCTCACCCTGACACAAAATTACAAGAACCTCGGTCTTCTTCACAAACTCAACGCCCCCGCTGGTGGTCGCGAACGTCTCCCTGGAACAGAAAACGACGACGATGCCTCGCACTCACTCCAGATCCGTGATAGCGGCAAGGCCGCCGCTCAGATCGACCTCGGCGAGATCCGCGTCGAGCGCGATCCTGAGACTGGAAACATTGTGCGAGTCATTCGGGACGACGATGAGATCGAAGTTGCGGGTGTCAAGCGCCGACGCGCGAACCCGCTTAACGATCCTTTGAATGATATCGAGGATAATGCTGTGCAATTCCCCAGTTCATCGGGCACCGATGTTGTGAAGAAGCTAGAGCGTCAAGCCAACAAGGAAGGCGTTGCTGAGAAGGTTAAGAAGCCTCGTCACCTGAGTACTCGTGAGATCGAGTGGGTTTCACGACTTGTCGAGAAGCACGGAGATGATCTTTTGGCTATGGCGCGGGACCGCAAGCTCAACCCCATGCAGCAGAGCGTGGGAGATTTGCGGAGAAGAATCGACAAGTGGAAGCAGTCCCAGGAGTGATATCTGGGCTTCTCTAGCATTCGGTTACGGCGATTCGGGCGTTCTCTGGGTTGTTTTTCAGAAAACAAAAAGTGGTCTAGTGTTTTTACGCATATCCATGACAGATAAATCTTGAGCAGTACATAGTGGCTCTGGTCGAGCAAATATTATACTTTGATATCGTGACTATACATTATTGGCCTAGGGTTGAGTATGTAACGGTGGTCGTGTCAGCTGGTGGGACATTCATTCGCTGAACAATCCGCACCCAACGACGACGTCGCCACTCTCCCACTCCGTACGAGGCAGGGCTTCCTTCTTCCCAGTCCTTAGTAGACCTTTTTCGGCTTTCTTTTGCGGGTCCTTGATTTGCCTCTTGTGGCAAGTCTCCATATGCCATTGCGGTTATCTCTTCTTCTTCACTGGCAGACGGCTCAGCAGGAAGGTCCCAGACCCAGCCTCCAACCTCGTCGACGATTGCGTGGCCTTCTGATATCACGCCCGGGATCTCGAAGCCAACACCAGTAATCATGCGCTCCATGACCCACTCCCGACAGTCCAAGTCAAGTTCCCACTTCTTGCTCTTCCACTTCCATCCAGATGGCGTACGGACGTCGTCAAAAAATCGACACCCACGGGGCCGATCGCCTGCAATGCGAGACGGAGACAATGGATCATATGGTAGTGGGCTGAACAAGAAGTTCTCCCAACCAGATTCTGAAGTCCCTTGGGTTCGGTGTTGAATTTCAAAGATTTCGACCTCTCGCTCTTCCGGGTCGGTGTTCAGCGAGATGTCTGCGAACTTTTCCAGAGCAGAAACAGCTGCAGATGGCGTTTTCGGGACCGGTTGTCCAAACAACTCATGCTCAGCCTCCTCACTAAGGGGAGCGTCTCGATCCGGTACTCTGCTCACGTCCTGCATTAAGCCTTGGAAGAAGTGTCGCACCGCGGGGTTGTTCCACAAGATACCTCCATTTCCGGCCGCCAGCATAACCAGTCGAAGCGGTACAAGATGGGCTGTCAAGAATAATATCACTGCGGCGACTGTACATCCTAAAAATAGAGCCGAGGATAATTTTTCATTGGAGAAGTTAGTAGTTGGCGCAACGACAGAGACCATTGCATCATGGGCGTCAGAGAAATCCGCCATGACATTTTGAAGATCCCGCATGTTGCGGAAGAAGTCCTTGGAGGTCTCAGGAGCCGGTTTGATCGTTTTTGCTGGTGCTAGTGCTGGTCCTTCATAGGAGTAATAGGGTGTCGTGCTGGAGGTAGAGGTAGAGGGTGGCGGAGGGTGTCGAGTCACGAACGCTGGTACCATGACGAAGAGTAGAAAGATCACCACTGGAAGCACCAACAACAGATGCGGATCCAAACATATGAAGGAATATACAAAGAGGAAAGATAGCGTGTGTGTTGGTGTTTTCCAGCAAAACAGACCCTCTGCCTGTGACTGGAAGAGAAATACCACACCAATTCTATATAAGATCAGTCTTGACCATCATTAAATAGTCAAGCAGACAGCACTGACCTGGCATTAAATCGGCGAAAATTATTTGTCATTGCTGGCAGACTAAATGGTGGCTTTTTAGGAGAGCTCGCCATGGCCTTGCCTCCGGTGTTGGGTTCCGCATCATCATCTGCGGGGATAACTTGTTGTAGAAGACTGGGTTTATATCAGAGACTGCACTTTGTCACATGCTTATCCAGATATTAGGCAGAAGCTTACTTGTTAAACAGTCGGTCCTGAATGGAGTTTTTCGACATGGAGGATGATCGTGAGTGTGCGCTGTCAGGCGAACCTTGCCTCTGGCGCCGCGGCTTCAACGTGGACAAGCCCGAGGGCGAGGCGGGTTCGTTACGGTTGACCTGAGTCTCTGGAACTGGATCATCCATCTTGGAAGACTGGTGGCATATTAAACAAACCTGGGGGTAATAAAGTAGATAGAGAGGAGCAGAGGAAGCCGAGGAGAGATATTTCTATGGTTCGCACATGCTGCACATGCTTGTTGATCAAAGTTCACGCCTGATCAATCAGGCAAAGAATAATTTTATTTCTGTTCTATGCGTATTGTCAATACAATATTACCACCAGGGATCGACACGTTCTATGTGGGGTTCACAAGCAATTGGCAGGTAATTTAATATTATACCATACAAACAGTACAATCAGGGGAAGTTCCGAGACTAAAAGTCATTCGCGATTCTGTTCTTTTTGTCTTTTCGTTTTTCTGTCTTTTTTCTCTTCTTACTCTTCCACAGAACGCATTGGATTGTTTCTTTGTCCAATTTTAGATCCCCTTTTGTGCTGCTTTGTTGGTGGATCTTGATATCCTGCGACCGCCTAGCACTTGCCCCAGCAACACGACCAAAAGCTACACCAAAATTATTTCTGGGTGATTGGAAATCTCCCACCTTATCATCTCCCCCTTTACGCCCCGAACCCACATTACGTCGGGCATCGCATACGGTCGTTCCTTTGTTACGCCCCGATATGGACAGGTAACCGCCATTTGACGAGTCGCGCGACTGTGCTCAAGGCTCTTCCGAGTGGGGATTCGAAACCCGCTTTCTCCTGAATGCCATTGCTGTTAGTCCCTGGCATTTCTCGGTTTGGTCAGCGCCACGGGCTGTCAAATTAAGGATCGCCACCGTCACAATCGGACCGTGATGGGGACCATGCCTGTCAAACCACCTCAAACTCCAGGGAGGGGTCGAGCTGGTTCCGTCCAATCTCGCTCATCTAACCCCTCTATGAACGATGACTCGGGCTCTGGAGGTAAGATAAATGAGAACTAAGCTCTGCACCGCAGTGGGATGAAAGCTAATACTATATTCAATAGCGGAAACCCCCGCCCGCAGACGCCTTGTAAAGGCCGCTTCAACCACGTTCCATACGAATTCTATGACCAATCTTGATTCACACTCCTCGAGGGGGGTAGCAGGCCCGCGTGTTGCGGGAACAAATCGCAGGCAACTCTCTGTTAGAGGCAATGCCCCTCAGGGGCCGCGACCGCAGGACGCTTCGCGTTGGAAGTGAGTGTTGACTGCCCCTGACTTGTTGGCTCGCGGGCGATCAATGTTTTGGTAATGATAACTAACTATGATATTCTGTAGCAAACCATCTGGTGGCTACTTTCACTCCGAAACATCCTCAGTCGACTCTACGAATGATTCCAAAGGCTATAACCTCCGATCTACGAGTGTGGGCAATTTGGCGAAGCACGACAGCACTCAAATCCCTCCTGACAGCATGGATTTCTTGGCGCCAATCAATTTCGACGACTTCCATAACAGTATTATGGCAGAGCCCAGCTTGAATCATTTCCCTATGCCGGGAAATGGAGGTGCTGGCTCTGAGAATCGGGACTCTGGCCTGTCATCCAACAGCTCATGGACAAATAACAGCTACGAGAGCAATATCTCGGATCGCACAAGAAACGCATCTGCCCGTCGAAAGAGTGAAGTATCGCGCTTCCATGGCCAGAACGTTCCAAACCAGGGGTTGCTCACGACCTCAGGCAACACCCGATCGCGACGTCAAAGTCTCGCCCAACCCCTGGCCAATGGAGTTAACAGTCCCAGTACTGGATCGCGTCCCTCTCGCAAATCAATCAGCTCCGGCGCATTTGCGCCCACCAGCGCTTCAGCGAGACGCGCCAGTTTAAGTGCCCGCAAGGTCAGCACCGACCCATCGAGAGATCCGAACAATTTCCTTCGCCCGCGGGGTACACATGCGGACTCGGGACGGGATGAGCCTAGAGTTCCCTCCTCAGTGCGAAGCCTCAAGGCAAAGTCTTTCCAGCCAAGTGCGCGTGAACCGCGCGGGCCTTATTTGACTACGTCTGGGACGACGGACCACAGCCGCTCTTCTTCCACTAATGCGGTCCGTACACCGGTCAAGAATGCGACCGGAAATCCTGCTGCTACGACGCCCACTTGTTCATCTTCTAAGCGTATGTCTGTCATGCCACATGCAACTGGTTTAGGCGCCCGCACTATCAGTCCCACGGATGCACGTCGCCTGAAGCGAACGTCCATCGCACCTCCTGCACCTCCTATGCCACATACCCCACCCACCCAAACAGAGCCCCTTCCCGTTGGACCTCTTTCCACGAACCAATCCCCTTCCTTCCTCCCAAGAAAAAGCATCACCCCATCCTCTAACCGGACAACGCCAGATCCCAACCGCAAGTCCTACAGCTCTGGGTTATCGCTGTCATCAAACACTAGCTTTAACTCGATCCGGAACTCTAGCAGCTCGCTTCAGCCACGGCTTTCTCAGAATTTCTCATCGTCGCGATTGCCCACGCCGAAGCCGCGTACAGACCAATCCGCTTCGAATGGAGAGGAAGGAGTGCCTCCAGTTCCCGCAATTCCCAAGGCTTATGAATCCCCGAAGGGTGAACTGGACGCGCCGGTCTTTCCGGCCCCAAGGAAGTCCAGCTTACCAGTGGACATCAGCCAATTGCACATTACGCAGGGTTCTGAGATGGAAGCCCAGGGTAGATTCAGCACTACCGGCGATGACAACAATAATGAATTTACGACTGAGCGTGCGGCGAAAACGCCAGAGTCGCGAACACGAACCTCGACGGTTTTAGGTCGCAAAGGACTGCAACCATTGAAGTTGCCCCCTTTGAACCTCCTGCCTTTGGGAACTCCAATGACGACCAAGATCGAAGCTTTGAGAGACCGGGAAGCGGAGGATCGAAAGTCTTACACCCCATCTAACCAAGTGATGTCGAAGACACCCAGCACGCCGATGACCGCATCAAAGGCATCTAACTTTTGGTCTTTCCGCGATGATGAAGATAAAACACCTGCGACTCAGGTCCGGAGCAGTACATCCCACTTCGCCATCAGCTCTAGCTCCACGGCAGCATTGCGGACTGCCAGCAGTACCAGCGTGTTCGAGTCCCTCGACACACCCAATGGCACCCGGAACATCTCACCATATGCATCCTACACACTGCCCAAGAGCAGTAGCGAGTTCAATGCTCTCCGTCATCAGGCTAGCGGCGATTACTCAAATCGGACATCTCATTCGTACAAGTTGACAGGTCCACGCCCGCAGACACAGAGTGCCACATTTACACCGGCCGCAGAAAGACTGAGTCAGATATCGACCCCGTCTGAGCCGGAAAGCACCACTGCGGTGTCTAATCCTTCGCTTCGGGATCGCTTGAATGTTGCACGAGTTCGCAGCAATTCCAAGATAACCGCCTCTTCTGACACGGATGCCGATCCAGCTAAATACGACCACATGCCACCACCCAAGCTCCCAGCATCCGCAACATGGAACAACTTGTCTTCTGTGTCTTCGAATAGTCCTAGCGTCAAGACATCTTATCTCAAGCCCCGCCGTCAATCATCTGTATCGAGCATAACCAAGCAATCATCTCCTCGCAAACCCAGTGTCAGCAGTGAACAAAGCTTCAGCCTGGAACCAACTCGGTCTAATGATTCTTCTGCAAGTCTTGATCCCTCGCATGTCAGGCCCAATAGCTCATATGTGTCTCCGGTGCATAAAATCATCAGCTCCGCTCGTTCGAGCGCCGCGGCATCTTCTCGGTCAGCTGATGCCAGTGTTGACGCCGACATAGTGGTGGCAGATGAGGAAATGCGGAGGCTTGGAGCCAAACGGAAAGACTTTGAGAGTGCCGCCAAGGCGTTGGATGAATTGCGTCGCAAGGCAGGGCCAAAGGATCGTGTCAGTCCCGCTTCGGCTCTTAAGATGGCCAACTTGAACATCTTTGAGCGAGGAGAGATCATCGATTACCGAGACATCTTCTTCTGCGGGACTCAAAACGCGAAGAAGCATGTTGGTGATCTCCACTCCGGCGCCGCAAACTTTGGATATGATGATGACCGTGGTGACTACAACATTGTGATGGGCGATCACCTTGCATACCGCTACGAGGTCGTAGATGTCCTTGGTAAAGGAAGTTTCGGACAAGTCGTGCGATGTGTCGACCATAAGACTGGTGCTTTGGTCGCAATCAAGATTATCCGGAACAAGAAACGGTTCCATCAGCAGGCTTTGATTGAAGTCAATCTCCTTCGAAAGCTGAAGGACTGGGATCCCGATCGCCGCCATAGTGTGGTCAACTTTGTCGAGAATTTCTATTTCCGTGGCCATCTCTGCATCTCTACGGAGCTCCTGGGAATCAACCTTTACGAGTTTATCAAGGCACACGATTTCCGCGGGTTCAATATCAAGCTGGTTCGGCGGTTCACCAAGCAAATGCTCAGCAGTCTTACCCTCTTGCACGCAAAGAAGGTCATTCACTGCGATTTGAAACCGGAGAATATCCTTCTGGTTCACCCGTTAAATTCTGAGATTCGAGTCATTGATTTTGGCTCTAGTTGTTTCGAGAACGAAAAGGTTTATACCTATATTCAGAGTCGTTTTTACCGTTCACCTGAGGTCATCTTGGGCATGTCCTACGGTATGCCCATCGACATGTGGAGTATTGGATGTATCCTGGCTGAGCTGTTCACCGGTTATCCTATCTTCCCTGGTGAGAACGAACAGGAGCAATTGGCCTGTATCATGGAAGTTTTCGGTCCTCCAGAGAAGCACCTAATTGAAAAGAGCACACGCAAGAAGTTGTTCTTTGATTCTTTGGGCAAGCCACGTTTAACTGTCTCGTCCAAGGGCCGTCGCCGTCGACCCAGTTCCAAAGAGCTTCGTCAAGTCCTCAAGTGCGACGATGAAGCCTTCTTGGATTTCATCACCCGTTGCCTGCGCTGGGACCCAGCCCGTCGAATGACTCCTCACGAGGCGTTGAAGCACGAATTCCTTACCGGTCTCAAGCCAACAGCTCGCCCCAGAATGTATGCCCGGACTGACACTAGCTCGCCATCCAAGCGTGGCGTATCCAGCGGGCGCCCGCTGCCTGAGCCTCCCAGTTCTACCGTGAAGACGGGCGGTTTCCTGCGCAGCCGTGAAGCATCCGGTCATTCTCCGGTCAAGAGCTCTGGAAAGCGCCATTCAACGGTCAATGGTCCACCGCCCAGCCCTGCCAAGCGAGCGGCTAATCCTTCCACCACGCTACCCCGTGCTTCAGCGCGGAGCATCAGTGGAAAGCCCGACCTTGCTACGGCGGCGGCAGCAACCAGCTTGGTGAGTTAGCATACCACTGGCTGGTTATCAACCATAAAACACAAGCTGACAAGCCGACAGAGGACCAAATAACGCCTCTTCTTCTCTTCTCTTCTCTTCTTCTTCTTCTTCTTCTTCTTCTTCCCCACGCGCTGTAATAATAACTGTTCTTACTTTGTTTTCTATCTTTCTTGTCTCATGATTTCTCATGCATCAGGTGGTTTGTCATGTCACGCATTTGTTGATCTGGTTCGGGGAACCCACGGCCAAAAGGACGGCATCCATCCTATACCCTTTATGTTCGTTGACAGCATTTGCATCTGGGCCTTGATATGATTTATGCGACGGGGCTTTATCATGTTCATGTCTTTCGTTTGTTGAAATTCCTTGCTTCTATACTGATGACCCATCATTACCCCCATCAGGGCCTTTCGGACCTGCCTTTGTACAGTTTGACGTTGTTTTTATTTCCTTGCATCTCTCTGAGGGAGCTTCTGGGCTTTTTCTGTCGAGCATTCGGGTTGGCAATCAATGCATTACTACGATACATAGCTATCATCATAGATTTGGAGCACGAATACTGATACTGAATGATCAATTGTATATTCTATTATCTCCCAACATTTCATGAGTACAGGTTCAAGATTATATACATGCCGTAGGCAGAATATACAAAATTTGGAGATGAGCTAAGAGGATGAAACTTTGCATCAATTGATTACCAGCTTAATACACAACCTACATGTTTAAAATATTGTAATCAACTTCCTGTATTTAACCTCTGCATTCACCAAATTTTGCGTTCCTAGTGCGCTGCAAGTATAGCTGCGGTCCGTACCTGACAAGAGTGGGGCGCGAATCGGACTACTTGGCCTCATCGCCTTATCTAACCCGCACTCCACCTTTCTTCTGTTCCTGCACTGTTGACCTCCACGCGATGAATGGCTTCGAGTCCAAGGTCCTCGATGAGGATGCCTTTGGAGAAAAGAACGCTCTGTCAGGGCTGAAGAGCTTTGACGCTTTCCGTGAGTCTCCTTTGCCCATCCACTACATGCAGGCACGCGATCCTCGAACAAAAACCTCACCCAGTTCGACGAATAAGACAAAGGCCTGCAAACTAATTTTCTACTACATTAGCAAAAACGAAGGCCTCATATACCACCCCAACTAGCCGCGGTGGCCAATGGACCGTTCTCATCCTTCTCATCTGCACCGTCTTCAGCTTCTCCGAACTAAAAACATGGTGGCGCGGCACCGAACAGCACCACTTTAGCGTGGAAAAGGGTGTCTCCCATGAACTCCAGCTCAACCTCGATGTCGTCGTCAACATGCCCTGTGATACCCTCCGCGTCAACATCCAAGACGCAGCCGGTGACCGCATCCTGGCCAGCGACATGCTCAAACGCGAAGAAACGAGCTGGAACCTGTGGATGCAGAAGAGGAATAAGGATAAGCACGAGTATCAGACACTGAGCCATGAGGAGGAAGATCGATTGTCAGCACAGGAGGCCGACGCGCATGCGCACCACGTTCTGGGTGAAGTGAGACGGAATCCGAGACGCAAGTTTGCAAAGGGCCCGTCCATGCGATGGGGCGACGAAGTAGACTCTTGTCGCATCTATGGTAGTCTGGAGGGGAACAAAGTGCAGGGTGATTTCCACATCACAGCGCGAGGACATGGGTATAGGGAGTTTGCGCCGCACTTGGATCACAGTGGTATGTTTTGGTTTCGTCTTGATTCATCTATTCTTGCTTATCATTTATCCCAGCTTTCAATTTCTCGCACATTATTACCGAGCTCTCTTTTGGTCCTCATTACCCGACCCTCATGAACCCTCTCGACAAGACGATCGCCGAGACGGACAAACACTACTACAAATACCAGTACTTCCTTTCTGTCGTGCCGACGCTCTACACCAAGGGCCGGAGCGCTCTGGACGCATACAACCGTTCCCCTGCTTCGGCCACCGCCCGCACTGGCCGTAACACGGTCTTCACGAACCAGTACGCGGCGACCAGTCAGTCTGAAGAGATGCCGGAGACGCCGCTGCTGGTTCCGGGCATCTTCTTCAAGTATAACATTGAGCCGATCCTGCTGCTTGTCAGTGAAGAGCGGGGCGGGTTCCTGGCTCTTCTTATCCGAGTGATTAACACCGTTAGTGGAGTCCTTGTTACTGGTGGCTGGATCTATCAGATCTCGGGTTGGGTTGGTGAGGTTTCTGGTAGGAGGAAGAAGGAGCAGCCAGAGGGATATTTGACTGGAAAGCATTATACGGATTGATTTCATTTGCGCGTTTTGATTTAGTTTCAATTAATGGGTGCATCAACATTTCTACAATACCTCGGCGTACTTTCTATCAAGTCTATATTTCTCGCCGGCTCCACCAGCGGAAGCAATAGTCACGAGTGGCGCCAAATCCACCGCCGGTTTCGACATGCCTGTCACAATCTACAATCCATGCCGCACTGACTAGTACAGCTCGTGGGCCGATATTATCAGCTTTGCTCCTTACCACCAACAGGTGGAATAGGAACTCTGAAAGCAGGATAAAGCGGATATTGACGTCGTTCACTTTCCCTCGGCTACTCGTCTGTCAGTTTACTTGAGTTTGAGCTCTGTGCGCGGATACCAGGAAATTCTATTGCCGTTTGTCCTGAGGGATACTGGAAGGGGAATGTGCAAATTGTGTGCAAAATGTATCAGGGTTGTAAGACACTCTTCTGAAAAGGTTGTTATATTCTCCGAGAAAAATCAAGTACATCAAGTACTAAAATCCTGCTCAAGTCAAGTCTTCCGAGTACCATCGCCAACTTCTCGTTCCATAATCATCACTCGAATCCCGATCTATCTGGTAAATGACTGCTTGCGCAGTGCTTTAGCCTGACACTTCCACACGGGTCGTGCAATCTTCCTATAATGAGGACCAAATTCTTCTATTAACTTTTGCACAAATGCGTCATCGGACCCGTAAAGAGTCGACTCGGGCACTGGAATATCTTTGAAAGTGAGATACCTCCAAAGAGACCTCCAATAGGAAACTGAGTCCTTTGCGGCAGGATGTTCCAAATCGATGTGTCTTGCCACAAGATAGAACGACGATTTGATAGCATGGCGCTTGGGATGCTTGTATAGCTCAATATCAGAGAACTGATTGAAAGCATTGAGCAGGCAAACAGTATCCCATGCCTCAACACGATGCAGGAGCAAGACAATCGAGCCACCGGGGTTGAGATGGTTCATAGCGAACACAGTTTGCGAAACAATCAAGCGTGTACGTTCGCATTCTTTGCGATACTCCTCTCTAGGGTGATCACGTCCTACCGCTCCACCACAGAACACGATGCCGTACGTGTTTCCGAGAAGCGGCCGATTCGTTTCGAATTTTCTCGCATCAGGATGTCCCTCTGGAACAGGTCCCTCGTATCCCATTTCTGTGGGATACATCGTGATATCAGAGTAGATGATACGCTGACAGAGATTCTTGGCAATCACTTCATACCCTCCGATCTCAGGTGGTAGTGTCATGCCGTCGATCAATGGCTCGGTGAGGTTTTTGGCGGCTGCCGTTGTGAACCCGCCTGGTGCCATGCAGAGATCAAGGACCTTGAGGCCTGGAGATTTCGACTTGAATATCTCCGTGTCTGCTGCCAGTCCTGCTCCAACCTGACTTGTCATCTGGTACAAACTGTACTTTTCCCTTTCGGTGGGGTTCGATGTGATTTTTCTTCTTTCTTGAAAGAATCGATCGCCGGCTTCGTTATTCCAACCCTAAATCTGTTATTGCATGTACTATTTGACGTATATCTAATTTTGTGACTTGCCTTGTCCTTTAGATTTCTTAAGTGTTGATAGACATCATCAGAGGATATGAAATCCGTCCACAGTGGAGGAAAGTCAGGCATGGTTTCTTTGTCTGTGGAATGATTCGGAAGTACACTTGCAAGGTTAGCAGTTGGAACATGCTTTTCTCATCACGAGGGGTAGTAACCTTGGAAGATGGAATGAGTATACTCAGCTATCAAATGAACGGGGTGGGGAAGGAGGAAGGAGGAGGGAGAGACAGAGAAAGATGGATGGTAGATATAGTGATGCAGCTGATCAGGCAGCGCAAAGGCAAATAGCGAGGCAAACTAAAACGCTTACGAAGCTTACCATAAATCTACCCGAAGTCATGTATGCCTGATAAAGGCGCTGCTTTTTATCAAACAAGGGTGCTATGATATCGGGTGATATCAAGAGTGGCCCAACATTTACGGCTGATTGGGCGACTACGACGCTACCAACAATAGAGAAACTGACATCTACGCCAGAGACCAAACACACCCTTGCGCACTAAACGTCGTATTTGCCAGGAAAGCCAACGTCATCTACGGCAAAACCAACGTGCTCTGCGCCAAACCCAACATTGTCTACATCCAACCCAACGTAGTCTACGTCAAAGCCAACATTGTCTGCGCCAAAAACAACTTGGTCTGCGCAGGAACCAACATCGTCTACGCCAGAGGCTAAACAGATCCTTACAGACCAGACATCGTCCGTGCAAAAACCAACGTGGTCTGCGCCAAAACCAACGTTGCCTGTGCCAGAACCAACATTATCTGCGCCAGAACCAACGCCGTCTGCGTTTTCGACGCCAGCACTGAGATACAAAAATCAACTTTTGACGTGAGATATCGTCTGCGTCAGAGGAATTAACGTCGTCTAAATTAGAGAAGCTAAGGTGAATCAGCATTGGTAGGCCAAACAGTCGGTATGAATTCATGAAAGGAAGTTCGTTAGAAAGCCATTACTAAAATTTGGATAACGTCCCATGTTAAACGATAAAACTCAATAATCAAATATAATATCTGGAGAAATAGTGCTATCAAGCACATTTTCACGACACAAAGGGCAAGTAAAGCTCCTCTCAAACCATGACTTAATACAGCACCACTCGAACCAATGGCCACAAGGAAGAGTGATAACTTCCAAGTCAGGACTGAGAAGGTCATAGCATATAGAGCAGGTGCAATTCTCCTCTTCAGATACTTCGACCAGATCATGTAGTGGTTTTCGTGGTAGATGCTCGGAGGGATTTAATCGCCAAGTCTGGTAGGTTTTGAGATCAATCCGTATATCCCAGGTAGTTATTTCGCTCTCTGGGATAGGGCCTGTAGCATCAGGTGGGAGTGGTTGTCGTGGGAAACTCAAGACAGTAAACTTACCGTTGTGGGATAGAATGACTCGGCTGTTAGGGAATGCTCCATTTTCATAGTTGCGAAGGAGTTGCTGGGTATCAGAGTCTGATTTTTCTTGTTCTGTGATCCGCCCTTGATTCCCCACTGAGACTCCAAACTCTGCAAACAGATCATCGATGGCCTCTTGTATTAATCGAGATTGACTTTGTGCATACTCAATTGACATGGTGAAATCAACAATCAGGTAGATACAGAGCTAGAGCTTCCTTACTTAGGCACTTGGCAAATGATCTCTTATTATGCTCTTTCAGCTATCAATAGTGAACAATCAATTGTCTTCCCTTTGACCCGAGACCAAGCCGGAAAAGCCTTTGTTTTGTTCACAAGTGTCTCTTGGCTTTGAATAACTTGGGCATTGTTCCCCTTTGAGACTATCGTCTTAATTGTCCTCGAAATAGAACAGGTAGTATAAGCCT
This sequence comes from Penicillium lividum, assembly GCA_028828245.1. Lineage (NCBI taxonomy): Eukaryota > Fungi > Ascomycota > Eurotiomycetes > Eurotiales > Aspergillaceae > Penicillium > Penicillium lividum. The sequence continues at coordinate 7,578,228 of JAQJAG010000002.1, forward strand.
GATTCAAGGAATCGTCGAGTCTTTGTTTCTCGTAGTGATATTTATAGTATGAAAGGATGAATATGTCTAATTTAGCCAAAGAATTGTTCTCTTTAGGAAACAATGCAACTCAAACACATGAGCAAGATCTCCCAAGTCGACATAAACATAAAGGGCCAGCAATTCCCATCATCATTGGACTCCATCTACATCATCTACACTTTCCTTATCGTATTTGACTTTTTATTGCTTACAAAATGCCAGCCCAGCCTTACACTAACATAAACCTTCTGAACGACCTAGTCGGCGGACTTTATGAGAAGACCCCTGACCTTGCAGATGAGCTTCGCGAGCTTGTGCAAGACATGAGCGAGCAGGGAGGCCAGGGACTTGTTCTGCCGAGACATATGCATACTCGAACTGTGACGGGACCGGATGAGCCCCCGGTGACTTTGAAGGAGTGGATAGATGCCCAATTCAGCTTCTCTATTTCCGGGAGCGCTCAGAGGGGAGAGAGGTACGGAGGCCGGTCCACTCGATATGCCACTCCTGTAGCTCATCATACTCATTCTCATCCTCATCCTCATGCACATACCCATGCTCCAGGTTATCATGCTCACCATGCACCACTGCCTCACCGTCCTCGTCATACGACTCCAGTTGCTCATGCCCAACATGGAGGTCGGGAGACTCGACATGCGACCCCCGGGACTCACCGTACAGACAGACATACAACCCCTGCTCATGCTATAGGAGGTCAGAATACTCACCATGCAAACCCAATTGCTCACCGTGGAGGCCACCAGGGAAGCCGGTCAACCCGACATGCAACCCCCGCTCCTCTAGGCCCTCCACTTTCAGCGGCTGCCAGACAGGGGCGCCCAGGAGGTTCTCGAAATGAAGGAGTATCTGAACGAGTGATTAACCAGCTAACCCGTCCTATTGTTACCCAGGGCATGCTCGACTCTGATGACAACACTTGTGTTATTTGCCAGGATGATGTTAAGGTTGGAGATGAGGTTATGCTTCTGCCTTGCTCGCACCGGTCTTTCCATGCAGACTGCCTTGTGCCTTGGCTTCGCCGTTCGAACACCTGCCCTACTTGTCGCGTTCCTGTTCAGTAGTCATGTATTCAGGTGAGTGTTTTTAGATCGAGTCTGTTTGTTTAGATTTGGTTTAATACATTGTTTTTCATTTTATCAAAACCTCCACCTAAATCTTTGAAAACGGGTTTGACTTCTATCGAAGTCAACCGTTCTATTCTTCAAAATTCCGACGGTAGAGTATAAAGATAGATCGTAGTCTCTTTGTTACGTTGGTCACTTGCATAGGTGTTCCCCAATGTTCAAGTTCTCATTGGCCAAGGAGAGCCTTTGTCACAATCTCAACCTCCTCGGCCGTTCCACAGACCAACCCCCCTCTCTCATCACAGTTCTCCAAAGGCCGACTCAAAATGTCCTCTCCATTTGCGGGATCAACAGCTCTTCCTCCAGCACATTCCATCACCAGCGCAATAGGGAGCAACTCGTACAAGCGGCGCAGCTTGGCCTCGCTCGCCCCTGTCACAGGAGACAGATACACGCCGTGGCCCTTGACCAACGCGTGCACCACATCGGGCACCAATCCACCACTATACCGCAATGTATATTTCTTCTCAATAAACTGCGTGATCAGACGCATATACGCCTCACTCTCAGCAGCAGCCCGAAGATTAGCCGGGGCAAAGTAGCGCGTCTTAAATGGCGGGTCTGCGAGTTGCACATTGGATCGAATGACCTCGTGGTCCCCAGACTCTCCGATTCCAATTTCGAGACATTGTGGCTTGCCGCCCGGTACCTTCAAGGCGACGATGGCGGTAGTACGGGGTCCGTAGACGCCCAGGACGGCGGCAATTTGTTTCGAGGGTTGTTGTTTGATTGCCGAACTACCGTCCCAGATTCCGATGATCGTTCCCACAGTCCAGTTTGGTGCAATGATGGAGCTCCCGTCTAGTGGGTCGAAGGCGACTGTGTACTTTTCTGGGCCGGAGACATCCTCGGCTTGGCCGTCGCGGGCAGGTCGCTCAATTGGCTCTTCTTCGCTGCTTGCTGTCTGGACGGAGGGGCACTTTGCGAGCGCAGCTCGGAGGATGTTTTCTGCTGCGATGTCGACGTTCAATTGGCCATCACCAAATGTGTTGGTGGTTCCGGCGAGGGAGACGTGCTGGGACTGACGGAGTGACTTTGCGATTTCAGCGATGCAGTCCAGAAGACCCGGTAGCAGGGAATTGGATAGTTCCGTGCGACCGTCTGGCAATGAGATTTCTTTAAGGGCCATTGTGAGTTGAAGATGGGAAATTATTTGTTTCAATGACGTTGATGCTTGATTTGGTGGGGTTGGATAGCCCCACCTATGGACAACAGCTTCCAAGGTTCAACTAATTAAAGCCTCATTCTCATATTAACAAAGGAACTTGTTTGAGAGGTGAGTATTTGTAGATAACGTAATACCATAGCAGGTTGAACTATTTCCTCCTACTGATCTCCTCCGTTCCTGCCGACTTTTCAAAATCAACTTCACCAAGATTAATCCTCTTCCCCAAAGCCCTCCGAAGAATCCACTGCTTACTACTCACTTCCTCTTCCACGCCTTCCAAGGGAGGAATCGCATCCCCTTCCAACCGCCGCAAAACAACATCATCCTCAGGCCTTGCAAAGTAAACAAGACTATACCGCGTGCACTCCGCTTGTTCCCCAGGCGGCGCAATAACCCGATGAATATTCGAACGCAAAAGTCCATTGCTGAACTTCACCATAGCGTCACCCAGATTGATTATCGCGTGTCCTGGTAATGGGCGCACGTATACCCAGTCGTCTGTTCCGGGCATTTGGACTTGGAGACCGCCAAGTCGGTTGAAGAGGACTGTTACTGAGCCGAAGTCTGTGTGTTGACCTAGTGCGACTCTTCTGTCATTCATAGGTTGCGGTGGTGCTTTTATCCAGCGGACTTGGTCGCCACTTATAGCGTTCTGGCGGTGCATATTAGGTAATGTGTTTGGGGGAAGACCCAGTTGGGTGTTAAGGATCGATAGGATCAGAGTTACGATGCTATGGGAGCTCCGCATAAAAGATTCGATGAGCTTTCTGTTTCGGTGGAGGAGGTCTGGGGCGGGGAGCTGGTCTGATATGCCGAGGATGTCGTCTTTGGAGGCCTGTTTTTCTCTGGTCTTTAGCCATGGACCTTGATAGGATAGCATGATGTTGTCCAGGGGAGAGGTTTGGCCCACATTATAGAATTCATTCCGGTCCAAATTCCCCTCTTTGTCCACGTATGCTGCTCCCTGCCCTTTGTACCCAAAGTACGAGTTATGTTCGCTAAAGTCATACTTTTTCTTCTCTTCTAAGCTGAGCTCGAATAGCTCCTTGCCAACTCCAAACAACTTGTCCGCATCTTCAAGTACGGAACCTCCGAGCTGGCAGTCTTGGAAGTCTAGGTAGAAGAATCCGATGTCCACAGATGCTGTGAAGAGGCGATTGATTTCTCTTATATTCCCTGCTAGTAGCTTTCCGAGGGATAGCCGGAGGAGAGGGGCTGTCGGTATATCCGTGGGAAAAGGTGGGAGGTCATGGAAATCCACTTTGAGGTCACTAAGATTTTGAGACTGCATTGTGTTGGGTTGACAAGTGTACGTTGCGAACACTTTTCATGGACTTTGAGCGGCTTGAGAGTTAGCCTTATATGTCGTGAAATGCGGGGGTATAGGGTAGCCGAGGTGTCCATGCGATCATGCCATAGATATAGTTATACGCTTCAGTGTAAAGATCTGCTATCAAAACAAAGGGCATAGTCAGCTTGATTGTGCTGGCGTCTAGTTGCCATATGGTAAGTGTCTTCATGATGGCAAAACATGCGGGTCCATTTGTTCAGGGCTTCGCTAGCGTGGTCTAGTGGCAATCAACTGGGCGGGTTGAAATTCTTTCCCAAAAAACTCATGTGTTGTCATGCTGTGCATAATTGGCTTACATTGATCATGTTTGGGCTTCCTCATAATTACATGCTCATTTGCGGTGAATATTCCCATGTTGAAGTAAACAGTTGACCTTGGGGCTTTGATACTGGAAGAAATGAAAAGAGATATAGACAATGCTGTAGGACCTCGGAAGACTGAGTAGAAGACAGTGGACTCGGGAGGTATGTAAGTTTCTGTTTAGGGAACTATCTAGATATGAATAAAATGTATACAAGAAATGTCACATTAATCAACAACCTAACTGAATCGGTTCGGTATATACTATTAACTTCTGGTATAAATTAAGGGAGTGGCTGTATAATTTCCCTAGAATACCTACGTCCTACCTCTTCAAATGATTGAATCACCTACTACGTGGTTTTGGAACTCTTCTCACTAATGCCCTCAATAATAACCCAGCATTATGGCATAAAATCCTTCATTGCAGATATCCGTACGGTAGACACGATGGTATAATATAACATTCAAAAGCGCCGCTTCCACCACATGCCCATCCTACCCAAACCCTAAACCTCAAAGATTTCACCCATTCCCACACCAGCGCCCTCGGCACCAGCGCGACTATCAACCAGGTCCAAGCGCCATGAGTTCCAGTCACGAAGCTTGCGCTTGATTTCACGCACCCATTCGACCCGCTTGCGCGCTTCTTCTTCGGCTTGGGCACGGCTGAATTCCGCTTCATCGAACTCATCTTCCAGGTTCTCTTCTGACAGCAGTTCGAGACTGCCGTGTGTTGCGGGATGCGGGTGAGGCGGGTTAGAGGAGCCGGCGCGTGCACGGTTGGGGCTGTTACCCGTGAACGCGGCAAGTCCACTGGATAACACAGTAGAGAAGGAGGAGTGTTGTTGCTGATACGCCATACTACGGCGACGGGCGTGGTCGGGACGGCCACCGACGAGATCGACGTCGTCAAAGGCGTTGGCGGCATCACCGGCGGAGTACTGTGGGTTTTCGTCGAAGGGTTGACCGGTGAGTTCATGTCGCTTCTCTTCCCAGACGCCGCGGCGTAGGTCAAAGACTTCGCCTTCCAACTCGCGGATGCGGCGCTCGAGACGCTGGCGTTCCTCATCCTCAAGCTCGTCGAGGGCATCGTCGTCGGTTCCTCCCGCCTCATGTTTCTTAATGCGGTCAATCTCTTCGCGGAGCCGGAGATTCTCGTTCTCGATGCTGCCTATTTTTTTGCGGAGTACGGCAGTCTCTTTCTCTGACTTTTCACTCTCGCGGAGCTTAGTCTGATGACGTGTTTCTGATTCTTTGTGCAGGTTTCCCATGGCCTGAAGCTTCTTTTCCAGCATTTCAATCTTCTTATCGGCCTCGGTCTTTTCGTTCTTAAGACTTTCGATTTCCCGCTCTAGGGACTTGATCAGGGTCTCGGTGGACGTCTTATCCACGCCTTCTTTGACAGCCTTCTCTGAAGCCCGGGTCAAAGCTTGTTTCGTGTCTGCCAACTCACGTTGAGACTTTTCGAGTGCACTCTGGCCTTGGGACACCTTTTCTTCCAACGCCGCGACCTGGGTCTCATGCGCACTGTCAGAGGACGATTGGGAGTTTATTTGAGCTCGCAAGTTTGAAATCTCCAACTCCATTGCTTCGATCGTGGCCGATTTAGACTCCAGCTGGCGCACAAGGTCAGCTGGAGGTGATTCCGATGGCCCAGGTACAGAGACGCTTGCGTTGTTGCGGTGTGACCGGGATTGAAGCTGTGAGTTTTGGCGTTGTAGCGATGCAATTTCCTCTTTCTGTTCCAACCATTAGTCCAAGATCTTCTTTCGCTCACAATTTGAACCTTACCAATGACTCGATACCGGCCACCTTCTCCTCTGCCTCCTTTAATTTCTCCTTCAGTTCCGCCCCATCCACGCTGGCCTCCCGGAGATCCTCTAATTGATCTTCCGTCTTCCGCCAGCGCGCTGTCGCATCGCTGAGTTCATTCTCCATACGCTTATTATCCCTCTCCAGTTCTTCAATCCGTGTTGATTGTTTCCGGAACACTTCGTGGACCGAATCACCATCACCGGTCAGGGGTGGTAGTGAAGGCGGGGGCGATTTGAGGGTTATTGGAGGAGAATGGCTGCCTTGCGACACAGAAGTCTTGCGGAATGATGACGAGCGCATCTTCGATTGGATTGACAGGGATGGCGCGCGGCCGTGGCCAGCTCGTGGGGTATCCAGTCGAGCGGGCTGTGGCTCTGCGTCTGGGTCTGGAGAGTCAGGTGCTGGGGGCATGGGCTCGGTCGGAGACTCTGTAGATTCATCGGGCTTTTCTTGTTCTTCTGGCTCTGTAGCGACTGGCCCCGGATCGGCCGGTTGCTCGGTGCTGGTCTCTGCAGTGTCCTGGGGTTTCTCGGCGGGGTCCTCTGCTAGTGGGCTATCTTCTGCTGCGGCGTTTTCTTCGGTCGACGCAGGTTCAGACTTCTTGGTCTCTGCATCTTTAGGAGTTTCGGTGTCAGGGGAAGTCTTCTTGTTGGCCTTTTTCTTTTGTTTTTGGAGCTGGGCCACCTGCAAAACATTGGTTGTTAGATATGAAAACCGGCTAATCGGACGAAACATACTCTTTTCTTAGCAGCGGCCAGCTTTTCAGCTTTGATGCGCTCCTCCTCGTCAGCCATAACTGTTATTGATCTAGTGGAAGTAATGAAGTAGGTGGGGAAGGTTGGAAGGACGGGGAGAATGGACAGCTTTCCCCATCTGGTGCACGGACCATCTACAATCTATACATGCGTCAGGCAAAAGGCGCAACGAAAAGATCAGTCAGGTGTGAGTGATATCAAACTGCTTGTGTTAGAACCTAGTATTGGCGTATTGGACATATTACACGTGAGGGTACTTTCAAATCCGTCAATATCTACTTTTTAGAACCCTTCAGCTTCTACAAATAGTCTCGGTACTGACCACCGGCTTGACAGGTCAATTGTTGAAGAGATATCATTAAAATGTATTAACACGAATCGAAAGTGAACATCAATATAGAGGCGTGTTGCATGTCAATCTTGCCCAACGCCCTGGATAAGAGATATGCAGGTTGAATTGCGCCCCAAGTCCATCGAATCCCAAACGCCTCCAGCTGGAAAGCAAAAACCAAAACTATCGGTCAACGGAGCAAAATTGAAAACAAGTCTCAGACTTCCATCGTGTCCATCATCTCTTCACTCATTGCACGCACCATTCCCTTGTGGCCGGAGCGAGTTTGAAGCTCCTCATCACTCAGCATGTATTGATCATCCTCATCCAAGATCGGATGCGACGGTTGCGATGGGCCCATGTCGTCATCATCGGACTCGCTGTTGCGAAGTGATGACTCGGCCCGGGTTCCAAGCCAGTAGCGGGTACGCTTGCTGGAACTCAGATCGGGGGTGAGGTACCCATCGTCGAATGTGCGCTTGCTAGTCGGCGTAGCAACGCCCTCCTCCGGCGGTGTGTGGCTGAGAATCGGAATCGCCCGCATGTGAATATAACAAACACGTTTGCGTAGTGGATTGAAAAAGAAGTAATGCAGGCTCCAAATCGCTCCGTCATCGGAGTCAGATGGGTCCTCATCCGGCGAATACGAGTATACCGAGCACTCCTTCAACGACATATGTTCGTCAATAATTCTCCACATCCGCGGACCCCAAGATGGGTATCCAGCATTGTATGATCCCGAGAGGGTCGCGGGAGATGATGGGGAAAGGTCGATTGAGTCGCGCGGTCGCAGGTTGTACAGGGTGGAGTTGACTGTGTTCATGACCCGCTTCAAGTGACGCTCGCGACGAAAATCAGTCGGGCGCAGCACATTCGAGAAATCATAGTCGGGATGACTGGCGTTGAGGGTGGCGATCAAGTAGGCGAAGGTCCGGCGACTGGAGTGCTCACTCAGGGGGCCGAAGGGGCTGGATCTCGATAGGTTCAAGGCCTCGGCGGCATCGTGAGCGTTGGGAGGAGATAATGAGGCGGACAGTCGAAGAATGGATTCGTATTGGGCTTCCAGCGATTGTTCGATGTGATTGTAGAGTTTCCGATCGGATCGGGCAGCCTTGGTGGTGTACAGATCGCATGCACCAACAATATGACAGTCGGCTGTATCAAAGTTCAAAGAACCTGTAACATCCTCAAATTCTGGCAGGGGAAGGAACTAATTATGCCAAGGTGTGAGTTTGAATGAGCGATTTATGAGGGGATTTGGGGGGGGTGGAATCAGATCAGGTCACCGTGGCGACCAAGAGCCTAGGGGAAAGCATCAACGAACCTTCATTGTGAGGTACCGAGCGATAAGGTCTGAAGTCACTGATTCTAAATAAACTGACGATGGATAGTATGACTATTACCAGCGCAGGCAATTCAGGGTTGACGGGGGTGATGGGGAGATGGGGGAGATAGCGCGGATGGTCGCGCCGGAGGCGGAGATGGTTGCCGATCGGAGGTAACCGCAAGCAGGAGTCGGAACAGCGGTGAAGGTGTAAGAGGCACCACAACAGTATATAGACAGATATCGCTGGGGGGGGGGGGGGGGTGTAGAATAAAGGAATCTCTCGCTATTCCTTCTCGATGATGAGTCGTAAGAGGGGGGTTTGCGACCGGGTGTCACGTGGATCCAGTCTGAACCAGTGATATCACGCACTGACCTCACGGTGTGTCAATCCATGGTTCTGGTTATCAGTCATCACATCACAGACCAACTCGGTCCAAGTTGCGCGCCAAGTCCTCAGTGTCCTGAATCGGCAGAGTTGGTATTCATCAGTAAAAAAAAAACAAAACGCTACAAATAAAACCGCAAATGTATAATCCAAATCCACCAAACAAGTCCAAAGTCACTACATAATCTTGGTGACCACATCTTCCTCAACCTGGGGCAGAAGAGCATTAGCCCGATTGCGCCGGGGAGGAAAGGGGATGAAATGAAATAAGAACAGTCAGTTCCTTTTAGCATTTGCATGCTGCATGAAATAGACGATTCAAATGAAATCATTCGGGGTAGAAGGGAATGAACAACCGTCAGGGGGCTAGACTCACCTCCATGTCTTCCAGGCTGTCTTGTTGACTGATGCAGCGGAGCACATTCTTCTTGCTGCTCTCTTGCATTTCTCCGGCCAATAACAGCTCATCCAAGATGAAGTAGGCCTTTTGGAAATTGAAGATGATGTCCAGCTCACACACATTCCCATAGTATTTATCCATTTGTTCGACGTAGCGGTGGACCACCTCTAGGCTGATCAATTCGTTGTCGGTCGAGGAACATCCGGCGATAAAGAAGAGGGAGGCATAGCGACGATAGACGACCTTAGAATCTGCAGACAATCCACATTAATTCATGTTCAGGAGCTCGGAGGTATAGAGGTTGAAGCCACCTTTGTACTCGAGGAAATTGCACATGCGTGTGCGACGCGACAGAACCAGCTGGGTCACATCCTTGATGATCTTGGCCTTCTCCTTGGGGGAGAGAGTAGTGAACCACTTGGCAAGGCGCTGAGGGTCAAGAAAAAAGTCAGTCGGCTAAAATTAGGGACGGGTATAAGGGTGGGCCACGAGGGACGAGAGGGACGCACGACTTTGCCCTGGCGAGACAGGAGAATTAAGTAGCTGCGAATGTCAGTAAAGATATCAGTAACAGCAATAGATCTCAGGACTCACTTGATGGGCATGATTGTGGAATGACTTGGTAACGGAAAGGGATGGATGGATGGAGAAGGGGTGTCGAAACCCGTGGCGGATCCAGAAATTGTTGACGGGTGGATCAGAGGGGAAGAGGTGCCCCGCTGAGCCAGTGAGCCCTAACGAAGAACAGCAAGTATCAAAAGAGATGAGAAAGATGCTCAAGAGGAAAATGGAGATTGTCGAGATTCAAATTGATACTGTGTTCGGCGCACGGTCCGTGAATGAGTCAACTTGCTACAAGTCTTGGGAATATACAAGCTAACAACCATGAGTCAGCCAGTTGGCAACTCTAAAGATGTACATTTGGAGCAGATTATTCTCATTCCCATTCAATGTAGATTAAAAATCTCAATTATTAAACCAGCAGGTATTATTAAACATAGTAACACATTCCAATACGCCATTTCGAAAAAAGAAACCCAAGTATCCGTTTCGTTTTCGTATTCGGGAGCAAGCTGACAATCACCAATACCTATTTCCTCATCCAATCTCGTCAACATCATGTCCATTAATTCATGGTCATGTTCATCGTATCAATCACATGGAACATCCAAGGCAGGATAGCTTAGACTTAGCAAGAATTTGCGAGTCACTTTTAGCCATCCAGATTTGAAACCTTCCTTGGTCAGACCTTCCTAATAATGGCTTAGACCTGGGCCATGCTGGGACGGGCTGGGCGACGGGCACTGCCAGTGCGACCGCGCATGTTCACAGTAGCCGAGCGGGACATCATGAACGAGAGGATGGTCGAGGCCATGTATCCGGCCCAGCCAAACCACAGGAAGGCAGTCGACGCCTGGGCCTCACGACAACGCTTCTTTGTATTGTCGGAGCCGTTAGTGATTTCGTTGGTGCTGGTATAAGCCTACACAATACATTAGTCGTGGATTCCCGGGTACGATCGTTTTGATATTTGTAGAATTCATACCAAGTTGCTGCAGGAGTGGACATGCAGCCTCGCAGCGAGGGCGATGGCCGCACAGAAGAAGAAAATCGTGTTGAGCACGTCAACAATGATCATGATGATCGGGTGGATGGCCCAGTCCGAGTTCCATGATGCCGGAATCAAGTAAAACAGTGAAAACATAGAGAATGCTGACACGAACATTGTGTAGTTGATAGAGCTTGGGTTACCAGCGATCGCCTCGTTGATCATGTTACCAATGAGGGACATGATAAGGAGAGTCCATACGAACTATTCACTTCATGGTTAGTTTTTTTTTTTGAAAAGGCTTTTTATCAGGTGTAGCATACCTCCCACGCACGCAAAGCCAACTGAACAACCCGCATGATGGCTGATTTTGAAGTAGATTATAGGCAGTTGAATATGTCGAGGAACAAGGTACACGATGGAAGATAATCGTACAGCTTTGGAAAAAGCTTTTGAAGAAAGGGATTTGGGGTTATGGTTACTAAATAGCGGAAAGACCGGAGGATGATGATGACGATATAGAAAGGCAAAGCTCGAGACTCGCTACGTCATGCATTCATCCAACGATGCAGCCGGGAGCTGACGGCACCACTGATTGGGCTTCGAAAGAGGGGCAGCATCATGAAAATCTTGCACTTCAATTTTTGGTCATGACCAAATGAAATCTTCAATGTCACAGAACCCCACACGGCCAAAATGCGGGTACCATTTGCTGGAGATCTTGGATAATGGATCCTCAACCAGGAAGTGGGATTTACCCCTAGTTCTATACATGCTTCACATTCAAAAAAGGTAAGCTATTTCATTCTTTTTAATATTTATGGCTTATAGCTTAAACTTAATCAAAAACCGGATCCAAGTATTGAGGGAACATGTTTCCAAAAATGTACAAAAAAAAAAAGCAAAAATAAATGGTTCCAGAGGGGGTCGAACCCTCGACTTTGGCGTTATTAGCACCACACTCTAACCAACTGAGTTATGGAACCAGTTATTGAATATTAGCCTGCTATTTTTATTTATATCCCAATGTTCTATCCTGGTCAAATTAAAATTTTTATGGTCGCGTCATATGCGTGGTTCAGCGAATGACGATATTCCTAATCAATTTACATATGCAAATGCCCTGCCCAAGTAGCCAAGACATTGCCTCCAAACATTTGAGCTACTTGAAGTTGAGATTTGAAAACTTTCGTTGCTGATGGGGCTTAGGTGCCTGCAAATATATATAGCTCAAGGACTGCGTGCATACGCCGATTACCTGACTTCCTTCAATTCATAATGTTGGAAGGTTCACCAGTGTGATAGACCTTTTCAGTCCATGAATGGGACATCTGGAGTAACTCAATTCCTACTTATTCGAGCCACTAGGTATTCATGGAAATAAAGCCCAATTTAACGTTGTAGTTAGAAGTGATATTGTAAGGCTGAGTAGGTACCCGAAATTGCGAGCCAGGCGCGCCCAACTTCATGGCGCGCTGGCCAGCCATGCGGATGACTAGTCCATCGCAATGTAAATATTTTTAAATACTTGAAGGAAATCGAATCAGAGGATCAAAAGTACCCACTGACATAAAATTCCCTCTACTTTACTGTGAAGGGGCTCTGGACAGACCCGTATCTTAAAAATGAGTTAGCAATGTATTTCCCAATAGAACACTGGTCCAAAAAGACATGAAGGATGATTAATTACCCTTGAGGACACTCATACCCCAGCCCAGCACTTCCACTACGCATGTAGCAGATCTTGGCCTTTTGACACTCCGCCGTATCACAGACAGGACTCTTGACACTTAATTTTCCCTGTAGAGCATTTTGCAGGGTAACTAGATCCAGGTCTGTCTCCATAGCCTCGGTGACACGATGCCAAAATGTGGCGTTCAATGGATCCCGCTTGTCCCACCCAGCAGCTGCACCATATGTATCGCGGGTGGAATACTCAGGCTGGAATGTTGGGCCCGTTTCACGCAGAGTAGAGTAAGCAGACACATTGCTGAAGAAGGTGTAAGCTTCATAGATATTGAAGTCTCCTGTATCGACCTCGTACAGCCGGTATCCGCTATTCAGATTGGTCATAGGCGTGACACTGGGACTAACCCAACCAGTTGAGAGTGCGGTGTCCGCATTCCGATCGGTTCCGTTGTTTGCATAGTAAACCATGAATTGATCTTCGTGATTGTGACCCCAAAATGTATTGGCAATGACATGTGGTGAATACCGGTCCACGATTTGGTAGAAGAGATCGGTTGGGCCGGGCAGTGGGTTGTAGCCATCCCATCCACTGAGAACGTGGCCGATGATCCAGACTCGTTCACCTGCATCTTCAGCCTTTTGTAGCTCATTGATCATCCAGGAAAACATTCCCGAGTTATCGGGGTTGGTCGTGTTGATGAAGTTGAGGATGTTCGCCCTGTACCAAAAGTCTATGTGACTGTCAGCATATTAAGAAATTTGGGACATTAAAACAGAAAGGAATACCAGTGTTGATCGAAATGATGCGTAGCCCGTAGTTCGTTTTGATAGAGTAACCGCCATAGTGTGTTGCCGCTTCATCTGCAGTCTGATTGCTAATCCAACCTTCATGCTGCCACAGACGAGCCACATGCTCGTATTTCCAGCTTGATTGTTCGCCTAGACGCCCGGGGAGACTGTGGGGAGAGTCTATATTGGAAGGGGCCGAATCATGGTTTCCCAGCGTAATAAACACGGGCCCCGTAAGATATTCCTTGAACATTTGAAAGATACTGGTCTCAGTGTACTCCAGATATTCATGAGAGGTCTGAAGCTCAGGGTCGTGCGACATCAAGTCCCCAGTGTAAATTGTCCATGCCAGATGCTCATCGTAGTGATCTCCCCCCGTACCAGTCAATGGGCCAACGGATTGCAGAGCAGCAAGACCTAGATCGTAAGGAGTATCACATTTGAAATTTCCATAAGGGGTGGCAGGAATGAGTACCTCATCCTCTGAGTGATCGTTGTGATTGTCACTGCGACAGCACAGTTTCGATGAGCAGTTTGCCTCCGAGCTGACCGCATACCGAGCATCCAGGTGGAAATCAGACATGTGAAGCACCTTCACCCGTTCTCCGCTCGCCTTTGGGGCATGGGCATTGGCCGGCTTGGGCTTGGGGAACCAGCTGGATGTATCGAGGGGACGAGTAGTAGGCCGAGGGCAGAAACTGTTCTTGAGCGAATAGCAGATGTACTGACCATCAAGACCTTCGACGTCCGCATACGCCAAGACCTGGGTCCAGATAGAACCAAATGCATGTTCAGAGTACTGTTCCTCACAGGTTTGATTAGAGGCAAATTTGAACGCCTTGCACAAGCTGATCATGGCCTCGGGAGCCTTGGTTGGAGTAAACAGGGCAGCAGGCTTGGCAGCAGCAAGAGCCCTCTTGCATCTGTCGCATTGGTTTTCGGAGGTGCTGCTTTTGATGACCTCGGTCACATTGACAATCACAGACTCGATCAAAGCATGCTCCTCAGCTGACGACAAATTTGCCAGAGGTGGGGGAAAGAATGGCTCATCTTGACCTTCAGGGAGGGTATCAGGGTTTGTCAACTCAAAGGGGAAGGTGTATTCCAAAATTGGGTCGTAGATAACGGGTTGAGGTTCTTTCGTCGGCAGGGCCGGGGAATCGTAGTAGGATCTATCGATTCATAAGAATTACGCTAGCTACTAGTACCACCCAGGGAAATCATACGCGAAAGCAGAGGTTGGAAATCCTGGCGCGGCGTGGTAAAACGCGTCCCCAGGGAAGGACGCCGTGGCATTCAAGGGCACACCGATTCCAAGAAAGGCTTGCAGCATAATAAAAAGACTGCGATTTTGTTTAAATTCCGGAAAACAGAAAAGCAGGATCAAATGAAGCGAAGAAAAAAGATATCATGCATAAGGTGATGAGTGTAAACATTGAGATTCTCCAGAGCCGCGTTCTCCAAAGCCACGTGGGGATAGGACTGGTCCAGGAGCACGTTACCTAAGTACACTTCAGCAGTCAACTATTTGGATTATCATGACCCTAGAGCTATTTATCATGGACCATGATGAATGATGAGGAGATGCACCCCTTGCATAAGCCTATTTGAAATACTCCGTTCAATGGTGTAGAAACCATGGAGGCCGATACCAGCCATAAATAACATAACTAGTTTGGGTGCCATTTAGGCTTCAATATGTCAATTTCAGACTTGGAAGACACCTCATATCCGAATAAATACCGTTGGATTATTATGCAGAACCACTCCGGACTTTTTTGAACACGCTATGTCCCCTATTCAGTGTTATATAGCGCTTAGTCTCTCACTGACAATCCAGCCAGGCAGTGGCACCAAGTGAGGACATGGTTCATTGAGCCTGAAATAGCATTCTTTGTGCATATAATTGGAGATATATTTCGAAAAATGAAGCTTGAATCTCAAATACAGAAAATTATTCCACTTCAGAAAACCTGGAAATTCCATCAAGAGCCTCAGCTTGTCGGGCTGCCCAGTACTTTCTCTTCTCGTACCATTTTTGAGTGATTCGAACGGGGTAGTCACACAATGCTCGATCTCTGTAAAAGGATTCTACCCAGATAGAGTAAATTTGACTTTGCTGACTTAGTGCGGAAGCAAACGGGCGCCTAATGGGCCTGTGTTATCTATAGTTGGTCTCATCGGCGCAAAGACGAGAGTTTTTCGAATTAATTTGGCTGGTCCAGGTAGCAGCAGGACAGAAGGGCGGAAAACCGGTTGAAACTCTAGTGACATCTGTCTCGAGATCCAAATACGCGCAAAATACTTGCTCCTGGGGAAAAATGTAGAAGTCAGCAATTATACTGAACCAAACTTCTTCAACCGAATGATCGACAAGTTTCTCGTCCCATTTGCCCATAATTTCATCCAGTTCGTGAATGTATTCTCTTTCTTCTTCCAGTATCTCATCAACATCTTCTGTGTTCATTGGTATGGGTTTTGAATGGTCTTGCCGATGCCAAAGGCAGACATGAGTCATCTTGGCTTTTTGAAACTCTCTGAGTCGAATCAGGTCTAGCAGCGCAGTACGTGCGATGGACTGCCCTTGGAACTCTGCTAACATCAATAGCCATTCAAGGACCAACATCTAGCCGACAGGACCTTCCATATCGTGGTAGTAGTTGATAAAAATTGAAGATTTTTGGTTCAACAACAGAGTCGATGGCGAGCAGCCATTCAAGGAACATGCGCAGCGATATTTGTCAGAGCTGTAAGGATTCGCACCACGATGGAGCAACTTTCCTATAAGGGAGAATAATGTAGACAGAGAGCGAAGTGAAAGTGAACTCGATAATCCCAGTCTGTGGCATGTCAAAGATAAAGCTGAAAGCTAAGATGGGGGCTGCTTCCGAAGCATCCTCTGCAAACACATGGATCAAGGTGGCATCCGACGCAACAGAATTCTGAAAAAGCAATAACTTATCAATATACCCTAAGATATTAGAGAATTTTTTTTTCAAGGTCTTCTCCTCCTTAAGACTGTAGATAGCCTTACGACTCCTTGTTATCTTCAAGTCGCTATCGATAGGTATCAACTTAACAAGAAGATCATCAAGCAAAGCTATCTGCGAATGGGCCTCGTCGATGAAGATTTTCATCACAGCTGAGCTTATTAGGTTAAAGTAGCCATAGTCGATCATGGTTTGAACACGTTGCAATGCCTCGATAAAGAAAGGCAATTGCAGTCTGATTTCGCGAAGGGTTTCCGGTGCGTCTTTATTATGCCGAAGATAGTCATTCAGATGATCAAACAATTTGGTCGTAAAATCTACCAGCTGGATGGCGGACGCGATGGCCCCCACCACAGTCAAGGCTTCTGCCATCGTAGCACCTTTGATGAGTGGCAGATATTGAGATTATGAGTCCACACTTATAGAGAAAGATGAGGTTCTGAGGCTGAGCCTAAGGAGGAGTCGAAACACCGTAGCCAATAGGCTAGATGGTTGGCGCCTTCATGCATCGCTAACGTGTCTGGAATTGGCCCAATGGCATGCTCGGAACAGCGTTATAGAGACGAGACGAAAATGAATCGTAGGAGATCAACATGGAAATGACATGAAATAAGGCATTTGACATTAAGCGGGAGAGAAAGAAAGTGTTGATTTCATTGCGATGGAATTGGCCATTCATCTGTTGGAGTGACACTCCGTTTATTCCAGCCACCACCCCCCCTTTTTTTCAACTAGTAGGGCTTGTAGTAACCAATAGTAATCATATTAAAACTGAAATTATCCAAAACCGGGTCTAGAAGCCTTATATACACCAATAATAGGTCTGAAGTCCTCCCAATTTTCGTGTCTGTAGGCTTAGCGACATTAAAAGTCAAATTAATGTTAAAGATTGATCATAGAAATCAGGCGAATGCCTGTTTTCGTAATTCGGATGTTTAGTATGTTTGCCAGACTTGAAAATTCGAGAATTGATGTAAAAATCCAGTTCAATGACGCCTCCTCGTGGACCACGTACTGGGTAAACCTCGGCATGCGCGGAACAGCATTATTGAGACGAATTCCAATAAACCTCTCTTCAGTCTTTCTCTTCTATTCTATTCCTACTAGTTTCTTATGATTAGTGGATACTGTACCTGCTGATATCTAGTCATGATACGTCACGGTGGGCAGTTAACGATTGATCGGCATTTATGTCGGGAAGATCAACCTCGGCTGCTTTGCCCGGAATTGAGCACCCGCGTAAGTGATTGGTGCGACCCTTTCAGCGGGGTCGTATACCTTATGATACAGTAAGCATGCCAAATCATGATAAACTTTTGGGTTCGTCGAGGCTATTGGAAATTTGGAAATTTGGAGATTGAAGAGTAAGTTGCCGAGAATGACACCGAAGGTAGGATTTCCTAGTCTATGACGCACAGGCCTGGCGAATCAAGGTCTCAAGACAAGGTTACATAGACATAATCGGGTATTTATTAAAATCGAGAAATATACTCAAGATTATTATTATTCAGTTCGAAAATCCTTCAAACATTCATTGCAATCAATTCCAAAATGCCTGTCAATCCCTCACTGGAAGGATCGACTTTCGATGTCGACCTGCGCGACCGGCACCTGATCTACGATTATGCGGCACAAGACGAGCACGGCAATCCGGAAACTTGGCGATATGAGATGTGGTTCCAAAACGAGGATCGCATCAATTATGCTATCCACGGCGGACCGATGGCAGGTCGCTTGAACTTCCAAACAGCCACCTACCAATGCATTCGACCAGGTGAATTGTGGCAATGCAATTGGTTAGAAGAGACGGGAACCATTTGCTCGCTTGTATATGATATACCGCGGCGAAAGATCTCTACTCTGCTTGGATTCTCCAAGGGCCACTGGGAAAAGGCCGAGGAGGCCCATGGTGATAAGCGGAACCCGAAGGACTTAGAGAGATGGCGGGGGTTGGCACGGCTTGGAATCCAGACCGATCGCCATATGTTGAGCGAGCAAGCTGACATATTGGAGGATTTCCGTGGGCCTGGGGATTTGAAGCCGGTTGACAATAGCTGGCCCACACTGTGAGCGAGTGTGAGCACATGGCAACATCGGAACTGCGGGTACTGACATGAGCCGGCGATTTTGTGACCGTACCATTGGAATATCGGGATGTGTTCTATAGGGATGTGTACATAGACAATGAGAACAATAGAAGCAATCCCAGTGAGCCCATCAAGTGTTAAGTCTTGTAGAGAAGACGTGGCTGGCGCCGGGCATGTTTGAAACCGGGACGTCTAGGCATGCATACTTGGCCGCATATTAGTCTGATGGGACCTTTTTTGTTGTGTGAAGTTCCAGCTGACATGAGGTCGGCGAGAAAAGAAATGAATTCATAGCGATCGCAAAGAACGCCCTTGAAGGTCAATCTCAATCATAGGGGGACCCGGATCCTGTTGGCGGACCTTGGGGTGCCTGTAGGCATACGAGCTCGATTTGGATATCATCTGGGCTAAGCGGTGGCGCAGTGTCAAAGCTGGGACAACGACTGACAATCCCCACCGCAACCTGGGAGGCTTGTTGGGCGTCGGTCATCTGATCAAGATACCAAACCTGCCAAGGGTGATAACTTGATCCTGTCTTCATGATTGTGACCTCCTGGGAAGGGGCTTGTTCATAGACAAAGTCTGTAGGAAAGAGTCAGTAATCTACAGGTATGGCATATATAAGCAGAACGTACCCTGCACAGGAATGGCGGCGACGTCAAAGACAGGCGCACCGCAAGAGGGCAGCTGGGGCGGAGTCATCATGAACTGGTCCAAAGCTGTTGCCAAAGGTTGGTGATAATAATCGCCCGACGTCGCAAGTTCATACATGGTATCTTGCAAAGCAGTCTTAATATCATGAGAACAACGAGGACCCCAAATACCATCACATCCATTGTTCGGTCCCATCGGTGTGCCGGTCAAATTCCCAACTCGTAGAGCAACCTCCGAGGTGCGGTTCGTGTCGACGACATGCGGGTTGATGTTATGATCTTGATATCCGAGCCAAAACGCGGTCTTGGTCATGGGACCTTCCCCTTTACCGGACGAGCTCGAATCGAAGGAGTAAAAGAGGGTGAGAGGGTTGAGGAATAGAGGCGGGAAGTTGAACGCCACGGCGGTCTGGGCAAGCGGGTCGATACATCCGTTGTTCCAGAAGGAGCAGAACTGAGCCGAGCCGCATTGGATCAGGGTAGACGCGATCAACAGGACCCAGGCTTGTGACAGATGCCTAACACCTAGAGAGGCCATTGCTGGCGACTGGAGGGAGAGGGAGGATCGGGTCCTCAGAGCGACCGTGACGGCCCTCAAAATAGCGGAATTTGTGAATGATTAGCCAGAGTCGCGATTCCCAAGGTCATCGTCTTTGAAAGAGTGCGAAGCGGGTGGGTTGGTTTATGACGGTAGGAAAAAGCGGGAAAAGAAGTCAATGATGATCAAACGGCCGGACCAGATGAATAAATTAGTTCCATTCGCGACGGGGCTAAGGGAAAAGAGCCCCCGCAGGGACTTCTAGGCGGGTGTTTGACCCTTTCCTAAGCGGATCCTAGCAACCGGTTAGGGCCAATGGAATCAAGCCAAGCGGAGTCTCTTCCCGATTACGAACAAAAAAAGGGAAAAAAAGATGAAAAAAGGGTCCTTTGCCAAGATGAATAGCAGGGGATCAAGGAATGGAGCTTCCAGGTAGAAAAAAAATTAATAATAGAAAAACAGGAAGAGGCTCGTCTGCCACGGCGTAACCATGCAAGGCTAAGATCAATATTTCTTCCGAACATTCCCATAAGTATGGAGTACATAGAGGGTACTTCCTGCAGGGTCGTGCAGTGCTCAGTAACTCAAGTCAACAGTAAGTTTAATCAACATTTCTGAGCAGGAATCCCTGGTAGAGAGAACGCGCTAAAAGGCCAAGTCTCCGCATAGCAGGCAAAAGAGGCAAATACAGGCGGCGATCGAAAGTCAGGATTGCAGAGCTGAGCAGGAACTAACCAATCATAATACTCATCTGTCTCACTATGGGTCCGCATTATCTTCGCTAGCGTATCCATTTGCTGGTGGCCTAGGACCCTTGTTGTGGCCCCAACCCCCCTTCCTTTTGGTGGCGCTATTGAACCCTGCTCTGTGTATCAAATCGTGAGGCCTGCGCGACCTGAGAATCGTTGTATGACTCGTGTTGGATCGAGAATATATCTAGGAACTTGTTATCAGTTGAATGTGAAACGGAAGAAACACCATATGCCCTCGGCTAAGGTCCGCAATAACCTTGTCTGGGCAAACTAAAACTCAAATTTTTTGATTCTTCTTCACCCCAAACTTACTACAAAAGTCGATTGAAGACTGTCCTTCTTGGCAAAACTTGACATCTTGGTCACACAGTTGCCTTTGTGCATACTGTTGCTGCATTGTGGTCTGCAATAGCCCGATAGTTCCGACCCTACTTTTCGAGCGGATACCAAGGTGGTATCAGATCTGAGACGCTGATCTGTCGGGGTAATCTCCTGTCAATCATTTGGGATCTCCATGGTCCTTGAACCGCAAATTATCTGACATAAGACGGGCCATCAATTCGGAGCATTCCGACAGGAGGCTTTGCGCATATTGCGCTACGTCATAAGTAGACTGGGCAAGTGGGACATGCGGTGTCTCCTTAGTGAGCGTGCGGGTCTTCGGGATCTGGTGGACACCAAGAGAATTGTGAGCCCAGCTGGCTGTTAGCAGTTGAGATTCTTGGCAGGCGAGTCTTTGATGAGCCAATTCACCGACTTGATCTCGTATCAGTCCCGTATCAGGCGCGTTCATGCTAGCCGACTATGGATGAACCTTGGAATGATCAATATTGAGATACGCGCATGACTATCTGACAGGAAAGTTCATTCATTCATTGGTGTGCTCAGGTGTGCATAATCGTGTCCTCGTATCAGCGCCACAAAACTGTAAGACGAATACCAACATATTGGAAGAAATAAGAGACATTTCGAAGCAGTACCCTATCTTTCGGAGCTCTTCAGCATATCTTTTCTTGTTTTGATCACCGTTTGCGACTCGTAGATGGAGCTGACCAGCAGGGGCACACGCTCTCGGTCCTGTGCAATGTTGTCGACAACTGTCGCAGAGATGAGCCGAAGGCTTTCAATCTTACTCGGATTGGAATTAACCTTGTCAGGTAGATGAGCAAGAGCAATCGTCAATTTCTGGACAGCCCTCACCAGTGGTAAGACCCTGGGCCAGTTATTATTAATCCAGGCCGCATCTCCGGGGTTGCACCTTTGAAATTCCAGAGGATATCAATGGCCGTAGCGCGTTGGCAGAAGGTCTTCATGCTGCCCTGGCTCACTTTGATGTAGTTCCGATCTCAATCGATCCTTGGCAATGGGAGCTTTTTTGCTGTTTCTATTCCTCGCACTGAGCAAGTTCAACAACACTCATTTCCCATGGCAATGGTTTCAGCGTTGTGACCGGGAGGAGGTTTTGTATTCGTCTAAGACAAGCTGCCTCCACATCGGATTGCATCGGCTAGGCCGTAGAGCTTTCGTGCGGTGCCTTCGTGGCTGTCACCTGGCTTGGGAATCGGCAATACAAAAGGTAAGTCGTCATTGTTGAGGAAAGCATGCTACTCTGGGACAAATTCGTTATCTGATTTCACTAGGTCTATGCTCATCCTGTAGCTAAAGGTAAATTAGCCTGGGCTCATGTAGGGAGGTGTTTGTCACGGATGAAATTCAGATTCGCCAATCTGGGATCACGGCCATGGTTCTCTTGCCTTGCAGTATATTTATTCAAGTCAACATTGACTTTAAAATTTGGCGTTAATGAGAGATGAGAACGAGATCGCTGAGATGTGGGTGAAGTGAGAGCAATGTTGACGCCTTCCCTTTTGGGACATGTTCTTCCCAGTGTCTGGAACAGAACATGATCTAAGACCCCGGATTCGATCGCAAATCCTGGAAAGAATGTGAATGATAATATATCGTTTATCAAAGATCAGGGAGGATACAAGATGCATGTGCACCGGATCAGGCAAGAAAGAAAAAAATAGATGTAAAAAGCCATAATGAAGAATAAGTTGATATAGTACAGACACACTTGAAAGTGGCCATTCCGACTCCCCATCACCTAGTATAATACAACGCTTCAAAGCAAATGCTTGAGATATGCAGGCCAGACTGGCCATGTACAGTGGTTTTCGTTTTCGAATCAGAAAAGCCGTCACACAATTAGAAATTGTCATGGGAGAGTGTCAATGCCCAAAACTCCGTAACTCCACGCTGGAAAATCAAGAAAAAAGATGCAGGTAGATGTTTCACGAAACACGGAAGCTACCAGAAGCCCATAGCTCAGATGGTCGGGCGTGCTGGGTAGCTAAATGCGTTTCAAGGCCCCATCGAGCCCCAATGCCTCACGATCTCGTCGCATACCTTCCAGAACACCAACGATCCCACCACTGCGGAGACGTTCCAGAACCACATTCATTCCTTCCTTGCTCTTCAACACAGCGTCCCGAGTGCGACTCACGCCGATCAGCTCAATAGTTCGTTGGATGCCGGCGGTGGACAGAGAGGAGAAGAATCCTTTCTTGGGCGCTTCATCGTCCACTTCGGTGTGATCCGCCTTCTTCCTACCGAGCAATTTGCCCTGTCCTAGGCGAGACTTGAAAGTCACTGTGGTGCGCACTGTGGTCTGTTCGGTTTTTTGATCCATGGACAGACCATCAAGCGCGCGAACTTCATTGCCGGCCTGGAGGCGC
The DNA here is from genome assembly GCA_028828245.1 of Penicillium lividum. Lineage (NCBI taxonomy): Eukaryota > Fungi > Ascomycota > Eurotiomycetes > Eurotiales > Aspergillaceae > Penicillium > Penicillium lividum. Next base: position 7,601,014 of record JAQJAG010000002.1, read on the forward strand.
TGGTACCGCTGTTTCTCCACGACGCTGAGGATGCCAGTCCATTCCATGTTGCGGGATTCCGTTTCCATCCAGCCCTCGTGCGGATCAACGATGGTGGTCTCAAGGATGTAGCTCTGGCCGGAATGATCGGACCCACCCATTCCCTTAGGCAGTAGTTTCAAGATACCGGCCGGGATCTTGGATTTTTTCAGATGGAGTCGAGTGGTATGGAGGCGTTGAGTAGCGGGATCGACATAGCGATCAATCACGTCGGTGGTAAGGACATGGCGAGAGTAGGGGTTCGGGTACCGGAGGAAGTAGGCAAGGGAGACAGCGGGGAAGGAGTAGTCATAGGTAAATTTATTCTCAAAGAATTTCATGATGGCAGATTCATGTGGATGAAATGAGCAAATGCATTAGGAAGGTTGATCGTGACTTTTTACTCTTAATGGCAAAGGAGGATGCCGGAATCGGGATAAATAGATTATCCGATATCCGGAGTGATCATGCGCCTATCACCAATAAGGAATAATAAATGGTGATGTAGACATGATTCAAAACGGATATATGATATGTGGGAATCTGGTTTAAGTGAATATTCCCCGCATCCATATGTCTTATCTTGTATAATCCTCTGTACTCCATTGATCGATGATATCACAGGCATCCGTCTTGGGTTTACCTCGGGTAATCGCACTATGAGCTGATAGCATTCTTTCTGTCATAGTCATGCAATACCTGCAGTTCTAAGTAGGTTCAAGGTTTAACACACCTAGACCTTTACTGAAACCATGGTATGGTAGGATGTGATATGTTACTAGAGGCTTTCCGCCGCCCTTTTTGCGCGGCGCCTACTTAGGTGCTAGACCAGCTAGACCACACCTCCTACTCTATCTCCTTCTCAGTCTCCTACTCAGTCTCCCGCTTAGTCTCCTACTCAGTATCCTATTCAGTATTATACCTTCTTTTGTACCGCATTAATCAAGTGGTCGAAGGTCTCTCCAAATTCATAAATAGCGGAATAGAAAATAAAGAGAAAAAAAGAGAAGAGAAAAGTGAAGAGGCAGGAGAAGGGAACAAAAAGGGAAAGACTGGTGGTGGTTTCGAACGCATGTCCAAAAAGTCTGCAGTGAACCCAAGTAATAGAGGGGTAGATTCGAGGTCTTAGGCACTCACACCACGTAGACGATCTGCTAGTGGCAAAGCATTCACCCAGAACCCAAAAGGCTGTGTTTTGGAACGTCTAAATTTCGTGTATTTCAATTAAGGCAAAAAAACAAAAACATATGACTGTGCAAATAATTTTCAATCAATCTTACATCTGAGGAGAAATATTTGAATAGTTTCAATGGTGTAATGTAGTGACGGATGGCATCAGGTGAACCCCGCAAAAACCGAGGTTTTCCCCCTGATTTGGAACATGCACTCGACGCTTCATAATTAATCCGTCCACCAGCACTGGAAATTCATGAGCTACATATGTACCAAGGACTTGACCTTGTATAATTGAACTATATTCATAGCTAACCCCTTCGGCTACCTTCTTATGGGCCGCGTTCAGCGCCCTGCATGCTTTCAATGCCGATGTCGAAAGGTATCTCCACCCCCAATCCAAAATTAGTAAGATCGAGCTAAAAATTAATAGGTTCGATGTGACCGTCGGCAAGATAAATGTGGGAATTGTGAGCGCTTGCAATTCTCCTGCTCCTTTCAAAAGCAGGTTAGTCCACTAGCTGTTGGGATGGCTTCTACAGCGTTAGACCATCCTGAGCGACGCCGGGGAGGTCAGGCATGTTTAGATTGTCGCCGCCAAAAGTCCCGTTGTTCAGGAGAAATCCCTGAATGTGCGAATTGCCAGCGGCATCATAGACGATGCCGATATCCGTCAAGACGGGGCTCGTGTCATGAGGCGCCGCAACCCTCCGAACTTGTCAATTTCCCCAATGATATCAATGAGGAAGAGCCGGGGTAGGTCTCCAGTCAGCTACCCAAGTATCGTGAAGTTGGTGCTGATCAGTCTAGATCAGATTCTCTTGCCCAAGATGAACTTGAGCTGATGATCAATGATTATTTCAAGTACCTCTACCCAGTTCCGACATATGCGTTTTTGCATGAATTTTCCACTCACAAGCAATTCCAAGAAGGCACACTTGATGAAAATTTGGGACTGTCAATCGCTGCTGTGGCCAAAGAAGTCTTGTCACCGGGCCGAGGCCCCTTGGATGAGACTCGCCGTTGGATTTCCAAGGTGGAGATGGACATCTGGAATCAACTAGAGAAGCCAAATATTGTTCGCCTACAATGTCTTCTTCTCGTGATTCATTACTATATCCAAATCGGTCGGTTTTCGCGGGCTTATATGCTTGCCGGACTAGCCGCTAGAGCGGTTACTGCTTTACGATTGAACCACGAGCGGCCCGAGCTGAGCTTCATAGCCCAAGAGACACGTCGGCGAGTTCTATGGGCTCTCAGTTCCATTGATGGTTCGTTCTCTGTCGGTCTTCCTGAATATGAAACAATCCCCCATGCAGTCATCTACCAGCGACTCCCAAGCTCAGAAGAGGCATTTCGGGTTGGTCGGCCCGCTGCTCCAATGCCTACACATTGGCCATGGCTGGATAGTGATTCAGCAGCAGGCTGCAATCTATTTTCTTCTTGCATTCGGATTTCCAAGATTTCAAAGGACATCATGCGGCTTACGCGGCAACTCGCTCTTTCAGAACAGCCACTCGCGCAGTTGAGTGGGCTTGTCCAGGAGATCCAGAACGACCTGTGGAGACTCCAAGCAGACATCGAACTTTCCTTTGAGTTCCAGGTGGCATCCCCCACCAGTGTAGCTCAGATGAAAAGCTCCCGCTGGTTTGTACGCTACCTCCAGATTTCGATTACTTGGCACCAGGCCCATTGTGACCTGTACCGACTTTTCCTTCCAGATTACAATGGCGCAGCCCCCACAATAATCACCGACTCCATCGAGCCAAGTCTTAGAGCACAAGCTGTGGAAAAGTGCCAAGAGCATGTTCAGAACATTAATTTCATCATACGTGGGGTTCTAGATCTGACCCCGTCGCCACCCCTTCTCCCACCCTACCTGGCGGTATGCGCATACCATGCAACCCGGTTGACGTTGTTTCTGCCATGTGCCCCAGCTCTGAACGTGCAACTTGATCTGAAAAGTGCAATAGAGAGTGCAAATGTGGCATTGACTGTGCTGCGACGGTTTTTCGCCAGCTCTGCATCTGCCGGAAATATTATCCAAGATATGCAACGTCTGGTAGACCTATCGAGCAATGGATGTGGTTCAATTTACAAAGAACTCTGCTACCCATTACCACCATTTGATCATGGCCTACATCGCCACAGCCACCTGGCAGTCCACAGCCTCATCCGACAGGCTAATTTTATTGATGGAGGCTATGAAAACCATGGGGGACTTTAGTAGGTACTAGAGAAGGTACTAGAGATGGTACTACTAGAGAAGATGCTAGACCTGATCCATTGGTATGACAAGGCTGTACCTTCTGGACCACAAACTTCTATCGCCTCAGAGCGCCTTCTCCTTGATTCTTTTCGAGTTGTACCTTGGAAACCACTCAATTTCAAGGAGCGTGGGCAAAAGGTACCTGGCCCAAAGGAGTATGTCATTGGAGAAGCCAAGTTCGAGAAGATTCTTGTTGGCTGTCTTATCCGAGGTCAGCATCCGTCAGCCAACTTTGCCGCCTGAAATTCTCTGATTCCAGTTGGAGAGAGGCGAACTCTACGTAAGTGGACCAAAGAATCTCAGAATTGGAACAGCTTATGTCAAAGTCGCCCCTCGCTCTAGACGAACAAGAAGCTGTACCATTGAAGTGGATCGAACGGATAGAGAAGTTCCAGAACTCTGATGGGATGAGGATATCCACGTCAGACGATGACAAAGTGGTCGAGAACGTCTGGGATTCCACGCGGGATCCACAAGAAACAACCTTATTGCTCATCCGCGCTTCCGGATCCTCAGAGTTCTTTATCCCCAAACTTTTGGGATTTTCATCGGTTCCCAGCAATTGCCGACTCCACAATGGAGGATAAATAGGTCCGCATCTCGCCCTTCGATGTTAGTTTCTTCAACCAGTCCAGTCTTTCTCACTCTCATTCTCTTGTCTTTGTTTTTGTGTCTCTCGACACGTACATTCTCTTGTTCCTTTGTTGAACAGACGGCCCTTCGGTCAAGACAATCACTACCTCTCTTTTTGAAGACTTCCTTCTTTTGAAGACTTCCATTTTCAATCTTTCAAGATGCAGTTCTCCAACGTTCTTATCACCAGCATCCTTGCTGTCGCTGCTGCTGCTATGCCCGCCCCCAACGTGGCCCGCGATACTGCCACTGCCACCTCCACAAGCACTAGTGCTAGCTCCACTTCCTCGAGCTCTGGAAGTGTCCAGATCGTGAACAACCTGGATACCGACGTTTATCTGTGGAGCACCTCGCTCGACTCCGGTTCCATGCAGACCCTCAACTCCGGTGGCGGCACCTACAGCGAGCACTGGCAGATCAACCCCGATGGTGGCGGTATCTCTATCAAGATGTCCACCTCCACCAACGAGGACAGTGTCCTCCAGTTCGAGTACACCGAGAATGGCGAGACCCTTTACTGGGATCTTTCCTCCATCAATCTGGATAGCGACTCTGACTTCGTCACCAAGGGTTTCTCCGTTACTCCCAGTGACTCCAGCTGCTCTTCTGCTACCTGCGAGGCTGGTGACACCAACTGCGCTGCTTCTTACCAGCACCCTGATGACACTGCCACCAACTCCTGCTCCACCAGCGCCCAGTACGTTTTGACTCTGGGCTAAGTGTCATGTACAATCATTATACCTTTATGTGATTTCCTGCTTGGTCAGGACATTTTAAGACTGGATACATATTCTACCTTCCTGATGCTCTGCAAGACTATTTTAGCAGAGATCTTGTTTCATTGTCGCATGCTGGCTATGCCTCGATTCAAAAGATTGTTTTTTATGAACATATTAGATTTCATAGATATAGACTGTACATATTACAGAACCACAATTTCAAATCCTGAAGAAATAAACTTTCAACTTTCCGATCAAAAACCTAAAGTATTACCAAGAAGAAATGATGACCATGAAAATCTTGCAATGTTTCTGCTTAAGGCTAGGGTATCCATGGGTTCCCCAAACTTAGCACGAATGTAACCGAAACATCCGCTACTTTCTTGATTCGACATGCATCTGGCGAGAACCACCCGCAAACCATGATCAAGTTCGGACCGATTGCTGGCCGCTTGAGATTGAATTAAGAGTTAATTAATCATGATACAGTACGTTGCGAAACTGGTGCAACCGCCTCCACTCTTCCAGTAACTCTTTAGGCTCACCGCCAAGATAGACTAGAATATATTAGTAATAGCCCCGGAATATCAATATTCCTGTACTAGTCTCGATACTATGATTTATTTTCATTAAATACGGTGCCTTGTTTCGTAACGGTATATGCGACCTACCAGAACTAGAATTTTCCATGGAAATGCAAATATGTTAAATACTGAATCTGGGGATTGCCTCGAGAACCTAGTAACCTGACGCTTCCCTCTGCTACTCCTATGTCCTAGTGACGGGCTAGGGTTTTTACTCGGTACTAGACCTTGCAAAACAGTGGCTTATATTACTTGCAGACTGTATCTGCAGACTACCCATGAAACTGCTTATTATAATACTTAGCCTGTTAGCTACTGTCCTCTCTTCTTGACGCCCTGTAAACACTTGGTTGAAGCTAACACATAACCATGTTGATAGACTCCTCAGTGGTATCTTCTGCCTTAGGGGGATGACTTACACTCCTTTTAATAATGATGACGATGATGATGATAATGATGATGATGATGCTTACTGACCTAAACTGCCTAATCAATGGGAACAGACCCTCTTGTATACCACTATCTCTGGTTATCCGGACCGCGAATGGACGCTATTAGTAATCTGCCCTTTACCCGATCCTGAGGACATAGTTGGTTAATGTTCACCTTCCTTGTATTAAGATCCGTCTAACCGGTAGGGGTTTACTCCTATGGTTGAACGTGTAGATAGGAGTGCATAGGATGAACAATCTCTGGACTATATCTACTATCAGATCAAGTGGAGGGTTAAATTGAATAATCGAGTTATGGTTAAGGATATAAAACAGGACCTAACTTAACCGCCTAGATACTACTAGGAACAGATAAAAGAGGACGCTTATAGTATTCTATGATAGAAGATAGCCTATGGCTGATGGGTGAGACTGGATGATACTGATATAGTATTATCGGTAAACTCCTAATGGGATATAGATAAATACTTTAAAGGTACTAGTATTGATTAGATAGTAGTAGAGAAATAGCTACTAGCGTAGGCCTATTTATTCTGTTGTGGTAAGAAGATCCGGCTTTAGATATCGATTAACTATATAGAGGACAGCGGGCCTCTTCCCTTTAGGACAGATAAGAGAGGAAAGTCATCGGTGACTATACGAATGCTCGCTGACCGAGACGCTCAGATCGATGCGGAATAGGTCTCCGGCTATTTTTCCGTCTGGCGTGACGTGTATTGTGTTATGCGATGCCCCGGGCCTCTATATCGCCACGAAGGATAATATTGCTGGAAAGATCCAGAGGGGAGAAGGTACTATAGATTGTAAACACACTATTTGAAGGCCCTCATCAAATATATGGAGTAAGGTGGAGTTCTCGAGACCCACGCTGATGTCCCTAACACTGTTCGCGAGCAGCTCTTTGCCGAGGAGAACCAGCGACTGGATAAGAAAAAGAAGCCTGCGGAGAATACTACAATAGGTTCAATGTGCCCTCTAATCAATATCACTGTCCTCCCGGCAGGATCATCTCGGCAGTTGATATATCCTCCTACTAATGATGCTGTGCCCACCCGCCCCGGCTGCACTGAATCATTCCTGGTTGACGGCCTGCTAGATGTCGCCATTGAGGAATACACTGAATGGCAGCAATCGCGGGTCAGCAACGAGGCATTCAGGGAGAACATCAACAAAGCACGCGACGTGACCCTCGAAAATTGTCTGGACCTCATGCAGATTTATGAGGATCAAGACCCTGGTTTCTTTGTCAAGCATGGCGTGAAAGTATGTGCCGTGCTTGGATGCCCAAAGCGGGGCTTAGCATGGGCGATGATAAGAATAGAATCGAGTAAGAGTTGTATCAGTATTTCCAGGATATTAGGGGGCTCGTATCATGTGATTTCACATTACAACACATTACGGTATTTCTGAACGCAACTTAATCAAGATAGACAAGACTAGCGTCTTTCTGGATAGATTCGGGGAAGGTCTATATGATTAAAGTAGTGAAATTGATTCCGAACCACTCTGTACTGCCATATTCGAAAACAGATTCCCCCATACACTTGCGAATTGGTTTCCCGAACCCTTTCTTGAAACGCCCTAATCTATATTTGGTTAGTCTCTCAACCATCCCCGCTCAGTGGTATCGTACCGCCTGTTAGTATCGAATGAGTCACTGTAAGATACTGTTCAATTCCATAGAATCTTCTAGACTGTTCTTCCTGGCAAACAGTCCAAACATTTCGGAAGCTCTAGCAAGGTAGCCGTTTGTGAACATTACCAAAGTGGTGGGGTTGATCCAGAATCATTGCCCAAAGAGCGATAAACATGGCACGCCTATTGGATCTTCCAGATGAGGTGATTCTAGAGATCATTGATTACCTACAAACGGACGACACTAAGCAAATCAAATTGTCATTCTATGAGCTTGGAGACGCCCACCGCTATGCGATCAACCATAATCCATCACAGAGAGTTAAATACCTGCACTCTCTTTTACTCGCCTCCCGCCGCTTGAACAGTCTTCTAACGCCAATATTTTATCGTGATATCTTTGTCCGTGAATACTGTCGCGTCGGCGAGAAGATCCCGCTAGAGCAGCTGAAGTGCAGTCTGGAAAAGAACCCGAGTCTTCAGGAGCACATTGTTTCAGCAATCATTCCATGTGGCGGCTCCTGGCGTGACCGCTCTATCCGTGATATCTTTCCTGTCCTTTGGTTCACCAACATACAGACCCTTACTATTCACTGGTTCAAGGATTGGGAGCCCATGCAATTTCAAAACAACTCACATGTTGGCACCTCGCCCGTGGAATGTCTGAGGCTGGTTGACTGTGGGGCGCACGAGGAAACTTTAGCCACTGTATTAAGCTGGCCAGCAGCTTTGAAAGTACTTCACTACGATGCCGACCAAGGTGAGTGGGAGGGCCATTATGGAGATGAGCCAGCCAAAAGCTGGACGTGTGCTGCTTTTGTGCGCACGCTGCGATCACAAAGGAGAACGCTGGAAGAACTGACGATGACAAGGCCGTGGCTTGACCATGAAGGATTATTCAATGGACCTCGCATTGATCTAAGCGAGTTTACAGCCCTTCGAACTCTGCGCCTTTACCACGTCTTTCTCTGTGGGTGGGATGATCCGTCTGGGGCCTGGAAAGGCTTACCTCCTAGTCTGGAGGTGTTAGAGGTCTTTTACGATGACATAGACCTTACTCAATTTTTGGGGGAGAGTGACGATGAGCCGTACGATCCTTTTCTTCTTGATACTATCAGGCATAAGAAGGTGAATCTTCCACATTTACGCACGGTGACCATCTACTCGTTTGAGGAAGTGTTTGTTGATCCTGAAAGAGAAGAGGCTCTGCCCGCAGGACTCTGGACACTGCCGTCTTCACTGGCGCGCGAGGCTGAAGCCGCTGGTATAAAGCTAGATGTGTGGCTGGGATATCCGGATGTTCCGAACTTCGAGGAAGCTGACGTTTTTGGGTCACTGAAAATCAGTCAAAACGAACATTCTAGTCGATCCAAGCAAAGAGTGGCGGCTGGACTGAGCAGTTTCCCACGATCCAATTTCTCCCAGGAACCTTCAGCAAGGAGGGTCAAGGCCTACGGAAGCTATACCCAATTACAGTTCTAAGCTGAGAGGATGACATTGTCAAAGCTGCACTACACACATATATTTGATGCCGATCAAGAACCAGCAATAACTAGGGAACCGCCATAGCAGAGATTTCTGCTACAGCTTATGTCAAATACCCCACCACAAGTCCAGAGATATCCTAGCAATACACATGTACAAGGCCACGAAGAGCAGCCATTCTAAAAAGTATGTTATAGAGCCATTTCACAGGGGAGTGCACATTTTGAGTGCGATAATGGTAATCTGCGAAGACACCCTAATGTACACACACCTTTCGACATACCAAGTTCCTCACCTAGTTAGCAATATCCCCAAGTCGATCAATAACTTCATCCAGGTAGAGACCGAGCTTTGCGTATAGGTGATTGCAGAGCGTTTCCATCATCAGTGGTGTTACGATTCGTCTCCGGCCTATTTGAGTTAGGGGAGCATAGACGCTTCCAAAGTGCCGCACATTTATTCGAATATTTATGATGTAAGCTTGCTCAGCTTCTTCGGCCACTTGAGGGGTGGTGAGGGACTGGCTCTGTATCATATCACGAATGAAAAATAGCTTTGAAGGGGGCAGGCTCGGTGCCATATTGCATAGATGGCTTTGAGCAACACTCCAAACAGCGAGTGAATGGCTATTGACGTAAAAGTCTGGAGGAGCACATCCGAAGGAGGGGCATCGAGTTGCACCCTCTACAGCGTTACGCGTCAATTAACTACCGTATCTTGCGTTATGTAAAAACAAAAGTCTATTGCTGGCATCAAGGGGATCTGATTTCGAATTCGGCAGTACTGTATCACAGTAGAGAGGATATTGTCGGATATTAGTATGATAAGGGATGTCACCATTGTGAGTAGACTTTGTCAGCCATTTAATGAGGGTTTCAGCTTTAACTTTCCACCCAATACTGTATCTCAATGTGAGTGAGACTTTCCGGGTGGGGCCTGTCCCCGCGGCAGTTTTGGCGGTATCAAGCTTCAGTCTTCCGTTGACATGGAGCGTAAGGGAGTGAGTGGCACGTGTCCCTAGGGGCCTTTGAGTAACTTAGACCTGTTAACGATCCTATTGGTGCACCACATGTTTCCGTTAAATATGGGGGAATTTCCCTCCTTGGATTTCCTTTTCATGCATCAGCTATATTCTAGGCATAGTGGCGTTCCAGAGTCTACGCCGATGGACATTACCGGGATTTTAGCAATTCTTCAATGTTGCCATTTTATTCAGGTGTCGAACTGCCTCATTGGGAAAGGGGGAGGACATCGCCCAAGTGCCCACTGCCAGGTGCGATTCACAAAAATATGATCGATCATTTGAATTTCGACATCTCATCAATTGATCGAGGCTTTAATTGGGATGTCAGTGTTGTACTATATTATTCGAGAACATTTTAATGCTACCCCAATATAACATTGAGTGCACCAGACCCAGCAGCGGATTGAAGGATTAGAGATGTTTCAAGGACTTCGATAAGACGGCTAGTTGACAAATTGTGTTATTTTGAGCTTGAAAGACTTATGACACAGAGAAGAACCGGGATAACTAAGGTTTTATAGAATAGTTACAGGAATACTAGGTGATCATAGCTATTGTTAACGGAAAAAGAGAAAATAAAAAGCAATCTTAAGCTCATATTGCAATATAAAAATAAGTTTATAAAGAAAGGAAGATGATATCGGGGTATTCGGGTATTCTAACAACAGCATAATCGGGCATCCTTGTACAATCTCCCGTGCTCAAATAATATCCATGAAGCAAATTAGTATTATACAAAAGCTGCACCCACTCCCATAGATTTGTACAAATGTAAAGACAAATCTAAATTAGAGGAGAAACAGCCATTGCGTATGATCGGTGATCTTTTGAACCGCTTACTCGTGCGAGAGAGTCTTCTCTCCCTCAGAGGCAGCGGCGGGCAGAACAAGAGGATCGATGTTATCCTTCTTCATGGCCTCCATTCTCGGGCTGGTGCGCTCGAAGTACTTGGACATGTTGCCGGAGAGGATGCTCTCGTCGACATCGAAGATGTCAGAGGCAGTCTCGGACTCGTTGGTGCGAGTAGCCATGGCGGACTCCCACTCCCCACGGAACTCCTCGACCTTCATCTTGTAGTCCAGAGCAGCGTCGTAGTACTTGCCCTTGCCGGTCCAGCGCTCCCAGACGGACAAGTGCTTGGCGTGCACAGCGGGTCCGTGGTAGTCTGCCTCGCGACCGGAGCGGAGGTATTGCCAGCGGCGCTCCTGCTCGCGCAGATCCAGACCGGTGGTATCGGGGAGGAACAGGTAGGTGACGGCTGCACCGAGCAGACCGAACCAAGGCACAATGTAGAAGCGCTGCGGGGTGGTGGTGTAGGAGCCGATGATGGCAATGATCAGGGCACCGAGCTTACCGAAGGCGGCGGAGATACCGTGGGCGGTACCACGGATGGGGGTAGGGAAGACCTCAGCAGCGACCAAGAAGGTGATACAGTTGGGACCGAACTGGTTGAAGAACGAGGACAGGAAATACATGGCCTGGAAGGAGTGAATGTGCTCCACGCTGGTGTAGTAGTCGTACTTGAAGCAAGGGATGACGAAGAGAATGAAGCACATCATGAAACCAATGATCTGAGCCCACTTGCGACCGTAGAGCTTGTTGTCAACGGTCCACATGGCGCCGTAGTAACCGGCCAACTCAACACCAACATTGGCCAGGGTCCAGAGCCAGCCAGTCATGACAGTGTCATCGTGGGGGCTGATGGCCTTGATGAAGTTGCTCTGGAAGAGCTTGTTACCGTAGAAGAAGACATCGTTGGCGAACCATCCACCGGCGGTGGCGATGAGACGAGGAGTGAAGTACTTGAAGGTAAGCTTAAGGGACTCGGTATCGTATCCGGTGACGGAGGCCTTCTTCTTCTGGGCGTCGAGCTGCTTGCTGGCAGCGCGCATGTGGTAGATACGGTAGTAGACGAGCCAAAGAGTACCGGCGGCGGGAATGGCAAAGGAGACACGGTAGACCCACTGGGTGGTCTTGGGGGAGAAGCCAGTGGAGTGACCGCCGTTGAAGATCAACAGGAGGAGGATGAGGATAGCCTGGTTGGCGAACTGACCCCAACCCTGCATAGTGAAGGCACCGACGACGGAGCGACCACGGTGAAGACGATCGTGAGCGGTGGTGACCTTGCCAGAGCCGTATCCGTTCTCCATACCAATGGTGGCAGTCATAGGGTACTCACCACCGACACCGATGGAGTAGAAGAAGAGAGCCCACATGTAACAGATAACCCAGCCGTTCTCGGTAAGACCCCAGGCGGCAGTAAGCATAAGAAGACCGACGAACATGATGACAGCGTCCTGGATGAGACCCCAGCGACGACCGATACTAGAATTATCATCAGTAATTGCTCCAAACTCTCATCCCAGTGTATTCCTTACGCATCACCCAGATAACCAACGAGAACTTGACCAACCATGATACCGGCGACCTCCATATAGTTGATGGCGGCAATCCAGTTCTTGTTGCAAGTCTTGTACTCCTTCCAGCACGACTTGTAGGAGACATCCAAAAGACTGGTGACGTTGGAAATGGAGAAGAGAACGTAACTATTTCAAAGATCGTCAGCCCTATTCCCTGCATATGTCACGTTCCACAGGATCTGACAACTCACCCTTCCAGACCAAGACCAGCACCAGGCAGGACAAAGTTGCGGAAGTAGTAGGAGATGGGCGAGAGGGGATCAGTCTTGATCATGTCCCAGAGCCAAGCGGCCTCCTTCTTGGTCTCCTCGCGGTCCTGCTTCACACAGAAGCTGATGCGCTCGCCAATGGGCAGATCGGCCCAGTAGCGACCATCGGGGGTGTAGCTGTCAGCGGGACGGATGATCTCATCGAAGGCAGCCTTCTCATGAACCTCCATCTCCTCAAAGTGGTAGAGGATCTCCTTGGGGGCTTCCATTGTGAATGGATCTCAAACCCAGATGGGTAAGAAGCAAGGGATTGCTAGGGGGTGGTTGATTGAAAAGGTAAGAGCGACACGAGACAAAAAGAAAAGAAGGAGAAGCAGGCATATTTATCTTGCAGACGGGCCAAAACCAACCGGGCGCGCGATATGCGACGGGACAGGAAACTGCAGGGCGCTAGACAACATGAACCACGAGGAGAGAAAAGTAAGATGCAGGAGCCTATAGAATGCATGTATGGGAGCACGATTCCCGATGATAGTGGAGACGGCCAATCTCCCTTTTTGCACTAGTCGTTTGGGTCCGACTGGGTCCATTTGGTACGTCTCGGGTGCATTGACCGAGTGTAGCATCGGAGGCACGCGAGTGGTCGGTCTTCTCAACCATGCAAATGTGTTCCGGGGCGAAAAAGGAAAAGAAAAGTGGTTCCTTAAAGTTATGTTAATTGGGTCCAGTCTAGAACAGAGCAAGGCGCATGTCATCTGGGACGGACATTACTAGATCTGGTTCGGCTCCTTGTACTTGGATTCTTGTCTTTTTAAGACTACACATTGATTTTACCTATATCACGCCTTTAAGCAAAAACAAGAAGACCAAGACATGAAAGGCGTAACTTGGCGACATTTGGCGACATTGGCAACATTGGCAAGAATTGGCATGGACAGAAATGGCTTCTTCTCATGCGACCACCAGAGTCTTGGTGGTTGATGATTGGGATAACTATAATTGACCAATCATATACTCAGATGTCACCCCGTGCTCAACTCAAATCTTATTCAAGCATAAGACCCACTTATGTAATGTCATCAACCAATCAAATCACTCAATTGTCGAATCTAGACCCATATTTCCCCCGACTCATAATGCTCCCTCGGCGCACATGGGATTCTGGATTCAATTGACTGGAGTTGGCTTATTTTGCCCGCATTTAGTGGATTTAGTACCATGTCAAGTCCGGAGTCCCCGCCCCACTTCGATTTTTGCCTGCGGCCTGTTTACGCTTTTTTACGGTCTCCTCCGTTCGCTTGCCACGCGAACCATATGGCATGAGATTCGTGGGACACCCACAATATCTAACTATCCAAACATGTCAAGAAACAAGGAACGTGGGCTTCCATGGAGCCACCTGAAGCACGCGACTTTCCTACATCAGACCACGGTCTAGCCATTGACCATACGAGCATATCACCCAGATGTGGAAGGAGCACACGGCACTGAGAATCTGATTATCTGTGAAACAGAGACCTGCATTACGCAGCTCTTAATCTATCTAAGAATATATCAAATGCCAAGCCAGCGTATACCGCATTATCATCCCGATTATCCGATATAAACCGCATGTCTGATCGCTAAAGTGGTCCATGCAACACAAGATCACTAGCTCGATCCTTAAGATTGAGAGGCGTATCACGCCGTTAATCATGAACCCGAGTTCGTTTACGGAGTACGCCTTGCGGTCCCCACCGTGTCATGCAGGAACGTGCTCCTAGATCGCCATATCGACTGGCCGATCCTTCGGATGCCAGGGCCCTGCAACTGACCTGCCGCTCCCGGCTTCTATTATTATTCTAGACTCGTTACTCCGTCCTCCGGCTCGGCCTGAGCCGATTGGATAGCTGGATGCATGTTGCTTATTGATTTCTGTCTCGTGATTCGATGGATTCTTTCGAGCGGTGTTTTTTTTTTCATTTCCGCTCGCCACCAATCGACTTAGTGCCTGTATTCTTGTCAATAGTCGCCGCCACTGAATATGTTGCCTCTGGCCCCAATATTTGATTTCTCACATTTGGTAAGACTTTGGATGTAGATTGAGGTTACACGTTCTTGATATCGGAGATCAATTTCAAGCCAGTTGCTCCGTACCGGGCCCAAGAATCCTGCTCGCAAAACATCCAATCTGCCTTGATTACATTTGTTCCTCCTCACCTTGCCATTTTGCTCATGAAAAGGATGTGACTGACAAAATGTTGTTCATCATACCATGTGATACTGTATTCTGGAAGAAATTCATTCTCTACTCAGATCAAGGTCTACTAACCAATGCATATGCAATGCACGAGCGTGACATGCAAGATGAAGACGGTGTTTGACATCTGATAGTGAGTACGGCCGATACGAATGCTCTAAAAATGCCGGAAAATTTGGGTTGCTGATGTGGGAGTGTATGCTTGAAGCTACCGGTTTTCTTCGGCTAGGAATCAGCTGGCGCTTGCAGTGGCTGTGCATCTTGATTCTGATTAAACTTTCATATTGCAGGCATCATCGGCGGCGATGAGATTGATCGCCCCAAATAATGCAAACAGGCAGACAATAGCAGGAGTTCTAAATGCCTCAAGTAGATAAAACCTTGGGATTGCATGGTACCTAAAGGAGGCAACTGAGTTGGTCGAGGACCGATTTAGGTAGTTGGTTTCCACTTTGTAGGGTGAGGTTAGATTCTCCAGAACGCACGGCACCATTTACAGTCAGCTCATTTCAATATTCGAGTACCACTTAATTTCTTAGCACTTGAGTGTGCATGCCCTTACCTTATGTAAGGTCAACCTTGAAACTGATGCGGTGAAGTAAATGCTGATGTAGCACACATGGTTAGCCATGCATAAGTGCAGAAGCCCAGCCTAGGTGCACACACATGTGTGCATGTGATCAGAGCTTGGGAGTCGGTATTACTGCAAAAATATATATGGGCATCTGGGCATGCTCATGTGCATGTACATATATAGGTATGTGATGGTAGGTAGGCAAGAAAATGGTCTGTAGGTATAGATAAATATACAATCTATAAAATCCCGACTGTGACCACACACCTACGTAGTTAGTTACTTTTGCTTGGGGAATTGTGTGTACGCAAAATGGACGTTGACTATCTACACATACGCATCAATTATGTATAAACCACTTTTGGACCTACTAATAGTATTCACCATTTCTTACATTTGAATAATAACCTTGGGAAGCTAAAGTGCCACATTTTAGCATAAACACTACTAAAATAATATATTATATCTGCAATACCCCATACTTAATATTAAATTCAATAGAACATGAAAACCGA
This sequence comes from Penicillium lividum, assembly GCA_028828245.1. Classification (NCBI taxonomy): domain Eukaryota; kingdom Fungi; phylum Ascomycota; class Eurotiomycetes; order Eurotiales; family Aspergillaceae; genus Penicillium; species Penicillium lividum. The sequence goes on from JAQJAG010000002.1 coordinate 7,616,963, forward strand.
TTAGGAAAACATCGAAGAACATGGTATTTCCGGTTCATTTTCACAATTTGGGTCGATGTAGAACCAACCGACCAATCAGATCAGTATCACGTGCTCAATTTCCAAAAAGTTGAACAATTATAGACAATAACTAATTAGGGTCACTCATAACATGACTAAGCTGGATGAGAGCTGGTGATAAAGATGATTGCGATTGTGATCAAAGTCAGAGCTTTCTTAGTTGAATAGCAAAAAGTAGTTCCATCCATTTAAGAGAGCGCTCGATCCAAGTGTGTTCAAAGAGAAATTGGACTGTATATGGCTCATGGCTTCATGTACATGTGCAAGCAAGCCGCGGAGGAAAAGAAGAAAATCTTGAAGTCTAGGTTTTCAAACGCTTGGAAATCGGATATTTATTCATATCTAGAGCATAAAGACTATATGAGCCAGACAGGCTTTGCCTTGGCATATAATGATGGGGACTAAATCGGACTAATGAATGCAATCATGGAAGATATTTGGGGGCCGAAATTGGAGCCTTAAGGCTGCAGGGGGCTCTATCTAGGAGCCAATAGGCGACCTATATAAAATCTGTCGAAAGCAGGAATAGTGATGGGTCCTAGCACTATTTACAATTGATTGAAATTCGCCAAAGCCCTGATGGTTGTTTTCCTCGCTTCACTTTCCATCCCCCCAAGAAACAGCCGTAGAGAGGACGACTAGGGATCGTTTGCGCCATAAGGATAATTGTTGACAGTGTCGTAGACATAGCCATCGTAATATCCAACCTCCACACAGCCGCTTGAAGTTATCGGCACGGCAAAGGATTTGGCACCGCTACACGTTTCAGGGTTTCCGTTGCAGACAACGAAGGCAGGGCTAATCTGGGTACCGCAACTGAAGTAAATCGATTCAACGTAGGTGTTCCAGTAGCATTTGCCGCTTGCCGTGTCATCGGGATAGCAGGTAGCATCTGCAGTGCCAGCGCAGTTTGCTCCTTTGAAAAACTCTATATGGCATATTCCGGAGGCCCAAATAGGTGACACATAGAGCGCGGCAGCGAGGCAGGCGGACAATTTGGAGAACATGTTGTGGAGTGGTAATTCTGAGATCACTGAATTGACTGGCCAAGAACTCCTATGGTCGGTAGTCGTGGATTTGTGAGGGGACCGCAGATATAGAGGTCTTTGTAACGAATGGCCTCGTGTGACCTTGTGTGTATAAGCAAAGAGGGATTGAATTGAAGAGTCTTGGAAGTCTGGATAACTCAATCAGACGGAAATTCAGCTTGTTTTTATATAAATCACACTGTCCCACGTGCTCAGGATAGGTCTTTCCCCTGGTTGTAAATGTATGCGGGTGGTAGCTCAGCGAGATGCGCTAGTAGATGCCTCAAGAATTAGTTTCTGGGGGCAAAATTACCAATCTATGAGTAAAAACCCACGCTAAGCGAAGATATGGGTACAGATAGATCATACTAGTAGGCAGCACAATGAGAGATCGCTGTTGGAAAGCTGGATGTCAACATTTTTGCTACTTCACTATGCTCTCTTAACGGCTCAAAAACTCTCTCAATTCACGGTAGGATTGGGGATCTCATAGGTCTTTGTCCATGTCCACATGCCTATCTACCTAGATGGCTCACGGGCAAAAAGTGCACTGGAAAGTGGGGCATGTAACTAAGGGTTAAGACCCACGTTCAGGGTTCAGACCCACTTTCAGGGTCTGCCCAACAGGCGTTTATCCTGGGTTGTACTCGTGATTTGGTGGGAAATAGAGTAGTACAAATGAGCCATTACTAAAACCTAGCTCGCCAGTAAGAGTAGTGGGAGATAAGGAAAGGAGACTCAGGAGTATTTCATTGAAGAGAAGACTGATTGATGGTCTAATCTCAATCAAAGCGCTCATATAGTATAAAGAACTATGCATCTGCTTAGCGATATCACATCGGACTAATATCGATTAAAAATACTGGGCTGTATGCTCGCTTACTCGGCTATTTTATTTTCCCAGTTTCTTGCCCCTTCAATCAATAAGTATACATGCCGGTCTGGTATGACGCGAGACTTTACCGATTACTTGCAGGAGATATGTTCAAACAGAGTTACTGTGTTCATTAACGAAAAGAACATGAAATGAGGTGTGAAGAAGAGAGAGAAAGGAAAGCGCTGGACGAAGGGAGGGGAGGACGGGGGCTAATCCTAATCCAGCCGGTGAGCCATTTGACGCTAGTACACAGCAAGTAATGGGTTGAGCCACAAGTATGGGTAAATAACCCTGGGTTATATTACCATTTGAACTCAGCGGATTCAACTCCCCGAGTATTTTCTATAATTGGTTTCTGATATAGTCTTGTAGATGAATAGTCCACCACGCTCCTAATATTCTGGACTCTACCTCATACTCGGTATTGTTACAGGTGACTGAGGCCATATCATAAACAAATGACTCAGTTTCGAAATCCATATCCGAGAGAAAGCTTACCAATATGGCTAAATGTCAGATACCTAAACGTTATCTATCAGGCACAGATTTTGGCTTCAAGTTGTGTTCCTTTGGCACAGCTGTGACTAAGTCTCGTACAGCGATCAATCATCTCGTGAAGAAATGTATGTACTTGTTAATAGACCATGTGAATTATGCAGACATTTGATTCATTTAAGATCAGTTGAGATAGTGACTCGTGAGTGGGTATGGGTATACGGAGCATTAAGCTGACCAATGATATGATTAGATTGCCGATTCCCGCCGACTACCGTCAATGTAGATCCTCTCTACCATTCACATCATAGCAAAAGATATGAGGTGCTGATTTAGTATTTAAATCATGCCTGTTCTTTGCCGAGCATATTACTCCTGAGTCTCCTACGAATTCAACAATTTTTTATCCCGGTGTCTCTAAACACAGAGTTGCTTTCTCCAGGGGTTTTTTCTTTCGGTTTTTGCAGATCAACTGGCTCGCTATCATCATCTTTCACTGTGTACCATCATGGCAGAAATTCGACCAAATATCGTTTTCATCATGGCGGATGATCATGCCTCCAAAGCAATCTCCTGCTATGGGGCCGGAATCAATCACACACCGAATCTCGATCGCATAGCCAACGAGGGTATGAAATTCAACCACTGTTATGTCACCAACAGTATTTGCACCCCTTCTCGCGCTGCAATCTTAACAGGCACCCACAATCATGTTAACGGCGTCATGACCCTCGATTCTAAAATCAACAAGCACCTGCCCAACGTTGCAAAACACCTCCGAGTGGGTGGCTACCAGACCGCCATGATTGGGAAATGGCATCTGGGTGAAGGGGAAGCGCACGAACCGACAGGATTTGATTACTGGGAAGTTGTCCCCGGACAGGGAGAATATCATGACCCGCAGTTTATTGGGCCCAACGGCATCGTAAGGGAAAAGGGATATGCGACGGACATCATCACCGACAAAAGTCTCAACTGGATGAAAGCTCGGGACACCACAAAGCCATTTTTCCTCATGTGTCACCACAAGGCACCCCACCGCAGCTGGGAATGTGATCCAAAGCACAAGGAATTGTACAAAGATCCCATCAAGGTGCCGGATACATTCACAGATGACTATAAGAATCGTGCCAAATCAGCCGCTGCCTCAAAGATGCGCGTTGCGCAGGATCTTACATATTTTGATCTCGGACTCGCTCAGCCAGACGGACCCGCTCACATCGTTGGAGAGAAAATGGTGGATTCATGGTGGTCCCAGGAGCGAAAGATTCCCGACCCAGAAGACGTGACAAAATTGAAACTGATCGATAAAGAGGACGGAACTGTTTTCACTTTTCAAACGCGCCAGGAGCTCGGCGAGTTCAAATTCCAGCGCTACATGCAGCGCTACCTGCGCACGATCCAAAGTGTTGATGACAACGTGGGTCGGATGCTAGACTACCTGGATGCGGAGGGCCTCTCCGAGAACACCATTGTGATCTACACGTCCGATCAAGGGTTCTTCCTTGGTGAACATGGATGGTTCGATAAGCGCCTTGTTTACGAGAACAGTTTCAACATGCCCTTCCTCATCAAGTACCCGCGGGAAATCTCGGCTGGAAGTGTTTGTAACGACATCATCTGCAATGTTGACTTTGCACCGACATGGTTAGATTTTGCGAAGCTTCGTATGCCGACCTATATGCAAGGTGTCAGTTTCAGGCAGTTGGTTCAGCAGAAGACGCCCGCGGATTGGCAGCAGATTGCCTATCATCGATACTGGATGCATCGTGACATTATCCATGATGCACATGCGCATTATGCGGTCAGGGATAAGCGGTATAAGCTTATTTATTGGTACAATGAGAGTTTTGGAATCGAGGGGGCTAGGCTCGGTGGTGAGGAGAAGGAGTGGGAGTTGTTTGATCTTGATGAGGATCCGTTGGAACTGTTCAACTGCTATAATGAACAGAAGTATCGTGAAGTTGTGAAGCATATGAACAAGCTCCTCGAGCTGAAAATGGAGGAGATTGGGGATGAGCCTGTTCACCTACGATGAGCCCGTCACCAAGACCGGCATCTTAAACAGGGAAATGTGGACCATAACTCCCTGTGATTGTCTGATTTTCCGATGCATTATGACTTGATCTACATGATGAGGTTTACATGTATAACGATGCCCATTTACTGAAAGAAACTATTCCATTCATCGCTCAAAATGATTTCCCACCAGCTTGTCATACCTGATATTCTCTATGGCGTGGCCGTCTCCGGAAAATCTAAATAGAAACTCATTTATATCAATTTCAAATTGAATCACTTGATATGACGAGATAGATAGGGTGGTATTAGTGGGTGTATCTTGTATTTCTCTTGTAATAATGGTGACGGTAAAACTGCCGCCTCGGGAAGTGATCGGCTCCCGGAGCAAAGGGTGAGTTAGTCACCCCGCCGCCCTGAGCTGCTCCCTGAGCAGCCTGATCGCTCACCCCAATGCTCAGGCCGTCCGGCCCATTCGATCTCATCCTACCTCTCCGTTATTTCACATGCTCCGACAATAACCGCACTGCTGCCTATTCGTGCTCCTGGGAGCGGAGCTAGGAACTGACGTATTCTCGCGGTGCTATAGTAACTTTCGGCTCGGTCTTCGAACTTTCAGCTGATCGACTCGACCAGTCTTTCAACTTGTATGAGATATTAGATATCTCACCATCCACTCATTCCTTCACAATGCAGGTTCCATCCCGCCAACCATCCAATAGACTCTAACACAAATGCCCTCATTGCCTTCGAATCTCTATGTCCGGGGCTGGCTCGATCCCAGGAACATCAAACACTGCCTCCATTGGGCAAATATTCTCACGTTCCCTGCCATAGGCCCCAATTGCACCGATACGCCGTGCTACGAAAAGTGAAGACATTAACAATCGGTCTGAATATAAATCCGGAAAAGAAGTCCCCCACACGGTCCATATCATGCTAGTGTTCCTGGGAACGCTTGCTTCATTCGATCCACTATGAGATAGAACGGGGTTTCAATTGGCCGCAGCAAAGGGTCGAGAAGCTGCGCTGATAACATATGTGGTCTCATTACCATGCTGCATTAGTTATTGAGCCGAAAACTTTACCGATCTTCTTCGCTTCATAGTGCGACGGGCGTGAAGAGACAATGATGCCTGGAGTATAAAAAGCCCACGGATCACTTTCGTGCGGCTTTTTTCCTACAGCTTTTTTCCTACAGCTCTCAATAGGAAGCGACGCAAAGTCATTCAAGTGAGGCTGAGATAGTCCGGGTCAGTGATGCTGCAAGGAAGTACTTGAAAGTGGAAAGGTAGAGAAAATGAAGATTCCATAGAGCTTTGAGGGGCTGGAGAATGGCTACCTTGCAGAAAATTGACACATTGCCAAAACCCTGAATTGAGTCAAAAAAGCCATCGCTTTCCAAGGCGCTGAGTTCGATCGCATCGTGATCGAGTGCCGTAGCACATCTTGGGGCGGCGTTACTAGCCGTTGAAATCACCCCGAAAGGAATGCTGTTAATAGAAAACGGATTTGTATTAGGAGTAGACATGGTATTGGCTCAGGCGACCTTGCAAACGGTGAAGATAGGTTCTGAATTGAAAATCAAGAAATCGTGGGCGAACGGTAGTATCTACTGGGGATGCGTACTTTCCCAGAATAAGCCCAGTCCATATGGTGAGCGGTGAAATCAGTATTGCGGTGAATTGCGGGGGAACTAGGGTGAGCTGATACTGCCTCACTGGCCAATCCGGGGGATTAGATTATCCAGGCTGCTGGTTTGATTCCTGTTTCATACTTGAAAGCCATCTTGCCCTACGAGGGCATGTGGATGACTGCACTTATATTGGTAGAATCTTGGGGCATTGGCAAATATGGCCCAGTGCCCAGTGTCCACTCTGCGGCTTCAGGAATGCTGCCAGGTCAGGCTATATTATAGCTGATCCATCAGGGGTCAGCTTTGGTCGATCATTGCGTTTTCTCGACTCAAACAGCTTCGCCTGAGCATAGATCAAAATGATTTCATGATGTCGCTGTCGAATGTCATCATGGACAAATCATCTGAGAATAATGCCCCGATCACTGCGCCTGGCGAGACTCGGCTCATTTCGGTCCCTAGCAAAGACTCAAGAGATTTGTTGGACTTTTCATCCAATGCCAAACTTGGGAACTAGTGTGAGCTACTATTGGTTTGTTGCTCTATGAGCTACAAATTACAAGACCTAGTGCCTCCCAGAAACGCTTCGGAAGATACGCATTGCTTCTATTGAATCAAGAGTCATCATTACCAAGATCAGTGGAATTGCCTTATTCTGGTGGACTATGTAGGGTGGAAACTTTCGGTCAACCTTTTGAGACGTCTTGGTCGATCGCGTTGGCTATGATCATTGGCTGGTAAGTAGCAGACGTGATCGATTGAAATAGGAAACAAGAGGCATTATGTTACAAATGCATAGTCTGTATTTGTGGCGGCCTTTCGCTCGAGGTTGACGCGAGAACCTCGCCCACTCGGAAAGTGGGCAGAGTGGGGTAAAGTGAGCGAATAACTGGCCAGAAGCTCAAGTAACCGTGGTAATAGTCCCGTGGTGTCGCGTACCCACACTGCTCCAGGTGTTGGTCCGCCTAAGCCTAATGCAAAACCCTATGGAAGGTGGATGAATAGAGATGGATAGCTTCAAAACAAAAGAACGTCGCTAGTCACCAATTATTCTCTATCCTGCTACTCGGAGGGGAGGGAGGAGGTGGCTTGTTAAGCCAGACCGCAGGCAACAACAGTTGAAATGTGATTGGTAATATAGTAGCAGGGTCAGATACAATGTCTTCTTCATGGCCTCTGAGTGGGAGCGTTAGGCGTACAGGCGGCAGCTTGGTGGCTCAGAACTTGAACTTCACCAAAATCTTCGCCCGACCGTCGAGAACCATGTTTCGAAAATCAGCGAAGAACTCTAAGTGATCTAACACTGTGACAAACGTTTAAGTTAAGATAGTCGATAAAATCCGAGACCTGCTTTATTATACTGAGCCCCGAGTGGGATGGTCACTAAGTGTCAGAGTCACATGATGATGTCCTCGGGGTATGCAATCATTGCATGTAGATGGTGATTCTTCCTTCCTTCGTATCCCGATAGCTCCATGTTCCGGATTCCTGATTGCTTTCTCTCAATCCATTCGTTCCTCACAACTTTCATTGTATTGAATACGGAAAGGTGAGTTTACTTGACCCGAGGAGTCACCGCGGGCCGAATAGAACCGGCTATCATACACACGAATCGGTTAATCATTCTTGCTTCGTCACTGAGCTTTCACTATCTGGGCTCCATGCGGAAATACTCAATTCCCTAGAAATATCTTCAACCTTGATCCAAACCTGCACATTGCCCACCTGCGTCATCAAGCTTCATAAAATCCAGAGCGACTGCCTGCTGTAAAATAGCAGAACGAAACGAGGTGAATCTCAAACAAGACCACGACAGCTGCAGAATAGTACAAGGCAGACATGAGATACGGCAAAGTCGCAGTATTTACTCGTCCAGGTGAACCTGTGAAAATTGTTGAGGAGAAAGTTCAAAAGCCAGCGCCTGATGAGTTATTGGTGCGAGTATCAATAGCCGGAGTCTGTGGCAGTGATGTGCATAGGTTGAAGGGTGACATCCCTGTCAATGCTGAGGCAGTGTGCTTTGGACATGAGGCCGTTGGCGTGATTGAAAGCCTTGGTGCTGAAGTCAAAACCGACCGTGCTGGCGCACCATTGTCCGAAGGAGATATGCTTTATTGGATGCCTTTGGCACCTTGTGGTGTTTGCTCGGAGTGTAGTGGGTCCAACCCCGTACACTGTCGCAATCTTGACTGGCCACCACCTATCGGAAAGCCAAACGGAGCCTGCTTTAGGCAATTCGCAACTCTCAACAAAAAATGTGTCTATATCCGGGTATCTCCGAGTGTTGCGCCTGAAAATATCATTGTATTTGGATGTGGAATGCCAACGGCTTTGAGAGGTTTGAAGCAGCTTGGCGGTATTAGACCTGATTCAGATGTTGTCATACAAGGCTCCGGTCCTGTTGGCCTAGCATGCACACTCTTGGCAAGCCTGGCCGGTGCCCGCTCTGTCATCGTGATTGGTGATCCGAACGGTCGTCTTGAAGCTGCATCGGCATTAGGTGCTACTTGTACAATGTCCGTTGCAAATACAACCACCGAGGAGAGATTGGAAAGGGTGAAACATTTCACCGCAGGCCGTGGGGCAAGCATTGTCATTGAGGCGGCTGGAACTGCTGCTGCATTTCCCGAGGGTTTTAACCTTCTTGGCATGAATGGCAAATATCTGATTCTGGGGCTATACTCAGGCAGCGCCACAGCACCAGTTGATCCCGTGCGCATTAATAATCTCAATTTACACATTATTGGCAGCTTGGGCATCGATGCGGACGGTTTCAAGAAAACGGTGGAGATCGCATCTGAACATGGCAGTCGACTACATTTTGCCGACCTTATCACCCATCGATTTTCGCTGGATCGCCTCGAAGAAGCTCTTGGTTTAGTTGAGCAGGGAATCCCTATCAAAGCTGTGATTGTGCCGAACTGAGAATATGTTGCTTGCCATTCTAAGGGCACGGCATTTGTAGATAACCAACTTAGATTGGAATTTCTATGCTGGCGGAATATATTCATTGGAATAACTTAAGGAGCAGTGAAGAGGTCTTGAAATTGCAATTGGCGAAAAGGCTTTGCTATCTAACTCGTATACTATTCATCACCGAAGCATTTGTTCATAGTTTAGCTGCTCCTGCATTTGGCAGATGAAAGTATTGCTCGTATAACTTCAAGCTATCCGGGTTTGCAACAGTTCCACTGACCTTGGTGTTCATGCCACTCACAATCTGTTTGACATTTATCTCGCACTTCTTCCCGTTGACCGTGTATGGAATCTCTTGAACTTGGAAAATTTGTGCGGGAACATGGCGAGGAGAGTACCTGTCCTTAATGGCAGCCTTGATGGAAGCAACAAGTCGTGCATCCAGTGTATGCGGCACCTTCATCATTACAAATAGCAGCACTCTCTCATCGCCATCGAAGGAGCGCCTCTGTCCGACGCATATGGAGTCTAAAATTTCGGGTATAGTTTCGACAACTTGATATATTTCCGCGGAACCAAATCTCACACCGGATGGATTTAGGACACCATCTCTGAAAGAATGTTAGAGAAAGAAGGAGAAAGAAAGACGTGCGCCATTCCGTGACTTCAATGAGAATCATTGGTACTTACGATCGTCCGATGATCAAGAGGCCCTTTGTATCTGGGAGAAGCCTTATGAAGTCCCCCTGAGACCATACATGATCTCCAAATCGCGAAAAATATGATGCCCGGTATTTTTCGTCTCCACCGGGGCCATAGAAAGCAAGCGGCTGGCTCGGGAATGGCTGTGTGCAAACGAGCTCCCCAGCTTCTTCGGAGAGCTCAATGGATACAGGTTCGGTCTTAGAAGCATCGAAGACGTTGATAGCCATACCCAAACACTTGGCTTGGATCTCACCAGGATACACAGGAAGAATCGGGCATCCCCCGACAACTTCGGAGAGAATATAGATCAGTCATTCGAGGTCGGTTAGTCTCAGTTTGGGAAACGTACAGCTTCCAGCGATGTCTGTACCACCGCTCATAGATATGAGCTGCGTCTTCTGGGGAAAGGCATAGCGATAGAACCACTTGTACAAATCCTCTGAGAGAACAGAGCCAGTAGACGTTACTATTCGCAGCTTCTCAAGGTTGTATTGCTTGCCTATCAAAGTCACTTCCACGAATCATTAACTGTTTTATCAACATACTTACGCGGTACAATGTTCCTCGACCGTAGTTCGGAGAGATATCGGGGTGAAGTACCAAAGACGGTGACCCTGTGTAATGATATTAGCTTCGTCATAGTCCTCGATCTCATGGTTTAAGCGCTTCTTACCTTAACCTAGCTGCAAGGTCCAGCAAGACGGTTGGTTCAGGGTAGAACGGTGAGCCATCGTAGAGGAACATTGTTGCCCCAGAAGAAAGATTGACGAAGTTGAGGATCCACATCACCCACGCCGTCTAACAGCAACGTCAGTCTTTTCTGTTCTCAAACAGTAATTTTATACATATCACAAACTGTGGTATATTGGAAGAACACATCTCCTGGCCTCATATCATGCTGTAGTCGTGTATCGGTGCTGACCTTGAGTGCCACACCCTGATGAACACATTAGAACAACGTAATTTCGTCTTTTGCATGCGGACTTACGCCGGCAGAATGTACGATGCATTTAGGCGTTCCAGTCTGAGCATATAAAAAGTTGTCAGCACGCGATATACTCATACTTGACGTGCGCGAAGGAGAAGTAGCGTACCGTGCCAGAAGAAAAAAGTATAAAGGCCGGGGAACTAAACTGTAGCGGGGAAAACGATAACGTCCTTCCACTGCTATTTGTTAAGAATGTCTTCCAGGATATCCCTCTGCGAATTTTGGACATATTTATCGATAATCCACAGTAAGGTACGACCACCACATTCCTTAGCTGCTTGTCGTTGTTGCATAGGGTCTGTGAGATGGTCGCAATCCGGTCTTCAAGGAGGATTGTTTTGCCGGCGTACATATATGCGTCATCGGCGAATATGACTTTAGGTTCGATCTGCCCATAGCGGTCAATTATTGCCTTAGACCCTAGATCTGGCGATGCTGATGACCAAACAGCTCCGATTGCAAGTACAGCGAGACAGAGGACGATTGCGTTGACAGAGTTGGACATGACAACCGCCACTTTGTCACCTGCTTTGATTCCGTAGCCAACTAAGGCATCGTACGCTTCCCTTGTGCGTTCCTCCAGGGCTCCCCACTTAATCTCTTCAACACCTGGCACCCCTTCCCTGACGAAATGAATCGCGGTTTGCCCGTGGTCGTGATTAGCGAGGATGAATTGGGCAAGGTTGAAGGTGGCCGAAGGGAAGAATCTGGGTGGGGGGTATAGAGGCAGCTACATCGCCGTCAATTTCTGGTATTCTAAAGGCAACCCCACCGTATGCTTGGGTGAGAAACACTACCTCACTTGAGCCACTGCTATCACGCGCCAGTGTAAGATCCCCTCTGCTCACTGAGTCTGGCAAAATCCGAAGGAATGCACACACTTCACTCCAAAACTCCGCTAGACTGTCTGAATGCACTGACCATCTCCATAGGTCGTCGTATGTCTTCAGATCCAAGCTGTGCTTCTTGTTGACATGCTTCAAAAATTTGACAATGTTGGTCGAGTCAATGTCACTTGGGACCCAAACGGGCTGCTTTGGAGTCATGTTTACGAGTCAGGGATGATCGAGTGGCCAGCAAATCACAGCGTATGAGGCAGCATCATCACAGGCGAAGTAACACTTTAATCAGAATGTATTATATGAGTGACTGGTGCAGAGTGCCGAGGTGGTTATTGCGTTACCTATATTAGCCGAGGCTACCCTTGTCCTCAACGTAGATGGCCCCGAAGGCCTCGAGGATGCCTAGTACCACATAAGTAGAGAGCTAAGAAGACTTACTATCACTCGCCGCTACATGTTACGGAAGATTCATTTGTATAAATTCTGACGAGTGGACAAAGGGATCGCGATTTGGGAAAATGATAGCCAGTCGTGGTCGTGTGCTTTTGGGGCAAATTCCGACCGTTCGGAAGTATCATACCATGAAGGCCATGGTTGTGAACGGTCGGGATTTTCTGGTTGACCGCAACAGGCGACGCCCTGAGATGATGCCAGACTCTTTGCTTGTTCGACCTCACGCTATCGCACTTAACCCGACCGACTGGAAATCAGTCTCCTACGGGAGAGCCGCGGACGGCTGTATCGTTGGCTGCGACTACGCCGGCGTTGTCGAAGCGGTAGGCAAGGAGGTCAGCAAGTCCTGGAGCCCAGGTGATAGAGTCTTTGGTTGCGGGCACGGGGCAAATCTCGTCAATGCGGACGACGGTGTCTTTGCAGAATATGCCGTCGTCAGGGGTGATTTGCAGATGCGAATTCCCGATGGCTGGACCTTTGAGAAAGCAGCCACTGCACCTCTCGGGCTGATCACTGTCGGCCAAGGTCTATATCAGAAGTCATTGAAGTTGAAGTTGCCCACTGATCCTGAAAGGAACCAAAACGTCCCGGTCTTGATATACGGCGGAACAACGGCAACGGCAACGCTTGCGATTCAACTTGCGAAATTGTAATCACTACCATCTTTCCAGTTTCTTGAAACAGTAATCTTCGTTCCTTAGCAGAAATGACCTCTGACATTCAAGAATAGATCGGGATACACGGTTATCACTACATGCCTACCGGAGCATTTTGATCACACAAGACGCCTGGGGGCCGATTTCTCTTTCGATTACATGGACCCTGATGTAGGTTCAAAGATAAGGGATCTGACGCGGAACGAGCTCCGATATGCGTGGGATACTATTAGCATTACTGCTTCGGCACAGATTTGCGCCGACGCCCTGTCAAGCCGTTCTGGCTTGGGGTTACGGTACGGAAATCTTTTGCCTGTCAAATCACCCCGCGAGGATGTCGAAACAGTCACCACTGTCATGTATACTGCTTTTGGCAGATACTTCAAGTTCGGAAATCAAGACATGTACGCCAGCCGGGAAGATTATGAGTTCGGACGGATGTTCTACGCCATGGCAGAGCAATTAATGGCACAGGTATGGGTGATTGCATTGCTACACTCGAGTCCCTTCCCCCTCAGTGTCGATTTCCACTTCAATTGAACGCTGACTTACCCTTGGGTTGTAGGGGAAACTCCAAACTCATCCAGAAATGGTGGGTGAAGGTGGCCTTGATGGTGCTGTAAAGGGGTTCGAGTTGATGAAGGCGGGCCAAATTACGGGGCAGAAGTTGGTCTTCCGAATTGATGACACAATATGAAGCTGCACATGCAAAGGCAACTTTCACTTTAAAGATATACACATATATTTCTTTAAATAAAATTAGTCATATATGGAGGTTTCATGGATAGGCAACAGTTGCGGACATTCAGAGTTTTGTTTTGCTTCCTCGTATCTGTATCTGAGAAGAAGTAGCCTGCTAGCATGGAGCCGAAAATCAGAACTTTCCTTCTTCCGAGATAAAGTGATCATCCCAAATATCGCGGGTAGCAAAGGACTCCCCTAAACATGGATGGTGCCCGAGGTTACAAGTCCCTTTCCTCGGTCTCGGCGGTAAAGAAACACCGCTTATGTTGTCAGGTCATGGGTTCTCTGCTCGTGCTATAAAACAATCGATAAGAAAGCAATCGACATGAACAGAGACGGAATCCACTCTGAAACAGTGCGCGAATATCCTCTCAAAATGGTGACTACCCCCTCAAACCAGGCCTACGTGCTTGGTGTCGGCCTCACAAAGTTCATTAAACCTCGTGGCGAGCGAGAATATCCCGAAATGGGCTATGAAGCTGGCGTAAAAGCTATGCTCGATGCACAGATCAATTACGACGATGTCCAGCATGGAGTTGCTTGCTTCGCGTATGGCGACTCTACATCCGGGCAACGTGTATTCTATCAGTTCGGCATGTCTACCATTCCAATCGTGAACACAAGCAACGCGTGTGCTACTGGATCCGTTGGCCTGTATCTGGCACGTACCCTGGTCAAGAGCGGCAATGCAGATTGTGTCCTTGTTGTCGGATTTGAAAAGATGAAGCCTGGAAGTCTTAAGTCTGTCTGGGATGACAGGCCAAGTTCGAGCGGGCGATTTGCAGCGAAGATGAAGGAACAATATGGACTTGACAAATCTCCACTGACGGCCCAGTATTTTGGAAACGCGGGCAGGGAGTACATGGAAAGGTACTACCAACTATACTCTACTTTACCCTCTTGAGGACACCGTTGACGTGATCTAGATACGGCGCCAAGGCAGAAGACTTTGCGGAAATCGGGCGTATTTCCCACAAACATTCCCAGGCCAACCCATACGCGCAATTTCGTCAAGAATATTCGCTCCAGGAGATCCAGGATTCTGCAACAATTTATCCGCCTTTGACCAAGCTTCAGTGCAGTCCGACAAGCGACGGTGCAGCGGCAGCAGTTATCGTGTCCGAAACTTTTCTAAACGCACGACCGCACCTAAGAAAGCAAGCCATCCTCATGGCAGGGCAGCAGTTCTTGACCGATTCACCCAAAGCCTTCTCGGAGAGTGCGATCGAACTGGTTGGCTATGACATGACGCAGAGGGCTGCTCGGGCCGCGATGAAGGAAGCTAGGATCAGCGCTTCTGAAGTCAAGGTGTGCGAGCTGCACGATTGTTTTTCAACCAACCAGATGATCCTTCTCGATGCTCTGGGCTTCTGTGAGCCCGGAAGGGCACACGAAATGGTTCGGAGAGGAGATATCACATATGGCGGAAAGATGGTGATCAATACATCCGGTGGCTTGATCTCCAAAGGGCATCCAATTGGCGCAACGGGCCTGGCACAGTGCGCTGAATTGACCTGGCAGCTACGTGGCTGGGCAAACAATCGGCTGGTTGACAACAGCACGGTGGCATTGCAGCATAATCTGGGACTTGGCGGTGCGGTTGTCGTCAACGTCTACAAGCGTGCTGATGGTAGACCTACTTCAAGAGTGAGCAGCGAAGATGTTGCAAAGGAAAGCTGGCTTGGTTATAACCCTGCTGTGGAGGCAAGGGGTATCTCCCCCGCCGATGGTGAAAAGGTTCGGAGTAAAAAGAACAGGAACGACTTTGCTTTGGGAGATACTCGAGAGAAGCTGGCTGCACTGTTGTAAATCGAAGATTGTTTTGTGGCGTGGGTACCCATTGGACACGCGGCGCAGATAGAGAGATAGCTCTCATCTGTCAAGTCATGTCTCATAAATTCACATACATCACCCCTCCGTAAATATCTATTGCATTCAGACTCCTAGAATGGCAATTTTGTTTATTGAATGTTGTTTGAATAGTTTGCCCATCCGTACCTGGGTACTCTAAGGTAGATGCAATATGCTGGTGTTGTTCTTGGCTGTATGAAAATTTAAATCACACCATGTTCATTGCGAAAGAGGTAAAGAGGCACTGATTTACGCTCAACAATGCCATAGTCATCCCCTGTTCCCAGAGTAATGACGACAGAGCGAGAGAGCAACTAAAGTGGTGGATTGGACTATTCCAGAGAAGGATCTAACCTTTTGAACACCTGGGGCATCAGGAAGGCCTGACATTCCAGGCTGGAAATTTCGCCAACACCATGAATGACAAACCCGAATGTCCTATTTCTTCCCTCGTGATTTGACCGAGGATACGTATTTTCCATTTTCTGCTGGAGGAGTAAAGTTTAGATCCGTTTTGGGCTATTGCGCTGGATCAAGCCCTCGGCCCGAGGGCTCAGGCTCAACCTGACAGAGATGAGCTAGACATGGCCGGGAAGCTCAACAGTAAGATCGTGGTGCTAACCTAGAATGTTCAGATTGTCAACCAGTATATGAATTTCTCAGAGGCAACCGATAGACATTGTACAGCTTCTTGTCGGACCTACCAAACACAATGAGCACCACCAGATCCAGAATGCGGGGTATGTCGACACTAGTCACTCAAAGCCGTGGATTCTATCGATGTAGCGGTGTTTTGGCTTTGAAAGCCACGACGCGCTCGCTGTCAGCAACTAGCTGTAGAGAGAGTTCGGGTGTGCGCATCCTTGAAGTCGCTGCAAGAGATGGTCTACAAAATATCAAGACAATGGTTCCCACTGCAACCAAAATCGAGCTGATACGTCGGCTCGCCGATACTGGCCTTCAACATATTGAAGCTACATCTTTTGTGTCACCGAAATGGGTCCCCCAGCTAGCGGACGGCGCCACGGTAATGGAGAAGGTCCTATCGTTGGCCTCGAAGGGGATCACACTCCCGGTGCTTGCCCCTAATATGAAGGGTTTCGAGAACGCTGTGAAGGCGGGAGCGCAAGAAGTGGAGGTATTTGCATCTGCCACCGAGGCCTTTAGCAAAGCGAACCAGAATTGCTCTGTTGAGGAAGCCTTAATCAGTGCTCAAAAGGTTGTGACAGCAGCTAAACAAAGCGGCGTGCGCGTGCGCGGTGTTATCTCGTGCATCTTCTCAGACCCTTATTCCGGGCCTACAGACCCATACGCTGTTCTCCGAGTCGTCAAAAGGCTCTTAGATATGGGATGCTACGAGGTTGGTCTGGGTGATACGCTTGGGGTGGGGACACCAGCAAACACAAAGAAGCTGCTGGAGGTTCTACTCAAAGAGGTACCCGCGGACAAACTTGCTGGTCATTTCCACGATACATATGGACAGGGCGTTGCGAATGTCGTCGCTGCGTACTCAATGGGAATTCGCGCGTTCGACACATCCGTCGGTGGCTTGGGGGGTTGTCCGTATGCAAAAGGGGCTAAGGGCAATGTGGCAAGCGAGGATGTGATCTATACTCTCGAAAACTCCGGTATCTCCACTGGAGTCAACTTGAGCAAGCTCATTTCCGTCGGTGAATGGATCTCGCGAGAAATCGGCATCCCATACGCAAGCCGAGCCGGGGCAGCTTTGCTTGCAAAGAAAATCATGGCCACAGGGACGGCAGATTCGGCCACAAAGGACAAGCCGACACGAGAATGGACCACGGTCACCGAACTG
Organism: Penicillium lividum; assembly: GCA_028828245.1. Classification (NCBI taxonomy): domain Eukaryota; kingdom Fungi; phylum Ascomycota; class Eurotiomycetes; order Eurotiales; family Aspergillaceae; genus Penicillium; species Penicillium lividum. The sequence goes on from JAQJAG010000002.1 coordinate 7,634,049, forward strand.
CCTGACTACAGGGTTTCGCGCTCCGGCGCTGTGGTCAGGATTACTATGACACGAGCACAGCATGGAAACACAATGACTGCATCGATGCTCGAAGGGTTGACCAAGCTATTCACCGATTTGGCTACTTGCCAATCCACTTTTCATATAGTCCTGGAAGGCGAAGGCCGGTTTTTTTGCACTGGCATGGACCTCAGTGGAGGCACAAAGACGACCAACACCGACAAAGAGCATGGGTACCACGCAAAGATCCAGGCTCTGTTTTCTGCCATCGACAACTGCCCCCAGACAACGATTGCTCTTATCAATGGGCCGTGTTATGGGGGTGGAGTGGGGCTCGGGTTCGTTTGCGATGTCCGCCTAGCCTCCACAAAGGCTCGCTGGACTCTGTCGGAGATCAAAATCGGCGTCGCCCCTGCCATCATATCGAGATACATGGCACGCGAGTGGGGAATTCCGTTTTTCCGTGAAGCCATGCTTTCAGGGCGAGAGGTGCATTACTCCGAGCTGCAACGAATCGGCGCAATTCATGGCGTGTCAGACGATACAGGTAAGTTGCTAGATGATTATTTAGACAAACTGGCACATTGCGCCCCTCGTTCTGCGTCCATTTGTAAGGACCTAGTACGCCTCGCGTGGCATGATCCCGGGAGCCCGCGGCAAGATAAGTTCATCGAAGACACCTTTCATGGAATGATGGTAACGGGCTCCGAAGGGGAATATGGAATCCAACAATTTCAGAAAAAGAACAAAAACATCCAGTGGGCGGAATATTGGTCACAGAAGAGGTCCGCGTCGTGAAACGCGTCCCGAATGTTACTGTTATTATTGGCCTCAGGCCATTAAATCATACATCCCGGTCTATACAGCGTAGTGGGGAACAGCTATCTGCAAACTAGTGTCCGTGTCCTCTATATTGACCCGCTAGGGGCAGTTGGGGACCAATTAATGAGACCTAGGGGTGATATGTAGAAAAGAAGGTGGACTGATGATATAAATTTTCCATCATAACGCTTAACCGTAACGTATTTCACTAGCGAGTCGGACACCCGGTGGGCCCAGACACCCCAAAAAACATAGTAACTGCGATTCAAATTTTTAAGTTGATATTTCGATTATAACGCATATGAATAGTATCATATTCTGCAAAAATTATTAAGGAAATATCTCATATATTACATAATTTAGAAAGTCAAAGTTATGCCTTAGGACACCATGGATAGGAGACTGGAGGATAATAGGTGGAAATGGATATTGATCGTTACGATGATGGACGACCTATAGGGGTGGGCGAATGTTGCCTTTCAAGACTGCATGCACCGTTTTGGAGGACCCTTTGTTCGAGGGCTTTGTTCGAGGGCTTTGTTCGAGGATCTTGTCGACTGCAGCACTGAGGGGGTGTATTGGAGTATGGGGTCAGCTGATCCCCTCCGTTTGTCAGCGTGTGTATGTCTTTAGCTAGATCTCTCTCTCTCTCTCTCTCTCTCTCTCTTTCTCTTTCTCTCCTCCATACCTCTCGGAATACAGATCTTGTCCCTTTCTTCTGTTTCCAGGCTACTATGTAGCCCTTTCTTCCCCTGGACAGCAGATCAGCTGTCGACACCTTTGAATCATCTAGATCTTGAGATCGACATATATTACTTAACAACGCTTATCAATGACTATTGAATGGATAATGAGGCCAAACTGATTTGTGATGGTCAAAATATGAAGTCGTGGTTTACTGCGTTCACTACTGGCAATATGCTGAATGGTAGTCGTTGACTATCCCGGTGATGGTTATCCATTGGCCTTGAGATTCGTGTAGCCCTTTCTGACTAAAATAAAACGTGTAGCCCACTGTTCTAAGGAATCCTTCATATATATGTCAAGAGTTTCGCGCAGTATACAATTGGACCCGTCCTAATCGATAAGTGTTGAGGGGGCCAAAAGTAGCATTCAGCAACCCAACCGAGAACAAGAGAGCCCAAAAAAGAAGGTTGCGGTGTCTCCGAGGCCGAGGTAGGGCCAACGACTCACACTCCCGAGGCCCATGATAATTTGCTGAATAAACACCCAGGTCAAATCTTACTGACCGAGGTATGACTTTTAAGGTTTTAACCTACTTTGATCGGTATCCCATCAATCGTCTACATATATTGTGAATGTATAGATACAATATTGTGGCACGGTAGCACCTCCTCGTATTGCCTCAGTCCCCTTCCAAGGTTCTAGCCAATTCAAGCTACCCCAACACTATATATTGCGTATCATTGTCTTAGCAATATGAATTACTTCCGTGCGCCCCTGGGCAAAATAATGCCTATACTCAGCAGGAAATGCATGTCTTCTTCAGGCCGTCAAGGGCGGGTGGGCCCAACATTGATGAATGCGGTTCAAGGATTCGCAACCAACCCGGGAGCTGAGACAAAAGAGTTGAAAAAGCAGGGGATATTGAACGGAATCAGGATTTTGGATCTGTCTCGCGTTCTCGCAGTGGGTTACCCTCGTCGCTGGGAAGTTCTGTGAGGCAGAGGGCTGACTGATGAGACTCAGATAGGCTCCCTTTTGCACTCAAATTCTAGCTGATTATGGCGCAGACATAATTAAGATTGAGGAACCTGGTAAAGGAGTATGTTGTTTTACGCTTAGCTCTGGTCCTTTGCTTCCTGAGGGCATATCTTTTATTAATGGTACACCTTCCACAGGACGACACAAGACACTGGAGAATGAAAGGAGAGGACAAGGCATGGAAAAAGGAGGCAGGCCCAATCTCAAACTACTTCTCTGCCGTGAATCGCAACAAAAGATCAGTGACTTTGAATTTGAAGGATGATAAGGGGAAGGAGATCTTATTGAATCTGGCCCGAAGCGCCGACGTTCTGTAAGCAAAAGTCACAAACCACCCCTACAGCCACTCATAACATTATTAGGGTCGAAAACTTTCGGCCTGGAACAATGGAGCGACTCGGTTTCGGGTATGATCGCCTGAGGGAAGTGAACCCTAGGCTGATCTATGCGAGCATTTCAGGTACTTTTCCTCTGTTTATTTTTTTCTTCAAACAAGCACATCAAATCCTCAGCTGGCTTACCATATTTTCGGTACTGCCAGGATATGGACCGACAGGGCCTTATAGCAAGCGGGGCGGGTATGACCCCATTGCCGCCGCGGAAGGCGGGATGCTCCATATCACCGGGGAGCGAAACGGGCCCCCAGTGCGCGTGGGAATTGGGATGATCGATATGGCAACCGGACTATACATGCACGGGGCTATTCTGGCCGCATTGCAAGTCCGCAATCAAACGGGCCAGGGGCAGCGCGTGGACGCATCTTTGTTCGAAACGCAGGTGAGTATGCTGACCAACGTTGGGCTCTCATGGCTCAATTTAGGCATTGAAGCCGAGCGCTGGGGCTGCCAGCATCCAAGTATAGCTCCTTACGATGCTTTCCGAACTAAGGATCTCTATCTTGTCTGCGGTGCGACTAATGACGGCCAGTTCTCTGCCCTCTGCAAGCTTCTTGGTCTGGATTCACTGCCGCTGGATGAAAGGTTTGCGACAAATCCAAGCCGTGTAGAGAATCGGGATGCATTGACTCCGATATTCAACGAAGTGTTTGCTACAAAGACCACGGCCGAGTGGATAGAGCTATTTGACGGAACAGGGCTTCCATTTGCCCCCATCAACAACATGGAGGGCACCTTCTCGCATCGGCAGACAAGTGCGAGGCATATGGTTGCCCAAGTGCCAATAGAAGCCGCGACCGCGGGGGTCATCAATCTGATCGGTGAGTCAGCTTTAAAGAGACAGCATTCCTTCAACGCTGAACGCACTTATTAATATGAGGATGATGTTCAATTTTAGGGCCCGCAGTCAAATTCAGCGAGGCTGGAGCTACAATTAGACTAGAGCCGCCTCGGCTGGGACAGCATACGAACCAAGTACTTCAAGAGGCGGGAATCACGCCCGCAGAACTGGCAGATTTAAGAGCAAGTGGCGTTATTTAGTGACCAACGGGGTGCGACCCTTCTATGAAGACGGGGGCTTTGTTGGTGAAAGACGCCTCGGCTAGTTGCCGTAGTCGCCGAGGTCAGACTGCACAAGATTAGGTCCAATTGACCCAAAGCACATGAATAAGCACCATCTTTTGACTAGTATCATAATTTTTACCCCATTTCGTATCCGTGGAGTTATTCCATACTATCTCGCTCATCATCATCGTGGAGATCTGGGGAGCCCAGCCTGATAAGCATAGTGGACTAATTATCCTAACCTGCATCTGGCATATTCCCCGTGACCTTGTCATCCCAGGTGGTCTATCCTGCATGGTGTCGCTCTAGGAGTCAGCGCCAAAAAGAGGTGCAGTGTAGCCATGGACGATCGCGTCACGAAAAATCGTGCGCCCAGGGCATGCTTGCATTGTCGCACCCGCAAGGTGCGCTGTGACGTGGTCACTGGTGGTTCTCCCTGCACAAACTGCCGACTAGACAGTTTGACATGCAAGGTCGTCGACGCAAATCGCCCCAGAAAAACAGCTTCACTGGTCAACGATTCATATCGTCCGCGCGATGGATCCCTTGAAGATTGCCGTGCTTCCAACACACCTACTGTCCTGGGTGATCAGTTCCCCGTCTCTTTGACCTTTGACGGTATGTTCAGCTGCTTGTATCTTTGAAATACTGTGCATGGCTGTTGTGGCCTGGGTTGATTTTGAACGCAGATCAGATAGGCTCGTCCCAATCAGGTGACAGGCCACAAGAAGAGTGTCACAGTGCTTCAGCTCAGAGCGCTCCAATCGATTCTTCCCAAGCTTTAACGAATAAACGTTCGCAACACCTCCCAGTCTACATCAAACCACTAGCAACGCATATCCTTGCCGACGACATAGATTACCTTGCAAAGAAAGATGCGTTGAGCATTCCCCACGACGACCTTCGCAACGAACTTTTAAGACAATATATCAAATTGGTACATCCGTCCATGCCTATTCTGGATGTGAGCCAGTTTGTCACCCCCATAATCAAGGCTGACGGCAGTAACCCGGTCAGTCTACTTCTATTCCAGGCTGTCATGTTTGTTAGCAGTAGCTTTGTTGATATCGATATCCTCTGTTGCCGAGGCTACACTAGCAGGAAATCGGCACGAAAACGCTTTTTCAACCGAGTTCGCTTACTGTATGGCTTGGACTGCGAACCTGATCGCCTTGCATTGCTTCAATCCCTATTACTCATGACCTTCTGGTATGACGCGCCAGAGGATGAAAAAGACACTTGGCACTGGATGGGGGTTAGTCTCTCTCTGGCACAGGTGATGGGCATCCATCGCAATCCCGAGAATCTTAAGATCTCACCAACGGCCAAACGCCTTAGGATTCGGCTTTGGTGGTCGTGTTTCATGCGCGACAAGTTGCTTGCTATGGGGATCAGACGGCCAGCGAGAATCCACCCGAATGAATTCAATGTCCCTATGCTCACCCTCGATGACTTCGATACGGGACCTATGTCAGATGAGGTCAGAACATTGCTTGGCGGGCCCACATTACCGCAAAACACTTATCAGGAACGGAATCTGCCGCTCACTTGTATTGAACTGGCCAAGCTGTGTATCTGCATCGGCCACATTCTTCTCTCGCAGTACTCAGTAGTTGAGAATGACCCCGTCAGCTCGAAATACTCTACTTCGGTAATGGTGTTTCCCAGAAAGACTGATGAGCAGGGTAATGAACTTGAAAAGTGCGATGAAGAGCTCAGTGAGTGGTACGGAGGCCTGAATCCGTGCAGTCGCTACACGCCTAATGTTTCAGGCTCTGTACAAAAGGAAGATGAGGCAGATCAGATCATTCGGCTACATCAATCATCTCTGCATATGATTTACTTAACCGCACTGGGTATCTTGCACAGACCACAGATTGTGCGCGCTTCTTCGAATGCGGCCGCTGGTGATAACACCAGGAAATTATCAAGACAGAAGGTCACGGATGCAGCAATCCAAATCACGCAGCTCGCTTACGACATGCAGCTCCAAAATCAGCTCCGATATCTATCAACCAGCAGCATCCCCGCATTCGTCTCTGCAGCGCTGATTCACCTCTTTGAAATTCGGTCGACCCAGGAAGACGTGCGCAACGTGAGCATTGGCCGTTTCTTTCAATGCGCGCATGTACTGCACCAACTGCAGGATATGTACGCCTCAGCCGACTATGCCGTACATTTCCTCGAGTCCGTGGTTCAAAGAACAGGTATCCAAGTGCCCGTGCTCAGTCTCAAGTATTTACCAAGTAGCCGAGGGCCTGGAAAACCTAATACAAGCGCAACTTGCGCTTCGACCACGTTGCACGCCACTTCTTCGAGCCCTGCCGACCCGACACAGAAGCGTTATCCCACCCCTTCGAGTTTCGACAACCAATCAGCACTGCTGGGTTCGATGCCAATATCATCGCACGGGTCTGGAACATCCCTCCTTGATAAGGATCCTGCCACTCAGGCAATGCAGCCACCAGCCCTTCTCCCCCTGCGTGAAATGGAGGATTTGAATTCAAGAAGCCAGGACCAGAATGGCATGGTCTTGCAGGAGGGTCATACTCAATCTAGCATACAACCGAATAATGCCGATGATCTTGACAGCTTACTTTGCAACTTCATCAATTTTGAAAACGATCCAGGTTTTTGCATGCCGCCGATTTACAATTCGAATGATTAGGGTCAAGGCGCAAAAGCACAACGTAGAGAGCAAGGCGGGCGCAAAACATATACTCAATGCCAAAATTGACCTCAGCTAGCAATGACACGCGAAAATATTCCAACAGAAAAGCCACTCATAGAGGTATTGGGATGCGCGAGGAAAGCAAAGGACCAGTGTCCGACAGTAATCAGAACCTGCTTTAGCCGACGGCCCGAGGCATGGCCGCATGAATATTGCATTATGCAATGCCAAGCGTCAGCATGGCTAGCGGAGCGGGTTTGAGTGGGCGTGTCTGATGGATCCTCTTTACTTGTTTTTAAGGAGGAACCGGCTGGCTATGCTAGGTTATATTTACATCTACGTAAATGACATTTTGGCCAATCAACAACGCGCTTTCGTACACTTTCCACGCCCATGGACAACACTCTTGCCTTAACTCCTGTCTCCGGGAATGGAGAGGATATATACACCAACGTCAATCCACACTGGACACCGCCGTGGGGACGCGGTATCTTCGGTGGTGGTATTATAGCTCAATCACTTTGTGCAGCTCAACGCACTGTCCCCTTAGCCTTCTGGGCGCATAGCATGCATTGCTACTTTGTCCGCCCTGGGACCAGTTCTGATCCTGTATTCTACCATGTCGAACGAATCCGTGATGGTAATCAGTTCGCCTGCCGCATAATCCGCGCAATGCAGCTAGGTCGCTGCATATTCACCGCAACCGTGAGCTTCGCGCAGGAACCACCACCACACCAAATTCATATGCTTAAGCACGCGGCTCCCATGCCTATTGACTTAAAACCCCCACCAAGTGTTGTGGACAGCGCCTGTCTCACGAAGACCGCCCCCACTGGCGAAAACAGCTCGTTTGAGTGTGTGCGACATCCAGTGGAGAGCAGTGGCCCTGAGGTCCCACCAGAGCAGCGCAAAGTGAGACAATGGATTCGGGCTAAAGGCCTTTTCGGAAATAACTATATTCAGAATCCTGGTGCCGAGCGCCAGTCACATATGGCGGCATTGGCATATATGACTGACTGCTATTTCATTGGTACGACGGCGCGCGTGCATGGAGCGACGAGGTTCGCAGATAAAGAATACATCGACCGCATGGTGGAATCTCTAGGGGGCAGTTTGGAAGAAAAGGCTTGGAGGAGGGGGTACTTTGAAGACTTGGCGAGCGAAGAGGTTAGGCAGATTGAAGCAAGCTTCTGGAAACCTGATGGAGAGGCGCGCGTACGTGTTGGAATGATGGTCAGCTTAGACCATACTATCTTCTTCCACCAACCGCGCAGCATTGCGTCAGATCAATGGATGCTCGCGGAAATGGACAGTCCCTGGATAGGCAATGAGCGAGGCCTAGTGACGCAGCGCATCTGGACTCAGACAGGTGAGCTGATAGCAACTTGTGTACAAGAAGGAATTCTGCGTTTGGCATCGACTGGCCTCCAAGATGCTAAGCTGTGACCTATGCCCATGGCCCAAATACGATATTTCTAGATAGCATCGCGATCAATTGATACATGTTGCAGATGTACAAATGCGCTACGGTTCATGTGTTGCTTCAGCTTGTAGGGTTTGACAAGGGAGCAAAGAGAGAGAAGCCGGATAGATCCTCAGAAACAAAAGTTAATTGACTAGTCAGCGACTTAAATAGCTAGATGGAAACGTAGTAATCCTAGCATCTGTCCGATTTCCTGTATCTTCAGGCTTCAATCTCCATACCCCAGTAGACTACGCGCTGACAACCCGGCATAAAGCACACCTGTCGAAATTCATGGTCGTGAATATATATCAGCTGCATTGGCTAGGCCGCATTCCGTGGAGTAAGGCGAATATGGAGTGGTGGTTTGTCCCAGAGGAACGACATAACATTTCTCTCCAACCATTTTTCACTGCGAGGGTCAAGCTCCATTTCAAAATTCCAGACCATCTTCGCCAGAATAAGACGCATTTCCGCATACGCAAGACTGTAGAAGGTCAATGATGAGCAGAGCTTTTGATGGTTATGCACTCACTTTTTACCAATACAATCTCGAGCTCCGACGGAGAATGGCTGGAGCGCCATCCGTTCGTCGTGCTCAAATTTTTGATCGCCGAGCCATCTTTCAGGAGCGAAAATTTCGGGTTCTGCAAAATGCTTCGGGTGGTGAAACATTGGCCAAGGCCAGATTCCCAGCACAGTCTGGGTAATGAATGTTGGCTTCTGTATGAAATTCATTGCATGGAACACACTTACATTACCAGGTACGTATTCTCCTCGGATTGTCGTTCCTCGAGGGGGGGTTATGCGGGGGATAGCGGAGGGCACAGCCGGATAAATACGCATGACTTCCTTCAAGACTGCCATCATATAGTCCAGCGTCTGGACGCTGAGGAGGTCAATCTCATCCTGATTGGCGAATCTCGTTTTTATTTCTTGATGCAACCTCTCTTGTACTTCCTTATGACATGCTAGCAGATAGGTGGCACCTGACAACACAGTCGCGGTGGTCTCAGAGCCACCCACGATCAATAGATGGGAGTTGGCGACAATCTCCTCCTGTGAGATGAGCTATGTTTTACCAAGATTAGTCATACTAGAAAAATAACACGGCTGATTCTCAGAGACACACATTCTTCTCCCGGGCATTTATCATCGACTGCATGAAATCAGGCCTCGGATCCTTGAGGCTGAGACGCTTCGCGACCTTTGCCTGGTTGAACTCATGGTGGGCGCGGATATCTTTCGCCACCTCTTTAGGCATCATTAGCTTGAGGAGACTCTGAGCAAAGGGAAATTTAGCCACGCTGTTGTTGATTGCGAGCCCCTTGATGTGCTTGAAAATGAGTTTCACCCAGGGGTGGTAGGAAGATGTCTGCAAGCAGCCGAATGGGTCGGCATAGGCCAGATCGCCAATGATGTCGAATGTTGTCCAGTTGTACCAACTAGTCATTTCCTGTGATTCGTCTCCGGCCACAGCTATCTTCAGTTTCTCTATCAGCAACTCGACGTATCCCTTAATGAGAGGCTCTTGTTCTGCCATGGCCTTGGCTGAGAACGCATGGGAGAGAATTCGTCGAACGCGGCGATGGTTCTGGCCATTGGACCCGGTCAGCGTAATCGAGTCTTCCTTCCAGAAATCTTGATCTTTGCCGTTTTCTTCCTCGCCTTGCTTCCGGTGGCCCATTATATCGTTGAATGCTTCCGGGTAACAGAATATGAGCTCGTTCGGGGCAATTCGAACTATATCTCCATACTTCTCATGTAGCTCCAATATTCTCTTGTGCGCCTTGCCAGACATATAGCAAATGGAATAGGGGATTCTAGAGATAGCCCAGAGTTTGGGGCCTGGATATCTCCGAAGTGGATGTAGAAAGAAGTTGTACAAAGCATATCCGAGAAAATAGCATATCACCTGAATGCTCATAGCACTTCAGTCAGCCGACATCCTCGAGAAACTTGTATAATACACTCATTGGGAATATGTATGTCGAATGTGGTATTTCATTTTTGGGGTTAAGGGGGGGGGGGGGTGAGAAACTTGCCGACAATGGTATCAGAAACAAAGAGGTCTTGTAGCTCTCAACTAACCACGACATGACGGCGTCAAAGCAAGTATGCTGGTGTGTCGCACATCCGCTGATATAGAGACAAAGGAGTTCAAGGATATTCAAAGGGTTTCCTATCTCACCCTGTTTAATTTTAGTCCCTGGGCAGAGCTCAAAGGAAGATATGAATGTTTACCTTAACGCGTTGCCATTCCTCCCTGATATATACCCGAACTCGCGTTACAACCCTCGGCTATTGCAATTTCCTGCGCGTATTGTATTAAGACCTCTCAAACTCAACTTACATGTCGCTGGCCTGTCGGCTCGGCGACGGGAAGAAGTGTAAGCTCGGCAATGCAGACCATGCATAAATGTGGGGAAGGAAAGCGGGGAATCTTCCATCAATGCCTTCAATGTAGCCTATTGTGCTGTACATGGGATCTGGTTAGCCATATGCCCACCTGGGAGATCAGACTTCCTCTTCGAGTCTCTTCGGGCGGTTTCGAATCTCTCCCTCTCTTCGATATTTCAATTCATCACCGCCTTGATTGCTTCCCTATTTTCTCTCTGCCAGACGTGACAACTATCTTCCCTCGGGTTTCTAGTTACGACAATGGAATTTAAAGATACATTTTCTCTAATATCAGTGGCTGACTGACGTAATGAATGCTTAACTGTACAAACATTCTACGCTGCCTAACGGCCATTATAGGGGTGAATGGGTTCCAGAGGATTATTGTAGATCGGGATTAAAGTCGTTAGAAGTCATGCCCGAAAAACAACGGCTGTTTTAGAATTATCACCCAAGAAGTAGTCCTGGGACCCTGCGAACCAAGACTGAAAGTAGGTGATGTTACAGGTAAATTTAATAGCACCTGTGCAGTGGTAAAAGAGTTGAGTCGATCCATATTTCAAATTTATCAAATCCTATTACAAAACGAGTCTATTTGGGTGATTGCCCTAAGGAGCAGGTGCAATTTCAAGGTCCTTGAAACCAGCTGCTCTCCAATCGGCAATAAGTCTCCCAAAGTCATCAGGACCCCCGACCCACAGGCTCATCCTGGCTAGCCGTTTCAACTCTTCAGGAGAGGCACCGACACCCAAAGTTCCTTCCCCGTTGTAGTAGTTAGGTGTACAGCCAGCGATGGTTGCGAAGGCTCTCGCCTGTGAGGCAACAAGCTGAGACCATTCTTCTTCGCCGTCGGCAGTAGGCTCGACGGTGCAGGGAATCTTGTACTTCCCGATATTCCCATTATTCCCTTCGGTGGACCCAGTGGTTTCAACTGCGTGAGATATGATGGAGGCGACGTGGGTTCCAAACATCTCCACGCAGGCAGTGAAATTGGGACCGGCTCCAGCTTGAACTAGACCGGGCCAGAACAGATTGGGAAATCCATTGCTCATCATTCCGTGTAGTGTCGTGACGCCTTCTTCCCATTTCTTGTCAAACGAGAGCCCATTGCGACCCTTGATCTCAATGCTTACTCGGCCAGCAGGGCTAGGGGCAAAAAGGCTCCTGTAGCCAGTGCTGACGATGAGCACATCAAGTTTATATTCTTCATCTCCGACCACGACTCCCTCTGCCGTGATCTCCTTGATTCCAACGGCGCTGGTATCAACTAGAGTAACGTGTGGTTCGTTGAATGACTGGAGGTATCCGTCGTGGAAACAAGGACGCTTGCACCACCCCGGATACCAGGGCTTGAGCTTCGACGCCACATCCGGATCAGTCACGACCTCATCAACCCGTTTACGAATACTCTCCTGTCGGGGAAGGTCAAGGGTATGGAGCGTCTCAAGGTGTTTCTGGATGGCCTCTGGTGTGGAACAGTCCAAACCATGTGTCCCAGTCATGGCGCTGTACGAAGGCATGCGCGTCCATCCATCACGAACCATATCGTTGCTTGGCTTGCACGGGGCGTTCGTGACGAAGTCATGAAAGTTCTTCTGCCGTGCTTTCTGCCAGCCTGGACTGGAGAACGCATTACGAGCCCAGTCCGCGTCAGTAGGCTCGTTGTCGCGTCGATCCACCGCCGAGGGTGTGCGCTGGAACACGCACAAGTCTTTCGACCACATAGCTAGGTGTGGTACTACTTGAACTGCTGTGGCACCAGTGCCGATTATTCCGACCCGCTTGTCTTTGAGATTGACCAGATCGGGTTTCTCAGCCGTGCCCCCGGTAGTCTGGTAGTCCCAGCGCGCGGGATGGAAGCATGCACCCTTAAATTTTTCGATTCCAGGTATATCGGGGATATGGGGAACAAAAAGAAGACCTGTGGCTAGGACTGCGAACCGTGACCGAACTGTAATCGGGTCTCCTTCCTTTCCGTGCAATCCCTGAGGGACAAGGATAGTGGCCCACTCTTGGGAATTGTCGTCCCATACAAGAGAGGTCACCCGGTTCTGAAACCATGCAATGCGGTCGAGATTCCACTTTGTGGCAATCCTCTTGGCGTGCTCGCGCAGCTCGTTGCCGCTGACATATTTCTGTGTCGGTACGTACCCAGTCTCCTCTAGCAGAGGCATATAGATGTAGCTTTCGACGTCGCAACATAATCCCGGGTAACGGTTCCAATCTGAAGAAGTCAGTATTCCTGTGGAAATACAGAAAATTGCGGGAAGAAAATGCGGGACCTTGTCCCTTCTCCATCAAGTGCACCTGAGGTGAGACTTACACCAAGTACCACCAAAGCCAGCAGCAAAGTCTACGATGCGTATATCATCCAGTTTGAAACCAGCTTGGAGTAGTCTGACCGCCGTGACCAGGCCGCTCCATCCGCCACCAATGATCAGTATCTCACAGTGCGAGCCATCATCTGGTCTGAGAGGGCCATCGGGGTGGAGAGCTTCTTCTTCGGCCCACTTGTCATTTTTGAAATGGCGGAATCTTTCAAGGGAATGCAGATCCAAGTATTCGGACCGTGCACCAGGACGAAGACGCTTCTCGCGCTCTTGGGTGTACATCTCTTGCGTCACTTCAACATGTTTGTCAGCTATTTTGAGGCCGTCGGAATTGGGAGCATCTTCTGTGACAAGCTGAGTCTTCGTCATCTTGATAGGCTCTTAAGCAACCGCTTGATATCGTGAAGGATGGTATTCCTGTCAATTGAATTTGCGCAAATGGGGTCTTTTTAAAACAAAGCCAGCCAGACAGCGTAGCAGCACAAGGTGGCTAGGTCTGCTGGATAGCGACATCATTTTAAGAATATAACACATAGCTGCTTCAATTGCCGCGGCCTACATGCGAGCAGACCAGATCGAAAGTGGGCCCCAGCCAAGGGGGTACATAGCAACAAGGAGGCTACAGGTGCATATTAGGAAGTGCGTACTAGATGCTGTCTTTTCTTGATGTACTCGGTAAAGTAACCGTTTTCCGATTCGTCAATAAATTGTGGAACCTATTATTACCTCGGCCTCCTTATCTTCTATAACAGAGAGTGAGAGATCAGCATACTCTTACCTCCCTAAAGCACGAAAAGTACCACTGCAGTCGAAACCTTGCTCACAATGCCTTCTCTGCAGTCCCAAATCATGGAGGATACTTTCGTCAGGTTGAACAAGCATCTCCGCGGCGAGAACTTGACCACCGACCTCTACCGGATAGTAATGGAAGAATTGGCAACCGTGGCTGCCGAGCCAACAAATGTCACATACGAAGAGGTTCACTGTCCTGGCACCGTTCGACCAGCAATCTGGTGCTTGCCACAGTTGGCGTCAGCCGCACATGTCATATTATACATCCACGGTGGAGGCTTCATCTCTGGTTCACCTTCGAGTCACCGGAAAGTGGCAGCTCATCTCGCCAAAAAAGCCCGATGTCGCGCTCTTATCATTGACTATCGACGGGCGCCAGAGCATCAATTCCCCAAGCAGATAGAGGATGTGGTTGCTGCATACACGTGGCTAATCAACGATTTGGGCTTCTCGAGCAAGAATATTGCCTTCGCAGGGGACTCTGCTGGAGGTAATTTGACGGTCTCAGCAGCACTGACAATCAAAACCATGGGCTTGGATATCCCGGCCGCCATTGTTGCGTTCTCTCCCTGGTTCGACATGAAGTTGACTGGACAGAGCTGGCAGCGGAATGCTAAAACCGATTCCCTTGTGCAATTAGAGGCTATGCAAGGTGTGATCGACGCTTATGTGGGTGAAAGCTCACTTGATAATCCGTGCTTAGATTTGCTACGTACGGACCTCAAAGGGCTTCCGCCCATGTACTTGACGTCTGGAACGGCGGAAGTCCTAGAGGACGACGCAGCTCTTTTAGCAGAGACTGCTAAGTCAGCTGGAAATGAAGTGCACTTAGTTCGCGTGGATGGCATGCAGCATATATGGGTTTTGATGGCCGGACATGCGCCCGAGGCTGATGATAGTCTTTCACAGGCTGCAAAATTTATTTGCAGGAAGATGGAACGCTACTTTGACGTCTGAGATCCTGAATTGTATACCTATTCATCCGCTCCTTAACGGAGACTGTCGTCGTAGTACAGACTATTCGCAATCGTATGTACCGTATTGGCCTTTGTCAACAGGAGATATTGCACTGATTGCAAAGGCCTATGGATGCTTTATGCTGCCCTCATCTAGCTTTTGAATATATTTTCATTGGTCATCTGTGGCTTGAAGTCGCTCGTTCTTGTCAAACGACCTACATTGTCAAGTCTTCTTGATGTTACACCTGGTTGCTCTATGTACTACAGTGATCAGTAAGCTTATTTTCTTTGTCTCATCCAAACATATCTAACATTTGAATGAAAGTCACGTCTCAGATGTAAAGGGTGGTAATATATAATGAAGAGGGCTGTTCACACTCCACTCGCCCTCCACGGCCGGGAATTAGCACTGAATTAGTAAGGGCAACTAGATTTTTTTTTTCATAAGACGCCTCCAAGGTTGATTTTGAGGGATGGATCATGCATAGAAAATATGATAGCCTTAGTACCATAGTTTCTACTGATCTTATTCCATTTATTGGCTAGAATCTCGTTACTTAACAAATTGCAGTTGCTGGTAGTCACGGTCGGATATAATCAATTATAGAAATGGAGATAGTTGGAGAAACCCATTGAGTTGAGGGCCGAGAAATTAATACTCCAGACTTGCTACACGGCTAGTCTCAACATCAGCTAATAGAAGCATTGTTGAGGTCTAATGTGAGCTTGGCCCGAGGGGAGGATTCTGCCACCTCGGACAGTGCGTTTCAAGCAGCTGTTCCGCGCCGAGGTGACTAGCCAACTTTGTTGAACCAACCACATTGCAAGGGACTCAATTGTAAAAATACCGGTATCTAAGGTCTGCATCATTGTGGGTTAGCCCTCGAAAGACGACAAAGCATAGACCGCGGTCGAAAATGCTCCTCGGCTCTGGGGCTAAATATCCGACTATTATATAAAAACTTTACTTCTAATTCGCAGCCCTAATCCAAGTGAACATCCAAATTACTTGCATTCCAGACTCGATTGAATCCATTTTAGATGATCATTCGGGACCATAGCAATGTCTCTCAAAAGCCAAGTATTCGCCATAACCGGCGCCGGACAGGGGATTGCACTGGCTACGGCGAGGTTACTTGCCAGCAGAGGTGCAAGCGTATCTCTTGCTGATATGAACCCGAATACACTCGCAGAAGTAGAGAAGGAATTCCAGGGGAATGACTGGCCAGTCCTTGTCACAGTCGTTGATGTCAGGAAACGCAAAGACGTGGACGACTGGATCAGTGCCACCGTACAGAAATTCGGGAGACTTGACGGCGCGGCCAACATCGCCGGGATTATAGGAAAACAGATATTCAAAGCGCAGGTGACCGAGATAGAAGACGATGACTGGGAGATGGTGATGAGCGTTAATGTAACCGGTACGAGCGATGTCGCCCCTTCCCTCACCATCTCTGACCCCCTGGTAGAAGCTGACAATATCTCAGGAACCATGAATTCGATGCGAGCCGAATTGAAACACCTGGTGGACGGTGGAAGCATTGTCAATATCTCCTCCCAGGACGGCTCTCGCGGAGTTGCGCGTTGTAGCGCATATTGTACCTCGAAGCACGCTGTTCTTGCGCTCACTCGATGCGCCGCTAGAGAATATGGAAGTCGCGGGATTAGAATAAATACCGTTGGGCCAGGTGCAACCAAGACTCCTCTCTTCGACAGCGTGGTTCAAGGAGACCCTCCACCCCCAGCTGTCGCATTGCAACGGTATGGGGAGCCGGAGGAAATTGCGTACGCCATAGCGTGGCTTCTGGGCCCCGAGAGCAAATACGCTACCGGTGAGCTGTTCCGTATTGACGGTGGTGAATTTTGTTAGGCTGTTCAGAAGCGGTCGGCAGTGATGTACATATCAGCGCGGTGGATGTGTCATAGCATGGGTATTATCTACATAATGATATGTATACGACCTAGATCAAGTATCCTCAGCCTTCGAAACAGTTTATAGAACCCTCCACCTCGGGCTCTTGTCCCATAGTAAATTCTACAGGATATTCACAGGATATCAGTCCTCCACAGAACAGGATAATGATAAATCGAGTACCACATACCCACGTAGCTCTGCCCGACAACTCGGTCCAACACGTACTGAGTTCAGCAGATTCACAGTAGTCCCAGAATCAGCAACTCGTCACAGGAATGCCCCGGCTCCAGACCTTCATCATAAGTCGGCTGCCGGCCTCCTTTCGGTTGTACCTGTGTATTTGCAAAGGAGGGGACATCTTGTCCAAAGGTCCGTGACCACGAAACGTCAATAACAGTGAATGCTCGTTTTGAAAGTGTCAGAAAGTAGGAATTCGCGGGTTCCACAACTAAGAGCTAGAGTATGTTGCTTCGAGAAGCTCGAATTTACTCGTATAGAGTGTGAGGGCGAGTATCGTACAAATGGCACGCTAGTAGAGTGTGAAATAGCTCTCAAAGAGCGAATGGACGTATTCTCAGCTGCCTTGCAAGAAGTGTTTGGTTTGTCTGGTATAAGTATCAACTAGTATGACAGGTGCTGTATAATTTATTTATTGGAGAAACAATGTTCTTTGATGGAAATTCATATTCATATCTAAAGATGCTTTGTTATTTGAAAATACCTACTCTTGTTTTGGAAAAAACCAGCAATGGAGTGGTTAATATAGTATATTTTGATTCAAAATTTGCATTATCAAACTCTTCTATGACTTTTTTGATATTAACATTAGTAATTCTTTCTTCCTGTTTATTCCTCCGTTTCTATGCCATTTTTTACAGTGGTTTTCTCTTAGAAGACGACCATATCGCCGACGCCAGCGGAGTACCATCTTTTCGAGGGCGACGACGGAGAAGGCCTCTCAGTATCAGTTACAACGGCAGGGAGATGAAAGACTCATCACCTGACAGGGAAAGAGAGGACGGAAGCAACGAGGTTGGTGATGGATTGAGCTATCTGGCTTGAAAAGAGCAATACAAGAGTTTTGAGCTATTGACTGCAATAAGCGAAAAAACCACGGAAGAAAAATAAAGAGCGATAAGGAGTATCAATATACTCTGCAGTCCCTGACAAAAGGTCTGGTGACCGCACCAATGATCCCAATAT
The DNA here is from genome assembly GCA_028828245.1 of Penicillium lividum. Taxonomy (NCBI): domain Eukaryota; kingdom Fungi; phylum Ascomycota; class Eurotiomycetes; order Eurotiales; family Aspergillaceae; genus Penicillium; species Penicillium lividum. The sequence continues at coordinate 7,651,788 of JAQJAG010000002.1, forward strand.
TCATGCGTTCGTATCAGGGAAGGAAGGAGAAGCTTATATGGTATAGACAAAAGCTTGTTCGCCGTCTTCGTTCTCAGCACCGCCATTAAGCAAATTTTGTTGGTGGAGATGCGACGCCATTATGCCGCTGAGAATAATGATAGTACTCGCGCAACAAATCACCGCAATTGACCCAGGAGTATAAGTTGGAGCGTCCTGAGAACGGAAGACGGTGGAGCCAATGATGCCTCCGATGGCACCAAAGCTCAATTGCAAGCCCGAGCTTACGCTGCGAGTCGTTCGTGTCTGCATATTATTCTGACCGAAGACGACGATCATGGGGCCGTTGACAAGGGACCCCCGAGAGTGAGAAACAGGCCAAAATATTGAGAGCCTGTGTTAGGACCCCAACGGGTCAAGATCATTCCTACGATCACATTTAAAGCAAAAAAGGCTATAAATGGCGATCTCATACGATGTCGGTCGGATAGCCAGGAAAGGGCGACGGCGAGAATGACTGCATAAAAATACGGCGGAGTCGTTAGAAGCTGGCTGAGCGCCCCAGTAAATCCCATCTTCTCTTCAAGGATCAGAGGTATGAAATACGCCATGCCGTACGAGGTGACAACGCAGAGCATGTACATGGTAGCGAATATCCAGATTTTCCAGTCGCCGAGGGTCCGAATTATCAACCGAACCGTCAACTTCTCCTCAAGTTTCTCGTCCCGATCCTGCGCGATCAAATTCAGGATTATATCGCGGTGACTCTCTGATAGAAATCTTGACGTTTCCGGATATTCGTCAAGAATGAAGAAGGCCACGATACTCACGAGTACTGTGATTGTACCCTCGAGTATGAAGATCCATCGCCATCCCGCGTAATTTGGGACATTAATGCGCGAAAATGCATATGCGAGAACGCCAGAGAAGGCAGCGATGAGGGAAGCGCCGGTGTTGATGAAAGTTAATCGCTTCCCAACGTAATAGCGTGGGTACCAGGTGCAGACAACGGATATCACGGTAGCGAAACATCTATAGATGTCAGCACTGTAAGTACGTAGGACCGGGGAACGCTGTTACCCTGCTTCAGAAATGCCCATAAAGACGCGCATGGCCAATAGACCGGCCTGATTGCGAATAAGGCCTGATCCGAGAGTGAAAAGGCCAAAATTTATACAGATGAAGGGAAGCCAGTATCGCACAGAAGTTTTGCTGAGGATGTAATTGCTGGGCAGAACGCAAAAAGCGTAGCCAGGGAAGAAAACCAAGAGCATAATAGAATAATCATACCCCTTGAACTCTAGCTCGGTGGACATGCCCACCACGGCCGCGAGACCCATGTTGGAGCGGTCAATATAGGAGAATGAGAGCAGGACCATCATTATTGGGATGATCAAAACATCCACCCTTCTCATGGCATTCTGTACCTGTTCTTGGCTGGCAACAAGGCCAACGCTCTCCGATTTAGGTTCTACATATTCTTCGTGCAAAGTATCTGCTGTGACTTCACCCAGGGCCGTCACAGGCATGGTCTCTTTCGCAGTCAAATGCTCATAATCAAGCTCAGTGGTAGGAACTGACATCGGTAAAAATGATGGAAAGAAAGCCACACTGGCTAGAAGGGAAAGGCGGGAGATGCCAGAAAGAAAGCAGAGTTGACTTGGGGATCGCTCCATACTATTTAGCTGTGGAGCGCATCCTTAGAAAATCCCTGACCCAGAAAGCTAGCCCTTAGTCACCCTCTATCGTGCCACGGCACCGGCTACTAATCCTCTGGTGTAATAAACGGCCACTGGCAGTGGCTAGGCGCATCCTTGGCACTGGAATGAGTGCCGATACGCAAGCCGAGGGAAGGCGTACCTCATAGCCACGAGCCAACAGGATTTTCGGTCACCACAGACTCTCTTGGGTTTATATGGCCTTTTGCACAGTTTGCGGGGTCATTCCTCGTTGATTTTGAAGCAGTCGAATGACTCAGGACTGTGCCTACCCCTCGCCCACCGCCTGGGCTTGCCCAGTATAGCTTCAACTTTTGCGTTCAGCAGATTACCGCCAGAAAAAAAGGGCTTAACTGACTTGCTTGTACACATGCATACGATTATCTTAACTTGGCTTTTCATATCCATCGCTAATCCAGTGAAAAGTGCAAGAGGTCATTTCTATTCTGCTTTCAACGCTGCTGATTATATCGTGACAAGAATAATACTACCCAAGCTCAACCCCATAGTATTCAAACTGCAGGTAACTCAGTTTGATTCATTAACTTGTGTTCAACAGTAACAAACCGCATATCAAAGTTTGGACAGGCCAGTCTTTTCTTTTTCGAAGTTCTTCACGCGCTGAAAAGCTGCATCCAGAGACTTTTTTGTCTTTGAAAAGTATATATGGCCAAAGTCACTGCTTGCTTGGCCACTGATGGTCCGAGCCTGTATTCCGTGGCTGATCGTACCTGCGCGGAGATATTGGAAAATCGTAGCGGTCTCCCAATCCTTGCCTCCACCGTCGTTGCGAAGGTCAAAGCCTACAATTTGGGCATAGTGCCCCAAGAGCTCATCCATTTCTGGTATACCGTTAGGGCCCTCCGGTTCTGGTTTGTAAGATGACTCCGATGAAGATGAATCGGGCTGCGCGACTCTAGCATAATCATGGAAGAAAGGGGATACAAGGAAGACGAGGTCCATGAGAGGATGGCCAATTGTCGATAATTCCCAATCGAGGATTGCAATGACCCTTGGCTCCGTAGGGTGCAGGATCTGAGGAAACGAAATGTTATAATCAATACTACTAGGAAAATTGTGTATGATCAAATACCAGATTGTCAAATTTGAAATCTCCATGCACAATAGCATATCGATCACCCGGCAAGTTGTTTCTGACGTGGTCAGATATTTCATCATATCTCGGATGAGCCCGGCCAAGAGTTGTCCCCGTCTTCCTATCTTTTACCGCAGCTTGTTGAGCTTCGATGCGGCTCCAGGTTTTGCAGTGACGGGCATAAAAGTTGGATTTACTTCCGTACTGCTCAAGGCCAATAGCGTCTGGATCGATCGAATGAAGCCATGACAGAGTTTCAATAGCGGAAAACCAGCTTTATCGTACTAGTCACTTATTGGTGCCATGTAACACGGAATGTATCAGGACTCACGCTTTGCGTCTATCAGCTGGGGAAAGCTCTTTCATTTCCATGTCCGTGATAATCCTTCCATTTACAAACTCCATGACCTAAATTAGACAGTGAGCTCTGAAAATTTCATTCTGTGGTTGGCTTGCTTTCCCGTTCATCAACTTACGTAAAAGGCGGTTCCAACGACCGAGGTGTCCAAGCATAAATCGAAGACCTTGGGTACCGGAAAGCCCTTGACCGTGCCAAGTGCTTTGAGAACCTTGTATTCCCGATCGACTTGATGTGCTACTGGACTAATGAGCGGCCCTTGTGGTTTCTTTCTGAGGATGAATCTTGTGCCACTAGACGTGTGACGTTAATCTTTCGTAATCTTGTGACGGACGATTGATTGCCGCACTTACGCTGCATCATCGAGAAAATAAGTTGGATTGCTCTGACCATATCCGATTTTCTTTGTCACGATTGGTAGCTGTAGACCAGGAATCTTTCCAGACTGGAGTAGATATCTCCCTAGGGCCCTGTCATCAAGGTCATGACGTGAACCAGATCCAGGCGATATACTAGAATCCATTTTGGTAGGATAAAGCTCCTCCAAATCACAGTCAGCGATGCTCCTCTATGTGCAGGGACAGTGGTAGTTATCAAGGGGGGTGCTATACAGCCAGTAATCGTGATGATCGGTCACTATAAAGAGAAAGTACTAGGGGTAATTGGATACCCGAGGCGCCCAGGTACAATTTCCTATTTAATATAATACCCGGGTCAAATTAAGGCCAAGAATACACCTTGCGGTATGAGGAGCAGACAGATCCCGTGATGAGAAGGGTTGCCGAAGAGGCCGAGGGCCACAGCCCAGCACCCCGTCTGCAACCCACTTGGACATGGCTCTGAATTTATTGAATTGCTATAAGGCGATATATTTCCACGGCCTTCATACTCTTGATACTTTCAGGACCATCTGCATATTTTCTACATCTAAACATGAACTTCGAGCTGCCTCCAGACGTGAGAGAGTACCTTTCGCGTATTGATACTTTCATCAACGACAAAATTCTACCGTTACAGCACAAAGACGACAATAATCGCTTTTTTGACCACCGCCGGGAAGCCTCACGCACGCAATGGAACAACAAAGGTCTTCCGACTGTGGAATGGGAACAATTACTTCGCCAAGCCAAGGCCCTCGCTGACCAGGCGGGCTTCTACCGTTTTGCATGCCCCAAGGAGTACGGCGGATCGGGCAGTGATTCGCAAAATCTATACATGTGCGCGATTCGCTATCATCTGTCCTCGCATGCAGTGTATGGGGGCGGGTTGAGCCTGGCCAATGACCTTCAAAATGAACACAGCGTTGTGGGTAATAATCCCTTCGTCATCATGATATACCATTATGGCACCCCTAAGCAACAGAAGGAGCTTATCCCCGCCAGTATCAGTGGCGAGCTGCGAGCTACTTTTGGATTGACGGAAAACGAACACGGCTCAGACGCGACTCATATGGCGACGACTGCAAGGGCCATCACGCTGCCCTCTGGTGAACCTGGATACGAGATTAATGGAAATAAAAAATGGCAGACCGGCATGCACAATGCAAACTACTGCGTTATATTTGCTCGAACCTCAGGCAAAATTGGTGCCGCCAGAGGCATTACCGCGTTCCTTGTTCCTTCGGGGTCTCCCGGTCTGACCATTGTGTCCTACGAATGGACGCTAAATATGCCTACCGACCACGCCACAGTGAGACTGGAGAACGTTCAGGTCCCCGCCTCTGCTGTTTTGGGCCCAGTGGACAATGGACTTGCCATAGCGCAAACATTCACCCATGAGAACAGAATTCGTCAGGCTGCCTCAAGCTGCGGGGCAGCTCAATACTGTATTGATCGGAGTGTGGAGTACGCCAACAAGCGCAAGGTGTTTGGAAAGGCTTTATCCTCAAACCAAGCCGTACAATGGCCCCTTGTGGAGCTCTCGACACAGGTGGAGATGCTGAGGCTCTTGATTCTCCGAACAGCAGTCGAGATGGACCAAGTCAGGGCCACTGCCATGGCTACCGGAAAGGCGCCATGGGAAGCGATTGAGAGACAGCTTGGGCACAAAATTGGAATGTGCAATTATTACGCCAATCGCCTTGTTGGAGAAGCCGCCGATCGAGCCATTCAAATACACGGTGGTGACGGATATTCAAGACATTACCCCTTTGAGCATATATGGCGGCATTTCAGACGGTACCGCATCACCGAAGGAAGTGAGGAGGTGCAAATGCGAAAGGTGGCAGCATATCTATTCGGCTACAGAACAACAGGATTAGAAGAGACCAAGAAGAACGAAGCCAAATTGTAAATAACACCCTGTCATGAGTGGACTACAAGAACGCGCCTGCAGCGACGAGACGCACGTTGGTATGGGCAGCTACTTTTGGGTAGTCACTTTCAACTAGTAGAAAAAACGTATTTCGTGCAAGCAAGGCAGACTATGGTCAACTGAATGAATAGCTTAGCTATCTAGTGAACCAAGATGAAAGCCCCTCGCACGGAGAATCATCGTCGACGCACAGCAACTGGACGCCACGAAGACCGCCATATATAGAATTTTAGGAAATACGAAGCTCTAAATTTTGCTGTATGGCTGCGCATTTAATTTCAACATATATTTGATCGATCATTGGCTGTACACTTTGACGGCCTTTCCATCGAGAGCCTCTTGTATAAATTTGCCAATAGTTCGACCCTTGAAACCTGGATACAGGTCGTCAAGAATCAGGTATCCTAGGTATCTAGCACACTCTGGAGTATTATCACCACGTATACCCCACGAATTGTAGTACTCGTATTCGGCCAGCGCTTGGTTGATGCCAGCACCAGGCTTCCTTGCTTCAGCAACCTTGGCCTCAACCTCGGCTGCCGGAACCTATGGATTGGAATCGTTAGCCGCCGGTCACAAGGTAGCGCTATTTTGTATGGAATATGCTTCTCTACCTTGGTTATCTCCAGTTTTTCACCAGTCATGGACTCAACCAATCCAAAAAGTTGGTTTTGCGTTAGGGTTTCAGTGAAGGCGAAAACCTTCTTATTTAGGGTACGTGGGTCGCTAATGATCTTCGCAGCGTATGTTCCCACGTCACGGACGTCTGTCAAAGCGGATGGAACATCTCCAGCACCGAAAATCTTGTTCTGCGGTGCCAACAGACCGTAGTCGAAGCGGCCGGAAGGGATGCGTGGGAGTGCGATCTGGTACCACCACCCGACATCAATGACGGTGTAGGGAAGACGGAGACGATGGATGTGATCGAGTATCTGCTCTTTCTGTCGTCACTTTGTTAGAAAAATCAATTTTCGAGAGTTTCCTGGTTGAGCGCTCTCACTGTATCACGTAGCTGCATAATCCCTCGTGGTCCAACCGTGGCCCAGAAGCATGGTACGTATCGTTGCACACCTGCGGCCTTGGCGGCATTTGATAGATAAATCTCATCATTAAGTGACTGGTAGTTGATGGTAGAGATAACTATGTCCACTCCTTTCAGGAGGTCGACGAGATCATCGTGGGGCCCTTGAAGATCTGCCCCGACGATCTTGACCCCGCGAGCCTTTAAACTCTGGACGGCGGGTTTCTCCAGGGAAGGGGGACGTATAAGAGCAGTAATATCCTGAAGGTCATTTTCAGCAACAAGAAAGATTCAGGCGAACTGGGTTGTGGCATTACGCACGTAATTGACGTCTGAAGTGACCAGACCGTCCACGATGGATCGTCCGGTTTCGCCTGTGGCGCCGACAATTACAACTCTCATTTTCCGCTGCAGTCGTAGCTAATGATATTATTTGACTGGGAAGTTGGAGGCTTCACTTGATGCATAAATGAATTTTGAAGAAGTTCGATAATGCAGCCTTTAGCGAGGTTGGTGGGATTTAGTTGCCGACGCGATCGTCACCTCGGCTATCTAACCCGGGTTCTCCATGTCGGTAAAACATAAATTTTCGGATTTGTCGGAATGGAGGACGTATGTTGATTCCCTTAAAAGAGTGAAGCATATGACGAAAACTGTTACCCACGAGAGATTCAATAGAAAAAAAGCACTCATTGCAGCTGTTCCATTCAGCTTACATAGAGAGCCTACCAGTGGCAAGACAGTCAATATATACTTGTGAGAAGCATCGGAAGACAGATTAGTCGCTTGGGTGGCGAAACGCGCGTACCAGGGCTCATATGGAGGAGAAAGGTGAGAGCTGGGGATAGAAGTCTTTGGAAATAGCCGAGCTGGGTACACGAGAAGGGCTCTGTAAGGCATGCAGGAGACTTCAATCCACGTATTTATATTACGAACAGCATGGCAGGAGCAGCAAGGCCAGGCGGAAGATGATGATCGGTGAGCATCAACGCCGGGCCCAGAGCCTGCAGGAGTAGTAGGAACAAGCACGGAACAGATCATGATAATATGATAATACTGGCGAGCGACAAGGAAGAAGACCATAAGGGTAGTAGATGTACGAGTAAAGTTTAAAGACGAGCTCCTGGGGGGCTGTCAATCCTGGCACCTCCACCTGAGATGCACAGCTTGCCGGTCTCTTTGATCCTTGTTTGAAATATCACCACGCTACCATCCTTCCACATCTCCGTTGAAAGAGTCTGGCCAGGAATGACCGTGCTGACAAACCGAACTTTGATGTTTTTGATTTGCCCAAAACGGGAGACGATGTGCTTGGTACTTATTCCAAACGTGCAAAGCCCGTGCAAGATTGGGGCTTCGAAGCCGCCAGCCTGGCTGACGGCGGGATCGACATGCAGAGGGTTTCGATCTCCATTCAAGCGATACAGGGTAGCTTGATCGACGGATGTCTTCTCTTCTAATGTAGCATCTGGCTTACGATCAGGCACATAGTATGTAGCCGATGCGTCGTTGCGGGAAGACCGGACCGCGGGACCACCGAAGCCACCAGACCCGCGGATAACAAGTGAGAATTCATTGTAGAACAATTCTTCCCTGGTCATAGCATCAATTGTCAGCGTGCTGACGATGGCAACGCTGTTTTTCCCCTTATCCAGAATATCCTGGAGCTTGGAAAAGGAAACAAGGGTTCCAGACGTTGCAATGGGGTATTTGCGAATCTCTAGAAAATGCTCTCCATGCAGAAGCATCTTGTGAGAGTAATTTGGAACCAGGGTCTCCAGATTGAAAGATCTAGAAGCCATTGTGCCTGGAATAACACCAAAGGATGGGAGAATCTGGAAATCGCGATTTTTCTCGTACACGAGAGGCAGTTGGGACGACGTAGCGCCAAGAGAGATGTTGTAAAGGATGGCATCTTTATCCGAGAAAGTCATTCTTGACTCGTGGGCTTGACCATTTTTGGCTTGTTCAATCAAGTCCAAATACTGCGTGTGATTTGAGGTAGACCCCTGAGTACGAGCGGCGCGGTTTATATTCTCTAGAATGCGTTTCCGCAAGTCGGAAGCGGCCTCAGGGTTACTTGTCTTTCCAATGGTGAAGCTTGTGATGTCTTGCCAGCGGTTTGAGATTTCCTCGGGTGTGAGATGCTCATTGAGAGGGAAGTCAACTCCATCAGATCGTTGAAATCTTGTCCTCGCTTGCCACCCGCATCCAGCTTCGAAGACCTGCCCAGAGGCTGCTGCTGGGGCCTTGTCAGAGCATAAGAGAATCACTATGGGCGCGACAAAATCTGGCTTTCGGCTCTTGACGACCTCCTCGCTCAGAACGGACTTTGTCAGCTGCGTCCCCGCCGAAGGCGAGATACAGTTGACCTGAATGTTATACTTACGCCCCTCCAGGGCCAAGGCCCGCGAGAATCCTATGATTGCAGTTTTCTAGAGTGACAATAGTCAGTAGAGCACACTGTAAGATGGTCTCGGGGCAGGCTTACAGCAGCAGCGTAGTTGGTTTGACCATAGTTACCGTATATTCCACTCGTGCTTGTCGTGTTCACAATACGGCCGTATCCCTGCTTGACCATATATGGATATGCTGCCTTTGAGCATTTGTATGTGGCCCTCAGATGAATGTTAACCACTTCATCCCATATCTTGTCTGTCATGTTCTGAAATGACTTGTCTCTTAATATCCCTGCGTTGTTGATGAGAACATCAATCCTTCCGAAGTTGTCTATAGCTGTCTTGATAACAGCGTCGCCGTCCTCGGCCGATGATGCATTGGGAACAGCCGTTCCTCCGAAAGCCCGAATCTCATCGACGACCGTGCCAGGGTCCATCAGATCGTTCACGACGACTGATGCCCCTAGCTTTGCAAGCTGTATACAGTATGCTCGGCCCAAACTGCAGCGGGAACATATGTTAGTATGCGTAGATGCATGACTATAGCTGTACTCACCCTGCCCCTCCACCCGTCACCACGGCTACCCTTCCTTTGAAAGCGACATCCACCCCAGGCTCATTTGGCGGAAGCTGTTGTGCCTGTTTTAGCTTTTCGACAAGGTCTATCGTGGTGGTCGGGTATTCGGCGTTGTCGAAATTGTTGATAGTAGCCCAATTAGCCAAAACCGCTCCAGGGGTCATTGTCTCATCGCACTTGAGCAAAGCACCCTGGGATCTCTCCCACCGTATCTTGGAAACATGGCCCCCGCCAGCTTCAAAAATCGAGCCGTTCTCATATTGGTTTCTGGGGTGTACGAGAAAGGAAACGAGCGGGACCACCCACTCGGGTGTCAGGTGCTCCAGGAGCTCTGTCGGCATGACGGTGGCTGTCATTCGGCTGGTAGCAATGGGCGAGATGATGTTGGTTAGAATATTGTACTTGGCTCCCTCTTTTGCGAGCGTCTCGCCGAGTCCTATCATGCCTGCCTTCGCGGCAGAGTAGTTGCATTGGCCAAAATTGCCATGCAGGCCCGCTGCGGACGAGGTAAGGATGACCCGACCGTACTTCTGCTTGCGAAAGTGCGACCATGCTGCCTGAGTCGTTTTGTATGCTCCTCTGACATGCACTGCGATAACGGCATCCCACTGCGCATCCGTCATATTCTTGAAGGTGACATCGCGCAAAACCCCCGCGTTGTTGATGAGGATGTCAATCCGGCCAAATGTCTTTACTGCCGTATCGATGATGTTTTCTCCTTGCTCGACGCTGTCGTAGCTTGCTACCGCTTGTCCTCCAAGAGCGATGATCTCTTTGACAACTTCATCTGCGACCTAGACGCGCCATGTGAGCTTTCGCAGTAGACCAAACAAGCATTCGGGTGTCCGTCAACCTACCTCAAGGCTGTCACCCTCCCCTGTCAGCGATGTTCCAACATCATTGACCACGACCCTAGCGCCTCGAGAAGAAAGAAATAGGGCGTAGGCTTTTCCCAAGCCTGAACCAGCGCCGGTTACCACTGCAACCTGGCCCTCAAAGTTGAAATTCATGTTAGGCGTTTCTTCTAGCAATGAGCACTTTTAACACAGCGGAACAATTGAAAGCGGCCTCGCCTGTTTTAGATGAACAAATACAGGATTTTATCTACTCAGACGGAGAACGATATGGACTCAGTCTAAATCCCGGCTTACTGAGAAAGTGTTTCGAGAGGTAAGGGGATCAGCTCTGAACCGAGGATGCCGGTTGGCCCTTGAATGAAACCCAAGGTGATATGGCATTTCGGGCCGCGGTCGATTACTGTTCCTAGATATACACATTCACATACTAGATATACACATTCACATAGCGTGATGGGATTTCCAAGTATCTCACGTGAAATTATTGTTTAATTCCATTAAATCTTGGGCACAACCACCACCATTAGCCCAATGTGCGTGATCTACATATACTGCGCTTTATGAACACCGAACGAAACCCAACCAACAAAAAGAATACCAACATCATGTCTGCACTATGTTACGATCCAGAATTCGCCCAATTGGCGGGCGAATCTCTGACTGACCACCGAGATGTGATTCCGGTCGGTGACATCAAGAGCCGAAGAGATCGCATCGCGCAATTCATCGAAAAGTCACAATCTCAAGAGTTGCCAAAGGACATCAAGCAGCAGGTGCACTATAGCCCCTCATTGGACGGTCATCCAGTCGCCATCTATCACTTTACCAAAACAGGGACTAGCTCTGGGCCCGGTCCCGCGATTGTTCACATACACGGAGGAGGCTACACCTGCCTCACTGCCGCTGCAATGACCCCGACTTTGACCAGCTATGTCTCGATAACGGGCGTCCCTATATTGTCTATCGACTACCGACTGTCGCCCGAGCATCCGTACCCTCGCCCCCTCGAGGATTGCTGGGAATCTTTACTGTGGATTCAGAATCACGCTTCGGAACTCAGTATTGACCCGCATCGGATTGCCATCATGGGCGAAAGCGCCGGGGGCGGGTTGACGGCGGCGCTCGCCATCCTTGCCAGAGACAGAGAGTTATCCCCCCCGCTAGCCAAGCAGATATTAATGTACCCCATGATGGATGACCGGACAGAAACGGACCATACCGGCGGACTTGCTGTATTTGCTACAGAGGATGTTATAACCGGCTGGGCAGCCTACCTGGGAGATCTGTATAAGACAGATAAGATACCGCCGTATGCAGCAGCGGTAAGATTGGAAGATGTGAGAGGTCTCCCACCTCTATATTTTGACTGCGGTCAACTAGATATGTTCATACACGAGGGGTCCTCGTATGCCCAAAAATTCATCATGGCAAATATCCCAGTTGAGATGCATGTTTACCAAGGAGTCCCGCATGCTTTTCAACGCTTTGCACCAACCTCCAAAGTTGCTCAACGGGCGCTGGCTAACAGAGTTGCGGCAATGCTCAGTTTTTGATCTTCCTCCTTATTCTCCAGCAATAATGAATACTTCGAAAATCTACTATACATGAATACAACTGTATCCCGGAAGAATGAAATAATGAAAAGGAAAAGGAGAGAAAATCACACTAGAAAAGCTCCCATTGCACTTGGATCTCGGTATTCTATGTCTAGTTCAAAATGAATGGGTCTTGCCCTCGTGCCTCGGCAACCTGGGTAACCTAATATTGTCAATTCGCAATCAGCCATATATGTTTCCATAATTTCAAAGTCATCCAGGAATATAGATCACTAAGTCTACATACCTCAGCCATTGGTTCACATTTGATCTCTAGTCATGACTCCGTCCGACGATGCACCAGCACCATTTTCTGAACCGCCGTGGCTGATGGGCCACGGTTCTCCATACTATACAGCCACGCACATCAAATGGCAAAAGGCTTGTCGTGAATTCATTTCAAAGCATCTGGCACCGTACGCACAAGAATGGGAGACAGAAGGCAATGTTCCAGAGCATGTTTTCGAAACCTTTTCGAAGCACAACATGCTCATTCCGAACTTGCCCGCTCCTCTACCAATTGATCTACTGAAGTCCATGGGCATCAACGAGCTTCTTGGCGGCTTGCGGATCGAAGATTTTGACTACTTCCATTTTTCAATCTATATAAGCGAGATGCGAAGACCAGGCGTTGGAGGTCCTACATCATCACTATCCACAGGCATGGCTTATGGAATGCCGCCTATCATCGCGTATGGAAGCCAGGAATTGCAGCAACGACTTCTCCCGGATCTTATCCGTGGGAGGAAAAGGATTTGCATCGCTATTACGGAACCGGGTGCTGGGAGTGACGTCGCAAGTATTTCCACCAGCGCCGTGAAGAGCGAGTGTGGAAAATACTACATTGTCAACGGTCAGAAGAAGTGGTCAGTATTTTATCGCCTGCAGTATTTAAATTATTTTCTGATGAGTTTAGGATTACCAATGGAATTTGGTCTCATTATGCTACGATGGCTGTCAGAACTGGAGGCCCTGGAGCCAAAGGACTCTCGCTCCTGGTTGTGCCCCTGCTCAATAATCCTAGTGTCTCGATGCGCCGAATGAAGACAACTGGAGGGACTACCAGTGGTACCACATTCATTGATCTTGAAGATGTCAGGGTTCCCACGGAAAATCTTATTGGAAAGGTGAGTCCTCATAACATAGCCTCTAGTCACCTACGCGCCTCATCTCCCATATTCTATCTGGCATCGCGTAACAGTCACTTAATCTCATATAGGAGGGAGACGGAATGAAGATGATAACTCGAAACTTCAATCATGAACGACTCGCAATTACGATTGGGGTTACGCAAACGGCTAGGGTCGCGCTCTCAGCGGCCTTTGCCTACGTCCTCAAGCGTGAGGCCTTCGACAAACCGCTCATGGAACAAGCAGTGGTCCGGAATCGTCTTGCCAGGTGTGGCTCAGAGCTTGAGAGTCTGTCTGCCTGGGTGGATCAGCTTGTGTACACTATGTATAAAGCGAAAGATCATGGGGCACCGCCAGAGCTTGGAGGCCTTGTTGCTCTAGCGAAGGCCAGAGCAGGTATAGTGCTTGATGAGTGTGCTAGATGTGCAGTTCTTCTATTCGGCGGCAATGGCTATACTCGCACTGGTCAGGGTGAGCTAGTAGAGAAGATTTATCGGGAGGTTCCAGCAGCACGGATTCCAGGCGGGAGTGAAGACGTCATGTTTGATCTCGCTATTCGCCAGCTTGTCAAAAGCTTTAGAAATAACGCACATGCCGTGGGAAAGGGAAAGCTATGAGGTCATTGCAGACGCGTTGACCTTCATGGATTTATGTTATGTACACCTACTCCTGTTGTGACTATGCCGTGCCATATCTAGCCTTGTGCCTAGGAAGTACCTCGGCAGTCCTTTCAATCGCGAAAGAGCTTCCAATATAGCTTGCACTGTACTTTTTCGTTCGTATATTTCTGACATTATCTTGTCCTCTCCCTGGTTTTTCTTTCGGTATAATCTCCCATCAAAATCCAGCTTGCCGTTTGCCGCAGGCTAAAGTCCCTCGGCAAAGCCTTGTCTCAGAGACGGTTGGTGAGTGGTTGAAAAGTGGCAGCGTATCAGGAAAAGGTGTCCTCCCCCCACCCCGGCCCCCGGCCCCCGCTCCGGTCGTCATCTAAGGCCGGATGGGGCGGGCAAAACAATTTAGAATGATCTTTGCCTTTCGGCTTCCTCGAACGCCATTTGGTAGCACTATTCCATGGGGCGGAAACAGGTTTCCTCACTAAACCCTCGGTAATATACCAGCTGCTGAGGCGTCAAGTGCAATATTCGTCTATCTTTTCATATAGAGCTCAGTCTCCTGCATGAATAGACAACAGCTTCCATCACCTTTATAGCCGAGCTAAAATGCCTTTCCAATTCGACCCCGAGTACGCTACAGCTGTCGAGCCACTTATCCCTTTCATATCGAAACGAACTAAGCTCGCCATAGAGGATATCAAGCTCAGCAGAGACGCAAGGGAAAAAGGAATAGCTCAATTCTATGGAGTATTGCCAGATTCACCTGATGTGGAGCAGACGGTATATCATTTTGAAGCCGATGATGGCCATCAAATTTCTATCCGCAAGTTTAGCAAAATAGGGACATTCACGGAGCCGGGACCAGTCATTATGCATTTCCACGGCGGTGGTATGATATTGGGGTCAGCAGAGCTACAAGCCAAACCAATGGCGGCTCTTGTGAGCGAAACAGGAATCTCCATTTTCAGCGTCAACTACCGGCTAGCCCCGGATTATAATGGAGCCACTCCTGTAGAGGACTGTTATTCTGCCCTTGTTTGGCTACACAAGAATGCGAACGCACATGGAGTTGACCCGGCAAGGATTGCAGTCTTTGGAGAAAGTGCAGGCGGTGGCCTAGCTGCTGGTGTTACGTTGATGGCTCGAGACAGAAATCTCAAGCCTCGCATCGCGAAGCAGATTCTCGTCTACCCAATGCTAGACGACCGGACAACCGCTGCAGATGAGGCAGTGGAGCCATTGGCATTCTGGAAAACGGAGGACAACATCACCGCCTGGACTGCCCTTTTGGGAAACGATGCGGGTATATCCGACGCCCCAGTCTCACCCTATGTAGCCCCTGCGAGGGCAAAGAGTTTGGCTGACTTGCCACCTACCTATATTGATGTTGGTGAGCTTGACATTTTCCGGAATGAGAGCATTACATATGCGACCAGGTTGTTAGATGAGAACGTCTCTACCGAGCTTCACGTATATCCCGGCTTACCACATGCATTCGAAATGGTCGCACCGTTCATATCTGCAACTGCCAGGGCGCAGGGGAACAGATGCAAGGCAATGCTTTCATTTTGAGGATTGTGTAGCATATTTTTGCAAATGGATAGGCAGTGCCCGCGTCATATCGACGGGCACCCGCTCGCCTCCCTGTAGCCTAGACAATGAGACAAATCAATACTTGATTAGGAGGTTACTAAATAATCTCAGCATTGAGACGGTCCCTTTGCTGAGCTGAGAGTTATCTAGATCTATAGAAGGTAGTTGCAGTCTGCAAAAATAGCGAGTGAAATGAGTTGCTGGCAGCGGAGCTCTCAGCTCGTCCTCACAGGATGAATAAATAATGGGTCCAAATCTGATTATAAGAACGACTGGTAGCCAGATTGATTTACATGCCATTTTCTAGCTATGAATAATCTGAAAATAATCTGAATAGCATTGGTCAGTTAACACGAGGCAGCAACTCAACAGGAACAAAAAAGATGCCATGATCAGTGAAAAGTCAGCAAAGTGAGTACCACGATGTCTTTTCCATCAGTATGTAGACCTCTTCTATCGGATCTCAAAGTCTTCAAAGTTTGGTTTTGACACCATACGATGGTAGACAGCAGTATGCCATGGCGCGTTAACGCTCTGGCGACCGAATTCGTTCACGTAGTATCCATGTCCATCCATCTCCCAAATTAGGTCCTTGGCTGCCTCGTCGAGTCTAGTGTTATATTCATCAAAGGTATCTCTGCGACACTCCATCGAGCTCTTATCATTCTCCAGTAAGTGGATGAAGCAGAGCGCCGTATACCGTGCCCAGATTTCGCCCCACGAGTAGAAGCCTCCAGAGCGCGGTTGATGATTGGGTCCGTAGAAACTGAAGAAATTGGGGAAGCCGGGCATACTAAGGCCCATGTATGACCGCGGGCCATCTTTACTCCACAGGGATTGCATCGATGCCTTGTTTCGACCGACATACTTGCATGGCCAGAAGTACTGGGAGACCTTAAACCCCGTACCAAGAACAACAATGTCAAACTCCCGCTCCACACCATCCTTCGTCTTGATACCGTTCACGGTGAATTGATCAATCTCATCGGTGACAAGTTCCACGTTCTCGCGTTGTAACATGTCGTAAAAGCCATTGTCGACGACTAGCCGCCGCACGAGAGGGGCGTGTTTTGGCAGGATCTTCTCCAGAAGACCTGGAACCCCCTTGGCCTTAGACATGATGTACTCGGTCAGATTCTTCTGCACCAAGTCATTACGTTCGTTAATAATACCGCCCTTGGCCTGCCAGTCCTTGTCGATGTTCTGCATGTACTGAAGTTGCTGAGAGGTCACATGAGACGAATAGCAAAACCAATTCCAGTAATAGGGCATATTCGCGAACATCCAGCGCACATGGTCATCGACTTGGGACCGGTAGCCGTCCATTTTCATGATCCAGTTGGGCGTGCGTTGAAAAACGGTGAATTGTTCAGTCTCGCGGGCGACGGCGGGGGCGAGCTGCGTACCCGTTGATCCTGTGCCGAGGAGCGCTACACGTTTGTTTCTGTAGTCAACGCTGCTATCC
The DNA here is from genome assembly GCA_028828245.1 of Penicillium lividum. Lineage (NCBI taxonomy): Eukaryota > Fungi > Ascomycota > Eurotiomycetes > Eurotiales > Aspergillaceae > Penicillium > Penicillium lividum. The sequence goes on from JAQJAG010000002.1 coordinate 7,668,503, forward strand.
CACTGAGACGTGTGGAAAATTGGGCCCTTGAAGTCCTTGATGCCTTTGATATTCGGCTGGTTGGCTGTGGCAAACAGCCCGCTGCCACTGACGATAGCATTGCAAATGATAGTCTCCTCAAGACCATCAGCATGCTTCACAGTGAGCTCCCACTCGCTCGTATCCTCATGCCAGACAGCTTCGATGACTTCGCGGTTGAATTGAAAGTGATCCCTAATCTGGTAATGTTCGACCACGTCATCAAGGTACTTCCGCGTCTCGCCAGCAGATGCGAAATACTCAGACCATGGGTAGTTCTTGAAGAATTTAAATTGGAAGAGATAACTTGACGTGTCGACCCGCGCATCAGGATACGAGTTGAGAAGCCAGGTGCCACCGATAGCTCTCTGGCGCTCCAGGACCTGGAAGTTTAATCCAAGTCGCTTGAATTGTACAGCAGCAGCGATGCCACTGATACCACCGCCAATAACCACCACCTTGAATTTGTCGATTTTGTCGGCCGAAGGCTTCTTGTCTGTCCATTTAGCATCTCGAGGAAATTCCTCGTACGCCAGCTCCTCATAGTGATAGTCGTACTCGCACTCGGGGACGGGCTCATCACCGAAGAGGTCGGTTAGCTTTTTGGCCTCGGCCTTCGATGGCGGTGGTGGGATGAAATCACCCGGCGCCCGCGCCACTAAGTAGGCGAATGCTTTCTCTTTCAGGGCCGGAACATCTTCTTCAGACAGGACGTGCCCAAACATAGCACCGCCCCGAATGGCGTGGCGCCGAGTGCGCATGTTGGCCAAGTCAGGATCCCCAGTAACTTGAAGTAACGCAAGTCGCAAGGCGTTTAGGTTTGACTTGTCAATTGCTTCTTTAATAAAGGCATGGTCGACTGGCTTTTTGCCATTGACAGTACCATTTGCTTGTGGCGCCATATTTGGCCACTAGTGGACGTGGAGTGGATCTGTGGAGGAGATGAAATGTCTCAAAATTCGTGAGAAACACCACCCAGACTTAATATAGTGATGAGGGTGATTTGCGAGTGTTCAATCTTGTTTCCAGCGAGGGACAAGCACGTAAGTGAAGATATACCCGACTCCAAATGTTGCAAGGAACAGGCCGAGGACCGAGGGGTATTCCTGGAACCGTAATAATTTTATGCATTGTGCAGAGTGGAGGCTTTAGAGATAGACCTTTGTTGGACAGCCCAAAGTGCTCAACCTCTCAGCCTATTTTTTGCCCTTCGGGCCAAGGGGCCCGGACCCCCTCATCTGCCTCGGATACTCATATCCAAGCTAAACATTAAGTCACCCTCCAGCGAATGTCACCTATAGCTTTTCAACAGCGACTCAATTCTGAGAAGCTAAGGGTAAATATTCTTTGCGTTCGGGTTGTGACTTTCTCTGCAGCCACGCGGTGCACTCCCCAGGATGCTTTTCACCTCCAAACATCCGGATATTGAATGTATTTTCACTATCCTGTATTGTGTGTTGCTTGACGAACCATTTCTTACACTATGAGCAGATCCAACCGACTTGACCGTATGGGAATGGGCTTTCGAAGATCCAAAGTACTCGCCTTTGTTCAACTATCCGCCGAATGAGATCGCTGGCTTCGTCAATGCTGAGACTCGTGAGCGGCTTTCCTTCTCCGCGGTGAAGGAACATGCAACCCATTTGTGCACAGCGTTGGTCAGAAGGTATGGTTTGCAAGTGTCGGATACCGTGTCCTTGTTCAGTCAGAACACAATATGGTATCCGGTGGGTCTATTTGCCATTTTGAGAGCAGGTATTTCCCCCAGAGGTCCTGCCTTAAGAACAAAAGCTAAACACGGAAAATTCAGGTGGAAGAGTGAATGGCGCATCTCCTGCATATACTGAAGGTGAGATGTCGCATGCTCTTAAGACTGCGAACTCCAAATACATCATGACAGTGCCCGACTCCATCGCTGTATCCCTTTTGGCTGCGAAGGAGGCAGGGATTCCCAAGGAGCATATATTTCTTCTAGAAGGGGAAAGTGAAGGTTTCACAACAATGAAGCAGCTCCTGCAGATCGGCAAAGGCTATGGCGAACATGGACAGAGTCCCATCTACCGTATCCCTGCAGGACAGACGAACGACATCTGTGGTTATTTAAACTTCAGTAGTGGAACTACCGGCCTGCCAAAAGCAGTGAGACACCGCACCCCAATAATACTGAAATCGCCTCCTGACCGGTATCTACTCTAGGTGATGCTGTCTCATCGCAATGTGATCGCTCAATGTCTCCAGCTCAAAGCTGTAGCAGGGGCCGATAGAAAAAGATATCTAGCCAGCCTACCGTTGTTCCACAGTAAGGATCCCAAAGGCTATATATATATAGATAAAACATCATTAACAGACAAACAGTTAGTGGACTCGTGCGTTTTCTTCACTGGCCTATTGCTAGTAACGATGAATGTGTCATGCTTTCAAAATTCAGTATCGAAGGATTCCTCGACGCCATCGTCCGATATCAGATTACCGATCTTACACTCGTTCCGTCCATTATTATACGACTCGTGCGTGACCCCCTTGTCGGCAGGTATGACATGACTTGCGTTAAACGTATCGCGTGTGGCGCTGCACCTCTGGGGTCGGAGGTCATTCAGCAGCTCAGGGAAAAGATGCCATGGACAGGCTTCCGGCAAAGCTATGGCATGACAGAATCATGCTGCTGCCTTACAACCCATCCGCCAGAGTTCTACAGTTATGATTATGCCAATAATTCTGGCACACTGCTGGGCTCAACAGTAGTCAAGATCATTGATGTGAGCACTGGAAAAGAGCTAGGTTCCAACGAAGCTGGTGAAATTCTTGCCAAGGGCCCCCAGATTGCTCTGGGCTACCTCGGAAACCCGAAGGAAACGGCTGAAACTTTTGGCACTGATGGTTTCCTCCGTACTGGAGACGTCGGTGTGATCGATGACCAAGGTTTTATCCGTATTGTTGATCGGACCAAAGAGATGATCAAGGTCAAGGGTCTACAGGTCGCACCGGCTGAACTAGAAAATATCTTACTAGGCCACCCAAGTGTTGGCGACTGCGCTGTCTTAGGAATACCTGACCCTTATAGCGCTGAGAGACCGAAGGCTTATGTTGTGTTGAAACCCAATATCGAGGCCAGTGACTTAGTCGGTAAGAGTCTGATCCAATATGTGAAAGAGAAGCTAGTACGTTACAAGTGGATCAAGGAGGTTGAGTTCATCGCGGAGATACCGAAGAGCCCAAGTAGTAAGATTCTGAGAAGAGTCCTACGCGAGAAGGAGAAAGAGGGAAGCAGGGGATACGTCGTGAGGGATATCTCTGAGCGGCCGAGGTTGTAATTACATTGTTACTCATCAAATAGCTATTCATCTACAGTCTGTATACTGATCCTGACCCATTATTACTTCCTTGAGCCTTATTTTCCTAGCTTCTCGATGATAGACCAATTGTGACAGCCTTTGAAGGCCAGGAATCTAAACCAGTCAAGCACCTCTATGTCCTCCTGTATACTAAGACAGTAAAATACATCGAGCAAGGTCGTAATGGGATCAAGTTTCTGTCAGGGACCAGCATACTTCAGGGTTAGGGGAAATGAGACTTACGAGATGAAGTCTTCATTTGTTACACTGGCCCTTGCAAACGAATGTAAACCAACCCTCGGCAGGACTAAGAAAACTTCGATACGCTAGATGGTCAACTTCTCCACCTTCACTAATCCAATCAAAGACGGGGCGAGGCTATTGTAACATGAATCTGTCTTCCGAGGGTCAGAACGATCGACCCAGATCCCTCGGTAATCCTCACGTTATTTTCAGTTCCCTTTTCAAATTTTGCCAAGGGTATACCGTAGTTTTGGCTGTCGCTATATACATTGAAGGCCTTCCCCAAGAATTTGCTGTTTATACAATCAACTTTTGATCATTCTCATACGCCCTGGAATTGATCGGACAATATGTCTTATGCAGGAGAGACTGCCTATATCACCGGTATTAAAGCACCTTTGCGAGAATGCTTCAACCGACCCATGCTAAGAAATATTCTGTAGGGGGTGCCAGCGGCATCGGCCGTTCCTTAGCTGAGAGGCTGTTGAGCAAGGGGTACGCAGTATCTTAAATAATGGAAATAAGAGAAACCTCGCTAATACCTGATTTGTAGGATGAAAGTTGTGATTGCCGACCGCAATATCGAAGGGGCAACAGAAGTCGCTCGCGAGGCTAATCAGAGAGGACAAGTCGCCTGGGCAGTTCAGGTTGACGTAGCCGACTGGGAGTCCCAGCGTAAAGGGTTTGAAGACGCTATCGACAAAGTCGGTAGGATCAATTACGTATTTGCCGTGGCTGGGATTCCGGAGTCATCCTGGCTTCCAAATAGGCCGAAAGCGACTGAATTCGAGAAGCCCAACCTGAAGGTGTTCGATGTCAATGGGACTGGGCCCCTTTATACCGCCGCGCTGGGCATTCAACACTTTCGCAGCCAAAAGCCAGACAAGCACGGGTACCGTGGAAAGCGTAGGTTACTTAAGCTCGTTCACTACCCTACTGTTCTGTGTTTACAACTAATATTTGTCTTGCAGTTGTGTTGGTGGCCTCTGGATGCAGCTTCTACTACATCCCGTCTCTACCTATTTATACTGCTTCAAAGCAGTAAGTCATCCCAGCTATCTATTTACCGCCAAATACGCTCTAACGCATTCCTAGTGCTGTGATGGGCTTCGTCCGTTCGTTCGGCAAATACTTACCCGATGAAAAGATCACCCTGAACGCTATATGCCCGAACATAGTCAAGACCAACATCTCTACTGGAGCCTTTTATGACCAAGCAGAGGCCAAGGGGCTGCTGATCAGTGTAGATACTCTAGTGGAAGCTTTTGAGTCTCTGCTGGGTGACAGTGATACCTCCGGTGAGGCGGTAGAGATCTTGCCTGGCGATGAGGGGTATAGAATCAAGGAAATTCCCGAATATACTAACGACAAGTGCAAAGAAAGCGTGGAAATGACATCGAACCGATCGCACCGGTCATTCCAGTTCCACCAGCCCATTTTGGAGTAGCCTCAAGCCAAATGTTGGATGGATGTCCCAGGTTGACTGTTCTTGACCCAATCCCATATTCCAAATACTACTTCAATGAATCGTCTCATTTTTGGAGCTCTGATCGGTCCTCAATGGTGACGCGAGTATTGGCGTAGTTGTATGTCCAGGTGGTTCCTCGATTCTTCATAATGGCAAAACAAGTAATTTCTCAATCATACATGTGATCTTCATAACCTCGAATCAGACCTTAGTTGTTGGCGTATAATTTTTAATGAAAGCGAGAGTATATACAAGCTGCATCGTGAATTCAATGCCACATGGCCATAGATATCTGGGTAGTCTCTGGAGCGCGTTGTCCTTCTGATCCACGTGGATTTTAACCAGTTGAGCAATCCACTGTTGAAATTAGAGTCTACCTCGGCAACGTATATCAGCTGACTATTTGGTGGTGGATCACCTGAACTTTTAGTCATCAACGTTTGGCTAACTAACTAATTACACCGCCTTAAATCCCCTTTTCGCCAAGACGTCCGTCCAGACCATCCAGAGCTATTGATAAGCGCTTAAGAAGCACTTTCATATCCGTTATGCCTGCAACATCCAAGCCTCCTATCCAATCGGAAGATAACGGAGACTATAAGGAGTACATTTGACTGGTTAAGCTGGGCAAGACGCTACGAACAAATAACGTCATGTCACTACAATCGGCGAGATTAGGTTATATTACTGTTCATTGTCAGGATGCCTGGTATTGCTATTTGCCTCCTCTTTAGGAAGAAGCCCAGCTGGTATGTATGGTATGAAAAAGGTCACGAGATTGAGTCTCGCCGATGTCAAGCCTCGTCACCAAACCACAGATACCTAAAAAACAGCTGGAAAGTATTCTCGATTGTCAATTTGTCACAGGGGGTGGCCTTCAGGGCGACGCTGACGCCCAGCAGCAGTGCTGGGAGGTCCGATAGGTTTGTTGCCGTAGGGTGTGACATCGATTCCCAGCTCCTGTGCTTTAATGCGAAGAGCGAGACGAGCTGAGTGGAATCTGCCGAACGCAAACTGGTGGAACATTGTATACAGGCCTTCCTGGGGGAGAGGACAGTAGTTTACGATAGATTCACCCTCTGGGCCAATAAAGAAGGCATTTCCCTTTTCCCAACGCTCGTGACACTTCTTTGCCATTTCATCTCCCATAATTGCTTGAATGGCGCCCTTGGTCTCCATATAACCAGTTGCGAAAACGACGATATCTGCTTGTTGGCGAGTGCCGTCCTTGAAAATAACGCCATCATTGGTGAAGCGCTCAATCTCCGAGTGTAAAAGGTTGATCTTCTTATCCGCAATGAGCTTACAGCAACCGGTATCCCAGTAAAATCCCCCTTGGTCAAAGTGGAACATTGAATAGGCACCACCACCGTGATAACCATCATGGAGGCGATATCCTACTCTTCTGAGGGACTCCAAGAGGTCTTTGTCCAAGTCACGCGCAATGACCTGTCCACGAGGTAAAAGCTCATACTGAACGGGCAGCGATTGCCGTAAGAAAGTAGACTGGTCCAAAAGCTCGACTGGCAGGCCCCCTTTACGATTCGTCAATTCACGGTCCTTCATGAGACATCGCACGCTCTTATCAACCGACATGACATGTGTTGCACTGCGTTGGATCATGCTCACGTCGCAGCCCTTCTCATACAGTTCGTAGGCAATGTCATGTCCAGAGGTTGCGGCACCTACCACCAGACCTCGTTTCCCTTTCACATTAGGGTCTGATTTATACCGGGATGAATGAACAATGGTGCCACCGTGTTTTTCGAACTCCGACATTCCCGGAACCTCAGGCACCGTTGGTAGTGTTCCAGAAATTCCCGTAGCAATGAACAAATGACGGGGTTGAAGGACTCGTTTGCTACCGTCCTCTCGCGTAACGGTGATGGTCCACTTCCCCAGTTTCTCATCGTAAAGCGCGTTCTTGCCGTCGATCACTGACTTCGTCCAGATATTGAGGTTCATTATACCAGCGTAATGCAGTAAGAAGTCGGCGAGCTGCCGCGCAGGGAGGAAGACTGGGAACCAACTTGGGAAGGGGACACATGGCATATGATTTGTGAAGGTCGGCCCATGCAAGGAAAGCGAAGCATAGCGGCTTGCCCAGCTATAGCCAGGTCTGTCTTCTTTCTCGATAATAAGGTGTGAAATTCCTAGGACTTTGAGCCGAGCAGCCATGGCCAGACCAGTTTGTCCGGCTCCGATGATCACGGCCGTGGGTTCAAAACCTTGCTGGCCATCCACCTCATCTCGCCTGAGCTCTGGATAGGTTCTTCCTTGTCCCAGAGGATCTTGCAGCTTGGCGGGCTGGTAGCGCATTTTATCACCATGCTCAGCATCCCATCCTGCAACCGTCTCCACAGCCGAACCGATCGAGTACAGCCTCCACGAATCGACCTCTGCCAATTCTGCCGCAGACCCTTCCTTGGCAGCCACGGGACTAATGCGTGCTGCACCAACACCGGTGCCATGTGCAAATTCGAACTCTATATGGAACAGAATAAACGACAGATCATCCCCAAGATTCTCCCTGGATGAGGGAATCTGGCTATGGAGTCGAATATTCTTGAGCTCTGTGACTGGGAGCCGCTCTTTAAGCATGGGTCGAATGGTCTCATGCCCATGAAAGGTCCTAACGTCCCATGTCAATAACATGACGTCCTTCCAATAACCATCTTCACAAATAAAGCGTAGAATGGCATCGACATCCTGCGATTCAACAGCTGCGGCAAAGCGCTTCACGAACGATGCAACGAGCTTGTCGACATTCACGGCGGCATAGTCCGGAGTAAAGCCAAGCCGATCATTAGTAGGAAGCACCGGCCGTTTGATATGGCCATAATAAGCCAGGGTTTGCGACAATGGCACACCAGCCCATCCAATTGTGGAATCAGCGTCGGGTACACGAATTGCCTCGTCACTCCAGTCAGGCGTAGGGCTCTTCGCCATGATCGCTCGTAGATTTTGTTGGGGTATATTGTTTGGTTTCGTGCACAAATATTTCCTATGCCTTATATTCAATACTTGCATCGACTGTTGTTGTGCCTACTTGCCTCGGGCCGGCCTCCAGACTCGGCCAGCTACATGCCACGCACTCAACCAAGGCTACCCCATTACCTCGTCTAGGAATCCATAGGGCGGCCCTCATAGCCAAAAAGGAAACAAGGTTGACTGTTTTCATTTGGCTAGGGCGAGGAGAAATGTCTCGGGGAATTGTTCGGACGTGTTTCGTAGTACCAAATCCGACCCAAATTTCCCGGAGGGGAGGGGAATACACACCGCATTGTTCCCCGGCTAATTCAGCACATATTTATCAGGGTCAATGAGATCACCAATTACATGATTCCTGTAGAGATCAGTGCCCACGACGAAACTGTTTCTTCCCTTCCTTCCGAACGATATTACTATTTTTTTTTGTTCCATGCTGCCAAGCCCATCTCTACGTACCTGCACCCCCTCTGAGTATAATGATTTTCGCCCGCTGACAATATATAGGTAAACATTTAATAACAAAGCAGTTTTGCTGAAACCACAAACTTTTGTTGGAGTCACGAGCGACAAGTAGGCCACATTCTCCTTCCTCATTTCCGCGAAGTCCAGCAATGCCTCCCCCCAGCGCCCTCCGGCACGACATAGTTCAGGCCATACGCGAAAAGTTCGACGAAGAACAATTGAACCCCCCTGTCGCACGCAAATTTGGAGATATCCCGGTCTCCTACGATGCCATTACAGCCGAATGGCTGACTGCCACCCTAAACCCGGACTCCACAAGCACTGTCGTCAAGCATTACACGCTTGGCCCCAAAGATAATGGGACTGCCAATCGTCGTCGGATTAATTTGCAGTGGGATGGCCCTCACGCGGGCAAATTTCCAGCCTCAGTGTTCTGCAAAGCCACCCATGGGGTGGAGAATCGCATTGTGCTGAGTAGCGGAGGTACCCACAGCGAAATCTCTTTCTACAACGATATCCGACCTCTTGTTGAAATCGAGGCTCCATCCGCGTACTTTGCCGCATATGACCCCCAGTCTTGGGCTTCTATGATCATGCTGAAGGATATTGGTGACGCTGCTACCTTCTGTACTCACAAGACAGTCTTGAGCAAGGCTCAGTTTGCCGAGCAGATCCAAATCCTCGCTAAGTTGCACGGCAGATTCTATGATTCTAAGATGCCCTTTTTCGAGAACTTGGTGGGATACAAGGACCGTTTCAATAACCTCAGTTCATTCCTAGATATTGAAACGGTCTGCACCAATGGGTTTAGAGCCGCTAAAGAGGTCGTACCATCCCGACTTTTTGCGCGGGAGTCGGAAGTTTGGCCTGCGACGATAAAGTCCGTATATCGCAATGGCTCTCTGCCGCCGACAGTGGTTCATGGCGACGTTCACCTTGGTACGTGATCTTTGGCAGGCTTAGCTTGCTTAAATATACGCTGATTCTTCGGATTTTCAATAGGAAATTGGTACATTACAGCAGGAGGTCGCATGGGCTTGACTGATTGGCAAGCGCTATCAAGGGGGCATTGGTCTCGCGATCTTGCTTACGTCCTAGGCACGGCTGTCCCTTCCGACAAGCGCCGGCTTTGGGAGAATGAAATGGTTGAGCTTTATGTTTTGGAATTGGAGAAAGAAGGCGGGCCCAAGATCGATCCGAAAGAGGCATGGTTGGAACTTCGAAGGCAATCATTTGGCGCATTGTGGTATTGGACAATGACTCTTACACCGTCCACGTCCATGCCCGATATGCAGAGCGAAGAGACGACCTTGGACTTTATTGGACGGATCGCTACACTCATAGATGACCACGATGCACTTGATGCTTTCGAACTTTAGTTGAAATACTGCTAATAGATTCAGATAGCATTCTTTTTATTTTGCCTTTCGCTTTTCTTTTATAATATTTGCCAGCGAATGGGGTCTTTGAGGGTTATGATAGGACTACGGCATCCTCTGTGAAGGAGCTGTCATTACAAGCTACATAGGCCTCTGCAAACCAATGTTATTCAATTCTCCATGAATTCTCTCCTTCAAGTATAGATACAATCTTCACCTGGCACAGTATTCAAGCACAATGGAAACAGCCGCAGTTGCCATGAGACCAACTATAGGTAAATTTGGTGTTTATTTATGAAGATGATTCTCTCCCTGGGTTTAATTGTCAACTACATGTCTGCCAAGTTGAGGTACATGTCTACCAAGTGATACAGAATCCATAATTCCTTCTAAATTCGTCCCATAATACGTGAACCCATCCAGTCGGCCAGGAAAAGAGCGATAGTTCTAAGTGGTATCTTTATTAGCTACACTTACTGGGTATCCGGGTAAGGTGTGACTTACGAATGGGGAGCGATTCTCATGAAGTATGGCCAAAAGTCCCGGTAAAATCGGAAAAGACCTTCCTTTCGCACAACCTTTGCAAAGCAGTCAAACATACCAGTGTACATGGGAAGACCACTAGAGGGTCCAGACATTGACTGATTCTGGAGGCGCGTTTTGACAAAATCAAATGGCAGACTTATGAATGCTCCAGCGAAGCCACCGATGAAAGCTGCCAGTGTAGTTCGCTTCTCTCGGGACATGGATGAATGTTTCTGAATCTGATTTTTCGACTCTGAGAAAAAGGCCAGTTGGCCGAGGTTGGTGGACATTGCTCGAACAATGGTTGGGTTGGCGCCTTTCCAAAGGCTAAAAATGCCCTCATTTTTTGCAATGCGCCCTAGTGCATTGAAAGCAGAAGAGTAGTTTCTCCGTTGTTGCATCGGTCGCATGCTGTCTGCCTGCATTTGAATTAGGGCGACCTCTGTTGGGTTCCCTATGAAGGCCGCCAGCGCCCCAGCGCCGAGTCCAGCGAGTGCCCGCTCATGGAATCCGAGGGATCTATTTTGTGCGTGAGCCCTGCGCTCGAGTTGTTGCTCAAAGGTTGAGAAAAGGCCTAGACGCAATGTTCCATAGACAAGTTGCCGGAGAAGGCCAGCGGAAAGGCCTTGATAGAGGCCGACAACCCCATCGCTTGCGACAATATTCCTCGCAACGTACCATGGGGATAGTTTGCCATTACTTCGATCCGTCAGCTGCATCCTAACCTTGATCGTATCTATGGGCTGGATGCAAGTAGTGGCGACCATGCCAGAGCCACATCCGACAATAAAGGGGAGACATGGTTTCACAAATTCGTTCGCTCTTGGCGGTGATGGGTGCTCAGGCTTTAGCTTTGGATGCTCCATTTCGCATTTAATATGGAATCGCGGGGTTTGAGAGACAAGACCTTCGAAATGGAAATCCTGCCGTCTCACCAGCAGGCCCACCTGGGCAACTGCATCAATTATTGCCCCATGCTATACAATAGCGGCCTCATCATTGATTCTGCGATGTGTCTACGGCTGCTCGGGGGGCAGTTGTGGACGAGGCTGAGTCACCTCGGCGTCCATGAACGATACCCTCGGCCCAGCATAACTCTGACTGTGGTCATCCCGGCAGACTAGTTGCGCCGCTAAGGCCAAACTTCATGCATTATAATCGGGCTCCACTTGTCAATCACTCCATTTAATAAGAAGCCTGATACTCCGGGCGGGAGGAGGAGAAGAAGAGTGACTCCATCGACTCTGAACAACCACTACTCGGATAAATCATCCTTCTGCCCTTCGATGATAACTCTTTGCTCTACCATCTCATCCAATATTACACATTACACATTCAGCCATGAAAAGGCCAACATCCGTTAACACCCTTTCACTTTATTCGATAACATGCAGAGCCTCAACGCGGGGCACAATTGCCTCCTCCAATCACCGCAGTGCTATTTCTACGCTGAATATTAGAAACATTCACGCCCGCGCAACTGATTATCTACCATCCAATCTCCCTGAGTGGACAGAGTCACAGCGGTCCGTCCGCGAAGCAATCTCCGCAATATGCAGTCGATACAACGATGAGTATTGGTCGGAGAGGGACACGAAGCACAAATTTCCGTGGGAGTTTTACAAGGACCTGGCTTCGAATGGATGGTTAGGCATCTGTCTTCCAGAGAAGTTCGGCGGATCTGAACTCGGTATATCGGAGGCCGCTGTGATGCTACAGACTGTATCTGAGTCTGGTGCAGGAATGAATGGCGCTTCCTCGGTCCATATGAACATCTTCGGCCTGGAACCCGTTGCCAAGTTCGGGACTGATAAGCAAAAGGAGCAATGGCTTGTGCCTTTGATACAGGGCAAAGAGCGTGCCTGTTTTGCAGTTACAGAGCCCAACACCGGCCTAGATACCCTGCGGTTACAATCAACAGCACGCAAGCAAGGGGATCATTATATCCTCAGTGGCTCCAAAGTTTTTATCTCAACTGCTCAGGTGGCGGAAAAGGTCCTGATCCTTGTCAGAACTACACCGCTGAAGGATGTCAAGAAACCTAGCGAGGGACTCTCCTTATTTTATACCAATCTTGACCGATCTGCCGTGGAGATTCACGAGATTCCTAAGATGGGACGCTCCGCAGTGGACACGAACAGCCTGTCCTTTGATGACTGGAAGGTGCCTGCAAGCGATTTAATTGGACAGGAAGGCGATGGATTTCGAATGATACTGCACGGGATGAATGCTGAGCGTATTCTTGTCGGGGCAGAGGCCTTAGGGATAGGGTATGCAGCATTGCGCCGGGCGTGCAATTATGTTGGCGAGCGGGTTGTGTTTGGAAACCCTGTCGGCAAGTATCAAGGCATTCAACACCCTCTTGCCGAATGCTGGATGAACCTCGAGAGTGCCCGGCTAGTCATCTACCTGGCGGCGCGGCTCTATGATGAAGGGTACGAGGGTGGCGAATATGCCAATACTGGGAAGTACCTGGCCTCAGAAGCCGCATTCAAGGCCGCAGAGCGAGCCATCATGTCTCACGGAGGTATGGGATACGCAAAGGAATATCACGTAGAGCGGTACTTCAGAGAAGCGATCTTGTCGAGAATAGCTCCTGTCAGCGGGGAGATGATCAAGAACTACATAGGTCAGCGTGTTTTGGGTCTGCCTAAAAGTTACTAGATATATACATCCACTTGAGTCTCAATTCGTGCACGATGAGCATAATTAATTTTCATAACCGAGGTTATGACCCACTAGCGTACTTGGCTCCGCCCCCGCGCTTTTGGGCCAATGTCAATCACACTAAATAATCTAATTGTACCAAATCATAGGCATTTCATTGGCTAGAGGCTCGATGAAGCACAGACCCCAAGCTTCCCCACATCCCCGGTTTCCCCGCTTCCGTTGTATGTATCCTCCTTTCCCCACCCTATGGTCAGTTCCAAAGTCAGTGTCTCAAACCTTGGATATATATACATTTGTCTACAACCCATTCAGCATTCTCACTAGCACCTCAATGCTTCTATAAGTGCTCTCTACACCTCGGTATCTATCCTCTCTAGCCGAAACGGTCAATGGATACCTCAGGCCCCAACCCCACTTTCCCCCAGGGGCCCTGCACCACCTTGGGGCAAAATACAGGACAGAAACGCCCAGCTTCCGAGCACAACAAAGAACAACTGTCCAAAAGGCGCGCCGCTAGAGCGTGTCTTTCCTGCCGCAACCGCAAAGTCCGCTGTGATGTGGTCAACGGAGGACGGCCCTGCACCAACTGTCGCCTTGACAACCAAGCATGCGTGGTAAAAGAGTCTAATAGAGGCCGAAAACCCGGGGCCTTGCCCACAGTATCAAGTCAAGCGCCGCCGGAATCCCCTCCGCATTATGGATCGCACAATCGGCCATCTTCTCCAGTCCGGTCTTCTCGAAGTTTGCATACACCATCGCCACGTCAGCAGCAACCTAACAGGCCGAGTGACGATCTCGACACGCTGGCATATGACGGTAAGTCAACTGAATTGACTAATCCCCGAAGAAGCGGTCGCTGCTTTTTTATTCAAGGATAAACCTAATGCTTCGGTAGACCAACCGAGCCTGAGCCCTTCTGAACAGGCGGCTGATGAAGTACCTGTTGTTATCGCACCGCAAAACGATCTTGAGCATGTCAACAACCCCTCATCAATGGAGGGAAACCCCCCTTTGATCCAATCACCAGCGTCAGTTCCTTGTCAGGCACCTCTGAAGGTGAATGACTCAGCCATACATCTTCCCCCTTACATCAAGCCCATGCCACGCCATATCACCGATCGAGATATCAGCTATCTCGCGGACAAAGATGCCCTCACTATTCCCGACAATGTGTTACGGGATGAAATTTTGCGGGCTTATGTGACCATTGTATATCCTTTCATGCCTACTGTTGACCTTGAAGACTTCCTCATGCCCATAATACAGGGCGATGAACGCGGCTCTGTGAGCCTGATATTATTCCAGGCTGTCATGTTTGCCAGTGTTGGATTTGTCGACACCATGTTGCTACAGGCACGGGGCTATAGTAGCAAAAAGGCTGCTCGGAAAGTCTTTTTTGGCCGTGTTCGATTGCTCTACGCACTTGATTGTGAGCTAGAGCACTTGCCACTCCTACAGGCTGTACTACTGATGACATATTGGTACGATTGCCCTAGCGATGGGAAAGACTCCTGGTATTGGACTGGTATTGCATTTAGTCTTGCCCAGGTAGTTGGTATCCACCGCGAAACAGAACTCTGTAGGACAACAGTCAAAAAAAAGCGGCTCAGACGACGACTATGGTGGTCATGCATCATTCAAGACCGGCTGCTGGCGATGGGGATTCGCCGGCCCTCTAGAATTCGTGACAAAGGATACAACGTGCCGCAGCTTACGTTGAATGACTTTGACCTAAATGAGCCCTCAAATACCGTGATTAAGTTCCTTGGCAAATCAGGAATGCTCTTGTCTGATCCATCGGCACGCTCTACTATGGCAGTTATGTGCATTGAGCTAAGCAAGCTTGCAGTTTGTTTAGGTCACATTCTCCACTCACAATACTCAGTTGTGAGCGATCAACCCATGATCGCCGAGTATATGCTCAGAATAATCGTCGTTCCGAAGCGGTCGAGGTCGTATACGGATGATGTGATCAAGTGTGACCTGGAGCTGAAAGAGCTTATCAACAACCAAGATTCCCGGTCCAAATACACATCTGGTCCTCAGCAGACAGGAGATAAGACTGAGACACACCGAATAATTCGCCTACATCAAGCCATACTACGCATGAACTATCTTGCGGCAGTCAATATCTTGCATAAGCCACAGGTGTTTTATGCAGAGTCCGAGACCACGGACAGTAATGTCCAAAAGAAATCATCAAGAGAGAAGGTCACTAATGCTGCTATCGCCATGACAAAGCTAGCCTTTGATATGCAGATGGACAGCCAGCTGCAGTATTTGTCAACTAGCAGCGTTCCAGCATTTTTGTCAGCCGCCTTATCCCACCTAGGGGATATGCGTTCTCATGAAGAGGAGATTCGCAACATCAGCGTTGGCCGCTTTTATCAGTGCATTCATGTCTTACATCAGCTAAAGAGCATATACAGCTCAGCCGACTTCGCTATTCATTTCCTTGAGGCGGTCTTGAGGAAAAGCGACATTGTTGTTCCCTCCTTGGTGCCTGGGTTACCTTCGACCAAGCCAAGTTGGAATAAGCCCCAATTGTTGGGATGCCGGAGCTCAACTCCAGAAAGTGAAGCCTTTTCTCAGGTCGCCACCGCATATCCAAGTCCCTCGAGTCATCCAAATATTACCGAGCCACCTGCAGGGGCTTGGAATGGAATAAACAACCGCAATTTGGAGGCCGGCAACGACGACCTGCGTCGTCATCAATTTTCTGGACTCGAACCTTGGTCGAACGGCGACAGTCAACTTGATGCTTCCAACGTCGTGGCAATCGACTTCCTACCTGAATCTTCATATATGGAAAATTGGTTCAACGTGGAGAGCCCCGTTCCAGCATTTATGAACTTCGATAGCTCTAACACTTGGACTGTACCAAATCATGTCACTTCGGGCGAGGACTTGGGTTTGCTCTAAGATTGAGTTCGTATAATATATCCTCTACCTCGCGGCCCTGTAACCCATTCTAGTCTTCAAACAGTGTAACAAATTACCAGTTTCTCATTATATTAGGACGAAAGATGTTGAATTCAACAAAAGACAAGATTATTCTACGTGTTTTCCCAAGATGCCAACTTTGAGACTCCAGTGGCGACGACCAAGATATCTGCCCAAAGACAGTACACCTGTATTTGCCGAGAAAGGTTTTCCCTGCTGGCATCAAATTAGTCTACGACTCCGATGACAGAGTGATCCGCTGGTGTGATGGCAAACTGATCGGCAGCCCCGGCGACGGCACAATCGAGTATGTACCATGCTAAATTGGACTTATGCTCTAATATTTTTCTTCCAGCACCGCATTGGACCACGGCTTAGAAGGCAATCCCAAGGCGACATGGACTGCCTAAGACGCCGCCGATCCCTGGCCTAAGCCCCTCCTCCCGGAAATATTTCCGGCAGCTCGCATCCTTTCATTTGGAAATGATGCATATTTTTTTAACGGTCAAGGTTTCATATTGAAGAACCTTGAAGAGCTTTTCGCCCTACACGCATGTAATCTGCTGAGATCTTTTTCATCGTCTCGAAAGGAAGAACGTAGCCAATTAGTGCGAAGTCAAACTACACTGAGGAGCTGAGCCAAGTGCTCAAAAACAAGGGACACCTCTTCTTATAGGTTACGTATCTTTTACGACACGGTTGGTAGAATGCTAGTGGAAAATAATGCCACGCTTTTGCCTGGCCCGGGGTGTTCCAAGGGCCCTGATCGGATCAGACCGCGCAATTGGGAATGTTCGGTCCCAGCTCGCTGCCAGACCAATCTTTGCCGCACAGTCCATGAATGAACCAGCCAACCAATCTAAGTGACTGCCCCTGGGAGCCTGTTATTACACTACCGAAAAGCCCTTGTGCGACCTCGCAGCCCCAAGTCCCATAGAAACCAACCACTAGGGCCTGGGAGCCGCGTCGCCCATCCTAGGGCCCTGCGCTCTGCCATTGTGATGTGCTCACATATACATAGATGAATGGTCAATAATGACAAAACATATAGTCAATTCTAGATACAAGGCCTCACGTGTGGAAGCAAAAGAAAGAGGCGTCCTCGCGTTTAGCGGGACCCAGACATGTCATGTGGGCCCACCAATCGTTTATCCTCCACTTATTGATTAAGCCGTCGCATGGAATATCTCGAATTATAGCATCACTCGAAAACCGCACACTTAAAGGTCTTGGTAGTTCAGTGATTGGTAACTTGATAATAGCACTTGACTTCTCGCGCCTTGCTTTGCTTTTTAACCTTTCTTTACCTTTCAAAATTTACCTTTGCCTCTACTTTCTCCACCCAGAAAATGCTACTTTCCCATTCATGAATCTCCTTCTAAAAACTTCATAATTCTCTGTACTTGATTGGCACTCCTATCAAAAAGCTGAACCTACACCTTAATTGCAGAATTGTCCGCCGTGGTGAATCACCATCGTCAGCAGACACAGCATCACTGATGAACTTGTGCGTATGCTCGTTAAAACGCATCAAGCCAAAAGAAAACGGCATCTTTGTGCGATGCGACGACAGTCTTCTTGAATAAGAGGAAGCAGAAGCCCTCGCCACTCAGATGTATGGTCTGCTTCGCCTGATCCGCAACCTCAGTGTGCGGGATCACAATAGGAGGTGGATCTCGAACGCATGAGAGCTTTGGAAGAGACAATTCACGGTTATCGAGAGTGACCGTATCGTTTCCACATGTGGCTGGGACACAGCACGCCGCCGAAGCATTATGGATATGGAGAGCTCAAATAGTGATTGAGTCGACAAGACTCTTCCGTGAGATGCCAGAGGACGGATATATAGAACTGGTAAAGGTCTCCAATTGGGCATTAAATCTGAAAGATTATTGCGAGTCCTTTTGGATGTGACTGAGGGTCATCGGGCCTAGGAAATGTACGGGAGTCACCGCTTTCACCATCAGTGTCTTTCATTCCAAGAGCAAACAGATGGCTTTACACCCCAGCACGTGGATCTTCATCAAATAATACTTGCTAGACGGCACGACGACGAAATGCTTTCGTTTCCCAGTGGCAGGCTGAATGGATGATAAAGCATTTGTGTTCTGTTTTGCCACATTATATACCGCCGGCATGGCTTGGCCTATCGGTCTAGTAAGAGGTCATTCGTTGGTACAAAAATTAGTCAAGTTTAAGGTAACTGTAAACTTTTCTCACTAATCCGCGAAGCCTGCAGTTTTTGCAGAGAAGAATGATCAACGGTGAACGCCACATCAAAGGGTCGAACGGGACGTGTGGGTCAGAACTTCCCGCAAAGAACCCAATTGAAGCACCATTTACCACAGCAAAGAACCACAGTCTAATAGTCGGTTACTAGTAAGTTTACGCAGAGATTTCAAGGAGTTTTGCCTATGTGGCCTACTGACTGGCATCTATAGGGAGGTGGAAAGCACTAACAGCCCGTGCAGACTTCAACAAAGAGATACCAAGCTGGTTGCAGTAACCTTCCGGTCCCCGAGCTTTGACTAGTTGGTCAAGTCTCTTTGATATGGAAGATTACTATATGGCGATTACTGCGTTTGGTGAACGTCGTGTATTCGCACCCTATCCGCCTTGACCTTTAGTGTGACACCTCAGAATAGCCCATGTAAGTTTAAACAAAGCGGCGAATCAGCTCAGTGCCTCCTTATATCCGCGGAATTGAGCATGTATAACAATGTCTACTTTACTGAGTAAAGAACAGGTGAACAGGTAGTATGATGTTGGAGCCTGTCGAAATTTGACGCAGAGGCATACTGTACCCAAAAATTGTCATACAAAAGCAGAACTAGATATAAAGACGGTGATATATCTACATCCTATGGGTTCTCTAGTCAAGGAACCAGGATGTATAAGCCTATGATTCAAGCTGCACGGGCAAAGCACGGCATCCGTAAATTTAAAGAGATGGTTCCGAGGGCATCATTAAGTCTTAAAGGTAGCGGCGCAGTACCGTGTGGCGCACTTCCTTCGGTTCTATCGAGGAATCGTCTCTTTTGAAGAAGATCGTGATGATAATGTCTGCAGAATTGCACAACAGGCTCACAAATTTCCGATTTCCCGTGTGTATGCATGACGCCTAGTGTGCGAGTTGCTAACGAGCAATCAGTCTCCAATTGTCACCAAATTAAGGCAGAAATAACTATTATTCAATTAGCTTGTGTTGACGAAACGTATGGATGTAGAAATTTGAGAGTTTAAATGAGCGACAACTATTTTGTGATGACCTCGGCTATGACGCCAAGGTCTTGGAGACCGCGATATTCCCATTAAATATTCGTGGCAGAAAAAGATCCCACAACCATTGGTTTGAAAGTTTGGAATAGTATAACCCCTTTCCTTGTGGGATAATGATGGACGTCGGACGTAATGACAAATATTGGAACTCGCTGCCGCCTGATTTCGTTTGCCCGAGGTTAGCTACCATCTCGCCCGGCTGCCGAGGGGGGCGAGCGGTGCGTGTTTTAGCTGCATATGCACTTTTCTCCACGATCAAGCACCTTTTTTGACCACAGCAGGTTTCAAGAGGCTATAGTTCTCAGTGGGTCTAGTCGTTAAAGAAAGGCGTGCCATGAACAGCATTGCCTCGTACAGCAGCAGTAGTAGTAGTTGGGTTCATTTAAACTGTCCCTTCGCCCATAGCGATATGCAATATACGACAACTATGAATTTTGAGTATGTAAATACAGAATGATCCACTTCCTGACATGAAATTCGAGCTTCGTCACGGCCTATCGTGGCCCATTGCCGCCCTATTGTTAGGCTGTCCTTATGGCGTACGACTGCAGAGCCGCTGTGATGCCCCGGCGCAGCCCAGCACAGCTTGTACTGTCTTGGATCGCCAGACGACGTCTGGTTTACCTTTCTCACTTTCATTTGAGCCTCCTAGTAGATTCGACACACAGCTCTATGCGTCCCCGACTTTTTTTTCTCAATCCCTCTCGGGGATCTAGCAGCCTCCGGCACTCCAACAATACATAATGACCGTTTTCTGCGCGCCGCGCTCGCACTGGTCATCACCACCGTAGCCAATCGCCTTCCGGTAGCTGGATAGCGAGTTGTGGTCCGTGCATAGGTGTGTGAGCAGATATACGCGGTTCTTGCGTAGATTCCCGTATAGCTTCCGGGTGTACTGCGCTTGTAGGTCGTCGTCAATCTTTCGTAGGTAAGCAGCTTCAGTGCTTGTTTTCCACTCTTTCCCCCAAAGGATGTATAATTTGCCGCGGAAAAATACGACGTCCCTCGATAGTAGCGGTCGCGGAGCTTCCTTAGCTAGTCGATCCGCTACATCGTTCCCGGCATTTCACAATGTCCTGGCATCCTCTGGAGACGGAGTCTAATATTCTCTGCCTGAGCCTCTGATGCTCTCTGGAGGATTGCATGCACTATTCGTTGTTCAGTTCATTGTGTTCTGAATTGCTTGCAGGGCCGATCTACTGTCACATAAAAATATTGTCGTTGATTGCACTCCACTTGACCCAGGGGCCTGGAATGGCGGATTGGGATGTACGCACTTGTCGGAGACGGGCAAGGAATCCGGCATTGATATTCCCTCGGTAAATGCGCGCTTTTGATAGCCGAACGGTTCCTAATGCCTCACCAATATACTTAGAATTTTGACTAGATGGGAAATGGCAACAGGTGTAATCCTCACGGGGCCTGGAATGGCGGATTGGGATGTACGCACGTGTCGGAGACGGGCAAGGAATCCGGCATTGATATTCCCTCGGTAAATGCGCACTTTTGATAGCCGTTCCTAATGCCTCACCAATATACTAAGAAGTTTGACTAGATGGGAAATGGCAACAGGTGTAATCCTCACAAGAGTATAACAATGATGGTGGAATCTCTTCCTTCTGTGCAAAGTCATCTCCAGTGGTCTGAAAACTCGCTCGGTGCTTGATTCTATACATATATATGCATCGATGCAGCACTTTTGACTGGCCATGGTGGACCTAGCTGCTAATCGGCGAGAGTTCAACGTCCAACACAAGCGCCGTGCCCCACGGGCTTGCTTCTGTTGTCGGTCAAGGAAGGTCCGTTGCGACGTCGTCTTCCGTGGCATACCATGTACAAACTGCACGTTAGATCAGGAGACGTGTCTTATCCCCTCCAAGCGTTCCAAGAGGTATAACTCCTAAATATCAAGCCAGGAGCTATGAACCCACTGACATCGGTATTTGGCATTCGCAAAGTACAGCTCAGCATCAGCAAACACGTCCCGAAGCATCTTTGCTTCAATGCAGACAGCGGAGATTCGAACTACAGCCGGTGGATTCAGCGTTGAGACATGCAAAGCGGTACCAGGGTGAAAAGCAAGCACTTGAAGCAAAGTTGTCGCTGCTTACTCAAGCCCAATATGATGAATTTTTCGACTTCGACAAATTCTTTGCCACATTAGACAATGAAGAATCAACGAATCCAGCACGCCTAATTCACAACCATGAAGGCCACATGAGCCCGTCAGATGAGGTTCAGATTCAGCAAGCCAGTGAAGCTGATAAACGCAATGCAGCACAAAATGATATGCCAAATATCCCTTTATCTCCAACTATTTGCAATGCGCCATCGCCGATGTGTGGATTCATCACCTCGGACAGACCCTCTCCCTTTCGCAGCCGAGAATCCACTGAGCTGTCGCTTGTAATTTTCAAATCGTACCACTTCATCTCTACAGATGAATTTTTACATTTGGATGAGCGCGATTCACAATCTCTTGAGCAGAGATTGTGCCTTCACTTACCGGGAAAGCCAGCATTGGACGAATTCCTTCAGCACTATTTTTTATACGTTCATCCCATATTCCCAATCATCAATGAGCGAGCTTTTTGGGCCATATACAATGACTCATCTCCCCAAACATCCCGCACTGAACGAATACCCCTTGTGGTGCTTCAAGGCATGATATTTTTAGCCTGCCCTGTAAGCTGGTTCTCGAAAGCTTTCGAAGACTACATTTGACCGTCTTTGTCTTTAG
This sequence comes from Penicillium lividum, assembly GCA_028828245.1. Taxonomy (NCBI): domain Eukaryota; kingdom Fungi; phylum Ascomycota; class Eurotiomycetes; order Eurotiales; family Aspergillaceae; genus Penicillium; species Penicillium lividum. The sequence continues at coordinate 7,690,553 of JAQJAG010000002.1, forward strand.
TTTGTTTCCCAGCGCACACTTGATGACCTTGGTTTTGGCTCCGTCAGACAGGCCAGGGTACGGCTTTACTTGATAACTAAGGTGAGAGAAAAGCTATTGACTTTTGTACTCTGGGAATACTGCTTAGAGATTGTACAGAGACTGTTCCATATAAATGATGACAAAGACGATGTCACTAGTGCGCAAGCGGCATTAATGTTGACTTTCCACGCCCCTGCAATAAATGATAAGGTTAACGACTACTGGCTAAAGACTGCAATCTATTTCGCAAAAAAAGCTAGAGCAGATTGTTATCAAAATACAAAAGCTGGCCTGAGGTGCAAGATTACTCTCAAACGTCTCTGGTGGTGTTGCATCCTTCGAGACAGAATCATGGCTCTTTGTCTTCAGCGTCCTCTCCGAATCGAACCAGAAGACTTTGACTTTTCGCAATCGGGTCTACTGGCAGAGGATTTGAATGATGAGATATCATATTCAGAAGTTTATGACCCATCAATAAAGAAAGTCTTGGTACAGTTAGTGGCTTCTCTATGCGAGCTTTTGGTCACAATGAATGGTCTTCTCACGTTTTGCCATTCTTCAAGGTCAAAGCCGGATGGCAATGGCCTGGGCTCGCAAAATCACCTTGACCTTTTGTCAGAACTGGACCAGTGGCATGAGAAGGCCAAGGTCAAGTTTCAACTACCTTCACTACAGCCCGGCCTCCATAGATCCTTCATCCTATTCGCCAGTGTTCTTGATATCTACTACCAGTGAGATGCTTTCCATTGCTGTTTCCCCAAGGGCGGTGCAATCTAACGTTACAAATAGCACTGCTAGAGCTTCTCTGAGCTACCACATTTTTCATCGAGTTAGGTTTCACGGCGGTGTAGACTGTGACCTTCTCCAACTATGGCACGCTTCAGAAGAAGTTAAAAGATGTCTTCACAGCATCGCACAGAACTTTGTTGAGTTGAAGGACAGGAATCTTGCAAGGTACCTACCCAATACATTGTAAGCCGCTTGAATCGAGAACCCAATGGTACTGAAGTACCTAACAGCATTGCAGTGTTGCTTTCTCGTTGCGGCCTTTCATTTGGCACGCATCAAAATTAGGCAAAAATGAAGATAGTGTCATGAGGGACAAAGGGGAGAGCTATCTCTACGACACTCTCAGAGGATTCAGTCAGTCGTCTGAGGTTACTGACAGTGTTCTTCAAGGCATTGGCATAAGCGAACCATTATGGCTATCAACAAATGTGTCTCCACCGAGATCCTGAAATGCGGCCTCGGCACAGAAGCGGAATGAAAGGCTAAAATTTTACATGGAAGTCCGGACCATATCGCATTGGAGTGTCATGTCCCAGACTAGCGGATCCATAGACCCGAAGAGTGGAAGTTTGTCGATTTAGCCACTGTCATAATTATAAGGCACGAAATTACAAGAAGTATGGGGTATTAATTCCAGATATGGTTTGAACGAGGAAAGGGGCGGGTACCATGATACAGGGCCGTTCCAAATGTCTGGAACCCATTCTCCTAAAAGGGTTCTGCTTGGCTCTCTCTTAGAGTATTTCGATCAATGTGCACAGAAGGATAACGGACCATGTATCTCTTTTGAAGAGTCTGGAGATATATGGCTCAGCTACCACGATGCCTTTGTTCTGGTATGTATGAAAAGCACGTTTGATGAAATATTTCAGATTATCGGGGAATTTTGAATGCCACTTGGCCGAACAAGCCCAGGAGGCGTCTAATACCATCCCTTCAATGCAATATTCAAGCAGTTTCCTTTAATGTACCAAAGCAACGAAACGTGAAATTTGCTCAATACCTTTACGCGCTTAGGATTTCTTCAATTTCGTCTCGGTCATGTGAACAATATTGGAAGAAAGTTATTGCGAATATTCCATGGTGATACTAAAGACTTTATATGGCCACATCCCAATCCTGTGCAGCCCAGGGTCTCTCATATACGGAAGCATTCAATCATCAGCTGTGCGGAGCACTACGATTATGAAAAAGGATAGTATGGTAAAGTTCACCCTCAATTCAAGAGCATCATGAGGGACATGTGCCAGCGGGCAGCAAATCATTTTTTTTTGTCTCTTCATAGAGTAATCCCACCAAAAAACGTATAGCGTCGCTCTTTCAGGGCTCCTGTATCGCCGAGTAAGTAAAAAGATAAGTTCTTCCAAGTGGTACTGTGAATTGTGCCTGCGCCTGCGCACATAATGCAGTGCCAATCGAGTAGTCATCAATAATAGATTACAGCTACAGAATAACACTGAACATTCACCTCATTGGGTCTCTAGTGTTTATTGAAATGATATCGATGTATTTGATCGTTCACACAGATTCCTCGTCCAAAGTTGGTCTTCTCAGGCTGTTGCTCTCCGGAAAGGACAGACATCTCAATTTATTATCAAATAAGCTATTATTAAAGCCTCGCAGATCTTGGTCAATAGTCTTTTATCCAGCGTCTATCCTTGTTGAATCGGTGGTCGAAGAAAATGCGCCTGTGAAGGCGTTTCGACGTGGTGCTTTAAATCTCATCTGCTACCTATGGCTAGTCTACGGAAGGAAGCTAATTATCTCCCTGAAGACGTACCTTTCTCACTGCATTCTTTCTTACAAATCTTGCGATTTGGTTTTTTTTTGGTGGCGATTCGTTCAACGTAGTACGGTATATTGGCTGCAATTTGACTCAAACAAGACCTGTATCTTGAGTGACACTAAGGGCTAGCAATCAAGGCGCCACCGGATATGCCACGCCCCCAGATAGTTGCTGCAACAGATTGGTCTTAATATAGACATCCTGGTTCTTCTCAGGGTCATGTGAAAATTGCAGCATTCGGTCTATAACGTATGATTGGATTAACCTGATCAGACTTATTCAAATAGCCTCGGCATTGCAAGCTGGGCTTTTACTACCACATAAAAAAATAACTCATGAATAGGACGATCGTACTGTATCAGTGCATGGACATGGGAGAAGGAGAAGCTGAAAGCCACTTATAGGTAAAATAAAGATTGCTCCATTCAGCAGGTTGGGCGACGATGTATGCTTCTCGCTTTGGGTGTGCGTTGTCTGGGTTGCCCCCTATCTGACCATGTTGTAGGCCAGATCTTTGGACATGAGGTAATGAGTAGCCTGCAATGTTAAAGGCCCGTCTATTCACTAGTTTGCCCAGGCATAGCGATGCAAATATATTAAGGTGGGCGATGATACCCTGGGAGATTGGACTGAAGGCTATCTCATATGCCTCCTGTGTCCCCGGAAATGGAAAATAGTACGTCCTTCATTGTTGTATCAATCGAACTCCGACACCTTCCCAGGTAATTGTTTTTTTCTTTTCAAGGCCAATTGTGTCGCCAGAGACGTTTGATGGCATGTATAGCTTTTCGAAGAATTAGATCTGCGGTTTGTTTTGAACTAAACACGCCAAGAATTGAGTTCATCAACAATAAAACATCAACCAGTATGATTGTTCGCTACTTACCTAGTTAGTAGGTATTGAGGTACCTAGAAAGTAGTATGGTATTGCTTACGTTTTCGAGCCCAGCTGTTGACGGGAAATATAGCCATTACCACCGCCAATTACGAATCTACAAGTACGTTTTTGGGTTAAAGGCGAATCTGGAAGGCAAACACCAATTGACACTGCCGCCCTCCCATACCCAGACTGAGTTTTCATGAATTCATGTCAAACACTCTTCGGCCGTAGGTAGTCTGCTGAATGCAGGAGTCTATACAGAACTAGACCTGGTTAAAAGGGGGTTCAATAAAGAAATATCTTTCATTCAAGAGATTGTACGCAATGTAGGATGAGACAAATATAAATTCACCGAGGATAAATTCGGTTAGAATCGAATTCGAACTACTCACACGCGGTATTGACTGTCGTTCAATCCCTAATGTCATTCGATTATCCTCTGATACTAACCTTGCCACAGTCTTTGGGTAGCCAGGTAAACTGTCTCACTCATTATAAGATTCACCTACCTGTACCACACTGAAGATCTTGTGCCAAACTAATTTTGTGCTTCCCTTGCATTTTCGATGTGATTCGAATCAACTTTTATCCCCTCACCGCTGTTCCCCATGTCCAAAAACTGTAAGGAATTGCCGTTATCGAGATCTGATTGGAAGACAGCGACCATGTCTTTATCCCCAAACAATGCGCCCACTTCTTCGAGAGGCTTTCCTCGTGTATCGGGATAGAACCAGACAACCACCATGGCAATAGCATCAAAAACAATGAAAATGATATAAAATTTCCAACCGATCGTGTCGAATGCTGTGGGCGACGACTGTAGCCAAATGATGCTCGTCACACAAAGAGTGCACATTCCAAGAGCGTATCCCTCTCCACGAGCGTACGTCGGCCATATTTCAGCGACATAAGTAAACCCTGCGCCCTCGACAAAGAGGCCAAAAAAGATGACATTCAGAAAGAGCATTGCGGCGCACGCGCCCAATCCTGCATGGTTAGTTGTTCCTAGATAGTATTTCTGCAGGACGGCTTCTATGATGACAGTGACCCCACAGGTGAAGTAGCCGAACGACATCAACTTATTTCTTGGGAATCTGTCTATAACAAACATGCAGAGGGTGTTCACGATCCATCCGCACAATTGGTAGCCTCCTTGAATTTGGAGAACAGCGGCGCTGTCGAATCCGAGGCTTTTATAAATGAGACCACCATAGTCTAAAAGAAAGCATCAGTCTAGGCTCAGTTGTAGACCTATAAGGAAAGCCACGCGGGATTCTGAAAATTTAGATCAACTCAAATAAAGACATGGACATAAAAGTAGGGTAAAGCTCACTGTTGACAACCAAAGCACCCGAACTCATTTGCGAAAAGGTTAGGAACATAGCGATGAAGGCACGCTTCCTCAAAGATTTATTTTTAAAGATATTCAGGTAACCGGATTTGATGTCCACCGACTGTGCATTGTCCAATTGCACTTGTTGATGGATCTGATACAGCTCTTTCTTTGCAAAAAGATGTTCAGGGTCCTTAGGATTTGAATGTAGTCGACGAAGAATATCCCATGCTTCATCTGTTCGACCGTTGGATATAAGGAATCGAGGCGATTCCGGAATCCAATAAAGTCCGATCAAGAACAAGAAAGGGAACAGTGCGGCAAGTCCTATCGGACCGCGCCACTGGTTATCGTCGCCACCACTGTAGTAAAAAAATCCAATACCAGTGTAAGTGGCGGCGGTATAACCAAAATTGATCATCGCGGGGTGAACCTGCACTAACAGACCCCTGTTCTTGGGCGGAACCAGTTCGGCCATCCACAAGGGAATGGTTGATAGCATCTGAAATGAACCCCAACCCTGGAAGAACCTGAATGTGATGAACATGCCAATGTGTTGGGAAGCTGTGATAAGAGCACTAGCAATAAGAATGATAAGTGCTGCAAGGGCAGCGCATTTCTTCCGCCCATATTTGTGCACGATGAAACCGCTGAAGAGTGAACCAAAGGCGCCTCCGGTATAAAAAAGGCCGTTAGTAGCGCCGATAAGCGCCGTAGAATTCGATGCGGTGTATAGATGCAGGCTCTGGTACCACGACGGCTGAGAAAGAGTTGTCGCGATGATTGAACTAGCATATCCCATGCTGGTCGAGCCAAATCCGAGGAACACGAGTATGACTATCACACGTAGATTTATGCCGGTAGCGATCACAGCATCATCTACTACTGGGGCTCTGGCTCCATGACCCTGATAGGGCTCGTCAGCTTCTTGGGGTTGGGCCATGTGAAGGGAGTTCAAAAGGGCCGGAGAAAACAGAGTGTCTCAGTGATTGTGAACTGGCTTGAACGGTCTGGGGTAGCGAACGAGGAAGGAAAAGATGAAATTACTATAGAATCCTCATATTGTTTTATTTTTCTCAATACTTGGATAGTATAAATTTAGATTAAGGTTCGAGTGGCCCGAGGTGGGCCATAACCTCGGGTCAGGATCTGGGGAAATGAAAAGCCTTGGGGATTTTCACCCCGAGTGTTAAAAGAGCCCGAGGGCAGTCAACCCGACTGGATTTGATTCCTATCTTTCTCCTGTACGACAGCCATTACAGAGGGAGGTGCGACAACGAGCTGGGCGTCGGATCGAGCGGCATCTACGGAAAATGAATGGGGCGGTTACGGAGGCGAGTAGCGGCCAATTTATCAAAACCCCTAAAAACCAGGCAGAAATGGCAGAAATGGCAGAAAACGTAAAAATACTAGAATTCGAGAAAACAGTAATTTATATATTTGATGTAAATAATCCAATATTAGTCGAATTTTACGAAGTCCTAACTATATGCCACTTATCCGACGATATGTTTAAGAGTACATCGAAGATTATAATTCGTTTCCCATCCGCCCTGCCCCATCAGACCTTGTAGCAGCTTTAAACCCTGTTAGTTGAAGGGCCTGAGTATTAACCTATGTGGGCGTACGAATGGGTGTAGGGGTAGGGGTAGGTGAAGCTTAAGAGCTTTGCCACTCTAAAAATCTCGTGATAATTTCGTTGGAATTAGCCATATTTAGAGGAATTTGGGAAGAATTTGATGAATGAAAGTGGATTGTGTGGAAGAAACTGATAGGAAAACGTGCTATTTAGTATATAAAATCAATAGATATTTATTATCATATTTTACAAACGTAAAATTCATTACCCGAGACATTAGATTATTAACTACTTTCCGCTATTATACCCTCTACTGCACTTAAATTCCGCTAGTTATATCCATCTAAGGGCTTCTCACAAACGCTGAATTTCGGCTACATACCAGAATCTTTATGGTCTAATGCTCGAATCCGCAGCTACTCGTATACCGAACGATCTGGCTGTTAGGGGTTGTCCCCTAGTCGGTAGAGAGGTGGATTTTCAGGGTCAAATCCACCTGGAATAATATCATTCAGCTGCGTAGACCACCACGCCAGAGTAGCAGGTAGAGTGTCTGAATCTATGAGCTTCACTCTAAGGTTATACTTGAAATAAGGTATTACCTGATCCATCGTCTTTTGATATAATCAACATTGTTCTTGGTTGAAACAGCATGTCATTTTTGGACGATACCTTTCTCAAGTTGCTGACGACGTCGCCGATAATACTCGGGGTTACGCGCTTGCCTCTTCTTATTCGCAGACAAGTCAAGAATGGACATGGCCTCATGTAGAAACAGCCTCACTAAAGGAGGAGAAGGAGAAGAAGAAGAAGATTGAGACCGCGGACAAGGAAGAGAATAGGAAAGAGAAAAGAAATCGGTAATGACTGAGACCCAGGGGAAGCTGGTGATTAAAAAAAGATTAAAGCACTTGGAATCTTAAGGACAAAGTGCATAGAGCAGGAACTACGAGTCTACGTTGGGAAGATTCTTTAAATATTACAAAAGAAGGCTTGAGGTAGTTCAGCATCTAACAAACGAGCCTTTCTATTTTTGTAATGGGCGGCTACACACGGATGACAGAGAGGACAGGCAATGACGGCATGCCTGATTGTCTGCCCTGAGTATCCTGAGTGAAGGGTGAGCTGATCCCTGAGCAACCATGAGTGCTTAGGGGAGCGCTCGTTGTGGTGTAAAATTGGGTTATAACTACCTCAAGGGGAGAACGTATCAATAAGTCAACTTTGTGGTCAAGTGGTAAAACCACCCTCACTTGGACATCCTTCTTAGCTCAGTCGACTATCCGGGAAACATCAACTCAGAGCAGACCCTCCACAAGCAGCCGATTGGCGCAGGGAAAGTCCCCCTCTGGATTAGACTTTTAGTTTTTTTATAAATACTTCTAAGATACAATTCACTCTCTGGATATTAATATCTAGTCAGATTTATCTTAAATAGAGTATAAAGTGGTGGGTAGTGGTAGGTTATTATGTAGGTGATATTACAGTTGATGCATATGAGGCTATTCACTATGTAACTTCTAAGTACTCAGTGAGAATAGGCAAATTGGAGATTCCACTTTCGGCCCCAGGCTGTGTCAATACGGCTCTCCATAAAACTCAACACTCCAGGTCTGAAGCCGAACTAATAAACCCGCTCATAGCTTGCCTTTCGGGAGATCCCCCCTCTTGGTCCGGATTGGCACCGTGGCAGATATACTTGCTTCTTTCGACAACCTCAACATCTCATCATCTGAGTGCCGGCTCTGATACCCCGACCAGAACTTCTCATCTTCCAACCACCCATTGAACCACTTCTGAATCCACCCAGCCCCAACCTCAGCACACCATCCCACATCCTCACAAACAATCGTATGCGTTCCCTCCTTCAGAATGACTTTCTCCACCATCCCAGCCTGAACTCCACCACTCCCACCGGCCCCAGTCCCGGTAGCCCGCATCTTTGCGTCCTGCGACTGAGGCGAAGAAAGAGGGCTATTTCCACCAAAAGCATACAACACACTCGGCCTAAGGAATGGCAGATTTCTAAAAGCTGCCTGGCACTCCGGTCGCGCAACTATATACGGCCTTTCATTGTCAGAATCCCAATCCGGTAGCACAAATCTATCCAGCGATTCATGTTCAAGATTTGTGCTGAAGTAACTCCATGTTTCCTGATGCTTCGTCGTCGTTAAAGTTACGGCTTCCGGACCAACATTCGGATCTGAAAGTTTATATAGAGCCGTCGGCACATTCCGAAGTCCATATTTCAGATATCGTTCTTGAACTCGAGGATCCCATTTGCGTAGGCCTTTCGAAAAGGCGGTTTTGGCTTTCTCAGCGCTCGGCCAGAGATCGCGGCGTAGACTGGACTGGAGACCTGGGTTGGGTCCTACCAAGGATGTATCGGTACTAATGTCGAAGATGGTGGGATCAAACATGATCAATGTCGATAGGAGCCGAGGGTGCATGATTGAGAGATTTACACTGACTGGTTAGAAATGATTCACATGATACAAGGAGGGGTGGAACATACAGTTGGGCGCAACCCATGCTATGCCCGACACCAATTATAGGGCGAGAAATTTCATTGCGGAAATGGTTGACCATGTGGAGAAGGTCGCGCGAGTGGTCATACCAGTTTGCTTTATTGTCGTCAGGTTATGCTTTTTGATCCTCAACTCTGTGAGCTCAGGCATGGGAGAAGTACATACTTCGATCACCCTGGATATATTCATTGAGAACTCCGCTTGCTCCTTGATTTGATATATCTGCTACCCAGATTCCACGGAGCGAGAGTCCTTTGTGCTTCAATTCAGTATATAGGTCTTCCCAGAGAGGCTCGTATGTCTCCTTTTGGTTGCCATTTCCATGGAACCCGATGATGGTGATTGCATTTGCAGGGATCGGAGTGTCAATGGGAATGTATTGCTTGATGGCAAGGTGGTGTGGAGTTTCTTGATTTCCTCTGGTACTCTGAGGGTATTCTCTGATGTGTTGACCAGGGATTGTATGTTCAATAATTCGAAATGGAAAAGACATTGTCGCTGTTCTGTGAATATTCAGTGACTGGCAAGGGCCTAATCTTGATTAAATATACGGGCAAAGCCGAGCTGATGGATAGCTACCGCTTAGAATGTCGCTGATTAAAACATGGGCAGATTTAAGATCCACATTTACTTCTTCATGCAGCTAAGGCTTTGGTGGCATATGCCAGTCCTCTGTTGAAGAACCTTATAAACTGGGCGCTCAACTTCCAAGGTTGAAATATAAACGAGATGAATATTTGTTTTGACACTGGAATGATCTGGGGACTACAGGGAACTTTCTTTTGTGTTGATTGAATATCTGAAGACTACTAAACGTGCTCCTTTTGATGTCACAAAGTTGGGCTATGGCCAGGCGGGCCGTCGGGTAAGAAATCCCATTGTAAACACATTTATACTATACTGAAGGAGATCACCGCATTTCTGTAAAAAATGCCGACAACAACATCAGCTACAAACAGTTCTTCGCCGCTGGAAAGGACGCTAGCCTTTTTCAAGAATATTTCCGCGGAGAGTTTCAGCTTCATGGACGAAGATGAGTACTGGCTTTGAGGTTTTGGTTACCGAGGCAGTTTGCATAGCGCAGGGCAAGCTAACCACTTCAAAGGAGTACCTAGCAACATTTTGAAAAAAAGTTCTTTCAGCTCCACGAAAAGGAGAAAATGACTATGGCGAACATATCACATCGGAGAAGAGCGAAGGCCTCTATCAGTGGGGACCCGCTTATCCTGGTCTAGACCTGTTAGTGCCCGTTATCACATCTGGAATCTGGGCTAGTCAACTACAATTCAATTGTTGTTACCCCACGATCGCTTACCATTGCCGGGTTTTATATTCCAGCTTGACATCGAACGCCATCGAACTGGTGGAGATGCCTGATCAGCGGACAGCGATCACGAATGCAAATCTATATACAGTAACTCGCCAAACGGGAAGCACTTTATGGTTATTTAAGTCAAGGTAGCAGACTGAAAAAAAACAAGCAGAATTCGGTGGTTAGTGTACTAAGCAAAGAGGTTGATTGACTGTAGTGACTACTAGTATTGATTGAGAAAGAGTGACACGAACCTCGCAAAGTACAGCGGTACTCAGCGCGTCATCTGTTAGATTATCCCCATCAACCAGTATTTTAAGCTGTTTTCCACAATTCTCCTCCTAAGGTCTGTGATCCTCAAGCTCGATCTTTGGTGTGTTGAACAAGAACAGGATGCTGACTTCATCGCGGTCAATGAGATGGCACGTGATCAGGCGGTGGACTACACGCGCTGCCCGCTAATCAACGCTGAAACGGGAGTTGATCTTCATGGGCCGATACTTGAAGCTTTTTTTTTCTTTTCCCAGCTGCATCTGACTTTTATCACCTCAATTAACTCACATACCCCGAACTCGCGGGGTTGAGAGTAGTTACGAAGGTCAAGCACAGCATTACCGCTCCCGGAGCACCCCGCGTACACTCGGCCCACTCCCCGATGAAGTGGCCAAGCACCACAAATGCCGAACGGAAAGAAAGGGACGGCGCCAGCCAAGCCGCGCAGGGATGTCCTGGCTTCGCTGCGAATGGCGTCCTTGGAAGAGATCTCTCGGGCTGTCTTGCCTGCAGGTAATTGTGCGGATCATTGACTGATAAGAACCAAAACACGCTGACACTCTACAGAGATCATGTCGGCCATTCTTGATTATCTTGGACCGGTCGACCTTATTCGGGCCTCGCAATCCTGCAAACTCCTACACGAAATGGCTTATGACGATACTCGATGGGTACAACGATTAAAGCGAATTGGATGCTGGGATGAGTCGGATGCTCGCAGACGCGTGGAGGAGGTGTATGGAACCGTTGCCAACCAGGAGGCTATTGAACAACATGAAATTGATGAAGAGGCGAGAGGCGCAGTTCCGATCACCGATTTAGAAGTCCATGCCGTATCAGATGGTTTCGACAAGATCGAGCTGAGCAAGACGGCGGCACAACTGAAACCTCTGGAAGATGAAGCGAGTGATCCTGACCTTGCTGTCTTGGAGAATTGCAGATCAATTCGAGGTGAAGCTCGTCAGGAGTATGGGAAAATTCATGTCGCGTTAGCACCCTTGTACGATGACATTGCCGCATCTGGACCTTCCACTGAGAATCTGGTCTTCACAAAGTACAAAGACCCACAACTCCAAGCAAAGATGCTGTCTCAATTAATGGCATTTGCGAAAAGTGACATGACTACGGGATGGGAGTGGCGAGAAAATCGACTGGAAAGTGCAGTGTCCATGTTTGAAACCGCCGCATTAAACGAGTTCCGAAAGGGATACGAGACAGACGACATTGATGGCCTCATGCACAAGTACGCCTACATCCTATACGCTCTCAATGGCGGTCAATCGGCGCTCGATCTTTTCATCCATCATAACCATTTGATGACTCGAAAGTCTGAACTTGGTACTTTCGCAGATTGCATTGATGGTGTTACTGGACTATTGAAGATCCAAAACACGCAAAGTTTTTTTACACGCCTGAGTGTTGCCTATAACGAAGAAGTCACGATTATGAACCGGGCATTCCCCCCGAGTTGCAAGTCGCATTGCGCTTTATGGAGAAAGTTGGGCAGGATGTTCTTTTCCCGTTCCTGACAGCTATATTTGATGAATTGCATCGCATTAACAAGGAGTCTTACCTGACCGCCGTTTCCTTGACTTTTATTCAATGCATGAACCTGTCTGAAACCCTGCTGCCTATACGAAACTCTGGTGATCATTTCAACCATTACCTAGATGCTGTTGTGGCCAAAATTTACGAACCACATATCGATCTTTACTTGGCTGAGGAGCTGGACTACTTCCGCAAGGGCTCTGAAGCAACAGTAAATGACTGGGATCGCCAGCTTTCGGAACAGGCCGCGTCGACAGAGTCCTTTTTGATGTCAAATGTCAACCGACAAGCAGATAAGCGAGACTTCCTTACCTCATTCAAGAAGGTTATTATGATGCCAGTCAACATTCTTCCAAGTTTCTCCAGCAAAGCAAGCGAGGAACCAAAGTCACCCGAACCCACTGGCCCCGGGGCCTTGAAGAACTCCAACCGATTTTCTACCATCTCCACGCCCCCTCCATTTCCCATCGAAGAGGCCCCAACAACAGAACTGGCGGCCAAAGCGTTGCTCATGAAATCCAAGATGGAGGGCATTCGATCATTGTTCAGCATCGAGATTGCACTAAGCCTGGTTCATTCTGCCAAGTCCAGTCTTGAGAGAGCAGCCCAGTTTGTCAGACTGGGTGGAGCATATGGCAAAGCCGCCAAGCATCAATGCCAAGCCATCTTTGTGGATCTTCTTCGTATCTTGGGTCAAAAGCATGTCATTATTGGCTTTGATAAAGCTGTTGATCATCTATCAAACTACCGGCCCCGCGAACAGGATGAGCGCGATCAATCCGGGGTTGAACCCCTAGTCACGTTCCTCGAGTTGGTCAATGTCGGCGACCTAATTCTACAGATGGTGGATGTATTTTATGAACAAGAATTGATCGCTACACGTCTCACCGACCGCAGCGATTTCCTTGATCCGGCCGTGAAGGAGAAAAAGAAGTTCGAGCAGATGCTGGACGAGCGGGTCGCTGCCGGACTGAACAAGGGAATTGATGTCCTCATGGAGGAAGTGGACTACATTCTTGCCACGCGGCAACTGGCCACCGATTTTAATCCCGAGGTCTCATCAGACCCTCACCGACAGACCATGGACGTGGGAGTCAGTGCTGTAGCGGCAGCTGTCGTGGATGTGGTATCATCGCACACGCAGATGCTAGTGGGCAGTACTGACAAGAGCACATTGGATGTATTCAATCAAGAAGTCGGACTGCGCCTGTTTACCGCATTGTGCAAACACCTCAAACGTCAGCGGATCAGCACCGAAGGTTCTTTAAAGCTGATCAGGTAAGACTTCATCATACTAAGTTTCCGCGATCTCCACTGACCTTCATTAGTGACATGAACCATTACTTCAAGTTCATCCAGACTCTGCGGAACCCCGAGCTTCTCTTATACTTCAAGGCTTTCCGCGAACTCGCGCAGATCTACCTGATCGACAGGGCCCACGCCAAGGAACTAGCGACGATCATCGCTGACGCCGATCGGTTCCAAGGGATCTGGCGCGTGGAAGAGGTATACGAGTTTGCGGAGCGCCGAGCGGACTGGTACCAGGTCAAGCGTGATGTGGAACGAGCAATGTATGGAATTGGGTGTAGCTTAATGTAAACATGACAGATACCCGGATTGCATAGCGTGATTGGTTTGTATAGAGGGTTTAAGATTAATGCTTAAATGTATATACGTATTGAATCCTATCCTCGATGATTCCTGCATACTGCTTGACTAATTCAATCCCTCCGAGTCTTCCGCGGCGTAGCATCTGACGTCAACGGCGGCTACTGGAACACTACATCCCGTCTGAAACAACATCTAGACTGTCTGAGAACCAACGATCAGTCAAATCCGCATGCAGATTCAAATTTTCGACCGTAAATAGAGCATGTTCCTGCTTCCCGTGACGTTGGATTCTTCAATCGGTGGAAAACCATGTTTCTTTTTCTACCCCCGGCCGATCCTTAATCTAGGTCGCTATATATGGACTAGTCCTGTCTGAAGAAAGGGCATTCATACAACTAAACCTGAAACAGGTGGCCCTTTGTTCGAATTTGACCAAAGAAGTGAATGATATGGTTGAATGATATGGTGATCGGGGACAAGTGCTTGCTTCTCTTTTCTCTATTTAATATCTGAGAGCATTTTGCTATCACCGTTGACTATGATCGCCATGAATACCGTTTTATCTCGATGGCTTCTTTTGGTAGGAAGTTTAGCAATTTGTGCTCTCGGTGAAGATGTGGTTATTGTCACAGTTACTTCTACCGAAACAACAAAGACTGTCTATGAGACCCCTGTTATCCCCAGTCCGGCATCCTATACCTCGCTTCCTGAATTCGAAAAGGTTGTTCTGCAAGTCAGCAATGACTATCGAGGTGTTCATGAAGCCGATGAGATCGTCTGGAATGAGACGCTTGTCAAATACGCTCGAGATTGGGCGGAGACTTGTCTTTGGAAACATTCTGTAGGTTTTTCCCATACTAGACTGGACATTCGACTGATATCTTTATAGGGTGGCCCGTATGGAGAAAATCTGGCATTCGGATACGAAAATGCCTCTTCTGCGGTGCAAGCATGGGGCGATGAGGGAAAGTTGTACAACTTCAAGAAACCAACCGGATTTACCGAGGCGACGGGCCACTTCACACAACTGGTGTGGAGGGCCACAGAAGAGGTCGGATGTGCGGCTGTGAATTGTGGATATACTGAGGACCTTCCCAAAGTGAGACGAGATGGAGAGGTGCTAGTATCAAGGGAATCAGATGGTAGCACAAGAGCGCAGGGCTGGTATGTGGTGTGTGAATACACGCCGGCGGGCAATGTGGTTGGAGATCACAATTCATACTTCAAAAAGAATGTGTTGCCGAGCAAGTCATCCAAGACAAGCTCAAACTCATCTGCGACTGAATCAGCATCTACGAATCGCCCAAGTGGAGGTGCAAGTAGGCACGGCGTGGAATCGATGGCAGACATGGTGTTGCTAGCCCTCGTTGTAGTAGGGATCGGAATGAGCCTGTACACATAATACAAATAAAGAAAAATGGAAACAGCGCAGCTTATTCGTAGGGCATTTCTCATGCTTATCCACATTGCACATCAGAGCTTCGGACGCAAATAGCTCAATCAATCAGATTTTTGGAGGCCCCGATCCTCGCTACACAGGACCAAAACACATGGGGGGCAGAAACCCGAGCCTCAAAGCACAGAGGACGCCGGTGAAGAAGGGAACAAAAGGGAAAATGGAAACACATTATATGCGAAAGGGAAATGAAAAGGTTCTTCAACCAATGACCTCTTCGGTCTCCTCGATAATCTCCTCCACAATTTCCTCCACAACGGTGTCGCCTTGCTCCTGGCCGCCGATCGGCGCATCCATGGCAAGTTGGGGTGAGTCGATATCCTCGGGTAATCCGAAAGCCTGCTTCTCCTCGGCCGCAAGCTCCTTCTCCTGGCGCATCCAGGCAAGCCACTCGTTGAGCACGCGCTTGCGGGTCTCGACAACGGCGGTGTTGGCGATGTCCACGGCGTAACGATCCTCCTCATCGAACTCCTTGGAGTACTCGCGCAGGTTCTTGCGCACCTGCTTCTGCTCCTCCTTGCTGAGCAGCGTGGGGGGACGCGGGCGCCACAGGAACTGCTTGAACTTCTCGGTAGGGTTCTCAGACAAGGTGTTTCCGGAGAAAGTGTGAAGGTTCCAGCCGTTTTCCATCTAAAAGATTGGTTAGTAACGTAATATGGGGATGGAAAAGAGTTTTCTTACTGAGTGAGTCCAGACACTCGCGCTGGTGACGACGTAGCGACCTGTGGGGTCCCACTCAACATCTGTGACACCGTAGTGCTCAACGGTCTTCATCAATTGCAGGTTGGCAGCCAGATCCTTCTCAGCCTCAATCTTCTCACCCTCGAAGTCCATGTCCCAGAAGTCAAGGTCGAAGCTGGACTGGGAGTGAACAGTGGCCACAATAACGAAACGACCCTTGGGAGACCAGTAGATACCGTTGCTGGTCTTCTTCTCAACTGTGCGGACAAGCTTGAAGTTGCCGGCAGTGCTGCCCTTCTTCTCGGTGGCAAAGAAGGAGACGCCGGTCTTAGGGGGAGCGGCGGGACCGGCAGGGTTCTCACCGGTGGTGATGGCGACGAAGCGGGATCCATTGGGCTCCCAGGCGAAATTAACGACGGTATCCTTCAGGTTGTCGACAACCTCAACGGGGACACCCTTCTCCTTCACGCGGAAAATCTCCAGGTTGGTGGCCATGGACTTCTTGGACTTGGAGTGACGGTCGACCTTAACACAGCAGTAGGCACCCTGTGATTGCCAGTGCAGCTTGACATCGGACACGTTGAACAGGTTACGGGTGCGGACAATCTCCTTGGAGGGGACGCTCATCATGGCCACACGGGCGGGGTTGCTGCCAATTTCGGGGGTCCAGAAGCAGAGCAGCTGCTCGTACGTCTTGACACCGTCACGGGTGACGGTAGAGGGAGACCATTCGAAGTCGCTGACACCCTCGATCTTGACCGAGGTTTTGCTCAGCAGGTTCATGTTGGGCAGCTCGTAGATGGAGATGGACTGACCCTGGAGCATGCGCGCCACGTACTTCTCATCCGCGGACCACTTGAAAGCGGGCCACTGCACCTTCTTCTTGGGCGCGACCTCACCATCTTCGGCGGGACCAGCGGCCAGCTCGTGAGATGTGAACGAACGAAGGGGCTTTCCGGACTCGATATCCCAAACAATGATGTTCTTGCCATCCTCCTCGTAGGTCAGGATGGGCTGGCCTTCCTCGACCTGAATGGGGCGGGAGGACCAGGTGGTCAGGTAACCTTCAAGGGGCGAGAATTCGACGAGCTGAACGAAGGGGTGGGGGAACTGTTTCTGCTTAGAGAAGGAGGCTCCACCCCAGAGTTGGACACCCTGGGGGTGGACGGAGGCGAGGAAGGTACCCTTAGGGGACCATTGAACGAAGAGTTGTGTCCAGTGTGCGCGGTCGACGACATTCTCTGGGGGGTTGGACTTGTTGTTCCAGAAGACACCGACCTTGTCGTTGCGGTAGAGGGCGAATTGATCACGGGCGTGGACATCTCCCATCCAGGAGCGCAGGTGCTCCTTCTCCTTGAACGGCTCGAGCTGGGGTGCGACGTATTCCTCCTCAACCCGACCCTCACGACCATAGCGCTCGATATCCATCAACTTGTTCACAGAAAGGGTGTGCTTCTTGTCGAGGGGAACGCCGTGCAGCTGCTTAACGGCGGCGACGGCCTGCTCGGGAGTCTCGTACTCAACGAAGGCGAATCTATAAACCAACAAAACCCAGTCTCAGTCAAAATTGTTCCTCCACAAACACGCGGAACGTAGATTCTTCCCATGATACGCACCCTTCAGTTGAGCCGTTGGTGACTGGCATGAAGACAGCATCTTCGGAGGCGTGACCAACGGAGTTAAGCTTTCTCAACAAGAACTTGATGAGTTTCTGGCGGGAGTCCTCGGGGACAACGGGGAGACCATCGATAACGACGAAAGTGTCGAGGCCTTCGTCAAGTTTGACATCGAACTGCTCCTTGAGATCTGAAGACTTGTTAGATTGGAGGGGCATCGGGGAAAGTTTCTGCACACGCACCGGAGAAATCAATCTCCTCCTCTTCCTCCTCGTGGAGGTCCTGTTCGGACAGGGTATCGAAGCTGGGCGCCATGATGGGTGAGCGGTAGGCGACCGGTTGCAAGAAGTGGTGGATTGGGGGACTTCAAGGGAGATTTTCGGCCAGGAACACAAATCCACAAATCTTCTGCCAAGCGGGTTCTTTGTGCGTAAATCATGTGATTTGAGAGGCTGACTGATCGGCTTAGTCATTCCAGCGATCGCCCCAGACCAATTGCGGAACAAATTGGCAGAATGGGAAGTACGAAACAAAGTCGCAGTTGCTTCCGAGTGAGCTACAGCGGGGCTCTAGTCCATACTTCAACTCTTGTACTTGTGGATTCATTTCATTTCAATCCATATTTCCTTCATTATTTTATCTGAATCTTAGTACCCAGTGCTATTTTCTGTTCTTTGTTACGGTCCCTACCCTTTATCCCCACCGCCGCGGGTCTTAAGCGCCCAGTGCGACTATACCCACCCGACATCGTCCACCGTCCACTTCAAGTACCTTCAACCCCGTTGCGCAATCGACTCTAGTCCCATAATCGGCGGAAGATTTCTAGTTGCATTTTCAACCACCAGCTTTGCCTTGTTTTGGTACAATTTCTAAGGCGATTCTCGATTGACCCGCCGGTACGATGTCGCGTAGGTTAACCTCGGCGTTGCCCAGGCGCCATTGTCGGGTGCTCTCCAGATAGCGCAATTCGGATTTTAACGTGTCGCAATAGTTTCATCCGAGGTGCGCGATCGGTTCATCGACATAATCGACTCGATTTTAGCGAAAAGTGACCTCACTACCATCTCGGAAAAGCGCATTCGCAAAGGTCTGCAGGAGGAGATTGGCTATGACCTCACTCCCCAGAAAGTTAGTTTTTCCTCATCGGAACTTCAATAGTAACACAACTGATCTTAAAACATATAGGCTGCGATCAAGCACCTCATCATGGAGCGATTCGACATTTACGCGGACAAAAACGGGGTTGGCGAAGAGCCCGAAGAAGAATCCGCAAACAACGGTCACCAGGATGGCAATTCTGTCTCTGGGGTCCCCTCACCCCCACCATCCTCATCTCCCGTGAAGCGCCAGGCCGACAGCGAAGAAGCGTCCGATCCAAGCGATTCCCCTCCCCCGAAGAAACTTAAATCGGAGGCGGATGTTGATGCTGACGCCGTGTTCGCTGCCAAGCTGCAAGCCGAAGAGAACCTGCGGGCACGACCAACACGAGGGGGAAATGCACGGCGGGCGGCTCCGACAAAGAAAAAGACCAAGAGCAAACCCAAGGCCAAGACATCCGCGAGGGTAAAGGCAGAGGATGATTCAGATCTCGAGTCTGGCTCCGACACAAAGAAGGAAGTGAATCGGACGGGTGGTTTTCATGTAGGAATCAGAATTGTTTGGCACTATTGTATTCCTCTAACGGACTCCAGAAACCCCTCAATCTCTCACCTCCCCTTGCCGCGCTCCTGGGTGAGGCTACGGTATGTTTCGCTCCGCGACGATTAGACCTAGCAATGTGCTTATATGATATATAGCTGTCACGACCTCAAACAGTAAAGAAGGTGTGGCAATACATTCGAGAAAATGAACTCCAGGATCCCAGCGACCGACGACAAATTCGTTGTGACGATGCAATGCGCGCCGTCTTCAAGCAGGATCGGGTGCATATGTTCACCATGACCAAGATCCTCAATCAAAACCTGTACAGCCCTGACGAATAGTCATCGGTCTATGGTTGGCCATACTGCACTTTTGGATAGGCTTTCTATCCGACTTAATGACTCTCATATTTTCTAAGGCTAATACCTTGAATCTTTTTCTGCGATGCATGGGGATGCTGGCGTGACTCATTTAACCCAATCGCCTGTTGAGGCTTTGGTTTCTTCTGGCGCTTATACTACTGCTTTTCTTAAAGATTTGATTTCTGCCTCTGAGTGGTTATCAACATTAGCAATCGCATCTAACTTCAGATTAGTTTCAGGCTTGTAGAATTCATAATTTCGAATGGATGAGAAACTCACAAAACCCGGGTCATGTTAATCAATGTATCAGGCCAAAGCATCATGATGTCGCGGCCCACTTTCTCGATTTGGAAACTCCGCGCTGCTGGGCGGGGCGGAATGACCTGACAATATGTCAATCCATGCTGACTTCTCTTCACACACTGGAAGGCATATCAGGTCTTCGATATGCGGGGTAGACAGAAACTCTTCACCTTTATTGCGAATGATCCGGTGGGTCTTCCTCAGAACCGCAAAGGAACCCACCGGGCATGTGGGCATTGTCGCAAGCGCAAGCGGCGCTGCACCCATGGACCGAGGGCCTCTCGGCATCCCGAGACTGAATCTAGAGATTGCCGAATACTTGATACATTGTCTCCGCCAGGTCGACACGCCAAAACATCCACAACTCCTGGGCCTATTGTACCCGTGGAACCGAGTCGCCAGCATGTTCCGAGGCCAGGTATGGATAACGAAGCCTGGTTCGTTGGGGAAACGGACCCGGCAAGTTCATTCTGGACGGCAGCAGGCTCGTTGAGTCCTAGTCCGATCCGACGGCATGATGTTGGCATTTGGTTATCACCGGGGAAGACGGGTTCTGAGCTCGCCAAGAAATCCAAACCAGGAATACCGTATCTGAACTCTCTGATATCCACTGGTCTCCTGCCTTATCTGCAGAATAAATGCTCTTTCCTACCAGTTCCAGGCGATATGGAGGGTCTTCTTCGAATCTACCTTCAGAACATCCATCCCATCTTTCCGGTTCTGGACTATGGAGCGTATCAAGCAATGCCCGATACATCCCCAGACAAAGTGATCTTGTCACAGTCAATATGTCTCGCTGCCAGTCTAGATCGAAAAGCGAAACAGTTTCTCAATATACCGACAGTCAGCACATCGAAAAGTGATTTCTCTCGAAGCCTCTCCGATGCAATCAACACCTCAATATCGGTGGGAATAGTCAGGGACAAGTTGGTTTTGATTCAAGCATTGTCATTAACCTCGCTGTTTACACAATTCTCAGGAGATCGACAAGAGTCAGCGGAACTTCTGTATCGTGCCATTTGTCATGCGCATACCGTTGGCCTGCACCATCCCTCTCAGCCAGTGACAGAACATGAGCATATATATACCCGGATGTTCTGCTGTCTTTATGCGCTCGATATTCTCAATGCTGCATGCCTAGGCAGACCTGTTCAATTGCATCGACGGGATTTTGGTCGTGATCTTCTGTCTTCGATAGCACAACAGGAAGGCTGTTTCCAGCTATTTCTTCGTACCATTGCCTTGATGGAGAGAGTAATCAAAATTTATCGACCTGCTGAAATTGGAATCTGGAATGGACCATTTCCATCATTTGAGGAACTAATGCATGATGTCGAGATCTCGGACACTCCCATGCATTTAATCGGTAGGTCGTTTCAATGAATGTGAGTGACCGGGCAAAAAGCTGACAATCGTTACAGCAACAATAGAAGTGCTGTATCATGCGGTAGCTATTTTGTCCTGTCGCTTGATAACACCGGATGGTGTCTCGCAATCCTCAGAGTCAAACCTACGCCAGAGCCTGTCCGTGTCCAGAGTCACATCCATCGTGGGAGATGAGTTCCACAACGAATTGTCCTCACTCCCGATTATTCCTTATGCTGTGGCTTTGTCTTTGCGGGTGTCATATCATAATTTGCAGCAAAGCAAAGCGCCTTTATTTCGAACAAGAGCTCGGAAGCAGCTCATCTCCAATTGTGTAATATTGAGAGAGTTAGGCGAGGTTTTTGTTTATGCCTCGCTAATGGCAGATCTAGGAGAGTATCTGCTCAGCGAAGTCGATAAGCATAATCAAGACACGGGAATAGAAATGGAAAATGCGTATAATGGTCTATCTAGAGGGGATCAGGACATATTGACTGGTGAGAAGATATAGTCGTACCTCAAGTTGTGACTTTGACTGACCACATATCAGAAGAAGCTGATTTACAACACTTACAAGGCCCAGAGCCTGTTGAAACGGTATATCCATCCTACGACCCCGAATCGTGGGACCCCATGTCGATTTTGGGAATTTTCGACAATTTTGATCTTGACTTTGGGATGATTGGAGGAATGAGTCAAATTCATGGTTCATCTGCCCCGAGTGACCTTTAGAAAGAAATAGAATCAATGAGTAAATGCATTATGTACAACTAAAATTGATAGAAATAATATACATAGGTCAATGACGCATCACTGAGCAACTTAGAGGCCTAGGATCTTATTGGCCTTCTCCAGAACGAGTCGCTGTCCGCGGTTGAGGTTCTCCTCCTCGGTGTTCCACTTGCCAAATCCAAAGGCGCGCAGAGCTTGCTCATTGGAATACTTTTGAAGATGCTCTGCAGTGGCGCGGCCGATATGTTCACTCTCGCCCTTACCACCGGGGAAGTCGGGCGGGGGAATGCCATTATTGAAGTTGTTCTTCTGACGCTTGACATACTCCACATTTGCTTCCGTGACGGGGCAGGCAGGAATATACAGTACGCTAGAGTCGCCAGTCCCCTGGTGGACCTTGTCAACTGCGTGGATGGCTAAAGATAGTTAGTGACAATATCTATTGATACAAGGGTAGAGACACTTACTGTCACAGTGCCAGGCAACATAGTCACCAGGTCCAATCTTGGGAACATGGACCATGGTCTTCTGAAGCTCAAGATGCGGGTGAAGAACCGTGGTGAGCTCCTGCGAATACCCGGGAGTAGCACCTTCCAGCTTACTCGTAGGCTTTTCCTCCAGACGCCAGTTAGAGGGATCCAGGTAGGTATTCATCGCAATTCGAGAGCTCTCATCCTTCGGCGGCGGGTTAATAGGCTGGAAGAATGGACGGAGCATAATGTACGCAGTAGCCATCGAAAGAAGAGGGTTCACAAGCAAGGTGCCCTCGTTGGGTCCTGTGTGTGACATGCTCAACCATCCTTGAAACATGCGGAACATGGAGCAAGCTCCAGGGCCGTCATAGAGGTTTGAAACCACGGGAAGGCGGCAGCTCGCTTCCCAGGGGTTGTATTCTTCCCACCGTCCTTCGAAGATCTTTTGGTAGACTTGGCCCAAGCCGTAGCCATTGTCTTCCCAGCGCTCAACGCTTCCAGCGTCGGTGTGAGGACCCAGTGCAAATCCTGCATCACCAGGTTGGCGGATACGAAGACGGTCTGCGTAGGTCACTGGGTGCACGGGGGAGATCATGGCGTCGGACTCGGAGGAATGCCAGAAGCTCATGAGGAATCTCTGTGTCTCAAGCATGTTTGCATGAGAGCGGGCTCGAACCTGAGGGTGAGACCAGTAGAGCTCATAGACCTGAGGATCATTGGGTGGAAAGGCTGTTCATGTTAGCATGTCGGTGATGAATTATGATTGGGAATCAGTCACCTACCCTTTGTGCCTGGGTTAGCCCGTGCGTAGGCTTCGATTTCTTCTTTGTATCCTCTAGCCTCGGCCTCTGGGACCACGCCACGGATGATAGCAACACCTCGCTTGCGAAGCTCATCGTGGAATGATCGCGGTGCAGCATGGATATCTTTGAAATTGATGCTGGGGATGATATCCGATCCACGCTGTCCAATGATCTCAACTTCGTCTCTGAGCTTGCAAAGCAGACGATCCCAGCTTCGTTTGAGCTGGTCTCCACGGTCCCCGATCAACTTCTTTTTCTGATCGGCGAATCGTTCATCGAGTGGCTGAGCTTTGCCGTCGCCAGATAGCGAAACAAAGACGGAAGAAATGTCGCCTTCTTTTTTGGCAGCCGAATAGTTCGTGGAAAGACAACTTGAGCCTGCGGGCAGACTTCTTTTGTAGAGAGGCCGTGCAAGCTGAGTGGAAAAGCCCCTGGCTTTGGGAACGTACATGGTGAAATAAATAATGTTCACAACTCTATAGATTGAGGGGAAGATGGAACATTTGACTTTGAGCTAGCTCAAATGGTTGACCGAAATCCCGGGGGGATATAACATCTTTTATGTCTGGAGAAAATAATTACGTTGCCACTACTGGTATAGTAAGCATTCCTACTTCATTCTCGATTTGATGTATTTCCAGTCGGGACATGTCTTAAAACGGGAACATTCTAGATCTTCTCTGCATGTGGACTGAGCCGACACGGCGGCAAGTGGGGCAATTGGCGGAATTCTTCCACTTCAAGTAATTTACCCGCCTGTACATCTCGCTAGCAGGATACACCGGCTAACGTTTGTCGAGTCTATTAAAACTAGAATGAGGTCACAGCTGAATATTCTCCCAGCTTGGTCCTGTTTTGGTTTTATCATAAGAATTTTAGAAAACTTCCTGTTGATTCGCCACGCTGCGACATATACCTCTACGTTAACCTGCTAAAACAAAGTGTTACTCTACAAAGCGGTTCATCTACATTTGCGTGAAAACGGGACCACAGATACCAAGTATAAAATTCAATGTTGAATCAAATAGTCATTGATCTAACATGGACTTCAACTATATACATACGCCAAGACCATCTTGGAATGGATCATACTCAAGCTTTCTAAGTCTCTTGAAATCATTGTATAAGGGGTCATTCAGCTCGAGTGTATTGTAAAAACTTGTCCTGTGCTTACATGTCATGTTTGAACTTCGTGCAGTTTTCAAGTAGAGTCGATGAAAAAGAGCTTGCTGAATCTATGGTAGAGTATAGCCTCCATCAACAATAAGATCTGCTCCGGTTGTGTAGCTCGAAGCATCAGAGGCGAGGTATAGATAAGCCCCCTTCAATTCTTGTGGTAGTCCCTCCCGACCCATGGGAATTTTATCCTTCCAGATATTCTTCGTCTCGGCATCAATGAACACGGAAATCTCTGTCGCAATATAGCCCGGCGAGACAGTATTCGCCCGAGCAAATCGAACCCACTCCACTGCAAGAGACTTGCCTATCGAAGTGTTAGCAAGTGATTCTGGAAACTAGAAGAAAGGCAAACATACATAGATGAATGACTCCAGCCTTAGCAGCGTTGTATGCAGCCTGGAGCTGAGGGACGTTGACGATACTGCCACTCATAGAAGCAGTGGCGACAAAGCTGCCATATGTGAATCCCTGAAGAGGCTGGCCAAAAATGTCCGTGTTCTCCGATTTCTGTCTTCTCCAGTGTGAGGCTGCTGCTCTGGCACAATAGAATGTTCCATCCAGATCTGTCTGGGTCACATTCGAGTAGTGGTCAAGGGGGGCGTCCACCATAGCTCCTTTGGTCCATGGAATGCCAGAATTGGCAATAAAGACGTCAAGCCGGCCTTGAAACTCACGGACGCACATATCGAGTAGTCTTTCGACATCTTCGCTCTGTTTGATATTCACTTGGTATGCACGGCCTATTTGGAGATGGTCAGTAATGTCGCGAGGACAGTGGGGCAGTCGATAACCTACACTGAACTCCGTATGTTCTCTCAATGTTTGCGGCTTCTTCAGTAGCCTTTGGGTTGGTGTTGTACCAAATGGCAACATTGGCGCCGGCTTCCGCAAGGGCATACGCAACACTTAATCCAATCCCCGCAGCAGCTCCTGTAAGAACGGCAGTTTTCCCTTTCAATGAAAACATTTCCATCACACTGGATTTGCCTTCAAATGTGTTGTTATCATGGCAGAAGTTGCCCTTCACAATCGGTAGCTCTGCCATTGATGTTATTTTCCGTTCACGTTATATGAAAGACGTTGAAAATGAGCAAAGAAATGAAGCCAAAGTCACAATTGGTGTTTTGTGTGGCGAGGTTGTGTACTGCCATTAAATAGTCAGCGGAACCATATTCTGTTCCGTAAAGTATTGAACATGATAGTTGTCCTACGGGGCATCACTACGGAGAGCTCCTCCATATGGTAATTCCATATCTGCTTAGTTGATGTGTTGATAAGATGTCAAAACCCCCGCCATTTGCGGGAAGCGGGCCTTCCAAATAAGGAAATTGCGCTTTCTCCAGAATCTCCACTCTCACCCCCGCGATACTTCAGCTCTGCCTAAGCTCTGTCTCTCGCTAAGGGAAAGAACAGCTTAGGAATTATCTTTTACTTTCTTCACAGCGACCATTTTCTTTGTGGTTGTGTCCTATCCTGGGTTGATTTTAGTACTCGATCGTGAGTTGTGAGTGGGGAAATATATAAATCAATTCACAGGCACTGATAGCTCCAGTTTTCAAGGTCATGTTCATCATTCCTTTGGTTGGGGTTTCTGTATTTATTACGCATTGGCGATGTGGTGAATACTGGGTTAACTATATTGCGTGCATAAGGAGAAAAGGATGCAAATTTTGGTTCTATGATGTCATCTTACTCATTACGCTGTGTCCGAACAAGATTGACCAGTTACGTCAGCCCAGAAATAAGAACGAAAGAGAATCTAAGACGCTTCCTGGTCAATTAAACTTAATCGAGTCACACCATAGGGGCACTGCCATGCTTCAGAATCACATCACTTCTAGGTCCACAGTGGACCCTTGGTCACAGTAGGTGGCGTTTTGTTTACAAAGTCTCTAGCATGCCTGTGTCAGACGATCAACTTCTATGTATGTACGACGTTGGTACCTTACCCTGACGCATCATGCAGCGAATGGGCCACTACCCAAAATGATGAACAGCCTTGGAAAGTTCATGCAAGGCATTTAAATAGTTTAAGTGCAATCAGGAGGCAAATATGTCGACTCTGGCTGACTTGAATGTATGAGAATATCTTGTTCTTGACCAAAGAGGGCCAATTCAATCTTGAGATGGGATACTTAGCTATGAACTAGTTATTAGTTAGTAATTAGATCTAATAACTAGTGACTGCTTTGGTTTCTGAAGAATCAGGCCCCAACTGCCAAGCTAAACCCCTTTAGGACGAGGTACACGATTGTGGGCATTGTTAAATATAGTATTGATTTGAGGGTAAAACCTGGATGTTGAATAAGACAGCTTCAATCCAAGAAATAAACCCAAATTGAGATCATAATGACCGGTTGGCCCGGTTGGGGTAGTTAGTAAACCCGGTATGGTGATTGAGCTTCAACTTGGAAGTATGACGTCATTGATATTATAGCTTGCTCACAACAGCATAAATAGCCCTGGTTCCCAACGCAATTGTAACTCATTCACTCCAAAGATCAATCTTGAAGCTCACAATATCTTATCGCAAACTTCAACTTCTAAACAACTTCTAAATATCCAACTCATTCACCATGGACACTATCAAGGTTAGTTATGTTCAACAATTCCACCCTGTGCTTACTAACAACTTACCTAGAACGCCGCCAACTACGTCTCGGAGTCCATCCAGGGTACCGGTGCTGAAGCTTCCAAGGAGGCCAACAAGCAAGTCGCCAAGGATGGTGACGCTAAGCTGAGCACCCGTGCCTCTGCCGCCAAGGATGCCATCGTTGACAAGAAGGACGAGAAGTCTCATGACGTCAAGGCCGATCTCAACAAAGGTATGTGAAATTTAGTGACACCTTTACCTAGATAGCAGGCGATGCTAACAATTGAATAGAGCAGGCTAAGCACTAAATTTTATGGGAAACTTTTTGCTTGTTTACCCTTGTCTCTATTGTTGGATCCATGAGACAAAGATGTATGATTATTCATGTTGATTTATAGCGGAACAATAAAGAAAGCCGAATGAATACCCATGCCAAGAAAGTCGAAATTATGTCTCGATGTCAAGTTACAAGACGAGTAAACCTTGAGACTTCATACCGTCAGTCCCCTAAGGAATTAGTAAAATGAGTTTCATTTTCTTCAATAAAACAAGTCCACACCACCTTCGCCATCGCATTAATCTGTAGATTTTCTAGTCTACCTACCTACCTACCCTGACCTACTCTAGTAGATAGGGCTTAATATCGGGGTATCACCACTATTCTCCGTGGTCTACTAGTGCCTTATGGCGTTTATTTTGATCATCCATATAAATTTTCAAATCCTCATATACTGTATAAAAGTCTTTAAAATATCTTCTCCACGCGCTGATCAAGGTAAAAATATGTCTTTTAAGGATTTCCTCCACTGTACGACTACAACTCCGATCTTCGCTGGGAAAGTGACCCTCAAATCCCTAATGAGACTAATCCGGACCCTGAATTTACTATACTGGATTCCAAGGTCACTCACCTATGAGTCTCTTAATCTGTTCCCCCTCCTATATAGCATAAGGGATAGGAAGTCTATACAGAGAATTCAGAGGGCAGTGAGGTAGACTTAGACATAGTAAAAGCGTTCAAATAGTGTTAGATAACAGCTTTTAAGCGTTAATCTATATATTCATTTAGTGTAGTTACTAGAATTCACTTCAGTAGGAGCTAGTGTGGGAGATAATAATATTATGGACATAATAGAAGTTTTCGGTGGCAATAAAAGTAGCAGCAAAATATTTGTACGATGACTGGGTGGAACTTTTGACATCTTGTAATTCCCCCAATTTGGATAAAGGGGAGTGACGGTATAAAGTCTCTAAACTTTACGAGGTGAGATTTTAGCGTATCAGTCAAGATCCCACACCACTTGTTCCGTCACAATGAAAGTGATTATCAATGGCAAGTTCTTTATGGTAATCGGAGTGGGGGCGTTCATCGCTAAGCTTCTAACTAGCGTAGGGGAGAGATGCTTAAGTAGCTTCCATCTCCTCAAGAGCCCTGCGCAGATGCACATCATATACATACAATATGGATATTTCCCTTTCCCTCTGGAGCTCTTCTGGTACGTACTACAACGCCCGCTCTCCTCTTTCTTCTAGCAGGTTAATATCATGCAATTGGAAAATGCAGCACCCTAGATCAGAAGTAATTTGTGGATTCGAGCTGGAGCATACCAGAAGTGTGGGTTTCCCCACCAGGGAACAATGGTAGTCAACCTCATGCCCTCAACATCCAGGAGAGAGTAAATTCACGGACACCAGTATCTAGAAGCTTTCCTTTCTAGTAAGACCACGGACGATCCCAATTGATGGGAAATTATACCTGCATAATTTTGTAGGGAAAAAAATTCCCTTCGACATGTTTGTACCGGATAGCCCGGCTCGGGATAAAGATCCCCACTTGGTGTTGAATTGCTGTTTATTGACTTTTATTGTAATTCGGTTACATGTAAGTAATATTCATAAACTTTTCATAATATTATGCCTGAGATAAATCTACCGTAGCGATTCGACAACGAACGTATTACTCGAGACTATTTCGACTATTTCAAGAAGCGCTTGCTACCTACTAGTAGGTATGATTATGGGTAAACCTTTGTATATAACATGACAGAGGCGTACGTGCACATGTGACCATGGCAGCTTGGCCGTATAATGGAAAGCAAGACCCGCAGATCGCATGTTTGGGTCGAAAGATATCGGTAAGTGATTGGCGACGATACCGTGCATGTGCATCGGTCGCGTGGCTAAGCCCCGTTTGAGAAAATACCAAACTTTTTCTCTGATGGTAAGCTCAAAATATCTTTTTTCTTTCGCCTTGGGGATCATTTCAGCTAGACATGATTGACCGTTTCCTTCAATGGGATTATAGCCCCAACGGCGACAACTTCTACGATAAGGAACGTTTAAGCCATACTGAGCTCTCGCTAGCCCGACGACGCTCATCAAGGCATATCAAACCCAGAGCGTCGTCAATATTCCTCTTCCTCTTGGACATTTTGGTTATCTGGCTACTCATCCATAATTTGGAGCCTCTTATCACTCTCTTACGCAGAAATGATGAGCTCTTCAGGCCACAAGTTACTTTTTCCGAACAAGAAGACAAAACAAATGGGTCAAGCTATATTCCACGGATACTCCACCAAACTGCTCCCACGGACATAATTCCAGATAAGTGGGCTGCATCACAAGAAAGCTGCAAAAAGGTCTATCAGGACTTTGAATACAAGGTGAGAATCTTTGCATAGAAAAATGTCTTTGGGCGCGGAGATTCGTGTCTTATATTCAAGAAGTGCATGTCCTAACCTGGATCCTACCACATAGCTGTGGACCGACGAGTCAACTCGCACATTCCTATCGATTCACTATCCCTGGTTTGTGGATGTTTGGGATAACTACCCCTTCCCGATCCAGCGCGCGGACTGCCTTCGCTATTTCGTCTTATATCACTACGGTGGTATCTATCTTGATATGGATACCTGGTGCAATAACAGTATTCCTATCGACAAGATCGAATCGGGCGCAGTTACTGAATACGCACTTTTCAAGTCAACAACCCCGACAGGCATCACAAATGACTTCATGATAACATCCGCCAAGCATCCGATCTATGCGGCGGCTATTGCGAAATTACCAGCTTATAATGATTTTTCTCGAACCTGGGCCCGATGGCAACCATACTGTGCTATTATGATATCTGCTGGACCAATGTTCCTGACTATGGTTGTTAAGGATTACTTGCTCCAGCAGACTTCTCTGTCTTTTCGAAATCTTGGCGTTGTGAATCAAACCGAACTAAGTCCCTATCTCACCGATTTGGAGAGTGGCAGCTGGCACACAGCGGACACGAATATTTTAATGTGGCTTGGAACTCGGCCGTGGGCTTGGTTCAGTCTAGGAGCAGTTGGGCTTTGCGTATGTTTGTACCTCATGAATCGTGCTGTGATGATCATGTTGAAGGTCTCGATTCGGAAGATTCCCCGTGCTTGGTGAAGGGTTGGAAGATAAAGCTGTTGTCTTACTTTGGCTTTATCTAAAGGAGGAACTAATATGAACATGGAATGGGAATTATGATTATAACGCTTGTTAATGATACCCAAGGTCCATAATCGCGTACCGCTACGTGTACTGTATACCAATTGTGTCCAAGTTAATTCATCCTCGGCTGATCATGTCAGAAATCATGTCCAGATTGCTTAAATCTGGTAACATTTGCATCCCACTTTGTTCAACATTCAGTTATAGTCAATTTTTGCCTGGAAAAAAACCATAGAATCTAAAGGAGTGTCAGATCATAACTAATAGTTAGTTTAAGTAGTTAAGTTAGATGGTTGTCATTTAACATTAATACAGTTAGTTCTATACGCTTAGTCATCCCGCGGAGCTTCATCTCTCTATCAGTAGTAAAGTCGCATGCGGCGCTATTACCCCCCCTAGAGATAGATTATTCACCTTATAAAACTGAAAGAAATCATATGTTTCCATTAATAAAGGCTAGGGGATTAATTGCGATGACTAAGTTATATAAATCATCTGTGGAGGAATCGGAAAATGTCCCCTTTGATGCTCGTACTTGATGTGGTCTACGGAATGGATCAGTCAGCGAGACAACTTTTCCCATCCCCCACCACCCACAACCCCGAGCTCTTCAGCCCAAGGCCTGTCATTGATACCTAGTTCCCCTGTCACTCTTGATCGCTGGTATCCTGCTATGGCTGACAACATTCCTGCCGCTTCAGAATCATCAGGACGGGGCCGTGGTGGTCGCCGCCGCGGCGGCCGCGGAGGGGTTCCCCCGTCCGGCAACACGGATGGCCCACGCAACGCAGGGGGAGCCGCTAGCAGAGGACCCAAGCCTCGTGGCCGAGGAGGCAAGGGCCCTAGAGGTCGTGACCAGTCAAATGTGACCGATCGATCCCAGGACAAGGACACACAAGCTGCGCCAGCTCCAACTGCGACGGTCGGATCAAAGTCTCTCCCGGCTGCTACCGACGACGCAGACGACGGGGAGGTTTGCTTCATCTGCGCTTCCAAGGTTGAGCATACCTCTGTCTCTCCATGTAATCACCGGACCTGTCATATTTGTGCGCTGAGGCTTCGTGCCCTCTACAAGAACAAAGCCTGTGCGCATTGTCGAGTGAGTTTCCCTGTCCTTGTCAAACCATTCGCATATGCTGATCTGTGGATAGACCGAGTCAAGTTTCGTCATCTTTACCGACGACCCCGTACGTCGATTCGAAGATTTTGAGCAAAAGGATTTCGCAAGGAAGGACGACAACCTGGGAGTTTTCTATGAAAATGACGAAATCTTTGAGGACACTGTCTTGTTGCTTCGGTACAACTGTCCCGACGAGGACTGTGATGTGGCTTGCTTGGGGTGGCCGGATTTGCATCGCCATGTGAAGAGCAAGCACAGCAAGGTCATGTGGTAAGTTACCCTACAACGGTTGTCGAGGACTAAGCAACTGATTGGGATGCATGTTTTTAGTGACCTTTGTACCCGCAACAAAAAGGTGTTCACCCATGAACATGTCCTCTTTACCCGAGACGAATTGCGCAAGCACGAGAAGCACGGCGACGACAAACCAGGTGCGACTAATCAGAGTGGGTTTAAGGGGCACCCTGAGTGTGGCTTCTGTCGCCAGCGATTCTACGGTGATGATGAACTTTACACCCATTGTCGAGAGCGCCATGAACGTTGCCATATCTGTGACCGACGCAATTCCAACCGCCAACAACAATATTATGTCGATTATAATGCCCTTGAAGACCACTTTCAACGTGACCACTTTGTGTGTCTTGATAAGGAGTGCCTGGAGAAGAAATTCGTGGTGTTCGAATCTCAGATGGATCTTAAGGGACACCAAATAGAAGCACACCCAGACGGCGTCTCCAAGGATATTCGACGAGATGCACGTCTGGTTGATCTCTCAGAGTTTGATCATATGCGCAGCCCATACCAACCGCAGCGTCCACGACGTGGAGCTGGCAGAGGACGGGACCCCAATGCTGAGCCATTGCCAGCCTCAAGTGCGCAGCCATTATCACGGGCCGAACTCGCCTTTCAACGTCAAATGGACATCCAGAGCGCGCAGTCCATTTCGACACGTAGCTTCGGTGGCCAGCTCACCAGAAATGACACTCAAACTGTGCAGGCCCCACCCCGGTCAGCCGGTGCTACACCAGTTCCGTCATCCTCGCGTCCCCGTCCTCCAGCTGCAGAACTTGAGAGCCTTAGTCTCGCCGCTGATCCGGCGCCCCTTGGCCCGCAAGATCAAGCTCGCAAACTGCGTCATACGGCAGTGGTCGAACGAGCTACTAGCCTTCTCCGTAATGACACAAATAAGCTTGCCGAATTTCGCTCCAGGGTCTCCAGTTATCGGACATCGGCCATCTCGGCTACTGAGCTCATCGACGCATTCTTCTCATTATTCGACACATCCAGCTCTGATCTCGGCAAGCTCATCAAGGAGCTTGCTGACATTTACGAGGAAGAATCCAAGCGCACTGGACTCTTACAAGCCTGGAATGATTGGAGAGCAATTAACGAGGATTACCCTGCTTTGCCAGGCCCCGGTGGACTTTTGCCTGGTATGTCCCCGGGCACTGCCAGCACTGGTGGCATGCGAGTCTTGCGTCTAAAGTCCTCTACCGCCCAATCCTCGCGGTCCGCCGTCGGCCGGAGTGGTGCTATGGTATCACCAGCCTCAAATCCCTTTCCTCCACTCTCGGCTGCTGCGGGTCCCTCTCGTCGTAGCAAGCCTGCTTCTTCCACTCCATGGGCCGCCGCTGCCCCATCACCTCTTGTCCGCCCATCAATTTCCACTGTCCCCGCCCGCTCCTCTTCTTCAAGTCCAGCTACTCTTGCGCGCGCACCACCGCCCAGGAGTGGTGCCGACGCCTTTCCAGCTCTGCCCGCTGCTGCAAAGCCCAACGTGATGATGGCCGGTAAGACTCGTGGTTACGTACGCTGGGACGGTCATCGTGGCCCAGCCCCAACTGCTTGGGGATCGAATCCCTCCTCTGGCCTTGCCTCTCCCGCTGAACCAGCTGATGGGGACTTTGATGACGCCGGTGATAAGAAGGGTAAAAAGAAGAAGGGGAAGCAGACTCTTTATCACTTTGGTTAATTAAAATACCCTAGATACGTGTTGCATCCACTAGATGCTGAAAACAAATGTCCATTAACTAAATATTGCTCATAGAGTCATGGTAATATAACAAATAATGCAATTTTAATACTGGTCATTCATGTTGATATTCTGGCGAGTTCTAACCAGTAAGTGCATATAATCATGTGAACTCGTGGACACTGGGATAATGGCTAGAGGTGCTGATTTGTTGTCATACAATCTGCAACAACCCTGGTGCTAAACGAGTACCATGCTGTCATAATCCGTGCTGTCCGTCTCGCAATCCGATTCGATCACAATCGGGCTAGCTACAGACGTACCTGCGAATGAAATGGGTTCATCTGAATCCCGGTTGTCTTCCATAAAGTTAGCATGTGCCTCCGTAGCCTCAGGAGCCATCTCGGCGTCATCTGGGTCATCAGTCTCATCAGTCGCCTCAACTTCCTGGCCAATCACAGCCATTTGCAACGCAAATTCATCCTGCAACTTCTTCAACCATCGACAAAGGGACACGCTATCCATCTTCCCATTTCGAGCTGTGATAAGTTGTTCTTGTAGAGATAGTAGCAGCTTCCGCTTTCTTGCAATAGCCCCTGCACGCGATGGGTTGTTTCGACGCTGAGATATCCGATCTAGCTCTTGCGATACGCTGGTCGCAACTTCAAGGACATGCGGTGGGAGATCGACTAGCTTTGCGAGCGCAATCCCATATCGACGATCTGGTACTGGTCCCTCCGCGATGCGGTATAACATAGTGATCTTCGCCGCGTCCGAGGTAATCTCAGCTGCCAGATGTAGATTGATGACACCACTGCGCTCGGATAAAATGCGTGCTAAATCATGAAAGTGCGTGGCAAACCACACAAAAGCATTGCTGGCCAGAAGTGCTTCGGCAAGGCTAATTGCGATCGCGAGCCCGTCATTCGTGCTTGTTCCCCGTCCCAGCTCGTCGACAAGGACCATACCCTGTGGCTGGACGTTGCGCAGGATAAACGCCATCTCGCGCATCTCTGCGGCAAAGGTAGATACGTTTGCATCGAGATCATCCGTTGTTGCGACGCGCGCAAAAAGTTGGTGCATGATTGGGAATGATGCATACTGGGCCGGGACAAAGCAGCCGATCTGCGCCATGACGGTTATCAAAGCCAGGGACCGGATGTAAGTGGATTTACCACTCATGTTGCAGCCGGTGATAATCTGGAACCGGGTCTGGGGCGTTGCGTAAGCATCATTGGGGATGAATTTGCTGGAATGGATCTGCTCGCGGATGGGATGGCGGCCGGCTTTTATGGCTAATGTGTCCGTTAGTTCGGGTCTGATATAGTCGTGGCTAGTTGATAGTTGGGCAAAAGCTGCTAGCATGTCGAGCATGGCGATTGCTTCGCTTATTCGGAAGAGTCCTGAGACTTCGGAGCGGAGGTCTCGGAGGAGTTCTTGGATGGTTTCATCGCTTAGACTGATTACTTCGTTGTGAGCATCTGTGATTTTTTGGTTCAGTTTCACCAGGTCGAGCGTTTGGCATTCAACGTGGTTTTTCTTTCGGTATATGTTGATTAGTACATCCGGGAGAGGCTCTGGCTCGGCAGAGGGAATGCAAATGTAATATTGGCGGGCAGAATCGTATTTGAGATCCAGAGTCATGTCATGGGTTTCTGAGAATATCAGTAACAGATCACAGTAGAGGCCAGTAAAATGTACCTCCGAGCTTAGAGACAAGTTCTGCTGCATCGGCATTCGCTTCTTTGTAAGTTTGTCTCGCGACATCAAGAAGACTATTGACACCTGCCTGATAATAGTTAGGCCATGGGGGAAGACAGACGCTGTGATCCTTCACCTTGATACAATAGATTCGTTGGTTGCGAAGATCAAGCGGCTTGCTTTGATAGGTGATGTTCTGGTTCAATGCATCTTCAATCAGCTGTTCGACTGCCTGATGCCCTGCGGGATAGCAGACCTGTGCGCATTAGCTTTGAAGTACACTGATCTTAAATGGGTAAATACCTCACGGATGGCGATAAGCAAATCACTATCTGCTGCACCTAATGCCTGATAGACGATTTTGATAGAAGCCACAAAGGTCTTGAGGATGATGACATTATTGACTGATTGTTCAACATATTGAACAGTCTGTCTTGTTGGAACCAAAATAATCTGAGTTCAGTTAATATTGTTCAATGTGTGGATTCATGTACTAACTGAGCTCAGCACTTTATCGGCATCGAGGAACCCCTTCAAAGACTGTCTAACTGACACAAACATGTCTTCCTTGGTGGACAAGTCTTCCACGGCATTGTATCTGGCGGTTAGCTTATTTCTCTCGGTGCAAGGTTGAAGGATGGTCGATCGGAGTAATCTAGCTCCCATCGGTGTCAATGTCTCGTTGAGCAATCCGTACAGACTGTCCCGCGATTTGGCAATGTGGAGGTTTTGGATCAGCTCTAGGGAGACGATAGTCTTTAGATCAATTGTCATGGACCCCTGCGAGGGCTCGAATCTGATCCGTAGCGAGTGGGAGGCGAAGACCCGCTGAAGTTCCGACTCAACATATTTCAGCGCCTGTTTTGGGATCAGTTCACACTGGTCCAGCTCGATATTGCTTATTCCATACCGCAGCAAAGCAACACGCAGCAAAGTAGCTTCCACCTAAAGTCACCTTCAGAGACTCTGCCTCATCGGCGAACGCCAACCGATCCATGTACTCTTGTCCAGCTTTATCAGACCAGTATCGGCGATCCAAGAAGGTCAGGATGGGCTCAGGTAGATTCTCCTGGATGATGTAACGCAGCTTGGACTCGGCAATGGTGCTCATGAACAGAATCTCATTGGGCTCGAAGACACCGATCTTGGTGACAGTCTTGACGTAGGTTGGACTGTCACAAATTTGACATAAGACCACCTCAGCTGTGGCTAGATTGACAAATGCAAGACCGACGGTGGATGAAATACCACGAGATTCGCTGACGGCACAAACGATATCCTGTGATGCGATGCTAGTCGTCGTGGTGGCTGGTCTTGCAGTTGCAGGGCGTCTACTCGTGGTAGTCCTCGTCGGTAAGGCAATGGACGAGTATAACGAGGACTGCCGTGAAGCGGACATGATGGCTGGACAAGTTTGATGGGGTGAGGAATTAGAGAAATCACTTCCCTCACTTCTAGATGGCAACATGCCCAATACAATCTACCCAAATATTGCGCGATGCTGGGGGCCGTAAGGCAGGTATACCAAATATACTAAAAGATACATAACAAGCAGAAGGTCCTTTGCTAATGTAGCGGTATAGTTTTGATGCAGCTTCGACAGCCTAATCTATTCGTCTGAAGCAGCCTTCCACATGTTACGTAAGATACTCAATATTCTAGATGGGTATGTGATGATCAAGATGGGGTGGCGACGTTTCGGAGGAGCGAGCGTCGAGGCGTACGCGGGAGACTTACACACGAATTTTGATCTGAGCAAGGGAATGTAGCGACTGGAAGATTACACTGTTCCTAGTCGACTGAAGATATAACATCTTGATCATGTCAACGAAGTTTAATGACATAGAAGATTTCCACACTAAACGCAAACCAAACACCACCTAAGCATCTAATTGATAGAATTCGGCTTGAAGGCTAGACTTTTACAAACCTCTAGTCTTGTCAACGAATTAATCCATGATCCTTTGACCAGGTCAGCGAAATCTACAACTTTAGCATTGTGTACTAAACCTAGACATTAATGTGGGCAACTTTTAGAAGAGGGAAATATAAACAATGAAGTCGTCATATAGAATAAAGACCTAGGTATAGTCATTTTAACAAAACCTAGCATAAGACGCTCTAAAGAGACTATTCATCTGGTTCAAATGTTGTATAATATACTGGTTATCCGTGACGCTGAGCCCCGCGATAAGATAAGGCAGATAAGCCTTCGATCTCAAATTTTCTTCTTTCTCCAACTACCAACAAAAAAAAAGACAATGTCGACCCTCGTTCCCCCACCTAGTAAACGGCAAAAGCTCGCTGCGGCCGAGAAGGCGCGCGAGCAGCAAGAGATTCAGAATATTCCCACCGATCTCGGCAGTGTGCGAGTGCAATTCTTCGACCAGGCGACTGGCAATGCTACTGGGCCTGCGGTCTCGGTCCCTGTGGCCGATGCGAACATCAAGAACCTCGAGACACTGTTGAACACATTGCAAGGAAATGTATGTTGCAATTCCGTTTTTTACCCAATTGCTTGTTCTAACGACCCATTTCGAATAGGAGGATGATGAACGAGTGCCGTATCGCTTCACCCACCACTCCGAAAAACAGGACGGACCGACCATTGACATTCTTTCGGACTTGTACCATTCGCTACTCCAACCGGGTGTCCAGACTACTGAAGATACAATCTCTCTTTTCTTCACCCCGCAAGCCGTTTTCCGAGTCAAGGCTGTCTCCCGCTGCGCAGCCTCTATTGCTGGTCATGGCGAAGCTATTCTTGCAACCTCCTTCTCTCCCGTCTCCTCTTCTACAATGGTCTCCGGAAGTGGTGACTCGACCGCACGAATCTGGGATTGCGATACTGGAACTCCCCTTCACACACTGAAGGGTCATACCAGCTGGGTGCTGGCTGTAGCGTACTCGCCGAACGGTGCCCTGATTGCGACCGGTAGTATGGATAACACGGTGCGACTGTGGGATGCGAAGAAGGGACAGGCTCTCGGCGGCCCTCTCAAGGGTCACTCGAAATGGATTACCAGTCTGGCCTGGGAGCCATACCACGTCCAGGAGTCCGGACGTCCTCTTCTGGCGTCGGCGTCTAAGGACTCGACCGTCCGCATTTGGGATGTTGTGTCGAAGCGCATTGACAAGGTTTTGACTGGACACAAGGGCTCTGTCACCTGTGTACGATGGGGTGGTACCGGCAAGATCTATACTGCGTCGCACGATAAGACCATTAAGATTTGGAACTCCAAGGACGGCACAATTCTTCAGACTCTGTCCGCACATGCCCACCGCGTCAATCACCTTGCTCTCTCTACCGACTTTGCCTTGCGCGTTTCTTACCACGACCACACTGGTAAGGTCCCTGCGACAGAAGCTGAGAAGGTTGCCGCTGCGAAGAAACGATTCGAGGAGGCTGCAACTGTGAACGGCAAGATTGTTGAGCGCTTGGTGTCGGCCAGTGATGATTTCACTATGTACCTTTGGGACCCGTCCAGTGGGAACAAGCCGGTTGCTCGTCTGTTGGGACACCAGAAGGAGGTGAACCACGTCACTTTCTCCCCAGATATGGCATACATCGCCTCTGCTGGATTTGATAACCACGTTAAGCTGTGGAACGGACGTGATGGAAAGTATGTGATTCCTCTCCCATTATCTGAATAGTAGCTAACGATTCTAGGTTCATCACCACTTTCCGCGGCCACGTTGGTGCTGTTTACCAGTGCTGCTTCTCCGCTGATTCGCGACTTCTCGTATCCTCATCCAAGGATACGACCCTCAAGGTGTGGGATGTGCGCTCAGGTAAATTGTCGGTGGATCTGCCGGGTCACCAGGACGAAGTATTTGCCGTTGATTGGAGTCCCGATGGGCAGAAGGTTGGCAGTGGTGGCAAGGACAAAGCGATTCGGATTTGGCGGAACTAGACGAAAAGTATAGCATGATACCCATTGCCTATAGAATTAAAAGTACAGAGTATTTGGTTTAATGATTTCATGGATATACTGAGCGGTAACAATCTAAAGCAATGTATGTACAGAGTTATGAATTTCCAAGACAGATCAAACCAGTCTATTCCACTTAAATGTACTGCCAAGCAGGGATATCACCGGTGTAGGTCAAAGCGAAAGCATCGAAGCCAAGGCAGTCATCGACACTACCAGAGGGGACAGTAGCGTTCTGGATGGCAGCAAACACCTGCCAGCGATTATCGGTGGTCGGGCAAGCCATAAGACCCTGCGCACCCCAGCCATTAAAGCTGTAGTGCGACCAAGGGTCACCACTCTCATAAACCATATCACCGACCGCAGAACCAGCGGGGATAGAAGCAGAGTGAGCCTGAGTAAAGCTCAAAGCACCAGTAGGGTCAACATAGACCTGCTGGCCTCCGGGGACCTCCACACTCTGTATCCCAATTAGTATAATTTCTTATCCCACATTCCTATATACTATGTCACATACCATAGCGTTTCCACCTGGAGCAAAGACCGTCTGGTTTCCAGGAGGGCAAACGAGGCCCTGAATGCTTGGGCAGTAGGAAGAAGTAGTTCCGCCGAGATAGAATTTCTGGCCTGAAGCATTCATCTGCAAGTAGTGGATTGGCGAGCCGGAGCGAACGGACATGACACCAAATTCTGGGTTGGCTGCGGTTGTGGCAACGGGAGCCGCTGAAGCCAGGAGAGGGAGAGCAATAGAAGCAATAACAGCCTTCATCTTGGAATGCTTGAGTGTGAAGAGATTTGGATATGAGAGTTGATTAATGAGTAGATTGGAATATGGATGTTGCTAAAATTCGGCGCATACCACACCTTTATATAGCTGGAGAACATGACTATTAACCATTTCAATATCGGTTAACCCCACGAGCACTGATCAAAACAAGGGTCCACAGCTACCTTGTCCCAAGGAACCAAATGTTGATGACAAGTCACTTCAGGGTCGGCCACAACCGGTGCGGAGACGCAGAGTGTCAAAGTCTATTGGTTGAGAGTGAGACACGATGAGTTTAGACTCGTTAACTGACACTAGTCTGAATGATCGCGTGGCATGATTCATAGCGGAACAATTTTGGAAGGAAATGTCTCTCCATTAGTTCTCGACAAGGTATAGTAAGCTCCGTGAGTGAGACAAGGATGAGTACTAAAGGGAAAAGGCGGTGGAGTTTATCCGTGGTTGTCGCTGATCTGCATTCCATGTCTCATTCCACTCTCCATGATACTATTCTTATCACAATCCTTGGCTTCATACGAGAATCGATGTAACCTGACAAGAATTAAGAATTACGAATCAAGCAAATCAAGGCAGACCTTGTCTCTCCTCTGTTCGCTCATTCAATCCCCATGCCAAACTACTCCCATCATGAACCGTAGCCCTACGCATATCCCGTCGATATTTCCCCTCAAATTCCCCGCCCGCAGCTCGATGCATGACAGAGGTATTATCCCAGAGTACCAAATCCCCTTCATTCTCCCACTTGACTCGAAGGATATATTCCGGCTTTGTCGCATGTCCGTATAACCGCTCGAACAACGCTTTCGATTCGTCATTCTTTAATCCTTCGATATGGTGGATGTGCGCTGCGAGATATAATGTCTCTCTGCCGGATGCCTCGTGACGCTGTAACAGGCGGTGTCGACTCATGGGATAGTCGGCTGGATCGATATCCGCGAATGTTTCTGGTGCGGCGACTTTACGGGAATGCCAGAGTGAATGCGCGGCTATGTAGTCTTGTTCTCGAAGGTTAGTCTGGAGAGTAGATGGGAGGTCCGTGAAGGCTGTTCGGATATCTGCGAATTCGGTTTCTCCGCCCGTGTTCGCTGGCGGGAGTTCTGCTGCTCGGAGAAGTGAGTAACCAGCTCGTCGGGGGTTGAAGCTTGAATCGACGTGGAATAGCCCATTTCCCTGTTTCTTGTTAGCTTCGGTATAGTGGCGGTAGGTCTTATGCTGGTACTTTATTCCACTGGCGTCGGACATTGTCTAGGGGGAATACCATCCCGTCTAGATCAATGTTGCTGACGTCGAATAGGTGGACGTCGGATAAACGGTGGGCTCGTCCACCTGAAATGTAAGGAGTCACATCATCTAGCTCGCCGAACTGGGATGCGAATGCGACGTGACGGGCGTCGTCGAGGGCTGTACTGCGAAACACGCATACACCGTACTGCTATGTTTAGAAACTTTGAATGACGTACCTCACAGTATTGATGCTCACCTTGCTGATTGCAGATAAGATCTCTTGAAAGACCTCATTCTCTACTGGGCGCGAAAAGTCCACACCGCTGATCTCAGCGCCAAAAGTAGGATGTATCTCCGTGACGGTGATGCGCGTGAACGGCATAACTAGACCAGGCATGATGAAGCGCAGAATAGACAAGTAAATTTACGGAGAAGCTTGACTACCTACTACAACCTTGGAAGGTTTATATGGACATAGCGTTCGGCTGGTTATCTCGGCTCAAAGAGCGTGATAGTGCGGGGAAGACTCGGACTTCCTTCCAGACGAGACTTATCCAGATACTTCAGGATACATCCAGGTGCTATCATACAGGGTTATTGCAACCGCTTTATGCAGGGGTTGGCCTAGATAGGAATGTAGATATTAGTACGATCCAGGGACCCACTCTAGATGCCCTAGAATCTGCAGAAGCACTTCACTTTCAGATAACCAGTTCGTTTAGTTTGCAGCACTTGGTCAACCCGAAATTAGTATGGATTGATAATAATAAGTGTATATATATGACCGGCGGTCCGACTCGTGGTATAAACATGGCCGAAGCCAACGAAAATGAAAAAGCCAAGCAACCCCACCCAGTGCCTATCCGTGTAGCAATATAACCCCTAGAGTAATAGAAGAAGAAAGGAAAGGCCAGAACACCGTAAAGCCAACACGCCCCCTTTTAGTTGCCCCACGTCTTGATCCGCAAGCAAAAAATATAACCCAGATCCCATTCATCCGTCTCCCCGGGAAGGTGTCCACCTCGGGGGACTCGTTCGTGCCCAGAGTATGGGTCGTGCCCATGCAAAGATTGAATTTTATGCTTTCTAATAATCGCCCTCGTCTTCGTCGTCGTCACCGCCACCACGACCGCGAGGACCCTTTACTCCGTCCTTTCGGATGGGAATCTTGATGCCCTGCAGCGCGAAGCATTTGCTCAACTGAGTGCTTTCAATAACACCAGGGAACTTCTTTGCCGAGAAAACCTGGAAAGGCTCACTGAAGACCGACGCGAGAACTGGTGCCGTGCCGTGGTTAATCACGGGCGCGCCATTGGTGGTTTCGGGAGACTGCGTCCCCACATTGACAAAACTCATTTTAAGTCTATTGACAATTAGCAAAGGTTGTTTCTGCTGGAACGAAAGAATCCCTACCGGAAAGAGCCTTCTGTCCGCACACTCAAATCCTGCAAGATAAACCATACACCGATCTTGTTATCGGGGTCTGTCAACCGGAAAGCACTGGCGCTCAGGCTTCCGATTAGATTGCGAGTGAACATTCCTCCGGGTCCACCGGTAACTGGCGGTGCGGGCGACATGGCCGGTTGCATTTGGTTTTGAGCCTGGTAAGCGTACTGGGGGTTGTAGCCTACTGCCTGGTTGTAGGTGTTCTGATATGGCATCTGTGCGCCTCCGTAGTAGTTTCCCACTGGTGGATATCCGACAGGGTTGGCATAGGGCTGGCTGTAACCCGGGTAGGTGGGAGACATGCTCTGGGGTGGAGGCGGGTACGAAGATGACATGGCGGTTGAAATTGACGGCGAGGTAGCCGAATGCTTAACGAGGTTGACTTCATTGGTGCCATCGGCGTTCCACAGGTCGACGGTGAGTACGTAGAATGAAGTATCGATCTCACTGCGGTGGGTTAGAAAAGAGTGAAGAGGATTCCACGGAGAATCTTACTTTATATCAATCTCCTTGTCCGTTTGCGCATCTCTCACAATCAGTCGGATACACGGCGGCGGTGTAATTGGTCGTCGATCCTACGTGCATGTTAGTCGGAACATCCTAATTCTGGAATAGCGCTGAGGAAACAGGGCGCGCACCTTATCACCGAAGCCGCACATGCGAGCTCGGATGGGCTGTTGAACGACTTGCAATGACCAGAAGCGGCCTTCATGCAAAGTGGTCACGGGCGCAAGATGATCGGAGGGACGTAGCGGGCCGGTGCCTGGTGTGGGATATGCAGCGGACGGCGCAGAGATGCGATCCATTGAAAGAGGTGGTGGTGGCGGCGGCACCGGATGGGCCCTTTCCTGCTCAACGGCGTACATGGTTCGTGCAGGCAATGAACCGAGGACCGATGTTTAAGATCAAAAGGATGGGTCCGGTTGTTTTTGATCTCTGAAGTGCTGGTGGACCCCTGTTTAAAGTTGTTTAAAGGCGGGGGGTCAAAATATGTGGCATGCGACCCCGCTAGAAATCCACACGTCAGAGTCGAAGCATCGACTTCCGGGGTTGGGGCGGTCGCGAGTATCCGAGTATCGGGGGAGTGGGGATGAAGTGGTTTCGTCCAGGCAGATATAAGGTGGTTAGGAAGTGAAAATCTCAGGGAGAGAGAAGAGAGAAGGAATCGGTGAATGCCTGAGGCGGGAATGAGGTGGGGGGGAAAGAAGAAGAAAGTGACGTTCTCGAGACTTTGGTTGCAGTTTCCTTCCCATGAGAATCCGCCGCAAAGGAACGACTTAGAAAGGATTCATTATATAAGCGGGGATTTTAATCCGGCAGAATTTTTAATCTCAACAAAATCCTTATATTTAGCGAGTTGATTTGAGTTAATCGTCCTAAAGAATCTTTTCAAGAATTGAAAGAATGATCGTCTAGTTACTTACATGATTTCTATCGATCGACAAAGCAATTGATTAAGATTTTCTCAAATTCCCAAGAGGCGGAGAGGAGAGCGGTCAATCTCTAGTCTGCCGCCGCCATCACCCAAAGCCCAGACAGTCGGGTTTCTTTCAATATTCAAATAATCCCTGTTCTGACGAATCATATCCCTCCCTCAACAGAATCTGCCGATGTAACCAATATTGCCGGGGTTTTTTTCCCCTCCTTTCTTCTCTTTTCTTTGGGTCATTTTCTCTTCTTTGGGTTTCTTTTCTTTGGGTCATTAGCCCTGTCACCCGTTTGCGGATGTCCCAGCGGGTCAACCGGACCTAGAGGCTAGAACCACTGGAAATCCCACTTGACCGGAATTGGACTGGCTCGAAACAAGCTGACGCTCGGCTGATTCT
Organism: Penicillium lividum; assembly: GCA_028828245.1. NCBI lineage: Eukaryota > Fungi > Ascomycota > Eurotiomycetes > Eurotiales > Aspergillaceae > Penicillium > Penicillium lividum. Next base: position 7,734,896 of record JAQJAG010000002.1, read on the forward strand.
CGGGACCGTGCACGCTACTCGGAGATTACGGAGTATAAGGTCCCGCAAAGATTGGTGATACAAAGAGATTCCATTGTGAGAGCTTGAAATATCTTCCAATTGTATAGAATATAGAGTACAGAGTATAGAGTATAGATCTTGTTCTTTGTTTATTGACGGACCCTGGTACCGGAACCATTGCCCGTCGGCCCATGTTTTAGCAGGCGCCTCCTGTCCCAAGAATACACGAACCTCGCTGGCTTGTCCTATGGTACGCACTTGTCTATGCGGGGGGACCAAGTCCATGGATGAGAGGAAATACGGAGCCTCAATCCGGAGCCTCAAGAGCCTCCACGACATGCACTGAAAACATCGTGATACCTTCAATAACAATTCTTGTGGAAGATGAGATTGGACTAAATATACAGTACTTCCCTGATCCGTTCAGACTAGGTGGATTGTTGGACCAGATACTCCAATGCGATCTGCATAATCGCTACCTAGTAGGTAGCTCCGCTTTCCAGGAACTGGAAATGCTGTCCACGAACCGACTTCACCTCCAGATTTTTTCCTATGTGATACATCCAACGGCCCATCAGGGGAGGCCCGGTCCATGTGTCACCAACCAAAATAAACTAGTCTAGATCGAGGATCAATCTGTCACTTCGGCATTGGTAGGGTATTCAGGGGCTAAGATAAACACTGGCATGTGGCGTAGATAAGTTGTTTGGTTCAAGGGGTCAGAGAATGCCACAGATTCCAAGGTCTAGATTGAAAATTGGTACGAAGTACTTGCATTACATACCATATTAGTTGTCACAAATAGCATTTCTGAGGTGGTCATCCACGCGTTCATGAAAGATAGATCAAAGGAGATCAACTATGAGATCAGCATGTAGGGATTATCTTAGAATTTGACATCTTGGACGAAACCGACGGGACAACTATTCAGGCGGGATGTGCTAAATGGGGGAGTCCCCTGCAGAACTCTAGTGATCCATGTGCGATGAGCCTAATCTCGTGGTAATTAGCTTCCGGGAGCAACGCGTCCAGATCGCTGAGTGGTGAACGAAGCCAAAGTCGTCGTCAGCTGTCGTCGGCCGATCTGTGCTTCCCCTGATTATCATGCAAGCTCAGAATCTGCAGAACCTCACAACCATGTTGTACAGATCTTGTGAAACTGTGACATGGGGAGAATTAAATACTGAGGGACATTGGGGATTTTTCGTTTTGGTGATCGACATGGGCGCGCACACCATTTTCAACTTCTCGCCTAAAGGCGGGGAAATGTTGTAAGACCTCGGGACCCAAGGATTTCCCCATGCGCTTGGGACTGTTCAAGGATAAACCAGAAACCAGCGGTGACCACCCCTGATCCATGTAACTGTGGAGTCATACGATAAGGGACACATGGCTCAAGGTCCAAGCTTGAGGCTTGGGACAGCCCTGATCCGAGCGTTTAAGATGCCTGATGACCTCAACTCACTGCAAGTGTAGCACCTTGGGCTCTGGTCCATATCCCGGGTGATTGGCTCGGTTGACCCCGCACGGATATTCTGTGATTTCGGAATTATACTCTAGTTTAGTACAGGGAACAGAGGATAGAACTCGTCGGAGTTAAGTACTTGATTTGATGCTCTTAGCGGGTACTTGACTTTGTTTGAATATTTTCCTCTTAATCTATGTATGCATGTGTGGGGCAGTTCATTTCCCACCCCAGACTCAGCTGTCTAAATCTAGATTTCATATCCCTTGTCTCCAAGATAGTTCCAGTTCCTCACTTTGGGGTAAACAAATGTTTCCCCCTCCCCTTCAGTTGCACAGGTGCAAAGTTGAAAGAACAGTATACATGTAAATATGCAAAATCCAATGCGAATCCCATGACGCCATTTTGCTGAGGCTTTGCGAGGATTTGAAGTCTTCTCCGATCGGCTCTCGCCTCTCGACTATGCGTATGAAGTCGATCATTTTCCGTAGAACGGTCCGCTCATGCCTGCACAAGATGGCGTGCTTAGTGTCAATTATTTCAGTCTCAACGCAAAGTATACGGAACTAAGTATACATCGGCTTATCAACTGACTTTCATCAGTTTGCTGATGTGCATTAGGGCCTTTCTTGCGCAAGGAGCACTTGACATGTTGTGATCGATCCCTGGACTCCAAGTATTTGAAGTTTGAATTCCCTCGTTTCCAGGAATGTGATTCTAGCCTGGACCGGTTTGGAGCTTCCCTTTGTCTTGGACATATTATTGATACATTACCCCTGGATTTCTCTGTAGCAGCGATTCAGGTTGAGCTTAATATAATCATGTTCGCAAAGGCCTGGGGCGCAATTGCTCTGGTGGGCTCGTTTTTGGTGTCGCAGAGCAATGCAATTACCTATAGTCCATTGAAGCCTCCTTCATATCCTTTGGCGGTGCGGAGTCCATATCTATCAGGTGAGTGTCGATCTATTTACCCCGGACTCGATCTAATAGTGATCGGCAGCGTGGATCCCGGGCAATGAAGTTGAATCATTACCTTCCAACAACGCACAGTTCTGGGCCGGGAACACTTTGGTTTGGTCTGTGATCGCCCGTGTTGATAATACCACGTACAATTTATTTGGTGTGGCCAGTCCCAACGAAGGCACTACTTCGGCCACCGTAACTGCTGCTACATACACATCGACCCATTCTACCTTTACAGTTACGGCTGGATCGCGCTCTTTCACGCTTGACTTTTTCTCTCCAGTTTCACCCAAGAACTATCTTCGACAATCCCTGCCCTTCTCGTACTTGACGGTGACGCTCGCTGCAGGCGACTCGAGCTCCGTTCAGATCTACTCTGACATCAGCGGTAGTTGGACTGGCCAGTCAACCGATTCCAGCTGGAGTTACTCCACCACTGGATCGACAGGAGTCTTCCAGATCAAGGCAGTCGGTCAGGCAACCTATTCGGAAAACAGCGATGGCCAAGCTCTCTGGGGAAGCGCCGTCTATGCAACCCGCCCCTCAAGCGATAGCACACTCTCTACCCAGGCCGGTCCTCGGGTCACAGTGCGAGAGCAGTTTGTTGAAGATGGTACCTTGACAGGAGCTTATGCAGATTGGACTAGTGGCGCTGTTGTGGCTTTTGCTCATGGTTAGTCCCATCTCCCAACCTATCTCCCAAAACAAGTGAGACACCGTTTATTTACCCATGTCACAGATCTCGGTACCATAGCGGATAAATCGTCCGTGACATTTGCAATCGGCCACGTGCGTGAAGAGTCGATTAACTTCCTGGGAGCCGCGCAAACGGGCTACTATCGTGCGACCTACTCCGATACCCTTGATGCCGTCTCTTACTTCCTTGATGACTACGATGATGCCAATTCCGAATCGACTACCTTTGATGACTTGATCTCTAACACTGGATCGTCCAGCTTCGGATCCAAATACTCTGATGTGTTGGCTCTTTCTGTACGCCAGGTCTACGGCGGTATTGAGGTGACCATTCCGAATGAGTCTCTCAACACCAGTAGTGTCCGCGCGTTTATCAAGGAGATATCTAGCGATGGGAACATCAACACTGTCGACGTTATTTACGCGACATTCCCTATCTTCTACGTCCTAAGTCCGGACTACATCAAGTTGCTCCTCAGCCCCGTATTCGAGTACATGGCTACCAACGCCTATTCCGAAAATTATGCAGTACATGATATTGGAGCGCTATATCCAAATGCGACGGGTCATCTATCATCCGGCGAGGCCATGCCAATTGAGGAGAGCGGCAATGTGATCCTCCTCACATACGCATACCAGAAGGCTAGTGGAGACACCGACTTATACAACACTTATTCCTCCCAGATCGAGACATACGCGACCTACCTCTATAACAACGGTCTTTACCCAGTTGCGCAACTGTCCCTGAATGATGCACTGGGCGATCTTGCCAACCAGACCAACCTAGCCGTCAAAGCTGCCGTCGCCCTGACAACCTACGGAAAGCTGGCTAGCGATACGACGTATGTTACCACGGGCCGCGACTGGGCAGACAAGATCTGGACGGACCACTTGGGTACCGACGCCGCTGGAACACGCTTCTTGATCCAGTACGACATTACCCCTTGGTTCCTCGTTTTCAACCACTACCCAGACAAGTTGTTCGGACTGGACGTCTTCCCAGATGATGCATACAACGCAACATCCGATTTCTACCCGACCGTCCGTGAGGATGCAGGTATACCCCTCGATGGAACTATTGGCTGGGGTCAGACGAATTGGCAAAGCTTCGTGGCGGCCACCGTCAGTAATGACACCCGGGACACCTTCATTGATGATCTTTGGACATATATCTCGAACGGCCTGAACACGGCTCCGTTTTCTGACCGGTATTGGGTGACTGCTAGTGGCAGCTACTCTGCTGGTGAATCTTATTCCTTCCGTGCGCGGCCGACGTTAGGCAGCCACTTTGCTTTGGCGGCACTATCTGGTGCCAATATTTGGTCTTGATTTTACTGTGCATATGCATCGAAGTAATGACTTCGAAATGAGTCTGCTTGGATACCCGTGGATCTTGCCTAAAGTACATATCCACTAATAATACATATATTTCATTGGACTCATCTTCATAATAACGTCAGAGTCGTGATAAGTGTCAGTAATCAGCATCCACCACCACCGGCTATCGTCACAAAGCTTCCTCTCATAGCAAACTTCTGGTCCCCTTCCCATTGCTTTCGTAAAGCCTTCTCTCGAGCGCGCACTCGTTTGCTGTGCTCCTTTGCAAATCGCTTCTGGGCTCTTGCCTCACTCTTGCACGTGGTTGGTCTCTCATTAGTGGTCTGTTTATCCTCGCTCTTCAGTGCATGTTTCTTTGGCCACATTTTCCCCTTCACCCAGTCGAACATCTTGATGGACTCTAGGTTGCCGGGTATGTAAGTAGTAAAGTGGTTATGGGCAGGCTTTCAGATGTCAGCTGCAACCAAGTATTATTTGTAGAATATATGTAGAGACAATACCTTGAAATGTGAGTTTGGAACCCGGTCGTGGTATCTAGCAGTGTAGGGAATTTAGATCATGGTAGAAGTTCATGATCGCAGCTGGGGCCATGGGGTCAAGTACAGCGGGCGTGGACTAAATGAGCAACGATCGTCAACATCCTTGCAAGGCTAAATCGTGCCCGGTCTAAGATAACTCCCTGTATATCACAATGGAATATATTTGACTTTCCTTTTCCAGCAAGGTTGGAACATAAACTCTATACAGTTTACGATTACGGGTTGCAGGAAGAAAATTTGAAGATGGTAGTTAATATCATAACTAGGTCAAGAAAAATCCCTTCTAATGCACTCTATGCGTGGTATATAAAAATAATCCATAACTCGTTCATCAGTAAATTCAACGGGTTTGTTCATCAGCCGAAAATACACTTTCCATGGCGCGAACCCAATTTGGTATGTTTTTGTTTTTGTGTTTTTTGTTTTGTTTTCCAAATCCCTTACTCAATAGCAGACTGAGAGTTGCCGTGCATGACAGGGTTGATCTTGGACTCCCACTTAAACTTGAAGTCGTCACCAAGCTCCTTACGGATAGCAGTTTGAACAGCCTCCTTGACGTTCTTGAAGACACCGAAGTTGGCAGGGTTCTCCTCATCGTTCTCTCCACCCTGGAAGACACCGGTGCGGACAAGGCAGGTGTTCCAGCCGTACATGTTACCACCGACGATATCGGAGGCCGGGTTGTCTCCGATCATGTAGATGTTCTTGGGGAGCTTCTTCTCGCCGTACAGATCCTCCATCCAGTCCTGCATCACCTCGTCGGCATAGATGTAGGTGGCCCGCTCGGGCTTACCGTACAGCACACGCTCGAGGTCGTTACCAGAGGTGGCCTTGTACATGGCTTCGACACCCAGACGGAAGGCACCAAGGTGGAGACGTGGGGGACCCTTGTGCTCGGTGGGGCAGAGGAGATCACCTTGCGAGAAGTAGATGGGGATGTGCTTGTGCTCCTTGGGGTTCTTGGTGCGAGTGAGCAGGTATCCGTCCTCGGACATGAGAAGATCGTTGATGATCTGGAAGTCGGTCATCATATCCCAGGACTCGGCGAAACAGAGGATGGCATCGAACTTGAGCTTGGAGAAGTCGCGGGGGCGGGCGCCCTTGAGGTCCTCTTCGGTAAAGTAGCGCTGGGGGGAGATCGTGGGGTCCCAGGCGACAATATCCTTGGGGTGGATAACGTTCTTGAAGCCGTACTGCTCGGCGACATCGCGAATCTTGTAGCCTTCGCCACCGCAGACCAGCACGGTGTCGTAGTACTCAGCAAGAGCTTGCATGGGGGTGTGTGACTGGATGAATTGGTCGAGATGAACGGGCTGATCCAGGATCTCGGAGAGCTGCTCAGTACGAGCCACCTCAGTCTTACCACCACCGTTGGTGAGGAGGATGTAGGGGAACTTGATACCTAAAGATAAGGGTGTTAGGAAAATATCCATAGCCAATGCGGGGTAATAATTTTCTTACCGAGCTCATTGTCACCGTTCAGCATCTTAAGGACTTCACGGCCTTCCTGGATCGGGTTATTACCGTGAACCAGGACACCATCGATATCAAAGGCAAAAGCCATGTTCTTGACAGCCTGGACCTTCTCTGGGGACATGTCCTGCACCTGGGAGGCCATGATTTCCCGTCCCACGACGCTCGGCCGGGAGGCACGAGACAGACGTGAGCTCCGTGACATACGCGGAGACCGGGGAATGGGCAGAGAAGTACCGAAGGAGTTGCGAGAACCACGGCGGTCCCGCATTGAGGGACCCAGGCTCAGGTGGTGCATCATGGCGGATGTACCGCTCATAGAGCTGCGAGTGGCAGGGATTTCAATGGTCTCACCCTGATCGTTAGGGATGGGAATGCTGCCATGGGGGTCGCGGGGGGAGCGAGCGGCCTGCACATCGCTGGGAGCGGCGGACTCGACGCCAAGATCAGCGTCTTCAAAGCGAGACATGATGGATGTTGTGATGGGGAGGGGTATCTGGTAAAAAAAAAAAAAGGGATTGTCGAAGGGTATCTTAAAGGGTATATGTAGAAGTGAAAGTTGTAAAGTTTCAATGGACCCCTCAAAACTGGGTGACGGAGTAGAGTACCGAAGAACAATGTGTGGTTGATGACGAGGGACCCGATTTACTTTATAAACGATGACGCGCTGATCGGTTCCCTTATGAAGCAGTCCCGGTCTAAGAGATATGAGTCTCCATAATTTTCTTCAGTTCGTGTCCGACCAAACGCCCGATTGTCTCAAAAGAAGACTAGTACGACCGCTAACAAAGAGAAAATTATGGAGACGGCAAGTGACGTGGCATTGCCCAATCATTTACTCGGTACCTGTAAAATTGTGAAAAGCGCGCAAAGGAGATTGGGAAATTGCGAAACATTGGAGCAAACATTGGGGGGAAATTGGGAATTTTAGAATGTTGACGTCACTGCACAGGTGAGATTGGCTGCTTAATTGATTCTTTTAATTAATTAGTTTTGTGTGGAGGTTAGAATAAGCTTGTACAACTCGGCCAACTTTCCTCCAGACTATTCTATAGACCCTTGACTATAAATTCATTAAAATGTTCTGTCACTCGTACCTGAATGAAATGATGGTATCTCCATATTCCTTAGTTTCTGCTCATGACGTAGAATCGCTCATAATCACCAATACATTAATTCGACCAAAACCCCTCCGGGTTTACCCATTGCGGGCTAACCGGAAACGACGCATTTATTGTGGATATCAGTGGATCTCTACTCCACTATACCACCTGTAGGGTTGAGGTGGCGTCGGAGATGTAACATGCGGGTTGCCGCACCACCGAGATCATATAGAGAAATGAAGTATATTCATGCAATCCAACATTGAATAGAGGTAGATCTCGATGGCGTATGTTAAAAAGGTCCAAGCCATGTGAGGTCTAGACGGGAGAAGGTCAACGGGAGTCAATCGGCTTATCTTATCGCCGTGATTGGCTGAATAAGCCTCACATACCCGCCTCTGCACGATGACCTAATGCCGATTATGCCGAAACCTGCCAAGCCCGGACGTTTTCGGACTGTTTGGATGTCAAGGTTCAATGTTCTTCCGGGTTTTGGTTTCGTTCTTTCCTGAAACGGATTCACGGTGTATAAATCTTGTCAGTACTCCGTAAAGCCCCTCTAATCAAACTGAGCCAATGAAAAGCACCTTTCTTGATACATGTAAGGGATCGTAGATAGTTACGCGTTGGAATTCTGGAAGTCGGGATTCCGTATTGTCGCCCCGCCGTCTGTATCGCGCAACCCCACCACCCCTCCATTTCCCAGTTTCTCTGCGAATGCATTTTCCCTCGGGGAGGCTTGCATGATAATCATTGGAAATTACTAAAATAATCCCGCATATGTTAATCCAATAGAAAAAGGCCATGGGAGATCAAAAGCACGAGTAGATAGAGTTTGCGTCACCGCTGGCCAATTGGTTCTTGGAGTTTTGGCCCATTGGACGCCTCAGCCGTGCAGTCCATGCAGATACCCTAGCTATACTGTAGATCGCCCGTGCTTTCTCGGTGGTGGTGATGATTCAGGTTGCCGTGCCGCTAGATCTGGATCATCCACAACGGAGTGGACTGCTCCGCGTCCTGATTTACTGTTAACTGAAATGAGGGTCCATACAGATGGGCTGGAATAGAATCTAGCACATGAGGTCTAAGCGTGAATACAATGTAAGATGATGGACTGGCGTACGTCAAGGGAAACTCCTAGGTACCTATCGCTTGGGATCATGGAAGAAAACCACTTGCACGGTAATATCATCCCGTGCATTACGGGAGAAAGGAGAACCGAAGCCCAGTCGTCCTGCGATCAACTCATGTTGATTTCCACCAAAAGCATTGCGAGTCAAATGAACCGCGGCATTGCCATCCTGGACAGTCGTCCGCTCCTCCACAAATCTTTCCTCTACCCCTTTATCAAAGATAAAATCTGACCGCGCTGGGCTGGTCGGGACTGACGGGGTCTTCTCTGAGGATTCGAGCCATTTCCCTAATAGGCCAACCGCCTGCTCGCTGGATAAATGATCCCATAAGCCATCACTGGCCATGATCATGAAAGACGGTCTACTGGGGTCGATCTTTGTACTAGTCACCACCGGCTCGGCAGTCAGATATGGTGGCGTTCGCACATCATATCTGGGCGTCAAAGGGGCCGGTCCGTAGAACCGTTGGTGCATTTCTTTCTGAAAATCCAAGGCCCACTTCCACCGGCTATCCCCGAATGCCCGGGAGACCATGATGCCTAGCACCCGCCCATCTTTGATGATGCTCTCCTCGCCAGGGTGCTCTTTTTGCAGTCTGGCAATCTCCTCTTCGTTAGTCCCGCTCTGATCCACGGACAAAGGAATGGCCTCCCAGGTGCCGTCTGGTCTTTGTTGGCCCAGCACGGCTCTAGAATCACCGGTGCATGCAACATGCAGCGTGCTCGTCGCGGTATCCAAGATGGAAAGCAAAGCACATGAACCTGCATACGCGGGTTCCATCTTGTGGATCTTATCTTGCAGCGGTTCGTCGTTGCGGGATGCATCCTCGGCGGTCTTGAAAATGGAGTCGTCAAGGTTTAGGAACCCTTTGACCAGAGCCTCTTGGATCCGCTCTGGCGGAACTGATGCATCCGATCGGATCTGTTCTAGACTGTGGCGCACATAGGGAAGCATTTGGTGTTTCAGTAGCTCTGCCGTTTGCCACCCCGCATGTCCATCAAAGACCGCCCAGGCCATCCACTGTTTCCCGTCCTTCCACGGCGATGGGAATTGACCATGCAAGAAGCGGTCCTCACAGGGGCTATTCGAAGCCCATTGTGTGCCATCGTATCGAGTCACACCAGCAATTCCAGTAACGGGGACCGAATAGGCATTTTGGGAGATAATCCGGGTCACCTGGTCTGGTGAAAGGCCCGGCCCGAATGTCAACTGATCCGTGGGCGGAGTGTCTAGCCGCGGCACGTTAGGCACATCAGGCACATCCGCCACATTGGACACATCGCGACCAGAAGTTGCCCACCACAGACCAGGGCCAGTGATGAGGCCTCCGAGCACGGCATTTCTAGCCCAATGCGACGAACCTGTCTTTGCTGAATAGAAACGCCGGGTGGTCACGCGACCTAGCTGGGGTCGAGCCCGAGCGCCCAATGAAATGGTGGAGAACATGTAAGCCTTGAGACAGGGGGTGAAAGGACAGTTCGGAAGGAAGGAATGTCTTTCCAAGTTTCGGATTCTTAGGGAAGGGAATATTCCAAGCGATCCCTTGGGATAGTTATGAAACTCTCACAAATGAGAAGTAAGGGGGAAGTCAAGTTGGTCTTGACCAAAACACTCACGACACGTGACTTGTGTACAATAGAGATGAAAGTGAGATACGAATGACATACTAACGACGAAGAAAATAGCAAAATATATAGACGTATTGAAAATGCCTTTCATTTGAAAATCATGGAAGAGCCTAAACCTCCGGCTATACTAGTATTTAAAAGGGTTACCCCCTCACAGAGTGTAGATGAAATCCGGCCGCTTATCACCTAGCAGCTCGATCTCACTCTGATCAAGCCCTTCGATCCAGTGATCTCGCTCACCGCGCCGACGCTTGGCGTTCTCTCGGCGGAGCAGAACGTACTGTACGATCGAGCCGCCAAACAGAAACACGACCAGGTATGCGAGCACAGTGCCGTGCCCGGGATAGTATCGGGGGGAATCAGCCTGACGATAGATATTGGATGAGACAATACCGTTCAGATTACCCCAACCGATGATAAATCCTAGCGACACGCCACGCTTATATACACCTAAACTGCAGTCAGCGGATGCAACCGAGAGGACTAATGGGACTCGGAGGATTACGTACCCTCGATGTTATTGCTGGACCAGGAGATGGTGTTGGCGATGGCAGGATAGATACCCATTGCCCCAAGGAATGTGCCGGCATAGCGAGCACCGGCAGATTGGCATCCTAGGAGCATAGAGAAGCCCACTATACCGAGGATCGCGGTAGCGATATTGCACAACCCCCGCTGGCGCGTACGGTCAGCAATGAAGCCGACCGTAATGGTCAAAATGGCAGCAGCAGCGTAGGGGGGAACACTCAGTAACTGAGCACGTATCGAGCTGTAGCCTGAATATAGTTAGTTGGAGTCGAGGGTTTAGATCAAAGAGAGAAGTTACCCTAAAAGCAAGTTAGGAAATAGAAATATACACCAAAAGTCCCTAAGTATCACTCACTAGTTCACTGATAATAGTCGGCACAAACAGCGAGAATGCATACAGCGATCCGTCTGCTCCCATGTACACTATCGCACCCGTCCAGGTCTTCCAGTCCTTAACGCTCGCCCAGAAGTAAGACATCTTGAACTCCTCGTGTTCAGCGCTCGACTGCGCATCCAGGGCAAGTCGGCGTAGCACACGGGCTCGATCGTCCTTGGACAGGAACCGGGCTCGGTCGGGAAAATCGTATACACACCAGAAGGATGCCACGCCAATTACGATAGTGGCCAGCCCTTCCAGAATGAAGATCCACGCCCAACCGGCCTTGCCTCCGACTTGATCCATCTTGGCGATTGCAGCTGCTAGAAGACCGCCAAAGGATCCGGCGAGGGCGGCAGCTGAGAAGAAAATTGCCATTCGTACGCCAAATTCCTCGCGTTTGTACCAGCAGGAAAGGAAGTATCCTATGCCTGGGAAGAGACCAGCTTCGCTCAGACCGAGGAACCAGCGCACTGCCATCAGTCCGGCATAGTTGTGCACCGTCCCCATTAGGGTCATACAGATTCCCTAGAGGGGAATAGAATTTAGAATCAGGAATACAGCCTTGAACTGTAATATTGAAGCAAAAATGCGTTACTTACCCAGGCAATCATGATGGAAGGAATAAAGATGCTCGGTCGCAGTCTTTTCAGGAGCACGTTGGTCAAGGGCTCGAAGACAGAGTATGACACGAAGAAGATGGTCAAAGTGGCATTGTACTGATTGGCTGTCATACCCAAGCTCTTGCTAAGGCCGTCGATCTTGGCATTGCCGATGTTGGTCCTTTTCTATGTCAGTACGCGCTTAACCAGGATAACAGGCACAAGATCTTCCCTATGGTTAGATAACATACCGATCAAGAAATGAGGCTAGATAGAGCAGACTTAACCATGGAAGCAAGCGAAGATCAAGCTTCCAGAGAAGCTTACGGTCCTATAGGCATGCAGCAGTTAGTTCTAGAGAAGATCGGCTCTGCATGAACTTATGCATGGGGTGTTTCAGGATAAGGATCCAAACACATACCATCTGGGCTCTTTCTTCATCACTCAGACCTTCATCTGGATCCTCCAACACTGACAATTTGTCCGTTTTGACGTTCGAGGGCATCTCCACATCCATGTGGGCTGCTTTCTCAACACCAACGATCTCGGTAGCCATAGTGTTTCACAGCAGACGCAATTATCCTTGCAATCAATTCTGCAGCTTACAGCACAAGACTGAAAAGGGAATGAAAGAGAAGAAAGAAGAAAGATACAGGGCAGTAAATGGATGAGCGGAGCGGGGAACTAAACGAACTAGCTGAGCATAAACGAGTGGATAGAGTACTGCAGGATGTACTGTAAGCACTCGTGTTACGTGGCTAAGACTTAAAAAATACAAACCAATCATTGGTCCCTACTCCGCACCTGTTTACAGGGATCATTCCAATATTTCCCCAGCGATCGGCATGGACCGCGATCTACATTGGAATATGCCTAATTGAGGCTCGGGATTATAATTCCCTGCAGGGTCAAGCCGAGGGATAACCGGCTAGAGGGGTTTGAAGGTACAATATATAGATCAATGGAAAAACTGGAATCATGCTATCTTGATTTTCATGGAAATAGGGACATCCGGGAGACCCTTGGTTAGGGCAAACATCCCCGCGATTTTGCGGGGACGTCGAGACTTGAGATCCCCACTCCGCCCCGCCCACAGAAATACAGGACTCGATCCTCCAAGTCCAAAAATAATTTTCCCAAGGATAGCATGCCAAATTGAGGCTGCTGGTGGGATGCCATTGATGCCCATCATAAATTGCCAAACAGCAGCTGGATCAACCCGTCCTTGTGGTCGAAGGTCCGGACGGAGATAGTAGCAGACGTCGATTTTATGTCTTTATCCACAGTGCGCACACTCTCTGTTGGTGGTAGTTTTCTTCAATTTTACTTCTTGGCGGGCCGTCACTATTGACTTCTGGAGGTGGAAGATTGATCAAATCCTTTCACTCAACCCGTCCCTTGCTAGTGGTGGCAGTGGGAGTATTGGCCCCTGTGGCGGTCGTTTTGGAGGGGTTCGTGATGTCTGGAAGCCGATTGATGTTGTTTCGTTGGCTTTGAGATCGATAATAACTGTGTTGGTTCGGTTCACGAGGTCTTTAGCGATAAATGTTATCGCTGCGTCGGATTTGAGGCTGCTGATAGCGGTGGTCTTCACTAGTCGTCGATCTCCGATTATGCGAAGCATAGTCATAAACGAAAAATAGGGTGTCGAGTAAGGTTTCGATCCTACAACTGGACACAAAGGGTCATGTACATAAAGCTTTGACGTATATGCTGGGCTGTGGATAATTCGAGGAAACAATTGGCAAATTATCTACATTTCTCCAATTCTGAGGCCGGCATAATATATATCACATACACATGCAGTATCTCTTCACGGATAGTAGTCATTATCTCATGGACTAAAACGACCCATATCCGGATTTCTTCAGCTGGCGTTGGACTTTCGGAGACGGCGTGCCTTAGAGCCAGCTAGTAATTATAGTGGAAAAATCATACTACTGTTGCACGTTTGGGTCGCCTTTCTTCGGTCGTGGGATTTTCGAGTCTACAAGGCGATGGAGATGTTCTGTTTGGAGAGATCTGAGCACTCTTGTCTTTCACAGGTTGTACTCTTCTGTCGAGCAAGGTTCGCTTTTGAAACGGCAAAGTGTTACGGATTCGGATATCGGAGGTCCATTTGCTTCCGTGGTATATCTGTTAATAGGTAGTGTATTCCACGTATCGTCCTCCTTTCTGCAGCGGTCAGGTTGGATATGAACCCAATGGCGGGGATAGTCGACATGATTTCGGTTTTATATTATGCTGTAGTTCAGCGTCTGACTTGCCGCTCCTTAGCGTTGGATTCGGATTCGCTGTGATTTAGCGTCTGGTTTTATCGCTTTTCGGCGAGATTGGGTGGGTCTTGAAACAAGGTTGGATAAGGTTGGACGAGTATACTAGAGTGTGAATCAAGGTAAAAAGGATTAAAATAAGGTCCACATGGTCAAATTCGACCCTCGAAATCCGCAGGAAAGCTCTTTTGCGCACTATGGGGTCTCCGGGTCTCTCAGGGATCTAAACACGGCTAGGCTGTATTTTGGGTGGAAAAACCAGAGAACTCAAAACCCATCAAAGCCTCTGAGAGGCTGAAAGCATCATCTACTGGAAAGGATCAAAGACGCACAAATATGTGACATTCAAGTGGATGAAGAAGAGAAGTCTCCATAAGGGAGAACTTCTGGCTATCTGTTGGCTATCTGCTGAGCGCTGGTCCCGCGGAGTGGGTCAGAGTGCATGGGAACCCGACCTACCCTCCCAACGGAGGCCATTCAGACATAGCCAAGGCAGCGCAAGGGTCAACAGCAAAGGTGACGGTGACGCCGTCGAAGGTGATCGGGTCGATTGTTGTAAGTTGGCGATAGAGCCAGTAGGCAGCTCTCACTGAGACGAACTGGAAGACCTGATCTGAGGATACGCCATTGTCTACCCGGCATATCAGATGGTCCGGGCATTCATGTATCAGGTCGAATATCGTCTGGACATACTCTTCAAGACCAAAGCGGACCCGCAGGCATCGCGTCAACTTCTCTCCTTCAAAGCGCAGCGGGATGGGATAGGTGGGGTTTACCAGCGCCATCGCCCTGGCTCCCTCAAAGTTGACTTCAAATTCCTTGGTCTTTCCATACCTAAGAAAGGCCTTAGCGCTCCGCTCTTCAACAAAGACAATTACCGCAGTGTAAACGGGGTTGGTGGGATCGAGGTGGCACGAGTAGATATTTCCTTGTTTTATGTGAGACAAGACTCGTGATAGAGTGTATTTTTTAGCGAGATCCACAATTGCAACAGTTCGCCACACATCGTTCTTATCCCGACCCAGTTCGATCGGCACGCCATATTCAAGCTTTGGATTAGAGGGGCGAGCAGTGTCGAGATCATCCTCGCGGATGGGAGCAGAACTCTGCAGGCCGGTTAACAGCTTTACATGATCAGCAGATTGGACTATGTTTCTGGACTAACCTTGCGAGTTACAGGCGCATGAGGAGTAATACCGAGGGGCGAGAACGATGTGTCAACCTCATTATCGCCGTCCTTGAATTGAGCTCTAAAGGCGTTTGCCTTCTCAATGATGGGACAACTGGTGATAATTCCGCGACGGGGCTTGCGACGACCCATTATGGTGATGTTGTCTTTGGGCGATAGACCTCGAGATCAGACAAATAGAAAGAGAGCCTGCGTCCGATGGGATGGATAGAAACACAATGGAGAAGACGAGATGGCTATCCTCGAGTTGAAAGGGACATGAAAGCGTGGATAGATACCTTTCTAGGTAGGCATAGGAGAATGAAAAATGAATGAGTTGCGAATACAATGAAAGATTGAAATTTGAAGAATAACCAAATGAGAATCGCCAAAGAAAGATCAGTTCGAAATGACAGGACGTGTCACGTAGGAACAAAAAGCGGAGTCATTGTTTGCTGCAGGAAGTATGCAAGTGCACTAGTGAAAATGGTTATTGTCCATTCACAGATCTATCCGAAAAACTCTCCGCCGGCCAACGCAACCCAGGGAAGGTTTTCCTTCCAGCATCGTTGCATTAACTGACGAGCATCTTGGATCTAAAGAAAAAGTTAGTGAAAGAAAACCGTGGTCAGTGTGCATATATTACCTGTTTCATACCCGATTTCTCTAGAACCATGAACCTATCTAGGATCGTGGCCCGTTGTGACGGATCTCGAGACTCACATCCCGCCGTGAATAACGGCAATAACGAACAAACTTCGGTCGAGGCACCGAGTCTCATACGTCCTAGGGCATCAATCAGCTGGCGAAGAGCTTCTTTTACCGGGAACGAGTCTGTTGATGACCCTAGTACACGGCGGTGGAGATGAATGAGACCAGCACACCGGAAGGCCTCTTCTGTTGCCATCATGTCTTGAGCTTCGAGGCCCTGGTGGTGATCCGGATCAGCATGGGCACGCTCAGTAAGTCCATCTAGGTCGCCCAGAACGGCTTGAGCTTGAAGAACCATGTCTGCAGATGGGTGCCATGCCCGGCGGAAGTTCCCTAGCTCGTCGAAACGCTGATTATCGCACTCTTGGACTAGCTTTGCCAGGCGAATGAGAAACAGGCCGGTGCGAGGAGTGAATCCCGTGAAGCAGTCCACGCTAAACTCGTCATAGTTTTCAGGATTCGAGCATGCGCCTAGAACAGACTGATACAGCAACAACGGTCGACCGGCTCGACGACAGGACAATGCACCAACGGTGTCGATATACCCTAACCAACGAGCGAAGAATGCGCTTATTCGATTACCTGCCCGGGCAAGCCGCTCACTCCGTGCAAGGAACAACTCGCGAGCGAGTTTAAGATGGCTCTGCCATGTGATGGGCACTTCAAACGTTCCCGGGGACACAATCTTCAAGGATAAAAGCAGAATGGCAGTCGCTAAGTGGCTATCGGTAATATCTTCGTGGGAAGCTTCCAATGCCACGCGCAGGGTTGGGAAGACATCACTGACCCAGTGCGCGATTCGATTGGCTGGCTCGGCATGACCTAAATACCGCGCACGATGACTTGCCGAGTAAGCAAGCAACAAGTTGAGCAAATTAGGGTCGTCCATCGCCACTAATTTTATTCGTCAGTATAAGACCGCACGAGACCCCTCACTTTAATGATGATAAATACTTACTTGATGGCAGGACAGACGTGAACGGGTTGTTGTCACAATCATGAGGAACCAACATCCGGGATGTATGATTGAGGAAATGATGAAAGTACATCAGGTTGATTGGGTTCCCCAGCAATGATGACGGCAGCGGGGACAAATATCTTGGAATGTTGATTGAAACCGGAACAGCATAATACCCGCTATAATCCGCACTCTGGGCCCCAGATGATGTCGAATAGCCCTTAGGTGAAGCCTCTTCGGAGTGCCCCCGAGCGCCAATGACTTCCAAGGAAGAGTTGACATCAATTGCGGCGTGATCGTTATTCAATGCGACATCCCGGTCTGGCCGGCCTGAATCCAATCCATAGTTATCGGTCACACTGGTGAGATAGGCCTGCCATCTGCTCCGGGCCGCGAACGATTCTGCGACTTTATCACCATCATTGCAATCATTGGACATGGCCTCCGTTTGATGACTGAATGGCGTGAGATCGTCAGGTGATGAAGCAGCGTTGCTTCGTGTTATTGGCTCATGCGAACCAAGCATCAAGGCCATACCACTACCGTTTGACAAGCTAGGAGAGTGGTTACTATGCGGTGCCATTCCACCCATGGAGTATCCCAAGCTGTGCTCATCATGGGAAATGGAATCGCGGGGGTCTTCGTTTTGATCAGATCCCTGCCCGGCATCCAATGAATTTCGAAGAAATGATACGGGCTGCGAGACCGAGTTCGAATGGAATGCAAATGCCGACATCGAACGAAGACCTACGCCTTGATCCGCGGCGGCTGAGAAAGTCCCGTGGAAACCCGGACCAAAAGGATAATGTGTTAGAGAACCTGACGATACTGGAGGTGTCGAAGGTGGTTGTTCTGGCCAGGTAGAAGCAAATTGGATATCAGCCTGGCCCGGTGAATTTCCATCTCCCACATGCGGTTTGGGTGACTCAAATATGCCGAGTGGTGGGGACATGGTCCCAGGGGACCCCAAATCACTGGGATGAACGTTGACAAAACCATCCATAGGGCTTGTGTTAGCCGGCATGGGCGCCGAAGTGGAGTTCATAGCGCCTGTTGGGGTAGCGTCCGCAAAAGACATAATCGTCCCTGCGTACCCGCTTGACTGGGAACCAGGCGAGTCAACGGATGCACGTTTGGTCCGACCACCCCAATTTAGACGGACGCTATAGTCACACGCCTCTCCTTGTCGTTGGCAATTGAGACATAAAGGCTTTTCCTCTCCACTGGATAGCTCAAATTAGTGAAAATGTTTTGTTGCGGCGCATGTTTGTTGCTTACCATTTGACTTTACGAGCTTTGCACGGCCTGCGTTGACAAAGTAGTTAGTATTCAAGCACAAAGGACAGATTTGTACCCTCGAACATAGACTTACCAACACCCTTTTCGACTTCTTCTCTTTGGCTCTGGCGCGCCAGGTCTTCGGGGACGAGGCATTGCACCTCAGACGGGATATATCAACGACCAGCCCCAGAGCAGCACCGAGGGAATCGAACAGATAGAAAAGGTCGTCTCCAAAGAGATTCCATTCAACAGCCAAAACGCTTTGAAGGAAACTGTCGAAGCCTTTTCACAGGGCACACAGCACACGATTGGAACGCTTTTTACGTCCAGAACTGTGTTGACCCCAAGTGGCGACGAAACGATAGTCGACCAAGCACCCACACCTAGTAGACAGGGACATCGAGGTGTGGGAGGGAGATGCGCCCAAGTAAGAGTTCAGGGTCCCGCTGCGGATGCAGCAATGGGGTTTTTTGCTATTCTGCAGATGCAGCTCCAAGAATGATAAGGGTTTGTGGCGATCTTGTCGATCACAAAATGCGGGACAAGCTGAGAATTTCTGGGGTAAGGGCCCACTTCAGACCTTTACCATTTACAGACCAGCGAGTTCAGATTATGCAGGTTATAGAAAAGAAAAAGCACGTTCTGGAATGGCTATGCACGCGAGAAAGTGTGGGGAAAGAACCAAAGATAAGACTGACTAATCCGGATACCGGATCAACCTCACCTCCGGGCAGGGATGCCGCGGCTTACCGAGTCACGTGGTAAAGCGTCATAGATCCTAGGGGCCGAACTCCAATTTGTCTTTGGTTCCTTGGTTTCCCTTGATCTCCCTAGAGTGGTCAATACCCTGAATCATCGGAACTTTATTCAACTCCGACAATGTCTAACATTTTCATAAAACAGCATCCTTTGCAGAGGCTTTCTAGCCCTTCAAGAGGCCTGTCGGCTCTGGTTCATGTATGACTCTTGGATCCCATTACAAGAGCCATGCTAACGTACATAGATCACCGGGCTTGCGAGCTTTCTCTGGTCATTTAAGTTGTCAGTCATCAATTGCTTCTCCACCAAGCTCCCTGAATTTATCGGTCAACTAATGGAAATACAATAGTATGCATGATAATCCTAATAGGGCGTAAGCTTTACTTTGGCTCTTTACTAGGGAACAATATGATGTTCCGACAGATCAACTAACGAAAATTAGGGATGAGGCATATGGCTGGCATTTTCAGTATTTGACCGTGATTGGTCTGACCTTGTCTACGTTGACCTTTGCCGTTGCCTTGTTGGCAGATATTACCTTGTCCCGGCGCTTATTTCTGGTCAAAAACCTGCTCTCAGTATGCAGTGCACCGATGGAGGTTCTAATTAGCGTTATGTACTGGGGGCTTCGAGTGGTTAGAAAAATATATCATATCTCATTATATGGAGAGCTAATTGAGACCCCAGATTGACGAGCGGCTAGTGGTTCCTGATTGGGCTGTGATACCCCTTCACGCGGGTTTGTTGGATCATTAAATCCCGTTTCGCATTGACCCCTCGCGCTAACGCCGTTCGAACAGATATTGGCTTCCATGCAACCCCGTCCATTGTGATGTTGGTGGATCTACTGTTTTTGTCTCCCCCGTGGACTATCACCGCTCTGCCCTCATTGGGAATATCGGGAACTATTGCGTTTGGCTATTGGTTTTGGGTGGAGCAGTGCTTCCTGTACAACGGATGGTACCCATACCCCCTTTTTGAACAGCTATCAACCGGGGGTCGTATTGGGCTTTTCTCACTGAGTGCCGTTGTCATGGCGATGAGTACTGTCACACTTCAATGGTTATATGGTCGGGTAAATGGGTTTGGAACTGGTCTCCCGAGTCAGTCTCGCCCAGGCGATATCAAGCGGAAGGATGGTCTTTGAGATATCTTTGCAAACTAACTCTTTGTGGCGTGGCGGCATTGATGTAAGGCCTCAATGCCCCTCAGATCAGGTCTCGGGTTGGATATGGAGAAACCTGTACAAAGGATAGAAATATGTAAAAATTCAATTAGAATTGTATTAGAATCCTCTCGTTCTATCGTTTCCAAGGGTCTTGAGACACATTTGAATCATCGTGGACAAAAATGTCACTTGGGATTCACATGTGACTTGCATACTTGGGAGAAAAATCAAGGAGATAAGATATCACAGAGAAAAAACACAATAACTCTTACATCCAGACTCATTGCAAAAAGCCCAGCTGTTGATCCATCACACTTCGCACGATTTCATCCCAAGGTCGCCATTGCATTCCAAGTTCAACTTCTGCCTTGGTTGTGTCGGTTGGCATGGAAGGAGGGCCTTCCACCTCCTCGGTAAGCTTCACACCAACATTAGGGTAGGCCTTTAGCGCTACACGAGCCACATCTTTCCAGGTGGTTTGCGGCCCAGAAAGCAAATACTTTGAACCATCCTTGATCTTCGGGTCTAATGCCTTGACGTGAGCTTCAGCAACATCTTGGATGTGCACGCCTGTGATGCCGCCCATTGGAACACCTCTCATCACGCTACCCCAGAGAATACCATTGGATCCCCCTTGAACTTCTTCGGCGGAGGTTTGTACAAGATTGGCACCGAAGACAAATGCTGGATGAATTGTAACCAAGGCGTAGTGTGGTTTTTCGTTCTTCCAGAATTCCCAAGTAGCATTATTTGCCAGCAATTTGGATGCTCGGTACAAAGTCATCGGGGTTGCATCAGGATTGCTAGGATCGACGAAATTGGCCTTACGGTCCACACTCAAATTCCAGTCATTATCCTCTAATGGAAATGTCAGTCTATCTATAATTTTTCATGCAGTGGTTTGGATCAAGTGCTTATGAAGCATGCATGGTATGGTACCTTTGACAACACCACCTTCGGGTATTCCGGTGATGGGAAACAACGCAGCGATAGACGAAGTGATCACAACCTTCTTGATGCTTGGCACCTCAGCCGCCTCCTTAAGAATAGCCAAGGTTCCGTTGATCGCAGGAGTGAATATGGCATCCGGGTCTGTTCCACGGGCAAGAGGCGATGCTAGATGCAGGACAAAGTCCACTCCATCAAGCTTGCCTTTATAAGCAGCTTCGTCGGTCAGGTCAGGGATGGTGACGAATTCTAGCTGGTCGCGATAGCCTGACAATACATCTTCCAGTTTCTCTGATCTCTTGCGGACGGCAATTCGAAGACGATATCCTGCCTTCAGAGTCTCAAGAGCGGTGGCGCTGCCAATAAAACCAGTAGCACCGGTGATGAAGACAAGTGGGGAAGACATGGTGGTAATGACGATAATACCAAAGTATTGATCTAGGAAATCAGGAGGTCAACCGAATTAAATAGACATTTCGTTGATTATCAATTGATATTCTCGTTTATTCTCTAGGGAACAGTCGGCGTTGATTATTCATTGCCGCTTTCTTCGATGTAATCTGCCCGAACCTCAATCCACTACCACTATTCTTGGCTACAACGGATCCTTTTGCCGTCGAAGATTCCAGGGTTTACAAGATAGTCATTATTGCAGTCAGCTTAGATATATTCTCTAGCGAATCAATGGATGAAGAGGGACATTGAAATCGAGTGTGTTTGCGTCAAATCGGCCTCCATCCCGAAGTTTTCGAATTGGCACAATAAGCTATAATCTTCATTAGAGCTTGCACGACAAACTAGGTTATAGAAACGTCTTTATGATACGCCCCTACTTGGAAAAGAACTCCGCCGGGGCCTTTGCTAACGACCGACTTTAGGAGCGAGAACCAATAGAATCAATGTTTCCCCCGCGAGATTGAATCAATTTCAAATCAAACAATGCTTCTATCGATATCCTCAAGTCTTTCCCCCTTGTGCACCTCGGCAGAAATTGATTACAAGAAGGTCGGACGATGAATAAACGTTTTAATCCCTGCACCAGTGGGGCGGCACTTGAGCCTCGGTAAGTTACCTGGTGATCTTACATAAGGCAAATTACCAATCAGATCTTAACTTCACAAATTCTGGAGTTTTACTCACTCAGACGGAATTATGGCATATAAAGATGGGGAGGAGAAAATTGTACAAAGTTTGAAAGTCGAAAATTGGTTGTGAGTTCGTTTTCTTTCTTCCCCGACCCAGACCACCTGATATGTAAGTGGCGGGGGATGCTTCTGCAAAAGGTTATTTTCGCGTAGGATTTTTAGTGTGTGATTTTATATAAAGTCATGGGAAGCGCTGAATTCATCTCATTGAAGGCTCATAATTTCCAAATTTGTGAATCCCATCTTTGAGTGTCCCTATGATATTCAAATCCATACCGATCTTTGGACTCGACATGGTCTATTCCGTGGCCCAAACGGTTTCACACCTGCAAATATAAGTGTCCCATTTATTATCTTGGGATTTCCGTCTCTTTAGATGCTCTCCCATTGAACTGGGCAGCGGACAGGGCCATACTTTTTATCATCAACAGCCATACTGCTTATCATCAAGAGATGGGGTTCGTACTTGCAAGGGAATCTATAGTTAGAAGCCACGATGGATGCGTGACTTGCAAGTCATCCGGAATTATTGATCAATTGACTCCTACTCCAAGTTCGATATTGACTGACAGGCTACGGTGAGTTAGATACCAAATAAAATCACCTCCACTACTAAAATTTGCAAGGTTATCCATATACATGGTAGCAAAACAGAAAAGTGAGAGGGACCATAGAATTCAGCCCGATGAGTCCGGTACAGCCGGGCGATGATGGATTCTAACGAATAGCTCCTTTTCAAGAGGCGCATGTGTATTCCACAAACTCTATACTGCATCCAATCGAATAAGTGAACACATATGTTAATCTCAATCTCATATGAAGGTTCCAACAAGAGCTCAGTATTTATCCAAATCCATGGCTGTTGAAGCTTATAACTTCGTTGTGGTTTGCAACTTCGCTCGCTTACATAATCTTACTCCACCTTTGGTTTTCGTGGTAGCAACGCAATCTCTTGTCCCCGATTCAATTCCCCAGTTTCTGACATTCCATCATATTAATCATGTCAGCTCGCACAGTGATCGGTGGTCGACTCAACTCCACAGCTCTCAGCTCCCTGGCTAGCCCCTCTCCGCGGATTGCATCCCAGCAACTTGCACGCCTCCACTCGACCATTGTCCGTCCCTCCCCGAGTGCCCCGTCCAAGCTCGCCATCCAAAATGTCCGTCCTGCTCCCGCCCTCTTGAACCGCCCGGGTCTGCGGATGAACTCGACATCTTCACCCAGCAAGGATGAGGTGAAACTCGACTGGAACTCTTTCTTCAAGCTTCGCGCTTCTCGCCGCCGCTACTCCCTGGCATCCTCCATTGCGACCTCCCTCGTGTCCACTACCGCCGGTGTGCAGATTCTGTCTTCGCAGGATTTGGAGTCTCTCGGTGCTCAGGTGATGGGTCTGGACCCTTTTGTTGTCATGGGAATGGCGACCGCTGCTTGCGGTGCGGTTGGATGGCTCCTGGGCCCGATTGTTGGCAACGGCCTCTGGGGTCTGGTTTACCGTCGGTTCGCGCCCTCTGTGGCAACAGTGAGTCTAATATTTTCCTGCATAACGACAACATATGGTTTGCTAATGAGATATTCTGTTATAGAAAGAGAAGGAGTTCTTTGATCGCATTCGTCGATTCCGCGTCGATCCCTCCACTAACTCCATCGCCAACCCTGTTCCTGATTACTACGGCGAGAAGATTGGTAGCGTGCAAGGATATCGCCAGTGGCTGAAGGACCAGCGGGCATACAACCGGAAGCGCCGAAACTTTATTGCTTGATTTTCATTTTGACACCTTTACCCTTGCATGTTTGTGTATACGCTTGATCCTGCATTTGCAGACTCTTCACCTGAACGGTCGCTTTCTTTTCTCTGGATATGGATTGGTGTTTTCTGATTTTTTTCGATCTCATTAGCGGTCTGGGCGACCTGGGGCATCATATTTGTATTTGAAAATGACCTTTGATAGCACCGTCAAGCAACATCTTCAATTCAACTTATCTGCATCATCAAATACTGTCTGCATGAGCTTATTGTATCATACATGGTCCCTATTGCCTACAGCTTTGCCGGAGTCTTGGCCTTGGGAGGCCGGCCAGTATCAACCTCGGTCCACCAAGGAACATGAGCAGGCACATCATCATCCAAATTGGCTCGGAAGTTGGGTTTACGCTTTTCGAAGAATGCCGTCACGCCTTCTTTCTGGTCTCTATGAGATAGTCAGACTTGAACTGGAAACCCACATCAAGGTATACGTACGCTGATGAGAACATATGGTAGATTGTTTTTGACTCGACCAAATGCGCCATCTCCGGCGAACCATCGTTCCGCCACATCATGGCTCGGTTGAGATACGATGAAGTGGGACTGACATTCTCGGCGATTTCAGTCGCTAGTTCGAGAGCTCTTGGCAATACTTGTGACGCCTCAGGCATAATCTCATTGAACAAGTCCCCAAAGTGCTTTGCGGTCGGTGGGAATACTGCACCGGTGCTGACGAGGTAGCTTGCGTTGGAGTGTCCGACTAAACGGGGTAGGAAAAAGGACGAGCATGCTTCCATTGTGATGCCACGGCGTCCAAATACAAATCCGTATTTCCCTTTCTCGTAGGCAATGCTGGTCACAATCAGTAATGTGAATTGATCTTCCGTCTTGATCATCTCACCGAATAATGGTAGGTAGAGTCATCGTCATGCCCACTCCGACTGCTGATCCTTGCATCGCCGCGATAGTAGGTTTGCGGCAATGATGGATAGCAAGGGAAGCGCGTCCGCCACTGGATTCGATTCATTAGCTGAGTTACTCACAAGAATAACAGTACTTACCCATCACGGTGATCCGCCGGTCTCTCTTTGCCGACATGCCTCGTAAATCCAATATCCAGGTCCGCACCAGCACAGAATGTCTTCCCGGCGCCGGTTAGAACGATTACCTTGACGCGTTCATCGACGTCAAATAGAGCGAAAAGCTTCTCGAAATCAAAGACCATCTCTCCAGTGAATGCATTCTGCTTATTCGGGCGGTTGAGTGTGACCACGACGATGGGGGTCACTGTTGGCGAGCCAGGTGGATGGTGCTTAACGATGACATGGCCGGACGTTGGGATCGTCTCATAAGAGGTCGGGAGGTCTAGAGGCTTTGGATCGAATATCATACTGGAAAGATAATCTGTTACAAAGGATGTGAATGTAAGCCAATTCTAATGGAGGAAAGAGAAATGGATGGCTTATACCTTCTCGGTTCTTCAACTTGAAGCCTCGGTCCGTTTGTGGGGAAGCTGTTTTGTGCGGGGTATAGACTGATTAGTATTAGTCTGACATAACAGCCGATATGAGAACATCAATCTAAACATCACCTCTAAGATGAATTGCAGTGGTTTATATTGCTGCGGGTGTACCTGGTAATTGTAATCTCAATAGACATTCCAGATACTTTGAAGGATAGTTCTCGACCTCCAAAGTCATGAAATCAACTCATGCAAAGTATATACCAACGGGACTACTGGTAGGAACAATTCGAGACCAGCCAGGAGAGGCTCCAGAGAAGGCTGGAAGAAAGGCTTCAGCAAGGTATAGATTCACGGTTCTAAATCGAATATGAAGGAGATATCTACACTCAATCTGATCAGGTCAACCCTACAACCTGAAGATGATACGCATCGATTTCTACGTATGCCCGGTCGTTAGTGCTTAGCTGGATGGTACAGCCCAGACTGAAAACCACAATACCAAAGTAAGTAATGCGAAGCTAATCATGTTCGCCGTTTTGTAAGTCCATCGAACATTGGCAGCCGAACCACATGGACGGCCCTGCCAAGCAAACAACCTTTTTTTTTTTTTTTTTTTTTGAAAGGCGACAGGGCAGATTGGCCACTCAAACTACTTAGCCACCCTTTTGTATCAACCAGCCGGAAATTCGAGCCCTCTGGCCATCTTTAAGATCCAAGAGGGCAATGATTTCCTCACGCGTTCCATGTGGGAACCAACCATGGTGTTATGGCGGCAAGAAGCCTGGGGCAATATTAAAGCAACTGCTGAATGATGTTGAACCTGTATCCAATCCTCAGTCTGTCATCATAGTTATACTTCAGTATGGTTAGAGATAGCCAAAGCTCAAAGGCAATTGATCCCGATCCGTCGTTCGGTTCATGACCTCATCGGGGGCTCTTGGCGCGGAAAAGATTTCAGTGGACCCTATGCGCACCGTCCACGGTAGAGAACATAGAAAACCGCCTCTTCTCTTGCCCGGACCACTCAGCAAAAGATAGAGACCTCTTATCTCTCCTCCTTGCAAATATCATTCCAAACGACGATCCGAGTAACGATCAGTAACGATCACCAGGCGGAGCCAGAATCTGTTCTGCCATCTTCCCCCCCCACTTCCCCTTAAGCTTCCCCTCGATCGCTGCTCGCATATCACATCGTCATGTCTGGTCGAAATATTTCATATGGTCGCGGCGGAGCTGGTAGGTACCTCCAGACGTCCAAGTTGCAGAAAATTATGGGACATCCTGACCTTTACTCTTTCATAGGCAACATCTCCCGCCAGCACAGCTCCACTATGCCGAAGGATCTCATCACCCCGACAATCAAGCAAGAAGTCTATACCACCGGTCGTGGAGGCTCAGGGAACATGGTTCAAAATGATCCCGAACGGCCAGAGATTGCTCGCGAGAGCCAGGATGTGGAATCCCCGCCTTTACGAGCGCAGCAGATCCCCCACCACACTGGCCGAGGTATGAAAATCCACACGCAGGCGCCAGGACACGCAGATAAGGGCGAAGACTGATCTTTTCGTTTCTTAGGGGGTGTTGCCAATGCCTATATCCCGACTGCCGAAGAGGAGGAGCGAGCTCGTCTCCAGGAGGCTGAGCTGATGCGGGTGCGCACACATGATAAGGATCGCATCAAGGAGATCGAACAAGAACGACAGGAACTGCGGAATCAGGATCACTCGACCTAGTCCTGTGATGCGATAAATTGACAGAGTGAGTCTGAGTCTCTGAGTGACTGTCCAGGATAAGTGAAGAAAACACTAACCCAAATAGGGCGAATCTCTTATCTTTGTAATAATTTTTTGCTTTTTTCTTACGCCATTCCTATTTGCGGGTCACACACTGGATTTGAGGATTCGGAGTCTTGTGGGTTATTTACTTTGCTTATTCTTAGCATCGGGCGCAAGGGATAGATTCTCTATGATTAGGTATCTATCCTAATTACAATTTCATTATTCGTTATTTATGTCACCCGGCCATTGGCCTAGGTGAGTATGTATGCATGGGACTAACGTCAGCCCGACCTTGTGTTTTCCCCTGCGACCTTGATTTCAACTAGTAGCTCTGTGGCAAAAGCGTCAAACCTTTGCCTCAGGCAAGAACCAGCCCATAGCATCGACCGGCCAACTGAGAAGGCCCCGCCATTCGGGATCAAGCTCGTCCACAGCCTCCTTCAGAATACGGATGCCCCAATCTCCCATCCACCATGTCTCCCGGAGATGGTGTAGGATGACGGCGAAGTGAGCGAGAATCACGAGCGCAAACGGCCTTCGTTCGCCCACGAGTTCTGGGAAGCGAACAGGGACTTGAAAGGTCCAACAAAGGGCGAAGTCTTTAGGCTCGCTTCCATTCATCAATTGCTCAAGAGAGGTGCTCAGATGATCAATCGTCGCTTGATATGTTCCTTTCTCATGGGTTGGGTCCAGCAATGCTTCACTCTCATTATGCCGTCGCAGGGCTAGAATGACTAATTGAGACATGTTCGGCATTCGGGGCCGTCTTTCTTCGGATCGGACTAATGCATGAAGCTCGCCATCTCCCACCCGGTCCATATTTAACATCATGGCACTAATGAGCCACCGAGTGAGCTGAAATACCTCCAGAAACTCATCTAGTATATCGGGCTGCTCGTCGTCTTCTTCTAGGCCGTCATCAGTTAGGCAATATGCAAAAGAGAACACCGTCATGACACTGCATAGGGCGAAATGGGCATCGCACTGGGTGTCTGAGAGTTCCTGTGTCGTGTCGAGATGAATGCCCATTAGAGCTTTGCTCTGATGCTCGCGCGCAGCGAGGAGATATCGCCATTTGCCGGCCGGGGTCGTGCATGTCCCAGACAGCTGCAGCGCTGATAATGCCAATAGTCCATGTCGAAGACAGGTGAACCGCAGTGATAAACGGGGGATAACGGTCTGCCAGAGGGTTTCTGTGGCACGATCTCGAGCCATGGAGTGATAGGTCGTTGTACACCAGTACATCATCAATTCGAGGTCCTGTAAACCCAAAGTTTCCTCCATATCTTCTGACAGAGTACTCGGCGATGCCTTTGTTGCAGTTTGTGTTGAGTGGGACATGGCGATGGTCATAGTCGGGGAACTGGTGGAGGCTGAACGTGTTGACGAGCCACTCGAGCCCATGTCCTGAGTTTTGGTATCCAGTCTACTCAGGCGAGGTAAACATGTCTGGTTGGCCATCTTTCGATTTATGTATTGGGGACAGCTCGGGCTGGAGAACTTTATGCGGTAACTGTCAGCATAACACCGTTTCTTTGCCAATGCAAGAGCTATGGACATGGGGGGGGGGGGGGGGGGGGGGGATCACGGGGCAAGCTGGTAAGCCTATTAAACATACCCTGCATTCGCTTTTCATCCCCCGTCGAAGCCGTTTACTTGACGGCATTATTCGGATTGGTAGATTCGTTGTTTTCTGGTTTTGGTTCTCACTTTCCCTAGTCTCCATGGGTCGCACTGAGCTATATAACAACTGAAAATACAAAAATAAAAACGCAGGAGGAACCTGATCGAGGTCAGTGGGGCCGAGATTCTTTGATTGCTACCCTTTCCCCTGCAAAGTGGGAACGGGAAGATAGAACTGTTTACTACCTTGCATAAAAATACAGAACACGAAAAAGTAATTGGAGGCAACATTTCCCAATTTGGCAAATGCAGCTTTACTACGTAGAGTGACATAATCCGGCCAAACTCCACACCTGTGGTGAGCTAATTCCGATATTGCGAATAAGTTATGTTAGATTTTACCCGAGTACAAGGGTGATCAAAATTAACTGATCAACATATCCAATTTCTAGGAAGTAAACAATGAACTACTCGGTAATAGTTCTCTCAAGACCCAAAGGGGAGCTAGAAAAGGCAACAAGTCTTGCCAAATCAAGACTAGACACCTAAACTGGATCCACTCGACTATATATGATTGGTTGAGTCTATCCACTATTTGTGCCTTGATGATGCCTGAAAATGCGCTGAGCCATGCGTTTTCCCAAACGGGGCAAACGCAAGATGGTCAATGCACTTGATTGTCAATTGATAGGTTGAGAGCATTTCAATACTTCCTCCACCAAGGAAGTTATTGCGTGGATCATTGTTGATCTATACACCGATTCTTCGAATACATACGCAATGACTTTATAATGATCCCATGCATATTATATTGGTCAACTTGTACCATTTACTTATCTGTACCTCGGTTGGCAGCGTTGGCTCCACTTTGACAGGTTTAGCATTTCAGGGTTGGAAAGAGTCAATTGCATTCTACCTTTGTTCTCGAATATCAGTCAATCTTTCTTTCTGCCCGGTCGCGTGGCCAAGGCTTGGCTCCATTGAGCTTGCGTCATTGACGTGCGCCACTAGTCTATAGACATGACTTCTAAGAGAGCAAGAGGCTCAAAGACTTTCACTCTTTTTCAAAAATTTCTGAAGTAAGCATGACATGTACTGACCAGGTAACTTACATACCTCCACTCCTAGGCGAATATGGTATATGCATTGTAACCTTTGTGATTTTTTAGACATGATCTACGCTGTTCGAGTCAAGCACCAGAATTCTCCATTTAGCGGATGAGTGATTGCCCGCCTGCTTATTTTTGGGGAAATGCATAACATCTTCATCCGACACTATGCCCTACAGGGTCAATGCTCCTTGTGATCATCGAGGATTCGGCCCCCGGGGCTTCATCTGGCCCGTGCGTCCATGCAATGTTGCCGTATTGAGGTGAAAGCCGAGCTACGAATGGTTCACCAAGCGGCACGCCTGAACCTTCCCAATCGATTGGATGGTGCTCCGGCAGATTAAGACTCGCCGGGTACGGGTAAGTGGCCCACGAACCGAAAGGATCAGCCCGAGATAGTAAGCAATAACGGTATATACGGACATTTGCTCCGTGGTCAGATGCACATTTACAGACCTGGTCTTTGGCGCAAATGGGTGACTCATTGGTATCAATACTCATATCTGACCTTCGATTGCTGACATTGAACCCGCAGTTCTCAGATAGACTAGCTGCAGGAAGCTGCCCCGCAAGCTGCCAAATCCAGACAAAGAACTGCTACTCCCTATTGTGCGGAACCTGGCCCCCGGGCGATGACGGATCGCCCAATCACTCCTAGTAATAGCCATGCATTGTGCTATTGACATTGACGTACGATCGTGAACTGGATCGGAGTTCGCTTCGAATGCCGACTTACTCAGCTCAGATCCATCAAATTTCGGTATGGCAGATTGATGGATTGAGATTGTGCTCCATCGTTCGTGATAAACAAAGTTGTTTAATGATTAACTCGGTGCTTTGGGGTCTGATGCGCTTCACAAGGCTGTTCTCTACTCGTGATTGAAGAAGATTGGGGGCTATTCCTTTCGATGGCCCAGAGAGCAAAGGTGACATCTGGTACGATTCAAGAGCAGCTCAGATGCTAAGCCTGGATATGCTCGCTGCCAACTGGTGAGACATTATTGAAAAACTTTCAGGCTCTGGTCTTTACACTTGAAACTGTCTTTCCCATCTCTGCATTATACCAATATCACTCGTCCATCTTACGTGCATGAACATAACATGTTATACAGGGAGATTACAAATTCCAAGCATGTATAGTAGAATCATTTTGATAAGAAACTTCGGAAGCGGATAATTAAGTACAAAAATATACCCAGGCATGGGTACCTTGGTATATAACAGCCAAAATTGCCAAATACACGCAAAAAACAGCAGAAAACAACACATAATACAGTACATTCTCAAGAGAAACGCCAAGAAACTCTCAGTTAACTTATTTACCGCCCAGTCCCAAAGCATCCGTAAGTGAACCAAGCCCCAGACCACTGATCAGCTTATCCAATCCCAATCCTCCAAGAATGCCATTCAACAGACCACCCAAGCCAAGACCATCCAGCAGACGACCAACCAGAGTCAAGACTCCGTTCAACAATAGTCCAACAGCAGCAATGATCTGGAACAATGGCTCGGAAAGAAGGCCCCAGAGAGGGTTGAGCTTCTTCTTGGCATGAGGCATATCAGCAATGCGTCTCTTACCGTTGTCAATTGTCTTGACAACTGTCTCAGTGAGAGTCTTCAGGAGATCAGCCAGCTGATTCTCCTCGGGTGTGGCATCGCGCGAAGAGGCACGGGCCTTGGCAGTGGCAGCAATGCGACCATCAGGGTCAAGGGCACGAATGGCACCATTGCACTCTTGGAGGATCTGACCTCCCTGCTCTAGAAGGGGCTTGATATCTTTGACCAGCTTCTCCTCGTCAAGTTCATCCTTAGGAGTGCGGTCGGCCTTTTCAACTTTCTATAGGGGAATCATTAGCAATAAACTTCATACAGAGTTGCTGGTGACATACCTCGGTGATCATGTCGCAAATAGGCTTGATCTGGTCAAGAGTTTGTCGAAGGATATGAATCATCTTCTCGGCCAACTGACGGTCGTGCTCGGCCTTTTGTTGAGCTTCCAACTCTTCGGGCGATGGTCCCTCTTCCTCAACTTCTGGCTCCTCCTCAGGCTCCGGCTCCTCGGGCTCCGGGATATTCTCCAGGAGGGTGCATTCGCCGATCTTGTTGCCATCGTTGTCAACAACATAGCCGTTGTCATCGATGGACTTGCCCACCAAGGTGGCCAGGTTTCCAGAAGTAAGCTTGCCGATGAGGTCGCCATCAGCATTGCGCACTTCACCCTCCTTGTTGACCTTACGGCCAGACATAGGGTTGACATCTCGGACCTTCTCCTCGGGCTCCCATCGCTCAGCCTTGCCGATAGTGTTGCCGTTCTTGTCCACAACATCACCATCTTCGTCAACCTTGCGTCCAAGTAGGCGCTTGGCGTCACCTTCAACAAGACGTCCGATGATGCGGCCGCCGTCGACTACAACGCCGTCCTTTGCAACCTCGGCATTGTCAAATCCGAAGAACGGCCCCTCAGCCTTGTGCTGCTCAGCACCTGGGATCAACTCGGCGCGTCCAATAACCTCACCATTATCACCCCAGATCTGACCTTTGCCATCGACCTTGCGACCGGCAAGACGCTTGTCACCTTCGACGATGCGCCCGACAACAGCACCGGTGGCAGGATC
Source organism: Penicillium lividum (assembly GCA_028828245.1). Lineage (NCBI taxonomy): Eukaryota > Fungi > Ascomycota > Eurotiomycetes > Eurotiales > Aspergillaceae > Penicillium > Penicillium lividum. Next base: position 7,767,485 of record JAQJAG010000002.1, read on the forward strand.
AACGACATTACCCATCTTGTTGACAACCTTGCCCTCAAGCAAAGATAGGTCTGCCTCGGCGGGGGCCTCTTCTTCGGCAGTCTCGTAAGGCTCGGCGCGGCCCTTCACGTTGCCATACTTGTCGGTGATCTCGCCATCCTCATCAACAGCGCGGCCGCGGAGTTTCTTCACGTCGCCCTCGATGAGCTTTCCGACAATCGAGCCCTCCTCATCCTCAACGAATCCATCTTTGTTGACGACCAAGCCCTCCAAGCCGGCAAATGGACCCTCGGGCTTGTTCTCCAGCTCCTCCTCGGGAATGAGCTCAACACGACCAACGACCTTCTTACCGTCGTATATCTCGCCGTCTTCGATTTTCTTGCCGGCAAGCTCCTTGGGGTTACCCTCCACCACACGGGCAATAGGGAAGCCTTCGGGTCCAATGACGTATCCAGCCTTGTTGCATTTCAATCCATTAAGAACGGAGAGATCAGAGACAGGCTCCTCCTCTTCGGGCTCAGGTTCGGGTTCCTCCCATCGTTCAGCACGACCGATAACAGAGCCGTGACGATCGAGAACTTCACCATCCTCGTCGACACCACGACCGAGAAGCTTCTTCGCGTCACCTTCGACCAGCTTTCCGACGCGAGTCTGGTTCTCATCCTCGACGAAGCCTTCCTGGCCAACAACAAGACCCTCGAGGCCAGCGAATGGACCCTCCTCGTCCTTGTCGTCTTCAACGGGCAGGGCCTTGACCTTTCCGATCACGTTTCCTCGGTTGTCCCAGAATTGGCCCTCCTGGTCAAGGGTAGCGCCTAGTCGCGCAAGCTTCTTAGGGTCGCCTTCGATGACTTCACCAACAGGCTTCCCAGTGGCTTGATCAATGACGAATCCGCGCTTGTTGCACGTCAGACCTTCCAGGGTGTCAAGTGAAGGAATGCGCTGGGTGGCTTCTTCGGCTGCGTCATCTGCGGCGTCTTCGGCGTTATCAGAAATGCCTTCAGCGTTCTCCTGGGCTTCCTCGAGCTTCTCCTCAGCAGTGTCGTTCAAATCGTCGACAGCGTCTTCAGCATCATCTTTGGCGTCGTCGACAGCATCTTCCGCATCATCTTTGACGTTGTCGACATCAGGAACAGTGCCGTCGATGTTCGACTTGGCTTCATCGACTTCCGAAAGGTCGGCTTGGGGAGCTGCATCCGTAGCGTCGTCGGCGACATCATTGACGGCATCTCCAGCCTCGCTGGCCTCGTCAGCCACGTCAGGCACGTCGGCCGCATCATTTGCAGCCTCTTCGGCTTCGTCGACTTGGCTATCCACAGCATCCGCTGCGTCATCAGCAGAAAGGCCATCCTGGGCGTCCTCGTACTCCTCGTCGACATCGTCCTTGACGCCTTCGGCATTCTCCGTGGCGTCGCCGACGGCCTCCTCGATGGCCTTCTGTTGCTCCTCAACGGGGAGAAGCTCCACGCGACCGATCGCATCGCCGTCATCATCGACGATCTCACCAGAATCATTGAGAGTATATCCGATGAGGTCCTCCGGATCGCCTTCAACAATTTTGCCCAAGACCTGACCGGCAGAGTTCTTGATCACACCGCCATCAGATACAGGTAGACCCTCCAGCTCGGCCAGGTCAGTGACAACATCCTGGACCTCACCGAGCTTGGATTGAGCATCCTCAGGAAATTCTCCAGGAATATTCTGGGCCTGCTCGGCAGCGTCGTGGAGAATATCCACACGGCCAATCAAGTCTCCATCTTCGTCGACAATCTCGCCATCATCACCGACAACTTGACCGACCAGATCTTCAGGGTCACCTTCCACCACTTCACCCAATGGGTTACCATCCTGACCCAGAATCTTTCCACCATCAGCGACGGAAAGACCCTTCAGAGCAGAGAGGTCGAGCGGGATAGCATTGGTGGCTGTCTGAACTCCATTCTGAACGGTATTCTCGGACTTCCCAGCCAGATCCTTGGCCTTGCCAGTCAAACCAGAGGTGGCTCTACCTAGTGGGGCAGCCGAACCCGAAGCCTGGGATGCAGCATCATCGGGGGGAGAGATAGGACGACGCTGCTCCGAGGAAGGGATCTTCTTCTTGGATTTCGGCGAGGGTGTCTCGGGGATAGATTGGATAGACTCTTCGTCGTCTTGAATAGGCTTGGGTGATTTGGGAGCGAGTTTACGAGAGGGTGTCTTCTTCATGGGCTTGGGTGATTCGGCGACACTTTGCTTGGAGGCGACGCTCGAGCCGGAACCTTTGCGGAGTTTGGAGGGGGTGCCGGCCTTCGAACCGAGCTTTTGGGGTGCTTTGCTCACTGCAGGGGACGGCATGATCGTTCAGGGTACTGGTGAAGTTCAACGGTTGTGGAAGAGATATAACAGGAGATTGAAAATAGTTCAAAGTCGTAGCTCAACTTGACAAGGTGGAGTGACGTCGTGAAAGTCGTATCAACAAGGTAGGTATAGAGTATACAGGTTAGACCGTCAATTTCGGACTAATAAAGATTAAAAGAGTAGATAATAAATATCAGGAACTTTTCAAGTGACTTGAGAGTGAAATGATTAATGAAATCTCAGGAACAGTGAACGATGATTAGGCAAACTATATACCTTACGACAACATCCTACTCAAGTGCAGGGAATGGCCTACTACGTCATGTCCGTTGATATCATCGCGAGACTTCTTCAATCCCTGTCAGCTGTAGTCGATCGATCCAAACCTTCTCCGGGGGTGCACGGTGCATGGTGGATAGGAAGCCACAAGAGCAATGATATTGATTCTAGCATCATAGTGGGTCTAGCCGTTCAGAGTGGTAGATGGAAATGTGTCTCCAAAAGCGACGATCCCTGTGTCTGGCCACACCATGTACCAATCATCGTCTGTGAATGCAGGAAGTCGTTAAGGGAAGTGGAGTACCGTACAACATGACGCGGGCCACAATGACACCAACCTGGGGGCTATCTCAGGACATTCCCGAAGTATATCCATGGATCGTTCGGAATATATTTTTTTTCTCTAAGACTGTACCTGTTTCCTTTGAATATGACGACTTGGAACAGACCATGTTCCAAGGTTGAATGCAAGGTACCTACAGTAGAGTCTGAGGGATAGGAGGGAAATCTTCCAATTAAAGGATAAAGCCGGTTATTGGCAGGTCGCGACCCATGGAAATTAATTGGCCACTCTATTTGGAGAAAGCCCATGCACAAATGATGTGGAAGCACTGAAACAGATGCAATTTGCCCCCAAATGTCAACTATGTGGCTGAAGAACTTCAACCTTGGATTATTACTGTGATAAGCACGGTCATCATTACATCAAGCGTCTTCTAAAAATCGATGTTGTACAGTGTAACTGGAACCATGCAGCAATCCATCTATGCATTTATTAAAATGGGATCCAGTATATAATGTTCGTGGTTTTAATATCCCCTACAAGATTCAGTAGAATGACAGAGGATGCTTTAATACAAACTTGGCAGTAGAGACGGTCAAACGCCACTGAAGAGCACGGGGTCTCGGCCGGATGAGATCATGATCGATCGCTTCATCATTTTAATCTATTTGAGTGGAGACATCAGCCACACAAGTCATCATCCGCACCAAACTGATATCATTGACAGGGATTCAAGGCAGGAAAGGTTGAACAATTGCAGAATTAAATTTCCACCAGAGCAACCCCATGGCACTTTACCTGATGGATTTGAACCAAGTTGGTTCCTTTTATAACGGATCCGTTGACGCGTGGGAAGTGGATCAAGTAAAATCCCCGCTCGAATCAGAGTTTGGCTTAGCGTCAACGGTCAAAGGTACTCAAATGTTCTATACGGAGTAGTAGATCATGGGGATTTTATTCAGGAAGTTCTAGGCCTTTTACTCCGTAGCCTATGTGAATCTGAACACATCTTATCTAGGGTCCACTTTACTATGCATATTCGACCACGCTATAACATGGGGCAAAAGTATAGCATAACCCACTAACTTTGACGTCGATTGTCTCAATGAATACATATAAGAAATTTCTCCCAAATTACGGAAGGCTTTCTTGAATAATAGATGAAAGACTCGTATAAGAAATCTTAATTCAATATTCCCTACTGTGAGAAAAGAAAAAGCTAAAGGTCTCTATGGTCAACGTAATTCACGGGCGGTCGCTCAACCCCAGACACCATAGTAAATGCGATATTCACCACCCTAATATCTCAATGACCACATTCTTAATCTATTCCATTACTCACCGATAGAAATTGATAAGGATTATTAGAAGTATATATCAATTTCGAATAAACTGAACTCTTATAGTATCACGATATTGAAAAGTACAGCGTGACACCGGTTAGATATATAATTCCACTCACCAAATCATGTAAATTCTTGAAACTCCCAGGTGCCCTAAAGGGACTACATATCATATAATAGAACTAGTTTTCAAGGAAAGACTCCTATAGACCACTGTTGTTAAGATAATGAGTTGCAATTTATCACATTTACTATGCGATCCGCCCGTGAAATACGTTAAGCTGGATAACTGCTGACTAAGGTTGCCTTATTGCTCTCCTTATCAGCTTATCAGCGGGATGTTATGGACGGAAATCATCGGCTAATCGAGGCCCGTGTTGGTCTCCGTGTCTTCCCCTCCAAAACACCCGACTTCTCGCATTCCTTAATGCTAGGGCCCTAATTCATCGTCTCCCCGATCTCGGACCGGAACGGTTGAATATGGATGCAAGGCCATCCCGTCCGGACCGGCCGTATCAGCGGACATACAAGGCATGTATACCTTGCCGACAACGCAAGGCTAAGTGCGACTTGGGTGCGGGCCCAGATGGCTTACCGATCGGCCCACCCTGCGCACGTTGTCGCCGAGAGATGAGAGAGTGTGTGTTCCCCGAGAAACGGGCCTGGGAAAGATCCCGCAAACGTGGTATGTGGAGTCGAATATACTGCCTGGTTATGGTATTGGTGACTAACTTGCTATGAAGCTCGATCCATCGAAACTGACGGCCAGATTTCCCCACGCGCAGAGCAATATCTTTCCGATGTGACACCAGAGGCAACCAACGGAAGGTATTCTCAAACCCATCAATCCCCGACTCAGTATCCCGGCTCCAGTCCATTTCAATCTGGCTGGGCACTTAACGGACACTCAGCATCCTTGCAGCATGATCTTAGTCCGAACATTAGCCCAAGGCCGGACTCGGCTGCAATAAATCGTACAAATCATACTTCACCTCATCTTCATCATGATCATCGGCACCGGTCTAATCCCAATCTAGCGAGTTCCATGATGCGGACGGTTGTGGCCAGTGGAAATGATGCCCTCAACATCCTATTCGAGGCAGCCACCCAACAAAGCCAAGAGGATAATGCCCTCCATGAGCCCAGTCCGCCTGTGGGGTCAAATTCAAAAAATGGCCTTAATGCCAAGGAACGAAGTACTCCCCGGAATTTTGAAAGTCCCATACCATTCGAGCCTGTTCCCCGAACGCGCCCCGTACATCTGGCAGAAGTATCGCAAGATGCCCTCCACATCTGGGAAGCATGTCGCTTTGTCAGAATGGGTTGGTTTACTGCTAGAGAGGCAGTCACGTTCATGGATTTGTGCGTAACCGATCGTCTACCAATCTCTTGATTATTGTCAGTGCTGACGAAATCTAGATTCTTCAAAAATATGTCCTGTTTATCCCCCATCCTAACCGACTTCTATTCCAACCACAAAAATCATTACTTCCTCATTACACGCGAACCGGTCCTTTGCTGCACTATCCTCATGATCTCTTCTCGCTATCATATACTCCCTGGTGCCGGCGGCGAATCCAGGAATTTTTTCATTCACCATCGGCTTTGGCAGCATTGTCAGCAGCTTACAATGCGACTGATATTTGGTCAAGAAAAATCAACCAAGTCCAAAATCCGAAGCCTTGGCACTGTGGAGGCCCTGATGTTAATGGCGGAGTGGCACCCTCGCTCCCTGCACTTCCCGCCAGAAACCGACGGCTGGGACGACGACTTGATCTCCATGGGTCCAAAGCCTTCAGAATCTGCCGATCCGAACAATGGATCTGCAAGTAGATGGTTGGAAGACATGATTGAGCCGTCGAGAAGGTCCGATCAGATGTCGTGGATGCTACTCGGATGCGCGCTCTCTCTTGCACATGAGCTGGGTATCTTTGAGACCGAGGATGACGATTCTGTGGAAGATGATCCAGAATGGAAAGCGCAAATAGCTCTCCGGCGGCAGAGAGTGCAGCGCTTGCTTTACGTATACATAAACCAGCTCGCATGGCGCATTGGATGCATGTCGCCAATCCCGCAGTCCCTCAACCATGCAGTTCTGGGCGGCCGAAAGCCTCGAGGGTTAAGCCAGCCTGGTAGCACATGGCTTGTCTTCATGGACTCATGGATTGAGCTTACCAAGTTAGCGCAATCTGTCACTGACATGTTCTTCCCCTCTGCCAAATTTGCTCGCCAGCAGCTGCACAGTGGCCGATATATTGGACTTCTTGACCATTTTCGGCCTCTTCTCAACCAGTGGAAGGAGAATTATCTACAACCGGACGTTCTTGACAAGTCCTTCTACAACGATCTTTTCATTGAGTATCACTTTGTCCGTGTTTACACCCATTCAGTTGGTATGCAAGCCGTGGTAGAGCGTGCCCTGGCAGATGCCGACTCTAACTTCGATGACGCCCGCCCCATGACCATTGAACAAACCGACTACGAGTATATTCAAGAGGTTATAGATGGTTGCTGCCAGATCTTACGAAAAGTCGCACAACTTGCAGAAACTGGCGCATTGCGATTTTCACCTGTGCGCATCGTACTGCGTATCACCAGCGCCTCGATCTTCTTAATGAAAGCCCTCAGTCTAGGTACTCGTGAAGCAGTGCTACGAGAGTCACTGGAGGTGTTGGAGAAGAGCATCAGTGCGCTCAAGTCCAACGCGTTAGATGACGTTCATCTCAGCACTCGCTACGCCACACTCCTGGAAATGCACGTCTCTCGACTCCGTCGTAACCTTCTCGCATCCTCCAAGGCTGTTAAGAACAGTCGAGGCGCAACCCGTCGATCTTCAATGGGCCCTCCTCCTTGGACTGATGCCAGTGATCGTCCCAACCAAGCTAATCCAACTATACCCCCGGACTTATCCTCTGATCTGGGGTTCATTCCATCTCTGAATGACATGACGGATGATTGGCTGTCCCTACCGTTTGATCCATCCATGGCGCCCTTCGGAATGACCAATGGTAGTCAATTTCCCATGTGCGAGGGCGGTGCCTTGGATTTCATTTGGAATCTACCGTCTTGATATGATTTTATGTATATAAAAACTGACTAATGACCCCTTGTTCCCATTCATGTCTACAGCTATCATGAGATACCCGTTCAACACCTTCCCCAGAATTCTGGGATTCAGACACGCCTCTTTCTTTTTACCCGTGAAACATGGTCGATATATCTACCATTCATTCGTCTATTAAGGAGTCGAGGTGAAGCTTACCTTTCTAATGGGTCATCTAGCACTCTTTAGCTTATGCTAGATGACATTCGCTGTGGATTCAGGGGGACAGAAGACTATGCACTTCGAGAAGCTATAGGAACAGGCCACTGAGCATCAGTGATAACTGCAAGGAAAATTCAATAATGTGTTTTCAACTAAACAAGTAGACGTGATTACTGTTCGTCTTTTAGAAATCCGATGTAGTATAAAATTTGAAAGTGCTGAGTACTATCTACTCACATTCACCCTGGCTATCATGGGTATCCATACGCTTGAATGCCTTGAGCACCTCCTTGTCCCATCGACTACGTGCAACAATGATCCATTGCACAATTCCAACGCAGTATAGTGCAGCACATTGGCCAACCCAGAGGCCTTTTAGTCCCCAACCATGAAAAGCAAGGTAAATACCCAGTGGCAGGGCAAATAGATAGTAGCTGATAACGTTCACGGCAGCGCCAATATGCTGTCGGCCCATACCACGCAAACTGCCGCCACAACTTCCATTCAGGCCATCTGCGATTTGGAAAAGAGCAACCAGTGGCATGATTTCTGATACCAGCTCCGCTACTCGTGGGTCGTTGTTGAAAATTTTGGCAAAGTGATTACGGCTCCCCATCAGTATTACTAGAACGATTGATCCTAGTATGATTGCAAGGAAGGCAGAAGTATGAGCCGTACGTGCCGCGCTTTTCCCACTGCGGGCTCCGAGCATATTGCCAATTCGAGATGAAGTTGCCACGCCGAGGCCAAAGGGTATTGTGTTCATCACGGAATCGGCAGTCATGATCACGCTTTGAGCTGCCAGTGCAATTGTACCCAGGCATCCGGCGGCCAATGCCACAATCTCAAATGCCCACCACTCTGTTCCGATGTGCATGATGCCCAGTAATGATAGCTGCACGAAGGTCCAGATGTTGTCGAAGGCCGCCCATGACCATCCACCCCAGCACTCCGAGCCAGCGATGTATTTGCTGTAAAGTACTAGGAGTACAACGGCTAGCCAGTAGGAGATATCAGAGGCCAGAGGGGCACCAAGCAACCCGATCCCCAGTGTATAGCAGAAAAGATAGGTGATGGCGATATGGCATGGTAAGACGATCATCATAACATACGTTCCAGCTCTCATGATTTCTAAACGGAAAGATGTTAATGGCATTCAACTTCCCAGCTCAAGGCTTCAGGGTTTCTTACCTTGGGCTTGTAAATACTTCTTCATGACTTCGAAGAAAATATATCCCAGCCCACCCGGAATGAACACAGTCAGATACCGCGAACTAAGGTAGGCAAGCTCCGGATCTTGACCGAGAGCCCTAAATAGAGGATTGGAACATGCCCACAGGATGGCAACAGGAATAAAGAAGCCGCTCAAAACCATGAGCGCCCGCAGAAGCAAGATTCCAAGATCGTGCTTGTTCCCGCCAGTGAATGCGGACGAACCAATCGTATCAAGGGCAGTTGTTCCTCCCAGAGCGATCATTCCTCCAGTGACGAGTGCAAACATCTGTGCAAATGCGGCGACAGCCAAATTCATAGGCGATGATTGTCCTATAATAATCGTGGTTGTCGTTTGGATACTCATTTGTAACGCATATCCTAATATCACTGGCATCGAGTCCTTCAATAGTCCCCAACATTCTGCGAAGAAGCCTTTCTCCCGGGTAATAAAGAGGATTTGCCCTTCTATTCCGCTCCATTTGGTAGTATCCGAAGGTTGGTCTGGGAGGAGTGGGGTGTGCTCATCGGGCGGGGCATTGCCTATATCGGGCTCGGCATTGGCATGAGACATGTTATTCAATAGATCAACGGGAAATAGCGTGTCAACTAAGAATGACAGTTTGATCGGTTCGAAAGAACTACCCTGTACTCTGTATAGCGAAGATGGATGACCACATCACCGAAGTTGAACGTGTCGAAATTTCAAATTTGCCCAAGATTGCGTGGTGATCGACAGTCTAAACCAAGTGGCTGAATGAATTGTGAGCTGTCGAAATATTTTCTTCGCGAAGATCACCATTGCCAGGTTCCACTGGATCTGCGGCTGAGATGCAGTAGAGGCACCAATCATCGTCCTGTTCTCTTTCCGGTCGGTTTCTTTGCATAGCTACGAACCAGGTGATCACGATAGGGCACACCTACAGTGGCATACAGAGTAGCCTATAAGCTGCACATGTGTATGACAGGGTCATTCATTTAGAAACTAAATAATCCACTTCTCCGTTTTCCATATGGGTAAACGATGAGTGCCGAAATAAACAAACCAATTGTAATTCCAATCGCCACCTGAATCATGCCGAATCCCAAGGTAAACACTGAGGTATTTTCAAGCCCGGCTCCAGGTTGGGAACTAGGCGAAGAATGCGAAGATATATTCTGTCGGATCGCATCTGCGGACTGAACGCCCGTAATCAATGACCCGGTCGCAGCCAGCCCAGAAGGCACAAGAATAAAGATCCCAGGCAAGATGGCCGTCGCGGCATGGCCGTGCCAGAGTCGGCTATAAAGATTCCCCATCATGCCAATGGTAAAAGCGCCAACGGTATTCGCAACTTGCGAATTCGATCCGAGACGCTTGGTGCTAAAGTAGTTCGCTGTGTATCCTGACAGGGCGATGACTGCCATTGGTGGAAGTTGCTTCCATTTGCCTTGATTGATGATTAGAAGCCACACGATCATCACCGAGACGAAGGGAAAACGGGCGACATAGGGATTGGGAAATGCTCCGGTCTTGGGGCAAGTGAGATCCGATACTGCCTGAGTATCCATGAGTCCGTAGATCGTAGTGCCAACAGTGATCCCGTAGCCGATGAACAAGGAGAAAATAATCGCATATACCATTCGAATCGAACCCGCGATGATCTGATGCGATTGTAATTCCAGACTGCTGCATAAGACCAGAAACCCGGGTAGGATTAATGCGATTGAAGCTTGTGCTATCGCAGAAAAGCAGAAAAGATATTGTCGCTTTCCATCCACAGTTCTGATTGGGATACTTCCAAAGGCCCGAGCGAGGAAGGATGTTAATACGGTAGATGTCACTTCGAAGACATTTGAATAGAGAACTGATCGAGGAGCTGCGAGATGTTGCATGGCCCCGACCAATAACCCATTGATAAAGATGATCGGCATATCAATGGGTCGGGCATTGAATGCGAAAGGCCCGACGGTTGCGGTAGCTAGACCATATACTAATACAATGATGAACTTGTTATAGCGTGGCTCCTTTTTCATCACCTCATCCAGTTCCTGGACCGCTTCCTCGATCCCGATCACGTCGTGAATGACATTCTTATATATAGAATGAGTATCCGAGAGACGTGTCAGGTCCACTCCCTGCCCAACCCGCACGAGCTTCACCTCTGTTGTTCGCGTTGATGGATCGTCAAATGACATGATCATACACCCAGGCAGATACAGAAACTGACTATCGATCTCAAGTACCTTGGAAGTCATTTGCATGTATTCTTCCAATCGGTGAGTTGGGGCCCCGAATAGCATCAATGCTCGACAGAGCTGCATGATATATCGTTGTCGACAGATGATCTCCGCAATGTGGATAGTGACTTGGATCTCATCTTCCAGCCTCGGGCCAGAACTAAGCTGTTTGCCGCGCCTTTTTGATGCTGCCGAAATCACTTCGCTTGATACCGGTGTGGTTGCCCCGCTCAGACTGTCTGATGATGCCCCGATCAATGTGGACGTCGATGTATTGGGTGGCCTCTTGTACCATTTCGGTTTATCTTTTTTTGATCTTGGTCCCTCACTCGTCAAAGATGCAGTACTAGATGTAGAATTGACAGAAGACTGACTCGGGGTCCTGGACGTGCTTCCTTGTTGCTGTCTGCCATTTTTGAGCTTCATCAGCTGTGACAACACACCCCCACCACCAGATCGGTATCGCAAGCCTGAGTCAACGCTCGTCTCATGTTCACCTCCGATGAATTCCGTCTGGTTCCCCGGACCCTGTTTCCCTCGGGTTTTTCGCCGCTTGTCAGATTGATCTTGCGTCAGATCGCGGACGAGTCGGTGGGCTTCGGAACTACTTGTCGCGTGATGCTGACGCTTTTCTTCATAAGTCTTGTGCTTGTCGTCTGTCACATCCGACATTGGAGGTTCGCTGCCGGTCGCCCAGTCTGCATGATACATACCCGACCCAAGATCATCACCTCCATGTGTAGGCCGACCCAGTCGGTCGCCGAGGCGCGAAGCTCTTTGTTTGAGGTTGGATGTTGCAGAACGAACGCGAGTTTTCGCCGTGCTGAAATTGAACGTAGCCGGGATGACCTTGATATTCTGACTCGGTTCAGGGTGTTCGTCCGGTGCTTTCTCATCCGGAGCTATGCCGTCGATCTGCCCTGGGGGTTCGCTTTGCCCCCCGCGTGGTGCGTCGGCGATATCCTCAGAGTGATGGGCATATGGTGCTGTTGGTGGATGAGGTCGATCCTCGGCACGAGACTTTTCGTGAGGTGGTAGACGAGGAACGTTGTGAGAAAAGCTGGCAGATGATCGGAAATGTACTCGTGCTGCTGGTGGTTCCCCTTCTTGGGTTTTGTCATCTTCATACTCCTTTTCAGTAAGACCCCCTGTTGCCTCGGGGCGATCAGTGTCGTCGTCACTACCGCCTTCAGTTGGAGAACCGCTACTACTTCCCTTGGCAGACATAAGGGGATATTGAGATCATCGAATTTCACTATTCAAGGGGAAAGAGAGCGGTCCGAACGGCCGGCTGGGGGAATCAGTTTTACTGAGATACTCTGGATAGTAGACCTAACAAAGAGACCGGGGAACGATGAAGTCTGCAGGTCAATATTGATGGTTTGTAGAATTGATTTAGAGAGATTTGAACCATTGGACCACTTGAGTTGAATGCAAATTCTGTCAGTGACCATTTCACTAACATCGATGAGCTCATACGCCCCTGCTCGGTATATACTTCAGCTGCACCAATTAGAACGACAGTACCGTTTGAACCTTTTTTCCACCCGTCATGAGCCATGGAGTCTTGTCATGCGGAACATTTGTCCGCCGGTATCTGTATTCACTCAGCTCATACTGAGTAGGTTGCGTAATGGCTATGTACATCCACTTATAATGCCGAGAGGCGAAATTCAAGTGAAATTGACTTCAAATTAACAGGTAACGCTAAGGTCAAGGCTGGAAAACATGAAAAAGAACGGGATATCATGAAAAAACCGCTTCACAGATATGCAACTTACAACAGTAAATAAAAACAATCGGGCCAATGAATGGAAAAGAAACCAAATCTATCTGGACCATGCCTTGGGCCTTTTAGCAAGGTTTCCGTTAGGGAGGATGTCACCATCACTGTCACTGCTATGCTGATCGTCGCTAGAATCGGACACTTCGAAAATGTCACCTCTCGGGATAGATTTGGTAACTTTGGGCGGCTGTACTGGGGGCTGCTTCGCCCTGGCTGCCTGCTTTGCCTTTTGATCTGAAAGGAGGTCTTTCAATGTCTTTCTCGGTGTCACTCGGGGAGTAGTTTTTTGCGACAATGAAAGCTGCTCAATTGACTTGGCAGCGGGAGCGGGAGCAACAGGAGTAAAATGAGAGGTATTTTTAGGAAGACTAGATGATAGGTCAGTGACTGTCCGTATGGGCAAGAAGTGGTAGCATACCTAAAGCTGGCGTCCAGTTCACCTTCACTCTCTGACTCTTCTGAAGAGCTGTCTTGGACTAGCTGTGGTTGGACTTTGCTGATCTCAGGGAGCTTCACGGGCGATGATGTCGGGACTTCGACGGCGACAGGCTCGTCCTGTTGTTCCGGCTTGGATTTAATGTCGTCTTCTTGGTCACTGCCCTCATCGGTCGACTCTTCTTCCTCTTCATCCTCTTCTTCCTCACTCTCAACCCCAGCCTCATCATCTACTAATTGACTGACTGAATTGCCTGTGGCCGATTCCTCGTCTTCATCCTCGTCATCTTCGCCATCAACCTCAGCCCCATCCACAGATGGCTTTTCTTCGTTGTCACTGCCGTCGTCACTATCGTCAATGGTAGGCTCGGCCTTAGCCTCCCCATTCTTCACAGGTGGTTCGACCGAGGGTTCGGCTTCCGCTTCCGACTCATCTGCGGACTCCTCGTCTTCATCGTCCTCTTCATCCTCGGTCTCGGCCTCCCTGTTCTCCACAGATGGTTTGACTAAGGGTTCGGCTTTCGCTTCCGAATCATCTGCGGACTCCTCGTCTTCGTCCTCATCCTCGGCTTCAGCCTCTCCGTTCTCCACAGATGGTTTGGCTGAAGGCTCCTCTTCCGCCTCCGACTCGTCAGTCGACTCCTCTCCCGATTCAGATTCCGATTCCGATTCATCGGTAGATTCTGCTGCATTGTCCGCGGGTTGAAGCTCACCACTGGCTACGACTCGTTCCGTATCCACCATCTCTTCATCCCTATCGATTTTTTCCTTTTCAGTATTACCGTTGCCATTGACTGCGCCCATGCCTTCACGGTCAGAATCCGAGATTTCGCAAATTTCCGCAGATTCCTCGATTTCGGGTGGTGACAGCTTCACCGCAAGCTTCTCCTCGCGCTCCTGTAATTCAATGCGTAATGCTTCAAGAGTTACTCTCTCCAATCCACTCTTCCTTCTCTTGCTCCTGCCATTGCCGGTGTTTCGACCCTTGAGGATATCATAGATATCAGACATCTTCAGTAAGGTGGGACGTAATGATGCATGCGTTTTGGGATCCTGCAATAGTTGCGCAACCAAATTCATCTCACGCTCCTCATTCTCACATCTCTTCTGTAACTCCTGAATCATTTCTAGATCGGCAGGATAAACCATTCCTGAAACCTGGCTGCTAGGAGGAACAGAGACTTGGCTGCTTGGTATGATGGAAGACTGTGGCCCTTTACGGGCCCTTGGAGTATCCTCGTCGCCTGCAGGTTGGAAGGAAACACGGCGCTGACGGTCTTGGGCGGCTCGTTTCGGAGGACTACTAGTGACACCGAGCCCTAGTCCTCTGCCGTTAGGCGGGGACACGTTGGACGGCCTCCGGTGGGGACTGGTCCACGAGGGGCCAAGATCCCGTCTCCGTGTCGAGCCAGGGCTTGTCGGGGCTTCTAGAGTTGATCGTCCAGTTTGGCCCTCCAGTCGAGGTTCCTTAGACGGTACATCGCTCTCGGGAGTTTGTTGCTTTCGTTTGCGAGAGAACGATTCGCTGGCGGCTTCGAAATCGAGATCGACCGAAGGGAGTCGCTCGGGGGCATGAGCGCAAGGCTTTTGAATCACACGAACGATGCCTCGTTGATCGTGGCCATCTGCACGGGCTTTTCCGCGATCAACAAATACGTCCTGGACAGAGGTCTCCACTTCGATGTCAACTGCGGGCATCGTATCGTCGAGTAATTTCTTGATCACCAAGGGCCTGGCAGTTACAATGATTAGCTGTTTGCTTTTGCTTCAATCAAACCTGGTTCCCACTCACGAGTTCGGGTGAATCGCTTCCCATTTCTGTTTTATTAGGCGGCCGAGATCGCCCATCGATAGGTCCTCCGGCTTCTCCAGAGTTAACAAAAGCCCCGCGAAGGGTTTCTGCTTGTTTGTTTCGTCGGACTCCGGTCTTTTACCAGGCAAGATCGAGCGCAGAAACCCTGGAAGTTGCTCCGGGGGGTACACCCTGACTTCTAGGCGTAAAAAGACCATGGCGACGGGGACCGCGATTGCGAGGGCTGGAGGGGGATAAGACTAAACAGGTCTATTGAGCGAAAAAGAAATATAACAGGATCAGGTATCCATGCGGTTTGATAGACAAAGAATTGCGCGCCCAGTGTCGTGTCCGTGGGTGAAAGAAAGGATCAAACGCGACAAAGGAAAAAAGACTGGGGTTTCGTGATGGTTGCCTGAGGCCACAATGTGATGGATAGAACGAAATGAACAAGCCAATAAGAGGAGCACATTTTTCCTATTATGTAGGTCTTAGATGAGAAAGATACGGGCAATGAAAATTTAAGTTGAATAGTGACAGAAATGTTTGTCCAGGTATATAGACAGGTCCTGCATGCATATTGGAAGCGCGGTTGCGCTGGGAAATACATATACAAATACCAGACTGGATTTGGTATAATGGGTGCAACCGATTGATAATTTTATGCACTGCGTTGTATTCACATCTAGGTAAAATATAAAGGATCCATTCAACATTTGTTCAACATTTGAAATGTTGCATACTTGCATGTAATCTATATCCATTTAAATGCGGTATATGATATGACATCAAAACTAAATTACTCCGGCGGCTGAAAGTACCGCTGGAACCGATCGATCTTCGTCAATTGCAACTCGGCAATGACCCAATGGCAGCTCATCAGCAGACTAGGGAAGCGCACCGTCCAGAAATTCAAATAACCTTCTGGTAGTCCACCGATATGCGTCTTCAGATGTTCCGGCATGTCATTGTAGTGGTTACGCTTATTTCGGAGAGCACGCAGTAGATCCAGCATTCGGGAACCAGTATACTTGCGCTGCTTACCCAAGCTGTCCTTGAAGTCGCGAGGGAGTAGGCGCAAGAAATCCATATCCGGTCCAAGAACTTGCGGGGCCACTGACTCCAAGCACAGCAGCGCATCCGATGGGGGATCGCGTGGCTCAAACTCGAAGTGATCCGATACGTCACACAAGAAGCTGAGTCGGTCGGAGGGAGGCCAGAAAAATGGATGCATTAAAACGGCACTGGCATCAGGGCTATCGGAGAGAAATTGTCAGTATCGGGGGAGATAATCACAGGTGTAGAAGGGAAGCATACCGATGGCGTGGATCAAGAGCAAGCATGGAACGAATCAGGTCATCTGCCTCAAAGGCATAATCACCCAAACGATCCAATTCTTGTAGATCAAACTGGCCTTTCACTATGTTGGCCTCTCGCATGAACTTGCCATTTTTATCGAACGGATGGCTGCCCCGTGTCAAAACATAATAGAACACGCATCCCAGGGAGAAGATATCAATAGCCCGGGTGGCGCGGCGATTTGTCTGGGGATCCACGACAGCGGGCTCAGAAGACTCCGTGTACTGGGACGCAAGACTAGAAGGACCAGTATCATCATCAACAAGCAGTTCTGGAGCACGCCAGCCAGAGGTTCCAGCAGCGTGAGCAGTAGTGGCTCGGAATGAACTCTGGTTATCCTCCAGTTTCTTGCACAGACCGAAATCTGAGATAAGGAGGCGAATGGCCCGAGACGCTGTCCGTCCACGGGGCATGGATACCAGGATATTTTGAGGCTTCAAGTCACGATGAACAATCTTGAGCGAGTGTAGGTATCGGACTCCTTGCGTGATTTGACGAAGAACATCTGGCATGTCCAGGCCGCCTTGAACCAGCTCCGGGTACTGAATTGGACGCTCAATGACATCTTGGAGAGACGCCGGGCACAGCTCCAGACCAATGTACAAGAACCCAGTTGCCTGTTCACGACAGAAATAACGGATCACGTTGTGATGGTCATCGCTCTCCTGTAGCAGGCCCACCTCGTGTGAGGCGATATCGTAGAACTCCATAAGCATGCGCTTTACGGCGACATTCCGTCCATCAAATGTACCGCGGTAGACCACGGTTCCATGGCTGCCGTGCCCAAGCACAACATCTGTAAAAACCTCGAGTCGTCCAATGCGAACAACCCCATCACTTTGTACAATTTCAGTTGATATATTGCCAGTCATCCTAGCATCAAGTCGGGACTGCGACGCAGCCCGGTCCATCTGTTCAATTCCCTGGTCGGAGTGCTCTCCAACCTCACTCTCAGTGCCAGGCTTTTTCTTGCGGCGGTGACTTTTACCACCACGGGTACCACGAGATCGTTTCTTCTTTGCTGGCTTGTCAGGATCCTGGCTTCCCTCGTCAAGCTCGCCATCTTCGGTCTCACGGTCTGGTTCCCTGATCTTCACACGGGGTGTCTTATTCGGTGGTATGCTGAGATCCCGAGATGTTCGCGGCGTAGCATCCCCAGAGTCGATCAAATCAACGTCGACGGTGACATTGGGGACGGTTCGAGGGGTAGATGCGTGAGCCAGATCTGGCGCTGTGCCGAGAATCGGGGTCGTTGGCGTCGAGAGAGAGGACTTGTCGTTTGAATTGATAATGTTCTTGATATCCAGCTTCTGCTTGGCGAGGTCCCGAATATGGTGCGAGTTGAAGTAGATAAATGTGCCAATGAAGAGCAGGATAAGGGTAACAACAATGTCAAGGGCATTATCCCAGCTCTTGCGAATAATGGCGCTGTTTCGTAGAGCAGGAGGAAGAGCTAGCTCTGATGGAGTGCGTAAAACTTCCCTCGGCGTGTCATTGGAAATCTCAGTCGTGGAGCTGCCAAGTCGGGGAATGGAAGGCCGGATCTGGGGACCATTCAATGAATGAACACCAGCCAGTGCGTCTCGTTGCTGATGTGGTGTCAAACTCATCAGAGACTGGCCCTGACGGAAGAAGTCTTTGTCGTAGCACTGAGCCATGGGGGCACGACCAGTGACGAGAGGGTAGGTCTCCTCGGAGAGAGCATACCATCCTCCCGCGCTAGTCGAATCTATGAATACACGCATGTCTCGACCATCATCCAGGGTACCGTAGTCAGGGTCCGGCGGCTGGAGAGGCTGAGAGAGAAGGACCAATGGAGTTGAAGCATTGGGGGCATCTTTGTTAGTCGGCCGTATCACATCGAAAACACGGGCCACAGGCGATTGGAAGCGCTGTGTGTACCGAGGGCGGTCCATTCGAGAATGATCAAATCCCAATACAACACCATCGTGCATGCTGTAGACGTGACTCGAGTCCATTGTTCGGTAGTATTGACTCTGCAAATCTATATCGCGATTGTTGGGTGCCCATTCGGAGTATTTCAATGTACAGATGGGATCACCCGTTTCCGTATTCTGAATAGCCACGGCGTACTCCACACGGCCAAGAACCAATGTACCGGAGGATGTTTCGCACTCATCGGGGTCCAAGTCTTCTCCGTCCACCTTGCGGCATTCTTGACCAGCTTGGAATGGCCCCCGAGAGCTGAAGACCCGCAGAATGCTGCCAGTGCGGGCATCAATAGTATACAAGGTGGTTTCTTTCCGGGCAGTGTACGTGACTGCAGGTTCAAGACCTGAATAAGGGGTTTCATCGACCAATTGCTTGACAGTGAGGCCAAGCTTTTGTAGTCCTGCCTCCGGACCTGGACTGTAGATGTACAGGCTGCCATCCTGGCTAGGTTCCACGATCCAAAGGAAGTCGTCCTCGGGTTGTGTTTCGTCGAAACTTGTCGTCATATTTGATCGGTGATAAATAGATTCGACAAGTGGACTGCTGGGAATTTCCAAAGCCCATTTCGGAGTTCCGGTCTTACGATCTCGCGCGTGAATGGTTCCGTCAACGGTCGCCAGCAGGACAAAGTCCTCAACTTGGAAAGGTGTTAGCTATTGTAATAAGATAGTCATTGGTCAGATACCCACCCTCATATCCCTCTAAGGACCGCGCTGAAAGCTGCGAAGTGGAAGGGGCTCGAACGGCACGGCCGGAGCCTGCTAGAGCCAGAGTAGTTGCAAGGGCGCTCTCATCGACGTGATGTTTCACGATAGGAGAAAATGTCTGTTTGGAGTATGAAGCCGCTCCACCAGCCACTATGGGCTTGGAGGCTCGAGAGGCGGAGTCATGGTTTGCAGCGGAAACCAGGACTGGGAGTATGAGCAGGGCGACGGTCGAACTAACGCCCGGTAACCGCCACCACATGGTGATCAGCACTGTGTTCGATCCAGTGTGAAAACCACGCGAACGGTCGCGATGGTATACGTCGAGGGAGGAGGTCGGGGTTGATTTCGATGGACTGTGGAGCAAAGTCGAGAACTCGGGTAGCTGATCATCCCCCACCCACAGTTGGATTATGGACCGGATATAGAAATCCGCTCGGCGAGAGCAGTGGAAGTGGCCGTCACAATTTAAAGATGTGGATGTTGGGAAGGGGAGGGCTTCTATCGCTTGTGTTTTGGAAAGATGAAAGGGGGTGGAAAGAGAAAGAAGTTGAAGAGAGAAGGCAGATGAATTGTGTGTAATAACAATGTACAATACACTGCCACCCCCCGCCGCCCCCTTTATTGCTGGTATTTATCGGTACGGATGTAATTAACCGGCCACGCCATCGAGACTACGCAAGTGTTTCAGGCCCCTTGAACTGTACGGAGCACTTGCTTTTGCTATGCACATGTGGGATATATTGCATTGTAGTCACACAGCGTGTGATGCAGGTCAGCTCGACGATCACACCGGGAAGGAAGTACAAATACATGAAATTTACTCTGTACAATTCCTTTCAATCCCTCCGAGCCGCAGTGGGTTGATCATTTCCGGGGAATTCGGTCTTCCCGTCCGTCCCACCTGTCAACCAATCATATTCAATCATAGAATTACTTTACATATTATGTAAAGTCAGCTAGCGTTAGTTATATGCTTGCCCTCCAACCTCTCTTATCTATAGTATCTACCTAGTCTCCTGATTAGTCTCCCACTTGGTCTTCTACCAAATCTCCTACCCTCACTCCTACTCTATCAGTTGAAGGCTCCACCTGACGCATAGTTTGTATAAAATTCTCGGCGATATGCTATACTATTTCTATCATTGCTGTCCACGGTGTTTTTGATCCTGCCGGTGGCGGATGGGGCTTATAGTTCACAAGGGACTACCTCGATCAATTGATTTATACTCGCATGCGCCTAATTGAAACTTCCATATCGACGAGGGAAATCCTCTGCTCAGGTAGAAGCTAGGAGAAGGAGGGAAAAGAAAGTACGCTGTACATACGAAAGTAATGGAAAAGTGGAGACACAGGTCCAGAGAGTAAAGTGTAAAAACAGACGCGCGCACTGCGTGACATCGAAATAAGAGCAATACATGAAATTAAGCATCCCCGAGTTTTTAACCGCCTCGGACCATCCAAGTGATAGCCACGACCCAACCAGTGACAAAGACAACTGTCAAGACTCCGGCACCGGCTCGATCTCCAGTGTGGACCGTGTTTAACACGGGAACATCATTGTCGGAGCTGTTCGTACCGGCGCTGGGATTACTGACGGAAGTTCCACCGGTTTCGGATGTGTAGGGCGCTTTGTTTTTGAAGGGGACGAGGTTCGCATTGAGGACACCCAGCACAGCCATCTGCTGTTCAAGTCCAGAAGTACTGTCCCAGCTCTGCGTATACCATATGGTTCCGCAATGTGAGCCATCACTGAGACCAGTACACGATAGAGCGGCGGCGGCGGCTGAAGTCTTGAACTTCGGCATCACCAGGTCAGAGGTTCCGGGGACGATCAAGGTCATAAAGGCAAGCCAGGAAGAGAAGTACGCCCTGAATGTGATCTGGTTTCGGTCGCACTTTTCAATTGGCTCACAAGTTATTTCGCTGAGAATGTTGCCATCAGCATTGTCAAAGGTTTTGCCTGTTGGGTAAAATTGATCAGATGTGTTTAACAGGCCATGGATGCCTTCTGACCACTTCTGAACTCCTTGCGTCTATAGATTGTCAGCAATTCACGATCCAATAGATCAAGGAAATGAACCACATACGTAGTTGTACATGTAGGCAGCACCGCTGATGTACGTTGCGTAGTTATACGACCACTGATAATCACCATGATCTGTACATTGGGATTCACAGCTGGTGGTGTCCGCAATGACCCAATTCTTCCTGAGCAATGGGGTGCCCGCACTCCAATCCCAGATACGCTCGGCCCAGGTGGCATATGTCGAATTATTGGTGTACAGAGCCAAGCGCGCGGCCAGCTGAAAGAGTCCACCATTGGAGATGGCGTTTTTGGTGGTGTATCCGGGCTGGTAAGGCCAGATCTGCCAGCGCATGCCACCGTGACAGCTACTGGTATCCCACCTGGGCACCTGGGTGTTGAATACACCCTGGGCTAACGCGACCCATGAGGGCTCACCACTGCGCTCTGGATAATTCAGTTCCGCAGCAGTCATAGCCGCCAGACCCCAGAAGACTTGGTCATCGTTGCCAAGATATTGACTGTAATTGGCAGGGAAGAAGTTGTCGTCGCCCTTCTGCCAGTACATGCCTTCCTGAACAAGGCTGTTGAACTGGCTATCCCCGGTCAAAAACCAATACTGAATGAGTATCATGAACATGGATCCACCCTCCCACCAAGTGCCGTCGAGCTTGCCGGGAATAGCTTTGGAATCGCGGTCGTTGTAAAAGTTGATCATGCCAATGGCGACGGTCTTGGCGGCGGATTTGAGGGAGCCTGGAATGCGCAATGCTGTTAGTCCACCCGCCCATGATCTACAGTATAGGAGGGGAAAAGGATTGGAATGCGGGCCACCGACTTTCATCCTCCACGTTGAGGGTAATAGCAAGAGCACACTGGGCGACTAAAGCACCACCCAATAATGCGGGAAGCCATCTGGAAAGAATCATGTTGCATGAGCGAAGAGGTCAAGGCATCGGGGGAAGTGTTGATTGAGGAAAGAAAAAAGTGGACGATCTGTGGAGTTAAGGGAGAGTGGAGAAGAGAAGGTTTGACAGGCCTGGTCAGGTCCCTACAGTCGGGGCCCACAGACAAAGCTATGTCCGGGGTTACTAGACCCTGAATGGACATCTGGATTATCTATGACGAACATAGTGGGTATTTGAAGGTTTCCAGCTGACTGTATGTCACTACTCCGTACCTCATGGTACCTAGTAATCAGGGGAAGCGAATTTCCCCAAATTACCTTCCCCTGGCCAGAAACCGAGAGAAAGTAACCTTGTCCTTGGCGCTGACCCCCCTCGCGGCGGATGTCTTAAGTAAGGGAAGCATGATCTCTAAGATTATGAAGTAACTAAGGTATTTTGCAGTATTAATAGTCACCTGCTGCTTATACCGATGATCATCAATGCTGTCACTTCCCCACTAATGCTAAAATGGAGGATCGCGGATGACCCCGGCTGACTAGACTCCCTTTGATGGGTGCCAAGACCTCTCAGGATATATGCATTTGAGTAATAAGATTCTCGAATTGTAAGGCATGCGGGATTGTTCCTGAGGAAACCAAAATAGTCAGATAAGTAGAAGTTGGAAAGAATAAAGCGAAGAAATCAAGATTGACGAGGCGTTCAGGGTCTCAATGCACGGGCCCCAGCAGGAAATGTGGGTCAATCTGAATCACGTGCTATACTACATCCTAATCTGGACTAGTCCAGTACATGCCCAGGTGGTATCGGTATTCTCGTATTCATTTGTAAATGCGAAAATTCAACAAATTGTGTAAGAATAGGGCACGGCAGATCACAGGCCTAGATAAGTCGGAAGCTACTATTGGTATGTATAGGTATCATAGTTGATCTTTAACTGATAATTTGTGCTTTTTGATTTCTGGATACAAGTCATCACCCATGAGTCGTAACGTGACTTTACATGCGGTTTCGTTGTCTAGGCGCAGAGCGAATGATATTGTCGACACGTAGAAGAAGCTGCACAAAATATGTGTTAGTTTTGGTCAAAGTGGGAAAAGAAAATAGGGAGAACATACTTCAGCAGCCTCAGAGGCCGATGACACCACAGCCTTCTTCAGCTTGTAGGCCTCTACTACACCAAGCTCGCGCATATCCGCAATACCACCGCCAGGGGTCAACAGATCTAGACCGGAACTGGTCATGCCGTTGTTGATCGCTTGACGCAGACGTGTGACCAGATCACTCGAATCAAGACCGGCGTTGTCCGCCAGAATCGTGGGCAATTGCTTCAGTGCGTGGGAGAATGAGTCCACAGCAAGCTGCTTCTTGCCAGTGGTGTTCTGGGCCGCCTGCTCAACAGCCTTGGACATGACCATCTCGGCACAGCCACCACCAAGGGTGACACGGGGATCCTTAACAGTCTGGGACAGAACAGCCAGGGCATCGTGGAGAGAGCGCTCGGCTTCGTCCAAGAGCTGCTCGGTGGCACCGCGCAGAACAATGGTGCAGGCCTGGCCAGCAGCGACACCCGAGAATTTAATCAAAGTGTCCTCACCAATGATCACCTCCTCAATCAAGTCACAAGAACCCAGCTTGACCTGATCAGGGTGATCGAAGGTGGAGGCAATCTCACCACCAGTCACCAGCGCCAGGCGCTCAATACCATCGAAGTCCGCGTGCTCAATAGACATGATACCGGCCTCGGTGAACAATTGCTCGGGCCAGTTGTAGATCAGCTGTCGGTTGACGAAACAGTTGATACCGTGGGACTTGATCCGCTCAACCTTGGCCCGCATCTTCTCTCGCTCAGCCTTCTCCAGATCGGCCAGCTTGCCAGTAGAGTCGACCTTGACGCGAGCTCCGAAAATCTTGACCTTGTCTGTGTCCATGGCGGTGTTGGCCACCAGGATCTTGGCATTCTCAAGTCGCTTGGGCTGGTTGACACCCATTTTCTTGTCCATGATGAAGCCCTCATCCAAGTACGAGTCGTTCAGCTTGCCGCCGGCCTTCTTGATAATTTGAATGTGGCTGAGGTCGGTAGACCCCTTAAGACGCAGGACGGCCTCACAGGCCAGTCGGGCGAAGTGGTCACGGTCTTGTGAGAGAACCTTGGAGCTCAGGGTGGTACGGGCAATGGCGTGCAGATCCTGGCGGAAAGCCTCGGCGTCCTTGCTGCGGTCGATGGCAATACTCTCAAGAGCAGTCAGGGCGGCCTTGCTGGCTATCCGGTAGCCCTCAATGATGGTCTGGGGGTGGATCTTGGAGTTGACGAGCTTCTCTGCCTCCCGCAGCAGTTCCGCGGCCAGCACAGTGACAGATGTAGTACCGTCACCAACCTCATCGTCCTGAACCTTGGAAATGTTGACCAGGACCTTTGCGGCGGCGTTGTCGAGAGCGATCGATTTCAAGATGGTGGCACCGTCATTTGTCACAAGGATCTCTCCGGTTGATCTGGTATCCCGCAGGCTTTGTTAGCATCTCATCCCCGCCCGCAATCATCCAGATGGTATCATTTGTGCTTCCCACATACGCAGACTGTAAAATCTTGTCCATTCCCTTGGGACCCAAGGTGCTCTTCACGAGGTCACCGACCGCAATAGCACCAACGAAGGCCGACAGACGGGCGTTCTCGCCCTTCTCCTCGATCACATCGTCGGCGAAGATCTGTGTGGGATTACCAAACGACGCCTAGGCAGAAGTTAGCGGGGCGGACGTTCTCCAATATATATTGGAAAATGGGTGTTTCTGGGTAAGGCGCACCATTATGATATGTGTAGAATAAACAATTGACTCAACTGATCCAGACGACTGTTTGGAAGTTGAAAGCAATGAGTTCGTCAACAGTGGGGGGAAGGAAAGGAGAAAAGTTGGGTGGCCCGAGCTTCTGTCTTCTCCCACCGCCCGCTACGTTCTCCGGCTTTCTCTCCCTTAGGTGTCTCAGAGAGTGCCTTTTATTTATTCTTTTCTTGTTGACACTTTACACCTGGATCTGAAATGGCGGGCTCTGAAGAAGTTGCTGCTCCTCCGGCCAAGCGTCCGCACTCCGCCGTTGATGCCGACGATGGTGCGTACACGACTCCTCCGAGCTCCCGCAAATTCCAGTTGGCGCAGTCTACTAATCGCGATGCGCAGGCGACGATTCCTCCTCCGACGATGACTTTGGCCCTGCGCTACCTTCTGAGGTCGCGCCGAAGAAGAAGCGCCGCAAGCTCCCTTTCGAAAAGATCTACGTCAAGGCGCTGCCCGCGTCGCCTCGCTATTCCAAGTCCCTCATGCACAAGGAGCAATTGTCCTTCGTGAACGTCACACCAGTGACCGACTTTGTTATCACCAGCTCTATCGATGGGGTAGTCAAGTTTTGGAAGAAGATGGCCGAGAGTATCGAGTTCGTCAAGGAGTTTCGCGCCCACCCAGGAGAGATCCACAGCACCAGTGTCAGTGCAGATGGTCGCAGCTTTGCGACAGTAGGAGCCGATAAGACAGTGAAGATCTTTGATGTCATCACATTTGGTGGGTAATCCATATGGTAAACCAAACATCACCCTCACTAACTCGCGTGGAACAGATCTACTTGCTATGTATACCCTAGAATTCGTGCCCCGTTGCGTTTGCTGGGTTCATCGCCGAGGAGCGTCCTTACCGCTACTGGCGGTTACAGATCAGTCCAGCAACACCATTCAAGTCTTTGACGGGCGGGGAGAGAACCCCGAGCCCTTGCACACGGTAAAGTCGGTCCATCGGAGCCCAGTGGTTTCATTGGCGTTCAACAATGCGTATGACTGTGTTGTCTCTGCCGACGAGTCTGGAATGATTGAATACTGGAGAGCCGGGGATGGATCCTTTGAAAAGCCCGACAATGTGTTCGAACTCAAATCCTCGACGAATCTGTTCGCTTTCAAGAAAGCCAAATCGACCGCCACTGCCATTACAATCTCGCCTTCAGGCGAGCAGTTCGCCACGGTATCATTCCCAGATCGCCAGGTGCGCGTGTTCGAATTCGCAACGGGCAAGTTGTATCGCACATATGACGAGTCAATAGCTACTCTTATGGAGATGCAACAGGCTGGGACAGCTCCGTACCAGCTGGATGAATTGGAATTTGGAAGGCGGTTGGGAGTCGAACGAGAATTAGAGGGGGAGTTGATCCGTAACAAGGTCAATGTCTCGTTCGACGAGTCAGGTCACTTTTTGCTTTACGGATCTCTCTACGGAACCAAGTGCATCAACACCTACACAAACCGTGTGGTCCGTGTGTACGGCCGTGATGAGCCATTCCGTGCTCTGAATCTGGCCTTGTACCAGGGTCAGCCCCAACGCAAAGGTGTTGTAACTGTCTCCATGGCGGCCAGTAACAATCCATTGCTGCAGGAAGCGGAGGAGCGAGATGCAATTCTAATCAGTACAGGCTTTGGCAAGGTGCGCTTCTACATGTTCACCAATGAGACCGACATATCCAAGTCATCCCGAGACGTGCAGAATGAGAAGCCTACGCAGGCTGCCGGTGGCGCCGATTCCATTACCAAGGCGAGCGAAACTGGCACGGCCGCCGTTCTACACACGACTATGGGTGATATTCATCTACGTCTATTCCCCTCCGCTGCACCACGGACAGTGGAGAATTTTGTCACCCATGCCCGACAAGGGTACTACAACAACACCATCTTCCACCGTGTTATCCGCAAGTTTATGATCCAAGGAGGTGATCCGCAAGGCGATGGTACCGGCGGAGAGTCCATCTGGGGCGGGGAGTTTGCGGATGAGTTCTCCACCCTACGACATGACAAACCATACACGCTGTCCATGGCCAATGCGGGACCGAATTCCAACGGTAGCCAGTTCTTCATCACGACTGAGAAGACTCCTTGGCTGGACAACAAGCACACCGTCTTCGGCCGGGCTGTGCAAGGATTGGACGTGGTACACAAGATTGAGAATGTCAAGACCTACAAAGAGAAGCCCGAGGTTGATGTGAAGATTGTTAGCATCAGCATTTCCTGATAACGGGAAACTGTACATATGTAAATGAATAACGAGGACTAAAATTAGATTGCGGGCCAAGCCATGCACAGGCTATGTGTTTAGCTGTTTAACTACTATGTATGGTATGATATCAACTGGGAGACTAGAAGGTAGAGTAGTACTAAGTGAATGGTATACAGTGGCGTTCCAAGAGCTTGTTCAAAATTAATCAAGACCGCCCCAAAGACCGCCTACTGTATTTAGCTTAGCCTCACTCTATAAATCTGGACTATCCATACGAATATCTTTCAAGGTTGTTCCTTTCAAAAAGCCATTTTGGACAGCTAGTAGTGTTGATCGATATGCCACCCATGCATTGTTGAAAGCAGTCTCATCTTCTGCTTCATGGGGAAAAGAATGAAATTCAAAGGACCAATAATCAGATCGGGCAGAGAGATGGGCAGAAGTTATGTAATCCCATTGGGATGACAAACTTTTGAAACGCTACTGTAGGAAGTATAGTAGAAGCATTAATTGTTCTAGCCTTCTGGGCGCTATTTGAAATACCTAGGAACGCGACTGGAGAGTCTCTAGTATCCTCTAACTGAACCGGGTAAGAGAGGTACCCCGAACATAGATTTCGAACAAATGAAAAAGTAGAAGTATTGGAAAACAGATCCCGGCCACGCTTGGAATGAATGTGATAGATAGGCAAAGGTCGGTTCTTTTCACCCAACGCCGGTAAATGCAAGTGTGACGGGAAAGCAAGATGGTCTTTGTTTTATCCGAAGGACCCCGAGTCCGTAGTAAGAGAGGAAAGAAATGAGAGGGAAAAGAGCGGTATTATGACGGTGGGAGTTGTCTAGTTTCCACATTTTGAAAGTTCACGGCGGCGGCAGAGCTTTGTTTTTGTAATCGACTATTCCCCGTGGAGGATCTAACCGACCTAGGCGGAGCGACATTGGTGCGGGAGCTGCTGGCGACCGAGTCCGGGGGTAAGCGCGTCTGGGATGTCTGGGATTGATTCGGCGGCAATATCCCTCCTCCGCCTCCCCTCTCGACGTATACCTCGCGAGTTCGTGAAGGTAAGGGCCCAGCTCCAGAAGCAGGTGACCCATACAGCTGGGTTCCTCTTTTTGTATCACGACGTCGTCTGTACCAGACACCGACGACGGAGATCAGGCTGAAGGCGATTACCAGGACAATGACCTGCGAACTAGGATTAGCATTTCCGGTTCAAGTCTGTATCCCGGTCCGGTTTTGAACGCACCATAACCACCCATCTATAGTGTGACTGCCACCTGTTTGAGGGTTAGTGTTTGCGCTTCTAGGGTCATGACGAATGCGACATCTTGCGCCAAAAAGTGAAAACCTACCAGCTTTGGGTCCCATCGGCCATGCTGGGGTTTTGACTGTAAGGAAGGTGTAAAGTGGCAGGTAAGGCCGGGATCAGTGGTCAGAACGCGTGCTGGCGGGAGAGCAGATCGACGTAAGATCGATAAGCGAAAAGGGTTCGACCCAAATGAAACGAGCGAATTAGAAAAGCAGGGTCGGGCCCAGACGCAATGCCATAATCAGGCGCGCCTACAGGGAGATTGGGGGGAAAGGCAAAAGGGAAAAAACCCGGAAGCTGCGGGAATCCGCGGGATTTGTTATCTTGTTTATTCTTAGGTCACTTCGGCTATTTCTCCCCTTTCCCCCCCCCCCTTTTTATTGTTCGTCATTTGATTATTGAAGGATTTAGCGGGGTTCACGGGTACCTAGTAGGTAATTGGGGTAATCAATTGTTGAGCCTATCTGTTCTTTAGGTATAGGTTGCAGAAAGAATTGGGTTTGAAGCTCTACCCCAAACACGAGGGGGTCCACTGGCCTGATCGGCGTCAACCCGTTGGCCCAGGACCAAGGGACAGTGCCGATCAGGTCCAGATCAAAACAATGGCAAACAGTACTGATATCTTTCTATTGCTTATACCAGCACGCTCAGTGCGCTCAGTGCATCAGATCACGATCGCTTCACGATCCTCGATTTCTTGTCTAATAGATATGTAGTGGGGCACAAGTGGAATAATCAAAAACCCGATTTCTATGCTATGTAGCACGCAAGCACTAGTAGGATCGCAGGGATCAGCATCGATCTTCAATATACGCTCGGGGTATTTTAGTTTGGCTAGAACGTAGCTTCCAACCCTATATAAACAAACATCCTCGAATAAATTACCTAATCATCAAGCCAATGTTCCAAGGTTGTCGGTAACATCAATGCCTCTTTTCTCAGGCACAAAATCACCTTCTTAAAATGGCGGTGTGTTCTGGCATTATATCCTTCTTTGGGCTAGGTGCCCGAGACTAGAATTTCGTCACTGTATTATGTAAGCGATCTATGACTTGACTTGGAAGTTACTACCTTGATGTGTGGTAGCAATATTGTTACCACACATCAACACTCATGCATCATATGTCTACAACTTTTTAGCCTGCAAGTAGGCCCATTCAGAATTTTAAGGAATCTTAAGTCTGAGCTCTGCTATGTGAATAGCGAGCGGTCTCTACTGACAATGATACATTGTGCCCCTGCTCTTCACCAGGCCTTGGCTTATGGGCTTTTTTTTTTTTCCAGCAGCAAGGCAGAAACCAGGTTGATAGCTAGATACCTGTAAAACAAGAGATGATGGAGATTATGAGGTCATTCTGTACTATTGATAGCTTCTTGTTCTCCTGGGATTAAGAGGCACCTTGGCAACTTTTGAGCCATTCAACCCTACAGCAGTAACCATGGAAGCAGTGGCCAGACCTAGTCAATAAGGTGATCAACCCGCAGATCCTTACGTATTTCCTTCAGATTCTATCTTATTATGATTTGCGTACAGTACGGAGTAGGGCTGATCGATTCAAACAAGTAGTTACGTGGTGGCGCGGATGACGTTATCCGATGTCAGCGACTGCCAGGATTGGGGCTGTTATTCTCCACTATAACCATCAACACGTTAGAATTTAATCAAATCCCCCAGCTTGGATATCTATGTCGATCAATTCTGAATCTGCGGGGCACGTCATTTACTTCAGGGATTGTTCTTTGTCTCAGAAATGGCGTCACGGTGCGACAAACACAGTATATATACTTCGTCCATCGACCACCAATTCCATCAACATCAATCATCAATCCAACGCAATTTTCAAACTTCAATCATCAATCTTTCCCAATAACAACACAACTATCAAGTGCTTTCTGAATCATCTATCATCATGTCTGGAATCATCCACAAAGTCAAGGACACTATTGCCGAACACAAGGAAAAGAAGGCAGAGCAGAAGGCCGAGAATACCACTGAGCACCACACCGGCAATGAGAGCACCAACTATGGTCCCCATGACAGCAACATCGCCAATGAGGCCGACCCTCGTGTTGATAGCGACCGATCCAAGATGACCGAGTCATCAGGAAACCACGGTCCTCACGATAGCAAGCTTGCCAACAAGGCCGATCCCCGCGTCGACAGTGATCGGGATAGCCGTGCTGCCTACACTTCAACTGCTGCCCCAACTGCTACTGGCGCTGCATACGGCTCAACTGACAACTATGACTCCACCCGCTCTTCAAACTATGGCCCTCACGATAGCAAGCTTGCCAACAAGGCCGATCCCCGCGTCGACAGTGATCGGGATAGCCGTGCTGCCTACACCTCAACTGCTGCCCCAACTGCTACTGGCGCTGCATACGGCTCAACTGACAACTATGACTCCACCCGCTCTTCAAACTATGGCCCTCACGATAGCAACGTCGGCAATGCAGTTGACCCCCGTGTCGATAGCGACCTAGGCAGCCGTGGTGCTCGCAATACCTCGACTGGTTACAGCGCAACTGGACCCACCAGCGCCGGTACTGGCTATGGACCTACTGGCACCAACTACGGATCTACTGGCACTAACTACGGATCTACTGGTACCAACTACGGATCTACTGGTACTAACTACGGTACCTCCAACACCTACGACTCCTCCCGCTCCTCAAACTATGGTCCCCACGACAGCAACATCGCCAACGAGGTCGACCCTCGTGTCGACAGTGACCGTGACGGACGTGCTGCTCATCACAGCACTTCTTCCGGCCACGGTGCTGGCTACGCTGCTACTGGTGCCGCTGTCGGTGCTGGCGCTGGCTACGTTGGCTCACAGCACCACTCTTCCACTGGTCCAGCCACCTCGACTACCGGTCCCCACGCAAGCAACCTAGAGAACAAGATGGATCCTCGCGTTGACAGCGACCGTCCTAACGATCGCTACTCCGCTTCCACTGGCCCGGCCTCCTCGACTGCTGGTCCCCATGAGAGTAACATGGCCAATAAGGCCGATCCCCGTGTCGACAGCGACCGCAGCAAGGCTGAGTTTGTTGGTGGTAACTCCTCATTCGACAATGATGTCCACAAGGGTAGCCTTGGAGGCGGCAATGTGATCCCTATTTCTGGAAACAAGGCCCCGACTACTACCCAGACTTTCGAGAAGGCGCAAAATGAGAGTCTTGGTGGAAGTTCTGTCGCCGGTAGCAGCTACACTGGTCAGCGGACTGCGGGTCCTCACAGCAGTGATACCGCCAACAAGCTCGACCCTCGTGTCGACTCTGACCTTGATGGATCCAAGACTCTTGGCTCCCAGCGTGTTTAATAATGATGTTTATGATGGTTACGCTAGTTAAGTTTAATGAATGAAGACTTCTTATTTTCACATGGATGGAACATTTTCAAATATAAAAACTAGGTGGTTATGTAAGAGGATACTAGAGACTTTGTGCCGCGTATTTCGCGTGGCACCTAGAAGGCTACAATAACTAATGTTTCTGCTATACCTCCCCTATGTACTATTTACCTACTCTATCTTCTACTTAAAGATTCTTACCTACTAGTTTCCTACTCAGGTTTCCACTCAGTTTCCGACTTAGCCTCCTACCTAGTCTCCCACTTAATATCTTATAGTTCTATTATACCTTCTCTCCTACCATATTAGTTAAATAGTCAAAAAAACTCTCTTGAAACTTTCTCCAAAAGCTTTGATAAGAGTAATTAGAAAGAAAAGAAAAGATACAGGGAAGGGGAAGCAGGGGGAAAAGAAAGCTTGGGGGCTGGGGGTTTCGAACGTATCTAGATTTACTATGATGTACCGAAGTAATGGCAGGGTAGGATTTTATTTATAGTGTAATGTGGAAACCAAAGGCAAGAAGTGAGGCGAGAAGGAAGAAATAAACATGAATATGAAATCTATATTGATAAGAGTGAATAGGGGGCATATGTGCAGTGAATAATATACAGAGGGGAAAATAAAAGGGTAAAGAGAAGAGAGAAACTCTGTGTGTAGAATACAAACTTGGTATCATCTATGCAGCGGCCTTGCCTCTGGAGACTTTGGCTTTTGAGGTCCGAACTCGGAAGAGATAGTAAACCAGTACAGCGCAAACAACGTTGAAAACAAAGTAGCACCAGAAGATTCCGTAATCACGCCAGCGATCATCATAGTAGATCTCTCGGGCTGCGAGATATTCATCCGCGGATGTCATACTGCAGTACTCGCAATTGGCAGTAGCATTGGGGTTGTAGATGGCACCCGTGGATTCTTCAAGGTACTTCGCCATGTACTGATAGCATGTCTGGCCGGAAGGTGGGTCGAAGATGTCGAGCTCATCCTTGCTGCATTCGACAGAGCGACCATGGAGAGCTGTGCCACTGATACCAGCGATGTAGTAAGTGAATGGGGAGACGCGATACATGAAAATCCAGAAGCGGGGCAGGTCACTTGGAGGCTGCATGACTCCGTTGAAGATGAACGAAAGACCAAACATGAGGGTTGCCACCATGGCGGCAAGGGTAGGTTCGGGGATAGCGCAGACAACGAATTGGGCCATGCTGGCTGCGTAGATAAAGAATTGGCAAATGTAGAGAAGGACAATACCAGTCTGTTCCGAAGTTTGGTTGGCGCCAAAGACGGCCCAGTAGAACGAGGCCCAGGAGCAGATACCCAAGCAGAACTGCCAAGGGACCTCGACGAGAATTTGAGAAATGATAAACACCTGCCATGAATAAGTTCTGGATGGCCGCTCACGGACCTCGTAGAGGGATCTTTGGGCCACCAGGTTAGGCATAATAGCGTTGGCAAGGGTGTTGAAGATAGTGCACAGGAGGAAAATACTAAAGAGTGCGTTCTGGAAACCTTGTTCGGAGTTGTCGGCGCCGTAGAAGGAGAATCCAATGAACAGGCCACTGACAATGCCAAGAACAAACTTGGAGTAGATATAGTCAGGTCGGCGGAAGTAGGCTTGGAAGCATCGGCCAAGGACTACCCAGAGCTGAGTCGTGATAGGCATGGCAAACTCAGCGGTATCATCATCATCGTCATCGTGGGAGGAATGCTCATCTCTGGCTCCCTTAGCAGAGTGGAGGCGATCGACTTCTGCGATAACCTCTTCATGTTCTGGACTTTTCTTCCAAGCCTGAACCCAATCGACATCGGGACAACCGTCTCCGGCTACCATATCGAGAATGTACTCCGCAGGGTTTTCGAGAGTCTCACAAGGCCGAGCTCCGTTGCGCTCAAAGTACTCGAGGAGTGTGGCGGATTCTTTTCCGACGTCGCCAAAGTAAACTGTCCTGCCGCCTTTGGCAAGGAAAAGCAGACGGTCAAAAGTCTGGAATAATGTAGCACTGGGCTGATGGATTGTCGCCAACACAGCCTGGCCATGGTCTGCCAGTCGCCTCAAGAATTGACAAATTGTCCAGGAGCTCTGCGAGTCCAGACCACTGGTAGGTTCGTCGAGGAAAATCAGAAGAGTAGGCTTAGCTGCAAGCTCAACTCCAATGCTGAGAAGTTTACGCTGCTCAACATTGAGTCCTTCTCCCAGAGATCCAACGACCGCTTCTGCGAAATCCTCCATACCCAGGACCTTAAGAACCTCTTCAACATATTCATACTTTTCCTTCTTCGGCACAGTACTTGGTTGACGGAGCATTGCACTGAACTGAAGGGCCTCTCGAACAGTTGTAGTGTCCATGTGGAGATCCTGCTGTTGAACGTAACCGGTTCTACGGGGAAAGTTGGCCGCCAGCGGCTTTCCATTGACAAAGACGTCACCAGTGACTACACCGATTGACACTCTCTGGGCGAGAACATCTAATAGGGTAGTTTTTCCAGCTCCAGAAACTCCCATAAGTGCAGTCAATGTTCCGGGCTTGACCCAACCGTTCACGTCATCCAGCAAGCGTCGAGTGCCCTCCTTCACCGGAATGTCGTATTGCAGTGACTTCCAGGAGAGAATATCGGTCTGCTCGGGAAGGCGAATATCATTGGTATGTTGCACTTCGAGTTTAGTGAGATCGCTCGCTCCAGTCTCCGAGTCTTGACTATCTTGGATGTGCTGGGGGACATGACCAGGGCGGTATACGAGAGCTTCAGCCTTGGACGTGTCACGGGAGATGAATTCTGTGGCTGTCAAGTACAGCCCATTAAAGAAGATCAAGAAAGCAATCAGGATGCCAAAGTTTCGCCACAAGTGGGAGTGATAGTACTCATAGTTATCGTTTATGAAGTTATCACCACTCACGTATGCCTGACCGGCCACTGAACCCACGGCAGAGCACACGAAATTTTTTCCGGTGCCATAGCTTGGAATCATAGCAGAACATGCGTAGTTTTTGCCGTGGAATTCATTGGCAATAAGAGCCTCGAAAGTGTAGTAGATCGGGTTAATCCAACGAATCCAGGAGAACCAGGGGTGCATATAAGGTTGCGGCAAAGTGAATCCCGTGTAGACGACAATACAAAGAACCAAAACACCCGCCATGGCCATTGCCTGGCCGACCGACTTGGTAAGGGCTCCCAAACTGCGGAAGAGACCCGACATAGTCAAAACGGCGGTGACCAAGAAGAGGTAGAAGATAAAGAAATTGCCAGCCTCACGACGCAAATTCGCCATAAAGTAGAGAACAATGCTGAAAATGGAGATTCGTACGAGTTTGATCGGTAGATCGATGATAACGCTGGCGAGGGCTTCGGTGAACGGATGGACGAATGCATAGCCCGCCTGCTTTTCAACAATTGAGCGCTGGCTATACAGTTGAAGAATTTCGTTGATAGTAAGCAAAGCATTCATGAGAACAGCAAAGTAGCACACGGCGCCCTTTTGGAAGAAATAGCCTGAAGTGTCGGGCGTGTTGTAGAAAACGGAGCCGATGATCAACGCCAGGATCAGCTGAACGATGACCGGGGAAAGTGCAGTGGGTAGATCGTTAAGAACTCGTTGGTAGGCACGATGAGTACAGAGTCGAATTTGCATTGGGATGGATAGCAGGTACGGGCTGCGAGTTCGCGTGTGGCGGGCTTGCTGTTCCACGTGGCTCATCTGGAATTGTTTCGCAGCGTCGCTATTGGGAGCATGCTCTGCTTCGTAGGTCTTGATCTGTTCGTGCAAAGCCTTGTACTCCGGACTCCTCTTCCAGAACTCGGAAAACTCCTTTGCGGTACGTGGCACCTTAGACTCCATGCCAGGACGGGTGATCCGCTCGTTGGGGTTGGTGATGGCTGTCAGATAATCTCCTGATACCTGGCGTTCCGGCCTCTGCCATCCTTGGTCCTCGAAATAGGATACGGCTCGGTCGCGAGGGCCATAATAGATCTGGTAACCTTCGTACAGAACGACCACCTTGTCGAAAAGGTCATACATGGATTGAGATGCTTGGTAGGCAGCAATGGCGTGACAGGAATTTCCCATATCTGCTGCAAGACGCTGGGATTTGACAAATCTAAGGGCCGAAGCTGCATCCAGACCGCGAGTGCTGTTGTCCCATGCTCCCAAGCGACAGCGGCTGAGGAACATCTCCGCAATGCTAACTCGCTTTCGCTCGCCGCCACTGACACCGCGCACGAATTCGCTGCCGACTTTGGTGTTGACGGTATGGCTGAGACCAAACACGGACATCACCACCTGGACAAGAGTCTCGCAAAACTCATCTCTGCTCAGTCCTTCCAGACGCCTATGGGGGGCCCGTGCCTGGGCGGCGAACGACAGGGTTTGGCCGACTGTCAGATGAGGGAAATGAAGTTCGACCTAGGTAGAGTTAGTCAACGTCGACTTTCGGGCACATTGGAGTATATTGGAACTTACCTCTCTGTTATATGCAACCTCGCCGCGGTGGTATTTAATCATGTCCTCAAATGAAATTCCCTCGTAGTGTATTGTGCTGTTTGGGTCCATGGTCAAGCCACCTAGGTGGCCGGTAATTGTCTTAAGAAAAGTAGTGCAACCGCTTCCTGGGCGACCCAGAACAAGCAATAGCTCGCCTGCCTGAAGCAATCCATCGAAGCTTTGTAAGATCCGGCGCGGTTTCGCATGGTGTCCGGTCAAGGCACGGGTGATAGAGCGGAAGGGGACCGCAAGGACCGACGTCAGGGTTTCTTGATATTGGATGGCGGCGCCACTGCCGCTGATGGATAAATCCTTGAAGACCACACTCTGTTGAGGGGCTTCGATTCCCTCTTCGTGCATCTGGTCCAAGACAGTTTGAGCCCATCTGAAATGATCGAATTCAGGGCTTTTTGGATCCAGTCGAGGGTCGTTTTTCTTGGCAGCTGAATGGGCGGAGACAGCTCTTCCTAGTTTACTCGAGGCAATGCGGTTAAGCTCATTGAGTGTTTCATATTCCCTCTCCTCTTCGATAGTTGCTGTTCTGGTCGTGATGGGAGCGAACTCCACATCGGAGTCGTCTTTCTCCATGCTGGGCAGGTTTGACTAGTTCAACGACAATCAGGGAGACGACGCATAATATATAAAGGGTGAACCTGTGGGGACGCATTAAAATTTGGGGACTATCAACGGGCACGGAGCGAGATTGGCCGATATTTTTGTACAAATTCGGCAAAGCAGCCACCCGAGCCCCTCAAGCGGGATTCGGGTGACAAGTGGTACAAGTGGGTCTAGTGCGTGGCTTCCTCATGGCCCTCGTGGATGCCTTGCCTCATTTCAGCTTAGTCTCGATTCTGGCGATCCGGAGAATATCAGAGGCGAATGATCCATGAGCGGCGTACGAAACGTTCCAGAACATTTGAATGTCGATCTCATCTTTGCACAGAAACTTCATTTTTCAATCGCCTGATCAAAATGGGCGATCTCCATAAATCATTGAAAAAAAGTCTAACTAACCCGCTTGATCCATTACTAATGGCAAATAGTCGGAGTCGGGGAAGCGGAGCACCGACATCCCGACGGAGTTAAGTGAGAAAACCCCGAGCTTTTCGCATCGCGGAATACCCCCTATTGGTCATTTCATGTCAAATCTTTGTCTCCAGTGCTGATCGGGTTATGATATTCCCGGTTTATATCTTTTACCTTTTGGCGATATCTCCGTAGGTGAACGGCTCTATTTCCATTTTAAATCCGACCATTTACCGGGATAGGCAGGCGGTACCGGAGTTTATATATTAGATGGAAGATCGGTGGCTTAAAAATCAATGTAATTTGGTCAACAGAAAGGAGAGTACCTTGATAGTTTGAATATAGTCATCAACTCCGGCACTTATCCCATAGAATATTTAATTTTATATAGAACTCGTCCCATAAAGCACAAACACATGCATTTATTTACATAGAGCTTATGCTAGTTGCATAATCTACAATAGCAGAGCTCATTAGCTAAGGTCGCCCAACATTTGAAGTCTTACTTGTGGGAGAACCTCTGGCTGTGTCAGTGGTCGCCTTCGAGATTACTCCGCCTATCTATTCTCACCTTCGGCTCACATTCCCCTTTGGAATATACCAAACATATTCTTCCTGCGCGTAACGATTTATTTCTCGGGATTTTTTATGATAGGAATGAGCAACCTTGAACCAACTACGAAATTACAGTCTGTCGTCTTTTTGGGGAAATGGGAGTCCCCTAAAAATTCGAAAGTACATCCTTCCTTTATTTGACAGGCGAATAGCAGATGAAAAAGCCTAATCAATGTAGTGTAAATCATACGCCTGTGGTGAGTGAGTGTGTGAGAGAGAGAGAGATCTAAGTAAGACACGCACGCGCTGGAGCAAACGGAGGGATCTACCTGACCCCACAATCCAATTAGCTTCTAGCAACATTTCCACAGATTTTCGATCATTGACGGCGATGGTACGTATGAGAGAGGTTCGTTTTTGGGCATCTTGTGAAGTGACATTGACGCGAAAAGTGCCTAAAAGAAGCTCCGCAAGAATGTACCGCAAATTCCAAGGCTGCCATCAATTTCTTGTACCTATCTAGCTCGGTATCTTATAGTCATGTTATCAAGATCTCGACTAAACCTTGCTTCGCTTTCAAGCATTCAAGTTGCCGAGATGAGTCATTCATAACATCAGCGTACTGCCTAATTAGACTAACCTCTGTCTATACCGTAGATCTAGGAACTCTTCGGCTCAATTCATCTCATTTAGGAAGATTTGAGCTATTGCGGAAGATGAACACGCATCACCAATGGAGCCTATTAGACCCTCAACTGCTTGAGCGGGCAAGGCAACTTCTGAGAAAGCTTGCAGGTGATGATTGTGAGCGGCCCCAACAAACCCTGCAGAAAGGCCCCAAGGCCGCGGCACTGGTTCTTGCCTTCCTCGATGATATTGCCTCTCCGGATACACTTTTGAATTATTTTGTTTCCTACCTCTTCGACTGCCTATATTCTTCTCTCGGAAAAGACTTCGACATTACGCTTGCATTATCCGACCTAGAATCTTTTGCTTCGTGGGAACGAGAACAAATGGAAAGACTAAACGAGACTCTGCATAAATTTATTAAGACCTTTACTGGTGGAATCGAGCCGCTTTTTTATGCATCAGATCATGGACATATGGCAGCGGTCAAGTTGATTATCTCCACGGAGGGACTTAAGGGTAGCACTCAAACCTATAATAAAGACGACCCACAGCCACTATCGCTGGCAGCAAGAAATGGACATAAGGCAATAGTCAATATGTTGCTCGCCACTAAGGGTATTGACCCTAACCACCGCGAGGAAAGCTAGGATAGCCAAACACCACTGTTATTAGCGGCACAAGATAGGCACGAAGAAATCGTCAAGCTTTTGCTTAACGCGCCGACTGTCGACCCAAACATGGAGTTACCAGATACCACTGTTGCTAGCCTCACGCAATGGACATGATGCCGTGGTCAAACTATTACTCTCGTATAGCGTGGATCCAAACTTTCAGAATCATTGGGGGGAGACGTCTCTTATAGTGGCAGCAGAGCTTACAAACGAAGCAGTCATCAAGCAGCTACTGGCTGCGGAGAACTGCCAGCCAGAGATTCAAAATTTTCGAGGTGAAACAGCCTTATCTGTGGCCGCAGAACTTGGTCATGCGGCTGTAGTCAAACTCCTTCTTGCCACAGATGGCGTCGATCCTAGTTTTGAGGACTCGGACGGATATACACCACTGTGGTGGGCGGCAAGAAATGGTCATTGCGCTGTCGTTCAACTGTTCTTGACTATTGGGGATGTCGATCCCGATCTCAAAGGTGTTGATGGCTATACGCCCCTATCATGGGCAGCGCGAAATGGCCATCAGGACGTGGTTGAAACATTACTTGTAACAGATCCATTTTATTATTCTCGCCAGCCCCGAAAAAGAGAGAAGAACATAATGACGAGGCTCTTCCTGATTTATTAGAGAACTGTCAACAAGTTTATTGCTGTCGAAGATTTGCCATGGCTGTCGGTCGGGTATGTACTAGTAGTTGATAAAAGTCATGGCAATTAGAGAGGAAGTCACTGGTTGACAAGGTCCTAGGCAGAAGCAAGATAGTCGCCAACCAGGAAGTCTCAGTCCTTTATTGAACACGACATGCAGCAGCGGCAACAGAAAGAATGCTATTGGCAGAATCGGTCTTGTCCATGCGCCCGAAGCAAAAGCATACTATGACATTGGCCTTACTGTTGACAGCTGTTATCGGCCAGGCAAAGGAAGGGCTAGATCGTGGTAGCCAGGAAACAGACAAAAGTGTCACCTCTGTATTCGGAGATGGATGGAGGAGAGAAAAGAGAGAGAGAGAGAGATCTAGCTAAGCCCCTTGGGCCTCTCGACTACGCCTTCAGTCCCTCTGCTGATCCTTTACTCCCTCACTTTTCTCACACATGGCACAGTTACCTACTTCTAGTAGACTCCAAAATATTTCTTCAATCTTTCAGCTTGGCCTGTCAAACTTTTGTTAGGGAAGTATGAATGATATTTTTCGGCCTCAGGCACCTCAAGCCAGATCCGGAGCTTAAGCCCGCGTCAGCAGATCAATCATCTCGAGCCAAGCCCTCCACTCATACCAATCCGTTCTCAGCTAGGGTCTCCCCACCTCCTCGCTTACACATATTAGTCTTGGCCCCAACGCCTCATACTCGTGGACGACATAAGCTCCCATTCATCCACCATGCCTCACCCATAGTCGTGATCCAAAGCATGGCAAACTCTACGATTCGGGCCAAAGGCCAAGGTATTCTGCAGTTAGTATCTAAACATCGGCATCAATATCAGCATCGAATTCATAAAGCATGAAAGCCTAACATTCGAATAGGGGAGGAAACCCCTCACAGTATGACTCTTCCAACCCCATCGTGATGTTTATCATTCAGGTATCCAATCTACATTTTCTATAATCCCCTCTTTTTACGTACTTTTGAAAGGTGATGCTAAATTTTCCCT
This sequence comes from Penicillium lividum, assembly GCA_028828245.1. NCBI lineage: Eukaryota > Fungi > Ascomycota > Eurotiomycetes > Eurotiales > Aspergillaceae > Penicillium > Penicillium lividum. Next base: position 7,808,054 of record JAQJAG010000002.1, read on the forward strand.
AGGCGGGCATTATCATCATTTTGTGCCGCCTAGTTCACTGGCCCTTATCCAAGATCCGTCAGCCCAAGGTCATTGCAGAGGTCATAAGTGGGATTATACTGGGTCCGTCAGTGATGGGCCATATCCCCGGGTTCACCGATACCATCTTCCCCACCGCTAGCCTGCCTAGTCTGAGCGTCGTGGCGAACCTCGGGCTTATTCTCTTTTTGTTTTTGGTGGGACTGGAGACGGACCTGCGTTTTCTCATCAGTAACTGGCGGGTCGCGTTGAGCGTCTCTGCGGCAGGAATGATTCTTCCATTTGGACTCGGCTGCGCGATCTCCTATGGACTTTACAACCAGTTCCATGATGATGCTGGGACAGTCCCCGTCAAGTTTGGCACTTTCATGCTCTTCATCGGTATTGCTATGGCCATCACGGCGTTCCCTGTCCTATGTCGCATTTTGACAGACCTGAAGCTTCTTGGCACTCGGGTTGGTGTCATTGTGCTGTCCGCTGGTGTGGGGAATGATGTAGTTGGCTGGATCCTCCTTGCCCTTTGTGTGGCCCTGGTCAATGCGGGAAGTGGAATCACGGCGCTCTATGTTCTTCTCGTCGCGGCGGGATACGTGCTGTTCTTGACGTTCGTGTTCCGACCCTTTTTTATACGCTTCCTTGAACGAACCGGAAGTCTGCAGAAAGGCCCTAGTCAATCCGTCGTGATGTTGACTTTGCTGATTGCGTTGGCATCGGCGTTCTTCACTCAAGTGATTGGAATCCATGCAATCTTTGGCGGCTTTCTAATTGGCTTAATCTGTCCTCATGAAGGGGGTTTTGCTATTAAACTGACCGAAAAGATTGAGGACTTGGTGGCCGCACTGTTCTTACCATTGTACTTCACATTATCCGGTCTCAGCACCAATTTGGGCTTGTTGGATAACGGGACTGTCTGGGGTTATGTGGTTGGCATTATTGCCATTGCCTTCACGGCCAAGGTCGCTGGCGGTGCGATCGCTTCTCGCTTCTGTGGGATGCTATGGCGTGAAAGCTTTGCCATTGGTGTTTTGATGAGTTGCAAGGGGCTGGTAGAGCTGATTGTATTGGTAGGTCCTTGTTCTACTGTTGAATTTCCTAGAAGCAGAGGCTGACGCTTGAAATCTAGAACATTGGCCTTCAAGCCAAAATCTTGAGCACGCGCACATTCACCATGTTCGTTGTCATGGCACTTGTCACCACGTTTATGACCACCCCTTTAACCGTTTCCCTCTATCCGAATTGGTATCAGGTCAAGGTTACCCGTTGGCGACGGGGAGAAATCAACTGGAATGACGAGCCTTTGCAGCAAGACGGCCGCTCAGACAGTATTTCAGCTGTCAAAGAACAGGTCAAGACTGTACCGGTGCAGAAGCTTCTGGTCTATCTTCGCCTTGATGGTCTTTCTGGCATTTGCACATTGGCTGCTCTCCTGAGCCCCAACCGTGGAGCTTCGCCCATGCCTCGAGTACACCCAACAAAGACACCCAAACAAACAGATCAGACCGTGGAGGATGCAGTTGCGCCAGCAGAGGATGAAACGACAGCCCTTAGAGTGCATGGCGTTCGTCTGATGGAGCTGACAGATCGTGACTCCAGTGTGATGAAGGTTTCGGCGGGGGTACATGCACTATGGGACCCCGTTGTCAATACCTTCCGCGCATTTGGCGAGTGGCACGATATTTCTCTTATGGCCGGTGTATCGGTAGTCCCCGAGTACAGTTACGCCGATACTGTGGTGAACATGGCCCACCAAGATACAGCAGACCTCCTTCTCTTACCATGGAGTGAAACTGGAACACTAGCCGATCGCCAAAATGGTCTCGAGGTCAATACAGCAGGTCGCTTCGCCAATGCTGAGTATGCAAGCTTCGTGTCGGATATCCTAGACCGAGTCTCTGGCCATGTAGGCATCTTGATCGATCACAACCCGGAAACCTCCAAGCGGTCCACAACTCCCCGCTCACCTAGTGGACTGACCATCCAAGGGACCACCTGGACTCAACCATCGATGGGAAGTCGTTCTCACCACGTTGTGCTTCCCTTCTTTGGTGGCGAGGATGACCGCTTCGCTCTACGATTTGTCCTCCAGTTGGCTCAGAATGATCACGTCACAGTCACTGTTATCCAGGCGGCGGGCTCACAATCAGACACATCCAAAGCCACAAAATCGAGTGCCCCATCGGATCTTATTTTCTTCGAGACGCTTCGTGATTCCATCCCATCAGATCTGAAAGAGCGGGTGATTTTTCAGACACCCACGGTGCAGGACACCATCAGTGATCCGGTCCAGTTCGCCCTTACTGCTGTTCATGCTGAGTTAGAGCGCGATTCCCATAGGCCTGGTAGTATTGTCGTTGTCGGGCGCCGTAGTAACGCTTTAGAAGCAGATATTGACATCGACCCCGAGGAAGGTGTTGGTACCCGCAGTCGTTACGCGCTGGGAAAATTTGGGTCAGTGATGGTGCAGCCGGAGAACAAGGTGGTTGGCAGTGTATTGATCCTACAAGCTGGTACCCGTACTCTGCTCGACAGTCATTGACCATGGGAATTAGAATCTATTGAAATTTGCTCTCGTTTACGTGGACCTCAATATGATACTATAATCGCAAGACTTTTTTGGGTAGGAAGTGAATCACCATAAGATATTAATAAATGGAAGGAGATGGCTGGGCACTTACGCTAGATCAGACAACATTTGAAATATCGAGTTCTTCAAATCCCCAACGACACGCCGCTTGAAGGGTACGGATTTTCACAACACCAGGGCTCGCTATATTGACGGTGATTATTGCGACGAGACTCATTCGGTGCATTGAGTTTCTTGCGATGATGGGAATGATATGATTTCGCCGCACCCGGAGGGGAGGTCTTCCCCGTAGGACCCCCGGGCGATAGCAACCATTTTTCCAAGGATGGCGTATTCGAGCTTAAGCTTGATGCTATAGGCCACAGGCTTGAACATGAGCTGGACGGCATGTAAGCCAACGTATTCGAAAGCGACGATGGCGACGTTGAGGATGAAAATGATGATGTTTATATGGATTAGTTGACCCAGGTAAACATGACGTTGACCCTGTGAAAATCGCTCCATTGGTATTAGAAAGGGGTAGAATTCGAAAGGAATGTCCTCACTCCCACATGTGGCTTCTTATGCGGGGAAGATGGAGGAAGGGCGAAGGGATGCGGGCCTATGTATCATTACCTGATAAGAAGATTGAGTAACTTGGTTGATTGACGCGATCTATTGAGCCAATCAAGGTTTTGCGATCAAAGCGTTAAGAGAACAAGATCTGCAAGTAGAAGAGAAGGAGAAACGCTGACTGACATTGAAACTTGTAACTATCTTACATATAAATTATAGGTAACTACTAGTGGTCTATTTAATTGATGGATTACAGAGCCTGGGGAATTCCACTTTACTAGTGGGTATAGCTGGGATTGTGCACTGTAGAACACATTGTTGGACCTTTTGACTAGGGATATGCAGGGATGCCAAAGCTTCAATGTTTCACTTTTTACAAAATGGCCTGGGAGCTGATTGGTCTTAGGTGAGACCCTGAAAGTGAAAATAGGGGAAAGAACAGTCTACCTATTCTATTCGTGGAATATACATACGGAGACGTTACTCCTTCCCTAAAACATGCACAGGTCACCTTCACGGATATACATAACTGGTGACATGGTAGATTCAAGCCTCAAAACTCAGCCTTGGTCACGAGATCATTGGTCAGGTCATCCCCAACTCTAACTGGCAGCTTGCAGCCTACGGCGATAAATAGCGGCCTTGAATCATATTGTGGCTGCAGAATTCAATTTTGCTCACTGTTTGAGTATGTAAGATCGTAATATTGATCGGACTGGATCCAATTCGCATAGGTGCCCACTACCTTCTGTAAAGGAAAAGGGAAAAGAGCAGCTCCGAGGTCAAAGACACCCAGCGGAGTGAGGAGAAGAACGCCCGAAAAAGCCAAATTAGAAGCTTGTTCTCACTGTGCCTGACCCGCAGCCAGCCCCATCCGAATACTCCTCGTTTGACGGTGCCCACGCAGCTATCGAAGAGTTCTCAGCGAACCTTTCGAACTAGTCTGACCGTGGTGTCCGAATGGAACCTCTAGCGTATCAATATATTACGCCGGATTCTCAAAAGGCGCCGCTGGCTATGGAGCAGGTCGACCATTTGGCATAAGCTTGATGAGACTAGCGTTGAAGTCGAGGGACTTGCCCATGTCTGGACCTTCTTCACAGAAAGGATAAAGTATCGAAGAATCATCGTGCAAAGATTGCTAACACCGTCAAGGCTATAGATGCTGAGGCTTTGGAGATCGAGAGATCGGCGCAGGCATCAGAGAGGAGCGCTATGGTTACTGCTGTGAAAGCCCATGCACGGCGCGATAAGGCGCAGCTGGAATCTGTGGACCTGCATAACTTATGCCGCGACGTTCTGAAAACCGCGGAATGCGACAGCGCGACAGCTGACAATGTAATCGCGAAATCGCCGAGTATACAGGAGCTGCATGCGGCTCTCGGCGCGGCGATGGAAGAATAAGACTCTTTTCGTCTGGCTTTCTGAGTTTCCATTCCGTTTCATTTGTACGCAGCGCCGGAGAATTTTCCCTCTCCTTTTTACTCCTTACATTTACAGCGCTTTTGTGTTTTTGTTTTCATGCATTCCGCGAGGGAGATGTTCCATCAAGAGTAGCTCGGTACCCATTTAAGGATTTACAGTAGCGCCCTATCCATGCGTTTAGCATAGCCATAGTAAATGTCAATTTCGCTCTACTTCCCGATCTTCTGTGATAGAATGCGCCTCAAATTCCTTCAAATTTTGTTAAACTGAAAGGAGGGAAATCCTGTTCCCGTGACGTCATGATATATGCCGATCGATCGATCTATGATTTCCCAAATCTTACAACAAGCCAGCCACGCGTAGTTTACACCGCTACTGATGCAACGAACATTCATCCTTCCCATCCGACCGTACATTTCCACTCGATTCTTCAATCCCATTGCTATGGCGCCCCGCAAGCGAAAAGCGACCAAAAGCGAGAGTCCTGAAATAGAGACGAAACAGGATGCCGGCTTGACACACGCGCACAAGAAGGAGCGATTGACCGATCTGCGATCTCCACATCACAATGCCAAACAAACCGAAGACTTTGGTATCGTGCTACGCGACTTTTACCCCCCAGAAATGGCAAATGAGCGGTGTCAGGCCTACAATGATGGAACCCTTGAACGACCAATCGAGACTCTGGAGAAGGCATGTCGCGATACCGCTGAGCACCGACGCTCCACGGAAGCAGGCCAAGCGGTGGTGCACTGGTTCAAGAGCGATCTGCGTCTACATGACAATCGGGCCCTGAGGATGGCCTTTGAATTGGCCAAAGGGAACCAGGTGCCCCTGATCTGCCTCTATATTCAGTCCCCCGAAGATTTGACTGCTCATATCGCTAGTCCAGCTCGAGTGGACTTTACTCTGCGCAGTTTGCAACGGCTCCAGCAGGATCTCGCCGAATTGGATATCCCCCTCTACATGGAGAGTGTAGAGAAGCGCAAAGCTATCCCGAGCCGCATTGTGGAGCTATGCCAACAGTGGCAGGCCAGACATCTTTGCGCCAATATTGAGTATGAAGTGGATGAGCTACGCCGAGATGCGAAGATTGTGCGCCTGTGTGCTGATAATGACATTGATTTCTCTCCCTCGCACGACACCTGTGTTGTCACGCCCGGCGCCCTGAGCAGCGGGCAAGGCAGGCAGTACGCGGTATACACGCCCTGGTTCCGCTCATGGTTGAGATTCCTAAAAGAGAATCCAGATTATCTGGAGGTGTCGGAGGAGCCTGGCTCCAACCCGGGCAATGCGCGGAGCAAGTTTTCTGATCTCTTCGACTGCAAACTACCCAGCGCGCCTGAGAATAAGAAGTTGTCTGACCAGGAGCGGAAACGCTTCGAAGAACTCTACCCGGTGGGTGAGCACGAAGCTCTTCAACGATTGGAGAAATTCTTGGAAGAAAAAGGGCGCAAATATGAGGAGATGCGCAGCATGCTATCTGGGCAGCACACATCCATCCTTAGCCCGTACTTCGCCTGTGGCGCTCTCAGTGCTCGCACGGCGGTAGTGGCAGCCAAACGAGCAAATAAGAACCATCTCGACCGGTATGACGCGGGTTATATGACTTGGATCAGTGAGGTTGCCTGGCGTGACTTTTACAAGCACGTATTGACCCATTGGCCCTATATCTGGTAAGATTTCCTTGCCATCATTTTCACGTCCCCGCTCACCAAATTACAGTATGAATAAATGTTTCAAACCCGAACATACAAACATCGAATGGGAATATGATCTAGACCAATTCCAAGCCTGGTGTGATGGCAAAACCGGCTTTCCTATCGTGGACGCCGCGATGCGACAACTTCGCCATTGTGCATGGATGCATAACCGGACCCGAATGGTGGTTTCCTCTTTCTTATCAAAGGACCTCTTGATCGACTGGCGTCGGGGAGAGCGATACTTCATGGAGAACCTGATCGATGGTGACTTTGCATCTAATCATGGTGGCTGGGGGTTTGGCTCCAGCACCGGTGTTGATCCCCAACCATACTTTCGTATCTTCAACCCTCTACGACAGAGTGAGCGATTTGATCCTACTGGAGATTATATCCGGCGGTGGGTACCAGAGCTGAAGGATGTGGAGGGCAAGGCGATTCATGACCCATATGAACGAGGTGCTGGGTCCATTGCGGAAAAGAATGGGTACCCTCGACCAATCGTAGAGCACGCAGCGAGTCGGGAAAGGGCATTGACGCGTTACAAGAAGGCGTTACAGAAATAGTGCACATGACTATAAACTTGGGAACCCATGACATGGAGATACCTAGAGGCTGGAGTATAACGGAATACTCAATGGAAACTTTGTGAAATATTTTAGCAGATATTAGATGAACTAAAATTGAAGTTGATTGGACGAAATATCGGAATCACTTCTACATCGGCTAAAGCGACCGAGTCTGTATATATCAATTTGTTGTGTAGCGGTGTAAGATGATATGATTGGCTCCCCCGCTTGAGACACGCGCCACAATTTCCCCGCGCTTTGGCTTTCTTCTTTTCCCCGAATTCTTTCTTTTCTTCTCAACCCCAAATGTCGCTACAATAAATCATCCCGGACATGGAAACCCAGTCCGGGGACCGGCAGTCTTCTGCACCCGCGCCGGACGATCTACCAAATGGCAAGCGACGATGGCGTCGAAATCGAGTAGCGTGTGATTCATGTCATACTCGGCGCGTTCGATGCGATCGGGCCTTCCCCTGCTCCCGGTGTCTGCGCAGTGATACCCATTGCGAGTTTACTCGCGAGCGCAGGAAACGCGGAAGAATCGCCCGTTCCAAACAAGCAACGGGGCCCACCACATCCACATCTACATTAAACTATACTAGAAGGGAGTCGAACGGAGATCAGAAAGTCATGCAGCCAGCCTTGTCTCCGATGCAGCAGAGCTCTCCAGAATCCTCCTTTCACCCTAGATCACCAATGACGAACGAAGCGAGTCTCTCTGCACCCAGCGTTGATGAGCCGCATCCCGCGCCGAATGGCCACCGTCCTTCCCGAGCGCCGGAAGGGAACAACACAACGGAGGAATGGTTATCAGCCGCTCACTTATCACCTGATTCGTATGAAATCCTGGGAGGTGTGAATGGAGGCGATGGTCCCTTGCCACGGTTGATGGATCTTTGGAACCCAGTCGACTTGGGTCATCCTCCACAGCCGCAAGCCCAATCTATGCCGGCGCCGAACGTCCCTGGTCAAAGCTATAACTCAAGCTCCCGATCAGGCCTCAAGTACCCTGTGCTAGAACCGGTGATGCCATTTCTGGGATCTAACTTACCCCGTCGTTTAGTTGGCGATCTGCTGGAACTTTATTTCATGAGCGCCTTTTCGACCCACATGCATCCCGTCTGTCACCATATACATTGTTATGTCCTGCGAAAGGCTTCCTTCTTGAGCACCGACCATCCTCGGCCGAGTAGTCCAGCCTTGCTAGCAAGTATGCTTTGGGTCGCTGCCGTCGATGACCGGGCCTTCTCATTGTCCATCTCTCCACTGCAGCGACGCAAGATTTGTCAATTTCTGTGCGCCTTAACGATACGACTGCTACGGCCATTAATCCATGTTTCATTCAAAGATCAAGAACCGACTGAGAATCCTAATGGCCCGCAGGACTTTGCTGCTGCTGCAGCGCATCACCCTTTTGAAGGAGTCGGTGATGACAAGGGGCTCGTGGGTCCGGCGGGCTCTCTGGATGATGTGATCACGTATATACATGTCGCGTCTATCATTTCTTCCAGTGAACAGAAAGCGGCTAGTATGCGATGGTATGTTATTTTTGTTTTATTGATTTCATCCACTAACGAGATCACAGGTGGCATGCGGCCTTCACCCTCGCTCGAGAGCTGAAATTAAATCAGGAAATTGAAGTTGTGCCGAATATGGACGGTCAAAGCGATGGCTCGAGCCCAGCCTTTGGATATTCCCTCGGTGGCTGGGCAAGCTCGCCCGGGGGGCTGCTTTTGACTATTCCAATCCATCACGGCCAAGTTTGAACTGTATCTGCGACGAAGGTCGTAATCCGCACAACGACTTCACAGTGACAGAAGAGTATCGTGAAGAGCGACGTCGCACCTGGTGGCTGCTTTATATTATGGATCGACATCTGGCGTTATGTTACAATCGGCCGCTAGCTCTCCTCGATGCCGAAAGTGAAGATTTGCTTCTCCCACTGGACGAGCGTTCCTGGCAGGCCGGGAATATTCACAGCAACAGCCCTCGTGCCGACGGGCCTCAGTGTCCTCGATCTGGCGATCGCAACAAACGCCGCGTCTTCCCGAACTTTATCTGTCATGACCACTCCATTCTCGGATTCTTCCTACCGCTGATGACTATCACTGGGGAACTGATTGATTTGAATCAAGCGCGAAACCACCCCACCCTTGGCCTGCGCCTGCAAGGGAAAGAAGCCTGGGAAGTCCACGTGGCAGAGGTACTCCGGCAACTCGAGATATACAAGGCGAGTCTGACCACCTTTGCCGCTGCCACGGCTGTGGACCCCGAAGCTTCTATTTCGACTGCCTTTACCAAATTGGATGAGCCTGTTGACCCAAAGCTATCCGAAGCTTATTCGTGGCATACACAAACAGTGATTGCCTACGCATCTTATCTGGTTCACGTTCTTCACATTCTCTTGGTTGGGAAATGGGACCCAGTGTCTTTGATTGAGGACAAAGACTTTTGGACGTCTTCCCCAGCCTTTGCATCCACCATCTCGCATGCGCTAGAAGCCGCTGATTCTGTGCAGCAGATATTGCGGTTCGACGCGGATATCAGCTTCATGCCATACTTCTTTGGAATTCAGCTCCTCCAGGGAAGCTTCCTCTTGCTTCTCATCGTGGAGCGTTTACAAAAGGAAGCCGGGGAAGGCATTCTCAACGCCTGTGAGACCATGATCCGCGCCACGGAATCATGTGTGGTGACCCTCAATACGGAATATCAGCGGAGCTTCAGGCAGGTGATGCGCAGTGCGGTAGCCCAGGCTCGCGGCAGGCCTGTCAATCCCAGCGAAATCCGGCATCGTCGTAAAGCGGTATTGGCCCTTTATCGGTGGACGCGTAAAGGGACTGGACTAGCTCTGTGACCCACCACATGGGGCTGGAGGCTCTGCAGTTGCCCCATAGTGGAGTTTCAGCTTGTATAGTATATACTGGTCTTTTTGATTGTACATGTCCTTGATGTGGCGCTCGGCGTATATGGATGTATTATTCAAAGGGTTGAGTAGGGTCACAGGACTGTTCTGTCAATATACCAAGAGCATTCAGTGGCCTAGTTATAGCCCTGGAGGCCTTGCATCAAAATAGTATCTAATATTTTTGGTTCAGATGCCGAATGTTCATGTTTTAAAGCACTTGAGGGGTTGTAATATCAAAGTCAAGGCCCAAGGTCATACTCGATTGTCGCGACGTTCGGTATATGGACTTGGCATAACCATTAAGCCGCGTAAGTATTTCGTTTAGGATCAAGCTTGGAAGTAACAAGCGAATCTCAGGCTGGATTCTAACCCTCGGATTAGCCGATCAGATGTAGATGGCGACATTCAACTGTTCTCATCTGCCATGTAAAGCACGCCATCTAGGACCCACTCTGGCATGATAACTTCAGGGGATCCATGCAAATACCTGGTTTTTTCGCGAGAACCAATGATTTTTTAGCATTTTAATCTACGTAGGATTCCAAGCTCCCGTTGATTATTTTGATTCATTTACATGGACAGCCAGTCACTGGAATTTCTGTCAAATTTGACTTCATCATGCCTTAAAACGTTTACAAAAGATCTAGATTTCACCAGACAAATCACGTGACTATCAAAGTGGATAGAAAGTGGATTCAAATGCCATCAGAACCACCGATGGCATCATCAAAGCTCTCCCCACTCTTTGCCGACTTTCTATACTGTATGCAAGTCGATTAACTAACCAATTGGGGAATAGGGCCATGATCAATTTGTGTCACTGAATATCGCAAGTCGCGTCCCCTCCAATTTTCTATCCTCATCCCACGCCGCTATAATGAAGGTACTCACTGCGTTAGCTGGCCTCATTGCGGCCGCCGAGGGTGCCGCGATTGGGAATGCGGATATAAACAATTTTCTTCAGTCTGTTCTCAGCTTATCCGAATCTCGCCCGTCATCAAAGCCGCCAAACATTCTGTTTGTGATCACGGACGACCAAGATCTACAACTCGACTCAATCTCGTATACACCGCACATCCTGAAACATATGCGCGACAAGGGCACGTCATTTACCAACCACTTTGTGACTACTGCACTCTGCTGTCCTTCACGGGTCAGCTTATGGACTGGACGACAGGCTCACAATACCAATGTGACCGATGTCAGCCCGCCGTATGGTCAGTACTTCCGCTCGAGTGCACCATAACGTGGCTGATTTAATTAGGTGGATATCCCAAATTCGTGGATCGCGGATTCAATGACAACTTCTTGCCGGTCTGGCTGCAAGAGGCAGGATACAATACTTACTATACGGGGAAGCTATTCAACGCCCACACAGTCGAGAACTACCACAGCCCTCACGTCAATGGGTTCAATGGATCCGATTTCCTGCTCGATCCATTCACCTATTCCTACCTGAACTCCACATATCAGCGCAATAAAGATCCTCCCGTGAGCTATGAAGGCCAGCACACGATGGATGTCATTACAGGGAAAGCACTGGGCTTCTTAGAGGATGCCCTGGACGGGGATCGGCCGTTCTTTGTGGCGGTCGCTCCTATTGCTCCTCACTCGAATGTGGACCCAAGCTCCCTGGGTCGGCATGATCAACTCACCATGGGTGCGCCGATTCCATTGGAGCGACACCGACATCTATTTCCAGATGTCAAGGTGCCTCGTACCGAAAGTTTCAACTCAGACAAGGTTTGTCTCACCCAAATTCTTCCATCAGGAATGATATTGACCGGATTATAGCCTAGTGGGGTCAGTTGGGTTCGGGATCTACCACAACAAAATCAATCGGTGGTTGATTACGGTGACTTCTTTTATCGTTCCCGACTGCAGGCTCTGCAAGGGGTTGATGAGCTCGTGGACTCGCTTGTTACGCGTCTGGAAGAGATTGACCAGCTTGACAACACCTATATTATCTACACATCCGACAATGGATTCCACATCGGACAGCACCGGCTGCCACCAGGTAAGACCTGCGGCTTTGAGGAGGATATTCGCGTCCCTCTATTCATCCGGGGCCCTGGAGTTCCTGAGGGATATGTGCAAGACTCAGTTACCACGCACATTGATCTTGCCCCGACCATTTTCAACCTTGCAGGAATCCCCCACCGGGATGATTTCGATGGAACTGCTATTCCTGTAACTCCCGACTTTGCGGGTCCCCGACACGAGCATGTTACTGTCGAGTTCTGGGGCAACGCTGTTTTTGAAGGAGATTATAGTCACATTGGTAAGCTTTTTGCATGTCACCTTTGTAGATCAGGGCTAATTCGTATTTTGTAGGCATCGGTGGCAGTATCTTACTCCCAAATAACACGTATAAGTCAGTTCGCCTGTTGGGAGAGGGCTACAATCTATATTACTCCGTGTGGTGTAATAATGAGCATGAACTTTATGACCTTTCGGTGAGTAATGACTTCTCACAGTCATCAGTGCGGTGCTAACATTTCGTCAGACGGATCCTTATCAAATGAACAACCTATATCCTAGCGGCCCTGCTGTGAATGAGAATGAGCCTCAGCTTCTGGGCCGAAGACTATCACAAACTATCAGCCGGCTCGATGCTCTCCTGCTCGTCTTGAAATCGTGCCAGGGATTTACCTGCATCGAGCCATGGAAGGTGCTTCATCCGCAGCACTCCATCCGTACCTTTCGAGATGCTCTAGATGAGCGATATGATCTATTTTATCAGGCACAGCCGCAGGTTGCCTTTGATTGGTGTGACGCGGGATACATTATCGAGGCGGAAGGTCCTCAAGCCCCGTTGACTACTCGATACGGTCTTCCTTGGGATATTTGGGTGTAGTTCATCAATTTTAGTATACATACATATGTACCCTAGTACATCGGCAATAGATTCCAAATTTCAAAAACTCAAAATTGCCAAGATTCAATGTTGCGAGAGCTGTAGTTGTAGTTGAAGCTGAAGAAAGAGCGGTCACGCCGTAGTGATTGAACCACCAAGAATCACCAACGCCACAATGTGCTTTGGAAACCCAGAAATCGGCAATTTTACGCGCTGAATTTTGATTTTCTGTATATGCGGAAATAACAATATCCAAAATGCAAAAAAAATGGGTCCGTTCTTGCACGTCAAGGGCGCCATGATTGCGCCATACCTCCCCGCCGTGTCGACAGTCAACGGGACCACAATGACAGGCTTAGGTGAAATCTAGATGTCGTCCAGATGGAGACATACGCAATCCTCGATAAGCGACCGGGGGAAATTATTTATATAAAGATCCCCCATCGCATAGAGGCTATCCCCAGTCATTCCACAAGCCAAACACCGAAACCCCTGGATTCAAGCTTCGGTCCAAATCTCGGAGGCTTCACCGTCAACACACATCTATATACACCAAGATGGTGGACCAGGATTACCTGTCAGAGAAAAATGGCTTTGAGGAAAAGGTCATTGACACTCCTTCAAGTGAAGTTCAAGATGGCATCATCAAGGACTGGGACAAGGAAGAGTCTGCCGTTCGTCGCAAGTATGTATAATTACTTCGCACCTGAAGCTTCACGAGCTAATCATTCCCTCCCATAGGGTTGACTTCATCTTAATTCCTATTCTAGCCCTCGCCTTCTTCGCCCTGCAGCTCGATCGGGGCAACATCAGTGCTGTCCTTACCTCGACCATCACTAAAGATCTCGGTATCACAACGAACCAAGTCAATATCGGTACTCAACTCCTGTCGGCCGGCATTGTTCTCTCCGAGATTCCATCCAATTTTCTTTTGCAGCGCATCGGACCCCGTACTTGGCTATCGGGTCAATTGTTTGCCTGGGGACTGGTGGCTACCTTCCAGGCTTTTGTCCAATCTTATCCGGCATACCTAGTGACGCGCATCTTGCTTGGTCTCTGTGAGGGTGGATTCATTCCAGGTAAGACTTGTTCATGATGATGGTCTTGGCGGTTGATTGATAATTTGGAATAGGCGCGTTATACTACCTTTCGACCTGGTATAAGAAGGATGAAACCAGTCTCCGCACTAGTTTCTTCTTCTATGGTCAGATGTTTGCTTCTGCAACCTCAAGTCTGATCTCCGCTGGTGTGCTCCGGTTAAGTGGCGCACATGGCATGGCCGGCTGGAGGTGGATTTTCCTCAGTGAGTGAGACCCCCCTGGGATTGACTCAATATGTCACTAACATCTGAAATTAGTCGAGGGTCTCATAACTCTGTTCATTGCAATCGTCTTCACCCTTTTGGTTCCGCCTAGTGTAGGTGACGGCCGCCCGCTTATTTCCTTTGGTCGCTGGAGCTACTTCAGTGAGAGAGAATCGCACATTATTCGCAATCGAGTCTTGCTGGATGACCCCAGGAAGGCTAAGGGCCACATTCAGATCTCCAAGTCTGATGTCGGAAGAGCTCTTACGAACCCGCGTATCATGCAGCACGTGTTATTGACTTTGGTGTCCATGTCTGCTTTCCAAGGCCTGAGCCAATATACCCCCACCATGATCAAGTCGATGGGATTCGGCTCCATCAAGGCCAATGCACTCGCATCTGTACCTGTATACTGCGGTATCATCTGGCTGACAATCCTGTCATTCCTCTCGTGAGTTTAACTCGATTGACTATTTTCTTTGGCTTCACTGACAGGGATTAGGGATCGCACCGGCCACCGCGGTCCATTTGTGTTGCTCGCCATTACCTGGAACGTGATTTCCTATGCATGCCTGCGCACCGATTCCCAAACTTCCGGGCAGTGGCACCGCTATGGAGTGATTGCCGTTGCCAACATCTCCTATTGTAGCATGCAGTATGTGGAATCCTGTTCCGAATTTAAAGCTGGGACTGACATGAATTTAGCATCCTGAATGTCGGTTGGTTGTCCATCTACTGCCGCACTCCCCAAGAACGAAGTGTCGCCATGGCGTAAGTCTACTAACTCCCCACTGTCCAAGGGATTCGCACTAACATATCATCAGGCTGGTTGTGATGGGAGCCAACTGTGCTGGAATCTCTGGCGCGCAAATTTTCCGAACGGAAGACGCACCCAAGTACCTGAATGGCTTGACAGCCATCGCCGTCTTGGCCGGGGTCTCTTGGTTGCAAGCCGCAGTCCTGGGGGTACAGACTTATATTGGACGGAAAAAGGCGAGTGGAAAGGACAGCGAATCCAGCCCTTCCACACCTTCATCTATCTAAACCTACACTCGTGTTACAAAAGCGTTAGACTAGCCTATTTAATGATTAATGAGTTTTACCGAGATTACAACGGTTCGACCTGTCAAGTAATATTTGCTCGGTTCTTAAATCTCTGTACGTATTACATTCACATATAACAAAAACCACCCTGGTCATGACTTGCGTATGCAATTCTGTTCAAATCCAGCGAACTTGCAAGGTACAGTCATATGATCCATGAGATTGGATCATTTAAGCCGAGTGAATATTTGAAGGAATATGAATTAATCCGCCCTCCAGGGCTTGGAATGGTATGATCTGCACGACCCTTCCATGAATATTCTTCGCCTCGTGTTGTACCTTGCGTAGATGGTCAGGAACACATGCAAGATGAAACCACTTGGGAACAAATTCTGGGGAATGTCCCTGAGCATCTCTTTGACCGCATTATGAACCCATTAAATGCGGGGAAATAGACGGTTAAAAGAGATCTCATCCTTCCCGATCCCGGACTAGAATATACCGATTGGTCACATCCTTATTCGGTCCGATCCGCCCAGTGGGAATCTGGGGAAAAGATTCGGGTAATTTGGCTTTAGGATCATGTGCTGTCCATGTTTTCCCATTAATTTAGTTAATTTACCGAACAGGTCGGCTGAGCTCTAGCTCGGAGCTCTTGTTCTCCGCAAAAATCTTTTTAAATCAACCAGGATGCCCCGGATTTGCGGGGAAGTCACTAATCTTCTTTGCTTTTTTTTTTTTCTACGCAGTGCTGGTCGCGCAAAGCTGTTAATCATGACTGCACCCAACCTCTGCTACAGCCTGGAGTACTGGCAGCTCCCCAATGATCGTGACATGCCCAGTGCGGTCCATCATGTCCAACAGTATGACAAGACCGAAAACCTCGTGACCCGAACTGGATTTCCCCTCGTTCTCCAGGATGAGCCAGGTCAATGGGCGTTGGAGAATTATGACTGGAGTGGAGAAATGGTCTTGAAGTCATCCAGCGACCTCTTCCAAAATTTTCAATTCCCTGATCAGTATCCAACTAATAATGGCGACCAAAATTGGGACATGACAAGGTCAGTCTGCGCTTTCGTGGAGCAAGATAGACCAATTACTAACGAGAAATACTATAGTTCCTGGATTCCTGACTATCAAACACCCGGCCTTTCACGCGATGACTTGGAACGACAACACATAATGACCCGTGTGGCAGCCGAAAGGGCCCTCTTTATGACTCCCTCCGTTCAAGCATTATCTGTTTCTACGTTACCGGGTTCCCCTATATCCGATCACTCCAGTACACCCGAGATCACTCAAGCTCCCTTCAATCGGTGGGAGGACAGAGGTGCATCACCATTATCCGATACCATGTCCGAGAACAGTTCAGCCATGCATCCAGCAGGTTGGGCCAACTGTCCCACCTGGAAGGAAGATGAGGTTCTTCCCACAATGCTAGAAATGCCCGATGGCTCATCTCGCAAAACTTCGAACTGGCTTCCAGTTGACCCCGAAGCCGGCTTTACAATCGGTTCATCCTCTTATAAAGATTGGTCGGACGTACAAGAGGGTCATGATATCCAGTCAGCTTTCATGTCGTCAAGTTCCCCTCAGTGGACATACACTGGGTGACGGGTCGGAAAGTTTGAGACTGCATTCTATAAGAAAGTAACCTGCTTTCTCCCCTTCTTCCTTCCCTCACCATCACTGAGCGGGAATTCTCATCTTTCGCAAAGCGAAGCTAGCCCAGGGTCCCAGATATGGACTGAGCCTTAAGAGGTTCTGGAGGAAGAAGGTCCATCCTCTGCACTGGCCTAGGACCATTATTGGATTACGCCTTTTACTGCACTCGTTTGAACCACCAAAATTTTAGTCTCCATTATGGGCATGGTGACTTACAAGAGAAAGCACAGTCACTGTCGTGCGACACGAAATTGTCGGGAATATCTACGAAGAGATTAATCAAGCTTGGGAAAGGATAGAAGTTGCTTGACCGCAATGGTCGAACTTGTCGATATGTCGGCTTTGCAAGTATTCCTATTTGATTCAATATAATCAGACTCAAGAAATGGGAATCATTTTCATTCCATTTGGAGTACTCCATAGAGAATGAAAATTTTGAAACGAGATTGAATTGTGAAGGGAAGGAAGACCGGTCCAATGATAAATAACCGGCCAAGCACGGGCGTCAGCCTAAGACGCAGGCACCTCGTGGATGGTCTTGCAAGCCATGCGGGGTTGAATCGTGGATTGAATCTGAATGGGAGGGTTGCAGGGATATAATGGATAAAACGTTTCGCTTTCATTATTCTTCATATTTATTATATTATACAGCCTTGGAAAGGGGTTACTTTTGTTCTCTATGGTTGAAGATTAAATAATAATACACTGTTGAATCCAAATGATCTATTCGTCGTCCGCGTATCTTGCCTTGTGGATTCTGAACGCCATATCACATGCCGCATTATAAAAGGCATGGAAATTTTGTTCAACGGCATCCTGAGATTCACCATCAACTGAAGGAATGGTATGTTTCGGAATATCCATGTCAAGCGAAACTTCAGTCGTCCGGGCCGCAAGGAATGGTCCACTTTCGTAGAAGCGGTAGCTTAGTTGCCTGCCGTCAAAGTCATACCGCTGGGCAGCAGCTCCACGGACATCATTAAGTGGAGAAAAAATGTACTCGACAGGCTCAACCTGGCCATCCGTGCCGAGGTGAAGAGATGATTGGAAAAGATTTCTTGGTAGGTGAATGTGGCCAAATGCAGGGAGGGGCACAACCTCCGAGCTTGACCGGATGAAGGTGTTGTAAAGAGGTTGTCTGATGCTATTCAAAAGCTCTTCATACTTGGCTGGATCGGTGATGGTTTCCGAGGCCTGGGAGTGGAGAGTACGCGTAAATCGAAGATCGAGACCGGTTTCCGGAAGGAGATAGTCAACACTGTTGGTCTCAAGTATAAACTTGATACTTTTGATGTCAATCTCTCCTTGGGAGTCCATCGAACTGGTAGGTCTGGAGGCGAATTCCACGTCCAACTCTGGAAGGTTACCAGAAGACCCTGGCAACGGGATCAGTCGGACAACGTGGGTGAAGATTCCACTCTCGGGGGCAACGGGTGAAAGCGAGTCCAGGAAAGGTTTAACTCGAGGGATATCAGGCACAAAGGTTCGTGGCAAAGATAGTCTCCCAAGTTGAGAGGCGCTGATCTCTGTCGCGTCAAATGCGGGCTTCCGACAAAACAGACAGCTTCCAGCCGCAGCGGTCACTGATTCATAGACGGTTGACCCAAGAGAAAGCGACTTTGCACCGAGCTGGTTCCGAAGCAGCCTGAGCAATTCGCTTGAGAGTAGAGTTTGGTGACCATCGAAAAACGGGGTCGGTTCAGTCGCGGTGGTCTGAACGGCAGGCATTGCCCATCGGAACCAGGATTTTTGTCGATCAAACCAATTCGCGCTGGCCTCGGGGGTGTAATCGTATACATTTGCCGGCTCGGACGCTGGCAAGTATGTAGAGAACGGCCCGGGTGTCTGATTGGCATCATGGGCAGCTAACCCGAGCGTTCTTCGAGCGTCCTCGGCCCCCTGTTTATTTTCTGTCAGATACAGAATCTTGTCTGTACCCTGCATGGGCTGTTGATCTATGGCAACACTGTAAGTTTCGCACACCCAGTCGATGAAGCTTGGGGTGAGGCGCAAGCCCGTGGGGAAATCAATTCCAACCTCGTCCCCCCGAATTCTCGTCGTGGTGTCTGAGATTACTTCGAATGCTGATTCGCAGGCGGGCTGGGTTCCGGTAATTCTCACCAGCCCTAGGGAGTGGCTGATGTCAATGCTGGCCTTGTGGAAGCTTGCCACTTCATCGAAGGAGAAGTGAGTTGCGTTCAGGAGTAACTTGATGTAATTAGGGGGTAAACTGATATCCAGCTGGCCCACCTCATCCATGATGGAGAGCTGCCAACAGTCTCGAAGAATATGATCCACAAGCCCGGGTTTGGTTTTGCGCGCCAGTCCAAGCGCTTGCACAGACCCAGATCTCCCGGGTTGCCATGTTGCAAGGTTGTTCTCGAGGTTCGGCTCCCCGTGGTTGTATTCCGCCACGTAGTGTAACAGCTGTCCGTATGTGAAGGATGATGCGATGGTCGATCGAAGGTCCTTCCAATCACCAGCGTCCAGTCTTTGTTTCGGTCTATAGGTCCGAAGTTCCTCTAGCCTCTCTCGGGCCAGGTCAATAGTCGTTTCAGTGGCTTCATCATCTAGATCTTCAAGAATCGAAGAGAGCGAGTTTATACTGTCGGCGGGTTGTTCGACTTCGTTTGGGTTTTTGCGACGGCGCCTCACCTTGGAGGGTTTAGGAGGCACAATAATCATTTGAGCAGGCTCACCTAGCGAGTCTACCCCAATCGGTAAAGCTCTGCCAGGGATAGCTCTCACCCGGGGGCGAACGGATGTGTACGCAGGTTTGTGCAGTTTGTTCAAGTTGTCAGGGCGGCGGGAATCATCGGAGGAGGAGCTTTGAAATCGAGGGATGAAGCTTCGGATATATGGTTGAATTGGTCTGCGAGGCGATGCACCTAAGCGCCCCAAAGCGCTGGGAGGTGGTCGCATCGTTGTGGTTGATAGGAAAATGTTCTAACATTTGAAGGTTCAAATGTTTGAAATGTTGATCGCGACCGGGAGACATTAACGCTAAACTATAATAGGAAGGTGGATCTGGAGATAACATTAGAGTAGAAAATGAGAAATTTGGTATATTTGTATATCTTATATCTTTCTGTTCTTTGCTTCTTTGCATCTTTGCTTCTTTGTTACATGTTTCCAAGGTTTGTGATTTAATGTACATTGTATATCTATTCTTCAATTGGCGCAAATTTGGAGCTTCTCCTCAAGGTCGCCCCGTATTTGATGAATACAAATGGAACTGGGATGGCAAGAACAGCGATGCCTCCCACGAGAGACATGGCTGGCCCAACTCCCAAGTTATGAAACATTGGTGTTGCCACGAGGGGAAATGCAGCTGCCAGCGCACTCCTGAGAAAGGTATTGGCGGAAACTGCGCTTGCCGCATACAACTGATATGTGTCGATAAGGAAGTTCATACACTGTTGAAAGATGATATTAAAGCCGGCACCGATAAACACCGCGGCGAAAAGGGGTGCAATCCCTGTAGACTTTGTTAGGAATACTGCGCCAGGGCAGGACTTAAGCACTTACAATGAATCTTGGGGTCAGCTGTCCAGCCGAACCAGAATAACCCAATGGCAAAAATAATTCCCCCAATGGCCATCGGTGCACACCGGGCCTCTGGTACTGGCTTACCTCCCGCAGCGTCCACAAGCCTCGCATATCGGGGTTGATTTGCCAAGTTGACAAACATTGCGAAAATGACACCGACAAACAGTGCAAGGAACGGTAATGAACTCTCCACCAAGCTAAACCCACGTTCTTCTTGGAAGACAATGGGAAAGACCTCCAAGGTCATGTATAGTAAGGCGTATACAAATGAAGCGTATAAGGCTATGCATGTGACCATTGGTTCTGTGGTTAGCATTGGCAAGGGTCGTGAGAGGTGCTTGGTGATAATAGTCATTGGCGACAGTTTGGTCATCTCATGGGTGTGGTAGTATGCCTTATTCCCAGTCTCTTTACGCAGGCGGCGCGCTTTACTCTGTAACAGTACCGGGCTATACGTTTCTGGCAGATTGAAAATAGCGACAAGAGTGACAGCGAAAGTCCATATAACTTGAATGTACTCAGTCCAGCGCCAACCAAGGTGAGGATTTACGACCAAGGCGGCGCCAATAGTAGGACCCTAGACATAGTTAGACAGTGTTGACTTCGTAGAGGGGGAGGTTCGTCGTTACCAAAGTAGGCCCCCCGATGACAGCGAGGGCATAGAACACGACTGCGGTTCCTCGAGCCTTGGGTGCCCAGATATCGCCCATGATTGCTCCCACGTTGCTCACCGGGGATGAAGCAAATAGCCCACCGAAAAATCTCGTTATCAGCACCGACTGTATATTTTGACTTGTGGCAGTGCCTATTGAAAATAGCCCAAGCCCGACCATAGGAGGGAGCAAAGACAACCGCCTACCCCATAGCTCCGAGAAAGGCGCCCAGCAAAGCGGTCCAAAGGCAAATCCGATACTATAAGGGGTGATGATCTGTTGGAAACTCGAGATTCTTCATAAACTTCAGGGAAGATCAACATACATATACAGCGAGATGCAAAGAACAGCCACCTCATGACTAATGCCGAAGTGGTCCTCGAGCGTCGATTCAGCAGGGGCGATAATGCTTGATCCCAAGCTAGCTGCCATGGCCAGCATTCCCAGCTGGAAGGTTATCCATGATTTGTATGTCGTGGACCAGTTATGTGGATTCGCTGGCTCATTTTCATCCCATCCGACCAGAATCGAGGCTGGTTTGGCATTTCTTGTCCTGTCTGGAGTGACTGCGAGTTGACATTGACAATGATTTCAAGGTCAATTTAGATTGCACGGAAAACGTTGCCTGGAAAGGCCAAGTTCAGAAAGCATATCTCTTCCATAAATACCCTCGAGGAAACCGTAACGTGGAGTCGATAGCGAAGTAAGAGCCTAACCAAGGCAAATTTGACCAAGTCCGCGCTACTGGGTCCGCATGTCCGCGGAGTGTCTCTAAAGAGCCTACTGCCGTGATTCTTCTGTACTTCTGGTTGCACCGAGAGGATGTAAGCAATGCACATGTTCTGGAAATCTGAATAGGTGGCGCATTTAGCATGATTGGGCCAATGATAACAATGCATTCTAATTTATTTTTACTGACGGAAAAACATCCAACCAGTAGAGTATAGGCATTGCCCGTATTGAAGCAGTGGAAGACCTCCGCGGGTCCGCGGTGATTATTTCTACTTTGGGCTAGTGTACCCGGTCAAGTCCGCGGGGATCCGCAGCCTTGACAGTCAGTATCATGCACGGAGTAGAAATAGATGTTAAAAAATATATATAAATTCCTCTTGTCTTGCTCTTCTTCCCAACACACACAAAATACACCATCATGCCTTCTAAGAAAATCGCATTGGTCATCTGCAGCACCAGAGAGCCTCGACTGAATCCTTTCATTGCTCGATACGTTCTCGATATCGCCTTGCGCCAAAACTGCCAAGAAAGCATTGATGTTCTTGATCTTGGCGAGCAAGGCCTCCCTTTATACAATGAGCCTGCAGTTCCATCACAACTCCCAGAGACTGATCCTACACCTCATTACACTCATCAACACACGCAAGCCTGGTCCGCTACGGTCCGACAATACAGTGCGTTCATTTTCGTGACACCTCAATACAACTGGAGTGTTCCCGCTAGTTTGAAAAATGCATTGGACTATTTGTACTTTGAATGGAAAGGCAAACCTGCCGCCATTGTGAGTTATGGAGGGAGAGGTGGTGGAAAGGCGGCAGATCACTTGCAGGGAATTCTTCAGGGTTTACGCATGAAAGTAGTCTCGACCACTCCTGGACTCGTTGTTCAGACAACAACTCTGGAGTCTTGTGTGGAAGAACAGCAGATTGGTCCTGGAGAAAGGGAAATGTGGCGGGAAAGTGGTGTCGAGGAGCAGATCTCTTCCATGTTTTTAGAATTGGTAGAAAAGATTCAAGATGAATGAATTTAAGACTATCCCTGCATTTAGTGGAGCATCAACACTGATTACAGATGCAGACTGGATCAAATGAAAATAATAACACAGTAACGTGTTATGTATGGATGGTGCCTCTGCCTATACAGCTGACGTGAGAAAAGAGCAAAAAGCAAAAAGCAAAAAGCAAAACAGTAAAATAGGAAGAATGATGACAGATTCTTAGGATCTAGTGATCTAGTTCTTACATTGTCCGCTAAGAATCGTCATTGGCAGGCTCTTTCAACATACGAACCATAAATGATGCAATTCGAGCTTACCACGATCTAATTGGTCCATCTTGCAAGGTACCGGGTCTCATGCAGTGTCACTTAGTGGTTTACATATAAATCGAGGATTCTGACTTTGGATGTTGTGAACTTTTCAATCATACTTCATTCGACAATTGTACAATATGAATTTGTGGAATGGCAAATCACCAGATCATGATGTTTGCGGGGAGATAACAGTTCGGCTCCAGCCGATCCGGGGACCCCAACCAGCGAGGCCCAAAACTTGCTTTGACCCCTCCAACTTGCCAGATTCTGCGAGAAATGTCACTCCCGGTCACTGCAACCACGCGCTAATATGACTGACCCGAGTGCTGCGTTGCCAGCCCTGGAGCAACCTGTCAGTGCTGTCGTGAGGGAGTCCCGACCGCCATCTCCGCACGGGCAGGAAGATCGCGAAGCTCTCGAGCTACAGGAGATCCAAACCCGCGAGGATGACGAGCTGGAATACTCTTCACCCTCTGCTTCATCCGGAGACGAGTATCGGGTCACCACCCGGCGAACAGTGTCTCGCGCCACGAATCCATCCTCGCGCCACCATCGGACTGGGTTGTGGAGCCGCATCTGTCGATTTTGGACACACCATGTCACTCTGACGGTACCGCATAAAAACAACAGGGACCATTATGGTAAGCGAAACAGCTGGATGTTGCAGAAAATGGGTTAATGTATGGAACTATAGCATTGGAGAGAACATTCCTCGCATACATCCGCACCTCGGTGGTTATTGCAATGCAAGGGGTAGTGATCGCGCAGCTGTTCCGCCTTCAACGGTCCCCATCAACCGAAGACCGCTTGAGGTTCTACCAGGTCGGCATTCCACTCGCTGTCGCTTGCCACTCTGTGGCTGTTATCGTCGCTTTAATCGGAGCCTATCGGTTCTGGAGGCAACAAACCGCCATCTCTAAAGGAAAAGTTCATGCCGGGGGCTGGGAGCTCAATTCGGTCGGCATTTTGCTCTTTGCGGTATGTTACATTTGCCCCAAAATCAGTTGAGTGAGACTAACGTTAAATCCGCCTAGATCATTTTGGTCACCTTGGTTGTCTCTGTCGTTATCATCGTTGAAATTGACGATACCAAAACCACTTTGTTCGGTCGATTATTCCCACGTTGAACCGGCATATCGACACAAGTCCCCAGCTTCACAATGGATGATGAATTATGATGTATCTTAATGACTGTAATGAAATTGCAATTCAATTCATACTGCTTTGATCAAGATTGATTCGCTACATGAGATCACCAGAAGAAGATGATTATTGGTGTCTGGACTGGGATAGGTAGTCTGCCTTGGTGAGAGCCAGATACGCAAAATATTGAAGCAAGAAAATTCACATTCTACCTTTCTAAAGATTTGCAAATTTTCCACTGATTCTACAGTCACAGATAACACCAGATAGAAAGAAAAACAGATTCAACTGCCCATATGGTAGGTGCAATCAAATATTGGCACCTCCATTCAACGGCAAAATTTGACCTGCATATCAATTAGTCGAATTCAATAGGGCCATTGACCATGTTTCTGCATTCCGTTACTCACCGTTGATCCATTCCCCTCCCGGGCTAGCCAAGAATGCCACGACGCGGCCAATGTCGGCCGGCACACCGCACCGCTTCAAGGGGCTGCCGTTTGCCAAGGCTTGCTCAATCTCCTCGATGGACGAGCTCTGATCGCATCCAGGCGCGTAGCGCCATGCGTTCTTCAGCCACATATCACTCTTCACGCCAGCCGGGGCGATGGCATTGACTGTGCATCGCTTCTTTCCGAAATCGGCGGCAAAGCAGCGAGTGAAGCCCTCTATCGCACTCTTGCTGCCGGCATACAATGAGTGACCCGGGACGCCAACACCCGCGGCAATGGACGACATCAGCACCACTCGGCCACCTGGCTGAATGTATTTGTAGGCATTCTGAGCGACGAAGAACTGGGCGCGGGTGTTGAGATCGAACACTTCGTTGAAATCATCGAGAGTGGTATCGGCCAGTGAGACAAACTTCTCGGTTCCAGAGTTGGAAACAACAATATCCAGGTGACCGAAGTGCGCCACGACCTGTTGAAAAAGGGATTCAATGGCGTCAACCTGGGTCAAATTGGCCTGGAAGGCGGCTGCGTGGCTGCCCACAGCCTGAATCTCCTGGACCATCTTTTCAGCGGAAACGGGGTCCCGGGCATAGTTGATAGCAACCGAGGCACCCTTTTTGGCTAACTCCAGCGCAATGCCGGAGCCAATACCCCGACTGCCGCCGGTGACTAGGGCAACTTTGCCTGCCAGCTCATGGGCATCTTGGGAGTGTGTAACGACCATAACGAGATTTGGCTAGGCGGATGAAGATTTTTAGACAAATAGAAAATGAAGGTAAGGGTTTCAGGACGTAGGATATATTTTATTATTAATTAAATAGTAATCTTGACAGCTGGATGGAAGCAGCCCTGAAGCTACACCTGGGCATAGATGCTTCGTAAGTTTCTTCTGCTTTCGAGTGATTGATGGCTCAAAACATGGAGTGATTGCCGCATGCGGATGTGTCTTCTCGCAATAGTAGGTCACATCAGGTCCGGGTTGCATTCCACAACAATTCAAATGTTTCATTTGTTAAGTCATGCTGCATCCGGCAGAGCCAAGCATGGGACGAACCAAGAGAATTGTGAAGCGAGCTTATTCCAGAAGTACTTCATTTTACGAATTCCCAGGCTGAAAGACTATCAATCACAAAAATCAAAATGTCTCCCGCTGTTAAGATCCAAACAGAGCCTAAAGAGCTCAAAGAGCCTAATCTAGACATCAGCTTTCCAGGTAAGCTAACCTTTCCAAAATACTCTTGATGGTGTCGCTAAATCTTGCAGACTACCTGGTTTTGTCCAAGCTTGTTTTCGACTGGGCGGATAGTTATGATGCCAAGGTATGTGGCCATTGATTGTCAACGAGGCGTATGCTGGAACTAAAACATCTCTTATAAGGACTGGGATCGTCTGCGCAGAATAATTGCCCCAACACTCACGGTAGGCTCGGGATTATCCCGAAATGTGAGCAAAATTGTTAACATGCGTCTAGGTGGACTATACGAAAATCGGACTCCGAAGATGGGATGACATGCCAGCAGATGAGTATATGGCCATGGTTACCCACCCCGGATTTCTGGGTGACCCCACTGTGAAGACACAGCATCTGCTCGGCCAAACCTGGTGGGAGAAAATATCTGACACCGAGGTGATCGGTCACCACCAGCTACGTGCAGCCCACCAGGTGTATACCGATGCCGATTTGAAAGAGGTCAAGCTGCGTGGCCATGGCCACGCCACCAATGAGCACTACTACCGCAAGGTCGACGGGGTGTGGAAGTTTGCAGGCCTCAAGCCTAATGTGCGATGGAATGAACTGCGGTTTGATGATGTTTTCAAGGGTCTAGATTGATGGAAATGACAAGGGGAGTTGACTGGTAGATTAACAATCTATCAAATCAAATATATTGCGCGTTTCAAAACAACTAGCTCCAGAAAGCCTTTTGCAAAGCATCACACATGAGTGTAATACATCGTTTCCCCTCGGAAAGTACCCCATCCATCGCCAAGAATGGATGCGGCATGCCCTTCATTAACTGAAGGTCCACCGGCACACCTGCCTCCCGGAGCTTTTCGGCGTACTGCTCGCCTTCGGACCGCAACACGTCTAACTCACCCACCATGACCAATGCGGGGGGAAGTTCAGACCAGCTACCGGCGTAGAACAAGGGACTAGCCTCGGGGTTTGTCCAATCGCCGGCGTTTGGCAGGTAATGATTCCGGTACCAAATCATCTTCAGGGCGGATAGGGCGGGGGTGTGCTCGTAAAGGCGATAAGACTCATTCGTCTCCACGGTAGCAGTATTATCCGTGACTGGGACTGACAGTAATTGAGCGGAGAAGCGGACTGGAGGGAAAAGGGTCAATGCCTTGTGGGTCATGATTGCAGCCAAGTTTCCTCCCGCCGAGGACCCGCCTGTTGCCATTTTAGACGTGTCAATTGACAGTGCGGCGGGGCCCTCGTCCACCAGCCACAAGAGGACCTCCCAACAATCGTGAACAGCAGCTGGCCATGGATTTTCAGGGGCAAGACTAATTTGTCTTAGCTACAACTTCAAACTTGAATGCATCGGGGAAATTACCGGTAATCAACAGTCACCACAACACAATTACCACGCACGCACAGGTTGGAGCACACCACATTTTCGGTGTCAATGTTGCCCAGGACCCAACCACCGCCGTGGAAATAAAGCATGACTGGCCACCCACCAGCTGGTGCTTCACCTTTGGGTGTGAAGCAGCGGACCTCAACTGGCGGTCCCTCGGTCTCCCGGCGCGCAATTGTAACGTCATGGGTTTTACCAACCTCCAGCATTGGCCCCGCGCCTGGGATCAGAACACCGCTGGTGCGAGAGGCTGCAACAGGCTGCAGATGAACTTGCTGATTGTTGATCACATACTTGTTATAGAAGGTGGTATATTCGGGATCCAGCAGGTCTTTAACGGACTCGTGGAGGGGATAAGGAGGTATTGTGACACCGGGAATGGCAGACATGATGAGAGAATTGCAAGGTTTAAGGTTGAAAGAGAAGAAAAAGTTGAAATTTCGAAGCACACAATTACATCCCTTGGGTCATGTAATAATGCAATACCAATCCCACCAAAACCCCCCACGCGGCAGGTGGGATGTACCGCGGGGATGAAACCCACGGACCTTAGACCGACCAAACTAAGAGAATCATATTCAATCAAAACTATCCCAATGTAACGTGGCTAGATGGGGTTCATCGGTCTTCCTCCGTGGGATGTATTCTGTGTATTTACTTTGGAAGCTTCCCCGTATCCGAAATGAATTTACTTTTCTCCAGACTCTCTTACTCAATATCCGAGGCATTCAAGATGACTATCAAGACTCCTGTTCTTACTGCAAAGGCCCCTAAGCCCCTTCCTGGCATTTACTCCCAAGCCATCATTGCTAATGGCGTTGTGTACTGCTCGGGCGCCGTTCCTATGGATGCTACAACGGGCAAGCTGATCGACGGTGATGTCAAAGCGCATACTGTAAGCATCCACAATATACACTCAGTGTCACAAGCTAATTAAGGCTCCACCTAGCATCAATGCATTAAGAACCTGACTCATGTTCTTGAGGAGGCTGGCAGCGATATCACCAAGGTGGTGAAGGTGAATGTCTTCCTTTCAAACATGGATGACTTTGCGGAAATGAATTCGGTGTACACCCAATACTGGGGTGATGTGAAGCCGTGTCGCACGTGAGCTCTCCCCCTTACATTAAATTCCTTCAATCCTCCTGACCCATAAGGCAGATGCGTTGCGGTCAAGACTCTACCGCTCAATACAGACGTGGAAATTGAATGCATTGCGGTGTTGTAATGGACACAACACACTACGATACACCAAAATCCGAACGAATAGAACTCTAGATTATGCATGCCTCATCCATCAACGTCTAGTCCTGGCTATTTAGGATCAACTAGCTTAGGGCTCAATTGAATCAAAATCTCTTCCCCTTCTACCCGGGAATTGAACCACTGTTTTATCTGGATCCTGTTCCCGACAACCCTTGCATCACACAGTAGATCCGCCTTGACTATGCTGAATATTGCCATGGTAACCTCCAGAGTGCCCAGATTCTGCGCGATGCATGCTCTAGAGCCCTTGCCGAATGCAAAGAAATGATCCAGCATCTGCTGGGTGGGGTTGAGCCATCGCTCTGGCATGAAGCGGACTGGGTCTGGGAAGACTTGCGCATTTTGGTGGAGTTGGAAAGACGCAACCCCAACACTAGTCCCTGTAGGAAAATGATGATCATGATAGTTCCAGCCTCCATTGGGCACTGCTCGTGGGAGTCGGATAGGGTTGGCCCATGATAATCGAAGCCCCTCTTTGATCGTCCCACGAAGAT
Source organism: Penicillium lividum (assembly GCA_028828245.1). Taxonomy (NCBI): domain Eukaryota; kingdom Fungi; phylum Ascomycota; class Eurotiomycetes; order Eurotiales; family Aspergillaceae; genus Penicillium; species Penicillium lividum. The sequence continues at coordinate 7,836,864 of JAQJAG010000002.1, forward strand.
AGCTACAGGCGATCGGGTCTTCTCCTCTCGTAACACAGTTTTGAATCTCTTCGCGGAGTTGGTGGTATCTGATCGACCGGTTAGTAGACTTCAGGTCAAGATGAAATGTACATACATCTTGGGGTATTTGGACAGGTACCACATGATTGTCGCGGTGTTCATACTGGTGGAGTCGGTACCGGCAAAGCAAAGATCCTTGACTTCGATTTGAGACTGTAACGGTGTCTGCTTCTCCAAAAGACGGCTTTGATAACTCCCACTTTTGGGTGTTGCGACAGACACAAGCTGCGCCGTAAAGCAGTCGATCAGATCGAATGCTTCTTTTGTCTCTACCGTGGACATTTGTTCTGAGACTGCCATGGCCAGATCTCCTATCCTCCCAGAGAGATTGAAAAACGCCCCAACGCCAACATAGGCGTCAACGAAGGGGGACGCTGACATGACCCCTGAGTTCTCGTCAAGGGCTCCATATCGATGCTGGAATAGATATACACTAATGGCGTCGATGGCCATACATCGACAAACATTGAGCACATTGACTGGTTCTCCTTTTTTAGCTTCGTGTTGAAGCTTGGCTACAAAATCATCAAACACCTGGGACAGGATTGCCTCGGATTGTCGGAGTGAGGCGGTGGAAAATAGTGGTGTGATAGCCTTAGCTCTAGCCGCTCTCTCGGGAAGGGTCAGTGTGGAAAAAATGGTATTATGGCCTTCGATATCAAATTTGGAGTAAACGGGAGACTTTGGAAATCCACCTCGAGCAACATAAATCGGTTCGATAGCGTCAGCACTAGAAATATCAATGTCATTGGGACCGACGCGCAGTATTGGGCCATATTTGCAATGGAGGTCGAAGATGACGGTGCACTCGTCACCAATATAGGTGTGATATGCGAGCCAGAGTGAGGTACATGCTGCGATCTTCGGCCCGGGAATTTTGGATAAAGGATGGAAGAAAGCTCTGTAAACCCATTTAGAAATGAAGCTCCCAGTAAATATCAGTGGAAGTAACCAGATGGTACTCAATGGCAAAGTGAGTGCCATGATATCATCCACTATATATATATATATATAGAGTACGGGAGGTGTTGGTCTTCAACATTTGAAAGTAAGTGCCAACAAAGTAAGTGCCAACGAATCCGATAAGATCTTGCGGGGTATTAATGAAGGGTCGGATCAGCCGATAATCAAAGTTCAAATGTTTATCTCACGAGGAAGTTGACGGTATCTCCGATCATATTTCATTCGTTGAGATTAATCATCGTTCTTATCTTCCCCCCCCCTCCCCCTATGGATACCACCTGCGCATGATAAGCCATCGGAATTCTATATTCAAGGATACATATAATTGTTTACCCCCCGCATGCCCAATCATGATTATCAAGTATTGGAATCGATACAATGGCCAAAGAGGTATTCAATACCTCAACCGAGGAAGATGTGGCTCTCGAGCACCTTGGGTACCAACAAGGTAAGACCCAACGCAGTGAATCTGCAGGGCATGACGCTAATAAGCTGCAGAGTTTAAGCGCTCATTTGGTCTGTGGGATATGGTTGGCTTTAGTTTCAGCATTGTGACTTGGTATGCACTCCTGGATTCCGGTCAAACCCGCGCTAACATGCTCATCTTGCTAGCTGGACCGCATTGAGTGGAGTTTTCATCATTGGCGTCGAAGCAGGCGGGCCACCAGTGATGATATTTGGCTGGATAGGGGTCTGTGTGATCACTTTATTGATTGCACTGGCCATGGCAGAGATGTGCGCAAGATGGCCAGTGAGTGGAGGCCAGTATTCGTGGGTGGCCATGCTGGCACCGCCCAAGGTCTCTCGACAGCTATCCTATATCACTGGATGGTTCATGTTAATTGGTTCGTTTTCATGATTGGATGGATTAACAACGGCTTACACTCACCAGGTATTTTGGCTATGGGCGCTGTGAATAATTCAGTAGCGTCGAACTTCATTCTTGGCATGGCCAACCTGGTCTTTCCGGAGTATAACATTGAGAGATGGCATACAGTTCTGGTGGCTTGGGCTGTGGCCCTCTTTGCCCTGGCGGTAAATATTTTCACGCCACATGCCCTGCATCGTCTATCTCGAATGATTTTGGTGTGGAATATCGCGTCGTTCTTCATCATTATCATCACGCTCCTCGCGACCAATGATCATAAACAGAGCGCACACTTTGTTTTTGGTGAGTTTCGCAACACAACTGGCTTAGGCGCGGCAATGGCTACCATTGTTGGGATTCTCCAGAGCTTCTTTGGCATGTGTTGCTATGATGCCCCCAGCCATATGACGGAAGAAATGACTCATGCTAGCCGTGATGCGCCCAAGGCCATCATCCTGGCAGTCATCATGGGCGCCGTGACCGGTTTCTTCTTCCTATTGACCTTGTGCTTCTGCATGGGGGATATTGTTAGTACGGCGAATTCCAGTACAGGAGTCCCAGTCATCCAAATCTTCTATGATTCGACTCAAAGCAAAGCAGGCACGTGTGTTTTGGCGAGTATGATGACTGTCATCATTGTCGTCGCCTCGGTGAGTCTCATCGCAGAAGGGTCTCGATCCGTTTATGCATTCGCCCGGGATCAGGGCTTGCCTTTTTCGAAAGTCTGGGCGAAAGTCGAGCCAAAGCAGAAGATCCCCGTCTATGCCATCTTCCTCACCTGGATCGTTCAGCTAGCTTTGAACGCAATCTACTTCGGCACGGTGACTGGATTCGAAACGGTGATTTCCATCGCCACCACAGGCTTCTGTAAGTCACATTGATATTTACGAATGTTCCAATTGATATGAAATGCTAACCTGGTTTTTGTTAGATGTCTCCTACGGCCTTGTCCTCCTGGCCCGACTTCTTGGTTACATGTTTGGACACCATACGTCAACCTTTACCGGATCATATTCACTTCCATCCTCCGTGTCTATTGCCTTCAATGCAATTGGGCTTATATTTCTCCTATTTGGTTCCATCACCTTCAACTTCCCCTCCGAGGCGCCTGTTACGTCCAGTTCCATGAACTATACCAGTGCGGCAATTGGGTTGGTTACCCTTCTTAGCTTGGTGACTTGGTTTACTACAGCGACCAAACACTTTTCTGGGCCTTCAGACGTAAGGGATCTGGTGATTAATGGAGTTGAAAGAGCTATAGAGTCGAAGTCATAGTAATGCTCTAAATAGTTGTGATTGTGATCAGTCTACTCAACGTATCCGTACTGTTTATTAAGTACTACCCGAGACCCACACGGGAAAACCTTGAAAGCCATGAAAACCTATGATGTCAAAGGTTCTCCTTAACCAAATCCCCACTTATGTCCCACCCTGGACAGCCACTCAAGGTGAAGATGATTATCATGGTTTGTTTACAAAATGTTGACCTTGGAAGGAAGCCAGGTTTATGCCTACATAAATGCAATGGAATTCTCTCTCCCATGACTTGCAGGGGCGGTCAAAGTGCGTGGAGATGAAAACCTCGCAGTGGCGCAAAGCTGACCATTCTGACGAAGCCGATTGCCCCCTTTGGTGGTCGCACTACAGCCCGCGACCCCAGTTAGTTGCAGAATATCCTGTTAAACTACCAATCCGAGTCCGATCGGCGTCCGCCAATCTGCGCTATTACATCGCGATCGTGCCGATCTCCACCTTCAGACCGAACCTATGTTCTTAACCCACCCCCTCTCCACTTCATTGATTGGATCAGATTCGATCTGTTGATCGGAGGCGTCCACATCAGCTGAAGATTGGTGGATTGGGGGTAAGCTGAGGGTTTTGATGAGGTCTTTGCTTTCCCCACCCAAGAGTGCATAGCTTTTTACTCTTCCCCCCACCGCGTGGCTGAATCTACATTACCTCGTCCACCGATCCAACTTTACCTTTGTTTTATCCTGTATAAACACCTTTTTTTATCAATCTTCTGTGCGGAAATGCCTTCTGAAATCCCTGGACCGCCTGGTGTGCCCGTTTTGGGCAACATCTTCGATGTCAACCCCAATGAGACCTGGAACTCTCTGAACAGCCTGGCCAGCAAATATGGTATGCAAATCTTGTGGTCGCAAAACAAAATAGAAAAGTAATCGTCCAAACAGGTCCCATTTTCAAAATCAACGTGCTGGGTCACCAACTCGTGTTCATCTGCAGTGTGGCTCTGCTCGAGGAAGTCTGCGACCAAACCCGATTCCGCAAGTGTGTGACTGGCCCCGTCGTTGAGATCCGGTACTCCGTCCACAACAGCTTGTTCACTGCTTATGATGACGAGAAGAGCTGGGGGATCGCTCACCGGATCATGATGCCACACCTGACCCAGGAAGCCACCGATACCACCTACAATGACATGATGGAGGTCGTCCCGGACCTCACCAAGAAATGGAGCGCGGGCACCAAGCAACGCGTTAAGGCCAGTGATGATCTCGATCTGATTTTGGTGGCTTCGTGTATGAAGTGCTTCTTCAACGAGCGGGTAGAGGTGCTGGGTGAAAAGACTGAGACTCAGAAAAAAGCTTGGAGTTTGGTCCAGGCATTCGAGGGTGCCACCATGGAAGCTATGAAGCGACCGAATCGCCCGAAGGTGTTGAACTGGTTATACCAGAGTCGCTTCGCCTCTCAGACCAAGACAATGCGCAGCTACGCCGCAGATATCGTGAAGGGCCGGACGGACCATCCAGAGTTGGCTCGCAAGGATATGTTGGACGCCCTCTTGAACGGAGTGGACCCAGAGAGTGGCTCGAAGCTTGAGGCCTCTCAGGTTCTGGATGAGATTGTTACGATCTTCATCGGCGCTGCGACGGCCGCCAACCTTCTCACCTATGCGGTATACTACCTCAGCAAAAACCCCGAAGCCCTGAAGAAAGGCCAGGCCGAGATCGACTCTATTGTGGGCGATGGTCCGATTGACCTGGCTCACTTGAAGCAGCTGAACTACGTCGAGGCCATTCTACGTGAGACCATCCGTCTGTCTGCCACCGCGCCCGGCTTCAACATTGAGCCGATTCCCCGCGCCGACCCCAAGGATAAGACTCCTGTGATCCTCGGCGGAGGAGATTATGAGATCCCCTACAACCAGCCCATGATCGCCATCTTAAACGCAGTCAACCGTGATCCGGCCGTGTTTGAGGACCCATTGGCCTTCAAGCCCGAGCAGGTGATCGGCGACAAGTGGGACAAGCTGCCCGCCGCCGCCAAGAAGGGCTTCGGTAACGGCAAGCGCGAGTGTATCGGTAAACTGTGGGCCTGGCAATGGTCGTTCTTCACCTTGGCCAGCATTATCAAGGATGTCACGTTCGAGCTGGAGGATCCGGACTACAAACTCCATGCTAATGGTGCCTTTAGCATCAAGCCACTTGATATGTACGTTCTCATGAGCGGACGCCAAAAATAACCATGTGACTGGATAGGGGAATGATCAAAACTGGAAACCAAGGGGAGAACTTTGGGCTCAATCTCGATTTTTGGCTAATTAGCGGATACGAACCTGTTAGTATTGAATTTTGTCTATACAACTTATTTATGACCAATGATCTCGAAAAAAATATATCCTGGTACAGTACATAAATGTACAGCATGCGCACATCCAATTGATACAATATGACACATTCGAAGTTGAAAGGACTCAACTCTGCATGTGATAATGCTGATCGAGATATAAATAGTAATCAGAACGCCATTGAACAACATTTAAAAGAGGCAGGTCCAATGCCGTACTAGTATCCGTAGTTGATTAAGAACGGAACCTCCCCAGGAGTGTAAGTAGTTTTGAGGGTTGGGGTGTCCTATATGACGTAAGAGAGGTAACCAACACTAACATTCCTTCTCGAAGGATATCCTGAATCCAAATTTCAAAATCGGAGTCATTACCCATCATTGATTTGTTACTTGTGAGTCTGACGTACTCGGAGATAGCGGACGATTCACTTCGGCTTTAGCTTCAGCTTCGGTATACCACGTGACCCCCTTCCACCTCGCCTGAAGTGGAGATATTGGATCATATCCCAACCAGCGCCACCATGCCTCCTCGACGAGCGCATACAAAAAGCCGCAGTGGATGTGACCAATGTAAAAGGCGCCGTGTTAAGGTCGGTGGGCCCCTTCTGCGGTTGTGGGATGGTTCCTAACGGGCGCAGTGTGACGAAACAGGGCCCCCTTGCGCGAATTGCATTTCCCGTGAGCTTGACTGCACTTATGTGAAAGCTTCACCAAATGATGTTTCTAATCTGGGACGACGGGCTACGCCACTGCCGGCTAGGGAGAAAGGCCCCGCCACCCCATGCTCTCTAGCTCCGGCCAGTCCAGTCTCAATTCCCGCCGTAGCCGGAGTACGGGAGCTGGAGTTGATGCATCATTATGCCACGGATACGTACCGAAGCATGAGTACCAGCGATTCAGAAATGCAAGTGTGGCAGATCCATGTCCCGCGTTTGGCTTTGCAGTTCGAATTTCTCATGAACGGCATATTGGCGCTAGCCGCCTTGCACATCGCCTCCACCTTGGAACCACCAGCGTCGTTCGCATACATGGACGCGGCTCTGCACTATCACAACCTCACCTTTGCTCCATTTCGAGCGTCTATAGACCACCTGACCGAACAGAACTGTGAAGCGGTGCTGGCACAGTCTATTATTACTACAGTCTTTGGCATTGCCTTGCCACGGGTCACCGCTGTACGCGGAGAGAGCTCCAGCATGACGGAAAACATCATCGTTTTATTCGAACTTCTCCAGGGCGTCAAGAACATCATCACCATTGGCCGGCCATGGATCAAACTCAACCTGTATCCGAACCAGAATGGATTGAAGAGCGATGGACCATCACTAGATGGTGGGACCCAGGCCGCTCTGGATCGGCTCGCTATGCTGAACGATGAGAGCCTTTCCACGATCAATACAGACCAACACCTGATCAACAAAGAGGTCATTTCTCATCTGCACCACTGCTTCGCCATGTACAGCAACGCCAGGGGACCGGCCAATACTCTCGCCTGGCTATGTGCTGTCGACAAAGAGTTTGTAGACAATGTGCGGCGCCGGCAACCATTGGCCCTTCTGGTTCTCATGCATTGGGCCGTGCTACTCGGCGAGCTGGACGGTCAGTGGTGGTGGGCCCGTAATTCGGGCCGGGCGCTCGTTTCGGAGCTTTTGCTCATTATGCAACCGGGAGATGATCGCTGGGCAGATTCACTAGCCTGGCCTCAACGTACGATGGGACTTTAACAGCAAAGAACTTGTCTGGCCTTATCTAAAATTGATCCCCGTTTCCCAATGTTGGCGGACTTGTCAATGGTCCATGGCCTGAACGGGGGCGATTCGAACTCTCGTGTTTGACTGGAACCTCCCCTTATACCGGTGGAGGTGACAACGACAAAACCATAATGCAGATTGTGATGCCGATACGGCCCAATCGGCAGTACTAGTCTCTGGCCAGTTCTGTCGTGGCAATTGATTTGGAAAGATGGAATTTCCCCTCATTATCACGACTCTTGCACTTCCCGTCGACAGGGAATATAGTATGCTTCACAGTCCTGGCACTTAAGAGTGATTTTTCCAGTCCCTACCTGCGGTGGACGAACGTGGTCTGCTGGTATTCTTGAATTTCAGCTGGTAGATGACCGAAGGACTGACATGCTTGTGCGAAAAATATACTAATGACCTTGGCTTTAGAAAGCAGGCAATGGTATGTCTTGTCACTATTTGTGCTGTACCTCTTTGACTCGGCAGTGGTGGGTAGAAAACGAGCAGAGAGCAAAAACCGTCTTCTAGGAGCACACCAACTTAGAGGACGCTGCCCAACGGTATATCCATCATTCATTGCTGTCCTTTGTCTTTACTCGGGGACCCGCATAAATGTGTGGATTGATGCTCCTGATGAGAATAAGACCGGGGAGAGGTAAATGACTACCAGTGCGGCAGCTTATAGATCAATCTTAGTATAACTTGTATGTACGTGCCTGCCCAGATTGATTATTGGCACGGATTATGATATCTGTATATCGATCAATTCAACGTATTTATGATCTCTCAGATCCCAGAACTACTTGGCAACCCGGAACATTTAACTTTGTGCTGGATTCAACCACCTTGCCACCCTGGATCACTGGCTGGGAGTAGGTGATCCCTTTCTCAGACATGGCTCCAAAAGTGTTGGCTACCGTTTCAAGATGCTTTGCTTCCCCATGAACCCGAGGTTGTGGTTCTTCGGCATTTGATACTATGCCAAAGTGATATGAAAGCCCGGCCTGGCCGCCAACTTCTACCGATTGTGTCGGTTCCACCGCAACAAAGAACTGAATGAAATCGCCTGCATTGGCAACTTGGGAGAGGTGGGATAAATCTTCCCCGATCAAACCATTATCAAGGAATAATGGCATCTCCATGGGTTCCTCTGCGCTGGAGTCTGCTTCGAACAGTTGGTCCAGGTCGGTAGCCTTATGGCGAATGATAGCTGGGAAAGCAACCTCTGGATCCAGGGAGAGAAGGCCCTGCTTTTTTCCCCAGCCACCTCCGCCACTCATGACGTGATGCAATTTACCTCCCCGAGACAAGGACTGAGTGAGTTGATCTTGTATGGATGCATTGGGATCAGCAATCTCCACATCTGGGGTCTCCACCAAAGCCCATACAGAAACTCTTCGGTCGGCGATATTATGTTCCTCGATATAACGTGGAAGCTCCTTCTCAAGCTCGGTGGAGGCAGGCATGGGCTCATCTGAAGAACCGTCAGTCGACTTTGCCAGCTGTCGTAAAATATTTCCCATTCCTGTTATCACCCTGCGTCGTTGAGTCACCGGCTCTAGTGGAAGCATCAGCCTCGGGCGAATACTGTCCTGTCTGGATGTGATCACGCAGCTCGCGAGGTCCGCAGACTTGTCCATTACATAACCATCGTTGCTCGCAACCCAGCGCATGCCCATGAAGGTTCGTTCATTTCCATTGAGAAAGACGGTATTGGTAAGGCGCAGACCAACGGCGTGAGTGGACGTTTTATCCCGAATGGAGATTGTTAGACTAGGCTCCTCGCTAGTTGGGCTTCCGATCCGACGAGGCGGAGTAGCTTTCCATTGCACATCGTCTTCTCCAACCATTAACATGGATACGCCGTCATATTCTCCTCCAGCAATAGCACCGGGGGTGGTCCCTGGCGGTCGCGTAGCACTGTTCGGAATCCGGTCAACCACAGCTGTGATTGTATGGAGAGTCTCTGGTCTTTGGGGGGTATTTCGGAGTAGTTTGCTTATAAAGTTGCCAAGGAATGGCGATGTAGGATCGAGCAGGTGGGCGAGATTTGGTGTGACGAGCAGGAGGGGGACGGAGCATGGGTTGCGCTCGTAAGGTACTGAGGGCAAAGACGAAACGATATCATCCGAGGTCTGTCATGTTACATTAGTCAGAAACATGCGAATGGAGGTTGGAATGGCTCACAATGGCTTCCGGTGTTCTGGTGAGCCAGGTATAAGCGCTGTTCCATCGCCTTCCTCCGGTATGGCTTCTTGCGATAAACGAAGCACGCAGCAAGCTGGAGCCACGCAGGTATCGTAAAGCCTGATCCTGAACGACCCTTGCTGGCATATGTACGAAGATTGGTGAGTGTAGTGAATTGTCACGGAAATCCAAAGTTGAAGTGGAGATCGGACAATGCGGAAAAGTCCAGACCGCCAAACTCCCGCATCTCCATAATGGTTCGAACAAACAATAGGACAGACCATTTATTATCTTGTACCATCGAGGTGACTCATAATTATCTAATTATCTTGACGAGGCTCCAGCTTCGGAACAATGGTAAGAAATTCTATCAAATGGAAATATAATCGTCTGATGGAGGCCTGCACCGTGGGGGTATTGACAGGATAAAAAAGGAGAGACAGAATGTGGGCTATGTATGTGCGACACAGTCGACCGGCGATCCATGCAAAGAACATAAAAAGGGTTAAGACAAGCACGCAAAAAGATAGACAAAAAAGATGGTACAAAGACGGTTCGAAATTGCAGAGATATCGACTCCAGCCAAATTCCTTGATTCCTTCCCAGTGACCCTTGTTTTCCCCGGGCCATTTTCTTAGGATTCGTCGTAAATGTAAAATGGTACTTCCCGGCAGTATCGGCATCAAGTTCATGTCACTTTAAGAACCCCGAAGACATCGCGACCTGCGTCACTTTCAATCTTCATGTTGGAGCGGGAGCGCTTCTTATTCGGGTTGACGACGACCTCACCCCAGTGCTTGGGTACCGCACCACCGGAATTCGGGCGACTGGTTGTGGATGCCTGATCAGAAGTCACAACGAGATGTATACTTCCATCGTTTGTGGTGGGTGATGTGGAGGTAGATCGCGGGACATGGAGGGTTGCATGCGGTTGGAGATGGGGTTGAGGTTGGAGGGACCAGATATCGATGACAGAGCTGAACGAAATGGGACGGAAGGTCAATAAAAAGACGACAACAAGAAGATCACGGGGATCAAGATCGAGGACTCGACTCACTCTGATGTTCTTTGGCAAATAGCATCCAGGGCCTCTCTTTCGCGCCTCACATACTCCGGATCCGGCTGATTGGCCTGTTGAGCTTGGTTCAGCGCCCCGTAGCCATATCCAGCCTGATAAGGATCCTCATCTAGTAGGCGAGAGGACTCGGGCTGAAAGAAAGATCTGTCAGAATATAATCCAGGTAATGCGCATCGCACGGGTTGGTATGCGCATCGGACATCTTAATCCCGATCCTTCAGCATCAGAACTTACCTCTGGAGATTCGTGACGGTTGCCGCCTAGGCAAGAGGCACAGATACCCATCTATAGCGGCGGGAGTGGACTGAGATCTGAGACCTATTGCTGAGACCTATTGTTGGAGGGGCAAGATGCGACTGGCACGGGGTATCAATCACCTCTCCGTTGCCGATGCAAAGGTGGGACCTCGATCCCCTCGATGGGGGTGGATGGGCAAGATGAAGGCGAAGTTTCGAAGAGCAAAGAGTGTGGGATTTGTTGAAACGAACCAATTAAGGAAAGATGGTGCACAGAGGTGGAAGGCTGGGGGTAGAAGAAACAAACGGTTGAACATCGGTTGCAGTCGAAGATGGAGGTTGGGACGTCCGTGCGATGTCATCGGGCCGTGGCCGTAATCCGTGGAATTACCGTTCGTTCATAACCTCTTTTTTCCCCTGCGTGTTCCACCCCCCACACAACGCTTCATTTCACGACATGTTTAGCTTACCAGAGGCTAAGCGGTATGCTGGATGCTCCGATTGCAGTAACCAATCCCTGTTTGCTAATAAATCCCAGGGTGCGCCGCGATGAGGTCCGGTCTCCGGCTTCGTCTCCATCTCAATCTCCAGTCGACGAATCGTACCTCCAAGATGCTCACGTACGCCTAGGGAAACTGCTCAACCTTGATGGATTATTTGGAGCCAGTGCGACCTTAGAAAAAGCAAATGATATCCTTGAGGCAGCAGATGGTGAGAACGAGGACGAGGAGCAAGAGTTCGAATTCCGGCTGTTCAGCGCCCCGGCAAACCCCAAAGACACCGCAGAAGAAGCCGACGAGACCAATACGAAGACCAAGGATTCTTCGAGTAAGAAACCGATTGCGGGCACACAGAAACTGCGAATAAGACTGCGATCCCCAACACCAGGCTCGGGCGATCCCTCGCAAGCCCGATTTGTTAAGGCTTCCCGGGGGTGGCAGTATTACTTTTCTACTCCATCACTTTGGGGTTCAAATCTCGAGTCAGCAGATGAAGCCTCTCTGGTAGAAAGGAAAAAGCAATTTGAGGATATTGCCGTAACAGGAGAGCATATCACGACCTGGGCCAAATCTCAGCCATGGGTGAGTCCACTCGCCTACACTTTCCATTAGAGTTTACTGATGCGTTTCCTAGCCTGGTTGCCATCTTCCTTGGAGAGTCATTCATCTTAAACGCCACCAAACAAAATTACCCCAGAAAGATAAAGATGTTTCCATATACGTGATCGAGGGCGAACCGCCATCCAAGTCACCCAAAACTCGCAAGAAGCCGGGAAAGAAACGACGTGTTTTACTTCGGAAACGCGAGACGGCTGCTTTGGTCGCGAAGGAAGAAGATCAGGCTAAGCGGACCCGTAAGAATCGCGAACGAAAGATCAAACGAAGGCAGAAGGCTCGAGATGAAAAGGCGGCTGCAATGGGAAACAAGAAAGAAGGTGGTGACACTTCAATGGCCGATGCTGATGGCGTATCATCTGGGGAAGATTAAGTGCGTTATCACCTTTGGTTCTATTTTACAGTTGATGTGAAGCTTGATGAATAAATACCCTGCATGAACCTACTTCCGGAATACAAGTATGCATGAGTAATGTACATATGTAGTTGTGATATTCTAGAATCAATTGCTAGTGAATATTTCATAGATGCAGTTTTTTCGGATGTCTTGACAGGCAAAGGGCGCAAGAACTGGTGAGAAAAAGAGTTCTAATTTTGATACAGCTCAGGGCTATCTTCTGATCCCGGTAAGAACCGTTGGAGTGGCGGCAACTGTAACCACCATATCTAACATGTAGCCCCGTTGAACTTTTGGTATAGGATATCATTGCCAAGGCCGAAGTAAGACAGCGCTTCAAATTGGTCGTGAGAGTAAAATCGGTTAGCCCAAAGCTTTCATGGCGAGCTCGACACTGGAAAGCAAACGTCAGTCAATGCCCATTCTGGATATCTTACCAAGAGAGGGGAGATGGCAACATACACAACAAAAGTACCCGCGGAGACAGGCATGGCTCTCAGTAATGTGGGACCAATACCCTTCCAGAACCCACCGAGACCTTCAATGGCATAGGTCTTCTTAAAGCAGTCACGCATGGTAGCGAATTTCTGGTCGGCGCCAAAACCATCGGTCTGCATCTTGCTTTTCACGACGTCAAGAGGGTAGCTAGTCAGCCAAAGCGCCTCACCAGCGAGACCACCATATGTGGCGACCTTCATAGCGCCAATGTCCTCGCGCTTCACGTTGTTACGCTTCGCATCTTGGTTCATCATGAACTCAAAGGCCATGAACCAGGCTCCATAAGCCTGGGCCTCACGTAGAACAGTCACCGCCTGACCCCGGAACAGACCACGTATGGCACCCTGGTGAGCAGAAAGCTTCTTCACACAGTCAATAGGGCCAGAGTACAGGCGACCAGCACCATGCGGCTGCGCTTGCAGGCGAATACGGACGTGCTCAATAGGACCGGAGAGAACGGAGTTGGTGACACCAGCGAACGAACCGGCCATGTAGTACTGTGTGTAGGATAAGGCGCTGTTGGCATATTTCTTTTGGTTCAACTCTTCGAGCTTTCGGCGAGCTTGGTGGAAGGCTCCAAATTGCACGCTGACCTATAATGGTGGTCGGATTAGATCGATGGCGGGGGCAGCGTACATCGAGATTTGCGGTATATTGACTTACGCAGGCACCAATTCCGATTAAAGGAGTCAGGGTTCCCTTGTAAAAAGCTGCGGGGCCCTCATTTTTGAAGATCTGGGTTGCGCACTCTAGCGCACTAGAGTACTGGGTAGTCGTTTGGAGGCGGACCTTGACAATATCTGGGTGGGTTAGACGGCTTCAATTGGGGGTTGGACGTCACTAACCAAAGGGTTGGCCTAAAGGAATGTTAGCAACGGCATCGATCAATAAAACACCAAAAGTGTAAGACACGAGACGCAATAGTCAAGACTTTTTCCGGGGTCGCCCCGGAGTTCTCGTGCGGGGGAGGAAGACGTACCCAGAAGAACCTGTGCCATGCCGCCCGCGGCGCCTGAGGCCAGATCCTTGATGGTGCGCAGAGCATCAACGCCCTTTTCAATATCGTCGAATGCTTCAGATTCCATGATCAGTTGGTCCAATTGGTTGGAAAGAAAGAAAGATGATTCCCCAAAGTTATATCAGGGACAAGGGCTCTTATCGCGATGGCGCAATCCGCACTTCTGATTCGATCGTTTCGCCGACGGGAAACGGGCAAGTCAAAATGGTCTGTGCTTACCGACTATGATCAACGCTGTATAGAACCGACTTACTTAAGTATATCAATTGACAGTGGTCTGAGGCATGCAATGTTTAGGTCGGTGGTAAATCTCACCTGGTGCTATCAGTGCATACCTATTTTATAAGGGTAAAAGGACACTAACATTGAAATGGTAGAATTCAGTTTTCCGCACGGAGCGGAACTTTACCACGGAGCAGGTGGGCTCTGTTCCAAGCTTATACCTGATCCACTTCGAAAGTCCACAAGCTGATAGCGTGCGTGGGTCGACGCCTATATTGGGGAGTGCTCGTGTGTATCAATTGATGTCCATATTCTTTGTAGCACCCAGCTGCCCAGTTGGAGATTGATAAATCGGGATATGTATTGAATGCTCCGAGACTCCAAGGTTCCACTATTTAGCACTACGAAACATCTGAACTTGATTCAAAGTTGGATATAATATCATACATTTACAAAAACAAAGAACTGTTCGGCGATAACGAATCCAGATCAGATTCCCCAACAAGCAGCGGGAAAATCTTCCGAATTCGATCCTCAAGGACGGCCTCCTCAGCCTTCCATCTCCTTGACACCTCAGCCTTCTTCTTGGCATCACGCGCACCGCCATACCAGGCCTTCGGAGCTCGCTCAAGACTTTCCCTTTCTTCCTTCTGGGAATGCCTAACAAGTGCAGATACCATGGTCTTCCAGTTCTCAAGTCCGACCTTCAGACATTGCGCGCATTGTGCACGCGCAGCCTTTTCGTCAGAGCTCAGACTCAGCATCGTCGACTCGGCCATCTCGACTGCATCACGTGTCCAAGCGAGGCCCTGATCATGGGACGAGGAGGCGTAGATGATTTCCCCAATATAGGCCATGAGGCCTGCTTCATCACAGGGGGAGCTGGCTGTTCGGTGAGGTGGGACATCGCCTGATGGGGGAGGCGGTGGGTATTCGACGGGGATGAAAACGGTTTTAAGGGTTTTAAAAAGAGCGGAGAAGGGGTCGCTGGAGGATCTTGTGGGGAGAGCAGGGAGAGAAGTTTGGAAGGAGGAGTCGGATGAGAGAGGAAGGGCACGGCGCGCCTTGAGAATGGATGTGAAGATGGAGAGCGCGGCAGGGAGGTTGTGTTGGCGAGCATTGTGAACAGCTAGTGCAGTTGACACTCGCAGAATGTTCTCAGATGGCAGATCAGAAGCACTGCTTCTAAGCACGCCGGTTTTGAGATCCACGACCTTGCTGGCGTCACCTTCATATCCACCCGCAGCAATATCCATGGCCCAAGTATACATGTCGCCCGCCGTATCCTGCAGACCCTTGAAGTCCAACCAATCGGCATAGGCAAGAGCAGCGTCGAGCTTCTGTCTTGTGTCGAATCCATTCGTTGTAAGAATCTTCATGTAAAAGGTTTCGGGCGGAGGTGATGCGGGCTCACAGTCCTCCTCATGAATTCCCTTCTTTTGGCCAGCAGGCATGGGCTTAGGTCTGGGATTGGACGGTCCAATGGCATACTCGGCCGGTGCAGAAATCTTCCGCTTGCGATCCGTCACCCAGCCATCCAGGTTTTCGGCCGCCTTTGCAGCACCCATGAGAGCCTGGAAATATCCCCGTCGCCAGGGCTCACTTTTGGCCGAAACATCTAGACCGGTGCGACCAACACCTTCAACAAGAAGACCACCCTCATATTGTTCAACAATCCCCTTGCCTTCACCTTCCACATCCTCTAGCCGCTCCAGTAATTCCGACATGTACCCGGCTACCATGGGCCAATTGGTCATCAACTTGCCAATGTAATCAGGATTCTGGAGCGCTTGTGCAGAGCGCAGCGACCAGCGGCTTTTCCAGGACCATTCTGGTGGTGTGGGCCATTGGTGCTCGATATCTTCTTGGTAGACGCCGAGTTGGATGATAGAGAACAGGATCAAGATGGCGCCGAATGAAAGGCCGACTTTTAGGCCCCGGCCAAAGCGGCGCTTATAGCCCTCACGGCTTTCAGTGGAGATGAGTCGGCCAAAATGCTTGCGCAGGTGAATGGAGAGTGGCGGCAGCGGTCGAGATGGGGCTAGCGGTGTTAGGAATGGTAGTTGAGGCCGGCCGGGTGGTGGGGAGAGGAGAAGTGGTGTGCGGTTTGTGAAGGGTCGGAGGTGGATATTGGGGCCATTTGTTCGAAGAAACAGTCGAGTTTGGGTCGGTATTCGACCGATGGCATTTCGTGGTGGTAGCATGATTCCAATTCCCAAGAACGCATCGCCTCCCTTCCAGCATTTTCCCCGATGATGGTCGAGGACTGGAAAGCGGTGGATAAGTCACGTGCACAGAAATCAAGATTCAAGCCATACGGAGTTCACACTCTGAGAGTACACATAAATTATAACCCACCCAACACAGAATGTTTCAAATGTTCCAAGAAATGTTCCTAGGTTTAGTGGGTTAAAAATGGGATTGTCCAATGTTCAAGCACTTGAGTGATGTAACCTTTAAATGTGGAAGCGATTGGCTGCGCCAAGGGTCCAGGCACCGACCCCAGATTCTCGTATATTAGTCCACTCGCCTATCAAGGCTAGGTCGCATTCTCAACAAATATACACAATATAACATCAGTCTGAAGGTGGGCAAATTGTTTGAATAATCTGCCCGATTTTGTCTCAAACTAAGATATCTCGCGACATCAAGGCACACCTAGTCCTATGGCATCTCTTTCAGGTTGGTTGTTTGTAAATTCGTGCTAGAGGCTACCAGCTGACATGCTGTTAAAAGATTCGCAACTGAGAAGAGACTCCCATTTTCGTTTCCCTGATTTACCATTTGAGCTTCGAAGCAGAATAATCAAATACACCATCATCTCTACATACTCTACAAACGAGCTCAAGGTATGGGGAAAGCTTCAACACACTGGGCCTCGCACAGGATGGGAGATAAAGCCACGGGACTTCACTATCAGTTCTACTGGTCTCAAATCCCATTCTATGACGTCGTTCAATTTCCTCCTGGTGAATAAGCAACTTCGGCATGCGACTGTTTGCATTCATGTGCACATCCCCAGATACGGACCATTAAGCACAATCCCAAAAGACATGATTATAACTGATCGCATGCTGCGAGTATTCAATGCTTCTGAAAGTGGCACGCGATTATAGCGGAATTCTGGAGAAGAGGCCAGCAATTCAGAGCAACAAGCCCCGCTCGGCCATGAACCTTTGTTGTTGGTGCGTCATAACTTAAAACAATGGACACCTGATTCGAAATTTGCGTTGACGGCACCTAGACTCTCGTCGGGCATACGAGAGCGGAATAAATTGGCGATGGTATTAGGCGCACTGTCTCACAGTCTAGGGACGTTGACCGTTACATAGAATCTATCCCTCTTGTAATCCTAACGCGGCTGGTGATATATTTAAGTGGATATATAGTCGAAATTTTAGCTAATGGCGGTAAGTCGCATGACTAGCCATTTCCGTATTGGACAACATTTGGAAGTTGAGTGCGGCTGGTTGCAGATCAGATAACTCAAGAGAAAATAGAAAAGATCTGATCCTGAGATCATGCCAAAAGACGAGCCTTAGCTCGTCGATGACGCATCTCAGCCGCACAATCATCTCTATTATAGATACTGCCCACAGACGGATGTTTCATAACAACCTGGGCCCACTTGTAGAACTTTGGCGCCTTTTCTTCCAAGTCGGCTACCATGGTTTTTGGCAGTGGCGCATTTTCGGTGTAAGGCAACGTGAAAATGCGCAAAATAAAAGAGGCAGTCAGGACCTGCAAGTTGTGTCAACAGTTCTGGACTTGTGGTGTTTTGGGAGGAAAAGACCGAAAGAATTTGAAAGCTTCAAAAGGGCTGCAGATTGTGTACCTCAGCCATAGTCAACATCTCACTGCCACCAAAGAAAGGGTCTGCATCTTGCAAGAGAGGCTCGATCTCTTTGACGACTGCAACAGCAAAGCGCTTGCCGAGTACCCCGGCTTCTTCATCAACTTTAGCTTCAATCGCCGGGTAGTAGTAGATATTAGCCTTTGAAAAGTACGTTTCCACAAAAAAGGCGATTCTCTCTCGCATGAGGGCTCCTTGGATTTCCCCAGTGCGCGGAGTCAAGTGCGTCGATACCACCGAGTCAGCCAGAAACTGCGCGATAATAGCCGATTCGAAAATGATATGTTCGCCATAGGCCAATGTGGGAACTGTTCCATGAGGGTTCAGTTTGAGATACGCAGGAGTTCTCGGCTTGCTGTAGTCAATCTTTTCCTCCTCAAAGGGCATACCCAGCTCCGCTAGCGCAATGTGAACACGGTGTGCCCCTGAGGTCTTTATCAGCATTTCGCAGTGAAATTATGGGGCTGAGAGAACATACACGGGCAGTTTCGATTGGTATAAAGTCTAATTGACAGTTTAGTAGCCATCGCTACTTTCATATATGTAGCAAAAGGGTGGCTAAGAGACTAACTAGTAATAGTTTCAATATTACTCGGGCCTACCAGAACTGGCAGGCGAAGAAAGTTGATATACTCGAGGAATTCGGGGAAAGAGAGATTTTAAACTTGAATCTAGGGTTCCGGTGAACGTGAAATTTTCTATGGCCGCATCGCTTTTCTCCGAACGTCCTATCATCCCCCCGCATTCCGATCGGCATTTTCCGATCAGGATATCAATCAGTACCAGTGAAAATTTAGTGAATCTAGCAATGGTTTCATTCTCGGTCAAAATTCACAGCATGTGATTGCCACAGATTCCTGTTGGATAGAGGATGTAAACAGTCAAAGAAAATTGAATCTTATATCAAATTCCACGTAAGCTCTTAAGGACGTTCCGATGGTGTTCGATCACTATAGCTCGTGGTCGGATTCATGCTACCTTCCAAGCTTTGCAGATGGAATATCGAATGTCCTTAGGATTACACTGCTACCTACTCCAATTACTATGAGCGAAGGCTAGGAATTGAAGTGTCTTTACGCCACTATAGTGATTTCCCTCTGTTTTTTATTAGGGAAAATTAAGAAAGACACGTTTTCATCAATGAGAACATATTTCGTTTCATATTATCATCTTCACTGTAATCAGCAAAATCGTTGTGCCAATCAAAGGATGTACATAGAATCTAGGCTCATATCTCCTTCCAGGCCATTTGTTGTGGCGCCTCTGGCGAGAAGCTTTTCCTTTTGTGAATTTCTGCGTTTAAGAAGCAACCAGCATGCCGCGTACAGGATTCCGGCTACAATTGATAGGCCAGCAGAGACAGCATTACCAACGATGTATCGCGGACCTTGGCTGCTAGGGTATAGTTGGGATGCTACCAATGCAGATAGATTGGCGATAGAGTAGGCTACGGGCATTCCAATAGCACGTTTGGAGTCTGGGGATAAATTGGTAGATACCCAAGCCACTGCGAGCGTAGAAATCGGGTATATTCCTCGAAGGGGTCAGTTGAACGTACAATGCAGAGAGGCAGTAATGAGAAGCCGTACCTAAAACGAGAACAAACATTCCGGCATAGCCCGCAGCGCTGCTTGCTGTACCGACGCAGATAAGGTATCCAACTGAAACTGGAATACAAGATCCAACTATGAAAATGCCTCGCTTCTTGAGCTTATCGGAAAAGTAAACTTGTGTGACAAGAGACATGGCACCAAGAACATAGATCGGGACAGTTAAATAGTTGACTTGCAAAGATGGAAATCTGAAAACAATTAGTGCATTCTTCCAAGTTATCGTTCGAGACAGTACTTACCCAAGACCGGCAATAATGGTGGGACAAAATACACCGAATCCATTGATTGCCACAGATGATGTGAAGAACGCAATACCCAGCAGCCAGACGAAAGGGTCAGTGAGAGCATACTTTATCCATTTGCGATCAAAATTCTCTTCGCCTCGATGCACAAGATCACGCTGCCTCTTCAGACGCATAGTCTCTCGTTCTTCTTCACTTAGAAACCATGCTTTTTCCGCTGAAGTTGGCAGGAAGAACCAGCTAATACCTCCAACAACGACTGTAATGCCGAATTCAACAATGAATAGCCACCTCCATGCGGCGATTCCATGTTGAGTTCCCATGGTTTGCACAGCATATGCAAAGAGCCCACCAAAAGCACCGGAAATGCACATAGCGAGATTGGTTGTCATAATCCGTTTTCCTATCGTTTCTCGGGGATAGATAGTGGAGAAAAGATAGGCGAAACTCTGAGCAAGACCAGCCTCAAACGCATTCAGCAACATGCGAACAGCAATGGCCTGACCATAAGTTTGGATGAAAGCAGTTCCAAGCGTACAAAAGCTCCACAGGACTAGGGCGGTGCCAAGGGATTTATTAGCACCGAAACGTTTGACTGCTAACACCCAAGGTACTTCAAATACGATCGTGCAGACACTTGATAGCATGTTGATATTGCCGAATTCGTCTCCTTTAAGTCCAATATCCTCGTCAAAGCCAAAGACTCGGGCATTTCCAAGCTATTTACTTCTTAGCAGCCGTGTTCGTACATTCTTGGGTAGTGTGGTTCTCTTACATTATTTCGGTCAAGAGCAGAAAGAACGAGAAATACCACAGAGACTGGAAGGAGGTATATGTCAAACTTTCTCAAGGCCGCGGCTTCTTTTTGGGGGTCGATATACATCATGTCGCCTACTACCTCAGAATTATGATCGTATGAGGCCTTAGCATCGACAGCAGGTACTTTCGTCATCTCGTCTTTGATCTGTTCAATATTCATTGCTGTAGGTGTTCAAATTGAGGGTCTCTGTTATAAGATTTGGGATGCCAAAAACTTGTATGCGTTTCGGAAAGAGCTCTGGAGAATAAATCAATCTAGATTGTAGAAAACTTCAGCATCTATATATTATGTTGTTCCAGACAGTCTCTTAAGGAGTGTATAAAGACGTGATAGGCTGGACTGAAGACTGAGCATGGATTTTGGGCGCCCCAAGATAAGGGTTGAAGGCCATAGCGATGAACGGGATGGGCGAGGGTCATCGGGAAAAGCCGAATTAGTGTTGAATTAGAACTGTCTGTGGCCTCTTCTAACTGGGCTTATCGAGTCGAGATGATTGGAATATCTCGTGGGATCTTTTTGTAGGGTCGCAGGCATTAGTTCCAGCACTGAGTTGATGGGGGCCAATGCGGGGTACATGGGCCAAGGTAAACTAAAATATGGCATATTACCATCTTTGATCTGATATGGGCATCAGGCAAGAAAGGACCGTTGCTAATCTCAATTCTACAATGTGACAAAGAGGTAAGAATGTGGTAATCAAACATTTATTGGATAGACTTTTCTTGATAAGACTTCGCACCCCCCGGCTTATCCCGATCGCTGACCTTTATCTTGTTTATCGTGGATTGCGAGGTCCTCGTGGAACGAAACTCCTTACAGCACTCGGAATCGCAGACGGCGTTCCCCTTTCGCACTAAGCAAGATATCATGAAAGCAGTTACTGCATGTCAGAGGTGAGTCTACGTAGCACCTGGGCTGGACGGAGTGTGATAACCTACAACCCGAGGCTGACTGAGTGCATAGGTGTCGGAGGCGGAAACAGAAAGTACCATAACAGACACCCAAGTCCAAAACCCATATCGCTGAATAATATGCAAATACACAGTGTGATCTGAAACGCCCAAACTGCTCCAACTGTCAAAGTGCACGCGTTCTGTGCTTGACATATCATTCAGAAAAACAAGCCGAGGTGAGCTCTATGAAGATCAAATGTGCATCATCGTATATGCTAGTAGCTGACTGCTTTGAAGATACCTCGCGACTATGTGTCTAGTCTAGAGAAGCAAGTAGAAAAGTTAAGTCAAGAGAACCTCACGCTACGAACCGCCCAGCATCAAGCTCGCTCTGTCACTCGCGAAATTACGTTATCGCCTGACACACTCTCAGCGAGAATTGAGCCAGGTCCTGTCTTCCCTTCAGGAAGCCCCAGCAGTTCTGACACTATTCCAAGTCATTTTCAGGACTTGGTCACAAGTGTACATAACGTCGTCGTCGAACCTTCTAGACAGCCGAGGTTCTTGGGACAAAGCAGTGGCATCACGCTTGCCCGATTGGTGATGTCAGCAATTCGCATTGAGGAGCTACCCTCGCTGGTCTCAGCAAAGATCGTCAACGACTCCTGTCTATCTGAGATAGAAAACGAGGCTTCTCTCCCACCACGCCATGCTGCGGACCATCTAGTCGAGGTTTACTTTCAGTATCGCACGCCTCATCTGCCAATCATCGACCGCTCTCAAGTGAATAAAGCTCTCGAAAATGCATATATCTCTAAAGACAATGATCAGCCATTAAATAAATCGGCTGACAAGGACAAGTTCATCGCGTATATTGTTTTCGCAATCGCCCTTTGTGACGTTTCCAATGCGTCTGGGGGTCGTCCAGCTCAAAGCCAGGGTTGCTTCCGTTCCGCTATCAGTTTTATCGAGAATCTCATCACATACTCGGAAAGTGACGTTGAGACTCTGCGGTGTGTTCTTCTACTGGCACAATTTGTGGCTCTCTGTCCTTCCTGGGGCAGCTTATGGCACCTTACCGGCACTGCGCTTCGCTTATGTATCGACATAGGTTTGCATTGGGAAAGTGAAGAACAGGCTATCAATATGGATCCGAAGCTGCTGCATGATCGACGCTGCTTATGGTATTCTACATACCAGCTCGATCGTAGCTTGTGCATCACACTTGGTCGACCATTGGGTATAATTGACGAAAGTACGCAAGTTCAACTGCCAAATCCTTGGGCAGTCTCTCGCCAGCCACTTATCAGCGATTCTTACAACTTTGACATCCACAACCAACGAGCTCATAATCACATGTTCACCCTATCTAAACTTGAGTCGGAGATTCGCCATGTTCTACACAGCCACCAATGGCCTTTGAAATTGGCATATCCTAGGGTGAATTACTCGGCATGGCTTCAAGATATCCAACCACGACTTCAAGAGTGGTATAATACTGTTCCGCAGCCTACCAAGGCTCATCCATCGTCGATATTCGCCTGTCAGGCCTACTGGGACGGAGTGTATAACAACGCAATTCTTCTGCTTTACCGGCCAAATTCAATAATCTCGCATTCCGTGACAGAGGTTTCCATCTCATTCGACGCATCTTGCAAGCTGATTACAAGCATCAAGGCCCTACAACGAGAAGGAAAGATTGACATAATGTGGAAATGGGTCCACCACCTCTTCATGGCTGGCCTTACAGTTATATATAGTGTTTGGCATTCCAAGGAGGTACGGGACCAGAAACCTGTCAGAAACATTATTTTCTCACTTCAGTCTTGCGCTTCAACACTTTTTGCTATGTCTGAGACCTTCCCTGGGGCTTCAGGTTGTCGAGATGCTTTTGATACGCTCTCATCCGCAACAACCGACTGGCTAGTTACGAATGATGCTGAGGAGATACGACAAACACCACTTGGATTTGAGGAACAAGTGAAGTGTGTGCTGTCTGGATTGCAGCAATTTCGTAGGAATATGGGTACAGCAGCCGAGAACAGTACGGCCAATATGACTAGCATATTGTCTACTGACAATTCGACTCTGTGTGAAATGCTCAATTCTGCTGCACAGTGGCCTGACTGCCAGTATATGGATTTTCGTGACATGGTGCCACTATGAAAAAAAATTCAGTTTGGAGGTTTCACGACAGTCCCACCATGTTTAGCTTCGCATAGAGAGTCATGGTCCCCGGGAAGCATTATGTACGCAGAATCTGACTTTCTCACACATATGAATGAGGCACTTTGATTTCCAATAAAGAACTAGCTGAAGGCAATATACCAAGTATGACTATTTACCGTCCATTTCAATCTGCGCCGCCTTAGCTGGTACATCATTAACCATTTCACAGTACGAAAAGGCAGCTTTTATCAGACATGCGTCAGCGAGGCCAACTTGCCACCGATCAAATGCATGTTGTGGTATACAGGTTGATGCCCACATGCCATTCCGACGGAAAGAATTCGTTACGGCAACAACAAGATTGACCGACACATTTGGGAATAACTCGGCAAGTTCATCTTGAAATGATTCCGCGTCGTGTTCGAGAACCCAGTCGATTCCCTTTTCAAGAGCGATGCAGAACCGTCTCTGCAAATCAAGCACTTCCGGTGTGATGGTCGCAGTCTCTCGGTAATAAACACTCCATGGGATGTCGCCTTCCTTGACCAATTCCATTGCGATCGATATTTCGGGATTTCGAGATGTCATGACCATTGCAGAAAGGTTGTCTGTCACGAAATAATCCCCCATGCCGCCTTCAAACAAAGTAGCTAGCATTGTGCCGTCCAGGTCTTGAATATAGTCGATAGATCGTGGGTCGATTCCATTTTCGCGCAGCAGCATTTTGAAAAAGAGACCAACACTAGCTCCGCCGCCTGACTTCATCAGGACGGTGCTTTTAGCCACATCAGCCAACTTGAATCCTTCATCGTGGCCTCGGCGAAGCAGAGCAAGAGGGCAACGGTTCGCGATCTGCGCAAACACGGTATAGTTTTCCGCCCTGTTTCGATACATGGCTGGTACCCAAATGCCCCCGAGAGCCATGTCAGCGGCTCCCTCCGCAAGATCGTCGAGAACACCATCCCAGGGAGTTGGTATCTTCAAATCGAAGTCGAGTCCCTGCTCTTCAAAAAAACCATGACGGCGAGCGATATACTCAGGAAGATAGTTCAGATTATGGCCAGTGGCGGTAAGGTAAAATCGGTGCTTGATCTGCATGATCTTGTCTCTTGTGATAGGCAGAAGTGGTCAAATAGGATATAGGCGAGCGAACCAAGAATGCAATGATAGCTTTTGATGGGTTGATTTTATAAGAATTCAAGGTGGTTAAATATCTACTTAAATGCCAAAAAAGCGAATAGGGTGTTAGTATAGAGCAGTGTTCCCCGTGAGATGGCCAATCAAGTCGGACATTGATCGGAGATCGGATTACCGCCAAGTACCGTTTTCGGAGAAAGCCGATCTTGCCCAGTCAGCTAATCTAGTAAGACTTCTTACACATTTCAGGGTATTAAAGCGTAAGTTTGAAATGGGCGCTCTATCTATAGGCTTCCTAAAGGACTGGTTAAAGTTTCGCTATCAAAAGGATGTCAATAAAATTTATTTGCCAGCCAACTATTGTAGTGTGCGGTCGGGTGACCCCCTTCGTTTGCTCCAGCTGCATGTCTAGATAGTTCTCTCCCTCTCGAAACATTGAATATAGATCTTGTTTCCTCTGTTTGTCGGCCACCATGATGTAGCTCTTTCTTCCCTTGGGCGATAGCAAGCTCCGTCTGTTGACACATATATTTTACTCTGATAGAACTTATCATAGAAGAACCTTCCTCTCCTCACACAAAACTATCCTCGATATCCGAATTTTCCAATAAAATTGTTAAACTATCTCCGCTTTTCGCAACGATATTCCAACTGTTACGGGGAGTTGAAAGAAATAAAAATATAACAAAGGGCTCTCCGGTCATTCATACCAAGAAAATCTACCCAGTTCTCAGGAGACGGGAAGGCAACGGCGGAACTTACTCACCGCCCAGCATGAGCTGCTCCCTGAAATGTGAAGATTGCCGAGAGATTCTTTTTTTTTTTTTTTTTTGTTTATTTCTTTCTGTTCCGACTGCGGGTCCCGGGATTTGCCAAAGAAATGTGACCAGCCTGCATAGCTGCATATCTGCGAGGATATTCCTAATTCGATTCCATGACTGCAGATCTTCTCTATGTTGAGACATTCTAGTCAACCACTTTTTTCAACCATAAGCAGACGCATTACGGCCCGATCCAGGGTCGATTGGCTTTTTTTGGGTGGCCTTTGGTACACTTTTTCTTATTACAAATATCTCTACTTCCCTTGACCTCCACTTTACCCTGGACTGCACCTCACAACACCCTGAAACGCGAAGCTACTATCTAAACACACTATGGCACTGTCAGCACCCGTTGAGACATTCCTGCAACATTGTGGAACCTTCATCGGGGACAGACTGGAGGCAGCCCCCTTCCAGACCTTCCTCATATTAGCCTCTATCTGGATGTTATCGATTCCTGCCATTCTATTGATTACAATCCGCTATTGGCCTTCTAATTCCGCCAATGACAGACCTCAGCTCCGATGCCGCTCATGCGGGAACACCGATATGACCGATATTCCCAGTGTTGGGATCTCAAGCCCAGCCCCGAGTGAGAAGATAGACTAGATCTTGGGGGCGGAAAACGCCACATGAAACTAGGGGAAGCTGATCACCAGACTGCCTAGGCGGAATGAACACATGTTCGCTGATCACCGTCAGCCTAAGATATACACTGTGGGGTCTGTATGGGGCCTGCCCGTTAATGGTAGTTTGCATTAGTCAGTTTATACAAGTTTGGTTCAGCTTCTATTTGCGTTTTTCTAGTCTAAGCTCTTTTGACAATGGGCGATATACCGAAAGTAGAATTTGGTATATAAAGTATCTAGGTATGCATACGATCTAGGTCTCTCTTTCTTTCATCTCCCTAGTTTCGCTTTCATAAGCAGAAACAGCTCCGTCATTATTTGGCTTTCATTCCTGGTGTTACCTACTGTCTGTATACCATTCGGGATCAGAATGGAAGCCTTGCCAAGCTGTGGGGCTTTGATGGATCCATGTAAATTCCCATGTCTTGCCCCGCTGAGCCCCATTCGCCGGATTGACCGCAAACAATGATGCCTCCTGACTTTTGATACACTGAAAGTCCAATATTACAATGACAAAATGACTCGCTGAGATTAGGATACGAGGATAGTAAGCCTTAACAGCATTATGTTGTCTCTCACCTGCATGGGATGTAACCCCACGCATACTCAATTTTGAGAAAAGAATTCCGCACAGGAGTTTCCTCTTTGGCTAGGGCAGCCTCAGCCATGAGAGTCCTAAAGACTTCACAAGCCCAAACTATAAAGACCTCAAGGAGGAACGACGCAGAAAGACCATCCAAGCAGAACAGATTAGCATATCTGTATTTCAAATCAGGAAGTTCATCAAACAACCATTCTTCAAGATGCTCTCCACCACCATTTTCACCAGCTTCATTCTGGGCCTTTTCCAGATGACCGTCGGCGCCGCTCTGCCCGAAACATCAACCCCGTCAAACAGCTTCATTGTCAACCACAAAGCGTCCGACTACTTCCCCCACTCCAAGGGCGATCTGAGTAACTACGACGTAGACGTCCGCTACGTGGGCTACTCCGCAGACACGGAGTTGTGGCTGACAAACATGAACCCGCACATGGCAACCAGCGATGAAGACAAAGCGCGCATGCTGACGGAAGCCGCGTACGCGAAGAGATACGACGACAACGACGCCGACATGTCGGGCGACGTGCAGTCGCTGCTGGCCCAAGTCGCCGGCAATGCCACCAATGCCCCCAAGGGCATAGCAAAGCGGTCAAGCTTTGCTACAAGTGCTGGGCACGCTGTGGTATGGGGCACTTGCGGCGCTGTCTTCTCTTGCCTCTCCGGTACCACCTGCACTTTCGATCGGCAGATTGGCAAGGCCCCACGCAGCCATTGTGAGCAGCAGGGTGGGGTGAACTGTTGTATTAGTTGGTCGACTTATAATGTGCGCGCAGGATTTTTCTCGACTACTTGGACTGCTTGCAATGAGGAAGTGAAGGCTGAAGGAAAGACTAGTGCTTCGTGTGAGGGGTATGGAAGCAGTGATCAGGGTGGTGATGTTTGTCTTAGTAACCGTGCGAGTGGATGTACCTAAATATATTAGGTAGGATTGGCTTAGTGTGGGATATTTGGATCACTGGAGGGCTATAGGGCTGACTAGCTGATTCACTGGTTATTTGCTTTTAGTAGAGTAGTGTTTTTAAGGCGCAGAAAGTAGGTTTCCTACATGGCAAAGGCCGAAATCTACCATTCTAAGCTTTATCTTAGATTACATCGTGAAATACAACTTTTGCCCGTTCCTGGAAAATATCTAGTGCTCGCACGTCACTTAAAAGGAGTAATTTTAGTTTAATCGGACAACCTTTTAGATATCTTCATAGCTCTGCAAGTCAGGGAGCTTCATAGCTCGAACTTCGAAGTGCTATACTAATCTACTAAATGATAAGGTCATATATACTATACAGGTATTTATGCGAGGCAAATTTCTAAGTTTTTTACGTACTACGCCTTCATTAATAGATTAAATATAAAGAGAGAATGAGAGGAAGAAAACAAAGTACGGTTCGCTATTCTCTGGTCAGAAAAGTGACCGGAAAATGTTGAGAATGATTATGATAGCAGTTGAAAAAATCCACGCCAGGGCATAAAAGAAAACAAATAAGGATACCAGCTGCATTCTAGGTAATATTTGGACTTCAGCAGGCCTATGGATATATCCAGGTAGACAAAAACTTATGATTATCTCTTCCAATGGCTAGGGCCACCTGTTATGGGTCTGATTACAGTGGTATAGTTATTCGGCTTCAAAACTACGGAATCGAGGGGTACAAGATTCACGCAAATTGAGCAACTTTCTGGCGGTATATTACTCCTGATGGGCGCCCCTTTATTATGGCGGAAGATATTCGGCCAGTATAACAGGTTCAATGAGGAGTTGAAGGTACGCGCAGACAGAGGTGGCTCTCCTTGATAACTTAAAGAAGCTCGTGAGAAGTTTGATGAATTAAGTAAAAGGAGAGCATAACCTATATGAATAAAGTACGATGATGGAGAGAACGTAAGTTTTTTTGTATAGAAGGATAGTTGTATAAAGAAGGGAAAAGCTATATAAAGAGGAATATAGTAATCACTGATATAGCCCCACACCACAGGCTTACATAGCCACGAACAAATTAAATCTGCTTAATGTTCAAAATGTGGCGACTCAGCTCTTCTCTCTCCATCGTCAACTCTTCAATAAATAGAGAGCTCAAAAATCCCAAAGCTCCAAACGCTGCCAGTTCAAACCAAATAGTCTGCATGGCCTTCTTGTATGCCTCTCCAATGAGGTCCTGCAGAGCAGGGGGGATGTCGACAGTTCGTAGATGGGGAATAAAGCCTACAGCCTCGCTGGGATCTGCTAGCAATGCCACAGAAGTAGGCATTGAAATACCGTCAATTCCCTTAGCGAATACGCTGCTGAATGTAGTAAAACCCACCGCAAGACCAATGAGAGCCCCAAATAGCCGAAATCCGACCATGATCCCCATCGCAAGACCTTGATCTTCGGCTGCAGCACTGGCTTGAATTGGGATTTGAGGGACGCTACAGATTGTGCCAATTCCAATCTCTGCAATCACCTCAAAACCAGCAGTCATGGCTACTGAAGAGGATTGGTCCCATAGCGAGAAAATCCCACAGCCAACAGCCAGAAATATCCATCCAGCCCAGATTTCCCACTTATATCTTCGAAAAACGTCAACAGTGAAGGCAGCGATACCTGTAAAGACGAAAACTACACAGCAGAATGGTAAGATAGAAACGGAGGATTTAAGTGGTGTTTCGAGATAGACCGCTTGGAAAGTTAGGGGAAGATATTGAAGTAGTGTATAAAGAACGAAGCTATGGATAAAGCTTCCGAGTAGGGCGAAAAGAATACAGCCAGCCGTAAAGAGCAGCATTCCAAGCCAGTTTATACGACTAAGCTGGGAGCGAAGAGACTGATCGATAGGCTTCAGACGCATAGAGAAGAAAGCCAAGAAAAAGGCGACACCAATCACAGGTAGGTTGATTCAGTCAATCCATCGCCACGTGACATACTCACTGAAGACTGCACCGAGAATAGGACCGGCGATGCATCCTGCGGCCATTGGTAGGGAATGCAATCCGATGTAAATGGCTCTTTCTTGTAGAGGAGTATGATGACTCTTGATCGAGTATCTACAACTCCACAAGAACTCAAACAAAATATGACAAATTTAATTGAACAAAATCAAGAAAATCTTCTTAATGATGATGGGCAATCTATTCTAACTATTATGGAGGCGCAATATAAGTATATTAATGATGTTAATAAATATAGTTATTAAATCTTTAAATATAAAGTATGGAGCAAATGGTAATGTATCGTAATTAGCTACTGTGATATCGGCGACAATGACCTCGCTAAGGACGTCGATCCCGCCTCCGCCAAGGCCTTGCAGCACACGCCCCACAATGAGAACTGCCATACTGTGTGCAACGGAGAATACGATCGATCCAATAGCAAAAAGTGTGAACACCCCATAAAGAGGGATCTTGCGGCCGAAGATATCAGAAAAACTGGTATAAATTGGCTGAATGACCACGACGACTACCGTGAAGGATATGTTGGCCCAAAAACCCGTTAAGGTGGTACCCGAAAGATCGCTCGTGATAGCCTATTGAGCGAGAACAGATAAGTGAGCTGAATTGTGGATAAGGATCGCGGCAAATGGGTATATTTACGGGGATGGCAACTGCCAACGTTGTGGCATCTAAGGACACCAAAAAAACCATCAACAGCAGAGCTGTAAATGTAAGGAAGAATAATAGAGGCTTTCTCTGACGGCACTGTTGTTCCGCCTCGGGATCGGGATCACTTAGTGCTGATGCGCTTGGTATAACTTTTTTCTCCGTATAGTCGTACGTCGTACTCTGACTGAGATTGAGATTCAATTTTATGATCACTTGTAGATGGCTGGTCCAAATATTTGTTCGTATTTGGTGATGTGATCTTTGATTGTGAACACATCTTCTGGGGATTTAGGATTAGATAGAAGGTGAACATAAAAAGTTTCCCCCTTAAGAAAGATACCTAGCTATAATTGTGTTCATAGCTTGCTTTGTTTATAGTGAGGGATTAGTTAACGTTAGTAATAGTGCGCGGATTGGTAATCAATAATCATTTTTCACATTACATTCAGTACTTTTGATAAGAAGGGATAGCGTGATATGATTCTTGTAAGTTGTCATTATGCAGTATCTCGCTGCAGGCCGCGTTTGCTATTAGTGCTGACCGAAGAGAGGGTTAAACATGGTAATAAGCAGTTTAGCGGGTGGTCTGGACTCTAAGCGGATATGTACAGCTTAATTATAAATCATATTTGGTTATCTCGAAAGTGAAGATACATAGGCGAACTATTGGTCACTCTTTGGGTTTGTCATGGAAACATGTGCAGTCCATCTGGACAGACCCCCTGTCCATGGATGCCTGGTTTTTGCCTGAACCTGCCCGATTTCCATACATTATTTACATTTATCTACCTCGTCACCCTAACCAAAATTCCCGCCCGTGCATGAAAGACTTGTCCTGTAGTCAATACAGCTACAACTCGGGGGGCGTGGTACGAGTAACGACAATGATATGTACAGTGGTCCCTTTCCCCTAATAATCTACCAGCACTTTTCCCGAAGTTAAGCGTGGTTGGGTGTCTCCAGGACCTTTGGGTACCTCATTTGGCTACTTTCCTGGATTGAATCCACACGATAAATTCTGAATGACATGAGCCTGAACCATTATATAGTCGGACTTTTGAGGCCTTCAAATAATCTAGAACTGAGAGTATTTACGGTCTGCTATAACCCACTTGTTTTTCTCATGCAAAAAAAACGCCAAGACTTTTACAGTCTGGTAGACTGCAGTCACTCCCATAGGATAGTCCTAATACATACGACCATAGGGTATGGAGAACATGGCTTCTTGTCCGCTCAGCAGTACTCAAGACACACACCTGTCAGTGGTATGGTGGGTGATCACACGCGAATCCTAACTGTTGGATGTTATTGTTTCTCAAAGTACTTTTTTAATTCCTTGCAGCGCGGAGTACATTTCTTAAGCTGACATACCCAGCTTCTCGCCGATATTGCCTAGGCCAAGACCACTGAGAAGGCTATCAATTCCCAGACCACCAAGAAGCCCCCGGACAAGGCCTCCAAGACCAAGCCCATTGAGGAGATTACCAAGAAGCCCCAACACTCCACTCAGGAGTAGGCCAACGGCTGCAATAATTTGGAAAAGGGGCTCAGAAAGCACAGACCAAAGTGGATTGATCTTCTTCTTCGCATGAGGCATATCTGCTATTCGCCGACGGCCATTCTCAATTGTGGTAGAGATTGTCTGCGACAGTTGCTTGAGAAGATCGGCCAGCTGATATTCTTCCGATGTTGCTTCGTGCGAAACACTTCTGGCTTTTGCAGATGCTGCAATCTGACCATCGGGGTCCAGAGCACGGAGGGCCCCTTTACACTCCTGCAATATATTGCCAGCTTCTTCAATGACAGGCTTTACTGTCTTTACAAGCTGTTCCTCATCGAGCTCGTCTCGGGGTGTGCGGTCGGCTCTCTCAATATGCTGGCCATATTATTAGTGACATAACTATGGAATGAAATGAAAAGACTTACCTCGGAGATCTGTTTGCAAAGAGGCTCGACAGAATCAAATGTCTGTTGTATAATCGAAGACATCTTCTTCGCCAATTCTCGATCATGTTCCTCCTTTTCCTTCTGCTCTAGCTCCTCAGGTGACAACTCGAGCTCCTCTTGTTCAGGCTCAGGCTCAGGCTCAGGCTCGGGCTCAGGTAAGCATTCTAGCAATGTGCACTCGCCGATTTTATTACCATCGTTATCGACGATGTAGCCATTGTCGTCAATAGTTTTGCCAGCTAGAGACTTGAGATTGCCATCGGTGAGTTGACCAATGAGATTTCCATCTTCATCGCGTACTTCTCCCTCCCGGTTGACTTTTCGACCACTCATTGGGCTGACGTTGCGAGGCTTTTCCTCCGGCGCCCAACGCTCTGCACGACCTATGACGTTTCCTACTTTGTCGATAATTTCTCCATCCTCATCGACGGCACGACCTTGTAGTCGGAGCGTGTCTCCTTCAACAAGCCTTCCGACAATTTGGCCGCCAAGGTCTGTGATGGTTCCGTCTTTGGTGACCACTAGGCCCTCGAGCCCGAAGAAAATACCTTCCCCCTGCTCTCGCTCAGATGGAGAGATCACTTCAACAGAGCCGAGAATATTTCCGTCATCGCTCCAGATCTGACCTTCCGCGTCGATTTGCTTGCCTGCCAGCTTCTTAGGATTCCCAGAGATGAGGCGTCCCCACACGGAGCCATTTTCATCCACGACGTTTCCTAGCTTATTGAGCTTCATCCCTTCAAGAACGGATAGATCCTCTTCTTCTTCTTCCTCCTCCTCTTCCTCCGGCGGGGTATACGGCTCAGCCCGTCCCTTTAAATTTCCTCGTTTGTCAAGAATGTCTCCGTCATCATCCACAAGGAGGCCTTGCAATTTCTGAGGGTCGCCTTCGATGATCTTGCCGACAATTAAACCAGTTTCATCCTCGACAAACCCAGTTTTCCGGACCACTAGATCTCCCATCCCGCCAAAGAGTGTGATAGCTTCCCGTTCGTCTTCAGGAATAAGACTGACCTGTCCGATGACTTCACCAACATCACTCCATATCACGCCTCGGGCATCGATCTTTCTGTCAGCTAGTTCTTTGATGTTTCCTTCACTGACCCGAGCAATGGGGACTCCGTCTGGACCCATAACGTTTCCAAGTTTATTGGGAGTGAGGCCCTCTAATTCTGTCAAATCGACGCGGTCCTCCGGCTCCGGCTCGGCTTCTTCCCACAGCTCTGCCCGCCCCAGGAGATTACCGCGTATATCTAGGATATCACCATCATCGTCGACGGCTCGTCCAAGAAGTTTTCCAATTTCACCCTCAACAATCTTCCCAACTTTGTTCCCACTGACGTCGTGGACCCAACCTTCCTCGGCAACAAAGGGCTCATCTAGATCCGCAAATGGCCCCTTCTCTTGGTCCTCATCCATTGGAAGAGTCTGGGCTTTGCCAATGACTCTACCCCTGTTATCCCAGAATTGGCCCTCAGAGTCAAGCTCGACACTGTCTCTACTAAGCCTCTTGGGGTCGCCTTCGACAAGTTCACCAACAGGGATCCCATCCTCATTGACAATTTTCCCGAGTTTGTTGCACTTCAGACCTTCCAGTGTGGAAAGGAGTGGCAATTCCTGGACGGTAGGTTCGGCGGATTCCTCAATCTCTTCGATCTGATCTTTGGCAGCTAAACGTGCTTTGCCTACGATATTGCCATCATCGTCCAACACCAGGCCTTTTTCGTTCACGGTCATATGAGCGGCTTTCGATAAATCGCCACTGTCCAGCTCACCGATCGTGGCGCCACTGGGGTCAGTGATCAATCCTTCTTCGTTGACCTGGAGTCCATCAAGGATAGAAATATCTCCATCGGCCTTCCGTACCGCCTCTTGCTGCGCTGCCATTGCCTCGTCAGCAACCTGTCCAGCGGCTACCTCAACCTCGCCAATGATCTGTCCATCATCACCCAGGACTTGACCTTGTTCGTTCGGCACTCTACCAACCAAAGCTTCCGGGTCTTGAGCGTCTTTGATTCGGCCAAGAAGATTGCCGTCTTCATCCAGTATTTTCCCTTCTTCATCGATGGGTTTGTTCTTGAGAATGGAAGGGCCTGGCAGCGAGTCGCCTAGCTGGTCAAGCCTCTCACCCACTTCATCAGAAGGAAGCAGCTCAACGCGGCCCACCAAATCACCATCCTGATCGAGTATCTCTCCATTTTCATCCACCGTCCAACCAACCAAATCCTCAAGGTTACCTTCAACGAGCTTTCCCAATACTCGATCTGACTGATCTTTAACTGTCCCATCCTCTCCAAGGGGTAGGTTTGCAAGGTCTTCCAAGCCCAGGACATATTGGCCACAAGGTGTTTTTGAGTTATCTGCCCGAACACCACTGAGAAGCTCCACGCGCCCGATCAAATCACCATCTTCATCGAGAATCTCTCCATCTTCGCCGATGGTTTTACCAGCGATATCTTCTGCGTCGCCCTCAGCCAGTCGGCCAACTTGATTACTGTCCTCATCTAGGACCAACCCATCTTCACCAACTTGAAGTCCAGATAAAGAAGAGAGATTGGTCGGAATCGTCGAAGTTGTCTGCTTTATCTCTTCTACTCCGCCTCCTGTTCCATCAGCCGCGGGCTGGACCATGGTCGTGATGCGCTGCATTCCCGTCTGCATGTGACTTGCAGCCTCTTTCTTAATAGAATTAGGAAGCTGAGAATGAAAATTGCTGGCCTTGTTCGCAAAGTTTGCAAGACCAGATGCGGCGTCTTTGCCACGTTGAAAATATGATTTTCCTGTCGACCCAGAAGCCTGAGGTCGCTCTTTCACGGAATTTTCACGCTGTTCCCCGTTCGCTTCGTCTCCCTCTGAAACCTGCGTATTGTCGATCAAATTGAGAGGGCCTTCATCATCCTCGATAGACTCTGTTGGTATTTCCGCGTTATGAATTTTTACTCCCCCGTCTCCCTCAGTATCCTGTGAAATTGGAAACCTTTCGGCTGGCTTTGGTAGATTTGGGAGACGGCTGCCCTTTTCACCCTTGCTGACATCTTCCTTCGAATCTGGAAGTATGCATGGCTTCGTAGGAATGCTGTTGGCCGCCTTCCGCAGAGGGTTTGAAGATTTAGGCAAGTCTGGCTTTTTTTGACCATGTGCAGGATCCTTTGGAGATTTTGCTTTTTTGAAAGGGCTAGTAGGTGCCCCCGAGGTCTTTTTGCCCAGCATAGTGGGTCTGGCTTCCGGTGTTGTCATTAAAAATACTCTGGTTTGTTTTTGCTTTTGCTTTGTTTTGAGATCAAATCAATGTGCTCAAAGAGTTATATGATATTTGATACCTCATTTGCAGATCATAGTTGCACCTAGTGTCTTTATACAAATTCGTGTTCTCAATTAAAGGTCACACGCCACACGCCACAGACCACAGCCACAGACGTATCAATCTACATGCTTAGGAAATACTAAGAGATGCACTGATGCCATAATGACAGCGAATTAACCCTATCATGGCCCCGTTGGAGCGATTGAAAACTTGCTCGGCAGAAATTTCGAGTTGTGGCTGAGAGCTCTACTGTCTTGTCGTCATTCCCGCCATCAAGCTACCACGGATCAACATGTCGGAGAGTGGTTGCAATGTCTTGCAAACTCTCGGGGCACGGCACCATTGTCTCTTGATTGATTATTGAATGCCACTCTTTTTGAAATTACTGCATGCTCAAAATTAGTTAAAACACGTTTTTCGACGAGCTGGCGTAGGTGGCTTAACTGTGGCTAATGCGGTCTCGGCCCAAAGCGGTCTCGTCTCATTCGGCTGTAGAAACCAGCCATTCAAAGCTAGGGAGGAACATCAAATGACTTGAAATAAATGGTACATGCAATCATGCAATAATGACAATAACATAGTTTCAGAAAAACACGAGACAAATAAAACCATCAATACTATCAACCTGATTTAGATGGGCATCAATTTTGCATTCTTTCTCTAGTCAAGTGCTTCGAATTGTAAGCTTAAGATAGCCAGGTTTCACACATGATCAACTCACAGGAGAGAAAGGGTTAGATCACCACGTATGCTAGCTTTCAAATCGACTTCAAGATCAAGATTCAGATCCAATCTCAGACTTAATGCCGCATTCGCCGGGGGTTTTGAACTTTGAAGCGGTGGGATTGGATCAATCGCTAGTCTTTGGACTTCGCCACGAAAACCTTGTACTGGAGGAACTGTTCGGGTCAATGAGGAATTCGGTTTAAGTCGATCGAATTTAATTCCTTCGCTTTGCGGAGCGCGTTCGGAGGTGGTTTTAGGATAAAGTTCCATCCGGGGGACGTCTTCAGTGCTGGAGTCTTGATCATATTGACCAGAGACCACACTCAAGTTATCATAGTCCTGTGATGTGATCTCAGAAGTGGGGGAAAAATTTTGCTCGTGGTCGTCGTATCTATCCCGTCTTGGGTCTTTCAAAGGAATGCTTCTATCGGCCAAATCTTGACCTGAAGCCATTCTTTCCAACTGTCCCGTAAGGAATTTGTGAAATGGTGAGAACAACAATTTCCACAAAAGGTTCGACCAAAAAAAGTATGTTAATATGTGTAATGGAAAGCTGCAAAATTCGTGTCACTAGCCCCATTCCAGCTACTTTCAAATATAAACGGTAATGATGGTCAAGTCCCCTGGATCCTAATTAAGGAGACCATCATAATTGCCTCAATCTTGAACCCAGTCCTGCTTTCCACTTTTTTCTTTCGGACTTAAGTCTCCACTACGACCTCATGACACGACCTGTTTCCACGTATAGAGTACTCGGCCGCAATAGACTTACTCCTCGGACATCACATCCACCTACAGCTCTGTGTAAATGACGTCAGGAGGCGAATTAAGCCTACATATCTGTGGTTCAAACTGTGACAATATGGCTTGCTCTGGGGTACGAAGCTCTTAACACCACATTCAACTGTCTTTTAATATCTCTCTATCTCATTAGTCCCTTCCAATGAAAGCACCGGAAAAGACTACGCAGGAAGAATTCCGCAACAGCAGCACAAATGGAGTCGCGTCTTCACAAAAGCGGCGACCGCCAAAACTCCGACCTCCTAAGCTTGCAAAGCGGACGACTCCCTCAGACAGAGCAGAAAGTCAAGTGAGCGAACAGAGACAAATCGCAGAATCGGAGAGATCGCAGTCAAATTCCGTGTCGGAATCTATAAACGGCATCACCAATCACCCAAGCGAGGACAGTTTGGATTCTGTGAGGCTAGAGAAACCCCTCGAGAGCCCGCAGACTGTTCAACAAACGAGAATCAGACATGAGTCGGCCCCATCCACCGAGCCAGAACGAGTTGAAGTAATCGAACGAGAACAAAGATCAAATAGTCCAGACGCACAGATACGAGAGACACGCGTTCGGCGTATGGTTAGTCCCGAAGTCAAGAATAAAGATATTGTTCGAGCGCCAGATCCCCACGTTCCAGGACAACGGGGAGAGCTTCTTCATAACGGGATAAATTCACAAACTGGTCAATTATTAGAGACTACCGAAGCAGTGACAAATACGAAAGGCAGTGATCAGTTGAAGCTAAGGTTGGATTTGAATCTTGATGTTGAGATTGAATTGAAGGCGAAAATCCGTGGAGATCTTACGTTACAATTACTGCAATAAATGTTGGTTGATATATAATAATTCTGTCAGAAACTGTTTCAAGAAAAATCACCACAAGCACTCTGGTTGAAAGCAAATTTGGGACGCTACTCTAGATCAAACTGTCAGTTTATGATTACCCAATGCCGCTTGAGTCACTATATATACACAAAGGAAGTGCTAGTATGGAAATTGAATATGTAACTAGTATGGTGGTCGCTTGACAATGAATCTACCCCGCTGTTATCTACTACGAAGGAATAAACCAGGAACTGAAAAACAATATTGACTGTTTCTTGTATTTAAAGGGTCTTGTAGTAATACTGCGTTTGGCCAGGAGTCACCGACAATAGCTCATATTTAAGGCAGACTCTTTCGTGATGAACGAACATGATCCAATACTCGAATCCTTGATGAGGAGCCACCACCAACCGAGAACGCGTGAGCACCCGTATTTTCGTAGTCCCCATTAGCTCCAAGATAAGCAGCAATCGCATAGTCCGAATTGTTGGTGTAGTCAGCGGTGGAATTAATACCAATTTCCTTCCATGCGAAAATACAGTCGGAGATATTATCGCCTAAATAGACATAGCGAATAAATGAGTCATAACTCGAAGTGGCCTGCTCTGGCAACCACTGGTCTTCGTCATTACTGGTAACCGCAATGGTGTTGGTGTTGTCAGGATCCGACGCCTCGACCGCAGATCGAAGGGCTTCGTCGTAGAAAAGCTGTCCGTTATGGGTAATTGAAACGGAGTTGATTTGGAGGGTACCGCTCGAAAGAATTGTGGCGTTTGTGTGAACAAGCAAATGGGTATGGGTGGCCCGACCGAAGTAATGACCGGGAACGATAGTGTCGAAAGTCGCCACTCCATCATCATCAGTCGGCTGAATGCATCGCAGATAGGTGCTGTTCCATTCCCCAGCGGCGTAGTTGCCACTCTCTGAGATACCACTAGAATGAAGTTTGAGTCAGATAAAATGGCATTAGGGCATGGATGATTGCAGAGATGTACCTATATACTCCAGTAGCATTTGCATTCCAAATATCTGCGTAAAGGTCTGAAAGAGGCTGACAGGTGTTCACATCGATTTATTGGATCTCAAGATACATAAGCACACCTCGAGAGTACTCACTCTCGACAAAATTTTGGCGAATCAACTCACCCCAGATAGAGTACGGACCATCACTGATCACAGGAGCCAGTATGTAGGTTGTTTGTGCGTCAAAAAAATTACCGAACGGAGGAATCTTTCCGGTCTTATTGTGTTCTACGGCAGTCCATTTCTCTAGGTCATCTGATGGTCGACGAAAGTGGTCGCTGGTCTCTGCAATTT
The DNA here is from genome assembly GCA_028828245.1 of Penicillium lividum. Taxonomy (NCBI): domain Eukaryota; kingdom Fungi; phylum Ascomycota; class Eurotiomycetes; order Eurotiales; family Aspergillaceae; genus Penicillium; species Penicillium lividum. The sequence goes on from JAQJAG010000002.1 coordinate 7,876,090, forward strand.
TTCAATTAGTAGAATTTTCATTCATATTATAAAGCAAAAAAAAGGGAAAAGGAAAACTTGCTGTGGCTGAGACCGCGTGACTGGCGAATTCCTCGATCAATTCGCGACGCTCGAAGTTTCGCGCACGAAACGAACGGTAGTCCTGAGAGCGAGCGCACTTGGCGAGAGCACGATTGCCGTGAGCAGCCCGAGCGTCTTGCATATTCAACTTGCGCTTGACAAGTGCATCATTGTGATTTTCTCTGGGATGCGCGAGAACAACACTGGCCAAACAAGTGGCAGCAACGGCAAGGTAGAGCGGCAACTGCATCGTGTCTGAAATATATGGACTTTAGGTCAATGAATAAAGAATGTGTAAGATATTTCTCGAACATATGATTCCAGGGATGGAAACTTAGCTCTTTGAACAGGTCTTGACACACGAATCCGGGCTGCCTTGCGCTAATTTGTGGCTGAGTTGATTGGCTTCATATATAGTTTGTAGCATCCAAGGAGACATTGACTCCACGTTTGCGTAGACTTGAACAGTGGCATAGCAGGGGCCAAGATCCGCAGTCCTCTGTACAAAGGAATTGATCTACGTCCCAGCAAAAGGCCAAGGTCAAGGTACGCCGCGCAGCTTGCGTAAGTGAACGGAGCGCGTCCACCTGGGCATAAATTTCCTTGCGATTCATTTTCAGTCTTGACGTAGGCCATGCCCTATATTCCCATTCTTGCTCTCTGTCTGATTGATTCTTCGTCAGTGTGTACCATCACTGCAATCGTCGCTCTTGAGCCATATCGTCAATTTTGACTCGCTCGTAATGTATCCGCACGCGCGTATGCATACTTTCAAAATCGATTTCTGATGAACTAACTCTAAATTACAAGGTTGAAGTACTGGTGGATCCAAAATGTATGGTCTGAAAATTTAATATATCTCAATATTCGTACCGGCGCTGGGCAACCGGCAACTGGTCAAACATTAATCACCCAATACAATCCCGCAAAAAGCGCATTATCAAAAGGCATCTAGTATCAGGAGGAAACGAATTGCTAGACTACCGATCGGAATGTCCAATCCCACCCAACCAGTAAGTGTTGGAACAGATATATAAAAAATGCCATATTGCGACGTGGAAGATCTTTATCCGAAAGGAATAAAAAAGAAACTAGGGGCCTCGAATAATCAGTAAACGAATGAAGGGTTTATCTGATAGGCAACTCCTCTATCAAGGAGGGTCGTCTATTCAAGAGGGGCACGACTGACCCTTGTGATTCATAAACACAAATGTACTTGGAGGTATACTACCAACGCGTGTAAGAAGAACAGCGCCAGTGGTATGCGGCTTATTTGTGCATGTACTATACGTTGGTAATAATGTCATCCGGTATGTGTTGACCCAGAAGCAAATAATGATGAGCCTAAAAGTTGTGGCTGTTGAGAAGCTCCATGATACAAAGTTTTGAGTGGTTGGGGGACCCATTCGCCTATACGACCCTATACGGCCCAGAACAAATTGTGGTTCCTAAATAATTGATCCCAAAAGATCGACAGAATAAAGGCTGATATTTCGGCAGTTGAGCAGACATAATGGTTAGGAAAGTTGTAACTTACTCTGATAAAGAAGTAATTAGGTGATCCTGCCCGGAGGAAGTGCTTAAGCGTTAGGGTCTAACTTAGGAAAAGTGTTGGTAGAAGTCCGGGCATTAGGGACTGGTCCTTATTATTATGGAACTTCTGAATACTACCTTTCTGAAAAAGATAGCGAAACTAAATTAAAGTAATGATCTGCTTGGTCTATACTAGAATTCGAGAAGAAGCCAATTATATATAGGGGATTTGAAAAGCGACATGTCTATTGACCGGGGGATTTCCGAGACATGATGTGGACAGCCGTGGTCTATTATTCGAAAGTGCTCCACTAGACCTCGATAACAACGTTTTGAGGCCGGAACCTCTAGCTCTTAGCCTGACCCGTAGCGATTTGAGGGCCGCCTATAGACTTCGGCACAGGCCAGTCTGTTATAGGCTTCATTAGGACCTAAGTTGGACCCGAACCTAACCTGACCTAATATGAATTCTATTACCCTGATCTAGATGGCTTTATAACCCTAGAAGATGCTCTATCTTCTATATTCCTCATCTTGAGCAAAATTTAATTCGCATTACAATCCCGACCACTCACAGTCTAATTTCGAAAGATCAGGAGCATGAATTTCCAGCCCATCCTTGTTCTAAATCATCATTCTAACTGATGTCTCAAAATAATGCGATCGGCGACGAAACTCTTTATCTGACTATCACGGCTGCTTTGAAATTCCGAGCCCGAGTCCCTAGAGGCGAAGATGCTATTTTCAAATATATTCTCTCGATTACATTTCAGGGAGGAAACACCGTCGCCCAGGTCCTCGGAACAGACGTTCTACAGGAGCCCGTATCGGAGAGAGAGGGACCCTGCCGAGTTCGGGACTGTGCATTTGCAAATTTCCGTCTTCCACTTGTTATCAGTGATTCAGAAGCAGGGGAGGGAATAAAGGAAACGAGACAATGGCCTGTTCTCAGTACTTTGGGAGCGACGAAGTTTGCCGCCCATCTGCATGAAAAGTTTGTGGTATCTATCTGCGTCCATTGCTCCCTTTAGTTGTGAGTCGGCTTTGTGGGTCCGACTAAGTGGTCAAATCTATATGGACCTGGATTACTAGAAGTGGCTGGGGCAGATCTAGAAAGAGATATGCGCAAGCCCTGGAGCTATTTTGGAAGAGTATTATGCTGAACAGAGGCCACGGTAGAGTATATCACTCATTAATATTCTTGATTAACTAAGATATACTATACGTTCTTAAGGATAATTCGTCTGCTGATCACATGTAGGCTTTCTATAGTCAGCCACGATCAGGCTAGCTGCCTATGCGGATGGTAGGGGTACCGATAGACAACCATGGGTTCGGTCCAACGCTCCTTGATTTCGGAATGTGGGGGAAATATTGTCCTCTGCATAAAAAAGCAAGTCATATCTCGTGAGCAACGGTTACCATGGTACTGGACAAAAGGAGTTTAGCGGAAAGTCCGAGCTGGTAATGTATTTTCTTGGGGAATGAGTCACGTCTATTGTCTAGGGGGGAATATCATATGCTTTAAATTGACGGGAAATGATTTGTTTGCCTCTTGAAGCTGTCTAAGTTTCCTCCGATATCTCTTCCTCTAGCACAGGGTCCACAGGACCCTGACCATCTCCCGAACTAACCCCCACCCGAGCTTCCCCGCCATAAATAAAATTATTGAACTCCAATTTGAAGATAATTCTCTGCCCCATTTTTACCTACGCTTTAGGTCTATTATAGCTTGATTTTAGGGTCTCGATTCTACCAGCTTTGAACTCATCGATTTCGGGATATTTATGAACCTGCGGGATTTCCAGATCACAGGTATGCGCAGACCCAAATCACTCCAATGCAGCCAGACAGAAGAGGAGAAAGTCAATTTAAGATATCATCTTTGACCTCGGGATTCCCGGAAATTCTCCCTGCATGTAGACTTTCGCGAGAAGTACCTGTCTTATCGATCTACCTAGAGACCCGTCTCCTAACCCCTTTGGACTCTGCCTTCGAAGTCTGTTAACCAAAGCCCCTGTGTATATTGTTCTTAATAGATACTACCCAGTGATTCTACCGTCCACAGAGAGTTCAGCACATGCAGCCCCCGAAAGTCTGTGTGGCGCGAGGTTATACTTTGCGTATAGGAAGGCTATAGCGATGATAGGCAGAATAAAATGTATTTCAATTCCCTGCAAGTGATGGTGTTCTAGATTCCATATCGTTTGAAAGCTGCATAGTAAATTATACACGTGAGGTCAGTTAGATCGTGGCTGGGAGCCGAGAGTTGATCGAACTGGGCGAGCCCGTCTCCGGAATTCCCTGATTCATTCGGGATAGATTCTCGGTACTTGGAAGGATTGTACTGCACCTATGACTGGATGGAAGAAATGGTGGCGAGGCCCAGGCAGGCTTACGGGTGAGGGTGATAAATGAGGGGGAACATGCCGAGTGTACCCCGCGTATTCCCAAACTTAGACTTTGTGGGGTTCCGATGTACATAGTACATATCATGGGTATAGAAAAGGCCTTTGATCCACATGTCCTCTGCAGGAACGCAGATCCTCGCCTTTTTCATTTTGGACCCTTAACAATATGGCTTCCGTTCGATCTTCTTCCTTTCACGAGGAAGTCCACATTGGCCTCAAAACAATCCTAGTTGTCACGGTACAGATTCCATGTTTTGTACTTGGACTATTAACTTCCAAATTGAATTCTAATCCATTTCCAGGCAATCAATTTTATCTATCTCGCCCAACTTATCGGTGTCGTTGGCGCTGGTTTTCTAGCGCAGCCGATTACAACGCTGTTTGATGAAAGCAGTCTGAGCGTCTGGCCCAGCTCAATTCTTACTATATTCACTGCTGTTCTGACCCCACCAGTAAGTCAGGCCGCTGACTATTGGGGGCGAAAATGGTTTCTTGTTGTCCTGATGCTCTGTGGGTTCGCTGGTTGTCTTGTTATCGGACGGGCGACGTCGATGGGCATGGTGATTGGCGGGTTCTGCCTCTTGGGTATGTCTTTTGGCAGTCAATCTCTACTCTTCGCCGTTGTCTCGGAGGTATTACCCCGAAAGCATCGACCGACTGCACAGGCTACAGTGAATTTGACCGCGGGACTGGGAGCCGTGGCTGGCCTGTTAATGGGTGGCGCACTGCTCCGCTATAACAACTTTGAGAATTACAGAGTTTACTGGTATGTTGTCGCCGGGATTTTCATGGCGTCCTCGGTACTCTGCCTCTGTTTTTACAACCCTCCTCCACGAGAGGCTCAAATAGCTCTGAGTACTCGTGAGAAACTTCGGCGACTCGACTGGATTGGTATTGGCACGTTCGCGCCTGGACTGACCCTATTCTGTGTTGGTCTCGCGTGGTCCCAAAACCCATATACGTGGTCTGATGCTCATATTCTTGCACCCTTCATCATTGGGATGTTGCTCCTTCTTGCCTTTATCCTCTATGAATGGCGCTGGAAGAGCGACGGCATGCTCCATCACGGCCTCTTTAAAAGACGGAACTTCCCAATTTCTCTCGCCATTGCATTTGCAGAGGGTCTTTCTTTCTTTACCTGCAACAATTACTACCCATTCGAGACCGGCCTACTCACTGGGGGCTCACTATGGACCGTGGCCCTTCATTTCACAATCTTGTTCTTAGCGTCGGTCGCCTTTGCTCCACTGGCTGGACTATGGTCGTCAACTAGAAAAGTCGTCCGAAGCCCTCTTTTCGTCGGCGTCTCATCTCTAGTTGTCTTCAACATCCTTATGGCAACGGTTACCCCTAATACCACCCTCACAGTCCTTTGGGGATACCCCGTATTTGCCGGTCTCGGACTTGGAATGATTCTACCCATTGTCATGGTGGCCGCTCAACTGGATACACCACCTGAGTTAATCTCCATCACATCCGGTCTGATGACTTCTATCAGATCATTCGGGGCCGCTATTGGACTTGCAATCAACAATGCAATCATCCATAACTCCCTTTCAAAGAATCTGGCCCCGAAGATTGCGGAAGCCGTACTGCCCTTGGGATTTCCACAAGCTGAGCTACCTGCACTCATCGGTGCCCTTGCATCAGGAAGTTCCAGTGCTGTGGAATCTATTCCAGGCGTCACGCCAGCTATAGCTATGGCGGCAGCCGCGGCATTGAAAGATGCATACAGCATTGCGTTTCGTAATGCCTGGATCACAGCTGCGTGTTTTGTTTTTGTGGCAGCTATCGGTACGTAATCGTCACTCAAATAACCTCAACAGTCATTCCTATCAGTTTGCTAATCTGAGACACTCTCGCAGCTACTTTGTTCCTGATAAATCCATCAAAGGAGTTTAATGCCCATATCGATGCTCCCGCTGAAGAGACAGCAATTCAAACTCGAGCTGAGATTGAAGCAGGGCCGGATCATGGCAAGGAGGCTTCGCAACACGCACACCACGAGACGATTGACCAGTAATGCTTGAATAGTTAGCCTGTTCTTGGCATGATAAAAGTTTACTGCCTCGAGGTCAATGGCCTTGAAAATGAAGATCACATGCCACCTGCTCTCACGAAATGGTTCACGAATTCCAAAGAAAGCGAATCGCTCGAGTGTACTAATCATTATAACAAGCCATGCCGAGACGGGGATTTGATCAGCAACGTGAGGTAGATCTTCATCTTGATTGCCCGTTTCGTTCGCTCCGTCCGAGCTCAGCGTCTTTTCATTTGCATGAGATAATTGCCGCGTGGCTCGAGTGTCCGCCTGCAGACAATTTCCAATCTCGAGAACTTCCGCCATGAGCCCCCAGTGCTGTACTTATGCCTTTGATCGCCGTTCTTGTGTACAATGCAAGCCGATTGCGGCGTATTCGGGGCCAGGGAGAAGACGAGTTAACGAGGAATCAAGTTGGCTGGAGTGTGATAAACGAGTTTCTGAATCAAATTTTGCGATAGCTTTTAAGTATGGGGGAATTGCAAACTGAATCTGATGGCCTTCAAATGTGGCATTCATTGTCTTTGTATATTTCACAGGATGGATCTTTTCACTAACAAACCTACGGAGTAAGGGCGGAGTAAACTGCCGTTACAGGATTAGTGATTCCGCTAGACAACCGAGAAGCTTTGAACCTGGTAAAACTACTCCGCCAAGAATTGGTTACTTAATTCCCTGACCTATGAGAAGGTGGGAAGCCGAACAAAGCAATGGAAGGCAGAATGGGTTGAGTGCATTGTCAACCGATCGAAATCGCCCACGCAATTGATAGCCTCGTTAAGCTCGTCCACCATAGTCTGTAAAATGAGACTGCCATCAGGCTATCCCCATTTCAATAGGTGATTACAACATATTACCATACACCATGTTACCGAACTGACTGGTCCATCACCATTTACTACAATTGATTATACGTAGAAAGTTCACGGCATCCGGTCACCTTTGGGCAAGATATATTACACACGCCATACTTTGAAATCTTAGATATTATGGAGGACATAGTCGTGGATTAGTTGGATTAGTTATCAGTGGTTATGCTCCATTGGCAATATTTATACCTTACTCCAGACCACTCACAACATACTTCAAGCGCCAAGACTTAATCTTCAGAGCGAACCAATTGGTATCTTCTCAACATTCTGTCTATCTACTATTCTTAAATTGAGGCGGAACAATAAGAATAATACCGGGCCAACGCTGATTTGAATGGAATGGCTATCGGGAAACGGGTTTTACAATTGAAACCTGCTCTTCAATAAGGTTTCTCAAGAACACAGTGTCCACGAACTCATATTGGTTATTATCGCAGCCCTTTGCGTATGATACTATTAAATTGCCGAGCGCTATAACGGCAGAATGGAATCTCAAAGCAGCTACTCTATTTCATTTTCACAGGTCACATTGATCAAAATAATCTGGATACCATTTCAATCATGGAAAAAAGCGAGAAGACACTAAAGCTAAGAACGATATTTATGTATATGTATATTTGCTTTCTCTGGGGCTTATTTTTTGGGGTTAGGGTAGGTTCTGGAATTTTGCAATAGGGCCCCATTTGCCGAAGCCTAGTAAGGGAGGTAAGGGTTCCAACTAAGTAGATACATCTAGTAACTAGCGAGTGATATTTACCAGGCAAATATAAGACATACGAATATATAGAGAAAGTAGAGAATTGATATTAACATTAACATTAACATAGACAAATTAGTAGACCACGCATCACGCGGTCTAAGTCACCTATAAGATATATATAGCTAGATAACCTAGGGCTATAAGATAATAAATAAAGGGACGTACTAAATTCACTCCCGTTTTTACTAATTTCACTCCCCCCTGGAATAAAGTGACCTGTATTTATTGCGCAAATACTTCCAAGCCCTACACCGCCCTCGGACTTCAAATTCTTAACCCCTAAGTATATCCTAATATAGAAATAGGGCTTAAAAGTAGGATATCACTATAATATATAATAACTCTCTCTCTCTCTCTCTCTCTCTCTCTCTCTCTCTCTCTCTCTCTCTTTTATACCTATATATATAGCCTTACTTCGTCTATTTCGAATCCTCTACTAGACTTACCTCCATATATACAGTCGCCTAAGTCCTCCACTACTATAGGGTTCTAGTCGAACTTAAAGCTAGAAGAGGACTAAAGAGGCTAGTTATAAGGCAAAAAAGTAGGTAGAGGAGAGATAGCGATAGTAAGTTTAGATCAGATAACGTTAAAAAGCGATAGAAATCAATTTATAACATTCAATTTTACTATATTATTATATTTAGTAGCTAGAATTCATTTATCTCCGCGGACTTCAGCGCGCAAAAAATTATGTATTTGGGGTGTCGAAGTAGCGGCAGAAAAAATACAGGTCACTTTATTCCAAGGGGGGAGTGAAATTAGTAAAAACGGAAGTGAATTTAGTACGTCCCTAAATAAAAGGATACCTACTTCTTTAATACCAAGTCCAGATTATATCTAGGGGGATAGATTACTTAGCCGAATTTATTAAAGGTATAAGGAGGCTAAGGATAATATATATTAGCTTTAAGGAGCCCTCTGATATATAGGTAACATATGGTATAAGGCTATAGGCATTCTATTAACATTCGATAAGATTACACTTAGGGATATATATAAGCTCTTAAAACAATGCCACATTTTCATTCACCGAGAGTTAGACCATCTGGAAAGAATGGAGCACAGACTTAATAACCTAAGAGAAATGCGTGACCTAATCTCCGATCGCCTACACAGCCTGACAAGATACGATCACCGAGCAACATACGAAGTCTCAGAATCCTCTTTGGATCACTAATCAAATTTTTGACTCCGAACGGTACTTGGGCTGTAACAGTCATGGACGACTTACATATTCATAGGATTATAATTTTTTATTGGAAAAAAAAGAAATTGTAAAAAGGTGATAGAAGAAAAGAAAAAAAGTGGAGGATGTGGAATTCAAGGAAGTAGTCTTCAGTCTGTTGCTGTATATTTTTCTGAACGCAGATTCTCCTCTGTTCTTCGAACTAACCTCGCCCCTGTAATGCGGCTAGTTGTCGGGCATAGCGAAGATGGCCATACGTTAAAAATGGGCCGTCTGACACATCCACTAGCCGATCCCAGCTGTACTCAATCACCCGGCCCTGGCGCTCAAAGGCTAGGTAGCCCGGCGCGAACCGCTCAAACTCCTCGGCCCACTTAGCTGCAGTGTAGTCGTTCAGGGGCGCCAAGTCCCCACGCTGGCTCAACCCCGCCACAATTTCCAGGATTGGTAGATGGATATCGATGCTATTGTCATGTTTCTTTTTGTTACTAGCTGTTCCAAGGTTTATACCTATTGCCGCCGCGAAAGAGAATTACGGGTAGGGGAGGAGCGAAAGAAGAAACGAGTCTACATACGGTTGGTTCCAGCGCGGATCCATGTCTGGTCTCTCCTCAAAAAGCTCATCCCAGGAATGGCCTAGTGCATGACGGAGCAGCGTGAGAGGGCCTATTGTGAACGGGGTCATTCGCGCCTGGTTGATGATTTGTCCATTGGGTCCGAAGATAAGTAGGCGGAGGCGCCCGTCCTGACAGCTCTGATTATCAATCACAAAGTATTCATGCTCATCAAGACGTGGAAAGACGACAGTCCCTGAGCGAGTCATGGCCATTGTGGAAAATTGGGCGGTTTCAAGGTAATAGTTCACGGGTATATTCTCTGTTGTTAGGAGCTGGGCATACTGGTCATCGGCAGATGCTGTGATAGTATTAGGGTCCAGCATGAATGCTGGGACCTGTGGGATAGGACCACGATCAAAGCTAAACGGGTGGCCACTCGTCAGCTGAAGATGGATATAGAGGAGAATCAATAACTTGGTTATGCGCGGGTAGTTTTCATGATCAAAAGGCTTGTCGACAAGGCAGATGAAGCGTTTGGACATGCGTGAGCCGTTGAAACCAATCAAGTTCGGCAGGGGAGCATTTGAATGATATGACTAGAAAACGTCGATTCGGTATTAAAATTGACATTCAGCCGAAAAGACAAGAGAGTATAATGGAAGGAATTCGTACATCACGAAAGCTTTGATCTGCAGATGCCCATCTTTCTATCAAAGCTCGTCGTTGGGTCATATCCTCTGCTGGGTCAGAATTGGGAATTCGGAATTCCTATTAGATGTCAATAACACCCCTTGCTATGTTCAAAGAGGCTCATACCTTCAAGTACCGGCACCATCCTTTAATTTCTTCTTGCAGGCCATCCTCATCCGAAACGCTGTTGGGGTGTAGTCTTACGGCAGCTGGGATTCCGCCGGGCCAAACGTCCACAGGCGAGAGGATTGTTTGCATCATGTTGTCCGATGGTGAAATTTACCGAATCATGGGTGTCGAAGTGAAGCATTATATAAGCGGCAGAGATCCGGATGGTACGGAGTAGATAGGCTCTAAGCGCAGTCGGATAATCAAATACCCCCCTGCCGCGCCCCGCTGTGGGGTAAGTCCCTGACTACGAAAATTTCTGTCGACTAGCTTAAAGGTCTATATATACATAAAAATAACCAAAGAAACATAAAAAATAGGGTAGAACTATAGAGTTCATACCTTTAAAGCCTGGATTTATCTTATCTATATATAATATATGTGGTATCTAAAGTGGTATTTTACCCCTAGAAAACCAACATTTCTTCATATTTTATGAAAATTACACATAATTTCTGGACCCATATTATTAGGGGCAAATGGGGGCCCCATTTTGAGCCCACCCCACCCCATTTGCCGAAGCCTAGTGTGGGGTGCGGGTGCGAAGGGGCAGAGCGGCCAAGTCAGAAATAAGAACTGGCAGAAAATCAAGAGACTACCTGCATTACTATAAAAAGACCGTAAAACAGATTTTTTTTATAGACTCTTAAGCATTAAAGCTAATCCGATCGTATCAAGGATAGACCCTCCTTCTTTTCGCTGGCTCCGGCGTGTCGTTATATCCTGATGTAGTCGTAATAACTTCCACTAGAGGATTTTACAGTACACGGTATGAAGCGGCGTCGAGGGTGGTCTATAATCAGTGTGAAATGACGGACTAAGGAAGCGGACAATTACCGCTAGGACCTTTTTGGATAGGCTTGTTCATCGTTCACTCAATTTCCCCTAGTATTTGTATGGTATTCGGACTAAACTCGGATATGGTGTCATAACACGCCAGAGCACGGACAGTAGTCCCCAGAGATCGCTCAACCGATCTAAACACCTTCAATCAATCAATTGATTCTATTGGACATGTTAAGTACTAGCCAGTACATTAATTCCTCATCCTGTGATGAAACAGTGATCAAAAACGGCAGTAATACCAATACAACCCCCTTCTCAGTGCGGAGATTCGACGGCGTGGGTACAACAAATTCACGAGGGGGCTTTGGGCGGCAGAATGAGCGGCAACATAATCACTAGGCGGTAAAGTTGGCCCATTGCACTACGTGGCCCACTCCAGATTTACCCTTGATAGCATACTACTGTCGACTTTGCCTCGTTGAAGTCAACAGGGCAGGCAATCTCGACTCCTTTCAGGATGGCAGAGAGTCAGATCATATTGACCATTCTCGTAATTGTTTGTGCTTTCCTCTTGTGCGTCGTTTTCTTCCCCGAGATCCTTGGGAGCCACCGGCCTGCCGGCTTGGGAGCGTCAACCTCCAGCAACCGCGATGCGAACGTGGATTTACAGGAGTATCTCAAATAAAATCCCCCGCAGACAAAGACAACGTCAGAGAATGTAAGCCATACGTTCGTTTCTATGTTACATATAATCGAGCAGTGAGGATCAAGCTTGCGGAATATATGCCAGCCCTACCCCCAGTGCTATAAATTCTCTTCGAAGAAGTTTGCATTGGCTTCTCATTCTCCAGATTCTTCGACAGTCATGATGCACCGAGCATATTTGTTGTATACGCCCATGACAACACTAAATTTGGTAAAGCTGATGGTCGAATGGTCCGCGACATCATCAATTACCTTGAAATCATAAACTCGAAGGCTCGTTCAGACAGAGCCCCGGTGCTACACACCGACGAACGGAATTCTGACGCACGGCATGATATACTCGACAACCAATTTTGCCTACTCCCGGGAGGCCTCTCTTCCAATACCGTTGATAAGGTTGTCCTGTTCTATTCTGAAGTCCTAAAAAGTTATTGTACCGGATCTGAAGGCCGCAAATACGTGAAGAAAGTCAAGAAAGCGGGCATACAGGAACTGAGAAAGCTACAAGTCGGTGGCAACAGCACCATAAGCCTGAATAAGCAGCGTATCGAAGCGATCCAGGCTGCAGTGAGAGTCGTTGTGAACAACCACATTAAGATTCCGTGGTTCCACCATGTACTTACTGAGATAGGCCTGATCGACTTGCGCATTTCGGTGTGCAAAAATCCCCTAACTATCATTCCTGTCGATCTACACAGTATAGAGACGGTGCTGGAGGACTTTGATTTCCTCAGGCCCACACAGCATTATATCATCCCACCGCCCACATCGAAAATCAAGTTTGGTACTTCGGAATCTACTCATAGAATGTTCTTCAACCTTCTGGAGAGGCTCTACCAAGGTCTTCCCCCCATGATTGCAGGGATGCGAAAATACTACGACTCTGGACTTCGCGACTTGGAAAATAATCTGACTGAACCCACCGTGTTCCGGAGAGAGATTCGGTATGAACTGACCGAGGAGATCAGGAGGCTGGGTGTCGCCGGCCCCGAGAGTATAGCGAAGGCTTTTCGCTCCGGATTAGAGGATGGAGATCAAACGCTGGACATATCAGCAGTCATGGCAGAACCGGAAGTGCCGATACCAAGTCCTCCGGATAGTATTCCGAAGGATCTGCTTCGTCGACCCACCATCCAACAAAAAGGTAAGCTATGGTTTACCTGTCATATTGCTCTGTATTGAGATCTTCTGCTAATACATAGAGTCACAGAACTTCTTAGAATGTTGTCCTTCAAATGGATGGGCAATTTACCTCTCGTTACTAAAGAGGCGTGCCCTGGCATCGGTCGCTGGCTATTTGAACACTCCGCGTATAGAAAATGGCTAGCCCAAGACAACGGCATGCTCGGTCTGCGTGGAAAACCAGGGACTGGAAAGTCAACAGCCATGAAGCTTATTGTAGAAAGTCTTCAAAAAAGTGAGGGCAGAACCCATGTGCATCTCTCTTTCTTCTTTCAAGCCCATTCAGAGCTCGAGCAGACTAGGAGTGGAATGTACAGAAGCCTGCTATGCCAGTTGCTGGAGGAAATACCATCCTCTGGTGGCGACTTCTGGGCGTGGGCCGAGGATAAGGCACAGGCGCACGAGTACGTCGAGTCCTGGCCCGTTTCGGCTCTTCGGGAGCTATTTCTTTCGGCCGTCTTGACAGCCTGCAAGTCGGTTCGGATTAGAATTTTCCTCGATGCTCTCGATGAAAATTGTCGAGGATGGAGCCCGAGACGTGGTCGCAGACCTTCGAAGAATCACCAGAGAGGTCGGACGCGGCGCGAAAGGACTTAGTATCTGCTTTACGGGGAGACATTACCCGAACATCATTGTCGACAACGGCCTTGAAATTCGAGTTGACCAGTGCAACCCAAGCAGCATATCACAGTTCGTCGACACCTCGTAGCGCGAAGAATCCGTCCACGCCTTCCCATCAAGTAGTGGATACAGGGCGATGGATCCTTGAACATCCGACTTGCCTACCGGTCACCGAATTGGAGCAGTAGAAGGCTATCATATTACAGTCAACTCCCGCGAGCTGCACGCCCAGGAAGAACACACATTCGTTAGGTGCACCCAATTTTTCAGCCCGGCGTAATATTTACCCACTTTTGCATATAAATAGCTCGCGAGCTGCATCATCCGCAGCGTGCACACTTTTTCCCTTGGCTTACTCAGCATAACCGACCAATTATAATGCAAAGTTCTCCCTCACCGTCGCCTTCTCTACCCCTCATCACCACCCCTTCGGTCCGATCTTCAGTTGCGCTTTCAGCGCACATACCCTATCCAAAACGGCCAAATATGGGTATCACCGACGCTCAGCGGAAAGCCCTACGCCTCTTTGCATCTGACACACGCCCACAGCCTACGCAGATTGCTTGTGCTGCGTGGTTTCAAGAGAAATTTGGCCGAATAATCGATCGTACCACCGTTTCGCGTATACTTTCATCTCAATACGACTATCTAGATAACGGCGAAGCTGTGATAAAGTGAGGAAATCTACCGCAGCCTGGCCACTACTTGATGAGGCTTTATTTGAGTGACAACGACAACACACATAGAAGGGGTTTCCTATGACTGGGCCCCTAATTCGTCTTAAAGCGGTAGAATATTGGAAGAAGATACCAGCATATAAAGATCAGCCTATGCCGACATTTAGCGATGGCTGGTTATCTCGCTTTAAACGTCGACATGCAATCGAATGGCATACCTTTCATGGTGAAGCCGCATCGGTACCAGACTCAATTCATAAAGACATGAAAGCGGTCCAGATTCTCTGCGATGAGTATCCCCCTGAAGATATTTATAGTATAGATGAGACTGCTCTTTACTGGCGCCGTATGCCTAACGGTGGGCTTACTTCTGAAGGTCGTCCTGGCCAGAAAAGAGATAAGACTAGGATAACTATCGTCGTCGCAGCAAATGCGACTGGTTCGGATCGGTTACCTCTCTGGATCATCGGGTCTGCAAAACAACCTCACGCATTAAGAGGGGTGAATATGTCTTCTATTGGATGTGTGTGGCGCTATAATAAGAAGGCTTGGATGAGGCACGAGATTATGGAGCAATGGTTACGCACTTTTTACCTACGGATCGGTAGGGACAGACGTGTGCTTCTATTGATGGATAATTTCAGTGCACATCTTTTACCCCTTGAAAATGCGCCACCACCATCTAATACAAGGATAGTCTTCTTTCCAGCGAACGCCACGTCTATCTACCAGCCCCTCGATCAGGGTATTATCCAAAACCTTAAGCATTATTATCGCAAAAGCTGGATGTTTTGGATGATAGGTATGCTAGATCGTGGTATCGATCCACGCGAACGCATGAGTCTAAACTACACACTTCGGTGGTTAGCACAAGCGTGGCGAATGAAAGTCAGCAATGAGACTATTCAGAGCTGTTATATGAAGAGTACTGTTACTCCAGGGCGTCGTATATCTGATCTTGATCAGGTAGAACGAAACCACTAGATCCTGAATTAAAGCCTCTTTATCATCAACTTTGATGGTGAAGATACCGAGGATAATTTGCCCGATCATGATGAGGAATATATATTTGGACCAAGACCAGAGGTACCGACTGATAGGTTAATCCTGCGACATCTATCAGATCTATCACTATGGGCTACACATAGAGAGGGCTGCACAGAGGAGAATATGGCGTCAATTGAGGCTTTAACAAAGGCAATCAAGAAGCTTGAGGTAGATGGGAAGAAACAGAAGACATTGTTGGAGATGGGGTTTAAACCAAAATAGGAAAAGCTTCATGTACATATTATATAATCATTACGTCATTATCTCACAATCTGCACACATTCGGTGTGTGCAAGGGTAAATACAAGCCTCAGAGGGTGTGCAGCTCGCGGGAGTTGACTGTATATGTATGCACGTGATCCCAGACCTCATGAGTCATGATTATCTTAGTGACCGGGATATTCAACAGCGTTGATGAACAGACTGTTGGTGGTGACAGTGTTGACGCGTTGACGAACAGATTGTGGATGGTGACAAGTGGTGAGCCTGTGTTGATAAACAGGCTGTTGGTGGTGAGTGTGGACGCGTTGATATACGGAAGGCGAGTCGTTCTACGGGCGGTGGGTCACCCCTCGCGCACATTTTTGTCCGACTTGGGGGAAGACCCCACCTGCATGATTTATTTTCCTTTCACAGGCCAAAAGCCTCTTTAAAGTCCATATTGACGGGAAATACTGTTGTGACATACGGCTGCTGCAAATCAGGAACCAAGCCGAAGCATCGTCATTATTCCCCAAGTATCTACACGAAGAATCAGGTTGGAGATCAGCTTGATCTCGGTGTATATATATACTCATGTCTCCCTTTGAATTAAAACACGTTCCCACCTCTGAACCACAAATACTTTGGCATCGAAATCGAATGCGTGGACAGTCTACTGAACTGGCGATGGGTACTTCCAACCTCACCATTTCGATGGAGCGCGGTATTCGAAGAAAAAATCAAGCTGCTTGATGGGCGCTCAGGCCGAGCACAATATCTCGATAGTATCAGCCAAGGCGTGGCGACTGGCTTGTGGACCTTCTTATGTGCGCCCGGTCGGATTGCTGCACCACTCGGTGGAACATGACAGGAATTTTTGTCTCTCTCATAAATTACGCCTACCCTGATAGCCTGAAGGTAGCACGTCAAGTGTGCTGCAACTGGCTCCAAAAAGCTGTAGGGTCTCCATATTGATACCCCGAGTGCCCCGATTCTTCCAAAAGCCAAGTCCAATCAAGCGAATGATCAGGATGAGGATATATTTGAGCATCAGTCTCCCCAACTCCCCAGAACGACCCTAAAGTATGGTCCACACCGCTCGCATTGATGTTCTGCAGAACTGGGGGACTCCATATATCCAAGGGGGTTGGATGAGATCCAGCAGCAGCAGAAGGAGGAAGAGAGATTTTGACATCCATTGCGTCAAGTTGTGGCGAAGAGGCTGACAAGGGGACAACCGCCTCTGCACCCGTTCTGTATTCGAGCAAAGCTTCATCACTGTTACTATGAACGGAGGATTTGGCGCCTCGGAATAACCGTTCTAACTTGGCCCATCGAAAGTCACGGAATTCGTACTCCGCAGCATCTTGGCCCACTATCCGGTATTCGCTGAAGAACTTATCAGTGAGTCTCTTTCAGACTTATATTCTCATTGACCAACCTGTAAAACGCAGTGATGTCGATTTGATATACAAGATGCTTGTAATCGCATCGGAGAAGGCGATGAACAGCTTCTATATGCTTATGGAGTGTCAATACCTGTCACCATACTGCTGATCGAGCACCTACCAAGTGTTTTATAACATCAGAGCGGCTCGCAAGCTCCCGAATAACTGTCAACAAATGAGGAATGGCCTCTGTTATTTCTGGTGCTTCGAGGTTGGCCTGCGGGTCAGTTTCCGCCAAGCGACGTGGCTCAAAAAGAAGAACTATTGCAAATCTACTTAATACATTGCTTGGATTTCTCGTGAGCTCATGTTTGAGGGATACTTACTCTCCAGGGCAACATAAGCTTGTACACCAATATGAGGATCAAAAGAAATACCCGCCTTGAGCCCTTCTGAGACCAAACCTGCGATCGGCAGGGCGTGCGAGATCCTTTTGCGTCGTACTTGACTTATGAGATCTGATCTAGTTGGATCCCGCTGGTGGATAAGAAGAGCAGCCCGGCCCAGCACAATGAACAGATTGTGACGCAGAACGTGCATAAGTATGAATGTTGTTAATCGATCTCTGTTGATAAAGATGTTACACGTGTGGAAATGGAATCTTTTGGGAAGACCGTTGATGACAGATTCCACGTCCGCCTCGAGCACCGAAAGTTCTGCTGTCATTGCTTCAACAGACTCTTCCTGGTACGAAGCGCGAAAGGCAAAATGCAAAGCTCTCCGACGTGCAGCTGCTGTTCGAATAAGATATGCTGACATATCGAGGGATGCACAATGAGTTTTTTCACTGTATTTAGTTCCAGGCTTATTTGAACTGCGTAGTAGTGGTTCCGTGGCGACCATCTCGTTACCTAGGAAGCTTGCTTGATCACAGGGAAGCTGTAGACGATAAGATTTCTCATCAATGGTGTGGGAGCCATACCGACCACCATCGATAATACTATCAGCGTAAAATGTGCTCCAAGCGAGGCGGCGGAGAGCCTCACTTGAGAGAAGGGGAGAAAGCTGTAAAGTGGAAAAGACCCCGGCTGAATATGTACGGTCGAATGATTGCAAAGACATCATTTGCATCATTCTCAAGATACCATAAGTACCAGATAGAATGCCAAATTTGAATGAATCAATCAAAAAACTCACCTTGTGCAATTAGCCCCTAGTAGCCAAGCGGATGTGAAGTTGCCCCGGTTCAAATCATAGTGCTGAGCCAACAACGCAGTCTATTGTTCTCATTAGCAATTTACTCTTTAAACAATTAAAAATAAAGATGTAGCCCACCATGAGATGTATTGCTCCGAATCCTTGGTAAATGCCTGGGAGCAGAATCCCAATCGCAGCATCTGCCCATGCATCCGCTTTTGCCAGATTTTGTTTGGAAACTGGGCCAGCAAATCTTTCAAAACATAATTAGTCAAAGCTGAATCAAGTTTTAGAGATAGGTTATCTCCTACCGCATTGCACTTGCTATCATTATCAGAGTCAATTCGCGTGGGGCCTTCCCTTCCACGACCAGGCGATTGAAATGGAGCTGATGAATGAAAGAAAGAAACCCGAAATCTACTCTTTAGTTAGTAATTTCCGCGTTCCTAATAACTTTACATTGACTCAGTTGGCACGTACTATGCACAGATTGGAAGTATAGCTCTACCAAATCGTGGAGCTCTTTGCCAGATGGTATCTCTGGCAATGTTTCTGGATGTGATTGACACTGACTGCCGGGTGATAATATCTCAGTAGTTTCATGTGTACTGCTAGAGCCGTGTGGAGGCCCTTCTATGTTAGTGTCGCTTCCATGGAAGTGCGAGTGGATAGATGCTGGAGTCGAGTCATTCAGACGTGGTTGATGTGATGAAAGTGATTCTGGTTTGAGATCACGCTGGGATCGCACACATTCTAAACCCATGCTGTCACACTTTCCACATACCGTTTGGATATCTCCAACACATTTGTGCTGCGGTCGAGGTTAGTCACGTATACTAACAAAAGGGTGGAACAGAGGCCAACGAGGAACATGAGGGGAACGAACCTTCTTTTCCCGACAAAAGTTACATGCGGTAGCGTTCGGTCTCCTTGATCCTCTCGTTCGCTTTTCTATCCCGGACCAAATGCAAGACCTATCACCCTTGGCGCAATGTGAACACATAGGTTTCTTTTCATCGCATTTCACCTGGGCCAGTGGTCAATCAGCTGCTGGTCGACTCCCAGTGGTTGTCACTATACATAAAATCTGGAGATTGTAATGGCTTACCCTTCTCGACCTGCATGTTTGACATCCTGTACGGGATCGGTTGGCTGCCGTGCGGGTCCTGACGTGTGCATGGCTCTGCGGGGGAACGTGGGCCGTTGCATTAGAACGGCTTGGGGAACTCACATCCGAAGCGTCCATTTTCAGGGTGACTGGAAGTTAATAAAACTAAGATTTCGCCCGGAATGACAGAGGGAGGTTAAATTCCAACTCTGGACGCGTGGAAATCAACAGCTGGACTCGCCATGTGCCCCACTAATGTCGGAATCTCCACCATTTGCCTAGTTATTCCAAGGTTGCCAAGAAGACGATTTATTGGCTAAATTTACCGAGGGTATCTCGTTCACTTTGAAGACCGAACTTTGAGTTCAAAATTCATGCGACTACCAAGTACCGAAACATTAGTTAATTGAATTTGTATGGTTTATTTCTACCTGGGCATGAAGTTCGCTCATTTGATTTCAGATAATTCGTATGATGAACAATTTACCGGACATTCCTTTTTGCCCGCACCCATCCACGACCTTTGCAACTCTACTTCGTCTTCCCATAGCTCGGGAGCTTCATCCATGCCCAATCCAGGGGCCAACGCGCTCTCCCCCCACACGATACCACATTCTACTACATAGGCTCCCCAGCATTCCAAAAGCTCTGCCAACTTTTCTGGTCTAGCGAGAGCTAGATCTGTTGTTTCGCCGGGATCTTCCACAACATTAAAAAGCTCCCAGCCTTCGTCTCCTTCGCCAGCTCCTCCGTGGGCTTTGGAGAAGTGGACGATTTTCCAATCACCTTTCCGTAGAGCGCCTCGTGCAAAGAGTTCCCAGCCGATGGGCTCATCAGACGAATGGATGTTCCAAATCTCATCATTTTCCACTTTCTTCCCGCGGGAGAAGAATGGTACCCATGACTTACCGCGAATAGCGTGCACATATTTCCCTCGGAACGTGGTCATCTTGCGTGTAGCAGTCTCCTTGCCGACATTGGATGTATTGAATTCTTGTTCAAAAGCTGGAGGGAGACATACTCCTGCCAGGTCCAGGAAGGTCGGAAGGAAGTCCATGACGGTTGTGAAGGAGCGGTTAAGTGAGCCTGGTGTAAAGGAAGGGAGGAAAGTATTCGCGGGTGGCTTAACAACACAAGGAACCAGAATTCCCCCTTGAGTCGGGAAGCACTTAAAGAGCCTCGAAGGTGCGGTCGATGCCTGCGCCCAGAGTGGTCCGAGCCTGAAATCTCGAAGTTAGCCCATCACCCCGGTGGACATCAGGATAAGGCGTACCATGTGAATGAGTTCCAGGAGCCGATATTATCATAGCCGTTGTCATAGTACTGGTGAATTGCGCGTACAATATTTTCTCCCATGACCGCTTTAGTATTTTAGTTAGCCTAATTCCAATCTGAATTGACAAGTTTTGTGTGACTCACGAATAGCTTCGTATCTAAAAGGAAATTGAGAGCTTGTCAGTTAAAGTCAAAATGATTTGGCTTTGTACTCACGCAGCACCCTCTGCCCCATTATCACTCATAAAAACGATGAAGGTATTATCAAATTCCCCTGTTTTCTTCAAGTAGTCGACTACTTTACCGACATTCACGTCAATTGAATCCACCATTCCTGCATAAGTTTCCATTGCTCGGCTGGATAATCTCTTCTCTTCCGGTGTCAGTTCATCCCATTCCCCAACTCCCTGTGTTCTTGTCTCGACCTTGTGCGGTACAACAGACTCGTCGATGATGTCGAGTTGGATCAGACTTTTCAATCGCTGTTCTCGTAGCGCGAATGGCCCTTCATCGTACACCCCCTTGTATCTGCGAAGTGTTAGTCAAGACGCTATTATTTTGGTAGCACTGAGGCTTGTCTCACTTATCGCGCTGTGCTTTTGAACACTGAAGTGGCCAATGGGGAGCTGTGTATGGCAAGAAGCCGAAGAATGGCTTTGAGCGGTCTTCCTCAGATCTGTCTTTGAGATATTCGATCAATTGGCTGGTATAATAGTCCGTCGAATAAAAGCCATTCGGGTCTTCTGTTGTGTTGGCTGGGCTAGAAATCGTAACTACTGTCAGCACATCTCTCCCTCATGAATCCTACATTGGGATCATAAAACTCTCAACTCACATATCCACCTTCACCCCATTCTCAGCATGAATTGGAGAGCCTCCAACTGGAAATCGCTCCTGCACTGGTTCCCAACCATAGTGGTTGCAACAACCTGGAAGCATAGCCAAGGCCTTCTGAAACCCACGTTCCCATGGTCCCTGACTAGCTCTCAGCCCAAGATGCCACTGAACTTGTCAGAAGAAAACATGAAGCAGGGAATAGACTGGGAATCCACCTTTCCCGACATGGCGGTAAAATATCCATTGTCTGCCAGCACTTCGGGGAGAGTTGCCACATCGTTGTTCAAGTGTCCTTCATAGCCGGCCTTACCAGACCAACGTTTGGCACCCTGCTCACTTCCCTTATATTCTACCAGGACACCTAAGCCGCCGAGATGGGCATCCGTTCCGCTGAGAAGCATTGCACGGGTGGGGGAACAGGCCGCGGCGGCATGGTGATTGAGCATGCGAATGCCTTCAGCAGCTAGACGGTCGATGTTTGGGGTTTTTATCTCGCTGCCATAGCAGCCTATATCTGAGAATCCCTGAAAGCATAATATATTAGCTCAAGGTTGAGATGTATAGATTGGGCAAATGAACATGCCAGATCATCGGCGAGAATGAATAGAATATTAGGGCGTTTTGGTGCCATGTTTGGTGATTCAGTTATCTTAAAAGTTGATAATAGGCTCTGCTTTATTCCAGTATGCCGAACAAAGGATATCCGATGTTGGAACACAATGACTAAAGCAAATAGATAAAAACAGCGAATGTAAAAACAGAGGCCCTTTCTCTTCAAGCCTTCAAATAGCCGGAAAACTCACCGGAAGCAAATTCGGCCCGCATAACATTTGTCCATTGTAAAGATCTGCTGGGCTGTCCTGGGGTGCGAATGCTTCGGAGTAGAGCGAAAGTGGGGCATCTCGCTCGGAAATGTTATTCGGTTCCAAGCGAATTGCTCCGAGCGAGGTGCGCCACGACTCGACAACCGGACTTTACTGGTATTTTCTTTCGTGCTTTTACGCTAAAATGATGTACCCCGGAGTGTGGATACGCACTAGTCTACATCGGGCTGTGCCTGTCTAGACACGATCATGGCTAGAATATAAAGAAGACCACACAGCGGCTTATAGCCAACGTATTTATCTGGATATCCTACATCGGAGGTCAAATTGCAAAGACGACATTCAAAGGGGTCCCTCTCGTCCCATCTTCACGAGCAACGAGTTGAAGGTATTCGGGCATTTCAATGATGATGGAGAGCGTACGCTCCGCTTCGGGCATGATGAGCCCTATGCTTTTCTTTTCATGCTTCTGTCTCCTCGTGGGTGATCTACTCTTTGGGTATGATACTGGAAGCTTCGGAGGTATCCTAGGAAACCCTGTAAGTATAAGTGCGCTCTTAGCTGATGCGCATGGACTAATTTCATACTTAGGGCTTTGTGGAGCAGTTTGGCACATATAACTCGGCGACTCAGGATAACAGCATTGACGCCCTTCATACCTCGCTTTTGACGTCTCTTGCCTTTATTGGAAAGTTCCTCGGGTGCCTGCTTGCCGGCCCTGCGATCGAGAGGTTCGGGCATCGCATTGTGTTTTTTGCTCTCTCGGCTATTTCAGTTATCGGTATCATTGGTGAGTTATGGCTCTTGCTTATCATTACGATAAGGATAATGATGAGCTTTTACTGATCGTGGGTTGTATGCTCCATCTAGTCGAAATTACCGCAGCTGGATCCGGTGCTGGAGCTGGCCGCTTTGCCCAATTTGTTGTAGGTCGGATCATCGTCTACATCTCTGTTGGCCTTGTGGAAGTAAACGTGACGTAAGTTATCCCTCCATTCGGCTATATGCGAAGCGAGTAGGGCTAATATCCTACGTGCAGGACATATCAATCTGAAATCGTTCCGGCTTCTTTCCGAGGTCTGGTCATTGTCTCTCTACAGCTCTTCCTCAGTGTAGGAACGGTTCTCGCCACCGGTGTCAACAAAGCGTTTTCCACCAGTACCAGTGCGAAGGGGTGGAAAACAGTTACCGGAATTCAGTTTATATTCCCAGTCCGTAAGGACCCCATTGTTGCCATTCAAAGCCGTTTAATTAATGAAATATGCAGTTATTACCTTCTTCACTTTGTTTATACCCAGTTCTCCCCGTTGGCTCTTGTCGAAGGACCGTGAAAACGAAGCTATCACCGCCCTTCGCCGTCTTAGAACCAAGGCAGATGCAACCAATGGTAACTGCCAGGCCGAAATAAGCGCCATCAGAGACGTTCTTCTCAGTTACCCCCACAAAGCTCCCTGGTTGGACGTTGTACGCGGCAGTAACTTCCGCCGAACAATGATTGTCATGGTCTACTATTTCTTCCAGCAGGCCAGTGAATACGTCTCCATCAGCAATCGCATACCTAATAATGTTTGTAGACTACTGGACAAGCATTTGTCTCAACATATCAAACGACTTTTTACAAAACGAACGGGTATGCAGATCATGCTTTTACATATCCCGTAATTAGCGGCTGTATCGGGCTTGTTGCCGTAATTCCAGCCATGTACATGGTTGACAAGATTGGGTGAGTTAAATAATTTCAATCTGTTCATTGTCGATAGCTAACGAGGTGTTCCTCTAGACGACGCTCCTGTCTGATGATCTCATTTTTCCTCCAGGGCCTGTGGATGTATCTATTAGCTGGAATCGGTGAACTAAACCACAAGACTATCACTGAGAAGAATTTAGTTGTTGCCGCTTTTATGCTCTTTGGGTTCAGTTATAACGTGAGTACCTTTTCAGCAATACAGAGTCATCCCTGTCCTTTAGTTGCAAGCAAAATGTTAATTATCTCTTTCAACAGATGGGCGGTGCCTCAATACCTTACCTCCTCGGCACCGAAATCCCTAACACAGCCGTTCGCGAAAAGACACAGGCGCTGGGTACTGCATGGAACGTTATATGGGCATTTGTCACCAATTTTGTGATGCCGTACATGATTTCAGCTCTACACTTTCAAATTGGGTGGGTGTTTGGCAGTATTTCCGTTTTGGCATTTCTATTTACGTTTCTCTTCCTCCCTGAAACCAAGGTGAGTTCTCTAAATCGTGGTATTGCATCGAAAAAACGGCTGATACAATCTTTCATCTTCAGGGTCGTGTGCTTGAGGATATTGATAATATCTTTACAAGGCCGTACAATGTTTTCGATCGAGGCAAAGACACTAACAAGGCCATCTAGGACGAGGCTGCTGAGGTCAGTAAGAACTATGGTCCCACTTAGACCTATTCGGAGTATTCCTTTTTACATCATGTATCTGGTTGACAGGTGATCAACCCTCGTATCCGATATATACGATCTACACGGAGCCATTTGCTATGCAAGACATCTATGTTTTTTAATATCCAATCAATCCAAAGCAGGACATACAATCGAAATCTCAAGGCATGACATCAAAAGAGAAATATGAGATAGAAAATACAAGGGCTTAACCATATATATGAAAAGACATGGAAGCGCCAAAATCCGCTTCCATGGGTCATATGTCACATCCAAGACAAGACGCAAATAACATAAGTAACAAGCAAGACTTATCAAATCCTCCGGGTAATCCACTAGGATCCAGAGCCTATCCACATCTTACAAGTCTCCAATCCAAATATCCCTTCAGCCCTTATAGCCACTAACGGAAGACCCTCTATACCTAACAGAGTATCTACCCTGCTCGGTCGAGCCACTAAACTCTATCCTATGGGAGTGACTGTAGTCTACTAGACTAGGCTTCGGCAAATAGGGTGGGGGCATGGGGTGGGGTGGGGTGGGCTCAAAAATAGGGCCCCCATTTGCCCCCATTTTAGGTGGGTCCAAATTATGTGTATTTTTCATAAAATATACAGAAATATTGGTTTTAGAGGCGTAAAATACCACTTTAAATACCATAATTAATATAATCCTTAGTAAATTATAGCTTATATTAATATATATTACATATAATTATAATAGGTATTATAGAAGATATAGGAAATAGTAGTTACTATATATATACAGACCAGAACAGATGTTTTTAAAAAAAAGTCTTAGTAAAAGATATATAAAATCAGGCAGAAAATCAGGCCAAATCAGGCTAAATCAGGCATCATTTTTGGCCTTATAGGCCTATAGGGCCCCTATAGGGTCCCTATATAGGGGTATAGATTTTATAGGGTAGGGTAGATTCTAGAATTTGGTTATAGGTAGGCTTCCGTAGGACCTAGGTCTAGGTCTAATGTTTAGACCTAGCCCTAGACCTAGCCTAGGTCTGGGTTAAGGTAAGGCAACCCGGACCTGACCTAGGACCTAGACTAGGTACCTAATAGGTATCTAGGAAAACCTAACTTTATATAAAAGAAGTTGACTATACCTAATTTAGATATATAATCTTACTGATTCATTCTATTTAATGACTGTTTTTTATACTGGTTCTGGTTTATATAATAAAATACTATTCCTTCTTTATATGAATCTATAGAAATTTAAAGAAATGACTTTAAATTTAGAAAGGAAGTTATGATCTAAGTAGGAGTATATACTTTATTTATTATTCTAAGAGTCTTCCTAAGTAGAGAGAACTCGCTTAGGTCTAGCCGTACCCTAGAGGGTCTGGCTATCTAGCCCTACTATACTTAGTTATTATCCTATTATTATATCCTCCCCTACTAGCCTTTACTAGGCCCTTATAGTAAGGTATATAAGTTAATAGGAGAGTAATATAAGACTTTTTAAAATATATTACTTTTTAGGATAAACCCAGACTAGATCTATCTAGCTAGATCTAGCTATCTCTATCTAGATACTCCTAGATTAATCTAGGGTAGTTTAGGGGAAGAGACTTTAGGATTAATCTTTATACTAAAGATAAAGCTTCCTTTTTATTTAATAAGATCTATATAGGTCTACTATATAAAGAATTAAGTACTATAGATAATAAGAGTATCTAAGGATAGTATATAATAAAGGAAATCAAAAGAGTATATATTAAAGGTCTTTAAGCTATACTTAGTAGTAATAGTAAGATTTAAAGAGCTTTCTTAGTTATTTTAGGATTATATAACTAGATTAGCCTATAATTATCTCTCTAGTAGTTTATAAATAGCTATAAAGGGCTTTTAATAGTTATTTCTGATTAGCTAGATTAGAATAGCTTATAAACTATTTATTTATATAAAGATAAGGATATCTCTATCTCTTTACCCTTATAACTCTCTTATCTTTATATCTTTATAATAATATTTATTTATCTACTTTTATATCCTTTAGATACCCTTTTACTTTAAAATATCTCTTTTTATATAATTTTATCTATTTCTAACTATAATTATAGTTAGTAAGTATACCCTAGGTATCTATTTATATATTCTATTATTAATAACTACTTATTTTCTTAGGACCCTATAGGACCTCTATAATCCCTAAGAAACCTATAGCTCCTATAATCTCTAAGAAGCTTAAGGATACTAAGCCTAAGATATCTATTAATAAGTATAAGATAACTATTAAGAAGACTAATAGATCTATTAGTAAGGGTCTATCTACTATTAAGATCTTAAAGAATAAGAGTAGAGAGAAGAGAACTAAAGCTTCTAATAATCCCTATTAGATTAAGGATCTATTTAAGTCTATTAAAAGAGATCTTTCTATAGCTAAGAAATATATAGCTACTATTAAGGCCCTAATAGTATTTACTAAAGATATTAAAGAGAGTCCTAACCCTAATTAGCTAGAGAAGGATAGTAGACTCTCTTCTATTAACTACTATAACTAGGACCTACTTATATATATCTAGATTAAGAGTCTAGCTATAGATATTAATATCTATAATAATCTACTCTTAAAGCTTTTCTTCTCTCTAGCTAAGTATATCTTATTAAAGATTCTATCTAAGAGATATATTAATTAGTATTAAGGCTAGATAAAGCCTCTTAATACTACTATTAATTAGTAGACTATATACTATTAGTAATTTATAGTTATTATCCCTAAAGATAATTAGTACTTATCCTATATATATAAATATAGTCTATTTAGGTCCTACTATATTACTATTATTAATAATAAGATCTAGTTTAGTAATATCTATTATAACTATACCTAGGATAGTAGTAGTAATTAGTATAGTCTTTATAGTATTATCTCTCTATAGATATAGGAGTTCTTTCTTAAGACTACTATTAATAGGTCCTCTCTTTATATATTAGATATTAAGAGTACTCCTTAGAAGACTACTAATATATCCTTTAAAGATAAGAAATATACTTACTACTCTCTTAAAGAGGAGAATAAGTCTATTAATAAAGAGAACTATAATAAGAAGAAAGAGAAGAAGCTCTCTTATAAGGCTAAGTAGACTAAGAAAAATAAGGAACTAGTCTACTAGTCTATCTATAATTAGACTTAGGAGTCTAAGGGTCTAAAGGATAATAAGAAGAGTAAGAAGATAGATAGCTAAGCTAAGGATTATAGCCCTAACTATCTAATCTATCTCTATTACTCTATTCTATTAGATATTAATATTAAGAGTAGTAAGGACTAATATATTATATATAAGGCCTACTATAATCTCTATAATCTTAAAGCTTACTTATAGTTTAAGATTAAAATACTTATTAAGGTCTTAGCCTAGAATAGATAGGATACTAACTCTAATAGTAAGTACTTAGGTCTCTCTAGCCCTTATAATATAGGGATATTCTATAATATTAGCCTATAGGGTTCTTTCTCTTCTTTTCTATTATCTCTTCTAATAATATCTTTACTATTCTATATATTTACTTTTAAGTCTATTAGATCTATTATCTCTTATAACTATATTCTTACTATTTTCTATATATTTATTTTTAAGTCTATTAGATACTATTAAATTAATTATTATCTTTATAACTCCCTATACTTTATTATATATATTAATCCTTTATACTCTATAGTATAGGCTAGTATCTATCTTCTTTCTTCTTTTATACTTCCTTAAGTACTTAGCTAAAGTTAGCTATACTTCTTTATACTTCCTTAGATATAGGCTAAAGATAGCCTACTTCTTTATACTTCCTTAGATATAGGCTAAAGATAGCCTATTTCTTTATATTTCTTTAGATATAGACTAAAGATAGCCTATTTCTTTATACTTCCTTAAGTATAGGCTAAAGATAGCCTATATAGTAGTTTAGATAACTACTATAAATAGGCTATTAAACTAAATCTACTAGACTAGTATATCTATTAGAGTTTTTAGCTAAGAACTTCTTTTTTCTAATTATAGATTCTCTCTATCTAACTCTATATCCTTAGATATAACTATTTTATAGTTATTTATTTCTAAGTCCTATTTATCCTAGCTAGACTAGTTATTAGATAGATTAGTAGCTAGCTATATAGTTATATCTTATATCTTTATCCTTTTATTTATTTTTACTCTATCTTTAGTAAGGACTTACTTAGCTATTACTATCTTCTTCCCTACTAAGCCTAGATATACCCCTATATATCTAGACTTCTCTTACTCTATATAAATAAATAATAATAAGTCTATATAAGTAGATTAGGAGGCTTTATCTCTATTAAATATTATCTATAATTCCTCTAGGCGTTTTAACTATATATTAGCCTTATATAGGGCTAACTATAATATTATTAATATCTATAGATAGTCTAGATTAGCTATATTTACTCTAATTAGGTATAATCTATTAATAAGATTATAGAGTATTTAACTATTAGATTTCTTAAGAGTATATATACTAAGTAGATAAGCTTTAATAACCTTATATAGCCTAAACTACTTACTTTCGAACTTCTTTTCTAACTTATTCTATATAAATATCTAGTTTCTCTCTTAGAAGCTTATCTTTATAACTAGTAAGTTATAGACCTATATAGTATAAATAGCCCTATTTAGTAATAGCTTATTTACTTTTATCTATATATTATTTAGATAATATAAGATAATATCCCTATCCTTTAAATCCTACTTAGGGGATTCTATATTATTTAGGATATAAGGGTAAATTCTATAGATAAGATAATATAGGCTTATTCCTATTACTATATAGTTTCTAATCTATATAGAGAAAAGTATCTACTATAGGAATAGATCCTATACTTTTATTAGCTTCCCTATAAGATATTTAGTAAGGATATAACTAATTAGACTATTTAGGTTCTTAACTTTACTATTTATTTAGGGGTAATATAGTATAGTTATCTAATAGTAGGCTCCTATTATCTATATATAGTACTATATAGCCCTTAAGAGTAGGTTTTACCTATTATTAGAGATAATCTCTCTTAATATACTAAAGGATATATATATCTCTTTATAAATAAACCTTATAAGTACTTCCTTAATTATATCTAGTACTATCTAGGCGATTAGCTAGCTAGTAGTATAGTTAATTACTATAATAATCTATTTATTACTCTTAGGTATAAGAGATAACTAACTAATTAGATTAATATCCTATCTCTTAAATAGCTATATCCTCTTAGAGACTATATATTATATTACTTCTCTTTCTAAACTCTTCTTTAAGCCCTATAAGATCTAATAATTTAGGTACTAATAGATCTCTTTCTCTAGATTAGCCCTTATCTTAGGCTACTAGGCCCTTAGCTATAGTATACTATCTAGGCCTAGATATCCTAGATAGCTAAATTCCCTATATAAATATATAACTAGGTCTATCTAGAGTAGTTATTTAAGATATAGGATAAATATCCTATTCTCTATCTTATATACTATCTATTTATTAGTTTCTCTAGTAATAGATTTAATAAAGAGATTACTAATAAAATACTTAATTACTATCTTTATCTAATAGTCCTTAGATAGCTTATTAGTTTCTAGGAACTATCTTATTACTTCTAGCTATATATCTTTAGAGACCCTTATAATAGAGATTATAGTTACTAGTATAGCTAGTTAGTTAGATTATCCTTCTATAATATTTATTAGGCCTATATCTATAAAATTAGGTTACTAACTAATTATATTAGATATAATTACTTCTAATCCCTTCTAGTATTTAATCTTAAGATTATACTCTTAGAATTCCTTAATCTACTAGACTAGCTACTTTAAGTATATTATTATTATCTATATATATTATAGGCTAATATAATTAGTATAGATAATTATCTATTAGCTATTATTAATAAAGTAATCCTATAACTATAGGGTATATTTAATAGCTAATAGTTCCTTCTCCTATATTAGATAGTTTAACTCTATATCCTATAGTTTATAGCTATTAAAGATTATTAGATAGAGATCCTCTTTCTTATCCTTCTATAATAAGATTATCTTAAGAGCCTATTTAGATATATCTATCTTAATAATAAAGAGCTTTATTTAGTTAGGCTATATTAGTATTAGAGCCTTAACTAATTACTTCTTTAGCTATTTAAATATATCTTAATATAGTATTATCTAGCTAATTAGATAGAACTTATCTTTCTATAAGATCTTATCTAGTTTCTTTAAGAGATTATATAGTAGTACTATAATACTTATAAAACCCTTAATAAATCTCTAATAGTATATTACTAATCCTAGGAATTATTAAACCTTATATATATTTATTAGAGTTAGCTAATTATAGATTATCTTAATCTTAGCTAAGACTAGTTAGACTAATCTATTCCTAATAATATATCTATAGAATTTAAGCTCTATTATAGTAATTATATATTTATCTAGCTAGATAATTAACCCTTATTCTTCTAGTAGTATTAGGATCTTATTAAGATATTTATAATAATCCTTAATAGATTCTAAGAATATTAGGATATTATTAAGATAGACTATAATATATTATCTAAATACTTCTTATAGTATCTTATTTATAGTTATCTAGAAGATTATTAGTATATTATATAGCCTAAAGGATATTACTAACTATTTATATTTACCCTAGATAGTATTAAAGACTATCTTCTTAACTAAATCTTTATCTATCTAGATCTACTAATAGCTAGATATAAGATTAATCTTTATTAAGACCTTATTTATATCTACTATATCTAGGAGATCTTAAATCTAGGGTAGTAGATACCTATTTTTAATTATTATCTTATTTAGTATATAGTAGTTAATATATATCTACTACTTATTATTAGGCTTCTAGATAAAGATAATAGGGAAACCCTATAGGCTACTTAATAGCTAGATTAAGCTAAGATTAAGTAGCTTCTTAATCTAATTTAGCTATTTCTCTAGCTTTTCCTTTATTATTAGATATAAATTAAGATTAATAGATACTACTATTCTAGTATTAATCCTATATTCTAGTAGTTACTCTAAGGATAAACTCTTTAATAGGTTCTTCTTAAAAACCCTTTTATAATTCTCTAGTATCTCTTAGATATAGGGGTTATTATAATAAGGGATTTCTATCTCTAGCTCTTTTATATCTATCTTTAGGAGTATCCTTTTATAGATAATAAAGAGCCTTCCTTCTATTACTAATTTCTATAATACTCTATATATCTACTTCCCTATTATAAGGTTTAGTCTAGCCCTAGTAATCTAACTTTATATCTCTTTATATACTAGATAGATTTAATAGTATTAGTTATAGTAATTATAGATAGTTATAATAGTAGTTATCTAATTAAACTATAGATTTACTATTCTTAAGAACTTATATCTAAGAATAAGTTTATAGTTAATAAGATCTAGGATCTAGATCTTTATCTAGCTAGTCTATCCCTAACTATTAGGGATTAGCTAAATAAGTATTATTCCTTAATATAAGATTTCTTTTACTATAGAGAAAAAAAAGTAGGCCTACTATTACTTCTTAAAAAAAGGGATTACTTATTACTTATCTAAAAATAGGTCTTTTTATACTATGATTTTAGGATATTCTAAATTAGCTAAATTAATTAATAGTAGCTTATATTTAAGATAGAAAGTAATAAATAGGAAAAGTAGTAAGATTAAAATAAAAATTTAAAGATATTTTTAATAGGGTAAAATATAGAAATTTATTAGTATTTCCTATAACTTTTATAGATTATATATAAGAGTAGGTCTAGGCTTAGCGCCTACTACCCTTATTCTATAACTTTAAAATCCCTCTATATAAAAAGGAGAAACCTTCTATACTTATTATCTTTTTAATATAGCTTATTCCTTTTCTTTAAATTTATACTATTTTAAATCTATTCTATAAGCTATCTTTTATATCTAGTCTTAATTAATTTAGAGCTTATTTATTTAATATTTAGGCTAACTTAAGTTTTAGATAAAACTAAAAAAAAAGTTTATAGAGATTTATTAGTATCTATAATATTAACCCTTTTATCTATATTAAACCTAGCTTTTATATCTTAGATACTAGTATCCTACCCTAGCTATATACTAAGTATACTTAGTCCTTAACTATAATATATATATTAAAGAATTACTTAGTAGTTAGCTTCTATAATCCTAATTAGGCCTCTCTATCCTTAGCTAATATATATCTTCCTTAGATTTAAATAAATATCTTTACTTAGACTCTAGTAAGCGTAGCTACCCCTATATATAATAGCTAAATATCTTTAGGTAGATTTTAATAAATATAGCCGCCTCTATATATAATAGCTAAATATCTTTAGGTAGATTCTAATAAATATAGCTACCCCTATATATAATAGCTAAATATATTTAGGTAGATTTTAATAAATATAGCTATCCCTATATATAATAGCTAAATACCTTTAGCTAGATTTTAATATATATCTTTAGGTAGATTTTAATAAATATAGCCGCCCCTATATATAATAGCTAAATATCTTTAGGTAGATTTTAATAAATATAGCTATCTCTATATATGATAGCTAAATACCTTTATATAGATTTTGATAAATATCTTTAGGTAGATTTTAATAAATATAGCCACCCCTATATATAATAGCTAAATACCTTTAGCTAGATTCTGATAAATATAGCCGCCCCTATATATAATAGCTAAATATCTTTAGATAGATTTTAATAAATATAGCTACCCCTATATATAATAGCTAAATACCTTTAGCTAGATTCTAATAAATATAGCTACCCCTATATATAATAGCTAAATACCTTTAGATAGATTTTAATAAATATAGCTACCCCTATATATAATAGTTAAATATCTTTAGGTAGATTCTAATAAATATAGCTACCCTATATATACTAGCTAAATACTTTTAGTTAGATTCTAATAATATATTTAGATTAAAATAGAAGAGTAGTAAAAGTCATAATATATAAGAGTAATTTTTTAGAATTAGTTTATAAAGTATATCCTAAGTACTAAGTAGGAAATTTATTTCTATACTATTATATAGGCTTTAGTAAATAGGGCCCTATTTTAAGCCTACTCTACCCTACCCTATATCTCTACCCTATTTACTAAAGCCTAATACTATATATATAAGATTAGAAATATATATCTATCTAGATATTACTTAAGTATACTATCTAAAAATAAATAATTATACTAGGAGTACTCTCTATCTAGATATATATAGATAAAGATAATAGCTAAAGGGATTAATTCTAGAGTATATAAGATAAAAAGTAATTCTCTAATTATTATTCTAGAAGTATTCTTCTATTTCTTTATTATACCTAGAATATAAATTATGATTCTATTAGATTTATTAAATTAGAATCCTATAACTCTAACCTAATATAGAAAGATAGAAATATAGTAAAAAATTTAAAAATTTAAAGTTTAACTTTAAATTTAAAAGTTCTATATCTAGATAGATACTAGATAGTAGAACCTAGCTATCTTTAGTAGATACTAACTAAAAAGTATAGAATTAGTTATATTAAGTTAGTATTAAATTAAAGTACCTAATTAAAAAGAGTAGTTTTAGTTATATACCCTAACTATTAGGGGTCAGCTAAGTAAGTATCATTCCTTAATATAAGATTTCTTTTACTATAGGGAAAAAAAAGTAGGCTTACTATTACTCCTTAAAAAAAGGGATCGCTTATTACTTATCTAAAAATAGGTCTTTTCGCGCTATAATTTTAGGATATTCTAAGTTAGCTAAATTAATCAATAGTAGCTTATATTTAAGATAGAAAGTAATAAATAGGAAAAGTAGTAAGATTAAAATAAAAATTTAAAGATATTTTTAATAGGGTAAAGTATAGAAATTTATTAGTATTTCCTATAACTTTTATAGATTATATATAAGGGTAGGTCTAGGCTTAGTACCTATTACCCTTATTCTATAACTTTAAAATCCCTCTATATAAAAAGGAGAAACCTTCTATACTTATTACCTTTTTAATATAGCTTATTCCTTTCCTTTAAATTTATACTATTTTAAATCTATTATATAAGCTATCTTTTATATCTAGTCTTAATTAATTTAGAGCTTATTTATTTAATATTTAGGCTAACTTAAGTTTTAGGTAAAACTAAAAAAAAGTTTATAGAGATTTATTAGTATCTATAGTATTAATCCTTTTACCTATATTAAACCTAGCTTTTATATCTTAGATACTAATATCCTACCCTAGCTATATATTAAGTATACTTAGTCCTTAACTATAATATATATATTAAAGAATTACTTAGTAATTAGCTTTTATAATCCTAATTAGGCCTCTCTATCCTTAGCTAATATATATCTTCCTTAGATTTAAATAAATATCTTTACTTAGACTCTAATAAGTATAGCTACCCCTATATATAATAGCTAAATACCTTTAGGTAGATTCTAATAAATATAGCTATCTCTATATATGATAGCTAAATATCTTTAGGTAGATTCTAATAAATATGGCTACCCCTATATATAATAGCTAAATATCTTTAGGTAGATTTTGATAAATATAGCTACCTCTATACATGATAGCTAAATATCTTTAGGTAGATTTTAATAAATATAGCTACCCCTATATATAATAGCTAAATATCTTTAGATAGATTCTAATAAATATAGCTACCCCTATATATAATAGCTAAACACTTTTAGTTAGATTCTAATAATATATTTAGATTAAAATAGAAGAGTAGTAAAAGTTATAGTATATAAGAGTAATTTTTTAGAATTAGTTTATAAAGTATATCCTAAGTACTAAGTAGGAAATTTATTTCTATACTATATAGGCTTCAGTAAATAGGGCCCTATTTTAAGCCTACCCTACCCTACCCTATACCCCTACCCTATTTACTAAAGCCTAATACTATATATATAAGATTAGAAATATATATCTATCTAGGTATTACTTAAGTATACTATCTAAAAATAGCTATTTATACTAGGAGTACTCTCTATCTAGATATATATAGATAAAGATAATAGCTAAAGAGATTAATTCTAGAGTATATAAGATAAAAAGTAATTCTCTGATTTATATTCTAGAAGTATTCTTCTATTCCTTTATTACGCCTAGAATATAAATTATGATTCTATTAGGTTTATTAAATAAGAATCCTATAACTCTAAGCTAGTATAGAAAGATAGAAATATAGTAAAAAATTCAAAAATTTAAAGTTTAACTTTAAATTTAGAAGTTCTATATCTAGATAGATACTAGATAGTAGAACCTAGCCGCCTTTAGTAGATACTAACTAAAAAGCGTAGAATTAGTTATATTAAGTTAGTATTAAATTAAAGCGCCTAATTAAAAAGAGTAGTTTTAGTTATATACCCTTTATTTTACCTCCTAAAGTATCTAAGATTTTAAATAAGAGATAGAGAGAATAGGTCTTTAGTAGAGAGACTAAGGAGAGATCAGGGGAGAGATTAGGAAGAGATCAGGAAGAGATTAGGAAGAGATTAGGGTGGTTAGGGTGGTTAGGGTGGTTAGGGTGGTTAGGGTGGTTAGGGGTGGTTAGGGTGGTTAGGGTGG